>OX421312.1:40774826-43314826 GCA_949125395.1 Diaphora mendica | reverse complement strand
CCTAACCTAACCTAACCTAACCTAACCTAACCTAACCTAACCTAACCTAACCTAACCTAACCTAACCTAACCTAACCTAACCTAACCTAACCTAACCTAACCTAACCTAACCTAACCTAACCTAACCTAACCTAACCTAACCTAACCTAACCTAACCTAACCTAACCTAACCTAACCTAACCTAACCTAACCTAACCTAACCTAACCTAACCTAACCTAACCTAACCTAACCTAACCTAACCTAACCTAACCTAACCTAACCTAACCTAACCTAACCTAACCTAACCTAACCTAACCTAACCTAACCTAACCTAACCTAACCTAACCTAACCTAACCTAACCTAACCTAACCTAACCTAACCTAACCTAACCTAACCTAACCTAACCTAACCTAACCTAACCTAACCTAACCTAACCTAACCTAACCTAACCTAACCTAACCTAACCTAACCTAACCTAACCTAACCTAACCTAACCTAACCTAACCTAACCTAACCTAACCTAACCTAACCTAACCTAACCTAACCTAACCTAACCTAACCTAACCTAACCTAACCTAACCTAACCTAACCTAACCTAACCTAACCTAACCTAACCTAACCTAACCTAACCTAACCTAACCTAACCTAACCTAACCTAACCTAACCTAACCTAACCTAACCTAACCTAACCTAACCTAACCTAACCTAACCTAACCTAACCTAACCTAACCTAACCTAACCTAACCTAACCTAACCTAACCTAACCTAACCTAACCTAACCTAACCTAACCTAACCTAACCTAACCTAACCTAACCTAACCTAACCTAACCTAACCTAACCTAACCTAACCTAACCTAACCTAACCTAACCTAACCTAACCTAACCTAACCTAACCTAACCTAACCTAACCTAACCTAACCTAACCTAACCTAACCTAACCTAACCTAACCTAACCTAACCTAACCTAACCTAACCTAACCTAACCTAACCTAACCTAACCTAACCTAACCTAACCTAACCTAACCTAACCTAACCTAACCTAACCTAACCTAACCTAACCTAACCTAACCTAACCTAACCTAACCTAACCTAACCTAACCTAACCTAACCTAACCTAACCTAACCTAACCTAACCTAACCTAACCTAACCTAACCTAACCTAACCTAACCTAACCTAACCTAACCTAACCTAACCTAACCTAACCTAACCTAACCTAACCTAACCTAACCTAACCTAACCTAACCTAACCTAACCTAACCTAACCTAACCTAACCTAACCTAACCTAACCTAACCTAACCTAACCTAACCTAACCTAACCTAACCTAACCTAACCTAACCTAACCTAACCTAACCTAACCTAACCTAACCTAACCTAACCTAACCTAACCTAACCTAACCTAACCTAACCTAACCTAACCTAACCTAACCTAACCTAACCTAACCTAACCTAACCTAACCTAACCTAACCTAACCTAACCTAACCTAACCTAACCTAACCTAACCTAACCTAACCTAACCTAACCTAACCTAACCTAACCTAACCTAACCTAACCTAACCTAACCTAACCTAACCTAACCTAACCTAACCTAACCTAACCTAACCTAACCTAACCTAACCTAACCTAACCTAACCTAACCTAACCTAACCTAACCTAACCTAACCTAACCTAACCTAACCTAACCTAACCTAACCTAACCTAACCTAACCTAACCTAACCTAACCTAACCTAACCTAACCTAACCTAACCTAACCTAACCTAACCTAACCTAACCTAACCTAACCTAACCTAACCTAACCTAACCTAACCTAACCTAACCTAACCTAACCTAACCTAACCTAACCTAACCTAACCTAACCTAACCTAACCTAACCTAACCTAACCTAACCTAACCTAACCTAACCTAACCTAACCTAACCTAACCTAACCTAACCTAACCTAACCTAACCTAACCTAACCTAACCTAACCTAACCTAACCTAACCTAACCTAACCTAACCTAACCTAACCTAACCTAACCTAACCTAACCTAACCTAACCTAACCTAACCTAACCTAACCTAACCTAACCTAACCTAACCTAACCTAACCTAACCTAACCTAACCTAACCTAACCTAACCTAACCTAACCTAACCTAACCTAACCTAACCTAACCTAACCTAACCTAACCTAACCTAACCTAACCTAACCTAACCTAACCTAACCTAACCTAACCTAACCTAACCTAACCTAACCTAACCTAACCTAACCTAACCTAACCTAACCTAACCTAACCTAACCTAACCTAACCTAACCTAACCTAACCTAACCTAACCTAACCTAACCTAACCTAACCTAACCTAACCTAACCTAACCTAACCTAACCTAACCTAACCTAACCTAACCTAACCTAACCTAACCTAACCTAACCTAACCTAACCTAACCTAACCTAACCTAACCTAACCTAACCTAACCTAACCTAACCTAACCTAACCTAACCTAACCTAACCTAACCTAACCTAACCTAACCTAACCTAACCTAACCTAACCTAACCTAACCTAACCTAACCTAACCTAACCTAACCTAACCTAACCTAACCTAACCTAACCTAACCTAACCTAACCTAACCTAACCTAACCTAACCTAACCTAACCTAACCTAACCTAACCTAACCTAACCTAACCTAACCTAACCTAACCTAACCTAACCTAACCTAACCTAACCTAACCTAACCTAACCTAACCTAACCTAACCTAACCTAACCTAACCTAACCTAACCTAACCTAACCTAACCTAACCTAACCTAACCTAACCTAACCTAACCTAACCTAACCTAACCTAACCTAACCTAACCTAACCTAACCTAACCTAACCTAACCTAACCTAACCTAACCTAACCTAACCTAACCTAACCTAACCTAACCTAACCTAACCTAACCTAACCTAACCTAACCTAACCTAACCTAACCTAACCTAACCTAACCTAACCTAACCTAACCTAACCTAACCTAACCTAACCTAACCTAACCTTTTTTTTTTTTTTTTTTTTTTTTTACGTGTGGAAATCCCCTCGGACCGTCACCCGCGCCGGGGCTTGCGGCGGGGCGGTGTGTCGGACTCGAACCGACTAAAACCACACGGTGTGCCACTCTGCGCCTGAGGAGGGAGGAGTCCGGGAACTGCTGTTATTACGCCGTCCAGACCCCTCCCAGCGCTTGCCCGCACAGAAGCGGGCACCCTCTCCAAAACCTCTCCATTTAGGCGACGTACGGCACACACGTAACGTCGCCTCCTCGCGGGCGGCCACTAGAGCGGATGGAAGGGAAAGCCCGTCCCGACCATCCGCGGCCACACTCAGGGCGGCATGAGGCGCAGGTGAGCGCGCCTCCGCTGCCCGGTTCGCCGGCGGCGGATCGGGTCCGAGTGGAGGTCATCCTCCCGGGCCTTCTCCGCCGCCTCCTTCTGCGAGATGACTTCTTCGCAGAAGGTTGCGACCGCGGTAAAACTGCTATCGCTACCGGCCATGGAGCGAATGACGGCCGGTAGCGATAGATCTCCTCCGATGACTGCAGTGAGGGCCCGGCGCTGCGACGCCCATGCGGGGCAGATCGCCAGCGTATGCTGGGCCGAGTCTTCACTGCAGTCGCAGTGGTGGCAGGCGGGACTCAGTTCCCTCCTAGCGACCGAGTGCAGGTACTTCCCGAAGCAACCGTGCCCGGAAAGTACCTGCGTCAGTCGGAAGGAAAGGGTCCCGTGCTGCCGCCCTGCCCACTCGAGGATGACCGGCTGGAGAGCCTCCACGGCGGCAAAGCCAGCGCGTGGAGTCTCCAGTCGGAAAGACCAACGAGCCATCGTGGCTCGACGGGCGGCTTCACGCCACTCGCGTACCTCTTCGGGCGGAGGGCGCATGCCTCTCTCCACCCGATATTCAGCCACCCGTCGATAAACTTCGGCGAGCACTTCCGCCTCCAAATCCCACGGGGGTGTTCCGGCCAACGCGCACGCTGCCTCGGTCGACACCGTGCGGTAACCACGTATCGCTCTGACCGCCAGCACCCTCTGAGGCCGCCAGAGGCGCGCCTTGTTCTGGGCGGTCAGAGCCGTGACCCACACCGGTGCGCCGTACAGCGCCATCGACCGGACCACCCCCGTGTAGAGGAGTCGCGTTGCGACGCTGGCTCCACCCAAATTAGGCAATAGTCGCCCAAGGGCAGAGGCAGCGTCGACCAGCTTCGGACCAAGCTGTCGGAAGTGCTCGTCGAAGAGCCACCTACCGTCGAGGATCAGACCCAGATACTTCATCTGGGCCCGAACCGGTACGAGGACCGAGTTGACCTCTATGGAGGCGCCGGGGGGCGGACCACGACGGGGCCCATGAAATAACAGGGCCTCCGTCTTGTCCAGGGCCACCCGAAGGCCCAGCGCCTCGATGCGCCCGACCACCAGAGAAACACCCGTGGTGGCCAGGCGCGCCGCCTCGTGGAAGTTCGCCCCCCGGGCTGTGACCAATGTGTCATCGGCGTAACAAATTACGCCCAGCCCGGGGGGGAGACGACCTCGTAGGACCCAGTCGTATCCCACGTTCCACAGGAGTGGTCCAAGGACAGACCCCTGCGGAACGCCGCACGACATGGGTCGCCGTCTCAAGACGCCCTCTCGGTCCTCGTACACGACGGTACGCTCCTCCAAATAGTCTGCCACTAGCCGCCTCAGGTACTCTGGCACCCCGTGATACTGGAGTGCTTCCCCGATGCAGCTGAATGGCAGACTATTGAATGCGTTGGCGATGTCTAATGACACCGCCAACAGCACGCCGCCACAGCACACTGCCTCTTCGGTCACGGCCCTAAGGCGCATCACGGCATCGACCGTCGAACGCCCCTCTCGGAATCCGAACTGGGCGTCCGACAGGTCGGGCCCCACCTCACTGAGGTGCCGGACGATGCGGGCAGAGATTATCCTTTCGAACAACTTGCCCGCCTCGTCCAGCAACACGATGGGCCTATAGGCCGCGACCGAATCGGCAGGCCGTCCCGGCTTCTTCAGCAGGACCAGCTTCCCGCTTTTCCAGCACTCAGGGAAGTGTCCGGACGCCAGGCTAGCGTCCAACACTCCCCTGAGGCGGTCCGACATGTAGTCGAGGACTCGGGCCATCACTCGGGCTGGTACCCCGTCCGGCCCGGGGGCGGTGTTCTTTGAACGAATTCGCAGAACAGCCGCCCCTACCTCCGATTCCCTCACGGGTGGAGCATCCTCCTCTCTACCCCCGTCGTCTCTGACCGAGTAGGCCATCGACGGGGGTGTGTGCTCTGCCCGCTGAGGGAAAAGGCCCTCGACCACTTCCTGCAGGAAGCTGGGCTGGAGAGTCTCGGTAAGGGGGGGGCCCGCCGTGCGGAGCTTTTGACGCACCGCACGATACGGGCGACCCCAGGGGTCACGATCGAGACTCTCCAGCATCTCCTTTCTTTTCGTGTCCTTGGCGCGGCAAATGGCCAGCTTCAGAGTTTTCCGCGCTTCGCGGTACTCCTCATGAAGCTGGTCATCCTCACCGTTTCCGCGGTGACGTCGCCGGCTGCGTGTGTAGGACCTCCGGGCACGGGTACAGGCCGCACGGAGGTCCGCCAACTCCTGGGACCACCAGTAGACCTCCTTCCGTGGAGGCCGACGACTCCGGATGCGGGGCATGGCCGTATCGCAAATCTGCGTAATCGCATTGCGAAAACGGCCAGCCCCAGCGTCCACGTCGACCTCCTCGGCCGAGGCCTGCGGAGACAGCCAAGAATGAATAATGGCTGCCTCCTCCAGCAGGTCCCTGTCGAGCTTGGCAACAGCCCACCGCGGAAAACGGGATGGATGCCGCGCCGTGTGACCCCTACTGGGGCCCTGGGACCGGGAGAGCTCAAATCGGATATACAAATGATCCGAGAGCGTCTCGACCTCTTCCAGGACACACCAGTTCCTTACTCGTGCGGCAACAACAGGGCTAGCGAACGAAAGGTCCACTATCGACCCGCCCTGCTGTCGCACGCACGTGTTGGTGGAGCCTCTGTTCAGCAAACAGAGGCCCACCGAAGCCGCCCACTCCACTACGGCTTCGCCCTTGGCGTCCGTCCCGGGGGACCCCCACGCAATGGACTTTGCGTTGAAGTCCCCCAGCACGAGGACGTGCCCAGACGCTAGTCGCCGTATCGAGGTCTCCAAGGTGTTGAGGAAGACCTCGAAGTCACTCAGACTCCGGTTGGGGGAGAAGTATACACCGTAAACGGTGACCCCCCCCCAATCGGCGGCAACATATCCAGTACCCTTGTCTCTTAGCGACAAGGGCGGGGAATGAGCCGCCGTGGAGCTGACGACTGCCACGGAGCCGTCCCGGTCACCCATCCAGTTTGGACGGGGAGGAACATAATAGGGCTCCGCGACTACGGCAACACCTATTGACCACTGCGCCATGGTTTGCAGGAATAAATCCTGCGCCGCGGCACAGTGGTTCAGGTTCGTCTGGACCAGGAGGCTGGAGACTTGATCCATTAATGGATCGTCTCTACAGCCTCCTCCATGGGCGTCGGCGTCGACGCACGAGCAACGTCGGAGGCAGCCTGGGTCGACTGGCTAACCCCCGACGCTTGCCGAGAAGCACGGGAATGCTTGCAGCCTCCCTGCCCCATCTGGTGATTGGCGGGCTTATTAGCCGCCGCACAGATGGGGCAGTGAGGGGCGGCAGAACATTCTGCCGCCTTGTGCCCCGGTCGACCGCAGCGGAAGCAAAGACCGCTGCAGTCAAAGCAGTTGGCGCACTTGGCGCGTGTGTGTCCCGCCGACAGGCATTTAAAACACCTCATCGGCCTCGCCGCTAGGACTGTTATCCTGGCGCTAACGAAGCCGACAAGGAGCCTGCCAGCATCACCCAGCGCTTTGGCTGCCGCTACTGGGCAGCTGAGCCACACCGCACCAAGGCCCCCTGGACCGGGGCGGATGGTGCCGACCTTAATGTTGTCAGCGCTGCAGCTCGTCTTCTCCTGCACTGCAACGCGGACATCCTCGGCCGTGACGGAGTCGTCCAGGCCCGAGATGCGCAATTCCGCGCACTTCGTAGGCCTGGCGATCCGTACACCATCCGTTTCCGCAAACATTCCTCTGAGCTTCTCGGCAAACTCGTCCGCCGACTTTGCGCCTTCAGCCCCGGGGAATTCGAGAACCCGAGCTCCCGTCTGGGCGAGGCGCAACCTTACTCCGGTCGTCCCGAAAGAGGCGAGACTAGCCCGGGCCCTCTTGAAGAGGGCCGCATAGGACATCCCGCCCTCAGCCGCCTCCGGCGACACGGTCACCACTACAGCCGCGGTTTTTGGCGGCTGCAGTTTCCGCGGCTTCTTAGCGGTGGCACTTGCCACCGGCGGCGACTGCGGGGTAGGGGCTGCCTTCTCAGCAGCCTTCCTGGCCCTCCTTCGGGACTTCTTGGACCCCCCAACTTCCTGCCAAGCCTCATTGGAGGGGCCAGCGGTTGAGGGGCCAGGTACCGGCGTTGGAGTGGGGAGCGGAGGGAACTCCGCTCCAGCTCTTGTCGTCGTCTTAGACGGCTGCCCTGGCTTCGGGGCAGGCGTCCTGGCCTTAGGCCCCTGTCGTGGCTTTTGAGCCGCCACAGGAGCCGGGGCCGACGTCGCCGCAGCGTAGGTCACTCGACCCCCTACCACGGGAAGTGGAGTCGGGGCCGACGTGACCGTTTTACGCTGTGACCCAAGCGGCGGCCGAACGATAGGGGCCGGAGGCAGCCGCGCCTCGAGGCCGGCCAGACGCCCGTCCACCAGATTCCCCACTGCGATGAGGATCTGTTGGACGAGGTCCTCCGATACCCCAGGGACGGGGGGCGCCAGCTGTGACGGAGACGGGGCCGGCCGCGACGCCGACGGGGCCGGCCGCGACGCTGACGGGGCCGTCCGCGACGTTGACGGGGCCGCCCGCGACGCAGACGGGGCCGGGGCTGAGGCCTCGCGCTCAGGACGCTCCGCCCGAAATTGGGCAAACTGAGCGCTCAGCTCAGCCACCTGCCCCGTCAAGCGGTCGTTGGCCTGCTGCTCGCGATTTTGGGCGGCAACATCTCTGTAGTGTCGCTGCCCCCATCATTGTTGGAGCGTGCGCGTTTGCGGCTGTCGCTCGGATCCAGGTCCATAGACTCCAATGCATCAGCATTGGAGCTACCACCCGCGCCATCTGACGAGTGGCTGGACCTGGAGCGCGCACGCTCCGATGTTCTTCGGCTCCCAGCAGTCCGATTGACTACTGGGAGCCCCGCCGATCCGGGCGCCCCGGACGCAGACTCCTCCTCGGTAGAGGAGTCGTCTGCCCGCCGGAACTGCCCCTTGGCGTTCCTCCTTCCCTTTCCTTTCCTCTCCCTCTCCTGTCCGGTATGCTTGCCAATGGTCGTTTTTGGGGTATCGATCGTATTAATTTTTATATTTTTAGAGTCACTTGCCATAAGAGTCCCACGAGTATGGGGGAAATAAAAGTCCGTCCGGGCGGTGCCCCCTGCACCCGGATAAGCCTAAATACTGTGGAGGTCGGCCGGTATCCACAGGTTTTAACGACTTGGCTGTCGGGTTTTATAGACTATCCTTGTCACGGGCCGGCCAATTAAGGCAAGCCCTCCGGCCAACAGGTTCTCAACATACCCTCCTGGAGCCACCAGTCAGGTCGTTGCTGAGCCCCTGTTGGTTACGGAATGCGACAGGGTGGCTAGCCCCGTCTCACCGACGAGTGTCAGCCCCTGAATTAACAGTGGGCTGACCCGTCCCAGGTTCCTCTCGAACCTACTTGCACTCCAATACGCCCTCTGCTAGATCAGAGGGACGATTGGAGTGCTCTCCGCGGCAGTCTTTCCAGACTCCGCCAGGTATCCCATTTAGTCTGGGGTCTCACTCTGAACCTATCCGGCATGAGTGGCTCTACCGGCATAGCCCCAGAGATCATCGACCCACGCAAGCCCCACCACGACGACAACGTAGGGATACATTGGGGGGAACCTAACCTAACCTAACCTAACCTAACCTAACCTGGGGCGCGGCGTCGGGTAACCTCCACGTTGGCTTACGCGTTTCTTCTCCCTTTGGACTCCGGTCCTGGGGAGCAGAAGCGTGGAGGCTGGTGCACCCTGGACAGGCGGTCGGGATACTCTGACTCTCAGGAGCTCTGTATGCTGGCCGTCTGACCAATAACCCGACAGCCCTTTTCAGGGCTTGACCCCATTGCACGAGGGGGTCGCGGGGTGGGATCCGCAGCAGCCCTTTTCAGGGCTCGGCGGGATCGAGGGGCGGGTCGGCCCACTGTTAACTCAGGGGCTGACAGGCACTAGTGCCACCGTCGGCGAGAGAGGCCTAGCCACCCTCTCGCGTTCCGTAACCAACAGGGGCTCAACAGTGACCTGACTGGTGGCTCCAGGAGGGTATGCTGAAAACCTGTTGGCCGGAGGGCTTGCCTTAACCGGCCGGCCCGCGTCAAGGAAAAGACTCTAAAACCCGACAGCAGAGTCGTAAAAAGCAGACCTCTCGCCGTAGGCTGTGGCTCCGGCTATGGCCGGCGGCGATGAGTGTCGGGCTGCCGTCGCCTCACGGCTGATGGCGGCCAAGAGGAGGGGCTCTGCTGGGGCGGGAGTGGGCTGGGCTCGCTCTTTCGCCCCGCGGGCCACGGGGACGCCGGCGGGCGGAGTTCGCACGCGTCCCGGGGAGGGATGCCGGCGGGCGAAGTTCGCACGCGTCCCTGGGTGAGAGTGGCCACGGGCGGTGGGTCGGGGGATCTGCCGCCCCATGCTAATGTGGCGGAATGCGCCCTTCTGTGTTTCCGGGGTGCATTCAGGAGAAGAGCCCGACAACAAAGGGCGTCCCTAGCCGAGTCGCGGTGAGCAAACTATCCCGTGGCTCGGATTAGGTGAAGGAGGAACACCGTGGTGGTTTAGTGGGTAGTCTGGCTTCTCTTTGAGGTCAGGAGTCCCACACGAAGCGAACCCCCTGCCCCCGCGGGAGGCGAGCGAAGTGCGTAAATGCATTCCACCACGTAAAAAAAAAAAAAAAAAAAAAAAACCTAACCTAACCTAACCTAACCTAACCTAACCTGGGGCGCGGGGGGCGCGGCGTCGGGTAACCTCCACGTTGGCTTACGCGTTTCTTCCCCCTTTGGACTCCGGTCCTGGGGAGCAGAAGCGTGGAGGCTGGTGCGCCCTGGACAGGCGGTCAGGATACTCTGACTCTCAGGAGCTCTGTATGCTGGCCGTCTGACCAATAACCCGACAGCCCCTTTTCAGGGCTTGACCTCATTGCACGAGGGGGTCGCGGGGTGGGATCCGCAGCAGCCCTTTTCAGGGCTCGGCGGGATCGAGGGGCGGGTCGGCCCACTGTTGACTCAGGGGCTGACAGGCACTAGTGCCACCGTCGGTGAGAGAGGCCTAGCCACCCTCTCGCGTTCCGTAACCAACAGGGGCTCAACAGTGACCTGACTGGTGGCTCCAGGAGGGTATGCTGAAAACTTGTTGGCCGGAGGGCTTGCCTTAACTGGCCGGCCCGCGTCAAGGAAAAGACTCTAAAACCCGACAGCAAAGTCGTAAAAAGCAGACCTCTCGCCGTAGGCTGTGGCTCCGGCTATGGCCGGCGGCGATGAGTGTCGGGCTGCCGTCGCCTCACGGCTGATGGCGGCCAAGAGGAGGGGCTCTGCTGGGGCGGGAGTGGGCTGGGCTCGCTCTTTCGCCCCGCGGGCCACGGGGACGCCGGCGGGCGGAGTTCGCACGCGTCCCAGGGAGGGATGCCGGCGGGCGAAGTTCGCACGCGTCCCTGGGTGAGAGTGGCCACGGGCGGTGGATCGGGGGATCTGCCGCCCCACGCTAATGTGGCGGAATGCGCCCCTCTGTGTTTCTGGGGTGCATTCATGAGGTGTGCCCGACAACAAAGGGCGTCCCTAGCCGAGTCGCGGTGAGCAAACTATCCCGTGGCTCGGATTAGGTGAAGGAGGAACACCGTGGTGGTTTAGTGGGTAGTCTGGCTTCTTTTTGAGGTCAGGAGTCCCACACGAAGCGAACCCCCTGCCCCTGCGGGAGGCGAGCGAAGTGCGTAAATGCATTCCACCACGTAAAAAAAAAAAAAAAAAAAAAACCTGGGGCGCGGCGGCTCGCGATGATCTCTTCCGGAAGTGGGCCGAAAGACTGCGGGCGACGCGTAGCAGATCGCTGCTTGTGGGGGCCGTCAGGCCCGTCCTGCGTCAGTGGGTAGAGAGGGGTCATGGGGCCCCGTCATACCACCTCACCCAACTTCTCACGGGCCATGGCTGTTTTGCCAAGTACCTGTGGGAAGTGGTGGGGATAGAGTCGGAGCCCCGGTGCCGAAACTGCACCAGCGGAGACCCTGACACGGCCTACCACACCCTGGCTGTGTGTGAGGCGTGGGACGGACAAAGGGCGGCCCTCATGAGCACCATTCGTGCGGACCTCTCGCTGTCCGTCGTAGTTCCAGCTATGGCCGGCAGCGAAGAGTGTTGGGCTGCCGTTGCCTCGTTCGCTGACGAGGTGATGGCGGCCAAGAGAGAGGCTCTGCGGGAGCGGGAGCGAGCTGGGCTCACTCTCCCGCCCCGCAGACCCGCGGCGAGGGGGCGCCGGCGAGCACAATTCGCCCGCGTCCCCGAATGAGAGTGGCCACGGGCGGTGGGTCGGGGGACCTGCTGCCCCACGCTAATGTGGCGGAATGCGCCCCTCTGTGTTCCTGGGGTGCATTCATGAGGAGGACAGGCCCCATCATCTGGGCACGGTGGCCCGGATGGTGGGGCCTCGACAGAGGTGAGCCCGATAAAAAGGGCGTCCCTAGCCGAGTCGCGGTGAGCAAACTATCCCGCGGCTCGGTTTAGGTGAAGGAGGAACACCGTGGTGGTTTAGTGGGTAGTCTGGCCTCTCTTCGAGGTCAGGAGTCCCACACGAAGCGAACCCCCTGCCCCCGCGGGGGGTGAGCGAAGTGCGTAAATGCATTCCACCACGTAAAAAAAAAAAAAAAAAAAAAAAAAAAAAAAACCTGGGGCGCGGCGTCGGGTAACCTCCACGTTGGCTTACGCGTTTCTTCCCCCTTTGGACTCCGGTCCTGGGGAGCAGAAGCGTGGAGGCTGGTGCGCCCTGGACAGGCGGTCGGGATACTCTGACTCTCAGGAGCTCTGTATGCTGGCCGTCTGACCAATAACCCGACAGCCCTTTTCAGGGCTTGACCTCATTGCACGAGGGGGTCGCGGGGTGGGATCCGCTGCAGCCCTTTTCAGGGCTCGGCGGGATCGAGGGGCGGGTCGGCCCACTGTTAACTCAGGGGCTGACAGGCACCTGTGCCACCGTCGGTGAGAGAGGCTTAGCCACCCTCTCGCGTTCCGTAACCAACAGGGGCTCAACAGTGACCTGACTGGTGGCTCCAGGAGGGTATGCTGAGAACCTGTTGGCCGGAGGGCTTGCCTTAACTGGCCGGCCCGCGCCAAGGAAAAGACTCTAAAACCCGACAGCAAAGTCGTAAAAAGCAGACCTCTCGCCGTAGGCTGTGGCTCCGGCTATGGCCGGCGGCGATGAGTGTCGGGCTGCCGTCGCCTCACGGCTGATGGCGGCCAAGAGGAGGGGCTCTGCTGGGGCGGGAGTGGGCTGGGCTCGCTCTTTCGCCCCGCGGGCCACGGGGACGCCGGCGGGCGGAGTTCGCACGCGTCCCGGGGAGGGATGCCGGTGGGCGAAGTCCGCACGCGTCCCTGGGTGAGAGTGGCCACGGGCGGTGGGTCGGGGGATCTGCCGCCCTATGCTAATGTGGCGGAATGCGCCCTTCTGTGTTTCCGGGGTGCATTCAGGAGAAGAGCCCGACAACAAAGGGCGTCCCTAGCCGAGTCGCGGTGAGCAAACTATCCCGTGGCTCGGATTAGGTGAAGGAGGAACACCGTGGTGGTTTAGTGGGTAGTCTGGCTTCTCTTTGAGGTCAGGAGTCCCACACGAAGCGAACCCCCTGCCCCCGCGGGAGGCGAGCGAAGTGCGTAAATGCATTCCACCACGTAAAAAAAAAAAAAAAAAACCTAACCTAACCTAACCTAACCTAACCTAACCTAACCTAACCTAACCTGGCAAATGTCTGTGGCAAAGCGGTGGCCATCTACAAGCAACTGTGTAGAGCGGCAAGAGCAACATGGGGGCTGCACCCGGAAGTCACCAGGGTTATATACACAGCAGCAATAGAACCAGTTATTCTGTACGCCGCATGCGTGTGGGCTCCGGCCGCCAAGAAGATAGGAGTAATAAAGCAGCTGGGGATAGTGCAGAGAGGAGTGGCGCAGAAACTGTGCCGAGCATACCGAACTGTCTCCTTGAACTCTGCGCTTGTTCTTGCGGGGATTCTCCCTCTAGACCTCCGAGTTCGTGAGGCGGCCTCACTTTATGAGGCCAAGAAGGGTGTACCGCAGCCGGTTCTTGGGGACAGGGAGGTAGAGCGGATGCACTCTGCCCTGCAATTACCACATCCCGCTGAGCGGGCTGACCTGGGGTTCGGGAACCTGGTAGACCAAAACCAATTCTCAGCACTGACAAATTTTGAAACTACCATCTTTACAGATGGTAGTAAAATTGCGGGCAAGGTTGGAGCGGCGCTGTCGATACGGGACGAAACGAAGGAGATTAAAACCATCAAGCTGACGCTACCAGCGTACTGCACGGTCTACCAGGCCGAGCTCCTGGCCATTTGCGTCGCGACGAGGGAAATTGGGAGGATGAAAACAACAGCAATAGGTATCCTCAGCGACTCCATGGCAGCGCTAATGACGATCAAAAATCATAGTTGCCTCCACCCCTTGGCAGTGGAGACCAGAGAGAACTTAAGAACCCAATCTCTCCAGGGCAAAGTGGTTACTCTGCTCTGGGTCAAAGCCCACGCAGGGGTGGAGGGGAATGAACGCGCGGATTACCTAGCCAAGGAAGCCGCAGAGAGATCTAAGAAGAAACCGGACTACGATCTGTGCCCGGTTTCCTTTATAAAACGAAACTTGCGCATGCAAACGCTGGAACTCTGGAACCTCAGATACAGCACAAGCGAAACAGCAGGTATAACGAAGTTATTCTTCCCGAACGCAGTGGCGGCGTACAGAATCACTAGGAAAATTAACATCTCGTACGTATTAACACAGGTAATGACGGGGCACGGTGGGTTCTCCGAATACTTGGAACGCTTCAAGTGTAAGGGAAACCCATCGTGCACCTGCGACCCAGGTGTAAAGGAAACTGTACCGCACATTCTGTGTGACTGCCCTATTTTTGCCCTAGAACGATACAATTACGAATACAAAATAGAAACCGAAATTAAAACAGAAAATCTGAGTAAAATTATTAAAGGTGAACATAGAGATGAATTTCTAGACTACTGCATAAGTATAGCCGAAAAAGTTATTAAGCGAAACAAAAGTAATGTCTAAAAATTATGTTTGCACGATATTATAAGCATATTAGTGTTAAGCATAAAATAAAATAATGTAAGTAAAAATAAGTATGTAGCCATAAGAATCATCAAATGTAATAGAATTTAAGAAACTATGTATTAACAATGCAATAGAATAAGAACAGATATAATAGATATAAAAGGAGATGTAATAGATATAAGAACTAAAATAGTATAAGTAAAAGTATTGTAATCCAAATGTAAAAATAAAAACATACCTTAAAATGTGTAATATAAGAAAATAAGTAGATATAAGAACACTGTAAAATAGAAAACAATAACGATGTCAACCTTATTTCCCTGCAACATACATTAAGTATAATCTAGAACACAAATAAAGAATTAGAAAATAGATAGAATAGGATATTAGACGGGAGTCCCACCCGTAAGGAATGAAAAGAGAAAGAAAAGATAAGATATTGGTATGAGCATGAAAGTGCGAGAGGAATAATAGTGAGAACTGGCATGCAAGTAAAACAGATTAAAATAGACTCCGATAACGTTGGCGGTAGAGAATTTAAAAAAAAAAAAAAAAAAAAAAAAAAAAAAAAAAAAAAAAAAAAAAAAAAAAACCTAACCTAACCTAACCTAACCTAACCTTTTTTTTTTTTTTTTTTTACGTGTGGAAATCCCCTCGGACCGTCACCCGCGCCGGGGCTTGCGGCGGGGCGGTGTGTCGGACTCGAACCGACTAAAACCACACGGTGTGCCACTCTGCGCCTGTAAAGGGAGGAGTCCGGGAACTGCTGTTATTACGCCGTCCAGACCAACCTAACCTAACCTAACCTAACCTAACCTAACCTAACCTGGGGCGCGGCGGGGCGCGGCGTCGGGTAACCTCCACGTTGGCTTACGCGTTTCTTCCCCCTTTGGACTCCGGTCCTGGGGAGCAGAAGCGTGGAGGCTGGTGCGCCCTGGACAGGCGGTCAGGATACTCTGACTCTCAGGAGCTCTGTATGCTGGCCGTCTGACCAATAACCCGACAGCCCTTTTCAGGGCTTGACCTCATTGCACGAGGGGGTCGCGGGGTGGGATCCGCAGCAGCCCTTTTCAGGGCTCGGCGGGATCGAGGGGCGGGTCGGCCCACTGTTAACTCAGGGGCTGACAGGCACTAGTGCCACCGTCGGTGGGAGAGGCTTCGCCACCCTCTCGCGTTCCGTAACCAACAGGGGCTCAACTATGACCTGACTGGTGGCTCCAGGAGGGTAGCTGAGAACCTGTTGGCCGGAGGGCTTGCCTTAACTGGCCGGCCCGCGTCAAGGAAAAGACTCTAAAACCCGACAGCAAAGTCGTAAAAAGCAGACCTCTCGCCGTAGGCTGTGGCTCCGGCTATGGCCAGCGGCGATGAGTGTCGGGCTGCCGTCACCTCGCGGCTGATGGTGGCCAAGAGGAGGGGCTCTGCTGGGGCGGGAGTGGGCTGGGCTCGCTCTTTCGCCCCGCGGGCCACGGGGACGCCGGCGGGCGGAGTTCGAACGCGTCCCGGGGAGGGATGCCGGCGGGCGAAGTTCGCACGCGTCCCTGGGTGAGAATGGCCACGGGCGGTGGGTCGGGGGATCTGCCGCCCCATGCTAATGTGGCGGAATGCGCCCTTCTGTGTTTCCGGGGTGCATTCAGGAGAAGAGCCCGACAACAAAGGGCGTCCCTAGCCGAGTCGCGGTGAGCAAACTATCCCGTGGCTCGGATTAGGTGAAGGAGGAACACCGTGGTGGTTTAGTGGGTAGTCTGGCTTCTCTTTGAGGTCAGGAGTCCCACACGAAGCGAACCCCCTGCCCCCGCGGGAGGCGAGCGAAGTGCGTAAATGCATTCCACCACGTAAAAAAAAAAAAAAAAAACCTGGGGCGCGGCGTCGGGTAACCTCCACGTTGGCTTACGCGTTTCTTCCCCCTTTGGACTCCGGTCCTGGGGAGCGGAAGCGTGGAGGCTGGTGCGCCCTGGACAGGCGGTCAGGATACTCTGACTCTCAGGAGCTCTGTATGCTGGCCGTCTGACCAATAACCCGACAACTGACCCCATTGCACGAGGGGGTCGTGGGATCCGCGTAGCCCTTTTCAGGGCTCGCCATCGCTCCCAGTACCCCTCTGTTTTCAGAGGGGACAGGGAAGAGATGCTGGATCGAGGGACGGGTCGGCCCACTGATTACTCAGGGGCTGACAGGCACTAGTGCCACCGTCGGTGGGAGAGGCCTAGCCACCCTCTCGCGTTCCGTAACCAACAGGGGCTCAACTGTGACCTGACTGGTGGCTCCAGGAGGGTATGCTGAGAACCTGTTGGCCGGAGGGCTTGCCTTAATTGGCCGGCCCATGACAAGGACAGTCTATAACACCCGACAGCGAAGTCGTAAAAACCTGTGGATACCGGCCGACCTCCACAGTATATAGGCTTATCCGGGTGCAGGGGGCACCGCCCGGACGGACTTTTTATTTCCCCCACACTCGTGGGAATTGTATGGATTGCTCAAATTTAAACTTTAAAAACCAAAATGAAGATGTGCCAGTTTTGGCGGAGGAAATGGAGACGGAGATGGGGACGGAGACCGCAAGGTCTTCCGTCTCTGTCGGTGAAATGGTGCCAGCAGTGGTGCTGGAGCGGATGACCGCTGCCAGCTTGCCTGGAATTGATCGCTCGTCTTCCCCACCAAGGGGAAGACTCTGGCGTAAGCGTACCAATTCGTTGGAATCGCCAGCGCAAAGCGACAGTGATTCGGTGGATGGGCGGGGGCCTAAAAGGAACCGTGGCCGTCCCCCGAAAACGGGAGAATACGTCGGTCTAGCCATAGCCAAGGCGGAGCTCAACGCGGCTAAGGAGCGTGAGCTCGAGCTCCGAGCAGAAGAGGAGCTCGCAGATGAGCTGCGGCTGCAGCGGCGGAGGGCTCTCTATCTCAGAGAGACCCCTGGCCCGCAGCCGCAGCCCAGTCTGCAGCCCCAAGCGGGACTGGTATCCTCGGACACCCAGTCCCTCAGTGCCGAGGAGATCTCGGGCTCAATAGAGGCGGCGGTGAAGGTGGTCCAAACCATCGCCGCCAAGAGCTCCAATTTAAAGGGCCAATACGTGCGGGACCTCAAGGACGCGTGTGGCTCCATTATGGAGAACGTGCGCGTTCTGATGTCCCGCACGGAATCGGAGGAGGTGGCCAAGCTCCAGGCCGAGCTGGCGGCTGTGCGGGCCGAAATGCGGGCCATGAAACAGCAGGCGGAGGCTGCGCCGCCCCCGATGAGCCGGGAAGAGATCGGCTTCCTGGTCGACGCCCGGCTCGCGGGGATCGCTGACCGCCTGCTGCCGGAGACCCGCATCCGTCCACCGCTGCAGGCGGACGCGAGGAATGCGGCGCGGTCCACCGGCGCACTTGAGCCCGAGCCTGAGACGTCTCCCTCAGAACCTCTCCCCCCTCCCCTCTCTCCTCCAATGCCAGGCGGGCAGGTGGAGGCAGGGCCGAGCCTTACCGGGCAGCCGGGGGGGAAGGAGGAGAGGAAGAAGAAGAAGAAGGGAGGGAAGAAGACGGCCGCGGCGAAGGAGGCGGAGGCTGCCCGGAAGCCCCCGTCGACTTCGACTTCGGCGTTGGCTCCCGCCCCGCTCCCGCAAAGCGGAACATGGAGCGAGGTGGCGGCTAGGCCAAAGAAGCCTAAACCGCCCCCTGCCGGGTCGGCTGCCCCAACCGCTGCCACTCCAGTAGCGTCAGCCACCAAGCGGAAAAGGAAGCCCCGCAAATTGCGCGCCCCGCAAACGGCGGCGGTCACAGTCACGCTGCAGCCGGGTGCCGTAGAGCGGGGCGTCACCTACGCGCAGGTGATGTCCAAAGCCGAGAGGTCGATAGACCTCAAGGGTTTGGGCATCGACGGCCTCCGACTCCGCAACGCGGTAACCGGAGGTCGGATCCTGGAGGTGGCTGGCGCAGACAGAAGCCGGAAGGCGGACCAGCTCGCGGCTAAACTGAGGGAGGTGCTCGAAGAGGTCCGAGTCGCTAGGCCGGAGAGATGCGTGGAGATGCGCATCTCTGGGCTGGGCGACTCGGCCTCGAAAGAGTCGGTGGCCGCGTTGCTGGCGGCGGAGGGGGGCTGTGCTGCCGACCACATCAAGGTGGGCGATATACAGCGCCCACCTGACCGACAGGGCACTGCCTGGCTTCGATGCCCGGTTGCGGTCGCAAAGAAGCTGACGGATGGCCGCCGCATCGTCGTCGGGTGGTCAGTGGTCAGACTGACCATCCTGGAGCCGAGGCCGGCGCGGTGCTTCCGCTGCCTCGAGCCAGGGCACGTCGGGGCCAAGTGCACTGCGGCCACTGACCGCAGTGCGCTCTGCTTCCGTTGCGGGCAGGAAGGCCACAAGTCGGCCACCTGCTCCGCGGAGCCCAGGTGCCTCATTTGTTCGGCGGAGGGTGCGGCGTCCGGCCATCGGCTTGGGTCGGCGCAATGTAAGGCGGCCTCCCGAAGCAGGGGGGCTAAAAGGAGAGCAGCAGGTGGGGCGAAACCCACGCCCTCGCCCACCCTGCTGCCGAATGAGGAGGAGATGGACACTGCCCAAACCTAATGGCCCAAACCATCTCTATGCTGCAGGCCAACGTCAACCACTGCGCCACGGCCCAGGACCTTCTGGCCCAATCCATGGCGCAGTGGCAGACGACAATGGCAGTAGTCGCCGAGCCGTATTGCGTTCGCAACAGCCCTAACTGGGCCGGCGACCACGGCGGCTCGGTGGCTATCGTCGCTCAGCGAACGGCCCCTCCTTTCGACAGAGTGCGGAAGGGCCGAGGGTGCGTACTCGTCGCGCTGGGTGGCGCTGCGGTAATTGGGGTGTACTGTCCCCCCAGCAGAAGCCTCGCCGAGTTCGAGCAGTTGCTCACGGAGGTCGGGGCTCTGCTGGCGGAAGTGCACCCCACCCCGGCTGTGGTGGCCGGGGATTTCAACGCTCACTCACGGGCGTGGGGATCCCCGGCGACCGATGCCCGGGGGGAGATGGTTGAGGAGTGGGCGGTGTCCCAAGGCTTGGTGCTGCTGAACCGAGGGGCGGTCCACACGTTTGTGCGGGCCCGGGCCGGGTCGGTGGTCGATCTTTCTTTCGCGAGTTCTGGCCTGGCCCGTCGCATACACAACTGGCGGGTCGTCGAGGGGGTGGAGACTTCGTCTGACCACCGGTACATCCGGTTCGACATCGTCTCTGCCCCCGCGGCGACGCCGCGTGTGGCACTGGACCGCCCCGTGGTAGGGGAAGGTCCGCGGTGGCGGCTCGGAACGCTGGACCGGGAGCTGGCCCGAGAGGCGGCTATCGTCGAGCGATGGACTGCTGTCGACAGCGGTCAGGACGTGGACGCGAGATGCGAGTGGCTCGCTGGAGCACTGACTCGCGTCTGCGACGCGGCGATGCAGAGGGCGAGACCTATCCCGCCCCGGAGGCAGGTGTACTGGTGGCGTCCCCACTTGGCCGAGCTGCGTGCCGCGAGTCACGCGGCCCAGAGGCAGTACACCCGCAGCCGAAGGCGGGCCGTTAGGGATCTCGCCCGCGAAGAAGAGTTGCACGCCGCGTACCTTTCCGCTCGTCGGACCCTCAGCTCGGCGATCAAAGCCGCCAAGGACGAGGCCTGGAAGGAGTGGCTCGAGAGCCTCGACCGAGATCCGTGGGGGCGGCCGTACAAGATTGTGAGTCAGAAACTCCAGCCTTGGGCGCCTCCCCTCACCAGAACTCTCGAGCCGAGCCTTCTGGACCGAGTGGTCAGCTCCCTCTTCCCTGCCAGGGAAGAGTGGACCCCGCCGCGGATGGGAGCACCAAGCCAGGTGCCGGCAGACGAAGGGGCGATACCTCCCGTGTCCGAGGCCGAGTTAGGGGCTGCGATACTGGCACTCCGGTCCAGGAATCGCGCCCCGGGCCCGGACGGCGTCCCTGGGAAGGTTATCGTCACCGTCATGCCGGCACTAGAGGAGGAGACGCTGTCCCTCATGTCGGAGTGTCTGGTGTCGGGGAGAGTCCCTCGGCGATGGAAAACCGGCAAGCTCGTGCTGCTCAAAAAGCACGGGCGCCCAGCCGAATCGCCGTCGGCCTACCGCCCCATCGTGTTGCTCGACGAGATGTGCAAGCTTTTTGAGCGGGTGCTCGCTGCGCGTCTCGTCGGCCACCTGGAGGGGGCGGGGCCCAATCTGAGCGATGGCCAGTTCGGCTTCAGTCGTGGGAGGTCGACCCTCGACGCGATATCCCGACTGCGGGACAGCGTCAATGAAGCGGTCTCCGGGGGTGAGGTGCTGTTGGCTGTATCGTTGGATATAGCGAACGCCTTCAACACCCTCCCCTGGGGAACCATTGCGGAGGCGTTGAGGTACCACAATGTCCCGTGGTACCTCAGGCGCGTCCTTGCGGACTACTTCGTGGACCGGGTCATCATTTACCCGGCCCAAGACGGGGTGGTCCGCAGGGGCATGTCTTGTGGCGTTCCACAGGGGTCGGTCCTCGGGCCGCTCCTGTGGAACATAGGTTATGATTGGGTCCTGCGCGGTGCTAATCTTCGGGGGGTCGGTGTACTTTGCTACGCCGACGATACCCTAGTCACCGCGCGGGCCCCCACATCTCGGGACGCCGCCGTCCTTGCCACGGCAGGTGTAGCCCACGTGGTGCGTCGCATCGAGGCGCTCGGCCTAAAAGTCGCCCTCGAAAAGTCCGAGGCCCTCTTCTTCCACGGGCCCCGGCAGACGCCGCCTCGAGATAGGACCATCATGGTGGGTGGCATCCCCATCGCTGTCGGGACCAGCCTGAAATACCTCGGGCTCGTTCTCGACAGTCGGTGGGGATTCGCGGAGCATTTCCGGCAGCTGGCACCGAAGTTGCTGGCATTTGCCGGAATGCTCTCGCGGTTGCTGCCCAACAGCGGAGGCCCAGGGTCTGCATGCCGCCGCCTCTATGACGGAGTGGTGCGCTCCAAGGCGCTCTACGGAGCGCCCATATGGGCGGAGGCCCTCTGCCCGGCGAATATCGCGCTGCTGCGACGACCGCAGCGCGCCATAGCGCAGAGGGCTGCACGGGCGTACCACACCGTCTCTTACGAGGCGGCGTGTCTGATTGCGGGGAGTATCCCCTGGGATCTCGAGGCCGGCGTCCTCAAGAGGGTGTACGACGAGGGCGCCCTGATGCGGCGTGCTATCGGGGGTCGGCCGCCTCCGGAGGAGATCGATCGCTGGAGACAATCGGCTCGCGATGATCTCTTCCGGAAGTGGGCTGAAAGACTGCGGGCGACGCGCAGCGGATCGCTGCTTGTGGGGGCCGTCAGGCCCGTCCTGCGTCAGTGGGTAGAGAGGGGTCATGGGGCCCCGACATACCACCTCACCCAACTTCTCACGGGCCATGGCTGTTTTGCCAAGTACCTGTGGGAAGTGGTGGGGATAGAGTCGGAGCCCCGGTGCCGAAACTGCACCAGCGGAGACCCTGACACGGCCTACCACACCCTGGCTGTGTGTGAGGCGTGGGACGGACAAAGGACGGCCCTCATAAGCACCATTGGTGCGGACCTCTCGCTGTCGGTCGTAGTTCCAGCTATGGCCGGCAGCGAAGAGTGTTGCGCTGCCGTTGCCTCGTTCGCTGACGAGGTGATGGCGGCCAAGAGAGAGGCTCTGCGGGAGCGGGAGCGAGCTGGGCTCACTCTCCCGCCCCGCAGACCCGCGGCGAGGGGGCGCCGGCGAGCACAATTCGCCCGCGTCCCCGAATGAGAGTGGCCACGGGCGGTGGGTCGGGGGACCTGCTGCCCCACGCTAATGTGGCGGAATGCGCCCCTCTGTGTTCCTGGGGTGCATTCATGAGGAGGACAGGCCCCATCATCTGGGCTCGGTGGCCCGGATGGTGGGGCCTCGACAGAGGTGAGCCCGATAAAAAGGGCGTCCCTAGCCGAGTCGCGGTGAGCAAACTATCCCGCGGCTCGGTTTAGGTGAAGGAGGAACACCGTGGTGGTTTAGTGGGTAGTCTGGCCTCTCTTCGAGGTCAGGAGTCCCACACGAAGCGAACCCCCTGCCCCCGCGGGGGGTGAGCGAAGTGCGTAAATGCATTCCACCACGTAAAAAAAAAAAAAAAAAAAAAAAAACCTAACCTAACCTGGGGCGCGGCGGGGCGCGGCGTCGGGTAACCTCCACGTTGGCTAACGCGTTTCTTCCCCCTTTGGACTCCGGTCCTGGGGAGCGGAAGCGTGGAGGCTGGTGCGCCCTGGACAGGCGGTCAGTATACTCTGTCTCTGAGGAGCTCTGTATGCTGGCCGTCTGACCAATAACCCGACAGCCCTTTTCAGGGCTTGACCCCATTGCACGAGGGGGTCGCGGGGTGGGATCCGCAGCAGCCCTTTTCAGGGCTCGGCGGGATCGAGGGGCGGGTCGGCCCACTGTTGACTCAGGGGCTGACAGGCACTAGTGCCACCGTCGGTGAGAGAGGTGAGACGGTGGACGAGGTCCTCCGATACCCCAGGGACGGTGGGGGCCAGCTGTGACGGAGACGGGGCCGGCTGCGACGCCGACGGGACCGGCCGCGACGCTGACGGGGCCGCCCGCGACGCTGACGGGGCCGGCCGCGACGCTGACGGGGCCGCCCGCGACGTTGACGGGGCTGCCCGCGACGCAGGCGGGGCTGGGGCCGAGGCCTCGCACTCAGGACGCTCCGCCCGAAATTGGGCAAACTGAGCGCTCAGCTCAGCCACCTGCCCCGTCAAGCGGTCGTTGGCCGCCTGGAGTCGAGCCACGTCCCCTATCAGGGACTGGACGACTCCCCCCAGCGTGGAGGAGGAGTCCTTAAGGGCCCTTACAAAGGAGCCCTTAAGGTTTACCGACTTGGTGGCCACCTTGTTAATGATGGCCACCGCCGCCTGCGCCCTCTCCTGCAGAGAGGCCGGTGTTTGGGGCACTGAGTCCCCATCCAACGGCTCCCCAATCTGCAGCAGGAGACCGGAGATCTCCTCCTCCGCCTGAGTCTCGCCGTCCGCCCTGACTCGCCTGTATGATTCCGCCTTACAAAAGGCGGAACCAGACGGGGCCGACACCGGAGTTCGCGAGCGCCCTCTATGGCTGCTCGCGATTTTGGGCGGCAACATTTCCGTGGTGTCGCTGCCGCCATCATTGGAGCGCACGCGTTTGCGGCTGTCGCTCAGGTCCAGGTCCATAGACTCCAATGCATCAGCATTGGATCTACCACCCGCGCCATCCGACGAGTGGCTGGACCTGGAACGCGTACGCTCCGATGTTCTTCGGCTCCTAGCAGTCGGATTGACTACTAGGAGCCCTGCCGAGATAGGCGCCCCGGACGCAGACTCCTCCTCGGTAGAAGAGTCGTCTGCCCTCCGGAATTGCCCCTTGGCATTCCTCCTTCCCTTTCCTTTCCTCTCCTTCTCCTGTCCAGTATGCGTGCCGGTTGTCGTTTTTTTATTTGATCGATCGTATTCATTTATATTTTTAGGTTCATTTGCCATAGCTTATCCCACGAGTATGGGGGAAATAAAAGTCCGTCCGGGCGGTGCCCCCTGCACCCGGATAAGCCTAAATACTGTGGAGGTCGGCCGGTATCCACAGGTTTTAACGACTTGGCTGTCGGGTGTTATAGACTATCCTTGTCATGGGCCGGCCAATTAAGGCAAGCCCTCCGGCCAACAGGTTCTCAGCATACCCTCCTGGAGCCACCAGTCAGGTCGTTGCTGAGCCCCTGTTGGTTACGGAATGCGACAGGGTGGCTAGCCCCGTCTCACCGACGGGTGTCAGCCCCTGAATTAACAGTGGGCTGACCCGCCCCAGGTTCCTCTCGAACCTACTCGCACTCCAATACGCCCTCTGCTTGATCAGAGGGACGCTTGGAGTGCCCTCCGCGGCAGTCTGCAATCAGACTCCGTCGCGTATCCCATTTAGTCTGGGGTCTCCTTCTGGACCTATCCGGCATGAGTGGCTCTACCGGCATAGCCCCAGAAATCATCGACCCACGCAAGCCCCACCACGACGACAACGTAGGGATACATTGGGGGGACATTGGGGGGAAACCTAACCTAACCTAACCTAACCTTCGCGGATGATATCGTGCTGGCCATGGACGGAGACACTGCGACTGAAGTGTCGAGGATCACAAACACAGCCCTTGCCCATGTTCATGAATGGGGCATAAAAAATAAGTTAAGGTTCGCGCCCCACAAAACTTGCGCCATGGTGATAACTAATAAGCTTAACTATGACACACCACACTTAAACATGGCCGGCGTCGATATCAACACTGTCACAAGCATGAAGCTTCTGGGTCTGACGATAGACCATAAGCTTACTTTTAGTGAGCACGTGACAAATGTCTGCGGAAAAGCCGCGGACATTTATAAACAGCTGTCGCGTGCCGCAAAAATCGATTGGGGACTGAACGCAGAAATTATTGGCACGATATATACTGCGGTAATCGAGCCGATTATAATGTATACGGCATGCGCCTGGGCTCCCGCAGTCGGGAAGCTGGGAATACGGAAGAAGCTAGGCACCATCCAACGAGGATACGCGCAGAAGCTCTGCAAGTCTTACCGCACCGTCTCTCTCAATGCGGCGCTGGTACTCTCCGGGATACTTCCTCTCGACTTGCGTATACAAGAAGCAGCCGCTATGTATACAGCGAGGAGAGGGTCATCCAGGTTTGTGCCGGGAGACCGGGAGATTGAGGGTGTGGTGAGATTTGCAGAGACGTCACACCCTGCCAAACAGATGGACCTGAAATTCACTTGCTTGGAAGACCAACAACAGCTTGTGGACAGTCGTAACGTGCAGACAGTGCGAATATTCACTGACGGCAGCAAGATTGAGGGGAAGGTCGGAGCCGCAGTATCCTTATGGGATAATGATGGTGAAGTCCAGAACTTCAAGCTTAGCCTTGCCGCGTACTGCACCGTCTTCCAAGCTGAATTGCTGGCTATTTGCAAGGCGACGGAGGTAGTCCTTAAGCGCAAGGATGCCAATTACGAATTATTCAGCGATTCCAGATCGGCATTGCAGGCGGTCGTGGATGGTGCCTCGCTTCATCCGCTGGCGTTTCGCGCCCGCGCAAACATGGTTAGGGCAATGAGCCAAAACAAAGTTACAACCTTGTTTTGGATCAAAGCACATGCAGGACAACCAGGCAATGAGCGCGCAGACAAGTTGGCAAAGGAGGCAGCATTGTCGTCGCGGAGGAAGCCGGACTATGACTTGTGTCCGGTTTCATACATCAAGCGCCAAATCCGATTGGATTCGCTCGATGAGTGGAACCGGAGATATATGTCTGGCGAGACTGCCTCCGTGACGAAGATGTTCTTCCCGAACGCTATAGAAGCTTTCCGAGTAGTAAGACAGCTGAGACCGACGGGCGTGATCACACAGGTCCTCACGGGGCATGGCGGGTTCTCCCAATACCTGAACCGTTTCAAGTGTAGGGAGAGCCCTTCGTGTACCTGCGACCCCAATGTAGAGCAGACAGTTCCTTACATTCTGCTGGAATGTCCTATCCACGCAGTGGAGCGTTTCAATGTAGAGATGGAACTAGACAAAGAACTAAAAAAGGAAAGAATTTGTGAGATAATGGTAGGAAAAGATAGAGACTGTTTCTTGAGATATTGTGAAAAAATAGCAAAGAGAGTCATTGACAGCAACAAAGATAAATAAAAAAGTAATATGTTTAGTTGTATATTGAGTATATATAAATGTAAGCATATAGATAATAGTAATAAAAAGTAGCAAATAGAAAACAGTAGATTAAGAAATCGTAAAATAGTATAAATAAGAATGTAAATAGGCTAAGAAAAAGGTAATAAACTACGAGTACATTATTATTTCCCTAAGAATATAAGTATAGAAAGTAATAAGATATTAGTAAGCAATTAGAATAGGTTCATAAAGTGGGAGTCCCACCCACAAGAGGAAAGAATGGAAACGGATGAAAGAAAGAAAATTAGTATGTTGCATATCAGTGCGAGAGGCATAAAAGATAGATGAGAGTGACAAAGAGTAGCAAGCTAAGGGCGCCAATCACGTTGGCGGTTAGTCCGTATTAATAAAAAAAAAAAAAAAAAAAACCTAACCTAACCGTGCGAAATTTTAATTGAAAACAGCTGCTAGTATCGTTGTTGTTTGTTGGTATCATATTTGTAGACACTCCTGCGTCCCGTGGGAAGATTTAAACCTGAAAAACAAAGAAAAATTTTAATTTCTGGACTTAGAATATTTTCAAATTTCTAAACTACTAAATTTTCGAGGTTTTTGTCGAATTATTCGATAACGCTTCGCCTCAAACTTGACATAGCTACAGATTTAGATAGCCCTCATCAAGGCCTTTCTAATAACACCTCTTTTGTATAGGTTGGATAAATAGAAGTTGCAAAATTTCTACATTCATTTTGACTTTCGGTATTTTTAAGGAAATTTTTAAGGCATTTGGCTTATAACTCTTCGAAATTTATTTTCGAAATTTTCAGTTATATATATTTAGATAGAACTCATCTAGGCCTATCTAATAACACCTCTTTTATTAAGATCTGCTTAATAAAAGTAGTAAATTTTCAACATACAAATCTCAGTTTACCGCTTTTTCGAAAATTTTCTGAGATTTTCTTTTATTAACTTGCCCCCTTATTTTTTCTAAACAATAAATTATACATATCTAAATAGCTCGCATCACGACCTATCTAACAACCCCTCTTTTAATTAAATCTGGTAAATAGAACCTTAGAAATTCGACATTTAAATTCAAATTTTAGTCATTTTTGAGGTTTTTGTCGATTAATTCGATAGCCTTTGTTTTCCAAATTATCATTTATATACATTTAGATAGCCCTTTCAATTACCCGTCGAACGACACCACTCTCGTCCGGATCCGCCTCACGGAAAATTGGGAAATTGACTTGTAAAATTTTCGGTACTGTTTGTTTACTTTCAAAAGTCTACCTTAGGGGTGAACATTTGGAACATTTGTGCGAAATTTTAATTGAAAACAGCTGCTAGTATCGTTGTTTTTTGTTGATATCATCTTTGTAGACACTCCTGCGTCCCGTGGGAAGAAAATAACCTGAAAAACAAAGAAAAATTTTAATTTCTGGACTTAGAATAATTTTGAATTTCTAAATTGCTTAATTTTCGAGGTTTTTGTCGAATTATTCGATAACGCTTCGCCTCAAAGTTGACATCTCCTGAGAGATGTCGCTCTCGCAGCCCTGGGGGCGTCCTCGCTTCCGGCCGTCTGCCTCCACGTCCATCGGTTCCGGTGCATCCGTCCGCGCACCGGAACTACCACCCGGGACATCCACGGCGGACTTGGAACGGTCTTCGGCTCCCAGCAGTCGGATCGACTTCTGGGAGCCTCACTGCTGCAGGCGTTTCAGCCGCAGCAATCCCCTCAGTAGAGACCGAGGGCAGAAGGGCGTTCGCCTTTCGGAACTGCCCTCTGCTGTTCCGCGTCTGTCTCCTGGTCTCTGTTGGCGCGTCCTTCGCTACTTCGGTGCCGGATTTGACGCTCGGCGACGGGCGTGTGTGACATTGGGTGCCCCCCCCATAATACGATTGGGGCCTGCCGGAGCCGACTGGCTCCGGGAGAGACTCCCCAGACGCATCGCGTCTAGGACCCTCCTGGGTAGGTTTTCTCCTATAGTTGTCCATTGTCATTGTGGTTTTTGTAGTTTAATGTCCTCCGACAGAGGACGCCCTTGGCACTGGACTCCCTCCAGCGATTCAGCTCATAGCCAGGCGTCAGAGCGTGAGCTTGGGGTATTTTTTATAGAGGTTTACGTCCTCGTGGCTTCGAAGAGCCACCGGTCCTGTCCGTTCAGGATTACGGCTGGGCCGGACGGGGTCTGCACCAGACCAGATCCGTCCGCGGGCCACCGGCGGGGGGGACGCCAGCGGGCGGAGCTTGCACGCGTCCCGGGGAGGGATGCCGGCGGGCGAAGTTCGCACGCGTCCCCGGGACGGATGCCGGCGGGTGCAATTCGCACGCGTCCCAGGGAGGGATGCCGGCGGGCGCACTTCGCACGCGTCCCTGGGTGAGAGTGGCCACGGGCGGTGGGTCGGGGGATCTGCCGCCCATGCTAATGTGGCGGAATGCGCCCCTCTGTGTTTCTGGGGTGCATTCAAGAGATGAGCCCAACAACAAAGGGCGTCCCTAGCCGAGTCGCGGTGAGCAAACTATCCCGTGGCTCGGATTAGGTGAAGGAGGAACACCGTGGTGGTTTAGTGGGTAGTCTGGCTTCTCTTTGAGGTCAGGAGTCCCACACGAAGCGAACCCCCTGCCCCCGCAGGAGGCGAGCGAAGTGCGTAAATGCATTCCACCACGTAAAAAAAAAAAAAAAAAAAAAGAATTATTCTCCAACTCCTAACCGTTGAGGAGTTGTACCTTCCACCTTCCATCATCAGCTTACCTAAATAATTTGAAAGAATACGACTAAAGGTAACATATATACATATGATATTTAAAGATTTATCCTCCAACTCCTAACCGTTAACGAGTTGTACCTTACATCATCAGCTCATCATCATAAATTGATGACTACCAGACGCAAATACCGGTGTAACTTCAGAAAATATACGGAAAACATAGTGTGTGCCTTTAAAAAATGAGGGTTTCTCTCGATTTCCCTGGGATCCCATCATCAGATACTGATATGGTGGCAATGGGATCACCTCGGGAGCATACCCTTTCGAACACAAAAAAAAAAAATCAAAATCGGTACACAATTGACGGAGTAATCGGTGAAAATATATAAAAAAAAAAAAAAATACTCACAGTGGAACATAGAACCTCCTCCTTTTTGGAAGTCGGTTAAAAAAGAAAAGTTTAACTTGTACTCTGTCAAGTCTAGGAACGCCTACATACTCTATTGCTACCGTGTCAAAATAAGTCTGAAAACTATCAGTCGCAGCCAACTGGTCCCTGAGGCACCGGAGAAACGAAGCTTGGGTTCAGTGGTACCGCGGTAGAGCCTGGCTTGGTCTTATTCGCAGTGACACCCCAACCATTCTTTCGTTTAATTGCCATCGAACGCTGTAGCGTTCGATGGCAATGAAACAACATGTCCGATGAGCCCAACATCCTTGACCATGACCTTGAGACTTATGAGAGGCCATAAGTTTCGTGTCCGGCGGTAGGTCTGGAATCAATATCTGTTTAATGTGTGTAATAGATGTTAATCAGTTTATGTTTGTATTAGGTCGTAAATAATGGGGCGAGTGATAAGATACCAATCAGATGGCTGGATAATTTATTGGCAATTGTGTCGACAAAGCGCAAGCAGTTGCAAGGTTATTTGTAGGTACATACAAATAAAAAAATTAAGTGTCTTTTTAAATTGCCGAGTTTTCACTAAATGCATGTGAAAGTATATACGGTACTTACATCAAGAGACGCCAGATCACCAACCAACGTGGCTGGTGTTTTTTGTGTCTGGGTCCCCATTTAGCAAGGGATTGCGCTCGGTCCGCAATGTGTAAGTTTTGTGGAGGCCGCCATCATGAGTTGCTCTGCATGAATAGGCCCGGCCAACATCATGCAGATGGACAGGGCCGGACTCAGGGACAGATGGGGTCACGTACACAGGGCCGGACTTGGAACCTGGGTCCACGGGACCAGGGCCCTCATAGGGAAGATGTTGGGGGCGATGTTCAGGCCAACATCGCGCGCGGTTCCCCGACCTATTGGCAGGCCAGTGGCTCAGCTGGAGCTGGCACGGGCGGGTGTGCGGATGCACCCTCGAGTACGGAGCGGTTAGTTAGAACGCCGCCTCGGGTGTCATTGCGCTCGCCGCCGACCACTAGAACGCCGCCTCGGGTGTCATCGCGCTCGCCGCCGACGACTACATTTCGTCGATTTTCGCCGCCCATCATGGAACGCCCTCGGTTGGATAACCGCACCCCCCCTATCCATGGACGGCACCAAGTAGAGCGCCGCGACTGGAGGGGCACTTACGAGGGACCATGGGATCCCTACGGCACTAATATGCCCGGTTGCTCGGGCTATAATGCGTGGGGCGCCGGGGGCCCCCGCTAGGAAATCGCAGCCCAATCAAATTCTGGTCCCCCACCGGAGGCTATAGTCTTGCCCACTGCCTCCGTGTGTGTTTGGGGGTTGAATGGCAAGTCAACACACGTTCGCGCCCTGTTGGATTCCGGTGCCCAGGGCTGTAATATGTCGAACGAATTGGCGATTTGGTTGGGCTTGAAAATTACTAATTATAATAGGACCATTCGAGGCGTGGGGAATGTCGCGGTAACGAACATCGTTGGGCAAACGACGATTACGTTCTCCTCACGTTTTGACACGCTGTGTAGGACATCCGCCCCGGTTCTAGTGATGACTGACGTGATGGGACGACACCCTCAGGTGAGGTTGAATTCGGCTGTCCGACTCCTGACATCAGGTCTAAAACTGGCGGATCCCGATTTCGACACCCCAGGTACGGTTGACGTGCTACTGGGAGTAGACGTTCTGGGTAAGTTTTTGCTGTCGGATCGGCGAGTCTTGCAGCATGATCGACTCATGGCTGTGACGACTAAGCTTGGGTATGCGATAATGGGACCGGTATTACCCATGGTTAGACCTATTGAGTCGGATGGTATACTCGTAGGTTCAGCATTATCCGAGACAATGCAAAGGTTTTGGGAAGTCGAGGAACCCCCCACCGCGCGTCGAGTAGACCCAGACGAAGAAGAGTGCGAGTTGTTTTACCAGAATAATACTGGTCGCCTTCGTTCTGGTCGGTTTGTAACTCGGCTCCCCTTCAGGGCAAATAGGCTACTGTTGGGTGAATCTCGGAAGACAGCCGAGACCCGATTGCTGTCGATGGAGCGTCGTATGGCTCGGGATGCTGTATTTAAGACCAAATACGTGGACTTCATGAGGGAGTATGAATCTTTGGGACACATGTCTGTGTCGCGTGTGGATTGGAGATCCGAGGATCATTGTTTCCTTCCACATCATGCTGTCCTAAAGACCCCTACTGGAAAAATTAGAGTAGTGTTTGATGAGTCTGCTCCAACTTCGAACGGTATGTCCCTGAACCAATGTTTGTAGTCGGGACCGAAGTTGAATCGGGACGTGTCGGATATCCTCACGAGCTTTCGGAAACACCAGGTGGTTTTTGTTGCTGACATAAGGATGATGTTCAGACAAACGGTGATTCATCCGGAAGACAGGAGGTATCAGCTGATAGTATGGCGTGAGTCGCCCCACGAACCAATAAAGGTTTTCGAGTTGAACACAAACACATACGGTTTGCGTTCTAGTCCCTTTCTCGCGATTCGTACACTGCGGGAGTTAGCGGTACGGGATCGCTTAAACTACCCTAGAGCTGCTGCTATCCTGGAGCAGGATCTTTATGTAGATGATGTCTGCTCAGGGGCAGCCAGTGTCGAGGAAGCGCTTGCTCGCCGGGACGAGCTCATCCAGCTCTTAAAGCGTGGAGGATATGAGTTGCGGAAATGCATGTCCAATTCTCCTGAGTTGGTGGAGGGGTTGCCGGATGAGTTCCAGCAGGATCCGCACGTCTTTGAAAATCCTGACAACCCTAATTTGCTGTCAGTGCTCGGCATACAATATCGGCCAGTCCAGGATGTGTTCACCTATCAAGTGGCTTTGGACATCCCGAAGACCTGGACGAAGAGAACTGTGCTATCGACGATTGCGAGAACGTTCGACCCGAACGGTTGGATCACTCCAGTCACATTTTTGTAAAAATGTTTCATGCAGCGGTTATGGACGGCGCAGCTAGGCTGGGATACCCACCTCTCAGAGGAGTTGCTGAGGGATTGGACAAGGATATTCTCCTCGCTCACGGACATTAATAACGTCTCACTGCCACGAAAATTGTTCCCTGCTGGTGATATCAGGGCTACCCTTCATGGGTTTTGTGATGCCTCTGAACAGGGATACGCGGCAGCGGTTTACTTGCGAATGGTCACATCCGCTGGGGATGTTGAAGTGTTGAAATTCGACTGGTTCTGGCTAAAAGTAAGGTGGCTCCCATACGGACAAGATTGACGATTCCGAAGCTGGAACTGTCCGGGGCAGCTCTTTTAACCAGACTCCTGAACCACGCGGTATCGGAGTTCCGCGGTTCATTGGAGTTGGAGAACACGGTGTATGCATGGACTGACAGTCAGATAGTGTTGTGCTGGCTGAAGGCTTCAGTTCATAATCTGGAGATTTTTGTAGCAAACCGTGTCTCCCAAATACAGGCATCAGAAGTCTCGTTGACTTGGAGACATGTGCCAGGAGAGTTGAACCGGTCGGATTGTGCATCCAGGGGATGCCGGGCTCATGAGTTGGTTAACCATCAGTTATGGTGGGGCCCTCCTTGGCTGGCAAGGAAGGAATCGGATTGGCCCCTTAACAACGCGAAATTGCCTATGGACTGTGGTACAATGGCAGCCGTGTATGTGACCCAGGAGGTCCAGGAGACTGACGCGAGTTTCCTGATTGAGCGGTATAGCTCCCTTGATAAATTGATCAATGTCAATTGTTGGATCAGAAGCTTCGTTCGGAATAGTCGCACTCCCCGCGAACAGCGACAGCTAAGCCCAATTCTGTCACCGGCAGAGCGAAATGAGTCGCTTCTGAATTTGATCCGGTTGGTACAGTCTTCGAACTTTGGAGCAGAATTGGCGAGTCTACGAACTGGGCGTTCCAAATTGAAGGGTGCTGTCGCGCGTCTCAACCCGTTTATAGATTCGGCCGGGTTGCTTCGGGTAGGAGGAAGATTGCGCAATTCGAATCTGCCGTATTCGGCTCGTCGCCCCCTACTGCTCCCCAAGGGAGGGCAGTTGGTTGAGTTGTTGGTGACTGACCGGCATGTTAAAAACGCTCATGCAGGTTGTAACGCCTTGTTAGCTACACTCCAGAGGGAGTTTTGGATTTTGTCTGGGCGTCGTACCATACGGAACATCGTGTTTCGTTGCATGCCTTGTTATAGGAGCAAGGCTGCCACGATGCAGCCCCACATGGGGGATCTGCCCCCTGATCGGGTGAATGAGGCTAGGCCATGGGCGGGTGTTGGTACAGACTTTGCGGGCCCATTCTTAGTAAAAAGCTCGCGGCTGCGGAACGCGAAACAGTACAAGGCGTACCTTTGCGTGTTCGTCTGTTTATCCACAAAGGCGGTGCATCTCGAGCTCGTTGCTGACCTCACGACTGAAGCCTTTATAGCGTGCTTGGACAGATTCGTTTCCCGAAGGGGACTGCCAGCACTAATTCGTTCCGATAACGGAACCAACTTCGTAGGTGCAGAACGATACTTACGAGATGTAGTTAGGTTTTTAAATGAAAACAAAGTGGATATTGGAACAGCCCTCTCCCGTCGGGGTATACAATGACCTTCAGCCCACCAGGTTGCCCCCACTGGGGCGGGATTTTTGAAGCCGTAGTAAAGTCAGCTAAGACGCATTTAGGGCGTATTGTAGGTCAGACCGCGCTGACATTTGAGGAACTCGCGACGTTGTTTTCTAAGATAGAAGCCGTTCTCAACTCGCGACCGTTGTGTCCGCTCAGCTCGGATCCAAATGACCTGGAGGCGTTGACTCCAGGCCATTTCTTAATTGGTCAGCCACTTAACGCGCTGCCCGAACACCCGTTCGAAGATGTGAAATTGTTTCGGTTGTCTCGGTATCAGATGTTGCAGCAGTTTTCCCAGAATTTTTGGAAACGATGGTCTCTAGAATATCTGCACGTTCTGCAACAGCGCCTTAAGTGGACTGACAAAACTAGTCCCCCTAATGTCGGTGACCTCGTGCTGGTTAAGGATGGTAACCTACCGCCACTGCGTTGGCGCCGGGGGCGCATTGTTAACTTGTTCCATGGTAAGGATGGGACCCCCCGGTCCGCAGAGGTTCTTGTTGGGGACTCAGTTATCAAACGAGCGGTAGCAACGTTATCTCGACTGCCTGTAGATTAGGGAACAGGTACGTACCTGTTCGTTACGACTGTTGGATTTCGAACGTCATTGTACTGGCAACATTTTGATTGTCTCTGGTTCGTGTTTGACGTTTTGACGTTTGAGGTTAATATGTGAAAAAGAACTTGAAAGACGCGTGTTGAAACCGGCTGACGATTTATTGTTAGTGTGAAAATTAATTGATAGTAAGCTAATTGTATTGTCCATCGACCCGCGGTCTCTTTAGTGATAAACCGTATTGTGTTAGGTCGTGGACTCGCGAGTTTTGTAGGCGCGTTCCGCGTTAGCTGAAGCGAGTTGTTGTAATTCGAATACCTTGGAAGTTGTACAGCACTTTAGGAGTTTATGTTTGTGTGAAGAAGCAGAACAGAGAAGATTCTACCCAAGAGATATCTCTTGGAACGCCGAGAAGAACATTGAAGCCACACACTCCAGTAAGTGTTAATGATTTTAGTTTAGATTAAGAACACGGTGAATCGCCGTAAAGCTCATTCTTCTCGCCAATGGACCAATAGCTTAGTAATTGTATGCCTATCTATGGGCCATAGGTATTATAAACTTCATCAAGGTGATCGCTATCATTGGTGGGAGGAGTGAACAGTGTCCTTATCATGGTACCGCCGTTGAGATATCTCCTTTCCATTAAAAAAAGAATCATCAACATCGGTTCATAAACGACGAAATTATCCGCGAACACACATAAAAAAAGCATATATACGGTCGAATTGAAATCTTTTTTTGAAGTCGGTTAAAAAATAAGAGTCACGTTTACTTTTGAAGAACTTTATTCATGATCTCGTGACACTGCTTCCTTTCGGGCGTGATATCGTAGGCGGCTGAGCCCGGCTTCACCACCCACACGCTGGCTGACTTGCCGTTCTTGTAAGCATTCAGGGTGCCTTTGGCTGCTTCCTCCGCGCTGCAATCGAGACGTCCTTAAATTTTTAATAACACTAACAGGTATATCTCGCCCTTACCCCAAGCCCAAATAAAAACATGGCTGCGTGCCAATACCGAAAAAAAACACAAAACCGAATGGAAAAACAACGAAGGATGCAGGCAAACCAAAAGTGCAGTTCCGGTGACATCAAAAAGACTAGCCCGCAACCTGATTAGACTGAAAAGGGACGATCTAAGGAAGGTCATACGTATCCTGACTAGGCATTGTCCCCTGGATAAGCACCTATTCACTATAGGCGCAACAGACAGCCCTCTGTGCAGGGGCTGCATGGAGGCAGAAGAAACGTTGCAGCACGTTCTCACAGAATGTAGAAGTGTGCCACCCCAGGACATGCCAAGATGACATGGGCGGTTGTTTCATCTTCCTCCATGCATGCTCTGCACAGAGGGCTGTCCGTTACACCTAGAGTAAAAAGGTGTTTGTTTAATAGTGCATGACCAGTCATTGCTTCGATCAGAAGTCGAAGCGGCGGCCTCTTAAGTTGTTCCAGCTTCCGTGACAATCCGGGGTTGATCGTCGGGAGGGCCTCCTTGGTCTGCCTGCAGGTACAAAGGTTGGAACAATTTATTTGATGTTCTACCTTGGTGTTCTGTTGCAGTGTCCGTCGCAGCCAAGCAGTTGGCAAGGGCAATATTGGTTCTGGGCCGACTGCCCTTGTCTCCGATCCGCTCCTTGCTAGTGCATCAGCTGCGTCGTTTCCGCGTGAGTTGCTATGCCCTTTGATCCACTGGAGAGTTATACTATTTGTAGTACTTACCTCTGTCAGGGCTCTGTGGCATTCGTAGATCAGCCCTGAGGTAGTCGTCTGACTTTGTAGAGCTTGTAAGACTGATCGGTTGTCGGAAAGTATGCGGATGGGGTATTCCGTTACCTTTCTGGAGGTGATCGCATGTGCTGCCATTATTATACCCATGCACTCTGCCTGGAAGACTGTGTTGTGGGCTCCTAATGGTGTTGAGATGTGTATGTTTAGGTCCTCAGAGAATGCTACCGAGCCAGTGGCTGACCTTGTTCTGGATCCGTCCGTGAAGATTCATAACTCCCTTGGGTTAAGTCCTTGGGGATCCTCGTGCAGTTGTATCTTGTATTTTTTGTCAACTTTGCTACTATAAAAAGTTTGTATGGTACCACCCCTATTTATTCCATGTGTTGTGTTGTAAGAGACGCTTAAGAGAGCGAAGTACACAAGACAACAAAGCCCTATACCAATCCCTCTAGAAAAAACCCTCTAAACTTCCCGTCTAGGGAGAGATCTAAGTCCAACCGTGCACTAATAATAGCCGTGGATGACGTTGATGATGAGAGTGTATTACCTTTGGCTCGGTAGCGGCGCCAGTAGATCCTTGATGTACTGGTCGTACTGGCCCTGGAACGAGTGCATGTTGTTCAGAATGGGCGTGTCCGTGAGGCCGAAACACACCGTCACTATCCGCACGCCGGTGTCGCTATATAACGGCTCCTTCTGAAACGAAAAAATACAACTATTAATAGTTCTTTTTACCTTCTAGAAGGAATATGAGGACAGCAGAGAGTTTATAAACGATAAGTTCGACTAAAAGGACTCATTAGAGTGGAGAATTTCCTATCTTTGCCACTGAATTTCTTAAAGAAAATATCCATTGTTTTTGATGGCATGTACGAAGAGGAAGTGATTACTAGCGCCAGAAACATCTTGAGTTCAAAAGGCATGAGTTCGTTGATGGTCTTTGATGTTAATGTACGCTCTTATCTTGAAAGCTTGAAGGTAGTATTTGTCCGGAAATATCGCAAACGACCAAAAACCGATTGTTTCAAAAGTGGGTTAAGCAAATAGTTGCGTGAAAGTGCACTGTATAATGTAATGAGGTATAGATAAAGTAAATAAAATATAACAGTTGTTTATTTAATTGAGAAAAAAAAACTAAGTCTCATACACAAAAGAATTAATCTCAATGAAGGAAGCTCATCACGAACTGATGTTTTAAATGTTCTTCCCGTGTGTAGCTTTTATTATGTCCTAGTCTCTTATGACGGCGACTCCATCTCCGACACACAGTTGCTGGACTGTCTAGAGTTTGTGAGCTTCGAACCATTCCTGGTAGGGAACTTTGAGAGCTAGAAGACGCGTTAGGATGATGATGACTTACGCCGAGGAGTTCTGAGAACATGAGGACGGCGCTCTTGGTAGCGCAGTAGGTGAACATGGGCAGTATGCTGGGGAACAGCCCCGCGTTCGACGAGATGTTCACCACAGCGCCTCCCCGCCCGCCTTTCCTCTTGTCCATCAACTCTATCGCCTTGAGAGTGCCGTTGATTAACCCTATCTGGAAATGAAGTGTTTGTTAGTTACCAATGAAGTACGTCACCGTCACAGGGGTGAGACGGTGTGGGGGACTCAAAGTGAGTTAGCAACAGGACGTGCTACACAGCGGTTATAGAAGAAGATAGAAGAGGATTTAATAAGGAGTGTAACGTACATCAGTAGTCTCCAAGAAAATGTTGTACTGCAAATGACCCGCTGGCAAATCTGATGCACTCCCAGTTAGCACTTACAATTTAGTATAATATGCATAGAATTAGGTACAAGTAAAAAGTATTTGTATGAGTTGTCTACTATCCATAGTACAAGCTCTACTTTTCAATCTAGATGGCGTTCTCTGACTGTGAACACAGAATAATATTATTCCTTTGGTATGTTTCAGTGACTACTTACAACATTTATTTCAACGCTTTTGCGTATTTCAGTGTAATTGGCCTCGAGAGTGACTCCAGCGTTGTTGATGAGCAGGTCGAGGTGGCCGTGCTCCCGGCGTGTGTCCTCGAGCGCCGCCAGAAACTCCTCCCTGGTCACGTCGCACCTCACGAACTTGGCTCTGTACGATCCGTACGTTTCGTTCAGTTGCTTCTCCTGCTGAGCACCGCCGACTTGGTCCACGTCCACCAATGTCACGTGCTGACAATAAACATTTCATAATGATAAGGGACACAATAGACTGCCTCGGTGGCGCACCGGTAGTGTATGCTGCTGTGCTGGTCTCAGGTTAGATTGCCGGGTCGGACCAAACGTCAGACAAAAAAAAAATCGTTGGGCATAGCGTAAACCGAGTTGACTGGATGGAAACACGGGCCCAACGATTTTATTATTTTGTCTGACTTTTTAAGCTATTGCACAGCTTTTATCGCGGGCTTTGGAGTCTTTGTGCAGAAATTCCGGAACGTAACGAAAACAAATAACACCCGAAGCTCGCACGGATCGAGACGAGCTGCTCGAACGACGAATCAACGAATCTGTCTGTGTTGTATGTATACTCATGTTTTGAACAAATACACGTATCTTGTATTATTATATACCTACTACACATGTCTACTACACATAAGAGATAGTGTTGTCTAGAGGACGACACTATCTCTGACAACACTAATTCCGGTCGATACACAATCGATAGCGAATTTTTTTTCATAATTATGAAGGTAAACGTACCTTAACGATAAGAACCACAACGAACATATCAACATCTTATCAGATATACCTAACTAAACATGTTTAGACTCGATGCAACTGGCAACGGCAACTGCACAAAAGTGACTCAACTCTGCCTGATGAAAAGCATTAGCAGAATCCAAGAGTGGTGGTCACCATACTCATTGCGAATGCAGACCATGCAACATGGTGACTCACATTATGGAGGCCTATTGAGATACTTCTGCATCATGATAATTTAATAAGCCCGTCAATCTATTACTACTTATAATAAAAATGTAACAGGTCCAATTCTGTACATTACAGATATTTTGAAAATTTTTTTTGGAGGGCTCTCTATAATCGATACTGAAGCCAAAACTGTAATTAGTTTCATTTTTGTCTGCCTGTCTGTCTGTCTGTATCTTGGACGCGCATCACGCCGAAACTACAGAACGGATTCAAATGAAACTTGGCATGATTTGAGTTCATACTACGAGGTAGGACAAAGGATACTTTTTATCCCGAAATTCGGCACGGTTTCCTGGAGAGAGGGGATGAAAGTCAAAATATTTACTTAGTAGTCAAAATAATTCAATAACACATAGTCCGATTTCATTCATTCTTTTTTGCTAAAAAGAAAAAAAATAAAAGATAACGAGAAAAGTGGTGTTTTTTGTCCGCGACTGTACACTGCCTGTGGGATGCTGAGACATATAATTATGTAAACATGGCGGTACGAAGTTCGCCGGGTCAGCTAGTCTTCAAATAAAACTTGAATTAAAATAGAATTTCTGAAATTAGGTGCTCCACAATGCTCTCCACATCTACAGACCTAGGGAATCACATGGAATAATTTTTGTCAAAATTGCAGTTGCGCCATGTGCCTATCAATTTGACGATAACATTCTGTGGCTGTGTACTTCTTCTTCTTCCTAGCCTTTATTATTCCCAACATTTGGGGTCGGCTACTAGTTCAACCGGTTTTACCTGAATATCAGTTTTTACACGGAGCGACTGGCATCGGACCTGCGCAAGTTCCGCAACCCTGAGGATGAACTTAATACGAATATAGTGTATTATTTGAGGGCACTGACTTCCCAATAACGATTGCCAAAGATGTGCATGACAACCGGGACCGACGGCTTAACGTGCTCTCCGAGGCACGGGCGGGAAACACCGCCATCTTCCATACTTAATGTTTACTAATAAGGAATTATCTGATAAACCTATTTTGGAGCGAGAATATTTCTACGGATCTTTAACGCAGTACAAGATGGTTTAATATTGCATCTCCCGACGCGACATGAAGCGACTTTTTCGAGTAACTACCTAATTATAAACCCTACCGTAATATATGTCCCGGCGCTAGAGATCCCACACTCTGTCAGCCCGCGGCCGAGAGAAAAACAATTTAAGTAGAGAAACAATGACAAACTCTGAATATCAAGTTTACAAGTAAATAAAACTCACAGCAGATCAGGGTGGCAGGAAGCGCTGCAAATATCTCTGACGGAATGAGCAGCTATATTATTGTTTACAATAGTCTACTCTCGTATAACGTCTTAACTACTTTTTACATCATTCTTAGTAGCAATTATGACTGTTATACAATTATCATTACAAATTCTGCAATATTAGCCGTCTTGTCTGCCACTGCGGTGCAGTGTGAACTGTGAAGAGGGAGTTAACGTATATTATATTTATAAATGAACACGTACCTTGGCGCCTTCCTGCAGAAGTTGTGCGGCGAGCGCAGCGCCCACGCCCTTCGCCGCGCCCGTCACAACCACCACCTTCTCGCTCAGACCGTGCACCGACATGTTAAAAATAGTGCAATACGATAATCAATGATAACACACACCGGTATATAACACCTTTTATAATTATTTCAGAGATCATCATAAACAATCAGTGACGCAAACAATGATAAGAGGCCATGGCTCCTTCACTTGTTGAGCAACTGGATGTTTGAACAAATACTCTTAAGGATTGTGCATATTAGAACTGGTGGAAGATAAGGCAGCCTCTGGCTTACTTAGCTCTCGAACTTTTCTTTCTTTTTCTCGAACTCGCGAATTCGCAACGCATCGCAAATATCTGCTAGCTCGCAAGAATGCACCGCAAAACTTCACGCCGCATCGCATCGCATCGCAGTTATGTGTGGGAGCCCATAGTGACACCGACGCGACCGCTAAACCAGAGGAGGTGAGTTTGAGTTTTTTTTTTAATGAAATCTCATCATTTTTCCTTTCTGGGCCTGGTCTGTGAGATGTATGAAATTATTATTATTAATCGAATAAGACAGCGTTATTGTTGTCCTATCTATATTAATAAGTCGTTCATAAAGATAAGATTATATGCAGTTACTTATCCGACATATAGAATCTATCAGCATATTATTGCGAATTTCGATATTTGCTCGTTTGACTATCGGTTACCGAATGCGACTGACGATCAAATAGTCAAGGATTCGATTCCTGGGTCGGGCCAAAGAGTGTTATTGATATTTTTAACCGACTTCCAAAAAGGAGGAGGTTCTATGTTCCACTGTATGTATTTTTTTTTTTTATGTATGTTACCCGATTACTCCGTCAGTTGTGGACCGATTTAAAAAAAAAAATGTATTCGAAAGGGTATGCTTCCGAGGTGGTCCCATTGCCAGCATATCAGGATCTGATGATGGGATCCCAGGGAAATCGAGGGAAACTCTCATTTTTATAGGCACATACTATGTTTTTCGTATATTTTCTGAAGTTACACCCGTATTTGCGTCTGGTAGTCATCATTTTATGATGATGAGCTGATGATGTAAGGTACAACTCCTTAACGGTTAGGAGTTGGAGGATACATCTTTAAATATCAGATATATATATGTTACCTTTAGTCGTATTCTTTCAAATTATTTAGGTAAGCTGATGATGGAAGGTGGAAGGTACAACTCCTCAACGGTTAGGAGTTGGAGGATAATTCTTTCAATTTCATACGTATCTAAAGACCTTCAGTCGTATACTTTCAAGTTATTTAGGTGAACTGATGATAGAAGGTTAAACTCTTCAACAGTTAGGAATTAGAGGATGATTTCAATATTACACGTACGTTTAGACCTTCATTTGTATTCTTGATGATGAAATTTGATGAAATAGTTCAACTTACTACTAACCTACGATTGTTTGCACTAAAAACTGAAAAATAAAAACTTTTTATAAAAAAAAAACCGACTTCCAAAAAACATCCAACGAAAACTCTCTGCCAAAACTCTCTGCTAAGCCAAAAAGAATACAAACGAACAATTACAAAAGTCTAAGCGATAGTCACTTGGCACCGACTTCAAACAGATTCTAGGTACCTAGCACACATTATAATACTACTATTTAAATGTATAAAGAATTAGGTATAGGCAATTTATGAAGAACCAGTTTATTTTACGCTTTTAAGTGTTTTTTTGGCAGAGAGTTTTCGTTGGATGTTTTTTGGAAGTCGGTTTTTGTATAGATAGATTATGAATTCAATAACAAGACATTTTATGTGTTAGTAACATTTAAATGGGCAATGTGTGCAATGCTGTTAATGTACGTCACATATGTATAAGTGAGTACTACGTATTATGTACACGAACTTGTAACTATATAGTGTTACGTTTTTCACATTCGCGGTCAAAGGTTATGTGTTGTTTACTTTTTATAATTAATGAGTTTATTTTTTAACTACTATGTTTATTAATGTAAAAACTTTGTACTCATGTTTTGAAGTAATTTTGTATATGGTTAAAAAATACCGGCCTAGTGCGAGTAGGACTCGAGCACCAAACGTTCTGTACAAACCTGTAGTAAAAGTTTGTTTTTCTGTTACCTGTGCTGTAAGTCGCATGTTTTAAAACACGCGGTGTAAATGGTTGTACCTTTGCATTTTGTGTTTTTGCGTTGACTTGGAAATTTGTTTTTTTTTCACAGCTCAAAGGCAATTAGACCTAAGTATTTGATATGAATTTCAGCTTGATACCTCTACGCGTTCGTGAGGTAATACATAATTTTATAATTATAAAAAAAATGTGAATAACTAAAATTTTAAGGTTTTCGAAATGTTTCCTTTATGTGTGCTATAAAACGTTGCTTCATGCCAAATTTCAAGATTCTAGGTCGACTGGAAGTATCCTTTAGGTTTCGATTCCCTTAGCGAGTTTAAAAATATGGGGCTTCAATTGCTGTTTCTTTGGATTGCGTTAACATAGAAGTTTGATTTTGTTACAGCTTAAAATTATTATAGACCTGAGTAGTTGATATGAATTTCAATTTAAAACCCCAACGCGTTCATGAGGAAAGGGGTAGTAAGTTTAAAAAAAATATTGTATGTTGGAACTAAAAAATATGCTTTTCGCAATTTTCCCTTTATCGGTGCTGTAAGGTGTTGCTCCGTACCAAATTTCAAGGTCCTGAGTTCACGGAAAGTACCCTGTAGATTTTGGTTCCCTTGTGGATGTCGAAAATTTGCATCATAAACGATTTATTATACGAAGTAACTAAAAAGTTATATTTTTCGCAATTTTTTCTATATCTGTGTAATAAGATGTTGTTTCGTACCAAATTTCAAGATTGTGAGTTCACGGTAAGTATCCTATAGGTTTTGATTCCCTAGCGAGTGTCGCAAAATTGCAACATAAACGGCTGCATCTTTTGATTGCGTTGGAGAAGTTTGATTTTTTCACGGCTCCAAGGGGCGGTAGACCTGACTATTTCATATGAATTTCAGCTTGATACCTTTACGCGTTCCTGAGAAAAAGGGTCTTGAGAGACAGACGGACGGACAACGAAGTGATCCTATAAGGGTTCCGTTTTTTTTCCTTTTGAGGTACGGAACCCTAAAAGGACTGTTTACATAATATATAGTACCAGCCGCTCCACGGGGTAAAACTAGTTTAAAAAAAAGCGGCCAAGTGCGAGTCGGACTTGCCCATGAAGGGTTCCGCAGCAGCAAGTATCATAATATAATTTTTATTTTATTTTTATATTTGTGTTGATTGAATGAAAGGTAAATTATTACGTATTAAAAAAAAACTACTTACTAGATTTCGTTTAAACCAATTTTCGGTGGAAGTTTGTATGGTAATGTACATCATATATTTTTTTAGATTTATCATTCTCTTATTTTAGAAGTTACAGGGGGGGGGGACACTTTTATCACTTTGGAAGTGTCTCTCGCGCAAACTATTCAGTTTAGAAAATAATTATATTAGAAACCTCAATATCATTTTCGAAGACCTATCCATAGATAGTCCACGTCTGGGTTTGATGAAAAAAAAATTTTTGAATTTCAGTTCTATGTATGGGGACCCCCAAAATTTATTGTTTTTTTTCTATTTTTGTGTAAAAATCTTAATGCGGTTCACAGAATACATCACTTACCAAGTTTCAACATTATAGGTCTTATAGTTTCGGAAAAAAGTGGCTGTGACATACGGACGGACAGACAGACGGCCAGACAGACAGACAAACAGACATGACGATTCTATAAGGGTTCTGTTTTTTGCCTTTGGCACGGAACCCTAAAATTTGTATGCTTTTCGCAATTTTTTCTTTATGCTATAAGACGTTGCTTCGTACCAAATTTCAAGATTCTGAGTTCACGGGAAGTACCCTGTAGATTTGGATTCCCTTGCGAGGCATGTGAAGTCTTAAGATCGATCTTGAATGGATCTTAGACCAATAGATTATGTTTCAAGTCGAGTCGATTTCATTTGCCGCGACTTTGCGTCGACTGCCCCGGTCGAGAAGTTTTTCTCGACCGGGGCAGTCGACGTACTATCCTCTCACAGAAGACCAACCTAAAGTGGCAGCATTCGTGCTGTCGTTTCGTTGGTGAGTGCGAGACCGGAGGCCCAATGATGCAGAAGCATGAAACATCTCAATGGGCCGTCATACTGCATTGTTGCATCACTCTTGGAATTAACTCATGCTTTCCATCAGGTAGACTAGTTACTTTGGCAGGCTCATACATAAAAAAAAAAAACAACAGTTCTTTTAAACACGCTACTTTTATTCAATGTAAAAGTATTATATTTATGCACGTTACATAAATTAAGATTAGTTAATCAATAGTGCCGAACTTGACAAACGCACACAATACATAGGAAGGGCAAACCAGACACACTTGTGTTTCGAACAGTGCAACAGTGGGACAAAGATTCGACTCTCGTCTGGTGATTTTTGTTGTGGATTGCGTACCGACGTCCGAGGTCAGTGTGTCACCGGGTGAAGGTTAGGTAATACAGTTTTTTTTTTATGGAATAGGGGGCAAACGAGCAGTCCTATCGCCTGATGGTAAGCGAATACCACCGCCCATGGACACCCGCAACACCAGAGGCGTCACAAGTGCGTTGCCGGCCTCCGGCTTTCACACCGCTTTTCTGTGAGGCCGTGGTATCACTCTGGTCGAGCCGGCCCATTCATGAGAAGCGTGGCTCTCCCATGGTAAATGTACACGTATCTCCCACGGTATTCATGTTTTATGTAACTATTCGCTCGCCTTTAGGATCATTAGTTGCATTGAGACGAATGCTAATTTCTTTTTCAAGTGCTTTTACAAGAACTAGTAGGTAATATTATAACTTCGACAGCAACTTTGTATATCAATCTGTTACCCTATCACGGCTAAACTAGTGGATCAATATCAATGAAATTTGGCATGGAGATACTTTGATTCAGAAAAGACTGGCTTCTCTTTACCGTAATACAGTACATACAAGCGGTCGATGCCGAATGTAAAAGCTAGCTAATTATATATTTAATTCAATAGTATTGGTGTTGTTATCAGAAGATAGAGATGGTGGTAACAGCAGAGCCGGGCGCGCCGCAGCTGCCGCGCTTCTACGCCGGCAGGGAGCTGCTCATCACTGGCGCCACCGGCTTCATGGGGAAGGTGAGAGCACCTCATTAGTGTCGGTACATGAGCGTGGTTGGTACATTACCAGCCTAAACCACGAGCCAAATGGTTATTCCGAGTCTGGGTGTTCATTGTGTCCGTTTCATGTATATTCATAAACTCCCCCGTGATACAAGAAGTATATTCTTAATGCAGGAGTTTTATAAAAAAGAAAAAAAATCTTGGTCAAACTTTGCAATATATTATCATCATCTATGACCTTGCAAAGTTCATTGCTGGACATAGACTTCTCATTAGAAATAAGGTTTAAGTCTAGTACACCACGCTGGCCAGACGGGTTGGTATAGAGTTTGTGTCAAGTTTTGCTTCTCTTTGCAGTGATGTGACCTGCGTAGCAATCTCCCTTAGTTTTGCATTTACGACACACATATGTTGTTCGTGGGTAGTGATACTCGGTATATTTAATCCGTCACCACACGGACGAGTAATCAATCGCTCAAAGGACAAGAAGTTCTAGCATATCGTAATACGACTCACAGAAGACCAACCTAAAGTGACAGCATTCGTGCTGTCGTGTTTCGTTGGTGAGTGCGAGACCGGAGGCCCAATGATGCAGGAAGCATCAATAGGCCGCCATAGTATAGCTCACCATACTGTATTGTCTACATTCGCAATGAGTACGGTGACCACTACCCTTGGATTCTGTATATGCCTTATTTCAGGCACAGTAGAGTCAAAGTGACTCATGGCAGGCCCATACATAAGAAGAAGAAAATAATCTGTACATTAGGCATTCAAGTATTAACATCAATGTGTGTAGGTGCTGGTAGAACGTCTGCTCTCCCAGTGCCCGGAGGTGGGGAGACTGCACTTGCTGATGCGAGACAAGAAAGGAGAAGCCCCCCACAAGAGACTTACACATCTGAAGCAGTCACAGGTTGGTAAGCTAGAGTTGTCGACGTTGTCGCAAGAAATAAAAGCACAGAGCAACGCGATAGAGAGTAGCCATACGCAGGCGGCAGGCGTCATCTATCAAAGTATAAGCAGGAATGGTAGTACGCGTTACACTGTATGACACAGAATGTGTTTGTGTGTGTCAAATTGTTAATGTTAAAACATTAACAATAACCGACTTCCAAAAGGAGGAGGTTTTCAATTTCATCGGTTTTTTTTTTGGTTTTTTTATTTGTGTATGTACACTGATTACTCCGTCAATTGTGAACTGATTTTGAAAATTCTTTTTGTATTCGAAAGGGTATGTTCCCCATGTAGTCCCATTGCCACCATATCAGGATCTGATGATGGGACCCCAAGGGAATCGAAGGAAACCCTCAAATTTGTTAGGCACGTACTATGTTTTTCATATATTTTCTAAAGCTATTACAATACTTACATTTGGTAGTCATCAGTTCATGATGATGAGCTGATGATGGAAGATAAAACTCCTTAACGGTTAGGAGTTGGAAGATAAATCTTTAAATGTCATGTGTATGTATGTTACCTTTAGTCGTATTCTTTTTTTTTATACCATGTGTTCAAAAATTCAACGATAAGCGGGCGCCAAAAGGTAGACCTGCTCATGAGTACATAAGGAAAAATAATAAAAAAATATACCTTTTTTTTTTAGTCATGAAAGGTATAAATTTTCAAAGAAATTCTAAATTTTTCCTGTAACGAAAAAAAAAACTAGGTATATTTTTTTTATTATTTTTCCTTATGTACTCATGAGCAGGTCTACCTTTTGGCGCCCGCTTATCGTTGAATTTTGGGACACCCTGTATATGTTTGGCCCGCCAAAATGACTCTACTCTGCCTTATGGAAAGCATAAGCAAAATCCAAGAGTGGTGGTCACCATACTCATTTTTCAATTAATTTAGGTGAAATGATGATGAGAGATTTGAGAAAGACTAAAAAGCGATTAATAAAAAAAAACTTCGTTTAAAAAAAAACGACTTCAAAGCTAAAAAGTATAAAATAACTTAATAAAGATTTAATTAAATACATCTCATATGCAAACCTTTAATATTGATGAAACACTATTAATTGTATGTGCTATTTGAAGTCGGTGCCAAGCCAAAATGTAATAATAGGTACCGCACTCGCGAACCATCTAAAGGTTGTTTGATAGATACTGTCATGTGGCATGAATCATTCACCTCGTGAAAGTTAAAATGCACAAAGTTACAAAAAACTACCCACGTGATTAAGACATGCTGTGTTACATTGTGCTGACTTGACTCTTACTCCTATTGTGTATTAAAGGCCACTGATTTCTGTAATCTTGTAGGATAGAAACCTAATCACGAAAACTTTTACTAGGTCATCATCTTCCTAGCCTTTATTATTCCCAACATTTGGGGTGGGCTACTAGTTCAACCGGTTTTACCTGAATATCAGTTTCTACATGGAGTGACTGGCATCGGACCTCCGCAACCAACCAAAGGTGAACTGAATTCGAAGGTTGAACTAGTTGTGAGTATATTTGACGGCACTGACTCCCCAATAGCGATTGCAATAGATGTTCATGACAACCGGGATCGACGGCTTAACGTGCTCTTTGAGGCACGGGCGGGGAAACCGCCATCCTCCATACCCCGGGCTGCTATTAAGAATTTCTTGTAAGAAAAACCCGACAGCTGTTCGACCCGGGAATCGAATCCGAGACCTCTAGATCTGCAGTCGCTTACGCTAACCATTAGACCAACGAGGCAGCAATTTTACTAGATATCCTTAGGAAAAAGTGCTAGACAGAGAATGTACATAAAATCGCATAAAAAATAATGTTTAATTTGTTTGACTTGACCCTATCTTATATCTAATTCCTATACACACAGGTGTTCGACAACATCCGCGCCCAGTGCCCGCACCAGCTCGACAAGCTGGCGGTGGTGCCTGGAGACGCCACATTGCCGCTACTCGGACTTGACGATTGTGCTATTGCTGAACTCAGAGAGGTATTTCTACATATTTATAAGATACCAGCGCCGCGGGGCAAAGCTAGTCTAAATAGAATCAAACAGAGAAAGTCCCATCAAAATCGGTCCAGTCGTAAAAAATAATATTTTTTACTTTAGAGGTAGTAGAGCCACGCTGGTTTCAGCACGAAAAGGCCGGCTCGACCGGGGCAGTGCTACCCTCGCACAGAAGATCTACGTAAAATGACAGCGTTCGTGCTGTCGTGTGTCGTTGGTGAATGCCAGATTGGAGGCCCAATGATGAATAGTGTGGGTCACCATGTAGCATTTTTGCATTGTTTGCATTCGCAATGAGTATGATTACCACCACTCTTGGATTCTGCTGGTGCTTTCCATCAGGCAGAGTAGAGTCATTTTGGCAGGGCCAGGCATAAAAAAATTGGAACAAACAAACAGATGGACAGACAAAAAATTTGAAAAACTTTGTCGGTAGTTCTTCGTCACTAGTACTCTTGTAACGGGGTGAAAAAAATAAACAAATTGACACTGTGTCAGCCTGTGACGACGGCCAGTGCAACCTGGTTGAAACGTCAGGCAAAACAGAGGTATGTAATACCCTGAAATAAGTGATCGCGTTAATTTCCGAAAAATAATTATTATTATATCATGGAACGCGAAAGTTTAAAAGTTAGTAAATTGACACTGCGTTGATTTCCTTTTACTCTCTTATATACCAGACACTACCCAATCACGTTATTTATTTCCATCCCGCGGTTGCCTGTAAGAGATTCGCTTTGAGCGATAAGGCCGCCACTTGTACTGACCTAGCATTAATTAATACACTTAGTTATCTGATGTACAATAAAGGGATTTATTATGCCAGGTGTCAGTAGTGTTCCACAACGCAGCCACCATCAAGTTCTGGGAGCCGCTGCGCGACGCCGTCTCACAGAACGTCTCGTCGGCCATCAATGTCATGGACCTGTGCGACAAGCTGCCAACGCTCGAGGTAACACACAAACCTTCCGGCACTTCATATACATATGGGACAACATATTTCAACGCTTTTTATCACAATTTTTTACAAAAGAAAACAAATTGAAATAGGACATGGGAAGCTCCATCTTCAAAATAAAAAAAAACATCAAAATCGGTTCACCCAGTCGATTCTTTGTCGTCTATTTGATTGTCTTGAGAATTTCAGTACCCCAGCACCTAACAGCTGACTGACTCCTTCCTTTTCTAAAGGTCCTGGTGCACGTGTCGACAGCATACACGAATGCAGAGCTGCATGACGTAGAGGAGCGAGTGTACGAGATGGGAGTACAGCCGAGTGATCTACTGAAGCTGCTGGACGATCTCCCACCGGATGTAATAGACAAGTTGACACCCAAGTGAGTGTACACTAACATCTTGAAGATTTTCTTGCAATGCCTGTGCCGTCCGGATGTACCCTGAATGCGTACGCGGACGACGGTTTGTTATTGATAGAGTCGGATACTAGAACGGGGCTTGAGAGGCTGGCCAGTGAATGTTTGGACTTAATATCTAGGTGGGGTGGGCGTAATCGGTTGACGTTTGCACCAAACAAAACCTTCCAGCTACTTCTGAAAGGTAACCTCAAATCACCGCCGTGTATTAAATTTGAAAATGTTACTATTAAAAATAAAACCTCGGTTTGTTATTTGGGATTGGTTATAGAAAGAAATTTTTCATTTATTGAACATATTAGAACAGTTAATGAAAAGTCTAAAAAGAGTTTCTTTGCACTGACGAGGATATCAACTGCGACATGGGGTCTGTCATATAATACACTAAAGATCATATATGGAGCTACTTATTTGGGTTCTATTTGCTATGGTGCTCCTGTATGGGCAGATAGGGCGACTGTAGGTGCTGTCCGTCGCAAACTGTTACAAGGCCAACGACCTGCATTGATTTTCTTGTGCAAGGCATATAGGACGGTTAGCACTGAGGCTTTACCGGTGTTGGCAGGTGTTCTTCCGGTCGATCTCGAGGTGCAAAGACGTGCAGCCATGTACTATTCCACACTACAAAACATGGAATGCGATTTTTTGGGCATACGAGACCGCGGTAAAATCATAAGATTGTTTCAACAAAAATCCAATGTCTATAACGACCTCTTGGATGAATGGCAGAAACGATGGGACGAATCATCTAAGGGGCGCCACCTCTACCAGTTCTTTCCATCTGTTCGCGAAAGGTTGTCAAGGACATGGCTCGAGGTAGATCACTGTGTCGCTCAATTTCTTACAGGCCACGGTAACTTTAAGAGCAAACTATACTCATTTAAATTAGTCGATTCACCATTTTGTCAATGCTCAACACCTGATTCTAGCTGTGAACAGTCGGCTCATCATATCCTCTGGGAATGTAGTCTTTGGTACAATGAACGTAACATGATGCTAAATAGCTTACAAATGACGTCTGGGGTAGTATATTATGGGGATCTTGTGTCAACTGCGGTGAATTTCCGTGCGTTTAAGCGATTCTGCCATACATACTATAGAAATCAAATATAGCTCACTTAGGACCCATAATATTTTTATCCGTGGTGCTTCCCGGTTTGAAAAAGGCGTCTGCCTATTTTGACTCCATTTTGTCTCCCGCTTTGCTAAGGAGGGAAGTGGACTTATTATATTTCCAACTCCTCCAGTTTTCTTCTGATAAATTTCGTTGCGGGTTACAAGACAGTTAAATTTTTCCTGGGACTTCCCGAGTGTCATAACTCGGTGTTTTCGTGGGTCACCGCTGTTGATCCTGGTGTACAGGAGTTACAGTGGTGGGCGTGTGGGCGGGATTAGTCCCATAACATCTTGAAGCACTGAGGGTGCCATCTGAAATTTTGCATGCTGCAGCATTTAGCTGAGATGGTAACTCTTTCCGACGAACACGTTAAGCCGTCGGTCCCGGTTGTCATGAACATCTATGGCAATCATTATTGGGAAGTCAGTGCCCTCAAATATACTGACAACTTTTTTTTTTTTTTTTAACGTGTGGAAATCCCCTCGGACCTTCACCCGCGCCGGGGCTTGCGGCGGGGCGGTGTGTCGGACTCGAACCGACTAAAACCACACGGTGTGCCACTCTGCGCCTGTGAAGGGAGGAATCCGGGAACTGCAGTTATTAACACGTCCGGACCCCTCCCAGCGCTTGCCCGCACTGAAGCGGGCACCGTCTGCTGTTAAAACTATCTCTATTTAGGCGACGTACGGCACACGCGTACGTCGCCCCCTCGCGGGTGGCCACTAGAGCGGATGGAGGGGAAAGCCCGTCCCGACCATCCGCGGCCACACTCAGGGCGGCATGAGGCGCTGATAGGCGCGCCTCCGCCGCCCGGTTCGCCGGCGGTGGATTGGGTCCGAGTGGACATCGTCCTCCCGGGCCTTCTCCGCCACCTCCTTCTGCGAGATTACATCTTCGCAGAAGGTTGCGACCGCGGTAAAACTGCTATCGCTACCGGCCATGGAGCGTATGACGGCCGGTAGCGAGAGATCTCCTCCGATGACTGCAGTGAGGGCCCGACGCTGCGGCGCCCAAGCGGGGCAAACCGCCAGCGTGTGCTGGGCCGAGTCCTCACTGCAGTCGCAGTGGTGGCAGGCGGGACTCAATTCCCTCCTAGCGACCGAGTGCAGGTACTTCCCGAAGCAACCGTGCCCGGAAAGGACCTGCGTCAGTCGGAAGGAAAGGGTCCCGTGCTGCCGCCCTGCCCACTCGAGGATGACCGGCTGGAGGGCCTCCACGGCGGCAAAGCCAGCGCGTGGAGTCTCCAGCTGGAACGACCATCTAGCCATAGTGGCTCGACGGGCGGCTTCACGCCACTCGCGTACCTCTTCGGGCGGAGGGCGGTAGCCATACTCCGCCCGATATTCAGCCACCCGTCGATAAACTTCGGCGAGCACTTCCGCCTCCAAATCCCACGGGGGTGTTCCGGCCAGGGCGCATGCCGCCTCGGTCGACACCGTGCGGTATCCGCGTATGGCTCTGACTGCCAATACCCTCTGAGGCCGCCAGAGGCGGGCCTTATTTAGGGCAGTCAGAGCCGCCACCCACACCGGTGCACCATACAGCGCCATCGACCGGACAACCCCCGTGTACAGGAGTCGCGTTGCGACGCTGGCTCCACCCAAGTTGGGCAAAAGTCGCCCAAGGGCGGAGGCAACGCCGACCAGCTTCGGACCAAGCTGTCGGAAGTGCTCGTCGAAGAGCCACCTACCGTCGAGTATCAGGCCCAGATACCTCATCTGGGCCCGAACCGGTACGAGGACCGAGTTGACCTCTATGGAGGCGCCGGCGGGTGGACCACGACGGGGCCCATGGAACAATAGGGCCTCCGTCTTGTCCAGGGCCACCCGTAAGCCCAGCGCCTCGATGCGCCCGACCACTAGAGAAACTCCCCTGGTGGCCAGGCACGCCGCCTCTTGGAAGTTCGCCCCCCGGGCTGTGACCAACGTGTCATCGGCGTAACAAATTACGCCCAGCCCGGGGGGGAGACGACCTCGCAGGACCCAGTCGTACCCCACGTTCCACAGGTGTGGTCCAAGGACAGACCCCTGCGGAACGCCGCACGACATGGGTCGCCGTCTCAAGACGCCCTCTCGGTCCTCGTACACGACGGTACGCTCCTCTAAATAGTCTGCCACTAGCCGCCTCAGGTACTCTCGCACCCCGTGGTAGTGGAGTGCTTCCCTGATGCAGCTAAATGGCAGACTATTGAAGGCGTTGGCGATGTCCAAGGATACCGCCAACACCACGCCGCCACAGCTTACCGCCTCTTCGGTCACGACCCTAAGGCGCATCACGGCATCGACCGTCGAACGCCCCCCTCGGAACCCGAATTGGGCGTCCGACAGGTCGGGGCCCACCTCGCTGAGGTGCCGGACGATGCGGGCAGAGAGTATCCTCTCAAAAAGTTTACCCGCCTCGTCCAGCAACACGATGGGCCTATAGGCCGCGACCGAATCGGCAGGCCGTCCCGGCTTCCTCAACAGGACCAGCTTCCCGCATTTCCAGCACTCAGGGAAGCGTCCGGACGCCAGGCTAGCGTCCAACACCTCCCTGAGGCGGTCCGACATATGGTCGAGGGCTCGGGCCATCACTCGGGCTGGAACCCCGTCCGGCCCGGGGGCGGTGTTCTTGGAACGGATCCGAAGAACAGCCGCCCCAACCTCCGATTCCCTAACGGGCGGCACATCGTCCTCTCTACCCCCGTCGTCTATGACCGCATAGGCCATCGACGGGGGTGTGTGCTCCGCCCGCTCAGGGAAAAGGCCCTCGACCACTTCCTGCAGGAAGCTGGGCTGGAGAGTCTCGGTAAGGGGGGGGCCCGACGCGCGGAGCTTCTGACGCACCGCACGGTATGGGCGACCCCAGGGGTCACGGTCGAGACTCTCCAGCATCTCCTTTCTCTTTTCATCTTTGGCGCGGCAAATGGCCAGCTTCAGAGTCCTCCGCGCTTCGCGGTACTCCTCATGAAGCTGGTCCCCGCCACCGTCTCCACGGTGACGTCGCCTGCTGCGGGTGTAGGTCCTCCGGGCACGAGTACAAGCCGCACGGAGGTCCGCCAACTCCTGGGACCACCAGTAGACCTCCTTCCGTGGAGGCCGACGACCTTGGACGCGGGGCATGGCCGTATCGCAAATCTGCGTAATCGCATCGCGAAAACGGCCAGCCCCTACGTCCACGCCGACTTCCTCGGTTGGGGCCTGCGGAGACAGCCAGGATTGAATAATGGCCGCCTCCTCTAGTAGGTCCCTATCCAGCTTGGCAACAGCCCACCGCGGAAAGCGGGAAGGATGCCGCGCCATGTGACCCCTACTGGGGCCCTGGGACCGGGAGAGCTCGAATCGGATGTACAAGTGATCCGAGAGCGTCTCGACCTCTTCCAGGACACACCAGTTCCTTACTCGTGCGGCAACAGCAGGGGTAGCAAACGAAAGGTCCACTATCGACCCCCCTTGCTGTAGCACACACGTATTGGTGGAGCCTCTGTTTAGTAAACAGAGGCCCAAATATACTGACAACTAGTTCAACCTTCGAATTCAGTTCGCCCTCACGGTTGCGGAGGTCCGATGCCAGTCGCTCCGTGGAAAAACTGATATTCAGGTAAAACCGGTTGAACTAGTAGCCGAGGCCAAATAATCTGGGGAATAATAAAGGCTAGGAAGATGATGGTAACCCTTTTCGACCCACATTTCTATGGAAATCTTTGTCGTGTGATGTAGTTTTTTTTTTGTTATGGACTACAGTGGCAAACGAACACACGTATCGCCTGATGGTAAGCGATTACCGCCGCCCATGGACACTCGTGCTCGTAACACCTGAGGCGTCACAAGTGTGTTGCCGGCCCTTAGGGGAAGGGGAGGGAGATTGGGGGAGGGGTATCCTCACTCACTCGGTGAAACCCAGCGCAAGCGCTATTTCACACCGGTTTTCTGTGAATTTTGTTCTTACTGTTTAATTCTGTGTTTTGCATTGTATTCTGTGGGCCATGAATGAATCATTTTAAGTTTCACTGCTGGATATGGCCCTCTCATTGGCAAAGAGTTTTGCTCTACTACACTACGATGGCCAGACGGCTATCTCTAAACCAAAAATTATAACATAACTAGCAACCCGCCCCGGCTTACAAGGGTTCTTTACGGAGAATATAATATAGCTAACTAGCGACCCGCCCCGGCTTCGCACGGGTGGATTTCAGATGCCCCCGCCGACGACACGGTTCGTGCATTTTACATCTGTAATATCTTCGAATATATTCATTTAAATTAGATACTGTAAAGGGCCATTTTGATCTATATTTAATTTACTTAATTGTATAAGGATTCATTCTGTATTGCTTAAAATCACTTCGTAAATAAGCCATTATTTCTTGTAAAAAGAAAGAAATAAAAAATGGGGGTTGTGGGTTATCCCTAAGGGATAGACATATACCGTCGCGGACTTTTTTGTAGTACTTTTTAAGGTGTACAATACTGTAGTACATTATTTTGATCTATCTCGTAGGGTGCAACCAGCGTTTGCAATGTAAGCGCAAAAAAATGTGTTTATTTGCTACATCACATTAGAAACCTCGAAAATGAACAGTGTTTCCATACTATATTATGCATGTGTGTATTACAGACTAATTTACCCGAAGCCCAACACGTATGTCTTCACAAAGGCGCTGGCTGAAGTGGCAGTTGCCCAGAGACAAAACCGGAAGTACTCCGTCACCATTTTCAGGCCTTCCATCGGTGAGAATATTTTCATATTATAGTATCTATAGGATATGGAGAGAACTGGCTTTTCAATAATTTTTTTTTTTGGTTTGAGTTTGCCAAAGTGACTCTACTCTGCCTGATGGAAAGCATGAGTCGATTCCAAGAGTATAGGTCACCATACTCATTGCGAATGCAGACAATTCAACAATCCAGCATAGTAACCTACACTATGGCGGTCTATTGAGATGCTTCTTCATCATTGGGCCTCTGGAATCGCACTCACCAGCGAGACATGATAGCACGAATACTCGCACTTTAGGTTGGTCTCCTGTGAGACCGGTGGTAGTGGTAGTGGTACCGCCCCGTTCGAGCCGGCCCAACCGTGCTGAAATCAGCGTGACTCTACTAACTCTAAAAATATAAACCTACCTTACTTATTAACGACTGATGACTTACTGATGTGATCTTGTAACTCTTCCTTTGTGTAATATGGAAAGTCACCAATCACGTTCCAGGAATTAAAGATAGAAGATTGGAATCCGGTTTATAATTAATAGAAGTTGGAAAAAGGTATATTGATGATCAGGATCGCATTTCTTCATATTACTTAAACTGGCTACAACTGGAAACTTCGAATCCATGATCCGAAAGTAACTCTGTATGTTAGACTTTCGCTGCTAAGCCGAAGCATCGATGCAACTGATTTCAATAAAATTAGTCATAGAGATATACTTTGAATTTCAGGAATGACATCAACCTTTCTCTTGAATCACTATCTATTGCTGAAAGTTGTATTAAAAATCAGTTGAATAGTTTAAAAGATTTAAATCGTTCCCGGTTGTTATTTTAGGATAGCTGTCGTAAAGCTTGGCTGGAGGGCTTTGGGCGGCTTAAAACATACAACGGCAAGATTACGTAGCCACAACGTTGTCTTGCCAGTCCCCAACCTGCACTCGGCTAGCGTAAGGACGTATGACCTTAACCCTCTCCTGAGAGTAGACGCGAGCCCAGCAGTGTGACGTTATGGGTTGTTGATGGAAGCCAACAGACAACAGAAGCGAAATGTGTAGATTATATATGTTTTTGAATCAGTGATATCAGCGCACCGCGCACCGTTCCCCGGCTGGATCGAGGGCCTGTCGGGCGCGACGGGCGTGGTGGTCGGCACCGGGCGGGGCGCGCTGCGAGTCTTCCACATCAAGAACGACGCCAAGGCCGACGTGGTGCCCGTCGACGTGGCCATCGACAACATGCTGGCCGTGGCCTGGGAGACTGCCGTTGATAGGTATTATTTATGTATGACCCTGGCAAAGTGACTCTAGTCTGCCTGATGGAAAGCATCATTCTTGAATTCTTCAAGAATCATCAACAACTGCTGGGCTCGGGTCTCGTCTCAGAAGAGGTTTCTTCAAGAATGGTGGTCATTATATACATTGCGAATGCAAGCAATACAACAATGCAGCATGGTGATCCACCCTATGGCGGCCTATTGAGATGCTTCTGCATCATTGGGTCTCCGGTCTCGTACCTACTCACCAACGAAACACGACAGCACGAATGCTGCCACTTTAGGTTGGTCTTCTGTGAGATGGTAGTAGGGCCCCTAATGGAAAGATAATATGTAATAATAATAACTTCAAGCATCCCACACCAGACTGTTTGGTCCTAAACTTAAACGGTCCTTAAGTGTCGCCGAGGTCGCTAGGTTAATCACTGATATCACTCAGATATTTATCACACTGTAGCTCAAACTGAACTGAACTGCGGCTCGCGAGACGTCTTTTTGTACCACATGCCGTTATTACTAGTTCATTCTAGTACATACTCGTACATACAAGGTCGTTGACCGGTACCGAGAACGCGCCGGCGAATGCGAAAATTTGACACAAACCCTACACTGGTCTTGGCAACGTGGTATGGTAAGCCAAAATCTCTTTTCTAAGGAGAGGCCTTAGTAAAGACTCGTGTAATGTGACAGGCCCGAAGCCGCCCGCGTGTACTACTGCGGCTCGGAGGAGCACACGGTGACGTGGGCCGAGATCCGCGCGGAGATGCTGCGCTGCGGCGCCGTCTACCCCATGGACAATGTGCTCTATTACCCCTTCACGTTTGGCTTTCGAAACAGGTAACGGTTTTCTGCTTTCTTTGTACACTTCATTGGTTACCAGTATGAGGAATAAACTGCAGAGTATCTAATCGCATGAAATAGAAGCTTGAAAAACACAAAGTACACCCAGACTTAGAACACACAAAATGTTATCCCATGCGGGGTTTGAAGTTGGCCATGAGTTTCTTTGCCAGTATTCTTCTCATAAGGGTCTACGCATTTTGAAAACTGGAAGTTATGGGTGGACACAAGCAGGCAGTGGATTTTCGTGTTTTCACCTAATTTACTTTGACAATCCAGTACATACTGTGGCGTTTTCTGTTTGTGTAGATCTATGATTTTTAACTGTAGCTTCAATTTAACGTTCATAAATGTCACTTAGTGCCTTTATGGAATAAATGATTTTGAATTGAATTGAAGTTACAACACTCACTCACAACACGCTAGCGTACGCTTAAATAAGCGTTCTTGCGCTGTTTGGTTTACTAGTTTGTTAGACGACATAACTAATAACAAAGCGCTGCAGCGTAACGCCTCATTAAAATAACACTCGATTTTACTCTTCATAAAATTTTATACATTTTAAATATAAAAATCGTTTCTCAAACAGTAAACTACAAAATACAATATGTTTGGTAACCCACGATTTCCCAGTTATCCTAATTACAAACGACATCCATATCTCCAATAATCTGTTACGCCGTGATCCATGTCACTTTGGGACATTGCACGGTTGGCCTAGTGATTTAAGCGGTCACCACGCCGCTTTCTACAGCGCTAAGTGTTGTGGGTGTAAATCCCACATAGGACAACACTTTGTGTGATCCACAAATTGTTGTTCTGAGTCTGGGTGTTCTTAGTGTCCGTGTCATGTATGTTTGTAAAGTCCCCCGCGACACAGGTACGACACGCGATAAATATTCCAAATGCGGGTGTTGGGTTATATAAAAAAAATCGTACAACGTCAGCGCCTGTTGGTTTGTAGTTGATAGATAATTGTTAACCGACTTCCAAAAAAACCGACTTCCAAAAAACATCCAACGAAAACTTTCTGCCAAAAAAACACTTAAAAGCGTAAAATAAACTGGTTCTTCATAAATTGCCTATACCTAATTCTTTATTTATTTAAATAGTAGTGTTATAATGTGTGCTAGGTACCTAAAATCTGTTTGAAGTCGGTGCTAAGCCAAAAAGAATACAAATGAACAATTACAAAAGTCTAAGCGATAGTCACTTGGCACCGACTTCAAACAGATTCTAGGTACCTAGCTCACATTATAATACTACTATTTAAATGAATAAAGAATTAGGTATAGGCAATTTATGAAGAACCAGTTTATTTTACGCTTTTAAGTGTTTTATTGGCAGAGAGTTTTCGTTGGATGTTTTTTGGAAGTCGGTTTTTTTTTATTTAGCTTAAGATTATAGCTATTGAAAAACGGGATTATTTCAGATACGTGTACAAGTTGATGGAGATTCTATTGCAGACAATACCGCTGATAGCTGCCGGGGGTTTAATAAAGTTGTTTGGGATAAAACAACCGTGAGTACATCATACTAAAATGAAAGTTCTGTTTCTGTTTTGCATTTTTATAAACTATTTGTTTATTTTAAGCCGCTTTTCACCTAGCGATAATTCCTAAAAAAAAATTGAACTACCGTCATTTTTAACCGACTTCCAAAAAGGAGGAGGTTCTATGTTCCACTGTATGTATTTTTTTTATGTATGTTCACCGATTACTCCGTCAGTTGTGGACCGATTTTGAAATGTTTTTTTGTATTCGAAAGGGTATGCTTCCGAGGTGGTCCCATTGCCAGCATATCAGGATTTGATGATGGGATCCCAGGGAAATCGAGGGAAACCCTATTTTTTTATAGGCACATACTATGTTTTTCGTATACTTTCTGAAGTTACACCGGTATTTGCGTCTGGTAGTCATCATTTTAGGATGATGACCTGATTGATGTAAGGTACAACTCCTTAACGGTTAGGAGTTGGAGGATAAATCTTTAAATATCATATGTACAAACGCACGCTTATTCCATTACTGTCACTTTCCAAAAAACGTGATTTTACAGGAGAGCAAAAAAACAGTTTGTCCTCTTGGAATATATGTTATACACAATTAATATGACACAATGCCCTTATTCTAATATGTAAATATTATGGGTGTATGTTGTATCTTGAACTTAATAGTAAAATAGAACAAAAATATTTATAAATAATTATGTTTTTTCTTAGATTTATGATATAGTGTCAGCTTTGCTCTAATTAATTTAATTTTTTTTCTGGTAATGTCATTTTGCACCCACATGTTCATAGAAATGTTATTTTTTAAAAGCCTTAAATCTATTCATTTATGACTCATTAACTGTATAATTAATATTCTGGTGTTAAGAAATAATGATAATTATATCCTTACTATTGCAACATTGATTTTTATAATACTCTATCTATATAAATATCTTAATATTCTATCTATATAAATAAAAATGAATGTTGCTAAGCGCATAATTCGAGAATGGCAGGACCAATTTGATCAATTTATTTATTTGTTTGATCCTTAAGAGCCACGGGATGTTTTAATAATAATAAAAAAAATGCGGGTCCACGGGAGGTTCACAGAACGAAGTCTGTCCGGGCAGCTAGTAAGAAATAAAAGATGATCGAAGAAGGGCTGATCGACCCTTATGGAAGCCGTACTGCTGGTAAATAAGCAGATGATGATCTTCTAGATAAAGCAGGAGTTGACAGTTGATAAAGGACTCCATTATTTTCGAGAAGAGAGAAGTTATGGCTATCGCCCTGCAGTTGGACGGATTTGAGCGATTGCCTTTTTTAGGGATCGGGTGGACCAATGCTGCATGATGACGGGATGACGCCAGGAGAGTAGAAGAGCCGAAAAAGACGCGTTAAGACCGGTGCCAACTCTGCGCACATCTTCAACACAATAAGAGGGATTCCATTAGGGCCACTCGACTTATAGATCGATCGATGGATATAAGTGCTTAACGCACTGAGCGTTGGTGCAACTGGATATCCAGCATACGGCTCTCGCGCCGCGGTATGGTAGGCGGCTCCCGTTCCCCGTTATCCAAGGTCAAGTTTGACGCAAAGTGTTTTGCCAGAAGATCGGCTTTGCGTTATAGGCCAACGAATTATTTCTTAAGTGTCTTGAGGTGGAAAGAATGTCTTACAGAAATTCTTTCAATAGTCTTGACAAGAGACCAGAATGACTGAGTTCCCAAAGGAAGACGCTCAAGGCTATCCCCAATCCTAGCAAGGTGCTCCAACTTCGCCCTTGCAATGTCTTGGCAAGCTTCTTGCTTCCTGCGAGAAATCTTTTTGGAAGATGGACCAATCCAGGGCCGACACTTGCCACCAATAGGGACCACAGAGGTTGGAATGAAAAGTTCCATACCCTGCAGCACAACATTAGTAACAGAATCAGCAGTGGTGTTGGGATTATCCAGCGAGAAGCAGAACTGCTTCCGAGGGTAGGACGCAAAGAAGGATCGCATCCCACCCCAATCTGCTGACTTGTAGTGGCACACACGACGGCTGCTTCCAACTCGCGGTTGCAGTGAGCATGTGAGAGTCACTGTACTCAAGACAAAGCAATTGTCCTGTGGAGCCAAGTGGGGTGTTTACGGGTTTGTGGTAACCGTCTGGATGAGAAGTCAGCAGAAGGTCCAACAATGAACATTTCTGTCCCTCCACATCTGGGACTCACGTGGGCGTGGTAACCAGTTGACTCAGGCCATATGCCAGGGCGAAGTCGTGAACAGATCTCCCCGCATTATACGTTTTCTTGGGACTGAGCCAGCCAGCCTGGACATCCACTATCAGGCGCGTTGTGTCCTGACCGCGGACGTAAAGAGAGGGCTTCTCCGACGCTAGCGCAGTTGATGCCCTCCTGGGGTAACTTGCATGTTTCAACTGCGCCATCATAGGAGGGGTTGGGGGATGGACCTCCGGTATCCTCACTCACTCGGGCAACGCAGGCACTATTTCACACCGGTTCTTTGGCTCTCCCACAGAAAAAGTTAGTAAAAACATTAATATTTTAAATCTAAGTTGACACTAAATGAAAAGTGTCAATATAGCCTCAAAATATTTATACAAATATGTCACTATTATAAAACTAAATCGACACTAAACGTAAAGTCTCAATATGGCTTTCTTCAAAATTGTAGGTACGTTGGTAGTAACTACTTGTCCACGGTTAATTCGTAGTAAATAAAAGATGGTCAACTCACTGTTATTATCGTGTATTATCCAGCACACAAATAGATAGAATGTAGAAGTTGTAGGCAACAGGCACAGCACATATAAATAGTTTAAGCAGTAAGAAAATAGTTTAACACAATAGAACACTAGATAGAATGCAGTAAATAAATATTATATAAGCACTAAATTAACGGCGTAAATGCGGTACATTAGGTTGAGGTAATTAAGCGTGCAGTCGGCGTCGATAACGTATTCAGACTGGTTTAGACGGCGCACGCGCAAGGAGCCGGTGCGTATCTCATGTAGCTATGCATTTACATAGCATAGTGAGAGGGACACGTCGATAAAATTTATCGGCAAACATATCGACAAACCGATATGTATCGCTGTGAAATGTAATATTTATTTATGATGTACTTATATTATAAACGTGTGTGTTAATGATGTATATATTTTATGAATAATATTTTTAGTGTAGAATAAGTGTAAATATTGTAAATATATAAGAATATATAATCTATGTGTTAATGTTTAGTGTATTTAGTTACATGTGTAACTTATAGTAAAATACATCAATTAAAGTAGGGGGATCCCTACACCGCCCCCCTCCAGAGACCGTCAAGGGCGATAATAGTCCGGGAACCTTACCTGACGACCAGAACGAGTAACAAAACCTGGTTGCACCTGTGGTTCTGGAGGATCATCTTTAACGGACAGTGTGTAAACCGGTTTGAGACGGTTTATCGACACTGTGACTTCTTTATTTTTAAGGAGGATCTTAAAAACTTTGTCCCCCCTGGCGAGAACTTTATGCGGCCCAGAGTAAGCTGGTTGGAGCGAACCTCGAGACGCGTCTTCACGAAGGAAGACGTGTTCACAGGTTTCAAGCTCCTCGGAAACAAACACTCTGGGGTGACCATGGCGCGAAGTTGGAACGGGACGCAACTTATCTGCGAAGTTTCTGAGACGAGCAGAAAAATCCGATAAGTCGGTGCTACCGCCAGTACTGGGTTCAAAGAACTCGCCAGGGAGTCGCAAAGGCTCTCCATAAACAAGTTCTGCCGGGGATGATTGTAAATCTTCCCTAAACGCAGCACGGATTCCTAACAAAACCCATGGCAACGACTCAGTCCACCTGTCATTAGCGTGGCATACAATTGCAGCTTTCAGTTGCCGATGAAACCGCTCGACAAGGCCGTTACATGCCGGATGATAGGCTGTCGTGCGTTTATGTTCGAAACCTGCTTACTTTGACAGATTCTGAAATAATGCCGATTCGAATTGTCGTCCACGGTCAGTTATTATGTCCGTTGGACAACCGAATCGACATATCCAGGTGGACATTAAGGCTTTCACTACGGTTTCCGCCGTGATGTCCTCGATCGGGCACGCTTCGGGCCAGCGAGAAAATCGGTCTACAGCTGTCAAGCAGTACCTGAAACCGTGCGATACAGGTAATGGACCTATAAGGTCAATATGTACCTGTTTAAAACGCGCTCTTGGTAATCTATATGTCCCAAGAGGCGCAGAAACGTGGCGATGGACCTTCGCCCTTTGGCACTGTACACAAAAACGCGCCCAGTTCCTACAATCCTTCATCACCCCGGGCCAAACAAACCGTTCGGCCACTAATTTGGCCGACGCATTAGCACCAGGGTGGCTAAGGGAATGCAGGCTATCAAACACCTGTTTCCGGAAGGGTATCGGAACGTATGGCCTGGAAGTTGAGTTACTGACGTCGCAATAAAGTGTCAATGAACTTCCAGGGACTTGGCACTTCTCCAAACGCAAAGATGACCCTTCCGATAACAGGGTCTGCAGTTCAGAGTCAGATGCCTGACCTTGAGCTAACATCTCTAGGTCAACGGGTGCTTCTAGTGCCTCAATACGCGACAGAGTGTCGGCAACAACGTTGGTCTTCCCAGAAATGTGACGAATGTCCGTCGTAAACTGAGATATGAAATCCAGGTGTCTATACTGCCTAGGCGAACAGTTATTTTTCCTTTGATGGAAAGCAAAACTGATGGGCTTATGGTCAGTATAGACAATGAAGTGCCTTGCCTCGAGCATGTGCCTAAAATATTTTATAGCTTCATAAATGGCAAGAAGCTCTCTGTCATAGGGTGAATATTTAGTCTGCGACGAACTCAGCTTTCTGGAAAAGAAGGCCAACGGTTGCCAAGCATTGTCTTTGAGATGTTGTAAAACAGCACCGAGTGCCTTATCGGAAGCATCCGTGACCACGGCGAGTTTAGCATCGCAGTCAGGGTGTGCTAGTAAGGCTGCCTCGGATAAACTGGCTTTACAGGCATTGAATGCCGCCAAAGTGTCACCGGTAAGGCTGACGGGCTGAGATCCTTTAACCGAACCTATTAACAAAACATGTAAGAGAGCTTGAATCTCAGCTGCCCGTGGGAGAAATCTCCATAAAAATTTAACATGCCCAAGAAGGCTCTAAGTTGTCGCACGTTCTTCGGAGCTGGAAAATCATTGACAGCCTGCACCTTCGACTCTAAAGGCTTACAACCGTCCTTAGAAATGTGATAACCCAAAAATTCGATTTCACTTACACCAAAAACACATTTGGAAATGTTAACCAACATTCCATACTGCTTCAGCCTGCCAAACACCTCGCGTAGATGCTGTTCATGTTCCTGGGTATTACGCGAAAATACTAAATAATCGTCCAAGAAACAATAGACATTATCGAGTCCCCTGGTCATTTCATCTACAAAACGCTGAAAAGTTTGACCTGCGTTTCTAAGACCAAATGTCATAAAAGGGAATTCGAACAATCCGAATGGCGTCGTGATGGTCGTTTTCGAAATATCCTCCGGACTGACAGGTACCTGATTATAAGCTTTTTCCAGGTCAATTTTGGAGAAAATAGTACATCCGGACAAACTATGACTAAAGTCATGGATGTGCTTAATCGGATACCGGTCAGGCACGGTACGGGCGTTCAACTTACGGTAATCACCGCAAGGACGCCATCCGTAGTTCTTCTTAGGAGCCAGATTAAGCGGAGATGACCAGGGGCTTTTAGAAGGCCTGGCGGTGCCGCATGAAAGCATCGCCTCGAACTCTTGCTTCGCTATTTTCAGCTTGTCCGGGGCTAGACGACGTGGAGATGAAGCTACTGGAGGTCCTGGGGTAGTGATAATGTGGTGTACAGTGTTGTGAGGTTGTGTAGTGCGATGCATACCGGCTGGTCGAGTCAGTTCTGGAAACTCATCAAGAATTTTGTGGTACCGAGTCTCGCCAATTACCACTTTAACAGAGAAAATACTGGCTCGAGCTACAGTTGCCACAGCTGACACAGAAGTTAACTGATCGATTAAACGTTTATTACGAATATCGATGGCAATATTATAAAAATTTAAAAAATCTACGCCTATAATTGGCTTTGTGACGTCAGCAACGACGAACCGCCACGAAAAAGTTCTACGTAAACCAAAGTCTAAATTAAGATGTACAAAACCATATGTATAAATATTAGAACCATTCGCAGCACATAAACAATAATTCGTGCGAGAACGACGATCACGAAGCGCAGACCTCGGGAAGACACATAGATCGCTCCCGGTGTCGATCAGGAACTGGAGCTTCGACGTACGGTCCGTGACAAAAAGGCGACCAGCTGTGTATGAAGGGCAATCGTCAGTCGCCATTACCGACCGCCCTTGGAGTTTTCCGGCTTGTAGTCGCATGGCTGGATACACTTCGCAGCTTTTTTCCCGAAGTTGCTGTGGTACCAGCATAGCGGGAACTTGCGGTAATTTGACTGGGACCGCTGTCTCGATTTATTGCGGCTACCACGAGACTTTGATCTGCCACGGTTACGTTGCCTATCCTGCTTCTCAAAGGTCAGATTCTGCATCTGTCTTCGTAACTCCGCTACTTCCTTTGTGAGTTCGTTGACTATGGAACCTTCAACTGTGGCTACCATAGACGTTGAAGACGCGAGGTCGTTGACTCGATCGGCTAAGTCTGCCAGGTTCTCCAGCGAGGCAGTGGCTGGTTGTCCTGCAAGCACGGTTTGGATGCCGTGAGGAAGACGGCTGGTCCAAATCGTCCTCAAAAAGTCGTCTGGAACGTTCACCGATGCCAGGCTCTGCAAATGTCGGAGAAATTGGGAGGGTTGCATGAGCAATTGCTTCAATTTGTTCTCCTTAGATGCACTCAGTCGCTTAATAAGCTCCGATTTCAGCTTGGCATACTTATCTACCGAAGGAGGGTTGACAATTATATCTTTCCCCTCTCTAGAGTGTTGCATGTCGAGATGCCCGATGACATAATTAAATTTTGTATTGTCATCTCTGATACCGGAAATCGCAAACTGTCCCTCTATCTGTGCGAACCAAATGTCGGGTTCCTCGGGCCAAAATGGTGGCACTCTTACTCCGACTTTAAAAACATCGACACTTTTTATCGATACTTGCCCATCACTAGTGCTTGGGTGTGGCCGTTGTGGCGATGTGCCTTGCGCATCTTGAGTTCCGTTACCCATGTTCGGTATACGGGGTCACCAGTGTAGGTACGTTGGTAGTAACTACTTGTCCACGGTTAATTCGTAGTAAATAAAAGATGGTCAACTCACTGTTATTATCGTGTATTATCCAGCACACAAATAGATAGAATGTAGAAGTTGTAGGCAACAGGCACAGCACATATAAATAGTTTAAGCAGTAAGAAAATAGTTTAACACAATAGAACACTAGATAGAATGCAGTAAATAAATATTGTATAAGCACTAAATTAACGGCGTAAATGCGGTACATTAGGTTGAGGTAATTAAGCGTGCAGTCGGCGTCGATAACGTATTCAGACTGGTTTAGACGGCGCACGCGCAAGGAGCCGGTGCGTATCTCATGTAGCTATGCATTTACATAGCATAGTGAGAGGGACACGTCGATAAAATTTATCGGCAAACATATCGACAAACCGATATGTATCGCTGTGAAATGTAATATTTATTTATGATGTACTTATATTATAAACGTGTGTGTTAATGATGTATATATTTTGTGAATAATATTTTTAGTGTAGAATAAGTGTCAATATTGTAAATATATAATAATATATAATCTATGTGTTAATGTTTAGTGTATTTAGTTACATGTGTAACTTATAGTAAAATACATCAATTAAAGTAGGGGGATCCCTACAAAATAATTATATAAATATGAGTTAACCTTAAATCAAATATGAACTTAAATAAATAATGACACTTTTGCCTTAATAAAAATCAATTATTTACTAATGACAGCTCCAACAAACTGGCTTAATCGCTAAAATGACGGTTTTGAATTAAACAATCGTAAATTATTATCACTAACGGCGCGTATTCTTTGGTTTACAGTCAGTTTATCACTGTGCGGGGCGGGATATTTCGTTTAGTGTCGAAAAAGACTCCGGCCATCTAGCGGCTGTTTCTAAAGCTTTTAAGCCAGTGTGAAAATCAATAGTTGTAGTTTCAGGTTTTCCGATAGATGGCACTAATAACTCAATTTTGCATAATTTTGTATAGTGACAGTATTGGAATAAGCGTGCTATATGTAACCTTTAGTCGTATTCTTTCAAATTATTTAAGTAAGCTGATGATGGAAGGTGGAAGGTACAACTCCTCAACGGTTAGGAGTTGGAGGATAATTCTTTCAATTTCATACGTATCTAAAGACCTTCAGTCGAATACTTTCGAGTTATTTAGGTGAGCTGATGATAGAAGGTTAAACTCTTCAACAGTTAGGGATTAGAGGATTATTTTAATATTACGCGTACGTATAGACCTTAATTTGTATACTTGATGATGAAATTTGATGAAATAGTTCAACTCACTACTTACCTACGATTGTTTGTACTAAAAACTGAAAAATAAAAAAACCGACTTCCAAAAATCATCCAACGAAAACTCTCTGCCAGAAAAACACTTAAAAGCGTAAAATAAATTGGTTCTTCATAAATTGCCTATACCTAATTCTTTATTCATTTAAATAGTAGTATTATAATGGGTGCTAGGTACCTAAAATCTGTTTGAAGTCGGTGCTAAGCCAAAAAGAATACAAACGAACAATTACAAAAGTCTAAGCGATAGTCACTTGGCACTGACTTCAAACAGATTCTAGGTACCTAGCACACATTATAATACTACTATTTAAATGAATAAAGAATTAGGTATAGGAAATTTATGAAGAACCAGTTTATTTTACGCTTTTAAGTGTTTTTTTGGCAGAGAGTTTTCGTTGAATGTTTTTTGGAAGTCGGTTTTTTTTTATAAAAAGTTTTTATTTTTCGAATAAATATTCTGTAGTATATCTATGTATAGGTATATCTATGTATGTATAACATGAATTTGCGATAGTTTGATACAGCACTTCATCGAATTAAAGTCATTTCAATATTGTGGCATTAAGTAGTTGGTTTTGGGATATCAAGCTATTGAAGGTAAGTTACAACGAAATCACTTGTACACTTGTTCAGTGCGTTACAGATGCAGATTAGAGATTTTTAAACTCAGCGGAGTTATGGCACACATTGCAGATACAATAGGCATGATGACTAATTTTGAAAAACTGTTTTATAGTTCGAAACTATCTCTTATTGTCAAAAAATAAAGTTTTAGTAGAAAAAAATTACGATTTAAATGTTGAGTTTAAAATTCATGACAAAACGCTCGGTGGTGTCATGGCTTCGATCAATTGTTGATCGAAGTGTCATGGTGTCTATTTGTGCAGACGCGACGTCGACGATTAAAATTTGTCAACCATTGGCAGTGTCAATTATAGCTCATAAAGACAGTAAAGTGATCGTTGATTATATCCGAACAAAGTGACCTTTATTTGGATCGTTTTTAGGGTTCCGTGCCAAAGGCAAAAAACGGAACCCTTATTGATTCGTCATGTCTGTCTGTCTGTCCGTCCGTATGTCACAGCCACTTTATCCCGAAACTATAAAAACTATAATGTTGAAACTTGGTAAGTAGATGTATTCTGTGAACCGCATTAAGATTTTAACACAAAATTAAAAAAAAAACAATAAATTTTGGGGGTCCCCATACTTAGAACTGAAACTCAAAAAAAAATTTTTTCATCCAACCTATACGTGTGGGGTATCTATGGATAGGTCTTCAAAAATGATATTGAGGTTTCTAACATATTTTTTTTTTGAACTGAATAGTTTGCGCTAGCGACACTTCCAAAGTGGTAAAATGTCCCCCCCCCCCCTGTAACTTAAAATAAGAGAATGATAAATCTAAAAAAAATATGTGATATACATTATCATACAAACTTCCACCGAAAATTGGTTTGAACGAGATCTAGTAAGTACTTTTTTTTTAATACGTCATAAATGGTAAACCGCAAAAACAACTACACGAACTTTTATATTATGTTAGTTGCTGCTTCGGAACCCTTCATGGGCGAGTCCGACTCGCACTTGGCCGCTTTTTTGGTTTTTCTGAAGACGGTCCCCATTTCATCTCATTCACATTTTTTTTAATCATTAATTTCATCACGACGAAGACTTGAAGACTTATGATATGAAGACTATAAACACTTGACATTGGCAGAAATAGCTGATCCGAGAGAGATACGGCTGGTTGCCATTTCATCAAAAGAAGAAGACCTTTATACATAAGTGACGTAACTCGCTCTGATTGATGTTCAACTTAACATGGCAGATTGCTGTATTTTGTAGTTTTATTTTTGTTAATTAACTATTAATCTAATCTAATAACACTTAAATAAACTGATTCTGTGTGAGAGAGATGTGATTATGTGTGTAAATACATTTTTCTCCAGAGTGAGCTTAGTGAAAGTAGCTCGTCGACTGAGCGCCATGAGTCACGCCCTGGGCGGTATCACCTGCTACGAGTGGAGGTTCAGGCACGACCACATGCGCCGGCTCCGCGAGAGGTTGCTTGGAACTGACGGGCACCTGTTCTACCTCGACGTTAGAGCTGTTAAGTGAGTCGCTGACCTTTTTACTTAACGTTTAATAGTTCAATCTGTCTGCTGAACGAAAGTGTCCTCCGAAGAGCATCAATCATTCTGGTCTTAGGCAGTTCACATCCATCCTCTGCCAGCCATTTTCTTCAAGTTATATTTATATCTATTCAAATAAATAAAATTAACGTGTCTGTTCGTGATTTCAAGTTAACAGCTTTTCACTATAAGCATAATAATTATGTAAGTCTAGAGTCTAGACAATACTTACGCTAAAAAAGCAATTTCTAAAAATTGTATCTGTTCGCTTGGATCTTTCATTTGTCATTTATACTATACAAATGACAGTTCACGTCTGTTCTAATCCAAGAGTGGTGGTCACCATATTCATTGCCACGACAGCACGAATGCTGTCACTTTAGGTTGGTCTTCTGTGTAGTACCACCCCTATCGAGGTGACTCATTCGTGATAAAATAAGCCAAGCTCTATTACTTTAAAAATTGACGTATCTCGTTCGTTCAGTTGGCAGGAGCACGTGTGGAACTACCATCGCGGCGCGAGCAAATACCTCTTGCGACAGAAGGATGACAGCTTGCCTCGTGCCAGGATACGCATGGACAGGTACCTATCAGTGTTTCTACTATCATTTTGCAATAGGTGATTGTAGTCCTGTCTGAAAGAAATTACTCTGAGCGATAAGGCTACTAAGGTAGTTGGTTGGTCTCCGTGGAGACTGGCCGCTGAGGTCAAAGTCGACTAAGATTACCTCATATATAAAAAGTTATAAGTATCTATCTATCTATCCTACCACCAATATTCTTTAAAACAAATACCATGTCTTATAAAAATCAAAATACCACCAATAATCCAACTGGAGCAATTATTCGCAGGCTGCGTTGCATACACTACGTGGTGTGTGCGTTGTGTCTGGCGCTGATCTGCTACAAGCTCACTGCAGCGCTGATGCCGGAACTGTCTTCGTTCACCTAATACAATACTTCAAAGAGAAGTGGATATCTTTTATTAACCAACCAAATAATAATGTATTTACTACTTAAACACAATTAAATAAATCAACACAAGTCATTTTACTATTCTAATATCACACTAAGTTCTGCACCCAAAGGTTTATAGACCAAGATTTATGTACCCAAAGAGAGAAATTAAACTTGTGTTATAGGCACCAGAATCTAGCATTCTTCAAGATATCAGAGAGTGGAGTTGCGGCATATTGCGTGCGATATAATTTGTGTATACTCGTAAATATGTTGAATATGCGTATGTGTGTGCTTCTGTGTGTGTGTGTGTGTGTTTTTTTTCTTTATAGAGGTTAAAAAAATACATTTACGTATCATCAGGACAAGATGCTGTGCCTGGTATGTCGGACTCAGATATCAATACCGACTAAAAAACTTCCTCTCCGGCCTCTTCCTCCGGCCTCTGAATCCCAACGGGCCCAGTGTGTGTGTGTGTGTGTGTGTGTGTGTGTGTATGTGTGTGTGTGTGCGTGCGCGCGCCTGTGTGTGTTGGTGTGTGATTCTTTGTGTGTGTTGGTTTGTGTCTGTGAAGCTATGTGTAGGCGCATTACCATTCATACCAAAATTCAACCACAAAACCAATATCAACAAGTTTTCAGTGTCATCGTACTACTTAGACGTGAGTCAATTAAACACTTCCTTTTCACATTCGCTCTTGGACTTGGAAATTGTTGTTCTGAGTCTTCTTTGTTTCCGTTTCAAGTATATTTGTAAAGTCCCCCGCGACATAGTTTATCCCTTCTTGTGTTAATGTTGTAAATGTTAATACATATATTGATTCATATTTTCACACCACTTTTAAACAAATGTTATTCGGTAGGCGGCCAGATAACTGCCTAAACCAGTAGGTGCGCCATCTGTGGCATGACTCCTTTAACAATATCTTAGTAATTTTTTCTTGGTTTTACGAGAAATAAAATAACAAAACTAAAATAACACAGTGTGTGCAAACGTATATTAATATTGATATGACCTCGAGATTTCAAAAAATACCATATTTTTCCGGGAAGAAGGTTTATTTCTTCCCGGAAAAATGGCATGATGAAATATGGCACATAGCAATTTATGAAGAACCAGTTTGTTTTACGATTTTTAGTGTTTGTTGGCGAAGAGTTTTCGTTGGATGTTTTTTGGAAGTCGGTTTTTTTTATAAGTTCATAATTGTACGGAGACTCGATCAAACCATCATCCAGGTTTTGGGGGACAAAAATTGTCATTCAGTTTGTTTTTGTCTGTGTAATAAATAAATAAAACTTCTGTACGTAAGTACTATTAGTCATTCTGTGGCTCAGTCAAGGATATATCAATTACTAGCTGTGCCCGCGACTTCGTCCGCGTAGAACAGTCTCTTTGGGTAGCAGTTTTAATTATTGATGCTAATCATCGAGATATTACGTACATTATATCTCGATGGTCTTCGCGTTTTAGTATTAAAACTTATTTAAGTAATTATTACTTACTTATTTATTTATGTGCATAAAATATAAAGTATTTATATGAGCTTATTTCGACATTCGACATGGCCAAGGCCTTCGACCTGGTCCTGCACCGCTGGCTTTTCTCCAAGCTCTCTGCATTCGGTCTGCCTCCTAGACTCTGTCGCTGGATTGACGCTTTTCTTCATCAGTACCGCATTAGTGTTCTTTGCGACGCGGCGACGGCGCGGCCTCTGATTTTCTGGAGGTAAACGGTTACCTCAGTATTCAGACCTGTCGCCCACGCTGTTTCTTCTGCATGTCAATGACATGTTAGCTCTTGGCAACATACATTGCTATGCAGACGAAAGCACAGTGCATGGGCGAAATTATGGACACTCTGCAGCCAAGCTGGCAGAAGTTGAGGAAAATTGACAGGAGCTTGTCGCTGAGCTCGACCGGGTTTTGAACGGCATTTCACAATGGGGTGGTGAGAATCTGATCGAGTTCAACGCAAATAAAACACAGGTGTGCGCGTTCTCTGCCAAAAAGTCTCGGTTTCTTCCCCTCCCAACTTTTAAAAGCACTCAACTTCCACTACGGGATAAGCTCGGTGTCCTATGCTCGGTCATGGACATTTACCGAGACCTCAACCCACGGGGGTACGTCGAGGGCATCACTAAGGCGGCCTGAACAGGGTGAGACGGTTCTTTGCGCCCGAGCATTTGTGTTCCTTTTTAAGACCCAGGTTGGCTCGTGCGTATTGTTCTCATCTTTTTGATGAATCCACGCAGTATTTGCTTGATGCTCTCGATCGTTTGCAGCGGCGAGCAGTCCGCATTATCAACAGTCCCGATACCACCGAGTCCCTTGAGCCTCTGCAGTTGCGGAGAGATATCTCCTCTAAGGCAGTCCTCTACCGCCTGTACCATGGAGAGTGTTCTGAAGAGCTCTTCCAACTGACCCCACCTTCTCCCTTCCTCTACAGAGCAACATGTGCTGGCCTTGGAAGTCACCGCCTCAGTCTTAGAAATACGCTCTCGAACCAAACTGTTTGTTTCTTCCTTCCTGTGCCAAGTAGTTAAAAACTGGAACGCACGACCGGTGCACGTGTTTACCTCCGTCTACGATCCCGAGTACTTTAAGCGGGGCGTGAAAAAGCATGGCACTAAGCCCTCATTGTGTGGGACGCCATAGTGCATTGTCGGCTTTTCGCAGTGAGTATGGTTGCCTACACTTTTGGATTCTACTTGAGTTTTCCATCAGGCTGAGCAGAGTCACTTTGGCAGCCTCGAATAAAAAAAAAGTTCAATTTTATAAACTACCTTTTTTGTTTTCCCATCTTTTGCCAAAATATAGAGATTTTTTATACACGTGATTATGCTTCCCATGCGAAAAACATGTTTTTTTCTAAATTAACTTCAACTTTGAGCGTCTGTCTTTGTGCTTTGATATTTTTTATTGCAAATATTGTTTTCAGCGGAAACTGCATTCTTTTAAATTGAAATTTCAAATAATTTTGAATTATTAGAATACGGGGAATTAAAACATTTACTCCTTTTGCCATTCCATGCGTGATTGTAGCTTTTACAATGTTGTACCCCATATGTATAATTTTTTGCTGTGTACCATTACATAGCTTTGGATTTCTCATAAATAGGACTGGAACATTAACTTTCAGCCTCATCTTATGGAAAGGCACTCCTGATAATTCTAAAGAGTTGAGAAACTCTATGCATAAGCTTTAATATGACTTTTTCAGCGTCTCTAGCTTTGTTTCCTGAGAGGTATTCGACAACATCTTCCTTCACGTCTGACATGATACGTTCGTGTATTTGATAACCTTTACCTTTTATTCATTACCTTTGGTAATCATTATTCGGCGGATCATATACATTATTATACTAAGTACTAGCGACCCGCCCCGGCTTCGCACGGGTGGATTTCAGATGCCCCCGCCGACGACACGATTCGTGCATTTTAACTCTGTAATATCTTCGAATATATTCATTTAAATTAGATACTGCAAAGGGCCATTTTGATCTAAATTAAACGCACAATGTATTTAATTTACTTAATTATATAAGGATTCATTCTGTATTGCTTAAAATCACTTCGTAAATAAGCCATTATTTCTCGTAAAAAGAAAGGAATAAAAAATGGTTGTTGTGGGTTATCCCTAAGAGATAGACCTATACCGTCGCGGACTTTTTTGTAGTACTTTTTAAGGTGTACAATACTGTAGAACATTATTTTGATCTATCTCGTAGGGTGCAACCAGCGCTTGCAATGTAAGCGCATAAAAATGTATTTATTTGCTACATCACATTAGAAACCTCGAAAATTAATAGTGTTTCCATACTATATTATGCATTTATTATACCTAAAAACCTTCCTCTTGAATCACTCTATCTATTAAACAAATCTGCATCAAAATCCGTTGCGTAGTTTTAAAGATTTAAGCAAACAAAGGGACATAGGGACAGAGAAAGCGACTTTGTTTTATACTATGTAGTTGCTACATCACATTAGAAACCTCGAAAATAAATAGTGTTTCCATACTATATTATGCATTTTTTATACCTAAAAACCTTCCTCTTGAATCACTCTATCTATTAAAGAAATCTGCATCAAAATCCGTTGCGTAGTTTTAAAGATTTAAGCAAACAAAGGGACATAGGGACAGAGAAAGCGACTTTGTTTTATACTATGTAGTGATGATATGATATATATTATTTTTAGATCATCTGTACTATCATATACCAGAATTCACGTCTCAGTGTAATCATGTAGTTACTGTCAGTTGGCATACAATCTTCTCCGATATTTAGAAAAGCATTTGCATATTGACACTGCTCATAAATCATTGTGAAGTTGTACTCGCTTAATTGTAGTAAGACAAAACTTTTCAACATGTACTTACCTATAATACAGATGTTTCATACAGGCATTTATATCATCTGGCGGCGTACCACTTTTGCTTTTTTTGTGCATAAATCCCCCCGGATACCTTTCTGTCGGATTTTTTCACGAAGAACATTAATTGAATAAACAAAAAAACATGTAAACAAATCTAATCGTGGTGAATAATAACGAATTTGTAGTGGCAAAATTCAATATCCGCTTGCGGCACAGACGTCTGCCCTCACGTGTCTGCCCGTTCGTGTAAGCACACTTAGGCACATTGTGATAACTCAGTAAATGTTACATCAGAATAGCTCTAATATTTTGTCTCCTGTCGCAAACTTTTGATGCATTTTCACAAACTTCACATATTTTCATTCAAACTTTCATCCCCTATTGCTATTTTCCCCCTTGATGGTAATTTTTTTACAAACTTTAAATGTCATTTTTTTATATCTAATCAACAGCCTAAAAATAAATTTTAACTATCTACAATGATATTATATATAGACTATCTAGCTCAAAATGACTATACTTCTGTAGAGAGTTTTTAAGTTTAGGAAGACTATTTATTAATATGTCTTATTTATTTCTACTAATTTAATGAACATACAAATCAGATTCATGAATGTATGTCTATGTATGTATTAATTTAAGTATTCGTTGAAAAAGCGAAATGTTTTTAATGAATGTGACAGCCTTGTTAGTTCGTTGCCAAGACGCCCGGCGTAGGTAATGCGCAGGCGTGTAAACCGCCACTCTTCTATACAATCTTTTATCCCCCCTTTCAACCCCTTATTACCCTTTTTTGCATTAAAAAGTAGCCTATGTCCGTTCTCAGGCTCTAAACTATATTTGTACCAATTTTCATTGTAATCGGTGCAGCGGTTTGGCCGTGAAAGCAAGACAGACAGACAGACAGACAGAGTTACTTTCGCATTTATAATATAAGTATAAGTATATATATATATATATATATATATATATATATATATATATATATATATATATATATATATATATATATATATATATATATATATATATATATATATATATATATATATAAGTATATAAGTATGGATTATTATGTATAGATAGCGTGTTTTCATTGATGCGCAGTTGCAACTAAAAAAAGACAGAGGGGGCCTTTATTGTTGCGTTCTCTTTTTATCGAGCTATCGCATATCACGCCCACTACCGCGGTCTACTCTTACATGTCTATCACAGTCTATGGTCTTGCATGGTCTCTGTTGCACTTTAAAGAATATGTATTAATATTAATTTAAGTAAATAGATAATTGACAAACAAACACAAATCAACATTTCAACATTCCTAGGTGTACAGGTCAAAGTTTCATGTTATTGCAGCGGATAAAAGTAATCAAAGCTTCACAAATATTCACCGGCCGGCGAAAAGTCTAGAAAAGAATAGAAAATAGAGAATAGGAAATTTTTGAAGTTTCATTTGTTGAATTGTTGCAGTTGAGTTGGTAGCAAAATTAAAATTTCTACTAAATTATAATAAAAATCTGATTTTTATTTTTTTAATTCCCTAAATAATATTTTTATCTTAAGTAAATAACAACTAAATATATTAGATAAATAAAATCATGACAAACACGGGAAAAAAAAAATCGAAAGACTATTTTTGTCTTTAACCAAATAATCGAAAAACTACCAGTGCAGAAAAACATTCGTATGTGGCTCAACAATAACTTGACTAATTTCAGAAGTAGAGCGATACAATAAAAGTTCGGCTGCTAGACCATGTTTAGGATTTGGTATAATAATTTTCGATGGTGGTGAGACGGAACTAATAATTATAATGCTACTAAGTTAAGAATCTTTAAAAGCACATTGGTTTTTAAGTATTTGCCGATCATCGTAAAAAAAGATTTTGTTGATTCGATTTTGCCTTACATCCAGTGAGTAATTACTTTGTAATAATAATTTGTAAAAAATACTTTGTTTTCATACTAGATTTTGTGAATTCCTTTGTTCACTTAAATGAGTAAATGCGCAGGAAGTGTTGTCTGTCACCTTGAAATTATTATTTGACATTGTGCAGACGAAAACAACGACAGACGACTGTGCAAAGTCTACCGAAGGTTCACGAGTGTTTATAGATGTTTTATCTCTATCTGAATCGATTTACGCAAATTATTTATAGTTATTTTTTCCGTAATTGATATATTAGAAAATGCTTATACTTATAGATGTATTCTTATTGTCAGCGTGATGTAACATTATAATTGCGCAGATAGTTTCGTTGTGGGATACGTCACGTTCGAGCGTTCGTTTGTAAGTAGGTCTTATCAAGACTATCAAGGTCAATAGCTGCGCGTGTAACGTATATTATGTTGACGATGTTAACTCCGAAAGTCGATGAACCCTCGTTTCATTTTTAACCGACTTCCAAAATGGAGGTTCTATGTTTCACTGTACCTATGTATTTTTTTTAATTTTTTTTATGTATGTTCACCGATTACTCCTTCAGTTGTGGACCGATTTTGAATTTTTTTTTGTATTCGAAAGGGTATGCTTCCGAGGTGGTCCCATTGCCAGCATATCAGGATCTGATGATGGGATCCCAGGGAAATCGAGGGAAACCCTCATTTTTTATAGGCACGTACTATGTTTTTCGTATATTTTCTGAAGTTACACCGGTATTTGCGTCTGGTAGTCATCATTTTATGATGATGAGCTGATGATGTAAGGTACAACTCCTTAACGGTTAGGAGTTGGAGGATAAATCTTTAAATATCATATGTATATATGTTACCTTTAGTCGTATTCTTTCAAATTATTTAGGTAAGCTGATGATGGAAGGTGGAAGTTACAACTCCTCAACAGTTCGGAGTTTGAGGATAATTCTTTCAATTTAATACGTATCTAAAGACCTTCAGTCGTATACTTTCAAGTTATTTAGGTGAGCTGATGATAGAAGCTTAAACTCTTCAACAGTTAGGGATTAGAGGATGATTTTAATATTACACGTACGTATAGACCTTAATTTGTATTCTTGATGATGAAATTTGGTGAAATAGTTCAACTTACTACTTACCTACGATTGTTTGCACTAAAAACTGAAAAATAAAAACTTTTTATATAAAAAAAAACCGACTTCCAAAAAACATCCAACGAAAACTCTCTGCCAAAAAAACACTTAAAAGCGTAAAATAAACTGGTTCTTCATAAATTGCCTATACCTAATTCCAGGTCTCCGTCACTCCATGTACTTGCGCGCTATAAGTGCCTACCGCGCAGCCGAGCGGTCTCGGTCCGCCGGCGGATCAAATTCAGTGCGGTTTTCGCAAGCGAAGCGCGCGCACGCCGTTCAATTTTAATAGTGCTGTTCGTTCGTACGCGTATTACGATGCCGTGTGGTGCCTTATGTGCTGTAGATGGGTGTAAATCAAGCAAAAGAAGAGATAAACACCTAACATTTTTCCATTTACCTGTCAATGAATGAATGAAGAAAGGTTTAATAATTTCTTCTTTGATGTCGGTGCTTTTTCGATTCGTAATTACCAGCTGTTAGCACTAACATAAAAAAAACAAATTATTTCTTACGGCTTAGTGCTTTATTTGAAGTCGGTTCGCTTTTTTAAGGCTTTTTTTTCATTTCTAGTGAACATCTCCGAAGATCATCATCAAACTAAGAAGTATTATACTTATTTTAAAACGTTCTCCTAACAAATCCTTTTCTGAAAACCGCATCGATATCGGTTTAGCCAAACGCGAGATTATCGCGCACAAACATAGAATAGAATAGAATAAACTTTATTGTACACCAGTTAAAATAGTTTACATTCAGAAGCTTATCAACTTTAAAAAAAAAAAAAACATACATACCTAAAAAACCATACAAGTCAAACATCTCAGTTTGGCCTGTATGTCTGATCACCTCCTTTTTTTTAAGTTGGTTAAATATTTTATAAATGATAAAATTTTTAACTGCCGCATAAAAGTCAGAACATATTCACAGTTCTCAATAACATAGATAAAAAGTTATGTTAATTTAATTTTATCGAAGGGCAGCCCTGCGATTACTGTGGAATCGCGCGGTGCGAAGCAATCACTGCTGTACGCTTGAGCATTTAGGCGCATTTTAGCATACAGTGGTTGTTGACGCGAGGGAGTAGGCAATTATCGTAATAGGTATTGGAAAATTTCTACTGAGTGAAGTATCATATCTGTTACGTAGTAACTATTCAGTAATCTGTGCTAATTCTTTATTCATTAACCGACTTCCAAAAAGGAGGAGGTTCTATGTTCCACTGTATGTATTTTTTTTTTTTTTTTAAATAGTAGTATTATAATGTGTGCTAGGTACCTAAAATCAGTTTGAAGTCGGTGCTAAGCCAAAAAGAATACAAACGAACAATTACAAAAGTCTAAGCGATAGTCACTTGGCACCGACTTCAAACAGATTCTAGGTACCTAGCACACATTATAATACTACTATTTAAATGTATAAAGAATTAGGTATAGGCAATCCAGTTTTTTTTTACGCTTTTAAGTGTTTTTTGGCAGAGTTTTCGTTGGATGTTTTTTGGAAGTCGGTTTTTTTTTCCACGCAAGACTACCATTCTGTTTAGGGTTTACATACTCAGTATTTTTATGATAAGTATAAAACAAGTTTGAAAAGCCGTAGTCACACGTTGTTAAAGTGTTATGGTGCGTTTCTATGTAACGTGTGACTACGGCTTTTCAAACTTGTTTTATACTTTGTCAGCGTCGTTTTTTGTCGTAGTTGGGTTTTAGTTTTAACTTTTTTTTTATTTAAAATGTTTTGGTGCCTTTATTAATAGGTAAATAATATATATATATATTTGAAATGCACAAGTAACGCCCTTTCCAATGATACCAAACACGGCATATTTATCTCAAATTAATTTTTTAATACAGTAGTTTGTCGGCTAGAGGGCGCCACATTAGATTCCGTGACACGTCATATAGCCTATAACCAGCAGACGATCAAGACGCTTCTGACGATACCTCATTTGTCCAGTTCTAATAAGTAGTTAAGGAACTATGAGGGAACAAATGAACATACATACATACATAGCCTGTCAAAATCATAACCCTCCTTTGGCTTTGCCGTAGTCGGGTAGTTAAATAACACTTGGCGCCAGTCTCTTCCAAGTCTGTAGATTGTCAGACTAATCTAATACTACGAGCAATTTTTGTATATTATATATATATATATACCTATATAATCTGAATCTCGGAAACGGCTCCAACGATAAATTTTGTATGCACTGGTTTTCAGGGGCGATAAATCGATCTAGCTAGGCTTAGATAATCAAAGTAGCTAGGATTCATTTTTAGAAAATGTCGTTTTATTCGTGTTTTTAACAATCAAATATATCAAATCAATGTACATCTAGCGCCATCTATCGCAACTCGAGCGAACTGCATTAAACTATACTGGAATAAGGTGCAGAATAAACAGTATCAGGGAGTACCAAGAGAGGGCGCCACTTAACAAATTTTTTTTATTGGAACAAAAATAACAAAAAGGTGGCGTTTGGATAATCCCAATGTTGCCAAAAAACGCATTTATAAAAAAAAAATACCGAGTGACGCTCGGTCATCCAGGTACTGATTAATACATACAGACATAATGATTTTGTTGTGACTAGCTCATTTATGTTTTTTCTTGTTTTTTAGCTGGTGAAAATGACTAATAGGGATCAAAGAAAATCGTTTTATGTAGTTCAGTTCATAGAGTTACCTTTCGAGGACATTGATGACAAAGTGTGTGTGCCCTATTCCTGGATAATATTGCGAAAATCCTCAAATGGGAAGGTAGTTGTGACTTACCCTAACAACGAAGATCCCTTGGATACGAGAGAACGCGTTAGAAGGAAAGAGCGACCAAATGATTCATGGAGGTTCTACTTGGCCTTCCTTAAATATGAGTCAGGTGAATAAAGTACTATTTTTAATAATCAATTTCCTTTATGTTGAATTTTAATTGATAAAATAATCCTGGAATAAGTAACCATTGAAATTAATTTCTTTTTCAGACGATTTTAAAGATGCTGATTTATGGATAGCGAAGAAGACATTAGGAACTGATGAATATGTATCAAGTGCCAATCAATCTTGTTGTTCAGAAAGCAACTCAGATAAGACTCAGGTAACAGTGAAACCCTATAACAATCCTCGAATACCACTACCAAGAATTTCGATACGACGACCGCTATCTCAAGACCCCGATCAAAACCTGAAATACAAGTGCTTGAAATTAAATGACAATTCTGAGCCTGTTGTCATTACTGACCACATAACCGCAGCATTTGGCAGCTCAAAACAAGAACAATCAGTAATCATCACTAGCAATCAGTTGATTCAGAAAGATCAGATGAAGACAAACGACGCCTCCAATGGTGAGATAGACACCGAGCAGAGTACTCAAGCTGAAGTTATCAAGGAAAATCAGCCAGTTGAACTTTCTGTCCAGTCTACTTCAGCAAAACTGCCGGTTGAGCATCAACTTTCACCACAGCCGCCAACGGAGCAACAATTGTTATTGCAGCCTCCAACTGGTCGAGAACTTTCACCACAGCCTCCAATCGATCGACAACCTTCACCGAAGTTTATAGCTGAGCAACATTCTTCACCAAAGTTTTTAAGTGAACAACAACCCTCATCTGTTGGCAAAGACTATCAACAACCTGTATGCTTGTCAGCTGTAGAAATGAATAATTCTAAAGGGCATAGTAATAGCTGTCAGTAGAACATTCTGCCTAAGGCTATCACGGATGAAAGAGCATCTACTAAAACTCCTCAGAGCACTAACCAGCTCCTCAGCCTAAGCCAATAAACGAGACCCCAACTTCAATGGTGCTTTATGAAAATTCACTTCCCGAGCCGCACTCACGAGATGTAACTGCTGGACAATCGAAGGAACCCAATGGTTGCCAAAATACTCATCTTCACTATATTTTGACTGCGCCAAAGATAATAGGTCTTTACCTATGAAATTGCCGTTTTGTATGCAATAAGTGAAAGTACTTATTTTTTCAAACTTTTTTATTTCTGTTATTCGAAGTAATCACCCAAGCAATCGACGCATCTTTGCCAACGCATTGGCAGTTTATTGATGCCCTTCTTGTAAAAATCAGGTGGACGGGAGGCAACAAACTCTTCAAAGGCATTTTGTACTGCCTCTCGGAAATTGAATTTTTTACCCACTAAAAAGTTGTCTAAATTTTGGAAAAAGTAATAACGGTAGGTGCAAGGTCTGGTGAGTATGGCGGATGAGGGAGAGCTTCCAACCCCAGCAAGCATACAAAACATTGTTAGGCAAAGTCGATAAATTGAACTCGATAGAACCCTTCCAGAATTCTGCGACTCCACCTAATAATGTGATATCACAAGTTACTCAAAGAATACCAGCTGGAGATAACGATAACACTACTAGTTTCGGCAACGCAACGACGTCGATTCATGAGCAAAGAGGTACGTTCTCTCTGCCAGCAGAATATGATCCAAATGATACCAAGTGGACTCTAAAGTACCGAGAGAAGATGCGAGGACTCGTCGAGCTCATACCTCGAACTGGTATTTACATCAAAAGGAAAGAACTGAAACGTTGCTTAGGGGAATCAAACGACTGCAGAACGCTGGCACGCTTACTATTAACAGAAGTCCTTAGCCACAGCGCATTGGGTGTGTGCTCATGGACAGGTGGGAAAGCAAAAGCTTTCAATTCCGTGAATCTTCACGGAATTGAAAGCTTTTGCTTTCCCACCTGGCCTGTCTTCAATCTTGAAGTCAGGCCAGGACTAGATGAAAACGCGAGAATGGTGCTGCTAACATTCGTTGAGCAGCATGGGAAGAAATGTGGTTGGGGCATACCCAACCCATCAACTGTTATGAGTACTATTCGTACCAAGATTAATGACATAAGAGCCAAGCATGAGCAGACATGCAAAGAATAAATATATTTTTCATCCCACCAGCTCGTAAAGAGTATTTTTGCTCTTCGATATCTAAGTGCAAAAGCCGTTTTTATTCTCAAGAGGAATAAAGTAAATTGAATTTAGAACATCGCTCGAGTGCACTAAGTTTGTGAATTCAAAACATCATTAAACCTATTTATTTCTACCTCCATGGTGCCGAATTAATCATACAATATTTTTAATTTATTAAAAACTCAGACTCGGAACCTTCTTGGTGTAGTTTTTTTTTAATTTGCTCTTGCTTGAAAATGGTGCGGCATTTTCTTAAGTAACTATAGCAACTTAACTTTTAATTTTTCTTAATTTATCTATACATCCATACAAATAAATAAAATTGAAATGTCTGTTTGTAATATTAAAATAACCGCTTTTTACTAAATGCATATGTATGTATACACGGTACATATACTAAAATATTTTTTTTATAATTTCTGTTACATTGTCTGTCTGTCAGTCGGTCTGTCTGTCTGTTTGTTGTTTCTCTGGAACGGCTGGACTGATTTTGACGGGACTTTCACTGGCAGATAGTTGATAATCTAAGGAGTAACTTAGGCTACTTTTTTAGACTAGCTTTGTCCCGCGGTGTTACTCGCGGTACGACAATAACCGCGGGTAACACCGCGGGGTAGAGCGAGTACCTAAATATTTTTGAAATAATTTAAAAACATCGAGATATTACGTACTACGTATCTCGATGTTTAAAAATTAATCTGTAATACTTACCTATCATAATGTAGTACCTAATAAATATTAATACCTAAACTGAAATAAAAGTATCTTGTGATTGTTAATGCTTTTTTTTTGCATTTAGTTGTTTCCTCGCTGAGGTGGAATGAAAAGTTACGTGTTGCACTCGAGTGCAAAGATTTTTCACCTCGTGCTCTTTTGTATCCCTCGCTGACGCTCAGGATTCTAATTTTTGCTTGCTCGGTCATCAAAATTGAGCACGCGGTTAAAAAGCAACTTTGCACTCTTGTATAACAAATAACTATTAGAATTATTTGTAGTTATTATGTAACTGATTACGAGTCATAATTATAAGTAGAACATAATAAGTTAAATTAGTGGGTGTTTTTATATGTCTGATTAGATTTAGTTTACCTTGTAGATGAACAATATATTTTTGTGCCTGATTATTATGTATTATACTGGAGCCAAAATAGTCTTTCGGGCCAGCGTGGTGCTTGCTGACCCGTGAGTTTGTGTATATAACCTGGCCCTACACTATGCCAGCTGGCTGAAGAGTGTAGGTACTGGGATAAGTATATCGCCAGGCCCAGCTTTTTAGCCTTCGTATCGTAGCCTTAAAACCAGGGAGAGGTGGTGGGTGACTATTCTAACCGACCCAGCTGTTAGCCTTCGTACCGTAGTTAGAATAGTAGTGAAACCCGGAGGAGGTTACGACTTATCTTATTTATTTGTGTAAATGCATTTTATCATATCTACAAATTTGGTAGACAACCGGCGACGATTCTAGCGAACTTCAATTAACGCTTGAATTCTAGCCAATAGGAACGTTCGAAGCTTACGTAAATACGCGCTGGGAATCAATTCGTAATTTCTTAGCTTTCGCCACGAGCAAACGTACACACACATGCTTCGTCACTTCGTCGACGTCGCGGCGGCGGCTGCACTCGTAGTATTGGTACTCCAAGTTGGCGGTGTTGTCTGCATTGTCGTATTGGAGTATGTTTGAGAATGTGATGTACATTGGTCGTCGCTATATGTACAGGCTGGTTTCAATCGATCTATTGATATTACTGTCGTAATGGTGAATTTTTTGCCAGTTGCGCTGCGTTGTAATACTTTGTAAGGACCTTCGGGCTTCGTATGGCGGTTTAAGTGGACGACGAACGGTGTCGTTCTACACAAACACATGTGTACATGTTTGTAGATCCTTATGTACGAATGTGTGCAAGTTGATGTATGCGATCTTTTTGTAGGTGTTAATGACGACATTGTTTTGTTTCGGTCAGCTGACGAACGAACTCTGTGTCGTTTATGTTCGGCGTTGTAGGCACGAAGAAGTCCGAAGGGATGCGCAGTGTAGAACTGTAGGTAATTAAGGCAGGGCTAACTGAAGAGTCTTGACAAAGAGCTGTGCCTAGTCCTAGTAGCACAGTAGGTAATTCCTCGCTCCATCTGCAACTCGCGGCTCTTGCCATTAGTGCTGCTTTTAAAGTAGGTACGTTGCCATCGTTCTATCTGTCCGTTTGCTTATAGGTGGAATGCAGTGGTGCGTGTGCGAGTGACGCCGAGTTTCTTCATTAGTGAGTAGAATGGTGATGACTCAAATTGTCTGCCTTGGTCGGTAGTGAATCGTAAAGGACAACCGAATCATGTTATCCATCCTTCGTAAACAGCTTTCGCTACTGTCTCGGCGGTGCTGTCACGAGTAGGCAAGGGTGTCGCCAGGGGGGCGGGGGGAAGGTAGGGGCTTTGATTTCATGCAGATTTAATTTTAAAGAAACATATTGAGTATAGAAAAAATAATGCCAGCTATCAATCAATCGATATTCGAGAATTTATTTTACTATTTTAGGGTTCCGTGCCAAAGGCAAAAAACGGAACCCTTATAGATTTGTCATGTCTGTCTGTCTGTCTGTCCGTTCGTCTGTCTGTCTGTCCGTCCGTATGTCACAGCTACTTTATTCCGAAACTATAAGAACTATACTGTTGAAACTTGGTAAGTAGATGTATTCTGTGAACCGCATTAAGATTTTCTCACAAAAATTAAAAAAAAACAATAAATTTTGGGGGTCCCCAAACTTAGAACTGAAACACAAAAAAATTTTTTTCATCAAACCCATACGTGTGGGGTGTTCAACACCTATCTGTGGATAGGTCTTCTAAAATGATATTGAGGTTTCTAACATCATTTTTTTTTAAACTGAATAGTTTGCGCGAGTGACACTTCCAAAGTGGTAAAATGTGCCCCCCCCCCCTGTAACTTCTAAAATAAGAGAATGATAAAACTAAAAAAAAATTTGATGTACATTACTATGCAAACTTCCACCGAAAATTGGTTTGAACGAGATCTAGTAAGTAGATTTTTTTTTAATAAATGGTAAACCGCAAAAAAAAAACACTATTATCAAAACATCGATCAAAGTTACAACGAACTACAAGAACTTTTACAATAGGTCTTTACCTATGAAATTGCCGTTTTGTATGCAATAAGTGAAAGTGGTGAAGGGGTGTAAGGGGGCGAACCACAATCTATTGCTCCCAGCCAACCTCACCTGCACGCGGTGCACCCTGCTGAACGACAAACGAGGCTCTGGCGACCGACTGATGGCGGTATATCCATCCGAAGAGGCGTATCTAAATAAAATAGGCCGGTGACGGGCAGCAGCGTCACCGGTGCAACAAGCTACGCCCTGCGATCACCAACCCGCCTGCCCAGCGTGGTGATTATGGGCTCAAATCCTCCATGAATATGCAACAAAGGCCACGGCCCCCAGTTCCCGGCAGTCTCGCTATTCCTGGTCATGGTGGCGACCACGGTAACGGCGGGACAGGGGGTGCTAAGAATAACCGGGTTACGGAAGGCCACCATAAGCAACTGACTTTGGCAACTTTTAACGGCCGCACGTTACGGCTAGACTCGCATCTGGCACAACTTGAGGTGGAACTTGGGAAGATTAGGTGGCATATCCTAGGGTTATGTGAAGTCCGAAGAGAGGGGGAGGATACCATAACCCTCGACTCAGGCCACCTGATGTACTTCCGCGAGGGAGACCAACAATCCCAAGGTGGCGTGGGGTTTCTGGTAAACAAGTCCCTTTCTGACAACGTGGTGGAAATCTCCAGTGTGTCGAACAGGGTAGCGTACCTCATTATTAAACTTACCGAGAGGTATAGCCTCAAGGTAGTACAAGTGTACGCACCGACCTCGGCCCACTCGGACGATGAAGTGGAGGATATGTTCGATGACATATCGAGGGCCCTCCACTTCACTACTAAAACCCACTACAACGTTGTAATGGGTGACTTCAACGCCAAAGTGGGAGTACAAACTTGCAGCGAATCGGTCATAGGATCCCATGGATTTGGAAGCAGGAATCATAGGGGGCAAATGCTCGTCAACTTTCTCGAGCGGGAGGGGCTGTTCTTGATGAACTCCTTCTTCAAAAAACGGCCCCAAAGGAAGTGGACGTGGCAAAGCCCCGACGCTATGACAAAAAATGAGATTGATTTCATCTTGACGGACAGAAAGCATATATTCAGAGATGTCTCAGTGATCAATAGGTTCAATACCGGTAGTGATCACCGACTTGTCCGAGGCTCTCTGAATATCGACTCTAAGGCTGAATCGTGTCCGTTTGATGAAATCCAGGCACCAACTCTGCTCCAAGTCGCGATGGGATCTGAAAAATTCCAGTCAAATCTGGAAAGCCGATTTGCTGCCATGGAAACCACAACAGACGTAAACCAGAACCTTGAAAATGTGGTTCGGATTCTCAGGGACGAAGGTACGAGATTTTGTGAAATGCAGCGTAAAAGCAGGAAGTCGAAGCTTTCAGAGAGGACACTAGGGTTAATGAGGGAACGACGTGAAAACCCCCCTGTCACTTCGTCGGCAAAGCGGACTCTAAACCGAGAGATCAGCAGGCTTGTACGACACGACCTCCGATGCTCCAATACTCTTTCGATCGAAAGAGCGATCGAGCGAAATCGGGGGTCAAAAGTGTTCGTACAATCTCTTGGAAGAAGCCACTTGACGAAGTTGACCACATCAAGTGGAGAAGTCGTTGCTTCCAAACCGGCCGTCCTTTCGGAAGTCGAAGGCTTCTACGGCAGTTTATACGCTTCGCATGCATCTCGACCTGATCCCGAAAATGAGGACCCTAGAGCCACATTAACACGCCACTACACCGAAGATCTGCCAGAAGTCAGCACTGATGAAATCGTGATGGCTCTTAAACAGCTGAAAAATGGAAAAGCCCCTGGAGAGGACGGCGTTACAACAGAGGTGTTGAAAGCTGGGGGTATGCCCGTACTGAGGGAGCTCCAAAAGCTTTATAACGCTGTCCTGTTCGAAGGGAGAACTCCAGAGGCGTGGAGCAGGAGTGTGGTCGTCCTGTTCTTCAAAAAGGGTGACAAGACCATGTTGAAGAACCATCGGCCCATTTCTCTTCTAAGCCACGTCTACAAGCTGTTTTCAAGAGTCATCACGAACCGTCTTGCGCGAAGACTCGACGAATTCCAACCACCAGAGCAAGCTGGGTTTCGGAGCGGATATGGCACCATAGACCACATCCACACAGTGCGGCAGATTATACAGAAGACCGAAGAGTATAATCAGCCCCTGTGTCTAGCATTCGTGGACTATGAGAAGGCCTTCGACTCGATCGAGATCTGGACTGTTCTGGAGTCCCTGCAGCGTTGCCAAGTGGATTGGCGATACATCCAAGTGTTGAGATGTCTCTACGAAGCCGCCACTATGTCCGTCCAAGTACAGAATCAGCATACAAGACCTGTACCATTGCATCGAGGAGTGAGACAAGGTGACGTTATATCCCCGAAATTGTTCACTAATGCAATGGAGGGCTTCTTCAAGACGCTGCACTGGAAAGGACGTGGCATCAACATCAATGGCGAATACATCTCTCACTTGTGATTTGCAGACGACATCGTCATCATGGCAGAGACGCTGCAGGACCTACAACAGATGCTGAACGACCTGGCTGACTCTTCTGTGCGCATCGGCCTACGGATGAACTTGGACAAGACCAAGGTCATGTTCAATGAACACGTACTACCGGAACCGGTTGCGGTGCACGGTGCCGTTCTCGAAGTTGTTCAAAAATACGTGTACCTCGGGCAGACTTTGCAGTTAGGGAGAATTGGACAACTTTGAGGACGAGGTGAACAGGAGAATTCAGCTGGGTTGGGCAGCGTTTGGGAAGCTTCGTCGGGTCTTCTCATCGTCGATCCCACAATGCCTAAAGACGAAAGTCTTCAATGAGTGCGTCCTACTCGTAATGACATACGGAGCCGAAACGTGGACACTTACGGTACGGCTGGTCCACAAGTTCAAAGTCGCTCAGCGTGCTATGGAGAGGGCTATGCTCGGCGTTTCTCTAAGGGACCGTATCAGAAACGAGGTGATCCGGCAGAGAACCAGAGTCATCGACATAGCCCACAGGATTAGCAAGCTGAAGTGGCAGTGGGCTGGCCATATTTGCCGTAGAACCGATAACCGTTGGGGTAAACGGGTTCTTGAGTGGAGACCGCGTCTCGGCAAACGTATAGGCATAAGTGTAGGACGTCCACAGGCCAGGTGGAGTGATGATTTGCGCAAGACGGCTGGCAAGAGCTGGATGCGAGAAGCCGAGGATCGAACTAAGTGGCGTGCAATTGGAGAGGCCTATATCCAGCAGTGGACTGCAATAGGCTGATGATGAAGTGAAAGTACTTATTTTTTCAAACTTTTTTATTTCTGTTATTCGAAGTAATCACCCATGCAATCGACGCATCTTTGCCAACGCATTGGCAGTTTATTGATGCCCTTCTTGGCGGATGAGGGAGAGCTTCCAACCCCAGCTCTTGCAGCTTGGAGACTGTCTGAACTGATAACATCATTTGGTACAGTTCGCAACAGACAGTCTCCAAGCTGCAAGAGCTGGGGTTGGAAGCTCTCCCTCATCCGCCATACTCACCAGACCCTGCACCTACCGACTATTACTCTTTCCAAAATTTAGACAACTTTTTAGTGGGTAAAAAATTCAATTCCCGATAGGCAGTACAAAATGCCTTTGAAGAGTTTGTTGCCTCCCGTCCAGCTGATTTTTACAAGAAGTGCATCAATAAACTGCCAATGCGTTGGCAAAGATGCGTCGATTGCATGGTGCTTACTTCAAATAACAGAAATAAAAAAGTTTGAAAAAATAAGTACTTTCACTTATTGCATACAAAACGGCAATTTCATAGGTAAAGACCTATTATTATGTTACTTGCTGCTTCGGAACCCTTCATGGGCGAGTACGACTCGCACTTGGCCGCTTTTTAGTGTTGTTTGGCAGGGAGATTTCGTTGAATGTTTTTTTGAAAGACGGTTTTTTTTTATAAAAAGCTTTCATTTTTCAGATTTTAGTGCAAACAATCGTAGGTCAGTAGTAAGTTGAACTATTTCATATAAATTCTGCTGATGCAAATAACTTTAGTGGTTTAGAGACGTAATAAAACTGAGCATAATCTCCAAAATTATGTAGAGATGCAACATTTCTGTTACCGAGAATGTGGTCTACGGGGCAATGAGTATCATGTCCTAGCTTAAATGACCTGAGCTTTGCCGTGATGATGAGAGGCAGGCGAGATACTTAAAGCAAAATACATTAAGGGGTCAGATATCATAGCACCTGTGTCAACAGCCTAAGGCTACGGGGATGTTAAACGGAGAATACAACTACTGCTAATCTTTAGTTGGGTGATTATGATACGTCAAGTCCTGAGGGTCTAGTGTGACTATAAATCACGTCTAATCAATCTTCACGGTGACTGCCTTCGGTTTTCGATCGAGTCATACTAAAATCTTAACCAATCGCAACGCTAAACGCGCTCATCATGACAATCGAGTCCCTTTGCACATTATATATTTATAATTTTCTGTACTCTTTTAAATCAGTAATACGGTGTACAAATAGTTTTCTATCCATCCGTCTATAATGAAACTAATAATAATATTTTTTTTACTGTACGAGTACCAAGAATAGATTACAAGACACTGTACAGCCCTGACTCCCAAAGTAGCGCTAGCTGTGTGTTGGGAGTCAGTTCCTATTCACAGGCAAAAAGAACAAACCAATTGTTACAATAGTAGACATTAATAGACAGTACCTGGATGACCGAGCGTCGCTCGGTAGTTTTTTTAAATAAGTTGTTTAGTGGTGCCCTCTCTTGGAATCTTGGTACGCCCTGGTACTGTTTATTCTGCACCTAATTCCAGTATTGTTTAATGTAGTTCGCTCGAGTTGCGATAGATAGCGTTAGATGTAGGTACATTGATTATATTTGATTTTCGAAAACATGAATAAAACAACATTTTCTAAAAATGAATCCTAGCAAGATCGATTTACACCTCCGAAAACCGCTGCATACAAAATTTCATGAAAATTGTTGGAGCCGTTTTCGAGATTCAGATTATATGGATATACAGGGTGGCCAAAAACTAGTGGATCAAACGCAACCAGGAGTTAGATGGGGTCATGAGCTGCAAAAAGTAGTTCTACGAGAGGTCCTTAAGGTCAACCACTGCAGAGTTATAATTTATTTTGTGTTTTGATAAGAAAAATGACTTTTCTAACTGATTCTTATTAAAATTCGAAAAAATCTACATCCTGTATCTTTTTCATAATTTTTACTAGATTGGTACTGATGAGTCCTTGCGTTAGACATGCCATTTGTGGTTGTTTATTAGGTGTGTTGAAGATAATATTCAGTTTTACGATTTTTTTTTCTCAGATCATAAGTTTTTATTTACTTTGGACCTCACTGTAAAAAAAAAATACTCTACCGAAAATTTACTCTGTATTACAAATTTTGGCGCATTTAATGGAGATTCTGAAAAAGTATTACACATGACTATGATTGGCTCTAATATATTTCAAGGACGAAAAAACAAAACTACGGTTGTGAAATAATTGTTTTATTAAAGCAAAACATTTTACAATAAATGCTCAAAGTTCCTGCCTCTGACCATAATACATAATCTGCACCGTTTAATAAAATTCCTACGTAACCTACGGCATGCATCTCTATTGTTAGTCACTTGTACCCTAGCAAATTCGAGCTTTTGTCGTAGTTCTTGTTCACTATTGTTCTCTCCTTGGTAAATAATTTCTTTGTAATAGCACCAAAGAAAAAAATCTAATGGATTTAAATCGGGCGACCGGGGTGGCCACGCAATAGGTCCGCCTCGGTCAGCTAGTTGTACAGCTTGTACGACTACAAGGTTCTAGAGTTACTGTGGAAAAGTACGACAGTGTCATTTGTAAACATTTGTATATCTGCGCCCTTGATCTGATGCTTGCATAAATCATTAATGTAAGCTTATAAGAGCGTTGGTCCAAGGGTACTGTCTTGCGGGACCTCATACGTCACCGTGTCGTAGGCACTTAAGTGATTATCAATTCTAACACATTGCTGTCTTTCAGTAAGGTAGTCTTTGAACCACAGAAGTGCGTTCCCTCTAATTCCTATGTTCTCCAGGCGGGTAATTAGTATTTTAGTTGATAAAGCGTGGAACGCCTTCTGTAAGTCCAGGTATACTCCTATGCATTTCTCCTTTTGGTCTAGGTATGTTGTGATTTTAGAAGTGAATTGTAAAACAGCATCAGCAGTAGAGCGATTACGGCGAAATCCTTACTGGTTTTCCGAAATAATATCATTACTTTCTAGGTAAGTAATAAGTCGTTTGTTCATAACCTTTTTTATAATTTTAGATATACTACTTAAGAGAGAAATTAGTCGATATGTTGTTGGTAGTGATTTATCACCTGACTTATGAACAGGACACACAACGGCGCGTTTAAATATGTTTGGGAAGACACCCCGCTCAAAATTTAAATTAATTAGGTGACATATGGGCCCCGCAAGACAATGCGAAATTTTTGTAGAATATTCGCTGTGATCTTATTTATGCCAGGAGCGCTATGTTTTTTCAGACTATTGATCACTTCGATAACCTCAACAGGGTCTGTCATATATAGTGCCATGGACGCGCATGGACGTTAGCATGGACTTTAGCGGGGAATCTATGGCTTTCGCTTTTGTGCTAGTGTTGTCTCATCTGTATTTAATTTCTGTAGCGTTTGTTTTGCAAGACACACGACAACAAGCAGAAGTGGGAGGTATTTTGGTACGGTATACTCTTAATAGTGCTTGTATCCTGTACAGTTTTATCGTTTGAGCGCCTGTACATATTTTTTGCGCAATATGCCGTTGAAAAACGCACGCCTACTAAAATTATATCGCCGTCACAACATGAGATTGATGACTCCGAACCAAATAGTGCTTTTACGGAATGTGATGTAAATACAACAAATCTGAGTGTTACGCGTTGACAAAAGCGTAAATGAGAGGACGACCTGAACGCTTTTAAGCAAGAATTTATTATAATGTTTAAAGATTTCAAATCGTAGCAAAATAAAAAATGAATGAATGCGTTACTAGTGAAGTGACTGACAATAGACATATACACTACATCCCTTCCTTATTATTATTCTTTTCAATGCTTTGTGGTGACTTCCATATACAACTCAGCAAAGAAATCACACTACAGCGCCATCTATCGGATGTGCACCGAATTACGGAATAACGTACTATTTGAAAAAGCTACCAATCCTGAATCGCTATACAGAAACCCTCGCGCCGACTGGCACATATACAACCTCCCAACATGAATCGTCGGGCCGCGGCCCGGCAGGCATGATCACCCCACCTGGTCGGAGAATCCTCTCCCTGCATCGGAGGGACATGACACCCGTTCCTCTTCAGAATTACAATGAACAGCAAATCAACAAAATGTAAACTCAGGTTGCCGAAATGAACATTTTTACATCAATCAACAAAATATCTATAATGGACAGAATTGGACCTGTTACATTTTAATTAAAGTATATATATTTAATGTACAGAATTTGACCTGTAAACCTGTTACATTTTTATTAATTTTATTTTATTATTATTTTTATTACACTTTATTAAGTATATATACGAGTAGGGGAGGTAGGGGACCATTGGGCAGTCGGGAGGTTTGGGCACCTCTTTATTTCTCAAAATCCTTAGTAGATTATTTTTATTTTCTACAGTTTAATACTAGCACTATAGTTTAATAACTGGCAAAACCAGTTATCTAAACATCATCTGTTAATACACTTGATTGTCAAAGTTATATGCGGTTAATGGTTTCTTGCGTACGGAAGTAAATATTTTGGTTGTGATTTGGAGAAAGATAACAAAGCAATCTGCAAGAAAGTGCAAGTATCTACGTTAACTTCTTCTTTTGTGTTTATAAAAGATTAAATTTACCTGCTATTAAACATATTCAAATTTATTTAAAAAAATACTGTATGGGGAGCATTGGGCACGCACATAGGAGGGAGGTTTGGGCATGCGCAATGCAAATATTTAATTAAGTAAAATAATAATTATTTTTAATAATAATAATTTATATCAATATATATTATAATAAGAATAAAATATAATTATAATATATTATAAAAAAAGTGAAAAAAGAAGTAAGAAAAATGTTAACCACATATAATAACATAATAATATAATATATTATATATTATCTAATTATTAAAATTATATAATATCTAATTAATAATAGTAAATAATTATTAATTTTAATAATTATCAATTATATTTATTTAATTGAGTCCAACATCTTGCAAAATTTATTCTTTCTTTACTTTGTTAATTTTTTAAGTCTATGATAAGAAATAATATTAATTTTACAAGTTATAATAGCAATATTGTATAATACTTAAGGATAGTAGTATAATATAGCAATATGTAGCGTATTAAATACAATGCCCAAACCTCCCTACTGGGGTGCCCAAAGCACCCGACCATCGGGAGGTTCGGGCACTTTGGATATGTGTCAGAAGATCTTTTGTAACTTTGAGACTGATTACAATACAAAAACTTGGCTTTGCAATAATTACTACCAAATATGTGTGCTAGATATATGTGAAATAAAATTTAGAGTTTGTTCTAAAATAACAGTTTTATTACCATCTATGTAAAAAAGTGCCCAATGGTCCCCTACCTCCCCTACATAGATATTGTAAATTGCAAACCTCTCTCTCTCTACTCCGATCACGCGTTCCGCTCGTTCAGTGTTCCCGTCCTTAGTTCGTGTCATATATTGTATGCTCTAAGTTTTTTACATGAGTTCAATAAATGTGTTCTGTGATCCATCCAAATGTCACCTGTGGTCAATTGTCAAATTTTGTTTATGTAATTATCAAAATAAAAATTCCAAATTGTATTTAATACAAGCTAATATAATTTGTTTTAACTTAATATATGTTTAAAACCATCAACAGAATTTGAGAATTAATACAATTAAATAACTATGGGCACTGTGCACGCAAAGGTGAGCTATCGCTGGGCCCGGCCAGTCGGCGGAGGTTATCTTGAAGCTAAATAAGTTTTATTCTGACTGGAGTGTGTATTTTGATTACAATATTACGATAATATAGGCAAGAGCTAATAGATGTGTAGTATAATATAGTTTGTCAACGTATACTTGCCTAATGATGCAATAGCATAAAGGCTGCCAGCTGCCATGGTGTGGGTCACTATGCTGCGTTGTTCCATTGTCTGCATTCGCAATATTTATGGTGACCACCACTCTTGGATTCTGCTTATGCTTTCCATCAGGCAGAGTAAAGTCATTTGGCAGGGCTATACATAAAAAGAGTTGCTGTTGGTAAAGATGGAATGAGATCAATACACAGTCTAATCAATGGGTGCTGTAGTTCTAAGCAAATTTTCCATTTTCATCAAATATGACACTGAATGTGTGTTTAAATACTGTAGGACAAGCAAGTGTCAATGAGTGAGATGTATAATGTTTAAATCAGCACCAGTACCTACCTAGGCCCTTTGCTCTGCGGCAACTAGAAATACATGCCCCTTTTAATGTATGAGTAGGACATATCACTTTAGTATGACTGTAAAGTGTGTGTTGTGTGTGGCACAGTTGGAGCCGAGCAGCGGAGGCAGCTTTGGGGCAGGGACGGGATTGTTTGAATTTGAGGAGCCGTCGGAGATAGATGATGAACCAGTGTCCAAGCCCACCATCAAGCTCCAAGGAGTGCGGGTAATGTAATGAGCTGATATAATATTGCTATTGTTTTGTTTGATTTGTTCTGAAGTCAGTTAGGTGATTAGAGAGGTATGTGGCAAACTCTTGTCTCTATTAAACAGCACTGTCTATATTGGTTGACTAGGTATGAGTGAATTATAATTAAAACATCAAGTTAGTCCTATAAGAAAAAGTTAAATACACCAGACCTGACTATCTATACTAATATTATAAATGCAAAAGTTTGTAAGTATGGATGGATGGATGTTTGTTACTCTTTCACGCAAAAACTACTGAACGGATTTGGATGAAACTTTACATTAATATAGCTTATACATCAGAATAACACATAGGCAACTATTTACAGCGATAACCTACACACACGCGGGTGGAGCCGCGGACAACCACTAGTATAATATAAAAGTTTAGATAAAATTGATATAGCCTCTGTCACACAGTCTATTATTGCGAATCTGTTGACACCTCATTTATTAAAATCAGTTCAGTAGTTTCAGTGTTTCATACAAACATACATTGACTGCCAAACTATCTTTGTTCTTGGCTTCACTGTAGTTGGGTAATGAGTGGTGTGCGATGCACTCTACATGTTGTTGTATTTCAATAACAATAAATAAAAAACCAAAAATAAAAATGATAAGTATCCACTGAATTGATGTTAGTGAGGTTCAGAAGTGGTCCAGGTGGAGACTTGGTGTGGACACCGTTTGCCCCGCCCGAGGATATAGGACATTCAAGAGAATGGTATACTGTAATAAAAAGAAATGAAATAGGTGTTTTTTAAGTATAAATGTTTTTATTTTCAAACAATTTCAATAAATACACTTATGTGTGGGTCCGGCACTACCAACTAACCATACAAACTAACAATCTAATAATTCTCTTGGGTGCCAAGTGCCAGCCCCTAATTGAACAACCTTTTGCCTGGAATAGCTCGGTCAGCGCTGTACTTTTAATCTTCAGAGAGGGGGGAAGCTATAGTGAATCCGATGAAGTTGATTTAATGCTGATATATTAATGACCCGTAGGATCTGAAGGTTAAAGAAAGATTTACACAGTTTCTTATATAATTTCTAACCTGGCTCTGTTCGTGTCGTTAATGCAATCTCATTACCTTATTTAATATTCATTAAACAAGAATGTCTGACGGCTGGTAGCTGGGCTGTTGCCACACTGAGGCTGCCGTCTCAGTGTGGTGAAGATATGCAGTTTTTAAATGATTTTAATATCCAGACATTGAGATTTTCCCAATAGTCTGGTTTCTAACTAACAGTTTACTCTTGCCATTGAATATAAATAACAAATCCAACTTATCCAATGGCTAGGAAACTCCTAACCAACAATTTAATTATAGCTAATAGGCTACAGCAAACAAAACAAGGATTAGCTCAAGACCATAACCTAAAAATCTAATGTATGGCCTTTGTTACCAAATCCAAAGAAAACTAATATTAGGAGGCTTTGCTCCCGTCCAAAACTAAAGAAAACCTAATCCATAAGTAGGAGTCTTTGCTCCCGTCCATAGGGAAAAAACCCTGCTTCCGCAAGGCTCAACTAACAAAATCCAATCCAACAATATCCAAACAATTCAGTCACTTTGTATTAAATTCAAAATAACTTTAAAACAAACTCTCGGGTCTCCTATCACAAGCTTCCATCACGTATAAAGGCTATTAAATCCCGTGATGTAGATGATACATGGCGATTAACCAAGAACTTCGACACTAATTAAAATACAACCGCCCGCCATCACGGCGGGACGGAAAGAAAGCAAACACCAGACAGAATGTGACCAGTGCAGAATCAATCCGTAGAGATTCAACTAATAAATCGATCAAAAGTTCGATTGAAAACCCAAAGAGCACTTCCGACTCTCAAGTTGCCAAACTTAGAGCATATTATCAAGGTTGAAAATAAAACGTCAAATGCAACTGACGGATATCAAAAGGCAAACAAACTTCGATAGTTGAAGTTGGAGATGCAGAAAGGCACAACAACTAGGCCGTAGTAAATTATCACTGAATATATAAACTGCCTCGGTGGCGTAGTGGTAGCAAATATTTTTTTCGGAGTTTGGCTGATTTCTATGTATAAATACCTCCATAAGGTATTTACAAAAAAAAAAGTATATATGTATTTATATCAGTTGTCTAGTACCCATAATACAAGCTCTGATTAGCTTGAGACTAGATGGCGTTGTGTGTTAGATGTCCGAAATATTTATTAATTATTTATATTTGTAAGACCTGTGTCCAGTAGTGGACTGTTAAAGACTGTCGATTTCGATGCTATGATGTGAGAGATAACATCAGTGGTGTGCAGTAGCGTGACAGTTAGAGGCCGGGTTGTGTGCGCAGGCTCGCGTGGACCGCGTGCACGTGGACGGTCTGTCGCGCACCAAGGACGACGTCATCCGCTCCACCGTCGACGAGCTCTTCCACGCCACCGACTTCGAGGAAGTCATCATGCGCGCGGACAAGGTACGCAATACTCTTATCATCTTACGATATTGTTCACTCGTATGGGACACTTCGACTGCACGCTTGACCTAGTGGTTTAGCGGTCACCATGCCGTTTCCTACTTCGCCAAGTGTCGTGGGTTCAAATCCCATATAGGACAACACTTTGTGTGATCCACAAATTATTGTCCCGAGTCTGGGTGTTGTTTGTGTCCGTTTCATGTATTCAGAAAGAGTTGTCTTTTCAAAAAAAAACATTAATGGCTGGTTTGTCACCAACGATGATAAGAAGCGATCATAGTATTCTGTGGACGTTTTTACAATACCGAGTATATTGCTAAACACCTTGTGATGTGTTTGTGAGAGTTGCCGGCAGTAGCCAGTGTGTTGTGTAGTGCAGTGTTGCGCAGGTGCGGCACGCGCTGGACTCGATGGGCTGCTTCCGCCACGTCGGCGTGCTCATCGACGTGTCCTCGGGGCCCGACGCCACGCCCGAGGGGCTCGAGGTGAGCCTCCCTGACCTCACACTCATTTCTTTAGTGCTCGTTCTTACCTCAGATCACAATTTCAACTCGTTCATGATGTACTAAGTTTTAAACTTTCGCGTTCCATGATATAATAATAATTATTTTTACGGGAATTAACGCGATCACTTATTTCAAGGTATTGCATACCTCTGTTTTGCCTGACGTTTCGACCAGGTTGCACTGGCCGTGGTCACAGGCTGACTGGTTCAGCGGCGCACGCCCTCCGTCGTCGAATCCGTGAACTACTTCTACTAGAAGGATGAAGAACCTTCTACAAGGTTCTTCATCCACCCGCACATTTTCGATATTATTCATAAAATGGTTTCGCCATGTACCGTCACATACCACACTAACAGGGTCCCTATTCTGTAAGCAAACCGATGTGTTCCTTTCTGGTGTTTAACCGACTGCGCAGAAAAGCGAGGTGGTATGTTTTTTTATGATGATCTCGGTGTGGCGCAGTAAGTAGCGTATGCGACTGCCGTGGTTGAGGTCTCGGGTTCGGTTCCCGGGTCGGACTAAATATTTGTTTCGTAGTTTCGGTGTTTTCTATCTATTGACAAACAAAAGTAATGATGAGTAAAAACTCCAGACTCAACTCTTCGTTTGACTGCACGGTTGGCCTAGTAGTTTAAGCGGTCGCCACGCAGCTCTCTACTACGTCAAGTTGTTACGTCTGTACGTAATTACAAGTAAATAAAACTTAAGTACGTAACAAATAGAATTTATTATAAAAATAGGGTAGTGGGTTCGATTCCCTAACTACAAATATCCTAGGAAAACACTGACAATAAATGAATCGGAATCGTACGCTCCTGTAGGCACTAGGGCAGCAGTAGAACGTCTGTAGGCGACGAGCTGGGTAGGCAGCACGGCGTCCAAAGAGTGCAGTTAAAACTTCACAGACCGTAGGGCGTCTGTAGGCTACGAGCTGGGTAGATAGCACGGCGTTCAAAGGGTGAACTTAAAACCCTGGAATCAGGCACAGGTGGACAATGAGTAACTGTCTCAAGCACCGTAACTGCAGAAAAGCGGTAGGAGCCAAGCGAACGATCCCCTTTATTTCACCTACAGAGATCAATGTTCTAAGGTGTGCCAGTCACGATGTATAGCAAAGCAAAGCGGAAGGACTTACAATTAAAAGCAGTGAAAATCTTATACAACATAAAATACAATGTCGGTATACTAAAATTCACTTAAAGCTATTTTGACAAAGTATGAGTAATCCTATAGGATTTTTCAACAGTTATTTATGTATACATAACTATTGAAAAACTATTGTTAAAATTTATAATACTAATTACGTTAAAGAAAACTAAACCACACAATATCAATAAGATCAATACAAACTGCGTTACAAGCATATGTATATCTCAATAAAAGCACAACTTACCCGATCATGGGGTTACAATTCACATAGGGTTTAATAGTTTTTAATTTTTAACCAGTATGGCACCAGAACAACATCTACACAATCGGTGCAATTCTAAGGTTATAAAAAAACCGACTTCCAAAAAACATCCAACGAAAACTCTCTGCCAAAAAAAAACACTTAATAGCGTAAAATAAACTGGTTCTTCATAAATTGCCTATACCTAATTCTTTATTCATTTTAATAGTAGTATTATAATGTGTGCTAGGTACCTAGAATCTGTTTGAAGTCGGTGCCAAGTGACTATCGCTTAGACTTTTGTAATTGTTCGTTTGTATTCTTTTTGGCTTAGCACCATTGACCTACAGTACATGGACTACTCATACCTACAAAATTATCGTGCCTACCTAAACAAGAAGTTGGCGCATAAAATGGCTGCCATAGGGTTGTACCTATGTAGAGTGACTTGAAATGTCGATATCGATATTTAACTGAAATATTTAATAAATTGCAAAAATAAAGATAACATTAAATAATTATAGTTAAATCCGATTGTTTTTTTATTATTTATAATGGATATAATGGATGGATTAAATTTTGAATGATGGACTTAAGACTAAAATCCAAAAATAACCCGGCTAGATATAATACACACATCAAAAGTGTCTAGGGATCAACATATGTGTCTAGGGATCAACATATATTTTTGCAATAACTTTTCTCCTGATTGATATTAATTAAAATTTTCTTTAAGGATTCATCAAATAAAGTGTTTTCGTTTGTCACAGTAACGATAAACCAAGTCACCTTTGCATTAATAAAGAAATTTGCCATTTTCCTAATAAATGGATTTTTGACATTTGAACCACTAACATTAAAGTTCGAAAAAAAGACTGAAATAACAGTTTTCTTTAAAATTTTATTAGGTAACTTAAACAATTAATAATCCGTGTTTCTACCGCGAACACTAACACAAGAACATCGGTTTGGCATACTCAAAATGAGTTCATCCAAATCACGCTGTGGAATGGCCGCCCATGTTCGTTGCCACAACAAAAAAAGGTCTTCTTGCGACTGGATACCCTCCATATTCGGCAGAGCTCTTCTCTGTAGCATATCCCATGCATGCTCAATCGGGTTCAAGTCTGGCGACTGAGCAGGCCAGGGCCAAAGCCACATCTCAATCTCAAGAAATCCGCATAAAAATGCTTGATCCCTAGACACTTTTGATGTGTGTATGAGCAAAATATTACATACTTAAACGATTCTTGGGCTTCTACCCAAGAAACCGTAGGCCATTAGGAGTGCTACAGTGTTTGGTGAGTCCATTGTGGGATAGGAGAGTGCTAGTCCTCTCCCTTTTCCCACCTTTTAGGCGTACATCACCTCCTCCCAAAATGAGGCCGTGGATTCCTCTTGGAATCCCTAAAATCCTGGTCTTTCTGTAGTCTGTGAATAGATGATCGTAGGTGAGGTTTCTCAAATTATTATTTTAAAACCATTTGTTATCGGCTATGAAAACAGCCCTATCCGTTCTATCAGCAAAAGACTAAAGAAAGAACAGAATAGAATAAACTTTATTGTACACAAGATATTACAGTTTACATAAAAATAACAAATCAAATAAATAACCATGTACAAATGGCGGCTCCTCCGGCGGCGGCGAATACCTCCGCATTCAAACCAACGAGAATGTATATCGTTGTTTACCTATTTTTTCGTAGCTCCGACGGTTCTGGGATACCGATATCAACATAAAAAGTACTTATATTATGTTGACATTGAGCGAAATAACAAATTGAGTAAATAAAACACGTTTTAAATAGTTGTAATATTTATTCACACATTCAGGTTAGGGCACTGCGCAGTCACGTAATCGCGTCACGTCGAGAGTTCTGTTGTAGGATGTTTCATGGAAGTGCATCGAGCAGACATACCACATTTTATGTTGAGGGTTTATATTTTCCAAACCAATGATTTCGATCCATTTCTTTCTTAAAATTTCATTTACAGGAAATCTGATGAAGAAAACACCATGTTAAAATATTTTTTTATATAATAATATAAGTATCGACACTTTAACTCTACCATCACTATCCTTAATCGTATGTAAACAAATCAAAGTGAAACAAAGCAAATAATACCATTGAGAACCTCAAAAAACCTACAAAAGTCTTCGGAAATTATAAAAAGAATATGTTTAATACAATACAATAAACAAAATCGTAAAATATTGAACAATTTCAATGCATTTTTGTACTAACCTGTAAAGAGTCAATGTACAGTGATTCTTGTTTTTTCTTGCACCAGATTGTTTAATGGAGCACGAAGGCATGATTTTCATGTCTAGGGCAAAGCCTTGGATACAATGAAAACCAATTTAAAGCCGTAATTTGCACGAAAACAAAAACAAAATTTCCAACAACAACCGCTTGACATGTGATCTACCTCAGAACTTGGTGCATACAATGGCGTCGCCGGTCACGAATTGACAAGTGCATGACGTCACTCAAAAGTGTTGCCAATATTAACGCTCACTAAACTATGTTTATCTCTCTTTTCACACCAAGGTAAACATAAGTTAAAAAGAGACAAAATGCTTTTTTGTATATATGTGTCGATCTTATATATATTTGTATAATGAATTGTTCGTATAGTAGAATAGGGCATCTCCTTATATTTTCTTTCCTCATTGCTTAGTACCGACTTCAAACAGATTTTAGGTACCTAGCACACATTATAATACTACTATTTAAATGAATAAAGAATTAGGTATAGGCAATTTATGAAGAACCAGTTTATTTTACTCTTTTAAGTGTTTTTTTGGCAGAGTGTTTTCGTTGGATGTTTTTGGAAGTCGTATTTTTTTTATAAAAAGTTTTATTTTTCAGTTTTTAGTGCAAACAATCGTAGGTAAGTAGTAAGTTGAAATATTTCATCAAATTTCATCATCAAGAATACAAATTAAGGTCTATACGTACGTGTAATATTAAAATCATCCTCTAATCCCTAACTGTTGAAGAGTTTAACCTTCTATCATCAGCTCACCTAAATAACTTGAAAGTATACGACTGAAGGTCTTTAGATACGTATGAAATTGAAAGAATTATCCTTCAACTCCTAACCGTTAAGGAGTTGTGCCTTACGTCATCAGCTCATCATCATAAAATGATAACTACCAGACGCAAATACTGGTGTAACTTCAAAAAATATACGAAAAAACATAGTATGTGCCTATAAAAATTGAGGGTTTCTCTCGATTTCCCTAGGATCCCATCATCAGATCCTGATATGGTGGCAATGGGACCACCTCGGACCATCCTTTCGAATACAAAAAAAAATTTCTAAATCGGTCCACAATTGACGGAGTAATCGGTGAACATACATCAAAAAAAAAAACCATACAGTGGAACATAGAACCTCCTCCTTTTTGGAAGTCGGTTAAAAAGGGCTTTAAATTAGTATTCGTGCAACGAACTATCTCAAAACGGGAGAGCGTGTAGAAGACGCAAGCTCACGGCAAGCCTCCGTAAGGAGCGAGAACGCGCCGCTCGATCGTCACTCGTCGCGACGGTTTACGTTAATTTATTTCCATATTGAAGGGTAAGGTAAGGGTAATCCAAATAATCAACAAACCTTACCAAACTTAAAAAAACCGACCAACCCTAACAGCATGATCCAACAAACTTTGCATGAAAGCATGTTTGTTCGGAACAGAAGCAACTCGACATCGTCTCTGCCAACAAAGCTTAATGACTATAACTCCAACCAACAAAACAAGGAGAAAGACAATCTGGGTTCACAGACCGAGACCCAACTTGCCAATGACAATATAATCTCAGACCATGAAGAATGCAAAGGGATGAAATTCCCACCAGGAGAAAGAAAAGGAAAGAAACAAGTCCAATTCATAACGACGGGAATAAAAAACAGAAGAATTCCCCAGACTTTGTGATCCCTACACGCAATAGTTTTGAACTACTTGATACGGAGCCTACGGATAGAACCAACAAGACAGATAAAGTATATGTACCAAAGCCAGAACCCATCTTTGTTACTGGCGTAATTAATGTAAGTTCTCTGAAAGATGTACTCAACAAATTTGTAAAAAGCGATCTTTACCTCATGACCACACTTAGATCTGGACACGTTATAAAAATTATACCTAAAGACATCCAGACATACAAAATGATTCGAGAGAACTTCATTGCCAATAATATCTCACACTATACTTACCAGCTTAAAAGCGAGAGAGCATACAGAGTAGTACTACGCGGACTCCATGCATCAGAAAATACCACAGAAATTTCAAAAGAATTGTATGAGGTCGGACATAATAATAATAATAATAATAATAATAAAACTTTATTTCTCTCACAGGAAGGTACAAATTGGTTACAAGATATCTTGGTACAAACTAAAGTTTCCAAAAATTTCCCTAGTGAGAGCTGGAGTCCATACTAGGCTCGAAGCCTGTATTACAGATCTCCAGGCCCACCCTACGGCCGACAAAATATTTTTATTTTATTAAATATGCTATTCAAAAACATACAGAAACAGAAAAATGCAACTGCACCTCCAAAGAAAAGAAAAATATAGATTAAGGTAGGAACTTAAATTTATACAAAATTATCATTAATTTAACAAAAATAATTAACAAAAATGAGATCAAAATCTATCTAAGGTTGTGTGTAGTAGTGTTGTGTGTGTGTGTGTGTGTGTGTGTGTGTGTGTGTGTGTGTGTGTGTGAGAGAGAGAGTTTAATTAAATTACAAAATAAGTGTGAGTTTAAATTGAGTTGAAAGAATTATAATTATATTATTGGCGCGCGTTGTATGACGAGCGTATGGTACAAGTTGTGAGAGTTTGTGAATGTCCAGTGAGAAACTATGAAAGTATGTGTAAAAGACTTTCGGTCTCATCATAGGTCAAACTAATAAGCCAGTTTGTGGTGTCTTTTTTGCATTCATAGATTGTCAGTGGATATATGTAGATATGTTTATTTACTACATTGTACAAATAACTACTAAGGAAGTGAAAGCTTCTTTGTGCTAGGCTTGTGTGAACTAATTTAGGAGGCAAAATAGCATGTCTATGTCTATTAGTTTCAATATGATCCGGATTGTAATATGTCTGTGAGTGTGTGGTTAAAACAGTAGTGCGAATGAATAAGGCTGGGACTGAGAGAACACCGCAAGTTTTAAATAGATCGGCTGTTGGAAACCGGAAAGGAAGTCTCCAACCCACTTTTAAGAGTGCTCTTTGAGCACGCTCAAGTTTCAGGAGGTGAGTTTTGGCGGAACCTCCCCAAGTAACAATGCAATATTGTATTAGGGATTGGCAAAGGGCTAAATACACAAGTCTTAGCACTTTTTCATTCGCAACGTACCGCAATTGAGAGAAAATAAAAATCATTTTTATAAGTCTAGAAGTGAGTGTATTTATGTGTGTATTATATGAGAGTACATTATCAATTTCAACACCTAAGTATTTAACACAATTAGTGGAATTAAGCTTAGGACAGTTGCAAGCTACCTCGGTGGTCAGATCGCATGAGTGGGCTGTAATGCTATGTAGTGAGAGAGGACATTTCCCTCTTTTTGTAAGAGAGAAGGTTATGTATTTTGTTTTGTCAGTGTTCAGTGTTAAGTGGTTTATGTCTAACCATTCGGCAACGGTATTGATGCCTACCTGAGCGGAAGTGAAAACATCGTCCCAGGTGGTGCCATGAAATATCAGGGCGGTATCATCAGCATAGGTGAAAGTACTACCATTGGAAAGGCTAAGACGGCAGAGTTCGTTGATATAAATCAAGACCAATGTAGGGCCGAGAATACTGCCTTGAGGCACGCCATAGGTTATAGGCAGCTTGTTACTCGTCCAGTCTCCTATTTTAAGACACTGTTTTCTGCCACTAAGATAGCTTTCAAAAAGGGAAAGTTGCTCCCCTCTTACACCAATACGTTCGAGTTTGTCAATAAGTATAGGAACAGACACCGTGTCAAAAGCCTTGGCAATGTCGAGAAAAACTCCAATAACCTTTTGTTTCTGATCCAGCTTGTTGATAATTTCACTGGTTAGGTCTAGCACTGCATTACTGGTGGAAATACCCGTACGAAATCCGTATTGGTTGGAAGAGAGAACACTATATTTCTGTAGGTACTTGGTGAGTCTATTATTTAACAACCTTTCTAATATTTTAGAGAGCGTAGGCAAAATAGAGATAGGCCTATAATTGTTCGGTAGATCTTTCACTCCCCCTTTGTGGATCGGATGGACTATTGCTATTTTAAATGCTTTCGGAAAAGTACCAGTGGAAAACGCTAAATTACAAATGTATGTAATGGGTGGGATTAAAATATGTTTGTACTTCTTAAGAAAAGAGCCTGATATATTGTCCGCCCCTACTGCACAGTCACTCCTTAAATTATTTATCAAAATGTTGATCTCTTCTTCATCCGTTTTTATTAGTGCAAAGGTATGGCCGGTGGAAATTGTGTCATTAGGTATCGGAGGTGCGCGAGAGTGCGTGGGGTGTTTTTCCGCTAAGGATCGACCAATGTTCGCAAAGTATGTGTTGGCTTCATTTACCGAGCTTTTAGGGTCTGTGTGAGACAGAAGTTCTAGTGCATTTGTTTTTTTACTTTCCGTATGAGTTATAGATTTGATTGCTTGCCAAAGCTTTTTGTTATTGCCATGTGCGTTGTCTATTTGGGTTTTATTGTAATTTATTTTAGCATTTTTTATCAGCAGTGAGCAGTAGTTCTTATATCTTTTGTAAACGATATTGTTTATTTCATTTTCTGGGAACCTTTTAGCTTTTAGGTGTAGTCTATCGCGGTTTTTTAGGCATCTAAGAAGTCCCGTAGTCATCCAAGGTTTTATCAATCTTTTACGATTTGGTAGAAACATAATTGTTGTATTGGTATTTATAATTTCATTTAATGTATTTATGAAGTAGTTGGTGGCTTCATCAACGTCATGATTTGAATAGATAGGATCAAGGTTCATTTTTAAAAGATCTGCTTCGATTTTATTATGATCAGTTACACAATGTGTTTTAGTGACTCGGGGAACAGAGGTTCGACCACAAAAGGGCTGATAAAAGAGTAGCACAGTGTCATGATCAGTAACCGAAGTATGTGCAATATAACAGAAAGAAGAATTTTTGGATTTAATAGCTACGTGATCAAGACATGAGCGATTTTGACGTGTATGAAGAGTGTGAGCAGGTAGCATGCCGTGATACGCTAATAGGGTAAGGTATTCCGAGGAACGAGGATCGTTATTATTGCAAGATATGTCTATGTTAATATCTCCTGTCAATATAATATTTTTATACGAGGACAGGGATTTTAAGATTTCATTCAAGGTATCTAAAAACTTAGTCACATTTTGATGAGCAGGGGGGCGGTAAATAGCAAGTAATATTGTGTCCTTATCAATTTTGATCGACAAACAATTCGCTTCGTGGATCAGGGGCTCAGTTATTGTTAATCGTGATGTACAGCGGGAGTAGACCACTACTCCTTCATTCTGTGTGAAATTACGTGTAGTAGCCATGGAATTGTAACCTGGTATTATAGGTATGTGGGGAGATTTTAATAACCAGCATTCACTTAGTACAATAAAATCCCAGGAAGTCTTACTTCTATGTAGAAGTGACAACAGGCCATCAAAGTTTTTGCCAATGCTACGTATGTTTTGGCTTAGTATCTTAATCGAATTATTATGGGTTTTGGCAATATGATAAGAATCCTCAATCTTGCAAGTTGATACATCAGCAACCGACAGATGATCTAAATCAGTGTTAATACAGTTGAGATTATCGAATTTTGAGCTTTAAGAATAAGGGACGTGATACTAGGGAGTCGGTTAGGTTTTACGAAAATTGTACTCAGCATGATCCGCATATTAACTGATGTATTACCACGAATACTAGATTTACGCAATAATGGATTAACTAGACATACAGAGTGTGTGTATGAAGTGTAATATAGTATGTAAAAAACAGTGAGGTGTGCGTGTATGTAAGTGAGGTAGATGTGAAGTGACATGACATGAAGTGAGACAAATAGTTAACATCAGACATCGAGCTACAAAGGAACCGTTGCCTGTATTTTTTGTCGATTTAGAACCAAAGGCAAACAACAAAGCCATTTTCGATGTGAAATACTTGAATAACATGAAGATTACTTTTGAAACCCCATACAAGAAAAAGGAAATCATTCAATGCAAGAGATGTCAGAGATTTGGGCATACCAAGAACCAATGTTTTAGGATGGGGCCTAAAACATTGGTTCTTGGTAAATCTCGCTGTGTTAAATGCGGTAGCGCTCACCCTACAACAACATGTACTAAAAAACCAGACACTGAGGCTAGTTGCGCGAACTGTGACGAAAAACACCCCGCTAGCTACAAAGGATGCAAAGTGTACAAACAGTATAGAGAAAGAATTCTTAAATTAGACTCTAAGTCAAAAGAAAAACCAATACCTAACAATATAAAGATCAAAACCCCAGATCCCCACCCGGGTTCTAAGTCTAACCGCACAGATAATCAAAACTTAATTAAAACCTATGCAGAAGCAACGAAAACCAAAGAACAATATACTCAACAAGACACAAAGAACGACTTGGCCGACCTTACTGACTTAATGGACATAATGTTTGAAAAACTACAACATTCAATGTTGGCAATGATGGAAAAAATCATGGACAAAATGATGGACCGCATGGTCCAGCTAGTCAGCAGCCTGGTGAAAAAATGACCCGAAACCTCCAAGTAGTTACTTGGAACGCCAACGGCTTGACGGAAGGACGTCAAGAATTAGAAACTTTTCTCAGAACAGAGATGATTGATATAGCACTAATCTCTGAAACAAGATTCACACCGAAGACACATATAAACTTAAACAATTATACAGTGTACACAACCAATCACCCAACTGGGAACAGCCATGGAGGAACAGCGGTAATTATTAGAAGTAGCATTAAACACTGCCCTATTGAGGAATACCGAACAGAAAAAATACAAGCAACATCTATTAAACTTGTGGACAGCAAACTAGAAACTGTATTCTCCGCTGTGTATTGTCCTCCAAAACATACAATATCTGTCAATGACTTCGCAAAATATTTCTCTACACTGGGTAACAGATTCGTAAGTGCTGGCGACTGGAATTCCAAACAATCAAATTGGGAATCTAGGCTGACCAATACTAGAGGAAGACGAACTTTATAAAGCCACAGGAGAGATGAAGTTGGAATGTCATTCCGGCAGAGAGCCTACTTATTGGCCTACCGATAGACAGAGAATCCCAGACCTATTGGACTTTTTTATTGTTAAAAACATAGATAGTAACTACTTAAGCATAGAAACACGAATAGATCTCACATCTGACCACACACCAGTTATATTGAATGTTACTACAACAGTTAATCTGGTAGCACCGCCCCTAAGAATATACAACTTGAACACTACAGACTGGACAATCTATAGAAATATAATCACGACAGAGACAGAGCTAAGGACCAAAATTGATACAATAGAAGAACTTGAAAGACAACTGGAACAACTTAATGTCACTATCCACATTGCTGCCAATTCTGCAACTCCAAAAAGGACAGGTAAAGGACAACCTCTGAAACGCAAATCATATCCAAAGGATATTAAAGAGAAAATACAGGAGCGACGTCGTTTGAGAAAAGTCTGGCATACTACAGGATATCCAAGTGATAAAACCGCATTCAATAGTTTCTCAAATGAGCTCAAAGCCCTTATCAGCACCCTAGAAAATGATAATATTCAACACTATCTCTCAAGTCTGGATCCAACGAGAGACACAAACTACTCGCTGTGGAAGGCTACCAAGAATCTAAAGCGCCCGAAAATCCACATATCACCTATCAGAGATGAAAAAGGAGGATGGGCTAGATCAGATAAAGAGAAGGCAACAATCTTTGCGGAACATCTGAGAGCGGTTTTCCAACCGCTCCCTGAAAACAATCCTGAACATACTATGGAAATCAAGGAATACCTGGAATCAGCGAATCAAATGTGTCTTCCACTAAAAAGTACCAGCCCAAAAGAAATTGTTAATGAAATAAGGAACCTCAAGGATGGTAAAGCACCTGGCTATGACCTCATTGATGCCACATTACTTCATACAGACCTATCAGCCTGCTACCAGTTATTGGCAAACTCTTTGAGAGAATATTGCTTAACAGGATGAAAGAACATCTAAGTACAGTACTACCGAACCACCAATTTGGATTCCGGGAAAAACACGGGACAATTGAACAGGTACATCGTATAGTTGACACCATTAGCAGATGCCTTGAAAACAAATTATATTGCTCTGCAGTCTTTTTGGATATCAGCCAAGCGTTTGATAAGGTATGGCATGACGGCCTCCTGTTCAAGCTAAAGAAGCATCTCCCGCATTGTCTATTCCGAATACTTAAATCCTACTTAGATAAAAGATGCTACCAAGTGTAGTAGAACGATGATCTCTCAGAAGTACACGAAATAAAATCAGGTGTCCCTCAGGGCAGTATCTTGGGCCCTGTACTTTACCTCATTTTTACAGCAGATATCCCAACAACTGACTACACTACGACTGCAACATACGCCGATGATACGGCGCTATTGTCGGCTCATAGTAACCCAGAAACGGCATCATCACAGTTGCAAATCCACCTGACAGAAGTTGAGATGTGGCTGAGGCGTTGGAGAATAAAAGCCAATGAGAGCAAATCGGTACATGTAACATTTACACTTAGGAGAGAAACATGTCCACCGGTAACTCTAAACTGCAAAGTTATCCCTCAAGATAATAACGCAAAATACTTGGGCATGCACCTAGACAGGAAACTTACATGGCAGAAACATATTTGGACAAAGCGTAAACAACTAGATGGAGAACTGCGGTCTCTGAACTGGTTATTGGGCTAAATCCTAACAGCAAGATGCTAGTGTACAAAACTACCATAAAACTGTGGGGAACGGCCAGCAACAGTAATGTGGATATCCTGGAGAGATTCCAGACCAAAGCTCTGAGAACAATGTTTGGCATCCCTCATTGTATAAGTAATAGATACATATACCTCGACTTCGGCCTAAAAACAGTTCGACAGGAAATAGCCCAAAACAGCCTGAAGTACCAGGAGAAACTGACCGTCCACGTAAACAAACCGGCACACGCTCTGAGTGGAGAAGGCGCTCTGTAGCATACCCGGCTAAAAAGAAGTGACATACCGAGCCTACATAAGAGATTTACCACTTGACATCAGGAGAGTCGTGTGAAATAAATTTTCATACAAGTATGGCTCTTGAGGAAATCATAAACTGAGTAATCAAACAGAGAAGTGGCTTATTGTTGGAAAACAGATTGCCATGAAGCAGAAAAACCAAAAAAAAAAAAAAAAATTGTAGGGTAAGTGTTTATTATCACAGCAGTGTAACAAAGTGTTGTGGATTCAATTCCACATGGTGCAATACTTTGTGTGATCCATATATTGTTGTTCTGGGTCTGGGTGTTCTTTGTGTCCGTTTCATGTATGATTGTAAAGTCCCCCGTGACACAGGATGATTATTCCTAAGGCGGGAGTAGTCTTTTTAAAATAAAACAAAAAAAACGCAGATGTCCGAAATGTTTATTATTATTTATGAACAATACGTGAACTATTACTCGACGTAGTGACTATGTGTCTGTTCGAGACCAACATCAACATAGTGCGATCAAAACCACTAGTTCAAAAATTAGTTCCTTTTTTCTCCCTAGATGGAGCTGTTACAAAAACTTAGATCGCGCTATCGTTGTATTACATGTGTTAGTATATAAGGTTTACGACCATTATGTATTTGAGAACAAGGCTGGTGTTTAGTTCAAGGCGATTGCCAATTAAACCGTGGAGTCTTACGAACCCACAGAACAGTGCACAGTGGTTTTATTCAATTCCCTACTAGTGTCACACACCCAGTCCAACGATACCACGCTTGGTATCAAACATTGGTCCTACGCGCCGGGTAAGGACTACTTTACGGTGTCACCGTTGGCATCGCCCCTTCGTGTAACTCGCAGTGGGTCGCTGCACTAGAGTACACGCTCACCGCAGCAGCGGCAGCTACGTCTGTCGTCGTTGTTGGCGAGATCAGCCGCTGCGTGGTAGTTCAACATTGCCGCCACAGAGGTCGTGCAATATCTAGTTCAACACAGGACATCACGAGCAGGTTAGCAGATTCGATCGTTTCATCGGAAGCCGCTTGCAGATCAACCAGTGTCCACAGGAGGGCGCTGCTCCGAAGTCGAAAGTGTTTGTGTCAAAAGTGAATTTGTGAGTACAATTTTATATATTTAATTTGTTCCTGATCAGTAATAAAATTCAAGCAATCGAGTTAAACAATTATAGACTTTATTTCTATCAAGTAAATTACTTTGAAGAATCACAAGAAATTTGGGACTTGTAAAATTTGTTGTTAATTTTAAACTTGTAAAATTTCTCTTATGTGCATGATAGAATTAGGACTTAGAATAATTTATGAAAAACGGGGGAACGGGGAACCTACGCCCGATTTCTACTCGACTTTTTGTTTCTAAAACACTTGTAAAATTTTAACCAGTGATTGAGGACTTAGAATATTTTGGAGTTGATTTTTCGACACTTGTATTTTTTGCTCGGATCAACTTTTAACTTGTTACAATTGGTTCATCTGTCTTATTGAGCTTAAACTTTATTTTTGAATTGAATACTCCTTTTATATAATTTAAGCATAATTATTAAGATGGAAGGATCAATTAACCTTTTGAAAAGTTTACACAATGTCATAAATAAAGGATTGATTAATTTTAAAAAAAGCGGCAAGGATAGATTGACCATTGAGTATATTGAAACAAAACAAGAATTATTAGAAAAAGATTGGATTACATTTAAAAATACTAATGCTAAATTATTTGAAAACTTTAAACTAGAAGACATAGAAAATTCAGATGCAAATGATATTTATGATAAAGTAGAGGATATATACATAATTTACAAAAGTTTATTAAAAACAACACTCAACAAGATACTTGTTGCGAAGGGTTCAGTTCAACAAACCGATCAAAGTCCTAGCACTTCTAAGCCTACTAATGCTTTCGTACAGTTGCCTAAGATAGCGATACCGATTTTTTCGGGTAAATACGGAGAATGGACAACGTTCCATGATCTTTTTATATCATTAGTTCACAAAAATGAGTCTTTGGACAACGTACAAAAGCTGCATTATTTAAAGAGTCATCTCTCTGGTGAAGCGGAACAATTGATCCGTCATACTCCTATTACTGACTCTAATTATATGCAGTGTTGGACTCAATTAGAAAAACGTTACAGCAATAAGAAATACATAACGAACTGCATTCTAAAAAGGTTGTTTGGTCAAAGGCGTATGTTTGTAGAATCAGCAACATCATTAAAAGAGCTTCTTGACACCACAACCGATTGTTTAAATGCTCTCACAAATTTAGGCATCAATGTGACTACATGGGATGTTATTATCATACACATAGTTACTTTTAAGTTAGATAGCGAAACACGAAAACAATGGGAGCTCAGTGTTTGCAACGATTCCAATAATGACTTGCCGAGCTACAACCAATTTAAAGTTTTTATCGAAAATCGTTTTCGCGCTCTAGAATGCCTAGAGCCAAGTTCAAAAAAGGGTACAGTTCATCAGGTCAGTAACATAAGTTCAAATGCTCATAGTTCAAAGGCAATGATGGCAACTAGTTCAATACAGGTAAGATGTGAATTCTGCGCAGACAAACACAAACTTTGTTTCTGCAAAGGATTCGTTAAAGAACCTATAGAGATTAGGCGTAAGTTTGTGTTACAAAATAACATCTGCTTCAACTGTTTAGGTGGCAATCACACCGTACGTAATTGTAAAAAATCAACCACTTGCAGACTTTGCCAGAAGCGACATCATTCTCTCTTACATCTTGACCAAGATCCAGATAATAATAGACAAACCACAGCAAACCGAACTATCAGTAGCACTAGTTCAACAACTGAGTCTAAACCGATAGTTTCATGCTTGTCCACAGGTAAGGTTCTTAAACCTAAACAGGTTTTACTAGCTACAGCGCTAATAAATGCCGAGTCAGGGTTAGGTGAGTTTCAAACAGTTCGCGCCTTATTAGATCAAGGTTCACAAGCGTGCTTCATTACAGAAGCCACAGTTCAAGCCCTCAGACTAAAAAAGATACCAATTCGAGGTTTCGTGTCAGGTCTGGGTGGTCAAAGTTCAGCCATCATTAAGAACATGGTACAGGTCAACATCCAATCTCGTATTCAGCCAGAATTTAAAATGAGGGTAAATGCTTATATACTTAGCAAGATCACCGGACAATTGCCTGAGCGTATCATTCATACAAATTTAGATTGGGTAAGTGTTACAGACTTACAGTTAGCAGACCCAGGCTACAACACCCCTAATAAAATTGACATTCTCTTAGGTGCTGATGTTTATTGTTGCATTATTAGGTCGGGTATGCTAAAAGGTCCTTCTAATAATCTTATAGCCCAAAACACTGCTTTAGGCTGGATCTTGTCTGGTACAGTGAACTCTGAAGCAAGGCACAACTCAAATAGGATAAACGTCATGCATGCTCAGGTAAGGGAAGATGAACTTTTGAGAAAGTTTTGGGAAATGGAAGAGGTCATTAGTTCTAAGAAAATATTTACACCTGAAGAGAAGAAATGCGAAGAGCTTTATAGTACAACAACAAAGAGACATAGCAATGGAAGGTATTTAGTCAGATTACCGTTTAGAGACGCAGATCCTCTTTGTAAAGCAGGAAATTCACGTACTATCGCTGAAAAGAGACTCAAGGCATTAGAAAAAAGACTAAGTAATAACATACAATTAAAAAATAGCTACACCGAAGTTTTAGAAGAATATTTGGTGTTAGGACATATGAGACCAGTAGGAAAGCATGACGAAAATAAAGAAATAGCAGTCTATTTACCTCATCATGCTGTTGTGCGGGATGACAAAAGCACCACAAAGGTTCGCGTAGTTTTTAATGCGTCAGAGAAGAACAGCAACGGAGTCTCACTCAACGACACGCTAATGATAGGACCTACTCTGCAGTCTGACTTAAGACACACTGTTTTAAGGTGGAGAGTTCATTCTATAGCTCTTGTAGCAGACATAATCAAAATGTACCGTCAGGTCAGGATAGCCGCAGAAGACGCATTATTTCAGCGCATACTTTGGCGAGATAGCCCTGAAAAGGACATTACTGATTATGAGCTCATGACCGTTACCTTTGGTACCTCATCTGCACCATATCAGGCAGTTAGAACTCTTCATCAAGTTGCGTATGACGAAGGTGATAACTTCCCGTTAGCTAAAGACAGAGTCCTCAACAGCTTCTACATGGACGATTTAATGACAGGTTGTCATAACGTAGAGGAAGGACTTGAAATATACAAGCAAACGACAGACTTATTAAGTAAAGGTGGTTTTCAACTACAAAAGTGGAATAGCAACAGTCAGGAAATAGTAGATAAGATAAGATCAATAGAACATATTACAAAAAGACAAAGAGATCAAACTAGAACAAAAGAAAATATAAATCAGGACAAAAAGGACACAAAAGAATACATTAAGGATAATAACAAGGAAGAAAAAGCATTAGAAATAAAAATAGATAGTACAATTAAAATATTAGGTCTTACCTGGTGTCGCACCACAGATACTTTTCAGTACTCAGTGAATCTCCCGACTTCGATGACAGCACCATTAACTAAGAGGTCAATTATATCAAACATAGCACGACTATTTGACCCACTAGGCTGGTTAGCTCCTAGTGTGGTCTTAGCTAAGGTATTCATCCAGAAGTTATGGCTGGCTGGTGTAAGTTGGGACGAGGAGCTAAATGACGAACTTAAAAAGCAATGGAATACATACCGTGAGGAACTATCGTTACTTAGCAGCATCCGGATATCTCGATGGCTTGGTACAAGACCGAACGATGATCTGGAACTGCACGGATTTAGTGACGCTTCCAAAACTGCTTACTCAGCCGTGATTTACTTACGGATACTTGACAGAGACGGAAGAGTACACGTGTCCTTATTAGTTGCGAAAACCAGAGTAGCGCCCGTGAAGCAAATTAGTATACCACGGCTAGAATTGTGTGGAGCGGTACTTCTATCGCATCTTCTAGCCGAGACAGCCGAAGTTTTAAATATCTCAAACGATAAAGTCAGGGCATGGACCGACTCTACTGTTGTGTTGGCTTGGATTAATAGCCACCCCAGTAGATGGAAGACATTTGTGGCCAATCGAACGTCTGAAATCTTGACCACCATGAAAGCTTCACAATGGTTTCATGTCGCGACTAAGAACAACCCAGCCGATTGTGCTTCTAGGGGAATGCTGCCAAGCTTATTTATTGGTAATAATCTATGGTTTCAAGGACCTTCATTCTTAAAAGAAAATATTATTATTTACACAAAGTCAAATAATTTTAATGTAGATTTAGAGCAGTCCATAAAAGCTCATATATCAATTATTCCAGATAACTCATTCTTCGAAAGGTATTCTACACTACCTAAACTTGTAAGGGTTGTAGCATACTGTCGAAGATTCCTAAAGGAAAACAAACAATTTCATAAAATATATTTACAAAAAGCAGAGTTAGACGCCGCCCTTGAATGTTGTATACGATTAACACAAATGGAAATATTTACAATAGAGTACAAACAATTACAAGAGACCAACTATATACAAAAGAAATCTAGTTCACTAAAATCACTGTGCCCCTATCTTGATAAAAAGGGTATTATAAGGGCCAGAGGTAGACTCGAAAAGGCACAATTGACCGAAAACCGGAAACATCCTATAATTCTACCACATTCAGGTTACCTAACTCGTCTTATTATAGGTGATGCACATGGTAAAACATTACACGGAGGTCCGCAGAACATGATAAACTATTTGAGGACAGGCTACTGGATCATAGGTATACGAAGCCTGGTTAAACAGCATGTACACAAGTGCGTAACATGTATCCGGCATAGAGCCAGTATAAAAAATCAACTCATGGGTTCACTTCCAGCTGTTCGTTGTACTCCTGCAAGACCGTTTTTAAACAGCGGAGTAGATTATGCCGGTCCCATAAATATTAGAACGAGTAAGGGTCGTGGGCACCGTTCATATAAGGGCTACATTTGTCTCTTTGTCTGTATGGCCACGCGCGCTTTGCATCTTGAAGTGGTCAGCGATATGAGTTCTCAAGCCTTCTTAGCAGCCTTTAGAAGATTTGTATCGAGGCGAGGTCACTGCGCCAATTTATATAGCGATAATGGTACCACCTTTGTGGGTGCCAGTAGAGAGCTCATCCAATTAGCGACAGTTCAGCCATCAATAGCCGAACATCTGGCATCTAATGGAACAGAATGGCACTTCATACCTCCCCATAGTCCCAACTTTGGCGGACTTTGGGAAGCAGGCGTAAAGTCAACGAAGTTCCATTTGAGAAGGGTCATCGGTGATGCTACGCTCACGTTTGAGGAGATCACTACGCTCCTCAATCAAGTTGAAGCTTGTCTAAATTCTAGACCGATGAGTGTTATTGATGTTACAGACCCTGGCGAACCGTTACCCTTAACACCTGGACATTTTCTAATCGGCGAGCCGCTAGTAAATGTACCAGATAACCAATATGATAGTTCGAATATCAGTCATTTGTCCCGTTGGCAATTAATCCAAAAAATGGTACAGTCATTTTGGAAACGTTGGACCCAAGAATACCTTTGTAATCTAATGAATCGGTACAAGTGGTCTTGCCAAGTTCCCGAGCCTAAAATAGGCGATATTGTGTTGATAAAGGAAGATGATTTGCCTCCGACACGTTGGTTGATGGGTCGCGTTTTAGAAAAACACCCTGGTGATGATGGTATCACCCGTGTAGTCACTGTGCGCACTCAGTCCTCCACTTTTAAAAGACCAACATCCAAAATTTGCATTTTGCCGGTTGTTGCATAGAACTTGTTTTATTTAGTTCACTATTATTATACTATAGACCAAACATTTTAGAAAAAATGGCTATGTGATTAATTTAAACAAAAAATATATTTACAATTTATTTACACGCTTAACTTCATTCGATCTCCATTTGTGATCCATGAAATCTAAATGTATATTAGATAAGTTTAGTTGTTAAGTTGTATTGTTGTTGTTTACAACATATATTTTATTCATTAGTATTAAATCAAATTGTTGTGTTTATGCAGTTCAACTTATTTTTAGTGTACAGTGAAATTAGTCTCGAGAAATTTTTGCATATGTAGTGGTGTGTATATTACTCAGATCTTAGAGCGCGTTTCCACTATATCGTTCTGGCCTATACAAAAATGTTTCGATATCCTAACATTACTATTTAATTTTATACTTATCCCTAGCAACACTCTGATTTTTGGTTTCAATAAAAACAAGTTTTTATTTTAAAGAAAAAGGTTTTGACTTTATAAAAACCGACTTCCAAAAAACATCCAACGAAAACTCTCTGCCAAAAAAACACTTAAAAGCGTAAAATAAACTGGTTCTTCATAAATTGCCTATACCTAATTCTTTATTCATTTAAATAGTAGTATTATAATGTGTGCTAGGTACCTAGAATCTGTTTGAAGCCGGTGCCAAGTAACTATCGCTTAGACTTTTGTAATTGTTCGTTTGTATTCTTTTTGGCTTAGCACCGACTTCAAACAGATTTTAGGTACCTAGCACACATTATAATACTACTATTTAAATGAATAAAGAATTAGGTATAGGCAATATATGAAGAACCAGTTTATTTTACGCTTTTAAGTGTTTTTTTGGCAGAGAGTTTTCGTTGGATGTTTTTTGGAAGTCGGTTTTTTTTTTATAAAAAGTTTTTATTTTTCAGTTTTTAGTGCAAACAATCGTAGGTAAGTAGTAAGTTGAACTATTTCATCAAACTTCATCATCAAGAATACAAATTAAGATCTATACGTACATGTAATATTAAAATCATCCTCTAATCCCTAACTGTTGAAGAGTTTAACCTTCTATCATCAGCTCACCTAAATAACTTGAAAGTATACGACTTAAGGTCTTTAGATACGTATGAAATTGAAAGAATTATCCTTTAACTCCTAACCGTTGAGGAGTTGTACCTTCCACCTTCCATCATCAGCTTACCTAAATAATTTGAAAGAATACGACTAAAGGTAACATATATACATATGATATTGAAAGATTTATCCTCTAACTCCTAACCGTTAAGGAGTTGTTTCTTACATCATCAGCTCATCATCATAAAATGATGACTACCATACGCAAATACCGGTGTAACTTCAGAAAATATATGAAAAACATAGTATGTGCCTATAAAAAATGAGGGTTTCCCTCGATTTCCCTGGGATCCCATCATCAGATCCTGATATGCTGGCAATGGGACCACCTCGGAAGCATACCCTTTCGAACGCAAAAAAAATTTTCAAAATCGGTCCACAACTGACGGAGTAATCGGTGAACATACATAAAAAAAAAATACATACAGTGGAACATAGAACCTCCTCCTTTTTGGAAGTCGGTTAAAAAAAAAGGTGTGTGTGCGATTCACACACGATAGAAGTGAAACTTCAAAGAGGAGAGACCGATATAAATATATATTTTTTTCCTTTCCTTTCATCTAGGTTTTTAAAACTCCGGGGGGCCTACGGGGGGGTCAAAATTTATGCGTTTATTTTTGGCCTAGGACGCACCGTTTCCGAGATATTTCAATCTAAAGCAAAAAATCGTCACTTGATAGTGGAAAGTGGAAACACGCACAAAACCAGAATAAACCAGTTTACGCTGTCCGCAGGTGCCACGTGCAGTCCGGCGTCAGTCGCTTGGTACTGTTAGAACATAAAGCACACATTTCATTCAAAAATTATAATTATTACGTTAATTGTTAAATTTTGTATTTGTTGATTGTTGTTATTGTTTGTTATTATTGTTATAATATTTGTTGAAGTTTTTAATTTGTGTGTAAGTGTTGTAACTTTATATTGTAAATTCAAAATGGCTCCAGTGTTAAAACATGGTCGAGGCAAGCCTTTGACTTCTCAAACTAAAGAAGTTTTGTACTGTTTGTACAAATATTTCGAAAATGAGTGTAATAACAACCCGAGCAGTATTATGACCCCCACTCAATTAGTTGCTAAATCAACAGGAATTTCAATAGCATCCGTCAGAAAGGTAGTATCAGAAAGCAAATGTCGTCCTTCAGATCAGGAAGTAACATTTAAATCTCCTAAAAAGAAACCGAATCGTAAACCTACAATAGTAATCGATAACTTTGATCAGCAAGTTATCAGAAGAACAATTCATGACTTCCACATCACAAATAAAGAAGTTCCCACTTTGAAAACTTTGCACGCAAAATTGAGAGAAGATATCGATTATAAAGGTTGTGTCAGCACGTTACGAAAACACGTCATGTCATTAGGTTTTAATTGGAAGCAAACAGAAGATAACCGGAAACTTCTTATGGAAAAACACGAAATTAGATACTTGCGAATTAATTATTTGATGAAAATTGCTGAATATCGTGAACAACGCCGACCAATTGTTTACACCGACGAAACATATATACATACATCACATACCCTCTCGAAATCTTGGTCAGATGGAAGCACTTCAGGTTTGAAGCAACATATATCGAAAGGCAACCGCTTAATCATTGTTCATGCCGGTGGTATGGATGGCTTTATACCAAATGCATTGCTTATGTTTAAAGCCAACCAAAAAAGTGGAGATTACCACGACAATATGAACTATGACAACTATTCAAGGTGGATTCAAACTCAATTGATACCCAACTTACAACCAAATAGTGTTGTTGTTGTTGACAACGCACCATATCATAACTCAATACAAAATCCTGCACCGAATAGTAATTCTAGAAAACAGCAAATGATTGACTGGCTGACATTGCGAAACATTGAGCATTCATCCACGTTGCTTAAGCCTCAATTATATGAACTGATTCTGCAAAACAAGGCGAGATTTGTAGAGTACAAGATAGACGAAATATTACGACAGCACGGTCATACTGTGCTGCGTTTACCACCATACCATCCGGAGTTTAATCCTATAGAAAATATATGGGGGATAGTGAAAACATATGTTGCAAAAAAGAATGTCGCAATGAATATGAAGGTTATAATGTCATTAGCTGAAGAAAAAATGAACGCCATAACTGTAGAGGAATGGAGAAAAGTTTGTCTGCATGCTATTGAGGAGGAAAACAAATATCAGGGTAGAGACGCAGCTTTAGACACAATATCAGAACGAATCATAATTAATTTAAATAATTCATCTGATGAAAGCGAGGATGGGGATGATTGTGATATGCCTGGGGTTGATGAATTATTAGAATAAAACATTTATGGCCGGAGAACACCTAATTCATACACGTCTTCACTGAAGTGAAAACCGGCATTCACTGCTTGTAATGTTTGGAACTGGCTTGTCTGCCTCATACAGTTCCATAGATTACAATGCAGTGGATACACATTTTCACGTCCGTATTAGTACGTAGTGCGTATGCGTAGACGTGTACGCATTTGGTGTGCTCCAGCCACAAACGTATATTACCTTTAAAAAAATAAAAACTAAAAATAAAATGTTGTTTTTTTTTATTTGCTGACCATACACTACTACAAACGCAAAAATTTCTCCAAGCTAATTTACCTGTAGTTATTAAGCATCATCATTGTGATATTTAGATCAATTGTAAGAAGGACATTCCGTCAGTAACGTCCTTGGTGGGCGGTATGTTCGAGACCAACATCAACATAGTGCGATCAAAACCACTAGTTCAAAAATTAGTTCCTTTTTTCTCCCTAGATGGAGCTGTTACAAAAACTTAGATCGCGCTATCGTTGTATTACATGTGTTAGTATATAAGGTTTACGACCATTATGTATTTGAGAACAAGGCTGGTGTTTAGTTCAAGGCGATTGCCAATTAAACCGTGGAGTCTTACGAACCCACAGAACAGTGCACAGTGGTTTTATTCAATTCCCTACTAGTGTCACACACCCAGTCCAACGATACCACGCTTGGTATCAAACAGTGTCTGACGTGTGTGCGCGTTCCCAGGTGACGTTCAAGGTGCGCGAGCTGTCGCGCGTGGTGGGCGGCGTCAACACCATGGTGAGCGAGAACGAAGGCAACCTCGTGCTCGGTACGTATACAGTGTATATGTTACCGTCAGATTGTCAAAACCGTTACATTTTAATCTAACTCGCGAGATTGCAAACAGTCAAAAGATTGTGAAATGGTATCGACGAATACGAATCGCTTTGTTGCCGAATGTAAAGGATTTATGTGATTGTAAATTGATTTCATGTTGAAAATACCTCACAGCTTTACAATTAGTTATATAAAATTGTTGTGACAGTAAAATTAATTTGTGAATTATCAAAGTTCTAATCTAACCTAACTCTATGGCCATTGAACGGCCTACTGTAAAACCGACCAATCAAGGACAGGTGACAATTTGACGCGCGTAAGCAGTATATCGTATTTGACAATCTATCGATAGTTTGCAATCTCGCTATGGAGATTATAAACTAAAGGTTTTAACAATGTTACGGTGACATATACACATGTCAGGGCGTGCGCGTGTGCGTGCGCGTGCGCGTAGTGACGGCTCGCTGTGCAGGTGTGCAGCTGCCCAACGTGCTGGGGCGCGGCGAGCGGCTGCAGGCGGAGTACAGCCTGGGCTACCGCAGCTCCAGCAACTTCAGCGTCACCGCCACCAAGCCCTACCCACAGAAACCGCTAGTGCCAGTGTGAGTTCTACCATGGTATAACAATATACTACGCCAGGTATGGCATTCCGACGAACGAAACGTCATCATCGCTTTCGCTGGTTCTGGTTTGCTATCACGTGGTAACTGGATAGTGACGTCACCTTGGGGAGCCCTCGGAATGTGAGACCTTGTTTTCTTAGACCACGAGTACTACACAGTGCGACACGACACAACTTACGTACTCGACGAAGCTGGTTTGATCACACTTTTTAAAATGTATAGTAAAGGTTGTCCCAGTAAGAGTGCACTTTTTGTTTAATTAAAAACCCGTTTTTTTTAGAGAATCGTGATTTCTTTATTGGATTGTATAGAAGACATGTTCCGATTAAGTATGGAACCAAATATCCGTCAAATGGCCCACAGCTCTAAATGGTCATTACACTTTTAATGAAATTTTCCATGTATCAGCATTTCACCGATGACGCGTTGGATCTCGGATTTGAGCTCAGGAATTGATTCTGGTTTATACGCATAAACCCGAGATTTCACAAAATCCCAAAAAAAATGCGCTGTCTCGACTGAAAACTCTTCGAAGTGTGCGACCGGTCTCATTTTTAACCGACTTCCAAATAGGAGGAGGTTCCATGTTACACTGTATGTATATATATATATATATTTTATGTATTATATTATTTTATAAATCTTTAACTATCATATGTATAATATGTATATAATATGTTACCTTTAGTGGTATTCTTTCAAATTATTTAGGTAAGCTGATGATGGAAGGTGGAAGGTACAACTCCTCAACGGTTAGGAGTTGGAGGATAATAAAAGAGATTAGAAGATGATTGTAATATTACACGTACGTATAGACCTTCATTTGTATTCTTGATGATGAAATAGTTCAACTTACTACTTACCTACGATTGTTTGCACTAAAAACTGAAAACTTTTTATATAAAAAAAAAACCGACTTCCAAAAAACATCCAACGAAAACTCTCTGCCAAAAAACACTTAAAAGCGTAAAATAAACTGGTTCTTATAAATTGCCTATACCTAATTCTTTATTCATTTAAATAGTAGTATTATAATGTGTGCTAGGTACCTAGAATCTGTTTGAAGATGGTGCTAAGCCAAAAAGAATACAAACGAACAATTACAAAAGTCTAAGCGACAGTCACTTGGCACCGACTTGGACGCGTTGTTTTTTTTTTGTAAAGCGCTTCATTTTTAATAATCGAAATAAACATTTACACCTGCAAAATTACAGAGCTGCCACAGGCCCAAAGAAAAAATGACACAATTAAAAAGTGCACTCTTATCGAGAGACCCTATATAATTTTATTATAGCAATCGGTGGTCACACATATTTATGATATTTCCGTAGATGACATTTACCTACTAAAAATGTGTGTGCGGGATAATTTCGTATGTTTTAATGACTATCTCAGTGTCTTTTACTCACTTGGTAGTTTTTATGCTCGATGTCGTGCTCTGATAGCGGACTTGCGACATTTGTATTTATTTACCAATTGAAACCCGCGGTGTATGTGTATATTTATTTATTTAAACTTTATGCACTTTTATACATCGGCGGACTTAATGCCCAAGGCATTCTCTTCCAGTCAACCTTAGGGTGGTGTAGAAATTTTGTAAGGTAGGTTGTGCACAGAGGTTGGAATATAAAATTAACTACAAAGACTACATGCAAAAATACAAAAAAAAAACATTACATACGTAATCATACATAGAATACATGTCATAGTCATACATATACACATACACATACTTACATGTACACAAATATACATACACAGACACACATATACTTACGATATATTCGTACACTAGCTATCGATTAGTATTTTCTGCCATTTTGTTGAGAAGGAGCTCATGTACCTTCTTTTTAAAAGTAAAACGGTTGTATATGTGTGAGCTAACGTAGGTGATGTGTGTGGCGCAGGTTGTCGGCGAAGGTGTTCCAGCAGAACCACGAATACCCGTGGTCCGGCTACCGGCTGCTGGACCGCGGTCTCTTGCTTGACGTCGCTTTCAAGACATCGCCTGCCGTAAGTCAAACACCACTCATCATCACCTCGTGCTATGGATACACATTTTTAAGTCATAATTGATTTATATTTGTTTCTTATATTTCTAGACGTGAATATTGTATTTTATAGAGTAGAGCCGTCGGCTGGTCCTTCGAGCCAAAAGCTCTACGGTGAGCTCTTCTCATATTTAAGAGATTCAAAGAATGTAAAATATTTTGTCTCCTCTACTAGTTCGAAGCACTACTCCAAAGGTCTTACCTCAGTTTTGCTCTTATAAAATGTCAACCTTATAAGTGTAATGGGCGTAGTTTACTCAGATATTCTGCGCGTTATGTGATTGCAGACGAAACACAACATACAGTGGGAGGGTCTGGTGCGCGACACGTCGGTACTGGGCAAGGCGACGAGCTTCACGGTGCGGGAGAGCAGCGGTGAGTGTAGGGCTCGCTCGAGCACGGGCACGTGTGCGGGCACGCGCTAACGGTTCGGACAGGTCCGCAGATGAAGTCGATTCTGCGGCACATCGTGGACGTGGACCACCGCGACGACCCCATCTTCCCCACGCGCGGCACGTGGCTGCAGTTCACGTCCGAGGTGGCGGGGCTGGGCGGCGGCGTCGCCAACCTCAAGAACGAGCTGCACGCGCAGGCCAACAAGCAGCTCTTCGAGGACGTCGTGAGTATGAGTCGTCGTCGCCGGCTGTGCCGTAGCGCGGTGTCCTGCAGCGGTGAACGTGACCGCTGCGGTGTGTTTCGGTGCAGGTGGTGCAGGGCAGCGTGGCGCTGGGCGTGCTCCACGACGTGTTCGGCACGGAGCTGGCCGACCACCTGTTCCTGGGCGGACCCACCACGCTGCGAGGCTTCCAGCAGCGCGGCGTCGGCCCGCACAGCGACGGACAGGCCATCGGCGGACGGGTCGGTCCTACCCATCCTTCCTTCTATATCTTTACTTGTCACCTTTCATACAATCGATCGTTAAACGAGGTGATGAAATCATATTTACTTTGTTTCTCTTTCATCTATTGAATTTTGCTTATGTAAAGACATTAGGTAGAATAGAGTCATTCCGGCATGGCCATACATAAAATAATAGTAGTATAGTTTGAGCGGTGACAGATACAGAATGCAGTTTCATCATCCTCGTTCGTCCCGTGGGTGTCGTGAGAGCCGAGCGCGAAAGCGCGTGCGGTGCACGTGGTGATGTAACAGTCGTGTGTGGTGCGCAGATGTACTGGGCGAGCGGCGTGCACGTGTTCGCGCCGCTGCCGTGGGTGGGCTGTCGCAGCGGGCTGGGCGCGCTGTTCCGCTCGCACGTGTTCGCGACGGCGGGCAGCGTGGCCGGTAGTGCGGGGCGCTGGGCGGAGCTGGGCGCGTGGCGCGGGGCGGCGGGGGCGGGCGTGTGCGTGCGGCTGGGCGGCGCGGCGCGGCTGGAGCTGAGCTACTGCGTGCCGCTGCGCGCGCTGCCCGGCGACGCGCCCGCGCCCGGCCTCAGCTTCGGCGTCGGCGCGCACTTCCTCTAGCCGCGCACCCGTGTATATAGCATGTGAGTATGTATATAGCGTGTGCGGGCGGCTGGGCGGCTGGGCGGCTGGAGCTGAGCTACTGCGTGCCGCTGCGCGCGCTGCCCGGCGACGCGCCCGCGCCCGGCCTCAGCTTCGGCGTCGGCGCGCACTTCCTCTAGCCGCGCACCCGTGTATATAGCATGTGAGTATGTATATAGCGTGTGCGGGCGGCTGGGCGGCTGGAGCTGAGCTACTGCGTGCCGCTGCGCGCGCTGCCCGGCGACGCGCCCGCGCCCGGCCTCAGCTTCGGCGTCGGCGCGCACTTCCTCTAGCCGCGCACCCGTGTATATAGCATGCGAGTATGTATATAGCGTGTGCGGGCGGCTGGGCGGCTGGGCGGCTGGAGCTGAGCTACTGCGTGCCGCTGCGCGCGCTGCCCGGCGACGCGCCCGCGCCCGTCCTCAGCTTCGGCGTCGGCGCGCACTTCCTCTAGCCGCGCACCCGTGTATATAGCATGTGAGTATGTATATAGCGTGTGCGGGCGGCTGGGCGGCTGGAGCTGAGCTACTGCGTGCCGCTGCGCGCGCTGCCCGGCGACGCGCCCGCGCCCGGCCTCAGCTTCGGCGTCGGCGCGCACTTCCTCTAGCCGCGCACCCGTGTATATAGCATGTGAGTATGTATATAGCGTGTGCGGGCGGCTGGGCGGCTGGGCGGCTGGAGCTGAGCTACTGCGTGCCGCTGCGCGCGCTGCCCGGCGCCTATGAGTAGCCTATGTCCTTAATCAACAATGAAAGTATTTCCATGGCAAATTTTATTGAAATCGGCTTAGCCTTAAAAACGTAACTGACACTTTCGAATTTTGAATATTATTAGTATGAATAAAATTGAGGTAATGTTTTAATTAAATATGTTGGATCATTTCGTTGCAGGTAGGTACAGTGAGGTGAAGGGCTGTTGGCGCCGCAGCCCCGCGATGACGTCACACGTCACGTGACCCACGAGCTGCCCAACAACGATGCGGTCGTCCAGTGCCGTCGAGTTCATTAAATTAATAAGTTAAACCAAACTTTGTGCTTTTTATTGCCCCACCTGATTACCGACCTTCTCTAAGTTTGCTAAGAATAACTATTAAATTAAGAAAAATCTGGCTATGAATTCTCCCTTATTTAAACGTACATTACGTTTAAATAAGGGAGAATTCATAGGACTAATAAAGAAAAAAGGGAGATCGTTTTTTGTTTTTTCGGAAGACGGTCCCCATTTCATCTCATCCACATTTTTTTTTATCATTAATTTCATCACGATGAAGACTATAAACACTTGACATTGGCAGAAATAGCTGATCCGAGAGATCCGGCTGGTTGCCGTTTCATCAAAAGAAGAAGTAAAGAAATAAGTTCATCATTTAAATATCCATGTTATTATCTCCATTAAATATTTAATTAAAGTAAAATAGGTACTACTCTTTCATTATTGTGCTTAGAAAGACATTGATCACAGAGGATAGTGATGTGCCGCAAAATCATTGATCTATTATACACTAGCGGCCTTACCAATAAACTTTTATACACGACGTATACCAGGATTTTAACAAAAACGTTACCAATAAAACAATATTTGACGTTTCGGTTGTGTACATCTGGTATACAGATGTTTGGAAACAATGAGATTTTAGACAATCGTTATTCAGCCCTCGGCCCTTGTTTAGCGAACGTGTAACTTATAATAATTTGTTGCTAACGTTATTTTAAGTTTGAAAACCATGGATTATTTACATTATTTCGATATTTTTGATGAAATTGACAATGAAAAACCACCAAGAAAAAGAAAATGTTACAAAAATCGATATGATCCTTTCTGTTTATCTGAAAATGAGTTTCGGTCAAAATATAGGTTCAGCAAACGATATGTCAGAAAAATTTGTGAATTAATCAGATGCGCTAATGAACAGCAAGTTTGAGGGAGTGGACTGTCAATAGAACTTCAAGTTTGTACTGCTCTCAGAACATGGACTCGACAAGAAATTCAGGATGATGCAGCGGATATTCATGGACTAAGCCAGCAATCCATCACGAATGTGTGCCGCAGAGTAGCTTTAGCCTTGGGCTAATAAAGCATGAGCATTTGTATATATGCCTACAACAGCAGCAGAACAAGCAGTTGTGTTAGGCTTCAGAAACATTTGTGGTTTGCGACAAATAATAGGTGCTATTGACTGCACCGCATACCTAACAATCTATAAGTACCTAGTAGTAAAAAAACCATAACAAACGAGTTTGTTGAGAGAGATTGACTTTGACAACTTATATCAGTTGCGTTCTAAAAATGTATGTAAGGTATGAAACGAGCGAAACAACATTTTTTTTATTTTTTTTATTTGTAATAGACCGTAAAAACAATATATTTGGAGATAACATGATGTATTCAATAATAAATACATTTTATATAGCCTTATGTATAAAGTTGTGAGCATATTATCAAATAAAATAAAGTCATTGAATTAACGCCGTACGATTTTCGGAACGCACTTTTGAATGTTGCCAGTGATTTTTGTTATACGTAGGCGGTAACTATCCATTGTTTACACACTGATTATTAGTAAGGGTAATGTGTAACGCCTATTCACAGCCTATACATTGTACAACTAAACAGTTGTCAAACAGATGTGTAACTTATTTTTATTAGTAAGGCCGTTAATTAGCAATTACGAACCAAAAACGCACAGGCCGAAATTTTGAGAATTCTCTTATTCGAGGCAAACGTCAGCTTACAGCTTTCATCTTTCATTTTTTTTTTCGCATCCAGTTTCATTGTGCGCCATTGTTGTTTTATTTCTGGCAAATCCCTCACGCGATTATTTAATTCATTAAACCTGTAAATTTTATATAGTTTTTAATCGCCTACACGAAATACCTACAATGATATACACGTCATTTTACTAACCTTTGCGATACTTTTTGCCAAGCTGCTGTTTTGCTCTTATTGCTATTAGTATCCGTGTTCTTATTTTCTATAATATACACAAACTCCGTTATACTACGCTTCAGTAAATTCTGAAAAAAATAAAATATTAATTACGTTTTAAATTAATATTATGTTGTGAACATAGCATACTTTTTGAAAGAATAATCTTACCTTTTCTATTTGATCCCAATTAGCAGATCGTTTCCTTTTAGTTTTTTCTTTAAAGTTCATGAAATTATTTGTATTATCCATTAGTGTCGAATATATTTACCGTGCTTAACTTAGTTGTGACCGCAAAAACCTCCGAATTAACGATGCGATGTGCAGAGATGCCAGAGATCGACTTTGACAACTTACATCAGTTGCGTTCTAAAAATGTATGTAGGTATGGAACGAGCGAAACAACATTTTTTTTATTTTTTTTTATTGTAATAGACCGTAAAAACAATATATTTGGAGATAACATGATGTATTCAATAATAAATACATTTTATATAGCCTTATGTATAAAGTTGTGAGCGTATTTTCAAATGAAATAAAGTCATTGAATTAACGCCGTACGAGTTTCGGAACGCACCTTTTAATGTTGCCAGTGGTTTTTGTTATACGTAGGCGGTAACTATCCATTGTTTACACACTGTTTATTAGTAAGGGTAATGTGTAACGCCTATTCACTGCCTATACATTGTACAACTAAACAGTTGTCAAACAGATGTGTAACTTATTTTTATTAGTAAGGCCGTTCAATGAGGTTCAATGTCGCGCTAACCGAAGTTGGCGTAGTGGCACGTGACAACAACAATCATAAAAATGAAAGAATGCGATACAAGTTCAAAAAACTGTAACAAATGAAGCAGAAATACTTTTCACATGCAATGATATTATATATAGAAAAAGGTAAAATATAATAATGATATTCATGAATGATATTATAATATATATTTTATCTTTAAATATCATTGTTCACATGAATATATAGTCTAAATGTATTGAAATTAAACGCCATTTACAAAATAACGCCATTCGAAATAAAAAAATAATAATTGCAATTTAAATACAGTGTTGCCATTCACACATCTTTTTGTTTTCCCAAATTAGTGGGAGAATATGTATTTAATTTTTTTATTCATGAGAATAAAGATATTTACATATCATATATTGATATTAACATGATAAGAACTAGCATTGGATAACTTCATCATCACAGTTAGATTTTTAATAATTGATAAAATAATTATCAAATTAATTGTAGTTGTGAAAGTATAAATTAATATCTACGTATGCGAAATTTCATTGCTAAATACTTTGAAGCTATACATTTATACTAATTTATGCCGTTATATACTTAGAAATAAAATTTTATCATAAAAATAAATTATTCCCTCAAACCTACAAAAAAGAATATAAAGAGGGAATTGTTTAGGAAGCTGATGCTTTACAACGGAGTTTGTTTTTTTTTTATTAACTTTTTAACTAAAAGTGTTCAGCTGTTTTATTAGTCATGTTTATTCGTTTAATTATAATTCCACTATTTAAAAGAAAAAATGATAAAAAAATATAGAATTTATAGTCTTTAACTTAACAGAAAATGTACAACCATTTTCTTAATCACACCTATTCCATTCAAATATAAGTACACAATTTTACATAAAACTCGGTTTTTATGGGTAAATTTCCATAGAGTAGTCAACACTGGTCCGCCATTGTGATGTTTATGCTTCGTCTTTGTCTAATCATAGCGGACGTTATTGTTCTTGTACGCGTGTAAGTGAGACATGCGTATATTGACTTTCAAATATCTAATGCTACGTTTACATGCGTGCGAGGACTTGGCAGTCGCTCACAAACTACAATCCTTCACAAACGCTCGTGTTACGTTTACACGCGTGCGAGGACTTGGCAGTCGCTCACAAACTACAAGCGCTCGCATGCACTCACACACTTTGGCAGTGCTGCCAACTTAGTGGATTTTCCACTAAAACTGGTGGTTTGAATACTTCATTTAGTGGCGAAATATTGTTTTTTTGTGGCTGGTAGAGTTTTCTAGCGGTTTTTAAAAATTTAATTTTAATTACTATAACTGCGATCACTCAGCCACTAAGTATCTTACATTCAATTCAATTGAATATATCTTTATTGTGGATCATAGGTAGGTAATAATTAAAGATGTATCGTATAGATTGTGATCAGCGGGACATGCTGATGTCATGAAATTACTGTATGCCCACAGTGCCTAGTGGGCATACAGTAATTTCATTTCTAATTTCTGTCAAGTTAAATTACAATAAGATTATTATCGAATGTCTCATTTATCAAATCTTTACACATGCTACCCGTTAATAAAAATAAGATATTTTTTATAAATATCTAGTTATATTTACTTCTTTTAATATTCAGCTTTTTTAAATAATTCAGGTAACTTCCGACAAGACCCGGCAACACTGCACTGACTGGCAACAAACTCGCGCCAACGTGTAAACGCGTCGCAAGCGGCGAGCGCACGCTTCCTTTGATCTGTGTTCAAAAACCGACACCGACTCGGGTCGGTAACAAGCTATCACAACCTCACGCAAGTTCACGCAACCCAAGCCAAACAGCCCGTTTACACGCGTGTGTATGTGGAGGGTTGTCGAGGCGTGCCACGCATGTAAACGCGGCATCAAAGCTACATCGTCACCGTTCAAAGCTTTTACATTTTTTGCGACGCGCGGTAATGAAGTTTGCGCCTCTATAGGTTTATCTCAATGCGCAAAATATATTAAACTGAATTTACTGTATCTCGATTATATTATGTGAAATAATTAATAGATATCCTTTTCAAACTACAGTTTCTTTTATTTTCCTTTTTCAAAATTATAATATCAAAATATATCGTTGCAGTATCATTGGTTGCTTAAATCTGTGTAGTTTCCTGACTGACTTTGACAATTTGACAGCTTTGAAGTCTTTGAAGATGACATATAGCTTAAATTGAAATCATTTGAAATTGAAATAATTACAAGGAATAAAATATATTGTTGATCGATGATACAAAATTAGAGAAAGTCAAAATGTTATCCAATGTAATTAGACGGGTGAAAACTGCCAGAACCACCGTTCCTATTTTGAGGTTAGTTTATGATTTAGAAACAAATTTTCAACAGTATAACTTATATTTTAAGGTTTATCAACTTATTAAACAAATACATACTGTACCGTAATTGATATATACTGCATGTATGATGTATAAAAAGACCGGATTATCAAGATTAAAGTAAGTAAATATAAGTAACCAAACAAAACTCCTACTCCACCTCCTATAGTCATGTACCTGGTTAAGTTGTTATTAATCATAATATCTGATCAATCTCCAGGCACAGAGTTCAGTGCCTGTGTATTATTGAAATCTGAACAACTTAACCACTAATGAAATCTAACTGAATTGATAGAAAACTACACTTTGTTTCTTTATAATACCAATTCATTTATTTAATTAAATATTATAAGCTTACAGTTCATGCACCATGTTATATCAAAAATAATTATTTTAGAATATATGTTTACAATAAAAGAAAAATTAAATCAATTGCAGCTAATAACTAAACAGTCGTACTTAGTTGGGTTTTAGTTTTTACTTTTTTTTATTTAAAGTATTTTGGTGCCTCTATAATATTAATTTCTTTGCAAACTACATTTTAAAAAGGTATTTTAAAATTATCGAATAAATACGGACAAAGTCAGGAGAAAATGCTATTACCATATATATTTTTGAAATGTACAAGTAACACCCGTTCCAATGATACCAAACACGGCATATTTATCTCAAATTAAATTTTTAATTCATTACTTTATGTCGGCTAGGGGGCGCCACATTTGATTCAGCGACACGTCATATAGCCTATAACCAGCAGACGATCAAGACGCTTCTAACAATACCTCATTTGTCCAGTTCTGTTGCAACTGTCGGGCTACTCCCTAGCAGTCTGGGACTTCTCCCACTTGATTGACGTACGTTTAATTTAGCGCTGGTAACGTACGTCCCACGCACCCCTGAATGCGTATTTCGAAGGGACTTGTTTAGAGGAAACTTGAATACCAATCTTGATACTAATCTTGATACTAATCTTGATACTAATCTTGATACTAAGGGATAAGGGATAAAATAAAAAGAATGCTTTTTCTTTTATTGCTTCAGGGTTCGGCTTCTATCTAGGTGTTGTTGCCTCTTCGGTGGCTACGCTGCGACTGACTCGAACCGTCAAACGGCTCGCTTTATAAGGCGGCCGGTCCGCCCTTATAGGCGACCACGTAAAATTGATCGCTTTTTTGACCCTTTTTCACTTGAGCCGAACCCTTTAAAAGCGTTTATTTAAAAAACCCTTATAAAAACTATTACAATATATACATCAAATTACTCGTTATGACTTATTCTATATAATGGTATAACAATTTTTATAATTACTACAATTCAAATTGTGTTTTTAGAGCGAAAACAACAAAAATTCTTAAGACAGTTTTGCTATTCCTATTAATAGTTCTTAAATATAGTATAAAATAGTTTCTTATTATGATATTACGAGTTTTTATGTTATTTCTATCCATTTAGATTAGTTTTAATTAGTATTTATCACATAAAATTTACTAACAAAGAATTACGTAATTACGAAACCGTACACAATAGGACTTAATTGTTATCACTCTTACTAGATTTACTAGCAATTCTTTTTCTGAAATAACTTAAGTAATAAGTAAAAGAAATATTACGTTCTTATTAGAATCTTATAGAAATATTAAAATGTTACCTAAACAACTTATCACTCTATACTAAGGACATGTTTAGTACCAAATATAAGTCAAAATATGTATATAAGAACTAAGTATTACTGTATGATTCAGTCTTAAAATTTCTACCTTATTTACCTGTTATGTATATATTGTATATGTTACCTGAGTGGGGTCTTCGTCGCCGACAAGTTCTAATAAGTAGTTAAGGAGCTATGAGGGAACAAATGAACATACATACATAGCCTGTCAAAATCATAACCCTCCTTTGGCTTTGCCATAGTCGGGTAAAAAAAAGGAGGCGGTTTCTCAATTGTCCCGTATATAGGTTTTTTTTTTATGTGTGTTACCTCAGAACTTTCGACTGGGTGAACTGATTTTGATGATTCTTTTTTTATTTGAAAGCTAGTGCTTCCCGTCTGGTCCCATTTCAATTTGGGTCAGCTCTTGAAATCTTTTTTTTTGTGAAAGTACTCGAACTTGCATAAATTCCACTTGTAGTACATATGTTAAACATTTGGGAACTTGGCTTAATGTGACTTAATTATATAATTGGTTGCGGTAATTAGTCTACTACTAGGTACTACTTAATACATCAGTCTTATCAAAAATATGTCTGTACTTGGGCACCAGTCTTATCAAAAATATGTCTGTACTTGGGCACCAGTCTTATCAAAAATATGTCTGTACTTGGGCACCAGTCTTATCAAAAATATGTCTGTACTTGGGCACCAATCTTATCAAAAATATGTCTGTACTTGGGCACCAGTCTTATCAAAAATATGTCTGTACTTGGGCACCAGTCTTATCAAAAATATGTCTGTACTTGGGCACCAGTCTTATCAAAAATATGTCTGTACTTGGGCACCAGTCTTATCAAAAATATGTCTGTACTTGGGCTAGCCAGACAGCTTCAAAAATATGGCTAGCCTTCAAAAAATCATTTATTAGATTAATCACTGAAACGGTGGGACTATTACTAGTCTTTGTAGTATGCGCAAGATAGTGGATGTGCGAGCAGTGGATGCTGTCTACAACCACAACGACACAAGTAATTGTCAGGCACATAGACTTGAACAGACCCATGCACAGGTGGATTGTCCACCATATTTTTCAACGGCAAATAGTAGATAGAAAACTAGAATATACATCCATCTGAGTTCCAGAGTATTCAAACCATATTTTCTTGAGGAGCCCAAATATGAAATAACTCAAATATTTAATATTTAACTAAAACTTAAACTCAATAATTTACTCAATTAAAAAAAAATGCATCTTTGAAGTTGACCTGCACCTATTATACATCACCATCAATCATCACTACATCATATAAAACAAAGTTGCTTCCGTCTGTCTGTCCCTATAAATGCTTAGATCTTTAAAACTACGCAACGGATTTTGATGCGGTTTTCTTTAATAGATAAAGTGATTCAAGAGGTAAGTTTATCTTATATATAAAATTCTCGTGTCACAATGTTAGTTACCATACTCCTCTGAAACGGCTGGACCGATTTTTAAGAAATTTGGTGTGCACATCGGGTAGGTCTGAGAATCGACCAACATCTATTTTTTATATCCCCAATTTTATTTATGGCAAAACAACGTTTGCCGAATCAGCTAGTAAGTGTATCTATACCTACGAATAAATAATAAGTCATCTATACTAATATTATAAAGCGGCAGAGTTTGTTTGTTTGAACGCGCTAATCTCAGGAACTACTGGTCCGAATTGAAAAATTCTTTCAGTGTTGGATAGTCCATTTATCGAGGAAGGCTGTTGGATTTCGAACGTCATTATAATGGCAACATTTTTGATTGTTATTTTTCTTGTTTGACGTTTTGACGTTGACAGATAGTATTATTGAGACGCTTAGATCGGTCGAGCAAGGGCTTCGTATTTGACTGCCGGTTTAAGTTAATTTAATTGTACTTTAGCTAATTGTCAATTCGACCCGGTCCCTTTAGTGGTTTACCGTTATTATTGGTCTGATTTGGACTCGCGAGTTTTTGTAGCCACGTCATAGGCGCGATCCGTGATAGCTGAATCGGGTGTCTTGTAATTACGAGACTACGGGAGCCTGCAAGCATTTAGGAATACCTTGGAGGTGTACAGCACTTTGGAGCATGTATGTGTGATCGTACCAAGACAGACCAGGCGGTGGGGTACCCCATCAACGGCGCCGAGGACAAGGAAGTCACACAACTCCAGTAAGTGCTTGATGATTTTAGTTTAGATTAAGAACACGGTGAATCGCCGTCGTTCATTGCTCTTGCCAATGAACTAGTTTAGTGATTGTATGCTTGTAACATGGGCCTATAGGTATTACAAACGTCACAAGGTGATCGCTGCATTGGCGAGAGGAATGAACAATTTGGTAGCAGAGCGTGGTTAACCTCTGAGAGCTGTGGCACTCCGTAGTGCCTCAGAAGGTGATACCTCGTTGTTAGGTAGGTAACTATACTGTTCCACTGTCCACATATCTTTGATTCCACTGATATAGTTATTTAAAATAGTATTTAAAACAATTTATTAGCATAATGATTAAATGTAGGTAGGTCACACATTTAATTATTGGTTAAATTGTAAAACTTATGTTACTAATTGTTTACTAATTTGAACTATATTGTATACTTGATATTGATTGTTTGGGACATTTGGTGCAATATATTAACCCAATGACACATTTAATTATTGGTTGAATTGTAAAACTTAATATTAAATATTAATTGTTTGGGACAATTGGTCCAATATATTAGTCTAATACCATTAGATTTTGCGAGCCCACAGACATTATTACTAGAATAATATTGTTTAGTGAAACTTAAATTGAATTATTTTTAATAAAATTAATTTTATTGTTAGTGGGCATTGATAAAGTGAAACTTGTAGGTAGATATATATCTGAGATTACAATTATTGAGTGCACAAGCACTTAATAGTGGTTTATATAAAGTACTTAATAGTGCTTAAATAAAGTAGTTTTATTATATAATACATAAAATATTGTAACTTGTAAGTAACGTTCTGCGCTATGTCATTCCCATTGTACTGGACTAAGATTAGCACGGAATTGAGATGGTTTACATCGGTTCAAGGCCTCCTAGGCCGATAGGCTATATTTTATTTTTAAAAAAATTAGGGATCCGTAAGAAAATTGCTATTTCGTAACCCAAGGTGTGAAATAGAAAACCTATTTTTGCGTGCGCTGCAATAACTATTGACAATAGAACAAAATAATGTATTACAGGTTTGTAGGTCTCATTAAGATTTACAAAAAAGTCCGCGAGAGCATATATCTAACTATCGGGGTTTAGTCACAATAACCGCTTTTGTGTTTAAAAAAATTATTAAATCGACTGAAGAAAGAAACTACGTTAAATGTGTATCGTAATATTAATCCTTATCGAAATTAAACATTATGTTATCAAGGGTATTTATGTAGAAGTAAAATACTTTTTGTTTCATCCCAATCGGACATTTCGTTTAGAAGTTATCAGGAGTATAAGACGCTAAGAGTTGGTACCTTATAATGAGTTATTTGCCAAAGAGTTGTTATCAGCATAATATACCTAATATTAATCTTTATCCAAATAAATGTGTTGTTGATTATGAGTATTAGATCTTAGAAGAGTATAATAAATACATCTATACTAATACTAGCTGCGCCCGCGACTTCGTCCGCGTGGAACAGTGACTTTGGGTAGCAGTTTTAATTATTAAGGCCACTGACGAAATATATACTTAGACTTACACCGCATGAACTTAGAGTTGTACGCGGATATATAATAAGCCTAATGTTCACTAGATGTCACTAAGTGTATCAAATTGTAAATTTGAAAGATATTCTGAGCTTCTACTCCGATACGAATCCGAGAGTAAACTGTCAAGTTTATTTGTTTTTGTATTAGTGAAAATGTCCCACTAGATGTCGTTTTCCACATAATTACATTAGTAATTTATGTGATATTTTATTAAATCGTCCAAGAGCACACAAATAAATAAAATTGAAATGTCTGTTTATAATTTCAAATAAACAGCTTCTTCATAAATGCTTCTCAGTAAATACGGTACATGAATATATATTTTTTTATTAATTTTTGTATGAACCTTTTTAAATTTTCACATAAAACTCTGTATGTAGGTCTAGCTACTTAATTGTGTTATAATAATCAAAATTTGTTGAAAAAATCCATATATTATATATGTTATATTAGGTTATATTATTCAGTGATGAAAGCTCAGTAGGCTGAAGCCTAGGGCGGCTTCGTTTAGGGGGCGGCAAATTAAATGATTTAAAAAAACTACATTTCTGTAATAGAAATGGAGAAATTAAGTCTTGGCAGTTTAACAAGAAGAAATAATGTATTAATGTTTATGAAAAATGTTGTTTGAGAAATTCTATATGCTTGTTAAAATACATCTTTGTAAATATCTGTTTATAAGACATCTCAATAGCAGTTAAATTTTACAATTTAAATTAGTAATTTTAACTAAACATTTTCTTAATTACCACTGAAGGTGGCATGAGTTGCTAGAATGCACTGCTGCGTCCGTTTCAGCGGCTGGCGGCAAATTAGGTCCAAGTAGAAATTTTCATCCTTGGTCCTTTCCGCCACCTCTTTCTGTGCAATTTCATCTTCGCAGAAGATAAAACTCTGTTGCTATCCACTATGGAGCATAACATGGTTGGCAGCGACAGATATTCTCCCATAACTGCATTCTATATCCAACGCTGCGATGCTCAAGTAATGGCACAGTGAATCGGCACAATACACTGGACAGGCAGGATTCAACTCACTTCTAGTAACCGCGTGCAGGTATTTCCGAAGCAACTGTGACCGGAAAGAACCTGCGTTACGCGGAACAAATCTCACATGGATATTCCTGACAACGCGCATTCTGCCTCCGTAGACATTATGTAATAAACGCGTGTGGCTCAAACCAACAACACTCTCTACTGTCTACTCTCTACTCTCCTGTGGCGCACCCTACTCTAGGCGGTCAGTGCTACCGTCTACACCGGGTACCGTAAAGTGTTATTAACCGGAGAATTCTGCGGTACATCTTGTCGCAACACTCAGTTTACCTAAATTCGGCAAAAGCTTTCGAGCAAACTATTGAAAGTGTGTGTGTGAAACTGTCGTCAACCTACTGTTAAGGAACAGGCCTAGATACATTATTTGGGATTAATACAGTACGAGAACTGAGTTGAACACGATTGAGGCGTCTTAAAGTGGCCTCAGATATTCATCTTGGAACGACACGTATATTTTATTATGTCACAATAATGATATCTATGTCGATTACTGAAAGAAAAATAATGTAACAGCTCATAATCTTCACTTTTTAAATATTTAAGTAAAACTTAATCTTTATTAAGTTAATTTTTTTTTTCGTGGGTAGGTGTTGAAAAGTTCACACGCATTTGTAAAAGCTCCTTGAATATTTTAATAATTTACTTAGTATTTGCAAGGCCTTCATTGTTTACATGTATTCACTGAAGTTTCTAAGCCACCTGCCAGCTTTTTTTTGCACAAATATAAACATCTGCAAACCAACTCTTACAAGTTCATCAAGTTCCTCAAGTAATTTTATTGTTCTGAGTATACAAAATGTACCTATTTCTTATTTCACGCAAAATTCAATTCACTATGATTGAAATACTAATATACAATCGAATCGAATCGTCAATTGTCAAGAAGTTTCAATTCGGCTGGAATCTCTGGCGCTGCACGCGCTGTGTGGAGACGTGGCTCCGTTACGCATCTGCTATCGTATTTACAATGGGGAGTATTCCGAGCAATTGATTGAATTGATCCCTGCCTCCTTTTTTTGCCATCATCCTACGCTTTCATCATCATCATCATTTAGGTGTCAACTGTGCGCTTTTCGAGAAAATTTCTGCCCTACACAACAAAACTGTGGAATGAACTGTCGACTGCGGTATTCCGGGACCAATACGACCTTCAATCAATCTTCAAGAAAAGAGCATACTTCTCCTTTCTTCTTAAAAGGCTTCTTAAAAGCCTTGTGACACCTCTGGTGTTGCGGGTATTCATGGGCAGCGGTAAATAATAAATAAATAAGTTGCCGTTCATGAGTGCATTGTTTCTCGTTGTTTACTGCGTGTTTTGGTGATAATGATGGTTTTGGAGAAAATTATTTGCTTTCTTCAACGGCTAACTGGATTAAATCACCATCTTCATCCTCACAGTTTTTTGTTATGGGGACTCTTAAAGAAATTAACTAAATTACTCCTAAATATGGTCCTTAGCAACTTTGCTGTTAGATTTTTGTTGCTTTTGCCGAAATTGCGCAAACAAATTTTCTATTACATCCTGATTCAATTTTTAACCGACTTCAAAAAAAGGAGGAGGTTTCTCAATTCGACAGCACATATGTTTTTTTTATGTGTGTTCGCGGATAACTTCGTCGTTTATGAACCGATTTTGATGATTCTTTTTTTAATGGAAAGGATATGTCCCAACGGTGATACCATGATAAGGACATTACGATCTGATAATGGCATCCAAGAGACATCAAGTCGAACATTGAAGTTGGTTTTTGTTTTAGTTAATTGTGTAATTTTTCAAATATTTTTTGCCCGTCTTTATCGCATTTAATGCATGTGTTACTTTTTTTAAACAATGCGTGTTTCTATGGCATCTCATATTTTTTATTACTGTTCAATGGGCCTATCTGTCAATTTTGTAAGTGATCGATTCAAGTTTTAAGTTTTGTCTATTTCGTATGGTTTGGTAACATCTTGAAACGAAATTTGCTCATTGCTGTTAACATAGTTATTGTTTAAAAAATGATTTTGAATACTTTTAATTAAATGTGGTACATCAAAAAACGCAAATAATTTTACAAAACGTTGCAAAAGAAAAAGGAAAAGTTACTAGATATCCCTGATTTCTTGCATGTATTTTGGTTTTTCGTAGCCCGACCGCAAAAAACAGCTTTTAGCAGAAGCCCACTTATTATCAAATAGTTTATTTATAGTAGCTTTTAAAAGAGTTGTAACAATTCTGCTTTTACTGCTGATGGCGCTTATTGCGATTTCATCGAAAGTGATCACACAAGCTTTATCTTTAATTAATGCATTTCGAATTTCTGTTATTCTTTTTTTAAATAGATCAGGGCAAAACAATCGGATTTTGCTAGCCACTTTCGGAGTTTCGGATTGTGGTTGGAGCGGCAAGTACTACACCTTGCCGCCTTAGAAAAAAATACACTTTAGATTTGTAAAATAATGACAAGCTGAATTTATTTTCGTCTTCTGTCCAATTCATATCCTTTATTTTCGTAGCTGCATCAATGTCAATTCTCTAGAAACCTCTTCTGAACTCTTTAGATTTTAAAATGCTGTCATCAGATTTTGGATTTTGCCGTAATTTAAATAATAGGATAAAAAAATTGTTAGAAAACTGTTTAAAGTGTATGTCTATGAAATAATATTTATTTGTTAATCTCCTGACTGATTTAATGTGATTTTAATATTACTTGTTGTACAAATTAAAATATGTATAATAAAAACTTGAGAGGTGTCAAAGAACACCCGGATGGAACGAAGTTTATATATATATTATATTTGATATGCTCCTACTAATAAAAATGCGCATAAAATACTCAAATTATTTTAGTAATAATCAAGCTTTACAAAATATACTATAAAACAATATATTTTATGTAAATAAATGCAAAAACCCAACATCACGTGGTGTTCCAAGGCGGTCACCTATCCAAGTACTAACCACGCCCGATGTTGCTTAACGTCGATGATCGGACGAGAACCGGTGTATTCAACATGGTATGGACGTTGGCAATCAGTTTGTTATATTTAACGGTGAGTATCCAGCACTATGACGTCAATTCAATGTTAAAAGTGTGGTTACAATTTTTGGCACGAAAAGTGTCGTTACATTTTTTTCCGTCTAGCCCCCTTTCGCAACGCGTGATAAGGAACTTCGTTCCAAAATAAAGATTATACTTTGCAGTTCAATCATTTATTTTATATTAAAATGACATATAATGACCTAAAATTTATTGATTATGCCATATCAGACAGGAAATAAAATCGCTCAACATTATTATCTACACCATAGATTTACATGATTGAATAGAATATATTTAAATTAGGGGGCTTCCATTAATTACGTAAGGTGTTTTAGGGGGGAGGGGATTGAGCTAAATCTTTTCAAATCTCACTTAGGGGGGTCTTGGCAAATATCACGTAATTATTGTGTAAAATTGCGTGAAAAATTATTTCCGAATAAAATATGGCCAAATCTGACACAATAGTGTTTGTCGTATTCGTCCGAACTCCGCAGAGCAGCGAAGTAGCATTCGATTTTGCTTTGCTAGTCTTCAATCGAAGTAATAGAACCAGTTCAATAATCCAACACGTTTACAGCCAAAACATAAATTTGAAGAATCTCGCGTGAGATTTGGGGACGCGGGAGGGAGTTGATGAAAATCTTACGATATCTCACCAAGGCGGGAGGGGAGGTCGAAAAATTCTCAAAAATGCCTCACGTAATTAATGGACGCCCCTTTACGATATATCGTTGAAATAATTTGTTTGTTTACTTACTCTTCGTAAGACAACTAACCATTTGACAAATCAAAGTCCGACGTAATTGTAGCCACTTGGTGGCGCTATCATCGCGCATCCAGCTTCTATATGTCATATCAATAACTTATAAATGTGACATCTAGCGTAGTAAATAGGTCATTATATTCAAGTTTATTTAAATCGATTGCAACGACATCTCCTAAAAATAGGTGATAACTTATAGTTACGCAATTGAAAAATATTTTTTTAAACAAGCATTAGAAAGTAAGATTTATATTCGAAAAATAATAAAATAATTACTATAATTCAAGCATATCAATAAAATGGTGATAGAGTTTGTTAAACTATTTCTAGTACCTTATTTTTGCGCGCCATCTAGATTTAAGTGAATTTTTCTAGCTTTTATCGGTGTACAGTTTGGGCCAGGGGAGGGTCGGTCTATTTAGTATATTGTGTCATTGTTAAGGCTAATATTATTTTCAAAATAAGACACACTTTTAACTGTTAAAAACATATTTAAGTATTTATATAAGTACATAAAGTAAAAAGTATTTTTTATGAGCTTATTCCGACATTCGACATGGCCAAGGCTTTCAACCTGTTCTTGCACCGTTCGCTTCTCTCCGAGCTCTAAGCATTCGGTCTGCCTCCTAGAGTCGTCTCTAGATAGACTTTTTTCTTCATCAGTGCCTTCGCATTCGGGTTGTTTGCGACGGACGGCGCGACCTCTGTTTTTCTGGAGGTAAACGCTAGCGTACCTCAGAATTCGGTTCTGTCGCCCAAGATGTTTCTTCTGCATGTCAATGACATATTAGCCCTTGGCAATATACATTGCTATGCAGACGATAGCACAGTGCATGGGCGATATTATGGATACCCTGCAGCCAAGATAGTAGACGTTGAGGAAAATGGATAGGAGCTTGTCGCTGAGCTAGACCGGGTTTTGAACCGCATTTAACAATGGGGTGATGAGAATCTGGTCGAGTTCAACGTTAAGAAAACACAGGTGTGCCCGTTCTCTACCAAAAAGTCTCCGTTTCTTCCCCTCCCCACTTTTCAGAGCACTCAACTGTCACTACGGGATAAGCTCGGTGTCCTGGGCATGGATATTTGCCGAGACCTCAACCCACGGGAGTACATCGAGGGCACCACTAAGGCAGCCTAAACAGGGTGAGACGGTTTTTCGCGCCCGAGCATTTGTGACTCCTTTATAAGACCCAGGTACGCTCGTCCGTACTGTTCTCATCTTTGTGATGGATCTAGGCATTGATTTTCTCGATCTTTTGCAGCGGCAATCAGTCCGCATTATCAACAGTCCCAATACTACTGATTCCTTTGAGTTTCTGCAGTTGCGGAGAGATATCGCCTCTATGGCAGTCCTCTACCGCTTTCCCATGGAGAGTGTTCTGAAGCGTTCTTCCAACTGATCCCACCTTCTCCCTTCCTCTACAGAACAACACGTGCTGGTCTTGGAAGTCACCGCCTCAGTCTTAGAAATACGCTCTCGAACCAAACGGTTTGGTTCTGCATTGTCTGCTTTCACAGCGAGTATGATTGCCTCCACTGTTGGATTCTGCTTGAGTTTTCCCTCAGTCTGAGCAAATTCTCAATTTTTACAATTTTAAAATACTACGTTTTTGATTTGCCATCCTTTGTCAAAATATAGTGATTTAGCTGATTTGATACACGCGATTGTGCTGCCCATTTGAAAAACATGTTTTTTTTAAATGAACTGCATCTTTAACCGTCTGTCTTTGGGCTTTGATAATTGGTAGTGCAAATGTTGTTTTCAGCGGAAACTGCATTCTTTTAAATTGAAATTGCAAATAAGTTTGAATTATTGGAATACGGGGAATTGAAACATTTTCTTTTACAATGTTGTACCCCAGATGTGTATTTTGTAGCCGTGTATCATTACATATCTTTGTCGCTCAAGATTTCTTATTAATAGGACTGGAACATTAACTTTCAGTCTTAACTTATGGGAAGGCGCACCTGATAAATCTAAAGATTTAAAAAACTTTATGCATAAGCTATGATATGACTGGTTCAGTTTCCCTTGCATTGTTTCCTGAGAGGTATTCGTTAACATCTTCCTCCACGTCTGACATGATCCGTTCGTTTATTTGATAACTGTCTCATTAGTCGGCGGATCAGAATAGATATTATTTTTAGATCATGTGTGCTATCATATACCAGAACTCACGTCTCAGTGTAATCATGTCGTTACTGTCATTTGGCATACAATCCTCCTATTTTTAGAAGAGCATTTGCATATTGACACTGCTCATAAATCATTGTGAAGTTGTACTCGCATAATTTTAGTAAGACAAAACTTTTTAACATGTACCCATAATACATATGTTTCATACAGGCATTTATTTCATCTTGCGGCGTACCCCTTTTGCTTTTTTTGTGTTTAAATTCCGCCGGATACTTTTTCTTCGGATTTTTTCAAGAAGAAAATTATTTAAATAAACAAAAAATCATGTAAAGAAATCGAATCCTAGTGAATAATAACGAATTTGTAGTAGCAAAATTCAACATCCGCATGCGGCACAGTCGTCTGCCCGTTCGGGTAAGCACACTTAGGCATATTGTGATAACTCAGTAAATGTTACATCTGAATAGCTCTAATATTTTGTCTCCTGTCCCAAACTCATAAAGCATTTTCGCAAACCTTGCATCATCATCATCAGCCTATCGCAGTCCACTGCTGGACATAGGCCTTGCCTTGCCTTTACAAACCTTGCATATTTCCATACAAACTTTCATCCCCTATTGCTGTTTACAAAATTTAAATGACATTTTTATTTATATGTAATCAACAGCCTAAAAATAAAGTTTAAGATTTTAGCTTAAAATGACGATACTTCTGTGGATGTTTTTGAAGTTTAGAAACACTGTTTTGTAATTTGTGTTATTTATTTCAATTAATATAATGAACATACAAATCATATTTATGAATGTATGTTATTTATTATCTTAATATATATAAATCTCGTGTCACAATGTTTGTCCTAAATGGACTCCTAAACCACTTAACCGATTATAATAAAATTTGCACACCATGTGCAGTTCGATCCAAATTGAGAGATAGGATAGTTTAAATCTCAAATTATAGTCGAAATTTTAATTTATTGCTAATTATTGTATATAAATATGGCGGTACGAAGTTCGCCGGGTCAGCTAGTATTATTATATTAATTTAAGTCTTCGTTGAAAAGGAGAAATATTTTTAATGAATTTGACATCCTTGTTTACTCGTTGCCAAGACGCCCGGTGTCACCAAGGTAACGCGCAGGCGCGTGGTGATTGAACCATCACTCTTCTATACAATCTTTCATCCCCCCTTTCAACCCCTTATTACTTTTCGCAATAAAAAGTAGCCTATGTCCTTTCTCGGGCTCTAGACTATCTGTGTACCAAATTTCATTGTAATCGGTGCAGCGGTTTGGCCGTGAAAGCAAGACAGACAGACAGACAGAGTTACTTTCACATTTATAATATAAAAAGTATGGAAGTATGGATAGCCTTCCTCGATAAATGGGCTATCTAACACTGAAATAGGTTTTCAAATTGGACCAGTAGTTCCTGAGATTAGCGCGTTCAAACAAATAAACAAACTCTTCAGCTTTATATATTAGTATAGATGTATTTATTATACTCTTCTAAGATCTAATACTCATAATTAACAACACAATTATTTAGATAAAGATTAATATTAGGCATTATGTTGATAAAAACTCTTTGGCAAATAACTCATTATTAGGTACCAACTCTAGCGTCTTATACTCGTGATAACTTCTAAACGAAATGTCGGATTGGGATGAAACCAAAAGTATTTTACTTCTACATAAATACCCTTGATAACATAGTGCTTAATTTGGATAAGGATTAATATTACGATACACATTTAAAGTACTTTCTTTCTTCAGACGATTTAATAATTTTTTCGAACGCAAAAGCGGTTATTGTGACTAAACCATGATAGTTAGATATATGCTCTCGCGGACTTTTTTGTAGATCGTAATGGGCCCTACAAACCCGTAATACATTATTTTGTTCTATTGTCAATAGTCTTTGCAGCGCACGCAAAATTAGGTTTTCGATTTCACACCTTGGGTTAGAAAATAGCAATTTTCTTACGGATCCCTAATTTTTTTGAAAATAAAATATAGCCTATAGCCTTCCTCGATAAATGGACTATCCGACACTGAAAGAATTTTTCAAATCGGACCAGTAGTTCCTGAGATTAGCGCGTTCAAACAAACAAACAAACAAACAAACTCTGCAGCTTTATAATATTAGTATAGATTAGGTATTTACTAGAGATGGGCCGATCATTACTTTTGCCGACTAGCCGACTAGCCGATTAGTCGGCCCTAAAAAGGCCGACTAGTCGGCCGACTAATCGGCCAAACCGATCGTGGTTACGGACATTTCCGTAACTCTTCGTTTACAGCTGATTCGCGCCCCAGTCGCAAACGCCGCCTGCGAACTTGGTTTCTTCATTTTTGCTTCTGTAAGGATCGTAGTTGGAGGTGTGTTTTAGTGTAAAAAATAATTTTGTGTAAAGATATTATTATTATTGTTGATTGAAGTGAAGAGTTAAATGAAAAAGAAAATCACTTGTGCCGATGTTTTTTAAACAAGTGGACGATGTTTTTTGTTTTTTTTTTTGAAAGCCTGCCAAAGTGATTCTGCTGAGCTTGATGAAAGCTTGAGTAGAATCCAACACTCCAACACCATACTCACTGCGAACGCAGACAATGCAGTATAGCGTCCTATACTATGGCGGCCTAGTGAGATGCATTTTCTCACGCCGCCTGCAGGACCCGGGATCATAGTGGAAGGGAAACACGTGCGCTGGTAGTACCAAACAGTTAAAAACTGCTCGGCACAGGAAGGCAGAACGGAACCGTTTAGTTCCAAAGCGTATTTCTACGACTCTGAAGCGGTGGCTTCTAATGCCAGTACGTGTTGTCCTGTAGAAGATGGGAGAACGTGGGATTAGTTGGAAGAGCTCTTCAGAATACTGTCCATGGTAAACACGCTAGAGGACTGTCACAGAGGCGATATCTCTCCGCAAGTGCAAAGGCTCAAGGGACTCGGTGGCATCGGGACTGTTGATAATGCGGACAGCTGGCCGCTGCAACCGATCAAGAGCATCAAGCAAATTCTGTGTGGATCCATCAAAAAGATGAGAACAGTCCTCCACGAACGAGCGAACCTGGGTCTTATAAAGAAGACAGATGCTCGGGCGCAAAGAACTATCTTACCCTATTAAGTACGCGAAGTTTCCGCGAGGCCGCCTTAGTAATGCTCTCGATTTTTTTTATGTATTTGCTGCCAAATGACTCTGCCCTGCCTGATGGAAATCATGAGCAGAATCCAAAAGTGCTGGTCACAATCCTCAATGTAGGTAGTAGGTAGGTAATAAGGACAATGCAGAAGTGTGTGGACACACAGGACAGCGTGACCTGGTGAGATGCTTTTTCACGACCCGCTGAATGGACCCGATGACCTGGTGAGATGCTTCTTCACGATCCGCTGAATGGACCCGAGATCGTAGTGGGAAGGAAACACGTGCGCTGGTAGTGAGTTCCAAGTTTTGACCGCTCAGCACAGGAAGGAAGAACCGAAGGGATGAGTGCGAGAACGTATGTCTACCACTCTGAAGCGGTGACTTCCGAGGCCGGCACGTGTTGTCCTATAGAGGAAGGGAGAGGAGAGGAACAGTTGGAAGAGCTCTTTAGAACACTCACCATGATAAAGGCAATAGAGGACTGCCATGGGGGCTATATCTCTTCGCAACTGCAGAGGCTCAGCTCAAGGGACTCGGAGGCTTAGGGACTGTCGCCAATGCGGATTGCTCGCCGCTGTAACCGGTCGAGAGCGTCAAACAGATACTGTGCGACACCATCGCAAAGATGAGAACAGTACTCCACACACGAGCGAACCTTCTTTTTTTTTTTCTTTTTTTTACGCGGGAATGCATTGTGCACCATACCCTCCGTGGGGGGTCCCCCCCACATGAAGGACGTGTGTGGGACTCGATGGTCTACCCACTAAACCCCGCAGCGGCTTACCTCGGCAGTCGGGAGGAACTCCAGGAACGCATCAGCGGTTTCTGGAAACCCTTCTGCCGTATCTCATGACTGAGGTACATCCCGGGGTAACCATAGTCACCCCCGGGGCGGGTCGCTGTTGCGCCTCCTACCGTTCTACACAGTAAGAGTCGGAACACCGACCCTCCTTAGACGACAACCCCCGGCCGCAGCGGGGTGTCACCGGTCTCGGGCCGTTTGTAGCGGCCACATCTCTCAACGTCTTTCCAACGTTTTTCCTCAACGTCTGCCAGCTTGACTGCAAGTTGTCCAAAATATCGCCCATGAACTGTGCTGTTGTCTGCCTAACAATTATTATGTTGCCATGGGCTAACATTGTGGGCTAAAGAAGAAACAGTGTGGGCGACAGGACGGAGCCCTGAGGTACGCCAGCGTTTACCTCTAGAAAATCAGAGGCCACGCCGTCGCATTGGACCCTAATGCTGTTATGTGTAATCAATGTCAATGATTATTTCTCGTGGTGGAAAGGAAAAAAGTGCAAACACTACAAGCAAACATTTTGTTTAATAAATGTCAGACTCAGATATGTTTATTATCAGCAAGTAATTTTAGAAACTGGTTACCAAAAGAAAGATTGCTTTGTTTTACATTTCAAAATGTCTAAAACTGATTATAAAATAAAAATTGACAAATATATTATTGAGAAATACATACAAAGTAATAAGCCGAATAGTCGGCGCTTTTTGCCGACTATTCGCCGACTAGTCGTCGACTACGATTGTTGCCGGATAGTCGGCTTTACCGACTAGTCGTCGACTAGTCGGCACATCTCTAGTATTTACCTATGAAATTGCCGTTCTTCAGTACTGGTCATTTCAAATAAAAAAAAGTTTGTAATGGCTCTGTATTCTAAATTCAAATTAATTTTGTTTTAAAACCATGACATTCTATTTACAAACTCAGTCTTTTGTTTTTTGATTAGCGTTGTATTTTCATTACATTTGAACATTTTTCGTCATAATGGATACTTTAAAAATTCGTGTAATTATGGAATATGAGTTCCGTCGTGGCACCAACGCGACACAAACGGCACGTAACATCAAAAACGTTTACGGAGAGAACTGTACAAACGAACGCACAACCCGTTATTAGTTTTCCCGGTTCCGTTCTGGAAATTTTGACTTAAAAAATGAAGCTCGTGATCGTCCGGAGACTTTGGTTAACAATAATGAATTAAAGGCGATTGTGGAAGCTGACGAAACTCAATCAACAGCTGAGCTAGCAGCAGCTTTTAATGTAAGCATCAAAACAAAATTGATCCATTTGCGACAAATTGGCAAGGTAAAAAAGGCTTGATAGATGGGTGCCCCACGACCTTAACGATCGCCAGCGCAACGTACGCGTCGAGACCTGCCTTGCGCTGCTCAACAGGCAAAGAAATGAAGGATTTTTTAAACGATTGTTACGTGCGACGAAAAATGGATTCTGTTCGACAATCTAAAGTGCCTAGCAAGTTGGTTAGACCCTGGTTCAGCACCAAAGCAATGCCCTAAACCAAATATGACCCCTAAAAAGATGATGGTCACTGTTTGGTGGTCTAGTGCGGGTGTGATTCACCACAGCTTTTTACAAAACGGCATGAGCATTAATGCAGATGTGTACTGTGAAGAACTAGAGAGAATGATGGAGAAGCTTGCACATCTGCAACCAGCTTTGGTCAATCGGTCGTCCCCACTGCTCCTTCACGACAACGCGCGACCCCATACTGCGCAACAGACAGTCTCCAAGCTGCAAGAGCTAGGGTTGGAAGCTCTCCCTCATCCGCCATGCTCACCAGACCTTGCACCTACCGACTATTACTTTTTCCAAAATTTAGACAACTTTTTAGTGGGTAAAAAATTCAATTCCCGAGAGGCAGTACAAAATGCCTTTGAAGAGTTTGTTGCCTCCCGTCCAGCTGATTTTTACAAGGAGGGCATCAATAAACTGCCAATGCGTTGGCAAAGCTGTTTCTTAAACTTAGGCATTATGGTGTTAATGGTATTGCTTTGGAACTAATCGTTTCCTACTACTAACGCTGGCTGAAACCTACGAATTAGATCAAAATAATGTACTGAAGTATTGTATACCTTAAAAAGTTCCACTAAAAAGTCCGCGATGGTATAGGTATGTTTATCTCAGGGATAACCCACAATAACCATTTTTATTCCTTTCTTTTTACGAAAAATAATGGCTTATTGACGAAGCGATTTTAAGTAATACAGCATTAATCCTTATTCAATTAAATACTTTATATACATTGTGCATTTAATATAGATCAATATGGCCCTTTACAGTATGTAATTTAAATGAATATATTCGAAAATATTACAGATTTAAAATGCACGAATCGTGTCTTCGGTGGGTGGGTGCATCTGAAATCCACCCCGCAAAGCCGGGGCGGGTCGCTAGTATCTTTATAATATAATGTCTGTACCTAGTTTACTATACAGACAAGGCCACAAATAATCTTCAGTGTGTTCAAACCTTAATCAAAGCCTAGCTATGAACTCTAGCACATTTCAAGTGTGACACAAACATGTTTAATGTCATGTGTTAATTGGTATGTACAGCACGGTCCGAGGCAAGGCAGCGTACGAGGGTGAAGGCAAGACCACCGTGCGGGTGATCAACCAGGACTATGAGCTGGGACTTATGATCGACTCTTATGCAACAGTAAGATCTACTCGTACAATCAAAATAATCAATATAGCATAATAAAACATGTGTTTTGCTGGCGTGCCTAAGATAGGATAGTTAACATCACGCTAAGGGTCCGTTCACACAGACCGGCTCGGAGGAGAAAGCATATTTTCCTCACATTGGAAACAGAGGTTTGAGTAATTGTAGAAAGGTTTATTTTTGCATGTGCACTTCTTTTGTCATCAAGAATGCTTGAACGCACTTAGTGTGAAATAATAAGAGGAGCCGATCGGCTCCGATTGCGTGCTCTTTTTCGCTCGCGCAGCTGATCGGCTCTGATTCTCTTCCACAGCCGGTCTATGTGAAATAGTTGGCGGCTCCGCTCCGGCCAATTCCAAGCGTATACGATCCGGTCTGTGCGAACTCTATACCGTTTAAAAAAAATCCTGCCTCCCAAAACAAAAACCTCACTCATGCAAACCTTAATTATTCCTATTATTGACTATGGTGATGTGTGTTATTTCGACCTGAATGCAGACCTCCTAAATAAACTAGACCGTCTTCTCAATAACTGCATTCGATTCATATTTAATTTTCGCAAGTATGATCACGTATCTGCTTTACGTTCCCAATTAAAATGGTTACCCATTCGTCTACGTCGTAATCAGCGAGCGCTGACCTCTCTCTTTTCACTTCTTAATTCCCCATTCTCACCCACTTATTTTGATCCCGATTTGCGTTACCTTTCCTCTAATCACAACAGAAACCTCCGCTAATCTGCAACTCCTATGTCCTCCCCACAACTCCGATTTCGTTAACGCCTCATTCTTTGTGCAAGCAGTGCTGCTTTGGAATTCGCTTCCACTTCCACACACACAGGATGTCCACTACCCGTTACAGGTTTAAAAAGAGCGTGCACAATCACCTTCTTCAGATGGCGGAATAATTTTTTCAACAGTACTCTTACTTATAGTCTACTTTCTACAGTGTACGATTATTACGTATCATGTATTTATATGTATTATGTTTATTTTATTTTATGTTATATTTATTTGTGTATGTATTTATATATTTATATGCATTTTTATAACTTTATGTCAATTGCATCTATACCTGTTGCTGATTACAACTTTAACCTCGATGCACCTACCTTACCAGATCTCTACACCCCCCAAAGGTTGGCTGATAGAGAATGCCCTGGGCACTAAGTCTGCCGATGTACATAAGTGCATGAAGTTGTTAATCACTACATAGTATAAAACAAAGTCGCCTTTTCTGTCCCTATGTCCCTTTGTGTGCTTAAATCTTTAAAACTACGCAACGGATTTTGATGCGGGTTTCTTTAATAGATAGAGTGATTCAAGAGGAAGGTTTTTATGTATAACAAATGCATAATATAGTATGGGAACACTGTTAATTTTCGAGGTTTCTAATGTGATGTAGCAAATAAACACGTTTTTTTGCGCTTACATTGCAAACGCTGGTTGCACCCTACGAGATAGATCAAAATAATGTACTACAGTATTGTACACCTTAAAAAGTACTACAAAAAAGTCCGCGACGGTATATGTCTTATCTCTTAGGGATAACCCACAACAACCATTTTTTATTCCTTTCTTTTTACGAGAAATAATGGCTTATTTACGAAGTGATTATAAGCAATACAAAATGAATCCTTATACAATTAAGTAGATTAAATACATTGTGCATTTAATATAGATCAAAATGGCCCTTTACAGTATCTAATTTAAATGAATATATTCGAAGATATTACAGATTAAAATGCACGAATCGTGTCGTCGGCGGGGGCGTCTGAAATCCACCCGTGCGAAGCCGGGGCGGGTCGCTAGTAAATAAATAAAAATAAAAGAAAAATGCGAGCCGATACTCTCCGAGTCGGTCTGTGTGAACGGACCCTTAGACCAATAGGAGCTGATCATGATTGAAGAGATACGCGGACGAAGGTGCGTTAGTCAGCTCGTATTTTATACATAGGTTTGACAAAACACACTTATTTTAAGCAACTTCAAGGTAGCATAAGCTTTTATGTTCCGAATTACTTTTTTAATATGAACGAGACATTTAATTTTAAATTAATTAAATGCAATATGTTGTTCCAGTATGGGTTCAAGCTGAACAACGGTCTGACGGTGCTCGGCCCCATGGCCATATTCCCCAGGTAAGGGTTTGTTCCGGCTAATCTATGCAACTGCTCGCCCAATTCGACGCGACTTTAACTAGCAGATAGGAGGAGTAACTTAGGGTACTTTTTTCAGACTAGCTTCGTCCCGCGGCGTTACTCGCGGTTGTTGTTTGAATCTCAGATTACAATAGAAAACCAGATAGACCGTAAAGAACAGGACAATGAATCTACAAAGTAAATATGAATTAGAAAGCGAATACATTCTCGCGGCAGTGTTTGACAAACCGCCATATTGTGTTCACGTCACGAGTGATTTTTGATTTAACACATCATTAAACACTGTAAGAGTAGTACCCAAAAACAAAAAAAAGAAGATGGTATATCTTTTCACTGGTAAATACAGATTATTTAGTTGCTATAATTATTTATTTACCCGATAATTATTTTGTTGTGTCGGAAAAACCAAAACCTCAACCGTAGTTCGACTGTGATTCCAGTTTTTGTCTATTTTTTTCCTTCAATTAGGACATTAATTATATAAAATTATAGGTATGTAACTTCTCAAATTTTTCAAAGTTTTATTGGCAACCAAACGATTTTCATGAATTTAAGGAAGATCATCTAAATCACGGGATTGATCACAAAGTGAACCTGATAAAGTTATTGATTGAAAAATAATAGGTCTTTACCTATGAAATTGCCGTTTTGTATGCAATAAGTGAAAGTACTTATTTTTTCAAACTTTTTTATTTCTGTTATTCGAAGTAATCACCCATGCAGACTGTCTGTTGGGAACTGTACCAAATTATGTTGTCAGTTCAGACAGTCTCCAAGCTGCAAGAGCTGGGGTTGGAGGCTCTCCCTCATCCGCCATACTCACCAGACCTTGCACCTACCGACTATTACTTTTTCCAAAATTTAGACAACTTTTTAGTGGGTAAAAAATTCAATTCCCGAGAGGCAGGCATAGAAGGTAGTAGAGCCACGCTGATTTCAGCACGAACGGGCCGGCTCGACCGGGGCGGTACTACCCTCGCACAGAAAACCAACGTAAAATGACAGCGTGCTGTCGTGTTTCGTTGGTGAGTGCGAGACCGGAGGCCCAATTAGTCTAGTCAACAAGTTCCATACTTGTTGACTAGACTAAAAGATGCAGCAGCATCACTAGGCCGCCATGGTGTGGGTCGCCATTCTGCATTGTCTGCATTTGCAGTGAGCATGGTGACCACCACTCTTGGATTTTGCTTATGCTTTCCATCAGGCAGAGTAGAGTCATTTTGGCGGGCCAAACATAAAAAAAAAAGACAGTACAAAATGCCTTTGAAGAGTTTGTTGCCTCCCGTCCAGCTGATTTTTACAAGAAGGGCATCAATAAACTGCCAATGCGTTGGCAAAGCTTTTTCTTAAACTTAGGCATTATGGTGTTAATGGTATTGCTTTGGAACTAATCGTTTCCTACTTGAAAGATAGAATTCAACATGTAGATGTCAATGGTGCGAGGTCATCTGGATTACCTGTTACTATGGGCGTTCCGCAGGGCTCTATACTGGGTCCTCTACTTTTTCTCATATATATAAATGACTTACCGTATTATTTAAAAGATCTCTGTGATATAGTTCTATTTGCTGATGATACGTCACTTATTTTTAAAGTCGATCGTAAGAAATCAGTTTTTGACGATGTGAATAGGGCACTAAATGATGTATTGAATTGGTTTACAACGAATAATCTTCTACTGAATTCAAATAAAACAAAGTGTGTGAGATTTACTATGCCAAATGTAAAACAACTAGGCACTAATCTAACTATAAATAATGAAATCATAAGTATTGTAGACTCAACAGTATTCTTAGGAATTACATTAGATAGTAAACTTCAATGGGGAGCACAGATAGATAGCCTTGCGGGTAGACTTAGTTCGGCAGCTTATGCAGTATGGAAGGTACGTCAGTTCACTGATACGGACACAGCTAGGTTAGTTTATTTTAGCTACTTTCATAGCGTCATGTCCTATGGTATACTACTTTGGGGCAAGGCGGCTGATATTAAAACGATTTTTATTCTACAAAAACGAGCCATCCGCTCGAAGAGAGACTCTAGCACCTAAAATGTACATTGGTACAATTTAGGTGCTAGAGTCTCTCTTCGAGAGTTGTTTAAAGAAATAGGTATTTTAACTGTTGCCTCACAGTATATATTTGCTAATATTATGTTTGTTAGACACAACATTAATGACTATAAGAAAAACAGTGATGTACACAATATTAATACTATAAACAAATCTAAACTCATTGGTACCTATCATCGATTACATAAGGTACACAACTCGTTCGAAGGTCTTGGTGTACGTTTTTATAATAAAATTCCTATACATGTAATCGACCTTCCTGTAAATAAATTCAAGCTAACTGTAAACAATCACCTTATTAGGAAAGCCTACTATACGATCAAGGATTATCTAAACGACAAACAGTCATGGGCTTAAGGTGTCATTAGAATTTAAATAGATACACACAAACTTCTTTGTCTTTTAATAAAGCTAAATATTAACAAACAATTGTTAGTTGAAAGTAATGCGTGGCGATTATTATGGTAATTTAATTAGTAGTGATTTTTATCAGTATCTCGACTATGGTTTGTCATGCTCACTAAATTGTCATTGCTTGCGGTGTCGTCGTGGGGCGGGTCGTTTCCTTCCCTCTGATATGGCGAAGGAGATGATGGCTGGTCCATGCGTCATACTCGTGAACGGGTGCTGCTTGGGGTGACTGGTCGGCCTAGTCAGCGATTCTTTAGACAATACTATTATTCTGGTTAGTTCAACTGCAACCCTAGCCTCTTAATCCAGTCACGAATTATTTTCAACAGTAGATTTTGCAACTGAATGTAAGTGGATGTGCACCTTGTTTCTATTTTGTTCTATGTTTAATAGACTCAAACCTTCAACGTTATCACTGAGTGTTTTTTTTTTGTTTGTGCGTTAGATTTTGGAGCTTTTTAATAAAAGGAATTTCAGGTGGCAACAGCTTGCATACTGTTTACCTTACATGTAATACTAACACTATTGTACTTGAAAATCAGATTTTGAAAAAGAGTAGCCATGAGTTTCTTTGCCAGTATTCTTCTCATGAGCTCTACGCATTTTGGAAACTGGAAGTTATGGATCGACACAGGCAGGCAGTAGATTTTGGTGTTTTCGCCTAACTTACCTCGACAATACAGCACATGCTGTGGCCTCTGTTTGTGTCGATCTATGATTTTTAACTATAGCTTCAATTTGACGTTCATAAGTGTCACTTGGTGTCTTAGATGAATAAATAATTTTGATTTGATTTGATTTAAAGATGCGTCGATTGCATGGGTGATTACTTCGAATAACAGAAATAAAAAAGTTTGAAAAAATAAGTGCTTTCACTTATTGCATACAAAACGGCAATTTCATAGGTAAAGACCTATTATTTAATGGTACGATTACACTACATAGCGAAATTGGAAACTAATTGTCGAAATTTACACGCAAAACGACAATATTATAAAAAGTTAGTGCAAAATAAATGTTTGCTGAGAGCTTTGGCGCCAGGGGGGGGGGGGGTCATAAAATCTTGGTCAAGTAACAAGAAGCCATAATTTAATTTTGATAATAAATCGATACAGATAAAAAGTAGGTATTTTGATAATGTATGTAAGTGTAATACCTAATGTAAGTATTGTACTTGGTTTTCCCGGGTTGTTTCAGCACTTGAGCGTGAACGCCCAGGCTGCCCATAGTTTTTGAGGGATTTGTCAAAATTGCGCTCAATAATGCCCGCGATCGTGGACCTTTGTAACATCAGGGAATGGTATAGTAACCTTACGAACTTGTCAGCGACAACCAACCCCGCGTCTATGCGTGCCTCTATAGATCCCATAGCGGTGATGCCAAAACTGACAGACTCATTGAGCACATCCAGATGGCTACAGACTTCGTGCAGCAGCAGATCCCGTCCGCAGAAAACGTCTTATTTGGTGATTTTTCTCACCATTGCCTTGTTCGGAGTACAGTGCCTCTCACATGCTCGCCGCGATCGCGAGTTGCACGCAGCTGCCGTGTGTAGCACTACCAGTCAGCAGATTTTGTCGCACTACAGTCCTAACCTTGGAGACAGGTCTGCTTTTCGCCTTATGATCCCAACACCGCTGCTGATGTGGTGGTGCAGGATGTGGAGCTTTTTATTTCATCCTCTGTGGTCCCCATTGGTGGCAAATGTCGGTCCTGGTTTTAGTCTATCTTCTAAAAAGGCTTCTCGCAGGAAGCAAAGCTTGAAAAAGGAGTACAACTTTGCCACTAAGTCCTTCAAGAGAAACATTGCAAGGGCGAAGTCGGAGCACATTGCTAGGAGTCGCGAGAGGCTTAAGCTTTTCCTCTGGTAACTCGGACGTTCTAGTCTCTTGCAAAGGCTATCGAAGAGAATTTCGGTAAGCCATTCTTTCCACCTGTACACATAGGAAATAATTCGTTGGCCTATGGCAAAGGACAAAGCCGACCTTCTAGCCAAACTTTTTGCGTCTAACTCGACCTTGGTTGTCGGGGAACAGGATCCACCTACCATACCGCGGTGCGAGAGTTGCATGCTGGATATCCACTACTACCAACGCTCAGTGCGTTTAGAACTTCTATCTCTAGATATACATAAGTCGAGGGGCTCCGATATTGTGTTGAAGATGTGCGCTCCAAAGTTGGCACCGGTCTTGACGCGTCTTTTTTAGCTCTCCTACTCTTCTTGTGTAGTCTCATTGGACATTGCGAAGGTCTTCTATCGGGTCTGGCACAAAGCGCTTCTTTCGAATCTCCCTTCCTATGGGCTTCCTGTGAAATTACGCGAATGGGTCACTAGCTTTTTAGAAGATAGAAGCATAAAGGTCGTATTCGACGGTGGGAGCTGTAGCTGACTTCATATCTGTGAATGCTGGTGTCCCCCAAGGTTGTGTGCTATCGCCTACTTTTTTCCTCCTCCATATCAATGACATGTTGCAAATTAGCGGCATTCGTTGTTATGCAGATGACAGCACGGGCGATGCTCTCGATATCGGCCGCACTAATATTTCTCGGAAAAACTTCATTGAGAGTCGAAACAAACTTGTGTCTGAAATTGAAACTCTTTGGAAAAGGTCTCAGATTGGGGTAGACTTAATTTTAATTTAGTACAATTTCACCGCTGAAAAACTGCCCTTGGTCGTATGTACTCGTTTTGAAGACACTCCCTTCTCTGCCTCAGCCAATATTGGAATACTTGGTGACATATCGAGTGCAGTCCAGTTTCGTGGCCATTGGGAGGGTAAGGTCAAATTGGCCTCGAAGAAGCTTGGCGTTATCAATAGATCAAGAATGTATTCCACGCCGGCTCACCGGCTTCTGCTTTATAAGGCGCAGGTTCGGTCTCATATGAAATACTCTTCTCAACTTTGGCCAGGGGCACCCTAGTACCAGCTCCTCCATCTGGACCGCATCCAACGGAGAGCGATTCGAATCGTCGACTGCCAAGATGTTTCAAATAGGCTGGCTCTCTGGCAATGTGTAGAGATGTGGACTCGCTAGGCATCTTCTATCGCATTTACTATGGGGAGTGCTCCGAGGAATTGATCGAATTAATGCCTGCCGCCTCTTTCCGCCATTATCCTACGCGACAGCAGTTTCATCCCCATCGTTTAGACGGTTGGCAGTCCACAACTGTGCGCTTTTCTAGAAATTTTCTGCCTCGCACAACAAAACTGTGGAATGAACTGTCGCCTGCGGTATTCCCGGACCAATACGACCTTCAAACTTTCAAGAAAACAACGTAGGTACTCCTTTTCAAAAGGTCGGCGACGCACTTGCGACGCCTCTAGTGTTGCAGGTATCCATGGGTGGCGGTAATCGCTTACCATCAAGCGATCCGTCTGCTCGTTTATTACATAAAAAAAACTTTGCCACTTGATTAGGCCATTGTACATGGGTTTAGAAGTACTGTACTTAAAAATATCTATATTTAAATAAGAAAATCAATTTTTCTTTTACGTCTTCGCCCAAAACGCGTTATCACTTCTATTGCTACTTCAAGGGGTACGTTTTTATAGACGTAGAGAAATGTTAGTCTGGTTAGACGTTCTTCAACCTTATTGTGACAAAAAATATATTTAAGGAACTTTATGTTTAACAAATTAATTTAGGTCATGGACACAGCCCAGGGGGGGGGGTCATAACCCCCATGACCCCCACCTGGATCCGCCCTTGATTACACGCACAAAGATGTACGTGTTCCTACAGTGTCGCTGCCGGCTGTCACGCACACTAAAATAAATAAATCGGCGTCATGTTATTTGACAAGAATGTTCCATCTGGTTTTCTTTTGTAATCTGAGGTTTGAAAGGTACAACATTGTTTGTTCCAAACTCAAGTAATTCCTGTATCTTTGTGTGACGCTAGTATTTCTGACACGTGACTCGGTCTGTTGTGTCTCCACGGAAGCTCTCGGTCTTCATCAATTTACTCACTTCTGCTTTGGTAATTTGGCTCCTTTTCCTAATTTGGCACATGCTCCTGCACAGGCTTAGGCCCTAGTGGCTTAGTTGGTCTCCACGTCGCTTTCTACTGCGCCAAGCGAAGTTTTTTTAATTAAAAGACAACTCCCGTGTTAGGAATATACATCCTATGTCGCGGGAAGACTTTACAAACATACATGAAATGAACACAAAGAATACCAAGACTCAGAACAACAATTTGTGGATCACACAATACTTGAACCCACAACACTTGGCGCAGTAGAAAGCGGCGTGGCGACCTCTTAAAATACTAGGCAGACCGCACAGTTAAATCGTAGCAGGCAGTGAGTTGAGACCGCGCTGTTTGCAGGACGGTGCTATCGTGGCAGGTGGAGAGCGCGGACAACGTCACCGAGGAGACGCTCGCGCTCTTCAAGCTGCTGGAGCCGCGCGTGGACCTGCTGGTGAGCGAGCCCTCCCCCTCCACCTCCCCCCTCCCCCCTGCCCCCACTCGTGCTTCCTAACCGACCAGCGATACGGTTTCAGGTGTTGGGACTAGACTCGAAGGAGCCTTCTGTGGTTAACCGAGTGTTCCGCGCGACGAAGAAAGTCGGCCTCAACTCCGAGATCCTGGCCACCGAGCACGCCTGCTCCACCTTCAACTTCCTCAACGCGGAAGGAAGGTGAGACAACGAACAAGAGCTCGACGCAACGGCTGACTATCCAAAAATTTTTGGCCGTATTCTTTAAATTTGAAATCACTTCATATTTTGAAAGTATTCATTATTATAAAATTACTTTTTTTTATTGAATAACAGGGACAAACGAGCAAACGTTTCGCCTGATGGTAAGCGAGTACCGCCGCCCATGGACACCCGCAACACCAGAGGCGTCACAAGTGCGTTGCTGGCCTATTAAAAAGGAGTATGCTCTTTTCTTGAAGATCGTATTTGCTTATTGTTTCGCCATAAAAGTATTTGTTCAGTCGCTGGCATCGGGTTCGCATCCTTGTAATATGTCTACGGGAGTGCCGCTGTGTGTGTGTGTGTATCCTATAATTTTCAATTTCATCTACATTATGATCGGAAAGGGAGTTGTAGGGATGCTGTTCGTCAGTGGCAGTGGGAGCTAGAGACAGACCCTGCACCGTGGAGGGTGTGGTATACTGACTGCACGGTTGGCCTAGTAGTTTAAGCGGTCGCCAAGCCGCTTTCTACTGTTCCAAGTTTTGTGGGTTCAAATCTCACATGGGAACACTTTGTGTGATGCACAAATTGCTGTTCTGAGTGTGGGTGTTCTTTATGTTTGTAAAGTTCCCCGCGACACATTATATATATACCTAATGCGGGAAATGTCTAAAAAAAAAATACTGATGTGGTGACGGCAGGTCGGTGGCGGCGGCGCTGCTTCCCCCCCTCACCATCACCAACATGTCGGAGGACGACATGCTGGCGCACAAGCTGCACTACCACGACGTGTTCAACGCCTCCAAGTACTAGCCACCCTCACCCCCTCACCCTCCTCACCCCCTCACCCCCTCACCCCCTCACCCTCCTCGCCACCACCCGCCGGGCGCGGCGTGACAACGTAGACTCCACGTCTATTGAAATGTAAATACTGGCGACAGATGTTATTTAATACACCTTAGTCAAATTGTTATTCATATTTTGTATTTTATTTCATCTCAATAATGACATGTCCAAAACTACATTCCTAGTCACGTGGTGAGTTTAAAAGTACATTAATGTCAGTCACATGACAATATACATTCGTCTCAAGGCGTATCCAAAAGTAGTACGTTCCTAGTCATATGACGTGTTATAATTATATTCCTAGTCACTAACGAAGTCCCCTGCGCATCTCCTTGTACACTACACCAGATAGTTTATAATCTACACACGCGAAGGTCGGGGCGGATTCCCGGATCCGAACTACACACACCGAGCACAATCACTTTGCGAGGAACCGCAATAATTACATTAAGTTTATACAATCAAAGCTCGTCAAACGCAGTGGCCGAAACTACACACATCAAAAGTGTCTAGGGATCAACATATATTTTTGCAATAACTTTTCTCCTGATTGATATTAATTAAAATTTTCTTTAAGGATTCATCAAATAAAGTGTTTTCGTTTGTCACAGTAACGATAAACCAAGTCACCTTTGCATTAATAAAGAAATTTGCCATTTTCCTAATAAAGGGATTTTGACATTTGAACCACTAACATTAAAGTTCGAAAAAAAGACTGAAATAACAGTTTTCTTTAAAATTTTATTAGGTAACTTAAACAATTAATAATCCGTGTTTCTACCGCGAACACTAACAACACAAGAACATCGGTTTGGCATACTCAAAATGAGTTCATCCAAACACGCTGTGGAATGGCCGCCCATGTTCGTTGCAACAACAAAAAAAGGTCTTCTTGCGACTGGATACCCTCCATATTCGGCAGAGCTCTTCTCTGTAGCATATCCCATGCATGCTCAATCGGGTTCAAGTCTGGTGACTGAGCAGGCCAGGGCCAAAGCCACATCTCAATCTCAAGAAATCCGCATAAAAATGCTTGATCCCTAGACACTTTTGATGTGTGTATACACATACACACACTGAAGCTTTACAATCTTGTTCTAGCAAATTCTATAAACCGAAATCACGAGGCGTCGCCATTGCTCCCGATACAAGCAAATGACGCGACATACAAACACTCGGTAAATATATTAACTATGTTGATGCGCCTGGCACAGGCACAGGCACTGATCATCAACACTCAACCATAACTTGGCCCGCACCAAGCCACGCCCGCGCGTGTTTATTTATCGAAAGGCAGTCCTTCTCGAGACTTCGATCTACTTAGCGAATGCCATTTTGATTTAACCCAAAGTGTCACCTATGTTAAACCCTAGTGTGGCCACTACAAATTACGTTTACTACGTTCGGTTTCGAACAATAACTGTGATTACAATTAAAAAAAACAATTTAAATTATTTGTGTGTGTAAATGTGACTATAGTCAAGGTTTGTAATATGAGTTTTTATTTATATAATATCTTTCTTTTACCCTAACGATCGATGTAGTAAAAGTTGAGGTTGTAGCACGGGCGTAGCCAGGGGGTGGTTTTCGGGGTTCAAACCCCCCCGAAATGTTTGTACACTATTGAAATTAATAATATTAAACATTGAGAGGCGAGTATAATAAGTAATATTAGACCTATATCTATTTTGTATTCTCGCTCTATTGTGACCTGACATCTCTCTACCGTCATCATTACTGGCAACACACACAAAAACTTTCGTTTTAAGTTTTGAGTCTCTGCAGTGTTTCGGAGAAGATGTAACGCAGTTTTCCGAACGCTACTCAGTCGAGTTGGACTCGACGATTAACCTCTTCAATTTGTATAGTGGCGGTAAGTCATAGTATCAAGTCAAGTCATAAGTATTAGGGTCCAGTGTTGTCGTGTATGACTATCCATAGAACTTCTTCTAGTTTTTGGACTTCCATACTCCGTACCAAAACCGAAACCCTTATGGGATCACTTCACCTTCGTGGCCTGTCTGTCTGTCTGTCTGTCCGTCTGTCAAGAGCTTTTTCTGAGAAACGCATTTAAATATCAAGTTGAAATTTATATCAAATACCTAGGCATTTAGTCAAAATCAAAACAATCCAACTTCTAAGTCGACGGGATCAAAAGGGCCTTTTATGGTCCGTTTTGCAGCGTAATTTGATACTCTCAAGGAAATCAAAAAATACTACGAGGTACCTCCTGATGACCAAGAATCAAGGTCTAAGGACTCTAGGTCCGCGAGTCCGACTCGCGCTTGGCCGGATTTTTATTATATTGAAACCGAAACCTGGCTACGTCCGTGGGTTGTAGATATTTTTTACAGATTTTAGGCAGTTCGATTCCCGGGTGTGGAAAGCGAATTTTCGGAAATCTTTGAATGCTGTTTTCTTTTCAAAAATAAAGGAATGTTTTCTTTTAGTAAACTTTTATATCTACAATATTAGAGTAGGTACCTTCTTTCCCTTCAGGTGCCATTACAACATTCCACCCTGTACACAGGGTTACGGTTCAGTCCAACTATTACTCTTAAGGGCATGTAGTTTACATTGTTTCTGACTGATTTCACTATGAAACACCCTATCCTAAATCTAACCGTTTTTGAGATATTTGAATTTAATTGTTTTTACAAAAAAGCCCGATTTAGGCTGTTAGCTTAGATATTTTGAAATGTGTAAGTCTTATGACTATTACCTATTTGATTTTGACATGTATAATAAGGTGCTTTATGAGCTTAATAACCAATATTATAGGTACGTAAAATGAATAAATAAGTCGTTGTAGACGATGCAATTTTCGTCGCCGGAAAATGCATTGTCAGCGTTCGAGCAGGCTGTAAATGAGGTGCTTGCGGAGGACTGGAAAAAGTGTTTCGAAAACTGGTTCAGACGCATTAAATTTTGAAGAGGCTAGAGGAACCGAAGCGATTAGTACGAGATCGTATGTCTACCACTCTGAAGAGGTGACTTCCAAGGCACGTGTTGTCCTGTAGAAGAAGGTATACATACTATAGCGAACTTATTTAATGATTAATGACACGGTGATGAAGGTGGTATATTTACTTGTAGGTGAGATGAATAACACGAAGGTTTGTTGTGATGGTATAATAATATATATTAGGCAGGGGCCAAGGCCCCTGAATACTCTTGGTGTTACATGGTAACACGTGTGGAGAGTATGTGACTAAGTATGAGTGGTTGTATGCCCATTACAGTTTCCTTATATATACTGAAACCTATTGGTACAATGCATATAATCACGTGCTGTACTTGCAGACAATAACTACAAAAGAATTTCTAACTACGTGACCGATAACATCCTTACATCTGAGATATGCTGTTATCGCTTAGCTATGTATACATTCTATTAATTTAACTAATATGAGTATATAGGAATAATATATAGGAATACATACCTACTTAAAGATCTGTCGATTAAACTATTTAGCTATTCCTTTGTCAAACTAGCAAATGAACAGAATTGCAGATGTAAACAAAAGACTCATATACAGACCCGTACGAGTTACTGTGAATAACACAAAGAGAGCGATTGTGGCCAAAGGGAACTTCTATGGCACAAAGCAGGAACTAACTGTCAGATAAGGATTGTACGGCCTATTATATTATCTAACTAGTTGTTGCCCGGGGCTCCGCCTGCGTGTATTTCGGCGGCAAATAGTTGGTAGCCTATGTGTTATTCTGATGTATAAGCTACATATATTACTGTAAAGTTTCATCTAACTCCGTTTAGTAGTTTTTGCGTGAAAGAGTAACAAACTTCCATCCATCCATACTTACAAACTTTAGTGTTTTTTTATGGAATAGCCCGGCAAACAAGCAGACGTATCGCCTGATGGTAAGCGATTACCGCCGCCCATGGACACCTGCAACACCAGAGGCGTCACAAGTACGTTGCCTGCCTTTGGGGAATGGGGAGGGGAGATAGGGGGAGGGGGGTTGGGGTATTGGGCCTCCGGTATCCTCACTCACTCGGTGAAACACAGTGCAAGCACTATTTCACACCGGTTTTCTATGAGGCCGTGGTATTATTCCGGTCGAGCCGGCCCGTTAATGCCGAAGCGTGGCACTCCCACGGCGTTTACAATATTAGTATAGATATTATATTATCTAATACCTTTAAATAAGCAATTATTGTATATTAGTGGTCGCCCAGAGGTCGCAATTCGACCATAATTCTTTTATTTTTTTAACTAGAACTTTCAAGGGTTTCTTTTGTCTAAGGCTATTGATGACGAGCAGATTTCCCTAGTGGCCGTTTGCGGAACTAACGTAAGACAGATGCTTCTACCTGACAGTTTAATATACAGAGCGAGTGCATTGTTATTTAAATTCTTTCTACTATGATTTCATTGATAGACGTCTACGGAGTAGTAAAAAATACTGTAAGACCACTTCGTGAGGGGGATCAGTATTTTAAAAGTGTATCCGTATTTTTATCTGTCACACGTTAGTTCTGCGACTTGCCGCTAGGGAATCTGCTCGTCACCAATATTACCTACACCTCTCTAATCAAAGATTTCATCATGGCTGCTTTTGACATTCAGTATGACAGTATAGACAAAAAATAATCAACATTTTTAGTTAGACTTTGTCATACACGTGGTCTAAGAAAACAAGGTCTAGCATTCCGAGAGCTCCCCGATGTGACGTCACTATCCAGTTACCACTTGATAGCAACATAACACGTAATGAACCAACCAGAAAGAAACAGCGATAGCGATGATGACGTCATGTCTTTCGTCGGAATGCCATACCTGGCCATTACCTGGCGAAGTATATTGCTATACCATGGAAATACATACATCATACATTTGTATAAATATAGATACTTAGGAGATCGTTTTTGGTTTTTTTGAAAGACGGTCCCCATTTCATCTCATCCAAATTTTTTTATTTTTTATTATTAATTTCTTCACGACGAAGACTTGAAGACTCGAACATTTGAAAACTTTAAAAACTTGACATTAGCAGAAATAGCTGATTCAAATAGCTGATTAGCTGGTAGCCATCTCATCAAACGAACAAGTAGATATATTTTTAGTCTTGTCATAAATATTTTACAAAAGTAAACGTAATATTTATTAGCATTACATTGTGTTAGTTTAATACATTAATATAAAACCATTAAAAATATATAAAGCTTATTTGAAGTGGTCTCCATTGGCTGCAAATGCTGCAATACAGTCAATTTAAACGTTGAGGCCAGTTAGCAATAGACACTCTTTCTATGGGAAAATTCTTCACTGCCAATCGTATGGATTGTTTTAGGGACTCCAAATTATCATGGCGTCTAGAGCGAGCCTTACTCTCTAAAACTAACCACAAAGCATACTCCAGTGGATTAAGATTAGGACTATATGACGGCCTGTCTTCAGCTCTGATGAAGGCCGGAACGTTCGTTTCTTGGATTTGGTGGATCGAGCTTTATGACCCGGCACGGGGTCTTGCTGAAAGGACCATTCTTGGTTATTGAACATGGTGTTGTTGAGGGGCTTAACTACCTTTTCAAGAATAGTATCTTGATACACTTGTGCAGCTTGTGCTGATGTTTTGATATCTTTTTCACAAAAATATGGCTCAGTCACTCCTTCATAGCTAACACCCCACCAATCCATCACTGAAGTCGGACAATGTCCACGTTGTACTCTGTTGACTAATTGCGAAGCTTCTTTAGAGCTTTCAGCATAAATACGGTCATTTTGTTTGTTAAAATTTTGCTGAAATTGTAAAGAAAACTCATCCGTAAACAATATTTTTCTGTGACTTCCCCTTGCGTACTGTTTTCCGACTTCAAAAAAAGGAGGAGGGTTTCAATTAGACTGTATTTTTTATGTTTGTTACCTCAGAGCTTTCGACTGGGTGCATCGATTTCGATGATTCTTTTTTATTTGAAATCTGTTGCTTCCCGTGTGGTCCATTTCAATTTGGTCCAGTTCTGGAAGTCGGTTCTTTTTTGTTAAAATTTTTGTTATTTCAAAATAAACTTAATACAATAACAGAGATAATTTTCTTTTTAATTAATGTTAATTTTTAACCGACTTCCAAAAGGAGGAGGTTCACAATTTCAACGGTTTTTTTTTGTTTTTTTTTTTATGTGTGTACACGGATTACTCCGTCAATTTGTGGACCGATTTTGAAAATTCTCTTTGTATTCGAAAGGTCATGGCCATGTGGTCCCATGGCCACCATATCAGGATCTGATGATGGGATCCTAAGGAAATCGAAGGAAACCCTCAAATTTACGTAAGCGCCTGCAATGAAGTTAAAGCAACTGTCTGCATGCCTTCATATTCTGTAGACATAATTTAATTTCATAATATATAAAACGGGTCCTAACGATATCAGAGTTTACCTCAGATAGTCAGTTTACCTCAAATCACTTGAATTATAGTAACCTATAGAAGATAGTCCATTTGAGATTTTATTACAAAAAAATACCTGAAGTCCTTTCGATTTTATACAGCATGTATGTTACCTTTAGTCGTATTCTTTCAAGTTATTTAGGTGAAATGATGATGAGACTTGAGAAAGACTAAAAAGCGAAAAATAAAAAAAAAACTTCGTTTAAAAAAACCGACTTCGAAAACTAAAAGGTATCAAATAACTTAATTTGTATGTGCTTCCTATTCATAGGTTTGAAGTCGGTGCCAAGTCAAAATGTAATAGTAGGTACCGCACCGGAGATATGTAATACAGGCTTCGAGCCTAGTATGGACTCCAGCTCTCACTAGGGAAATTTTTGGAAACTTTAGTTTGTACCTAGATATCTTGTAACCAATTTGTACCTTCCTGTGAGAGAAATAAAGTTTTATTATTATTATTCTCTTTATTAAATTACTATAACATATTATTTACATTTTCAAATATACATATAAAAAAACAAATACATTAAAAAATATAAAAAAATTGTAGACTACCGACTTCGGGTACAGGGACCAAGAAACCGGTGGTTAGGGCTCCAAAGACAAGAACCTCCTCACAATACGAGCCGTGTCAAGTAGGACTGCCTTCTACATCAGACCCTTAATCCAGCCGTCTAACGTGAGCCTCTTAAGGTGTTGGTCGAGGCTCTTGGCAATTAATCCGTGAACAGATATGACTATCGGAACAATGATCATCGAATCAACATTCCACATATAGACAATCTCGTGAGATAAATCCAAATATTTTATTTGTTTCTCTTTTTCAACTTTGACGAGATTCTCGTCATGAGGAACGGCGATGTCGACAATCATTGCGTGGCGCTTCAATCGATCTATCAACACAATATCAGGCTTATTGGCAACAATAGTCCTGTCTGTGATAATAGATCGATCCCAATATAATGTAGCACGACCATTCTCGAGAACTGGGTCGGGCACATACCTGTAGTATGGCACCTCTGAGTTCACAAGATGGTATTTAAGGGCAAGTTGCTGATGTACGATCCTGGCTACTTGGTTGTGCCTGTGCAAGTACTCGCCGTTAGCAAGACGAGAACAACCAGAAATAATATGCCTGATAGATTCTCCAGGACGGTGACATGCCCGACAGATATCAACCGTGTCATCTTTCAGGATATATTTCCGATAGTTATTCGTCATGATGACTTCGTCCATAATCGCACAAACAAAACCTTCGGTTTCTCCAAAGAGATCGCCATACCGTAGCCAAGACGTTTTGAAGACGTAGACGTTTTGAAGTCTATATCAGGCCCATTTAGGGCCCGATAAAACCGACTACTTATTAAACTACTTATTATTATCTATTTAATTAAAAACTGTGTAAGATCAATTAAATGGAATAGGTATGTGTCTACATATATCAGAAATGTGTTGCTTACCTACTCAGTAACGGATTTCTATGAGGTAGGGTATAATAAGTACGATCTATCTAATAGCACTGTGTAAGTGTAAGTACCTATGTATGAATAATGTATTCATGTTTTTAAACGCACTTATTTTTAATCGAAAGCCCAATAATAAAAACTTTCATACAAACTTTCGACCCTTATTTCACCTTCTTTAGGAATAGAATTCCCATAAATGCTAATACAAGTATGTATTGATTTATTTGTAACCAAAAGCCTGAATGCAAAGCTTCTATATGCTATCTATGCTATATAGCTATATATATATATATATATAGCTATTTGTTTAAGTTTTATGTTAACTTTAAAAAAAATAACAAAAAAAACCGACTTCAATCTGGACCAAATTTAAATGGGACCATACGGAAATCTTGAGTTATTCGTTACTTTGTTGCGTACATACATAATCCAAATTGAAGACTTATATGGTTTTCTCATGGATGACATGTCAGAACTGGACCAAATTTAAATGGGACCATTCGGGAAGCACCAGCTTTCAAATAAAAAAAGAATCATCAAAATCGCTTCACCCAGTCCAAAGTTATGAGGTAACAAACATAAAAAAAAAAAAAATGCAGTCGAATTGAGAACCCCCTCCTTTTTTGAAGTCGGTTGAAAATTGAGGACTTCCATACAAACTTTCAACCCCTATTTCACCCCCTTAGGGGAAGAATATCCAGAAACGCTGAAATAGCCCAAATTTTATAGCCCTGCCCTACCTTTAATAGTTTACGCTCGACGATGATGAACCAGTTAGTCAGAACATGTTACTTTTTAGAATAGATTTATATTTAGTGAAAAGCTGTTAATTTAAAATTACAAACAGACACTACAATTTTATTTATTGTATAGATTAATAAATTATATTGTACTTTGGTTGGTTTCTTATTATTCATTAGTCGTAAGTGGTCATCAAATTATTGTTTCACTTGATCTACACACTGCTAGACCTGTCACCAAATTTGATCAGAGTTTAATTGACACAGTGACGTCATAATCAGATGCTGTCCATCACAAGGGATATAAGTGCAGGTTGACAAGACTTATCTCACAGATGTGTAAAGCTTTGTTGGTTTGGCTTACCGTCGCAGATCGTTACCCATTCGCCGGCTGACACAACACAACGCAACGTTGCTCCTATCAGTGTTACTTGCACTTCTTCATCGTTTGTGAAGTGCTGAGCAAACAACACTAGAGTAATCTCTATAAAGTGCCAAGACATTTTCAGGTAAATTTTGCATTAATTTAATGAACTCGAACACCTCATTCATTAAAATTGATTCCATAGTTTAGGCGGTATGGTGGAACATATACCTATATCAACTGCCAAAACTATTATTTTGCCGTTACTTTTGATTTTGCCGCAGTCGGCTAAGACCAATAAGCTTGGAACACCAATTCTGTTTCACCAATTCCTGGAAAAGATTCAGATAGTTATTAACCATTAACATTGTATAACCGAATATTGTACATATGTCTAACAAGAAGAAGAACCGCAGACTCTAAGTTCTTTCCTTCTTTCTACCCACACCCTTGCACCTTGGTATCGACTACCTATTTTTAACCGACTTCAAAAAAGGTGGAGGTTCTATGTTCCACTTTTTTATGTATGTTCACCGATTACTCCGTCAATTGTGGACCGATTTTCAAAATTCTTTTTGTATTCGAAAGGGTACGTCCCGTTGCCACCATATCAGGATTTGATCATGAGATCACAGGGAAATCAAGGGAAACCCTTATTTTTTTAGGAACGTACTATGTATTTCGTATATTTTCTGAAGTTACTCCGGTATTTGCGTGTGGTAGTCGTCATTTCATGATGATGAGCTGATGATGTAAGGTACAACTCCTTAAAGGTTAAGAGTTGGAGGATAATTCTTTCAATTTCATACGTATCTAAAGAACTTCAGTCGTATACTTTCAAGTTATATAGGTGAACTGATGATAGAAGGTTTTAAATGTCGTATGTATGTATGTTACCTTTAGTCGTATTCTTGCACATTATTTAGGTGAGCTGATGATGGAAGGTACGACTTCTCAACGGTTAGGGATTAGAGGATCATTTTAATACTACACGGACGTATAGACCTTAATTTGTATTCTTTTAGTTATTCACATGAGCTGATGATAGAAAGTAAAACGACTGAGAGTTGACGATGATTCTTTAAATGTCATATATACAAATAGGGCCTTAGTTGTATTCTTTCAAGTTATTTAGGTGACAGGTCAGGTTAGGAGATACGTTTGAAAACAAGTTTGAAAAGCCGTAGTCACATGTTGTTAAAGTGTTACGGTGCGTTTCTATGTATACGTATGTGTGTATGTTTTATACTTTTTCAGCGTCGTTTTTTGTCGTAGTTGGGTTTTAGTTTTTACTTTTTTTTATTTAAAATGTTTTGGTGCCGTTATTAATATATAATATTTAAAATGTACAAGTAACGCCCTTTCCAATTATATCAAACACGGCATATTTACCTCAAATTTATTTTTTAATATAGTACTTTATGTCGGCCAGAGGGCGCCACATTAGATTTAGTGACACGTCATATAGCCTATAACCAGCGGACGATCAAGACGCTTCTAACAATACATCATTTGCCCAGTTCTAATAAGTAGTTAAGGAGCTACGAGGGAATAAATGAACATACATACATACATACATAGCCTTTCAAAATCATAACCCTCCTTTGGCTTTGCCGTAGTCGGGTAAAAACATTCAAACATAAGCGTCACCTCAGAGCCAATAAATATTTGCAACAAGCGTATTCTTATGAGGTTTACCGCCAAAAACAGAAACACTGTTCCCAACATTTGTTGACAATTTTTGTTGCCAACACAAGGAAATTAAATTACAGAAACTTTTGTCACCAACACGTGTTGACATCACAAGAATTAACAACTTTTGTTCAGTGGAGACCCGGCTTTACGACACCCACGGAATGGATGGGGGTGGTGACACTTCGTATTCTTAATACGTCATCACGCGGTTTCGCGGATTCATTGTTGCATTTCACGGAAAGTGCCCAATTTTAAATACGTAGTTCATTTGTTACTGGCACGGACAGTGTACCTGTGCCAAATTAAGTGCAATTTGTTTTTGTCAAGGCGGTGAGTTGATCATAATTTGTAAGAACATAAAGTTAGTGTAACTAGCTACTTACCTACATTACTAAATATTATACCTTTTTGTTTTGTCATTTTGATTTATTATGAAAAAAAGATATCATAAGTAGGAAGTCGAAGCAATTTAATCCGCGGAAGACGCTTGTCATCCGCAATTATATAACCAACATTTAGGTACTATCATTTATGTGATTAATGAAATAAAAAAAAAAAACTTCGTTTAAAAAAACCGACTTCAAAAACTAAAAAGTATAAAATAACTTAATTTGTATGTGCTACCTATTCATAGGTTTGAAGTCAGTGCCAAGCCAAATGTAATAGTAGGTACCACACTCGCTATATTTCGAGACGAACGTCAACGACGTCACGACGCTTCGATTGTTTTGTTCAACGTGAAGAGCAGCTATCCCGCTCAAGGTCACGCGCGGCGAGTGCGGTACCTACCTATTATTACATTTTGGCTTGGCACCGACTTCAAACCTATGAATAGGTAGCACATACAAATTAAGTTATTTTATACTTTTTAGTTTTTGAAGTCGGTTTTTTTAAACGAAGTTTTATTTTTATTTTTCGCTTTTTAGTCTTTCTCAAGTCTCTCATCATCATTTCATTTAAAATCTAATGATGTCTACAGAATATGAAGGCATGCAGACAAATGCTCGTAACTGCATTGCAGGCGCTCACGTAAATTTGAGGGTTTCCTTCGATTTCCTTAGGATCCCATCATCAAATCCTGATATGGTGGCCATGGGACCACATGGGGAGCATACCCTTTCGAATACAAAAAGAATTTTCCAAATCGGTCCACAATTGACGGAGTAATCGATGTACATACATAAAAAAAACCGATGAAATTGAGAACCTCCTCCTTTTGGAAGTCGGATATAAATATATAATGTTTCGTGTGTTTCAGTGTTTTTGAATTATTTAACGCAACCTATATTTGTTTACGATATAAACTACACTGTGTGATCCACATATTGTTCTTCTGAGTAAAAGCTTTATTTGGGTTCTTTGTGCGAATTCGAAATTTCAGGATTATTGCAAAATCAGTCCATTGCCAATAACGACCTCATTTACGAATAGAATGACAGCAACGATGCTATGACGATATACGACTGCTGTGCTTGAGGTCTCGGGTTCAATTCCCGGGTCGGACCAAATGTTTGTATGATCTGCAAATATTTGTTTCGGAGTTTGGGTGTTTTCTATGTATAATATGTATGTATTTACAAGAAATAAGCGTATTTATGTATTTATATCAGTTGTCTAGTATCCATAACACAAGCTCTGCTAAGCTTGGGACTAGATGGTGTTGTGTGTTATATGTCCAAAATATTATATTTATTTATTTTTATCTCAGGAGCGCCATCTTTACCAGTTCTTTCTACTTGTGCGTGAACGGTTGTCGAGGACATGGCTTGAGGTTGATCACTGTGTTGCTCATTTGCTTACAGGCCACGGTAACTTTACACGGTACGGTAACAAAGTACACTCATTTAAATTAGTCAGTCGAGTCATCATTGTGTCAATTTTCAACACCTGACTATAGTGTGAAGAGTGAGTTCATCATATACTCTGGGAATGTAGTTTTAGGATCTTGTATTGACTAGGCTGAATGTCCGTGCGTTTAGGCGATTCTACCCATCATATTATATAAATCAAATATCGCTCACTTTAAGACCCATAACATTTCTGTTCCCTATTTACCCAACTGCCTCAAAAGGAGGGATAAACAATACTTTGTAACCTGCGGACTGAGAAAGATCTACCAAAACTATGTTTGTCACTGCGTGCGACACCTTTTAGTATTTAGTTTGACTTATTTGAAAAGGTATACTTTTTATTACAGTTCATTGACTAATGGATTGTAGTAAGCTATTCGAATTTCATAAAGATATTTGATATGTACCTGTTTTTTTCTTTTTAGTACATGAATTTTAAGCAGTTGGGCTTTTATTTTAAGGTGAAACATCTATAGGCGAGGGGTAAACCTGATTTTAGCGTGGCGAGATACACTGCGAAGCGGCGAGTTCCGTCACAGCAATTCTAGGCGAGGGGTAAACCTGATTTTTGGCGTGGCGAGCATTTTGTCTCCCACTTTGTTAAGGAGGAGTGGACTTCCTCCAACTTAATTTCCAACTCTTCTAGTTTTCTTTTGATTAATTTTGTTGCAAATTCAAGACAGTTTAATTTTTCCTAGGCTTTTCCGAGTGTTATAACTCGGTGTATTCGTGGGTCACTGCTGTTGATCCTGGTGTTCAGGCGTTACGGTAATGAGCGGTACATTTACTGTTTCCATCTATTCGTGAACACAGGAAAAATCGCGTACTCACTAGTGCAAATCTTCTCTATTAAGATTTATTTATTTATTTTTATTTATTTATTTATTACAATATCACCTTCACTATCATTACAGGTTGCCCTAATGCGATAAGGAGGCTAACTTACATTTCTAATATTATGTCTATTTCTTTACAAATGAATAAAGAAACATATATACAGTAACGAAATATAAACTCAAAAAAAAAACAATCTATCTTAAAATTAAAAATATAAAACAAAGTATTGCAACTTTTATGTCTTGTAACAAATTAAATTTACAAGACATTTTGCGAGTACACTCAATTGACACGAAAAAATATCTAAATCTTTGTGAACTTCGTTAATTAGATGGATAATTCGCGTAAGCGGTGCTTTCTCAAGTAAGTTAGTCCTGGCTACTGGCACAGCCAATAGAGGCGGGCGTCGGCGCCTCCACACGTAGCGGTCAGGCACGCACAGGTTCAGGTGGCCCAGTACCCCAGGATTATGTTCTAGACCACGTAGTAGTTTTATTATATATACAGCAAGCGTGTATTCACGTCGCACTCTAAGTTTGTAATATCCAACCATACCCAGCACAAACATAGTTGGGTACATCAATGGGAAGAACGGGTATACTCCGTACAGTTTTAAATATAAGTGTCTTGTAAACTTATTCTGAACCCGTTCTAACATGTCACAATATTTTGCTTCATGCGGAGCCCAAATGACCGCACTATGTTCCAGGTGGCTACGAACTCTACGAACTACGAAGATGAAAGTAAAGGAGCTTTTACTGGGTGAATTGTCTTAGTTCATCACATAGGCACCGTTTTAGAATTTAGACATACGCTCTCGAACTAAACAGTTCAGCTTTCCTTCCTGTGCAATCAAAACCTGAAACTCTACCAGCGTACGTGTTTCTATGCCATTTTGATCCCGGGTACATTAAGCGGAGCCGCTATAGTGTGTGACACGATGTCGCATTGTCTGCATTCGCAACGATTATGGTGACCACCAGTCTCTTTTTTATCAAGCAGAGTAGAGTCACTGTGGTAGGTTCATATATCTAAAAATAATGTGACGTAAAAAAACTTAGGAGCCTCTTACGCCATGTCACACACAGCCACACTGCGGCAACTCCCTTCCGCTCGAAATGGACGTACCTACCTATTACTTGATGGCCACTATAGATTAACTTGAAAGCAACACTACATAATATAAAGAGTTACTACAACTTCATTCAAGCATATGGGCATTTTTTTTATAAAATGCATAAAAAAATACATTTTAAATTTTTAAACATAAATATTTACAAACAACCAGTGTTAGTTGCATAATATTCGAAATGCTGCTCTCAACATCATTTTGCGCTTTATCCGAGTTCATGTGTAGTGGGCGCAATGACATTTCTCCTTTACCATTTCAGTTCCCAGCTCACTCCCTCCCACTCATATCCTCTTTCATCCAGCCCATCTACCATTTTCTTGATCGTCCTGTTTTTACCCAACTACAACGATGCCAAAAAGTAAGGCAGTGACAGTCTATGTACGTTTATTGTTCCATCATAGCGCTTAAACTATTGAATCTAATTTAAAGAATGAGGTGTCAATAGATTCGTAATAATGGCCCAGGTGATATAGGCACACATATATTATATATTTTATCAAATTTTTATACGTATTCGGGTTATAGTTTTTTTCAAAACTTTTTCTTTTTACTTTCGGGGATAGGAAAATGCAGGTTGTGTCCACGAACGGGCCACAACCTGCATTTTCGGTACTGATCTCCAGGTCTGCTCGTTTGTCACATGCACCATAAAAAACGTTCTCTTTCTTCTTTTTGTTGTAACGTAGTAGAAATAAATTTAATGAATTCGCATATTTACAATAACACTGACCTAACGACGTTATGTCAAGGCTCCTTACGTATCGTGTATTTGTACTAACAATAAAATATTAAAATGAATGAATTGTAAAATTAACTCTTTAAAATACGAGTATATTTATATAGTACTTACTTCTGCCCGCGAATCCGCCCGTGTGTATGTCGCTTATCGCGGTAAAGTAGCATACGTCATTCCACAAGAAATAAAATATCTCCATGCCAAATTTCATTCAAATCGGTTCATCGTTTAGCAGACAGTGTTACTTTCGAATTTGTAACATTAGTATGGATTTGGTCCGCATGGTGATGGACCATATCTATACTATAATATATCTATACTAATATTATAAAGCTGAAGAGTTTGTTTGTTTAAACGCGCTAATCCCAGAAACCGCTGGTCCGATTTCAAAACTTGTTTCAGTGTTGGATAGTTCATTTATCGTGGAAGGCTATAGGCTATATATCATCACGCTAAGACCAGTAGGAGCGGAGCACCAATGAAGAATGTTACAAAAACAGGGTAAACATTTTGCGCTACGGGCAATAGGAGACGTAAACGACGTTGCGCGGGTCAGCTAGTATTATAAAAAAAAATTCAAGTGTCGACTGTCACCACTCGTATTCATCTTGTGGGTGTTGTAAGAGACGTCTGAAGGAAAAAACGACGCAAGACAACAGTACTGCAAAGAGAAAGAACCAACCCGTCTGACCTATGTCCGGCAGTGGACTGTTGAAGGCTTGGAAAGGTTGATGATAGATAGAATTCAAATCCTGAAATAGGAGTTTCTTATTGCTTAAAATTTCTTACTGGTTATAAACCTTAGAAAACTACACATAGTGTGTGGCGTAACATACATAATGAAAGTTGAATAGTAGAGAATACCCCGTGGCATTAAGTCCGCCTTTGTACAAATTAATCAACCTATTGTCTTCCACTGCTGAACGAAGGTCTCCCCCCTTTGGGAACTTTTTTTTTATGTTTGGCCCGCCAAAATGACTCTGCTCTGCCTGATGTAAAGCATAAGCAGAATCCAAGAGTGGTGGTCGCCACACTCACTGCGAATGCAGACAATGCAATGCTGTATGGCGACCCACACCATGGCGGCCAAGTGATGCTGCTGCATCTTATAGTCTAGTCAACAAGTATGGAACTTGTTGACTAGACTATTTGGGCCTCCGGTCTCGCACTCACCAACGAAACACGAATGCTGTCATTTTACGTTGATTTTCTATGCGAGGTCAGTAGCGCCCCGGTCGAGCCGGCCCGTTCGTGCTGAAGTCAGCGTGGCTCTACTACCTTTTCTTGGGCTATCCCTGTCTTGGGCACAACGCATCCACCTGCTACCACTTTGTTCAAATCGTCCGTCAATCGTGTCGCAGGATGCTCTGTATTGCGTTTGCCTAATGGTGGTCTCCACTCCAACACATTCGGGCTCCAGCGACCGTCGGTTCGTCTGGAGACATGACCGCCCCACTTCCACTTCAGCATGCTGATTATCTGGTGATGTCGGTTACGCCAGTTCTCTGTCGAATACTTCGTTATGAATTTGATCGGACAGAGAAACAACATAATTTGCAATTTGTTTAAATAAAATAAACAAACGTACACTCGACCGTCTGTTTATATTCATAGAGTTGCAAAATAGACCTCAGTAAATTTTAATTAGGTAAATTAAAATATCACGATATGTAAGTGAAGTTGCGCAAACAAGCGTTGATGTCATACCTTGTCCGGTACTTAACAACTTGAATATGCCACTATTTTGGCACACTGTATTTTTGACATCCGCATAGAACCGTCGCATGTGTACGTGTTCAAATAACTGTCTGAGAAGATATAACGCAAACTCAAAATATAAAATACTGTGATGGATTAAGAATACGGGGTGCCACCACCCCTATGCATTCCGTGGATGTCGTAAAATCCATTTAATGCACACATTACACAGGACGAGGACACTGCAAAGAGAAGGTAAACTTCTGGTCAACTGTTCCTGTCCTGCGTAGTTTGCTCTTTCAGTCGCTTCTTATGACACACATGGGATGCATAGGGCTGGTGCAGTCCGTATTCTTGATCCGTCACCACATGCATAACTTTATAGTCCGGGATCCCCGGAACAAATTTTATAAGTTATTACTATCAAACAAATTTTTCGTGAGTGTCTTCATTTTGATGAGGGCCCACCTTTCACCTAAAAAAAAATTCGATTGTGGTAGCTAACAGGGCCAGCAGGGGAAAAAACTTTTGAGCGTAGAACCGGATAACGTACTACGCAATTTGTAGGAAAATGTATTAATAATGTATGTTTGTATGTATTTATATAATTTAACTGTTAGCTACCACAATCGATTTTTTTTAAGGTGAAAGGTGGGCCCCTAATCAAAATCAAGACACTCACGAATTTGCTTGATAGTAATAACTTGTAAAATTTGTTCCGAGGATCCCGGACTATTAATCTTAGTCCCTTCTCGTATAGTCAGGTCATTGCACAACATCGGTTTTCGTGTGCCGAAGTTTTATGTGTCGTAGAATGAGACTCTCGTCCTATACCGTTGAAGATGAAGACCTAAGTTTTAGATGCCAGTATAACTTAACTTTAGCCTATTGCCGTCTACTGCTAGACGAAGCCCACTCCCAAAGAGCGCCAACCATCCCGATCTTGGGCAGTCCACATCCATGCGCTGCCAGCCGTTTTCCTCAACTCGCCGAACCATCGTGCTGCAAACTAATAACTAGCGTAACTTACGTTGTACATATTAATTTGAGCAGTGAGAGGCACAACAGTGTCCTGCCCTGGGGGTGACTCTAGACGCCCCGGGAACAACCTCAGTGGGGTACAGCAGGGGGGACTCCAGAAGCCGCTGATGCGTTCCTGGAGCTCCTCCCGACTGCCGAAGTAGGCCGCGCAGTGGTTTAGTGGGTAGACTGGTTCTCCGGGAGTCCCACACACGCCCTTCATTCCCCTACGAAGAGTATGGTGCAAAAAGCATACCAAGAGTTAAAAAAAAATTACATAAATATGTAAACGAGTGTAAAGTGGTGGAGAAACCATACAGTTGTAATATAAATGGTTTTTGAACAGGTAATTGAGCTGACTCCTCGACAATGGTACCTCGACCAGCTCCACCGACGTCACCACCTCTCATCCCTCAATTCTTCGCTGGGAAGGAAGTATTCATCACCGGAGCTACAGGATTCATGGGAAAGGTACTTATCATCAAATTAACTCATTTTAATGTGAACAGATATTCATACTGTGTAAATAACAAACAGTGATAAATAAAAAGCTATTACGGAAAATCTAAAAAAACCAGTTATATCAGGAAACTTCCTGTATCTTTATTTAATCCGTTGTTTAATTATTCCGTTGTCTTATCCCAATTTAGTATTTCTATTTAATTTTGTCCATTTGAAAACGAAAACCTTTCTGAGAAATTCTGATATCAGATTAAGGCAGTAACATGTACGAGTAATTTTTAACCGACTTCCAAAAAGGAGGAGGTTCTATGTTCCACTGTATGTATTTTTTTTTTATTTTTTTTTTATTTTTTTTTTGTATTCGACAGGGTATGCTTCCGAGGTGGTCCCATTGCCAGCATATCAGGATCTGATGATGGGATCCCAGGGAAATCGAGGGAAACCCTCATTTTTTATAGGCACATACTATGTTTTTCGTATATTTTCTGATGTTACACCGGTATTTGCGTCTGGTAGTCATCATTTTATGATGATGAGCTGATGATGTAAGGTACAACTCCTTAACGGTTAGGAGTTGGAGGATAAATCTTTAAATATCACATGTCTATATGTTACCTTTAGTCGTATTCTTTCAAATTATTTAGGTAAGCTCATCAGCTTACCTAAATAAGCCAGCGTGCTAAGCCAAAAAGAATACAAACGAACAATTACAAAAGTCTAAGCGATAGTCACTTGGCACCGACTTCAAACTGATTTTAGGTACCTAGCACCCATTATAATACTACTATTTAAATGAATAATCATAGAAATTAACGTTGCATTGTATAAATTCTGTGTAGTAATCAAACAATAAATGGAAAAATTAACAAAAACACAACAAAACAGATGGATGGGAGGCACTTGGTGCGAGGCACATCAATGAACAGCAAAATATATTTATGACTAGTAGAAAGGTCCTGTCGTTATTATGGACGGGGGAACGCAGCGTTATCCCAAGGGATAACAATAAAAAAAAATGTACGAGTAAGGGTAACACGTAAGGTAAGTAAGTACCTGTAGGGCTAATGAATATTCATACCAGTGGAGATAAATATAATGACTTTTTAGGATTACTGTTAGCCCTCCTAGTTATCCGTACCGGTTAAGATAGGTAATAGCTAGACTTAAACAAATCAACTAAAACCTTTTGCAATATGAACGTTGCTATTCTATATATATATAAATTGAATCGCCGAAATGTACGCGCATAACTTCCGATCAGCTGCACCAAATTAAATAATAGTTTTTTAATGTATTCGTTATTATTAGGACAAGGTCTGTGTACAAGAAAAATGAAAAGAAAACGGGAAATATCCATTTTTTTGTCCGCGACGGGAAGCTGAGACAGTTAAGTAAATATGGCAGTACGAAGTTCGTCAGGTCAGCTAGTTTTAAATAATAATGAGTAATTAATATCCGTACTAATAGGTATTAAAAATTTGAAAATAACTCTGTCTGTCTGTAACACTTTCACCAGTAAACTACTGCACCGATTTCAATGAAATTTGACATGAAGATATTTTGATTCATAAGGATGGAAATAGGCTACTCTTTGCCGAGATAACCGATTTATACGCGGATGGGGTAGCGGGCAAAAGTTAGTATAAAATGAAAGCATAAAAATCATAATACATTTGAAACACACAAATGCGTAAACAATTAACATCAAGAGTCATTTTAACATGTAATTTTTAACCGACTTCCAAAAAGGAGGAGGTTCTATGTTCCACTGTATGTATTTTTTTTATGTATGTTCACGATTACTCCGTCAATTTTAGACCGATTTAGTTTTTTTTTGTATTCGAAAGGGTACGGTCCCGAAGTGGTCCCATTGCCAGTATATTAGTATCTGATGATCGGATCCCAGGGAAATCGAGAGGAACCCTCATTTTTAATAGGCACATACTATGTTTTTCGTATATTTTCTGAAGTTATACCGATATTTACGTCTGATAGTCATCATTTTATGATGATGAGCTGATGATGTAAGGCACAACTCCTTAACGGTTAGGAGTTGAAGGATAAATCTTTAAATATCATATGTATATATATAACCTTTAGTCGTATTCTTTCAAATTATTTAGGTAAGCTGATGATGGAAGGTACAGCTCCTCAACGGTTAGGAGTTGGAGGATAATTCTTTTAATTTCATACGTATCTAAAGACTTTCAGTCGTATACTTTCAAGTTATTTAGGTGAGCTGATGATAGAAAGTTAAACTCTTCAACAGTAAGGGATTAGAGGATGATTTTAATATTACACGTACGTATAGACCTTAAGAAATTTAATGAAATAGTTCAACTTACTACTTACCTACGATTGTTTGCACTAAAAACTGAAAAATACAAACTTTTTATAAAAAAAAAACCGACTTCCAAAAAACATCAAAAACAAAAAACAGCTAAGCCAAAAAGAATACAAACGAACAATTACAAAAGTCTAAGCAATAGTCACTTGGCACCGACTTCAAATAGATTTTAGGTACCTAGCACACATTATAATACTACTTTTTAAATGAATAAAGAATTAGGTATAGGCAATTTATGAAAAACCAGTTTATTTTACGCTTTTAAGTGCTTTTTTGGCAGAGAGTTTTCGTTGGATGTTTTTTGGAAGTCGGTTTTTTTTTAATAAAAAGTTTTTTACATTATGTTATAGGTATACGGAAACGTTAAGAAGTAAGTTTCGTGTTACAGGTGTTGGTAGAGCGTCTGCTGTGGACATGTCCGGAGATAGCCAAGCTCCATCTGCTGATGAGACAGAAGAAGGACGTGCCACCAGAGAAGAGATTGAAGGAACTGAAGCAGTCGCAGGTTTCTATGATCGCGAATATCAAGTTGTCCAGTTTAAAAAAATCTAAGCAAATCATTTCAATATTTGTCCTGTTTGGTGAAATTAATGTATAATTATTTTTAAAGTATATGTACCTCTGGACTATTGCTTATTATTATTTATGTGAATCTTCGCTCATAGCGACAATACATAAACAATTATTTTCAAAAACCACTTCGCCTCGCACGACCGATCTGGAGAACAATTTATCATCTGCCATTATTGATTTCACGGCTGGTCACACACTTTTACATTAACTTTGCTATGTTTTTCTTCCTATGCAGGTCTTCGATGTAATCAAAGAGCATTGTCCACAACAACTGGAGAAGCTCAGTATCGTATCCGGGGACGTGATCAAACCAAAGTTAGGCCTCAACAAAGATGCTGTACAACAATTAAGTCAGGTAAACTTGAAAACAAGATCAGACCAATAAGTCAAGGTGAAGGTTCTAGAACCTTGAAGCTACTATCGTGTGCTTATATTTTCCGAAAACTCCCTTCTTTGACTTAATCCAGATTGAAGTCACATTGCGTATCAAGAACACAATTTTTGCTGATTTCTTTTTTTCACGTCAGTTTTACTGTAGGATTTTAAATCTTTGTTCTTTGGTCTGTCAAACTCGAATAACATTTCCTTAAACAGCATTGAACAAGTTATATTAACCAGTTATATAATTTCTAGGTATCTGTGGTGTTTCATTCAGCAGCGACCGTGAAGTTTGACGAGCCTCTTGCCGAGGCAGTTGAGCAGAACTTGAGATCCGTTCTGAAGGTGATGGACCTCTGCGATCAGCTCCCTTTGTTACAGGTACGACTTTCTCCCAATTTCAAAGTTTACTTTCATCTTTTTAAATTCTTGTCTCTACTTTTTGGTCAAATCATTTTTTAAATATCATGTGTATCATCAAGTGTCTATGGGCAGTGGTACCCCAATTTTTATTTTTTTTGTACCATCTGAAAGTTACTAAAGATTGGCATCTACCAGGTGTTAGTGTATGTATCAACCGCGTACAGCAACGCTGACTTATCCTGCATAGAAGAGCGCGTGTACACGGCGCCGCTCAATTTGCAGAATCTCTTCGCTCTTGTCGACAACCTACCAAAGGACATACTCGCCCAAATTACTCCTCGGTAAGTCATTCAGTTAACACCTGTTTCATTCAAATACAAATACTTGCATTCAGGCTTAAAAACCGGCAGCTGTGGGCAAAAACTTACTTAATTAACACCAACATTTAGCTAACATCATTTGGTCTCACTCTTGGCTGTTAGTGATCTTGACTGACGTGTGTTCAATGTCCACCCAGGACAAATAATTATATTATAAGCATGATCATCAGAAATGTCTGGGTGTAGTTTATCTGTAATATGTATGTATTTAGTGATATAGCTACGTACATTTGTCATCAGTTTCGTTGGAGTACTAGTTCAGTCTAGTCCGGGATCAAACAGGCCGTGTGTGAGATGTGTAAGATTTATTGAAGTGAAACTTCTAATGCGACTTCTAACAAGGTTGCGTTAAACGTTTAACGGTTGCGTTAAACTTTTAACGCTACCATGGAGGGAGTATGAAAGCACTGTTGCACGTTACGAAGTTTCACTTCTTCCGCGCGGAGGGACTCCACGTATTTTTTTAAAAAAAACGTCTCTAGTGAAATATCTTTGTATTCCTTTCACAGCTTAATACCACCGAAGCCTAATATGTATACCTTCACGAAAGCGATGGCTGAGAGCGCGCTGGCGGAACGAGCATGCGAATGCAAGTATGCTTCAGCCATCTTCAGACCCTCAATAGGTACCTATACTCGTATTTATATCTAAATCATACAAGAAATTATTTCCGTCACCGGGAAGGTACAGACAATGTTCATACCAAAATCCACCTCAATCTATGCGAGATCTATCCATAATTATTCTCGTTCTTCTCAACATAAAGATTTTTTTTTGCGAGTTTTTGTTTTGGAATTCGAACATTATTCTATTTGAATAAGGAAAATTCAGCCACAACGTTGTCTTGCCAGTCCCCAACCCGCACTTGGCCAGCGTGGGGCCTTAAACTTCCTCTAACTAAGAGGAGACCCGAGCCCAGCAGTGGGACGTTATGGGTTGTTGATGAAGGAAAATTCAAGTTAGTGTAAACTTTTCATGGATTTTTATATGACCCGAATTCATTCTTCTCAAGTGTATTTTATGTTCTCCCTGTTGCTATTTATGTAAGACATTTACTTTAGAAATATTTTTGCCATCAGTGGTATCATCCATGCGAAACCCCTTCCCTGGTTGGATAGATAGCCTGAACTGGGCCTCCGGTGCGGTGGTGGCCACCGGCAAGGGACTCCTCCATGTCATAAACTTCTCGGTAGACAAGAGAGCTGATATGATACCGGTGGACATCGTCATCGATACACTCATAGCCGTCGCCTGGGAGACAGGAGTGGATGAGTAAGCACAGAATTTGAAACATTACTCATCTAATGTGATCTGAATTCATCTGATATTTGACTGGGCTTTAAGTCATTGGTCAGTGATTCAACTGCTAACCCGGTTAACCCTCACAAATAGATAATGTTGCGTTATGATGAGAACGATTCTTTGTTCCATGTAGGTATTAGAACTTGCGGTGTTCTCTCGGTCAGAGCCTTATTCATTCGCACTACTGTTTTAACCACACACTCACAGACATATTACAATCCGGATTGTAACGTGGTGCTTTATTTAAGGTGATATAAATTGTTCTGTGCGAGATTTAAGAGCACCAGTAAAAAAGATTGATCTGTGGGTACAGGTTAGAATATTAAATAACACAACTGACTTCCATTTAAATATGTAATAACAAAAAAAAACCTCTTCAATACACAATACATAAACACAAATTATTTCTTATTATTAAGATACGGGTATCGCTTGGCACCGACTTCAAACAGATTTTGGGTATCTAGCACACATTATAATACTACTATTTAAACGAATAAATAATAGGTCTTTACCTATAAAATTGCCGTTTTGTATGCAATAAGTGAAAGTACTTATTTTTTTCAAACTTCTTTATTTCTGTTATTCGAAGTAATCACCCATGCAATCGACGCATCTTTGCCAACGCATTGGCAGTTTATTGATGCCCTTCTTGTAAAAATCAGCTGGACGGGAGGCAACAAACTCTTCAAAGGCATTTTGTACTGCCTCTCGGGAATTGAATGTTTTACCCACTAAAAAGTTGTCTAAATTTTGGAAAAAGTAATAGTCGGTAGGTGCAAGGTCTGGTGAATATGGCGGATGAGGGAGAGCTTCCAACCCCAGCTCTTGCAGCTTGGAGACTGTCTGTTGCGCAGTGTGGGATCGCGCGTTGTCGTGAAGCAGCTGCAAGTGCTGGGTTTGGAAGCTCTCCCTCATCCGCCATACTCACCAGACCTTGCACCTACCGACTATTACTTTTTCCAAAATTTAGACAACTTTTTAATGGGTAAAACATTCAATTCCCGAGAGGCAGTTCAAAATGCCTTTGAAGAGTTTGTTGCCTCCCGTCCAGCTGATTTTTACAAGAAGGGTATCAATAAACTGCCAATGCGTGGGCAAAGATGCGTCGATTGCATGGGTGATTACTTCGAATAACAGAAATAAAGAAGTTTGAAAAAATAAGTACTTTCACTTATTGCATACAAAACGGCAATTTCATAGGTAAACACCTATTATTTATTCGTTTAAATAGTAGTATTATAATGTGTGTTAGATACCCAAAATCTGTTTGAAGTCGGTGCCAAGCGATACCCGTATCTTAATAATAAGAAAGAATTTGTGTATATGTATTGTGTATTGAAGAGGTTTTTTTTGTTTTAAATAAAATTTCTGCTGATGCAAATAATCGATCGATTTTTAACCAACAGAGACTTAAACACTCGCACACATACACACACACACACACACACACACACACACACACACACATTAAGTACATGTATTTTGATCTTATTTTTTGTTAATTATTTTGTTAAACTCTTAGATTATTAATATGTCTAGATGGACTGTCAAAGCTGTAAAAACACACGAAAAAATAGGCTCTAACTGTTGACGCCTAAATGTTTTTTCCGCGTTTTAGTACCAAATGCACTGTCAGTGGATACACACATGTTGCTGTCATTTTTGTGTTGATAAAAATGGCGAATTGTGCGATACAAGTGTGTAGAAATTACAGAGTACGATCTAAATTAACAAAGAAAGTTATCTATTATCGTTAAGTACCATTGATATGTATCTATTACAGCAAACAAAGCCATTAAATAATTTCTAAAATAAATAATTATTGTAGTCGCCATTTTGGGTGTTGCTAGTTTTTGAAGTCAAAACTCCTTCATAAAATGTGGTAGGCGGAGTTGTGTTGTATAAAATACTTCATGGTAGATAATAGATACGCTAAGAATTTCAAATCATTTTTGTAATTCAATATGGCCGCCGCATCATTTTTGTAAAATGACACTATGGGTATCGTGTAAGAGGTTTTTAGGTATACCGAGTCTAGATTTCATATCATTTTTTGAATCCAATAATTATGGCCGCAGCACCATTTTTGTAAAATGTCACTACGGGCATGGGTATCGTGTAAGGGATTTTTAGGTATACTGAGTATTAATTAATTGTCATTTTTTTAATCCAATATGGCCGCCGCACCATTTTTGTAAAATGTCACTATGGGTATCGTGTAAGGTGTTTTTAGGTACCTATGCTGAGTATTAATTTCATGTCATTATTTGAATCAAATATGGCCGCCGCACCGTTTTTGTAAAATGTCACTATGGGCATCGTTTAGGGGTTTTTAGGTATACTTACTAGATATGAGCTCCTCTCTGTTTTAAAAAAATAACTCCCGCATTACGAATATACATCACAAAAAACACCCAGACTCAGAACTACAATTTGTGGATCACACAAAGTGTTGTCCTATTTAGGATTTGAACCCACAACACCTGGCGCAATAGAAAGCGGCGTGGCAACAACTTAAACCACTAGACCAACCGTGCAGTCATGCATTTTTCAAGTCCAGTTTTTATGATTTCAAAACAAGTATATCTTCGAATGTTCTTATCAACAGATAAGAATTGAGAAAATTTAACTTAAAAACTACTCGTCAGATCTCATTCAGATAAAAAAAATAGATTGTAAATCTAATAAAACAAATTGAAAGCCCAAGGTCTAATCCCCATGATATTAATACTGAGCTATCTTGAAGATGTCCTAAATCTAACACAAAAAAAAAAATTAAACCGGTCCATTAAAAAAGTAATGTAAACATTTTTTTCTTACCTTTCTTCTTTTTTAATGTTGGTCAAAAAGACAATAAGATGGGCTAATTATATATCTTACATAATTTAAAAGGTTAAAAAATCGTTAAGTACTGCTTTTACAATACCAGACCAAAATTAATATCTAGTACGACATATTTTTAATCATCACCAACAGCCTGTAACAGTCCACTGCTAATAATAATAAATAATAAAAAACACGAGACATATTATTAGGTTGTATCACATTTTGTTTTCCTAGCATAGTTTTATAGATAGAAAAGTTATTCAACACTATTAAAATTGTTTCCCCATTTTCACAAAAAAAACTCAACAACTGGTACCATTTACGCACTCACACTAGGAAATTTAGAATGACATGAGGCGAGTGTAAGACGTAGCTGTCACGCACACAAATATCGAAAAGTTGTGTCATTTAATTTTGTTCTTTTGTATCGCGATGCTCTATCTAGACATATTAATAATCAAAGGTTAAACTAATGATAATTTTGTATAGAATTAAGTGCCTACCTTAGTCTATATTTTCTTTCTTTGGAGGTGCAGTTGCACTTTTATTATCTTTTGTTTCGGTATGATTTTGTTAAGCCTATTTATTAAATAAAATAAAAATATTATGACAGTCGTAGGGTGGGCCTGGAGATCTGTCACACAGGCTTTGAGCCTAGTTATATGGACTCCAGCTCTCACTAGGAAAATGTATAGAAAGTTCTCATTTAACCAAAATTGTACCTTCCTTTGAGATAAATAAAGTTTATTATTATTATAGTATAATGCATGCATTGAAAGCTGTTCGTATTTAACACAGTATCATTCTATCGCAGCTTGCGAGTAGCTCGCGTGTACAACTGCTGCTCGTACGACCACCCCACGACATGGGGGGCGTTCATACCCCGCATGGTCCAGGCGGTACGAAAGTACCCCTACGACATGCCGCTCTGGTATCCCTTCGGGTTGACTATAGAGAACAGGTTAGTAGGAACCCTTTCATTTCAGTCTATTTTGCGCAATGCCGGTTCTTTACAATGTCAGTCTATTACTGACGAATGGGTGAGTGATAATGCAATATATGCGTAATCAGTGCACCGTTACGTATTTTAAACATTCAAACCAATGTCTGAACGCGATTAACTCAAAGGGTATCGAATGGACTTTAATCACATATTGTAAAATGAATCACCGAAATATATGTACGCGCAACTAACTAACTAACTTCCGATCGGTTCCATTAAATTTGATAATTATTTTTATGTGTTCGTTATTGTTAGGACAATAATGAACACAGAAAAGAAAAAAAAATTAGGTAGAGTTTTTTTTTCACTACCTGTACGACATTGAAGCAGGCATAGTTACTAAAATAAGTTTTTCAAAAATTTTGAAAATATTTACGAAAGAAAACTATGGCAGTACGAAGTTTGCCGGGTCAGCTAGTAGTTTTTAATGCATAGCCTAGATGAGAGTTAATCGAGGAAAGCTCAAATCGATTATAAATACAAAAAATATGAGGTATTGGAATCACAATCGAATTGGAAACATCCCCATATTTAACACGCTTATATAATTTTCATCTGTATGTTAGTAAATTTATGTAACCGAGTTTTTAAGCGAGTTTTTCAGTTTTTTAAACCAGCTCGGGACCTTAAATATTCTAAAAACTATAGAATCTAACTATAGAACTATAGAATAGAATATAAGGCGAACTCTGAGTTGAAAACAAGGAAGAAAAGAAAGAATCTCAACTTTTCTGTTATAAAATGAGTGCAAACTCCAGAACGTTTCTGCTCACAGATTTGTAACGACATGTGCAACCTGGGACTGCAGTCTCGACATAGATAGCATAACGATCGATAAATGTTTACGAATATTTTCGCTTGCCGTAACGGTCTTAATCACAAGGGCAAGTCTCTACTCATAAATTACCGTGCAAAATCGTAAAGGACTGCAGTCTCGACATAGATAGCGATCGTTAAAGATGTTAATTCGGTAGCTAATTCATATGGATAATTTAAATTTAAAAAAAAATAATTAAAAATTTAACGATTTTTGGTAGTCTCTACCGTTGCAACTATCGATTTTCATCGGTATTGTATCGAATTCAGCTGTCAATTTAACGACAATCGCAAATCGCTTATCGAGGCATTTTGACAGCTCGCTAACTCGATAAGTATTCGAAAAGGATCGTTAACTGTGAAATATTATAAAAATAGAAATTGTATGAAGATACATATTTATTAGATTGTAATAATATCTTTTGCAATTCGCATCTTTAACGATCACTATCTATGTCGAGACTGCAGCCCCTGGTCCTTTGGTTCTCATCAACACTAATGATGTTGTTTAGATGGGTGATGAAAGTGAGCCAGTGGGTGCTGCAGACCGCCCCCCTCCACACTTTGGACTTCATGTTCAATATGTTCGGGATCAAGTCGCGGTAAGACATTTAATGACTCTCTCTTAAAGAGTTAGCTCACTCATTGACAGTAAACTTCAAACTTTATTTACTGCGAATATGGGTTACATCTCTGTAAGGGTCTAGAACGCCACATTCTGTTTTCCAGCATGTAATAATAATTTTGTCCGAAATTCAGTCATATTAATGCAGAGATTAGATTCTTTCATTATTAAGCTGTTAAATAATTCAATTAATACAATTTTTTACATTATTACAAAAATGTATTGGAGATCGAGAGAATACAAGAATTTATAGAATAATAAATAGATGTTATTACAATTTAGTGAAATTTAAGTTGTAGTTTTAATTATATTATTATTATTCATATCAAAGAGAAGATTAATCTATACTTATAATAAAAATGTAACAGGTCCAATTCTGTACATTAAAGATATTTAGAAAAATTTTTTTGGAGGGCTCTCTATAATCGATACTGAAGCCAAAACTGTAATTTTTTTCATTTTTGTCTGTCTGTCTGTCTGTCTGTCCGTCTGTCTGTCTGTCTGTCTGTCTGTCTGTCTGTATCTTGGCCGCGCATCACGTCGAAACTACTGAACGGATTGAAATGAAACTTGGTATGATTTGAGGTCATACTACGAGGTAGGACATAGGATACTTTTTATCCCGAAATTCAGCACGGTATCCTGGAGAGAGGGGATGAAAGTCAAAATATGTACTTGGTTGTAATTCAATAACACATAGTCCGATTTCATTCATTCTTTTTTTGCTAGAAAGAAAAAAATAAAAGATAACGGGAATAGTGTTTTTTTTGTCCGCGACTGTACACTGCCTGTGGGAAGCTGAGACAGATATGTAAATATGGCGGTACGAAGTTCGCCGGGTCAGCTAGTAATAAATATAATTAGTAATCTTATATATAACATTCTCGTGTCACAATGTTAGTTACCATACTCCTCTGAAACGGCTTGACTGATTTTTATGAAATTTGGTGTGCAAATCGGGTAGGTCTGAGAATCGACCAACATCTATTTTTATAACCCATTTTTTATGGCAAAACAACGTTTGCCGGATGAGCTAGTAACATATATAATTTAATTGAGTAGTTGTAACAGATACTTCCAACGTGTCACTTAGATATTCATCAACACTGTCAACATCAGCACTTGGCCCTTTTACATTGAAATCCCTTAATACACACATCAAAAGTGTCTAGGGATCAACATATGTGTCTAGGGATCAACATATATTTTTGCAATAACTTTTCTCCTGATTGATATTAATTAAAATTTTCTTTAAGGATTCATCAAATAAAGTGTTTTCGTTTGTCACAGTAACGATAAACCAAGTCACCTTTGCATTAATAAAGAAATTTGACATTTTCCTAATAAAAGGATTTTTGACATTTGAACCACTAACATTAAAGTTCGAAAAAAAGACTGAAATAACAGTTTTCTTTAAAATTTTATTAGGTAACTTAAACAATTAATAATCCGTGTTTCTACCGCGAACACTAACACAAGAACATCGGTTTGGCATACTCAAAATGAGTTCATCCAAATCACGCTGTGGAATGGCCGCCCATGTTCGTTGCAACAACAAAAAAAGGTCTTCTTGCGACTGGATACCCTCCATATTCGGCAGAGCTCTTCTCTGTAGCATATCCCATGCATGCTCAATCGGGTTCAAGTCTGGCGACTGAGCAGGCCAGGGCCAAAGCCACATCTCAATCTCAAGAAATCCGCATAAAAATGCTTGATCCCTAGACACTTTTGATGTGTGTACTATCTAAGTTCAATAGAGCTTTTGGGAAATGATTATATAACCGTGGCCCTAAACTAAATATACTATTATTAAACATGGCACTTTTATTGACAGGACAACAGATTTTTTGGTTCAAACGTTCACTTTTCTACGACTTAACCTCAGATAAAATAAAAAAAGGTGGATAATGTACGGCCTTGTTATTGTTGAAGCAAAAAAAGTAGCGTAGTTCCAAGTAAACACACGCGTTAACGCACACACACGCTAAGAAAATACGCTACTGTTCATCAGTATCGTACAAGTTGTCGATACTTGGCATGTCTTCCATCGTGCTTTTTGAATATTGGTTTAATAATTGTAAGTTTTAATTTGTCAAGAAGAACACCATACAGCAAGTTTAGTAGATGAAAAAATACTATTTCATGTACTTCAAAGTAAGTTTAAAACGTAGTAGAAACATGGTTTTGAAATCAGAGAGCGTATTTTCTAAAACGCTTAACCATTGACCTGTGAATATGGGTTTATTACCTGAATACAACATGGTCATGATCATCATTTTTTTGAGTCTATTAACGTTGTTATGTACGATCTTTGCAATATGGTTGTCTGATGCAAAAGGCTTAAGATGGACGTCAGGCAGAGTGACAGTCTGTGACCCTCCTTGAGAGTCCTATCATTTTCATTCGGGACAGGGATACAGAGGTGAATAAAACAAATAGGGTGAGTTAAGAGGATGGTTGGTGAAGATATTCAGTTTATATCAGTCTATTTAGTCCAACTTCTAATTATTTCAGTCCAAATCTAACGACAATAAGTGATCGTCTCCGGGCGATGAATGACGCTCTGAAGTACTTCGGGACCCGCGAGTGGAAGTTCAACACCGAAAACGTTCGGCGGCTGCGAGGCTGCCGACGCCGCCCTCTACAATCTGGACGTGCGAACTATCGAGTGAGCAGACACATACCATTTCTGAAATTCCTCCGAGTCTTTTCCCTAACCAGGTTGAGGTCGGCTCTAAGTCTGCTATGATATGCTGAACTTTGGTTTTTTATCGGGGTGGCTGCCATCAGACCTCCACAACCTAAGTATTAAGCAATATTGAAATTCTGTAGACATACTGTAGAGTGTAGTCGAGCTTTTTAGGCTCCACCTATCCGTAACAATTGCAACAGATATTCATATGGCAACCGAGACCGACGCTTTAGCCTGCTCTCCGAGACACCTAGGGGTCAGACTGCTTGGCTGGGCTTGTTTACCTTTGCAATGTGTAACTTATTAGGTTGACACTTAAGCCGGGCGACACTTTTTTGTGTTTTCTAACATCTAACAAAATATGGGCGTGGCTTAAGAAAATATCCCCGCGTTCGCCTGCGGGGGATGGGGGGGGGGGGCTGAATCGAACTAACATTAATGCTTATATTATTCATATTTATACTATAAAGGACAATTTAAATAATATTTAAAGGTTACCTAACATCAGCATTATGAGCCATTTAATTATTTTGAAAATAAAACAACTATTTTGTTCGTAATTTCGGATCTGGTCCTAGTTCATGCACTCAAGTCAAAACTCTCTTAAAAAGTGGCGTACTATCGTAGTGTCTAACTTTAGCTCAATTTGAGAAATACACCCACGATTCTCAGCTATATTTGTGGAATACAACACGTTACATACGTGTTGTATTTCACAAATTCTTAATTCACAATTCTTAAGAAAAACTGACAATCCGACAACCAAAAAAAAGCTCGCCATTAGGCCTCGGTAACAAAAGTACTCGATACTTTCGTTTCGACACTTTTATGAGTACGATACTTTTTCTTCGATACTACTCATAAGTACAGCATCGATACTTTGTATTCGATACCGTGTCTCTTCGTGTCGATACCGTGTCGTGTTTGATGTTCGTTTAAAAGTCGCAGGAGACTGCAATGTTTTGCTTGCATGTTTAATTAGTTTGTTATATTATTTTTTGAAGCAGGAGACGCGCCTTTAGACACCAGCCCCACTTACCTTTCGTAAATAATACAAATAGTTGTTAATCGACAGTCTAATTGACACGGGAAATTCGAAAAAGGGGAGATTCTCAGACAATGTTGCAAGAATTTGCGGTAAAGAATAGTCAACAATCTTTATGTGTCAACGTGTATACCTGTAATGTTCACATTACGCACAGGGCACGGACTTTCTAGTTCAGAAGGCACAGTACAGTAGTTATAGCAGCATATACACATAACACAGCAGATATGAATAATAAATACATAAATAAATATTTTGGACATCTAACACACAACGCCTTCTAGTACCAAGCTAAGCAGAGCTTATGTTATGGGTACTAGACAACTGATACAAATACATATATACTTTTTTTGTAAATACATACATATTATACATAGAAAACACCCAAACTCCGAAACAAATATTTGTAGATCATACAAACATTTGGTCCGACCCGGGAATCGAATCCGAGACCTCATGATCAGCAGTCGCACACGCTAACCGCGAGACCAACGAGGCAGTCGTTTTCTTTTTTTTACACCAATTATTTTGCCAATTTACTTTTAAATGTACCTACTAAGTATTATCCAAGGTGAAAAATGCTTTCTTTTATAAAATTGAAATTTAATCCCAACAACTTTTTTAAATATTTTTTTTGTGTTGTTTCTGGTGGTAATTATACTTTTGGTCGATAGAGCAGTTAACTACGCTAAGAATAAAAAAAAAACCATCTCCGAAACTTGCAGTTTTGTCGTTATGGTGCATAAAAATGTCGTCAAGTCCATTTTAAGCAAAATACTCGTCTCAAAAAAAATGGAAATGGATTTTTTAAATAATTTTATTTAAAGGTGTCATACAGTCACCTATCCCCCACTTGCGGTTGGACGTTAAATTGCGGGACACCCTGTATACATACATAAACAACTTACCACGGAACCAAGAGGCCCGTCAAGACAATACATAAACGGAAAACGTAATAGATACCCATGAAGTAGAACTAGAATGGTTTTTTAAATTTTAACGTTTCAGTTGGGAAGATCACTGCGAGAAGTTTGTGCAGGGAACACGCCGCTACCTGCTCCACGAACAAGCGGAGACCTTGCCGAACGCGCGCTTGAGAATAAGAATGTAAGTGATATACCACATTACATTTTCCAGTCATTCGTAATATGAATAATCTATCTATCTATACTTATAATAACAATTTAACAGGTCCAATTCTGTACATTAAAGATATTTTGTAAATTTTTTTTGGAGGGCTCTCTATAATAGATACTGAAGCCAAAACTGTATTTTTTTCATTTTTGTCTGTCTGTCCGTCCGTATCTTGGCCGCGAAACTGCTGAATGGATTCAAACGAAACTTGGCTTGATTTGAGTTCATACTTCGAGGTAGGACAAAGGATACTTTTTATCCCGAAATTCAGCACGGTTTCCTGGAGAGAGGGGCTGAAAGTCAAAATAGTCCGATTTCATTCATTATTTTTTTGCTAGAAGGAAAAAAAATAAAAGATAACCGGAAAAGTATTTTTTTTTGTTCGCGACTGTACGCTGCCTGTGGGAAGCTGAGACAGATATGTAAATATGGCGGTACGAAGTTCGCCGGGTCAGCTAGTATTATATACACCATCCCAACATCAACCGTTGGGCCGTGGCCTGCCAGGCATGAGCACCTCGCCTGGTCAGAGGATCCTCCCTTTGTGTTGGAGGGACATGACACACTGGGATTATCTAATTTCATTAAGTTACTTCTGTTAGTTCAATCTTAAACAATATCAAAATATTAATATTTTTGTATATTTCAGATTATATGTGGTTCACCGATTAATGCAGTGCTTGATGTTGTTCTTCTTGTATCACCTCGGACAGCGGTTTGTTTCTGCCATCTTGTGGGCAATGTTAAAACTAAATCCTACAAAAACCCAAAAATGGTTCACAATAAAGTAGCATTTCCCTTTTTTATTTGTAATATAGTAGTTTAAAGCTTAAACTCTGCTATGTTTTAAGAATAAGATTGTTAATATAATGGTATAAGGAAATAAATATTTATAACTGTAATTATATTTGAAGTCCACTAACACAGTTTAAGCATGTGTCTAATCTTAGTCACAGAAATTATATACAAGTGAAAAAATCCTCACAATCACCCTGCCTTAAATGTTAAATCTATAAGTACCTACAGTACAGTATCATACAATTGTAAGAGGTCGATGTCTACATACATAGTACAGTGTATACAAAAATCTCTATAGACTTGTGTGAGTTTTTGGTCTAACTTTTTGCTATAAGTTCATTTGAAAGAATAGTTTGACATCGGTTATCTACGGTGACGTCGTAGTATTGCGCCGGTCTAGGTGGCCCATTTACGCCGAAGCATATAATCTGTAATCTGTATGTTGACATCCTTAATCATCATTCGTATGCTATAATGCCGGTTTATCGGTTGTACAGACTCATATGTTGGTGATTGTAAAGCACCGGTCCTTATGGGTTAAACAAATGGTGCAATACTCAGGTATTGCATCTTTTTTTTGCTTACCTTTCTAAATCTCTATTGTATCTTGCCCTGTCTTGCATAATTTTCCTGAAATCAAATCAATTTGAAATCTCTTATCATCATAATGATCTTCCTACCCTTTTCCCAAAATAATGTGTGGTCAGTGCACCTAGTTTTCTTTTACACTTTCCTTGCTCACTCGATACACTCCTTTTTTTTATAATTTATCGTGAACGTTTGAAATAATTTTGAATTTGTGGCGACTTCCACATATAGCGTAACAGAAATATACTACAGCGCCATCTACCGCAGATACACTGAACTACGGAGTAATGTACTATACGAAGAAACTACCAATCCTGAATCGCGCAATAGAAGTTCTCGCGCCGATTTTCATAATTATATAAATACAACATCCCAACATCAACCGTTGGGCCGTGGCCCGCCAGGCATGATCACCTCGCCTAGTCAGAGGTTCCTCCCTTTGTGTTGGAGGCACATGATACCCGTTCCCCCACACATTTATTTCTATGCCATCAAATTGTTTTTATGTCTGACATCAATTCTTCTTGGGAATCTAATCGCTCGTCGCAAACAATATAAAGCAGAATTAACAAAAATGTCTCAATATCTGTTTCCATGCCAGAATGGCGCTATCCCTTACCTTAATTGATTTTTTAATTCCAGCCTACCTTCTTTATTTACCCCACAATAAAAATAACAACATTCCCAAGCAGAATCGGTCTGGCTAATGGTCAGCGATGCAAGAAACTGGTCAGCCTACCCTAAACCGTTTGCACTGTCACACATTGCGTCGAAATATGCAAATAAAATTGTAAAATGGGCTATTGATCACGATGATAGACACTAGGATCAGGTACATACTTGAGTTGAGCGCCGCTGATGAGAGCGCCGGCCAGTTTGCCTTCTTTGTAATTAGTTACATTGAACATAACATCATCCACTAAGGTTGAATTGTCGCCTACAATTTTGTTGACTGTTCTTGATGGCTGCGGTAAAACAAATAGTAGTTAATAAGCTGCGATCCTAGGAGAGAAGATACTAGACCGTTCTAACATACGTTTAGCTGAAAAAGTTCACGAAATAGGTCTGACTCATTAGAGGTCGAGTGTGTAGTGCGTGTCAACCAAGCACAGTTTTTTGTTTTGACTTTGTTTTGTCCAAAAACTTCCATGCAGGTCAATATAATTTAGAAATTGAGTGACAATAGCTCTTCAGTTAACAAAGTTAACTATTTATTGTTAGTTGTCGTTTGGAAAATTAAATAGAAAAGGTTTATGTAATATCTAAATCTTGTAAATACATGCCTGTGATGTTTTTGAAATGTCAAGTACATCATTGACTATTGCAGCTGCTTCGGTTCCATTTAAGATTCTAAGCAGGTGTAGAACAGTCTCCGATGTCCAGTTCTTGGAGTCTTGATAACCCTCAGGCATTGGTATGACAGTTTCTGGAAATATTACATTTATTAGTATAATGGCTCTGCCTGTCAATATTTCTGAGCTTACAATTTCCAAACTCTGTGAGGATATTTATCTAACCCGGTAAAATAATACAAAAATATAAAAAAATCGAATGCATACTATTAAGATTAACCGGAGCTCGAGTGTCGAACTTTCTCCTCGACGCTAAGATTTGGCGAAGCTGTTGAAGGTAGTTCAATGGCTTCTGCTTCCATAAATAGCAACACGAGTGTAACAGGAGGCAGGAGTTTCTGAAAACGTGACGGGTTATACAAACATAATTAGGCTTAGCTCTGCTACTCAGGTGGGAGCCTGCTGTTTTGGAATCGCTGGTTGTCACCTCACCACGACTTGCGGACAAGTGGTATGACGAACGAATGAACCAAACTGAGTAAAACCATTCGAGCGACGTTCCGTCACATCACATATGATTCTATCTCGAGAGACTATAACTCAGTCATTTGGTACTCAAAAAGAGGGTTACTTGGGAGGGAACTTCAAACAGATTTTAGGTACCTAGCACACATTATAATACTACTATTTAAATGAATAAAGAATTAGGTATAGGCAATTTATGAAGAACCAGTTTATTTTACGCTTTTAAGTGTTTTTTTGGCAGAGTTTTCGTTGGATGTTTTTTGGAAGTCGGTTTTTTTTTTATAAAAAGTTTTTATTTTTCAGTTTTTAGTGCAAACAATCGTAGGTAAGTAGTAAGTTGAACTATTTCATCAAATTTCATCATCAAGAATACAAATGAAGGTCTAAACGTACGTGTAATATTGAAATCATCCTATAATTCCTAACTGTTGAAGAGTTTAACCTTGTATCATCAGTTCACCTAAATAACTTGAAAGTATACGACTGAAGGTCTTTAGATACTTATGAAGTTGAAAGAATTATCCTCCAACTCCTAACCGTTGAGGAGTTGTACCTTCCACCTTCCATCATCAGCTTACCTGAATAATTTGAAAGAATACGACTAAAGGTAACATCCTGGATGTAAGGTACAACTCCTAACCGTTAAGGAGTTGTCCCTTACATCATCAGCTCATCATCATAAAATGATGACTACCAGACGCAAATACGGGTGTAACTTCAGAAAATATACGAAAAACATAGTATGTGCCTATAAAAAATGAGAGTTTCCCTCGATTTCCCTTGGATCCCATCATCAGATCCTGATATGCTGGCAATGGGACCACCTCGGAAGCATACCCTTTTCAATACAAAAAAAAATAATTAAATCGGTCCACAACTGACGGAGTAATCGGGTAACATACATAAAAAAAAAAAAAATAAAAATACATACAGTGGAACATATAACCTCCTCCTTTTTGGAAGTCGGTTAAAAAAAAATACATACAGTGGAACATATAACCTCCTCCTTTTTGGAAGTCGGTTAAAAAGAGGGTTACTTGGAAAGTTTTCCAAGTTTTGAAAGTTGAGTTTTGAAAATTGGTGACATTATAGATTTCGAAGTTCTCTTTTTGAATTTTCACTTGCCATTTCGTATCTATAAGGGTAGTAATTCAATTTTTATTGTAAAATGAGCTGGAACGGAGTTATTTTCAATAAAACTGTTTTTGAACTCCATTTTTCCAATATGGCAGGCTGAACGTCACCGATACGAGGTGGCAAAGTGAAAATTCGAAGAACACGTCGAAATCTATAACATCAACAATTTTCAAAATTGCCGGGAAACTTGCCAGGTAAAATTACTAAATGACTGAACTACTAGCTAGACTGTCCTTTGTTCTGTTCCGTCTCTATAAAATTGTCAGTGTGGTGCCGCTTTAAAAAGCGCTCTACACGATCGAAATCGACCGACCAACCAAGGTGACTTTGGTCGGATTGGAACGCCTTCTACGCGGTCGGAACCAACCGCTAACCGTCGTGTCCAACCAATTTCTATTCAACTGCCTCGGTGGCGCAGTGATAGCTACGCGACTGCTGTTCTTGAGGTCTCGGGTTCGATTCCCGGGTCGTACCAAATGTTTGTATGATCTGCAAATATTTGTTTCGGAGTTTACGTGTTTTCTATGTATAATATGTATGTATTTACAAAAAAAAAGTATATAAGTATTTATATCAGTTGCCTAGTACCCATAATACAAGCTTTGCTTAGTTTGGGACTAGATGGCATTGTGTGTTAGATGTTCGAAATATTTATTTATTATTTATTTATTTTCGTTCTCGGTCGGTGGTTGACTCAACTAATTCTTAAACTAAGTAAATTAATCTATGAGCATGTCATTGCTTGCTCATAGACTAACAACAAAGCATCCAACAAGGTAAAGGTCATTTGTTCCGTGTGTGTATTTAGTAACATGGAAGTATGTATAACAGCATTCTGGTCACTTCAGCAGAGTTTGTACTATGAAAGCTAAATTGACTGATTTATTATTCAGTACCTACCTGAATAACCGAGCTTTGCTCGGTCCATTAATAAAAAAATAAGTTTAGTGGTACCCTCTCTTGGTGCGCCCTGGTAACGTTTATTCTGCACCTAATTCCAGTATAGTTTAATGTAGTTCGTTCGAGGTGCGATAGATGGCGCTAGATGTACATTGATTATATTTGATTGTTGAAAACACGAATAAAACGACATTTTCTAATAAAAGTGAAGAAGCTTGTGTTGTGTTTGTAAAAGACTTCACGATGCTGGTATTCACTACAGAATATCAGCACGAAAACTACACTTAACTCCTAAACATAAGCTACAAACACTTAATTTTGCAAAAAGTTACCTCAATACGATTTCACAAATAAATGTTTTTCCGATGAAAAGGCATTTTGCTCTGCAAAATTATTTTAGTGCGATATACCTAGCCCAGTTATCGACGCTATAACCAAAAAATAGCGGAGTATCGTTAAAATATGTTGCAAATCCGAGGGACTTTAATTTTCTTTTGAGAGCTTCACGCAGGCGCTGCGTAAATGGTGCAAGTTTCGCTAAAATAATGTATAAAAGATTTGTTCCCCTTTAAGGGCCTACCTCCCTTAAGATGCGTAAAAAAGGTTGCATTCTAAAGACTACTCCTCAATAACGGCTGCATCAAAAGATTTGAAAAAAATATATGTTTACTGTAGATTCATGTGCAATAATGTGAGCATTTGATTTTTACGTACGATAAATAGTATTGCCATTAAAAAATATTTAACAACACGCTATATTGTTCGCTTATTTGCCTACTACTTTTAAACGGCTTTGAAGCTGAAAAAAAATTTTACATAAAAAAAATGATTTTTTAATTTGCAACAAATTAGTCATTGCTCATTTAAATCAATCAATATTTTGTAAAGAAAATATTCAATATTGAGACTCGCAACGTGAAAAGTACAGCGGATCTCTATGCGGGCGCAGGCGGCAGTCGTCAGGCGGTACAATCTTAGTCGATAGTTTTTGGAATGTTACGAAAATAAAGAAACCAAATACAATGGATCTTAATTGGTTCGAATATACTGATAACATTAGTTACACTTAATTTAGGCGTATAATAGGTGTAATTTCGCCAGTCGCTACTGTAAGATGTCGTTACTTTCGGTATAATCCGCATAAATCACAAAGAGAGTTGTTTTAGTAATGTTAATTCTGGAACGGATATCACTTTTTTTTGAAGTCATTATAAAATGACAATTGGAAATAAAATGTTGCCATTCTTTTCATTACACACTGAAAAGGTAGTTTTTTTTTGTGATAAAATTGACAAAATTACACTTATATTTTAACTTTTGAAAAACTTGCTAATAATTATAGCATTTCATAACACATGATTCTACAAAATCCTAACTTAGTGCCTATATTATTTAATTATTGCCATTGTTTTGGTACTTTTCATCAGCGTTTATTGCACCCGCCATTGTCGTGAATGTCATCCGTCAACAATCAACATACATATTCATACATACCTACCGGCTTTTTTGTTAATTGAATGTTTACTTGTGACTAACAACAATTCTCTGATTTATCTGTTAATATGTGAGTTGAGATTAGGTTCCTCCGATTTTCGTTGAATATATCCGCGTGTGTTGTTTTCAAGTAATATTGAGGCAGAGACTTATTTTTAATAATTTATTTTCGTGTCGCAATGTCTGTTAAACATTGTTGTGTTCCTAAGTGCACGGATAATGAAGGTACGTACTAATAATAGCTGATGATAAATAAAAGCTTTAGACTAGCTAAAGACTTTATAACATCTTATATATATTGAATGGTTGGATCTAATTCAAATTCTAACCTGTAGTCTAATTCTTATTCCTGATGTATTCTTCAGGCAATCTCAATTTCTAAAACCCGCATAGGAAATAATGTAACCTCACTAGATAAAGTAGTATTAGATCATACAACATACTAAAATGTTGCAAAAACATATTGTTTTGTATGCAAGCTATGCCAGCAGTTGATTTAACTAAAACCTTTTGAGGATTCTTGTTGTAATATACATGTAGCATTCTTATTGCACTGTAAAGTTTTTACAGAAACTTATGATAACAAACTATTATAAATAACTATTGTTTGTAGAACGTATGAATGAAGATACAAAACTGAAGAAACAAATAGTATATGTAGTAATACTTTCCAGTAATCCATCTTGTGAATATGTTTTAAACTGTCATAAATGTTGCTGTCAATATATTAAATTTTTAATTATAATAATAAAATCAATTAATGCTTATTGTATTTATTTTTATTTCAGGGCCATTGTTTTGGAGACAGTTACCAACCAAACCTTTATGTGAAATTCATCGAGGGTGATATGTTACAAAAAGCCAAATTAAATGCACAGAAAGCTTTTAAAAAGAGAAAATAAACTAATTAATTTTTTACATTGTTTTATTTTACAAAAGTCCTAATTGAATAGGTAGGTATATATGTATACAATAAGTATTATACTATGTTTATATAAGTATACGTACCAAATATATATACATATATAGATATGTAGGTATAGTTTCAAATGTTGAGCATGACTAAAGTTGTTGATCTCGACCTACAGATGGCGTTGTTATAGAATTTCCTCCAGAAGCGATTGAGATATACCTCTATTTCAGTATATAACAATGTACTCTGTGGCAGTCGTGCTTTGGCATTCAGACGGGAAGGCTGTGTCGCTCGCTGCTCTGCTCGCGCTATCGAATAACTAAGCGTATACGTTTGTGTATGTGCAAGTATTTACGTACTTTCTGAGTTAGTGTGCATTACAGACTAACTCGCTGCAAAGGACTCAAAGTGATCGTACGCTTGGACGCTTTGTGATATTTTGACTGCCTCGGTGGCGCAGTGGTAGCGTATGCGACTGCTGTGCTTGAGGTTTCGGGTTCGATTCCCGGGTCGGACCAAATGTTTGTATGGTCTGAAATAATTAGTTTGGGTGTTTTCTATGTAAAAATGTATGTATTTACAAAAATAGTAATGTATGTATTTACATCAGTTATCTAGTACCAATAATACAAGTTTGGCTTAGTTTGGGACTAGATGGCGTTGTGTCGGTGTGTGTCCAAAATATTTATTTATTTAATTTATTTGTAGACTATTGTTTTTGTAAATTTGTACATTGCACCATGCACTCATTATAGAACTTTTACAATTCTTGTCTCGGATGAAAATTTACTGATTTTTTCAAGCTATTATTATTAAATTTGCAATTTATGACGCAACACCATCGAGTTTGAAATCATTTGATTCTTCTTGACGAGTGCTTTATGTTTTGATAGTATCCAGGGTCTGATGATGGGGCCAGAAAGTGGTCAGAGGAACTCTATAATAAAACGACGCAAACACCATCCTGTTTCGAATCGTTTGATTCTTCTTGACGAGTACTTTATGTTTTGATAGTATCTAGGGTCTGATGATGGAGTCGGAAGGTGGTCATACTGTAATAAAACGACGCAACACCATCGAGTTTGGCATCGTTCAATTCGTAATTTTTAATTTATTTTATTCTTTTAAATAAAGGCTTGTTTTCAAAAAGTTTTTTTAAATTAATTTTATTAGAATGAAATATATTTTTTTTAAATTCAAACCTTATCATCACTATCACTACATAGTATAAAACAAAGTCGCTTTCTCTGTCCCTAAATCCCTTTGTTTACCTAAATCTTTAAAACTACGCAACGGATTTTGATGCGGGTTTCTTTAATAGATAGAGTGATTCAAGAGGAAGGTTTTTATGTATAATAAATGCATAATATAGTATGGAAACACTGTTAATTTTCGAGGTTTCTAATGTGATGTAGCAAATAAACACATTTTTATGCGCTTACATTGCAAACGCTGGTTGCACCCTACGAGATAGATCAAAATAATGTACTACAGTATTGTACACCTTAAAAAGTACTACAAAAAAGTCCGCGACGGTATATGTCTATCTCTTAGGGATAACCCACAACAACCATTTTTTATTCCTTTCTTTTTACGAGAAATAATGGCTTATTTATGAAGTGATTTTAAGCAATACAGAATGAATCCTTATACAATTAAGTAAATTAAATACATTGTGCATTTAATATAGATGAAAATTGTCCTTTACAGTAACTAATTTAAATGAATATATTCGAAGATATTACAGATTTAAAATGCACGAATCGTGTCGTCGGCGGGGGCATCTGAAATCCACCCGTGCGAAGCCGGGGCGGGTCGCTAGTTTCTTGATATATTTAAAAAATGCAACTGCAACAATTTGTGTGTAGGGTCAAAGAGGAAACAGAGTGTTCAGTGTTGAGTCTGTTCAGTTTTTCTAAGGCTTATAAAGCTAAAAAAATGCCAAAGAACCGCTATTTACAACCAAACAGAGGAGAAACTACCGTGGAAGATCCACGCTTCGGCATGTATGGGCCGGCTTGACCGGAGTGATACCATGGCCTCTCAGAAAACTGGTGTGAAATAGCGCTTGCGCTGTGTTTCACCGAGTGAGTGAGGACACCGGAGGCCCATATCCTAACCCCTCCTCCTATCCTCCTCTCCATCTCCTTTGGGAGACGGCTACGCACTTCTGAAGCCACTGGTGTTGCGGGTCTCCATGGGCGACGGTAATCACTTACCATCAGATGATACGCTCATTTGCCCCCTATTCCATAAAAAAACGGACCACACTAACTATAACGGATTAGATAACTTTGTTGTTTCAGGAGTTATGGAGGTCTACCTTGTAAAATAAACTCATTTGGAAAACTTTAAAAATAATAATAAATAAATATTTCGGACATCTGACACAACGCCAATTATTTTCAATCTAAGCAGAGCTTGTACTATGAAAGCTAGATTGACTGATAGAATACTTGTATGCTTTTTTTGGTAAATACAAATATTTACATATCATACAAAGATTTTGTTTGACCCGGGAATCGAACCTGAGACCTCATGTTTAACATTTGCGTACGCTACCACTGCGCCAATGTTACTTAAATGTAAAATATTAAAAATAAATTCATGATAATTCTTTGTTGGACACGATTTTATTTCAATTTGTAGACATTGGTGACTACGGAACCCTATTCTATGGGTGACCTGACACGTACCTATTTATTTACCTACTTTTTCATTTATTTAAAGATGCTAGAAGTTTTCAGAAATATGATCATTTTTACTTTTTTTCTACAAACAGTAAAATTAAATAATACATTTTACCGGATTTCTTACCTCTCTTATCAAATGTAGGTATTTGGATCGGTATGTCGAATTATTTGATTTAAAATTTACTGACAAAAACTTCTATATGGTTTTTAGTCTAATTTAACATACTTTTTTGCACTAAGTATCTACATACCTATCATTAAATGTGTCAAGTAAAATTTTAGTTTTAAATCTTACTAAAGCTTTTAAAAATATCTGGTTTTATGTTCACATTATAACCATTCTGTTTTGAAGTTTTAGGCAAAAACGCCGGTCAAGCGGGCATGTCTGCACCGCTTCCTAATCTTTGATCATCGTTTCGAGGTACCGCGTGCGGTACGGAGATATTGATGTGTGCGGTGCAGATATGATAGTATGCGTTTAGCTCCGCCCAGACGCTCAAGGTTATTGAGGCTACTATACGCCTTAAAAGTTCTAACAAAAGTAAGCGACAGCATATATTATGTCTATCTTTTAAGGTTAGCTCAAGATGACCTTTTTAATGGTAAACAAATCTGTTCACGCTGTTATAACACCACGCTACGGGCAATAGGAGGATCCTAATTAATTGTGAGTGCAGTTCCACGTTGCTATGTTACACAATCTGAGAATATTCGTGTCTTTTATAGCTAATTTTCATATTTACGATTATAAGCGATTATGTATTATATAACTAATAGAAAAGTATTTTTTTCTAGTTAAAGTAGTCATTAACAATATTGCAATAATTTTAATTAAAACCTAACGATTCGTAAGAAATTAGGTTTTTAGGCACAGGAAGAAGATTTATATTCTTAAAATGCATTGCCAGGTGAATTTTATTACCCGAAGTTGGGGAAACATGTATCAAATTGAGACACGTGCCGATTAGAATGGAGGATAGAGAATGATGGTGTTGAGAACTTAACTGCACCAGCTATATAAAACCTTTCTTGCCTTTAGATAACACTAGCATGGAGTGCGTGTCTGATGATGACAGTGTCGGCCACCGTAAGTGTAGACCCTGAGACGTACTTGAGTGTTGTCATGAAATTATACGTAGAAAATATCCACCGGTCCAGCTTAGCGGTATGATATACTTCAACTTAATATTACGAGTACGAAAGGAATAAAGAAGCCTTCGTTCATATTCAGAAATAATGCTCAAGTAGATAAAAATATAGGGAGTGAATAGTTAAACGTACTGTCATAAGGATGCTTTATGTAAGCTGGTTCGGCCCGCATCTGGAGACTTCCTAGTGGGGAAACTCTTAACCGAACCTTTGAAAAGCTGGCCAATATCAAGCGTAGATAAGATGCAATTTAGCACCATGACCGGCTTTTAAAGTTATACTCTTTAACTCTAAGATGACCTGTAACCTTATACCAAAGTGCATATTCCTAAGGTCTATAAAAATAGGGCTATAAAATATTACATTTAGAGGACTTATAAGAGAGTTAACATACTCTGAAGCTTAGAAGTGAATTAAAAAGGGCCTTACGGGTACTAAAAATAGGCTAAAGAGGTTGATGTACACATATATTGCCGGAGTGCTTTAGTGGCGAGAACTATCCTAGTTCAGATTTACTTAAGACTCCCGCGAGTGTCATCTCAACGGAGCTAGCAACTTACTTTTTAACCGACTTCCAAAAAGGAGGAGGTTCTATGTTCCACTGTATGTATTTTTTTTTTATGTATATTATATACTCCGTCAGTTGTGGACCGATTTTGAATTTTTTTTTGTATTCGACAGGGTATGCTTCCGTGGTGGTCCCATTGCCAGCATATCAGGATCTGATTATGGGATCCCAGGGAAATCGAGGGAAACCCTCATTTTTTATAGGCACATACTATATTTTTCGTATATTTTCTGAAGTTACACCGGTATTTGCGTCTGGTAGTCATCATTTTATGATGATGAGCTGATGAAGTAAGGTACCACTCCTTAACGGTTAGGAGTTGGAGGATAAATCTTTAAATATCATATGTATATAAGTTACCTTTAGTCGAATTCTTACAAATTATTTAGATAAGCTGATGATGGAAGGTGGAAGGTACAACTCCTCAACGGTTAGGAGTTGGAGAATAATTCTTTCAATTTCATACGTATCTAAAGACCTTCAGTCGTATACTTTCAAGCTATTTAGGTGAGCTGATGATAGAAGATTAAACTCTTCAACAGTTAGGGATTAGAGGATGATTTTAATATTACACGTACCTTAATTTGTATTATTCTTGATGATGAAATTTGATGAAATAATTCAACTTACTACTTACCTACGATTGTTTGCACTAAAAACTGTAAAATAAAAACTTTTTATAAAAAAAAAACCAACGAAAACTCTCTGTCAAAAAACACTTAAAATCGTAAAATAAACTGTTTTTTTTTTTTTTTTTTTTTATGTTTGGCCTGCCAAAATGACTCTACTCTGCCTGATGGAAAGCATAAGCAGAATCCACGAGTGGTGGCCACCATACTCATTGCGAATACAACAACGCAGTATGGCGACCCACACTATGGCGGCCTAGTGATGCTTGTGCATCTTTTAGTCTAGTCAACAAGTATGGAACTTGTTGACTAGACTAATTGGGCCTCCGGTCTCGCACTCACCAACGAAACACGACAGCACGAACGCTGTCATTTTACGTTGATTTTCTGTGCGAGGGTAGTACCGCCCCGGTCGAGCCGGCCCGTTCGTGCTGAAATCAGCGTGGCTCTACTACCTACTAATTTTTTCACTAATAATTTATTCATTTAAATAGTAGTATTATAATGGGTGCTAGGTACCTAAAATCTGTTTGAAGTCGGTGCTAAGCCAAAAAGAATACAAACGAACAATTACAAAAGTCTAAGCGATAGTCACTTGGCACCGACTTCAAACAGATTTTAGGTACCTAGCACCCATTATAATACTACTATTTAAATGAATAAAGAATTAGGTATAGGCAATTTATGAAGAACCAGTTTATTTTACGCTTTTAAGTGTTTTTTGACAGAGAGTTTTCGTTGGATGTTTTTGGAAGTCGGTTTTTTTTTTTATAATTATTCTAGTTTCGCTAACAGGAAGATCCGATTACTTCAAGAATGCTGGCAATTGGACTACAGGTTCCGTAATGCAACTGATGCATTAATTAAGAACAGTGAAACGGCGGTTTCGGTGCAGCAAACGTTGGCCAAGATGCTGTCCCATACAACGTCCAGTGGAGACAACAACAACAACATGGTGAGTTCCAGCGTAAGTACATAACAGGTTATAGGTAAATCTTGAATTCCGTGTGAGAGCCACACTTCGTCATGAATGGGCAATTATTTTTTTATGGAATACGAGGGCAAACGAGCAGACGTATCGCCTGATGGTAAGCGATTACCGCCGCCCATGGACACCCGCAACACCAGAGACCTGACAAATGCGTTGCCGGCCTTTGGGGGATGGGGAGGGGAGACAGGGGGAGGGGTTGGGGTATGGGCCTCCGGTATCCTCACTCACTCGGTGAAACGCAGCGTAAGCACTTGTTGGGGTGCCTAACCTACTGCGGTTGAATAAATAAAACTTCCGTTTACAATTACACTCCGTTATAATGTATTAACTACGGCTAAACACTCCGAACAATATTAATATTCGCGATGCAATCAATTTAACTATAGCGTTATGAAATACGAAGGTGCGAACGACGGGAGTCGGGCATGGCACTGCGTTGGGGCGTAACGTGGCGTCGGGAGAGAGAGCGGGCGGCGTGCGTTCGGCGTGAGTACGTTCGGCCGACTGTCGCTGCAGTCTTGCGGAGCCCGAGGTGCCGGGCTCCGGCCGGTGGCATGCGTCTGCGACGCGCGGGTGGCGCGCGGCAGGGCGTACAGTGGCGGTGCCTCGCGGACGAGAGCCGCACTACTGTAGCTGGGGTGCTTGTGGTATACACCACATCACCCCCCTGGGAGAGTTATGCTCCTGAGGAAAAGAAACAAGGTTGTTTTACAATGCGACCAAATCGAGTGGTCTTAGTAGGACGTAGCTCGGTCGGTCTTGAGGCAGGAGCATCACTAACGAGGTCGTCCTCGTTCATCTCGTAAGCAGGTTTGGCTCGATCCAATGAGACAGTGACTGGCCCTCTTGGCATTTTTACTGTTATAGTTTTATCGGTTCTACTAACTACTTTTAATGGGCCAATGTAAGGTGGTTCGAGCGATACAAGTAGTGCGTCTTTTCTGAGAAAAATATAGTCTGATGTGCTCAAATCCTTATGTAGAAAAACAGACTTGCTTCCATGTCGGGATACGGGTACTGGCTTTAGTGTAGCAAAATGCTTTCTAAGGTCCGTAACAAAATTGTCCGGTCATACGCGCTATATTGTGTTTGAGCTTTGTTCATTTTCTTTGAAAAGAAAGCGAGAGGCTGCCAGTCATCATCAATCTGTTGTTGTAAGACTGCTCCAATTGTTGTATTAGAGGCATCGCAAGCTAAAGCCAGCGGTGCACTGTGTGTTGGATGAGCAAGTAGTGTCATTCTAGAAAGGCTAGACTTACATTTGTTGAAGGTTTCCAGAAGTTCAGGGGTCCAGGTTAAAGTTTTAGAACCTTTAACAGATGGGCCGGTAAGCATTTGATGAAGTGGGGCCTGCTCCTCTGAAGCATGAGGCAGGAAACGCCTATAGAAGTTGATCATCCCCAGGAAACGGCGTAAACCCTTGACGGTTCTAGGAGGTGGATACTCCTGGACGATCTTCACCTTGTCTTCTAATGGGAAAGTACCTTCTGCTGATATTCTATAGCCGAGAAAAGTTACCTGGTTTACTCCAAAAGAGCACTTGTTTACGTTAAATAAAAGTTCACTGTAACGTGGTAGATATATATTAGACGGTATCATTTATAAATAATCGATTGTACGCAAGTTGATTAGTCGAGTTGGTAGGTACACCACTATTTGCGTGTACCTTATTTAATTGCTGTCGGTATATGGAGATTTTGTCATTTCGTGCTACAAACTTAAACCACAAACTGCTTTAAAAACTACCGAACTGCCGTCGTTGTGCTGAGCTTGGTGCAACTGTTAATTGTGAAATTGTTAATAGTTTACCTATACGTGACCCGAATATATTTCGGTAAGTTAACTTCCATAATTTAAATAATTCTTATTCCGCTCCAGGGCTAATAAAGTGCTTAGTAGCTGTTAATTTAAATATATAATTTGAATCAAATACCCGCAATCACCTTAAGTGAATTCGTTATTCAATAATTGTACGAGTATTTGCTCTGCTGTTTATTAGCTGTTTATGTGTATTATTTTTCTCCTTAATTGTGTAATTGTGAAGCGTCTGTAAACGTGCAGCGAATGCCTGAACGGGTGTTCGTTGCGCGTTTCGACGCTGTGTGTGGTACCCTACTGAGGCCGCCTACCTTCTCCGCTTCAGGGTCCACCCTACGGGTTCGCATCCACCCTACGGGTTAGCATCCACCCTACGGGTTAGCATCCAACCTACGGGTTAGCATCCAACCTACGGGTTCGCATCCACCCTACGGGTTCGCATTCCACCCTACGGGTTCACGTCCACGTTACGGGGTCAAGTCCCCTACGGATTCGAACCCATCCACGGGTTACCAGTTCACCCCACGGGTACGAAGCCACCTTACGGCCAGCGGCCAGTCTGCGGCCAGAGCGTCGGGTGACTCCACTGTGCCGCGTCACCGACGAAGGGGCCACCACAGGCACGTCCTAAACCGTGCGCGACCCCGATTCATCAAAACCCTGAGACGAAATACCCGCGACCCTGACTTTAAGCTACCGGAGCATTTCTTTCCTTTATTTTAAATATAGTATCGTAAATTATTACCTTCTTTTATTCTAATATATTTAGTGTTACACCAACTATATCTTTTATTTCTAGTTTCCCACGTACAAAGGTTACATTGGCGCCAACTAGGTTTCGTCTCAGGGTAGAATTGGCTTCGCCACACGGTTTTTTTAATTTATTTCTGTACCTACTACATAGTTTTTTTTTTTGTTGCTTTTGGATGTTGTGTGTTCTATCTATGGCCAAGCCAGCTTTCCCAAAGGTAAAGTAGCATAAAGCTGATTCGGCGTGGACGCCCGAGGCCTGTCTTAGTCCAGTGTGTGTTTTTATTTGCATTTTGTCCCCAGCACACACTTATTAAATATAAGTATATAAACCTATAAAATTCTATAGTCCCCAGAAAAACCGTTTTTTTTTCATTGTAGGTACCACCGTTAAATTTTTTTAGCACTAACGCTTCAACTACATATATCCAATTTAATATAACTGTAACATAAATCTTTATAATTCCAAGATTAATTTCATTAGCATACAACATTCAAACACTGAACTTCATTATTTACTGTTTTCAATAATTGTGTTACATTTAACTGTAATTTTTCACTAGTATCTTCATATCATTTATATTGTAATCTTTAAGATTAGTCGAACAGAACTCGGCAAAGAAAAAATTCTACCCACAGTGTTTAATTATTTCTTGCATTAGCAGGGAGGATTATTTTAAAGTCATAACGGTATAATTTTGCATTCCATTGATTTTGTAAACAACTGCGTAATAGCACCTGGACGGAACTTGTTTCTTGTGTATTTTTTTTGGAAAAAGCATAATTTATAATAGTACTCGCGTTATATTTGTAATAGTAGGTAAAAGTTAACCGTAATTAAAACAATAGTTTTGCAAACGATCGGCTAGTGGTTTGGTTTGAATTATAAAATTGTCCTCGTTCATTACGCGAACTTTTCTTTTAAAATTTTAAACTCGCTTATTTAACTTGCACTTAAAATTCGTTAAAATTTTGTTTATTGAAGTAAGGTACATAGTTAACATTGCTTTTCGTTGTTCATATAATTTTATAGTCATCGGTAGGGTGACACCGCGTTTAGTCGGCACTTTTAATTTATAGTTTATTTGTAGTAGGGTGTCCATATACTTGGACAACAGTGTACATTTTTTTATGTTTTGTATAGGGTTGTCACCTTGTTAGGCAACGCCTTTTATACATTTTTTTATTGTTTGGCAAGCACTTAGGGTTGTGCTTGGCCAACATTTAGAAAATATTTTCTTTTTTTTATATTGTTGTCACTGTGTTAGTCAACGCCTTTTATACATTTTTTTATTGTTTGACAAGCACCTAGAGTTGTGCTTGGCCAATATTTAGACAATATTTTGTCTTTGTTAGGGTTGACACTTTAGTCAACATATTTTTGTTAGGTATCAGGGTTATTATAAAAAAAAAAAAAAAATCTAGGGCTGTCACTAATAATTTTATTTTACTTTATTTGTTTTTGTTTTGGTACTAAGTTAATTTTTTATTTTTGTATTCCCACTTATCACTTATAATTTTTTAAAAGTAGGGTTGTCCCTTATATTCATTTTACTTTTATCTAGATTTTTCTGTGTCAACCAGTAATAATGGCATTTGACATAGATTTTAATATATTGCCGAAACATGAACTTGCGTATGAAGTCTCAGAGGTGAGGATCCTGGTGCAACCGTAAAAATATTACGCGAACAAATTAAACGTTTAATATTAGTTTCTCCAGACCCAGTTATTTCCGATATAGACATGGATACAGACATTAAAGGGTTGCAAGCTTCACTAGCAACCTTCAAATCAAATATCAATAATTTGAAAAAACAGTTTAAAATATCAACACTCTCAGTATCTAAATCGCTTTGTGGTCACTTAGAGAAACGCTTTAATCGCATCCTTACCCCGACGGAGGATTCGGTAATTTCCCTTTTGGAAACTATTAAATTAGATATAAAAGCATTTAAAAAAGAACTAAAAGTTTTAGTATCTTCATTTTCATCCACGGCATCTAGGTCAGATTTCGATTCTGACGCGGACGAACAAGACCTCGGTAAAATTAAACATAGTACTACATCACCCACTCCCCCAGAATCAAATCACCTACCATTGGCAATAACTGTCAAGTGCGAGCGTAGTATCGCCTCTGAAATTTCTAAGTTTAAGTTTGACGGTAAGAAAGATGTCCGCGCTTTCATAGAGGACATTCGGGAGTTCCAGGATAGCAGACAAATGTCCGATGATAATATGTTACGTGCAGCATCAGACATGTTTACGGACGATGCCCGTCATTGGTACCGCAGTTTGCGCACGGAATTTACCTCCTGGCAAGCTTTTTTGCAAGCGCTGTTGAGAGACTTTGACATTATCGATTACGAGTACAAACTTATGGACGAAATTCGACGACGTACCCAGGGTGAGACAGAAAACATAGTGGTATATCTTGCCATTATGGACCGCATGTTCTCCCGGTTCGAAGCGAAGCCAGCCGAGTCGGTACGTTTAGAGATTTTACTCCACAACATACGCCCATGTTACTCTAGCGTTTTAGCCGTGAACCACTCCGTATCTACAATCAATCAGCTTAAAGACATTTGCAGGTCATATGAAATTGTATCCTCACGTGCGTCTGCTTTTAAAGAACCTCCACGTATTACCCCATCCACCGTAGCCCCAGAATTTGCTTACCAAAAACCCCGTAAACCTACCCCTACTTTAAGTAAACCTAATAATAACTTTCATCAAGCTCGTCAATTTAATACTTCAACAATTAACCGAGGCAAATTTTATAGTAGTAGCAACGCCCACAACTCGGCCCTAGTGACCCCTGAAAATAGTTCCTCTCAGCATTACCCCTACAATCATATCCCACATAATAATTTTCGACGTAGATTTTCCCAGAACTCGAAACACCCAATGGTAAACAAACCACCCAATGACCCTAGACCTTATGTCGCTCTGTCGATTGACGCGTCAGAGCCAATCGAGATTTACGGACTTCTAGACTCCGGCTCAGAAGTCACTATTATTGGTAACAATATGCATGTTACCCTTATTCAACATGGTTTTGTTCTATTAGAGAGCGAGCCATTAACAATTAAAGCAGCAGGAGGTCAACAACTTACTGGCATAGGCCACTTCTTACTCCCAATAGTTTATGATGATAAAAAAATGCACTATAAAGGCTTATGTAGTCCCGGAGGTGACAAGTAACTTCATTTTAGGTATAGATTTTTGGCTAAAATTCAACATCTTCCCTAAAGATTTAAACAATTTAGCATTTTTAAATAGTACTGATCCTCTCCTTTCTCTTAAAGTTACTGCTCCTGAGGTAATAAACACACGAGATAACCTTTCGGAAGAGGAGCTTAGAATTGCAGACAATATTATATCTCAATTCAATAATATATCATTTGAACGTCGAGGACTTGGTAGGACATCGCTAATCTCACATAGGATAGACACGGGTGGCTCACAACCGATTAAACAGCGAACTTACCGCATATCGCCGGAGAAGGCAAGGATCGTCGCAGAAGAGGTTGATGAAATGTTAAGACTTGACGTCATTGAACCCTGCGAGAGCCCTTGGTCTTCACCAGTTCTTCTGGTAGGCAAGAAGGATGGACGCCCGCGTTTCTGCCTCGATAGTAGAAAGTTAAATTCGGTCACAAAAAAGGACGCATACAGCATACCTTATATTAGCGAGATCCTAGACAACCTCAACGAGGCCCACTTCCTGTCCAGCATCGACCTCTCTAAGGCGTTTTGGCAGCTGCCCATCGCCATAGAGGATAGACAGAAGACGGCATTCTTTGTCCCAGGCAGAGGAACGTTCCAATTTAAGGTCACTCCGTTTGGTTTGACCAACGCTCCTGCCACACAGCAACGTTTGGTCGACATGCTGTTTGGTCCTGAATTTGAGAACAAGGTCTTTTGCTACTTAGATGACATCATAGTAGTTAGTTCTTCGTTCCAAGAGCATGTCTCTATCCTCCTGCAAGTCCTGAAAAAACTGCAATTTGCTAACTTAACGATAAACTTTGAAAAATCTAACTTCTTTAAAGACTCCATTAAATACTTAGGTTTTGTAGTCGATAAACATGGTCTGCGCACAGACCCAGAGAAGGTTAGAGCTATGCAGAATTTCCCCACCCCCCAGTCCAAGAAAGACGTCAAAAGATTCCTTGGTACTGCTTCATGGTACCGTAGGTTTATTCCCAATTTCAGCACAATAGCCGCCCCCTTAAATAAGTTGACCTCCACAAAAAAGTCTTCTCCCCCCTTTAAATGGACCAAGGAAGCCGATAAGGCGTTCCTGGACCTTAAATCCCATTTAATTCAAGGTCCCATCCTTAAGTGTCCTAACTATAGTCTCCCTTTTCAAGTGCATACCGATGCAAGTAACTTTGGCATAGGTGCAATGCTAACACAAGTGTTCGACGGTACTGAACACCCTATCGCTTTTATGAGCAAATCATTTTCTGGTGCTGAAGCCAATTACAGTGTCACCGAACGTGAATGTCTAGCAGTCATTCTGGCTCTAGAACACTGGCGATGTTATTTGGATAACGGACAAAAGTTCACTGTTTTCACAGACCACTCTGCTTTAAAGTGGTTCCTGTCCTTGTCCAATCCCACAGGTCGTTTAGCTCGTTGGGGAGTAAGATTGAGCTCCTTTAACTTTGACCTTAAACATAGGAGGGGCAAGGATAACGTCATTCCAGATGCGTTATCCCGAGCAATCCCCGTGTCAGCTCTCTCAGTAGCAGACGCTAGTATCCCCACTTCAACTGACCAGTGGTATTTGAATATTTATAACGGTTGCTCTTCTAGCCCCGTCAGTTTCCCTAACTATCGTATAGAGAATGGTGTACTATACCGGCGTACAAAGTCCCAGAGCCCTCTTAAGGAAGAGTTTGAGTGGAAGATTGTTGTACCTACAGAGTTGCGTAAAGATGTCTTACATGAACATCACGATGTACCAACCTCAGGTCACCTAGGCGTACACAAGACCTTCCATAGACTCAGACTGAGGTACTACTGGCCCGGCATGTACCGTGACACTGTGCGTTATGTCACCTCTTGTGACAAATGTCTTTCGAATAAACACCCCACACATTCCCCCTTAGGCAAGATGGGCAGACCCAAGGAGTGCTGTAGGCCATTCCAGGCAATATCTATAGACCTCGTGGGCCCCCTTCCGGTGTCTAGGAAACAACACTCTTATTTATTCGTGGTGACTTGTTGTTTCTCAAAGTATTGTCTTTTCTTTCCCCTACGTAAGGCTACAGCTCAATCTGTAGCTAAAATACTAGAAGATAATGTTTTCCTTTTTCACGGTGTACCTCAAACTATAATATTAGATAACGGCGCCCAATTTATTAGTAAAAATTTAGATATTCTTTTTAAAAAGTATAAAATACCCAATATTCACTTTACCCCAAAGTATACACCTCAGGTAAACACCGTGGAACGTTATAATAGAACGATATTAACCACCGTCTCAATGTTCGTAGAACAGGATCATAGAACTTGGGATATCGAACTGCCCAAAATTCAGTTTGCAATAAACAATTCGGTCAACGAAAGCACCGGTTTTACTCCAGCATTCCTCGTCTTTGGTAGAGAATTAGTCATATGCGGGTCACATTATTTAGAAAATGACGACCCAAATACATTAGTTTTTGCACCGCGGGACAACTATGCCTATAATCTGGGTCACCTAGCCTTAGTCTTTGATCAGGTACAAGAGAATCTATGGCGCAGCCATCTGAAGTACTCGCATGGCTATAACACCAGGCACCGAACGGCTACTTTTGAGGTCGGTGATATAGTCTGGAAGAGGTGTTACTTCCAAAGTGACAAAGAGGCTTATTTTTCAAAGAAGCTTGCACCTAAGTTTATTAAGTGCAGGGTGATCGAGAAACGTTCCCCTTTAGTATACATATTGGAGGATATGTCCGGTAAAAATCTAGGATCTTGGCATATTAAGGATCTAAAATTAAGAGCACAACCACCAACGCTATGCTAGTTGGGGATTAATCAATAATTTGGTATTTTCAGTTTCGTGTCGTCATTCATTTACTGTAGATTGTCTAGTTACTAACGTTGCCTACTCCCCATCTTTCTTATTGTTTTCTATGTTGATTCCTTCCCCTCCTTAGTAAGGCTTGAAGGACAACAAACCATCCACCGGTGTGTCTTCTTTGAGCGCAGCTCTGAATAAATAGGGTCTGCTCTCTGTATGTTTGGCGTACGCACGGCCTTTGAGATAGGTTTTACGTTTCGGACGACCATTTTAGCGTGAGGTATGAAAGGATTTTTGTGTTTAGTGTTGGAGCACCCGGGACGTGTGCACGCATTTCCTAGTACGGAAATGCTTCCTCTTGGGGGGGATACTGTAACGTGGTAGATATATATTAGACGGTATCATTTATAAATAATCGATTGTACGCAAGTTGATTAGTCGAGTTGGTAGGTACACCACTATTTGCGTGTACCTTATTTAATTGCTGTCGGTATATGGAGATTTTGTCATTTCGTGCTACAAACTTAAACCACAAACTGCTTTAAAAACTACCGAACTGCCGTCGTTGTGCTGAGCTTGGTGCAACTGTTAATTGTGAAATTGTTAATAGTTTACCTATACGTGACCCGAATATATTTCGGTAAGTTAACTTCCATAATTTAAATAATTCTTATTCCGCTCCAGGGCTAATAAAGTGCTTAGTAGCTGTTAATTTAAATATATAATTTGAATCAAATACCCGCAATCACCTTAAGTGAATTCGTTATTCAATAATTGTACGAGTATTTGCTCTGCTGTTTATTAGCTGTTTATGTGTATTATTTTTCTCCTTAATTGTGTAATTGTGAAGCGTCTGTAAACGTGCAGCGAATGCCTGAACGGGTGTTCGTTGCGCGTTTCGACGCTGTGTGTGGTACCCTACTGAGGCTGCCTACCTTCTCCGCTTCAGGGTCCACCCTACGGGTTCGCATCCACCCTACGGGTTAGCATCCACCCTACGGGTTAGCATCCAACCTACGGGTTAGCATCCAACCTACGGGTTCGCATCCACCCTACGGGTTCGCATTCCACCCTACGGGTTCACGTCCACGTTACGGGGTCAAGTCCCCTACGGATTCGAACCCATCCACGGGTTACCAGTTCACCCCACGGGTACGAAGCCACCTTACGGCCAGCGGCCAGTCTGCGGCCAGAGCGTCGGGTGACTCCACTGTGCCGCGTCACCGACGAAGGGGCCACCACAGGCACGTCCTAAACCGTGCGCGACCCCGATTCATCAAAACCCTGAGACGAAATACCCGCGACCCTGACTTTAAGCTACCGGAGCATTTCTTTCCTTTATTTTAAATATAGTATCGTAAATTATTACCTTCTTTTATTCTAATATATTTAGTGTTACACCAACTATATCTTTTATTTCTAGTTTCCCACGTACAAAGGTTACAACTGGCTGAGTCTTTCGAATACCTGTTTTAGGTGTTCTAGGTGTAAATTGGGGTTTAACGAGCTCACTAAAATGTCATCTAAGTACGGATGACAGAAATTCAGTCCTCGCAGCACGTCATCAAGAAAACGTTGAAATGTCTGTGCGGCGTTCTGAAGTCCGAACGACATATAAGGAAACTCGAAGAGTCCGAAGGGTGTAGTGATGCTGGTCTTGTGTATATCAGCTGGAAAAACAGGAATTTGATTATAAGCTTTGACCAGGTCTAGCTTTGAGAATATGGTGCAACCAGACAGCTTCTGTGCATAATCCTCTATGTGCCTGATCGGGTAGCGATCTGGTATGGTGCGTGCATTAAGTGCACGGTAGTCACCGGATGCTCGGAGGCCTCAATAGATTGTCCCGGCGGGTGGGCCTTAGGATGAACATGGACAAGACGCAAGTCATGTCAAATATCCATGCTTCGCCCAGTCCCGTATTACTGGGAGGCTCGGCTCTCGAAGTATCTGGTACAAACGGTCCAACTAGGCAAATCCAACTTCGAGAAAGAGGTCAATCGACGAATCCAACTCGGCTGGGCTGTGTTCGGGAAATTACGCAGCGTTTTCTCCTCCAAAATACCACAGTCCTTAAAGACCAAGGTCTTTAATCAGTGCGTGTTACCAGTGATGACCTACGGTGCCGAGACGTGGTCTCTTACTATGGGCCTCATTAGGAAGCTCGGGGTCACACAGCGAGCTATGGAACGGCCTATGCTTGGGGTCTCTCTACAAGATCGAATCAGAAATGAGGAGATCCGTAGACGAACTGAAGTTACCGACATAGCAGTGCGAGTCAGCATGCTGAAGTGGCAGTGGGCAGGGCACATAGCTCGGAGAACCGATGGCCGATGGGGCAGAAAGGTTCTTGAGCGGATACCACGTGACGGCAAGCGCAGCGTAGGAAGGCCTCCCGCAAGGTGGACGACGACCTAGTTAAGATCGCGGGGACTCGTTGGATGCAGGCTGCTACCGACCGGTCGAAGTGGAAATCAATGGGGGAGGCCTACGTTCAGCAGTGGACTTCTTACGGCTGATATGATGAGTCACCGCAAGGTCTCCAGTTATTCTCACCCTTTGGTGCCAGGTGTCATGCGGAAGACTAAGGTGAATCGGACCGACGGGCTGTCCCGTCCTGTATCATTTCCTCAAACTGTTGCTTGGCCACCAAAAATCGGTCTAGTGCTAATCTGCGTGGTCTACAGAATACTGGTGGGCCTGGTGTGGTTTTAATATAATGCACAGTGTTGTGCTTAATCTCACGGTACACACCGAAGGTTTGGTTAAGACCGGGTACTCTGATAATAATTTGTGGTACTCACTGTTACCGGAAATGGCTTTGATGCTTTGCACTTGGCAGTTAGTAGGCATGGCAGGTGAGTGCAGTGATGTCACGCTGTCCATGAGTCGACGGTTCCTGCAATCGACCAAAAGTCCGTAAAAAGTCATGAAGTCAACACCTATTATTGGTCTGTCGATGTCAGCAACCAGAAAATTCCATGAAAAATCTCGTCTTAATCCCAGATCCACGTGTAGTTTTAGAGCGCCATATGTATGAATAAGGCTTCCATTAGCAGCAATAAGTACGTAGTTCGTTGGATGTCTACGTTCACGAAGGAAACGTGACAATACGCAGACGTCCGAGCCTGTATCTATTAAAAATTGAATTTTAGTACTCCTGTCAGTAACAAAAATGCGGCTAGCGGAAGATGCAGCGTCGCAACGCGACTCCTGTACACGGGGGTTGTCCGGTCGATGGCGCTGTATGGTGTACCAGTGTGGGTGGCAGCTCTGACTGCCCTAGACAAGGCTCGCCTTTGGCGACCTCAGAGGGTATTGGCGGTCAGAGCAATACGCGGAAACCGGGTGTCGACCGAGGCGGCGTGTGCCTTGGCCGGAACACCCCCGTGGGATTTGGAGGCGGAAGTGGGAAGAAGGCGGGTGGCTGAATATCGGGCGGAGAGTGGCTTTCGTCCTCCGCCTGAAGAGGTACGCGAATGGCGTGAAGCCGCCCGTCGAGCCACGATGGCTCGCTGGTCGTTCCGGCTGGAGACTCCACACGCTGGCTTTGCCGCTATCGAGGCTCTCCAGCCGGTTATCCTCGAGTGGGCAGGGCGGCAGCACGGGATCCTTTCCTTCCGACTGACGCAGGTCCTTTCCGGGCACGGTTGCTTCGGGAAGTATCTGCACTCGGTCGCCAGGAGGGAATTGAGTCCCGCCTGCCACCACTGCGACTGCAGTGAGGACTCGGCCCAGCAGATGCTGGCGATTTGCCCCGCTTGGGCGTCGCAGCGTTGGGTTCTCACTGCAGTCATCGGAGGAGATCTCTCGCTACCGGCCGTCATACGCTCCGTGGCCGGTAGCGACAGCTGTTTTACCGCGGTCGCTACCTTTTGCGCCGTGGGCCGTGGGTTTGACCTCCAGTCGGACCCTATCGGGCAGTGGAGGCGCCCTTACCAGCGCCTCATGCCGCCCTGAGTATGGCCGTGGATGAACGGGACTGGTTTTCCCTTCCATCCGATGAAGTGGTCAGCCGCGAGAAGGCGACGTACGCGTGTGCCGTACGTCGCCTAATAAGAGAGTTTACCAACAGATGTTGCCCGCGTCTGTGCGAGCAGGCGCTGGGAGGGGTCCGGATGGCATAATAACAGCAGATCCCGGATCCCTCCCATCTTAGGCGCAGAGTGGCACACCGTGTGGATTTATTTAGTCGGTCCGATTGCGACACATCATCCCACAGATTAGACGAAACCGTCCTCCGACCAAACCACGACGTGGGATGCAGCCATAATCAGCTCTCTGTTGTACGTAACGATGCAAATAACTTAATCGACCATTGTTGTGGAGAAACCCTTTCCTGGCGTTGCTTTCAAGGCAGTGGAAAGACATATCAAATACGATGTGCCGGTGATTAGAGAGACTAACCACTTCCTCAGCCACCCACTATTCCGAATAATCCCGATATCACGTCACACGTGCGCTACAGAGGCACTCGCCCACGACAGGTCGACAATTGATACCCCTGCCACGGCACACAGGTTTTTTTTTATGTATGGCCCGCCATAATGACTCTACTCTGCCTGTTGGAAAGCATAAGCAGAATCCAAGAGTGGTGGTCACCATACTCATTGCGAATGCAGACAATGCAGTATGGTGACCCACACCATGGCGGCCTAGTGATGCTTCTGCATCTTTTAGTCTAGTCAACAAGTATGGAACTTGTTGACTAGAATATGGCTGAATTGACTGTCTATCATTTTCTGTTCTAACGATTCATAAATTGATATTTGTAAGAAATTTGGTATTTATCTTATGCTTGAAGGTGCTCAGCAACGTTCCCAGAGGAACCCAGACTACAAAGAGACCCATACTGGCTCACCAGATCGCCCTGGTACGGGCAGTGGGGACGGCAAGAGAGAGCATGGAGGGTGGTGATTAGATGTTACTCAAATAGAAAATATGTAACTGATATCAAATAAATTTATTAATACAATGTGTTTCTATTTCACTAACTAGCTAAGCCCCGCGGCGTTTGCGATAAAACAACAAACGCGGGTAACGTCGCGGGGCTCATCTAGTCTAAATAAACACACATTTTAACCAAAAAGGAACCAACTTCAAGAACTTCAAGTACTGAACTAAATTAAAATGGGACCACACGGCCAGCTTTCAAATAAAAAAAGAATCATCACAATCGGTTCACCCTGCGGAAAGTTATGAGGTAACAAACATAAAAAAAGAACATACAGTCGAATTGATAACCTTCTCCTTTTTTGAAGTCAGTTAATAAACCTAATACAATAAAAGAGATAATTTTCTTAGGTGGCTCCACTACAAGCGGTTGAAATTGTCAATTTTGCATATTATACATATAGCACCTTCTTCGTAGTAAAGTTCCGTACCTTTTGAACTAGAATATAAGAAGAAGGGTAATAACTGTATCTCAGAAGGCAACCGTTCATCGTTGTTAATAATGTTACGTGTTAGTGTTCGATGGATTTGAGAAATAAACCTTCTGACGTGTAAAAAAAGAGACTTTATTAAAAACACTCTTAAAATCACAATATTACTCCGAACAACAATCCTTAACAATTGTCGCCGAGGTCGCTAGGTCAATCACTGATATCACTTCGATGTTTATCGCACTGTAGCTCAAACTGAACCGAACTGCGGCCCGTGTGAATTTGTATTTATACCCATTATTACTATTACTAGCACATTCGAGAAACGTCTCCTACATACGGGGTCACTTCACCGTTCCGGGGAGATCGCCGGAAGCAACAATCAATTGATTTCCGACGCTATTTATATAGACGTAAGGTTCAATATTCCGTGTCTGAGGAGATCAATGATAACTTTCTCGAGCGTAGTTCTCAAATAATCTTTCTTCGTAACAATAATATTCTAACTCATAAATACGTGGAGAGGAGATGGTACAAAGGATGTAAAGGATGGTGTTCGATACCAAATCATCTATTTGGTATTGGTGTGTAAAATTATATGCTCTAAGGAAATGTCCCCTCTAGTTATAATAATATATGCTGCTGAGGTAAATGTAATTTGTGGTGACATTTAGGCTATGTCAAGTGTTTGGAAATATGTAATCACGTGCGGACGTGTCATGGCGCGGGCCGGCCTAATAATTGTTAAAAGTCCTCCCAGAGGTTGATCGGTAATTGTAATTCGCTTGGGAAGTTGTTGATTGAGTGTTTGAGAGTTTTGTATGCCTACGGGGGCCTTTCAGCACACAAATATAATGTCACGGATTGATTCGGACCATAGATCTTTCTAGCATGTGGACTAGAAACTAAGCCACTTGTTTTGGCCACTGTTTTGATAAGTTTTAATTATATAAACGTAATGTAATTGTCGTGCGATTCCTCGCAAGTGTAATCGGGTGTGTAGTACGGGTGCGGGAATCCGCCCCGACCTTCTTTAGATTGTAAACCAAATCTGGTGTAGTGTACCAGGATAGCGCAGTAGACAATGTGGCGCACAAGGCGCCCCTATAGCCTCTCATTGCTTCGGATACCGACGCAGCATACACCAGGTTAGCGATGAGAAGCTTATTGTAAACGGGTGCAAGCACCCTAAGTTGACATCCGTTCACTAGGTGGATTGGTCTGCGACTTGCTGGCTATACTATGGGTCCTATATGCTAGCAAGGGTTCCACGGTAGGAACGCAGCCCTGGTGAAAGGACTAAACAGATGGAAAAAACGGTACCCTATTACTAAGACTCCGCTATCCGTACGTCTGTCATCAGGCTGTATCTCATAAACCGTGATAACTAGATACTTGTAAAATGTTCATAGATGATGTTTTTCAGTAGCCGCTATAACAACTAATACTAAAAACAATTGAATAAAATATAAGGGGAGCTCCCATACAACAAACTTCGATTTTGTGATTTTTTCGCTTATTGATTTTTTTGAAATTTAAAAATAGATTTTTTGATGTTAGTATCGTACCTATTATACTTTCATTCGCATTTAGTGATTTTTTCGCTTATTGATTTTTTTGAAATTTAAAAATAGATTTTTTGATGTTAGTATCGTACCTATTATACTTTCATTCGCATTTAGTGAAATTGGCAATTTGAAATTACAAACAGACACTTTCAACTTTAATTGGTAGGTATATATAGATTGTAGTTATTGTACTTTGGTCTGTTTCTTATCACATCACATCACACTAATATATAAAGGCGAAAGTTTATAAGTGTGTATGTTTGTTACTTCTTCACGCAAAAACTACTGAATGGATTTGGATGAAACTTTACAGGAATATAGCTTATACATCAGAATAACACATAGGCTACTATTTGCCGCGCTAACCGACATACACGCGGGCGAAGCCGCGGGCAACAGCTAGTTATTTATAAGTCATAAGTGGTCATCGAATTATTTTTCCACTTGAGCCACACACTGCTAGAACTGTCACCAAATTTGATCTGAGTTTAATTGACACAGTGATGTCATAATCAGATGCTGTCCATCACAAGAGATATAAGTGCAGGTTGACAAGACTTATCTCACAGATGTGTAAAGCTTTGTTGGTTTGGCTTACCGTCGCAGATCGTTACCCATTCGCCGGCTGACACAACACAACGCAACGTTGTTCCAATGAGTATTACTTGCCTCACATCGGACCCCATCGTTTGTGAAGTGCTGAGCAAACAACACTAGAGTAATCTCTAGAATATTGCCAGGACATTTTCAGGTAAATTTTGTTTGAAATTTAAAACAAATAATAATTTTTAAAATACTAATGCCAAGATGTTTTAATAATAATTTTCAAAAAATAACTTTCAATAATACATTTTCATATATTTGCAAAGTAAAGCCTAAAAATAATTATTCAAACAAGAAAAAGTTTAAAAATGTATTACCCGATTACTTAAAAGCTGTTGTCAAAATGTAGGTATGTAGCCTAATAGCCTACGTCATCCGGCCCATTATTACGAATCTATTGACACCTCATTCATTAAAATTGGTTCGATAGTTTAGGCGCTGTGGTGGAACATATATATCGACTGCCAAAACTATTTACCCTTCCTTTTGATTTTGCCGCAGTCGAGTAAAAACCAATAAGTTTGGAACATCTACGATTTGTTTCACCAATTACTGAATTAGTTTCAGATAGTTATTAACCATTAACACCGTACAACAGATAATAATATTTGCTTAAATATTGTATGTCTAAACAAGTAAAAGAACCGTAGACTTTTTAAGTTATTTCCTTCTATCTATCGACGCCCTTGGCATTACGACTACCTACTTTCTCAAAAGCATCTCAGTTGTCTATCTAAACAAATATTAATACTTTTGGCAAATTAAAAAATTGTGTATTTTTTATTTATGTTAAAGTTACATATTTATTTATTTCATTTAAATTTTAATGCACATGTTATACAAAGGATTAATGCCATCAGACATTCTGTCTTAATGGACCTTTATTTCGAATTGTCAATTTTCGGGATATTATTATTGTCTGAGAGCTTTAGGGTCTAAACGCACCATCTTCTCGTAGAGATCTGGACGAGCACGGGCGTTGCTGATTTTATCTTCTAAGAAAGTACGTGTGCCCATCTTTACATCCATTACGTGAGGATCTCGGAAACCATGCAACACTCGTATATTCGTAATCACCGTTAAAAAATCTTTATTTTGATACCTCACAGTCGATGTATTTTGAAAAAAAATTTTTTGAGATTACATTTTGGCGCCAAACCAATTTTCTTTTCTTTTTTAATTTTATTGTGCCCAGTGTCACTCTCACGACTAAGACGAATCTATTGACAACACTCACATAAAAGTACGACAAGCCGTTTAGGCTCTAGGGCGTGAAAAAGAAATATACATACATACACTCGAAAAACATAACCCTCCTTCTTTCGCAGTCGGTTAAAAATAGACCTCAGTGCATTATAATTATCATCATCACCATCTCCTTACTCTTTGCCCAACTTTATTTGGGGTCGGTGCAATGAGTTTACCTCCTCCATTGTCCTCTATCACTCGTCAGTTCACTGCTTACTCCCTTCCTGGCCATATCCTCATTTACGCAGTTCATCCATTTTTTCTTTGATCGACCTCTACTCTTATATCCGTCGACTTCCATACTTAACACTTTCTTAATGACATTTCGCTCATCTCTACGCATCACATGTCCATACCAGGCTAACCTGTTGCTTCTCAACTTCTCATTCACTGGTGCTACTTTCAGGCTCCCTCTAATGTATTCATTCTTCACCCTATCCATTCTAGTCACACCACACATGCATCTCAACATTCGCAATTTGCTACATGCTCACTCAGTAAATTATAATTAGGTAAATGAAAATCACAATATGTAAGTGAAGTTATTGTGTACCGTTCAAAGTTCGAATTCTAAATCTTTACATCATATCATACATACATAAGTGCCTGTAAATTAAGCCTATTTGAATAAAATCTTTTTGACTTTTACTTTATTGCTAATTAAGTTTATAACTAAGTATATAACTAAGTTTATAGGTACATTTCGTGATCTTATAATATAGTTTGTCTCAACTTAGTAACCTTTTACAAGCATTGCAAATGTAAGAGAAGATGACGATGTTACTCAATTGTTACATAGGTATTAAGTTATAAAATGTTACAATTATATAAAGAGAAACAAATTAATAACTGAACGCTTCTGGTGTTGCAAGTGTCCATGGGCGACGGTAATCGCTTACCATCAGGCGATAAGTCTGCTCGTTTGCCCGCCTAGTACATAAAAAAAGTAATAAGGTGATAAAGTAAACAGTTTTAAAATTCTTGAAAAAATAAAATAAAAAGATGATTGATAGGATGACATTCCACATCGAACAACTGCTTTAAATTTTAGAAGCCTAAAACTAACCATTTTGCATTTGTCCGACGTGTAAAAATATCAGAAAAGATTTACTTAAAAATAAATATCATTTCATATTTGTTTCCATGTATTCATGAGTAAAAGCATTTTTTTATTCAAAATGTTCTCAGTTTTTTTGTGAATAATGTAAGTTTGGTTTCACTTTTAATGTGAATTGGTATTTTTTTAAGTTCAAGTGCACTCGAGACACGCATTGTCTAAAACAAACAAGCGTTAATGTCATATCTTATCCTGCACTTAACACCTTGAATTGGCATGTTCAAGCTGTTAATTGTTAAAATTTGCATTGCTATTACCAGCACACTGTGACATCCGCATAGAATCGTCGCATGTGTAGGCACGTGTGCAAAAAACAGTCTAAGAAGATACAATGCATAAATTTATTAATGTTTAAATTAAATCATTATGTCATTGACGTGGTGACACGAACTCATAAGATTTTCCCCTACCAAAAAGTGCTCAACGCGGCTAAAGAAGTTTTAACTTCATAAAACAGAACATTTATTGATCAACGAATGACAAGTATTTGTTTGACTACGTCTACGACTCTACGCCTACGTTAGTTTCAGTAGGCGAAGTATCAGTCGTGGGCTACGAAAATACACAAACAAAGGGCTACGATTCGTATTTCCTTGTTCATCTGTTTTCCATAAGAAAATAATTTCTGTTTGCATATCTTGTCCAAACCTTATTTGCTGTAAATTAATACACCATCGTGCTGAAAATTAACTAGTGTAACTTAGGTTATATTAATTGACAAAAATATGTTAACGATTTTTGAACAGGTAATTGAGCTGACACCTCAACAATGGTACCTCGACCAGCTCCACCGGCGTCTCCGCCTCTCATCTCCCAATTCTACGCTGGGAAGGAAGTTTTCATCACCGGAGCTACAGGATTCATGGGAAAGGTACTTATTATCAAATTACCTGCCTAATTAATTGCCTATTTAACTGCCTCGTTGGTCTCGCGGTTGGCGTGTGCGACTGATGATCATGAGGTCTCGGGTTCGATTCCCGGGTCGGACCAAATGCTTGTATGATCTACAAATATTTGTTTCGGAGTTTGGGTGTTTTCTATGTATAATATGTATGTATTTACAAAAAAAAAGTATATATGTATTTCTATCAGTTGTCTAGTACCCATAACGCAAGCTCTGCTTAGCTTGGGACTAGATGGCATTGTGTGTTAGATGTCCGAAATATTTATTATTATTTATTTTATTTTACCTCACTTTGATGTGAAGTGGGAAGCCTAATAATGCCGAAGCATCATTCTGGTGTGGTCCACTGAGCTGAATTGTTGCATTGTTTGCATTCGCAATGAGTATGGTGATCAATACTCTCGGATTCTACTGGTGCTTTTCATCGGACAGAGTAGAGTCACTTTGGCAAGCCTACAAAAAGAACATTAAATATTACACCGCGCAGACATTGAAATACATACTTACAATAAATAGTTAAATACAATGAAAATGAAATAAATATTTCGGACATGTAACACACAACGCCATCTAGTCCCAAGCTAAGCAGAGCTTGTGTTATGGGTACTAGACAACTGATATAAATACATATATAGTTTTTTTTGTAAATACATACATATTATACATAGAAAACACCCAAACTCCGAAACAAATATTTGTAGATCATACAAATATTTGGTCCGACCCGGGAATCGAACCCGAGACCTCATGATCAGCAGTCGCACACGCCAACCACGAGACCAACGAGGCAGTCGAGAAATTGTTACACTTGTACTCGTGACAAACATTTATACTGCGTAAATAATAAAATTTTAACAAAATAAAAACCGACTTCAAGGTTCGACTCGATTTCTCTTAGATGCCATTATCAGATCTTAGTGTCCTTATCATGGTACTACCGTTGGAATATCTCCTTTTTCATTAAAAAAGAATCTTCAAAATCGGTTCATAAACGACAAAGTTATCCGCGAACACACATAAAAAATTTATACGGTCGAATTGAAAAACCTCCTTTTTTTAAGTTGTAATACACTCTGCTAAATCTGCCTCTGTAGCGCAGTGGTAACGTATGCGACTGCTGTGCTTGAGGTCTCGGGTTCGATTCCCGGGTCGGACTAAATGTTTGTATGATCTGCAAATATTTATTTCGGAGTTTGGGTGTTTTCTATGTATAATATGTATGTATTTAAAAAAAAGGATATATATATGTATGTATTTATATCAGTTGTCTAGTACCCATAACACAAGCTCTGCTTAGCTTGGGACTAGATGGCGTTGTGTGTAAGATGTCCGAAATGTTTATTATTATTATTATTAAATACTTGCATTCAGGCTTAAAAACCGGCAGCTGTAGGCAAAAACTTACTTAATTAACACCAACATTTTGCTAACCTCATTAAAATTGGTCTCACTCTTGGCGGTTAGTGATCTTGACTGACGTGTGTTCAATGTCCATCTAGGACAAATAATTATATTATAAGCATCAAAACGACTTTAGCAAAATATCTTTGTATTCACTTCACAGTTTAATACCACCGAAGCCTAATATGTATACATTCACGAAAGCGATGGCTGAGAGCGCGCTGGCGGAACGAGCATGCGAATGCAAGTATGCTTCAGCCATCTTCAGACCCTCAATAGGTACCTATATTTACTTCTAAATACTCTGTAAATACAGCCTTTATACAAGAAATTATCTCCGGCACTGGGAATGAACAGAATATTCAGATCAAGGTCCACTTCAATCTATGCAAGATCCATCCATAATTTTTCTTGTTCTTGAAAGAAAATAGTAACATTGTAAAATCTTTTTTTCTGTTTCCAAATTGTTTTTTTTTTAATTTCGGGATTCGAACATAATTTATTTGAGTAATAAAAATTCAAGTTAGTGTAAACAACATTTCATGGATTTGTATATGACCCGAATTCATTTTCCTCAAATGTATTTTATGGTCTCCCTGTTCCTACTTATGTAAGACATTCACTTTAGAAATATATTTTTGCCACCAGTGGTATCATCCATGCAAAACCCCTTCCCTGGATGGATAGAGAACATGAACGGGGCCTGCGGCGTGGTGGTGGGCACCGGCAAGGGACTCCTCCATGTCCTCAACTGCTCGGCTGATAAGAGAGCTGATATGATACCGGTGGACATAGTTATCGATACGCTGATAGCCGTCGCCTGGGAGACTGGAGTGGATGAGTAAGCTCAGTATTTGAAATATAACTGATTTAATGTGATCTGAATTCATTTGATATTTGACTGGGCTTTAAGTCATTGGTCAGTGATTCAACTGCTTACCCACACAAATCGACAAATATTGCGGTTTGAGAACGATTCTTAGTTCTAAGGTATTACCTATAGTCAATATCTTTTTACTAATACATATTATGTTTATCAGCAGCCTGGTTTCTGTAGAACAGGTTCTGCTTAGTTTAGGATCAGATGACCGTGTGCATGTGTGTTATCAAAGAGTGGACAATAAGGTTATGGATGTTAAACATTTAGCTTATTCATCGGAACATAATCACATTAGATCCTTATTTCTGAATTGCTTTTATGTTGATAATACCCTATTTAGATATTCCATACCCACAGTAAAAGTTATGCTTGCATTGGATCCCTGTTCGGATTTAACAAAGAATCATTCTATCGCAGCTTGCGAGAAGCTCGCGTGTACAACTGCTGCTCGTACGACAACCCCACGACATGGGGGGTGTTCAGACGCCGCATGGTCCAGGCGGTACGAAAGTACCCCTACGACATGCCGCTCTGGTACCCCTTCGGGTTTACCATAGAGAACAGGTTAGTAGGAACCCTTTCGTTTTAGTTTATTTTGAGCAAAGCTGGTTCTTTACAATGCCAGTCTATTACTGATGAATGGATGAATGACAATAATAAGAGCACTATTAAATATTAAAAAAACATAGTCGCTATACCATATTTGTCTGTCTGTCTCAAACACTACTGAATGAACTTTCATACAGTTTCCAATGAATAGCCTAGATTACTGATTAATCAGAAAAGTCAAATCAATATATAAAAGGGAAATGAGAACAAGTAAGGACACACAGTACATCGCCAAGTAGGTAAAAAAAAAATTGCTCTCTGATCGAGAGCTGTTCCTCTTTAAAAATTCTATAAACTAATTTAATCTAAAAGCTGCGAATAAAGAAATTAATAAAGTACCTATCACTTCTTTGCTTTAATAAGACGAGTACGAGCTCAAGAACACTTCTGCGTACAGATTTGCTCACTTAACTAAGATACAAGTGTTTCACGTCCGATAGATTCACTTTCTACAATCGCTAGTGCATCTATTTTGACCATTGGACACTATTGGGGAGCTGGTCCTTTGGTTCTCGTCAACACTAATGATATTGTTTAGGTGGTTGGCGAAGATGAGCCAATGGGTGCTGCAGACCGCCCCGCTCCACACTTTGGACTTCGTGTTCAATATGTTCGGAATCAAGTCACGGTAAGACATTTTTATGATTCTCTGTCTTAAAGAGTTACTCCCTCGTTGAAACTCTCAGTAGAAGAAAAATACTGTTTCGTCTACTTCAAAGTAAATTTAAAACGTAGTAGAAACGACTCCTTGTCTATCGACCGCCTAATTAGTTCTCCGGGGTGACTATGGGTACTACTGTGAATTGCATTATTCATAGTTCACTGCTCAAAATATGGATGTATCTTCAACTCGGTGTGTCCGTGGGTCTATTGCTGTTGATCTTAGTATACAGGAGTTACAGTGGTGAGCGTGTGGGTGGGAAAACAATCATGTCACTCTTGCATTGTGAATACCCATGTCCAACATTTCCCCCTACACAAGAACTGCTGGAGCACGAAGACATGAAAAATATTCTAATTCATCATCATGGGACGCCATCTTCAAACTGATGTTTGGAGATCAGCAGACGGTATCCCTCGGGATCTAGAGCGGCCTAAAGAGGCCGAATTAAAAGAAAAATTACACTATAATTTAAGCATCAAAACGTCTTTAGCAAAATATCTTTGTATTCCTTTCACAGCTTAATACCACCGCAGCCTAATATGTATACATTCACGAAAGCGATGGCTGAGAGCATATTAATTTAAATTTAATTTAAATTTCTTTAAATTTACCAATTTAAAGAAATTGGTAATATTTTAGCCTAGTCCAGGGCCTTATGTCTTCTAATTACTATTTATAAACTTTCCAGTCCAAGACTGTCGACAATAAGCGATCGTCTGCAGGCGATGAACGACGCTCTCAAGTACTTCATGAGCCGCGAGTGGAAGTTCAGCACCGAGGACGTCCAGCGGCTGCGGGACCGGCCCCCTCCCGCCGATGCTGCCCTTTACAACTTGGACGTGCGAACTATCGAGTAAGCAGACATATACTATTTCTGAAATTCCGCCAAATCTTTTTACTCAAGTAGGTTGGGATCGGATTTCAATCTACTACGATACGAACTTGGATTTGTTACTGGCATCAGCCCTCCACAACCCAATACTAGGCGCTATCGAAGTTCTGTGTAAAGCTCTTACCCGTAACGGTTACAACACATATTCTTAAGGGAACATTGACGTGCTCTCCGAGGCACCAGTCGTCTCAGTATTTTAAGAAATGGTCATCCATCCAGAGAATGATCTGACTAGGATTGTTTAACTTTGCAATATGTAACTTACTCGATTGACAATTCGCCGTGAATCCCAAAATTGTGTATCCTAATTTTTAAATGTCCCCGCAAAAAAATGCCTGTGTCTACGCTCTACGCTTCTAGACCATAATAGAATATTACATTAAAACTTGACTGCACGATTGGCTTAGTGACTTAGCGATCGCCGCGCCGCTTTCTTCTGCGCCAAGTGTAAATGTATATTCCTAATGCGGGAGTTGTCATTAAAAAAAAACATTTCAGTTGGGAAGATCACTGCGTGAAGTTTGTGCAGGGCACGCGCCGCTACCTGCTCCACGAAGGAGCGGAGACCTCGCCGAACGCACATTTGAGAATGAGAATGTAAGTTATAATCAATATTATATCAATGCCAATGTAATTTTATAACTCAAGAACGGGCTCACCTATCCAAACCAAATGTTTAGGCTTTGTTCGTACTATTTAGTATATGGTTTATGTGAAGTTTGCACAAAATCGGTCGAGCGGTACGCTACGGGCAATAGGAAACATAAACGACGTTACGTGGGTCAGCTAGTACTAAAAACTCAACTGTCTCGATACTCTCTACAATATTGTTTACAATCTTTAGGCCCATACTGAACTCTTCGCCAATGGCAAAGCTCACACTAGGCCTGCTGAATTAGAACGTTTTTTTGACATTGTATTGTTGAATACTACTCGATAGCAGACGTCATAACGTGTTTTAATTGACAATTCATATCATTGTTACTTGATTTAATGTGTAAGTAGAGCCGTAATATATAACTAACCGACTTCAAAAAAGGAGGAGATTCTCAATTACTGCCTCGGTAGCGTAGTCGTAGCGTGTGCGACTGCTGTGCTTGAGGTCTCGGGTTCGATTCCCGGGTCGAACCAAGTGTTTGTATGAGTTTGGTTGTTTTCTATGTATAATATGTATGTATTTACAAAAAAAAGTATATATGTATTTGAAGTTGTCTAGTACCCATAACACAAGCTCTGCTTAGCTTGGGACTGGATGGCGTTGTGTGTTAGATGTCCAAAAATATTTATTTATTTATTTAATTCAACTGTATTTTTACCCGACTACGGCAAAGCCAAAGGAGAGTTATGATTTTGACAGGCTATGTATGTAAGTACGTTAGTAGTTTATGTACGTTAACTGTAGCTCCTTAACTATTTATTAGAACTGGACAAATGAGGTATCGTTAGAAGCGTCTTGATCGTCTGCTGGTTATAGACTATATGACGTTTCACTGAATCTAATGTGGCGCCCTCTAGCCGATATAAAGTACTGTATTAAAAATAAATTTGAGATAAATATGCCGTGTTTGGTATATCATTGGAAAGGGCGTTACTTGTACATTTCAAAAATACATATATGATTAGCATTTGCTCGTGACTTTGTCCGTATTTATTCGATAAGTGTGATATTTCTATGCATGACTACGGCTTTTGAAACTTGTTTCATACTTTTTCAGCGTCCTTTTTTGTCGTAGTTGGGTTTTAGTTTTGACTTTTTTTTATTTTATGCCTGTTACCTCAGAACTATCGACTGGGTAAATGGATTTTAGTGATTTTTTGTTTATTTGAAAGCTGCTGGTTCCAGTGTGGTCCTCTTTCAATTTATTTGGTCCAGATCTTAAAGTCGGTTTAATTTTTTGTTTAAACTAGAAAAAAATAGTGTGAAATTGCTAGTGAAGCTTAACGAATTAATCTATTTACCGCTAGATGTCACTAGCAGTTCTAAATGATTAGATAAGTGATTAATGATGATTGTTATTTTGTATTGTAATATCTAATGATAATTATAAAATCATTCTAATTATATTATGAACATAACAATAAAATAATAGTTTTTTTTGTGTATTTCAGATTATATGTGGTTCACCTATTAATGCAGTGCTTGATGTTGTTCTTCTTGTATCGCTTCGGACAGTGGTCAGCCCTTGCCATCTTGTGGACAATGTCTAAACTAAATCGGTTATTTAACGGAATTAACGGTTCACATTAAAATAGTAATTTAAATTTTGTTGGTTATTACAGTCAGGTCAGAGTCAGGCTTCGAATCTGTTATATTTTAAAATTAAGTTAGATAATAGTATTATAATAACATAGTGGTTTAAAGAAATACATTTATTTATTTATTTATTTAATCTTTATAGTACACAAATGGAAAAAAAAACATTAAGCTACAAGGAAATAACATGTACAAGGGCGAGCTTAACTCAAACATGAGTTATCTTCCAGCTAACCTTAGAGTGAATCGAGGATAGTGAAGAATGTTAGGGCGAGGTCATGTGTACTAATAAATAGACAGAAGAAATAACACTTCATTCAAACTACAAAAATATTATTTCGACAGCAGAAATATAATATATAGATATACAGATAGATAGATACATAACATATTTAGGGCCTGATCATTCAAGTGAGAGATAATAATCTTTGGTTTTCCTCCTGAAGACATCCAGAGAAGGACTGGTACGTATTTCCAGCGGCAAGGCATTCCACAGCCTCACAGCCGCAACACTGAAGGAGTTGTCATAGCGACTTGTCCTATGGGAAGGAGTTCGCAGGAGAAGAGAAGAGGAAGAGCGACAGAGGTTACTCCTGGGAACGAAGTGCTCGAAACGCTCACGAAGGTATGATGGAAAATTGGGGTTGTATAGCGTTGAAAAGAGTAAGGAAAGAATGTGGACATCTCGATATTAATAAATAATGTATTAATAATACATTAATACATATTTGTAAATGTGATTTAATTTCAAGTCGCGGTGTAAGCGGTGAGAGCCACTTACACTTTTTAAGTATGTACCTTAGTTTTGACAAATACCAAGTTGAAAAATCATCACAATCACCTTGTTAATATACAATGGAGTGTCCTATGCCTAGCAATGGTTTATTTGTAGCTATTGGTGATGATTATTGAAATTATTTAACGTCACAAATCTGACATTTTGTTTCTTTAATAATAACTCTAATCTCGCCCACACGCCCGCTTCTGTAACTAAAAAATAAATATAGATAAATTTATATTTTTTTTTATTCTTTAAAAGACAACTCCCGCACTAGGAATACATCCTGTGTCGCGGGGGACTTTACAAACATACATGAAACGGACACAAAGAACACCCAGACTCAGAACAACAATTTTTGGATCACAAAAAGTGTTGTCCTACGTGGGATTTGAACCCACGACACTTGGCGAAGTAGGAAACGGCGTGGTGACCGTTAAACCACTAGGCCAAACGTGCAGTCTATTCGTCTATATTAAGCTGGCGAAGATTTGGTGTCAAGTTTTTCTTCTCTTAGCAGTGCTGCTGACTTAGGTAGTTTGTTCCTTAAGTAGTATCTTATGGCATCCACGGTGTGGCTCAAAAATGGTAATGCACGATGGTATTCACTTCCTGTGTCCTGGTGACCTGGGCAAGTACAGCCAAAGGCTTGCTTCGATTCTTATTTACTTCTTAGTACTTATCTAACAATGTTTCCCAATTTATTAAATACGCACTTGTTATTGTATGAGCACCTTGTCGACTATGATTATTATTAATTATTAGTTTCTTTGATATTGACCTGATGATTTGCCGTGCGGCCTGAGTACGCAGCTCAACTATGGTTGAATAGGTCGATGGCTGATCCACGCGTCTTACTCTATTTTACATTTGTGACATTTATTGATTATTTTATATTTGGACATATTACATCTTTTTAAATTAGACTGTGAGTGAAAGTGCTATTTGGATTTTATTTTCCATAAGTGGACCTCACAATATAACAATACAATGTCACAATTTATCAATGTAAAAATCTTGCAGCTATCAGTAAGAACGGCGCATGATTGGTTAGCTCATGGCTGTGCAGCAATGACTCCAACCCTTTTGTTTTGTTTTCTTTGGTCGACTTCGTTCTCATTCAAGTCTCTTAGTGAAAAAAATATTGTAAACCGTATTATTATTTTTTAAAAGGAGCAACAATGGAGTTTCTTGCCAGATTCTTCTCCATGAAGGGTAGGCTGCACTTGGAACTGGCGACTAGAATCACTCGATTTTTTAATATTAAATATTGACTATTCATAAGTGCCTGTAAAATAAGTGCCTATATGAATAAAATATTTTTGAGTTTGAGTTTGAGTTTATACATAATACTGTTACTGGTACTATAGCTACTGTCATTACGGTTCATACCTCGTACTTACTTTACTGAACATATTTAGAGAGCAACACTTCTTCTAGTGAAACTTATATACTGTAACATTTTTAATTAAAATTTTTATTACCGTGTTAACGAGCTTTATAACGTTTTCATAACTGATATGATCAACTAATGATTATGTAAACAACGCTGTAAAGCGGTGACAGAGAGTCAGCTTAAAATAAATGCAAAAATTCTTAGACGGTCTCCTGTGATCTGGAATATTTGCCCACGGTGCAAATTTTTATCGTGACCAATAAAACAGAAAGGATACAGCTAGAAATGGACTGTATGTAGGAAAATGTAATATTTGTAAATACCTCAGAAATATTAAAACCAATGATTCTAGCAGCTGTTTAACTCCAGAATAAGGCAGAGAAACGTCGCAATAGCGACGCTGAATGGACTTTGTCGGGTGCAAGAGTAAAAGACAATTAAAGAAACGTTTTTATTTATTTATTTGTTTGGACAACTAGTTGATGTTACATTAAATCTTATACACAGGTATATAAGAAACAGTAAATTCACTAAACTAGTTCCAATGCACAATACTTTAAGGTGTCATAATATGCACCAATTGAATCGAGTGAACATAAAAACAATAAAAAAATAGTCAAAAATGAAATAAAATAACTAAAAGAAAGTAACAAAATAGAAATTAAAAATGAAGCATTTTTATGTACGGAGAGTGATACCACCTCTAATGCCATGGACAAAAAAACTAATGCTTTAACAATCTCAAAACATTTACTTTGAAAGTGGGAAGTTTGTCGGCAAACACATCACACACAAATTTTGTTGTAGGTCTTGGGCAAACGGCATGTGGCTGAGAATTGCTTCAGATTGGTTCTGGCAAACGGCTGATGCAACAGCCCGGCGTCTACGAGTGCTCGTCTGGGTACTCGACGTGGGACTCGCAGGCTAAATGAATTTAAAAGTGATCTACAATGACTACAATCTAACTCATTTCGTAATACTTTTTTGAAACGTCCGTGCAGTCGTATTGTAGCAGACTTAAAGTTGACCCCAAACCAGTTTGCGAAAAAGTATTAGAGAAAGAAGGACTTTAAAAATAAAACAAGGATGATTACACAAAAGTATTATATTTTCAACCGTGTATAACTAGCTGGCGATATGTTTACTAACAATAGTTAGGAAACAATATCGCTGAACACTTTTAATTATTACTTACTAAACTATTGGAATACTTATAAACTATTATTTTTATTATACAGTTTTAATGGAGGCCCTCTACTCTGTGTGTCACTTGTGAATATTTTTATATAATGGACTCATTTAGATAGAAGATAGAGAGAATTGGAAAAACTGGAGGAAGTCTTCACAAAAGGAGGGGTTCATATCTAAAAATAAATAAATTATATAGGCATCTATAACACTGAGATTCAAGGGTCTCCGGTATCCTTACACTCGGTGAATCACAGCGCAAGCACTATTTCACACCAGTTTTCTGTGAGGCCGTGGTATCACTCCGGTCGAGCCGGTCCATTCATACCGAAGCGTGGCTCTCCCATTTTTCGTTTTATCAATTTTCTGTCTATGTATTTTAGTTTTTTAATTTGAAACTGTGTTGGGGCTCCACTACACATTCAACTGGTAGTCATAGTTACCAAAGTTAAGTTTTGTTCCCAATAGTTACCTTCGCGGCTGTTCCTTAGAGAGACTCAAGTTCAGATATTACGAGCCAGTTTACCTGATAGAGTATTCCGTTCTTATCTGCCAGATGACTACAGATGTCGGTAGAGTCCTGGATAGAGGTATGCCTCCCTGTATATGCTATCATGACATACCAGATCAATAGATACTATTACTATAAATTCGAAAGTAATTCTGTCTCTCTGCCTGTTTGTTACGTTTTCAAGGCTCAACAGTTGAAAAGATTTTGATGAATTTCGGTACAGAGATAGATTAGATTTGGGAAAAGATCACAGAATACTTTTTGTCACGAAAACAGACAAAGACACGGGTGAATCCGCGGGCAAAGGCTAATAAACATGTATTATATCAGCAACTTGCATCTGTTATGTAGTGTGAGTGGCAGATAACTATCTGATACTTTACTAGGAACTGGTAAAACTGGCTCTAACTGTTACAAATACATATTACTCACTAGCCTCACACTAAATATTACAAAATAAATACGTGAGATTACGATCACAGTCTTAATTAAAAAAAAAATACTAAAATAATCTAATAATTATTTGGTTCTTTTTACTTAACAATTAAATTATACTACGTAGTGCGACATTTAATCACCTAATTAATAATAAAACAATTAGTTAATCGATAGTAATTAATTAGTTGATTAAAATATTATAAATCATCTAATTCATATTATTAAAGAAATTGTCATCACAATACTATTTTTTTGTTAGTAAATTAATTTTGCCTCTGCAAGCTAACTAGCTTCTTTATTCGTAAATAAAGTACAGAAGATTCATTTATATAAGAAGAGTAAGAAGTAACTGCTTCTTTAAGAAGTCTTCCAAAGTGTACATTATTGTCATTCTTCACTTCTCATACTTATGAGTTTTCCCAAACTTAGAAAATGTACTGCGTCAACTTGATTAAATCAATATGCGTTTACTGACTAAAACTTTACTTTATAATTATTTGCAATGTTTTGTAAATATTGATTATTAAACATATTATAATGTATGTATGTATTCATAGTTGTGTTTTTATATGTATGTACAATTTCTAAGGTTCTTAAATTGTTATTATTTCCATTATCTAATTTGAAATAATAATAAAAAAGCCTTTTGAAATGGATTATGTCACAGACATAATATCTTTGTAGATTTGTGTACTATTCTAAGTATGTCTTACAGAAAGCATACTTTGATCACAATATAAGGAACTTCCATTGAAGACAGTTTGTCCTGCACAGCCGAACTGGCGTGGCTGGGGGGTGTTATGAGCCGGAGGGAGCCTGCTGCTGCAGCAGTTGCCAGTACATGCCTCGCTTCTTCACCAGCTCGGCGTGTGAGCCGCTCTCTACCACCACACCTGGGAATTACTTTTGATTTAGTATGAGTTTTTTTATGAAATATGATAAAACTAGTGACAATGTGTCAGGTACATAAAAAAAATAGACTGATAAACAATCTTGTGTAAATAAAACTATGTTTTAAATTGGGAAATTTCGTAAGATAATGACTGAGATTATTAATATTGCTAATATTTAATGTATATAAACAAAACAAAATAATTAAAATGGTTTTGAACATTTTTTAAGCAAAAATAATATTTTTTCAGAAGAAATTGAAATGTTTCTAATATTTTTTCCCATTTTTTTAAAATTAGTTTTTCCCATTCTTTAAATTGTTCTTTATGAGCGACGTTTAATTACGGTGATATTTTTGGCTATCATGGCAGTGATGATGTAATGGTTACCTTTGTCGATGATGCAGATGACGTCAGCGTGTTGTACCGTGGCGAGTCTGTGCGCGATGATGATGGTGGTGCGGCCCTTGGCGGCCACCTCCAGAGCGGCCTGGACCGTCTGACGAGAGATATTGTTGGTTAGTTTTACTTTCTAATATTTACGATGTTAAACATTGGGTGTCGATTAGGTTATGAAAGAAAAAAATGCACGACAGGCTCTTTATGACTTTTGTGACCAATCCAAGTAAAAAATAAATTGTTTCTTTTTTGGAATAGGGGCAAACGAGCCATGATCGTAAGTGATTACCATTTTTTATTCAAGCTACTTGAGTTTATATTATTGTGTGTTGATTGTTGTGCCAAAATCTCAAAACTTGAAAAATATGGGAAAATTTAGAAGTCGTAACAAATTGTTTATTGTTTACACTTCTAGGTATGTAAAATACAGACTGGAATTTTACATTGGCAATACCTGAGCTATAAGTACCAGCGATCTTCCAAAGAAAAAGTTTTTTTTTTAGACACAGTGCCGTCCAGTCCCAAGCTAAGCAGAGCTTGTGTTATGGGTACTAGACAACTGATATAAATACATTTTTACTTTTTTTCTGTAAATACATACATATTAAACATAGAAAACACCCAAATTCCAAAATAAATATTTACAGTTCATACAAAGATTTAGTACGACCCGGGAATCGAACCCGAGATCTCGAGCACAGCAGTCGCATACGTTACCACTGCTCCAACGTGGCAGTCAAAGTTAAGATAATCATAACAAAATTAAAACCGACTTCAATTTAGATCAAATTGAAATGAGACTACACGGGAAACACCAGTTTTCAAATAAAGCAAGAATCATCAAAATCGGTTCACCCAGTCGAAAGTTATGAGGTAACAAACATAAAAATACAAAAAAATACAGTTGAATTGATAACAATTTCCTTTTTTGAAGTCGGTTGAAAATAATGATGGTACCTTCTCGCTGCTGGCGTCGAGCGCGGACGTGGGCTCGTCGAGCAGCAGCAGGCGCGGCCGCCGCACGAGCGCGCGCGCGATGCCCACGCGCTGCTTCTGTCCGCCCGACAGCGCCGCGCCCGCGCCGCCGCCCACCTGCGTGTCGTAGCCCTGACACACACAACATTCAATACATGTGATGGAAAATTGTGGAGAATGATGCACAAGCATCTTAATAGGCCGCCATAGTGTGGGTCACCATGCTGCATTGTTGCATTGTCTGCACGAGCAATGAGTATGGTGACCACCACTCTTGGATTCTAGATAAGCTTTCCAACAGGCTCGTCTATCTTCTATCTTAATATATATAAATCTCGTGTCACAATGTTTGTCCTCAATGGACTCCTAAACCACTTAACCGATTATAATAAAATTTGCACACCATGTGCAGTTCGATCCAAATTGAGAGATAGGATAGTTTAAATCTCAAATTATAGTCGCAATTTTAATTTATTGCTAATTATTATATATAAATATGGCGGTACGAAGTTCGCCGGGTCAGCTAGTATATATATAAGTTTTTCGTATCACGGTGCATGTCCGCGATAAACTCCGAAACTACTGAACCAATTTTTATCAAATTTTGTAAGCATCTGTAATTTAGTCCAACTTGGGAGATAGGGTAGTTTTTATCTCAATTATTGATTTCAATATTTGTTATTGCAATTAAATATGTATATTTATCGGTTAGTTGTTACGTTGTAACAAGATCCTGACAATGAAAACTAAATATATATAAACGTATAACTCTAAAAATAAACATAAAAAGTATTACGTACAAAATGACTGCACAATAATCTAATATTAGCAAAACGGGAGCCGCGCGAATTCACTGGTATAGGTAAACGGTGGCGATACATTGCCTAATATGGTAATCCGGAAATGCATATCGATGGAACAGTCGAGATGAGAAAGTTATCGCTATCCGACGCCAGGAGGTGCTACGGTGGGATATGCCGTACTGTTCTTACCAATAGCAGGGTCTCAGTAAAAACCAAGGGCGATACCATCTTAATAGGATAAACCGCTCATTTCATAGCTCTGTTCGTGTCATCTCTCAGATTATTCTAGAAGCCGGAAACGAATGTTCAACCTTCCATGAGATTCCATTACTTTCGATCACCGAATGGCTGTTAATTCTAATTGCATATAAAAGCGGGTTCCCGGACGGGAAGATCATTTTATTTTTCGTATCACTAAGAAGTTGAATAGTGTATATATTATCTGCGGCGCAATATTGTAGAAGTTCTGTATAAGTCGAGATTATTCGCCGTTATAATTTTTAACAATAAAATTAATTATAATAACTTCAGTTACAATTCCCCCAGGTGAGTTTAATATAAGTTATTCCAATAGAACTGTGTTGTGGCTGAATTCATTTCTAGCTTGCTTTCGCTACTAATTAAGAATGATTTTCTTCTTATTAGTATTAAAGATTCTGTGGCTGCCCGTAGTCCATATAGTGATTTATCCATATAGTGAAGTAACAACATTAGTTCTCTCGTAAAATGTAACTTGACCGTTAGAATATGTCCATAAGTTAAATGATCTTTCCATAATGTCTGGTATGATGTTCGTTGTCATTCTATGGCGTGTTTTATTCCCACCGTGCAATATACAAGTGTCTGTGATTACATAGGTTGGCAGTAATTTTATTTATAAGAACCAATTGTTAAAGTAATGTTTTGTCGGTTTACGTACATATTTGCAACTAGTTATCTAGTAGTAATTAATTCTAAATTGCCACCTATATTAGTATATTTTAAATGACGCTTGAACATTCGTAATGTAATTGTGAAATATTGTGTTAACACAATAACTTTGATTGAGTTCAAGGTCATACTTGAGGAATTTATGTTTATATAATAACTTTAACTTTATAATGTATTATAACCACATAGCTGGTAAATTCGATAACTAAAATAACATCATAACCCTCCTTTGGCTTTGCCATGGTCGAGTAATTAACTTAATATTTAAATGAAAAATAAATTTCGATATACCGACACATTTTAATAATGAAAGTAGCTTCACTTTTTTCTTATGATGTAACTACCTGTAATTACATTTTATAGTATAATTTTCTTTGTAACTATGGCGTAGTGGTTTGATGTCCGTCCGGCAACTAAACTATTGGGGGTTCGAATCCGGAATAATTATTTTTTCTTTATTTAATTTGCTTGAATGTTATTCCGTTGGTCATCACTCCACTCCGTTATTTAATTTATTTTGCGAAAGACACCGACGCCCGTACCGGGTCTTGCCTAGTGCTGGGTATTGGGTCTTTCGCGCTTCAAATGTCTTGATGGCGCGTTTCAGATAGGGGGACCACCCTTGGAACTGGACCACCCTTGGAACTGGGCCCCCCTTGGAACTGGGACACCCTTGGAACTGAGATCACCCTTTCCACTGAAACCAGACTTGGGCCGATACGACGACCAGCCTGACCACAGACCACAGCCGCCGTCTCAAGTACGACCGGTGAGCGACGGATCGGAACCCAGGAGATCGACCTGCACGGCCAGTCACCTGCCAGTCACCGTCATAAGACCCCACGCTGCGGGACTAGACATTAGTTAAGTGGCTTAGGATTCGACCCTGTACAAATAAAGACACTCCAGTGCTTGGAACCTCACCCCAAAAATTGTAATTAATTTGAATTGATTTTTATTTTTTATTTTTATAATAAATTGTTAAATTGTTTAGTTTTTTTTTGTTCCCGCCGTAAGGCGAGGGTAACATAGTTCTATAAAATCCTAATAGATGCCGGTTTGGCATTTCCACAGATATCTGGTAGATGGCGCCGTATTTCTATTTCTAGAATTTACATATACACACATCAAAAGTGTCTAGGGATCAAGCATTTTTATGCGGATTTCTTGAGATTGAGATGTGGCTTTGGCCCTGGCCTGCTCAGTCGCCAGACTTGAACCCGATTGAGCATGCATGGGATATGCTACAGAGAAGAGCTCTGCCGAATATGGAGGGTATCCAGTCGCAAGAAGACCTTTTTTTGTTGTTGCAACGAACATGGGCGGCCATTCCACAGCGTGATTTGGATGAACTCATTTTGAGTATGCCAAACCGATTCTTGTGTTGTTAGTGTTCGCGGTAGAAACACGGATTATTAATTGTTTAAGTTACCTTTAAAACACTTTATTTGATGAATCCTTAAAGAAAATTTTAATTAATATCAATCAGGAGAAAAGTTATTGCAAAAATATATGTTGATCCCTAGACACTTTTGATGTGTGTATTTTCATGCTTATATTTGACCAATATTCACTTTTTTTTTTTTTTTGTTCACGACTGTAAACTACCTGTGGGAAGCCGAGGTGAGCATTATTATTATAACAAGTTTTTCAGAAACGTAAAAAATATTTACAAAAAAATATGGCGGTACGAAGTTCGCCGGGTGAGTTAGTATACATATTAAAATTGGGAAAAGTAAATTGCGAAGCCACTAACCATGGGTAATCCAGCGATGAAGTTGTGTACGTTGGCCTGCTGCGCGGCTTCGATGATCTCGTCCATGGGCACGTGGCGCGAGTTGTCTCCGTACGCGATGTTCTCGCGGATGCTGCGAGAGAACAGCGCCGGCTCCTGCTGCACCAGCCCCAGCTGTTGGCGCAGCTGCGGCAGGGTCAGGGAGCGCTGGATGTCTTTGCCGTCCAGCTCCTGGGAACAACAATGTAACAGTCAGAAGTATTTAAAAGAAAAGGGAAAACTAAGAAGTACCTTCAACTCTCTAAGTCTGTCTGCTCATATACTCACATTAGACAGAGCCTGTACTATGGTAACCACCCTACTGATAAACATGCTTATACTTACATAATATTTATTTCTAAATACACACATATTTAAATATAAATAACTAGCTGTTGCAAGCGGCTTCGCTCACGCAAACTTTCATCCCCTGATTTACCTTATTTCATTTATTTATATTTACCTTTTATTTGATTTCCCTTAGGGGTGGAATTTCAAAAATTCCTTTCTTAGTGCTCACTTACGTTATAAAAAGAACCTACATGCAAAATTTCAGGATTCTAGCTTCAGCGGTTTGGGCTGTGCGTTGATCTTTCTCTATGTTCAATACTAAACTTATTTGTATGGCAACACCATATTTTGTAATGAAGGAAAGGGAAGTTATCTGTTATTAAAACTGTCATATAGATCGGAATATGGTGTGATTTACTTGTTTTTTTATTTTAAATCCGTATATTCACAATAGTCCAACCCAAGCAAATAGAACGTAGAACAATGTCTATGTCTCTCTATGTCAGTCATCAGATGATAGTCTCAGATCAGTCTCAGATTAATATATAAATTGCACCAAGACACAGTATAAATTATTATGCTAATCGCACATTCAATGTTTAATTCTACATTTTACATAATATGTAAAATATTAATTTAAATAAGTAATATCTCAAAAATTGGTAATAAATAAAAAACTGTAATACAAATGTACAGAAGTTTATGAAATAAATAAAACCACATATAACTCAAAATATAGACAAAAACCTAGAATAAGTGAATCTTCACTTTTTGGAAGGTCGAAAAACACCGTTGAGATGCTCAGTTCAGTTCAGGTACTCATATGTTCTAAACCTTCTTCTCTCTTTTCTCCTTCTTTCTTTTACAGTAAGTAATCTCTATCGTAATCTTTACTTCATTATACAAAAAACCGACTTCCAAAAACCATCCGACGAAAACTCCCTGCCAAAAAACACTAAAAGCGTAAAATAAACTGGCTCTTCATAAATTGCTATGTGCCAATTCTTGTCTATACCTAATTCTTTATTCATTTAAATAGTATTATTTTTATATGTACTAGGTACCTAGAATCTGTTTGAAATCGGTGCCAAGCCAAAACAATAAACATAAAAAAAAAATACATACAGTGGAACATAGAACCTCCTCCTCTTTGGAAGTCGGTTAAAAATACCTGTCGAATAGTAGACTGGACTATCAGACTTTGCGCTGAATATTCAGTACTCTTAGCTAATTCTGTCACGATTCAAGTAAAAATGCCACTCACGATGTTTCCGGAGACAGGGTCGTAGCTCCTCAGCATGAGATGCAGGAGCGTGGACTTCCCGCAGCCGCTGGCCCCGCACAGCGCCACGGTCTGTCCCGGGGCCACCTTCAGCTTCAGGCCCCGGAGCACGGGCACGTTGGGCCTCGTCGGGTAGCTGAAGTGAAGGTCACGGAAGTCCACTTCTCCGGATGGATGCTGTTATGACAAATTAGTACTCATTAAGCTATTTAAATAAATATGAGTGGAGCCGCAGGCAACAGCTAGTATTTTTATATTATGTAAATACACACAATTTTGTACGTACATACATATTTAACATAGAAAACATACAAACTCCGAAACGAATATTTGCAGATCATATAAATATTTGGTCCGACCCGGGAATCGAATCCGAGACCTCAAGCACGGGAGTCGCATACGCTACCACTACACCACCGAGACAGTTTTATATTTTCAAAGCAGTAATAAAAAAAACTCAAATAATTCGTTTCATGACAAAGAAGAAGCAACTCACTCATAACAATTTTAGCACACGGTATGACCAAGACTACTTGGAATCATCAGTATACTGTTAGCATACGTGCATTGTTATACCCCAGGGTCAACAACATTGACCATTAATCAATAATATTGTTACGAAGAAAGATTATTCCAGAACACGATTCGACACGGCTGAACATCGCGAAAGTTCTCGTTGATTTCTTGAAGCACAGAACAATGAAACTTGATCGATATACATAGCGTCGAATGTAAATGGATTATCGCGTGGTTGTTCGAATGCATTCGTCAGCGCGCCCTTGGAATCTGTCATCGATCTTTCCCGAATGTACTAGTAATAACGACATGTAATATAAAATAGCATCTCGCAGGCTGCAGTTCAATTCAGTTTGAACCACAGTGCGACAAATATCAAAGTGATATCAATGATTAAACCCTAATTAAACCTCGGCGACAATAGGGTAGTTGACACCGTAGTCAAATTAGTTACTTTTTATCATCTGTCAATACGATAACTTTGTATAAAAATGTACTAAATACAAATTTGTGACGTCACTGTTTTAGATTACTCAATTGAGCAATATATTTCAATGTTTATTTGATTAAAATTTGTAATAGAAATGAAAAGCTGTAATAATTATATTTTCCGAGATGTTTAGTAATATTCGTTTTAAGGAAGAAGACATCGGTATTTATTTGCGATACTATCTAATAAGGACAAGGACTAGTATTCCGAGTTATACGTCGGTCCTTTTAAGATTGTTTTTAATAAAATTTCTTTTACTCGTCAGAAGGTTTATTTCTCAACTTCATCGAACCCTAAGACGTAACAATATCAATATTGTACAAGTCAGAATGTCATAAAACTAGTTGCCTATTTATTAAAAAAGATGGTTAAAGCAAGAACTCACCCAGCCTTTGAACTCCTGAGCAGTAGATTCAGTTGAGACCTTCGGTTCTCGATGCAACGCGGCGAGGATCCTGGCTCCAGAGCGCTTGGCCGCAGCGAACGACGGCGCGAACGAGAGCGCGGCCGCCAACATCCACGCTCCGTAGATCAGCGCCTCCGATACTCTGCAAGCAAACATATATTTACAATTACTATATTTTAAACATTATTCATGTTTTAATACTTGCGATTAGTGGACTGATCTGGCAATTTTAGATGTACGTGTCTACCAACATTGATATTTAGACTAACTATTTATAGATCGACTGACCAGAGACAACACTAGAAGTTGGTGTATTTTGCTAACTTATAAAAAGCAATAAATATAAAGATTTACTTCACTATTATTCCAGAAGAGAAGAAAAAATGATAAGCAATTAATCTTAGACAAAGTAAGCTTCTGATATATTCATGTTCAGCACTTATGCTGTCGTGTTTCGTTGGTGAGTGCGAGACCGGAGGCCCAATAATACAGAAGCATCACTAGCCCGCCATAGTGTGGGTCGCCATGCTGCATTGTTGCATTCACAATGAGTATGGTGACCACTACTGTTGATTCAGCTCATATTTTTCATCAGAAATCATCAACAACCCATAACGTCCCACTGCAGAGCTGGGATCTCCTCTCAGGAGAGGGTGGCGGCCCCACGTCCCCACGCTGGGCGAGTGCGGGGGGGACTGGCAACACAACGTTGTGGCTACGTCATCTTGCCATTGGATGTTTTTAAGCCACCCAAAGGCCTCCAACTAAGCTTCACGACTGTTATTCTATGATAACAACCGGGACCGACTGCTTAACGTGACCTCCGAATCACGGAGATGCTCATGGTAACATGCCATTAGCGGTCACCTGTCTAGGTATCATATCAGAAAGAGTAGAGTCATTTTAGCAGGCTCATTTTAAAAAAATAACAGAAGAAGAGGTAATACTCACAGGATAGCATATTCGTAGGGCATGTTTTCCCTTGCGATGAGATAGCCTCCGTAGACGAGGGATACGGCGTAGCCGAGCGTAGGCGCGCACACGCACACGCCGTAGATGGGCCCGCGCACGTAGCGCGTCGGCGCCGAGCGCGCGTTCGCTTCCTCCAGCGACACGTTGTACCGCGATAAGATGCTCTCTTCCACACCTACGAGTTATACACGCATTTTGTAAACTTATAATCTTTTTTGCTTTTCTTTTTAAATTTACTGCATTTCATAGACGCAAACAAAGTTGCTAGTTAACGACTAGAAGTAACATTAAAAAAACATCACACACAAATAAAACACACAATTGCCAAAATATTAATACGGCTTATCTGATATTCACCATATATGGCTAACAACCACCGCTAGTAAGGCTACTTTTGAATAGTAAAACCACATCCACATCGATCCAAGCTCCATGATGCCACAGACAGACAAATTGGTATAGCGGTCAAATTTATAACATCCCTCCTTTTGCGTAGGGGAATAAAAATGAAATAGTCTCATACCTAAGCTGTGTACAGTCCTGACATTGATGACAGCCTCCGTGGCGATCCTGGAGGCCAGTTCCAGAGCCTTGCGCTCCTTGGTCTCGGCGCGCTTGTTGATGTAGCCCTCAAGGTATATACTTCCCATTACCTGCACAGATATAACGTTAAGTTTTGGGTCATCAATTAAACATTATATAAACGAATCCGAGGAACAGTCTAGAAATAAATGAGTCCGGGGATCAGTCTAGAAATAAATGATTTCAGGGAACAGTCTAGAAATAAAGGAGTCCGGGGAACAGTCTAGAAATAAATGATTCCGGGGATCAGTCTAGAAATAAAGGAGTCCGGGGAACAGTCTAGAAATAAATGAGTCCGGGGATCTGTCTAGAAATAAATGATTTCAGGGAACAGTCTAGAAATAAAGGAGTCCGGGGAACAGTCTAGAAATAAATGATTCCGGGGATCAGTCTAGAAATAAAGGAGTCCGGGGAACAGTCTAGAAATAAATGAGTCCGGGGATCTGTCTAGAAATAAAGGAGTCCGGGGAACAGGCTAGAAATAAATGAGTCCGGGGAACATTCATTGTTAGTTTGACTAAAAATGAGTTGAATTTTGACGGACCAATTCGTCTAGTGGTTAGTTATGCTAAGCTTTAAGCCGATGATTTGATTTTCACGCAGTATAAATAATTGCGTAAGGATAATTTAATGTTGGTTTGTAATTTAGTTTATTTATATTATTTACAAATACAAATGAATATAATTAGAGTGTATGTTTGTAATTTTTTTGTCTTTTCACTAAATGTGTATCGAAGGAAGTATACAATATAAGGTGGTGCTTCAAAAAATGTAATAATCTTTTTTTTTTGTCTGTATGTTTGTTCCGGATTATCTCAGGAACGGCTAAACCGATTTTAGTAACATATAAGTATGTTTACTAGCAGTCTAGCTACTTTAATACATACTCTGTCTTCAGTACAACTAACCAACGGTCACTTTTTTATTTATATGAATTATGCAAACGTACGAATATGCAAATGTCGTAGACAGATACTCACCACAGGGACGCTGAGCAAAGAGACGAGAGTCATCTTCCAGGAGAACGCGCAGGCAAGTCCCACGCCCAGGATCATGGTGCTAGCGCCCTGCAGTATCGTGCCCAGACGAGTTCCTGTGCATACAAACATAAGTTATATATTGAATAAATTGCTTTTGGCAATTTTCTTTTATTGAATACTGGGGGTAAACGAGCAGACGTATCGCCAGAGGCCTCACAAGTGCGTTGCCAGCCTTTGGGGGATGGGGAGGGGGATCGGGGGAGGGGTGTGGGTGTCTAATAATGTTCAACAATGAAATAGTGATGTTACTGACCGGTGGCTCCCTGCACGTTGGCGCAGTCGGTAGCGAGGCGAGCGCAGAGAGCTCCCACCGAGTTCTGAGGTATGTCGAACCAGCCTTGTTCCTGAAAACATTCCAAATTAGTTTGTTGTATTTTTTAAATAAATATTTCCGTACATCTGATACACAACGCCATCTAGTCCCAAACTGACCAGAGCCTTTTTTTGTGCGGAATTCTCCTCGAAAACCACCAAAAGGGAGTACCCTGTTCTGTACCCTGGTTCCACGGCTTCTAGTAAGAAGCCGTGTAACCAGGTGCACCCTCGAAAGGAAATCCCTGGAACCCTGACGTACCTTGGGCCACCCTGTGAACGACGGACAGACATACTGTCTATACTCGTATTGAGTTACTGTTAATGAAGCAATAAAAAATAATTAAATGTTCACGAAATATACCATGCAGTAGTACAGCAATAAACAGCACAGCAATAAATGCCTTGTATCGGGTGCGAGATGAGTTGCCGTTAAAAAGGTCCTAAGCGCCGTGCTAATCGTGTCACTTACGCGTTTTGTCCGAAGCTTATATTTGCTTTGAGTGCTTCTCCCCCGAATGAGACCAAAGTTCAACCTTTAGTTGAAGTCTAAAATACTTCTACCGTTTAAACACAATAATAATCAAAAAGTCGTGATTTTAAAGTTATTTCACACTTTCTTTTGCACTATAGTGTCAATTATACAGTTAAGTTTCTATGTAACTGATTATTACGACTATAAAAGTACTTTTAACACCAATTTCGATTTTAAAACACAGAAATCACGTCTAACTGGCGGTAGTGCGCTCGCGAAACTTCTAATAAACTAATATAAATACATTTACTTTTTTTATAAATACACACATATTATACATAGAAAACACCCAAACTTCGATACAAATACTTAGAGATCATACAAACATGGGCGGCGTAAGCGCTTGCCATCAGACGATACGTCTGCTCGTTTGCCCCCAATAAAAAAAAAAGATTGGTACGTCACGGGAATCGAACCCCTGACCTCATGCACAACATTCGCATTGCGCCACTGAGGCTGTTAAATTATATCTGTATATAAAACTTTGTTGGTTTTAAAGATCGCAATATTTTGTAATATCTGACACAACGCCATCTTGTTTTCCATAAAGGAGAGCTTGTACAATGACAGCTATATTTTTTTGTAAATATTTGCCCACAGAATAAATTTATTTAAATGATAAACATGTATTTGACTATGCACTTTACAAAAATTGATGACTCAGGAATGGAACCTGGTCTCAGGCAGTGACTTCACAAGTTACCTGCTGCAGGTAGTTGGCGAAGGTGAGTTCCCGGAGTCTGTCGGTGAGCCTGCCCCCTGCCAGGTTGAAGAGCCAGGTCTGCGCGAAGGTGACGGCTCCGCAGGCGGCCGCCACACACGCGAACAGGCTCGAGTACAGAGCTGATTGCGACAGGATCTCATCCTTGTCGGATTCTGCAAATTTCTGTGGTGGAAAATTTGGATGTTAATATTTGGAAACTGTTCAAGAACCCGTTATGACAGTTTTTTCGTGTTCTTTTTTTACAACTCCTGCTTTAGGAATACTCCAGTGCTGTGGGGTACTTTCTAAACTTAAATGAAAGGCTAAAAATTCAGAAAATAATTTGTGAATCAGACAATTTCCGCATCCGTGCAGTATAATTTACAGTTTAGAAATGGAATTTATAATATTAATTCGTATTGAGTTCCCAGATTCTTTAAAGTTTTGTATTCCCAGACTCTTTGAGGTATTGTATTCCCAGACTCTTTAAGGTATTGTATTCCCAGACTCTTTGAGGGACTGTATTTCCAGATTCTTTAAGGTATTGTATTCCCAGACTCTTTGAGGGACTGTATTCCCAGACTCTTTAAGGTATTGTATTCCCAGACTCTTTAAGGTATTGTATTCCCAGACTCTTTGAGGGACTGTATTCCCAGACTCTTTAAGGTACTCTGCCTGATTGAAAACATGAGCAGAATCCAAGAGTGGTGGTCACTGTACTTATTGCTCATGCAGACAATGCAACAATGCAGCATGGTGATCCACACTATGGTGGGCTATTGAGATGCTTCTACATCATTCTAACCATACTGCTGAGTAATACACCATTGATGTATAAAAATGTTTGTCCTGGATGGACTCGTATCTACGATGATGTACTTACTCCTAACAGCTTCGCGAAGAGCAGTGCGAAGGTAGGCATGGTAGCTCCCACCAGCAACGAGGCGAAGGCCCCTCCCACTAGCAGAGGCCATTCCGCCGCATTCATTCGCAACAGCGACCAGGTTGACACTGCGTTCTCTTCCGCAGACTCTTCATCATCCAGCTCTTCAGGCTCCTGATAACGTAATACAATTATTATTATGTTATCTGATTGTTTAAAGGAGTAAATTTTTTAAATAGTTTTATATATTTTATTGGTGAAAGGTATTTTTTTATAAAAAAAAACAACCCGCATAATCCTGTATTGGGACTTTACAAACATAGATACACTCTAAGAACACCCAGACTCAGAACAACAATTTGTGGATCACAGAGTGTTATCTCATCTGGGAGTTGAACTCACAACACTTGACACACTAGAAAGCGACGTGGCGACCACTTAAACCACTAGGCCAACCGTGCAGTCGATTTCATTCAACCAAAATCGACTTTTAGCTAAAAGTCAACATATTTTGTTTTGCGTATGCATGCATAATTGTTAGAAAGTTATTAATAGGTCTTTATCTATGAAATTGCCGTTTTGTATGCAATAAGTGAAAGTACTTATTTTTTAAAACTTTTTTATTTCTGTTATTCGAAGTAATCACCCATGCAATCGACGCATCTTTGCCAACGCATTGGCAGTTTATTGATGCCCTTCTTGTAAAAATCAGCTGAACGGGAGGCAACAAACTCTTCAAAGGCATTTTGTACTGCCTCTCGGGAATTGAATGTTTTACCCACTAAAAAGTTGTCTAAATTTTGGAAAAAGTAATAGTCGGTAGGTGCAAGGTCTGGTGAGTATGGCGGATGAGGGAGAGCTCCCAACCCCAGCTCTTGCAGCTTGGAGACTGTCTGTTGCGCAGTATGGGATCGCGCGTTGTCATGAAGTAACTGCAAGAGCTGGGGTTGGAAGCTCTCCCTCATCCGCCATACTCACCAGACCTTGCACCTACCGACTATTACTTTTTCCAAAATTTAGACAACTTTTTAGTGGGTAAATAAATCAGTTCCCGAGAGGCAGTACAAAATGCCTTTGAAGAGTTTGTTGCCTCCAGTCCAACTGATTTTTACAAGAAGGGCATCAATAAACTGCCAATGCGTTGGCAAAGATGCGTCGATTGCTTGGGTGATTACTTCGAATAACAGAAATAAAAAAGTTTTAAAAAATAAGTACTTTCACTTATTGCATACAAAACGGCAATTTCATAGGTAAACACCTATTAATATGGTTATAACTCAAATTTAGCGATCTTCTTTATAACCGACTTCAAAAAAGGAGGAGGTTATTAATTCGACTGTATTTTGTTTTATGTTCGTTACCTACCTCATAACTTTCGACTGGGTGAACCGATTTTGATGATTCTTTTTTTATATTTAAAGCTGGTGCTTCCCGCGTGGTCCACATTCAATTTGGTCCAGTTGTTGAAGTCGGTTTTTGTTAAAATTTGTGATTATTTAATTTATGTATGTTTTTAAGGCGTGAAATTTAAAAAGGTGTAAATTATTTTATAAATGATGTATCTATCTGTTGTGCTGTGTGTTACCGGAGGAGCGAGCGCGTCGTGCGCCACGTGCGCCACGTGCGCCACGTGCGCCACGTGCGCCACGTGCGGCAGCCGCGCCGCGCCCGCGAGGCTCGCGCGGACGCTGCTGCGCACGAACTTCGCACCTGTGGGAGAATGGAGAACTGTTAAACAATAATACATTCAATTAAAAAGCTTTTTAAAAACAAGCTTTTACTGGAATGCCTCGAAACAAATCAAACGAGTCCACACTCGATGATGTTGCGACGTTTCTTTACAGAGTACCTATGGCCACCTTAAAGCTCCAGCATGTCATTATAATATTGTATTGTCACGCTGTATACATGTGCTTGCAAAATTTTAGCAAAATCGGTTGAAGATATCTGCTTCAAAATTGAGTTGCAAGATTTCACCTGAACATACATACATACATACATTGCAAGTTAATAAAAAGCTTGTAATAAATAAATATTTTTTGTAGGATATACATACGCCACCGAGAGATGGAATAACTTTAACCTTTGTGTAAAGTACCTGGATGACCTGATGAGTAAATTTCCTAAAAATGAATCCTAGCTAGATCGATTTATCTGCATACTCAATGTAGGTAATGAAAATCATTGGAGTCATTTTTATTATATTCAATAAGGGGCAAACGTGCAGGCGTATCACCTGATGATAAGCGATTATCACCGCCCATGGACACCTGCAACACCACAGGCGTCACAAGTGCGTTGCTGACCTGTGGGGAGGAGGATGGGGGACGGGGTTGGGGTATCAGCCTCCGATATCCTCACTCACTCGATGAAACAAAGCGCTGTTTCAACGGTTTTCCGTGATGCCTTGATATCACCCGGCCCATTCATGCCGAAGCGTGGCTCTCCCAAGTTTTTTTTTTTTTTTTTTTTTTTTTTTTATGTTTGGCCCGCCAAAATGACTCTGCTCTGCCTGATGGAAAACATAAGCAGAATCCAAGAGTGGTGGTCACCATACTCACTGCGAATGCAGACAGTGCAGTATGGCGACCCACACCATGGCGGCCTAGTGATGCTACTGCATCTTTTAGTCTAGTCAACAAGTATGAAACTTGTTGACTAGACTAATTGGGCCTCCGGTCTCGCACTCACCAACGAAACACGACAGCACTGCTGCTGTCATTTTACGTAGATTTTCTGTGCGAGGGTAGTACCGCCCCGGTCGAGCCGGCCCAACCGTGCTGCAATCAGCGTGGCTCTACTACCTCTGGTACTCTCCTACCTCTACTACTACCTACTAAGTTTCCAAAATTTAGATTATATCTATACAAGAACATCTCGTTTAAAGGTATTAGATATCACGCGTCACTGCTTATACTTTTGGGTATACAAGGGTGAGGATATATAAGAATACTGGGTTATGACTGATACTAACTTCTGCTGGATTGTCGGGTGCTGAGACACCTTCTAAACTGTGGCAGGTCTTCGGCTTCAGCGATGACGTCATCATCACCTTCAGCGTCTTCTGAGAGAGTCGCGTCTATGCTCCTGGAGATTAAACAAAAAGATTCAGGTTAAGATTTTGGTTTGCCATGAACAGAATGTAAATAACGTACTTATGCTCAAATGGACAAAGAAGCATTATTTTATCTTCTATATTTTATTAAAACCAATATTTTTTTGCTTAATAGCTGCTCGATTTTCCCGAAAACATTAAAATGGTTTTTTCTTCAAATATTGATATTAAAAAACAAATTCCCATAAAAAGGGGTTCAAATCCTACATGGGACAACAGAAATCCCACAGAAAACCGGTGTGTAATAGCGCTTGCGCTGTGTTCCACCAAGTGAGTGAGGATACCGGAGGTCATACCCCAATCCCTCCCCCCAATCCCCATCCCCATCTCCCTCCCTATCTCCCCCAAAGGCCGGCAACGCACTTGTGACGCCTCTGGTGTTGCGGGTGGCCATGGGCGGCGGTAATCGCTTACCATCAGGTGATACGTCTGCTCGTTTGCCCCTATTCCATTAAAAAAAACTTTTGACGACTTCCTCTCCCTGTCTCCATATCATTACATTACTAATGCCAAAAAAGGAAATAATTATAAGAACTCACTTGCTGGTCATGTCTTCCTGCACCAGCTTGTAATACAATCCCTTCTTCTCCATGAGCTCGGAGTGCGTCCCCTGTTCTAACGCAGCGCCTTGTTCCATGTACACGATGCGAGTGGCGTTGACGATGGTGGAGAGACGGTGGGACACCACCAGAGTTGTGCGGCCTTTGGATGCTGCGTCTAGGGCGGCTTGGACCTGGAGAGTTATTTTTAATTTTAATATAGCATCATCGACTTCAATGCACTTATTCAATACGAACTTAGGAGTGGTATTTTTGTTGCAAATTTTGATGGCATCAAACTGGTTGTACTTCTACTGTTTTAAATAAAATGACGTAACTCAGACTTAATAAGGTCTTGACATTCTTAGCTTATTTAATTATTTGAAGAACAAAACAATAAAATTAAGTTTAAGAAACTGTAACCCGATTATGTAAACACTTTTGGTATAATTTAAATAGCATAAGTCACCCGGGCACTTATTGACACCTCACCTATACATAAAACACATTTAGATTGCCAAAACCTATACCTTTCCTTTGAAGTAAATAACTCAACATATAAATATTTGTGAGTATTTTCATGTTAACAGTAAATTAATTTCACTTTCAATTTGAAGGTGTACTAAAGTGGTTCTCCACAGCATGATCGAAAATTTGAGAAATGCTTTTTCTTGCTTCAAGGATCCGGGATCATAGTGGGAGGGAAACACGTGCACTGGAAGTAAAATCTAATTTTTGACTGTTCGGCACAGTTCCTTTAATTGGAGAGCGTATTTCTACGACTCTGAGGCTTCGAAGGCCAGCAAGTGTTGTCCTGTAGAGGAAGGGAGAAGGTGGGACCGGTTGGAAGCGCATCAGAACAGTGTTTTTTTTAATGAAATAGGAATGGAAATGGGATAGGGAGGATTAGGTAGGGGTAGGGGGATTGGGTTATGGGCCTCCGGTATCCTCACTCACTCGGTGAACAAAAGAGTGTAAATGTTAAAGGTGCTAAAGGATGTGTGCCAGACCTGTCTCTCGGCGGCGGGGTCGAGCGCGGCGGTGGGCTCGTCCAGCAGCAGCAGCGCGGGGCGGCGCAGCGCGGCGCGGGCGATGGCCACGCGCTGCTTCTGCCCGCCCGACAGCGACGCGCCCTGCTCGCCCAGCAGCGTGTCGTAGCCCTGCATTACATACACGTTTGTAACCACCATACTAACTTAGGATACAGGACCACAGATGAACACTTAAAGAGAGATAAAATAAAAATACGTGGAGACCCTCCGCGCGGAACAAGTGAAACTTCGTAATCTGCAACAGTGCTTTCTAACCCCTCCATGGTAGCGTTAAACGTCTAACGCTACCGTTAAACATTTAACTCTTCTACTCCGACCACGCTTTTTGCCGTTGAGCTGTCCTTCAAGGTATACATATATGCTCTAAGAGGAAAACTTAAAACCAACTGTTTAGTAACCCTTCTGTTGATGATAACGATGACCTTTTAGATTAAAGGAGAGTAATTAAATTTTGTAACATAAATTTTTGAATATTCTAAACTATTTAAAATGAAATCTTTCTCTTTTTAACAGGTGTTTAAAATGTATTATTATAACGTACTACGTTGTAATAATACATTTTATGATTGTGAATATTTCTTGTAGAGACTTTTGATCACCTGTACCATACATTAGTAGTGATTAAACATATAGTATTAAAGCAATTAAATACAACAGACAGTCTAAACTTTTATAATTTACATGAATCTCAAGTCGAAACGAACATCAAACAAAATTATATCAACTATTTCTCTTGTTTACATTAGACCTTTTTTTGGGATTACCACAAGGTTCTCTACTGGGACCTTTGGTTTTGAATATCTTGATGGCAACCTTTTAATGTCTTATAAATAATAACCTACATTGCATAATTAAGACTAATTCAAAGAAATAAAAAAAAAATGTAAAATTAATTGAGTTTAAGAAAGTGATGGATCTTAGATGTTATCCTTACGTTTGCCAATTTGCTGATGAATTGGTGAGCATGAGCGAGTTTAGCGGCTGCGATGACTTCCTCATCACTGACTTCGCCCATACCGAATGTAATGTTTTCTCTGATAGTACCACTGAATAATACGGGCTCTTGACCGACTACACCTGTAATAGACATGTTTAATATTAGACTAATATCGCAACTTCCTGCGTTCGTTAAAAGTCAATAATAATATTAATAAATATTTCGAACATCTAACGCACAAGGCCATCTAGTCCCAAGCTAAGCAGAGCTTGAATTATGGGTATTAGACAACTGATACATATATACTTTTTTTGTAAATACCGCGAATTTTGTGATGACCGCGAGACCAACGTATGTGAGCCAAAGTTAATGAACAAAAACTAATGTCTTTATTAAAGTAACAGAACTCAAATCAACAGTTTTTAGAATTTTTGTCTGATGTCTGTGTGTGTTTGTGTGAATTAATCTCAGAAATAGCTCATTCAATTTTGATGTAGTTTTTATGTTATATTATGGTTGACTTCATTTAACATTTGGTGTTTGTTTTATTTCAATTGCATGACACATGTATATGAAAATCTGACTTACCAATGCTCTTTCTGAAGTGATGTAAATGTATGTCGGAGAGTTTGTGCCCGTCCACGGTAATAGAGCCACTTTCAGGTTCGTAAAGCCTCTGCAGCAGTTGCAGGAGCGTGGACTTGCCGCAGCCGGAGCCGCCCACCAGAGCAACTGTCTCCCCGGCGCGAATCGTTAGCGTTAACCCACGAAGAACCTGTGGGAAAATAATGATAATATTGTTACGTGTTTGGGTTCGATGTATTTGAGAAATAAACCTTCTGACTTGTTAAAGAGACTTTATTAAAACCACTATTAAAATAACAATACTACTCCGAATCACAATCCTAAAAGGTCACCGAGGTCACTAGGTTGATCGCTGATATCACTTCGATGTTTATCTCACTATAGCTCAAACTGACTGAACTCCGGCTCGCGAGACACTCTAATTATTATTATTTATTTCGAGAAACGTCTCGTAAAGACGAGGTCATTCACCGTTCCAATGATGCGACCGCCGTCGAGATCGTTCTACACAATCGCGCAACAACCAACTTATATTCGACGCTATGAACATAGAAATAAGGTTCATTATTTCGTGCCTCAGGAGATCGACTGCAAATTTCTCTGTGTGTGTAGATATTTCTGTAGACGTCTCGAATGTTGTTCGTGAACAATCTTTCTTCTTAACAACAATATTATGTTTTAGACATCTAACACACAACGCTATCGAGTCTCAAACGAAGCAGAGCTTGTACTATGGGTACTAGACGATTTATATAAATTCATTTATACTTCTTTTTTGTAAATACACACTTAATGCCTATCTCTTAAGATACAGGCATTGTCTAGTTTAAGAGACAATGCTCAAATTAGAATTGCAATTTTGTAAAACCATTAGAACTATATCATACAATATTGTAAACTTTCATTGGTTTAAAATATCCAAACTCCGTAACAAATATTTGCAGATATTATACAATCGTTTAGTCCAACCCGAGACCTCAACGCACAGCAGGCGCAAACGCTACCACTGCGCCACCGAGGCAATCATTAAAATTCTAATTATTTGTCATAAAGGACTGACTTACCAACGCAGATATATTTGGGCAGTTAATCATTTTTATGTTGCAAGCATTCACTAACAAATAATTAATAAGGAGTGTACAAATGGAAGTTCGACATTTTCAATATTACAAATAAGAGAGAATCCGAGATCAATAACTTGTTATAACTTTTTTTTTTATTCTTTATGAGAAATAAATGATCTTAAACCTGATTATTTAGAAAATTTTGTCCCAAAAATCCCTGAATTGTCTTAAACATTAAAGTACATACCTTGACATCTGGCCGAGATGGATAGTTAAAATATAGATTATCAAAGACGATGTCTCCCTTGATCTTCTCCTGGACGCCGCTGCTCTCCAGGGCGTTGATGCGGGAGGATCTCTCGAGGAGACAGAACAGCGAGCGAGCCGCCCCTCGCGCTCCGCTGAACATCTCCAGGTGAGGATGGCACATCGCCACGTTCTGAGCCGCTACGAATGTTAGCGACAGGATCTGGGGATCAGATGATAAGTACAGTTTTTTTATGTATGAACCTGCCAAAGTGACTCAACTCTGCCTGATAGAAAGCATGAGCAGAATCCAAGAGTGGTGGTCACCATGCTCTTTGCGAATGCAGACAATTCAACAATGTAGCATGGTGCCCCACACTATGGCGGCCTATTAATATCTTGCTTCTACATCATTATTTTTTTGATCGATTTCGGTTCATGTAAAGCTGTAGTGGAAAGTAAGGTCTCCAGTAGTCGTGAACGAAATAATTGTTTTGAAATAATTCGCAAGATCTAAAATGACTGCTTGATTAATGAGTAATCTGACTATAAATTTATAGGTCAATATAAGATTCGTCAGCCTAAAATTTATCATATCAGGATTTGATTAGAATTCAGATATTGTACAGATATTGTAGTTCTGTCTTTATCTAAATAATTGTGCAGCACCATGCTTTTAGTTCTACACTTTTCTGTCACTAACTACTTCATCAGAGTTGAAATTTAAGATGTTTATAATGTATATTTAATATAACTTATAAAGAGGTGCATCGCCTCAGTTTGATATCCCTTCACCAGATGTGATTGTTTTGCGATTGTCTATCTCACATCTCATGGGCCCGTGTGACTAGGACAAGGTTTCCTAAGGACCGCAACCCCTGGTGATCGGATGCAACATAGTGCCTAATTCTTCAGTTTCACTTACCGTGACCATTACACCTGGATGGTACATCTGTTGTTCTGGCGGCAGGTCCATGTCTCGCACACACAAGATAGTCCCGTATGCGAACACGATGGCGTTGAGAGCATACGTCAGTAGCCAGCCGAGACCTGAGCCCACTCCTGACCACAGACCTCGAGAACGTGCTGCGTGTGTCGCGGACTGGAGAGATGTTTTATATCTGTAAGAAGATACGATCTTTAGATTAAGAAAGACAGAAATAGAGTTTGAAAAAGAGAAAAGTAATAAGAAAAAACTACGAATACTGAAGTACAATGTATAACTTTTTGATGTAAATAATATCAAGAAGTTATACATTGTACTTCTTTGGCAGAAGAATCCAAGAAAAGAAGAAGAAGACCATGGAAGAGCCACGCATTGGCATGAATGGGCCCGCTCGACCGGAGAGAAACACCGCTTGCGCTGTGTTTCACCGAGTGAGTGAGGATAACGGAGGCCTATACCCCAACCCCTCTCCCCATCCCTCTCCCCATTCCCCAAAGGCCAGCAACGCACTTGTGACGCCTGTGGTGTTGCGGGTTTCTATGGGCGGCGGTAATCGCTTACGATCAGGCTATACATCTGCTCGTTTGCCCCCTATTCCAAAAAAATAATAATTATGGATCTCGCTCCTCTGACCAGTGTCTAGCAGAAAAACACCGGAGTGGGGTTTAAATCGATAAGAATGCTGTAGATCTGCTCCCTACCCTGCACATGGGCAAATAATATCCACTCTTACCGTAAGAGTTAGTGCTCTCAGTCAGGTTCAATCTAAGTCTTAGTATGATTCTTTAACAGTAACTGAATATTGCAATACCTTTCCACTTCCAGAGTTTCTCCTCCATAAGCTCTCACAGTTCTGATAGCAGACAACGCCTCTTCTACTATACGTCCTGCAGCGCCATATGCTGTTATCTCTTTGCTGGCATATTTTGTTTGATACTGTGGATAAAAATGTTAACGTTTGATGAGGATCTAGACACATGTAAAGATGTTCGAAACCTTTAATGGAAAATAAGTTCTATATACAGGTTACAGAAGAGCTATTTTGTGAAAATCAAGTAATCTAAGAAGCTTAAACAAAGGCCAAACATAGATCCCTGTGGCACACCCTATTCGCTTAGTATCACGTGTCTCTCCTTAGAAGTGAGGTGTTAGTCTACCACACCACGCTGACCAGACGGGTTGGGATAGGGTTTTGTGTCAAGTTTTCCTTCTCTTTGCACTTATGTTGTTCTGCGTAGTTTAATAATAATAATCATACATATTTCGGACATCTAACACGAAACGCCATCTAGTCCCAAGCTAAGCAGAGCTTGTGTCATGGGTAGTAGACAACTGATATTAATACATATACACTTTTTTGTAAATACATACATATTACACATAGAAAACACCCTAACTCCGAAACAAATATTTGCAGATCATACAACATTTGGTCCGACCCGGGAATCGAACCCGAGACCTCAAGCACAGCGTATACGCTACCACTACGCCACCGAGGCAGTTTTTGTTCCCTTAGTCGGCTCTTCACACCGACACCCACGATACGAAATCATAATCATGAATGTACCTTAGCGACAATCATGGCTATGGCCAGTGACACAGGAACGACACTAAGCCCACTGAGGGTAAGCTGCCATCCGTAGCTGAGTGCTAGTGCTGCTCCAAAGATGACGGTGCCGGCCAGGTTAGCGGTCATCGCCACGTGGTGTCCTACACCACCTTTGAACTTCTCCATATCCCTGGAAAGAGAAGCCAAAAGTCAGAAGACAGCCTTTTCTTAAACGCACTGTTCGCTCTAGAATATGTTTTTTTAAGTGACTGTACTCTGCCTGATGGAAAACATAAGCAGAATCCAAAAGTAGTGATCACCTCACTCATTGCGAATGCAGACACTGCAACAATGCAGCATGGTGACCCACATGGTGGCCTAGTGATGCTTCTGCATCATTGGGCCTTCGGTCTCACACTGACCAACGTAACACGACAGCACAAATGCGAAATCTATATAACTACTAGCTGACCCCACAAACGTTGTTTAGCCATAAAAAAATTGTTATAAAAATAGATGTTGGTCATTTCTCAGACCTACCCGATACGCACACCAAATTTCATAAAAATCGGTCCAGCCGTTTCAGAGGAGTATGGTAACTAACATTGTGACACAAGAATTTTAGATATAAGATGAAGAAAATATGTGATGTGGATTTATTATACTTTATACAATTTCAATTTACTTTCGATTGAATTGGTTGCGGGTTACAAGATCATTTAATTTGCCCTTGGACTTCTCGAATGCCATAATTCCGTGAGTTCTTGTTTCCCTGTTGTTGATCCTGGTATACAGGAGTTACAGTGTGGCGGGCGTGTGGGAGGGATTAATCCCACTATGTATACAGAGATACTCACTCAGTGACAGCGGTGGCAAAGTTCATGGTAGTGTTGGTGTCAAAGAATGCGATCTCCTGGCTGATCACCGACCGGAGGAGTTTCAATCTGAGACGAGTCACCTAGGAACATAAAACAAATGATTTAATTTCAAAATGGAATGGGAGATTTTCTAGTATAATACATATGTATTATACATATAAACCTTCTCCTTGAATCACTCCCTCTATTGGTGAAAAACATTCATAGAAGTGACTTCATTTTATACTATGTAATCATAACATAACATGACAACATCACGGTGCTAATCTTAGGAAGAGTGCAGTGGCCTTTAAGGTAGATGAAACAGCAGAGTTTAGACACTCTACAATACAATTAATAGTTATAAAAAAATGTTGATGTTGATGAAAAAGAGGCTTACCATTCTGGCGGCTGCCCATCCCACCAGGGCGACGCCAGTCGCTGCAGCGAGAATGTGCAGCACTATGACTGCTAGGCTGGCGTAGCCGAACGCTATACTGTCTTCTACCAGCGCATCCATGTGGAGGGAGCGGTTACCTGCCGGACTGTCCACAACAATCAATTTATTTATTTATTCCCGTATTATATGCATGCAGTATTATCTAGTTACAAGCTATCTCCCGTTTTTGTAACATTCTTCATTGGTGATCCGCTCCTATTGTTCTTAGCGTGATGATATATAGCCTTCCTCGATAAATGTACTATCCAACACTGAAATAATTTTTCAATGCGCGTTCAAACAAACAAACTTTTCAGCTTTATATAATAGTATAGATATAGATAGATATAAGTATACATATAATAGTATAGATTGGTTTAGCGGTTAGTGACATAACTTCCTTTCTACGGGGAGGTTTACGTGCAGCAGCGAAGTATCTGGGGGCACGGTCGCGCCCCCGCCAAGACGAGCCAAGCGAAGCGCAAGGGCACTACCTACATTTTCTCGAAGTGTTTCGTCGATTTTTTTAACCCTCATAACTTTAGTTGGTACCAGATCGTTCAAATTCTCAGGATATGATGTTACTAATAGACTAATGAAACATACAAAGTTTCAATTGCATAGCTCTGATACTTTAGATTTTATTGATAGCTAAAAAACACCGATTTCGTCACTGACACACTGATGATCAGCAAAACTGTTAGGGTACTTCCTGAAGTGCTAGAAAGCTGAAATTTGGTATGTAAGCTAAGTTTAGTATATAAACAACAAAAAAAATCATAAACCTATTTCTTTTGCCCCCCAACCCCCAAATTTGGGGGGTGGAAGTTTGTATGAGACTTGCACAAATGTTTATGCTAGAGGTTTTATTTTTAAGAAGATGTACAAGAAATACAGCCCAAAAAAAAAAAAAAAAACTGCCTCAAGCAACTTACAAAAAAAAATGAAATCCCACTAAAAACATTTTCATGTAAAATGTTGCCAAGACGACTGCATATGCTTACCCTGTGAAAAAGATATCAGATCTAGATATTTGCAAACACAAAAGGCGTTCGTTTCCCCTTCGTGATGGTATGGTAGCGAAACGGCGAAGCCATACATTTTTACTGAGATGTAGAGTTTATGAAGTTAGGGTTGGTAGAGTTAGGGCGTGTAGATTCAGAACCTTGGCTCTACGTGAGATCTGATATCTTTTTCACAGGGTAAGCATATGCAGTCGTCTTGGCAACATTTTACATGAAAATGTTTTTGGTGGGATTAGGGATGTTTATGATACTGATGATGTTTTGGTTTTATGTAATAGGGGGCAAACGAGCAGACATATTGCCTGATGTTTTTTGATACTTACATTTCTCTCCCTCCACCGAACGCCATCAGTATATACGCATCACCGGTGATGAGTTGTTCCTTGTGGCGCTGGACGAAGAGTGCCGTGAGCTCCCCGTACATCACAATCCCGCTGATGGTGCCGAGGGAACTCAGCAGAGCGATGAAGGCCCCGCATGCTGTCACCAGGCGTTCTGACAGCGTTGCGTATCGCCACTGAGGACAAGAACACATGATTAGTTTAAATATAGATTTGCTCTTCAGAAGGATTATTTTACGTTGTGACGCTTTATTCGACAGAACACATACTCCAAGGCCCTCTAAATCCTAGATTTCCGTAGAAATTCCATGTTCCAACACTTGCTGATGGTAGTTAGCATGACTGCACATGACGAGTGTACGTATAAAGTCGTACATTAATAGTAATTAGCGAAATTAGCTTATATCAACGTGTTTATATTGCACTCGTGTTACATTATGTATTAATTTCAAACAAATAACTTTGTACATTATTTGGTAGCATTAAAATCATCATTCGGTAAAGTTGTCTACTAATTTATGAAACCAGCAAACTATCGGTAGTGTTATAGCCCATCCACACTCTCCACGAGGCCACACGAGGCAACGCGAGTGCGAGAGTGAGGACTGAGGACGGTGCGCTCGTGCCCCCTCGTCTTCCCTCGCCCCGCCTCGCTGTCGCTCCGCTTTGTGTCGGTTTTTGGGCGCGAGTCAAAGGACGCGAGGGGCGACACGAGACAATTAACCACACTTCCGCGAGAGTGTTAATTGTGGCCTCCTCCACTCGCCGAGACTCATGCCGAGGCGTGAGGCGAGGCGAATCGCGATAGTCTGGATAGGCTATTGGGGAAACTACCCCTACAACAAGTGGAAGTCGCTTCCCAATACTGCGCGTGTCGTCATACATACAGTAAGTTGCGTTACTTGGCGTTATGACTTACTGTATTTATAATAACGGAGGCGGTCACCCGTCTGCCATTTTGTTCCTATGACAGGCCTCCGTCTAGTCGTTGGTGATCCTGATTGCTAAACCGAAGGTTCGAATCCCACTCAGGATAAATCTTTGTGTGATGAACACAAACATTTGTTCTGTGTCTGGGTGTAATTTATCTATAATATGTATGTACTTAGTAATATATAAGTACCTATGTATATAAGCCGTCAGGTTACCATACTACATGCTTTGTCTAGTTTGGGGTTAAACGGTGTGAGAAATGGGAAGATATCATTCTTATTGTCATGCCCTACATTGTACAAAACTTAAATTCTCCGAAGAATAATCACAGTATAGTATCTAGATTTGTCTTAACCTATCATAAATTATGATGAATCACACTATTATAACTTAAAAAAGCTTTTAAATTGAGATAATCATTGTTCCATATCAAGGTATTTCCGCGTAAGAATGCTTCTCAATCGTAAGAGTGGTTTATTAATTACTATTCAATACATCTTATTCAGACCTCCTCAAAGTTGAGCATTAAAATGAATTCTAAGTAGATATACTTATACTGTGTAACATTAATAAATAATTAATGGCAGTTTATTTTTAGATTGTCGATAATAATCTGTTACTCTGCTGAATAATATATATTTTATTTGTTTCGTTACAGGGAGCGCGCACGACACAAAAAAGAAATAAATAATACATTGAGTTTTTAGAAAAGTAGCATCTATTTAATGCGATTATATCAAGAAAACGTATTTATAATTTAACTAGCGACCCGCCCCAGCTTCGCAACGGTGGATTTCAGATGCAACCATCGACGACACGATTCGTGCATTTAAATCTGTAATATCTTCGAATATAATAATTTAAATTACATACTGTAAAGGGCCATATTCATATATATTAAATTTGCAATGTATTTAAGGTACTTGAATAAGGATTAATTAGTGCTGTATTGCTTTAAATCGCTTCGTCAATAAGCCATTATTATGAGTAAAAAGAAAGGAATAAAAATGTTTATTATGGGTTATTCCTAAGAGATAGATATATACCATCGTGGACTTTTTTATACACCTTTTTAAGGTGTACAATATTATAGTACATTATTTTGATGTATCTCGTAGGGTTCAGCCAGCGTTTGTAATGGAAGCTCAAAAAATGAATTTATTTACGACACTGCATTAGAAACCTCTAAAATCATCAGTGTTTCTCTACTATATTATCCATGTATTATAAATTTAAACCTTTCCCTTGAATGACTCTATCTAGTAGAGAAAACCGCATCAAAATCCGTTGCGTAGTTTTAAAGATCTAAGCATTTATAGGGACAGACAGACAGCGGAAGCGACTTTGTTTTATAATAGGTATGTAGTGATAACTTTTTAAGTAATTTAAATTCTTTAAATTTTAAATAGTTAAAAGTATGGGAAGTATAAGGTCCTGAATAAAAAAAGGGATTTACCTAATTGGTTCAGAACTGACTGAAGTCTGATTCAAATTAGCATTTCAAATTATTTCCTGCAATGCAACTTGTTACCAAACAACGCTAATACAGTAGGACCAAGTGCATTGGAACCAACCTTTGATAATTAAACCGACCTTAGCAAGCTTCCGTTCCTTTGTTTACTATATAGTTTGCAAAATACAATCATTCCGTACGCTACTTACGTGTGAAACAATTTAAGTAGGTGGCATTATTTGCCACAGTCAAGGTTTTAAGACTTTTGACAATGCATGGGAATCAACCTTTATACTTCTTTATATTTACCATAGTGTCGCGAGATTGTGACGTAATTTTTTACCGACTTCAATGATGATTTTAATGATAAAATCAGTTTTCGGTTCAGTTTTATTTTTCTGTATCACATCATCACATTAAGAGCCTTTATTACTCATAGTGTTTTTGTTTTTTTATAGAATAGTGGGCAAACGAGCAGACTTATCGCCTGATGGTAAGCGATTACCGCCGCCCACGGACACCCGCAATACCAGAGGCGTCACAAGAGCGTTGCCAGCCTTTGGGGGATGGTGGGAGGGGTTGGGGTATGGGCCTTCGGTATCCTCACTCACGCGGTGAAACACAGGGCCAGCGCTGTTTCACACCGGTTTTCTGTGAGGCCGTGGTATCACTCCGGTCAAGCCGCCCATGCATGCCGAATCGTGGCTCTCCCACGGTAAATGATGCAGAATGATGCTTCTGCATCATTGAGTCTCCGGTCTCGCACTCACTAACGAAATACGACAGCACAAACGCTCTGGTGATCTTCTGTGCTGCGTGGCTCTACTACCTATAGTTTGCCTCTGTTTGTCTGTTTGTTTTCTTCTCTTCGCAGTACTGTTGTCTTGCGTAGTTTGCTACCTTAGTTGGCACCCAGAGGATGAATAGGGGTGATAAGACTCCATATTCTTTATCCGTCACCACACTTAAAGACGGCATTTTTGGCAAGGGGGAACATAAGCTTCATATTAACTAGTCTATTAGTAATCAGAGCGATGCTTCGCGTGAGAATCAGACCATTTTTTATTCGCATTGCACAAGTGTGCGCGTCGTGAATATAATGCCAGAAGCCCTTCGAGGGCTAGGGTTCCTCGAGCGGGAGAATAAAACACCTGTAACTTGATATTTAATTACTATGACAAATATCCAGGTACATATTTAAATTGTAAAGCCAGTAAGGTTGCAGATAAATAAATTGATGTGATAAACTGTAATAAGCTCTGTAGCCTATATTCCACGCTAATTTTTCAACTTCCAGGTCAATAAAAATATCAAAACCATCATTTAGTATAAAAGGAACAAAATGAAAAGTAAACCGTCGTAAATAAAAAAAGCTATTTCAGAAAGTTTCATGAATTATAAGTTTGAAGGTTAAAAAAAACTTGATAAGATCGACAACCGATTTGAGAAGTACCTTATTTTTTAAGTCAGTTAATTTATTTATTTTCGTCTTTCTTCGTTTGCACGTAATAATATGAACATTTGCTTCCTTCAAAGTATTGTCTATTCCAAAGTGCCTTCTTTATCATAACGAAAGTAGCCTATAAAAATGTGCAAACATTTTATGATTACCAATTGAGTAATTAAGCAGTGAAAGCGTGACACACAAACCAATTCATATTCGCATTTATACTAGTTGGGATTTTTATTTAATACGATTTACAATGTCTAAGATTCTTGGATGTGTTTACGTAAGTGTGTTAACATACAATAATAACGTAGAATAGCTTGATTATCACACAAATATTTGTTTCGATGGGAACCAAACCTACGATCTGTGACCACATTTTATCATCATCATCATTAACAACTGGTTGTAGTCCACTGCTGAACACAGGCATCTCCCAAGGTACACCACAGAGTCCGGTCTGCTGTTTTTGCTTCTGATCACATCACACTTACAAACATTAAACATGAACATGAAAAATTTAACATTTTACTTATAACTCTACACTTATCAAGCACAATTTTTTTTTTAAATCTTTCTGCACTCCTCCATATAAACTTTAACTGTGCCAAAATGAATACGGTTCCATTCGCATTAGTTTCGTAAAAAAGAGTACACAGTTTTTGATTCACGTATTAATATATTTATGTACTGAACCCATTCTTAGTAATATTGAATATAAAATTCAGATGCAGTAAGCAGCACCGTATAATAATATTAAGCTCTATAGACGTAGAATAACCCACACGACGCCAACCAAGAATCGGGTTCTGTCTGAAGGCGGGGCTTCCTTACTACTTATACCGGACTGACGAGTTCACTTAAGCCCTACGTTTAATAATGGTTAGTGACCCAGACTGCTAACTAGAGGACGTGGGTTCGACGCCGACCCGGGACAAATATTGTAATAGGCGCGATCAGAAAAAAAAGAACAACACTATAATAGTCTAGCTTCTGCCTTCGGCTCCGTCCTACGATAATCAACATATACCTATATGTTGATTATCGAGGTGATTCTTTCAACTGATGTAACTTTTTAACCGACTTCAAAAGAGTAGGTGGTTATCAATTCGACTGTATTTTTTTTAATTTTAGTTACCTCATAACTTTCGACTGGGTGAACCGATTTTGATGATTCTTTTTTTAATTGAAAGCTGGTGCTTCCCGTGTGGTCCCATTTCAATTTGGTCCAGATTTAAGTCGTGTTTTTTTGTTAAAATTTGTGATTATTTCTTTATCAACCGATTGAAATAAAACAAACACCAAAATAAAGTGAAGTTTACCATAATACATAAGGGAAGCCACTTCTGAATTTAGCGTTCATAGACATACAGACAAACAGACAAAAAATATAAAAGCTGTTGAGTTGTTACTTTAATAAAGAACCCCTTCATTCGTTTACTTGAATGTCTTTAATATACAGACAGCAACCTCTTACAATAGATATACATAGTATTAAGTACATAGTTTACCGTGGGACACGCTTCGGCTGCATGGGGCGGCTCGACCGGAGTGATACCACGGCCTCACAGAAATCCGGTGTGAAACATCCCCCAAAGGCCGGCAACGCACTTATGACGCCTCGGATGTTGCGGGTGTCCATGGGTGACGGTAATCGCTTACCATCAGGCTGCTTACGTCTGCTCGTTTGCCCCATATTTCATAAAAACAAGTTATATATAAGTATTCATATCAGTAGCCCGGTTACCATAGAACAGAATCAGTCTAGCTTGGGATTGGCGGCCGCTGTGAGATGTGTATCTATTATTATTTACATGTAGCTTTGACCCTTTCGAAGGTTTTATTGCCTACACAATATGGACGGCATCGGATATCAAGCGACTCGCCGAAACACAATTATCTTCGATGATATCACAAAATTTATCACACCGCAAAAAAAACAGGGTTCGCAGTTGTTAGTTTTTAGCAACTACAAAATATGAGCGAGCTCATTCAAACTTTATGATTTATAAACCGGTTTGGAGAATTATTTATTTGGAAAGGTATATGTTGAGACGCTGTCAGTGTGGTGATGGATTAAAAATACAGAGTGTCGCCCCCCATTCATCGCGTGGGTGTCGTAAGAGACGACTGAGGGGGCAAACGAACAGGACGTTAGCACTGCAAAGAGTTAGGGTAGCGGTCGTAATAGAAACTGTAATAAAATAAAATAAATAAAATAAAAATTTATTCCATGTTCAATGTACAAGATTTGGGTGTTTTTCTTAAGAGTAGCCTTAACTTAACTTCTAAAGTACTTATAGGATTAGAGCTAAGTATCGATTATTTCTTACTATCAAATTACAATTCTTAAATTCATTATTAAGTAAGATGAACAGTAATGAAACAGTGAGATGCTTTTTCACGCCCCGCTTAAAGGACCCGGAATCATAGTGGGAGGGAAACACGTGCGCTCGCGTAATGAGTTCCAGTTTTTAACTGCTCGGCACAGGAAGGAAGAGCCAAACCGTTTAGTTCGAGAGCGTATTTCTAGGACTCTGAGGCGGTGACTGCCAAGACCAGCACGTGTTGTCCTGTAGAGGAAGGGAGAAGGTGGGATCAGTTGGATTTTTATAAAATGTAGTATGCTGGAGGTTTCGAGGGCGATAAATCAATGTAGCAAGGTTTTCTTTTACAAGCTTTTTATTAACTTGCAATGTATGTATGTACGTATGTATGCTTGTATGTTCGGGTGGAATCTTGGAACTCAATTTTGAAGCAGATATCTTACACCAATTTTGCTGAAATTTTGCAAGCATGACAAGCATGACATGGAGCTAATCTGATGCTGGAGCTTTAAGGTGGCCATAGGAACTCTGTAAAGAAACGTCGCAACATTGTCGAGTGTGGACTCGTTTGATTCGTCTCGAGGCATTCCAGTAAAAGCTTTTTTTTTATCTTTTTAATTTTATTTATTTATTACCAAGTACAAAATACCGAGCAAACCTCGGTCATTCAGGTTCTAATGTATAAGAATGGAAGCCAATGGTCAGCAATAGACGCAACCACAGAAATGATGATGACGAATATTTAAGAAGTAGCTTCTTATTTATTTAATTAATATTGTCTTTCTTTTTTGTTTCTGAATAATCACGATAGTTGAAGCTACGCTTATTATTTTATTACGCAGCACAACCATCAAGTATATTATTTAATTATTTTTTTACTTTTATAGTTTTTTTATTTAAACTATTATCTTTTATACGATCACATAGTTACTTGTTAGTGATATAATTGTCCTTAGTAATTATATTTCTAGAAGACTAATATTTAAGTAGGTAATAATATATTTTGAATATAATTACTTCTTCTGTTGTTCAAATATGTTATAATTTTGCTTACGAACCTGATGTAGAATTCTTTTTCGAAATGACAAATCCCGCATTAGAAATATACATCCTGTGTCGTAGGGACTTTACAAACATACACATACATGAAACGAACTAACGACACCCAGACTCGGAACAATTAATTTGTGGTTCGCACAAAGTGTTGTCCCATGTGAGATTTGAACCCACAGCACTTAGCGCAATGGAAAGCGGCATGGCGGCCGCTTAATCCAATAGACCAACCGTGCATTCAATATGTTTCAGCATTATTTGTTTTATTTTAAAGCAGATGGCCTGACACCTTGCGTACTTTTTAACTCGACTAAATGTGGTATTCCTGTGGGGTGTCCAAAGAAATACACACCAAACACCGCAGGGGTAATATTAGTTTAGCTGTAATCGGGTCATAAACAATCAACAAACATATTAACATCTCCTAGTTTATCCTGAACACAGTTACAAACACGATTGCTTTATCTACAAGATAAAAGAAAGTTTAAAAATGTATTAGTTCAGTAGTTTAGGCGCACATAGGCTGCCAAACATATTATCTTTCCTTTTGTATTCGTTGAAGTCGGTTGAAAATTAAATAAGTTGATTATGACGTGCATGACAGCCCTACAAGCTATAAGTGTTACAAAAACCGAGCGCTAGAAATGACTTGATGTAAATTCATGATTGCTAAGACTCTCAATCGTAGTTCCTCATTATATTTATGTAGATAGAGGTTATATGGAATGTCCATTACAGGACTTCACACGGGTATACAAGCCCTGTCCCTGTACTGCAGCCTCAGACCCGTTTCAGCTCAAATCCTTATCCTTTTGCCATTGTTTTATCTGCAAGCTATGACATCCTACCATAAAAGCTGTAAAAACGACATAAAACTAAACAAATAGCTCCACAACTTGATTTCCATTATTCCCTTTATATTTTCTAGAAAATCAACCACAAATTAAACTAGGCACTAGTAATACCAATAGATGGTTAAATTGAAACTATAAAGTAAATCTCAACTCTCAGAACACGACTGTAAAGTTCAATTTAGTTCACTTCGTATCGTATTCAGGGACGCATTCTGATAAACACAAACACAGCTTAAGTTTGCAAAAGAAGACTGCAAAAAGCATTTAAAAAAAAACCCTTGATCAATCTAAACAATCAACTAAACTGAAACTAGTATAGCTTACTAGCTGTACCCTGCCACGATCCGTTGTGTCATAATGTAGTTATATTAAAGTTTTTTTATTAATACACAAAAAATAAAATAAAAATAGTCTTCGAAGTGAGCCAAAATTTTCGTCAAAATGTTACTCATGTTACGACTTACCATCTATTAAATAATATATAATTAGGGATACTTAATATTATGTACTAGGTGAGCTAGTTTCAATCTAGGTAAACTTTAAAAACATTTCAGTTTTTTAATCAATCAAAATGTAACTGTAAATAATATAATCAGCTATGCTTTGTTTTGTTTGAAAGTATTATAAAACACCCGACAACAAAACACTATATAAATATAGTATGAAATAATATTTTCATTGAAATATCAACAATCTTAACTTTTAAACTTTCGCGTTCCATGATATAATAATTATTATTTTTACGGGAATTAACGCGATCACTATTTCAAGGTACTACATACCTCTGTTTTGCCTGACGTTTCGACCAGGTTGCACTGGCCGTGGTCACAGGCTGACTGGCTCAGCGGCGCACGCCCTCCGTCGTCGAATCCGTGAAGTCGAAGGTTCTTCATCCACCCGCACATTTTCGATATTATTGATATTTTTGTTTCGCCATGTACCGTCACATACCACACTAACAGGGTCCCTATTCTGTAAGCAAACCGATGTGTTCCTATTCTGGTGTTTATCCGACTGCGCAGAAAAGCGAGGTGGTATGTTTTTTAACACTGGATTCCACGCTGTAGATAATTTAAAACCATCTTCCCGATTGAAAGTTTTATGCTTTTTAATCTCAATCGTTTCACGTACAACTCTTGAATAAAAGTGACGTTCGGTGGAGAGGACTTGCGTGCGGTGAAATTCAATCCAGTGGTTGATGCCTGCATCGAGTGCATGTTCTGCAATCGCCGATTTGCTCGTCTGTCGGTTCTTCACAGCAGCGATATGTTCTTTGACCCTTTCAGCAATAGTCCGTTTCGTTTGGCCTATGTAGGAACTTCCGCAGCTGCAGTCTATTTTATAAACACCCGGAGTTTGTAGTGGCAATATATCCTTCGGTGTGCCGACGATGTTGTGAACCTTTATGCCTGGTGTGTATACTGTCGGAATGGAGTATTTCTTTAACACGGACCCGATCTTATCCGTAACTCCCTTGACATAAGGCATATAGGCTGGTTGCCTGTTCACTTCTGGATACTTGCGTCTTATTTTCGGTTGCTTCCGTCCTCCATTCACTTGATATCCGTTACCTTTGAGTACCTCCTGAACATGTTCTAGCTCCCGTTCTAAATGTTCAGGGTCACAGAGATCGTAAGCTCTGTTCTTGAGTGAAGTCATAACAGATTGCAAGTGCCGGGGGTGATGATGAGACGTGGCGTGTAGGTATCTATCCGTATGAGTAGGCTTACGGTACACACAGTGTGACAAGGACCCATCTGATCTCACGGTTACTTTAACATCCAAGAACGACAACGACCTATCCGTCTCCATTTCATATGTAAACCTTATTTTAGGGTGAATAGAGTTAAGATGTTGTATATATTGATCTACTTCTTGTTTATTTCCTTTAACGATACTGAAGATGTCATCCACGTATCGCTTCCACAGCTTAACGGTATTCGGGCCGAGACTTAGAGCCTTCTCTTCAAAATGTTCCATCCAGATGTTGGCAAGTACTGGGGCTACAGGACTTCCCATCGCGACACCATCAATCTGGAGGTAATGTTGACCTTGGAAAAGAAAATAATTGCCATCTAAACAGTGTTCAAGTAGATCTATATAGTTGAACGGCAGTTCGTTGTCTCTCAGCAGGTCTTTTACGACGTTTTAACGTCAAACGTCGTAAAAGACCTGCTGAGAGACAACGAACTGCCGTTCAACTATATAGATCTACTTGAACACTGTTTAGATGGCAATTATTTTCTTTTCCAAGGTCAACATTACCTCCAGATTGATGGTGTCGCGATGGGAAGTCCTGTAGCCCCAGTACTTGCCAACATCTGGATGGAACATTTTGAAGAGAAGGCTCTAAGTCTCGGCCCGAATACCGTTAAGCTGTGGAAGCGATACGTGGATGACATCTTCAGTATCGTTAAAGGAAATAAACAAGAAGTAGATCAATATATACAACATCTTAACTCTATTCACCCTAAAATAAGGTTTACATATGAAATGGAGACGGATAGGTCGTTGTCGTTCTTGGATGTTAAAGTAACCGTGAGATCAGATGGGTCCTTGTCACACTGTGTGTACCGTAAGCCTACTCATACGGATAGATACCTACACGCCACGTCTCATCATCACCCCCGGCACTTGCAATCTGTTATGACTTCACTCAAGAACAGAGCTTACGATCTCTGTGACCCTGAACATTTAGAACGGGAGCTAGAACATGTTCAGGAGGTACTCAAAGGTAACGGATATCAAGTGAATGGAGGACGGAAGCAACCGAAAATAAGACGCAAGTATCCAGAAGTGAACAGGCAACCAGCCTATATGCCTTATGTCAAGGGAGTTACGGATAAGATCGGGTCCGTGTTAAAGAAATACTCCATTCCGACAGTATACACACCAGGCATAAAGGTTCACAACATCGTCGGCACACCGAAGGATATATTGCCACTACAAACTCCGGGTGTTTATAAAATAGACTGCAGCTGCGGAAGTTCCTACATAGGCCAAACGAAACGGACTATTGCTGAAAGGGTCAAAGAACATATCGCTGCTGTGAAGAACCGACAGACGAGCAAATCGGCGATTGCAGAACATGCACTCGATGCAGGCATCAACCACTGGATTGAATTTCACCGCACGCAAGTCCTCTCCACCGAACGTCACTTTTATTCAAGAGTTGTACGTGAAACGATTGAGATTAAAAAGCATAAAACTTTCAATCGGGAAGATGGTTTTAAATTATCTACAGCGTGGAATCCAGTGTTAAAAAACATACCACCTCGCTTTTCTGCGCAGTCGGATAAACACCAGAATAGGAACACATCGGTTTGCTTACAGAATAGGGACCCTGTTAGTGTGGTATGTGACGGTACATGGCGAAACAAAAATATCAATAATATCGAAAATGTGCGGGTGGATGAAGAACCTTCGACTTCACGGATTCGACGACGGAGGGCGTGCGCCGCTGAGCCAGTCAGCCTGTGACCACGGCCAGTGCAACCTGGTCGAAACGTCAGGCAAAACAGAGGTATGTAGTACCTTGAAATAGTGATCGCGTTAATTCCCGTAAAAATAATAATTATTATCAACAATCTTTAAATGAAAGTGTTATATACTAGCTTTTGCCTGCGGCTCCGACCGCGTAAAGGTCGATTGTCGCGGTGATTCTTTAAATTGACATAACTTTTTTATTTAAGAACCGATTGAAATGAAAAAAACACTAAATTTTAAGGGAAGGCCGCAACGCAGATAAACACATACAAAGAGTCAATTTCTTTTTAAAATCGTTATTCAGATTCTATTGCGTTCATAAAGCCTACCTAATCTTTCATGTACATACAACGACCAGTTACGATTTTATTATATAACTAGCTTTTACACGCGCCTTCGCTCACGCAGACTTTCATTCCCTGATTTACCCCTTAGGGGCGGAATTTCAAAATTCCTTTTTTAGTGCTCACTTACGTTATATAAAGAACCTACATGCAAAATTTCAGGATTCTAGCTTCAGCGGTTTGGGCTGTGCGTTGATCTCTGGGTATGTCAGTCAGTCAGTCAGTCAGTCACCTTCCTCTTTTATATATATAGATATGTAGGTTAGATAGTGGGGTACCCCGTCAACGGCGCCGAGAACACGGAAGCCACACAACTCCAGTAAGTGCTTGATGATTTTAGTTTAGATTAAGAACACGGTGAATCGCTGTGGTTTATTCTTCTCGCCAATGAATTAGGTTAGTGATTGAATGTCCTATCTATGGGCCCTAAGACATCTCAAGTATCACAGAGTGATCACAGCATTGGTGGGAGGAGTGAACAGTTATGGTTGATAAATAAATTATTTTCTTAAAATAGTCTTATAATTGTGTATTGGCAAGCATAATATGTCAATGTCGGACTCGAAACGACTAAAATCGCACGCCGTCGCGTCGCGGGTACTAAGAAAAATAGTACAAAACCATAATGTTATTTCTCAAATCTTAAAAAATCTCTTTATTGCGATTACTCAAGATTTTAATAAGTTATAAAAATAATTATGACGACAATAATGACGTCAAAACACCTGTCAATTTAATAAATTTAACAGCCCAATAAATTTGCCTTGCTAATTGTTTCTATAACTATTTTAATGAAGGATTATGGCGAAAAATGTAATAAAAGTGAACTTTTGAAGGTTATTATAGACGCACAAGAAACACGAGCGAGCCCGGGGCCGTCTACACGGGCGATAGAATCGCGATGATATTATCGTCGTGTCACGCATTTCTATACATTCGGCGATTCCGTTACTAGTCGCGACGATACGATGAAGAAATAATCAAATTATGCTCACCTGGCTTCCTGTTATATATTTCCGTTCCTTTGATGAAAGTTCTTCTACAATTTACGGAAAATCAAATGGAAATTATGTTACACATCAATATAAGAACTAAAGAGCACCGATGACAAGACAAAGAGTAAAAACCCATTAACAACGTCAAGTCAAAGCCACAAAGTTTATTGTCATCCTCGAACTCGTGGTGGGGGGGAGGGGGAGGCTTAAAAGCAAGAAGGGACATCTTAACATCAGTTTCCTATCAAGACCAAAAGCCCAATGATGCAGAAGAATCTCAAAAGGCCGCCATAATGCGAGTCACCATGCTGTATTGTTACATTCGCAAAAAGTATGATGACCACCACTCTGGTACTCTGCTCATGCTTTCCATCAGGGAGAGTTGTCGCTTTGGCAGGCTCATTCATAAAGAAAAATAAAAAAAAATTGCCAAAGGCGAACGAAATACCAAGCGGTAAACATTTATTTATTGCAGAAATATGTTGTAAATGTATTCGAGCGATTTGCATAAAATATATAAAAGGCGAGTGAATCCCCGTGAATGAGGATAATCTATCGCTAAAGCCAGCATGTTGCGTGGTGCGGTAATCCCCACGGGAAAGGCGATGTGGTGACGAAATTTCACCAACATGTTATACGCAACTGGCTGGGCTATGTTACGCGTGGTGATTATATAGACTATGATAACATTTGTGTTATTCGTATTTACATGGATTATAGATTTACTAGCTAAGCCACGCAACCTCGTTTGCGTCTCCTTTTGCCCGTAGCGTGATAATTTTCCCCCGTTTTTGAAACATTCTTTATTGGTTGGGAATGATAAAAGCTAGGAGGATGATGGCAGAGAAAGATATGAGTTTCTCTATGTATTTATCGCGGGATGAAGTATACTAATGTGCTTCTATTTAACTGTTATCGTTCCCCACGATAACAGGTATTCCCGTAGATGAAGTGTCTGTTAGGTATCTACTGTTAGGTATATTAACTATATACTGATATAGACTGCACGTTTGGCCTAGTGGTTGGTGGTTTGGTTGGTGAGTCTGGGTGTTCTTTGTGTCCGTTTCATGTATGTTTGTAAAGTCCCCAGCGACACAGGATTTATTCCTAGTGCGGGAATTGTTTTTTTTTTAACGAAAAATAAATAAAAATAGTTGGCAGTAGGTTTTCTTAGAATTTAAACTATTGTTGTGAACTTAGTATATAAACTCAGTGGTGCGCAGAACACAGAACACATTTTAATTTAAGATTTGTATACCTAAACCTTATATTCTTTTTTTTTATAGTTTAAGTTATCATTTCTGTTGGTAGTCCTGGTAGTCGGTAGTTCTGAATGCTTTGTTTATTTTTGGAAAGAAAATTCATAGTAATCTTCTTGGTTTCAGCATGTGAACACTTTGAAAGAATATTTTGAGACGTGGGAGAGCCACGCTTCGGCATGCATGGGCCGGCTCGACCGCAGTGATACCACAGCCTCACAGAAAACCGTTTCACAGAGTGAGAGAGGATACTGGTGGCCCATACTCCAACCCCATCCCCTTACCCATCCCCCAAAGGCCGGCAACGGGTGTCCATGGGCGGCGGTAATCGCTTACCATCAGGCGAGACGTCTGCACGTTTGCCCCCTATTCCATATAAAGAAAAGGATCTCCTTATGGATGTTCTTCTTGTGTGTTGTTCTTCTTGAGTGAGATGTGTGATGTGAGGTTCATGCCTACGATTGGTGCAAGTCTAATGTACAAGTGCATTTAGGAAATACAACAACAACTTTACCTACGTGATAGCTGTTCCTTTAATTGCGACATCAATTAAATCCTTCGAACAATCGTAAATCTAATTTATTTCATTTCAAAATATGTAATAAAATTCATTGAGAAATTGTGATTCATTGCATTTATTGTGATTAAATGTATTACTAGATTAATTAAATCAAGTACATGACAATTAATCTTTAATGTACATGAACTTTCGCAAGGTTCAAGATAATTCATAATTAATTAATTGATAATTTAACAATGCAAATAATGTAAAAACAATTAGTACTTCATTGTGTACCTTTTTTAAGATGTATTATCATTTTGATGTGTACTCAGAGATTAAATGATTCACAAAAGTAATTATGCAAATAACAGTTTTTTTTATTATGTGAATAATCATAATTTAAGTTATGAAATAATTATATATTCAACCTGGCTGACCAACTTCATCTGCGTCTCTTAAAAATACAAGTTCACTGATTTCGCAACATTTTTCATTGATGCTCAGCTCCGGATAGCCATAGCGTGACAATATATAGCCTATCCCTTCCTCCATAAATAGGGTATTTAACACTTAAAGATTTTCTAAATTCGGACAAATGGATAAAATACAAATTAAACGAATAAGGATCACGGTAGTACCATGACAGCACAAAATCACTGTGATCACACCTACATACTTATTACTAGGACTTAGGTATTTGTAACATCTGACATCTGATTTTAATCATAAGAGATATTAACAATCCATCCCGCCTGACTGAGTGGTATAGTAGGCACAAATCTTCTTGCTAAGGACTAGTTAAGACCGTTGAGGAATATTAATAATATTTTGCCCCTGGGGCTCGCGTGTGTGTCGGTCATCACGGTAAAGAGTTGCCTATGCCCTTCCTCAAGAATCAAAGTATCTCCATGTCAGGTTTTATTGAAATCAGTGCAGCGGTTTAGACGTAAAAGCAGAACAGACAGACAGCTACATTTGAATCTATACTAATATTATAAAGCTGATCAGTTTGTTTGTTTGTTTGAACACGCTAATCTCAGGAACTACTAGTCCGATTTGAAAAATTCTTTCAGTGTTAGATAGCCCATTTATCGAGGAAGGCTATATATCATCACGCTAAGACCAACAGGAGCGGCGCATCAATGAAGAATGTTACAAAAACGGGGGGGGGGGGGGGGGAAATATTACGCTACGGACAATAGGAGACGTAAACGACGTTGCGTGGGTCAACTAGTTTATAATAAGAGTATAATGTATTCTGGTTCAAGAATTCGTTGAAATAATTACTTACTTCGTGACGATTATAAAATTTTAGTAACGATGGTACTCAAGACAATAAAAGGGAAATACGAAACAACAAAAATCTTCATGAACCGAGAAAAACTGTTAATTAAATTAAAAAACTTAATTAAAAGTAAGCAAAACATACATAACTGGTGAATAAATTATGTACAAACATATCTTGATAAGTTATCTTATGTGAACTTGCTGAAATAAATCTTAATTTTGTTTTCAAACAATAATCTTCACATATCTATACTAACTTCTTATAACACTAGCTATCTACCAGTGAATGTCCTGTGAAAATTGGTCCATCCTTTTCAGAGATTAGCAGGAACAAAGAAACAGACAGACAACCATTTTGAAAATTGATTTCATAATGTAAGTATCGTACATATACTTCCACATACATTGTAAAGCTATTAATTTGAAAGGCCAAACATACCTTTTGTTTTTATTTGACAACCTGCCAAAGTGACTCTGCTGAGCCGGATGGAAAGCTTGCGTAGAATTCAACAGTGGGGGCCACCATACTCACTGTGAACGTAGACAACGCAGTATTACGTCCCACACTATGGCGACCAGCCCCCCTAGCCAAGTTGCAAGCATTCATCTTTCTGCAATCGTTAACGCCTAAATTCTCGTGTGTCATTGGCTAATCTTAGACTAAAGTAATGTGAGACAAAGTATTAGCCAATGACACCCGAGAACTTAGGCGTTAACGATTGCAGAAAGAAGAACGCTTGCAACTTGGCTAGGGGGGCCGGTGAGATGCTTTATCACGCCCCGCTTAAAGGACCCGAGAACAAAGTAGGAGGGAAACACGTGCGCTGGTAGTGAGTCCCAGTTTTAAGCTGCTCGGCACAGGAAGGAAGAACCAACCAGACATTTGTAAAGAGCTAACAGTACAAATCTAGTCAACAATCCAATGCAGTGATTGCACAAGACGACATCTGCAACAGATCACTTCCTTGAACAATAATGCATTAATATGCATGTAAATCGCGGAAGCGCAGTTAATGTACCATTTGATTGGGTTCCCACTATGCTTATGACTCTCAATCCAAACATTAGTGTTATTTATCGTTGAACATTAAACTTGAGCGATTTACCCTCCCTAGTCGAGTTGAGTCTACAAATATTATTTGAAAAATGTTTAAGAAACTATATCAGAATACGTAATAACATTTGACAATACGGTCTATGTATCCGAGTAGGTATGTATGTATTGATCCGTCACCACACGAATATTATACTAACACACAAAGTACATAAATAATCTTAATATATAAAAATGAATCGCTGAAATTTATGTAAAAGATTACGGGAAAAGTTTTTTTTTTGTATGCGACTCTGCCTGTGGGAAGCTGAGACAGATTTGCAAATATGGCGGCGGTACGAAGTTCGCCGGGTCAGCTTCTTTCAGCATTCTCAAAATATATTTTAGTTGTGATAAATGTTTTGTGTGAAATAAAAACGATTCATTATTGTTTTTACACGGAAGTACTACGAATTATATTATCGCTAACCCGTTATGTCATTATTTATGCTGAATAGACGAATAACTTGAAGTTGCATCACATTTCGGCAAGATTGCGCTAGTTCTGGTCACGCTAGGACAACTGGCACGACCTTCAAAAACCAAAACAAGTCACACAAATTGTTTATTTGAACCCGGTATTCCATACTTAATAGTTTAAATTCGAAAGCAACTGTATCTGTCTGACACGGTTTCACGCCTAATCGCTGCACCGATTTCAATGAAATTTGGCATGGAGATACTTTGATTTTTTAGGAAGGACATAAGCTACTCTTTACATCAATAGCTAATTTACACGCGGGCGGAGCCGTTGACAAAACTTGATATTCCTCGTTGTATAAAACGAAGTCGCTTCAACTGTCTTTTCACTTGACTAGATCTTTTAAACTTCTCAACGGACTTTGATGCAGTTTTCAGCAAAAGATAGACAACTCAATAGGTAGGTTAAAGTTTCATATATATAAAGCATTATAAGACTTTCGTGAGAAGTTGGACCGGATTGCTAGTATATAATTTGGCATTTATGTCGTGTTTATTTATTTATAATTGAGTATATGTTGATATTTATGTTGAGTTTTATTTTAATTTTCTTTTTAGAGAAAATTAAAAAAAATCTCTTATTAGATCGTATTCAATAGCACACATATATATAAATATATGTTCTGCTCAATTATACAACATTATTAATAAAAAGCTATCCATACATACTATGCTATACACCAAATGCAAAAAAGAACTGATCGGCTGTATTAAGACAATGTCTTATGACGACACTGAAATGCTTTTGCAGCATGTATGCTAGTTAGTGGTTCATTCATCCACTTATTCCAAAGTTGACACACACACTTACGCACAACCTAGCATGTATAAATATGTATAAGTTTTACTATGTTTTGTTATGGAAGAGGTCTCCTGACACAAGCAACCCTAGCTTAAAAGGAGATTCCCAACACTAAATTGTTATATTGTAACTTATATGTAACTATAAATAAATAAAAATAAAATATGTGTTTAAGGATGTTATAAACATATACCCACATACAAGTTTTATGTTGAATATTATGTTTTGTGGTTGTGTATCGCATGTACCTACGTAAATATGTAAATGTGACTGTGCATAGTGCATAGGACTGTATACACGTATGTATCGTATGTGTTTAACATGAGTGTGATGTGTAAGAAACAACAATATTGCTTATAGAGGCTGAACTGAGTCCACAGTTTTGCAGACCTCTGTTTAAGAATACTTTAGTTTAATTACTGTGAACAATAAATTTTAAAATAAAAAAATCTTACAAACGACTGTCTGATCGTAACCAAACTACTGAAAAACAACACATATATTTTTTTTAATATATATATATATTAAAATAGAAATCTACGGGATTGCTACCATGTACCTTTTTGTTTGTGAGTATCCGATATTTCGGCGCTGTTGCATGATCACGGAGTAACTGCAGTTACTCCGTGATCATGGCGCTTGCAACAGCGCCGAAATATCGGATACTCACAAACAAAAAGGTACATGGTAGCAATCCCGTAGATTTCTATTTTAATGTTACTGACCATGAAAGTTTCAAACAATATATATATATATTTTATATTTTCGGACATCTAACACACAACGCCATCTAGTCCCAAGCTAAGCAGAGCTTGTGTTATGGGTTCTAGACAATTGATATAAATACATATATACCTTTTTTTTTGTAAATACAAACATATTATACATAGAAAACACCCAAACTCCGAAACAAACATTTGCAGATCATACAAACATTTGGTCCGACCCAGGAATCGAACCCGAGACCTCAAGCACAGCAGTCGCTTACGCTACCACTTGCGCCACCGAGGCAGTTATATTATACAGGATATATTAATAGAGCGGGAGTTGTTAATAAAAAAAAAAAACTAAATAAAAACTAGATTTGAGATGACATTCTCTGATAAGAAATAGTTTTAGTATTTGCTCAACTTAATTTCTTGTTATTTTAAATAAGTAATAAATCAGGAAGTACTAGGCGCCTAGTAAGTATATGGAGGTGGAAAATTCTTGAGCACAATATCACATTAATAAAATATTTGTAAGTATTATATCTCTGGTAATTCCTGATACCCTAGTATCATGAATTGTAGGCATAACTGACTCACGCCTGGTTCTTCGGAGAGGTAAACAGAGACATTAATCACCCATGTTTTTCAGTTTTTAATGTGTTCAAGGCAGTCCTGGTGGATCGGTAGTTAGTGACCCCGACTGCTAAGCCGGAAGTGAGTTCGATTCCCAAGTAGGACAAATAATTGTATGATGAACAAGATTATAATTTGTTCTGCGTCAGGATGTAGGTAATTTGTCCATAAAATACGTGTATTTAAAATTTAAATATAAGTATGTTTGTCAGCATTCTCTTAGCAAAGGTTTTGCCTAGTTTGGGCTGTGTGCGAGATGTCTGAAGTTCTAGGAATTATTATAATTATATATTTTTATATAGACTACTATAGCCTAATTTTAAACTAAACATAATATCATGAAAGAACCAAATTGAAATGGGACTACACGGAAAGCACCAGTTTTCAAATTAAAAAAATAATCATCAATCATGTATTACCTATGATTCACAATAAAGAATATTGATTGATTGATTGATCAAAATCGGTTTACCCAGTCGAAAGTTCTGAGGTAACAAACATTAATAAATTAAATTAAAAAGCTTTTTAAAAACAAGCTTTTACTGGAATGCCTCGAGACAAATCAAACGAGTCCAAACTCGATGAAGTTGCGACGTTTCTTTACAGAGTTCCTATGGCCTTCTTCCAATTCCAGCATCAGATCAGCTCCATGTCCTTATAATATTGTATTGTGACGCTGTATACATATGTTTGCAAAATTTCAGCAAAATCGGTTGAAGATATCTGCTTCACAATTGAGTTGCAAGATTCCACCCGAACATACAAGCATACATACATACATTGCAAGTTAATAAAAAGCTTGTAAAAATACAGTCAAATTGAGAACCTCCTCCTTTTTTGAAGTCGATCAAAAAGTATGTGCCGTGAAAGGTTTCCTCTTACAACTTTCGTCGTCTTGGTAGAAGAACTAAACCCAGAAGATAAGCTCTCCTGGCCAACCTGATAGGTACTCAATAGGCTGCGTGCCCAGCAACAAGACAATCTGGCAAGGTGGGGATTAAATTTAAATTAATTTAATTTTAAATTTTGGGGATTTGTCGACCCCAGCGCAAATAAGTACGATTGTTGCGTTTCTCCACAGAAAACGGCCGCAGAGCACTGGGACAAAACGGTATAAGTGTTGCCATCGACACGATAAGAATAAGAAAAAAGGAAAAGAAGGAAATATATCCTAAAAACTGGCTCAAATTAGTTGTTGTCGGGAAGTCGGAATGTAATTTGACTCACACCGCTCTGACCAATACGGAAACATATATTTTTTCCATTTAAACATTTATTATACGGAAAAATGTATAATAGTTTTTTCACGTTTTTTTTTGCTATCTATTATTTAAAATACTTTGCGTATAATTTAGCGATACACACTATAACAAATAATAAATGTCTGGATTTAAAAGTTTAAACATATATTTAGACATATTATTATTAATTACTGCGTAATGGTCTAAGTTCTGTTCGAATATAATTAAGTATACGAATTATTATCTTGTTAAAGTTGAATATTCACACCTAGATGGTCCATCAATCAAAATAAGTGAACAAAAACTCATTTACAAGAACTATATTCTCACAGAATATTTCAAGACAAATCTAACTGGAGGTGTACCGAAAAAAGTCACAAAAAACAGGGAAGTATTATTCCATATTTTTGAAGGGGAATATTCTATAGGCAGGTTCACTGTGAATGCATAGATATATTATCAGCAGCCAGGCCAGTACACATAACACAGGTCCCCCTCCTACGCTTATCAAAGTGACTCTACTCTGCCTGATAAAAAGCATGTGCAGAATCCAAGAGTGGTGGTCACCAATTGAGAATGAAGACAATGCATCAACGCAGCATGGTGACCCACACTACGGTGGATTATTGCACCTTGCTTCTGCATCATTGTATCAGTAAGATCAAATAATGAATTTAAATATTCAAAAATAACTTTGTTTAAATTTTAAGTTTTTACTTCTGTCGGCAGTCCTCATGACTGATTTGTATTTTTTCTCAAAAATGACATTGTCACATTTTGGTCGGATCAATTTCCTATAAGAATATATATCGATTTCCTCCCCGACTCCTTTAAATCTGGAGTGGCACTGTCTTGCAGGTGCCACGGGGGTAGTCTCTTAACATTAAGTTTGAATTAGAAATACGTGACACTGACTTTCCATGTGCATTCACTTATGTGAATAATATCCGTTTGTGATGGTCGTGGAAGCCGTTAGATGAGGGCAGCGCAGGACTGGTTTATGTAGAGAGCCTCGAGGGAGACGTCTTTCGCCTGAGATGATGATGATAATCCCTTTTAGACCTCTCTATTTACCTATCCTGACCTATCCCCAGCACGAACGGGCCGGCTCGACCGGGGCGGTACTACCCTCGCACAGAAAATCAACTTAAAAATGACAGCGTCCGCGCTGTCGTGAGGCAGAGTAGAGTCATTTTGGCAGGGCCAAACAAAAAATGTCATACTATTCGTCAGTGATACTACTGATCCGGCCCGGCTTCGCGTCGAAGTCTTTTGAATTCTCAGATTTTGGTACTTTATTATACACAATATAAACCTTCCTCTTGAATCACTGTATCTATTGCTGAAAGTTCCTATAAAAACGTAGAGTAGTTTGAAAGATCTAAGCGAACAGACAGCGGAAGCGGCTTAATTTTTAACCGACTTCACAAAAAAGGAGGAAGTTCTCAATTCGACTGTATTTTTTTTATGTTTGTTCTTCAGAAATTTCGACTGGGTGAACCGATTTTTAACCCCCGACCAAAAAGAGGGATGTTATAAGTTTCACGTGTCTATCTGTCTGTGGCACCGTAGCTCCCGGAATGATGAAGCTATTTCAATTTACTTTTTTTTGTATGAAAGGTGAGTTACGTGCGAGTGTTCTTAGACATGTTTCATGAAAATCGGTTGAGCCGTTTAAAAGTTATGGGGGTGAAAGTGAGGAAGGGTAACCGAATGTCTGCAAAAATATCATCGTGTGGGGTCTCAAATGAAAGCGCATAACGTGTTTTTTACTTTTAAAGGGAACTCAGGTTATTATGTCGGGGGTGTTTTTAAATTTTGAGAATTTATAGTTATGATGATTATTTTTTTATTTGAAAGCTGGTGCTTCCCGTGTGGTCCCATTTCAATTAGGTCCAGTTCTTTAAGCCGTTTTTTTATTTGTTAAAATTTTAGATTATACTATGTAAATGTATGCATTGGCGGCAATGGGCTTGACCCTATAATTGTGCCAAAAATTGTAGTGTCGTTATCTCTGTCTAGAGAGTCCAATTGTATTATATATTATGTATATCCCTAAATTATTAAAATCATTATAAGCATTAAACATTCCAAATATCCAAAAAAAAAAACTGAACAATTTATATTGTTATTCATACGTTGGGTGATTTCATAATGATAATATTTAAATAATTAAATCATCTATTCACAGCGTGCATTCAGTTAAAAATTTGTAAGATAATTTAAGACTTTATTTGGTACAAGTATATAATGTATTTTTGGAGTTTCTTGCTGCATCTTGCAAGGAATTACATTTTGGATCAACGCAACCAGAATCATTAATGTTACGTATCGAAATGCCTAAAAAAGTTCAACTTGAAATTAAAAGCTATTTGAATTTGATTTCGTATAAACTCTTTTTTTTATTACTCTCTCAGTAGGAATATTTCTACGGCGAGGGATATTACATACACATGAAATGGACACAAAGAATATTCAAACTCAGAGCAACAATTCGTGAATCACACAATGTGGGGTTTGAATCCACAACTCTCAATGCAGTAGAAACCGAAGAGGCGACCTCTGAAACCATTATGCCATTCGTGCTGACTTAAACTTAAGAAATCCCAAACCAATACACATAATTTGTGTGGGAATCAAACTCATAATACAAGTGCAGTTGAACGCGTTGCTCGTCGGAGGTCATCAGTGAAAGAAACCTGCCTCTCACTGCCCCTGGGGATTCCACTGAACCTTCTCAGAAGGACTGGTTTTATAAATTGTATATTATATGAGTCAAGAAAGTATCACAGCAATTTATCAAACACGTTAAGTCCCTATTTATTAATTTATGATTTCCTGGTACTGCAGAGGTTATTTAATGCGAAATTAAGTAAATTCATTATCATATAAATAGTTCAGAGATACATTTCTTATAGGTATACAACTCAATATTTCGACTGCCTCGTTGGCGCAGTGTTTGCGACTGCTGTGCTTGAGGTCTCGGGTTCGATTCTCCGGTCGGGCCAAATCTTTGTATCACCTGCTGTTCTTTCGGAGTTTATAGTGTTTTCCATGTATAATATCTAAGTATTTATAAAAGTTGTCTAGTACCCATAACACAAGCTCTGTTTAGCTTGGGACTAGATGCCGTTGTGTTAGATGTCGGAAATACATCCGAATTTTACCGTGGCAGAGCCACGCTTCGGCATGAATAGGCCGGCTCGACCGGAGTGATACCACGACCTCACTGCCCCAAGGGTCGGCAACGCACTTGTGACGCCTCTGGTGTTGTGGGTGTCCATGGGCGGCGGTAATCGCTTACCATCAGGTGATACGTCTGCTCGTTTTCCCCCTTTTCCATTAAATAAAATAAAAAATATATTTATTTAATATGGAGCACTAGTTATAGCCCTCGGTTCCGCCCGCGTGTACGAGTATGTCGGTCATAGCGGTAGCCAATGTCCTTCCGAAGTATGTTCATGTCAATAGATGCTATGGTTTAACCGTGAAATTGTAACAGACAGTCAGAGTTACTTTTGAATGTATATTATCAGTATGGCTTGATGATACAATTTAGTGGTTAATCGTGGCTGATAACGACTGATCGTTGTGAGTTCGATTCTATCTTCGCATATTATATTAGAAATTAAAACGTGGTTTAGTCTACTCAACAAGTTGAAAAACGTGCTTTTTTATAGAATAGGGGGCAAACGAGCAGACGTATCGCCTGATGGTAAGCGATTACCGCCGCCCATGGACACCCGCAACACCTAAGGCGTCACAAGTGCGTTGCCGGCTTTGGGGGATGGGGAGGGGGATGGGTTGGGATATGGGCCTCCGGTATCCTCACTCACTCGGTGAAAGGCGCAGGCGCTGTTTCACACCGGTTTTCTGTGACCGGTTGTGTGTTCTTATTCTGGTCGAGCCGGCCCATGCCGAAGCGTGGCTCTCTTTAACTTTAAACATTTGAAATGAATGCTCTCAAAGTGGTAGGTACTAAGAATTTTCTTTACATGTTAATAAATAGATAATTCTATCTCCAACAAACATATCAAAATGAACAGTTAAATGGTCGCAGGCAGTAAGGTAGGCTGCGCTTGCGCAGGCCGTGTTTCTGTAGGCCACGGTCGGACGTCATCGGCCAGCGATCAAGTTCAAGGCAGCCAGCTGGTTTGTGACTCATGTAGGAACAGTCCACTAGAAAACATGCTCATTTTTTATCCGACTTACAAAAAGGAGGAGGTTCTATGTTCCACTGTATGTTTTTTTTTAAATGTATGTGTCACCGATTACTCCGTCAATTGTGGACCAATTTTGAATTTTTCTTATGTATTCGAAAGGGTATGCTCCCGAGGTGGTCCTATTGCCACCATATCAGGATCTGATGATAGGATCCTAGGGAAATCGAGAGAAACCCTCAATTTTTATATGCATGTTTTATGTTTTACTATGTTTTCCGTATATTTTCTGAAATTACACCGGTGTTTGCGTCTGCTAGTCATCATTTTATGATGATAAGCTGATGATGTAAGGTACAACTCCTTAACGGTTAGGGGTTGGAGGATAAAACTTTTAATATCATATGTATATATGTTACCTTTAGTCGTATTCTTTCAAATTATTTAGGTAAGCTGATGATGCAAGGTGGAAGGTACAACTCCTCAACGGTTAGGAGTAGGAGGATAATTCTTTTAATTTCATACTTTTGGGACAGCTGTGGTGCTTGCTGACCCGTATAGTTTGCGTATAACTTGGTCATACACGCTATGCCAGCTGGCTGAGAGTATAGGTACTGGGATATAGGTATGTGGCCGGCCCAGCTGTTTAGCTTTTGATCCGTAGCCTAAATACCAGGGAGAGGTGATGGTTCACTATCCTAACCGGCCCAGCTGTTAGCCTTTGTTCCGTAGATAGGATAGTAGTGAAACTCGGAGGAGGTTACGACTTTTCTTATTTATTTGCTAAAATGCACTTTAATATATACACAAAATTGGCATACAACTCGTGGCTGTACCAGCGAGCTTGAATTTACGCGTGAGTGAGAGAGTGATATAATTGAGTGAGAGAGAACGATTATCGCTTAGTGACAGTTTATATAAATACGTGCGCGCGCTGAGATTCCGTTCATAATTTGTTTACTAGGGCAGCGAATGGACGTACGTACGCATGGCGCGACAGGACGGCGCTCTGTCGCCACATTACTCCCCCTCAAGCGAAGCGTACGTTGGGTTTAACTGGCCTCCCGGCTCGGGTGACGTAGGTGTTCCGTTTCGTGGCTGGCTCATCTGTGTTGCTCGACGTCGCGGCGGCTGCACTCGTAGTATTGGTACTCGAAGTTGGCGGTGTTGCTTGCATTGTCGTATTGGGATATGTTTGAGGATGTGATGTTTGTTCGTCGCTATATGTATAGGCTGGTTTCAGTCGATCTATTGATATTACTGTCGTACGTAATGGTAATTGGATGGTGAATTGTTTGCCAGTTGCGCTGCGTTGTAATACTTTGTAAGGACCTTCGTATGGCGGTGTAAGTGGACGGCGGACGGTGTCGTTTCGCACAAACACATGTGTACATGTTTGTAGGTCCTTATGTACGAATGTGTGCAGGTTCGATGTATGCGATCTTTTTGTAGGTGTTAATGACGACATTGTTTCGGTCAGCTGACGAACGAACTCTGCGTCGTTTATGTTCGGCTTTGTAGGCACGAAGAAGTCCGACGGGATGCGCAGTGTAGAACCGTAGGTCATTAAGGCAGGGCTAACTGAAGAGTCTTGACAAAGTGCTGTACGTAGTCCTAGTAGCACAGTAGGTAATTCTTCGCTCCATCTGCAACTCGCGCATCTTGCCATTAGTGCTGCTTTCATAGTACGATGCCATCGTTCTATCTGTCCGTTTGCTTGTGGGTGGAATGCAGTGGTGCGTATGCGAGTGACGCCGAGTTTCTTCATTAGTGAGTGGAATAGTGATGACTCAAATTGTCTACCTTGGTCGGTTGTGATTCGTAATGGACAACCGAATCTTGTTATCCATCCTTCGTAAACAGCTTTCGCTACTGTCTCAGCGGTAATGTCACGAGTAGGTATTGCCTCAGGCCATTTAGTACAGCGGTCGATCATTGTAACTAAATACCTATAGTCGTTTGATGGTGGTAGCGGTCCAACTATGTCGACGTGTAGGTGTTCAAAACGCGATGATTGTTGAAACTCGCCGAGTGGACTAATTACGTGTCTTTGTATTTTCGCGCGTTGACAACCGATGCATGACCTTGACCACGTAGTTACATCTTTGTTCATAGACGGCCAGAAGAATTTTGTAGTCATTATTTTTCTTGTTGTTCGTATGCCGGGGTGACTTAGTTCGTGTTGCGCTTTGAATGCTACAAAACGATAACTCAGTGGTAGGTATGGTCGAATGTTCGTTGTAGATGTTTCGCACCATATCGGTCGTTGACCCCCGGGTAGTGTGATGTGTGAAAACTTGAGATTACTTTGTTTCATGCAGGCTTGTAGTTCTGTGTCGTTCTCTTGTTCTATTGCTAATTTATTGTAGTCGATTGTGTGATTAAGTACTTCTATTTCTGATATTCGTGATAACGCGTCGGCTGCTTCATTTCGATCTCCGTGAATGTATTTTATATTTGAACAGAATTGACTTATGTAGTGTAGTTGTCGTTCTCGTCTCGGTGTATCACTGCTATTCGGTGCTCTCGTAAGTGCGTAGGTAAGGGGTTTGTGATCTGTGCATATAGTGAGATCGTTACCCTCAATCAGCCGGCGTAGGCTCTTAACAGCGGTGTACATAGCTAGTAATTCGCGATCGTACACGCTGTATCTGCGCTGTGTGTCATTCATTGCTTTCGAGTAAAAGGCAAGCGGTTTCCATACGCTGTTAACTTTTTGTTGTAGTACAGCGCCGAGGCTCGTGTCGGATGCGTCAGTTAATAAGCACAGTGGCGCGTTAGGTATTGGGTGCGTGAGTGTAGTCGCTTCGAGTATGCTTTGGCGGCATTGCTCAAAGGATTTTTCAGCTTCAGGAGTCCATTGAATTGGTGATTTGTCATTCTTCTTAGAGTTGTGTAAGTATTTATTGAGTAGGCATTGATGTTCTGATTGATGAGGTAAACAGTTGCGGTAAAAGTTAATCATGCCTAAAAATCTTCTTAGTTCTTGTATCGTAGTGGGTTGCGGGTAATTCTTTATCGCTTGGACGCGCTCTTCCGTGGGTTTGATTCCGTCTGATGATACTTCGTAGCCTAGAAATTGTATCTTGTTTTTACCAAATTCGCATTTATTGATGTTAAGTGTGACTCCATACTGGTTAAGGCGTTCGAGTACTTTATGTAAGTGTTTTTCATGGTCACTGAGGTTTGAGAATATGATTAAATCATCCATATAAGAAAAACAGATGTCATCAAGTCCCCTTAACACTTCATGCATAAATCGTTGAAAGGTTTGACCAGCGTTACGTAAACCAAAGGGCATGCGGTTGAATTCAAAGAGCCCAAACGGGGTGATGATTGCAGTCTTCGCGGCGTCTTCTTTTTCTAATGGCAGAGCGTAAAAAGCATTTTTCATATCAAGCTTCGAGAATATAGTTTTTCCGTGTAACTGGTAGGTAAAGTCGTGAATCCTCGGTATAGGATATCTATCTGGTATTGTAACGGCGTTGAGTCTTCTATAATCACCACACACTCGTAGTGAACCGTCTTTTTTCTTTACGACGTGTAGTGGGCTGGCCCAAGGGCTGTTTGATGGCTTACATATACCCATTTCTATCATCTTCTCGAACTCAATCTTCGCGGTTTTGTATTTATCGGGCGGGAGCGGACGCGGCCTTGAGAATAAAGGCGGTCCCGTGGTTTCGATGCGGTGTGTGACGTCATGTTTAGCTGTAGTTTTGAGTGACATTGGTCGTAACAAGTCAGGATATTGCTTCAGTATCTCATGATAAGGGTGATTACGGTTAATTAGGTAGACGGATTCTTCAGTGTTACATATTTCAAAGGCGTTAATGCTGAGCTCGGTGATACTATCTATTAATTTTCTGTTGTGTAAGTCGACTAATAACTTGTATTTTGCGAGGAAGTCTGCACCTAATATTGAAGTTTTTACGTCGGCGACCATAAATGTCCATTTGAAACTTCTACGTAAGCCTAAGTTGAGCTCTAGTGTGCGCTCGCCGTAGGTACGTATCTCTGTTCCGTTCGCAGCGTATAATTTATAACTATTTTCTGTAGGTCTTAAAAATCTAGTTTTCTTTGCGGCCAGTACGGATATGTCGGCTCCTGTGTCGACTAGAAATTTCTCTTTGTTATTGCTATCTATAATACATAGGCGGTGGGTTCCATGGTTCACACCGACGCCCGCCACAGTCGGTGCTTTCGTTAGTTTTCCTGTTCATTACTTGTATTAATAATATCATTACGCTTATTCTTCGAGCATGGTGATTCGCATTTACGAGCGTAGTCACCGTAGCGGTAATGATAGTAGCATAGCCAATCGGCGTCGTCGGGCCCGCGTTGGCGGGAACGCGACGGCGCACGATGTTTACTCGGCGCTCTTGAGTGTCCTTCAAAGCGCGAACGGTGTGGTGGATGGTAAGGCGGGAAGTACGTTGAGCGTTGCTGGTTTGATTTTAGTTCGGCTACTTCTAGTGACAATTTTTCGATTTGTTTTGTAAGTAGATTGATTTGGAGGTTTCCTGTTTCCGTATTATTATTTTCTTTACTTTGGCACGACGTAGTGGTTGTAATGGCAGCAGTGATTGCGGGTTCGAAGTGTTCTAACATTCTGTCGGCCATTGCAGCTAGGATTTCAAGTGAAGATTCTTTGTTGATGGCTAGGATGCCGCGGATCTGTGTAGGTAATTGATTAAGCCATATTACTTGTAACGCCTCGTCTGTTAATAACTTGCCGCTGAGTTCACGCATTTTACGTAGTAATTGGCTAGGTTTTGAGTCTCCGAGTTCTAGACCACAAAGTAGTTTCTGTAACTGACGATGGTCTGATTCTTGATACGTGGATATAAGTCTGTTCTTCAACGTTATGTATTTCCCTGTAGCAGGTGGATTTAATATAATGTCGGCGATTTGTTCGAGGTCATCGCAGCCGAGTAGCGGGACAACTAAATTGAATTTCTGTTCTTCTCCGATTTTACTTGCAGCGACGGCGGCTTCAAACTGCGCGAACCATAGTCGTGGGTTTTGGCGCCAAAATGGTGGTAGACGTGCAGGCAGCGAGATTGTGGCTACGTCGCTCTGAAATGTAACTCCCTGGGCGTCGCTAAATTCTGTGTTCGCTTCATTCGTCATGGCTGTAGGTACACGTGGACAGTAGTGGTGGATACTGCGCTCGTTGCGTTGTCGTTAGCGGCGAGAAGGTAGGTACGACGCGTCGTCGCCGTGAATGCGAAGGAGCGTTTGTTTGGGTTCGGGGTCACCAATTTTGGGACAGCTGTGGTGCTTGCTGACCCGTATAGTTTGCGTATAACTTGGTCATACACGCTATGCCAGCTGGCTGAGAGTATAGGTACTGGGATATAGGTATGTGGCCGGCCCAGCTGTTTAGCTTTTGATCCGTAGCCTAAATACCAGGGAGAGGTGATGGTTCACTATCCTAACCGGCCCAGCTGTTAGCCTTTGTTCCGTAGATAGGATAGTAGTGAAACTCGGAGGAGGTTACGACTTTTCTTATTTATTTGCTAAAATGCACTTTAATATATACACAAAATTGGCATACAACTCGTGGCTGTACCAGCGAGCTTGAATTTACGCGTGAGTGAGAGAGTGATATAATTGAGTGAGAGAGAACGATTATCGCTTAGTGACAGTTTATATAAATACGTGCGCGCGCTGAGATTCCGTTCATAATTTGTTTACTAGGGCAGCGAATGGACGTACGTACGCATGGCGCGACAGGACGGCGCTCTGTCGCCACAATACGTATCTAAAGACCTTCAGTCGTATACTTTCAAGTTATTTAGGTGAGCTGATGATTGAAGGTTAAACTCTTCAACAGTTAGGGATCAGAGGATGATTTTAATATTACACGTACGTATACCTAGACCTTAATTTGTATTCTTTCAGTTATTCACATGGATCGTTTTATTGAGTAGACACCCACTAAGGAAGAAATTTTATGAAATAGTTTAACTTATTACTTACCTACGATTGTTTGCACTAAAAACTGAAAAATAAAAACTTTTTATAAAAAAAAAACCGACTTCCATAAAAACATCCAACGAAAACTCCCTGCCAAAAAACACTAAAAAGCGTAAAATAAACTGGCTCTTCATAAATTGATATGTGCCAATTCTTGTGTATACCTAATTCTTTATTCATTTAAACGTTCATGTGCTAGGTACCTAAAATCTATTTGAAGTCGGTGCCAAGCCAAAAAGAATACGAACGAACAATTACAAAAATCTAAGCGATAGTCGCTTGGCACCGACTTCAAACAGATTTTAGGTACCTAGCACATTTATTGGTAGTAGAGCCACGCTGATTTCAGCACGAACGGGCCGGCTCGACCGGGGCGGTACTACCCTCGCACAGAAAATCAACGTAAAATGACAGCATGCTGTCGTGTTTCGTTGGTGAGTGCGAGACCGGAGGCCCAATTAGTCTAGTCAACAAGTTCCATACTTGTTGACTAGACTAAAAGATGCAGTAGCATCACTAGGCCGCCATGGTGTGGGTCGCCATGCTGCATTGTCTGCATTCGCAGTGAGCATGGTGACCACCACTCTTGGATTCTGCTTATGCTTTCCATCAGGCAGAGTAGAGTCATTTTGGCGGGCCAAACATAAAAAAAAAAAAAAAAAAAAAAACATTTAAATTCCTAACCGATTTCTAAATATCTACAATAATAATATATTCACGTGATATCGAAACCCATTCGTTTAGATATCATTGGCAATTGTTCAGTGGAAGCAAAGAGCAGGTACCTATTAGGTTTTACTGTACGACGTACGTTTGATGTGTCTACAAGTACGATAAAACAGTACGGGCTTCCTGTCTACAACCAGTTTGTGATATTGACCCACTAAAATATTGTTTACAAGTAATCCATCATTAAAACTATACTTTTCAAGGTTTTGTTGACAAGTTACCCCTATATATGTATAGTTTACTATCTACAGTGTGCGATTTGTGTATGTATGTATAATTGTACGTATTTATGTATCACAAATACATGTATGTTTACATGAAGTAATTCTTGCACCTACCCGACTAGATCTCTACACTTCTCAAAGGTTGACTGGTTGAGAATGTCTAGGGCATAAGATTCGCCGATGCACATAAGTGCATAAAAAGTTGTAAATCCTACTAATAATTATTATAAACGCGAAAGTTTGTAAGTATGGATGAATGGATGTTTGTTACTCTTTCACGCAAAAACTACTCAACCGATTTGGATGAAACTTTACAGTAATATAGCTTATACATCAGAATAACACATAGGCTGCTATTTGCCGCGATAACCTACATATATGCGGGCGGAGCCGCGGACAACAACTAGTAAATAAATAAAATGGTAAAAACGGAATTCTTACAGTTTCGACATGTTGTTCCGTTCATCCCTCATGTCTCATAGACTCATCATCTTCCGAGCCTATTCCCAAGATTAATTGGGGTAATTCGCCTCTTTCTACCTTCTAATTATTACAAGCATGTTGTACGAAATGAAAACAAATTATTCCACAATAGAAATAGTCTACTTATTTCATTGATAATGACTTATTTAGATAAATTAACATGCTTTAAACATCCAGTTCAGCCAACTAGTCGAATTTAACTTTAATAATATGTTTCATCCGATACTAATGCTAATTTTACGTTTGTACAAATAGAGTTAAGAAGAACAGACGTCATAGTATTTAATAGGGCAATCGATTGTAGGTTAAATATATAATTAACATTACTTGTTGCAATAACCGTTTTATTTAATGGAAGGTTTAAACGTTTGACAGCGCTGTAGTAGGGTTTGTTTCAAATATTACAGAAGTAATAGTTGAAACAAACCCTATAATAAAGCCTTTATATAAATAATATATAAGCCTATAAATAAATATTATAAGCCTTTAAGGCTTATAATATGATATGACCAAAGTAATGATAAATTAAGTCAGTGTACCTCTTGCGGATACGAGTCTTTATTAGCCGACTAGCTAACCCACGCAACGTCGTACCGATTTCAAAAAAAGAGGAGGTTATTAATTCGACTGTATTTTTTGTTTGTTACCTCAAAACTTTCGACTGGGTGAATCGATTTTGATGATTCTTTTTTATAGGGGGCAAACGGGCAGACGTATAGCCTAATGGCAGCGATTACCGCCGCCCATAGATACCCGCAACACCAGAAGCGTCACAAGTGCGTTGCCGGCCTTTGGGGGTATGAGCCTCCGGTACCCTCACTCACTCGGTGAAACACAGCGCAAGCGCTATTTCACACAGGTTTTCTGTGAGACCGAGGTATCATATAAGCTTTGGTCGAGCTGGCCCATTCATGCCGAAGCGTGGCTCTCCACGGTCCGTACTTTAGACAAAGTTATAATCCATACTTCTATAGTTACTAATATTATAAATTTGAAAGTAACTCTGTCTGTTTGTCTATCACTTTTATTCTTGTGGAAGGACATAGACTACTCTTCACCGCGATAAACAATATTGTTGCGCCAAAGAGAAATGGGTCTGGTACAATCTAGAAGACTCGAGAGTCGAGGACGGCGCCATCTAGTGACAAGTAGCGCACGACTGTTGAGATTATGATTAATAATTCCGATTTTCAACGCTAGATGGGGCTAGATTACTTGTTCTAAGAAATTCTATTTGTACCAGAATGTTCTATCGAGTATTAGGCATTATTGTAGATATTTCGATAGCCGTACGGGCAGTATTGTTTCACAAACATCAAAGCGATTTCCTAGTGTGACTAAAGTGATTTAGTGAATTATTGTTGTAAAAGTGTTGTCAATAAATATTGTGTTATTTAATCAACCGACTACTTTTATTAATTTAATACTCGGCTCGTAGCAATATGTAAAAAGCTACTATGTACATATATGTATGTAAACATCAAAAGTGACGTCATATTCAGAGACGTTAACCGCTGACAGTTAAATAAGTGCGATGTATTTTCCGCATAAATCAACTTGAACCCACTGAACAGGTTTTGACTGTTATTATTTTAATATACAAAGCGAATGATTTGCAAAAATATATGTTTTTATATGCATATACTGAGGAGTTATGCCAAGATGTCTTCCACACACTTTGTCCATAGGAAGTTCGGTCCCGAGTTGTACGACCTCGAATTATCTGAGAGCATTTTTTCCTTTGTTGAATTGAATTTAAAATCTTATAATCTTCTTCTTGAGATATTTAATGATTAATTGTATTAAGCTGTATTTATTAAGCGTCAACTTTGGATAAGTTTTTTTTATGTATGGACCCGCCAAAATGACTCTACTCTACCTGATGGAAAGCATAACTAGAATCCAAGAGTGGTGGTCACCATACTGCGAATGCAGACAATGTAACAATGCAGCATGGCGGCCTAGTGAGATGGTTCTGCATCATTGGGCCTCCTGCTGGGCTGTCATTTTACGTAGGTCTTCTGTGCGAGGGTAATACCGCCACGGTCGAACCGGTCCGACAGTGCTGAAATCAGCGTGGCTCTCCTACCTTGAAAAGTGAGTGATAAAAACTGGATACATCTCTCACACGGCCGCCATCTTATCCCAAACAGGTAACGTCTGTAAGTACTATGGTAACCAGACTTAGATTATAATTATAGATATACTAGCTAATATCCACATCTTCGCTCGCGTGATTATTTCTTCGTATTTTTAGCTTTAAAAATGAGGAACTTGCATACTATTTCAGGTTTATTTTTAATCTGACGCCCAGAAATAATCTGACTTTCTATTCGTAAAAGAATTGTCAAAATCGGTTCAGTAGATCCGGATATTACCAACTACAACCTCACAAACTTTACCTCTTTTTAAGACAATGAAGAAATTATCGTCTGTCCTGGGTTGGAACCGAACTCACGACCTCTCTACTAAACGAACACGTTCTTCATAGAACATTTGAATTAATTATGTCATCATTGAAACATAACTGACCTAAACTTGACAAGTTGTTTGGTCGCTATGAGTGCCGCAGTTTCGGAGATGTACACGCACATATAAACACGTGATCTAACTGGTCTTGTCTGGTGGTGTGTCGTTGATCTAATGACCTTGTTTCGTTGGTCAAACTACTAGACATCTTGACACATTTGTATGAGTATTTCTATGCCTACATTTACTTTTTATTCATTTAAGGGTCAACTCAGATTGAAGGTTAGCTGCGTTCTATTAATATAATTATGTATTGTATGTAATTCTTCCTAACCTTTACTGTTCCGAATATTATAAGGGGTTGGCTATTAGGTCAACCGATTTTATCTGAATATTATGGTTTTCCATGAAGCTACCTGGTATTAGACCTCCACAAGGACTAAGGACGAACAGAATTCGAAGGTTCAACTGGTTTTCAAGAAATTGGAGGGCACTGACTGCTCAATAACAATTACTATAATGTTCATATCGTGCTTTAGAAGTGCCCGAGGCACGGGCGGGGGCGGACGTGAAACACTGCTAACTTCAATACTCCGGGCTGTTATTGGTAATTTCTTTTAAGAAAGACTCGTCATCGTATTAGTTTATCCTTGGATCATCGAGGCAGCTGTTAGTGTATTGAAATTAAATATTAAACTTACTTTTAATATTAGAAGAAAATATTGCATCTTCAAGGATAGGAAATAGAGCTAAGAATAAAATTTATTTCAAACTATGATCTTGACGCATAGATCCATATTAAATGCTAAAGAAAATCTAAGTATCAAATACCGCAAAGTTATCGATGTAATCAGTGAATCGATAATACATACATTTCTAATCGAAACGCGCGGCCAATCGATTTATATATATTTACTTTTATAGACAAAACCTCGTAGTAAATAGCTGTATCGTGAAAATCCGTGGATGAACCATCATCATCAAAGACGTCTACTACTTAACATAGGCCTATCCTGGGGCTCTTCACTTGAATGAGTTGACGCTTTATACTTACACGGGCAATCGGAGCCGCAGACCAGGTCGCGTGGGTCAGTTAGTCTTTACCTTTTTTTATGAAATATGGGGCAAACAAGCAGACGTATCGCCTGATGGTAAGCGATTACCGGCGCCCATGGACACCCGCAACACCAGGGGCGTCACAAGTGCGTTGCCGGCTTTTGGGGGTGGAAAGGGGTATGGAGGAGGGGTAGGGTCTAGGCTTCCGGTATCCTCACTCATTCGGTGAAATACAGCGCAAGCGCTGTTTCACACCGGTTTTCTGTGAGGCCGTGGTATCACTCCGGTTGAGTTGGCCCATGCATGACGAAGCGTGGCTCTCCCACGGAATATATTTCTTTATCTATACATAGTATAAAATGAAGTCGCTTCCGATGTCTGTTAGCTTAGATCATTTAAACTACTCTACGAATCTTAATGCAGTTTGCAACAGTGGATAGAGTGAGTCAAGAGGACGATTATAGTAGAAAAAATCCGAGAATTTCAAAGAGTGTATAATAAAATGTATATAGGATACATATGGTGGTTTCACGATTTGCTTCCATTGCCCCGATGTTACAGAATGACAAGGGAAAAAGTCATATATTTTAATGTAAAACATGGGATAACACAGAATGCATTATTATATAGTATTACAAACATTGTATTGCTTTCATTTACATATTAAATTGTAAACCGTGAATCATTACAGAAAATGACTTAATAAGATGGAATTAACATAATTGAGATAGATATAATACGATACTTAGAATTGCAAAATATATACACTTATTTAAATCATTAGTAATTATTCACTTTGATGATTTGTTTGAATTAATAGTGAAAATATAACTATGTTAATTATTATAGCGCCTATTCTACAAAGAACTTACACGCCATAGTTTTTTTTAAGAGATCAATAATTGAGATGAAAACCATCCTATCTACCAAGTTGGAGTAAATTACAGATGCATACTAAATTTTATAAAAATTGCTTTAGTAGTTTCGGAGTTTATCGCGCACAAACATTGTGACACGATTTTTTTATATTTATGCGCACGTAATAGCAAACCTTAGGTGTGAATAAAAGTTCTTATAATTTGAGTCTCGTTTGTGTAGTTACAAATAAATTGACTTTCACTACACGGATGGCTTAGTGGTTTAAGCGGTCGCCACGCGGCTTTCTACTGCACTAAGTGTTATGGGTTCAAATCCCACATGGGATAACTTGTGTGACGCACAAATTGTTGTTCTGAGTCTGGGTGTTCTTTGTATCCGTGTCATGTATGTTTGTAAAGTTCCCCGTCACAAAGGATGTATATTCTTATAGTGGGAGTTGCCTTTTTAAAAAACGTTTGTGTCAAAACTAGCAGACCCACGCAACTACGTTTGCGTCTCCCATTGCCCGTAGCGTGATAATTTTCCCCCGTTTTTGAAACTTTGTTTATTGATGCTCCGCTCCTATTGGTGTTAGCCTATAGCCTTTCTCGATAAATGGGCTATGGAACACTGAAATATATTTTTTAATTGGACCAGCGGTTCCTGAGATTAGCGCATTCAAACAAACTCTTCAGTTTTAGTATAGAAATATATTATAGTATAGATACGTGCCCACACGAAAAAGTGTGCTATGAAAATGCAGACTCGGACCAATAATTTGTGAATCACATAAAGTAAGGTTGGATGCATATCTGTATCCGAACTGGAGGCCGAAATTCTGATAGAGTTTCCTTAAATACGGAATGTGCGTCAACTCTCATAAGTGCATCCGTCGTGACTTATTGATTTTAAATTACCATGCACTTAATAACGGAGGCTGTACTCGTAGCACTTGAGCTGCGTCCAAGGTGATAGTTATACATGCTAAGTTATGTGGCGTCTTATACTGAACTATGTGACGACTTACACATACAATGGTATTTACGGATCACTTGTTGTTCCACTACCTGCCAGGATGCGAACCTAGAAGCTTCCTATATTTAAAAATTTAACATCGTAGTAACAGCTTTTCACTAACTGCAAATGAAAACATTAAACGGTACTTATATTAAAACTTTAATCTATCATCCCTCTGTTTATTCCTTCTAATCTCTGAAACAAATTGTCCAGTTTTGACGCGGTTTTCACTGGCAGCTGCAGCTGATGATATAAGTAGTAATTTAGGTTACTTTTAAACCGACTTCAAAAAAGAGGAGGTTCTCAATTCAACCGTATATATGTGTTTTTTTTTCATGTTTGTTCGCGGATAACTTCGTCGTTTATGAACCGATTTTGACGATTCTTTTTTAATGGAAAGGAGATATCCCAACGGTGGTACCATAATAAGGACACTAAGATTTGATGATGGCATCCAAGAGAAATCGAGGCGAACCTTGAAGTCGGTTTTTGTTTTTGTTAAAATTTTACTTGTGTTTAAAAAAACAAACAGTTTTTCGTTAATTCGGTAACAGCTATATACAATACAAATAGATATAATCATATATTATACAAATATTAGCGACTCGAACGCTCAAACTTCTTGATACCTAAATAAGTTTCAGACAAAAATAAAACAAAGAGTTACTGATAATCTAAAAAACAAATCGGCGACATTTTTTGTGCACGTTTGTCATAATGTCCGTCTAAATAAATCCGTGTGCGAACCTTGCCTTTCACTACGTGCGGAATTGATCGTTACGGGAATCGAACTGTGACCTTAACGCTCGTGTAGTATATATTAACAAAACAGTTTGTTAGATGTTATCTATATTATTATGTATTTCTGGTTAATAAATTAATACAAACTTGGAACTAGATAGAGTTTGGACAATGGGAATCAGATAAATGTATATGTACTGATATTTTTTGACTAACTTTAGCGCGCGGCTCCGCCTGCGTGTTTGTCGGTTATCGCAGCAAAGAGTAGCCTATATCTTTCCTCAAGAATCAAAGTATCTCCATGCCAAATTTCATTGAAATCGGTGCAGCGCTTTGGCCGCGAAAGCAAGACAGACAGACAGACAGCAGAGTTACTTTCGCATTTATACAAATAAGGGCCGGTTTTTCAATCCGCAGTTAAACGGTCTAATAACTAACAAGGGAATAAATGTATCCAGCTCTTTAACAAGCGAATAAACTTTTTGTGTTTTTCAATCGGTAGTAAACAGTCAGATAGTTACTTGATGGTCCTTCACAGCTATGTTCACTGTAATCATGCGCAAGTGAGATGCAGCTATACAGGTAGTCACACGTTAGATAAGGACCAGAAACTTTTAGACAACATTCAAGTTGACTGTTCTTTTTCTATTTCTTTTTGTCTTTTTTATGATTGGCGGTTTGGGATATTTAATTAAATGAAATGAAAGCATTCGATTATAATTATTATTTGTCTATAATAGATGTAGTAAATAATAATTTAGTAAAGAGTCGTTTATGATATTCCTGTAGTTGAGTCCATAACAATTATTGTAATCAAAATTTATAAAAATGAAATGCCGGGTTTGCGGGTGGTGCATAGTAATTTTTTAAACAGGTGTTTCTACGTTTAATAAATATGTGTTTAAACGTAAAAAGTATATTTGTATTTATGTCAGTTCTCTGTACCTATTGGTGACGAGCAGATTCCCTAGCGGCAAGTCGCAGAACTAACGTATGACAGATAAAAATACGTATACACGTTAACATTCCACTTTTAGAATACTGTTTACCCTCACGAAGTGGTCCTAAAATATTTTTTTTACTACTCCGTAGACGTCTATCAATGAAATCATTGTAGAACGAATTTAAATGGTGACGAGCAGATTCCCTAGCGGCAAGTCGCAGAACTAACGTATGACAGATAAAAATACGTATACACGTTAACATTCCACTTTTAAAATACGTATTTTTTACTTCTCCGTAGACGTCTATCAATGAAAAAATAACAATGCACTCGCTCTGTACATTAAACTGCCAGGTAGAAGTGTCTGTCATACGTTAGTTCCGCAAACGGCCACTAGGGAAATCTTCTCGTTACCAATAGTACAAGCTCTGTTTTGTTTCGAACTAGATAGCAGTGTGTGAAATAAAAATTCTTCATCTTCTCTATAGTATCTATAACCTATATTTCTCTAATAACCCTTTTTACCTCAGAACAAAAAGTCAATCGAGTCAAAAACATCCATAATCTATCAAATATTCAATAACGACAACGTACTTAAACTTTACCACAAATAGGTACAAGAGAAATACACAACGTCAAATCACTATTCTACAGAATAAAACACTAACTGAGGTTTGAAAGCACAGATAAAGTTATCAGTCAGATTACAGCTTTATTCGTCTGATAACTGATGTCTGACTATTGAAAGACCCAAATTTACGCTAACTGAGGAATAAATGCTATTTGACTGTTTATCTGACTATTGAAAAACCGGCCCTAAATAAAATTGAAGTGTCTGTTTGTAATATTAAAATAACAGCTTTTAACTCAATGCATATGTATGTATACACGCTACATACTCGTATACCAAAATAACATTTTTTACAACTTTTGTTTGTCTGTCTATTTGTTCTGGCTAATCTCTGGAACGGCTGGATCGATTTTGACGGGATTTTCACTGACAGATAGCTGATGATATACTACTTTTTTTTAGACTAGCTCCGCCCCGCGGTGTTGCCCGCGGTTATTGTCGTACCGCGGGTAACATCGTGGGGTTCAGCTAGTTTATAATATAAGCATGAATTAATTACAATTAGACACACAACAAATGGTCGTGCTAGTTACATGTTTATTTGTCCTAATTGGGTTTCGAACCTATGACCTCCGGCTTGAAGTCTAACCACTTCAATCAAGACCGTTGAATCGTCATAGGTATTACCGATTTTAAAGCACTCTTTTTACAAAAGTTTCCATTCTCAGGGATTGTATTTTTTTTTCAATATTTGAGACGAACAAGAAATTATGCAAAAAGCGACAAAACTGGATAGATACCAAAAGCAGTCAGAGCTCTATGATGTGTCTTGGCCTTATGTCCAGCAGTGGACTGCAACGAGCTGATGATGAAGAAAGCAATTATCGAAATCTGTTTATAAATGACGGATTTAATACATAAAAAATCATCCTCCTTTTTTTAAATCGGTTAAAAAGCATGATTATAATAGTAGTGTACGATTCAATAGTAGACTATTTAATAGTGAGGTCAAACATGAAGTGACGTGACGCGTGACGTCATTACTATACCTGTCACTTTCTAACGGGTGGAAAGTTATGAGATGGGCATCCAACGAACTAGTGAAGCTGGTGTAGCCGTAACTTGAATGTCATTTAGCATGTTTTAATTGACTTCGATTCTAACTATGAAGACAAATCTATAAGACTGTATGGATGTCTTAATGGTTTATGCAGCCGTCATGAGTGTCTTGGGTTCGATCCCCATGTGGGACAGTACGTAGTGTGATTGACAAATTTTTGCTCTGAGTCTGGGTGTTCTTTGTGTCCGTTCTTTCTTGTGGAATTCCCAGCGATATTATTACTAATATTATAAAGTTAACAGTAAGTATGGCAGTCTGCTACGCTGCCACGGTTCATCGCTGTATCGATGTCAATAAAATTTGACATGGAGATACCTACTTTGATTGTTGAGGAAGGACATAGGTTACTATTTACCGCGATAACCGACAAACCCGCAGGTGGAGCTGGTAATACCTATAACTTAAATAATGACATTCTAAGTTATGCAAATAGACAAACAGAAAAAAAAATATCTCAGCATTATATTTTTCTCATTTTCATACATAATGATTATAATAAAGATTACTAGAGCTTTTGTAATAAAAAATAAGCAACAAATAATGTAACTAACCACGAATTTTATTTGTTATAATAACGGAAAGAGGTAAATAAATAATGAATAATATAAGAAATTCATAGGCAAAAGCTTCGCCCTCTATTATATAAATCAGATCAAAACTACAGTTGGCAAATTGTAGACGTTTGATATGCTTTTTTTATAAATGTATTACAAGCTGACTCACGCCACGCAATGTAAAAAGAATCCCCCGTTTTTGTAACATTCTTCATTGGTGCTCCGCTCCTATTGTGTGTCACCATATTCATTGCGAGTGCGGACAATGCAACAATGCAGTATGGTGACCCACACCATGGCGGCCTAAAGAGATTCTGCATCATTGGATCTTTAGGCTTGTCGTCTGTGAGAGCGTAGTACCGCCCGTGCTGAAATCAACGTGGCTCTACTACCTTCGAAGTGGTAGACAAGCACAAGGTTTCTTTTGCAGTAGAGAAGCCAAAACAAGACCTAGTATTTAGGCATGTCTCTGAGTATACGAGGCTGTAATTAAATTGAAGCACAGTAATAAATTTACATTTATATCAAATGATGAAGGTAAATAAAACATTTAATTTAAAAATTAATTCACAAATGTGCTGCAGGAAACCTGAATTAGTTACCTACATGTATTATTATAAAAACGAGTTTTCATAATATCCAAAAATAACGTTCTGTACTCCCAGTTTTCCCAGCTAAAACCTGCAGTTCCCGATTGACGGCAATGGGTTCCAATAAGTCCTTATTTTCTAATGGTTTAGGTTTTTAACGCCCGACCTAAGAGAGGGGTGTTATAAGTTTGACGTGTCTGTCTGTCTGTGGCACCGTAGCTCGCGAACGAATGAAGCAATTTCAATTTAGTTTTTTTGTTTAAAGGTGAGTTACGTGCGAGTGTTCTTAGATATGTTTCATGAAAATTGGTTGAGTCGTTTAAAAGTTATGGGGGTGAAAGTGTGTAAGAATAACCGTATGTCTGCAAAAATATCATCGAGTGGGGTCTCAAATGAAAGCGCATAACGTGTTTTTTACTTTTAAAGGGAACTCAGGTTATTATGTAAGGGTTTTTTAAATTTTGAGAATTTATAGTTATTATGTGTATAATTTGAGTATATTAAATAACTGAACATCTGATTTAAGTCATAAACTAGTTGTGAAGAGCTCGCTGATGCTTTCACCGGGTAAACCCACTGCGATTCTCTCAAACAGTTAGAACAGTGCGTACTGCGATTGGGAAATTCCAAAATCCACGCTTTCTGGAATTCTCAGTGTGATATTTTAACAAGGACGTCGTAAGTGACGGTTATATTGAGTCACTTAAGGTTCGTAAATTAACATTCGTACTACGCGAGTGTCCCTTAGCGATTGGACGTAAAGATTACAGGTAAATAAGTGTGCTCGAGTGAGATTCACCACTTGTTTTGGAAAGGAAGGAAAACATCGTGAGAAAACTTGTTTGGCCCAAAAATTTTCCTTAATATCCTCGTGAGTGTGGGTAATTTGTTGAATCATTTTAAATCAAGGGCTGAAGTGAAATATATGTAAATGGTGTATTGTCTTGACTGCTACAGCAGAGGTCTTGGAATTATTATGAGGACGAGGATTTGTTCCGTGTTGGATTTAATTTATCGGTAACTAGCAACCCACCCCGGCTTCGCACGGATTCTTTACGGTAAATATAATTAATAATATGTCATTTTGAGAAGTTGTGCGGCTTAATTTTTTCCGACGTCTTCAAAAAATATCGTATATTAATATTAAAATATAGAAAAATATACACGAAAACCTTCGTCAAGAATCACTCTATCTATTGATAATAACCACATAAAAATCCGTTCAGTAAGTTTTGAGTTGATCGCGAACAGATAGACGCGGCAAAGGACTTTGTTTTATGATATGTAGTGATAGTGATATGTTTGTATATAGTAATATATAATATATATACGTACGTTTATCAACAGTCTGGTTACTATTACAGACTCTCTCTGGTTTGGGGTCAGACGACCGTGAAAGTGGGGTCTCAAGTTATTATTACAATTTGATTACTTTAATCGCTTTTATTGTTCACACAGTACTCTTATACAATTATTTTAAGAAGTATTTTTTTCTCTTTACATTTGGCCCTGCCAAAATGACTCTACTCCGCCTGATGAAAAGTCTCACCATACTACGAATGCAGACAATACAGCATGGCGACCCACACCATGGCGGGCTAGTGTTGCTTCTGCATCATTGGGCCTCCGGTCTCGCACTCACCACAACGAAATACGAGAGCACGAACGCTGACATTTTACTTTGATTTGCTGTGCGAGGGTAGTACCGCCCCGGTCGAGCCGGCCCGTTCGTGCTGAAATCAGTGTGGCTCTACTACCTGGTAAGTAATTTGACTAGATTCGTAACTGGTTCTACCAAAGCAAACGGGTTTTTATACATGAGCCCGGCAAAGTGACTCTATTATTCCTGATGGAAAGCATGAGCGGAATCCAAGAATGGTGGTCACCATACTCACTGTAAAACATTGCAGCATGGTGTCCCACACTATGGCGGCCTATTGAGATGCTTCTGGATCATGAGCCTGCGGCTTCAGCAATCTGTCGTTTAATCCCTTTCTACCCTGGTAACCCTACTGTGATAGCACGATCCTTCCTTGACTTCTAGCCGTAACAGCACAGATTATTTCAGACTTGGGGTCTGACGGTCTTAAGTGAGAGTCGAGTAAGTAATTTTATTAATGACAATGAAACTACTATAGTCAATCTAGACCTCATGCTGGTATTATCAAATTACATGTCACAAAAGTGTGACTAACACGAAATAACCCATTAATGACTATTAAAGATTAATGAAACCTTCAAATAATTGTCAATTAGAAATACCCATAAGTTAATTGGTGATAAATTAAACTAACGGAAATAAATCGTTTCGAATGAAATCAAGTGAAATATAATACATGAAATTTCTTTTTGATAAAGAAAACTACCAAAGTAGGAAAATATCCTGCCTCGGGGGGAACTTACTACTACATACATACATGAAACGAACATAAAGAATACACAGACTCAGAACAACAATTTGTGGACCACACAAAGTGTTGTCCCATGTGGGGGTGGAACCTACAACACTTAGCGCGGTAGTAACCCTCCCAATTATCCCCTTTAAAAGCAATAAGCGTATCCCTGATTACGTAAGTAGCGTTAAAATTAATTTAAGGTAGTAGAGCCACGCTGATTTCAGCACAACTGTGCCGACTCAATCGTGGCCGTACTATTAAGTATCTCACAGAAGTCCAACTTAAAATGACAGCATTCATGTTGTCGTGTTTCGTTGGTGAGTGCGAGATCGAAAGCCCAATGATGCAGAAGCATCTCTATAGACGGCCATAGTTTAGGTCACCATGCTGCATTGTTGCATTTTCGGCATTCGCAATGAGTATTATATTATTATTATTTTATATATGTTAGAACATTTATTTGATTAAAATAAAATCACTAAATGGCACTTACGTTTAGGTACGTACTTGACTATGTAATTATGTGTTTAATAATTATAGTTTATTGCCCCGAAGTTAATTTTGCTTGGTTACGCAAATTTACCGTTAAAACTATTGTTTTCCTTAACAAAAACCTAGACGCACACAGAATCCTTTAAATAAATTTACAAACGACTTCAAAGTGCCTTTATTATGATTAAGATTTAATAAGCTTTTTGCTCTGTTCTTTAATTTTTCAATCTTCTTTTCTTTTCTTTTAAATTTAAAGAGACCAAACCTAATAAGGTATAAACAATTTGATCAAAAAACAACTGATTGTAATGGTTTACAAATGTAACATACTCGTAAAAATTGTTCTATCGAATTGAGAATTATTTACGAGAATGATAATATTAAATTTAGATTTGATCATTTAGAAAAAGTCAAAATGTTCAAACAGACCATACCATAGATAATGAGATTAACGATCAATTTTACACTTTTCTCTGTTTGACGGAAAATTTGGCGGCAAAATTTAGTCCGAGTTTGGACATCAGAAAATTTCCTTTTTTTTAAATTTGTCATTTGAAGATAATTTATCAATTATTCAAGTAAACTTCTTTAAAATAATAATTCTTCAAGTAAGCATTAACTATCAAATTTGATTAGCAGAACTCTTAAAACTCTTATTTTTAATAGCTAGATACACTTTTCTTTAGAAAGTTAACTCTTATTCTTGTTGTAACCGTTATAATCTCCTAAAATTATTGTAATTTTTATTGACCTCGTTATTTTTAATAAGCAATTTTAATATTTTTAATAGTAAAATATATTGAATATTTTAATTAAAAAAACAAGCTAATATAAGTTACGCAAAAATTATTGTGCCTTTTTTTGTAATTGTAAAAATAAATAAAACACTTACGAGATCTAAAAATCCTATGTTTTCATTTTTTTTCTTTTCTGTGTGGACATCGTACGCCTCGCCCTTGTGGCTCACGAAACGTCTGCACTGGCCCTTCATCACTTTAAACTCACTTAACTGTCAACTGTCTGTTGCAAAAAAGTAGTTTTTTTATTTCACTGACGCACGGAACGCGCGTGCTCGCTGGCCGGCTGAGTCTGACTGGCATTCTCTTCTCAGCGAAGTACAATATAAACATAGACAATTTTTTTATCGGAAACGGGGAAACACAGGTTCAATATTGATTGGTCGTAGTTTTATTTTTAATTTGTTGACAATTACTAGTGACGTAGGTCTTGAATCGAGAGCAAATACTTCTTAGAATTTGTTTCAAATATAATTTGGCGTCAGTGACTTCTAAGTATCAGTAGACAAAGAAGTGAACATGATTTTTTTTAACCGACTTCAAAATAGAGGAGGTTCTTGATTCGATTGAATTAGTGTTTTTATATTTATTACGTCTGAAGTCTGCCTCGTTGGCCTAGTGGTTAGCGTAAGCAACTGCTGATCAAGAGGTCTCGGGTTCGATTCCCGGGTTTTTTTTTATGGAGTAGGCGGGTAAACCAGCAGACGTATCGCCTGATGGTAAAAGATTACCGCCGCCCATGGACACCTGCAACACCAGAAGCGTCACAAGTGCGTTGCCAACCTTTTGGGGATGGGGGGGGGGTGGTAGGGGTAGGGGATTGGGGTATGGGCCTCCGGTATCCTAACTCATTTGGTGAAACACAGCGCAAGCACTATTTCACACCGGTTTTCTGTGAGGCCGTGGTATCACTCCGGTCGAGCTGGCCCATTCATGTCGAAGCGTGGTTCACCCACGGTAACTCCTGCTCGGTCCAGGTCGGACTGCTGTTGGGGCTTCCTTACAAGAAATTCTTAATAATAGTCCTGAGTATGGAAGATGGCGGTATTTTCCACTCTTGCCTCGGAGAGCACTACTTTAAAAAAAAACTACTTTGTTTAAGCTGTCGGTTCCAGTTGTCATGGCAACATCTATGGCAATCGTGATTGGGAAGTCAGTGCCCTCAAATATACTGACAACTAGTTCAATCTTCGAATACAGTTCACCCTCTCAGGGTTGCGGAGGTCCGATGTCAGTTGCTCCGTGGAAAAACATATATTCGGGTAAAACCGGTTAATCTAATAGCCGACCCCAAATAATCATGGGAATAATAAAGGCTAGGAAGATGAATATATTTATTACGTCTGGACTACGTTATTTATGAACTCATTCGGAAAATTGTGAATCAACTGATTGGGAACCGAATAAACGAATTCAATTTGGTCTCATTTGAAGATAAGGGTTGAAAATTAATGAACGCAGAAAGCACATAAATTTATACATACAAATAAATAAAATTGCAGCATCCGTTTGTAATTTCAGTAAAAATAACAACTTTTTACCCGACTACGGCAAAGCCAAAGGAGGGTTATGATTTTGACAGGCTATGTATGTATGTATGTATGTTCATCTGTTCCCTCGTAGCTCCTCAGACTCTTATTAGAACTGGACAAATGAGATATCGTTAGAAGCGTCTTGATCGTCCGCTGGTTATCTATATATATAAATAAAAGAGTAAGGTGACTGACTGACTGACCTAACCAGAGATCAACGCACAGCCCAAACTGCTGAAGCTAGAATCCAGAAATTTTGCATGTAGCATCTTTATACGTAAGTGAGCACTAAGAAAGGAATTTTTGAAATTCCACCCCTAAGGGGGTAAATCAGGGGATGAAAGTCTTCGTGAGCGAAGCCGCGTATAAAAGCTAGTCTTCTATATTATTTAAAGAGGAGGGTGACTGACTGACATACCCAGAGATCAACGCACAGCCCAAACCGCTGAACCTAGAATCCTGAAATTTTGCATGTAGGTTCTTTATATAACGTAAGTGAGCACTAAGAAAGGAATTTTTGAAATTCCACCCCTAAGGGGTAAATCAGGGGATGGCAGTCCGCGTGCAAAAGCTAAAATAAAAAAAATAGGAATAGAAACTTGTTTCATACTTTTTCAGCGTCGTTTTTTGTTGTAGTTGGGTTTTAGTTTTTACATTTTTTTATTACTAAATGCATATAAAGGTATGTACTATGTATAATGTGCTTACATTTAAAATGCCATATACATTATAGTATATTTGTTACCCGCTGATAACAACGCGGGGCTCAGCTAGTTATATTATAATATAAATCATTATTAAGTTTTTTATTTTGTATATATGAGCCTTCGCCAAAGTAACTCTACTCTGCCTGATGGAAAGCATGAGCAGAATCCAAGAGTGGTGGTTACCATACTCATTGCGAATGTGACCCAGATTATGGCGGCCGAGTAGCCTATGGGGGAACGGGTGTGATGTTCCTCCAACACGAAGGGAGGATCCTCCGACCAGGCGAGATGATCGTGCCTGGCGGGCCAACGGTTGATGTTGGGAGTTTTTCTATGTATGTTAATCGGCGCGAGAATTTCTATTGCGCGATTCAGGATTGGTAGTTAAATACTCCGTGTTGTGCGTTACTTCTTAGTTCAGTGTATCTTCGGGAGATGGCGCAGTCATATGTTTCTGTTTGCGTCGTATGTGGAAGTCGCCGCAAGCCTATAAACCATCATCATTTTCCCCCGAATCATTTCCTAAACTGGGTATGGCTGGTTGCTTATCCTGACTGAATCCGAATGGGGTGGTGGAGTATTTAGTAGACACACACCCACACACGTAACGATTGCCATTTGGCAATCGTTACGTGTGTGGGTGTGTGTCACGTCCCCGGTTGTAATACTACATATTTATGTAGTATATCAACCGGGGACGAAGCATATCGAGTTGTCCGAGGCTCAGAGGAGCCGACGAGGTGATGACTAGAGAGCCATCACCTCGTCGACTGTCAACATAGGACACAGGACGTCTGCCTCAACCTGGACAGGACAGCACCTGTCGGGACGACCGTCCTGACCGACCTGTCGTCACAGGGGACGCGTTGACGCTGGTTCGGGGTGGTTTGCCTCTATCAGCGGTGTCGGTTCCACTGTCTATGGAAAGAGTCAGGTCCTGGGTTATTTGAATATCTTGTGCGTAAGAGGAGGGGTGGACCGGCGGTCAAGCCCGAGACAGGTAAGACCCCAGGCGACACCTGGGAAAGCCGTCCGAGGCCCATCCATATACTGACCTGACTTTCGTACTCGTTATGAGCTCCTCAAAAAACATCAAAAAAGCCATAAATATGTATATTTTTATGATATAAACAGTTATAGTTTGCATCATATTTTCCGCATGCCTGGTTTAATGGTTGGTATGTTTTGCATATAATTGTAACTAATATCCTATATTGATCACGTGTTGCTAATAATTTACATATTAAGTAATGAAAACGAACTAGCTTTTCCTTGCGGCTTCGCTCACTCATATATCTATTATAGAAAATTCTTATGTCACGCTCACTATGAACTTCGAAAATATCTAACTGATTTTTACAGTATTACTAGCTGATGCGGTATACGTTGTTTTGCCATTAAAAAAAATTTGGTATAAAAAATAGATGTTGTTCGATTCTCACACCTACCCGATATGCACACCAAATTTCATAAAAATCGGTCCAGCCGTTTCAGAGGAGTATGGTAACTAACATTGTGACACGAGAATTTTATATATAAGAAATAAACATGTGTGTTTTGCTGGCATGCCTCATACGGGAAAGTTAACATCACGCTTAGATCAATAGGACCTGAGCATGGTTGAAAAGTAACGCAGACTATATAAACTAGGACCGGGTGTCATGCTCGTCCAACACAAAAGAAGGGAAGGATTCTCTGAGTGATCATGCGTGGCGGGTAGCACCAAAAAGACGCGGGCGAAAGCTAGGAATATATAAAATTTAAAGTAACTCTTGTCTGTTTGTTACGCTTTTATAGCTAAACCATTACACCGATTTTCATGGAATTTAGAATTTTATCAGATGCGAGCGAAGCCGCGGGTGAAAGCTATTACTACATATTATAAATGTGAATGTAAGTTTGTTTGTTACGCTTTCACGCGAAAACTACTTAACCGATCATCATGAAACTTTGTACACATATTCTTGGAGGATTCAGAAGTAACATAGGATACTTTTATTAAATGCGAGCGAAGCGGGCGAAAGCTAGGAATATACAAAATTGAAAGTAACTCTTGTCTGTTTGTTACGCTTTTATAGCTAAACCATTACACCGATTTTCATGGAATTTGGTATGGACATACTTTGATTCATGATCAAAGACATAGGCTACTCTTAACCGCGATAATCGAAATACACGCGGGCAGAGCCTCCGGAAATATCTAGTTTTAATTATAGATCAAACTACTTACACACATTATTTAGCCTGCATGAGAATCGAACCCATGATCTTACTCAGTCAGTTTGACAAACCAATAAATGAACAAGCCAATCAATTTAAAAACCGGTATTACAAGAAAGTAGTTCTAACATGTCTCTTCTACGAGTATTCCCATTAAATACCAATACATCTCAATGTGTAACCACTGACGTCACGCGTCTCAGTGACGTTACTGCAAACCGGTCGTAAACGTACATTAGCATTTAAAGGACTCTTGGTTTAAAATGCCGATCGCATGTTTCTAACCGTCTAGATACATGTCATTAATAATCTATACAAATAATTAAAATATTAATTTAATTTGTGGACGCTAAACAAGAAAAAAATAATATATTGTTAGGTGTATCCCAACCCTAGCGATAAATTATGCAGTGCGAACCTATAAAAAGACGGTACTTGGCTATGCATTCTCACTTATTGTTCGAGCTAAGGTCGGTAAGACGTGTTTTCATGGGATCGTAAGGCATTCGTCATATATCTTGTCGTATAATGTTATATCGTTGTAAACCTATTGCATTATCGTTCTAATGTCGATCTGTATGTATTTCGTGAATTGCTTGTAATCATGAATTATAAGATTCGTTTGTTGTGAACTGTTTAGTGTTTTAATTATAAATGAGAACTGAGGTTAGGCTACCTCCAATTTGTTCTTTTATTTCATTCTCCTCCTAGTTTGTAACAATATTTTATCCTTTTGGTCGTGACGTAATGATATATAGCCTATACCCTTCCTCGTTATCTAAGCTATCTAACAATGAAATAATTTTTCAAATCAGACCAGTATTTCCTGAGATGAGCGCGTTCAATCAAACAATCAATTCTTCAGCTTTAATATAAATTAGTATGATATGTATATTAATACACCAAACAAATTATTTGTAGGAATACTTTTTTTTTAATTCTAGGACGTAGAAATATGAAATTTAAAATATGTTAAGTTTATGCTAAGACTTAATTTTATGAACACATTATGATTAGGTTACGGCTTTTAAAATTACGCGAAAACCTCTACTAAGCTACACTTATCCATATCTAATATTATAAAACTAAACACTTTGTTCATTCGTTCTACGTGGTTATATCAGGAACTACTTGAACGACTTGAAATTTTTTTAATACTTATTTATCGAGGCTAAAGGTTACAGAAAATCTCACGGACCGAGATAAGCCGAGCGGCGAGCGTCATTGTGAAATGTTGCCAAAACGAGAAAAAATATTCCTTTTTGGAAACGTAGGCAAAGTTGCGGGTGATTGCTAGTCTAGTATGTTGATCTGTCATAATAGGTATTTGTACGTGCTTCAACGGCACTTCAACTTATACAGGACAATAAAACAATCCGGAAAAAAACTAGCTGAATAAATAATGAATGAATTTGAAGCACAGGTGATCTTAAGCGCATACTAATTCATCTATAAAACCACGGCTGAACATAGGCCGAGTGAATTGTCCAAGTTTTTTTTTTATGTTCAAGCTACCAAAATGACTCTACTCTGCCTGATAGAAAGCATAAGTAGAATCCAAAAGTGGTGGTCACTATCCTCAATGTGAACGTGGACAGAGCAGCATAGTGACCCACACCATGGCGGCCTAGTGAGATGCTTGTTCACGCCCCGCTTAAAGGACCCGGGATCATAATGGGAAGGGAACACGTGTGGTGGTAGTGAGTTCCATGTTTTGATCGCTCGACACAAGAAGGAAGAACCGAAACGTTGCGTTCGAGAGCGTATGTCTTCCACTCTAAGAGGGTGACTGCGAAGGCCGGCACGTGTTGTCCTGTACAGGAAAGGGGAAGGGGGGCTAGTTGGAAGAGCTCTTCAGAACACTCCCCATGATACAGGCGATAGAGGACTGCCATAGAGGCGATATCTCTTCGCAGCTGCAGAGGTTCTAGGGACTCGGTGGCTTCGGAACTACCGATGATGCGGACTGCTCGCCGCTGCAACCGATCGAGAGCGTCAAATAGATACTGTGTGGCACCATCGCATAGATGAGAACAGTACGACGACAGATGTTACGACGTTTCTTTACAAAGTTCCTATGGCCACCTTCCAGCTCCAGCATCAGATCAGCTCCATGTCATTATATTATTATATTGTCACGCTGTATACATATGCTTGCAAAATTTCAGCAAAATCGGTTGAAGATAACTGCTTCAAAATTGAGTTGCAAGATTCCTCCCGAACATACAAGCATACATACATTGCAAGTTAATAAAAAGCTTGTTAAATTCAACGGTTGCCTGGAAGAGATCGCCATGAGCAATAAGACCACCCATTGTCACGTTTGTATATTATAACTCTTTTTTTTCTATCTATTGTGGTGTGTACAATAAAGGTAAATAAATACAAATCCCACCAAAAACTTTTTCATGTAAAATGTTGCCAAGACGACTGCACATGGCTTACCCTGTGAAAAAGATATCAGATCTCGTGTAGAGCCAATCTTCTGAATCTACACGCCTTAACTCTACCAACCCTAACTTCACAAACTCTACATCTCAGTAAAAATGTATGGCTTCGCCGTTTCGCTACCACACCGTCACGAAGGGGAAACGAATGCCTTTTGTGTTTGCAAATAGCTAGTTTCTGAAGTAATGTGCTATTAGAGCAGGGGTGGCCAACTTGATTAGACCTAAGATCGACTGTTTACTGATGAAACCTTGTGCGATCAACCAATGACACTTCTTGAAATTTCATACGAAACAACATATCTACTTCATAGTACAATCGATACAATTCGTAGTGGTTCAAACGGTAGCCTAGTAGTTTTTTTTTTTATGGAATAGGCCGGCAAACGAGCAGACGTATCACCTGATGGTAAGCGATCACCGCCGCCCATGGACACCTGCAACTCCAGAAGCGTCACAAGTGCGTTGCCAGCCTTTTGGGAATGGGGAGGGGGGAAGGTAGGGGGATTAGGGTATGGGCCTCCGGTATCCTCACTCACTCGGTGAAACACAGCTCAAGCACTATTTCACACCGGTTTTCTGTGAGGCCGTGGTATCACTCCGGTCGAGCCGGCCCATTCATGCCAAAGCGTGGCTCTCCCACGGTAAAAAAGACTAGGGTGAGAAGCAGACATAGAATTGCTTAACCTCACTTTCTGTGATGGTCTACGACTATGTAATCATACGTATCCATGTGGAATGTGGTGACAGATTAAGAATACTGAGTGTGACCACCCCTATTGTTGATGTTGGGAAGTTGTACGTGTGCTAATCGGCGCGAGAACTTCTATTGCGCTATTCAGGATTGGTAGTTTCTTAGTTTCCTTCGTTACCCTTTGGCGCTGTAGTTTGTTATGTTGTTGTTGCGCTGTATATGGAGGTCGCTCCAGGTCTATATCCAGCACCCCCCAATGTATCCCTACGTTGTCGTCGTGGTGGGGCTTGCGTGGGTCGATGATTTCTGGGGCTATGCCGGTAGAGCCACTCATGCCGGATAGGCCCAGAAGGAGACTCCAGACTAAATGGGATACCCGACGGAGTCTGCTGTCAGACTGTCGTGTGGTTGACGTTCAGACGTCATGCCGCACTCTAAACGTCCTTCTGCTGTAGCAGAAGGCGTATTGGAGTGCGAGGAAGTCCTCGAAGAGGAACTATGGCGAGCTCGGTGAGCACTCACCTGCCTCCGAGCGGGCAACTTAAGAGTTATTCTTTTGTTGCCCTCGCCGCTACAACGTAATCCCAGTAGGTACGTCGAGTTAGGTCACGTCTCTGACTCGACTGGGACCGTGGGTCTTGGCTTAACTGCCCGGACCGCGAGGAAGAAAACCTCTATAAAAATTTACCCCGAATCCCGTGTTCTGGTGTGTGACCAAGGGATGCATGGCTGATGGGTAGTTCAGTCGCAAGCACACCCCCAGCCAGGGACCTGCGGACCCCTCGGTTGGGCACAAACCTTCGCTTGCCCGGGTATTGGGGATCTCTGCCCGGGTGGACCTTTAGTTCTCCCCGACTCGTGGGTTTAATTATGGAAAGTGATAAATCTTTAAAAAATGTATACGATCGGAATCTTCAAACGACAACGGCAAATGAAAACGGACAATCGAATAGAAAGGAGAGGGAGAGGAAGAGGAGAGAAAGGAGGAACGCCAAGGGGCAGTTCCTAAAGGCAGACGACCAGATGTCTACCGAAGAGGAGGCTGTACCTGAAACGCCTATATCGGTGGGGCTCCCAGAAGTCGAAATGACTGCTGGGAGCAGAAGAACATCGGAACGCGTGCGTTCCAAGTCCGCCGTAGTTGTCGCGGGCGGCAGTTCCGGTGCGAGGACGGATGCACCGGAACCAATGGATGCGGATACGGAGGCAGACAACCGGAAACGCGAGCGCCCCCCTGGTTGCGAGAGCGACATCTCTCAGGAGATGTTGCCTCCTAAAATCCCGAGCAGCCATAGGGGGCGATCGCGAACCCCGGTGTCAGCCCCGTCGGGTTCCGTCTTTTGTAAGGCGGAATCCTACAGACGGGCTCGGGCTGACGGCGAACTGCAGGCGGAGGAGGATATCAGCGGTCTCCTGCTGAAGATCGGAGAGCCTGTGGAGGGGGGTTCAGTGCCCCAATCACCGACTTCATTACAGGAGAGGGCGCAGGCGGCAGTGGCCATTATAAACAAGGTGGCCACCAAGTCCGTCAACCTTAAGGGTCCCTTTGTCAGGGCCCTTAAGGACTCCTCTTCCGCAGTGGCGGGGGTCATAGAGACCCTAATCGGGGACGTGTCTCGCCTCCAGTCGGCCAACGATCGCCTGACGGGGCAGATGGCGGAGCTGAGCGCCCAGTTCGCCCAGTTCCGGGCGGATCACCCTGGGCGAGAGGACCCGGTCCCTACATCCCAGCCGGCCCCGTCTGCGTCCCAGCCGGCCCCGTCTGCGTCCCGGCCGGCCCCGTCTGCGTCCCAGCCGGCCCCGTCTCCGTCCCAGCCGGCCCCGTCTCCGTCCCAGCCGGCCCCGTCTGCATCTGCGTCGCAGGTGGCACCCATCATCCCCGGGGTATCCGACGTCGTCCTGCAGCAAATAATGCGGCAGATGCTCGAGGCGATGGGGCATCTGGTGGACGGACGGATCGCAGGTCTGGAGGCGAGGTTGCCTCCAGCCCCTGTTGTTCGGCCGCCGCTTGCGGCGCCAAAGCAGAAGGTTGCGTCGGCACCGACCCCGCTCCCAGTGGTGGGGGGTCGCGTGTCGTACGCGGCGGTGACGACGTCGGAACCAGCTCCTGTGGCTGCCCGAAAGACGCAGCAGGGAGCAAAGGCTCCAGCCAAGACAGCTGTGCCAAAGCCCAAAACGGTGGCAAGGGCTGGAGCGAAACGTCCTCCGCACCCCACCCCAACACCTCTGCCTGGCCCCTCCACATCTGCCCCCTCCAATGAGGGTTGGCAGGTAGTAGGGGGGGCTAAGTCAAAGAAGTCCCGACAGCGGGCCAAGAAGGCTGCCCAAAAGGCGGCCTCTGGCCCGCAATCGTCGTCGGTGGCCCGGGCCACTCCGAAGAAGCCGCGGAAGCTGCAGCCGCCTAAGACCGCGGCTGTAGTGGTCACGGTGTCACCGGAGGCGGCAAATGGAGGACTGTCCTACGCGGCCGTCTTTAAGACGGCCCGGGACTGTCTCGCCCCAGATTTTGGAGCGGCAGGGGTCCGCTTGCGTCTCGCCCAGACGGGAGCTCGGGTACTCGAGTTCCCTGGGGCCGATGGCGCAAAGACGGCGGACACCTTCGCCGAGAAGCTGAGGGGAGTCTTCGCAGCCACGGATGGTGTAAAGATCTCCAGGCCCACGAAATGCGCGGAGCTGCGCATTTCGGGCCTGGACGACTCCGTGACTGTAGATGATGTCCGAGTTGCTATCAAAGAGAAGACGAAATGCAACGCGGACAATATCAAGGTCGGCAACATCCGCCCCGGTCCAGGAGGGCTTGGCGCTGTGTGGGTCAGTTGTCCCGTGGCGTCGGCCAAAGTTTTGGGCGACGCCGGCAGGCTGCTCGTCGGCTTCGTTAGCGCCAGGATCACAGTCCTGGCGGCGAGGCCGATGAGATGCTATAAATGCCTAGCATCGGGACACACACGCGTCAAGTGTGACAGTTGTTTTGACTGCAGCGGACTTTGTTTCCGCTGCGGTCAACCGGGGCACATTGCTGCAGAGTGTTCTGCCGCCCCTCACTGCCCTGTGTGTGCGGCGGGCAATAAGCCCGCCAATCACCAGATGGGGCAGGGGGGCTGCAGGCCTCCCCGTGCTTCTCGGCAGACGTCGGGGGCTAGCCTAGCGACCCAGGCTGCCCTTGACGTTGCCCGTTCGTCAACGTTGACGCCCATGGAGGGGGTTGTAGAAACGATCCAGTAATGGATCAAATCTGCAACCTCCTTGTCCAGACGAACCTAAACCACTGTGCCGCGGCGCAGGATCTTTTTCTGCAAACCATGGCGCAGTGGTCGATTGGTGTTGCCGTAGTCGCGGAGCCCTACTTCGTTCCTCCCCGTCCAAACTGGATGGGTGACTGGGACGGCTCCGTGGCAGTCGTCGGTTCCGCGGCGGCTCATTCCCCGCCCTTATCGTTAAAAGACAAGGGCTCTGGATATGTTGCCGCCGAGTGGGGGGGGATCACCGTATACGGTGTATACTTCTCCCCCAACCGGAGTTTGAGCGACTTCGAGGTATTCCTTAACAGCTTGGAGACCTCGATGCGGCGATTAGCGTCTCGGCACGTCCTCGTGCTGGGGGACTTCAACGCAAAATCCATTGCGTGGGGGTCCCCCGGGACGGACGCCAAGGGCGAAGCCGTTGAGGAGTGGGCGGCTTCGGTGGGCCTCTGTTTGCTGAACAGAGGCTCCACCAACACGTGCGTGCGACAGCAAGGGGGGTCGATAGTGGACCTTTCGTTCGCTACCCCTGCTGTTGCCGCACGAGTAAGGAACTGGTGTGTCCTGGAAGAGGTCGAGACGCTCTCGGATCATCTCTATATCCGATTGGAGCTCTCCCGGTCCCAGGGCCCCAGTAGGGGTCACACGGCGCGGCATACATCCCGCTTTCCGCGGTGGGCTGTCGCCAAGCTCAATAGGGACCTACTAGAGGAGGCGGCCATTGTTCAATCTTGGCTGTCTCCACAGGCCCCGACCGAGGAGGTCGGCGTGGACGTGGGGGCTGGCCGTTTTCGCGATGCGATTACGCAGATTTGCGATACGGCCATGCCTCGCGTCCAAGGTCGTCGGCCTCCGCGGAAGGAGGTCTACTGGTGGTCCCAGGAGTTGGCGTACCTCCGTGCGGCCTGTACTCGTGCCCGGAGGTCCTACACCCGCAGCCGGCGACGCCACCGTGGAGATGGTGGCGGGGACCAGCTTCATGAGGAGTACCGCGAGGCGCGGAGGACTCTGAAGCTGGCCATTTGCCGCGCCAAGGAGGAGAAGAGAAAGGAGATGCTGGAGGGTCTCGACCGTGACCCCTGGGGTCACCCATACCGTGCGGTGCGACAGAAGCTCCGCACGTCGGGCCCCCCTCTTACCGAGACTCTCCAGCCCAGCTTCCTGCAGGAAGTGGTCGAGGGCCTTTTCCCGCAGCGGGCGGAGCACACACCCCCGTCGATGGCCTACGCGGTCGGAGACGACGGGGGTAGAGAGGACGATGTGCCGCCCGTTAGGGAATCGGAGGTTGGGGCGGCTGTTCTTCGGATCCGTTCTAAGAACACCGCCCCCGGGCCGGACGGTATACCAGCCCGAGTGATGGCCCGAGCCCTCGACCATATGTCGGACCGCCTCAGGGAAGTGTTGGACGCTAGCTTGGCGTCCGGACGCTTCCCCGAGTGCTGGAAATGCGGGAAGCTGGTCCTGCTAAGGAAGCCGGGACGGCCCGCTGATTCGGTCGCGGCCTATAGGCCCATAGTGTTGCTGGACGAGGCGGGTAAACTTCTTGAGAGGATACTCTCTGCCCGCATCGTCCGGCACCTCTGCGAGGTGGGGCCCGACCTGTCGGACGCCCAATTCGGATTCCGAGAGGGGCGTTCGACGGTCGATGCCGTGATGCGCCTTAGGGCCGTGACCGAAGAGGCAGTGAGCTGTGGCGGCGTGGTGTTGGTGGTGTCCTTGGACATCGCCAACGCCTTCAATAGTCTGCCATTTAGCTGCATCAGGGAAGCACTCCACTACCACGGGGTGCCAGAGTACCTGAGGCGGCTAGTGGCAGACTATCTAGAGGAGCGTACCGTCGTGTACGAGGACCGAGAGGGCGTCTTGAGACGGCGACCCATGTCGTGCGGCGTTCCGCAGGGGTCTGTCCTTGGACCACTCCTGTGGAACGTGGGGTACGACTGGGTCCTTCGAAGTCGTCTGCCCCCCGGGCTGGGTGTAATTTGTTACGCCGATGACACATTGGTCACGGCCCGGGGGGCGAACTTCCAAGAGGCGGCGTGCCTGGCCACCAGGGGAGTTTCTCTGGTGGTCGGGCGCATCGAGGCGCTGGGCTTACGGGTGGCCCTGGACAAGACGGAGGCCCTATTGTTCCATGGGCCCCGTCGTGGTCCACCCGCCGGCGCCTCCATAGAGGTCAACTCGGTCCTCGTACCGGTTCGGGCCCAGATGAGGTATCTGGGCCTGATACTCGACGGTAGGTGGCTCTTCGACGAGCACTTCCGACAGCTTGGTCCGAAGCTGGTCGACGCTGCCTCCGCCCTTGGGCGACTTTTGCCCAATTTGGGTGGAGCCAGCGTCGCAACGCGACTCCTATACACGGGGGTTGTCCGGTCGATGGCGCTGTATGGTGCACCGGTGTGGGTGGCGGCTCTGACTGCCCTAAATAAGGCCCGCCTCTGGCGGCCTCAGAGGGTATTGGCAGTCAGAGCCATAAGCGGATACCGCACGGTGTCGACCGAGGCGGCGTGCGCCCTGGCCGGAACACCCCCGTGGGATTTGGAGGCGGAAGTGCTCGCCGAAGTTTATCGACGGGTGGCTGAATATCGGGCGGAGTATGGCTATCGCCCTCCGCCCGAAGAGGTACGCGAGTGGCGTGAAGCCGCCCGTCGAGCCACGATGGCTCGCTGGTCGTTCCGGCTGGAGACTCCACGCGCTGGCTTTGCCGCCGTGGAGGCTCTCCAGCCGGTCATCCTCGAGTGGGCAGGGCGGCAGCACGGGACCCTTTCCTTCCGACTGACGCAGGTCCTTTCCGGGCATGGTTGCTTCGGGAAGTACCTGCTCTCGGTCGCTAGGAGGGAATTGAGTCCCGCCTGCCACCACTGCGACTGCAGTGAGGACTCGGCCCAGCATACGCTGGCGATCTGCCCTGCATGGGCGTCGCAGCGCCGGGCCCTCACTGCAGTCATCGGAGGAGATCTCTCGCTACCGGCCGTCATACGCTCCATGGCCGGTAGCGATAGCAGTTTTACCGCGGTCGCAACCTTCTGCGAAGATGTAATCTCGCAGAAGGAGGTGGCGGAGAAGGCCCGGGAGGACGATGTCCACTCGGACCCAATCCACCGCCGGCGAACCGGGCGGCGGAGGCGCGCCTATCAGCGCCTCATGCCGCCCTGAGTGTGGCCGCGGATGGTCGGGACGGGCTTTCCCCTCCATCCGCTCTAGTGGCCTCCCGCGAGGGGGCGACGTACGCGTGTGCCGTACGTCGCCTAATTGAGAGGATACCAGCAGACGGTGCCCGCTTCTGTGCGGGCAGGCGCTGGGTGGGGTCCGGATGTGTTAATAACTGCAGTTCCCGGACTCCTCCCTTCACAGGCGCAGAGTGGCACACCGTGTGGTTTTAGTCGGTTCGAGTCCGACACACCGCCCCGCCGCAAGCCCCGGTGGGGTGACGGTCCGAGGGGATTTCCACACGTTAAAAAAAAAAAAAAAAAAAAAGGTCTATATCCAGCAGTGGACTGTTAAAGACTGTTGATGTATTTTGTAACAGCCTGTATTATCTACCGTCTTGTTATAAACCTCGCTTTCTTTCCTCCTTAGATAGCTCGTGTCTAGCGACGCGATTTATCCTCTTGACCTCTCACATACGCATTACTTATATAGTTATTTATGTAATTGTTATGTATTCCTGTTATATTTTATTATTGTAATTCATTGGTTTTTGATTGTAAAATTTTAATAGGACGACTTTATATGTTTCGTGGTTAGATTTCTTACTTTTTACTGTTAGTATTGAGGCGGAGGTCTCAAGTTTTATTCCGCGCAAGACATGTATTGTGTTATGAGCATGATTCTTTGTTACTAGTGGTTGCCCGCGGCTCCGCCCGCGTGTATGTCGGTTATCACTGCAAATAGTAACTTATGTGTTATTCTGATGTATAAGCTATATTACTGTAAAGTTTCATCCAAATCCGTTTAGTAGTTTTTGCGTGAAAGAGTAACAAACATCCATCCATCCATCCATCCATACATCCATCCATCCATACTTACAAACTTTCGCTTTATATATAGTTTCACTTTTTAATTGTCACTTGTCGTTTGTCTTTGTCACTTGTCACTTGTCACTTGGCACTTGTCACTTGTCACTCGGCACTTGTCACTTGGCACTTGTCAATTGTCACTTGTCACTTGTCACTTGTCACTTGTCACTTGTCACTTGTCACTTGTCACTTGTCTCTTGTCACTTGTCACTTGTCACTTGTCACTTGTCACTTGTCACTTGTCACTTGTCACTCGTCACTTGTTACTTGTTACTTGTTTTTTTGTTACATGTTACTTGTCACTTGTCACTTGTCTCTTGTAACTTGTCACTTGTCACTTGTTACTTGTCACTTGTTACTTGTTACTTGTTACTTGTTACTTGTTACTTGTAACTTGTTACTTGTTACTTGTTACTTGTTACTTGTTACTTGTTACTTGTTACTTGTTACTTGTTACTTGTTACTTGTTACTTGTTACTTGTTACTTGTTACTTGTTACTTGTTACTTGTTACTTGTTACTTGTTACTTGTTACTTGTTACTTGTTACTTGTTACTTGTTACTTGTTACTTGTTACTTGTTACTTGTTACTTGTCACTTGTCACTTGTCACTTGTTACTTGTCACTTTTTAATTGTCACTTGTCGTTTGTCTTTGTCACTTGTCACTTGTCACTCGTCACTTGTTACTTGTTACTTGTTTTTTTGAAACAATATAATATATAACTTTATAATATCAGTATAGATCTGTTTGGTTCTGATTTATTCTATAACTAGCTGTTGCCCGCGGCTCCGCCCGCTTGTATGTCGGTTAACGCGACCAAGTAGCCTATGTGTTATTTTGATGTATAAGCTATATTACTGAAAAGTTTCATCCAAATCCGTCCAGCAGTTTTTGCGTGAAGAAGTAACAAACATACACACAAACTTTCGCCTTTATTCAATTAGTGTGATAATTTTTTTTTAGGTCATAATGTTAAGTTTTAAACATTTGCATGCCAAAACAAGGCAGAATATGGTATGATCAAAAACCAACTATGTTACACCTGGTACTTTTTTTTTTTTTTTTTTTACGTGTGGAAATCCCCTCGGACCGTCACCCCACCGGGGCTTGCGGCGGGGCGGTGTGTCGGACTCGAACCGACTAAAACCACACGGTGTGCCACTCTGCGCCTGTGAAGGGAGGAATCCGGGAACTGCAGTTATTAACACGTCCGGACCCCTCCCAGCGCTTGCCCACACAAAAGCGGGCACCGTCAGCTGTTACAATCTCAATTTAGGCGACGTACGGCACACGCGTAACGTCGCCTCCTCGCGGGTGGCCACTAGAGCGGATGGAAGGGAAAGCCCGTCCCGACCATCCGCGGCCACACTCAGGGCGGCATGAGGCGCTGATAGGCGCGCCTCCGATTGGGTCCGAGTGGACATCGTCCTCCCGGGCCTTCTCCGCCACCTCCTTCTGCGAGATTACATCTTCGCAGAAGGTTGCGACCGCGGTAAAACTGCTATCGCTACCGGCCATGGAGCGTATGACGGCCGGTAGCGAGAGATCTCCTCCGATGACTGCAGTGAGGTGCCGGCGCTGCGACGCCCATGCAGGGCAGATCGCCAGATGGAAGGGAAAGCCTGTCCCGACCATCCGCGGCCACACTCAGGGCAGCATGAGGCGCTGATAGGCGCGCCTCCGCCGCCCGGTTCGCCGGCGGCGGATTGGGTCCGAGTGGATATCATCCTCCCGGGCCTTCTCCGCCACCTCCTTCTGCGAGATTACGTCTTCGCAGAAGGTTGCGACCGCGGTAAAACTGCTGTCGCTACCGGCCATGGAGCGTATGACGGCCGGTAGCGAGAGATCTCCTCCGATGACTGCAGTGAGGGCCCGGCGCTGCGACGCCCAAGCGGGGCAAATCGCCAGCGTATGCTGGGCCGGGTCCTCACTGCAGTCGCAGTGGTGGCAGGCGGGACTCAATTCCCTCCTAGCGACCGAGTGCAGGTACTTCCCGAAGCAACCGTGCCCGGAAAGAACCTGCGTCAGTCGGAAGGAAAGGGTCCCGTGCTGCCGCCCTGCCCACTCGAGGATGACCGGCTGGAGAGCCTCCACGGCGGCAAAGCCAGCGCGTGGAGTCTCCAGCCGGAACGACCATGTGTCCATAGTGGCTCGACGAGCGGCTTCACGCCATTCGCGTACCTCTTCGGGCGGAGGGCGATAGCCATTCTCCGCCCGATACTCAGCCACCCGTCGATAAACTTCGGCGAGCACTTCCGCCTCCCAATCCCACGGGGGTGTTCCGGCCAGGGCGCACGCCGCCTTGGTCGACACCGTGCGGTATCCGCGTATGGCTCTGACTGTCAATACCCTCTGAGGCCGCCAGAGGCAGCGTCGACCAGCTTCGGACCAAGCTGTCGGAAGTGCTCGTCGAAGAGCCACCTACCGTCGAGGATCAGGCCCAGATACCTCATCTGGGCCCGAACCGGTACAAGGACCGAGTTGACCACTATGAAGGCGCCGGGGGGTGGACCACGACGGGGCCCATGAAATAGTAGGGCCTCCGTCTTGTCCAGGGCCACCCGTAAGCCCAGCGCCTCGATGCGCCCGACCACCAGAGAAACACCCCAGGTGGCCAGGCGCGCCGCCTCTTGGAAGTTCGCCCTCCGGGCTGTGACAAGCGTGTCATCGGCGTAACAAATTACGCCCAGCCCGGGAGGGAGACGACCTCGTAGGACCCAGTCGTATCCCACGCTCCACAGGAGTGGTCCAAGGACAGACCCCTGCGGAACGCCGCACGACATGGGTCGCCGTCTCAAGACGCCCTCTCGGTCCTCGTACACGACGGTACGCTCCTCTAGATAGTCTGCCACTAGCCGCCTCAGGTACTCTGGCACCCCGTGATAGTGGAGTGCTTCCCTGATGCAGCTAAATGGCAGACTATTGAAGGCGTTGGCGATGTCCAAGGACACCGCCAACACCACGCCGCCACAGCTCACCGCCTCTTCGGTCACGACCCTAAGGCGCATCACGGCATCGACCGTCGAACGCCCCTCCCGGAACCCGAATTGGGCGTCTGACAGGTCGGAGCCCACCTCGCAGAGGTGCCGGACGATGCGGGCAGAGAGTATCCTCTCAAAAAGTTTACCCGCCTCGTCCAGCAACACGATGGGCCTATAGGCCGCGACCGAATCGACAGGCCGTCCCGGCTTCCTCAACAGGACCAGCTTCCCGCATTTCCAGCACTCAGGGAAGCGTCCGGACGCCAGGCTAGCGTCCAACACCTCCCTGAGGCGGTCCGACATATGGTCCAGGGCTCGGGCCATCACTCGGGCTGGAACCCCGTCCGGCCCGGGGGCGGTGTTCTTGGAACGGATCCGAAGAACAGCCGCCCCAACCTCCGATTCCCTAACGGGCGGTACATCGTCCTCTCTACCCCCGCCGTCTATGACCGCATAGGCCATCGACGGGGGTGTGTGCTCCGCCCGCTCAGGGAAAAGGCCCTCGACTACTTCCTGCAGGAAGCTGGGCTGGAGAGTCTCGGTAAGGGGGGGGCCCGACGTGCGGATCTTCTGACGCACCGCACGGTATGGGCGACCCCAGGGGTCACGGTCGAGACTCTCCAGCATCTCCTTTCTCTTTACCTCTTTGGCGCGGCAAATGGCCAGCTTCAGAGTTTTCCGCGCTTCGCGGTACTCCTCATGAAGCTGGTCCCCGCCACCGTCTCCACGGTGACGTCGCCGGCTGCGGGTGTAGGACCTCCGGGCACGAGTACAAGCCGCACGGAGGTCCGCCAACTCCTGGGACCACCAGTAGACCTCCTTCCGCGGAGGCCGACGACCTTGGACGCGGGGCATGGCCGTATCGCAAATCTGCGTAATCGCATCACGAAAACGGCCAGCCCCCACGTCCACGCCGACCTCCTCGGTCGGGGCCTGCGGAGACAGCCAAGATTGAACAATGGCCGCCTCCTCTAGTAGGTCCCTATCGAGCTTGGCGACAGCCCACCGCGGAAAGCGGGATGTATGCCGCGCCGTGTGACCCCTACTGGGGCCCTGGGACCGGGAGAGCTCCAATCGGATATAGAGATGATCCGAGAGCGTCTCGACCTCTTCCAGGACACACCAGTTCCTTACTCGTGCGGCAACAGCAGGGGTAGCGAACGAAAGGTCCACTATCGACCCCCCTTGCTGTCGCACGCACGTGTTGGTGGAGCCTCTGTTCAGCAAACAGAGGCCCACCGAAGCCGCCCACTCCTCTACGGCTTCGCCCTTGGCGTCCGTCCTGGAGGACCCCCACGCAATGGATTTTGCGTTGAAGTCCCCCAGCACGAGGACGTGCCCAGATGCTAATCGCCGCATCGAGGTCTCCAAGCTGTTAAGGAAGACCTCGAAGTCGCTCAAACTCCGGTTGGGGGAGAAGTAAACACCGTAAACGGTGATCCCCCCCCCACTCGGCGGCAACATATCCAGAGCCCTTGTCTCTAAGCGACAAGGGCGGGGAATGAGCCGCCGCGGAACCGACGACTGCCACGGAGCCGTCCCAGTCACCCATCCAGTTTGGACGGGGAGGAACGAAGTAGGGCTCCGCGACTACGGCAACACCGACCGACCACTGTGCCATGGTTTGCAGGAAGAGATCCTGCGCCGCGACACAGTGGTTCAGGTTCGTCTGGACAAGGAGGTTGCAGACTTGATCCATTAATGGATCGTTTCTACAACCCCCTCCATAGGCGTCAAAGATGACGGACGGACGTCGCCGGAGGCAGCCTGGGTCGACTGGCTAGCCCCCGACGTCTGCCGAGAAGCGCGGGAAGGCCTGCAGCCCCCCTGCCCCATCTGGTGATTGGCGGGCTTATTGCCCGCCGCACACACAGGGCAGTGAGGGGCGGCAGAACACCCAGCAGCCACGTGCCCCGGTCGACCGCAGCGGAAACAAAGTCCGCTGCAGTCAAAACAACTGTCACACTTAACGCGTGTGTGTCCCGATGCTAGGCATTTATAGCATCTCATCGGCCTCGCCGCCAGGACTGTGATCCTGGCGCTGACGAAGCCGACGAGCAGCCTGCCGGCGTCGCCCAAAACTTTGGCCGACGCCACGGGACAGCTGACCCACACAGCGCCAAGCCCTCCTGGACCGGGGCGGAAGGTGCCAATTCTGACGCCGTCCGCGCCGCTTCCAGTCTTTTTCTGAATCGCAACACGCACGTCGTCAGTCGTCACTGAATCATCTGCCTGAAATCCTGAAATGCGCAGCTCTGCGCATTTGGTAGGCCTGGCGATCTTGACACCCTCTGTGGCTGCGAACACTCCCCGCAGCTTCTCGGCGAATGTGTCCGCCGTCTTGGCGCCTTCAGCTCCAGGGAACTCAAGGATTCGAGCTCCCGTTTGGGCGAGGCGCAGTCGGACCCCTGCCGTTGCAAAGTCCGGGGCTAGACAGTCCCGGGCCGTCTTAAAGACAGCCGCGTAGGACAGCCCACCGTTAGCCGCTCCGGTGACACCGAGACCACCACAGCCGCGGTTTTCGGCGGCTGCAGTTTCCGCGGCTTCTTCGGGGTGGCCCTTGCCACCGATTGCGACTGCGGGCCAGAGGCCGCCTTTTGGGCAGCCTTCTTGGCCCGCTGTCGGGACTTCTTTGACTTAGCCCCCCCGACTACCTGCCAACCCTCATTGGAGGGGGCAGACGTGGAGGGGCCAGGCAGAGGTGTTGGAATGGGCCCCGGCTTCGGCACAGTCGGTTTAGCTGGAGCCTTGGCCACCTGACGGCGCCTTTGAGGAGCCGCAGGAGCCGGGGCCGACGTTGCTGCCGCGTAGGACACGCGACCCCCTACAACGGGAAGAGGGGTCGGTGCCGACGCGACCGGCTTTGGTGTCGCAAGTGGCGGCCGAACAATTGGGGCCGGAGGCAGCCTGGCCTCCAGGCCGGCCGTACGTCCCTCCACCATGCGCCAGCATGCGTCCAGGATGGCACCAAGCTGGGCGTCGGTAATCCCGGTGCCAGCAGGAGCCAGCCGCGATGCAGACGCAGATGGGGCTGGCTGGGACGCAGACGGGGCTGGCTGGGACGCAGACGGGGCCGGCCGAGACGCAGATGGGGTCGGCCGCGATGTAGACGGGGCCGGGGCCGGAGCCAGCCGGGACGCAGACGGGACAGGGGCCCCACGCTCAGAGCGCTCCGCCCGAAATACGGCAAATTGAGCGCTGAGCCCGGCCACCTGCTCCGTCAATCGGGCGTTGGCCGCCTGGAGGCGAGCCACGTCCCCGGCTAGGGTCTCCACGACCTCAGAAACGGCAGAGGAGGAGTCCTTCAGGGCCCTCACAAACGGGCCCTTTAGGTTTACCGACTTGGTGGCCACCTTGTGGATGATGGCCACCGCCGCATGCGCCCTCTCCTGCAAAGAGGCCGGTGATTGGGGCACTGAAACCCCTTCCACCGGCGTCCCGATTGTAAGCAGGAGACCAGCGATCTCCTCTTCCGCCTGAAGTTCCCCGTCCGTCCTGGCTCGCCTGTAAGACTCCGCCTTAGAGAAGACGGAGCCCGACGGGGCCGAGACTGGGGTCCGTGACCTCCCTCTGTGGCTACTTGGTACTTTGGGAGGCGGGCACTCCTGGGATGTTTCCACGTCCGTAGCAGTGCTACCGCGCTTCCGGCTATCGCCGATCTCCACCTCCACGACATCCATTGCGACAGTTGTCGCACCGGAGCCACTGGAGCCGGTCGGAACAGCTGATCTCGATCGCAGACGTTCCGATGTTCTTCGGCTCCCAGCAGTCAGGTCGACTTCTGGGAGCCCCACCGCTGCAGGCGTTCCTGCTGCAGCAATCTCCTCAGTGGAGGAGTGGGCGTCCGCCTTTCGGAACTGACCTCTGCTGTTCCGCGTCTGCCTTTTATTCTCCGTTTCCGCGTCCTTCGCGATATTTTGGTTGCCGGATTTACCGCTCGGCAACGGGCGTGTTTGACAGTGAATGCCCCCCCCATAATACGCTTGGGGGCTGCCGGAGCCGACTGGCTCCGGAAGGGATTCCCCAGACGCGTCGCGTCTAGGACCCTCCTGGGTAGGTTTTTCCCTAATATTGTCCATTGTCATATTTTTTCGAAGTTTAATGTCCTCCGACAGAGGACGCCCTTGGCACTGGACTCCCTCCAGCGATTCAGTTCATTGCCAGGCGTCAGAGCGTGAGCTTAGGGTATTTTTTATAGAGGTTTACGTCCTCGTGGCTTCGAAGAGCCACCGGTCCTGTCCGTTCAGGATTACGGCTGGGCCGGACGGGGTCTGCACCAGACCGGATCCGTCCGCCCCCTGTCCCTCTCGGAACTACTGGCACTCTAATACGCCCTCTGCTAGAGCAGAGGGACGTTTAGAGTGCCCCACACGGCAGTCTGTAAAGACTCCGTCTCGTATCCCATTTAGTCTGGAGTCTCCTTCTGGGCCCATCCGGCATGAGTGGCTCTACCGGCATAGCCCCAGAAATCATCGACCCACGCAAGCCCCACCACGACGACAACGTAGGGATACATTGGGGGGATGTTACATCTGGTACTAAGTTAACCTATGTTCTATGCAAATAAATTTCATTTCACTAAGTGTGAAGTATGGATAAGTTGATCGCGGTAATTCCATTGAGACAAACACGAGCTAAATATCGGAAAGTTTACCTCAATAACATCTCGAAGTGATTAATCCCTGTGCGTATGCTAACAACGTATGTATTCTAATAAGTACGCAGGTAGCAAACAGATATTACACGGCTTTTAATTTGTTGCATTTGAATCGGATATTGTACACTTTTTCATTGGTTCAAATTGTTGTTTTCGCGTAACCTCATTTTTTCTAAAATAAATGTAGCCTTAGTTACTTCTTCTAACATTGTCTTCTAACATCAGCTATCTGCCAGTGAAAGTTCCGTAAAAATCGGTCCAGCTGTTTCTAATATACAAACCAAGACGGACAGATAAAAAAAATGTTTTGATGTAGGTAAATATCGTAGGTATATACTCTCATTTGTATTAATGAGAAGTTGTTCATATAAAATCACAAACAGACACTTTGTAAAAGCTTTTATTTAGTTTCACCCGTCCCGATGTTTGTCTGTAATCAAATTTTGCAAGTTAAATTTGATTCACTACCCGATTACAGGCGGCCCAACACCCACTGCGCATCTTATGACTCTTGAGTTGTAGACTTTCAGATCTTCGCCGGTTGTCACTTACCATCAGGTCTGTTTGTTTGTTTGCCTTCTCAATCAAGGATAAATACAGTTTCAACACACACACAAGTGAAGCTAATAAAATCGAGTTAAAAGCTCTGAGTTTTCAGCGTTGCACAGACACCCCGCAGCATTTAGCTGAGATGGTGACCCGTTCTGGTCCACATTTCTTTTTATGTAATTGCTCCTGTGTCTAATCTACTCGTATACAAGTCAATAAAATTGAAAGTTCTGTTTTTAGGGTTCCATACCTCACAAGGCAATAAAAAGTTATGAATTTCTTTTTAAATTTAAACGGTTTTGTATGATGTAATGTACTTTTTTTTTCATGGATTAGGCCGGCAAACGAGCAGACGTATCGCCTGATGGTAAGCGATTACCGCCGCCCATGGACACCCGCATCATCGAGGCGTCACAAGTGCGTTACCGGCCTTTGGGGGATTGGGGGGGAAAAGGGGGAGGGGTTGGGGTATGGGCCTCCGATATCCTCACTCACTCGGTGAAACACAGCGCAAGCACTATTTCACACCGGTTTTCTGTTAGGCCGTGGTAGCACTCCGGTAGAGCCGGCCTATTCATGCCGAAGCGTGGCTCTTCCACGGTTTAAAAGCTACTAAAGCGGTACTAAAAGCACATTTGTACATGGTTTTTAAGTTGATAAGCTTCTGAATGTAAACTTTTTTAACTGGTGTACAATAAAGTTTATTCTATTCTATTCTAAAAGCTGAAAAATAATTCGGTAGGTCCCAGGTTCCAGTCATCACATCCCTCTCCCTCATGAATCTAAAGCGTTGATCAGACAAAAAAAATAAAATCGTTAGGCGTAGCGTAAACTGAGTTGACTGGATGGAAACACGGGCACAACGATTTTATTTTTTTGTCTGTTTAATGCCTTACTTGTCTGCTCAATGCCTTAGAGATTCATACAGCACATTCATAGGAAAAATTGCAAAAAGCAAAAATTTTACTTATATACCTACTCCTACAGGTTTGTACGGAACTCTCGGTGCACGAGTCCGACCCCCACTTGGACAGTTTTTTTTTCATTCTTTATCGATTACATATATCCTACTAATAATATAAACCCGAAAGTTTGTAAGTATGGATGGATGGATGGATGTTTGTTACTCTTTTACGTTAAAACTACTGAACGGATTTGGATGAAACTTTACTGTAATATAGCTTGTACAGTAGAATACACAAGAACACCCAGACTCACAACAAAAATTTGTGGATCACACAAAGTGCTGGGATATGGGAATATGGGATTTGAGCAAAAGTACTGGGCCAACCGTGCAGTTAACTAATCATTTTTCATATTATTTAACCCTATTGTCTGTTCTGTAGGTTCAATAATGATTTTGCGGCCTGCTCCATCGATCCATCGTTGCGATCGGTAATATGAGGCGATTTGTGAACGATCTGAAGGGTTTCCAGATCCATGCAGGAGAGGACCCATTTTTGTTTGTTTGTAAACAATGACCTCTGAAATCACTGAACGAATGGAAAACACAATTCCTAGTCACCACTAATTAAGATAGCTTAGCCACAATATTTAACAACAAATACGTTAAAACAAATAGAGTTGATCAAATGATTTAGGTAGTTTCCTAGAATGACACACACAAACCGGCTGACACGGCAGCCGACTCATTTTCACATCGTAATAAAGGAAATGTTCTGTAAAAGAACCGCGAGATTGTCATGACGTTACCTTTAGTGAAGTGAGTCACCGATGGCCGACAGGTTTTCAGACCGCAATGCATGTTTTTACTTTAGTTAGATTTCTAGCTCTTTAACTCAGACGGAAAATTTTGACGTGTGTCTGTGACTTTATACGAAAAATTTATATCAATATTTCAGACATCTAACAGTCCCAAACTAAGCAGGCTTGTGTTATGGGTACTAGATAACTGATATAAATACTTAGATACTTTTTTTGTAAATACATACATATACCTACTTAGAAAACATCTAAACTCCGAAACAAATATTAGCAGATCATACAAACATTTGGTCCGACCCAGAACCCGAACCCAAGGCCTCAATCACAATTAGTCGCTTAAACTACCAGTACGGCCATCGATGCAGTCACATCTTCCAAAGCAGCTCATTGAGAATTTAAGAAAAAGTTCTTGCAAGATTTTACTTGTCTGATTGCTAAATTTTTTGATAAGGATCATTACGTAGGGTGACCGTTCTTAGCATATTGAGTCCCCTCCATACCTCGGAGAGCACGTAAACCGGTAGGTTCAAGTTGTGCAATTGACTGCCTCGGTGGCGCAGTGGTAGCATATGCGACTGCTGTGCTTGAGGTCTGGGGTTAGATTCCCGGGTCGGATCAAATGCTTGTATGATATACAAATATTTGTTTCGAAGTTTGAGTGTTTTATAAGTATAATATTGTATGGTTTTACAAAAAAAAGAGATGTATTTATATCAGTTGTCTAGTTTCCATAACACAAGCTCTGCTTAGCTTGGGACACTGGATGGCGTTGTATGTTAGATGTTCGAAATATTTATTTATTTAAATATATAGCATAAAATAAACATCTTTGGCATTGGTTTTTTTTAAGTTGTATCTGCGCCAAAATGACTCTATTCTGCCTGATGGAAAGCATGAGCAGATTCTAAGAGTGGTGATCACTATCCTCAATGCGAATAAGGACATTGCAGCATGTTGACCCACACTATGACCGCCTAGTAAGATGCTTTTATACGCCCCGCTTAAAGGACCCGGGATCATAGTGGGAGGGAAACACGTGCGCTGGAAGTGAGTTTCAGGTTTTGACCGCTCGGCACAGGAAGGACGAACCGAAGCGATGAGTACGAGATCGTATGTCTACCACTCTGAAGCGGTGACTTCCAAGGCCGGCACGTGTTGTCCTGTAGAGGAAAGGAGAAGGGGGACTAGTTGGAGGAGCTCTTGAGAACACTCCCCATGAAAAGGCGATAGAGGACTGCCATAGAGGTGATATCTCTACGCAACTGCGAGAAGAACCCTCTCACCTTGTTTAAAACAACTAGCTTCCGCGATGCCGCTTTAGTGACACTCTCAACGTATTCGCGTGGGTTGAGATCTCGGCAGATATCCATGCCCAGGATATCGAGCCTACCTTGTAATGCCATTTGAGTGTTCTGAAAAGTGGAAAGGGAAAGAAATGGAGACTTTTTGGCAGAGAACGCGCAACACTGTGTTTTCTTGGCATTGAACTCGACCAGGTTCTCACATTTTGAGAAATGCGGCCCAGAACATGGTCGAGTTGAACGACAAGCTCCTGTCGTTTTTCCTTGATATCTGCAAGCTTAGCTGTAGGGTGTCCAAAATATCGCCCATGAACTGTGCTGTCGTCTGCATAGCAATGAATGTTGCCAAGAGCTAACATGTCTTTGATATGCAGAAGAAACAGTATGGGCGACAGGACGGAGCCCTGCGGAACTCCGGCGTTAATCGGCGAAAATTGTTTCGGGCAGTTGGAGCCCTAGAGAGTCCGACAACAAAAAAAATCAACAGTCTTCCTGTAAAACTTCGATATCGCCTAGTACTTGTGATGTGGAGGTCTGATAGTAGTCGATCCACCTAACAAATTGAAGGTCAATCGTATTGTAGTATACTAAGAGCCGTCCTAATGTAGGAAAAATACTCGGAAGGAAAATTCTCATTAGGTAATAATGCTAACCGTCAACATTAATTAAATACAAAAAAAAAAACAAAAAGTAATTAAGAATTAATGTCAGAATAAACAATGAACCCGCAGATGAATCACGTCTGTATTAAATCATATTCGTTGCTTCTGGTTTAAAATATTGACATGCGGGCGTCGAACGGACAAGCCCAAGGTTTGCGGTGACGCTGCGGACTTCCCTCACTGACTAACTAACTTCAGTTGTGATAATGGCAATCGTACTTTTCTTGATGAATGAGGCAGGTTGTCACTGGCCCAACCTAGAGATATATTACAATAAATTATAATAGCTTGTCACATACACGGCCAACTCGGCTAAGCCTATACTGTGGTAACCAGGTTAACACAACAACACTGCCACCCATTGTGCTTTTATTTTTGCTGATTCTGTGAAAATTGCTTCAGATCTCCGGCTCCTCAGGGATGCAGGAGCCAGGAGTATGTAACGTTTTTCCTAAAAACCATCAAAAGTCAAACTCTAGCGCCCTGCTCTGGGAAGATCCGGGCATTCTAATTGCAGGTCCTCCCCGAATCGACGCGATGCCTTATCAGGCCCACTCCCGAGGAAAAAATATTTCTCCCCTCAATTCCGACGTGGCAACGATCGCAGTTTAATGCAATCAGGCCGCTATTTCATCCCCTGGCCATACCTACTAGGACATAATAGGACTCAAATAGAAACGAAAGAACAATTTCGAATAGAATAAAATCTATTGTACATCAGTTAACACAGTTACATAGGGGAGCATAACAATATAATGACAATGTAAAAATGGCGGCCTTATCGCTAAAAAGCAATGTCTTACAAGCAAGCTTTGGATGGACAAATCGACTTTAGAAAGACAAATTCATGGGTAGTTTTGGTGTTAAAAATAAAGAAAATAATTGACGTCATGTAGATATGAGTACATACATGAAAAAATAGTTTTTAATACACATTAATTCAAATAAATAAAAAGCGGCCAAGTGCAAGTCGGACTCGCCCATGAAGGGTTCCGCAGCAGCAAGTAACATAATATAATTTTTATTTTATATTTTTTATTTGTGTTGATTGAATGAAAGGTAAATTGCAGTTTACGATTTATAACGTATTAAAAAAAACTACTTACTAGATTTCGTTCAAACCCATTTTCGGTGGAAGTTTACATGATAATGTCCATCATATATTTTTTTTAGTTTTATCATTCTCTTATTTTAGAAGTTACAGGGGGGGGGACACATTTTACCACTTTGGAAGTGTCTCTCGCGCAAACTATTCAGTTTAGAAAAAAAATATATTAGAAACCTCAATATCATTTTTGAAGAACTATCCATAGATGCCCCATTTATACCTCACTAGCAAACCCGGCGAACTCCGTTTCGCCACCAGATGGCTTCGTTTTATGTAACACTTTCCCGCTTTTCTGTTGAAAATTTTTCTTCAACTTTCAAGATCTGAATAAAATATCTAAAGAAATCGCAACAATAGTTAACCCAATAATCAATAGCAATATCAATAATCAATAATAAGGTAATATCTAAAACTTAACGGGTATTTTTCCCTTTAATTATCCTAAAATTGTCATGACAGTTAGTGGAGTACTACAGGGGAAAGCACGGTAAAAAAACGCGTCGAGTACATTGCCTCACAGGTGGCGTAGAATCGCGATATCTCAGGAATGGTAACTCTTAGGAAAACTCATGAAGACTATTTTTGTAGAAAATTTTAACATCTACAACTTTGTCTAAGTTTTTTGTTGATAAAACTTACTGTTTTCGAGAAAAATCCAAAAAACCTCAAATATTTGACATTTAAATTTTCAACCTTTCTATTTTTTATTTTATTATCTGCATTAGGGAACCAATTTGGCAGCCTCTCTTTTTCTCCGATTTTATAAATAAGGATGAGTTGATGAGTTTCTTAATTTGGTTGTTTTTCTTACATATTTGCCACTTCATACATGTAAGTATGCACCGAATTGGAAGATTCTATTTCTATTTCCTGTTTGGTGGTTGATTTTAAGAAGGTTCTGAGGTGATATTTGTAATTACACGTTTAGGATGAAGTTCATCATGAAGTTGGTACATTGATTCCAGTTATATTTTAATGATCGATGACTTTCCGGGTGTTGTGAAAGAGTCAATATCCATGCACGGCCTGTGCTTCCTGCTACAATCAACATATCTTCGTGTTTAAAAAGGTCTCTTGTTCTTTATTTTTATATCCATAGTATTTTTAATATATAAAGCTAAAGAATTTGTTAAACGTGCTAATTTCAGGTCCGATTTAAAAAAATATTTCAGTGTTAGATAGCCCATTTATCTAAAAAGGTTATAGGATAAATATCATTACGTTTATACCAATAGGAGCGGAACACCAATGAAGAATGTTACAAAAACGGGGGAAAATTACAGCTTCGGGCAATAAGAGACGTAAACAACGTTGCGTGGGTCAGCTAGTTGTGTTTAATATAAAATAAGGATATAACTGTTTGTGTCATAATCATCATATTATCAGCCGAGAAACGGCTGCTGTTGGAAATATTTCCACGAAATACGGTTCTGAGTTGCCCATATTCAACTGCTTCCCGCGACCCTGCTCCACTAGACAAGTTGACATTCAGGAAACGAAAGAGTAAGTTTGAAAATCAACAAACGTATGGGAATAGCGTCATCTCAACGCTAAGTCACGTGGTCGAAAATCTGATATTAGCCAATGTAACAAGAGAAATTAGGTATTAGCGATTATAGAAAGAAATTCTAGGCGTAACACTTGCATCTTGGCTGGACAGCGGATCACCACATTTATATTTTTTTTTTTGAAAATGAATCGCAGCTAGCCTTCGATCAAATATATTATAGATGCACAGTTCCATACAAAACTAAACAAAATACTGGCCACGCTTCTATACGTACTTAGGTACATGTATACCACTTGAGATAAAGCGAAAAAAGTCCTGAACAGCTTAACCTAATGTTAACTTTAAGCAATTGACGTACGGACGGAAATAAATCCATATTAAATTCACTACATATTACCTTTTAGTTTGATGACAGGATAGGACAATACAATTTTATGACTCTTTCAAAAATCAGAAAAAAAACAACACATGCCCAAAAACAAGTGTATTGAAAAATTAAACAATGTATTACAATAAAGCACATCTATTATGTGCTTTATTGTAGTACAAAGAATGACGAGAGTTACATTCAACTGACATTAAATAGTGTGTTCCCGTCTTATCGCTTCTATTTGGAACCATTGGAACATAGACAAAATGAAGTTGCTTTTCGATTTAAAAAAAATACGGTAGTTGGATGGACCAAAAAATAATTAATTCTTCACACAATTTTTATTTCTTCTTTTGATTCTGATAGCTAAAAGTTTGAATAGAATTTTATTATAAATTATAATAAGTATTAATTTAATATTGAATATTCCACTCAGATATTAGACCTTCTATACCTACGTGCCTGTATTTATACATATTATATTGCAATGTTCCATAAGTTGGACTATATCTAAACTATAATCATCAAATATATTTTATATTCCAACTTAAATGATTTTCAGATATTTACGAACGGACATACATATAATTTTAAATTTTGGCAATCACGTTTAGAATCTGGTATAGACCAACATTTATAAAATATTTTGCAATTTTGACAAAAATACATACATGCAGATCGAATTAATAACCTCTTTTTTTAAAGTCGGTTAAATATTCTAAGTAGATTATTATACCTACCTGTAAAGTTGGTTGGGCTGTCTTTTTTATTCTCCTGAATTCTTTTTCTATTTTGTACATATCATCTTCACAACAATGGTTGGAACACACCACACTAGATGTATTTGGTTTATATAAATTTTGGAAAACAAAAACAAATCTTTAATTAACCTAAAAAAATAATTGTAAAGGCGACTCCGCCATTATCCTACTGACTTTGTTCGCTAGCACTAGGCTTGTCTTGTTTTCTCTTATGAGCATCGCCCGTGAGTGTGAAAGGGATAGATGCGTACATTAGAAGCCGTTGTAAATCACAAATTTTATCAAAATATTCATAAAACTAGCCTTAAAGCTTAACGAAAATACACCAATATGTTAGAATAAATATAAACTTACTGAAAATATGATATTCCATCCTTCTTTTGCACTTTTAGAGTGTAATTATTACATTTGTTTACTACGCACTTCGGCATTACTAATTGTGTAAACACGAGCGCGGCCACCAAGCGAATGAGAGCGAAACAAGGCATATTGTTGTTTTATGCCTTATTTTGTCGGTGCCATTTTTGAAGCGGCAACAGTGCATCTATGATATATTTGATCGAAGCAGCTAGCGTAATTTATCGCCTGGTAACCCCCTGCATACTTAATTTCACGAAAATCATTGGAGCCGTTTCCGAGATTCAGTTAATACTTTGTGCATTGTGCACTCGTCCTTGTATCGGTGGACTTAAATATTAATAATCATTCAGTCACTCCTCCATGTTACTCAAACTGTACCTCAAATTAAGACCATTTAAAAAACCTAATTTTAATTACATATCTGCAAGTAGGATCATGAATCTATCGGATATATTTTCCTTGGAGCCCTTTTCCCAAACCAGGTTGGGGTCGGCTTTAAGTCTACTACGATACGACTGAACTTGGATTTGTTACTTAGAGTAACTGCTATCAGATCTATCCATATAGCCACTCAAGTGCTATCATTTTTTTTTGTATGGCCCTACCAAAATGACTTTACTCTGCCTGATGGAAAGCATTAGCTGAATCCAAGAGTGGTGGTCACCATACTCATTGCGAATGCAGACAATGCAACAATGCAGCATGGTGACCCACACCATGGCGGCCTAGTGATGCTTCTGCATCGGCTTCTAGTCTCGCACTCACCAACGAAACACGACAGCATGAACGCAGTCAATTTAAGGTGATCTTCTGTACGAGGGTAGAACCGTCCCGGTCGAGCCGGCTCAACCGTGCTGAAATCACATGGCTCTTCTACCTACCACTCCTTTTGGATCGAAATTTCAATTATTCATATATTAATATAATAATTGTTATTTTCACGGGAATTAACGCGATCACTTATTTAAAGATATTACATATACCTCTGATTTGCCTGACGTTTCGACCAGGTTGCACTGGCCGTGGTCACAGGCTGACTGGCTCAGCGGCGCACGCCCTCCGTCGTCGAATCCGTGAAGTAGAAGGTTCTTCATCCACCCGCACATTTTCGATATTACTGATAAAATTGTTTCGCCATGTACCGTCACATACCACACTAACAGGGTCCCTATTCTGTAAGCAAACCGATGTGTTCCTATTCTGGTGTTTATCCGACTGCGCTTCTCCTACTTACGATCTTGCAAAGCACGTTGCTGCAGTATTGCAACCACTTGTAGGCAAAACACCGTCTTTTGTGAAAGACTCACGGCACTTCATACAAATCATAAAAGATCTCACGTTGGAACCGGATTACGTCATGGTGAGCTTTGACGTGGAGTCGCTTTTCACTAGAGTAAGAAATACTCCATTCCGACAGTATACACACCAGGCATAAAGGTTCACAACATCGTCGGCACACCGAAGAATATATTGCCACTACAAACTCCGGGTGTTTATAAAATAGACTGCAGCTGCGGAAGTTCCTACATAGGCCAAACGAAACGGACTATTGCTGAAAGGGTCAAAGAACATATCGCTGCTGTGAAGAACCGACAGACGAGCAAATCTGCGATTGCAGAACATGCACTCGATGCAGGCATCAACCAGTGGATTGAATTTCACCGCACGCAAGTCCTCTCCACCGAACGTCACGTTTATTCAAGAGTTGTACGCGAAGCGATTGAGATTAAAAAGCATAAAACTTTCAATCGGGAAGATGGTTTTAAATTATCTACAGCGTGGAATCCAGTGTTAAAAAACATACCACCTCGCTTTTCTGCGCAGTCGGATCAACACCAGAATAGGAACACATCGGTTTGCTTACAGAAAAGGGACCCTGTTAGTGTGGTATGTGACGGTACATGGCGAAATAATTTTATCAATAATATCGAAAATGTGCGGGTGGATGAAGAACCTTCGACTTCACGGATTCGACGACGGAGGGCGTGCGCCGCTGAGCCAGTCAGCCTGTGACCACGGCCAGTGCAACCTAGTCGAAACGTCAGGCAAAACAGAGGTATGTAGTACCTTGAAATAGTGATCGCGTTAATTCCCGTAAAAATAATAATTATTATATCATGGAACGCGAAAGTTTAAAAGTTAGTACCGAACCGCTGAAGCTAGAATCCTGAAATTTTGCATGTAAGTTCTTTATATAACGTAAGTGAGCATTAAGAAAGGATTTTTTGAAATTCCACCCCTAAGGGGGTAATCTTTATATAAAAGAGTAAGGTGACTGACTGACATACCCAGAGATCAACGCACAGCCCGAACCGCTGAAGCTAGAATCCTGAAATGTTGCATGTAGGTTCTTTATATAACGTAAGTGAGCAATAAGAAAGGAATTTTTGAAATTCCACCCCTAAGGGGGTAAATCAGGGGATAAAAGTCTGCTTGAGCGAAGCCGCGTGTAAAAGCTAATTAACTCATAAGACATTGGACTACACCATTGTGCTAATATTTTGAAATATTCTTTTTACACCGTTTACAATTTCTGTTACATTTGTTTGACTGCCTCGTTGGCCTCGCGGTTGGCGTGTGCGACTGCTGATCATGAGGTCTCGGGTTCGATTCCCGGGTCGGACCAAATGTTTGTATGATCTATAAATATTTGTTTCGGAGTTTGGGTGTTTTCTATGTATAATATGTATGTATTTACAAAAAAAAAAGTATATATGTATTTGTATCAGTTGTCTAGTACCCATAACACAAGCTCTGCTTAGCTTGGGACTAGATGGCGTTGTGTGTTAGATGTCCGAAATATTTATTATTATTATTGTCTGTCTGTCAGTCGGTCTGTCTGTCTGTTTGTTCCGGGTAATCTCTGGAACGGCATGACTGATTTTGACGGGACTTTCACTGGCAGATAGCTGATAATCTAAGGAGTAACTTAGGCTACTTTTTTTAGACTAGCTTTGTCCCCCGGTTTAACTCGCGGTACGACAAAAATCGCGGGTAACACCGCGGGGTTGAGCGAGTACCTAAGTATTTTTTGAAATAATTTAAAAATTAATCTGTAATACTTACCTATCATAATGTAGTACCTAATAAATATTAATACCTAAACTGAAATAAAAGTATCTTGTGATGCTTGTAATGCTTTTTTTGCATTAAGTTGTTTCCCCGCTCAGGTGGAATGAAAAGTTACGGTTAAATACGTTAAAAAAAAACGTTAAAAAAATACGGTTGAAAAGCAACTTTGCACTCTTGTATAACAAATAACTATTACGTAAGTTTTGTTTCCACGTGCAGACGGCACAATGCCAACACTGCGCAGCCGTCTGATACTCGACCTATCATTCGCTAAAAGACTGGACGTCCGTGCGATCAAATCGTACCTTCACTCTGAAATATTTTCTCTATTTTCGTTGCAAATATTAAATATTACTATTCGCACCACCTTTAACCACCTTACCCCATCACAACACTCGCTGTTGACTCCAGAATTTACATGCAGATATTGCTTAGATAGATTGGGTGGATGCAACCAGTTCATTAGTACTCGTACAATAACATTAATTTTAAAAAATCCGACATCTACGACACACAACGCCATCTAGTCCCAAACTAAGCAGAGCTTGTATTATGGGTACTAGACAACTGACATAAATACATATTTTACTTTAGTTTTGGAATTACATAAGTATTATATATAAAAAACCCAAACTCCGCAACAATTTTTTGTACGTCTTACAAAGAATTGGGTCGACCCGGGAATCGAACCCCAGACCACAAGCACAGCAGTCGCATACACTACCACTGCGCCACAGAGGCAGTCGAACGATGTACCGACACGTCCACCCGTAAGCGCGCGCGCTATACTGAATGTATACCAAGCGTGTGGATGCACCGCAAACTGTTTGCCGAATACCCTTGATCTGTGAAGAAAACCCAACACCGACTCCGAACAGTGGCGAACACAAACAAGAACAGGCAAACACGTACAAACACCTATCCACATGTCCATGTTTGCCGTTTGTTGTTTGCTGTTCGCCATTGTTTGCCGAGCGTGTGGATTAAGCTTAGGAAGGATATAATAGGCTACTCTGTACCGCGATAACACGGGGGTGGAGCTGCGGAGAAAATCTAGTCCTCAATAAAAAGGTAGAAAATAATAATAAAATTACGATAATCGAGATAACTTTATTGAAGTAACAAAACACAAAAAAAAACTTCAAAACATTATATTTCTTTTTGCCACATATTTTTTTGGGGTCCTCAAATTAAGAATCGGGCAATACTGTTGGCGTTGTCTCCAGATTCGAATTTGTAGTTGCTGCACCTGCCTCTGGATCTATAGTTGTGTCAGTATTCCCGGCAGATGAAGTGTCCGCCTCATCAGTTCCTTGAGTTGCATCAGACTCTGAGAATGGTGACCAAAGATCATTTCTTTTAGCACAAAAAAAAGTAAAAACTAAAACCCAACTACGACAAAAAACGACGCTGAAAAAGTATAAAACAAGTTTGAAAAGCCGTAGTCACACGTTGTTAAAGTGTTATGGTGCGTTTCTATGTAAAATTATTTAAAATGTTTTGGTGCTGTTTTTAATATATAATTGTATATATATTTGAAACGTACACGTAACGCCCTTTCCAATGATACCAAACACGGCATATTTATCTCAAATTTAATTTTTAATACAGTACTTTATGTCGGCTAGAGGGCGCCACATTAGATTCAGTGACACGTCATATAGCCTATAACCAGCAGACGATCAAGACGCTTCTAACGATACCTCATTTGTCCAGGTCTAATAAGCAGTTAAGGAGCTATGAGGGAACAAATGAACATACATAAATAGCCTGTCAAAATCATAACCCTCCTTTGGCTTTGCCGTAGTCGAGTAAAAAGTAAAGTATTTTGTAAAACAACTGGAAAAAGCAACTACAACACGACTTCATCTTATATTACTATTGGTATTTACGTATAAATGTATATAAATTAATATGTATTTAGTAATAGGTGTGTATAGGTTTATAGTGTATAGTAGGTTTTAGTTCTTAGCAATAATGAAATTAATTTTGAAATAGTAACTAATATATAATTGCATATTGTATCTTTACATTCATTTTTAGTTTCTATGGTTCCTCAAAAATGAAATGGAATATAAATATAAATATAATATAAATATTTCGGACATCTAACACACAACGCCGTCTAGTCCCAAGCTAAGCAGAGCTTGTGTTATGGGTACTAGACAACTGTGATACAAATACATATATACTTTTTTTTTTTGTAAATACATACATATTATACATAGAAAACACCCAAACTCCGAAACAAATATTTGTAGATCATACAAACATTTGGTCCGACCCGGGAATCGAACCCGAGACCTCATGATCAGCAGTCGCACACGCCAACCGGGAGACCAACGAGGCAGTCGATACGAATACATCGACCTAAATGATTGCGGCGAAATAAACGGAACGTATTGGATTGTTTTTTTCTACATACACGCACTCTTGACAAACTGTTTTCGATGAGCCTTTCTTAACTGAACTGTTCTGAGAAGAAAGGACGAAACAGCCATAGGGAGTATTGTTCGTTCAATAGACCTTATCTCATTATAAGAATAAGTCTTAAATTCAAGTAGTGGCATACCTGTACCCTCTCCTTGATCCTTCTTTTCTTCACCATCTGCCTTATCACCACTGGCGGCCGTGGTTGTGGTTTTGTTTATTGGCGTCCAGGGTCTAACAGGAGGCAATTACATGTTAGAAATATATGTATATTACCTATATTCATTACTACTATAATACATCGCGGATTCATCATCACCAACAGTTCACAAAGCCACTGGTGGACAAAGATCTCTCTTTAGAAAGGAGGTTTTGGTATAGGATTTGTGGTGAGGTTTCCTTCTCTTTTCAGTATTGTTATCTTGCGTAATTTGCACCCTAAGTCGGTCTTACGACACTCACTGTAGGATTAGGGTATCATATAATCTTAAAAGAAAAATTCTACTTTTCAAAATGAAAATTAGGGAATAAATAATGTAGTTTATCGAAATCCAAACGATGTTAGTGCATTTTCTTTTTAAAGTTAACTGTATTAGAACGCGTGAGAGTTCCACGCTTCGGCATGAATGGGCCGGCTCGACCGGAGTGATACCACAGCCTCACAGAAAACCAGTGTGAAACAGAGCTAGCGCTGTGTCTTACCGAGTGAGTGAGGATACCGGAGGCCCATACCCCAACCCTTGCCCCCATCCCCCAATGGCCAGCAACGCACTTGTGACGCCTCTGGTGTGTCCATGGGCGGCGGTAATCCTTTACCATCAGGCGATACGTCGTTGCCCTTATATCACAAAAAAAATGTAATTGATGTGTGTCTGAAATGTCAATATACTTACATTGGAGCTCGTATGGTACTCGGCATAGCTCTGCCAGCGATGGCTCGCGACACAAGAATATCCCTAATAGAAAAACAAGAAAATTTATTTCTCTAAGGATGGGTATTGATCTGCACCGAATTGCTGTAGGTCCAAAACCACATGGGACAACATTTTGTGCGATCCACAAATTGTTATTCTGAGTCTGGGTGTTCCTTATGTCCGTTTCATGTATGTCTGTAAAGTACTCCGTGACACAGGAATTATTCCTAGTGCGGGAGTTGAATCCTAAATGTGTTGCTTCTCTTGGATTAGTTGATCCTCCCAATTGGGCTGAGAAGTAATGTCAACTACATCCCTACTCTCAACTTATCCATCAGTGCCAACAGACACTTAAATTCAGCAGCAACTTCACAAAAAGATCTTACCAACGATACCCTTCGAAATACCCACAATTTTTCCATCCTTAATTACTAAAATTTATTTATTTAGTTGCTATTGAAAACGGCCACACCATCTTAATGGGATAAATCCAATAATAATAATATAAATATAATATAATAAGACAAGCTAATAGAAACGTGCTAAAAATAAGTATACATGGATCAAAATAAAGGCAGAATGACGTCTACAGACACCTTTACCAAGCGGAAATTAAACCCACAACCTATTTTTAACCGACTTTAAAGGTAAGGTTCTCAAGTCGACTGTTTTTTTTATGTTTGTTACTTCAGAACTTTCGACTGGGTGAACAGATTTTGACGATTCTTTATTTTGCAAGCTGGTTCTTCCCGTGTGGTCCCATTTTAATTTGGTCCAGTTCTTAAATTCGGTTTTTTTTTGTTATAATTTTTTTACACAACATCCTGTGTCGCGGGGGACTTGATAAACGGACTCAACGATCACCCAGACACTCAGTAGGAACCGGTGAAGTGACCCAAGTGGTCTAGCATGTTTGTCGTACAGTCTTAAAAACAGAATGTACTTGATGAGTTTGATGCTGATCTGCGTGCTGGGTAGCCTGGCCTCAACGGGGTTGCTGACGACTATGATGCCATCATCACCGCTGGGCCCGTCGGAGATAGGCTTCGGGTCATCGTACTCTTCCATCGTGTCGAAGTCGTAGTAGATCTCATTTAGCGAAAACTGGACAAAATTTAATGTTTATTGATATTATTCATGTGGTTATAAAAAACCGGCCAAGTGCGATTCGGACACGCGCACAGAGAGTTCCGTATAAACCTGTAGGTAAATAAGTACAATTTATGCTTTTCGCAATTTTCCTTTTATCTGTGCTATAAAACGTTGCTTCGTACAAAATTTCAAGATTCTTAGTTCACGGGAAGTATCTTGTAGGTTTTGATTTTCTTGCGAGTGTCAAAAATTTGCAGCATAAACACACAGAAATCTGTTTTTTTCACAGCTCTAAGGCTTTCAGCATGAGAGCCCCCACGCATTCCTAAGAAAAAGGGTCTTGACAGACAGACGCACTTTTTTATGTTTGACCCTGCCAAAATGACTCTACTCTGCCTGATGGAAAGCATAAGCAGAATCCAAGAGTGGTGGTCACCATACTCACTGCGAATGCAGACAATGCAGCATGGTGACCCACACCATGACGGGCTAGTGACGCTTCTGCATCGTTGGGCCTCCGGTCTCGCACTCACCAACGAAACACGACAGCACGAACGCTGTAATTTTACGTAGATCTTCTGTGCGAGGGTAGTACCGCCCCGGTCGAGCCGGCTCAACCGTGCTGCAATCAGCGTGGCTCTACTACCTAGACTACATTTATTTACCTATTCCATTTTTTTTCCTTGTGAGGTACGGAACCCTAAAAATACGGAGTATCACTACCCCTATTCATCCCGTGGGTGACGTAAGAGCCGACTAAACGAGCAAACTATCGAGGGTAACAGCATTGCAGAGAGAAGAAACACTTGACACACACTATACCAACCTAAGAGATACCAACCCGTATAGTAGATCAAATCTCCGTACTAAGAAGAGGTTGCGTCCAGCTATGGACTATTGAAGACTTATGGTCATTTTTTTTTTTTCTCAAAGTTCCTGGTTGACTAGAATAAAAATAATAATAAATATTTCGGACACCTAACACACAACGCCAGCTAGTCCCAAGCTAAGCAGAGCTTTTGTTATGGGTACTAGACAACTGATATAAATACATACATACTTTTTAGGGTTCCATGTCAAAGGCAAAAAACGGAACCCTTATAGATTCGTCATGTCTGTCTGTCTGTCCGTCTGTCTGTCCGTCCGTATGTCACAGCCACTTTTTTCCGAAACTATAAGACCTATAATGTTGAAACTTGGTAAGTAATTGTATTCTGTGAACCGCATTAAGATTTTCACACAAAAATAAGAAAAAAACAATTTTTTTATGATGTACATTACCATGCAAACTTCCACCGAAAATTGATTTGAACGAAATCTAGTAAGTACTTTTTTTTTAATACGTCATAAATCGTAAACTGCAATTTACCTTTCATTCAATCAACACAAATATAAAATATATATATATGTTACTTGCTGCTGCGGAACCCTTCATGGGCGAGTCCGACTCGCACTTGGTCGCTTTTTTTTTTATAAATACATATAATATCTAGACTAATATTATAAACGCGAAAGTTTGTAAGTATGGATGGATGGACTCTTTCACGCAAAAACTACTGAACGGATTTGGATGAAACTTTACAGTAATATAGCTTATACATCAGAATAACATATAGGCTACTATTTGCCGCGATAACCGATATATACGCGGGCGGAGTCGTGGGCAACTACTAGTTTATTATACATAGAAAACACCCAAACTGTTTCAAATATTTGCAGGTCATACACACATTCGTTCCGACCCGGGAATCGAACCGGGAATTGTAGGAGATGGATCTAAATTACATTTGCCAAAATTTTGTAATCTACCATCTTCTTCTCTCAAAAATACGAGTGTAAGTATAAATATATGTATGGTTTTAAAGTGTAATACATTAGAAAGAGATGGGAAATGCTTGAAAGAATCTGCCACGCTCATCATAAGACGTCTGGACGGCATCAGGGAGCGTCTCAGCACTCGATACACTGGCGCGGCTGCCTGGCTGGTTTTTATGAGCATCATGAGGTGCAAGATCGACTCCAAGTTCCACTTGTCAGAATCCTTGTATCCTTTTGGTGCTGGTACTATTTTAGCTGGAAGAAGAAACAATAAATTATAAATTGAAATTAAAGTTTGACTGTTTCTAAAATACATATGTGCCTACAATAGGTTCATACTCATAGCCCAGTTGCACTCGGTGATTAGAAACAATCACCGATGGTAAGCAACAAGCGGCACGGTCAGTACCTGGATGGCTGACCGCTGGTGGCACGATACCATGAGAGTCTCCGTGATTCGGAGGTCACGTTAAGCAGTCGGCCCCGGTTGTTAACATTAACTAACATTCTTTATCACCTTAATTTCCATTTCGCAAGTATGCAGTCGACAATGTGTAACCACTTGCACGACACCAGCAATACTTGGGAAATCTTTGGGATTTGGGCGGGGCAAAGAAATTTGTTTAAAAAAATATTTGCAGATCATACAAGAATTTGGTCAAACTCGGGATTCGAACCCAAAACCTTATGCTCAGCAGTCGCAAACGTTACCAGTGCACCACTGAGGCAGATATATTAAAAAAACCAAGAATATACGGTAAAAAATTTTTTTACGGTCTACTGCTAGCCATAGGCCTCTCCTTAGCAAGGAGGTGTTGGTCTACTATAGACTATACCACCCTGATCAGACGGGTTGGTATAGGGTTTGTTTCTTAGTGAGTGTGGCCGCGGATGGTCGGGACGGGTTTTCCCCTCCATCCGCTCTAGTGGCCACCCGCGAGAGGGCGACGTACGCGTGTGCCGTACGTCGCCCAAATTAGAGAGTCCATCAGGTGACGGTGCCCGCTTCTGTGCGGGCAGGCGCTGGAAAGGATCTGGACGTGTAAATAACAGCAGTTCCCGGATCCCTCCCGTCTCAGGCGCAGAGTGGCACACCGTGTGGTTTTAGTCGGTTCGAGTCCGACACACCACCCCGCCGCAAACCCCGGTGGGGTGACGGTCCGAGGAGATTTCCACAGGTTAAAAAAAAAAGGTTTTTTTCCTTATTTTTTTCTCTTTGCAATGCAGTTGTCATAAGGTGCTCCCACACAGCAATTATATGACGTTATAAAACATTGTGTAACACGATAACATTTTATAACATTTGCTACAACATGTTACATGATGTTGTATAACATCAGTAACAATTTATAACTTTTGTTACAATTTGGTAAAAAATGTTATCCAACAAATGTTATCGAACAGTGTCTTACGTTTGTCATAGTGTCGATTGTCCTATGCGAGCTTGTCACACTGCACTCACAATCTAGGGTGTAAGAGTGGGGATGAACCTTAATTTTAATGTGTATAGGCAAGCAGGTGCACTTTTTTTTAGATTGTCCCTGCGGCAGGGCGGCAGAGCGCAAGACCTTCCTAGCTCCCTAGATTGTCCCTGCCACTCTGCTACGTCGCCGCGTGTGTAGCGCGATTGGGGCAATTTCTCAAGCATTTGTTGGTAACTGCAGTGCTAACATACGCGAGTGACGCGCAGTGCATGAGTTCTCGGGTTTGATACCCAGGTCGAACCAAATGTTTGTGTGATCTACAAATATTTTTTAGGAATTTGGTTTTTTTTTTCCATAATATGTATTATTTACAAGTATATGTATTCATATCGGTTGTTTAATACCCATAATACAAGCTCTGCTTAGTTTGAGACTAGATGGCGTTGTGTGTTAGATGTCGATTTTTTTTAATTAACATAATAGGTATACCTAGTTTCTGTAGCTACATCTTCACCCAGTGTCTCCTTTTTCTTTTTTTGCGGTAGCATCACAAAAAGTGCAAGGGCTACACCGTTCTTTCGATGTATAAATAATACTGGTGCGATTCTCAACACGTGTGTTTAGCGCGACGTACACTGTTACACTGAACGGCAGGCGAGTGTGTAGAGACAATTCTTTAATTGCCCTGACCACCCTGCACCCTAGATTGCCCCTGCGGCAGGCGTGTGAGTAGCCCGCCTTACGACACTTACGGGATGAATAGGGGTTGACTCTTCGTCCTCTTAATCCATCACCATACGGTACCATAATTAAGTACATACTTGAACTTGAAACAGAAAAAATATAATTTATTGAAGTCGTAGGTACCCTTGATTTGAATGGGTGCTAATTTTCTTATATCTTTGATGAACTTTCCCTTGTGGTACTGGACCACGCGGTGCAGCCACCCGCCGCGGCGTACCTCGATGTTCCCGAGGACCGACATAGAGAAAATCATCAGTACGACTGTCACCTGTAATAGATATTTATGATGTAACTCCTAGCCGATTTCGGCCAAGGCAGTAGTTTTGGAGTGCACAAGTGTGTGCGTAAACACTGGTGCACTCTCTGTACCCTCACTCTCATAAACCGATGTCCCATCTGACACGACCGTAGAGAGATCAATCGCAGGACCGACGGTTTTACTCACTCTTCGAGGCACGAGGACTAAGGACTAAGACCACTACTTTCAAACTCCAGGCTGAAAAAAACGTAATAAAATTCTTTGTTTCAACCCGGGAATCGAACCCGAGACCACTTGATCGGCAACCGCATACGCTAACCGCTAGACCAACGCAGCAGTCAAACAGATATGTATATATGTAGCTTTCTTAGATTTCTTCAGGAGAGATAATTTGATGTACATACATAATCCATACTAACATGCACCCTGAGAGGAGACCCGAGCCCAGCAGTGGGACGTTATGGGTTGTTGATGAATCCATCCATACTAATATTATAAATGCGAAAATAACTCTGTCTGTCTGTCTCGCTTTCACGGTTAAGCCACTGCGCCATCTACAACCTATAATATCCCACTGCTGGGCTCGGGTCTCTTCTTAGGAGAGGGTTAAGGCCATACGTCCCCACGCTGCGCTGGCCAAGTGCGGGTTGGGAACTGGCAAGACAACGCTGCAACGTTGTGGCTACGTCATCTTGCCGTTGGATGTTATTAAGCCGCCCAAAGGCCTCCAAATACCCATAATTTTATCGCCCACAATCTTATCCTATGATAACAACCGGGACCGACTGCTTAATGTGCCCTCCGAATCACAGAGACGCTCATGGTATTCTGCCACCAGCGTTCACCCATCCAGGTACTGACCGCGCCGTCATTGCTTATCCTCGGTGATTGTTTCTAATCAGCGAGTGCAACTGGGCTATGAGCGCCTCAGCCACTGCACCGATTTCAATAAATTTGGCATGGAGATACCAAATTTCATTCACTTTGATTCCTAAGGAAGAACATGGGCTACTTTTTATCGCGATAACCCACAATTAGGCCTAAATTGAGATTTTAACAGCTGACGGTGCCCACTTTTGTGCGGGCAAACGCTGGGAGGGGTCTGGACGTGTTAATAACTGCAGTTCCCGGATTCCTCACTTCACAGGCGCAGAGTGGCACACCGTGTGGTCTTAGTCGGTTCGAGTCCGACACACCGCCCCGCCGCAAGCCCCGGTGGGGTGACGGTCCGAGGGGATTTCCACACGTAAGAAAAAAAATGGGTACTAGACAACTGATATAAATACACATATACTTTTAAGTGGGTGAACATTTCTTAACAGATTGAGACCTCTCTGTGCACGTAAACCCGTCGGTCCCGATTAACATATGAACATCTGCAGCAATCGTTATGGGTATTTGAAGCCCTAAAATTAAAAAAAAACAATATATCTGAGTACTTGGGTTGTGGAGGTCTGATAGCAGTCGCTCCAAGTAACAAATCCAAGTTCAGCCGAGTCGTAGTAGACTTAAAGCTAACTCCAATCTAGTTTAAAATCTAATAGTTTCAGTAGGTACGTTTTATTAAAAAATTAATTAATTTTGTTCAGTACAAAAAAAAATACATACCACGTAATGCATATTATAAGATTTTAATATTTCATATAAACGAACATTTGTAGCACTTACGAGTATAATTAAACTCTAAAACTGTTAATTACAAATGTATTACAAAAACATAATATATTTTATCGTCCGTAGTATTTGCAATAATCGTTGTTGCGTAATTAATAAGTTTGGCAACACTACCATCTTGCTGTCCTTCTCTAATTCTTTTGAAGCAAACTACAGAGCCATCTACCTAAGACAAACCGAACAACGAAGTAACGACTACGGAGTGACTACTAATCCTGTATCACGAAATAGAAATTCTCAAGCATTAGCATATCTATACTAATATTATAAAGCTGCAGAGTTTGTTTGTTTGTTTGAACGCGCTAATCTCAGCAACTACTGGTCCGATTTGAAAAATTATTTCAGTGTTGGATAGTCCATTTATCGAGGAAGGCTATAAGCTATATTTTATCTTTTATTTTTTTTAAAGTTAGAGATCCGTAAGAAAATTGCTATTTCGTAACCCAAAATGTGAAATCGATCCTATTTTTGCGTGCGCTGCATAAAGTATTGACAATAGAACAAAATAATGTATTACGGGTTTGTAGGTCCTATTAAGATCTACAAAAAAGTCCGCGAGAGCATATATCTAACTATCATGGTTTAGTCACAATAACCGCTTTTGTTTTAAAAAAATGTATTAAATCATCTGAAGATAGAAACTACGTTAATTGTGTATCGTAATATTAATCCTTATCCAAATAAAGCATTATGTTATCAAGGGTATTTATGTACAAGTAAAATATTTTTTGTTTCATCCAATTCGGACATTTCGTTTAGAAGTTATCACGAGTATAAGACGCTAAGAGTTGGTACCTGATAATGAGTTAATATATTTGCCAACGAGTTTTTAACCGACTTCCAAAAGGAGGAGGTTCTCAATTTCACCGGTTTTTTTTTTATGTATGTACATCGATTACTCCGTCAATTGTGGACCGATTTCGAAAATTATTTTTGTATTCGAAAGGGTATGCTCCCCATGTGGTCCCAGGTCCCATGGCCACCATATCAGGATCTGATGATGGGATCCTAAGGAAATCGAAGGAAACCCTCAAATTTACGTGAGCGCCTGCAATGAAGTTACGAGCAATTGTATGCATACCTTCATATTCTGTAGACATCATTAAATTTTAAATGAAATGATGAGAGACTTGAGAAAGACTAAAAAGCGTAAAATAAAAAAAAACTTCGTTTAAAAACACCGACTTCAAAAACTAAAAAGTATAAAATAACTTAATTTGTATGTGCTACCTATTCATTGGTTTGAAGTCGGTGCCAAGCCAAAATGTAATAGTAGGTACCGCACTCGCCGCGCGTGACCTTGAGCGGGATAGCTGCTCTTCGCGTTGAACATAAAAACTTTTAATAAAATAAAAAAACCGACTTCCAAAAAACATCCAACGAAAACTCTCTGCCAAAAAAACACTTAAAAGCGTCAAATAAACTGGTTCTTCATAAATTGCCTATACCTAATTCTTTATTCATTTAATTTATCTTACGCTTTTAAGTGTTTTTGGCAGAAAGTTTTCGTTGGATGTTTTTTGGAAGTCGGTTTTTTTTTATAATTTAATTTGCTTTACCATTTTCTTCTTAAGTAACTATAGCAACTTAACTTTAATTTTTTCTTAATTTATCTATGCATCCATACAAATAATTTAATTGAAATGTCTGTTTGTAATATAAAATAACCGCTTTTTACTAAATGCATATGTATGTATACACGGTACATATATTAAAATATTTTTTTATAATTTCTGTTACATTGTCTGTCTGTCTGTCTGTCAGTCAGTCAGTCTGTCTGTTTGTTCCGGGTAATCGCTGGAACGGCTGGACTGATTTTGACGTGACTTTCCCTGGCAGATAGCTGATAATCTAAGGAGTAACTTAGGTTACTTTTTTTAGACTAGCTTTGTCCCGTGGTGTTACCTGCGGTTTTTGTCGTACCGCGAGTAACACCGCGGGACAAAGCTAGTCTAAAAAAAGTAGGTTGAGCGAAGTAGTAGTAGTAAGAGTAGTACCTTTGATGAAGTATTTTTGAAATAATTTAAAAATTAATCTGTAATACTTACCTATCATAATGTAGTACCTAATAAATATTAATACCTAAACTGAAATAAAAGTATCTTGTGATTGTTAATGCTTTTTTTGCATTTAGTTGTTTCCTCGCTGAGGTGGAATGAAAAATTACGTGTTGCACTCGAGTGCAAAGATTTTTCACCTCATGCTCTTTTGTATCCCTCGCTGACGCTCTGGATTCTAATTTTAGAATCCTTCGCTTGCTCGGTCATCAAAATTGAGCACGCGGTTACAATGCAACTTTGCACTCTTGTTTAACAAATAACTATTACTTATTTGAAAGCACGATGACAGGTCTGATAGCATAGCTTTCGTCAATTTAGTGCTGCCACCTATAGTTCCTGCACGTTCCCTGGCCCTGGGAACGTGCACAACGAAGGTGCTACCAACTGGTGTCGCGAATCCGAATCTTGTACTCTATAAATACGTGACATAGACTAGATAGATAAGAAGTAAACAGAATTAATGTTATCAGTGAAAATTATTATTGAAGCTAATCATAATGCATTGTTGCATTTTTCGATGTACCAATGCATCCAGAAAAACTAAAAATAAATCAATTAGCGTCAAATTTTATTACTTTCCAAAAAATAGTAAATACTCTCATGCCATGGTTATGTAAAAAACCCAAAAAATGTATAAACGCCGCAAAGAAGTATACGTAAGCATGAGTTTTAAGCATTTAGAAATAAATCAATCAATAATATTTGTAGTGAAAATTATTAAGTTTTGTTATTAATACAGTCAATCTTTTAATCTGTTTTCAGCAAACATCCGAATGATTGGCTTCCATCTAGAAATACAACAATATGATATTAATAATAAAAGCTTTATTGACAGTTTACAAATATGTATTGCAGTACATGGGTAAGGGTATAGTAGTTGCTTCATTGTAAAATAACTAACATGTTACTCAGGGGCGGATTTAGTTACAAAAGCGCCCTAGGCAACCATCCCTTCGGCGCCCTTCTCCCCCCCCCCCCTCCTCTTGATTCTAGCATCCATATAATGTCTCTATCTTGGCAATTGGCGTATCTTCACTATTTTTTTTTTACGTGTGAAACCCTCTCGAGCCATTGGGGGTTTGCGGTGTATCGGAATCGAGCCGACTAAAACCACGTATTGCGTAAACATTGTCGGATATAGAAGATAGCAGCTTTATTAAAACGTCCAGACTGTTCTGTTTTGGTGCCAGTATAGTTGGCGCCCAGCCGTTGGCTTCGTGCAGATCAGATACAGCTGACTCCGAAGCATCCTTTTTCGATGAACACCTGCATCAGCCGGTATGAGAGAGTTCTGTGTTTCCTCCCGATCAAATCTTCCATAACGGATCTTACCGCCGTCTGCTTGGCGCTAGGTTACCTAAATATTTCCTTTTGCTCCTCAACCAGGACCCAGTGAGGTTGAAATTTCGGGTCCTCGAGTTCTCAAGTCGCAGGATTCCGAGCTAATTCTAGCTTCAGCGCGAAGCTCGCAAAGGGTCGACCCGGCTAGTACTGGGAGACCGGGAGATAGAGCGTGCGATTTGCGGAACTACCGCATTCGGCTCTACGTATGGACTTGAGGTTCCAGAGTCTGGAGGACTAAAGCCTGGTAGACCAGCTCAACGTGCAGTCGCTCCGTATTTTCACCGACGGAAGCAAGCTTCAGGGCAAGGTCGGCTCCGCGCTCTATATATGGGACAGTCGGGCGGAGCTGCTGAGCCGGAAACTGAGCTTGCCAGCGTACTGCACAGAGTACCAGGCCGAGCTCTTAGCCATATGCAGTGCTTCAAACGAAATCCTCAACTGCAGTGCGGGGAGCTACAGCAGCTGCAGTGACTCGAGGGCAGCGCTGGAGACGGTGACGAGCCCCGGGACCGTGGATCCTCTCGCGACCAAGGCGCGCCGAAACCTCAGCGAGGCCTTGACCCGTGGTAAAGATGTAGCCTTGTACTGGATCAAGGCCCACCGGTATCGATGGCATTCACCGCGCTGTAGAAAGAGAGGGGATATTACTTCCTCTCCTTCGCCACGCCTCCGTCTTACAAATATTCAATCAGGTCAGGTGTCCTGACGCGAGTTTCTGACGCGAGTTTAACATTTTTTTACCCATCCTAGAAAAGTGCACAACTCCTATAAAGAAGTTTTCACTTCAAAAATAGACAAACGAAAAACAAGAGCTCTTATCATGCAAGAGGACGACAGTTTATATATAAAAAAATACAAGCTGCAGGTGGCTCCCTTTTTTATATGGAAACAGCACTAGTCGAACTAGAAGTATTGGTAATTTTTCTTTAATATGTGAGGCATATATTTTTACTATTAAAAATTTGGCGCCCCTAAGCAACCTCGCGCCCCTAGGCACATGCCTACTTTGCCTTAGGGTAAATCCGCCACTGATCTTACTATAATTATGGGTGAAGTTCTGATCTAAGTTAAGTTATATATATAACCTGTGTGAAAGGATAATAATAATTATGTAATATGCAGTTGTCACTTCATTGGCAACAAAAAAAAATCAGAAAATCCTTTACATCCGTTTCTACAATTTTCACTCGTAAAGAAAAATCATTGGTTAAAAAATTACAACGATTTGAAAGACACCAACGTTGAATTGAATAACAACGAGCTAAGTCTAGAAATAAATACTCATAAGAATTGACATATTTTGTCCACGCTCACTATCATTATTGATAGACCGGAACCCATGCTAACTTTTATCGTAAAAAAATTTATTAAAATTTAAGAGAAAATAATGTTGTTTACTTATTTGTAAGCACGATTAAGTAAAAATATAATATACTAGCTGACCCGGCGAACTTCGTACCGCCATATTTATATACAATAATTAGCAATAAATTAAAATTGCGACTATAATTTGAGATTTAAACTATCCTATCTCTCAATTTGGATCGAACTGCACATGGTGTGCAAATTTTTTTATAATCGGTTAAGTGGTTTAGGAGGCCATTGAGGACAAACATTGTGACACGAGATTTATATATACGGCCTTACCAATAAACTTTTATACACGACGTATAACAGGAGTTTAACAAAAACGTTACCAATAAAACAATATTTGACGTTTCGGTTGTATACATCTGGTACACAGATGTTTGGAAACAATGAGATTTTAGACAATCGTTATTCAGCCCTCGGCCCTTGTTTAGCGAACGTGTAACTTATAATAATTTGTTGCTTACGTTATTTTAAGTTTGAAAACCATGGATTATTTAAATTATTTCGATATTTTTGATGAAATTGACAATGAAGAACCACCAAGAAAAAGAAAATGTTACAAAAATCGATATGATCCTTTCTGTTTATCTGAAAACGAGTTTCGGTCAAAATATAGGTTCAGCAAACGATATGTCAGAAAAATTTGTGAATTAATTAGATGCGATATTGAACAGCAAGCTCGAGGGAGTGGACTGTCAATAGAACTTCAAGTTTGTACTGCTCTCAGAACATGGGCTCGACAAGAAGTTCAGGATGATGCAGCGGATATTCATGGACTAAGCCAGCAATCCATCACGAATGTGTGCCGCAGAGTAGCTTTAGCCTTGGCTAATAAAGCTTCAGCATTTATATATATGCCTACAACAGCAGCAGAACAAGCAGAAGTTGTGTTAGGCTTCAGAAACATTTGTGGTTTGCGAAAAATAATAGGTGCTATTGACTGCACCCATGTGAGAATAAAAAAAGTAAGTGGAGATAGCGCTCAATACTACATTAACAGAAAAGGCTTTTCATCACTGAATGTCCAGGTAGTTTGTGATTCTCATTTACGGATAAGAGATATAGTGGCGCGCTGGAGAGGCAGCACCCATGATGCAAGAATATTTAGAGAGAGTAGATTACGACAACGATTCGAAAATGGAGAATTTAATGGCATTTTATTGGGTGATTCAGGCTATGGCTTAACAAACTATTTATTTACACCACTACAAAATACTTGTAATGCCAAGCAGGAAGCTTACAATCGTTCTCATATATTAACAAGAAACACAGTTGAAAGATGTTTTGGAATTTGGAAGCAAAGGTTCAGATGTCTTTTACATGGATTCAGCATATCACTCGAAAATGTTAAGTTATATATAGTAGCACTTGCTGTATTGCATAGCATTGCTATTGATATGAACGAAGATATGGATTTTCCAGAACCTGATACAACTGAGGATACTGCGAGACAGAATGCGTCAAGAAATATACTAGACAGTGTTACTGGTCAAGAATCAAGGCGGATATATATTGAAACACATTTTTAATTATACTTATTTATTTTTATAAATTGTTTTTACTTTTTAATAGTGCTATCTCCAATTTTAGCTTCTGCATTCGAAGCTGACTTTCTTCATTTAATAAATTTTGATTTTTCTTTTGTATTTCAATTCTTAAATTATGCTCCTCCGTTGCAAATCTATGGATTTCCATAATATTTTTCATCTTGAGCTCATGTTCCTCTCTAATACAACTAAGAAGGACATGATTTCTTTCTTTTGCAAACTCTTTGTGCTAAAACAAATACAGATAATTTATTAACATTCACAGTTCAGGGTACCGAATGTTGCCTCCAGTTCTTTGTTGGAAAGGAAAAATAAAGTATTACACCATAAATCAACATCCAATCAAATGTTATTAGTGTATAGAATCACAAACTGAATATTAATTGAACATCCCTAACAAGAGAGATTTACTTATAGGACCTAAACAAAAATAATAGCAGCCTCCACAGAATGGTTTTAGCTTTAGTAACAAATTACTATCTAGAAACAATTCTAATCTTACCAATTGTTTTGGTATATTATCATCATTGAATGGTAGCTTTCGTTTCATTACAGATTTCTTTTGCTGTAAGAAATTTATCTTTGATGTTATTGGTGTCGTCATATTCTGTAACAACAAAAAAAACAAATTAGAAAATGTAATTTTATTTTGCTTATAGGTGCAATGTAATAGATTACAGTGCATTTTATTTACTGTTTACTTGAACAAAAACAGTTTAATGGTAAAGACAGCAGCTTGTGTAATATGAGTGTACACTCATCATTACGTCACAAACTACAAGTATGCAGGCTAAAACAAGTTCTTAGGGATACAGACATCAATGTTCCAGTAAAAAATATTGGTATCTACAATCAATGTTCACAATTGCAAATACTACACAGTGTACATATCTCTATTTTACCACATAATGGATGTTAACGTAAATTGACAAACCTTCGCTGTAATTTCTGTATTAGATACTGTTGGTGTGAGAACCAATTCCTGAGTATTAATACTATCATCTAGATGTAGATCTTGTTTCTGAAATAAATATAGAAAATTAAATATGAATTTAAAGTAGCTACACTGAGTTTTTCTTTGTAATTATGCAAAATATAAAGTTCATCAGCCGACATGTTTAACAAAAAAAAAAAAATGTAAAGCCGTTTATATTGTAAAAAGCTTGAGACCGAATATACATATCTTACATTTGAACTATCCCATGATGTAAACAAATGTATGTTAATTGACTAACCTTAGCTGTAGTTTCTATATTATTAGCTACTGATGTGAGAACAAGTTCTTGAGTGGTAACACTATCATCCAATTCCCTTTCTTGTTTCTGAAATAATTATAGAAAATTAAATATGAATTTAACATAGCCTCAAAACAAAGGTCATGAACATTACAACAATTATATGTGGGCAAAATGCAGTTCCACGTTACAACAAACTTAAATTATCTCACCTTTGGACTCATACCAATGCCATCACTATCAAAGACATTGCTATCTGTTTCAAATTCTTGTGGAATCATGCTCACTATTTCCAAAGTCTCTGGGTCTGGGCTAGGAGGTTTTGGTCCACCACCTGTGCGTTTCATCAATGTTTTCACATCAGATATTTTTTTTTTCGCATCCAGTTTCATTGTGCGCCATTGTTGTTTTATTTCTGGCAAATCCCTCACGCGATTATTTAATTCATTAAACCTGTAAATTTTATATAGTTTTTAATCGCCTACACGAAATACCTACAATGATATACACGTCATTTTACTAACCTTTGCGATACTTTTTGCCAAGCTGCTGTTTTGCTCTTATTGCTATTAGTATCCGTGTTCTTATTTTCTATAATATACACAAACTCCGTTATACTACGCTTCAGTAAATTCTGAAAAAAATAAAATATTAATTACGTTTTAAATTAATATTATGTTGTGAACATAGCATACTTTTTGAAAGAATAATCTTACCTTTTCTATTTGATCCCAATTAGCAGATCGTTTCCTTTTAGTTTTTTCTTTAAAGTTCATGAAATTATTTGTATTATCCATTAGTGTCGAATATATTTACCGTGCTTAACTTAGTTGTGACCGCAAAAACCTCCGAATTAACGATGCGATGTGCAGAGATGCCAGAGATCGACTTTGACAACTTACATCAGTTGCGTTCTAAAAATGTATGTAGGTATGGAACGAGCGAAACAACATTTTTTTTATTTTTTTTTATTGTAATAGACCGTAAAAACAATATATTTGGAGATAACATGATGTATTCAATAATAAATACATTTTATATAGCCTTATGTATAAAGTTGTGAGCGTATTTTCAAATGAAATAAAGTCATTGAATTAACGCCGTACGAGTTTCGGAACGCACCTTTTAATGTTGCCAGTGGTTTTTGTTATACGTAGGCGGTAACTATCCATTGTTTACACACTGTTTATTAGTAAGGGTAATGTGTAACGCCTATTCACTGCCTATACATTGTACAACTAAACAGTTGTCAAACAGATGTGTAACTTATTTTTATTAGTAAGGCCGATATTAATTTTCTTTTACTGTCCGCATAGTGTCGCTTTCGTCAATTTAGTGCTGCCACCTATAGTTCCTGCACGTTCCCTGTTGTTTACATAATTATAGCACGATGACAGGTCTGATAAGTTCCTTTACTATCCGCATAGTGTCGCTTTCGTCAATTTAGTGCTGCCACCTATATAGTTCCTGCACGTTCCCTATACTTTTGTGTTGCCATCAATTAGTCGTAAAAAAAATATTGAAGTCTGATGTAGTCTTAGAGCATACATACTACATCATGATGGAGGGGCAGCAGTGTGGGAAATACACCAACCAGCTTCTGAACCAGCCAAATCAGTAATGAAAATTGGTATGTGCGGCCACCAATCAGAAGCTTGCGTGAGAGGGACAGACGCTAACCAAACTCAGTCTCTCTCGCTCTCTCTACTCCAATCACGCTTTCTGCCTGTTCAGATGCCCCTTCAGATATATATGCTCTTAGATTGCTCTAAGGCTACACTGTGAAGTATTTTTGTAACGTGAACTTTGAGTTCTGCGTAAAAATAAACGTTCACGTCAACTTACGTTAATGTCAATGTCACTGATGTCAGTGTTCATGATGTAAATAATTTTAAACCATACTTTTAGCATTTACAATTGTGGAGCTTTGTTCAAACACTTGAATTAGAAGAAGTACGAAATATTAAAAAATTAATCAAACATAGTTAACATTTCCGATCCTTTCTGTCTGTGCACTCAGTAACGGAAGTCGGAACGTTTCAGATGGGGACGTGTCGCTCGCTCTCGGTTATAAATTATCAATTTTATTCATAAAAATATACTCCGAATAAGAATTCACAGTTCGAATTAAATTAAAAACGTTAATTAACAAAGTGTTATTCACATTAGAAGTTAATGATATGTAAATAAACGGTAATATTCTTAGTTTACGTTCGCTAGTTGATGTAAACAAAAGGAAATCTATTTGAACAATGCATGATAACTTGTAGTTGTGAATGCGGCCCTCGGATATTATTTTTAGGGTTTTCAAGCGCGTATATTGGAGAATGAGTGGTGTGAGTAGGGATGCCCCTCTTGGGGTGCAATTCATACAGAAACTTAGTTTGAGATGCTGTCCACGGTTTCAAGTCAACAAATTATTATGGTGAGTGCTCCGTCAAGGCTATTTCCTTTATATCTAACTTCCGCTCTTATCGTCACTCGTGTACTATGACTAATTACTGTAGTAATTTTTAGGGTTCCGTGCCGAAGGCAAAAAACGGAACCCTTATAGATTCGTCATGTCCGTCTGTCCGTCTGTCTGTCTGTCTGTCCGTCCGTCCGTATGTCACAGCCACTTTTATCAGAAACTATAAGGACTATAATGTTGAATTTGTTGACTTTTACAGATGAGCTTTACTTTTTTTTTCTATTTTGTAAGATGTTCTCTTAAATTAATCATGCAACCAGCACCGTTATCAACAAAATAATATTACACAGTACATAATGCTAACATAGTACAAGTAGTGAGTTACAATAATCATAAATAAAAAAATTTAAAAACCCCCTACGCAGCATCAGGTCGAAGTTATCAATTAATTGCCATGTAACGATTATACTGGCACGACAAACACTTATCGAGTAATCTTATGCCAAAAATGAATGACTTACATCATTTTGGAAGAGCTTATACTCTTACACTGCTGGACCAATATTAACCAAACATAGCTAAGAACCACTGCAAGGAAACTGGCTTTCAAATGAAAAAAACCCCATCGAAATCGGTCCATCCCTTTGAGAGCTACGATGCCGCACACACAAACAGACAGACAAACATCGACGTCAAACTTATGACACCCCTCTTTTTATCCGACTTCCAAAAAGGAGGAGGTTCTATGTTCCACTCGATGTATTTTTTTTTATGTATGTTCACCGATTACTCCATCAGTTGTGGACCGATTTTGAAATTTTTTTTTTGTATTCGAAAGGGTATGCTTCCGAGGTGGTCCCATTGCCAGCATATCAGGATCCGATGATGGAATCCCAGGGAAATCAAGGGAAACCCTCATTTTTTATAGGCACATACTATGTTTTTCGTATATTTTCTGAAGTTACACCGGTATTTGCGTGTAGCAGTCATCATTTTATGATGATGAGCTGATGGAGCTCCTTAACGGTTAGGTGTTGGAGGATAATCTTTAAATATCATATGATACATATGATAGGATAATCTTTGAATACTACTTTTAGTAGTATTCTTTTAAATTATTTGGTTAAGCTGATGATTGACGGTGGAAGGTACAACTCCTCAACGGTTAGGAGTTGGAGGATAATTCTTTCAATTTCATACGTATCTAAAGACCTTCAGTTGTATACTTTCAAGTTATTTAGGTGAGCTGACGATAGAAGGTTAAACTCTTCAACCGTTAGGGATTAGAGGATGATTTTAATACTACACGTACGTAGTAGTAGACCATTATTTGTATTCGTGATGATGAAATTTGATGAAATAGTTCAACTTACTACTTACCTATGATTGTTTGCACTAAAAACTGAAAAATAAAAACTTTTAATAAAAAAAAAACCGACTTCCAAAAAACATCCAACGAAAACTCTCTGCCAAAAGAACACTCAGAAGCGTAAAATAAACTGGTTCTTCATAAATTGCCTATACCTAATTCTTTTTTCATTTCAATAGTAGTATTATAATGTGTGCTAGGTACCTAGAATCTGTTTGAAGTCGGTGCTAAGCCAAAAAGAATACAAACGAACTATTACAAAAGTCTAAGCGATAGTCACTTGGCACTGACTTCAAACAGATTCTAGGTACCTAGCACACATTATAATACTACTATTGAAATGAAAAAAGAATTAGGTATAGGCAATTTATGAAGAACCAGTTTATTTTACGCTTTTAAGTGTTTCTTTGGCAGAGAGTTTTCCTTGGATGTTTTTTGGAACTCGGTTTTTTTTTTGCGTCGGGGGTTAACAAGGAGAATAGAATTACAAGATACAGAACCAAAGTTACAGATAATAAGTAGTTTTGTCTATTATTCAAATTCTTTAGTTGCAGTAAATAATTAAATATGTTTATTACATATTCTTATTATTTTCTTATAACGTCACGTGTAAATATGTAGACACATAAACCTGTGTAAATATGTAGTCAAATAAACACTCAGATCAAATAAAAAAAAGGTGGATAACGCACGGTCTTGTTCAGCTACTTCCAAGTAAACACACGGGTTAACGCACACACATGCTAAGGAACTACGCTACTTTACGTAAAGTAGCTTCTTGCTTTGCTACTTGCTTCAACAAGAAAAAGCGGCCAAGTATAAAAGTTCTTGTAGTTCGTTGTAACTTTGATCTATGTTTTAATAATAGTGTTTTTGTTTGCGGTTTACGATTTATGACTTAAAGAAAAACTACTTACTAGATTTCGTTCAAACCAATTTTCGGTGGAAGTTTACATGGTAATGTACATCATATATTTTTTTTAGTTTTATATTTCTCTTATTTTAGAAGTTACAGTGGGGGGGGGACACATTTTACCACTTTGGAAGTGTCTCTCGCGCAAACTATTCAGTTTAGAAAAAAATGATATAAGAAACCTCAATATTATGATTAAAGACCTATCCATAGATACCCTACATGTATGGATTTGATGAAAAAAAAATGTTTGAGTTTCAGTTCTAAGTATGGGGACCCCCAAAATTTATTGTTTTTTTTTTCTATTTTTGTGTGAAAATCTTAATGTGGTTCACAGAATATATCTACTTACCAAGTTTCAACAGTAGTGGCTGTGACATACGGACGGACAGACATGACGAATCTATAAGGGTTTCGTTTTTTGCCATTTGGCTACGGAACCCTAATAAGGCCATACGTTATCTACCTTTTTAAATTTTAATCTGAGACCAAACAACTTTTGGACCTTTGTTTTCTATTGCCACTAGCTTTTGCCTGCGGCTTTTCACGTGTGTATGTCGGTTATTGTTCTAAAGAGTATCCTGTGTCGTTGCTCAGGCATCAAAGTATCTCCATGCCAAATTTCATTGAAGGTAGTAGAGCCACGCTGATTTCAGCACGGTTGGGCCGGCTCTACCGGGGTGGTACCACCCTCGCACAGAAGATCAACATAAAATGACAGCGATCGTGCTGTCGTGTTTCGTCGGTGAGTGCGAGACCGGAGGCCCAATGATACAGAAGCATTACTAGCCCGCCATGGTGTGGATCACCATGCTGCATTGTTACATTGTCTGCATTCGCAGTGAGTATGGTGACCACCACCACTCTTGGATTCTGCTTATGCTTTCCATCAGGCAGTATAGAGTCGTTTTGGGGTGCAGAGGTTTATCTTTAAAGTGTAACAGACAAACAGACAACTTAAAAACAGGACCCCTTGTTTAATTTGCTGATATCTCAATTTTGATTTTTGATAAATTTATGAGTCTTTTACTTGGGAAGGTGTATAACCTATTTGGTTCTGTTAAAATTCTAAGAAATACTATCACCACTAATGGTAGAAAATTAACTAATGACAAATATAGTTAATGACAATGAGTAATCATTAATATAAGCACATTGAAGACACAAAATACTTACTGACTAAAGAATGCTTCTATACTTATAATAAAAATGTAACAGGTCAAATTCTGTACATTGAAGATATTTTGAAAATTCTTTTTACCGATAGATATACTTTACTGCACCTTCACCAATTACTCGAACGAAAACAAGAAAATTTCGTAGGGTATCCAAATAAAGATTGCGTTAACTTTTAAATATTTTCAAAACAGGACGCGCGAGAATGCTAGATCCCACTTCTGAAATGTAACGGTCGATTAGCACCAAGTAGAACGTTCGGGATATGAATGCGTGAAATTACTCGAACGAAGGTATTTTTATAGTATTTGACAGGCTTGACCCAATTCAATACTAAATTCACATATTTAGTAGATAATATCAAATATTGTTTACCATAAATATTCTAATGATTATTAGCATACAAATATTATTTGATAATACAGGATTGTGTAACATCAAAGATTTGATATGAAATATAAGTCGCGCCGGAAGCTGACAAGCGGAAGGCGCCAAGATATTAATATGAATCAACTATTTACTTGTATAAAATCACCAATTGAATTATAAGTTTATAATATATTTTATTGTATGCCTAGTAATTATTAAGATTTAAACAAATGAGGCATTTATTCGAGGTTGGAATCGTTACTTATAACAAATGATATTCTCTCCGCCTTCTATCTGTAGTAGCTAAGCGATCACATCTATACTAATATTATAAAGCTGCAGAGTTTGTTTGTTTGTTTGAACGCGCTAATCTCAGGAACTACTGGTCCGATTTGAAAAATTCTTTCAGTTTTGGATAGTCCATTTATCGAGGAAGGCTATAGGCTATATTTTATTTTCAAACAAATTAGGGATCCGTAAGAAAATTGCTATTTTCTAACCCAAGGTGTGAAATCGAAAACCTATTTTTGCGTGCGCTGCAAAGACTATTGACAATAGAACAAAATAATGTATTACAGGTTTGTAGGGCCCATTAAGATCTACAAAAAAGTCCGCGAGGGCATATATCTAACTATCATGGTTTAGTCACAATAACCGCTTTTGTGTTCGAAAAAATTATTAAATCGTCTGAAGAAAGAAACTACGTTATATGTGTATCGTAATATTAATCCTTATCCAAATTAAGCTTTATGTTATCAAGGGTATTTATGTAGAAGTTAAATACTTTTTGTTTCATCCCAATCCGACATTTCGTTTAGAAGTTATCACGAGTATAAGACGCTAAGAGTTGGTACCTAATAATGAGTTATTTGCCAAAGAGTTTTTATCAACATAATGCGTAATATTAATCTTTATCTAAATAATTGTGTTGTTAATTATGAGTAGTAGATCTTAGAAGAGTATAATAAATACATCTATACTAATATATAAAGCTGAAGAGTTTGTTTATTTGTTTGAACGCGCTAATCTCAGGAACTACTGGTCCAATTTGAAAACTTATTTCAGTGTTAGAAAGCCCATTTATCGAGGAAGGCTAGCCATTAAAGGCTTCCATAAAATAATAAGATAATAATTAAATTTATAATAAAATAAATAAAATTTTAAGATCAAGGTAAAATAGCAATAGGGGATGAAAGTTTGTATGGAAATATGCAAGGTTTGTGAAGGAAAGGCAAGGCAAGGCCTATGTCCAGCAGTGGACTGCGATAGGCTGATGATGATGATGCAAGGTTTCCGAAAATGCTTCATGAGTTTGGGACAGGAGACAAAATATTAGAGCTATTCAGATGTAACATTTACTGAGTTATCACAATATGCTTAAGTGTGCTTACCCGAACGGGCAGACATGTGAGGGCAGACGACTGTACCGCATGCGGATGTTGAATTTTGCTACTACAATTTGACAAATTTTGTTATTATTCACTAGGATTCGATTTGTTTACATGATTTTTTGTTTATTCAAATAATTTTCTTCGTGAAAAAATCCGAAGGAAAAGTATCCAGCGGGATTTAAACACAAAAAAAAAGCAAAAGGGGTACGCCGCAAGATGAAATAAATGCCTGTAGGAAACATATGTATTATGGGTACGTGTTAAAAAGTTTTGTCTTACTACAATTATGCGAGTACAATTTCACAATGATTTATGAGCAGTGTCAATATGCAAATGCTCTTCTAAAAATAGGAGATGATTGTATGCCAAATGACAGTAACGACATGATTACACTGAGACGTGAGTTCTGGTATATGATAGCACACATGATCTAAAAATAATATCTATTCTGATCCGCCGACTAATGAGACAGTTATCAAATAAACGAACGGATCATGTCAGACGTGGAGGAAGATGTTAACGAATACCTCTCAGGAAACAATGCAAGGGAAACTGAACCAGTCATATCATAGCTTATGCATAAAGTTTTTTAAATCTTTAGAATCATCAGGAGCGCATTCCCATAAGTTAAGACTGAAAGTTAATGTTCCAGTCCTATTAATAAGAAATATTGAGCGATAAAGATATGTAATGGTACACGGCTACAAAATACACATCTGGGGTACAAAACTGTAAAAGAAAATGTTTCAATTCCCCGTATTCCAATAATTCAAACTTATTTGCAATTTCAATTTAAAAGAATGCAGTTTCCGCTGACAACAACATTTGCACTACCAATTATCAAAGCCCAAAGACAGACGGTTAAAGTTGCAGTTCATTTAAAAAAAACATGTTTTTCAAATGGGCAACACAATCGCGTGTATCAAATCAGCTAAATCACTATATTTTGACAAGCAAATCAAAAACGTAGTATTTTAAAATTGAAAAAATTGAGAATTTGCTCAGACTGAGGGAAACCTCAAGCAGAATCCAACAGTGGAGGCAACCATACTCGCTGTGAAAGCAGACAATGCAGAACCAAACCGTTTGGTTCGAGAGCGTATTTCTAAGACTGAGGCGGTGACTTCCAAGACCAGCACGTGTTGTTCTGTAGAGGAAGGGAGAAGGTGGGATCAGTTGGAAGAACGCTTCAGAACACTCCATGGTAAAGCGGTAGAGGACTGCCATAGAGGCGATATCTCTCCGCAACTGCAGAGGCTCAAAGGAATCGGTAGTGTTGGGACTGTTGATAATGCGGACTGATTGCCGCTGCAAAAGATCGAGAAAATCAATGCCTAGATCCATCACAAAGATGAAAACAGTTCGGACGAGCGTACCTGGGTCTTATAAAGGAGTCACAAATGCTCGGGCGCGAAAAACCGTCTCACCCTGTTCAGGCTGCCTTAGTGGTGCCCTCGATGTACTCCCGTGGGTTAAGGTCTCGGCAAATATCCATGCCCAGGACACCGAGCTTATCCCGTAGTGGCAGTTGAGTGCTCTGAAAAGTGGGGAGGGTAGAAACGGAGACTTTTTGGTAGAGAACGGGCACACCTGTGTTTTCTTAACGTTGAACTGGACCAGATTCTCATCACCCCATTGTTAAATGCGGTTCAAAACCCGGTCAAGCTCAGCGACAAGCTAGGAGCTTGTCGCTGAGCTTGACCGGGTTTCCATTTTCCTCAACGTCTACTATCTTGGCTGCAGGGTATCCATAATATCGCCCATGCACTGTGCTACCGTCTGCATAGCAATGTATATTGCCAAGGGCTAATATGTCATTGACATGCAGAAGAAACATCTTGGGCGACAGGACCGAATTCTGAGGTACGCTAGCGTTTACCTCCAGAAAAACAGAGGCCGCGCCGTCCGTCGCAAAGAACCCGAATGCGAAGGCGCTGATGAAGAAAAGAGTCAATCTAGAGACGACTCTAGGAGGCAGACCGAATGCTTAGAGGTCGGAGAGAAGCGAACGGTGCAAGAACAGGTTGAAAGCCTTGGCCATGTCGAATGTCGAAATAAGCTCATACAAAATACTTTTTATTTTATGTACTTATATAAATACTTAAATATAGAGATGGGCCGATCATTACTTTTGCCGACTAGCCGACTAGCCGATTAGTCGGCCCTAAAAAGGCCGACTATCGATTGTTGATTGAAGTGAAGAGTTAAATGAACAAGAAAATCACTTGTGCCGATGTTTTTTAAACTAGTGGACGATGTTTTTTTGTTTTTTTTTTTTATTTGAAAGCCTGCCAAAGTGATTCTGCTGAGCGTGATGAAAGCTTGAGTAGAATCCAACACTCCAACACCATACTCACTGCGAACGTAGACAATGCAGTATAGCGTCCTATACTATGGCGGCCTAGTGAGATGCATTTTCTTACGTCGCCTACAGGACCCGGGATCATAGTGGAAGGGAAACACGTGCGCTGGTAGTACCAAACAGTTAAAAACTGCTCGGCACAGGAAGGCAGAACGGAACCGTTTAGTTCCAAAGCGTATTTCTACGACTCTGAAGCGGTGGCTTCTAATGCCAGTACGTGTTGTCCTGTAGAAGATGGGAGAACGTGGGATTAGTTGGAAGAGCTCTTCAGAATACTGTCCATGGTAAACACGCTAGAGGACTGTCACAGAGGCGATATCTCTCCGCAAGTGCAAAGGCTCAAGGGACTCGGTGGCATCGGGACTGTTGATAATGCGGACTGCTGGCCGCTGCAACCGATCAAGAGCATCAAGCAAATTCTGTGTGGATCCATTAAAAATATGAGAACAGTCCTCCACGAACGAGCGAACCTGGGTCTTATAAAGAAGACAGATGCTCGGGCGCAAAGAACTGTCTTGCCCTATTCAGTACGCGAAGTTTCCGCGAGGCCGCCTTGGTAATACTCTCGATTTTTTTCTAAATTCCAAAATAACTCTGCCCTGCCTGATGGAAATCATGAGCAGAATCCAAAAGTGCTGGTCACAATCCTCAATGTAGGTAGCAGGTAGGTAATAAGGACAATGCAGAAGTGTGTGGACACACAGGACAGCGTGACCTGGTGAGATGCTTTTTCACGACCCGCTGAATGGACCCGAGATCGTAGTGGGAAGGAAACACGTGCGCTGGTAGTGAGTTCCAAGTTTTGACCGCTCAGCACAAGAAGGAAGAACCGAAGGGATGAGTGCGAGAACGTATGTCTACCACTCTGAAGCGGTGACTTCCGAGGCCGGCACGTGTTGTCCTATAGAGGAAGGGATCTATAGAGGACCAGTTGGAAGAGCTCTTCAGAACACTCACCATGATAAAGGCAATAGAGGACTGCCATGGGGGCTATATCTCTTCGCAACTGCAGAGGCTCAGCTCAAGGAATTCGGTGGCTTAGGGACTGTCGCGGATTGCTCGCCGCTGTAACCGGTAGAGAGCGTCAAACAGATACTGTGCGACACCATCGCAAAGATGAGAACAGTACTCCACACACGAGCGAACCTTCTTTTTTTTTTCTTTTTTTTTACGCGGGAATGCATTGTGCACCATACCCTCCGTGGGGGGGGGGGACACGAAGGACGTGTGTGGGACTCGATGGTCTACCCACTAAACCCTGCGGCGGCTTACCTCGGCAGTCGGGAGGAACACCAGGAACGCATCAGCGGTTTCAGTAAACCCTCCTGCCGTATCTCATGACGGAGGTACATCCCGGGGTAACCATAGTCACCCCCGGGACGGGTCGCTGTTGCGCCTCCTACCGTTCTACACAGTAAGAGTCGGAACACCGACCCTCCTTAGACGACAACCCCCGGCCGCACCGGGGTGTCACCGGTCTCGGGCCGTTTGTAGCGGCCACATCTCTCAACGTCTTTCCAACGTTTTTCCTCAACGTCAGCTTGACTGCAAGTTGTCCAAAATATCGCCCATGGACAGTGCTGTTGTCTGCCTAACAATTATCATGTTGCCATGGGCTAACATTGTGGGCTAAAGAAGAAACAGTGTGGGTGACAGGACGGAGCCCTAAGCTACGCCAGCGTTTACCTCTAGAAAATCAGAGGCCATGCCGTCGCATTGGACCCTAATGCTGTTATGTGTAATCAATGTCAATGATTATTTCTCGTGGTGGAAAGGAAAAAAAGTGCAAACACTACAAGCAAACATTTTGTTTAATAAATGTCAGATATGTTTGTTATAGCAAGTAATTTTAGAAACCGGTTACCAAAAGAAAGATTGCTTTGTTTTACATTTCAAAATGTCTAAAACTGATTATAAAATAAAAATTGACAATTATAATATTGAGAAATACATACAAAGTAATAAGCCGAATAGTCGGCGCTTTTTGCCGACTATTCGCCGACTAATCGTCGACTACGTTTGTTGCCGGATAGTCGGCTTTACCGACTAGTCGTCGACTAGTCGGCACATCTCTACTTAAATATGTTTTTAACAGTGAAAAGTGTGTCTTATTTTTAAAATAATATTAGCCTTAATAATTAAAACTGCTACCCAAAGTCACTGTTCCACGCGGACGAAGTCGCGGGCGCAGCTAGTCTTAAATAGCTATGCAAGGTTGTATTATTAATTATACCTTTAAAAGAATGAAATGCCTTCTGTTAATCAAGGCCTTCTAAAGTCATGCAAACACAGGTCATGGCTAATCGCAGACCAATTGAATACCTTCCCTATTTAATTTATCTAATCCATACTTAATAGGTATTGTAAATACGAAAGTAAGTAAATCTGTTTGTTACTCTATCACTGTTAACCGTTGTACTGATATGTATGAAAGTTAGCATGGAGATATTTTGATAATAGCTGACCCACGCAACGTCGTTTACATCTCTTATTGCCCGTAGCGTAATAATTTCCCCCCTTTTTTTGTCACATTCTTCATTGGTGCTCCGCTCCTATTGGTCTTAGTGTAATGATATAGCCTTCCTCGACAAATGTACCTACTATCCAACACTGAAAGAATTTTTCAAGTCGGACCAGCGGCGATTCGTGAGATTAGCGCGTTCAAACAAACAAGCAAACTCTTCAGCTTTATAATATTAGTATAGATAATATTTTTATAATGCGCACTAACTATGCTTTAAACCACGCTACTTTTCGTCAGTATCATATAAGTTGTCGATACTTGTTTTAAGGGTTCCGTGCCAAAGGAAGGAACCCTTATGGATTCGTCATGTCTGTCCGTCCGGATGTCACAGCCACTTTTTTTCCGAAACTAAAAGCCCTATAATGTTGAAACTTGGTAAGTAGATGTATTCTGTGAACCGCATTAAGATTTTCACACAAAAATAAGAAAAAAAACAATAAATTTTTGGGGTCCTCATACATAGAACTGAAACTCAAAATTTTTTTTTTCATCAAACCCATGCGTGTGGGGTATCTATGGATAGGTCTTCAAAAATGATATTGAGGTTTCTAATATAATTTTTTTCTAAACTGAATAGATTGCGCGAGAGACACTTCCAAAGTGGTAAAATGTGTCCCCCCCCCCCCCCCCCTGTAACTTCTAAAATAAGAGCATGATAAATCTAAAAAAAATATATGATGTACATTACCATGCAAACTTCCACTTAAAATTGGTTTGAACGAAATCAAGTAAGTAGTTTTTTTTTAATATGTCATAAATCGTAAACTGCAATTTACCTTTGATTCAATCAAAACACATATAAAAAAAAATGTTACTTGCTGCTGCGGAACCCTTCATGGGCGAGTCCGACTCGCACTTGGCCGCTTTTTTTTTATTTCATCTGAGGGCTATACAAATAAATAGAATCGGAGTGTCTGTTTGTAATATTAAAATAAAAGTTTTTTACTAAATGCATACTTATGTATGTTTACACGGTATACACATATACCAAAATATATTTTTTTTATAATTTCTGTATGTCTTTTTGTTCCGAGTAATCTCTGGAACGGCTTGACCGATTTTGACGGCACTTTCACTGATAGGTAGCTGATGATATAAGGAGTAACTTAGGCTACGTTTTTAGACTAGATTCGCCCCGCAGCGCTGCCCGTGGTTACAACAGCAAACGCAGATAACACCGCTGAGTTAGCATTCCATATTAAGTGTTAAGATGGTTCATGTACCTACCTACACTTTTAAATTTTGACACGACTTACAACACGCTTCAGAGATGGTTTTTTAATCTATTTTTCGCTACAGTGTTGTTCCTCATATCCCATCAATGCGGCCAGAATGTGCCATATGAAAGTGGAAGTTTAATTAAAATCGGTCCAGTCATTTTAAAGATATTAGGTCTTTACCTATGAAATTGCCGTTCTTCAGTACTGGTCATTTCAAATAAAAAAAGTTTGTAATGGATCTGTATTCTAAATTCAAATTAATTTTGTTTTAAAACCATGACATTCTATTTACAAACTCAGTCTTTTGTTTTTTGATTAGCGTTGTATTTTCATTACATTTGAACATTTTTCGTCAAAATGGAGACTTTATAAATTCGTGTAATTATGGAATATGAGTTCCGTCGTGGCACCAACGCGACACAAACGGCACGTAACACCAAAAACGTTTACGGAGAGAACTGTACAAACGAACGCATAACCCGTTATTGGTTTTCCCGTTTCCGTTCTGGAAATTTTGACTTGAAAAATAATGCTCGTAGTCGTCCGGAGACTTTGGTTAACAATAATGAATTAAAGGCGATTGTGGAAGCTGACGAAACTCAATCTACAGCTGAGCTAGCTTTTAATGTAAGCATCAAAACAATATTGATCTATTTGCGACAAATTGGCAAGGTAAAAAAGCTTGATAGATGGGTGCCCCACGACCTTAACGATCGCCAGCGCAACGTACGCGTCGAGACCTGCCTTGTGCTGCTCAACAGGCAAAGAAATGAAGGAATTTTGAAACGAATTGTTACGTGCGACGAAAAATGGATTCTGTTCGACAATCGAAAGCGGTCAGCAAGTTGGTTAGACCCTGGGTCAGCACCAAAGCAATGCCCTAAAACAAAAATGACCCCTAAAAAGGTGATGGTCACTGTTTGGTGGTCTAGTGCGGGTGTGATTCACCACAGCTTTTTACAAAACGGCATGAGCATTGATGATGATGATGTCCTCCTCGACGAATCCGCCGACGGCGACCCTATGGTTTTCCTCTGGCGTGTGCACGGATGTGACTGGCAAAACCAAATTTAGTCCTAAACGTGCGGTTACAGGCAACACAGCAAAGCTGTCCGCTTTCATTGTGTGTATAATTGTAGAGAGGCTTCGGTCGAGTCTTTCGCAAGTGCCGTCTCGCATCAAGATCTACTAGACGATTTTGCTCAAACTTGGTAGTTCCGACTTTGACCCGTCGTCTCCACTCGGACCGATCCAGCGACAGCCTCTCCCAATCTTCCACAGGTATGCTGCAGTCAGACAAATGTCTCTTGATCACATCTTTGTACCGCAAATACTGTCCACCAATTTTACGCTTGCCCTGCTGGAGCTCCGCGTAAAATACTGCTTTAGGCAGCCTATGGTTCTCCATACGGATCAGATGTCCGCACCACCGCAGTTGTCCCTTCATTAAGAGTGATTCTATGCCAGCCATGTCTGACCGGCGCAACACCTCAGAGTTCGATACACGATCCTGCCATTTGATGCGAAGAATTGCTCTTAAGCATTTCATATGGAAACTGTCTAATCGCTTGATGTCATTTTTATAAAGAACCCAGGTTTCCGATGCATATAGCAGAATGGGCAAGATGATAGCTTTGTAGACAGCCAACTTTGTCTTCAGCTGTAGATCATGTGAGTTCCAAACCCTATGACTGAGGCCACCAAAAGCGGCAGCAGCTCTGGCAATACGCGCAGCCATCTCAGATTCCAACCGGTTATCGCTACGGATCATACATCCCAGGTATCGAAACGTTGGTACCTCCTGCAATTGGTGACTGCCCAGCATAAGTGGCACATTGCTCGCAGGCGCGCCTCTAGCGGGTTGTTTTAGTATCTGGGTTTTCGATACACTTATCACCAGGCCGAATTTCCGACACGAGTTGTCAAGGTGGTTTAAATATTGCTGTAGACTTTCCACAGAGTCTGCCATGAGGCAAACGTCATCGGCATACAGAGTCTCCAGAATTTTGTGTTCTAAAACCTTACGTTTTGCTCTAAAACGGGACAGATTGAATACACTCTTGTCGGAGCGAACATTTAACGTGATCTGATCATTGCACTTCTGTAACGCGTCATTCATCACAGCGGCAAAATAGATTGCGAAGAGTGTGGGAGCCATTACGCATCCCTGCTTAACGCCACTAGTCACTGGAAATTCGCTAGTGAAGTTGTTGTCATGCTGCACGCGAGCCATCATGGAATTGGCGAATGAGATCTACGAATTTCTCAGGACATCCGACTCTCTCAAGAACCGTCCACAGTGCGGCCCTTGGTACTCTGTCGAAGGCTTTCTCTAAATCGACAAAACACATATAGAGGTCACGGTGTTGCTCCAGACTTTTCTCTTGCAGTTGTTTTAGTACGAAAATAGCATCCACCGTGCCCCTTTGAGGTCGAAAGCCACATTGACTTTCGGGAAGGATTCGTTCTGCGAGAGAGCTAAGGCGCTTATTTATGATATGAGCCAAGACTTTTCCAGCTGCACATAGGAGAGATATGCCTCTGTACGAGCCACAATCTGAGAGATCGCCCTTGCCCTTGTACAATTTGCATATAGAAGCATTTCTCCAGTCCTGCGGTATTTCCCTGGACTCCCAAACTCGCAAAATCAGTTCAAATAACCTTCTGTTAATATTAGGACCGCCATATTTGTATATTTCTGCGGGAAGGCTATCCGATCCAGGTGTTTTATTATTTTTTATTTTAAGCACCGCTTGTGTAAATTCTTCGTACGACGGGGGGTTGTCCAGTTCCGATGCTGTTGGCATAGTGTTCAGTGAGCTTATATAGGCAAGATCTACGCCTTGAGTTTGTGGATTTAGTACCTCATTGAAGTGTTCAGCCCACCTTAGAAGAACTTCTTTTGGGTCCGTCAAACGTTGCAATCGGTCACGAGAGTAGATAGGGGCTGCCAACCTTCTTTTAGGTCCCAGGACAGTTCGCAAGCTTTCATAGAAGCTTCCGATTTGGTTACTATCCGCCAGATGTTGAAGTTCGACGGCTTTTGTAGTCCACCAACGGTTTTTAAGTTCACGTGTTTTTGCCTTGAGTTCCTGATTTATGGCCCTGCGAGTCACAACATCAGTCACGTTTCGTAAGGCTTGTCTAGCGTTGTCAAAAAGTATTCGCAATTCTCCATCCCCTTCATCAAACCAATCTTGGTTCTTCTTTTGCGATCTGCCGACAACTTTTTGAGCAGTATTATGAAGTGTACGCGCATAGTCACGCCATGCTTCATTGACCGACGTACCCCCCGGATGAAGGACTGCAGCTCCAAACTCAGCATCAAGTTCCCGTCTGGTATCATTGCAATGTATTAGCCTCTTTGTAGCCAATTTCGTTGGAATTTTGTGCTCAGCTCTACGTGATGGTTTATATCTGAGTTTTATTTTAGATCTTACAAGCCGATGATCAGTCCAACCCTCAGCTCCGCGCATTACCCTTGTAATTAGAACATCCTTAAGGTCTTTTCTACGGACTATAATATAGTCAAGCAGATGCCAATGTTTGGAGCGGGGGTTCATCCAAGATGTTTTATGCTTTTCTGGGATCCTAAAGAAAGTGTTTGTTATACTTAGGTTAAATTCGGCACATAAAGTGAGTAATGCTGTTCCGTTGTCATTGCATTTACCAACTCCATGGCGTCCCAAGACATCACTCCAGGCTCCATACTCAGTTCCAACACGAGCATTAAAATCTCCGAGCAAGATCAACTGGTCCCTGGGCGGAATATTTAGCAAGACTGAGCGTAGGTCATTATAGAACTTGTTCTTATCTTCATCCGTCGAGGTAAGGGTGGGGGCATATGCGCTTATAAGGTGTAGGTATTTGCCTTTGGTTGTGTGGATTCGCAATGTCATAAGTCTGTCATTGATTCCTTTAGGCAGTTCTCTAAGGGTCTTCACAAGCGAGTTCCTAATCGCAAATCCTACCCCATTCAATGATCTTTCTGAGGCAGGTTTGCCCATCCAGTAATATGTATAACCTCCCAACTCCTCAATCAGTTCCCCACTATCCGCCAAATGTGTCTCACTAATTGCTGCAATGTCAACATTATATCTAGAGAGCTCCCTAGCAATGATGGCTGTTTTTCGTTCAGGACATTGGTTATTCTCATGGTCTCTTAGGGTTCTGACATTCCAGGTAGCTATATAAAGGGTTTTTGTATTACTATTGTGTTTCGTTCGACCGCAAATAATGGTGCTCTGTGACTGCGGTTAGACACAGAGTTTAAAGTGGGACGGACTATGTCTAGGCCACCTTTTCTAGGCCCCTCCCCAAAATGAGGAAAGCAGAGCGATCCTAAATAGGGCTGCTTTATAGCACTGCTCCTTCACGACAACGCGCGACCTCATACTGCTCAACAGACAGTCTCCAAGCTGCAGGAGCTGGAGATGGAAGCTCTCCCTCATCCGCCATACTCACCAGACCTTGCACCTACCGACTATAACTTTTTCCAAAATTTAGACAACTTTTTAGTGGGTAAAAATTTCAATTCCCGAGAGGCAGTACAAAATGCCTTTGAAGAGTTTGTTGCCTCCCGTCCAGCTGATTTTTACAAGAAGGGCATCAATAAACTGCCAATGCGTTGGCAAAGATGCGTCGATTGCATGGGTGATTACTTTGAATAACAGAAATAAAAAAGTTTGAAAAAAGAAGTACTTTCACTTATTGCATGCAAAACGGCAATTTCATAGGTAAAGACCTATTATTAGGTAGTAGAGCCACGCTGATTTCAGCACGGTAGGGCCGGCTCGACCGGGGCGGTACTAACCTCTCACAGAAAATTTACGTAAAATGACAGCGCTCATGCTGTTGTGTTTCGTTGGTGAGTGCGAGACCGGAGGCCCAATGATGCAGAAGCATCAGTGACCACCACTCTTGGGTTCTGCACTTTAGTTTGGTCTTCTGTGCGAGTGTAGTGCCGCCCCGGTCGAGCCGGACCAACCGTGCTCACATCAGCGTGGCTCTACCAGGGATCGGAAAACCCATGCATAACGGTATTCGTTATAAACGGTTACCGAATCAATCTGTAACCGTTTCAAAGGGTTACTCATCGATTCGGTTAACAGATTATATATGTTATTGTTTTAACCCAAACAATAAGGGTTAACCCAAATTAAAGGGTTTATGTTTTTGAAATTGTTAACCCAAATGATAGACGTTAACCAAAGATTTCGGTTATTTTACGACGTGACGCGATTCGAAAATTAATCAATTTTACTTGATCTCTTGTGAAAAAAAATTAACTTGTTATCCCCTTTTCCCGTTCCACGCAAATAATGAACGTCACCGACGACTATAACGAAAAATGAATCACGGACCTACAAATATCCAGAAACCTATATCAAATTCGGTTAAGGTTAACCGTAATTATCCTGTATTAGATTATTCCTGTTAACAGTTATAATTCGGTAACACATATTTAGGTTAATCCTAAATTTAGGTTAACCCATATCCAAAAGGGTTAATAACAGATTATTTCGGTTAGGTTAACCCTAACCGGAATATCCCTGGGCTCTACTGCATTAAATTACTAAATATTCTGTAACAGGTGTTTAACAATAATAATACTATAAAAATGAATAAAAATACGATATATGTATTTCCAGTTTCGTCATACGTACCTACATTAGAAATTTAATTGACTTGTATCATGAACATTTAAAGATTGTTTCATAAAGATTACCGAAACATGTTTTTATCATTAAAAGGTAGTAGAGCCACGCTGATTTCAGCACGAACGGGCCGGCTCGACCGGGGCGGTACTACCCTCGCACAGAAAATCAACGTAAAATGACAGCATGCTGTCGTGTTTCGTTGGTGAGTGCGAGACCGGAGGCCCAATTAGTCTAGTCAACAAGTTCCATACTTGTTGACTAGACTAAAAGATGCAGTAGCATCACTAGGCCGCCATGGTGTGGGTCGCCATGCTGCATTATCTGCATTCGCAGTGAGCATGGTGACCACCACTCTTGGATTCTGCTTATGCTTTCCATCAGGCAGAGTAGAGTCATTTTGGCGGGCCAAACATAAAAAAAAAAAAAAAAAAAAAAGTTGAACAGATGTCTTCTAGTATCAGATTATTATTATTTTTGGGACGTAGTGTGTGAAGGTATAAGACATGATGATGTGGGTGTGTACTAGGGTTGCCAGATTTTGTTTAGCCTAGAAGGGACAAATGCTGAAATGGGCAAAAAAATACGGGATCTCAGGTTTTTACCCGGGACAAATTTAAAACAACATTATTTAGGAAAACTCATCGTTTTTAGGGTTCCGTACCCAAAGGATAAAACGGGACCCTATTACTAAGACTCCTCTGTCCGTCTGTCATCAGGCTGTATCTCATGAACCGTAATAGTTAGACAAGTGAAATTTTCAGATATGATGTATTTCTGTTGCCGCTATATCAAGAAATATGTACTAAAAAACAGTATAAAAAATATTTAAGTGGGGTCCCATACAACAAACGTGATTTGTATGCTCGTTTTTCTCGACATGGATAACAGCAGACGATAGACGCTTGAAATATTTATAGAATGTTTAGATATTCACTTTAAAAATAAAGAATTAAATTAAAATAAAACAAATATTTAAGGGGGCTCCCATACAAATTACGTGTTTTTTTTGCTCGTTTTTGTTATTTAAGTTAGATAATGGTACCTTTCGTGTGCGCGTCTGACTCGCACTTCGTCGGTTTTTTGATATTTTTTCGAGGATCGAGTTGCTTTTACCATTTTTTGTTTAACATATTTATAAAAATCGATACAACTGTTATCATAATCGGTCATCAATTTGCTTTTCATTAAATGAAATGACATACATTTATTTAGGCATCCACTTAAGTACCATCAGTAAAAAAACTCTATCCACAAAACATTGATTTATTTGATAACTTTCTTCCATTTTTCAATCGCACCCATACTTTTGCAATCAGAAGATGTTCTAACATTTTGTAATTATTCTTCATACAAGCAATCCATATTTACTTCATCTAGTATATAAGTAGATACATGTCAAACATAGATCGACCGATTTTAGCGATACGACAAAAATACGGGACTGATGCTGTCCCGCCGGGACATTTTAAACTATGTCTAAAATACGGGACGTCCCGGGAAATACGGGACGTCTGGCAACGCTAGTGTGTACTAATGCTTACTTATTGCCTAAGAGGTTTATAGCACGTATTACGAGTACTATAGGTACCTATATTTATAAAAAATATCATTAAGCTCACTACTATGTAAATATTGTTTTTTTGTTAAATGTTATCATGAAGTGAAATTTGTTGTTAATTCTTTGAGAAAAATAAAAGTTCTATAACCATTAATAAATTAAGTGCTCATGCGACTGTTTCAGCAGATCGTTTACATGAGCGTTGCAATAAAAAAAAACAATTAATGTCACTAAATTGTAGAGTCTGTTTGTAATCATAATCATAAATTAACAACTTTTCACTAAATGCATATGAAAGTAGGTGATTATATCAAAATCTATTTTTATTTTTTTTGTCTAACTGTCGGTCTGTTTGTGCCGACTAATCTCTGAAATAGTTCAACCAACTTTGACGAGACCTTCACTGGCAGATAGCTGAAGCTACAAGGAATAACTTGTTTCATTTTCGAAAAGAATAAGGCTACACGAAAACAAAATTAAAGACAATGAAATTGATAACCGTATCGGATTCAAAATCAACAAAACCCGCGGATAGATACAAAAGAGTAGGTTGCCACCTATTACGAATTGGAATTAAAGTTATAACAGGCAAAATGTGGGCGTTCAAACCACCTCTGCTTACCCATTCGCTATCGGCGTGAGTGTACCTATGCATGCTATAGTGGAAATACCAAACCATATTAAATTTCGTCACACAACATTACTCATATTGATACAACAACGAAAAGTTAAAACAGCGATAAAACATCGTACTAGGAATTTTGTTGATAAAACCAATTACAAATTCAACTTAATATGTAATCGGTATAATGGTGATGTATTAAGAACACAGAGTGTAATCACCCTGTAGGGACACAATGCACAAGGAAATGCTTCTTTAGATTATGGAGTGTATAAGGAGTACAATCTCTATGTTAAAAAAGTGTCCGCCAAAATGCACTAATTAGGTGACGCCACTGTGCAAAGAGTGAACATTTTAAAGAGTTAGAAAAGATAATCAATTGAACTGCGCAAAGTTTTTAATTTTTAAACCACAATTTAATAAAAAGAATTAAAACGATATCACACTCTCGTCTCACTCTAGCGCCTCTGCGGCCGGTTCTCGAACTATTATTTAGTCATGTTTGACGTACAATTTTCCCCCTAAGAGCCCATCAGAGATTGTACTCCTTACCTCTATACTCCATGATTTAGATTACGGTGTCGAGTTAGTTCGAGAGAGTATAGCCAGTCGCCACTCGCCAGTCTTAATGTAACGCCGAACCGGGACATACACGTTAGGGATTGTTTACCTCGTGCTGTGTATTAATAATCTTTTACAACCCGACTACGGCAAAGCCAAAGGAGGGTTATGATTTTGACGGGCCGTGTATGTATGTTCATTTGTTCCCTCATAGCTCCTTAACTACTTATTAGAACTGGACAAATGAGGTATCGTTAGAAGCGTCTTGATCGTCCGCTGGTTATAGACTATATAGTAGGTAGTAGAGCCACGCTGATTTCATCACGAATGGGCCGGCTCGACCGGGGCGGTACTACCCTCGCACAGAAAATCAACGTAAAATGACAGCGTTCATGCTGTCGTGTTTCGTTGGTGAGTGCGAGACCGGACGCCCAAATAGTCTAGTCAACAAGTTCCATACTTGTTGACTAGACTAAAAGATGCAGCAGCATCACTAGGCCGCCATGGTGTGGGTCGCCATACTGCATTGTCTGCATTTGCAGTGAGTATGGTGACCACCACTCTTGGATTCTGCTTATGCTTTCCATCAGGCAGAGTAGAGTCATTATGGCGGGCCATACATAAAAAAAATAAAAAATAAAAATATGACGTGTCACGGAATCTAATGTGGCGCCCTAGTATTTACATATTACTATTTTTTTTTGTAATAGGCGGGCAAACGAGCATACATATCGCCCGATGGTAAGCGATTATGGACCCCTGCAACACCAGAGGCGTCACAAGTACGTTGCCGGCCTTTGGGGGATGGGAGGGGGAGATGGGGGAGGGTTTGGGGTATGGGCCTCCGGTATCCTAACTCACTCGGTGAAACACAGCCCAAGTGCTATTTTCACACCGGTTTTCTGTTAGGCCATGGTATCACTCCGGTCGAGCCGGGCTATTCATGCCAAAGCGTGGCTCTCCCATGGTTGAAATTTGAAAGTTCTCTTACTACCCCTTTTTATCCCATGGGTATCGTAAGAGCCGACTGAGGGAGCAAACTACCAGGACAATAGCACTGCAAACAGAAAACTATTTACCGTGGGAGAGCCAGGCTTCGGCATGCATGGGCTGGTTCGACTGGAGTGATACCACGGCCCACAGAAAACCGGTGTGAAACAGCGATTGCGCTGTGTTTCACCGAGTGAGTGAGGATACTGGAGGCCTATACCCCAACCCATCCCCTCATCCCCCAAAGGCCGGCAACGCACTTGTGGTGTTGCGGGTGCCCACAGACGGCGGTAATAGCTTACCATCAGGCGATACGCATGCTCGTTTGCCCCCTATTCCATAAAAAAAACATAGCAACTAGGTATATGTATGTACCCATGGGCGTCGTCGCCAGCATCATTTTCAGGGAGATGCATCTACATCTACACATACTATTAACCAATATAGAATTATAATATGTGAATATGAAATATGTATCTGTTCTTATGTGAACTAACTGTGCCAGAGGGGTGCAAGTGTAACCCCTTGCACCCCTCTCCTGGCGCCCATGGTTATACCGTAGATATACTCGTACAAGACCCAGACACAGAACAAATATTTGTACATATCACACAAATATATATATATATATATTTTTGTTATGTATGGCCCGCCAAAATGACTCTACTCTGCCTGATGGAAAGCATAAGCAGAATCCAAGAGTATTGGTCCCCATACTCACTGCGAATGCAGACAATGCAGTATGGCGACCCACACCATGTTCTCCATCTTTTAGTCTAGTCAACAAGTATGGAACTTGTTGACTAGACTATTTGGGCCTCCGGTCTCGCACTCACCAACGAAACACGACAGCACGAACGTGGTCATTTTACGTTGATTGTCTGTGCGAGGGTAGTACCGCCCCGGTCGAGGCGGCCCGTTCGTGCTGAAATCAGCGTGGCTCTACTACCTCTAACCTTGTGATGGGTGGACAAATAATGAGGTATGTAAGAAACAAGCTGGAATCTGAGACACTATGCTGTGCCACAAGACGCCCTCACTACGAACGAACGTCTTGTTACTTCTTATTATATACTAGCTAGTCTAAAAAAAGTTAAGTAGCCTAAGTTACTCCTTAAATCATCAGCTATCTTCCAGTGAAAGTCCCGTCAAAGTCGGTCCAGCCGTTCCAAAGATTATCCCGGAACAAACAGACATAAATTTTTATTTTGGTACATGTATCGCGTATACATCATACATATGCATTTATTAAAAAGCGGTTATTTTAATATTACAAACAGACACTCCAATTTTATTTATTTGTATAGATAAAAAAATATTTTGTAAGCTTTGATGTTTTAGTTGAAATTTTAGTGGTAATCGTATGCAAAAAACATTTATTTATTACATATAATATGTTCCTAACTAAATGATTTACTATACATAAAAAACATAGAAATATAACACTAAGCTCTTTTGTAATAACTTACTACTATATATGAGTATATTATGGCTTATTGTCTGATACACGAGTTACGGTATCTATCTGCGCGTGATTCACGGCCCTTATAAATAAATATTATTTCTAAACAATCGCGTTTGACCTACTCGCACTCCATTACTACAGTATTAGCTGTATACAAATGTATTTAAATAGTCGCTATTCTGATAATGATAAGTAGACACATCTGACACACTCGTCTGGTCCCAAATGGCTATGATGAATGGTGTCCAGTCTAATATTATTTAAATTATTAATAGAGTTACATGTTAGGGTTCGATGGGTTTGGGAAATAAACCTTTTAACGTGTAAAATAGACTTTATTAACAACAGTCTAAAAATTACAATATTACTCCGAATAACAATCCTTAATGGTCGCCGAGGTCGCTAGGTTGATCACTGATATCACTTCGATGTTTATCGCACTGTAGCTCGAACGGCCCGCGAGAGTTTGTATTTATGTCCATTCTTTTACTATTACTAGCGCTTTCGAGAAACATCTCGAACATACGAGGGCGTTCTCCGTACCGAGGACACGCCCGCCGGCGAACTCGTAAACAATCGCGCAACAACCAATCGATATTCGACGCTATTTATATCGGTATAAGGTTTGTTATTCCGTGCCGATGTTCGTGAATAATCTAGAACTTTCTCGTTGTTTTAAGCGATCGCTACGCCGCTCTACTGCGTCAAGTTTTGTGGGTTCAAATCTCACATAGGGCAACACTTTGTGTGATCCGCAAATTGTTGTTCTGAGTCTGGGTGTTCTTTGTGTCCGTTTCATGTATGTTTGTCAAGTCTCCCGCTGTACAGGATGTATATTCCTAATGCGGAAATGTCATTTTAAAATACGCAATACCCGTCCAAAAGTGGACGCAGGATCAATATGATGTTTTCCTTTCTCCTCTTTTGCCATGCATTTTCCTGTAATTTTTTCACAGCAGACAGGAAGAAAAATAACATAAAAATAACATTACACATCTGAAACACAACTATCTGATCCTAAATTAGACTATGGTAACCAGACTGATGAACATACCTACATATTTATGACTAAATACATATTATAGACTACTTAAGTCCCGCAGTGTTACCCGCGGATATTGTTGTACCTTTACAACCGCGGGGTAAAGCTAGTCTGAAAAAAAGTAACCTGAGTTACTCCTTACATAATTATGTATTTAGTAAAAAGCGATTATTTTAATATGACAAACAGATACTTCCATTTTATTTATTGTATAGATAAAATACATTCAGAAACAGAGCAGATGATCGTTCTGACGACGACCACCTCTACCCACGACTTCTAGCATAGCCTTTAAGGTCACCTAGCAAACCACGAGACCAACAGGCCCATAATAATGATAATATCTTCTAGCTGGCTTGCGTTCTGCATCCACAAACACATCAAAATCAAATCTGACGGGGAAATCGTCGCATCATTTTAAAAGTCAATAATTTTGTTGCAGTTACCAAGCCAGCGTCCTGGTGCTGACATTCTTCACATATATGACGTACCATTTGACCAGAAAACCCATATCCGTAGTCAAGAATGTCCTCCACCAGAATTGCTCGGCGCTGACACCGCCTCCAGGAACCGACCCGAACGATGACCAGTGGTGCAACTGGGCACCTTTTAGTAAGTTCACTACTTTAATAATCTCACACATGGTCGTCTGGACTCTGGACCCCTCTTAATAAACATACTTAAGTATTACTAAATACATTTTATAGAAACATTACTCCCAGACACAGAAAAAATGATTGTGCTCATCACACCAGACACTTGTGGGTGGGAATTGAACCCAGGAATAGCAGTTAAGATCACTTACTAGTTAGACCAGTCAATATTAGTTTCTCATCATCATCTTAGCTAAAAGAGATCTTGCTGAACACAGACGTCATCGACACGACAATCGGTGTTCTACAGCCGACATTCAAAGCGCAAATAAAATCGAGTATTTTTTTTTTAAAGTTCTAGTTAAAAGCAATTCTCATTGTGATCTAGTAGAGCTCAAATTTGAATGCACTAAGCCCAGGTGTTTCAACACTCACGACATATACAGAGGTGTTATTGAAATGAAATAAACCTTATAAATATAGCTACTAACATATAGATACATCATGTCTTTTGAAATTGTTTTTTTACGGCGAAGCTAGAATGAATGGTAAAAGTTTTGACTGTCTTTGTATGTATGTTTTGCCGTAGCGCCAAACTACTGAACCGATTTTAATGAATGAGGTGTTAATAGATTCGTAATAATGGCCCGGGTGACATAATCTTTTTCTTGTTTTCCACAGACACGACAGATGCGAATACATTGCTAGGAGCCCTCGACTCTGCCTTTCTATTCTCTTACGCTGCTGCTATGTTTGTCTCAGGTAATGTTTCTCGTTGTTTATCGTTACTCTTGACTAAATCTAATATCAAAATATATAATTCTGTTGTTCGGATACTCTCTGAACTAAACTAAAAATAACCTTAAACCTACCTACACCTAACTTTGTCTTGTCAAGCGACGTTCTAAATGTCAAAGATTGATTAAAATTAGATATGTCGCACTAAAAATAAACGTTACCTGATAACATGCATAAAAAACACATTTAAGAAATCGCTTCACTAAATTCCTGGAGCTGTAGAATTAAATGAAATCCAATAATTATATCAGTTTTCGAACAACCTGGTCCTTCGAGCCACGTCAAAAACTTTTTTCCAATCCAGGAATGATCGCCGAGAGAGTGGACCTCCGTTACTTCTTATCAATAGGGATGCTTATGTCGGCCATATTCTGCTACCTGTTCGGAATAGGCAGGACGTACAACATACACAACATATCGTACTACTTATTGGTGCAGGTCAGTACCTATTTTTTGTTGCCTTTTTGATTTTGGCAGGTGTACACTTGGTGCCACCTATTCATATGCATATGCTAAGCGTAAAATAGATGCCTGCTTAAGTCTATGCTAAATCCTGACATCATATTCCAGGCCGGTGCTGGAATCGCCCAAACCACGGGGTGGCCTGGCACTGTGGCCATTGTTGGCAAGTGGTTTGGCAACAGCAAGAAAGGACTTATATTTGGCATCTGGAACTCACATACTTCTCTTGGCAATATACTGGGTAAGTTGGAGTGTAATTAGATTTTTCTCAAAGACCTTCGGAGGTTTGTATTAAGTATTGACTTTTGGGAGATTTGTAGATAAGACCTTAGGAGTTTTGTACATAAAAAAAATAGGAGATTCGTGCATAAAGAATACAATTTGGGAGATTAAAAATTACACCTTAGGAGGTTTGTACATAACAAATACAAATTCGAAGATTAGTGTAAAGATCTACCAAGATTTGTATATAAAGAAAACACTTTCGGGGGCTTGTATATAAGACATTGAGAGATTTGTATATAAGACCTTAGTAGATTTGTATATAAGACATTAAGAGATTTGTTTATAAGACCTTGGTAAGTTTATACATAAAGGAAACACTGTCGTCGGAGAAGACTTTCGAAGGTTTGTATATAAGACCTTTGGAGGTTTGTATATAAGACTTACCGAGATTCGTATATAAACAAAAGGAGGGGCATAATTTTTTTGTCTTTACAGGAACGGTGATGGCAGCGGAATATGTGGACACAGATTGGGGTCTGTCGTTCATCTACCCGGGCCTGGTGATGGGAGCGGTCGGAGCCGTCGTCTGGCTGTTCCTCATCCCGGAGCCCAGGATTGTGGGCTTATCTACCGCCATCGATAGACAATCGGTATGTTAGTCTTAATCCTATGAAATTCTGTTTTTCCCGGTTTGTATGTTCACAAAATATACATTAAAATGACCAAATAGTTATGTGGACATTTTTAATGTGCAGAAGGGCTCGTGGCAAAGTGATAACCGAGCAGGTTAGCTCGTTGTAAAGAATCAAGAGGTCGAGACTTCGATTCACTCTCATGCCATATTATTCTGCATCTGTGTGTAGTTAATCGATACAAATAAATTTTATTGAAGTGTCTGTAATTTCAAATAGAACCCGAGACCTCATGCACAGCAGTCGCGTACGCTACCACCAATTTATATTATTAATGTACCGGAGAATACTATTGTTACGAGCCGAGTATTAAATAAATAAAGGTAAATCACTCGTTAATCGCACTAGAAGATCGCTTCGATGTTAATCCGCTGTATCGTGAAACAATACTCGCCCGTACGGCTAACACGCTCCGCTTTTATATGGGTACTAGCGACCCGCCCCGGCTTCGCACGGGTGGATTTCAGATGCACCCATCGACGACACGATTCGTGCATTTTAAATCTGTATTATCTTCGAATATATTCATTTAAATTAGATACTGTAAAGGGCCATTTTGATATATATTAAATGCAAAATGTATTTAATTTACTTAATTGTATAAGGATTCATGCTGTATTGCTTAAAATCGCTTCGTAAATAAGCCATTATTTGTAGTAAAAATAAAGGAATTAAAAATGGTTGTTGTGGGTTACCCCTCCTAAGAGATAGACATATACCGTCACGGACTTTTTTGTAGTAATTTTTCATTTTAATACTGTAGTACATTATTTTGATCTATCTCGTAGGGTGCAACCAGCTTTTGCAATGTAAGCACAAAAAAATGTGTTTATTTGCTACATCCAGTGGTGGATTTACCACTAGGCTGAGTAGGCTGGAGCCTAGGGCGGCAAATTTTAGGGGGCGGCAGATTTGGCCCATAATTTTTTTCTTTACAAAAATAATTGAAAATTTAACAATACTTTAGGAGCAAAGAGTGTGTTTAATAGTTCACTCTCATCTTAAAAAAAATCGAAGTCAGTAAAAACACTTCGTGACACATATCTTCGTCAACATAGATTCGCTATACGGTTCGGCACGGCTAATTGTGTCTGAGTCAGAATTTGCGCGAGATGACATCTTAGCAGAGGGGTCTTCAGACCCCTCTGCTAAGAGGGGTCTGATGACCTTGCAGTCATTAGACTGCAAGGCAATTTATATAAATCCTTACTACAATTAAGAGTTAATTCGATGGGTGGTTCTGGGGCAACGCGCAATGTGCCTCCGTAGATACGGTGCGGTAACCACGTATGACTAACCGCTTTTACCGCTCTCTAAGAATGCCATATGCGCAAACTTCTCTGTGCGGTCAGAGCCACAGTCAAGACCAGTGTACCAACGACCAGTTTTAGAGCAAGCCATCGGAAACAATCATCAAAGAGCCATCTTTCGTTAAGGAGTAGGCATAGATACTGAGTACCTATATGGACTGAATCGGTACGAGGATCGAGTTAATCAAGATTAAGTTGCCAAGGAGTGAGCAACGACGGGGCCCATAAAATAAGAGGACTTCTGTGTTATGGGTGTCCTTGTCACGCGTTAGTTCAGCGCCTACCAGTGCGGTACCACTGGTATACAGGTGCGCAGCTTTTTGCAAGTTCGGCACTAACTAAACTACTAACTAAAGTGTCATTGGCGTACAGATTACACCCCGCGCAGCCAGTTTAACCCAAGCTCGAGGTCTGCACTGCATGACTTGATTCAATAATTTCCTCCTAGCGACGAGTGCAGTGCAAGAGAGGAAAGGGTACCGTACTGCCGCCTTTTCCAGTCGACAACAACCGACTGGAGAACTTCCATGGTGCGAAAGCCACTACGTGGAGCCTTCAGCCTGGATGACCAGCGCGTCATCATGTCTTGACGAATGCACGTACTCACTCGTGATCATTTGACGCAACATTGCGCCAGTCGTCAAACGCTCCTCTCAAAAACAGAATTAGGCATTCCAAAAGATCGGGCCCACCTCACAGAAATGGCAGTCGATGCGGGTCGAGAGATCCTCTCAAACAAGATATGTGAGAGAAAGAGAGATATGGCGATTCGCCAATTTCTCAAGCTGGGTCATGTTTTAGCGTCCGATAAGTCATGGAACGGCTAATTCAGGGTACTCTAGTATTATGGTGGTAAGACCCGTTTGGGAGGATGGGCCCAAGAGGAAACACGGCATCCTCTCGTACTAGCTGACGCAGATGATGTCTAGAAAACATACTATGGAGATCACGTCCGGCTGTAACAGAGCTCGCTCTCTGTAACAGAACAAAGCGAAGGAGAGAGCGGAAAAGGATTGGGTGAGGTTTAGAACCATCTTAGTCCATCAGGCCCGTGAATGATCCAGGTTCTGCACTCAGTTCAGGCGCAGCAGAAGAAACAGGCTAGGGTGACATTCAAGACAGGACCATGGTACCCTGGGCACCAGACACATACTGTTGTAGGAAAAGGCTGTCAAACACTTCCTGCAAGAAGCTGGACATGAGAGGCTCAGAAAGAGAGAGGGATGTGATGCGCGGAGACGGGAGCTAAGGGTGTATCGAAAGGGGATATGAAAAAAGCAGGGAAGTACTAAATTGTAGGTTAGTAGGGGCGGCAAAAATTTAATAGCCTACTGGCGGCAAATATGTAAATCCGCCACTGGCTACATCACATTAGAAACGTCGAAAATTAACAATGTTTCCATACTATATTATGCATTTATTATACATAAAAACCATCCTCTTGAATCACTCTATCTATTAAAGAAACCCGCATCAAAATCCGTTGCGTAGTTTTAAAGATTTAAGCATACATAGGGAAATAGGGACAGAGAAAGCGACTTTGTTTTATACTATGTAGTGATTATGTGTTTCGAAATCTCTAGAATAATCCTAAATATTCGACAGAACATTCTGGACCAAATAGATTGTTCTAGAGCTTCTTGCAGCGCCATCTATACACATCAAAAGTGTCTAGGGATCAAGCATTTTTATGCGGATTTCTTGAGATTGAGATGTGGCTTTGGCCCTGGCCTGCTCAGTCGCCAGACTTGAACCCGATTGAGCATGCATGGGATATGCTACAGAGAAGAGCTCTGCCGAATATGGAGGGTATCCAGTCGCAAGAAGACCTTTTTTTGTTGTTGCAACGAACATGGGCGGCCATTCCACAGCGTGATTTGGATGAACTCATTTTGAGTATGCCAAACCGATGTTCTTGTGTTAGTGTTCGCGGTAGAAACACGGATTATTAATTGTTTAAGTTACCTAATAACATTTTAAAGAAAACTGTTATTTCAGTCTTTTTTTCGAACTTTAATGTTAGTGGTTGAAATGTCAAAAATCAATATTAGGAAAATGGCAAATTTCTTTATTAATGCAAAGGTGACTTGGTTTATCGTTACTGTGACAAACGAAAACACTTTATTTGATGAATCCTTAAAGAAAATTTTAATTAATATCAATCAGGAGAAAAGTTATTGCAAAAATATATGTTGATCCCTAGACACATATGTTGATCCCTAGACACTTTTGATGTGTGTAGCTTTGAGAATATCGGAATTATCAGTCGTAATATCCACAGTCGTGCGTTCTCGCTGTCCTCAACTCTTGATACGAGACCCATTTCCTAGGGCGCAACACTATTTTTTTGCTTCAACAGCGTTTACTAATCCACTGCTGGTTGGTGGGTTGGTATATGGGTTTGTGTGAAGTGTTCCTTCTCTTTGTAGTGCTGTTGTCCTGGTAGTTTGCTGTCTTAGTCGTCTCTTACCACACCCACGGGGTGAATAGGGGTGGTGACACTCTGTATTCTCGATACGTCACCATAGGGATATTATATTATTATTATGGTGTTATTATATACATATATTAATTGAAAGATCTGACTTTTAAAAAGATAGGCCATAAGTTTATTTGCCAGTATTCTTCTGATAAAGCTCTACGCATTTTGGAAACTGGTAGTTATGGATCGACACAGGCGGCCGGGCAGTGGATTTTGGTGTTTTCACCTAATTTACCTCGACAACACAGTAAATGCTGTGACGTCTGTTTGTCTCGATCTATGATTTTTAACTGTAGCTTCAATTTAACGTTCATAATGTCACTTAGTGCCTAAATTGAATAAATGATTTTGAATTTGAATTGCAGCCGACGAGACAGTCGACCAAATCTGACGATGAAGACGAGGCTGATGATGACGACACTTCCTCCGTGATCGTTGGAGACCAGGTATGTAGAGTATGTAAGCATTTGTACTTACAGACAGCGTCATCTAACAATATATATATATATATATTGCTTCTAGCACTAACTCATGTTTATATATACATACCTATTTATATATAGAATAGCTTTTATTGATAATGTACATTTTTTAAGTGAGAAAGAGATGGGGAGAGAAAAGCAATGATTTTTAGAAGAGCTGGCATTTTTATCGGTTTTTATGTAATGATTTCATAATTTAATACTATGAAAGATGGCACCCAAGTCTTCTTATGGTAAGTGAATTTCGCTACCCATGGACGTCAACTGAAAAGTTACAAGTGTGTCAAGCTGTCTTAAAAAAACAAAATTGTGCGATGACCACTCCCCCTATGAACCGATTACCGCCGCCCATGGACACCTGCAACACCAGATGCGTCACAAGTGCGTTGCCGGCCTTTGGGGGATGGGGAGGGGTTGGGGTATAGACCTCCTATATCCTCACTCACTCGGTGAAACACAGCGCAAGCGCTGTTTCACACCGGTTTTCTGTGAGGCCGTGGTATCACTCCGGTCGAACCGGCCCATGCATGCCGAAGCGTGGCTCTTCCACGCTTCACGCCACTGCTTAACTACAACATTTTTATTTTGACTTCATTTTATAGTTCATCTAATCTATGACAGTTCTAACATTCTACAGTTAAACGAACATTGCTCATCTTTAATTGTTCATCTTGTTCTAATATGGTTGTTCTGAGTCTGGGTGTTCTTTGTGTCCGTTTCATGTATGTTTGTAAAGTCCCCCGCGACACAGGATTTATTCCTAGTGCGGGAGTTGTCTTTTAAAAAGAAGAGAAGATAACAGTTCTAGAAATCGATCACTACAATACTCGATTCTCTATATCATTAACTTATATTTAATTTACAAATCGATTTTAGCTGAACAGATTTATGTACTAGACATGTAGAACATACTAGAGTAAATATATATTACATATTGTTAAAATATACATATAGCGAATTTCCTCTCATAAAACAGATTAATATGCGCTTAATAAAGGAAAAAAATCATTATGCGTTTTCATTGACAGTTGTGTGTCAGTTGAAATTTATGTAAATTGAAATACTAAAAAACGTTTCGATTGAAAAGCAGTAATTAGTAATAAGTTCGATTATTCAATTATACATTAGTTTTAGATTAGATAGCCTATAATTATTAAATATAAATTGTCATATATATTTGTATTTTCTTACAGGCAGCTAGTCTACGACCCAACAGACATTCTGCTAATACTTCTCCGGTGAGTGATAGTAATTAAAAAATTAAATTGTTATAAGCTCTATATTTTGCAGTATTTAACATTCAAAAATATAAAAGTTATCTTCAAAAGTACATTTATACAAATAAATAAAATTGGAGTGTCTGTTTGTAATATTAATAAACCGCTTTTTACTAAAGGCATAATATGTATTAATAAAAAGCGGTACGATTACCAAAATAATATTTTTTAGAATTTTTGTCTGTCTTTTTGTTCCGGCTAATCTCTGGAACGTCTGGACCGATTTTGACGGTATTTTCACTAGCAAATAACTGATGGAATAAGGAGTAACTTAGTCTATTTTTTTTGCCCGCCCTCGGACTAGCTTTGTCCTGCGGTGTTACCCGCGGTTGTAAAGGTACAACAAACCCGTGGGAGAGCCACGCTTCGGCATGACTGGGCCGGCTCGACCGGAGTGATACCACGGCCTCACAGAAAACCGGTGTGAAATAGTGCTTGCGCTGTGTTTCACCGAGTGAGTGAGGATACCGGAGGCCCATACCCCAACCCCTCCCCCTATCTCCCCCCCCCATCCCCCAAAGGCCGGTAACGCACTTGTGACGCCTCTGGTGTTGCGGGTGTCCATGGGCGGCGGTAATCGCTTACCATCAGGCGATACGTCTGCTCGTTTGCCGGTCTATTCCATAAAAAAAATACCGGCGGGTAGCACCGCGGGACTCAGCTAGTATTTAAAAAATATTTATCGAAATAATTTCAGGAAATAATTATTGAAATCAAGATGATTTTGATTAAAATATTCACAAGAATATAAATTCATTCAAATCGGGCACCCGTACTTTTTTTTAAGTAGGATGAAATCTCAAGCTCTCTCTAATTATAGTCGAAAGAAGAAGAAGAATGTTAGTAACTCAAATCTTCCACAGCCAGAAGAAGCGACAGAACGCACATCTCTTCTCCGCTCCCCGTCCGTAGGAAGTGAGAGAGGCGGGAGTGCCGTGTCACTCACTCGCGCTCTCGCCATCCCGGGAGTGTTGGAGTTCTCTCTCTCATTGTTCTTCGCCAAACTCGTCAGTTATACCTTCTTGTATTGGCTGCCGGCTTACATTCACAATACTTCAGGTAAGTTTTGAACTTTCCCCAACCCTCTTCTTGCCTCCCGACCCGTCTGTCTGACAACAGACATGATCACAGGAGATGATTGTAGTCAGGCCGACGCCACTGAGCAAAAAGCCTTTTTTTTTATGGAATAGGTGGGCAAACGAGCAGATGTACCACCGGATGGTAAGCGATTACCGCTGCCCATGGAGACCTGCAACACCCGAAGCGTCGTCATCTATCACACAACGCCATCTAGTCCCAAGCTAAGCAGAGTCTGTGTTATGGGTACTAGACAATTGATACAAATACATATATACATTTTTTTTGGAAATACATACATATTATACACAGAAAACACCCAAACTCCGAAACAAATATTTGTAGATCATACAAACATTTGGTCCGAGTCAGGAATCGAACCTGAGACCGCATGATCAGCAGTCGCACACGACAACCGCGAGATTAACGTGGCTTTAACCAGACAACCACGGAATGAATTGGAGTAGTGACACTCTGTGTTTTCAATCCATCACTACAGGGACTAATATTTAATGTAATATATTCACAGCAAACTTGACGGCAAAACAATCAGGCGAATTGAGTACAGTGTTCGATGTGGGGGGAGTGGTGGGGGCTATCCTGGCGGGGTTGGTTGCGGACTGCACCAACTGCCCTGCTCTGGTCTGCGTGTGCTTCTACACCGTGTGTGCTCCCATGGTAAGTTTCACTTTCAAGTGTTGTTTGTGTTCAATTTAAAATAACTTCTTTTAAAAATCTAAAATTGAGTCAAGATATGAGCTTATGTAGGATGAAACCGTTTAGGATCTATTTCTATCCATACTAACATTATAAATGCGAAAGTTTGTAAGTATGGATGGATGGATGGATGGATGTTTGTTACTCTTTCACACAACTACTGAACGGATTTGGATGAAACTTTACAGAAATATAGCTTATACATCAGAATAACACATAGGCTACTATTTGCCGCGATAATCGACATATATGCGGGCGGAGCCGCGGGCAACTACTAGTAACTAATAAATTCAAAAATTATAGTTTTTGTCAAGTACTGTACTGTAGCTCAATAGGGAATATGCATAAAAATTTTATCTGTCTCAAACATTTTTTTCTAGATTCTTTATTGTCTTTACAATATACATAAATGGTATTTTTTTTATTAAGACTGTAGTCCCTGAGCGTGGGAATTTGTGATTAAACACCCACATTCATATTTTACATGCACACAAACGCATCGGGCACTGTTGCATACTAACCCTGGCAACTAATAAATTTACTTTCGGTTTTTTCTTCTAGTTACATATTCATTAACTGTTCGCCTTTGAAGAATGTTTAAAATGTCCTACAAAGCACGCAATGTATCTTTGTCATATCGGAAAGACCGCGGGCTTTAAGTAACTCGTCAACGGCCGAGAATGGGGTTCAAGTGTACCTACTCATTTTTAATTCATTTCATGGACAAATAATATATTTTTACACAGTATAAAATTAAGTCGCTCGCGCTATCTGTCAGCTTAGATCTTTTACAGTAATCAACGGATTTTAATGCTATGTTTTGAAATAAAATTTGTATGATATATGTTATATTAATGGAACATAATGTTTCTTAAAAATATAATTTTTGATCGCTTTTATTGCTCATATTGACTAAATTTTACTACATAGATTACTTACGTACTTTTTTCACTTTTTGTCAAAAAACGACGCTGAAAAAGTATGAAACAAGTTTTGAAAAGCCGTAGTCACGTGTTTTTAAGAGTTATGGTACGTTTTTATTTTAATTTAAGTTTTTACTTTTTTTTATTTAAAATGTTTTGGTGTAGTGATAATAATAATTTATATGCAAAGTATATTTTAAATACCTAACATAGAAATATAAAAAAAAATTGAATAGATACGAACAAAGTCACCAGCAAATGCTAATAATACCTATATATATATTTGAAATGTACAAGTAACACCCTTTCCGATGATACCAAACACGGCATGTTTATGTCAAATTCATTTTTTAATACAGTACTTTATGTCGGCTAGAGGGCGCCACATTAAATTGAGTGACGCGTCATATAGCCTATAAGCAGCGGACGATCAAGACACTTCTAACAATACCTCATTTATCCAGTTCTAATTAGTAGTTAAGGAGCTATGAGGGAACAGATGAACATACATACATAGCCTGTCAAAATCATAACCCTCCTTTGGCTTTGCCGTGGTCGGGTAAAAAAATAAAAAAATACAGTTAATTTATAAACTCCTTCTTTTTTAAGACAGTTAAAAAACAAACTATTTGTCTTAAAATTAATATTAACACAGAACACTTTTTGTTTTGTGAATATTAAGAGTGTAAAACTTTGAAATGGAAACTTCCTTAAATATATAATACTAGCTTTTACACGGGGCTTCGCCCACACAGATTTTCATCCCCTGATTTACCCCCTTAGGGGTAGAATTTCAAAAATTCCTTTCTTAGTGCTCACTTATGTCACAGAACCTACATGCAAAATTTCAGGATTCTAACTTCAGCGGTTTGGGCTGTGCGTTGATCTCTGGGTATGTCAGTCAGTCAGTCACCTTACTCTTTTATTTATATAGATTACAGAAATCAGATAATGTAAGGGATAGGGCATCTATTGTTTTACAATTCACCAATTGATTAAATTCGAACTTAATGGATGAATAATAATGGAAATGACGTAAAGTATAGATGGGACCCTTTTTTACAATTTTTGTCTGTCTGTCTGTTTGTTTGTGCCGGCTAATCTCTGGAACGGCTGGAGCGATTTTGACGGGATTTTTACTGATAGGTAGTAGTTGGTGTAGTATCGCGGGTAAGACCGTGGGGCTCAGCTAGTTCTTTTTTCAAAAAAGACAACTTCCGTATATATCCAATAAATCCTGTGTCGCGGGGGACTTTACAAACATACATGAAACGGACACAATGGACACCCAGACTCAGAACAACAATTCGTGGATCACACAGTGTTGTCCCATGTGGGATTTGAACCCACAACACCTGATACAGTAGGAAGCGGCGAGGCAACCGCTTAAACCACTAGACCAACCATGCAGTCAAAAATAAAACTGTAATTTTAAGGTCTTTCATTATTTCAGTAGTAGTTATTCAATTCTAACAGAAATCATTAAAAAAAATTTTTTTTACTTTTTTAAAAACAATTTCTCAAAGTGTCTCGGTCTGTCAAAGTGTATTCAAAGTACTCGTCAAGACAAATCAAACGACTCCAAACTCGATAGTTTCCGTCGTTACAAAGTTCCTATGACCACCTTCCAGCTTCAACATCAGATCAGCTCCATGTCATCATAATATAGCATTGTCACGCTATATACATATGCCTAGAAAAAATCAACACAATCGGTTGAAGATATCTGCAAAATTGAGTTGCAAGATTCCGTCTTAACAAATATAGTCAGATATATACATACATAGCAAGTTAAAAAAAAACATAAAAATAAGTTCTGTGTTAATAAAAAATACTAATATTTTTCTTTGAAATTATTCTTTAAAAAAATTAAATTAAATTCAAGAATACAAATTAACAGTTACAATTCGACACTCACTGGCAACCCACCCTAAAACTTGTCATTTACGTATTAGGGAGCTCAGTGCGAACTACAAACGGACGTGGTGTCACCTTGAATATTCGGCGGGCACTGAATTTTTTGAGCGCGATAAAACTTATTTATTGCAATTTACGGGAGACGATATCTACGTACTAAAATGTATGGAACTTTTGTCGCTAAAAATGAATGATGTTTAGCCTTAGATTATGGCTTTTTGGTGAGAATTAATAAAAAACTAAAACGGTAAATCTTTTCTCCATACTTTTTTCTCACGAAATAAGAAAAAAACATTTAAAATAGAGCACGAAATAGGACAGAGTGTGCTAATTAAAAAGGTCGATTTCGATGATTTTGATCTTTGTTAAGGCTTTTTTTCACAAAAATAAAGAATTATTTTATAAATGTCACTCGGTAGATTGGTAGACTGATTTATTAAACTACTGAGATTTTTTTTAAACAAACACGAAATCGCAATGACGTCATATGTTATGTCAATAGCGCGCGAAAAATGGTGGCGTTTGAATAGCTCAAATTTAGTCGGTGTTTTAAATTTCACTTTGAAAATTAGTTTGACTATTTAAAAAAATATTTATTTATTTTTCTATGTTATGGAGCCTTAAATGATCAGATTAAGAAATAAAAAAAGACATGCATATTCCCTATTGGCATATTTTCTTTCACTAATACTATCCTTGTACTTGAGTACAAGGATATAGTTATTGATAACTGAGGACATAAACTGGATAAAAACAAAGACGTGAACACCATCATCAGGTTTTTCATGATCTTTTTTTTTTCATAAAAGATAAGCGTGTGCTTATTGATTAGTACTAAAATGATCATATCGTCAAGATACAAGAATATCATATCATAAAATTATCAAGTGTGAAGTAAAAGAATTGGCTTAATTCACTTAAAAATGCATTTTGAGTTTAGATAAAGTTATATTTTGTCGAAATTGTATTATAGAAGTCATATTTATTTAACATAGTGAAATATCAATGCAAGCGGTATTTGATAGTATGCCTTGAGCAAGTCCACTCATAAAGATTTTTTTCTCAGCTGTTCGCGTATCAGCTTTTCGGTGCGACATCGTACGGTGTGAATGTGATTCTGCTAATACTGACGGGTGCGCTGGTGAACGGTCCGTACGCGCTCATCACGACAGCTGTGAGCGCGGAGCTCGGCACTCACCACTCACTCGCTGGAAGTGCACGAGCCCTTGCAACGGTTACTGCCATCATCGACGGGACCGGCAGTGTTGGTATGTATACGCTTATTCGCATACTCACATACTTTAAAACCGTAAAATGATGAAATAAATATAAATATTTTCGGACATCTAACACCCAAAGCCATCTAGTCCAAAGCTAAGCAGAGCTTGTGTTTTGGGTACTAGACAACTGATATAAATACATATAAACTTTTTTTTTTGTAAATAGTGTAAATAGAAAACACCCAAACTCGGAAACAAATATGTCGTACCATCATGCTGTATGGCGCCCTACACTACGTTCGCTTAACCATGATCTCCACTCTAGCGCAATTCGTCTCCAGCGATTATTGGGACCAAGGAGGCGCTCATAGCCCAGTTGCACTCGGTGATTAGAAACAATCACCTAGGGTAAGCAACGATAGCGCGGTCAGTACCTGGATGGGTGACCGCTGGTGACACGATACCATACCATAAGCGTCTCTGTCATTCGGAGGGCACGTTAAGCAGTCGGTCCTGGTTGTTATCACAGGATGACAGTCGTGAAGCTTAGTTGGAGGCATTTGGGCGGCTTCAAAACATCCAACGGCAAGATGACGTAGCCACAACGTTGTGTTGCCAGTCCGCCCCACACTCGCCCAGCGTGGGGACGTGGGGCCGCCACCCTCTCCTGAGAGGAGACCCGAGCCCAGCAGTGGGACGTTATGAAATGGTTCATCTGAAGAAATGACCATCCTTTCCATTTCAACGTACTGATTTTCCGTGGGTTTTTTCAGTTTTCTGTCGAATTAATTTGCCTGTTGCTAATACATTGCTTCTTTATCTAAACAGGTGCTGCTATCGGTCCGATGTTAGCAGGCGTTGTATCCAGTCATTCTTGGACGCACGTGTTCTATATGCTCATTGCGTGTAACTTCATGGCTCTGTTCTTATTGCTCAGGTTAGTATACCGTTCTTACAGGATTGTTTATATCTACACTAATTTCTTTAAATGATCGATCTTATCTTCGAAATTACTTCTTATTTCTAACTTTAAAAATGACGAACTTCAAAACATTTTCGGGATAATATATGGCACTATGACTGTGACACTCATAAATAATGTTGGTTTTTATGAGGAAACCAACATTATTTGACCGAGAGTATGAGAATAGATTGGTTACTTTATATTGATACTAGTTTTTTCTCGCGGCTCCGCTCGCGTGTATGTCGGTTATCGTGGTAAACAGTAGCCTATGTGTTATTCTGATGTATAAGCTAGTCACGTAGTGGGGCTTTAGAAGCCGAGAAGGTGGTGGTGAAGCCACGAAGTTCAGTTGAAGATTGAATCAGACGCTTTATAACGAAAACTTGAACACTATTTATTGTTACAAAGTAAGCTTTTACAATTTTATTGTAGTGAGGACAAATATTTAAGTAGATAGACAGTCAGGGCGTAGGTCCTTGAGAGATTCGATCAGCGTAGGTACCTCCATGGTAGCATGGGGTACTTAGCTTAAGGGCTACTGCGATGAGAAAAGGGACGCCGAGCTTTCTTGCCGGTTGCTTTCGCCAGGGTCACTAGACCTCGGTTACTTTCGTCACCAGACTGACGCTTGGGCCTCCAGCTCGGCGTCCCTTTTTTTGGAGAGGTGGCTTGCAGAGGCGCGGGACTCGACGTTAGTGGCCGAGTCCCAGGCGCGTTGCAGGCGCAGTAGACTCCAGCAGAAAGAGCTCGTTGCTCGCAGCGCGTGTCCTCTTATCACCGTTCCCAGCGGTGGGGAACAGCGGCTCAGCGGTAGGAGGCGAGCGCCGATGACGCATGACAAGCTATATTACTGTAAAGTTTCATCCAAATCCGTTCAGTAGTTTTTGCGTAAAGAAGTAATAAACGTACACACTCACAAACTTTCATCTTTATAATATTAGTGTGATTGTCTTCACAGGATAGCTCGCAGTGAAGTGTTGCGCCTGCGCCAGGAGAGGCGGATAGCAGCGCCACCTCGCGTTAGGGTCGAGTGAACTGATCCCGCACTATGGACATGCTCCTGACACCATTTGATAACATTTCGATATATTATATTATACTCTATGTCTGTATTTCAACTATAGGTTTTAAGGGGTCATTCGTTAATTACTGTAACAAAATAGTGTAAGTGGTTTATAATATACTAGTTTTTTACCGTGGGAGAGCCACGCTTTGACATGCATGGGCCGGATCCACCGGAGTGATACCACGGCCTCACAGAAAACCGGTGTGAAACAGCCACAGCGCTGTGTTTCACCGAGTGAGTGAGAATACCGGAAGACCATACCCCTCCCTCCAAAGGCCGGCAACGCACTTGTGACACCACTGGTGTTGCAGGTGTCAATGGGTGGCGGGCGGTAATCGCTTACCATCAGGCGATACGTCTGATCGCTTGTCCCATATTCCATAAAAAAATGTACTTATAAAATTCACACCTAAAATGACACTAGTGACATTATTTATTTATTATTACTAGTATCTTCATGCCAAATTTCATTGAAATCTGCGCAACGATTTAGCCGTGACAACATAATAAACAGAGTTACCTTTGAATTTATTTATTTATTTTATAATATTAGTGTGGATGACCACCGTTTTTAAAGTTAACAGTACTCATTCTCTCTCTCATCGGTGAAGCAATCGGCACTCCTCATCTGTTTCATGTACGTTTGTAAAGCTAACTGTAACACAGGACTTATACATAACGCGGGAGTGGTCTTTTAAAAAAAATCTATGGAATGTGTAAACTGAGTTCGGACTTACAAATATATAACAGTTAATGTTCACGAATAAAAAATAGGTACTGTTATAAGCATAAAATTATAGAAAACAAAAAAATGCATTAAGTAATTAATGAATGCCCCTAAAACTCAATTAAAAGCCGAGGATATAATCCAGGACAAAACGAATTTTAAAACGATACGATTCCTAATACAAGCATTTAGCGGTAACTAGAATGGTAGTATTAATAAACTAACACCCGCTGTAGGTATTGTCTGTGTGGTGACGTATTAACAATATGGAGTGTCACCAACCCTATTCACCCCGTGGGTGTCGTAAGAGACGATTAAGGGAGCACAGTCATAGAGGTATTATAGATTGAGTAGGGGAGCTAAATCTCCAGCCGTCCCTCGGTTCCTCGTCCTCGCCCAACAATTGGGTCGGAGGATCCTCCCTTTCTGTTGGACATGCGATGCATTTGTGACTCTTTGAGTTGCACTATGTCCTTGGGCAGCGGTAAGCACTTACCATCAGGGAAACCGTCCGCTCGTTTGCCTCAAGGAGTCACGTCCAGGAATGTTACTTAAAACTATAATGAAGTCAAAAGCATATCATATAGTATTGACCGCTTAATTAATATAAATGAACTGAACTACAGTCCTTCAAATGTATCTTGATCTCTGTGTGAAATGGGTGCAAGACCGAAGAAGTAACTTTGGACAAGCTATTTTATTTTGTATCGCCTATATTTTTCACAAATGAAGTGCAATACATTATATACACCGTGGGAGTGTCACGCTTCGGCATTCATGGGTCGGCTCGACCGGAGTGATATCACGGCCTCACAGAAACCCGGTGTAAAACAGCACTTGCTCTTTCTTTCGTCCATATCCCAACTTCTCCCCCCATCCCTTAAAGCACTTGTGACGCCTCTGATGTTGCGGGTGTCCATGGGCGGCTGTAATCGCTTAAAACCAGGCGATACGTCTGCTCGTTTGTCCCATAGTCCATAAAAAAATATACTTATAAAATTCACACCTAAAATGACACTAGTAACAATTGTCACAGAGATCAAGGCATATTTTAAGGACTATAGACACTATAGTATAAATTTGTTTATATGTCTGTAATGTTTATATTTGTCCATGAATACTTTATATATACTGCACGAATGGTGTAGTGCTTAAAGCGGTCACCACGCAGCTTCCTACTACTCTGAGTGTTGTAGGTACAAACATGGGACGACACGTTGTGTGATCCACAAATTGTTGTTCTGAGTTTAGGTGTTCTTTGTGTCCATTTCATATATGTGAGTAAAGTTCCCCGTGACTCAGGACATACTCTTAGTGCAATTGTCTACAAAAAAAAGAAAAATAATATTTTATACATCTATGTACACATGTACCCCAATCAGTAACCTTTATGAGTCAGTATAAATTGAGTATTTAAATCTAGGATAAAATTATTTCCTATATTGTAACACGTCTATATACTTATAGAGCATTCACGTTAAAAAAATAGTGACGTCACTCAAGCTAATATGCAAGTGTTTGATCAATTCTCTTCTCTAACGCCTCTATTCTGTTATTGGCTTATTGTTTTGATGACGTAAGTTAACTTTGTGATGACGTCATTCCGGTACATTTGTTTACATTTGTGACTAGTGGGCAGGCTCCAATTTTAAAACCCGATTGATCAAGTTGTGCATCTTGAACAATGCGTCACTATTTTTTTAATGCGAATAGACTAGAATTTTATTTTACGAAAATTTGACGGTAGCTGTATAAGATGCGGCGTAAAAAAATGTTAAAAGCTTCTTTTCTGTGACGATCTCGATTCAGAATTTAGTTTTTTTTGAATAATGCACTTATTAAATTGTGTTTTAGGTATAGGTTTTAATAAATTAAAAAGTGTAAATGGGTAATATGTGGGTAGTCTTTCAGGATATATCGGCTGGGTTGAACAGAATGATACAAAGCATCACTAAACCCGATATTATGGAGTTTTGTTGTTGCTTTCACGAAGCTCAGCCCTCCCTTCTTCCTTTAGGGGAGAGCTCAGAGTTAATTTCAACTTTAAACTCAGTCTTAGAGTTCAAAATAACACAAAACCTCTGCTTAAAGTATATATGCAAGGGTATTTGTTAGACGGTAACCGCTTACCTGCAGGTGATTTATCTACCCCCTTGCCCTTCTATTACGTAATTTAGATTCATATCAGGTTATGTAGACGGACACTTCATTCACCGTCTACGTAACCTAATATGACCCTACAAACGGCGACACCTACCTTTTGAAGGTCTATCAATGTCTCCTAATAAAAACTAGGCTTAATTTTAATCTGTGTCGTTATTAACTTTTGTATTTACATACCAATTTGTGATTTTATGTATCGAGTGTAGGGATGAGGAGAACCGTCTATGTATGAAAAGTGTCCGTCATAATGTTTATGTAATACTAACTAACCCACACAACCTCTAATTCAAGATCCCAGTCAGTTCAGTTGACCCTACAGATTGGTCTGGGTCATTGGAAAATATCTTAAAATATTATACTTAAAGATTTCATAAAATTCAGGGTTCCTAAAATGACGTAAGTTAGCATGGCTTTTTCCACCTTTGAATCCTAATTGTATAACGGCCCCGCTTTCGGCTTGTTAGACATTATCGATCCTTGAAATTTCATCTTTCCTAAAGTGGCTTAAATTTGGGGTGACTGGGATCTCGGTCTATTCGTTTGTATCTCCGTAGCGTGATAATTTTCTTCTTCAAGTACCATCTCCCCGTGGTCGGCGACCACATGATGTCTGTACGTCTCCCTGTCTTCGGTCATGCGATTTAGTGCATCTGTACTTTCCAGATCCAGTATCTTATATTTTTGGCTCACGATGTTCGCCTTCTACCTCTACTGCGCTACCCTTCAATTTTCCCTTGAATAATTAGTTTTATGAAGACTTATTTATCATTTCTATATATTATAATATATATGCCCAAAATACGCCTAAAATACTAGAGTAGATTAGCATTGAAAAATTAAGTTTTTTGTGTTTTACTGCTTTTTGGCGGACACTTTCGTAAAAGGCTCCTTATTTCCACGTAATTTTATGTTTAATTTTACTTTTCAATGACATGCCAGTATCCAGGGTTTCATGTTCTGTGACGTAACAACCTATTTTAGCATTTATAGTGTGTATTAATGAGTATTGTATATAATGTACAAAATAATGGATGTTTTAAATAAATATACAATTTTCATTTTAAGTATGTTTTATTTATTGATGTCCTTTTTAGAATAAATTCTTAATTATCTTTTCATCGCAGCCGGTCAATATTGATATACACACATCAAAAGTGTCTAGGGATCAAGCATTTTTATGCGGATTTCTTGAGATTGAGATGTGGCTTTGTAATAAATTTATGATTTTATAATTTTATATGGATCCTTTTTGGTGCATTTCATAATTTGAATCAGGAACTGTCAATCAAATTCGAGTAAAAGATGAAAATCAGCTGTCAATATTTTCCCTATAAAAACATACAACGCATTGAAGACATTATTAGTGCTACTGTTTCCCTACTACTGATTAAAACCAACGTTATTATGGAGCGGCGACGTCATTTAAGCAGGGAAGAAATGCTCAGAGCCGTGGGAATGATAGAAGCTGGTTCCCGGCAACGTACTGTGGCTTTAGCTCTGAATACAAGTCAGAGTGTTATCAGTCCACTTTGGACACGTTACCGAAGCACTGGTACCGTGGCTGAGTGCCATGGAGGACGGTATCGCTGCACCACACGGAGACAAGACCGATACATTCAAATCTTAACTCGAAGAGCTCCAACAATAACCGCCATGATGTTAGCCGTGAGCCTTCATCACTCCTCAGGGAACTTAATTAGCGACCAAACAGTCAGAAACCGCTTGCATGAAGTGAACCTTCATTCCCGAAGACCGCTACGGGTACCACCTATAGCAATCCACAATCGTAGGATTCGATATCAATGGGCTCTTGAACACAGAAATTGGGAAACACAGAAAGAACAATGGCGTTTCGTGTGCTTTTCTGATGAGTCTCGTTTTGGTATGAGACCGGATACAAGACGTATACGACACTGGAGAACCCCTGGACGCCAACAGCGATTAAAATCCTGCCAGGAAGTCCATCCTTATAGTGGTGGAACCATCATGGTATGGGCGGGTATTTGGATCGGCGGAAGAACTGAGTTGATTTGGATCAGAGGCAACCTCAACGCTCAAATTTTTGCTGAGACGATTGTATCAGACGTCATCGTTCCTCTACAAGTTCAAATCGGTCCCTTATTTCAGTTAATGCATGATAATGCACGACCGCACACCGCAAGAGTTGTAAGACAGACTCTCGCCGCAGCTAACATCAATGTCCTGCCCTGGGCGCTCAGTCGCCAGACTTGAACCCGATTGAGCATGCATGGGATATTCTACAGAGAAGAGCTCTGCCGAATATGGAGGGTCTTCTTGCGACTGGATACGCAAGAAGACCTTTTTTTGTTGTTGCAACGAACATGGGCGGCCATTCCACAGCGTGATTTGGATGAACTCATTTTGAGTATGCCAAACCGATGTTCTTGTATTGTTAGTGTTCGCGGTAGAAACACGGATTATTAATTGTTTAAGTTACCTAATAAAATTTTAAAGAAAACTGTTATTTCAGTCTTTTTTTCGAACTTTAATGTTAGTGGTTCAAATGTCAAAAATCCCTTTATTAGGAAAATGGCAAATTTCTTTATTAATGCAAAGGTGACTTGGATTATCGTTACTGTGACAAACGAAAACACTTTATTTTATGAATCCTTAAAGAAAATTTTAATTAATATCAATCAGGAGAAAAGTTATTGCAAAAATATATGTTGATCCCTAGACACTTTTGATGTGTGTAGTTGAAATCAATTGGAGATATTCTATACACTTTAACCGACTTTTAATAAAGAAAAAGTTCTAAATTGGGCTTTTTATTTTTAGGTAAACTTACTACCTCATTATATGGTATTTATCAACTGTTTCTCAGTATTATGGAACTGATTTAGTAATTAATATTTTTTTTATTTAAAAACTTTTTTTCGATGCGTTCTATTTAACTTTGATGTATAAAATCTACATTGGAAGTATAAAATCTACCTTTGAAGTATAAAATCTACATTGGAAGTATAAAATCTACCTTTGAAGTATAAAATCTACATTGGAAGTATAAAATCTACCTCTAAGGGTGCAAATCCCCTAAATCACAATTTATCACCACGTGATACGAACGTGAGTTCGAGCACGACCATTTGTTCTGTGTCTGGGTGTTATTTATCTATAATACATATGTATGAGTTCAGAAACATGCAAGTATATTTATCAGCAGCCTGGTTATTATGCTACAGGCTTTGCTGGTTTGTTTGGATCAGAAGACCGTGTGTAATATTAAAAACATTAAGGCAAAATAAACACAGATTGGAATGTTATCTTATTTTTAATGCTAATTTATTTCCTTAATATTTTAGTTAACAAAGATACATAACAATGAATTATAGACTTACCATACAATTATTGTTTTTTATTATTGTTAAAAGTTTCAATAAATAAATAGATGTTAGAGAAATTACATATTTCGAACCTTTCTATGAATAGTGTAAATTTAAATAATACATTAATTATGCGTTAAGAATATGATGTGTCAACAGGGTAGTGTCAACGCCCTTATTCATCTCGTATGTGTCTCAAGAGCCGACTATGGCAGTAAAAAAGTTGACAGAAACTTTATACCAACCCGTCTGACCAGCATGGTACAGGAGACCAAACATTTCTTTTCTAAGGAGAGGCCTATATGCTGCATAATAACGATGACAATTTAATCGCCGGCAACGCACTTGTGGCGCCCATGGGCGGCGGTAATCGCTTACCATCAGGGTATACGTCTGCTCGTTAGCCCCCACTCCCATAAAAAAAAAGTCATAATCAAGACAATACTCTTATTACTTTATACATATTTTACCTATGTTGTCAATACAAGTTATAAATTAATATTTAGCATATTCAATTTGATTATTCATAAAAAGGTAGGTAGTTCTAACAAAATGATAGAACACAGATAACATTAAACTTCATTTCCCGCCAACACACAGATTGTCATTGGAAATTAAAAAAAATGTTCATAGTGTCCACAGTTCATAGTCATTATTGGTCATCTTAACATTACAGCTAAGCTCGTCCTAATGGCACTATAAACGAGAGAGCGTCTCCAGTAGCTCCCCACGACACTCTCTGCAGTTGGAATATGAGGATCCACACTCCGAGTATTACACCCCAGGCAATTGCTCCACATCCACTCATTACGACATCTGCAAAGAAGGATTATCTATAAATGTGATTGAATATTTTGCCTTGTACTCATAATGCATAGATTTTCTTTCATTACATTAAGTCAGCAGCTAGTCTTAACGGAGACCAGCCTACTAAGCAGGAGATATTAAAGTGTACAACACAGATGCATTCTGTGTTCCCTTACTCTCACAATCCGATGAGACGGCTATCCGACACGATTCCTATTGTGGGAGTAGTCTTTTAAAAAATCTTTAGGTGGTCCAATTCCAATACACCTCTGCACCGCAAACCCTGTTTTTCCTTTCGAGTTATGGTGTTACAAGATAAATAAAAGGAGCGATTAAAGTGTGTTTATACTCGTATACTTACATTTCTTAATTTCCTTCTGTTCTTCATACTGTGGTTTTATGAATGCTTCCCTGAAGAACCATACTGCGTTCACGGCCCACACAAACGGTAGTAGCAGACATCCAACTGTAACCATTACATATTACATAGAAAACTAAATATAAATAACTAATATATTTACCTATTATGTGTATGTGTCGCATGACATGCATTTTCTGGTTAAAGATATGGTGTGTCACTGCCCCTATTCATCCTATGAGTAACCTAAACTACCAGTGCATGCAGTGTAAACGACAACATCAAAGAAGAGAAGGAACACTTGACACAAACCCTATACCAACCCGTCTGGTCAGCGTGGTGGAGTTGACCAAAATCTCCTCTCTAAGGAGAGGCCTATGTCCAGCAGTGGACTGATAAAGACTATTGATGATGATATGTAACTTAGTACAGTGGTTAGTAGGTAATTCTAAGTGTTGTAGTATTAATTCCTACAAAGTACAAACAATTATTGTGCAGAATCATTTGTGTAGTGTATGGGGGTGTCATTTAACTGCCTCGTTAGTCTCGCGCCTGGCGTGTGCGACTGCTGATCACGAGGTTTTGGGTTTGATTCCCGGGTTGGACCAAATGTTTTAATGATCTACATTAATATTTGTTTCGGAGTTTGGCCTAGTGGTTTATCGGTCACCACGCCATGTCCTACTTCGCCAAGTGTCGTGGGTTCAAATCCCACGTGGGACAACACTTTGTGTGATCCACAAATTGTTGTTCTGAATCTAGGTGTTCTTTGTGTCCGTTTCATGTATGTTTGTAAAGTCCCCTGCGACACAGGATTTATTCCTAGTGCGGGAGTTGTCTTTTAAAAAATAAAAAAAAAAACAAAAAAAAAAAACGTTGGGTGTTTTCTATGTATAATATGTATGTATTAAAAAAAAAAAGTATATACGTATTTGTATCAGTTGTCTAGAATCCATTACACAAGCTCTGCTTAGCTTGGGACTAGACGGTGTTGTGTGTGTTCAATGTCCGAAATACCCATATGAATACCTATATTTATCTACAACTGGCTTTGTTTAGGGACACGAAAAAAGTATCAATACTTTGTGGTATCGAGTACTTTTCCTTTGGATACTGATACTTTTATATTCAATATTTTCTCTTCTATACCGTGTCCCTAGTTATATTCGACTGCGCCCGCCTGCATGTTGAACGTCGCAGTAAAAAGTAGACTATGTGTTATTCTGATGTATAAGCTTACATTACTGTACAGTTTCATTTAAATCCGTTCCGTAGTTTTAACATGAAAGAATAACAAACATCCATACACTCTCAATCTATAACATTAGTAGAATAGGATATGTTTCTATTTATTCACGTTGGATTCCGAACGTCATTATAATGGCAACATTTTTGATTGTCATTTTTCTTGTTTGGCGTTTGAGGTTAAGATAGTATTGTTGAGACGCTTGCCGGTCGAAAACGGTTTTCGCAATTGACTGCCGGTTTAAGTTAATTGAATTGATAATTAGCTAATTTTCCAACGACTCGGTGTTTCGTCGGTCACCGTTATGATTGGTCTGGTTTGGACTCGCGAGTTTTAGTAATCACGTCAAAAAAGGTGCGTTCCGCGATAGCTAATACGAGTGTATTGTAATTCGAATACCTTGGAAGGTTGTACAAGCCATTTAGGAGCATGTATGTGTGACGACGCAGAGAGAATACCAAGGGCCCTTGGAACGTCGATATCAAGGACTTCACGCATCTCCAGTAAGTGCTTGATACTACATTAGCTTAGAATAAGAACACGGTGAATCGCCGTGGTTCATTGCACTCTCCAGTGACCTAGTATTAGCGATTGTATGATTATAACATGGGCCTATAGGTATTGCAAATGTCACAAGGTGATCGCTGCATTGGCGAGAGGAATGATCAATTCATTTAATTTATATGTATGTTTATCACCAATCTACATAGTTTGGATAAGACAACTGTGCTATGAATTAGGTCATATATACAAATAAATAAAATTGGAGTGTCTGTTTGTAATATTAAAATAACCGCTTTTAAATAAATGGATATGCATGTCTGTCTGTTTGTTCTGGGTAATCGCTAGAAAGGCTACCCGGCTACCGGTTTTGACGGGACTTTCACCGGCAGATAGCTGATGATCTAAGGAGTAAAATAGGCTTTTTTAGACCAGCTTTGTCCCGCTGCGTTACCTACGGTACGACAATAACCGCTAGGTTCAGCAGTTTCAGCTAGTTAAATATAGGATTCAAATGTCATGTTACTTTTATGTTGATTTCTGAATACATTAAAAGTAGAATACTTGCAGTAGGCTGTATGTTACCTTCATATACTTTTCTTTAAAATCTTATATTATTTAAATACAAATAGAAAGTAAAAGAAGAAGAAGAAAACTATAAATTGTAAATTTCACAAACCTTTGAAATACCATTTACATAGCTGCAGTTTCTCATCATTAGGTAACCTGTTTAAATCCATTGCCTATCGGGTTTGAAGATAATTCTTTTAGGATTATTTCTCAAATTGCATTCGTGAATCACAACAACTGACACTACAACAAAAAGCTGACTTGATAGGTTCGTAACTTCATATCTTGACATTTATTTCTAGCATAAAAGTTATTTTGACTCTTGTCTTTCACACACAAAATTGTGTAACCTCTCTTTCTTTCACTCTTTTCAAACCTGCAAAGCAACAATGAAAAACTTTTAAATGTCAATGTCAAACGCGAATTATTCTACTCCACTCCAATTTACTCAGTAGTAAGAATTATCGCTAAAGAAAACACACTTGAATTCGATTATTACATTTATTACGTTTTCTTGATAATCTTCTCATTCTGACTGCTTTGAATATTATTTAATAAAGAATTCTTTTGATTTGATTATTATCATTACAATATTATTATTGTGAAAATTCCAGGAAACAAAACATGTTCCTAAATAATATATGGATAATAAAAACAGAAGCATTCGTTCAGCAGAGTGGAGGACAAGGTAATAAATTGATCTTTAAATTAGTTTCTTGAAATCTTATTTTAAGAAAAAATATATCTTAAATTGTTTAACCATTGAAAATGGTGATTATTATCAATAATTTTATCTTTTGGAACTTGTGAATGAAACCTTTCATTAAATGAAATGAAACGTATCTTCAGAAACAAAAATGGCGTAATATGTTTAATGTCAATAATTGAAAATGTGTGAATGAATAGTAAATAAAATGTTTTCCTCGCCGAATTGTTTGTTATCTTGTGTTATTTTACTACTTTATAGTCCGAAAACATGTAAGTACTCATATTAAATCTTACACCTGTACAAAACGGAAATAAAGATGATATGAACTATTGATAGTCCAAAATTGTTTTAAGGCTTTTATTTCAGGTTTCCTGTCCTTGAATTTTAGGTGACCCTGCCTTTGTGTGTTGCTTATCAATTAGGGGCAAGGTTGTTGTTTATTTATGTCCAGTTTTCACAGTGCGCAGTACAACTACGCAAAATAAAATTTTCCCCTAAATTTTTGCTAATTTCTAACGGTATTTTTATGCGAATTCTATTACTTTCACTTTTGTTCTACTATTTATGGTCGCATCACCATAAAATATTGATACCGAATTTTTATATTTCACACAAACATGTCTTAATATCTTAGAATATTATTTTCTACATTCGCAAAATTACATTTAAAGTAGAATTTGTATCTTAAAATGATTAATGAAATAAATAAATATTTCGGACATCTAACACACAACGCCATCTAGTCCCAAGCTAAGCAGAGCTTGTGTTATGGGTACTATACAACTGATATGAATGCATATCATATACTTTTTTTTGTAAATACATACATATTATACATAGAAAACACCCAAACTCTGAAACAAATATTTGCAGATCATACAAACATATCTATTGCTGTTCTAATGTGTTATGATGTAGCTCAGCGTACCCATGGCTCGAACAAATTTGGTTCAGTAAATATCACGCGCCATAAAGATTATAAATATAATTTCAAAACATGTAGATATTTGTAGCTGTAACCTGTCGAGCTTCAAAGAAGTTGCCCAAAGGTATATTATGGCAAATGATACTTTGTTATAAAATAATTATAACTACTTTTTCCTTATAGTGTCGTATTGGGATAACAATTATTTAAAGATACTGTAAATGTTTTGTTTTTTTTAAATAAATAAAAAAAAAAACTCAAAAGTCCACAACTAAATGTAACAATTCTTGGACAAGACTCCTGTCTGTACCATGAGAGTCCACATCTATTCACCATTGTAGGTTTACATATTTTCTAAATCATACAAAGCTAACATATTAAACTTATTATATATCTATTTGAAATGACTTATTTTAATTGACTGATCTTTAAACACAGAACCTAAACCGCTGGGCCCCAAAATGGGGTAGCTGACCTTATAATAATAATATTGTTATGTTGTAAGCACTAAGACAAATTCACCATTGAGGGGTAAAATAAGAGGATGAATGGTTGTATGGATGTTTGTAATTTTAAAGTTAGAAATATAGAAATCCATGTCCATACAAATAATTAAAATTAAAGTGAATGTTTGTAATTTCTAATTACCAGCTTTCTACTCAAATGTATATGAAAGTATATACAATAATTATATATTTTTTAAATTTTTGCCTTGTTCAGGCTAATCTCTGGAACGGCTGATGTTACAAGGGGTAACTTTTTTTGACTAGCTTTGCCCATGGCGTTGTCTGCGAATGTGGTTGTACTGCGGGTAACACCACAGGGCTCAGCTAGTTTATTAAATAGATATATAGGGGCCGTGCATTAATCACATGATGTTGTTTTTACCATTTTTTGACCCCCCCCCCCTCCACCTTGGTGATACGTGGTGAGGTTTAAGATTAGCCCCCCCCCCCCTAAAATCACATGTATTTTTAGCAAATTTTAAGAATATTATCTTTAAGTACAGGTATCACTACATAGTATAAAACAAAGTCGCTTTCTCTGTCCCTATATCCCTATGTATGCTTAAATCTTTAAAACTATGCAACGGATTTTGATGCGGGTTTCTTTAATAGATAGAGTGATTCAAGAGGAAGGTTTTTATTTATAATAAGTGCATAATAAAATATGGAAACAATGTTAATTTTCGAGGTTTCTAATGTGATGTAGCAAATAAACACATTTTTGCGCTTACATTGCAAACGCTGGTTGCACCCTACGAGATAGATCAAAATAATGTACGACAGTATTGTACACCTTAAAAAGTACTGCAAAAAAGTCGCGACGGTATATGTCTATCTCTTAGGGATAACCCACAATCATTTTTTATTCCTTTCTTTTACGAGAAATAATGGCTTATTTACGAAGTGATTTTAAGCAATACAGAATGAATCCTTATACAATTAAGTAAATTAAATACATTGGGCATTTAATATAGATCAAAATGGCCCTTGACAGTATCTAATTTAAATGAATATATTTGACGATATTACAGATTTAAAATGCACGAATTCTGTCGTCGGCGGGGGCATCTGAAATCCACCCATGCGAAGCCGGGGCGGGTCGCTAGTAAAGTATAATCTAATTTTATTCTGAAATTAAGAACCATGATAAAAAAAATCTAGACAAAGGTTGCAGGTTATTTTTGACTTGCATAAAAATAATATTAAATCATGCAAGAAACAAAAATTGTACTAGTACATAGTAGCAATGACACAATATACTATAGACCGTCCCTCCCTTGGCCAGTACTGTACGCCGTAAAAAGCTAGAAAAGTTCAACTAAATCTAGATGGCGCTCAAAATAAGCTCTAAAAAGCAGTTTAACAAAGTTTAACAGTATTTTATTGATGTGCTTCAATTCTAGTAACTATATTATTATTTTTCAAATATAAAACTTGCTTTGTATTGCTTGCTTTAAAAAAATGATTTTCAATTTCATAACTAAAAGTTATCACCTATGTTTAGGAGATGTCGTTGCAATCGATTTAAATAAACTTGAAAATAATGACCTATTTACTACGCTAGATGTCACATTTATAAGTTATTTGGTTGAATCAGAGAAACAATGCACTCATGAATGGCAACATTGCAAAAATCGTTCATATCTTCCAGTAGTTAATACGGAACGGCAACGTCGCTTGAGCCGCGTACTCAGTTCAAAAATTTAATTAATATGAATGTTTATTTTAACCGACTTCAAAAAAAGAAGGTAGTTATCAATTCGACTGTATTTTTATTTTTAACCGACTTCCAAAAAGGAGGAGGTTCTATGTTCCACTGTGTTTTTTTTATGTATGTTCACCGATTACTGCGTCAATTGTGGACCGATTTTGAAAATTCTTTTTGTATTCGAAAGGGTATGCTCCCGAGGTGGTCTCATTGTCACCATATCAGGAACTGATGATGGGATCCCAGGGAAACCGAGGGAAACCCTCATTTTTTTAGGCACATATTATGTTTTCGTATATTTTCTGAAGTTAACCCGGTATTTGCGTCTGGTAGTCATCATTTTATGATGATGAGCTGATGGTGTAAGGTACAACTCCTTAACGATTAGGAGTTGGAGTATGAATCTTTAAATATCATATGTATGTATGTTACCTTTAGTCGTATTCTTTCAAATTATTTAGGTAAGCTGATGATCGAAGGTACAACTCCTCAACGGTTAGGAGTTGGAGGATAATTCTTTCAATTTCATACGTATCTATAGACCTTTAGTCGTATACTTTCAAGTTATTTAGGTGAGCTGATGATAGAAGGTTAAACTCTTCAACGGTTAGGGATAAGATGATGATTTTAATATTACACGTACGTATATACCTTAAGTTGTATTCTTTCAGTTATTCATATGGATCGTTTTATTGAGTAGACATCCACTAAGGAAGGTATTTTGGAATCTACCCCTAAGGGGGTGAAATACGGGTTGAAAGTGTGGACGAAAGTCCGTCATTTTTAAGTTAGAAACATGAAACTTTAACTTTGGGCTACTGATTAAAAATGAGTAGATACGTATTTAACCGTTTCTGGATATTATTTTACTTGGTTACACGCGACGGGACGTAATATGACCCCTGCCTCTGGTAATACCACGGCCTCACAGAAAACCGATGTGAAAAAGTGCTTGCGCTGTGTTATACCGAGTGAGTGAGGATACCGGAGGCTCATACCCCAACCTCTCCCCCCATCCCACTCCACTATGCCCCAAAGGCCGGTAACGCATTTGTCAAATTATTTTAGAAATAATCAAACTTTACAAAATATACTATAAAACAATATATTATTTTCTGTAAATAAATGCAAAAAGTCAACAACACGCGTGGTATTCCCAGGCGGTCACCCATCCAAGTACTACCCACGCCCGATGTTTCTTAACTTGGCTGATCGGACGAGAACCGGTGCATTCAACACGGTATGGACGTTGGCAATCAGTTTGTTATATTTAACGTTGAGTATCCAGCACTATGACGTCAACTCAATGTTAAGTGTCGCTACAACTTTTGGCGCGAAAAGTGCGTTAGGGAACTTCGTTCCAAAAACATTTCTGATTGTTTTATTAATAACTAGGTTTCGCCTGCGACTTCGTTCGTCCGCGACTTCGTTCGCCCGCGACTTCGTTCGCATTTAATAAAAAGTATCCTATGTTACTTCTAATACCTCTACAAGAATATGTGTTTCATGATGATCAGATTGATCAGCTAAGTAGTTTTCGCCGGAAAGCGTAACAAAGGAACTTACGTTCGCATTTTTAACATTAGGATTATTTTTAAGACACAAACCGAAAGAAAATCCTTAATTACACCTTTTTGTCATCTACAGTTGTTAATTAATATGTGCAAGCAATTCTCGACATTATCAACTCATAATTATCAAATTTTATATTTGCATACATTCACATCACGATCAACAACATTTATAAACGCCAAAAACTGTTTTTAGACATGTGTCATTAAGGACGGGAATTGCAACTGCAACATGCAACTGTATTTTATTAATTCATCAATTTTTATTTTGTTTTTTGAATCCATTAAAAAATAAAATGTCAGTCCTTAGTTCCTTACCTATGTCAATTGAGAAACATACATACAAAGTTTAAAGTGAATCCATTGAAAATAAAAAAAGTTTCAAACAATTAATAAAAAAAAAGATTGTAAAGAGAAAAGCGGTTATTTTAAAATTAAAAACAGACATTTCAATTTTATTTATTTGTGTAGATCTCTCTGACGATAAAATATTACATAAATTATGTAGGTACTAAGATAATTAATTATTTAAAAAACGACATCTAGTGGTACATTTCGCAATAATACAATGACAATAAACTTGACAGTTGACTGTTGGGTTCGTATTGGTGTTGGGGGTCAGAAAATATCGTTGTAATTCACGATTTGATGCACTTAGTGACATCTAGGGAACATTAAGCTTACTATAAATCCGCGTACAGGTCTCGCCTAGTAGAGTGTTGGTCTAGTATATATTTCGTCAGTGATAGTAGGTACATTTGTATGCACTTGACCTTTGCAAGTGCATCAAAACCTAAAAGGGACTTCCTGTTGACCTTGAATCTTATCAAAATGCCAGGTCTGAGTAAAAGTAAAGGAAAATGTTGCGAATACATTAATGTCTATGTTTGGAATAATATGGATATAATAATCAACAACAGACTACGTGCTTGCGTTGCCTTCGTCTTGAACAGGTTAACTGAGGTAAAGGAGAGAGGGATGGGGAATCGCGCTAGTGGCGTGTGGCGGCGTTGTCTATCTGCGTGTAGTGGCCGGTGCGCGCCACGCACCGGCCACGAAGCGAGCAACGACGATTTGTAGCGTTTGGCGGCCACCGGCGTCAACCGTGTGCGGCGGTCCATATAAAATGTATAAACATTACAGGAAATATGTCGGTGGCGGCGTTTTGTGGTTGTGGCCGGTCGCCCGTGTGCGGCGACACTAATCAGATATGTGACACGAAATGAAAAAACTTGAACTAACCCTATTCCTGTTTGATCAGCGTGGTTTAGTAGTCCTCCTTTCTAAGGAGACGTCTCCAGCAATGGTCTATTAAAGGCTGTTGCTAATGATGTGTGACAACCCCGACCTAGACACCATGCTCATGTAAATTCTATTTTGTTACAGGCACAGGAGACATCCCATCCCCCCCTTTAGTTCTGTACGCTCCTGAAGAACCGGAATGGACGGATGTATTGGTGCGAAGAGTTGGAGACAACTTGACCCTGATATGTGAGCTGAGGGGGACCACTCCGCGAAGCTTATTCGTGTGGAACATACCAGAGAATGGCACTATTGGCATGTAAGAGATTAAACTTCACTATAGTCCATTCGGGATTAGGAAAAACTTTTTATAAAAATAAAACCGACTTCCAAAAACCATACAACGAAAACTCCCTGCCAAAAAACACTAAAAAGCGTATAATAAACTGGCTCTTCATAAATTGCTATGTGCCAATTCTTGTCTATACCTAAATCATTATTCATTTAAATAGTAGTATTGTTATGTGTGCTAGGTACTTAAAATCTTTTTGAAGTCGGCGCCAAGCCAAATGTAATAGTAGTTACCACACTCGCTATATTTCGAGACGACCATCGACGACGTCGCATCAGCCCGCGCGTGTCTGCCCGCTTGGGTTGTTTTGTGCTACACGAGGCATCAGCTATCCGGCAGAGGCGAGTGCGGTACTTCCTATTACATTTTGGCTTGGCGCCGACTTCAAACAGATTTTAGGTACCTAGCACACATAACAATACTACTATTTAAATGAATAAAGAATTAGGTATAGACAAGAATTAGCACATAGCAATTTATGAAGAGCCGGTTTTTTTTACGATTTTTAGTGTTTTTTGGCAGGGAGTTTTCGTTGGATAGTGTTTGGAAAACGGTTTTTTTTATAAAAAGTTTTTATTTTTCCATTTTTAGTGCAAACAATCGTAGGTTATCAGTATGTTGAACTATTTCATATAATTTCTGCTGATGCGAATAACTTTAGTGGTTTGAACACGTATTAAAACTGAGTATGCTCAGTTTCCAAAATTATGTTGAGATGCAAGATTTCTGTTACCGAGAACGTGGTCTACGGGGCAATAGGAATTGTGTTCAAGCTAAAATGTCGTGATGAAATGGAATCATGCGAGTTACTTAAAGCAAAATACATTAAGGGGTTAGTCATAATAGGCATGTGTCATCAGCTCACTTAAATAAATTTAAAGTATACAACTAAAGGTCTATAGATATGTATGAAATTGAAAGAATTATCCTCTAACTCCTAACCGTTGAGGAGTTGTACCTTCCATCATCAGCTTACCTAAATAAATTGAAAGAATACGGCTAAAGGTAACATAAATACATATGACATTTAAAGATTTACCCTCCAACTCCTAACCGTTAAGGAGTTGTACCTTTCATCATCAGCTCATCATCATTAAATGATGATCATCAGACGCAAATACCGAAGTAGCTTCAGAAAATATACGAAAAACATAGTACGTGCCTGAAAGAAATGAGGGTTCCCCTCGATTTCTCTGGGATGCCATCATCAGATCCTAGTTTCCTTGTCATGGTACCACCGTCGGAACATCTTCTATCCCACAAAAGAAGAATCATCAAAATCAGTTCATAAACGACGAAGTTATCCCCGAACTCACGTAAAAAAAAAAAAAAAACGGTCGAATTGAGAAACCTCCTTCTTTTTTTGAAGTGGGTTAAAAACAGTGACATCGGTTGAACCTCCTGAACTATGAGATTCTGTCACGTGAAACAATTTTATTTCTCAGACTCTTATTGACAGGAGGCTTGTTTGTTTACCTTTTATCCACGAGCATAATTATGTCTACTCGAGTGAGTGATTCTGGGAGGAGAAAGACTAAACGGTTGATGGTATCATTTCTTAGTGTCAGGAGGTTAAGAATTCCTTGTTAGAAAACCTACTACTACAACACTTTTGGCTTGACCTGGGAATCGAATCCGAAACCTCTGGATTGGCAGTCACATATGCTAATCAGACCAACGAGGCAGACAAGGCAAGGCAGTCTCAAATACGATAATACTCTTTATTATTTCAGGAGACCTTATAAGGTGGATGCAGGGTCTACCACCAGCACTTCCACTAGTTCCACCTTCATCAAGGAACAAGTGGGGATCGCAGACAGCGGCCAGTACATGTGCTCGTCTCCACCGTTCAGTGTCACCAAGTATATATTGGTACAGTCTCGAGGTAAGCGAACATCTTCATCTTCTTAACTTCCGTTCTGAATGCCTTTTCTCAGTTTCTTTGGTTTTCACACGCCATATTGGTCTAGAAAACCAATCCATATGCTAACGTACGATTGTCAAAACCGTTAGATTGTAATCTACCTCGCGAGATTGCAAACAGTCAAAAGATTGTGAAATGGTATCGACGAATCGCGCGCTGATTGGTTGAACAGCATATGTCCCGCGCCGCCATATTTGTTTATTAATATGTTTGTTGCCTATTGTAAAGTATTGTTACGAATAATAATCTTCAAGCCTTATCTGCGCACACAAATACACACACACTTCTTGTCAATCTCCTGAGGCAAGGAATAATAGACCTTATTTCTATATGCATAGTGTCGGATATCGATTGGTTGTTGCCTAATTATTATTAACTTCGATTATTTTTATTAGCGTTTTTACGACACGACTCTCGGTTGTTATCGTCGTTTCTAGAAATGGAAAAATAATTATTATATGAGTATAAATACAGCGTCTCGCGGGTCGCAGGCAGTTCAGTTCAGTTTGAGCTATAGTGAGATAAACATCGAAGTGATATCAGCGATCAACCTAGCGACCTTTAAGGACTGTAATTCAGAGTAGTATTGTGATTTTAATAGTGGTTTTAATAAAGTCTCTTTAACACGTCAAAAGGCTTCTTTCTCAAATAAATCGAACCCTAACACGCAACAGTATTTATGTGATTGTAAATTTATTTCATGTTGAAAATACCTATAAAATTGTTGTAACAGTAAAATTAATTTGTGATTAATCAAAGAAGTTCTAACATAACCTAGCTCTAACCTAACCTATAAAAAAAATCGAAGGGTCTGTTTATAATTTCCAATTAACAGCAGTCACTAGTTTGTTTGTTTGTTTTTCTGGGCTATTTCCGCACTTAGCCTCTTGATTGGGCCGTTGTACCTGGCAGCAGTCACTAAATCCATATGAAAACATATACACTACTCTGTTCCGGCTCATCTCTGTAACGGCTACACCGATTTTGGTGGTACTTTCACTGGCAGATAGCTAATGATATAAGAAGTAACTTTTATTTTATACTAGCTACGCCCCGCGGTGTTAACCTCGAGTGTTGTACTTAAGAAGATCCTCTATCCATCAGGTCCGAAGTACTGCGGCCGGGGTACATTCTGGTGTGGCACTCGGTGTATGGCGCCTCAGTACGTGTGCGATGGACGAGCTGACTGCGCTGATGATGAAGACGAAGCCCCACATATGTGCTCACAGCATATATGTTCCAGTGAGTATATATATCATACATGTCTGTGTGCTGATGGATTAAGAATGCGGAGGCTCTACCCATACTGGTCCCATGAGTGTCATAAGAGCCAACCAAAAGAGGAATCTACGCAGGACAACAGCACTGCGAAGAGCATGGAAACTTGACACTAGTTATGCTTTGTCACGCCCCGCCTAAAGGATTTTTTTAATGGAGTAGGCCGGCAAACGTATCGCCTTATGGTAAGCGATTACTTTTATTGTGCAATGCAGAATGAATAATTACGACGTAGTTTAATGGCGCTTTTGCAAGTTATTACATTATTACAATCATTTGTTCTGTATCTAAAATATAATTTATCTTTTTATAAATAAATAAGTTCATCAGCAGTCTAATTACCATAATACAGGCTTTGTATAGTTTGGGATCAGTTTGTGAGATGTGAAAAGTTATAATTATCGTTTGTTATTTCCACGTCCAGGGCCCGACAAGCTGAACTGTTCGACGGGCCGGTGTATATCGGAGGCGGCCTGCTGCAGGACGGCGGGTCCCCTCTGTCAGCAGCCTTCGTGCTGTGATGAACATCCACACAACTCGCGACTGGAAGGTACGAGATACTACTTTTTAATTGACTTCAAAGAAGGAGGAGGTTCTCAATTCGATTATATTTTTCAAATGTTTCTTACCTCAGAACTTTTGATTGGGTGAACCGATTTTGACTGCCTCGTTGGTCTCGCGGTTGGCGTGGGCGACTGCTGATCATGCGGTCTCGGGTTCGATTCCCGAGTCGGACCAAATGTTTGTATGATCTACAAATATTTGTTTCGGAGTTTGGGTGTTTTCTATGTATAATATGTATGTATTTACAAAAAAAGAAGTATATATGTATTTGTATCAGTTGTCTAATACCCATAACACAAGCTTTACGTAGCTTGGGACTAGATGGCGTTGTGTGTTAGATGTCCGAAATATTTATTATTTTATTTATATATACACTCGAAAACATAACGCTCCTTCTTTCGCAGTCGGGTAAAAATGCCCAAAACTGATCCCCTCATAGTTTTGAAGCAAAAGACTGGCAACAAACTTACGACCTTTCTCTACTTACATGTGTCACTTCTATCAAGTGACTATTCTGTTCTTACCCCGTGCAACCCATAACGTCCCACTGCTGGGCTGGGGTCTCCTCTCTGGCGAGGGTGGCGGCCCCACGTCCCCACGCTGGGCGAGTGCGGGGGGGGGGGGGACTGGCAACACAACGTTGTGGCTACGTCATCTTGCCGTTGGATGTTTTGAAGCCGCCCAAAGGCCTCCAACTTCGCGACTGTTTGATAACAACCAGGACCGACTGCTTATCGTGACCTCCTGTATCCTGTATCATTATAATAATAATTACAGCTGTTGTTAAACTGTGTAGGTTACGTAGACGTGGAGTACCCAGCGCTGTTCGACGACAGACACGCGCCGGACGACTACGGGTTCATACAGTCTACCATTTACACCGTAACAGGTGAGTCACTCAAACAAGACACCATCGTTAACGTCTACACATGACACGAGTATTGTTTTTTTATGAAATAGGGGGCAAATGTGCAGACGTATCACCTGATGGTAAGCGATTACCGCCGTCCATGGACACCCGCAACACCAGAGGCGTCACAAGTGCGTTGCCGGCCGGAGAGGGAGAAAATTAAAAAAGCAACAATAACCACGGATAATCTGTTATATGGAAATTTAAATCTGTCGGCATTCATTCAAATCATTATACCGTGGGAGAGCCACGCTTCGGCATGAATGGGCTGGCACGACCGGAGTGATACCACGACCTCACAGAAAACCGGTGTGAAATAGCGCTTGCTATGTGTTTCACCGAGTGAGTGAGGATACTGGAGGCTCACACCCCAACCCCAACCCCTATACCCCTCCCCATCCCCCAAAAGCCGGCAACGCACTTGTGACGCCTCTGGTATTGCGGGTATCTATGGGCGGCGGTAATCGCTTACCATCAGGTGTATCGCCTGATGATAAGCGATCTGCTTGCCCGCTATGCCATAAAAAACAAAAAAATAAATATTTAAGGGGGCTCCCATACAACAAACGTGATTTTTTGCTCGTTTTTGCTCGATATTAATAACGGATACAGGTAGACGCTTGAAATGTATAAATAATGGTACGGAACCCTTCCTATGCGAAATTGACTCTCACTTGGCTGATTTTTTATGTTAGATGGCACGAGTACTGGTTCGTTCTCCAAGATTCCACCAGCCACAGAACATTCCAACACAAACGCCTGAGAGTCAATCCATATTTGATCTTAAGTTTGTTTTGGTAAGGTTGATTGTTCTGTGCCACAATGCATTATTATCAGAAGTTGTCTAGAATTTGTACAGCCAAAGCGAATGTCAAGTCCCTTCTCGAATATTATCTTTGTACCAATACTGTATTGTTTAAAATTGTTTCCAGAACCCATTTTTTGTAAGATTTAAAAGATAGTAATGGTTACTGTTGATTATGCTTTACGGGATAAATTGATATCATACTTGACTTTTTGTGTAGATCTTTTTAAGATATGCTATTCCGTAGTATGTCATTTCGGTCTATTTCATAAGGTTTAGCCAGAGTTTGTAATGTGAGCGCCTCAAGAACTGAATTTTTGTACTATGTAAAAATGTCGCAAAAAGTTCAACAAATTCCACAAAAGTTATAAAATAAAAACAAAATTAAATTTACAGGTCTGTCTTATTTGACTCAGTGTTTAGTTATGGAGAGGTTTTTTTTTCTTATCGTGCACCCCCACCCATGTAGTCGAAGATATTTTTTGGGTATTTTTGCCTCATTTTTTTGTCACACTAAAGTAGACTCCCGTGGGCCTCTAGGGGTCCACCGGTAAACTCGACTCTAGCTCTGGCTAGAAAATCGTAAATTAATTTCTTAAATTTGGGTAAAATGATGTCAAATTTATCTATGGAATGAAAAATAAGGAGTCCCCCACCCCCTCTCCATCCCCCTCCACATCCTCCAAAGGCCGGCAACGCACTTGTGACGCCTCTGGTGTTGCGGGTGTCCATGGTTGGCGGTAATCACTTACCATCAGGCGATACGTCTACCCGTTTGCCGCCTATTTCATACCAAAAAAAAGTTCGTAAGATTTTATTAATTCGAAGGTTTCGGATAACCTATAGAAGAGTTTTTTTCTTTAAAAGATAACTTCCGCATTAGGAATACCTAAACATCCTGTGTCGCGGGGGACTTTACAGACATACATGAAACGGACACAAATAACACCCAAACTCAGAACAACAATTTGTGGATCACACAAAGTGTTGTCCCGTGTAGGATTTGAACCCACAACACTTGGCGAATTGACAAGCGGCGTGGCGACCGCCTAAACCACTATGCCAACCGTGCAGTCAAATCAAAGTTGTTTGTACACTTATATTTGGGGTTGGCTCGTAGACGCGGATGTGTTTGTGAGTGTAATAGTTTGCCTGTGTTGCAGCGTGCGCGTTGATCTTCATGCTTGCGGTGGTGCTGCTGGTGTCGGCCATCTGCAAGATGCACATGAAGCGCGCCGCGCTACGCAGCTACGCGCACGCCGAGCGCGCTACGAGACAGCACTACAGCGTGCAGTACGCGCAGGTACGTGCGGGGTCACTAGCGCTACGAGACAGCACTACAGCGTGCAGTACGCGCAGGTACGTGCGGGGTCACTAGCGCTACGAGACAGCACTACAGCGTGCAGTACGCGCAGGTACGTGCGGGGTCACTAGCGCTACGAGACAGCACTACAGCGTGCAGTACGCGCAGGTACGTGCGGGGTCACTAGCGCTACGAGACAGCACTACAGCGTGCAGTACGCGCAGGTACGTGCGGGGTCACTAGCGCTACGAGACAGCACTACAGCGTGCAGTACGCGCAGGTACATGCGGGGTCACTAGCGCTACGAGACAGCACTACAGCGTGCGGTACGCGCAGGTACGTGCGGGGTCACTAGCGCTACGAGACAGCACTACAGCGTGCAGTACGCGCAGGTACGTGCGGGGTCACTAGCGCTACGAGACAGCACTACAGCGTGCAGTACGCGCAGGTACGTGCGGGGTCACTAGCGCTACGAGACAGCACTACAGCGTGCATTACGCGCAGGTACGTGCGGGGTCACTAGCGCTACGAGACAGCACTACAGCGTGCAGTACGCGCAGGTACGTGCGGGGTCACTAGCGCTACGAGACAGCACTACAGCGTGCAGTACGCGCAGGTACGTGCGGGGTCACTAGCGCTACGAGACAGCACTACAGCGTGCAGTACGCGCAGGTACGTGCGGGGTCACTAGCGCTAAGAGACAGCAGTACGCGCAGGTACGTGCGGGGTCACTAGCGCTACGAGACAGCACTACAGCGTGCAGTACGCGCAGGTACGTGCGGGGTCACTAGCGCTACGAGACAGCAGTACGCGCAGGTACGTGCGGGGTCACTAGCGCTACGAGACAGCACTACAGCGTGCAGTACGCGCAGGTACGTGCGGGGTCACTAGCGCTACGAGACAGCAGTACGCGCAGGTACGTGCGGGGTCACTAGCGCTACGAGACTACAGCGCAGGGTCACTAGCGCGCCACGCTAAAGATTAACGAACCTACTACCTAAGATCTCTTTTGAAATATGATATTGCTACATGGTAGCATTCATATTGTCTAAATAAATAAATATTCATAATAATAAGATTTTTCTTTACATATTAAAATTTGAATAAATATTACAGACACATCGGTTCCCGCCTTGCTATGAAACTTCTCGGCTGTTAGAGGCAGAGGCTCGCGCTCCGGCTTCGCCCACAAGGGACACCTCCCTACAGGTAAATACCCATTCTCCCTTTGCCAATCAGGTTCCAAGAACTGAAGAGTGGTGGCAATTTGGTCATTTACTTTGGAAGAAATTGTATCAGATAATCCACGGGACGCAGCTAGTTGCAAACTGCTGCAAGCTGCGTCCCATATTATTTTGACTGTGGAAGTGTCTTCTGAGACTTGGAATAATTAAAACTGTTATACAGAATGTACTGCTTTACTTACGTTTATTTAAAATATTTTCCATGATAAGGTCTACGAGGCGATGTCAACCAAACGCGGCCAAACTACGTTTTTCTTTGTTGTCCCTCGTATTTTGGTCACAAGCCAATAAATATCTGCAACAAGCGTATTCTTTTGACGTTTACCGCCAAAAACAACATTTGTTGACAATTTTTGTTGCCAACACAAGGAAATTACAGAAACTGTTGTCACCAACACGGGTTGACAACACAAATGTTGCCAACTTTTGTTCGGTGGAGACTTGGCTTTAGTCGACGGACGAAACCCGTGGGTTAATTAGACCTCATACGTATTATTACTCCGTCACTAGCAGTTTGAACTTATAATAATTAAAAAATATTTCCTTTTTGCACCACCAGTGCAGTACAGAATGTGACCCGGAACCACCTCCAGCAGAGCGCTCAGCTGGTGGACTCACCAGGCTCTCCTCTATCTTCTCTTCGAGATATAGACAGGTAAAGATATCTACTGTCAGCTTACAAGTATTCTAACAGCCAGTTTTGGGGGTGACAACTAAACGCGCTTAGGGTTGTCACGATAATAACTTGACACCTCTCACACACTGCTGTTAGGATGGTACATTTCGTGGGGTCCCATTATGCTAAATAGCCAAGATTTATATAAAAAACCCGTCTGCCTGACTTATTACTTGACTTAAGGTCCTATGTCCCCTAGATGGGGCAAACGGCGTCCACAGTGCATCGCCATCCCTTACATTTACATTTAAAACGCGTCTGCACATATGTCAAAATTATTACTGGAAGGTCCAGCCTGACTCCCTCTAAGGGAATAAGGTATCAAAGCACTCGAGACGAGAATCACTTACCATGAGGACGTCTATTCCTATATTTTTACAATCCTAGCACTACTTGCTAGGTCCTCCAAAACTAGCCGTTTGATAAACAATTTAATTTTGACAACCCTAGGTATTATAAATATAATCATAAATTACTTCCTATAGGTACCAACTCAACCCAGTGATGTAGAACTAACAAACGTTCGATCATCATCTCTCAACAACTCACCAACCAGGAACCGAACCTTGGATAATTACAGAAGCCCGACATACTGCGATCTGAACACCTCCGAGTTCTTCTTCACAAATCCTGAAACGGGTGACTATGGGCGAGACTTGAATTACATGGCAACACCAATTGAACTGATGAGAAATAGGAATTCCAGTATCGAACGCGTCATCGACCAGTTGGATAGACAAAGGTTGACGCTGCAACTTGGCCGGTTTCAACTGTCGATTCCCAGGTTCGGACGCCGGAACGAGTCGGATCGTAGACCAGATACTCCAAACGTCGCAGAAATCAATATTGACGATTTGGACTTCGTTCGGATGACGTCACACGATACCTACACCCTTAATGGTAGAACAATCAGGCTGTTAGGGGCAAATTTCGAAAACTACCCTCTACTACCCGACGGTACCAGACCCCCGCCGTACAACGAAGCTATGAGGTGCAAGTTCTTTGGACCACCCCCAGAATATTTGAGCAGGGAAGGATTGAATTCAAGGGTTGATGAAGAAGCGAGGAATAATATAGAAATGCCACCTTGTTACGATGAATTAAATGGTGAAAATAGTAATAATAATAATCCAGTCGCGTCTGGTTCTGGTAATAATAATAATAACGTTGAAAATAATGATTCGGGGAATATTGACACGGTCAGAGACAGGTCTATGGCTACTTCTTCAAATAATAATACAAATGACGCATCTATTTCTAAAAATAATAATAATTCTTTGACAAATACACTAGAAATAACAGTTACCAATACGGAGGAGAATGAATCTAATTCAAATAATAATAATAATCAAAGTATAAGTTCTATTATTAATAATTTGCCAGCGATCGATAGCGATATTAACGCTAACGATACAATCGTTAACTGTTAATATAGTTATAATAACAGTAACGGTTTTTAAAAGCGTTATTTTACTTGTAAGTGTAGCGTAACAATACCGTTATAGCTGTAAATAACTGTGTATTGCACTTCTTTCTTTTGTATAAATTATATATAACATGACAGACTATACATAGTTGTGATAACGTGCGCGCACGAATGAGTTTTTGGAGTAAAAGTTCTTTGAAGGAAATGGTAATATTACCTTTTCTTTTAAACTCTGACAAATAGTTATCGGGATGAGAATATATTATAAGAATATTAACATTTACAGTTTTATTTTACAATAAGAACAAAGTTTTTGGACTTAAATTTTGATGTTTACTACCGTTATAAATAGTTATTTTAGTAAATAGTTTTGAAACGTTACACACTGCTGATATGGAAAACAAATGCTTGAAACAAAAATATAATATTGCATAAATATTATATTGTGTTACTACTAATATCATAAACAAGCACTTGGTTTTGACGACCATAATTTCAAGGAATTTTTACTTCAATCAAAGTGAAGACAATATTGGAAAATGACTTAATTACTTATTTGCCACCTTAGTAGTGGTCATGTCGTATGTATAATTTGTACATAATTACTGTAATATACTACTTCTAGTGCCTTAGATTGTTTTAAAGTTATGATCGCAGACGATAACATAATGTTTATTATTAATAATAAAATATATTTAAAATAGCAGATTCAAAATGCATGAATTGTAGTTCTGTACTGGCCTATAATAAAATTGACTTTGACAGTCATTGTAAAGGAAACACTGACCTGTTATTTTATAAAATAAAAATAAAAAAACAAATTTAAGGGTTTCGTGATTAAAACCCACTAGGGGTAAATGACACCACATTTTGCGATCTAGTGTTATTAGCACTTTGGGGTCTAGCCATATTGGACCCCACACATGGGTCTTGTAATACTTACCCCTTACATACTTTTTGATCTAGCCTTAGATTGTTGATATTGAACATCACAGTTCTTTTTAGTTTGATGGCTAGAACCCACACCATGGGATCTATCAGCACTAGACCCCACACTTGGAGGTGATATTATGTTATCATCTGAAATCATTTATAAGCACTAAATATACTTCATGGTATGTTTTATTATATTATTAATACTAACATTGACATTAGATAACACAAGTTTGTTTTAGTGCCTTTATATGGGACTAGACCCAATACCGGGACTTTACATAACATAATAATATGAACTGTATGGGAATCAAACCCACGGCCGCTGGCTATTATTAAACCACTAAACAGACTTGTGTTGCCTACTGTGAAAAAAGCTATTTTTAAGTTTGGGTTTAAGTATGATGCCATATATAAAAATATACACTTTATTTTAAATCAACTATATATATAGCGATATACTCATTTTTAAACGTATTTATAAGTTACGATTTAGTCTTGCGACGTCTTACCTATTGCGATTATTTTGTCGCATTTACCCTTGCGTCAAATAAACGCACTAAGCACACATTTAAATGTTCTGTAGTTGCGTGTTAGTGTTGCGATTATTTTGTCGTTACTATTGCGACTAAAAATCGCATTCCCTCCTATTATCTACATTTGTTCTGCCTTATGTATGTAGATGTTGTTGAATGGGCATTTTTCATATAAATTTATTAATTAATAATATTGTTATTTATGTGATATATATAAATATAATCTGTTATTATTATTATTACGTAGCAATTTGTCGCACATACAATTTAAGTATCACAACTAACATGATAGTAAATTATAGTTAGCATCGTTTCGTTGACTATCTGATAGTAACTATATTTTTAAAGTTTATTTAAAAATTCTTGACACAAATTAGAATAAAAATTTCTGTGTTTTAAATAATTGAAAAATAGGTATTTGCCTAGGTAGGTAGGTAGAAGCCTTGCCAGTCTCAATTACGGCCAATATCAGAAAGCCATTTTAGTAATTAAAGTTCGTTCGAAATACAGTTCCACTACTCTCGCTCTCAAAAATATCATTAAAGGTATTTTCGTAGTAAAGCAGCGCCATCTAGTTACATACTAAGCAGAACTTCACTATGAAAGCTAGTTTGACTGCAAGAATTTTAATTTAGATACTTTTGTTTCTAAATACATACATATTATAATTATGTAAAAAAGAACATCCAAACCCAGAAAACAAATATTTGCAAATCATATAAGCGTTTGGTCCGACCCCGGAATCGAACTCGAGACTAACACTAGGAAACTATTAATTCAACACATACTACGAGAATACCTTTTAGTTTACGATAGGAGATCGAAACTCCGTTGTGACCACACTTTTATTGCTTTCAGGACTTAAATTGTTTGATAAAAGCCCTAATTAGGTCTAAAACGTATACATTATATCCGAAGCTATCTTTTCCCAGTGCGTGTAAAACAAATATATATATATAAGTTTGTAAAATGCTTCAAAATCAACAAAATAATATAACTAAAAATGTATAAAAGAACTTTATTTCACATCAAAGACCTTTACGAACGGTGGTGGTCACTTACCATAGGTGATTACTCGTACTTTCAAGAGGTTTTTGTTATACAAATTCGCGGTCCAAATATCATTGTAATAACTAAAATTAAGTCAGTAACTAAATAAGACACAAATATTGTATTTCTTCACATAATTATTTATTCTGGGTTGGTGTAATATCCACGACCCCTGGCTGTCGGCCTGTCTATATATTATTATTTATCTATATACGCAGCCCTCATAAGCTTGCCTATTTCATAAATACTGTGTTATATGTTGTATAATGATAGTACTTAAGTGTATGTCAAACAATATTGTTCGCTATCAATTTTGGGTGTGTGGTTGGAGTTTTTTTTAAAGTTAATTGTCTAAAAAATGGATGCCGGGCTAAACCTGCCATGGTGAATAAAGTGAATAATTAGTTTAAAAGACAGTCTTTAGTGAATCAAACTTCGCGTCAAAACATTTGTGGCACTTGAGTTGTAAATGTCCATGAACGGTGGTTGGCACTTACCAAGTCCTAAAACCAGCCAATGTTTGTCTTGTCTATGAATTTATTTCTTGCCTAAAAAGTATTTTTAATGAAATTCTTGCCCTTATGAACAAATTCTAGTTAATTTAGTATTTTTCAAAGCCCACCTGTTAGATAGATAATTTTAGGTATAGTCTGATTTATTAGTGAAGAGAGTAGTTATAACTCTCATAATAGGAAAATATCCTGTGTCGCGGGTCCTTTGCAGAAGCATCTCGATTGGCCACCATAGTGGGATTCACCATGATGCATTGTTTGCATTCGCAATGAGCATGATGATCACTACTCTTGGATTCTGCTTTCCATCAGGCAGAGTAGTCATTCTGGCAGGCCCAAATAAAAAAAAATACACAAAACAGACACAAAAAATACATTAAAACAGACTCAGGACAACAATTCGTGGATCACACAAAGTGTTGTCCCATATGGGAAACACTCCGCTCACGGGTGACCGCTTAACCATTATAAAGAAATGAATGAAAGTCGATAGCGAACAGTATTGAAGTGTGGAAGATGAATGTTCTACCTCTTAGTATTAGCTATATGTAACATGGTCCGACCAAAATTATGCTTTATTTCGATGAGTTTAAACACAATCTTGTAATGAATGTATCGTGTAATGAAGGAGATTAGTGAACGAAATTGTTGGGCTTTCATTGTTTAGGATCTGTTTCATTCGTTTATTCGTTCACTTAAGTTTAAAATCTTGCGCTAATGTTATAAATTAGATAAGTTGAACGAAATTGTTAAGCTTTCATTGTTTGGAATCTGTTTCATTCGTTCACTCATTCGTTCGTTCTCTTGTTCATTCAATTGTCAGGTTGTTTGTTTATGACAAAATTGTTGTTTTCTAAGTTATATGATATACGAATGATGTATATGAAGAATATAATTACATTTTGGAAATATCGGCTTAAATCTTAATACAATAAATATTTAGAATTTAAAATATAATAGAAATTAAATTTGTAAATATTACACTTAATTTAGACGATCGGTTATGTGAAGTTTTGCTTATATCTATAATGCGTAAATGATGTAGGTACTTTTAAGTTATTCTGTTATTTTGAAGGCACTTACTTTCGAAACTACCCCTTTTTGAATATTTTTTTGCTAGCCCAAATTTTAAAGGAGATTGTATGCTATTTAACATCACACTGTCTTCGTTAGAAGTGGAGCAGATATCTAGAAACAAGGACAGAATTGCAAAGATAGAATATATACCAGTAAAAACGTTTTCTACCGATTTCAAAAAAATTTGGAGGTTCTCAATTTGACTGTATTTTTTTTATATGTTTGTTACCTCATAACTTTCGACTGGGTGAACCGATTTTGATGATTATTTTTTTATTTGAAAACTGGTGCTTCCCGTGTGGTCCCATTTCAATTGGTCCAGATTGAAGTTCGTTTTTTTTTTGTTAAAATTTGTGATCATTATGTTGTAAGCTCCCACTAAGAAAATATTGAAGTCAGAAACGCATGTGATATAATGGCAAAACTTCACTAAACCACAAAATGTATTGTTAATCATGTAGTTACTAGATATTTAGATCTGCAGCTATTTTTGCATAATCTTCACACAAGGGAATGTGCGAAATAAAATCATTCTGTCGAATGATATCTCCACCTTTTAACTAATACAAGGTTAGCATAGCGTGAACAATGACCAGTTCAGTCAGGGTCGTGTAATCCGACCTGATTTCTCTCAGGAAGTCTTCCATGACACGAAAGAGATACTTCGGGAGTGTAAGCAAAGCCTCACAGAACACAACACGATTTTAAGGAATTCTTTCTTTACTTGGCTACTAGAGCCAACCCAAAACTCCTCAGATTTGGGCAAGGGACACATGACTCAGTTGTTGACAAAACTGAGTTGTGTTTATTAAGTTACTACACAAATTATTTTTGTCTGTTCCCGGTGGGAATCGAACTTACTACCCGTGACTTAGCAGTCAAGTTGACTTACCCCACATACAGAATGTTTTTATTTCGCACATACATGTTCTTATTGTCTATTTTTGTGATCACAACACGTTTAGAAATTTAAATAATGTTTAATGTTAATACGCGAAAACAATAATTAATTACATATCAAATTAATATTTTATTACAATATTTAAATGATAAAAAAAAACGTGTGCTGGTAATGTAAGTACTATATATAGATCAAATCCACCCCCTCCCCATTCATAACATCAACTATGTGCCAGTGAAAGATCAATTAAATCCCCTTCGAGATTTAAGAAGGGAATCCTTGTGGACGGAACCAAGTTACTAGGTTTAGGATATGGTATTTTATAGTCAAATTTATTAGTTATAATAATTACTACAACCCCCTATATAGGTCGACTAAGCCAGTAACCATCTAATATTTTTTTATTAATTCAAAATTGTTATTACATATATCGGATTCAAGAAATAAATTAAGCTTTAGAGCTCACATGGAGTCACAATTTAAATATATAGTTAATTAATGTGTATATAGTACTCCCAATATCAACACACTGCAGTGGATTCAATAAAATATATTTATTTAGAAGTCTACATACAAATATACCTCTTCGAACCTCAGAATTCATCAAAATAAACAACATTATTCGTACAAATTTTAGGTCAAAAGGATGAGTTTATGAAAAGCCATCAATCGAGGGACTTTTTAATCTTTTTGTCCAGCCCCGCATCCAAGTAGACATTCTACAAGCGTAAACGATAATAGAAAACTAACAATGTGAATGACGTCTCTCACTTTAGTCACGTGGTCAATACAAATATACAAGCCAATCGTACAAAAGAGGTGATAGCGATTGTAGAAAGCACTTGAAGCTTGTCTAAGGGGCAGGTTCGTAGAGGTATGTCTGTCTGTCTGCCTGTATGTGTGTATATACTCAATACTTAGTACAAAACGTCCAGCCTTCTGATGCCTTACCGTTGTAGTGTAAGCAAAAATATAACGTTTACATATTAAACTGTGTTTTATTTATTTCTATACCTGTTTTATTTATTTGAAGCATCTCACTAGGCCGCCATTGTGTGCGTCACCTTGCTGCATTGTTGTAATGAGTATGTTCACTAACTACTCTTGGATTGTGGATCACTTTGGCAGGCTCATACAAAAAAATCTATTATTCAACTATTATATTATACTAATATTATAAAGCTGAAGAGTTTGTTTGTTTGAACGCGCTAATCTCAGGAACTTACGGTCTGATTTAAAAAAATCTTTCAGTGTTAGATAGCCCATTTATTGAGGAAGGCTATATATCATCACGCTAAGACGAATAGGAGCGGAGCACCAATGCAGAATGTTAAAAAAACGGGGGAAAATTATCACCCTAGGGCAATAGGAGACGCAAACGAGGTTGCGTGGGTCAGCTGGTATAATTATAATATTTCGGATATCTGACACAACGCCATCTAGTTTCTTTCTAACTAAGTAGAGCTTGCACTATGAAAGATATATTGACTGATAGAATACATAAATACTTTTTTGTAGACATAATACATGCAATAAACTCGGAAACAAAAATGCGCAGATCATATTAAGTTTTGGGAATCAAACTCGAGACCTCAGCATAGCAGTCGCCTGTCGCATTCTCCTCCAGTCTCCTTTGAAAGACTATACCACGCTGGCCAGACGGGTTTGTATAAGATTTGTTTCAAGTGTTCCTTCTTTTTGCAGTGCTGTTGTCCTGGTAGTCTGCTGTCTCAGTCGTCTCTTACCACACCCACGGGGTGAATAGTGGTGATGATACTCCGTACTCTTGATCCATCACCTCTTGGAGTTACGTCATTGAGCTCGTTCCCACGTGTCGGGCCCGAATATTAATCGGGTGTCGGCTCCTCTGTTCACACTACGGTTAATAATCGGTTGTCGGCCACACACACAACTCTGCTTGCGCGCCGCGATGCTTGTGTGTGTGTGCGTCGTGTGCGATCGCATCTCGGTACGCACGGACGGAACAAGGGGTAGCGGGGGACGCTAGTCGGCCCGACACCCGACGAATGTGAACAGCGAGCGAGATCCGACACGATTTTTTTCCGGGCGTAGAGGGCTGGCAAAACACTCGACATTTATTGCCGTGGCCGACACAAAATCGGTTAACGACAAGTGTGAATAGCTTCATATAAAGTGTTCTGCCTCTGGAACCTCCGATTAATAACCGGACCCGTTACACGACAAGTGTGAACGGGGTGATAGTACTCAAGAAAGCTTTACATATCTACTAGTGATCTCGTATTTTTTGTGGAAAGGTCAGCCTTGATTTTTGATGTAACTTCCGCATTAGGATATTTCTGCGTCGGGGCCGATCTGTTTTAGAAACGACGGTTTTGAAACTGAATTGAGTGATATAATTGTGATAAGTGTATGACGTAACTATGGATAAACATTGTTTCGTTTTTGCCCGACTACGGCCAAGCCTAAAGGGAGGGTAATAGTTTTGGCAGACGACCGCCGACACCTGCATTGAAGTTTTAGCTGCGTTATCGGACTTTGAGCGACCTGTCAAAATTATAGGAGAGGTTAGATTGTCAGTGCGTGTACCTTTGATAGAGATAAAAAAAGATTAATTGATAGAAAGTTTTTTTTTCTTTTTATTTGTGTCTCGGTGCACACCTCAAGCACAGCATATACGCTACCACTGCTTCGGCGAGGCAGTAAGTCAGATGTCCGAAAAGTATTTATTATTATTAGGGCAGACGAGGAGCCGCGTCACCTGATGGTAAGTGGGTAACTGTCTTTTGAGTCTTTCTCCCGAATCAGGTTGAAGGGAGGTTTGAGCTCCCATAACCTAATTATGAAATAAAATGAAGCGAAACTATTTCATAATACCTACCGATTTTTATATCTTTTAACTGCCTCGTTTGTCTAACGGTAAGTATATGCGACTGACGATCAAGAGAAGTTTAATTTAGTTTGTCTGATTATAGAAATGTCCAATAACAGTTCGGAAATTGGGGTCCTGTCCACCGTGCCTCGGAGAGCACGTAACCCACGTAGCCGTCGCGCCTGCGCCTGATTACTCCTCGATCGTGTCGGATAGCCGTCCCATCGGTTAAGGTAATAGAAAGTGAGGCCCAATGATGTAGAAGCATCACTAGGCCGGCATGGTGTGGGTCACCATGCTGCATTGTTGCGTTATCTGCATTCGCAAGAACTGGTGACCACTACTCTTGAATTCTGCTTAAGCTTACCACCAGGCAGAGTACCTAGTCACTTTGGCAGGCCCATACATACCTAAAAAAAGTTTGCGCACACACTTGTGTACCATAATATCTCCTGTGTAGTTGGCTGGCCTCCGTTGAGATTGGCCGCTGTGGCTGAAATCGACTACTCTTGACTGCCGCATGCTGGGCGAAGGGTTCCTACAGGGCTTTTTACAGTAACCGGTTCTGTGCTGCTCGCATTCAACTGGAAGACGGAACTGACCGAGTGTCATAACTAGGTGTGTTCGTGGGTCACTGCTGTTGTTCCTAGTGTACAGGAGTTACAGTGGTGGACGTCTGGAAGGGATTAGTCCAAACAAAAACATCTTACATTGTTTAATTAACATAAAAGGATAAGCAGGGATCCTAATGGCCATAGCCTGCCTACATCATGATAAGTAACAATAAACTGTTTCATTACTTTATACTCTTGCTATCTCTCTCTTTACAGGATTATTTTAATTAGAATTGAGCCCAAGGTTAAATAAACATTCCTAAATTTAAAAAAAATGCGGGTAGTCTTTGGAGACTGCCGATAGTGATGAAAACTAAGTAACTTGTGAATTGTTCCGCCGAGGAAGCGTGCGGTGACCATGAAGCGAGTTTCACACTTTTGGTTCACCCATAAAGTACAAATATTTTGGAACCTTGTAGGCTTATTAACCTTAGGAAATATTGTAGGTTTAAGGATCCGCATAGACCTGACCTGAGTCTGTCGCATCACCCTGCCGCAAACCCCGGTGGGCAACAGAGTTAGGTTATGCCAGAGTTCAGTTAGGTCAGAGCTAGGTTTGGTCAGAGTTAGGTTCAATTTGAACGCACAAAGTTACGAGAACTTTTTGAGGGAAGACATGTTTGGACTTCTTGTAGTCGTACCTTTGGAAACAAGGCGTATGACGTAGTATCAGCATGATGGATGTCCATTATAGAATTACCGTCCGCCAATGGTTAAATGTTTTTTTTTCTGATAGTTGGATTGGTAGGGGAGGATCTACCCCATTAACAGCAAGGTGTCCAGATCTTACCCTGATGGATTATTACGTGTGTGTGAGCCTGGTGTGAGGCCTATGATGTCTCGCCTGTACCAAATATTGTAGGTTTAAGGATCCGCATAGTTAATGCCGCATGTTAAATCAAAAACTCGTTGTCTAGTGGTGTTGTAAAAACTCAATTAAGGACAAGAATGCGTGCTTGCATTAGAAATAGGGCTCACACTTTAAAAATCGACTGTAAATTTAAGTTTAGATCCCAAAATAACTACATTTTAAAAATTACGATTTTTCACTTACCTACTCCCGAATAAGTTCATTTACTCAGCCATTTGTCAACGTATTTAATTTTTTTATACTTCGTTGGATAGCTATATAATAAAACATATTTGTTTTTAAGCTATTACGCCGATAAAATCGTAAGGTGATTTTTTAAAATAAAATTGCATTTAGTCATAAGAAACAGTAAAATGTATGAATTTTTTTAGATTCCCTGAATCATTATTCACAAACGGTACTACATTTCTGTTTTTTGTGTGTTATTATTACGTATTAGGGTCAGGGGCGGTTCCAGCCTGAAGTTTTGGGGGGGGTCACTAATCCACTAAGTCGAGTAAATTAGACTTTATTGCACAATACACAATTTTATTTCACACAAAAAAAAACAAATGGATAACTTTTGTTTTTATTGGTAAATCTATTGGGATCATAATATTTGAGACATCTGTGACAATCTCTGGATGAATATTTAGAGGATCTAGCTCCGTTGGGGGACGAAGGGCGTGTATGGAACTCCCGACAAATCGGTCTAACCCTAAACCCCGGCGGCGGCCTACATCTGCAGTCAAGAGGAGCTGCAGGAACGCATCAGCGGCTTCTGGAGTTCCCCCTGCCTTACCCCATCACTAAGGTACATCCCGGGGTAACCAGATTCAAACCCGGGACATGTCGCTGTCATACCTCTCACCGTTCTACACAGTAAGAGAGTCGGAACACCGACCCACCTGAGACGACACCCCCGGTCGCACCGAGGTGTCGCGTCGTTTCCAGCGGCCACATCTCCCCTGCATGTGGCCACAACGACCCTTAACCGACGATTGGGAAGCAAGCGCCCTTTATCGCATCCTTCGTCGCCTCTTTCGAGCGAGATCGGCCATTTCCCGATCCCGGTTCCCCGATCGAGTGAATCGGTAGGTGATAAGTTGGTTCTCTCTATGCAAGCTTCGAAGCTCGGCAGAAAGGCTCCGACAGTGCCCGCCAAGCTCGTAGGGCTTGCTTATGTGTGTTCTGACGATGCATTCTGGGCTCATGATACGGCGCTACTTCTTCGTCATTCCGACCGACAGATCGAATTTCGTCGCAGACCATTGTGTTCATGTCGGCTAGAATGTCGAAGGGTGGATTTCGTGCCAGGATCGTCGCCGCCTCGTACGAGATCGTACGGTGGCCTCGTACGATCCGTATGGCTGCAGACTCCCGAGTTGAGCATTACAGCGGGAAGATCCCGCCGGTGCCCCAAAGAGGACCATGGATCGCACGACGCCCTTACGCACTCCCAAGCACAGAGAGGCAGCGAACTTCTTCCCGCGGTCTCCCGAGATTGGGCAGCAGACAATGTGGCACCCCTGCTACTCCTCGTACTGGGGACTAGTCGCCCGAAATGCTTTTCAAAGTTCTACCGATTGTCCATGATGAGGTACTTCATGTACTGACCCACTTGGACTTCGGTGTCATCCACCCGGAGGTATGAGCAGGGTGGTTCCTGCCCGAAGTCAGACTAGTGCGAAGGCCCGCATCGTATACGAGGTTCCATAACAATGGGCCCAATACAGAGCCCTAGGGAACCCCACAACACACCTCCCTTCAATTTTCCACTCCGTTCCGATCGCAACTTCACTGTCCTGTCGCGCTGATAGACCTCTATGACTGCACGCAGGTAAGTCGGCACCTCGTGATATTCAAGGGCCTCCCTAATCGCGCCCCATTGAAGGGTGCCGAAAGCATTAACGATATCAAGGCCGATAGATCAGGGCCCACTCGCGACAGGTGCTCGCTGATACGGCCAGACATAACTCTCTCAAAGAGTTCCTATCCTTCCTATCCTTTGATTTCTTATCTCGATTGAACAATTATGGAAACTGATAAGAACAAGAAAATCAGGTTCTAGTAGCAGATTTTGGGGGGGGTCACGTCCCCTGTGACCCCCCCCCCCCTGGAACCGCGCCTGATTAGGGTGTTAGCAAACTAAAAACACCAAAAACAACCAACATATACGCAAGTGTTTGTTTTAAGAGCACTTTGAAGTAGCGTGATCCACTTTTCTTAAAAAATGAGTTTTTAATTTTTTTTCCAAAACGGTACATTTTTGACTTATTTACCCGAGGACAATTTGATAGCTAATGATCTCTAATATCACCCCTTAAAGGGATTGCTACATGTTACCAGTAACCCTGTATACATATAGCTGATGGAAAGCGTTCGGTGACGATGTCGCGAGTTCCATGATTTTTGTTTACCTAAAAATGTAGGTACTCAACGTGTATTCACTTCAAAAATTGCAAAACATTTCATAAATGTAGAAGTTCCTGAGAACTTATTTTATCAGTTGTTTGTTAGCTGACCAAGAAACAGCAATAAATAAATTGAGTTGCAATCAACCCATTGCCGAACGAAGTTCTTCCCCGAGGAGCACCAACCATCCCTCTCTTCAGCAGTCCGTATCGATTCATCGAATGAGATCCTTCTTGTTTTTTATGAGATAAAGGAGCAGACGTATCACCTGATGGTAAGCAATTACCGCCGCCAATGGACACCTGCAACACCAGAGGCGTCACAAGTGCGTTGCCGGCATTTTAAGAAGGATTACGCTCTTTTCTTGAAGCCTTTAAAAGCAAACCGTTGTTCTTGAAAGCACCCAGTCACCATATCGGTATAGAGGTCGCTGACTGACCTAACTAAATAAATGTACCGAGTATATAATACAAAAACAACAATCGTGTGTTTGTGCGTTGTGTTACTAAAATATACAACGTTATGGTTTCTGTGAACACCGCGTAATGCCAGGTGCGGTGGGAACGTCTAGAGATGGGCGAATGTTATCGATGTCGATGAACTATTTTCCTTATTAATTTTAATTTTCAACAGAGTCGTCAGACTGAGACGATGAAGACATGGAGTTGTTACGAGTTCATTACTGTAGTCCAAAATCCCCATCTTCAATCTTGGAATCTGCTTATGCTTTCCATCAGGCAGAATAGAGTTAATTTAGCAGCGCCAGACATAAACAAAATAAAATGACGGAAAAGGTGTCGTGTCCCTTAAACGCAAAGGGGGAATCATACAGAGGTGATAATGAATGGCGGATTACAGCTCAAAAGTCGATGTTAGGAAGTTGTTGGTAGGTATACAAAGAGAACTATTTAATTGCGCGATGCAGGATTAAAAGTAAATTCATAGTTCGTTGTGTCTTCGTTAGAAGGTATTCAATAATTTACCGTTGTATGTGAAATCTTCATCTATACAGTTAGACAGAAATTACTCTGTCACCTGATTTCTCTAGACCACAGCTGATTAGACTGTATTTTTTTTAATATAATTATCTTTCCCACCCACCCACTTACAATTTGCTAGTGCCTAGCGGATTCATTATATTTCCAACACTTCCAATTTAGTTCTGATGAATTTCGTTTCGGGTTTAACATTTTCTGGACCTTCCTGAGTGTCATAACTTGGTACCTTTAATCTCAGCGTTTGAGTTGCGTTTTTTTACGATAATTTTATTTTATTATCGATTACCGAATCTCATCACTACACTCGCGTAATTTTATATTTCCCCAAACCGTTTTAGTTTCGGGATGATCGGTCCAGAAGTTCGTTCGCCGGCGTCCGCGACGCTTGTGGCCGACACTTGCGTGTATTTTCGTGTGTGAAAAGTCTAAAATAACTGTTTCTAATAATAGTTCAACTGTGATATGTGAACGGAATATGATTTTGAAGCGGTGAGTAAGTATTTCTGATACTTTTCTTTAATTCTTTTACAGCTATCATGTAACTGAAACTTCTTTTAAAAGTTCGAAAGTACGGCTTAAGTGAAGTCTTATCTGCTTGTTTATAATGACGTATTTAACATAATATGTACACAAACGTAGAATATATGTTTAAGCTGTTGACCTAGTAGTTAGTAAATCTGCCTGGTAAGCCAGAGGTTGTGGGTTTGATTGCCAATTATTACAAAATAATGTGTTGTGATTACTTGTGAGCATGATTATTTTGTTCTGCGTCTAGGTGTCGTGGCACAGTAGTAGCGTATGCGACTGCTGTGCTTGAGGTCTCGGATTCGATTCCGGATCGGACCAAAATGTTTGTATGATCTGCAAATATTTATTTCGGAGTTTGGTGTTTTCTATGCATGTATTCACAAAAAAGTATATTATGTATTCATATCAGTTGTCTGTCTATTACCCACAACACAAGCTCTGCTAAGCTAGGGACTAGATGGCGTTTTGTGTGTCCGATTTTTTTTAAGGTTTATCATCAGTTTTGTTACCATTAAGTACAGGCTCTGTTTAGTTCATATTTATTTCGGATTTTCGTATCGAATCCATCGTTTTTTTTAAATTGACTTCTTAGTTATTGATTTATTGCCGATATCTTGTCATTTTCAGCAAGTTATACTTATTTTATACTTCCAGCAAATTTTTGGCATACGGCAGACTTGATGCCTTCGGCATTTTCTTCTAGTCGATCGTTCATCAGCTTGTAAACAAATATTGAAAGGTCATACTAACTCATTTCTAATTATCCATATTAATATTATAAAATCGAAAGTAACTCTTTCTGTCTGTCAATCACGCTTTCGAGGCTAAACCGCTACACCGATTTCAATACAATTTGTCATGCAGATACTTTGATTGTTGAGAAAGGACATTGGCTACTCTTTGCCGCGATAACCGGCATACACATTAACAGATACAATTAAATGTTTTTTTGGTCAGTTTACAATTTAAAGTTTTACTAAAATATTATTGTATAATATTCATAAACATATTCTACTAGCTTACCCACGCAACTTAGTCTGCGTCTAAAAAAGTTTGTTACAAAAAATGTGATAAATGAAGAACCGCTCTATCGATTTTGTGCAAACTTCACATAAACCATCTTTTAAATAGTCCGAACAAAGCCTAAACATTTGGTTTGGATAGGTGAGCCCGTTCTTGAGTTATAAAATTACAACGAAAATTGGCATTGATTTTTATATATATATGGATTACCGTTAGTACTTCGAAGTCAGTAAAACACAAAACAATAACAACCTCACACATGACACGCGTAAACAGAGCTTGTACTACAGTTACCAAACTGCTGATAAATATACTTATGTACTTCTTTTTTTTTATTTTTTAAAAAAAAAAGAACAACTCCCGCATTAGGAATAAACATCCTGTGTCGCGGGGGACTTTACAGACATACATGAAACGGACACAATTAACACCCAAACTCAGAACAACAATTTGTGGATCACACAAAGTGTTGTCCCGTGTAGGATTTGAACCCACAACACTTGGCGAATTGACAAGCGGTGTGGTGACCGCCTAAACCACTTGGCCAACCGTGCAGTTGCAGCAGCACTTCTAAACACATACATGTCTTAAATAATAATATATTACACCTAGACTCAGAACAAATAATCGTGTTCATCGATATTAGTGCTTGATAGGAATCGAACACACCGCTTCTGTTATAGCAACCAGGATTACTAACCACTGGACCAGGGGATGCTTTCCGATAGTGAAACCACTAAATAAAAATATTCTTACAAAGTTAGTGTTTTAACACACTTCGATCACAAATTACAATGAATAATGCATTTTTTTTTTTTTTTATGTTTGGCCCGCCAAAATGACTCTGCTCTGCCTGATGGAAAACATAAGCAGAATCCAAGAGTGGTTGTCACCAAACTCATTGCGAATGCAGACAGTGCAGTATGGCGACCCACACTATGGCGGCCTAGTGATGCTACTGCATCTTTTAGTCCAGTCAACAAGTATGAAACTTGTTGACAAGACTAATTGGGCCCCCGGTCTCGCACTCACCAACGAAACACGACAGCACGAACGCTGTCATTTTACGTTGATTTTCTGTGCGAGGGTAGTACCGCCCCGGTCGAGCCGGCCCGTTCGTGCTGAAATCAGCGTGGCTCTACTACCTCTGACATGGCATTTGGAAACGCAGCAAGTTTGACACTAATTCTTTGTTTGTCTCACAAGAACACAGCATTTTTTTATAAAAAGTAATCTATCTGTTAATAAAGAGTGTAAATTATTTCCATGGCAAGTTTAATTGAAATTGGTTAATTAGTTTAAGTGTAAGAAAGAAATAACAAACATACAAAACTCTCAAAATGTTACCTTTATAATTTTAGTATGACAATAGTGTTTTACTGTTTCTTATACTCGATGTTGCACACGGTTGTAAAAACTACATTCGTCTTGACTTTTTACAACATACTAAATTCTTTGCAACTAGTTTTTCATGAAGTGCACATGACAAGATAAACAGTTTGATAGCATAAACTAAACGCAATCTCAAATACAGATTAAAAAGTCTTTGTTATTATAAAACACGTCAGTTTCCGTGCATCATACGCAAATTTAAAAAATTAGTTTTAAAATTCACAGAAAACCGGTGCTAAGCAATTCGCGTTTGACGCACTTGTGACTCTTGGGTAGCAGATGTCCATGGGGAGCAGCAGTTAGCATCTAACATCTGACATTTCTCATTGTGAATTTTAACTGACAGATGTTTGTTTTGGCAATATTTGTTGTCATTTCATTTGAATTTTCATGAGCTTTCTTTCTTACCAAATTAATGTAGAAATTTACGAGGCCTACGTTAGTTATTTGAATGATGTTTAGTCCGTTCACCAGTGCTGCGTTTCCCGTGGAACTGGAGGAAAACCTTGAACTAGGCTATACGAGCCCATGAGATGCTAGACACTCGCAGACCGATCACCTGGTGGAGGGATGTCAACTTAGGGCAATTACACCCGTTTTTTATAACAATATAAAATAACTCACAATTGTTGTGGTGAGGTGTTGGTTTCTTCAATCTTCGCAGCGGTGCGGGATCCCCATTCGATAGTCACGCAGGTTCATATCACACACACCACAAACAGTTTACAAATACAATTACAATTCACATCGCGAGGAATCGCTCGATAATTACATTACGAATATACAATTACGCCGCGGCGGTTACAAGACACTCGTTTATATTTTAAGGGTAATCAAAGGCGGTCGCCGAAACAATTCACACCGAAGCTTAGTTTCTAGAGAGTTCTATCTATGTTCCGAATCTCGAGGCATCGCCAATTACTTCCCACATAAGTAATAATGCGCCAACTTAACACTCGGTAAATATATTAATTAGCTCACAATAACCTCGCGGTAGTATCCAAATTTAACGCTGTAGCAAATTAAACATAGTTCACAATTCCTTTTATTAACCGACTTCCAAAAGGAGGAGGTTCTCAATTTCATCGGTTTTTTTTTTAATGTATGTACATCGATTACTCCGTCAATTGTGGACCGATTTTGAAAATTCTTTTTGTATTTGAAAGGGTATGCTCCCCATGTGGTCCCATGGCCACCATATCAGGATCTGATGATGGGATCCCAAGGATATCGAAAGAAACCCTCAAATTTACGTGAGCGCCTGCAATGAAGTTAAGATCAATTGTCTGCATTGCTTCATATTCTGTAGACATCAATAAATTTTACATGAAATGATGATGAGAGACTTGAGAAAGACTAAAAAGCGAAAAATAAAAAAAAAACCGACTTCAAAAACTAAAAAGTATAAAATAACCTAATTTGTATGGGCTACCTATTCATCGGTTTGAAGTCGGGGCCAAGCCAAAATGTAATAGTAGGTACCGCACTCGCCGCGCGTGACCTTGAGCGGGATAGCTGCTCTTCGCGTTGAACAAAACAACCGAAGCGTCGGTGACGTCGAAATATAGCGAGTGTGGTACCTACTATTACATTTGGCTTGGCCCCGACTTCAAGCCTATGAATAGGTAGCCCATACAAATTAGGTTATTTTATACTTTTTAGTTTTTGAAGTCGGTTTTTTTAAACGAAGTTTTTTTTTATTAATTACTAGTTGATCCGGCGAACTTCGTACCGCCATATTTACATATCTGTCTCAGCTTCCCACAGGCAGTGTACAGTCGCGGACAAAAAAAAGACTTTACCCGTTATCTTTTTTTTTCTTTCTAGAAAAAAAGAATGAAAGAAATCGGACTATGTGTTATTGAATTACAACTAAGTACATATTTTGACTTACATCCCCTCTCTCCAAGAAACCGTGCTGAATTTCGGGATAAAAAGTATCCCATGTCCTACCTCGTAGTATGAACTCAAATCATGCCAAGTTTCATTTGAATCCATTCAGTAGTTTCAGCGTGATGCGCGGCAAAGATACAAACAGACAGACAGACAGACGGACAGACAGAGAGACAGACAGACAAAAATGAAAAAAATATAGTTTTGGCTTCAGTATCGAATATAGCCCTCCAAAAAAATTGTCAAAATATCTTTAATGTACAGAATTGGACCTGTTACATTTTTATTATAAGTATATACACACATCAAAAGTGTCTAGGGATCAACATATGTGTCTAGGGATCAACATATATTTTTGCAATAACTTTTCTCCTGATTGATATTAATTAAAATTTTCTTTAAGGATTCATCAAATAAAGTGTTTTCGTTTGTCACAGTAACGATAAACCAAGTCACCTTTGCATTAATAAAGAAATTTGCCATTTTCCTAATAAAAGGATTTTTGACATTTGAACCACTAACATTAAAGTTCGAAAAAAAGACTGAAATAACAGTTTTCTTTAAAATTTTATTAGGTAACTTAAACAATTAATAATCCGTGTTTCTACCGCGAACACTAACACAAGAACATCGGTTTGGCATACTCAAAATGAGTTCATCCAAATCACGCTGTGGAATGGCCGCCCATGTTCGTTGCAACAACAAAAAAAGGTCTTCTTGCGACTGGATACCCTCCATATTCGGCAGAGCTCTTCTCTGTAGCATATCCCATGCATGCTCAATCGGGTTCAAGTCTGGCGACTGAGCAGGCCAGGGCCAAAGCCACATCTCAATCTCAAGAAATCCGCATAAAAATGCTTGATCCCTAGACACTTTTGATGTGTGTAGATACCGGCGCGCCATACCGTCCGAATTCTAGGTTAGAGTGTATGTGTGAAGATTTCCCCGCAAATATGAGAGATTGTTTTGTATCAGAAAAAGACGTTAAAGTTACTTCTGTCCGGTCCGAGTGCCTGTTTTCTTTTAAACGATTTATGTGCGCCAAAATGACTCTGCTCTGCCTGATGGAAAGCATGAGCAGATTCCAAGAGTGGTGATCACCATCCTCAATGCGAATAAGGAAATTGCAGCATGGTGACCCACACTATGACCGCCTAGTGAGATGCTTTTTTACGCCCCGCTTAAAGGACCCGGGTCCTTTAAGCGGGGCGTAAAATATCATAGTGGGAAGGAAACACGTGCGCTGGAAGTGAGTTCCAAAGTATTGTTCTAAGTAAAAATATTTGGTCCGTTCCGTGAATCGAACCCAAGTTCTAAAGCACAGCAGTCGTAAACGTTACAACTGCACCACAGAGGCAGTTATTTAAACGATGCTAAGCAAAAAATATTAAAGAAATTTGAAATCTTTGAATTTCTAAACGCAATGTTTATAAATTAAGAAATAAAAAAACATAGAAATATTACGCGGAAGCGCAGCCAGAGTTCATTAATGTACAACAGCTGTTATATCAATATAAACGACATGTTTTGTCTATGGTTACATAATGTTTTTAAATTAAGGCAGCCATAAGCTCTTGCAAAAATAATAATCATAATAATCAATCAGTTAAGAATTATAAATGTTTACTGTTTTTAAACTATAATTATTGGGTATGCTTCTCACGATGGAAAAATTAAGCAGAATCCAAGAGTGGTGGTCGCCATACTCATTGGGAATGCAGATAACGCATTTCAATGCGGCATGGTGACCCACACCATGGCGGCCTAGTGACGCTTCTGCATCATTGGGCCTCCGGTCTCACACTCACCAACGAAACAGGACAACACGAACGCTGTCATTTTACGTTAATTTTCTTCTGTAATTTTATTTGAAGTCAGGCCTATGTGTTTTGGCTTGTTACTTTTTACGATATACGGGGGAAAAATGAACAGACAGTTCACTTATTGCCTCAGAGATCAAATTAAATCAAAAGGCCCGCGCGTATTTCAGCACGAACTGTTCTACCCTCTCACAGAAGACCACCCTAAAATATCAGAATTCGTGCTGTCATGTTTCGTTGGTGAGAGTGAGACCGGAGATCCAAGTTCAAGGCCGCCACAATACATATATACCTGTGTGGCGACTTCCACATACAGCGCAACAAGAAAACATATGACAGCGCCATCTACCGAAGATACATCGAACTACGGAGTAACGAAGGAAACTAAGAAACTACCAATCCTGAATCGCGCAGTGAAAGTTCTCGCGCCGATAATCATATACCCAACATCCCAACATCAACCGTCGGGCAGTTGGCCCGCCAGGCATGATCACCTCGCCTGGTCGGAGGATCCTCGCTTTGTGTTGGTGGGACATAACACCCTTTCCCCCAAAGTGGTGAACCCGACGTGATTGGAAGCAGCCTCTGAAGCAGCATCAGCTCGCCACCATCATGTTCACTCCCACAGCAAGTCTACAGCCAGCCAGCAACCTAGGCCTCAACTGGGATACAGCACATGCAGGAAGCGACCGCTCCAGCCTGGTTTACCCCTACGGCCTCATCAGCGTCTAGGCATAGCACACTGCAGCTACGGTTCATGTAGGCATAGCATATCTGCCCGTCAAGCAGCCAGCCACTACGCAGCAACCGCCCCGACTCACTGGGGACCTCACCGCAGCACCGTGCACCGCACGCCATCCCGACTAACTGGGATCAGCGGACTTCCGCCCCGACTCACTGGGACTAGCAGCATTCAGTTCCGACTCACTGGAATTTGCGGCACTCAGTTCCGACTCACTGGAACTACTCACTCCTGGCACTGGCAAGCTCCGCAACAGAGCACAGCTGACTCATCGTGTATCGACCTCCGGTCTTGGAGGGGAGTGATGTGGCGACTTCCACATACAGCGCAACAAGAAAACATATGACAGCGCCATCTACCGAAGATACATCGAACTACGGAGTAACGAAGGAAACTAAGAAACTACCAATCCTGAATCGCGCAGTGAAAGTTCTTGGGCCGATAATCATATACCCGACATCCCAACATCAACCGTTGGGCAGTTGGCCTGCCAGGCATGATCACCTCACCTGGTCGGAGGATCCTCCCTTTGTGTTGGAGGGACATCACACCCGTCCCTCCACATCTGTATATAAAAAAAGATAATGATGAAGGGAAGGGAAAACCATATACACTGTTCCAAAGAAAACATAGGACTATCAGTAAAGGTATTTTAGTACAAAAAACAAGAGATTTATTCTGTACATTTAGGAATGTCTCCAAGAATAATATTACCAATATACTTTGCAGTTTCGATAAATAACGGAGTTTTGTGTGGGAGATAGAGTGAAAATAGTGAATGATATTTATTGTTGCGATAATTTACTTTGTAATGGTTCAGAAGCAACTTAATACGCCGCCATAGTGTGGGTCACCATGCTGCATTCTTGCATTGTCTGTATTTGCAATGAGTATGGTGACCACTACTCTTGAATTCTGCTCACAGCAACAACACGCCAGCACTGCTGCTGTAATTTTACATAAAGCCTTCTGTGCGAGGGTAGTACCGCCCCGGTCGAACCGGCCCGTTCGTGCTGAAATCAGTGTATTGTAGCTCTACTATCTTGCAACATTAGGTAAAGACGCCCCTGGGATCAGACAGTCGTGTGAGGTTATTGATATTGTTGTAAGTTTTCTTTTCACTTTTTACACTAATATTTATAATGTATACAAATGTTACAAAAGAGTTTGGTATCGTTCTTATCTCGCGTCAATCGCTGTTGGTCCGATGTTTATGCCAAGACCAAGAACAGCCGGTGAGCTATTAATTACGGACTGGATGTATTTTTGTGTTCTTCGTGTACACATTTTGATGTTGTTTTTAATATTTATAGATATATATGAAGTGGATGCAACGGTGAGTTATTTAATGAAAGCAGGGCTGTTACCTCTTTATAATTGAGAAAACTTTTTATAAAAATCTTAAAGTATTAGTACAAGATTGGTTGTAACAACCAACCAACAGAACGAGGTATAGAAATAATGGAAATAATACTTTTTTTTTAAACCGAACTCTGTCCGTTCTGTCGAAATAATACATTTGTACCACTGCAAAAAACCGCCTTCCTAATTCGATAAAACGAATCAGTACTTATATTATCTATATTCATTATATCGGTGCAATCAACTAGGATACCTGTATAGTTAGTACAACGAATAATAACACCGGTTTTTAAAGTGATGCCCTCATTTGACTTACCTTTAAGGTACCTTTAAATTTCAACTTAATAGTAAATACATACTTTAAAGTTGAAAATAACACAAAATCGTTGTTGTTCAAAGTGAAATAACGTTTATGAATTAGGGAGTAAATTGTTCAAAGTGAAATTGAGTTTGAAAATGAACTTAAAAAGTCTCACTACTATTAATCTTTACATACATAGTGTTAGAAATCGAACGTCATTATAATGGCAACATTTTTGATTGTCATGTTTTTTGTTTGACGTTTGAAGTTAAAATGTAGAACTTACCAGAGGCTTTGGGTTGGCGGTCGACCGGTGTCGTTTTGGGTGCCGTTTGGTGAAATTTAGCTGATTGTCCATCAGACTCGGTTTTTCGTTGTATACCGTTATGATTGGTCTGGTTTGGACACGCGAGATTAGTAGTCGCGTCAATTAGGCGCGATCCGCGACAGTTGAAACGGGTGTATTATAATTCGAATACTTTGGAACCTGTACTACCACTAGGAGTGGTGAATGTGTGAAGAAGCAGAGGGCGCACCAGAGGGGCCCCTCAGAACGCCGATATCAAGGAATTCACGTATCTCCAGTAAGTGCTTGATATTACATTAGCTTAGAATAAGAACACGGTGAATCGCCCTGAGTTTGAATTCTTTTGCTACTGAATTGGCTTAGCGATTGAATGCCTGTACATATGGGCCCTGCACGCATTACAAACTTCACAAGGTGAACGCTACATTGGCGAAAGGATTGAACACATAGAATCTTCCTTCGCCTTCGTCCAACCGTTTTCCCGAAGTAGGCTGAGATCGACTTAACAACGACGATTCAGCTGAACTGAACTTACTGCAAAAACCCAAGCACTAGACAATATCGAAGTTCTCTAGAAAGACTGTTGTCTAAGTTTCAGTAAGTAGAATAATCGTGCATAAAAGTATTAAACGGATGCAAGAATACATATGAATTCATCAAATTTACCTGGCCGTACAATACTCCTAGAATTAACAAATAAAACAACAAAAACAAATACAATAAAAAAATATAGCGACTTTTTGCTATATTCAATTAAGGGTTGGGTGGAGAGTAGGTATTATAAGTAACTATTGTCGCAGATGTTTCCTCGTTATTTTAACTTTATTTTTTTTTTGCCAGGAAAAAGGCATTGCTATCAGCAATATATTTCTATCATTCTATCATCCAATAGTTATAAATTAGTCTACAAATAAATTATTGTCTTATCACCAGAGGCGGATTTAACCCTAAGGCAAAGTAGGCACGTGCCTAGGGGCGCGAGGTTGCTTAGGGGCGCGCGCGCCAATTTTCTTAACATAGCAAAACTATATGCCTCACATATTAAAGAAAAATTAGCACTACTTGTAGTTCGACTAGTGCTGTTTCCATACAAAATGTAGTAGCTACAACTGCAGCTGTAGTTAAGATTAAACAATAAGTTTTAGTAAGACCAGATTTGTCCTCTGATAGGCGTATGGTGCACCGGAGTGGGCGGCAGCTCCGACCGCAAATAATAAGGTGTGGACAGGCAATATAGGACAAATTGCAAGAGGAATTGCGCCTGTAACCATTTGCATGCTTTCCATCATGTCACCCTGAGCGTAGTCACAGGACGGGTTTCACTGTCACAGAGTGTTCCACTGTTTCACAAAGGTCTACCACGAGAAAGTGATATAAGTGTGCACCGGACGTCGCCTCAATAAGAGTTTTTTTTACCACGGGTGGTGCCCATGCTTTTGAAAAGTAGGCGCTAGGAGTAGTCTAGCTGGAGATGTCATCTACACAAGTAGTTCCGCAATGGTCAGTGTTAAGACTCTTACACACTATGCCGGTTGCCTGACCATCGGGTATGTCGTCAACAAGCCCGGCAGCAAAACTGGCATCTAATTGAACTGTATGCCGTGCAAAGTAGCTACAGACCGAAAAATGATGTGACGGCACCGGCGGCCTTATGCTAAAACGTTTACGGGAATCCGCTTATAGGATTCGTTACAGGTCTTTAGGGCCGTTCCTGTGGAAAATCGGCTATGACTGAGTGTGTGTGCCTTTTTTGATGGCGTCGACATCTCGGGCTACGGGGAATACATGGGTACGACTATGATTGCTAATGTTCAAGGGTGGATCCAGTGTCAGGGTGGCTTTCTGCGATCTTGTTCTTACATGGACCTCAAAGGGAGCCACCTGAAGCTAGTTTTGTCTCGGAATCCTGCGCTTCGAGAAATCGACGATCCGGAATTTGAACTCCACGGGGAGGACCAGGAGGTTGAGGATTCATGAGATTTGGGCAACCAAGTGACAAGCAGGCGGCGGTAAGATCCGTAATGAAAGATTTAATCGGGAGGAAACACAGAACTCTCTCATACCGGCTGACGCAGGTTTTCATCGAGAAAGGATGCTTCGGAGTCAGCTGTGTCTGATCTGCACGGAGCCAATGCCTGGGTGCCTACTATACTGGTGCGATAGATGAACCCATCTACTGCATCAAAAAGAACGGCCCGGATGTTTAAATAAAACTGTCATCTTCTATATCTGGGAAAGTTTACACACTATGTGGCTAAAGTCAGCTCGATTCCGATACACCGCAAACCCGGGTGTAATAACGGCTCATGAGGGTTTCACACGTAAAAAAATTGTAAAGATATGCCAACTGCCAAGATAGTTAAATTATATACGAGTATGTATATATAATTAGGGGGGGGGGGGGGGCGCCGATGGGTTGGTTGCCTAGGGCGCTCTTGATACTTAATCCGCCTATGCTTATCACTATTATTCCAGACGTGTAAACACTGCGCCAATTAAGTATGAATAAGTACCTACACTTCTAAAATTTGGTTAAGAATTAATTACAGCAGATAAATTTGTCCATCTGTTGCAAAAAGATATAAATAAACTGTAAATAAACAAAAATTGTGAAATAAATAATTTCAAAACATAATTCATTAAAGAGTTGGTCTTTTTAATAAATGCGTTTTCTGTTTTATGTAAATGCCTCTAAAATACTACCAACGAAAGCTTAGAAATAACAATTGTACCAAAATTATCTAATAATAAACTTCTTTTTGGAGACATGTGAAAAACCTCCAAACAATCGACAGAAACCACAAATTTCTGTAAATTTTTCTTTTATTAGGTGTTCCAAAAACAATAACCGACTTTTCTGCGAATGTATGACGAAATAAGGAAATGAGAAAAATCATTTGTTTACAGAAACACGTTTAAAACACGTGAAACATACCTACGAGCTTTGAAATGAATCCAACTGTTATGTGTGCCACGTCGGTGGACGACCTTTAGTTCAAACGTTCATTACACTACAGGTTTTAATGCGTCATTTAGTAATTACATTCAAATTTATATCACAGTCCACTGCTGGACATGGGCCTCTTCTTAGAGGAGGTTTTAGTCTACTACCACTACCACGATGAGCAGGCGGCTAGCGGCTTGAAATAAGGTTTGGTCAGAGGCGTCTTAATTAGCGCTGGCGGTGCGACGGCTAAAAGCGCGTTGTTGATAGGCCCATTGCTTTAGGAATTGGTAACTGCTAAGTCTATATTTTTGTATATATTTAAATTTACTCGTGTTCGAATCCCTGGTCGGACCAAATATTTGTATGATCTGCTGTGGAGGAACGGTTCACATCTCCCTTCAACACAAAGGGAGGATCCTCCGACCAGGCGATGTGATCATGCCTGGCGGGCCACTTCTTAACGATTAACGTTGGGATGTTGTATATGTTGTATATATGTCAATCGGCGCGAGAACTTCTATTGCGCGATTCAGAATTGGTAGTTTCTTCGTTACTCCGTAGTTCTACGTATCTTCGGTAGATGGCGCTGTAGTGTGTTTCAGTTTTTGCGTTATATATTAGGGAAGTCGCCACATCTGCAAATGTCTGTTTCAGAGTTTGGATGTTTCCTATCTAAAATATGTATATATTACAGGCTTTTTTTAATTTGATAGTGTTTGTTTACAAGTGATGCAGACATCACAAACTTAATTCTTCTAAACTAGCTTCTTAATTCAACAACAAATCTAGGTTAGCAAATCTATCCGATGACCTACTCTATTTATATACATCTATATATAGCAGTTCGTCGACCTTTATATATTTATAATATGTATTGATGAATGTTCATGGCAAGTAGTCAATAATTTGGCAGGCCAGTCAAGTTCCCGAATTACTAGTAGCACTTTGCATCTATTAGACCTTCAGAAAGCTTTTAAATGCAGTATGAGAGGTCGCATTTAATGCATTGACGCATTAAGATGTTTCAAATGCATTTAATATATTTAAATAATGTACTAGCTTTATATTAACACATTGCAAGTTTATGCAATCGTAGCCAGGCCAGTGTTGATTGTTAACCATTCGAAACACATTCAGACCCTCCGTCCCTCGGAGAGCACGTTTTCCATCGATCCCGGTTGTTACAATCATCTTTGGCAATCGTTTCGGGTACTTGAAGCCCTAAAAAGGCGTGTGGTGACTTCCACATACAACGAAAAACAGAAGCACACTACAGCGCCATTTACCGAAGATGTTTCGAACTACGGAATAACGCCGTTTACCTTATAAAGCGGAATAAAGGTTATATGTATACAACTTCCCAACAACAATCGTTGGGCAGTGGCTCACCGGGCATGATCACCTAGCCTGGTCGGAGGATGCTCCCTTTGTGTTGGAGGAGCATGTGACCCGTTCATCCTCCACAATGCCGACAAAAGTATTTCACTCATGTTTTTTTAATGTCAGTTTCAACTGGTAACAAATAAGCATGAAAATTATAAAGATAACTAGCTGACCAAGCAAACGTTGTATTGCCAAAAAAACAACATCTTTATATATTTCTTGTGTGCGTGTGTATGTGACTGAACTCCTCCTAAACGACTGGACCAATTTTGATGAATTTTTTTGTGTGTGTTCAAGGGGATCTGGGAATGGTTTAGATTCACAAAAACGACTGGACCGATTTTGATGAAATTTTTTGTGTCTAAAAAAAAAGCAAAACAACGTTTGCCGGATCAGCTAGTTTTTTTATAAAAAATAGATGTTGGTCGATTTGCAGACCTTCCAGATATGCACACCAAATTTCATAAAAATGGGTCCAGCCTTTTCAGAGGAATATGGTAACTAACATTGTGACACGAGAATTTTATATATAAGGTATAGGTATAATACTGATTGGTACCCTTCCTTAATCACACAGCATGATGGTCTAAGATTATTATATAGTTAATTAAATACCTAAAATTTTTAATAAGATTAACAAGAATTGAAGTTAGGCCAAACCAAGTTTATATCGGCTGCACAGTTGGCTTAGTGGTTTAAGCGATTGCCACGCGCCGCTTTCTACTGCGCCGAGTGTCCTTGGTTCAAATCCAACAGGTACAAAACTTTGTGTGATCCGAAACTGTTGTTCTGAGTCTGGGTATTCATTGTGTCCGTTCCATGTATGTTTCCACGCGACACAGGATGTATTTCTAATGCGGGAGTTGTCTTTTTACAAGCTTTTTAATATGTTCGGGTGGAATCTTACAACTCAATTTTGAAGCAGATATCTTCAACCGATTTTGCTGAAATTTTGCAATGACATGGAGCTGATCTGATGCCGGAGCTGGAAGGTGGCCATAGGAACTCTGTAGAGAAACGTCGCAACATCATCGAGTTTGGACTCGTTTGATTCGTCTCGAGGCTTTCCAGTAAAAGCTTGTTTTTAAAAAGCTATTTAATTAAATTTATTAATAAATAAATTTGAAAAAACTTCTAATGTCTTAGCTTGATGAAACAAACAAACAAATAAGTTTGATAACCTACTCGATTTACTTTAACGTTCAAACATCTACTACTACAGAACATATTTATTCGTTTTCTTTTTGAAGTGCTGGTAATAACCGCCATGCTATTTAAGATTGCCTGTTGAAAAAACACTTTATTTCTCTGATAAAATGCCAAAATAGTAAATTATATCTTTGACCTTTGTATTGGGAGATTAACCAGTCTCCATCTTAAATTACTTTTATTTTATTAATTATAATGCGGGCGGCATTACCTCACAGAAGATCAACCTATCGTGTTTCACTGGTGAGTGAGTGAGCGACTGGAGTCCCAATGATGCAGAAGCATAGGTTGCCATCATGTTGCATTGTCTGCATACGCTATGAGTATGGTGACCGTCACTCTTGGATTCTACATGCTTTCTATCAGGCAGAGTAGAGTTACTTTGACACCCACTGATAGGTATACCTATAAATTGTGACGTTTACTTTACTTTTTCATGTTAATAATTTTATTGTTGTTAATTTTTTTTTTGTTTTGTTTACAACCTAAATATAGATTGCGCGTCATAGGCCGGTGTTGCCAGGTTGTCTGTCAACAACTACCAACTGGATATGGCGCCAGATAATAACATTATAACGAGAGCTTTTATATTGTTATTACTGTTTGAGTTATATCAACTTGTAGAAATTTATATGTATCTTCTTTATATATAACATTACTTACCCTGAACTATTCATAAACGCAGAGACTAATCCGTTTGGGCTACAAACTTGACAATTTGACAGCTGATGCTTTGTATGTTGTAAGCACCTAATAAGAAAGGGTTTTTGGAAATTGCATCCTTTAGAGGATAAACAGTTGTACGGAAATTCGTAATCTTGAAAGTTAGAAATAATCTGTTATACAGATTAAACTTTCAAAATTACAAATCGATTAATTACTTAATCCATACTGGTGTTATCATCGCTTCACTAATATTATAAAGGCAAAAGGTTGAGTGTGTGAACGGATTTGGATGAAACTTTACAGTACTATAGCTTGTAGGTACATCAGAATAACACATAGGCTACTATTTGTCGCGATAAACAACATATACGCGGGCGGAGCCGCGGGCAACAGCTAGTAAATTATAAAGTAACTCTGTCTGACTGTCTGTTACGCTTTCACGAATAAACCGCTGAACTGATTTGGATGAATTTTGGTATAGAGATAGGTTGAACTTTGGTGAAGGACATAGGCTATTCTTTGTAGCGATAACCGACATACACGCAGGAGGAGCCGCAGGCAAAATCTACCCTGTTAATAAGTTATTTAACTATTTAACTCCACTGAGAGAATTTGCAGCAAAATGTAAATTTAAGTAATAATTTTCAGAAAATATTAATAAGATGTAAAATACTTACTCTTGTATATTGATGTTCTTGATACTTCCTCGTAGATTACAAGATGAGACCTTGGTGTTGTAACCAATAAAACATTAGCTTTATTACCGAATAAAAAGTGGAAGAAAAGAGATTCAACCTTGCGGCTCAATTATCAGTGTTGTTCCAAGAGGCCATTATGTCCTGCCAACTATGTTTTTTTTATAGGTTAGCTGCCAAAATGAATCTACTCTGGAAAGCATAAGCAGAATCCAAGAATGGTGGGCACCTTAATCATTGCTAATGTGGACAATGCAATGCAGTGAGATGCTTTTTTTAATGTATTCATGCAGAGTTACAATAACTCAAAACAATTACAAGTAGATCAAAATGACCTTCTAAGATTACGTGACATTGTTATTTATTTACAAGTGAAAATAAAATAAATAAAACATTACAGGTAACTTAAAACTAAAATAAATATTGAATTAACAGTACCCTGACATCTCAACCTAGGTACCTTCTTACAGACAAATATACCTAGAACCACGTAGTGAATCAAATCTCGGCTGGCGCGCGGCGTCCTCTAGATCTGGAACTCGGCGCCGTCCGTCGTGGTCTGTTGGCGTTTGGGCGAGTTTCGTAGTACGCTACAAACGTTCACGTGTGTGTTCAAACTGTCGGCAAAACAATCCCTTGCGTGTCCCTAGCAACATTGAAGTATTGTAGTTTGGGACTAGATGGCGTTGCATGATAATGTACGAAAAATCTTCCCGTTTGTGCTGAAATCAGCGTAAATGAATTACACTCAAACACAGAATACCCAAACAAATACTCGTTCCACAAATATTTGTCCTAGGTGGAAATCGAAACTAACAACGTACGACACAGCAGTCAAGTTCACTGACCACTGAACATTCAGGCCAGTGATATACAGTCAGGCCTATGATATTTCTTGTATTTCCCGTATGAGTGATAGAAACATCCACCTTAATTTGCCCCAAATATCGCCGGTCGCCCAAGGCAAACATGAACGTATTCTTGGCAGAATGTACAATGTTTAACGATTTTTAGTTTATGATAAATGAAGAAGATTTAGGGCGTGTTCATTTCATGTGAAAACGTTTTTTTTTATGGGCAAACGAGCAGACGTATCGCCTGATGGTAAGTGATTAGCGTCGCCCATGGACATCCGCAACACCAGAGGCGTTACAAATCCGTTGCGTTGGTCCATGTGTTGATGGACTAAGAATATCGAGTGTCACTACCCCTATTCATCCCGTGGGCGTCTTTAGAACCGACAAAGCAAACTACGTAGGATAATTGAACAACGCTGCAAAGAGAACACAGACATTCCCTATATCAAGCCACCTAGGCAGCTTGATGTAGTTGGCCAAAGCTCTTCATGTATTTCCATCGTCTTGTTTACCCCCATAACATAATTTGAAATTACAGAAGAAAGATTGCACACAAAATTTAAAAAATAACGCTGTGTTTTCAACAGTCTTAGAGTAGTCTAGATATCTAAATGGAATTGAATCGCCAAATGCGTTGCTAAGCGCAAAACTCGAGAACCGCTTGATTAATTTGTTTTTTTTTATATTTTCGTTATGGCACAAGGAAGGTTCTCATTGAGAGATAAAACCTAAAACTAAACTAAAGAAAACTAAATTAAAAAGAAACAATTATGGGTCATTCTCCGAACGCTTGAAAAAACGTGTCTAGATCGAAATCTCTTTGAATTGATTACTTACTATTTAAATTTTTTTATATGTAATATAAAATTTGAAAATAATAGGGGGAGCCTATGTCCTTTTTTAGATAAATTAAGTAGAAGTAAGTAAAAAAAAATTGACCTCGGTGGCGCGTCCGAACCCTATGTTGCAGCGGAAATTATTTTATTATTTTTTTCCTCTAACAAATTACGCTATTTTGCATGTGTTCACAAATGACCAAAGAGTTATTTGTTCATTTTATATTATTATTAAATATTGATATGCCACAATAGAGAAGATACAACAGATGGTATACACGTCCGACGTTTTGAGTTGATATCAGTGGCGCGCACCGATCTGCTCATATTTCTTAAACTAAACTGTCTGTGAGGATAGTTATTGGCGTTAGCTGAAGCATCAGTCGTGTCGCGACAGCAACGAAGAAACCATGGCTGTACGTCTTATGGTCACCTTTTTATAGAGGAAAGTAAACTGTTTTCGCTGGCTCGGTATACAAAAAAATTGTGAAATAGTATATATTACATGTAATAGATTTTAGTAGAAAATGTAAATATTAGCATTTTAAATTATTTTTTACAAAATACCTTAATATTTTGATTTCAGTGGTATTGAATTCGGTGTTTTCCGTGGCAATGTGTCCACCTTCTTCTAAATGTGTCCACCTTCTACTAACTTTTTAAGACCGTAAATCATAAAATATTTATCTTGTTCTAGTATTGTCATTAGTATGTCAGATTCTAAGCAAGGTCACTTGGCTAAGAAAAGATTGGCTAAGACGTCGGAAAGCCCGAATCAAGAGTCATCCAGAACTTTACGCAATACACAAGGAAAAAGACAGGAAACGATATTATGGAAGGAAGAATGCAGGAAAGCCTGTTAGTGAATTAATTCGTCGTTAACAACGCATACATAGAGAGAGGAGTAGAATATCATCGGACAAACATAATCCGAAAAAAGGCTCAGAGAGTTGAAATGCCTTGAAGAAGATTTAATAGTCATACCAGAAGTAGTCGATACAAATGATGATCCTTTGATAACTTCACAATTGCAACTGAAACTTTTATAACAACGCAAATTAATGCCACCGACAGTAAGAACTCGGCTTAGCACTCAATCAAGTTCCTTCAGTGATTTATTATTAAGACTTATCGAGAATATAATTGTCAGTACCATTGTGTCTATCTAGTGATGCCAGTTTTGCTTCAAACTCACAGACTGGCAAAAACGCAAAAACGTCAGACAAAAACAGAGGTATGTAATACCTTGAAATAAGCGATCGTGTTAATTCCCGCAAAAATAATTAATAGGTCTTTACCTATGAAATTGCCGTTTTGTATGCAATAAGTGAAAGTACTTATTTTTTTTAACTTTTTATTTCTGTTATTTAAAGTAATCACCCATGCAATCGACGCATCTTTGCCAACGCATTGGCATTTTTTTTGATGCCCTTCTTGTAAAAATCAGCTGGACGGGAGGCAACAAACTCTTCAAAGGCATTTTGTACTGCCTCTTAGGAATTGAATTTTTTACCCACTAAAAAGTTGTCTAAATTTTGGAAAAAGTAATAGTCGGTAGGTGCAAGGTCTGGTGAGTATGGCGGGTGAGGGAGAGCTTCCAACCCCAGCTCTTGCAGCTTGGAGACTGTCTGTTGCGCAGTATGGAGTTCGCGCGATGTCGTGAAGGAGCAGTGGGGACCAAAGCTGGTTGCAGATGTGCAAGCTTCTGCATCATTCTCTCCAGTTCTTCACAGTACACATCTGCATTAATGCTCATGCCGTTTTGTAAAAAGCTGTGGTGAATCACACCCGCACTAGACCACCAAACAGTGACCATCACCTTTTTAGGGGTCATTTTTGGTTTAGGGCATTGCTTTGGTGCTGAACCAGGGTCTAACCAACTTGCTGAACGCTTTCGATTGTCGAACAGAATCCATATTTCGTAGCACGTAAGAATTCGTTTCAAAATTCCTTAATTTCTTTGCCTGCTGAGCAGCGCAAGGCAAGTCTCGACGCGTACGTTGCGCTGGCGATCGTTAAGGTCGTGGGGCACCCATCTATCAAGCTTTTTTACCGTGCCAATGTGTCGCAAATGGATCAATATTGTTTTGATGCTTACATTAAAAGCTGCTGCTAGCTCAGCTGTAGATTGAGTTTCGTCAGCTTCCACAATCGCCTTTAATTCATTATTGTTAACCAAAGTCTTCGGACGACCACGTGCTTCATTTTTCAAGGCAAAATTTACAGAACGGAACCGGGAAAACCAATAACGGGTTGTGCGTTCGTTTGTACAGTTCTCTCCGTAAACGTTTTTGATGTTACGTGCCGTTTGTGTCGCGTTGGTGCCACGACGGAACTCATCTATACTAATATTATAAAGCTGCAGAGTTTGTTTGTTTGTTTGTTTGTTTGTTTGTTTGAACGCGCTAATCTCAGGAACTACGGGTCCGATTTGAAAAATTCTTTCAGTGTTGGATAGTCCATTTATCGAGGAAGGCTATAGGCTATATTTTATTTTCAAAAAAATTAGGGATCCGTAAAAAAATTGCTATTTTCTAACCCAAGGTGTGAAATCGAAAACCAATTTTTGCGTGCGCTGCAAAGACTATTGACAATAGAACAAAATAATGTATTACGGGTTTGTAGGGCCCATTAAGATCTACAAAAAAGTCCGCGAGAGCATATATCTAACTATCATGGTTTAGACACAATAACCGCTTTTGTGTTGGAAAAAATTATTAAATCGTCTGAAGAAAGAAACTACGTTAAATGTGTATCGTAATATTAATCCTTATCCAAATTAAGCATTATGTTATCAAGGGTATTTATGTAGAAGTAAAATACTTTTTGTTTCATCCCAATCCGACATTTCGTTTAGAAGTTATCACGAGTATAAGACGCTAAGAGTTGGTACCTAATAATGAGTTATTTGCCAAAGAGTTTTTATCAACATAATGCCTAATATTAATCTTTATCTAAATAATTGTGTTGTTAATTATGAGTATTAGATCTTAGAAGAGTATAATAAATACATCTATACTAATATATAAAGCTGAAGAGTTTGTTTATTTGTTTGAACGCGCTAATCTCAGGAACTACTGGTACAATTTGAAAACTTATTTCAGTGTTAGATAGCCCATTTATCGAGGAAGGCTATCCATACTTCCATACTTTATATTATAAATGCGAAAGTAACTGTATGTCTGTCTGTCTTGCTTTCACGGCCAAACTGCTGCACCGATTACATAGGGGTTGAAAGGGGGGATGAAAGATTGTATAGAAGAGTGGTGGTTCAATTGCCACACGCCTGCGCGTTACCTTGGTGACACCGGGCGTCTTGGCAACGAGTAAATAAGGATGTCAAATTCATTAAAAATATTTCTCCTTTTCAACGAAGACTTAAATTAATATAATAATAATAATATAATAAATAACATACATTCATAAATATGATTTGTATGTTCATTATATTAATAGAAATAAATAAGACAAATTACAAAACAGTGTATACAGTGTCGTCATTTTAAGCTAAAATCTTAAACTTTATATTTTAGGCTGTTGATTACATATAAATAAAAATGTCATTTATATTTTGCAAAAATTTTAAGATCAAGGGGGTAAAATAGCAATAGGGGATGAAAGTTTGTATGGAAATATGCAAGGTTTGTGAAGGCAAGGCAAGGCCTATGTCCAGCAGTGGATTGCGATAGGCTGATGATGATGATGCAAGGTTTGCGAAAATATTTCACGAGTTTGGGACAGGAGACAAAATATTAGAGCTATTCAGATGTAACATTTACTGAGTTATCACAATATGCCTAAGTGTGCTTACCCGAACGGGCAGACATGTCAGGGCAGACGACTGTGCCGCATGAGGATGTTGAATTTTGCTACTACAAATTCGTTATTATTCACTAGGATTCGATTTGTTTACATGATTTTTTGTTTATTCAAATAACTTTCTTCGTGAAAAAATCCGAAGGAAAACTATCCGGCGGGATTTAAACACAAAAAAAAGCAAGAGGGGACGCCGCAAGATGAAATAAATGCCTGTATGAAACATATGTATTATGGGTACATGTTAAAAAGTTTTGTCTTACTACAATTATGCGAGTACAACTTCACAATGATTTATTAGTAGTGTCAATATGCAAATGCTCTTCTAAAAATAAGAGATGATTGTATGCCAAATGACAGTAACGACATGATTACATTGAGACGTGAGTACTGGTATATGATAGCACACATGATCTAAAAATAATATCTTTTCTGATCCGCCGACTAATAAGACAGTTATCAAATAAACGAACGGATCATGTCAGACGTGGAGGAAGATGTTAACGAATACCTCTCGGGAAACAATGCAAGGGAAACTGAACCAGTCATATCATAGCTTATGCATAAAGTTTTTTAAATCTTTAGAATTATCAGAAGCGCCTTCCCATAAGTTAAGAATGAAAGTTAATGTTTCAGTCCTATTAATAAGAAATCTTGAGCGACAAAAATATGTAATGGTACACGGCTACAAAATACACATCTGGGGTACAACATTGTAAAAGAAAATGTTTCAATTCCCCGTATTCCAATAATTCAAACTTATTTGCAATTTCAATTTAAAAGAATGCAGTTTCCGCTGAAAACAACATTTGCACTACCAATTATCAAAGCCCAAAGACAGACGGTTAAAGTTCATTTAAAAAAAACATGTTTTTCAAATGGGCAGCACAATCGCGTGTATCAAATCAGCTAAATCACTATATTTTGACAAAGGATGGCAAATCAAAAACGTAGTATTTTAAAATTGTAAAAATTGAGAATTTGCTCAGACAGAGAAAACTCAAGCAGAATCCAACAGTGGAGGCAACCATACTCGCTGTGAAAGCAGACAATGCAGAACCAAACCGTTTGGTTCGAGAGCGTATTTCTAAGACTGAGGCGGTGACTTCCAAGACCAGCACGTGTTGTTCTGTAGAGGAAGGGAGAAGGTGGGATCAGTTTGAAGAACGCTTCAGAACACTCTCCATGGTAAAGCGGTAGAGGACTGCCTTAGAGGCGATATCTCTCCGCAACTGCAGAGGCTCAAAGGAATCGGTAGTATTGGGACTGTTGATAATGCGGACTGATTGCCGCTGCAAAAGATCGAGAAAATCAATGCCTAGATCCATCACAAAGATGAGAACAGTACGGACGAGCGTACCTGGGTCTTATAAAGGAGTCACAAATGCTCGGGCGCGAAAACCCGTCTCACCCTGTTCAGGCTGTCATAGTGGTGCCCTCGATGTACTCCCGTGGGTTGAGGTCTCGGCAAATATCCATGCCCAGGACACCGAGCTTATCCCGTAGTGGCAGTTGATTGCTCTGAAAAGTGGGGAGGGGAAGAAACGGAGACTTTTTGGTAGAGAACGGGCACACCTGTGTTTTCTTAACGTTGAACTCGACCAGATTATCATCACCCCATTGTTAAATGCGGTTCAAAACCCGGTCAAGCTCAGCGACAAGCTCCTATCCATTTTCCTCAACGTCTACTATCTTGGCTGCAGGGTATCCATAATATCGCCCATGCACTGTGCTATCGTCTGCATAGCAATTTATATTGCCAAGGGCTAATATGTCATTGACATGCAGAAGAAACATCTTGGGCGACAGGACCGAATTCTGAGGTACGCTAGCGTTTACCTCCAGAAAAACAGAGGCCGCGCCGTCCGTCGCAAAGAACCCGAATGCGAAGGCGCTGATGAAGAAAAGAGTCAATCTAGAGACGACTCTAGGAGGCAGACCGAATGCTTAGAGCTCGGAGAGAAGCGAACGGTGCAAGAACAGGTTGAAAGCCTTGGCCATGTCGAATGTCGAAATAAGCTCATACAAAATACTTTTTATTTTATGTACCTATATAAATACTTAAATATGTTTTTAACAGTGAAAAGTGTGTCTTATTTTTAAAATAATATTAGCCTTAATAATTAAATCTGCTACCCAAAGTCACTGTTCCACGCGGACGAAGTCGCGGGCTCAGCTAGTATTCCATAATCATACGAATTTTTAAAGTATTCATTATGACGAAAAATGCTCAAATGTAATGAAAATACAACGCTAATCAAAAAACAAAAGACTGAGTTTGTAAATAGAATGTCATGGTTTAAAAACAAAATTAATTTGAATTTAGAATACAGAGCCATTACAAACTTTTTTTTATTTCAAATGACCAGTAGGTACTGAAGAACGGCAATTTCATAGGTAAAGACCTAATATTATTACATCACAGACTGGAGTTGCCAGCTCTTATGACTGATAGGGAGTTGCCTTTGACTCTAAGGCCGCGTACACGAACTCAGCGGGAGCGGGAGCGGGGCGGGCGCGGGAGCGGAGCGGGAGCGGAGCGGCAGCGGCACGTCCAAATGTATGGATTTATATGGGAGTGTTTTCGAACACAGCGGAGCGGCAGCGGAGCGGGAGCGGACGACGAGCGGGTGACGAGCGGCGGACGAGCGGTGCGTATAGAGGTATTATAGATAGAGTAGGGAAGACATATGACTGCCGGTAAGCGGAAACGTCCGACGATTAGAAAGAGAGAGAAGATCGCGGTACCCCATCTGTCTTTCTCTACTGACGCATGCGCAGTAAAGGACTGCTTGTTATTATGATAACCTCGAATAATAAAATAAAATTAACTCGAAAATCTTCTAAATATATAAAAGAGGAAGGTGACTGATATAGAGAGAGATCAACGCACAGCTCAAACCGCTGAACCTAGAATTCTGAAATTTTGCGTGTAGGTTCTTAATGCAACATAAGTGAGCAATAAGAAAGGATTTTTTTAAATTCCACCCCTAAGGGGGTAAATCAGGGGATGAAAGTCTGCGTGAGCGAAGCCGTGTGTAAAAGCTAGTACCTTATAAAGTTGTTTGAAGTAATAAAATATAGGTACACACAGACAGGTAGGTACCGCGATCTCTCTCTCTTTCTAACCGAGGAACAGCTGGAGGCCTGGTTCCCCTCCCTGGGTCCGTAATTTTACTGCAAAAGTCACATGTTCGATGAATGGAAAGTCGTCTGAACGTTACTTCGAATACTTTTTACCAATAAACTCTTCTTCTACTGAACGATGATTCATCGAATATTTTTGAATCGAATTAATGTTTTTTCGAATAAGTTTAAAATGAAAATAAAAGTATAAAGAAAACATGTGTGGTGTATTCTTTCATACAAAATCAAGAAAATCTAATAACTTTTAGATATCATACGTTCCTTCCGTACATTAAAATTTAAAAACATGAAATTTGACAATAACCTGCTAGTAAAATATAATAATGAGAAGCACCTAGGTTACTTGTCAACGCTAGATAAATATTATGTTTGCATTTAGATTGCCGTAGGCAGGCTTTTCATAAGCAGAAATACTAAATGCATCAAAAAAGTGTTATAGCCAAATTTCATGTTTCTAAATTTTAATGTTCCGTACACTAAAGTTTAGAACGGGAGGAACGTAGGTTTTTTTTTAAAACTGTTCGCACGCCCCATTTTTCTTTACATTTTTATTTCAGTTATTTAACTAAATGATAATATTATATTATACTCATTATAATTTATAATATTTAATTAGTAGGTTAAATAAAGTGATATTGAAATGTTTCATTCTTCTAAATTTTAAAGTACGGAAGGAACGTATGATATCTCAAAGTTATTAGACTTCCTCGATTATGTATGAAATAATACACCACACATGTTTTCTTTATACTTTTATTTTCATTTTAAACTTATTCGGAAAACCATTAATTCGATTCAAAAATATTCGATAAATCGTTCAGTAGAAGAAGAGCTTATCGGTAAAAAGTATTCGAAGTAACGTTCAGACGACTTTCCATTAATCGAACATATATTATGACTCGCACGGCTCCTCTGCTCTATCTATAATATCTCTATGGCGGTGCGCACCAGTGTCGCGGTGTCAGCTAGGGATGGAATAAAATAGCAATCACCTGTGATTATTGATTTTTAATTTTGTCAAGTTTGTGATTTTTCCAAATTTATTTACTTATTAAAATAACAATTTTAATAGTTAATTAAATAAACATTTTATCCATCTTTATTACTTGCAATATTGTTCGAATGGTTGTTTTTTTTTTGTTTTTAATTTTATTTTGATAGGAACGCAAATATTACAAAATATATATTTAAATTCTATGTATAATATGTATGTATTTACAAAAAAAGTATTTATTTATTTATATTAGTTATCTAGTACCCATAACACAAGCTCTGCTTAGCTTGGGACTAGATGGCGTTGTGTGTTAGATGTCCGAAAATATTTATATTTTTATTTGACGAGCGAGCGACGAGCGTGTGACGAGCGGCATACGAGCGGGCGCATCAATCTTAGACAAAGTATTACATAGACTTGACACAATTTTGTAATTAACCGACGAAATTGTAACCAGGTTTGTTGAACGTTTGGAACATTAATAAGGGAGAATGGGCTTTCACCTGGCAACGTTAATATTTGATGTACTTGGTTTCTATTCCTTATGGGTGTACGCATATGTCAAGTCTACGTAATACTTTGTCTAAGGCACGAATGTAGCGGTGTCATATAGGGATGTAATAAAATAGCAATCACCCGTGATTAATGATTTTAATTTTGTCAATGTTGTGATTTTTGCAAGTTCATTTAATTATTAATATTTTATATTTTATTTATTTGTTGTTATTAAAACATTTTAATCATCTTTATAACTTGTTAATTTGTTCGCTTTTTTGATGTTATTTTTTTTTCATTTTACCCCCTGTTATTTTCTATAATGATCGAGTATAGTAACCTAATACCGCTCTAACTTGTCAATGTAAATTATTGTGTTTACAATAACGACTAATCAAGATTTTTTTAAGGTTATCAGGCTTGGGTTGTACGATTTTAGAAAAATAAATTTAATATACTAATTTATGACGCTATTACATATGTAGATATTATGATTATATAAAATATTATCAAACATTAATCGTTTTCACTAATTATTTAAAATCACTAATCATTTTTTTTGTGAAATCTGTCATCCGTATCAAGTTAATTTTACGAGGTATTGTTTCTTATAACACATCACTAAACCGCTCTAGCACCCGCTCCTAGCCCGCTGGTTTCGAAAACGGGTTAGCGGCCCCGCTCCGCTCCCGCTCCGCTGCCCGCTGAGTTGGAAAACGCGGCCTAAAGGCTAATGGGACCAATCCCGCCCTCACACCCACCACTGTAACTCCTGTACACCAGGATCAACAGCAGTGACCCACGAACACAACGAGTTCTTACACTCGGCAAGTCCCAGGGAAAATAAGCTGTCTTGGAACCCGCAACGAAATCAGAAGAAAACCGGAGGAGTAGGAAATAAAGAAAGTCCAGTTCCCTATTTAGTAAAACGCACGGAAATTCATCGAAGTTAACACAAGATCGACATAGTATACCGCCCCAGATGTTAATTGTAAGCTTGAATAGCATTATGTTACGTTCATTGTACCAAAAATTACATTCCCAGAGGATATGATGAGCTGACTGTTAACTGCTAGAATCAGGTGTTGAGCGTTGCCACAATGTGTGACAAAGCTGAATCGACTAATTTAAAAGAGTGTAGTTTGCTCTTAAAGTTACCTTGGCCTGTGAGAAATTGAGCGACACAGTGATCCACCCTCGAGCCATTCCCTTGACAACCGTTCGCGAATAGATGGAACGAACTGGTAAAGGTAGCGCCCCTTAGATGATTCGTCCCATCGTTATTGCCTTTCATCCATGAGTTCGTTATAGACATTGGACTGCTAGACCGGCTCTAGAGACTAATAAAAAGCCAGATAGCAAAGTTATTATACGTAGACTTAAATACCGCATGAATATTTAGGTTATTCATACATCTTGTATGAATTACAGAGAAATGTAAAGGCCCCACCTTTTTGATTTAAGAAATGAAGAAGAACTAATGAACTATACATTTAATTTTTTTAAGCTTCATGCCAAAGTTGATTGTAGTAAGTTTATATTACGTAATAAACAATGTGTAATTAATCAAATAATGTAATAATAGGTCTTTACCTATGAAATTGCCGTTTTGCATGCAATAAGTGAAAGTACTTATTTTTTCAAACTTATTCGAAGTTATCACCCATGCAATCGACGCATCTTTGCCAACGCATTGGCAGTTTATTGATGCCCTTCTTGTAAAAATCAGCTGGACGGGAGGCAACAAACTCTTCAAAGGCATTTTGTACTGCCTCTCGGGAATTGAATTTTTTACCGTTACTTACCGTTAGTTACCCACTAAAAAGTTGTCTTAATTTTGGAAAAAGTAATAGTCGGTAGGTGCAAGGTCTGGTGAGTATGGCGGATGAGGGAGAGCTTCCAACCCCAGCTCTTGCAGCTGTTTCACGACAACGCGCGACCCCATACAACAGACAGTCTCCAAGCTGCAAGAGCTGGGGTTGGAAGCTCTCCCTCATCCGCCATACTCACCAGACCTTGCACCTACCGACTATTACTTATCCACCACAAAGAAGGTCAGTTATATTGAACTATAATTTGTAATGAACGAGGTGTAACGCCTCTAGTTGATCTCCCTTCACCAGTCAATGGTCTGCGAATGTTTAGCTTATATTTAGAGGCCGTATAAGCCTATTCACAAGGTTGCTTTCCACTCCACAGGAACGCAGCACTGGTGGACGGGCTAAACAGAAATATTAAGTTAAACACACTTGTTTTAAAAATAAAATACTAGATAAGAAAGGAAGCTAATGAAAGAAAAAAAAAGAATAGAATATGGCAAAGCCATTGGTGTAACAAATCGGAATCTGTCACACAGGTCTCTAACTCAATAACAACTGTTGCCTAATCACTGTTACCTTAACGCAGTGACTTTTTCAAGAAGCACAACATAAACTGGCTGTTGCCTCAAACTTGAACTCCTTTTATTAATTCCAAGCGTTTTAGCTATACATCGTCAATATTAAGTAAAAAAATCAACAACAGTCACACAGATAGAAGCACGTCAAAACACATTTCCAACTCGTTTTAAAAGTAGTTTAATAAACCGAAAATTTCATAACCTCAAATATGCACACGCAATTAATACGCGTTCGCGGTAGTTCTGCCGAATAAAAATGGCGTAGTTGAAGGTCAATGTCAGGTTAAAAAGAGTTTGTTTTATAGTTGTCTGTGGCAAATAGGGTTGTCTATGCCTAGTTGGTACGAAAATAATAGGTTTTATTTGTGTCTGAATAGTTCCTTTTCATAAATGTTAAAAAAAAACTGGGTACAACTACGTCTCTATATGCATGTGTGTGATAAAAATTCGAAATGATAAACAATTGTAGTTCTGTGTTAGGGAACTACACTAAAATATACTTAATTTATTGTCTGAAAACAGGTCACACACCTTAAAGAAAATAGCGTACTCTAACCTCAAAGGTCACCAATGCAGTTTCACTGCAATCAGGTGTCGCATCTGACCCAATATGATATTAAATTTAAAAACTACTTATTTGACAAAAAAATAATTAAATTCACTTTTTGGATTATCATCAGTTAACAACATCAGTCAAGTCGGAATAAATAAAAAAACGTACACATCAATGCTGTCCATTGCGACTAACGACACATCTGTCAAACGACCATTGATTTCACGCGCCATCATTCACAGATGGCACTACTTTACACTGCGTCTAATTGGCAACCCTCAGCCAACTGTCACCTACAGGCGGAAAGTAACTCATTCACACTGATTTATATTTTGCGTCAAAATATATTATATTGTTGTTTTTATTAACATTTTCCCGTCTTCTAACACTTTTTAGCGGTACGTGTCTTGTTTTTTCCTCTATGGTATTTTACAAAACTTGTTGAATACAAATTGACTTACATCATCGGCTGGTACCTATTTTTGATTTTTAACCGACTTCCAAAAGGAGGAGGTTCTCAATTTCATCGGTTTTTTTAATGTATGTACATTGATTACTCCGCCAATTGTGGACCGATTTTGAAAATTCTTTTTGTATTCGAAAGGGTATGCTCCCCATGTAGTCCCATGGCCACCATATCAGCATCTGATGATGGGATCCCAAGGAAATCGAAGGAAACACTCAAATTTACGTGAGCGCCTGCAATGTCTGCAATTTGTCTGCATGCCTTCATATTCTGTAGACATCATTTCATTTTAAATGAAATGATGATGAGAGACTTGAGAAAGACTAAAAAGCGAAAAATAAAAAAAAACTTCGTTTAAAAAAACCGACTTCAAAAACTAAAAAGTATAAAATAACTTAATTTGTATGTGCTACCTATTCATAGGTTTGAAGTCGGTGCCAAGCTAAAATGTAACAGTAGGTACCGTACTCGCCGCGCGTGACCTTGAGCGGGATAGCTGCTCTTTGCGTTGAACAAAACAACCGAAGCGTCGTTGACGTTCGTCTCGAAATATAGCGAGTATGGTACCTACTATTACATTTGGCTTGGCACTGACTTCAAACCTATGAATAGGTCTAGTAGCACATACAAATTAAGTTATTTTATACTTTTTAGTTTTTGAAGTCGGTTTTTAAAAGAAGTTTTTTTTATTTCTTTCATCTTTTATTATGTGAACTTGAAATTATTGTTTTATTAATTTAATACTAGCGGAGGATAGGGGATGTTAAGTTCATCCAATTCAAAGGGAGGATCTTCCGACTACGAGAAGTGATTATGCCAAGCTGGCCGCAGCCCGACTTCTTTAAATTACTAGGCATTAGGATTAATAGCTACTCCATAGACTGGTGCGACTTCCTTAGATGTTATTGAAGTTTATTTTTCTTAGTGTAGAAGTTACCACACACTTTTGCAAATGCATGACCACTGGAAAGTAATTAATTATTTCTGTGAATTCAATATAATTCGTTGTAAGCGTATATTTTCTCAGTAGGTAATTTATACAATGGGCGGTCTTATCGTAGTCTGCGATCTCTGGCTCTTGGACAACTTTGGCTTGACTATACTACAATTAATTTACTCATAATCATTTGTGTTCCATGTGGTGACAGGTGTCACCACCCCTACTTATCCCTTGGGTGTCGTAAGAGACGACTGACGTAGCAAATCACGCAGGACAACAGCACTGCCAAAAGAGAAGGAAAACTTGAAACAAACCTTACACCAAACCAACCCGTCTGCCCAGCGTGGTATAGTAGGCCTAACCTTCTTTTTAAGAAAGGCCTATGTCCAGTAGTGTTCAAAGCTGTTGATGATGATGTATGTAGAGGAGAGAAGGGAACAGACGGGTCACTAGGTAGAAAACAGGACACCAGAAGCCGCTGATGAGTTCCTGGAGTTTCTCCCGACAGCCGCCGCGGGGTTTAGTGGGTAAACTGGTTTAGTGGAGTCCCACACACCCCCTTAGTCTCCCCAACGGAGGGTATGGTGTGAAAAGCATTCCCCGCGTAATAAAGGCGGAAAGCAGCCGTCGTTTGATTTCTCCACTAGAACTGAGGAAGGTGGATCTTCATGTTTTAATTACCATATATGTAAATCACACGTACGTTAATAAGTTAATTTGTTTTTCAAAACAGTGTGATGTATTTAGTGGTACGTTTGCGTGTAGTCGATAAATAGTTCGAGTCAACGTGAAAAACAAGAGTTGAAAACAATTCTTGGAAAAAAGTTTTTCTCGTACAGATGCACTATTTGTTTATTTTATTCTTTAGTTTAATCTTCGGATTTATCGGAGCATTGCAGCGTCTTTAGTATTTGATAGCCTAAGGCTTAGATGGCTGTATGTACCTACGGTTGAAACTAGCAGCGACAAAATTAAAGCCTAGGCACTTTTTGTTATCGTATCGATGGCAACACTTATACTCGTACAGTTTTGACCAGTTCCTCTGTAACGCGAATAATTCAGGACAATTAGTTAATTTTACACAGGACAGTTAGTGACATGTATGCAACGCACACAAAATGGACATATTAATATTAATGAACTAAGAGCTAAGTGATTGATGTTAGTCAGTGAATTTTGTAAGTCATACTCTTGACACATGGTCATTTAGTTCTAAATCAGGCTTAGCCTGAACTAAGTTATCGACGGTACCAGATCGCTGTTAAACACGCTTATATTTCATATTACTACATAAAAATAAATATGCATTACATCAGCATCAAGAGCTTTAACAGTCAACTGCTGGACATAGGTCTCTCCTAAGACAGTGGTCCGACCGTCGGCGCGAAAGCGACTAACTATCGGCGATTTTCTCGCTCAAGAAACGTGCAAATAAGCTTGAGAGACTCCAAAACCTCTGTATAAGATTCATAATATGATCATGTCTGTGGAGGAACAGAGGCCGTAGGGGTAACCAGGCTGGAGCGGTCGCTTCCTGCGTGTGGTGTTTCCCTGTTAAGGCCGAGACTGCTGGCTGGCTGTGAGACTTGCTGTGGGAGTGAACATGATGGTGGCGTGCTGATGCTGCATCGAAGGCTGCTCTCAATCACGTCGGGGTCACCACTGTGGAGGAACGGGTGTAACATGTCCCTCCAACACAAAGGGAGGATCCTCCGACCAGGCGAGGTGATCATGCCTGGCGGGCCAACTGCCCCATGGTTGATGTTGGGATGTTGTATGTATCTTAATTGGCGCGCGAACTTTCACTGCGCGATTCAGGATTGGTAGTTTCTTAGTTTCCTTCGTTACTCCGTAGTTCGATGTATCTTCGGTAGATGGCGCTGTCGTATGTTTTCTTGTTGCGCTGTATGTGGAAGTCGCCACATGTCTCCTATTATCGTAAAAAGCTTAAGTGGTTACCCATCTGCCTTCGCCGGGATGCACACGTCCTTTCTCTTCTGTATAACATTCTCTTTAATCCTCTTACCCCACGTTACCTCAAATCACGGTTCACTTTCTTACACGACTCACATCCCAAACTACCGAGGTCGTCAGAGAACCTAAAACTAAAAATGTCTGGTCATTCTACTAAATTTCTCGACCACCCCTTTTGTGTCCAAGCAGTTCGGTTGTGGAATGCCTTACCAGCCGCAATTAGACGTGCACAAACACTAACTGCATTCAAGAGACTTGTAAAGGAGCATTACCTGGGAGATATCAATGTCCCTTAACCTGCTATTTTTTATTTATTTTTACTTTATTTACTCAATTGGGTCACACTATACATTTAAGTATTTAATTAACTGTAGGTATATAGCTATTTATCTTATTCCTTGTTTGTTTGTATTTCATTCCACACTATGTATTACTGTAAAGGTTTATAACAATCTTTATTTACTTTATTTATTTTATTGTCTTACTTAGTTTTACACCAGACACTACCCTACACTATCTCATAATCACGTTTTTCTCTCCATCCAATGGTTGCCTGTAAGAGATTGCCTCCGGGCGATAAGGCCGCCAATTGTACTTCTCTAATTTTAAGCTTACCTTGGAATAAACTGGTGTACAATAAAGAGATATATTATTATTATTATTATGTTGCATGGGAGCCCCCTTAAATATTTATTTAATGCTGTTTTTTAGTATTTGTTGTTATAGCGGAACAGAAATACATCATCTCTGACAACTGTCTAACTATCACGGTTCGTATACAGCCTGGTGACAGACGGACAGCAAAGTCTTAGTAATAGGGTCCCGTTTTACCCTTTGGGTACGGAACCCTAAAAGCCAGAAGATCAAAAGGGCAATCAACTACTATAACGTTCCGTAGGTACATAAAATTAGGATTACACCCTAAGCTTATAAAAAAATCTAAGATACACCTTTATTCCAATAAATATTAGTTATTGGCTTGACCTAATTTATTACCAAAACTAATAGGTTCACATTTCTTGTGAATTATTTACGCCAATATAAAATCAAGTCGTTTGCATCGATACCGTTAAACTCCTGCGCACGTTCGTACGAATAATGCGTAGTATAATTGATAATAAATCAGGTAATATACGAGAGACGCTTCTGAGAAAACTACGCGTGTTTGTATTATAAAATGAACAGTATCTATTGGTATATTATACGTGAAGCATTTAGACGTGAAAGAGCCACGCTTCGGCATGCATGGGCTGGCTCGATCGGAGTGATACCACGGCCTCACAGGAAACCCGCGAGAAACAGCACTTACGTTGTGTTTCACCAAGTGGATACCGGAGGCCCATACCCTCCCCCCAGGCCCCATCCCCCAAAGGCCGGCAACGCACTTGTGACGCCTCTGGTGTTGCGGGTGTCCATGCGCTGCGGTAATCGCTTACCATCAGGCGTTACGTCTGCTCGTTTGCCACTTATTCCATAAAAAAAGAAAAAAAGAAAAGAACATTATAATTTTGATTAAAAAATCAGACGTCGATGATTTTGAATTGTTAAATACCTTGTCCTCCGATGGTGAGCGACGATAGTCTCCATTTGCGTGAGCCATTTTGCTTGAACTCCGGCTTTTGCAGTACTGCCAGCTCCAAGCCGTGACATCCTGACGATAGTCCTTTTCCGCAATGCTGCTATACAAGTTCACTATATTTTCTCCTTCAAAAGGTGCGAATAGATGCTTTTTTTTGTTCAATTATCGGGATCGTTTTTTCTTTGTTCAGTTGTCGGGGTCACCAATTATAGCGACTCTCCAACCTTCTTTTTCCTTGTTCACTTGTCGGGGTCACCAATTATAGCGAACTTATATAATTGATTAATGATACGGTGATTTAAGTAGTATAGTTACTTGTAGGTGAGATTTTTCACTCATAAGTTGTTTAACTCGCGCAATTGGTTTGTTTATTCGTTCTGTAAGTCGTTTAATCATAACGTCATACTAGGCTTAAGACTCTCATGAATGAACTGAAAGCTGAATATGGTATCAACGCTGAATTTCCAGCATTAAAAGGACCCATGTCCAGCACTGGAGTTTTAAAAAAAAGGTCTATCAGCAGGCTGATTACCATAACATAAGCTTTGCCTAGCTTGAGGCCTGATTTCATGTGAAATGCATCCAGTAATTATTATAACGTCTGAAGACTCCCTAATTCAGCCAAAACCATGAGCTTTGTGAGTTGTGACTCATTGCGCTGGCCTAAAATTCAAGTCCTACAAAAGACAGGAAGATGCCAATTTTCACCGAAGTCACTGAATTAAAGGTGAAATAAAATAAAAACAATGAAATTAGGATGAACGTTGTTAAGTTCAGTGCACTGTAACACAGTTTTGTCTGCTATTTAACATTAAGAACTGAGCAAACATGGCCGGTCATTCCCTGAAGCTGACGCATTGTAGTTACAACGAACTTTGGAAGAAAATCGAATATTTTAAGTCATCGGTAGATGTAGGTCAAATTATTACAATTACAGGTATTTTTAAATTTGTTAGAAGTTTTTTTTCCTTTTTTAAAGACAACTCCCTCACTAGGAATATTTACCGCGACACTCGGGACTTCACAAACATTAATAAAACCCAGACTCAAAACAAAAATCTGTGAATCTTCCTGTGAAGACTCGAAGAATAGTCCCATTTTGCCATTTTCCCAAAGCTCTACGCCATCCTTGCTGCTTCTTTTTATGGTCAATGAGGCAAACGTAAGATACAGGTTGATACATTTATAAGTACCTATACCAGTATTATGTAATAGATGGTGAATAATAAATTTGAAGCAAAAAAATCCACAAAAAATGCCATCTATCGAAGACACGGCGAACTACGGAGTTACAGTCTGGGTAATATTGTTTCGCAATATATGGAAAGTTTTCACGCCGATTTAACAAATATATGACATCTCAATATCAACCATAGGAATGTGCCCGGCTGATCACCTGACGATTTCGGAGCAGCCTTTCTTGGTATAAGAGGGATAGAAACCCGGTTCCTTCAGTATGAAACAATAAAATCAGATTTAAGGTAAAAGTATTGTAGTAAGCCAGCTTTTAACCAAAAGCTGTTGTAATACCCAGTCGTTGAGTCTGTACAATATTGTTTAAAGTATCTGATAAATAAACAGGCGGGCTGCCAATAGAAAGTCAAAATGTTAAACATTTATTATTTTCAGTATAAAACAAGATTATTTTGTAAAGTTTTGGTTATGCACTGGATTCTTTGATCGTAATATCTTGCTCGCGATATGTTACATATTTTGTAGAAAGAATATGCAATTTGTATGGCGAAAAATATATCTCGATAGATGCTGTAATAGAAAGAATGGATCGCTTCACTTTCTTGACATTTCATCAACAACCCATAACGCCCCACTGCTGGGCTCGGGTCTCCTCTCAGGAGAGGGTTAAGGCCATACATCCCATCTTGACATTTACTAAACTTTATTTGAAGTCGACGCATTTTATAATACTGGTCGATAATTCTTATTGGGATGCAATGCAAAATGTGACGAGAAGTTGAAGAAACTGCAATGAACTTGGGGACTACATAAACATAAATGAAACTCACACAAAGAATACTCAGACTCAGAACAACAATTTGCGGATCACACATGTGGGGATTGAGTGCAGTCGGTGCAGTCGGCTTTGCCAATATTCAACAGTGCGGATAGTAGTGAATGTAGAATTATTACCTCGATTAATCTAAATATAAAAATTTAGTAATTTCAGTTTTCAAGGAAACTTTGCATAATATTAGGTCTTTACCTATGAAATTGCCGTTTTTCAGTACTGGTCATTTCAAATAAAAAAAATTTTGTAATGGCTCTGTATTTTAAATTTAAATTAATTTTGTTTTAAAACCATGACATTCTATTTACAAACTCAGTCTTTTGTATTTTGATTAGCGTTGTATTTTCATTACATTTGAACATTTTTCGTCATAATGGATACTTTAAAAATTCGTGTAATTATGGAATATGAGTTCCGTCGTGGCACCAACGCGACACAAACGGCACGTAACATCAAAAACGTTTACGGAGAGAACTGTACAAACGAACGCACAACCCGTTATTGGTTTTCCCGGTTCCGTTCTGGAAATTTTGACTTGAAAAATGAAGCTCGTGGTCGTCCGGAGACTTTGGTTAACAATAATGAATTAAAGGCGATTGTGGAAGCTGACGAAACTCAATCTACAGCTGAGCTAGCAGCAGCTTTTAATGTAAGCATCAAAACAATATTGATCCATTTGCGACAAATTTGCAAGGTAAAAAAGATTGATAGATGGGTGCCCCACGACCTTAACGATCGCCAGCGCAACGTACGCGTCGAGACCTGCCTTGCGCTGCTCAACAGGCAAAGAAATGAAGGAATTTTGAAACGAATTGTTACGTGCGACGAAAAATGGATTCTGTTCGACAATCGAAAGCGCTCAGCAAGTTGGTTAGACCCTGGTTCAGCACCAAAGCAATGCCCTAAACCAAAAATGACCCCTAAAAAGGTGATGGTCACTGTTTGGTGGTCTAATGCGGGTGTGATTCACCACAGCTTTTTACAAAACGGCATGAGCATTAATGCAGATGTGTACTGTGAAGAACTGGAGAGAATGATGGAGAAGCTTGCACATCTGCAACCAGATTTGGTCAATCGGTCGTCCCCACTGCTCCTTCACGACAACGCGCGACCCCATATTGCGCAACAGACAGTCTCCAAGCTGCAAGAGCTGGGGTCGGAAGTTCTCCCTCATTCGCCATACTCACCAGACCTTGCACCTACCGACTATTACTTTTTCCAAAATTTAGACAACTTTTTAGTGGGTAAATAAATCAGTTCCCGAGAGGCAGTACAAAATGCCTTTGAAGAGTTTGTTGCCTCCCGTCCAGCTGATTTTTACAAGAAGGGCATCAATAAACTGCCAATGCGTTGGCAAAGATGCGTCGATTGCATGGGTGATTACTTCGAATAACAGAAATAAAAAAGTTTGAAAAAATAAGTACTTTCACTTATTGCATACAAAACGGCAATTTCATAGGTAAAGACCTATTATTAAGTATATAACTGTACGTATTTGGCAATTGTTTTGGTAGAACATTATTTGCAAATGACATCTGTAGCAACTATTCGGTCTAATGCAATTCATTATTCCGATATTTTATTTCACATTACTGATGTTTGAGGGGATTTGATGTGTGTCGTCTATTTGTAAGTGTAAATAAATAGAGAGGCTCGTGTCTCAGTCATAACTGAGTAGATTAACACATTTCAAAATTAAGCAATCATAACCAGGTTAATCTTTGGATGTGTGACCATCGTGACCAAGTCCTCGGTTCCAAGCGACAATTATGAACATCTGACGAATACACGTTACAAGTAGTCTGAGCCCTAAAAATTTGAGCCGTCAAAACTTCAATATCGTCTGGTCCTTATGTCGGAGGTCTGAGTTGCTCTATATAAAATATGGATGTTCATCAGTGTCTTACTAGACTTATAGCAGACCTTTTTTAAAAAAAAGACACGAAAGAAGTAAATGTAAATTATCATTGCTACAAGGATGCAAGGCATATACCTTCTCATTTATGGTACACCGTGTCAAAGGCCTTACTCAAAGCTAAACGTACTAAATTACAAAACAACCATAAACACAAGGCTAATTATACTACGTTCACGACAGTAAACTCAAAAATAATCATAATTCATTTTTTTGTATAAAACACATATTTCTTATGAAAATATCTAACAAACAAACATATAAAACTAGTTCAATAACCTCACAATAATAAATTAATCCAAAATTGACATTTATAACTAAAAATGCATGACCTCTCGTTTTATTTTCTACTGGCAACTATTCAAAGCTATCGTTATCCATTGATGTAAAATAATCTTCAGTGCGCCAATTTTATTAGTAATTTTTAAAACTAGACATTAAACGTGTCCAACTAAACTAGACAGCATTGTGTCACGGATTTAGAATACAGAGTGGCATTCATCCTATGGTTGTCATAAGAGACGGTTAAGGGAGCAAACTCATAGAGCTATTATAGATGAAGTGGGGAAGACATACGGCTGACGGTAAGCGGAAACGTCCAACGGTTAGAAAGAGAGAGAGGATAGCGGTACCCCGTCTGTCTTTAACCGCCGAATCGTTCTGCTATGCGCATGATGGGTACCGCAATCGTCTCGCTCTTTCTAACCGAGGGACGGCTGGAGGCTTGGCTCCTCCCTACTCTATCTATAATAACTCTATGAGCAAACTACGCAGGACAGCACTGCAAGGAGAATGAGTTATCAATCAGTCTGACCAGCGTGGTTTAGCACTCGTAGCCTAAAACCTCTTTTCTAAGGAGAGTCTTTTCTATGTCCAGCAGAGGACTATTAAATACTGACTGACTAACTATCTTTATTATAAAGTAGGTAATATTAATAATATTTTCGGGTAAAGTTAGTGAAGTTATACATCCGAATGCAGTTCTGAAGCAATTGTTTAAAACACAAAAATAACCTGTATCTCGATTTCTTTCTTATTATAGTATTCCCGTTAAACATCTAGCTATAAACGTCGGTCGGCAACAATCGGCCATGTTGGAATGACGCCAGCGCCGCTATATAATATGTTAGTTGTCAAAATTTAAAGTATTCCGATAAGAGACTATTATGATTACAGTCAATACTACTGTAACGATGTGTGATTGATTACTTCCGTGTGAGAACTAATGGTTTATTACTACTTATAATGCCAATAATATTATTTCAGATCATGTAATTTATTAATTCTGCCTGCCATATTGGCCAAACGGTTAGCGCATGCGAAACTCAAGAGGTTTCGGGTTCCATTCCCGGACCGTTCCGAAAGTGTTGATTGGGTATTACTTACTTCTTGTAAGTAATACCTTGTAAGTAAGTTTTTAATAACACAGCATCAGTTTGACGTTTCAGGCCCGTGTCTCGGAGAGAACGTTAAATAAGCCGTCGCATCGCCGCTTCGGTCCCGGTTGTCTTATTAATATCTATGGCAATTGTTATTGTAAAGTTAGTGCCCTCAAATATATTGACAGTTCGCCCTCAGGGTTGCGGAGGTTCGATGCTAGTTGCTCCGTGGAAAAAATGATATTCAGGTGAAACCAGTAGACGACCCTAAATAATATTATGGGAATAAATAGCTGGGAAGATGTAATTAATTAATTCGCTGTAGGTAATTAGTTTTCGTTCAGTGGTCCGTTCGCAAAATAAACAGTAAATTCAAAACGGCATCCTTATACGGACTGCCGTACGTATCACATTTTTTAAACCATGAGAAGGGGCAACCGAATCAATCCGAATCATTACAAGCTTTGAATTGAGAATGCATTTTTTACCCGCCTATGGCGAAGCCAAATGGAAGGGTACGTAAAACTTTTGACAAAATTTATATGTTACCTGGTCCATTACAACGAATCCATTGACACCTCATTCATTAAAATCAGTTCAGCAGTTTGGGCGCTTTTTACCCTTCCTTTTGGCTTCACCGTCATCTGGTAAAAACAACAATAACAAGGCTACTACAGAGTCGGCTGAAAGTATAACCTTTCATGTTGTCTTACAATCTGTGGTAACGGTTAAATTAAAATCATGCAGTTAAATAGATATAATAACTTGTCACAGACCTCTCTAATCTGCAATACTCGCTTGTGAATCGAACCTCAACACTCCAGCTAGAATAACAGAAGCAGATATATGCCACTGAACCATTTGTGCAGTATATTTATTGTTAGATAAGTTAATCTCGTTGGCAAGTGGCTCAACACGTGTTTGTAATAGTTCCCATCATTTTAAAACCAAAAAATGCACATTAGATGTTGGAAAGTTTGAGAGGGATTGATATACATCGCTGTAAATATAGGTCATGGTGTCTAAAAGTGTGCAACTAAAGCGCAATGATTCAATGAAAGTAAAATCACAAAAAATATTTACAATATAGGTCATATATAGAGGAACGGGAGGAACTCCAACACAAAGAGAGGATTCTCCGACCAAGTGAGGTACCTGGCGGGCTTCGGCTGTAGTTCGACGTGTCTTTAATAGATAGCGCTGTAGAATGTTTCTGTTGCGTTGTTTGTAGAACTGGCCACATGCTTAAGAAGCGGTTGACACTTTGACAGCGTGAACCTACTGTTAAAAACTACTTTTCTGAACGCTATATTTTTAACATTGTGGGGGACAGGTGTGTCATGTCCCACCAACACAGAGGGAGGACCCTCCGACCAGGCGAGGTGATCATGCCTGGCGGGCCAACTGCCCAACGGCTGATGTTGGGATGTTGTTGTTGATAGGTATGTATCTTAATTGGCGCGCGAACTTTCACTGCGCGATTCAGGATTGGTAGTTTCTTAGTTGGCTTCGTTACTCCGTAGTTCAGTGTAACTTCGGTAGATGGCGCTGTAGTATATTTCTGTTGAGCTGTATGTGGAAGTCGCCACAACATCATTAATTTTCCTACGAATATTGATTGATTACAGAAAGTTAAAACAACACGGCAACAATTAACAAATGGCATACAATTATCGACTTAAAATACTAGAAAATTGTAGTGTGTGAATCCATGTGTTTACGCCGCAAAATGCATGAAGTTTGCGTTGGAGGTAGCTGCCAAAGCAAATGCAATTAATAATTTAAGAGAAAACATAAATTAAAGCACTCTTCTGCTTCTTATAAACTTGAACAGATAATTTATTGACAGAATAACATATATTATGCAGTTAAAATCTCTTTGAATTCTGCCAAAAACATTGTTTTTATTCTAAACTAACTGACCCGGCGAACTGCGTACTGCCATATTTACCTACATACCTATCTGTCTCAGCTTCCCACAGGCAGTGTACAGTCGCGGACAAAAAAAAAGACTTTTCCCGTTATCTTTAAATTTTTCTTGCATACAAACCTTGTCCTAACAATAAAGAACACATGAAAAAAAGCATTAGGTATTTAATTTGGTGCAGCCGGATGGAATGGAAGCTATGCGCGTATATACATTTCGGCTATTCATTTTTATATATAGATAAATATATTATGTAGTAAGTTTATAATATTCATAAGGCTGTACTACTACATGAAACAGACACAAGGAACGCCTACACTCAGAACGAAATTTGTTAGAGTGGAGACCGCGATTAGGCACGGTCGACTGATATTTGAAGGAAGTAGCTGGCGGCGGATAGATGCGGACAGCCCAATGCCGGGATAGATAGAGCTCCTTGGGGGAGACCTTCGTTCAGCAGAGGACTGCGATAGATTAGTACTATACTTAGGTATAAAAGTTGTTGTGTATACCCACAAAACTCAGCACAGTAGAATGCGGCAAGGTGACAGATTAAACTACTGTGCAGTTAAATGTTGAATAGAAGCTAGTCTCAAGAATGTGTATCTAAATATATCGAATCATTTCAACCGATCATATTTATATCACAGGTGATGAAAACTCAGAGAGCTGGAGTTTCATACATGTCATCCATTGTTGCAATATGTTGCTATTTACAAAAATAGATTGTGTGTTGCCGAGTTTGTAACATTCTTAATGTTACAAAATAAGTATTTATTACAATCCAGATACAGTTTTGATGATAAATATCATCCCGCCGCAAACCCCGCAAAACAAAAAAAAGAAGGCTTAGGTATGTCCAGCAGTGAAAACCGTGTACAAATGGGTAATATCTTTACAAGTAAATAAAATTGAAGTGTCTGTTTGTAATTACAAATTAACAGCTTTTCACTAAATAAATGCATATGAAAGTATATACGATACTTACATCACAATCACAGATAATAGTAGTAAATAATATAAGGAGTAACTTAGGCTACTTTTTTCAAACTTGCTGATAATGTAATCACTTACGCGAGCTCGTACCAGTAATTCAGTTTATACAAATATAAAGTATTATTAGCAGTTATTCTTTCAACGATATAGTAATGACCCGATTATCTGGCTGGCAAACTACTTACATGTATTCGCCTTGGGTGTGTATGCGGTTAGCGTATGGTAGGTGGCATACTAACTGCGTTTATGAGTTTTGTTGTCCATTGTCCATTGTTGACTACTGCAATATGTAACTCCAAAGCATACAAACGTTTTGGTTGAACACTGTAAGTTTGTACTGCTATTTTATGAATAAATAAATAAATGAGCGTAAATTGTTTAAAATGAATTGATAGTTCATTGTATTACAACATGCGCATTAAAGAAAGTGTACCTAAACAGTATACTTAATACCTATACTCCAGGTTTTTAGAACACTGAGTTTTATGACGTAAGTTTATAAAAAAAATTGTTAACTATTTGACAGACTCCGTGATACGACGGTGGACGAGCAAAAGGATAATACTGTTCAAACATTAAGGGTCGCCGCACACGGGCCACCGACCACAGCCACAAAACGCCGCCACGGGCATATTTCCTGTAATTTTCATATATTTTATGTGTCGGCCACCCCCCACAAGTAGCTAACCGGCCACAAGTGGCCCATGTGCGGCGACACTAAATGATTTTGACAAAATTAATACTCACAAAACTAAAAACAATCTTATTATAATACAGTAAACATTTTTATTTATTTTATTTTTAAAAAGACAACTCCCGCATTAGGAAAATACATTCTGTGTCGCGGGGGACTTTACAAACATACATGAAACGTACACAAAGAACACCCAGACTCAGAACAACAATTTGTAGATCACACAAAGTGTTATCCCGTGTGAGATTTGAACCCACAACACTTGGCGCAGTAGAAAGCGGCGTGGTGACAATTGCTAATCAATGTACATGAAAACAATTATTTTTCATATATGAGAATGCTGAAGTGATTCTACTTTGTCTTATGGAAAGCTTGAGCTGAAGCCGAGAGTTGTGTTCACCATACGAATGCAGATAATGCAACTATGAATGCAGCATGGTAACCCACAATAATAGCTTCGTGAGATGTTCATCAGTGGACCTTTTTCGACTGAGAAGAAGAAGGGAAAATTCTACCCAGAGAATTTGGCTTCACCTTACCTAAGTATACTCAGATGCTCTGACCCCACATGCAAACCTCGGATGTTTATAGTGCAGTATGTATTTGCCATTTGAAGTGGGCAGGAACAGCAGCATGCATTTGCTTATGACCTTAGATTTGACACGAGCTCACCAGCGCGGAATCACCAATCAGGTCAATAAAACAAGTTTTGTATGGTTCACCTTTTTTTTATTTAGACGACCAACATACCTTTAAAGCTAAGAGTCACAGAACCGATAGTAAACAAGCATTGGTGATGCCTTAATTACGGGTTGCCACGGAAAACAAAAATATTTAAAAACAGATAGTTGGGAGCATAAAGCACTAAAGCGAGTTTAACAGCTATCATAATAAAAATATATAAACGAATATCACCAACAAACAATTTGCCGATTATTGTTAACTGTGTACGAACTAGACTATAAATAGCTGTGTTTCGTCTGTCAATAACCTATTTAATAAGCGTCAAATACTGCACATGTTTCTTTTAAACGTTATATTTTTTGTAAGTGGGCTATTATATGTACGTTTTTATTTAATAAATTGCCAATATGATAGCTTCATTTAGTTAAAATTAATTGTTACGCTTAAATCGCATAATATAGCTAGTTAAATTTTAAATTATTTTGATAGAAAAGTATTTTATAGCGTAGGGCAGACTAAACATAATTATTAGGAATGAGAAGTAAGGTGCGAAAATCAGGAAAGGATTTAAAAGGATGTCATGTAGGTCACAAGAATAGGTTGTGAGTGTAAATAATGGGTCAAGCTGGTCTATAACTATATCTGGCTGAAACTGTAATATTCACACTTGCATACACGCTAACCCGTTAAAATGTCGTTAAATTGGTTGAAATATATATGCACGTAATAAATGTAAGTTTTAATTGAGAGAGGGACTAGTATCAACAACACAAGTTTAATCTTAATGTGGATACAAGAGCCTGACTATTACTGTTTACTGTGTACGTAACTAACGAAAATGTTTTGTATGAGGAAATCTGTATTTAATTTTGCGTAAATAATAATTATTATTATATTTTTATCATGACACTTCTTAAAATTATGTCTGTCACAGAAAAACAACGACTTTCGTCCAAAAGGCAATAAAGTAATGAATAGGTAGGTATGCATCAAACGATTTACGGAAACAAAATGTATTTTAAAATATTGCAAATGCATTTTTCACACACTTTGTTACGCAAACCTTTTCCAAATTTAATTTTTTCAATATGTCGGACAGGTGATTGACCTTTAAAGTTTTTCTCAGAAAAGAAAATATACATAAATGTCACTTAGAGATCAGCCATCTTGTCATACGGCCATTTGTCATTTCTGCAATTTAATCGAATTCTGCGATTCATTTGATCTCAGATACATATTTTCATAGCGACTTCTTTGTCTAAGATGATATGAAAAATATGTGATCAACAAAATTATGGCTTTTATTTGCTTTAGTGCTTTATTTTGAGATGCACGGAGCTTAAAATACAAATAATAATAATAAATAAAATAAGCTAGCAACACTGAAAACATAACATGGAATTTTGCACACATACTTTGCAATAATTAATTTTCTCTATTTATAACATTTTAGAGTAATAGAAAGCAACCAAAACAAGTTTTTATATATATACAAAATTGATTATTTGCATCGAAGCAGAATTAAATCATAAAAAAGGCGTTTTACAAGAAAAATATTAAGAAATTCCGAATATGCTAACAAGGGCTAGACTTAGAGCACAGTTATCACCCCCGGACTCGTCACCCCGCTCCGCCATACCACCCACGGAAGCAATAATTGAAGTGTCAGCTGTTGAAGTGGCGTCGAGCTCATCTTCCAGCGATGAGTTTTTCTCTCCGCCGACGTCGCCAATACCTGTACGTCGGCAGGGGAGAGGCCGGCCACCGACCAGCTTGGGATCCCGAGGACCACTGACCTCGAACAGGGCCCCCGCTACTGGTGGTGATGTGCGCCGCATCAAGTGGACATATTCTATAAATGAGAATGTCATGCGGGCATATTTTCGGGCTACAGATCTGGGAACGAACCTTACAGCGTACCGTGTTCGACTAGTCTCTCTGTTTCAGGAGTTTGAGCCAGCCGTCAACGTATCCGCACAACGATTGTCGGATCAAGTACGAGCTATACAGCGCTGTCACCTGCTGGATGATGCCGTACTTGAGAGGATACGCTCGGACGTACGGAATACTTTGACTGTCCCTTCTTCGTCACATGCTGTACATGCGGTAGCTAATACGCAACAATTACCATATAATGAAGACGTTGATGAACAAGTGGAGAGTGAAATTATATCCGTAAGTACCCAATGTAATGATAGGATAAGGAGTGCTTTGGAGGATGCGATTCAGGAGTACCGTATGTTAACTTTAATAACAGACCCCGGTTACCCCGTTTGCCCATACATAGACGCAATTTAGCATTGGTGGGTGCCCTGAATTCGTTATTACCGGATTATTTTGGTAATAGCGAGGATCTTAGTGATACACATTCTATTTTGTACTGTGCGGGTATGGCAGTTTGTCGAGTAGCTTGGTAAGCTATGGTAGTTTGGTGTTAAATTTGTTGAACAAATCACTACTCGACCCAAAAATGCTGTGCCAGCTTGGCAGGACAGAATAGAACGTCGTATTGCTGAGACCAGGACACTCATCGGTAAATTAATTGCATTTAAATTAGGTAATACGCGGCCAAGAGTCATGCGCTTTGTGAAACAGGCATTCTTGGGGACTACCATCAGTCCTCAACAGTACATGTCGAGTGTCACGGAGCGCATTGACTTCTTGAAGCAGAAAGTTTATGCATGGGCAAATAGGATAAGACGGTACAAAAAACGAGGAGACCGTTTCAATCAGAATCGTATGTTCCAAAGAAATGAGAAGTGGGTGTATCGAAAATGGGAGGCACCGAATCCATGTGAGCGTGATGGGCACTTGCCAGATGAAAATGCCACAAATACATTTTGGCGTAACATTTGGTCGGTGCCTGTCACTCACACAGATGGTGATTGGATGCGGGATGTCAGACGCTCATGTGAGTCTATAACATCTATGGAACCAGTTGTCATTGATGAAGATGATGTAAGTTGTGCAGTCCGTTCATTGCCGAATTGGAAATCACCTGGTCCAGACGGTCTGCATAAAAAAAAAAAAGTCTGGCATCTCAATTCCAGGCAGCCTTAGATTCGGGGTCATTACCACAATTTTTAACCACTGGTATAACCCACTTACTATATAAATCTGATAGTGCCAGTACCATTAGCCAACAAGTACGTCGTAATCGTAAGAGTCTGGCGACATGATGGATAGATTACAAGAAGGCCTTTGACTCGGTTCCACATACATGGCTTTTGAAGGTGCTGGAGTTGTATAAAATTGATACAACTCTGTGCACTTTCTTAAAGTCGTGTATGGGGCAATGGAGAACAGTACTTCGGTATCCTGGATGTCAGCAGACTGCGGTAAACGACGTACTTATAAATATTGAGCGGGGCATCTTTCAAGGTGACAGTCTGAGTCCCTTGTGGTTTTGCCTGGCTTTGAATCCTCTAAGTACTCTATTGGAGGGTTCAGGGTTAGGCTATAGGTTGCAGAAAGATGATCGAGTTATATCTCACCTTTTTTATTTGGATGATTTGAAACTATTTGCCCCCACTAAATTACAATTGACAGCGTTACTAAGGGTTACGGAAAACTTCAGTAATTCTATCAAACTGGAGTTTGGTGTGGACAAGTGTGCAGTCATGTATGTAAAGAAAGGTGTGATTGCTGAATCTGAGGGTATAGAGCTTTCAGATTCCATAATACTCAGATATCTGTCTGCAACCGAAACCTACAAGTATCTAGGTTTTTCACAGTCCTTAGAAATACCAGAATCTGACATGAAACAGTCGTTGCGGGAACGCTTCTTTGGCCGCCTGAAAAAAGTACTCAAAAGTCTTTTATCAGGCGGTAACAAGGTGCGAGCCTACAATGGTTGGGTCATGCCGGTTCTGTTGTATTCCTTTGGTATACTTAGATGGACTCATTTAGATGCCCTAGACAGGAGAGTCCGTACATTGCTGACTGCATTCCGAATGCATCACCCACGTTCATCGGTTATGAGTTTGTATATCCCGCGAAAGTGTGGGGGTCGTGGTCTATTAAATATCAAGACCCTACACAATCGCGAGATATACAATCTTAGAGACTATTTGATTTTCTTCATACTGATGTGGGAATGCATCGCAGTGTATTTGCAGTGGATACCGGACTCACTCCGCTCGCTTTGGCTAAAGAGAATTGGCGCAAACCTGTAGTACTTAGTACTGATGATCGCATGGAGGTATACTTCATGGTCGATTTTATCGGGCCCTAAGTGGGCCTGATATAGATTTATATAGATTTTAAAGCATCTACGTCCTAGCTACGGTATGGTGATCTGTCCGGAGAAACCGAAGGTTTTGTCTGTGCGATTATGGATGAAGTTATCATGACTAATAACAATCGAAAGTATATCCCGAGGGATGGTACGGTCGACATCTGTCGGGCGTGTCACCGTCCTGGATAATCTATCAGGCATATTATTTCTGGTTGTTCTCGTCTTGCTAACGGCGAGTATTTGCACAGGCACAACCAAGTAGCCAGGATCGTACATCAACAACTTGCCCTGAAATACAAACTTGTGAGTTCAGAGGTGCCATATTACAGGTATGTGCCCGACCCAGTTCTCGAGAATGGTCGTGCTACGTTATATTGGGATCGATCTATTATCACAGACAGTACTATTGTTGCCAATAAGCCTGATATTGTGATGATAGATCGATTAGAGCGCCGCGCAATGATTGTCGATATCGCCGTTCCTCATGACAAGAATCTCGTGAAAGTCGAAAAAGAAAAACAAATAAAATATTTGGATTTATCTCACGAGATTGTCGATATGTGGAATGTGGATTCGGTGATCATTGTTACGATAGTCGTATCTGCTCACGGATTGATAGCCAAAAGTCACGTTGGAGGGCTGGATCAAGGATCTGATGCAGAAGGCAGTCCTTCTTGACACGGCTCGTATTGTGAGGAGGTTCCTGTCTCTGGAGCCCTTACCACCGGTTTCTTGGTCCCTGTACCCGAAGTCGGTGGTCTACTATTTTTTATATTTTTAAATGTATTTGTTTTTCTATGTATATTTAAAAATGTAATTAATATGTATATATAAATGTAATAAAGAGAATAATAATAATAAAAAAAATAAAAAAAAACATAATTAATTTTAACATTTTATTTCTTGATTCATGAGAATATGAGAATCAAGATAGATAATAATAATATAGATATACCTATCTATTATTTATTATTAAGCTTGGATCGTTTTATACGTCTTGGGTTGTTTGTGTTCCACAACGAAATAACTTAAAGTTAAAGTTATTTCGTAGTGGAACACAAGTTGTCGATACTTGTACGATACTAACGAATGACGAAAAATAGCGTAGTTTCTTAGCAAGTGTATGCGTTAACGCGTGTGTTTACTTGGAACTACGCTACTTTTTTGGCATCAACAAGAACAACCTATCTACCTTTTTTATTTGATCTGAGCTATTACCTAAGGCCGGGTTTTCATTTCTTGTTTCGTTTTTCTAACTGTGAAACAGACAACTGTTTTCAAGAAATAAATTCAAAAACCCTTTCTTATTAGGATGCTAAAACATAAGAAATGTTAAATTTGTAGCCCCAGCGCTGATAAATCAGTCACTCGCAACAAGTAGATACTTTTATATCTATGTAACGGAAAGCTGGCCAAAAGGAAAGGAAATTGACGGGTAATAATATCTGTTATTGGACGAATTAGGGAATATGCATTAAGAGAATATCAGCGTTGCATACCTTTAACCCGACCTCTCTATTGCCAGAGAATCCCACTCTCTTTCTAGTAGACTTTGAAACAATAAAATGCTAGGAATCCTCTGAACCTTCAATTAACTTTCGAATACTACAGTATCCTAATATTATCATACATTTACTGGTTAAATGCACTAATGTCTAGAACATTAATCTTTTTAATTAAAACTTCAATTTTCTGGAAAGGTTTATGCACATCTCACTATGACCTTCATTACCGTAACAGAAGCCATTCACGAAGCTGAAACTGTGTGACAGGCTATCATCTATGCTCATTCAAATTCATAATAATACCATTATAATAATAGATAATGAAAATGACGTAACTACCATAGTTATAATAAAATAATAACTCAGAACATGATTGTTAAATCTCACAATTCTCTCATTCAGTTGCCAGTGAATTCTCACCGAACACAAACGTGCATAATGTTCCAAAAGGTCTTCCTCACTTATGTCTTGCTGAAATGCTGTAACGGACAAATATTATCGAACTTGTTTCCTTCCATCGTAGAAACGACAGCAGACTTGGAACATGAACTTGCAAAGACTCCACACGTCGTCAGATCGACGACGACACAATCAAATGCCTTGACAGTTCCACCACTGACTATAACGAAACCTCCTGTGAAACTGGCCAGCATTCTCGGTTCAATAGAACTTCCGTCTTACTCGAATCACCTGATTAATGCACAAGTTGCCGATAAATTCCTCGCTTCCTATAACAATGGATTGAAAAATGAAGAAATCCACTTAAACTTTGAACAACTCGTCACCAAACATGGTCGTGATTATGAATTACACGAAGTAATAACTAAAGATGGCTACGTGTTGTCGTTGTGCCGAATGCTTGGGTCCAGAGATCCTGTGCTCCTAATGCATGGATTACTCGGCAGTGCTGATGACTTCATCATAGCTGGCCCTGAAAGTGGACTAGCTTATTTATTAGCACAACAAGATTACGACGTTTGGTTGGGTAACGCACGTGGAAACAAAGTATCCCGTACACATATCAGTCTTTCTCCGTCTGATGCAGAGTTCTGGGATTTCTCTTGGCATGAAATCGGTGTCTATGACCTTCCAACGATGATAGACTATATCCTGGAAACTACTAATAGAACCTCTTTGAAGTATGTTGGACATTCTCAAGGCACGACAGCATTCTTCGTGATGGCATCTGAAAAGCCAGAATACAATAAAAAAGTATCTTTGATGGCGTCATTAGCGCCTGTAGCTTTTATGAGCAAAGTCCGTTCGCCTATGATCCGTCTCATGGCACCTGGAACTTCACTTTTACAAGCAGTGTCAAGGAGTGCTGGTCAAAACGAGTTTCTGCCTGATGGGAAGCTGACCAGGTTATTGAAGAAACTGATCTGTGGTTCAGGTACGCTGGCGAATATTATTTGTGGTAATTGGATATTCCTATCATATGGTTTTGATTTTGCACAGTTGAATATTAGCAATTTGCCGGTGATTTTTTCACACATGCCTTCTGGAGCATCTATGAAGCAGTTGGTTCATTACGGCCAGGGTTTGATAAATGAAGATTTTCGCCATTTTGACTACGGCAGCATGGAGAACTCTGAGAAATATGGAACAATGTTAGCTCCTAGTTACAATTTAGATAATATCAGAACTCCGATTTGGATGTTCTGTGCCGAATCTGATTGGCTGGCAGATCCTGTCGATGTCGAGACCCTAAGAAGGAAACTGAAGAATGTGATAGATATTTATAAGATACCTCACAAGGAGTTTAATCACATAGATTTTGTAATTGCCAAAGATGTGGCAAAGTTAGTTTATAGAATGGTACTCAAAGTATTGTCAACTTTTTGAATCAATAACAAAATAAAAGTCTCAAATCATTAGCATTGTCTGTCATGGAAAGTAGTACTATTATGTTTGTACATGTGTGTATTTGCATAAATATTTTTCAAAGTGAGTCTAATGATGGATGTGTATTGTGTAAGGTAAACATAGTTAGAGCAAATGGTTTGATTTTCTTTTTATTTATTTTTCTTTGAGGTCACTACGGTCGAGCTTACTCGAATTCTTACTATTATTTTTATATATATACATACATACGATATTATTTTTGATCTTCGAACTATCGTATCATACATGCATTAAATTATGGTTGACTTCGATTGCCTTGTTGGTCTAGCAGTGAGCGTATACGACTGCCCATCGATTTCGGGTTCCATTCTCTCCCGGGTCAAGCCAAGCAATATTATTGAGTTGTTCTGATTTTAGAAATGCTTAATAGCAACCCGGAGTTTGGGAAGCACGTAAAGCCGTCCATCCTGTGCCTGATCTCTCCCTGGTCATGACAGATAGTGTGCCATTGGATTGTTGTGAGGGAACAGAGAGTGCACCGTGTTTGCGCTGTATGCGCTCGTGCACAAAAAATATCTCCTGTGTTTATAATAATATTTTATGTTTGAGTCAGTTGCTTTATCACGCTCCGTTAAAAGACCCCGGAATCATAGTAGGAGGGAAACAAGTGCGCTAGTAGACAGTTCCAGGTTTTACTGCTCGTCACAGGAAGGAAGCACCGAACCTTTTAGTGCAAGAGCATATAATAAACTACTCTAAAACGGTGACTTATAATCTAACGGTCTCATATTAAACCGGTGTTCAACCTTTCCTCATTGCCTTTCATTCAGTTAAAGCGGAAACTAGAGGAACAAACCCATTTGTCTTCCAAATTAGGAGGTTTCTAAAGGGTATTAGTCACTTACCTCCCTATTTTCAGTCTATTTCCTCTTTACTTTAGGTACAAAAAAATATGACCTGGCCCCATTTTACAGATCTTAACTAAAAAAAGCATTGCATGAACTAGGTACACCAATGTGTTTTTACATTCATAGTAATCACAAAAAAATCATTTCATTATACGCTTTAACCGTTTATTCGATTCTAGGACAATAAAACTTTTACACGCAAAACAATCCCCGCTAAAATCATTTGACAGTTCGCCATTTTGTCTGACTACGTACAACGTCAACGGTGTAAAATCTTTTATTTGTAGTCGTGTGTATTTATGTTTCGCGTAGGAGTCACCTGCTGGACGTAAGAAATAGTTACAAGCGTCTCAGACATATGTTTTGTCCCAAATACTTTGATGCATTTGAAGTGTAATTTTGAGGTTATGTCCTTGCGCGGGTAATGGGATATGCATCTGAGATTATGTACCTGTAGATCTACTTATCTCTAGAGTAGATGGTCAAATAACACCAAATGATCCAATACATTTCTGCATTAAATGGTAAATTATACATTTTAATAAGATCATCTTATATCAACTGCACTAAAATTTGCAAAGATTGACTAGATGACTGCCTTAGTAGCGTATGCGACTGCTTTTCTGTTTGAGATCTCGGGTTCGATTCCTAGGAAGAATCAAATGTTTGTTTGATCTACAAATATTTGTTTCGGAATCAATGTGCATTATTTATTAAGTACAGTAAAATATTTATTAGGTTACAGAGATAGTCTATGCCACTCTCCACTCCCCGCAATTCCTTAGTCGTTTGTGCCATATAGGGACAATAAAGAGAACTTATATAATCCTGGCTATTATAGTTATTGTTCTAAATCTGTTCTAACTCACAATAAAGGAAGAATATAATGTGTAAGTGTAACATGTAAAGTGCAACAAAGATAATGTACCTACATCGATCTTCAACAACTGTTGTCAACCATAGGATATTATAGATAGAGTGGGGAAGACATACGGCTGCCTGTAAGCGGAAACGTCCAACGGTTAAAAAGAGAGAGAAGATCGCGGTACCCTATTTGTCTTTCTCTACTGACGCATGCGCAGTAAAGAACTAATAATGGTAATCCAATCACAACAATTAACCGTCGTATCGTTCTGCCATGTTGCTTTTCCGCGCTAACTGCGCATGCGTCAATAGAGAAAGACAAATACTGCGATCGTTTCTCTCTTTCTAACCGAGGTACGAACTGGAGGCCTGGCTTCCCTGCTCTATCTATAATAACTCTATATTGTCAACAGGTCAATTGTCCACTGCTGGACATAAGTGTCTCCTTAGAAAGGAGGTTTTCGCCTACTATGCTACGCCCGACAGATTTGTTTCAAGTTTTGCTTCTCTTTGCAGTATTTTTGTCATACGTGGTTTGCTCCCTTACCCCCACGGGATCTGTGGCTAAGAGTATGTTACTCCGAATACTTTGACTGTCATCACACGAACAATCAATTGAATTTTATTGAATCTTACTATTATTAAAATATATTCTATTTCGTTACAGGTACGACACTTCAATCGATGTATTAATTCGATCACACAAATATAGCAATCTTTATAAAATTGTTGTATTAAAAATGGCAAACTCTTAAAAGAGTTTTTAATGTGAATTGAAAACCTGGAAAGAGTGGCTGATAAAAACGAATTCAAGATGTCGCTAGTGGCGCCGCACAGGGTGCAGCTAGATTGGCCTCATGCCTTAACATGGTATGTATTTCATTTTACTAAATAACTATCCTAACCCTGCTAATTTACAGGCATTTATGGGAACTGATCTGTTCCTAAGGCTCTTAGCACAATGATTTACGCCGAGCCTTTTTTTATGTATGGGTGGGCCAAAGTGACTCTACTCTGCCTGATGGAAAGCATAGGCAGAATCGAAGAGTGGTGGTCACACTACTCATTGCGAATGCAACAATGCAGCATGGTGACCCACACCATCGCGGCCTAGTGATGCTTCTGCATCATTGGGCCTCCGGTCTTGCACTCACCAACGAAACACGAAAGCACGAACTGTCATTTTACGTTAATCTTCTGTGCGAGGGTAGTAACGCCCCGGTCGAGCTGGCCCATTCGTGCTGAAATCAACGTGGCTATACTACCTCTAAAAATAAGGTTGAGGTCGGCTTTAAGTCTACTACGATATTGTTAAACTTCTTTTCTTTACGTGGAGCGATTATTGTTGATCTTTCACAATTCAAGCGCATGGCAATAGTGAGTCTATAGAAAGACTTGTCGGACTTTTCAGGGCTAGACTTAACAGTAACGATTGCCAAAGATGTTTGTGATTGGGACCGACACGGCTTAATGTGGTCTTCTCGGACCAGACTCGGAGGTCACCCATCATTGGCCGGCCTGGCTATGATTGCTTAACTTTACAATGCGTTAGCCTACGTGGTTATCACTGAGCTGTGAGCTCCTCGGAATCCAATAACAATATTTTTGACTAACATTGTTTAACAATAAGTGTTCACTCAATATTGTTTGATTGCGCCGTTGACGTAGTGGTTAAAGCGGTCGTCACGGCACTTAATACTGCGCTAAGTGTTGTGGGTTCAAACCTCACGTGGCTCTTAGTCTGGGTGTTCTTTGTTTCCATTTTCATGTAGGTATGTTTCTAAAGTCTCCCGCGATATATATACCTGAAGAAGGAAGTTGTCTTTGAAAAAAAAAAGTACTAGAACCATTTAATTCTAGGGCGCATTAATAATAATGTGTTTGCAATATACTAGCGCTCTCTGTTGGGTGGTTTGTGAACTTCTTGTAATTCATCAACATTCTTCGTTGAAAGACGTAACTCTTCTTGTTTGCCCCATTTTTCAAATTCGGCTCAACAAAGACTTAAACAGACCTAGAATGACACCGACACTATTTTTTTAACACACTGACACAATCACCTACTAAGCAAGGCAATAAGAATGCCCATGGCAGTCGAAAATCATTTTCCTGTGACGATTAGCCAGATAACAATACTTTAATAATATAAAAAAATAGAAATGAGAGTATATAAATAAATATAAATAAATAAATATGTCAGACATCTTACACACACCGCCATCTAGTCCCAAGCTAAGCAGAGCTTGTGTTATTAGACGAGTGAAATATGAAAGTGTTAAGTAAATAAAATATTTTTCTGTTAATTTGACTAAAAACAAGAATTGAATGTCAACTGTAAAACTTTTGCAGTACCTTATTAATTGCACTGCTTAACAGGTCAGTAACCTCCATGGTCCGAGCACGGCTCACTTCAGTGCTTTGAATAGAAAAAAACTCGTCCGTCAGCTGAGCGACCGCAACCAACTTCATTTAGTTGAAAATGTATCTGTCATGGCTTCGCGATCGATGTTAGTCCCTAGTTAAAATTACTGGAAAACGTAAAAATATGTCGCGATTTTCGTTGAGGGATGACCCCCGAGCTTTAGAAAAAAATATATAAATTATATTCAGCATAAAGTTTGACGTATACAGTGTTTATTGTGTGAATTTCGAGCGTATCTAAATTCATTCCTTGTCAGACGGGACGACTGTGAAAATTTTCACGGTGAGTATTTGGTGTTTTTTTAACACTAGTTTATGTTTATATGATCTTTACAAAAGAGAAAGTGTGTTATATTTGTAAATCAGTGTTTATATCGAAGAAAATATGTCTTCTGTAGAGTAAAAATCGATTATAAGTGGGTGGGATTGCCGAAGCTTTTCCCTGTCTCTCTTGCCTATTATCCGACCGCGTGTGAAAGTGACGTAACAATGCGACGACTGCTGTACGTCGCAATCTTTTGAAAGCGGATGGACTACCATTCCCATTCCTTTCTAGCGTTAGGTCTTATTAATTTTAGTTATTATTTTTGGGTTCTTTTCCAGTTTTCTATGTAAAACTGTAGTGAATCACGATTCAAATGCGATCTACGGATGTCTTTGAATACATTGCGCATCACTCATATTTAGTTTTCTCTATAAATATTGCTGTATTTAATCGATAATTACCTGTAAAAACCTTTCGTAACTAATTACAGCAAGCGCAAAATTTTGTTATTATAAGCTTCCACATTCGATTTTATCTTCTTTCCATTTTAAAAGTAATGAAATATTGGCCATGGAATAATAAATTCAAGGTACATAGCCTTTTTGATTTCTAAATTAACAAAGACAGTCCATTAAGAATGATCGTCCCACAAAAAAAAAATCGGAACGATAATTTTGGCGCAATATTTTTTATAGGCATAGACATAGAGAAAAAAAACTTTTTATATCGTAAATAAAAATGTCTAGTGTCTAGTTGATGTTAAATTTTAAAAACCAAGACCTGTGTCATTAGATTTTAATAAAATAATATTTAAAAGCAATCATGCAGTGATACATACATACTATCTGGACTGCCTTGTTGGTCTCGCGGTTGGTGTGTGCAACTGCTGATCCTGAGGTCTCGGGTTCGATTCCCAGGTCGGGCCAAATGTTTGTATGATCTACAAATATTTGTTTCGGAGTTTGGGTGTTTTCTATGTATAATATGTATGTATTTACAAAAAAAAAAGTAATATATGTATTTATATCAGTTGTCTAGTACCCATAACACAAGTTCTGCTTAGCTTGGGACTAGATAGCGTTGTGTGTTATAATGTCCGATTTTATTTTTTATTTTATCTAGTAAACTATGTTTATTGATTTGAATTGCACTACCTTTATGATCTTGCTTTAAAGTGTCACAAACTGAATGTTAGACCAACTTCAAAAAAGGAGGTTCTCAATTCTATTATATTTTTTTATGTTTGTTACCTCAAAACTTTCTACCTGGTTGAACTGATTTTAATGAATCTTTTCTTATTTGAAAGCTGGTGCTCCCTGTGTAGTCCCATTTCAATTTGGTCCAGTTCTTGAATTTGTTTTTTTTTTATACGAAATTATGTTATTTATTTTTTATTCACTTTATTTATTTGATCTCAAATACATTTTTTTAAATAAATTGAGCATTTAAAGCCAAACTTTTTATTAATTTACACAAGAAAGGGTGGTAAAAAGTATTATTTCATAAAGATACTAAGAATAAAATAAATAAATTCTCTTCCTGTTGCAGTTTCGAATTTCTTTTTAACCAACTTCAAAAAAGGAGGAGGTTCTCAATTCGACCATATATTATGTTTTTTTTATGTGTGTTCGCGGATAACTTCATCATATACGAACCGATTTTAATAATTCTTTTTTTAATGGAAAGAAAATATCCTAACGACGGTACCATTATAAGGACACTAATTTCTGATGATGGCATCCAAGAGAAATTGAGTCGAACCCTGAAGTCTGTTTTGCATTTTGTTAATTTTTTTTATAATTGAGAGATACAAAAGTTTTGTCTGCGCAGACTGGTTTTAGACCATGGCTGGTACCAAGTTTCATCAGAAAAAAAAGTAAAATGATCTATGGTAAACATAATCTTGAAAGGGTCTTTAATTAACGTTATGGTTTGAATATGGCCCCAAACTTGGTCACAATGTCAGGCAGTTAAATAATTCAATCATTCCCAACTGTATTGATTAATTGTCACCATCATCATCATTGCCACGGTGACACATTTACCGTTGATATAAAAGATTCCTATAATTTCTCCACATCCTTTGACCTTTAGATACTAAATGTGTATCTAAGTTTATATAAAATAAAAAGTATGATAAATATATAACTCTTTAATCTGCAGTATTATTTTTATCTTGCCAATGTAATCAATTTACATGTGTAAATATATTATATTATATACAAGCAACCCGGCCTGGGTTCACATGGAAATCCTTGCATTTCTTGGATTTCCTCTACTATAATATTCATGTATTACATATAGGTACATTAACTATCCTCTTAATCTCTTGTATCTACAAAAGTTGTTTAAAAGATGTAAGCAATCAGACAGTGAAAGCGACTTCATTTTATACTATGTAACCTTAGAGCATATAACAGGTATTTATGCGGGGCAGCCGAACGGGCGGAAAGCGTGATTGGAGTAGAGAGAGAGAGAGAGACTGAGTTTGGGTAGTGGTGTCTGTCTCTCTCATGCAAGCTTCATGCCCAAAGAAGGTTTCACTTCGAAAATTCTGATAAAAGGCCTTAATCTAGATCAATATAAGCACAAAACCCGATTTCTGACCAATAATTAACCTCAAATTCATACATTTTCTGTCTGCCTTGGTATCTAGGTCGAACTGGTTATAAGATCAAGGATTTAATTTGTCCGCTTCGATACTCTTCACGCTTGGGTTCGTAATAAAGTACAATTATAGCCTAACCTAGCCTTTGTTCAGGGCTCAGACTTGTTCCTGCTTCAGTAGAAACATAAATGAACTTGTATTTACAACGTATTATTTACGTTTTTACGTATATACGAGGACTTCCCTCATTTACCCATTGGTATATACGTAAAAAATTGAGACTGCGTCTGTGGCGCAGTGGTAGCGGTTGCGACTGCTGTGCTTGATTCCCGAGTGTCGGACCAAATGTTTGTACCTTTTTTTTCGTTGTCGGGGTGAAAAATCTCTTCGGATCTCCAGCTCCTCGGGGACACAGGAGCCAGGAGTATGTTATGTTTCCACTAAAGAAACACCCCGACGACCGGCCTCTGGCGCCCTACTCTGGGAGGACCCGGACCATGTTATTTCAGGTCCTCCCCGAATTGACGCCGTGCCTTATCAATCTTATCATACTCTGTCCCGGGGGAAAATTATTGCCCTCTCCCTCGATACCAGCGATGTAGGCTGATTGCACATCTATGTAATCATGCCGCTATCCCGACCGCAGCAATCAATCTGCATCCAGAGGTCCCCATCCTCCGGCGGCCCGCGGTCCCGTCGACGTCTTTTATCGCCGACGTCTTCGCTCGGAAATGTTTGTATCTATGATTGGCGAATATTTGTTTCGGAGTTTGGGATGTATAAAATAAAAAGTATAAGTGTAATGTACTCGTATTTATATCTACCGTCTATAGTGCCCTTAGTAAAAGCTCCCTCAGTCTCTCTTACGGCACCCACGGGGTGAACAGGGGTGGTAACACTCCTTATGCTTTATCATCCGTCCCCACACGGAGTTTTTTTCCTACTTCTGCCAAAATGACTCTACTCTGCCTGATGGAAAGCATAAGTAGAATCCAAGAGTGGTGGTACCGCACCACGGTCTAGTGATGTTTTTGCATCATTGGGCCTCCGGTCTCGCACTCACCAACGAAACACGACAGCACGATCGCTGTAATTTTACGTAGATCTTCTGTGCGAGGGTGGTACCGCCCCGGTCGAGCCGGCCCCTTCGTGCTGAAATCAGCGTGTCTCTTCTACCTTATAATTATTTATGGGCCTGCCAATGCGATTCTACTCTGCCTGATAGAAAGCATGAGCAGAATCCAAGAGTGGTGGTTACCATACTCGTTGCGAATGCAGACAATGCAACAATGCAGCATGGTGGCCCAAACTATGGCAGCGTATAGAAATGCCTTGGCATTTTTGTGCCTCCGATTTCGCACTCACCAACAAAACACGACAGTGTGAATGCTGTAATTTTAAGTTTTGTAGTAATACCGGAAAGGAGAGTAATACCGGATTCAATCCGATCAATCGGATCATTTATTGAGATTTGAGAAATGATATTACACTTCAAAAACATTCGGCTCTGCTAATCCAATCTATTCTCAACGTCTGCAATAACTTAGTTACCTTATATGTATAATCAATGTTTTACAACTTAGGCACTTATTTATTTATGTAAATTTCATTACATTTGGGGGAATAACAAGTGGATCAAACAACCCTTAACTTTGCAAACAAATATCGTGTGGGGGTGGATTTCTTCATGCTTATAAATTCATTGATGATCAAGTCGTTTTTTTTAGTATGACTAGAGTTTGTCTCTGGTGAGCTCCTAAAGTTCGTAAATCTATATTCTATATAATTAAATAAAAGAAAGTCGTGTTAGTTACACTATTTATAACTCAAGAACGGCTAAACCGATTTGGCTGAAAATTTGTGGGGAGATAGTGTAGAACCAGGAGATACTTTTTACATTTTTTTTTTGTTGTACCGCGGGTATCACCTCAGCTTAGCTAGTAAATAAATATTTCGGACATGTAACACATAACGCCAAACGCCATCTAGTCCCAAACCAAGCGGAACTTATATTATGGGTAGTATACAACTGATATAAATACTTACTATACTTTTTTTTGTAAATAAATATTAATGTGTCCAGTCGTTTCGGATGAGTTTGGTAACAAACACCGCGACACGAGAATAGAATGCTTTATATTAGATGGTACAGAACCCTTCGTGCAAGAGTCCGACTCGCTCTTGGCCGGTTTATCGTCTTTTCAGATGATTCAGCCTTTCTGGGTGTGGTAGCTAGACAGCTGATAAACATATCTACTTATATGAGTTATATGTATATTACTGAATACATATATTGTTCGGTATTAATAGGTAGGTTGTCATACTATAGATATATTATATCATTGTTTTATATCAAATATATGTGTTTATTTAAGCCGAGTCTCCACCGAACAAAAGTTTTCAACTTTTGTTCGGTGGAGGTTTTCGTGTTGTCAACACGTGTTGGTGACAAAAGTTTCTGTCATTTCCTTGTGTTGGCAACAAAAATTGACAACTAATGTTGGGAAGAGTGTTTCTGTTTTTGACGATAAACATCAAAAGAATAAGCTGATTGCAGATATTTATTGGCTCTGTGGAGACGCTTAGTTGGAATGTTTTTCAAATTAAAATCTATTCCTGAGAGGAGATTTTGACATAAGCATCGTTCTAAAATAAGTTGTTCATTGATCGTTACTCACTTGATTAACGATCAGTCAATCTTATTTCAAGGCAGATTCAATAATAAAATCTCTTCTTAAAACTAGTTTTAAAATTAGATTCACGACTGAGACGCCTTTTAAAATACGGGCCTCAGTGTCCATGTGGTGACTGATAGAGAACACGGAGTGTCACCACCCTGTGGGTGTCGTAAGAGCCGACTGAGAGTCCGTTCACACAGACCGGCTTGGAGAGCATAGGCCCGCTTTTATCTTTTCACACAGACCGGATCGTACCTTGGAAATGGCCGGAGCGGAGCCGCCAACTATTTCACATAGACCGGCTGGACGAGATCTGCGCGAGCGAGACAAAGCACGCAATCGAAGCCGGTCGGCTCCTCTTATTATTTCACACGAAGCGCGTTCAAGCATTCTGGATGACATAAAATAATTTTCAAAATCGGTCCACAAATTGACGGAGTAATCGGTGAACATCCATAAAAAAAAATTACATACAGTGGAACATAGAATCTCCTCCTTTTTGGAAGTCGGTTAAAAAGAAGTGCACATGTAAAAATAAACTTTACTACAATTACTCAGAACTCTGTTTCCAACGTGATAAAAATGTGCTCTCCTCTCCGAGCCGGACTGTGTGAACGGACCCTAAGTGCTTGTTCACGTAGGAACGCGCGGGCGCGGCAGCGGCTGCGGGCGCGGTATACGTTGCGTGCTCGTGTTCACATTGGCCGCCAGGCGTTTGCGCGAGCGATAAGTTCAAACTGGTTAAACTTACCTGACGTCGCGAGTGAATCGCGCGCTCCTCCGCTAGTTCAGCGTGAACACACACACAAACGTCTCTCGCGTTTGATACAGCCGCGAGCGCGCCGCGCGCGCCAATTGCTACTTAGACCGCACGTGCGTTTCGTACGTGAACACTTGGATATCTCGTCATATGTTTGATATTTCGTGACCGCGCACGCGACCGCGCCTGCTAGTCAACGTGAACAAGGAACAAACTACGCAGGACAACTTGACTGAATTGGTCCAGCCGTTCCAGAGATCAGGTGGACAAACAGACGGATGCCCAATAATGCAGAAGCATCACTAGACCGCCATGGTGTGGGTCACCATACAGACGGACCGAGAAACTGACATAATTTGTAAGAATTGTTTTTTTATGTAAATACCGTATTATGTATGCACTAATTATAATTACTCAGTGTCTGTTTGTAATTTCACTTAGTGCATATGAAAATATAGTGTATTTTAATTTTATTTATAACCGACTTTATAAAAGGAGGAGGTTCTCAATTCGACCGTATACTTAATATGTTTTTTTTAACCGACTTCAAAAAAAGGACGAGGTTTCTCAATTCGACCGTATATATATATATTTTTTATGTGTGTTCGGGGATAACTTCGTCGTTTATGAACCGATTTTGATGATTATTTTTTTAATGGAAACGAGATACCCCAACGGCGGTACCATGATAAGGACACTAAGACCTGATGATGGCATCCAAGAGAAATCGAGTCGAACCTTGAAGTCGGTTTTTATTTTGTTAAAATTTAATTTGTTTTGTAACGATAAACAGCACGTGTTGTCCGGGACATGTCGTATATAGGTCAGACAGTATATTATCATCTGAACAATGCTTTTTGTTCTTATTTTAGTTTACCTATGCTAATATTATAAAGCTTAATGATTGTTTGAGTGGTTGAATGCGCTATGATCTATATGAATCTAGGGAATTGTTTATTTTGGTCTGTCTATCTGTGTCTGTTCTAGCTAATCCCTTGAACATATGGACCGATTTTGACAGGACTTTCACTGGCTGATAGATAATGATATAAGGAGTCATTTAAGCTAATTTTTTAGACTTGCTTTTCCCCGCTGCGTTACACGCGTTTGCGGTACAACTACAAGTGCGTGGCTCATCTAGTAAATACGGCAATAATTGTTTTTTATTTTAAGATATATTATACATGTTCAACCTATTTTGAAGTACGACCGGATGTGAGAGGTGTCAATTTATTATCTTACCCATGAAATATTAGCCAAATTGGTGCAGCCATTCTCCAGTTATGCGCTCAACAACAAATAAACCAGTCGGTGTTATTTATACCTACATGTATATAGATAACCGCTAAGGGTTATCTCAGCACATACGCGCGAAATATATAATAGCAATAATATTGATATAAATTCTCTTATCTCGATATATTATATTAAGTTATGAGTTTGTATAATATTGTACAATGCGGGTAATTCTTTTCCCTTATTGTTTTTTGTTCTGTTTTAAGGGATTTTGGGTGAGGGTGTCTTAAGAGCCTATCTTAAGAGTTATACCACAGCCTCGCAGAAAACCGGTGTGAAACAGCACTTGTGCTGTGTTTCACCGAGTACGTGAGGATACCGAAGGCCCATACCCCAACCCCTCCTCCCCATCCCCCAAAGGCCGGCAACGCACTTGTGACGCCTCTGGTGTTGCGGGTGTCCATGGGCGGCGGTAATCACTTACCATCAGGCGATACGTCTACTCGTTTGCCCACTATTTTATAAAAAAAAGTGTCCCAGAATTACGGTAATCACTTCCCGTTTTATTGTTATTAACCTCAATATTATAGTACTTAGAACAAGTAATGAATTATTAAAAAAAAAACCGACTGCGTATTTTTTTTTTTAATTTTCTCTCTCACGACTAAGACGAATCTATTGACACCACTCACATAATAACTATAAATTCTCAAAATTTAAAAAAACCCCGACATAATAACCTGAGTTCCCTTTAAAACACGTTATGCGCTTTCATTTGAGACACCACTCGATGATATTTTTGCAGACATTCGGTTACTCTTCCCCACTTTCACCCCCATAACTTTTAAACGGCTCAACCGATTTTCATGAAACTTGTCTAAGAACACTCGCACGTAACTCACCTTTCATACATAAAAAACTAAATTTAAATCGCTTTATCCGTTCGGGAGCTACGGTGCCACAGACAGACAGACACGTGAAACTTATAACACCCCTCTTTTTGGTCGGGGGTTAAAAATACGACAAGCCGTTAAGGCTCTAGGGTGTTCCAAAGAAATATACATACTTTACATACTCTTAAAAAACATAACCCTCCTTCTTTCGCAGTCGGGTAAAAATATATCCATACTAAAATTATGAATCCGAAAGTAACTGTCTGTCTGGTACTCAAGGCCAAACTGATGCACCGATTTCAATGGAATTTGACATGGAGATACTTTGATTCTTGGGGAAGGGTGTTGGCTACTCTTTACTGCGATAACGGACACACACACAGGCAGAGCCGCATCAAAAACTAGTAATAACATAATTACGAATTACCCATCTGTTTGTGCAACGAATGTGATAATTTGCAATTGAAATAAATTGATAAGTTATTCGATAGTTAAATCGAGTATGCATTATCTATCCAGGTCATTTTAATTGATTAAAATGCTCTATTAGATGTGGACCACTAAATCTAAGAGCTTGGAGTGCACCCGCCAAGTTTGTAAATTACACATCATCCTAAGAATATACATACGATCACGCCCTTTGAGTGTTCACTGCATCATTTTAAAGTAATTAAGACACGGTTTAATTAAGACCGTATGGTTGGCCTAGTGGTTTTAAGCGGTCGTCACGCTGTTTTCTACTGCGCTGAGTGTTGTGGGTTCAAACCCCACATGGGACAAGACTGTGTGATCCACAAATTTTGTTTTGAGTCTGTGTGTTCTTTGTTTCCGTTTCATGTATATTTGTAAAGTTTTCCGCGACACAAAATAAAATCCTAAGGCAGGAGTTGTCTTATTAAAAAATTAAATAAAAAAAACCCTTGCATTGAGTAACCTTTCGCGCTATATCAAGGTTTATTTTTTTTGGCGAAAAAATCCCTTGAAGATTTCGGTTCCCGGAGTACACAATCACAACAATGCAGGAGTTAGGAGTATGCTATGTTTTCACTTAAAACCACCCCTTTCCTTTTATCTAACTTTGCTTTCAATATACTTGCAGTTTCCCTAGCTAACCACTAAAGTATGGTTAAAATTATACAATAGTCGGCATAATCTAAATTTAAATACGTCTTTGCCTGCCCATCGGCATGATAGTATATGTAATTCGCTTTAATAAGAGAAAATTTAAAAATCTATACCCAGGCTACTGTGGTACTTGTGGTGGTGTGGTGGTAGTAACAGTACCTTTGATAAAATTGATATGGCCTATATCGCCTGAGCCATTATTACAAATCTATGGACACCTATATTTTCAAAATCGATTCAGTACTTTAGGCGCTACGCTGGAACGTACTTAGACTGCCAAAACCTTTCCTTTTCGTAGTCGAGTAAATAAACTATTTACAGAGGCCATGGATTTTTTTTTTCTACTTAATATGCAAACGAAATTTTTGTAATTTCTATGACCCATATGAAAACTATTAGTACAAAATTTACGGTAGCAGCATAATAATTAAGGCCAAGTTTTGTTACTACTGTTATAATATGAGTTAGATTATGAAAGTAATTAGAGGTCGCGTGACGGTCGAATTTCATCTATTTTCATTGCTTATTTTATTTCATTGACTAAAGTAACTTGAACGTCACTGTATAGACTTTGCACCTCATAAAAGTCAAACAAAAATATATCTACTCATTATTTTCAATGAATGGATGCAAAAAGCAGCAGACCGCAATCTTTGGTTTTAGACTACGGGCCCGTGTCGAAAATTGATGGGTCATGTGAACCTTTGACACCTTTTTAGAAAGATACAGGGGCATAATAAGATTCAGCACTATGCCGTCACTTGTAAGCTATCCAACTGAGTACTGGTGCAGGGGAGAGGGTAGCAGCCATTGATATACAGTAGCAACCCTCGATTTTTCTCCCTTGTCACATGATTTTTGTACTGCGTTGCGAAATAATGGATTAGAAGAGGTATTGAAATTGTATGGAAATAAAAACAGATACAAAAATAGTGCGCCACAAAGTTATGAGTAGGTATGGCCCTGCCAAAATGACTACTCTGCCTAATGGAAAGCATAAGCAGAATCCAAGATTGGTGGTCACCATACTCATTGCTAATGCAGACAATGCAACAATTCAGCATGGTGACCCACACCATGGCGGCCTAGTGATGCTTCTGCATCATTCCGGTCTCGCACCCACCAATGAAATACGACAGCACGAACGCTGTCATTTTACGTTGCTTTTGTGTGCAAGGGTAGAACCGCCTCGGTCAAGCCGACCCGTTCGTGCTCAAATCAGCGTGGCTCTACTGCCTTGGAAATTTTGAACTAAGTTACAAGTTTCATTACTGTTCTATGAGTAATTTCCCCAGAAGTAAGAAAATAACTTTTGGGCTCTGCTAACCTCACGCACTTAATAAAAAGCAACGAAAAAATTGCATAACAGTGGATGAGACAGTGCTATTACTCCCATGCCCCATTGCGTTGAAGCATGGTTTCCGTCTCGCCTTCCCAGCTATCTTTGACGTTTTTCTATATTTGTACACCAGTTTTTTTAATGTTTTGTACTTCATTAAGTACGTTAAGCTGTCGATCCCGGTTTCCACACGAACAACTATGCCCATTGTTACGGGTAATTCGACCCCTCAAAGGTCCGACACCAGTCTGTCTCCAGAACTTTGGCCTAGTACTTGGGTTGCTGAGGCCTGATGGCAGTCTCGCCACGTAACAAATCCAAGTTCAGCCGTACCATAATAGTACTTACAAGTTTTGTTAAACTTGGCTGGTGTTTTGATGTTATATTTTATTTGTTTTAGGGAACAAGAGCCGGCGTGCGAGAGAGAGACGTCGTTCAAGCAGGAGGCGCCACACCAATCAAATAGATCAGGTACATAAACAGTCCTACATAATTAAAACACACACACACATATTATTACAAAATAAAGTTTTTTTTTTCATATTTAATAAAGAATAGCGACCCGGGCCCGGCTTAGCTTGGAAGTATTTCAAATTATCGTATTTCCTCTACTATAATATGCATGTATTACACATATAAACCCTCCTCTTGAATCACTCTATCTATCGCTTATAACTGCATTGAAATCCGTTGCGTAGTAGAAAAAATCTAAGCTAACAGCGGAAGTGACTTCATTTAATACCATCTAAAGATACTGTATAGTTGTCTGTGATACGATATACATGGCTTTCTGTTGATGGATGAAGAATACGGATTGTCCCTTATTCATCCGGGTGTCGTTAGAAACGACTAAAGACTTAGTATACACGACGACACTGACACTCGCCAGAAATCGTCACTACAGTCGATAGGGTCAATACGGTAAGCAATTTTTTTGTGTCGACATTGGTGTAAACATCTAGTGTACCGGTTCAAGTGTATTTGCCGCCTACATGAATTAACATGTCTGACAATGGTGGTGATTCTCTTGGGGTCATCACTAAACTAAAATTTGTTATTGGATTATATACTCTAATCTCATTAATTTACAGTCCATTTTTTAATATCTCACATCTCAGCTGTCACTGTGTCTAATTCAGTACCAAATACAAGTTAATCAGAAACACACTCTTATTTATTACTTTAAAAAGTAAAATTTTCTTTGGCGTAACCAAAATTAGTTAAATTACTCAACTTAGACCATCATTTTTCTTTTTCTATTCTTGTGTTGAACGTTTAAAACGTGTAATGTGTGACATAAACTTGACATCTCGCACTAAACTTAGACGTCGTCTAAATACATGCCGACTAAATTACTTACGTAATTATTTCTTGTAATTATTACATTTAGAGTATAGTTTAGTTTTTTTTACTGATTACTATCTATATCTGACTATCTGATCAAATTTTTGTCGGTTTTGAACTAAATATAGTGAAAGCTGAGATGTGAGATATTGAAAAATGGGCTGTAAACAGGTGAGGTTAGAGTATAATTATAATCCAATAACAAATTTTAGTGAATTTAGTTTAGTTATGACACCAAGAGGATCACCACCACTGACTGCAATTCAGTGTGGTACATTCTGGTTCGGTACTTGGTAATAAAAAAAATAAACTTATGAAATACTCCCTAGCTAAAATTCGCACAGACTCGAAATTGGCGACACTTGTGTCGGAAAGCGCGCACGTCCGGTCTCCACGGCGGCGACACTGACACTAGAGCGATACCGTCACTACATCTGCAACTAAGTGTCACGGCAGTGTACACACGCAGACATTCGATGTATACACCGAGTGTCTGGTGTCTGACGTCATCGTGTATACTTACCATTAGGGAACAAACTACCAGGACAACAGCATTACAAAGAGGTGGAATACTTGACACAAACCCTACACCAACCCATCTGGCCAGTGCAGCAGTGTAATATAGTGGAACAAAACCTCCTTTCTCTGCTGTATATAGGCTTCTACTAGGATATTTACATAATTATAATTTACATCACCAGAATCTTCATCATCGTCAGCGGACACAGCTTCCCAGGGTTCGGAGTCGGCCGCCGCGCCAGCACAGCGAGCGAAGAGACATGAACCACAGGTGAGCTCTAACCACTTTCTTCTTTAAACTGGTGAACTATGGCTGATGGTGGAGAAGAACTACAAGAACCGCTGATGGGTCTGTTTGTTTATATAGTGCTCTGACTACTAAGCAAGATATCAGGGTTGCATTCCCACCCAGGACAAAGCACGATCATTTATTCTGTGTCTGTGTATTTTTCTTTATGGTATACGGGGCTAACGAGCAGACGTATCGCAGTCGCTTACCGTCAGGCGATACTATCGCCTGATGGTATTATTACTACTATTATTAAATAATATACCAGCTTTTACCCACAGCTCCGCCCCGCGCGTGTGTCGAATATCGTAGTAATAATTTGTCGAGTTAATTAATATACATATATAGTAAAGGAATTCGTAAAATCGGTTAAGTAGATCCAAAGATTACCGTCTACACCTCACAAACTTTACCTTTTCATAATATTATAGTATAGATTTATAACAAATACTGGCTGAGCCGGCAAACGTTGTTTTGCCGTAAAAATAATAATTTAGTGGTGGGTCACCCTTATCATTTAGGGGTATGAAAAATAGATGTTCCGCAACACGAGAATTTTATATATTAGATGTAAAAATATAATTAGTGTGATAGTGGTAATTAGGACAATTAGTTAATTAGATTAATTTAGTGTACAAATGTTTTAATTTAATGTCAAGCATGATAACGGGTGACTTAACAAACATACATGAAACGGAGTCAAAGGACACCCAGACGCAGAACAATAGCTTGTGAATCATTTTGTCTGATATTGAACCCACAACACTCGGCGCGGTAGAAAGCTGCGAGTTGACCACTCAAACCACTATAACATCCTTGCTTGCTTAAATATTACTATATAATATACAAGTTGTTGCCCGCGGTTTCGCCCACGTATATGTCGGTTATCGCGGCAAAGTAGTCCATGTGTTATTCTGATGTATAAGCTATATTACTGTAAAGTTTCATCCAAATCCGTCCAGTAGTTTTTGCGTGAAAGAGTAACAAACATACATCCCTCCATCCATACTTATAAACTTTCGCGTTTATAACATTATTAGGATATTAAACAGTTTAAACACTGTATATATTATATCTTATATATAAATTCTCGTGTCACAATGTTAGTTACCATACTCCTCTGAAAAGGCTGGACCGATTTTTATGAAATTTGGTGTGCATATCGGGTAGGTCTGAGGATCGACCTACATCTATTGTTTATACCCTATTTATTATGGCAAAACAACGTTTGCGGGATCAGCTAGTAACTATATAAAGATAACCGAAGGAAACTTTTCTAAAAAAGTGGCATAAGTTACGCCTTATATCATCATTCATCAGCTATCTGCCAATGAAAGTCCCGTCAAAATCGGTCCAGCCGTTCCAGAGATTTGCCGGAATAAACAGACAAAAATACAAAAAAATGTATATAAAAGCCGTAAATACTATCATATGCGTTCAGTGTGGCGGCTTCCACATACAGCGTAACAAGTAAACATATAACAGCGCCATCTACCGGAGATACGTCGAACTACGGACTAACAAAGGAAACAAAGAAACTACCAATCCTGCATCGCGCAATGAAAGTTCTCGCGCCGATTATCATATATACAACAACCCAACATCAACCGTTGGGCAGTTGGCCCGCCAGGCATGATCACCTCGCCTGGTCGGAGGATCCTCCCTTTGTGTTGGAGGGGTATGACACCCGTTCCTACACAGTGGTGACCCCGACGTGATCTGAGAGCAGCCTTCGATGCAGCATCAGCACGCCACCATCATGTTCACTCCCACTGCAAGTCTCACAGCCAGCCAGCAACATCGGCCTCAACAGGGATACACCACAAGCAGGAAGCGACCGCTCCAGCTTGGTTACCCCTACAGCCTCATCAGCGTCTAGGCACAGCACACTGCACCTACGGTCCATGTAAGCAGAGCATCTCTCTCCCGTCTACGCAGCAGCCAGCCACTACGCAGCAACCGCCCCGACTCACTGGGATCAGCGGACTTCAGCCCCGACTCACTGGGACTAGCGGCATTCAGTTCCGACTCACTGAAACTGTTCACTCCTGGCACTGGCAAGCTCCGCCATAGAGCACAGACAGCTGACTCAACATATATCAACCTCCGGTCTTGGAGGGGAGTGATATGGCGACTTCCAGATACAGCGTAACAAGAAAACATATGACAGCGCCATCTACCGGAGATACGTCGAACTACAGAGTAACAAAGGAAACGAAGAAACTACCAACCCTGCATCGCGCAATGAAAGTTCTCGCTATCATATATGTATACAACATCTCAACATCAACCGTTGGGCAGTTGGCAAGCCAGGCATGATCACCTCGCCTGGTTGTTGGAGGGACGTGACACCCGTTCCCCCACAAGTGCAAATCTGCTAATTTGAAATTAACAGACACTTCAATTTTATTTGTATGTATAGATAAATTACACCCAGACACAGAACACTATTTGTCCTGGTTGGATATCGAATTCACGACCTCTGGTTTCCCAGTTAGACTCACAAACCACTGTACGAACAGGTACGATAGAAGATAGATATTAACATAGAAAATCGTTCAATAAACCTTTAGTTGTTGTCTTAAAATGAATAGGTGTTACTACCTAATTAGGTAGGTGTCTAAAATAATGGTCTGACCGTGAAATAGATATATGTTGGTATATATGATTAGTATGTAAAATGAAGTCGATAGAAAACACCGTGCTGAAGATAATTCCTTGTGTTAATGTGCCCGTGAGTTTGTTATAAAACATCTATAAATAAAACCTTTCTTCGTGTGAGGGTGATTTAGTATATAGAGTGTCACCACCCCTAATACCAACCAGTCCGGTTTGCGCGTTTCTCCAGCTTCCTGTTTCACATTTCCGTCCCAGCAGTCCCCTATATTGTAGAAAATGGAGAGAATAGATAGTTTTTTTTTAAACTAAACAAACACGTTTTTATAAATAAACCAAACTAATAGTAGAAAATAATTTTAATGTAAAAAACTACTTTTTTTAGAAAAAAAAACATTTTTTTTAATGTTTTTTTTTTTCAAATTATTGTATTGACATCGGCCCTTGACCCCTGTGCAAATCAAGTTAATCAGACTCCTAGAAGCAGGTAAAATGAAGTTAAAAGATTCCGTTACATACATACAGGTCAAGCTAATAAAAACGTGTTAAAAAGAAATTATTTGTTTTTTCCAGAGGGAAGTGCGTCGCCAAGAAGCGGCCAGCGCACCGCGTGTACAACCTAATCCTTTATTGAGGTAAGCTTTTATTATTGTTAGTACTAGTCGACCATTTCAATTATTTATTTTTCATTTTTTTTAGCTTTTTGCACTTCTCCTCCATACAAATTTTAACTGTGCCAAATTTCATACTCCGTTCTCATAATTTTCGTAAATAGAGGTACCAAGTTGTTGCTTTACATATTAATTTATAGATTCTATAATGCACCACCACTTGAAAAAAAAAAAAGTGGTTTGAAGATAGTGGCAGGGGCAGCAGGATAGATGCGGATTGCCCAAAACCGGGACGAGACCTTCGTTCAGTTTACAGCCAGAGGGTGATTTGTTTTTTACCCGACTGCGAAAGAAGGAGGCTTATTATAAAAAGGTGCCATCATACTCACGGTGAATGCAGACAATGCAGCTTAGTGATCCACACTATGTACCGTATTTCTCCAAAAAAAAAACATTTTATTTACATAGGTAATAAATAATTCGTTACGAAAGTATATTTTAAATTCGATCTGTTTGCTTTGCCACCATATTAGTATAAAACACTTCCCCACCATATATTCATGACAATAATACGAAACATTAGGAGGGCGCGCCCCAGTACCATTTACAATTTGAACTTTCGATGGTAGCCAGTCAAATGTCAGGTATCACCGTCACACAAGCTACAGCTCGTGGCTTTGTTCGTGTTGTTATTTCTTATTTCGTTGTTTAATTTCAAAATAGACGAATTTCTATACAACTAAAGAGCTGAAATTTCCTAAAATAACCTATTGGGTACTTACAACACATAAAGCATCAGTTGTCAAATTGATTAGTTTAGTCCGAGCGACTTAATCTCTGCTGTGATGCATCAGTTAGTTAGGGCAGAAACTATACTGGGAAACTAATAAAGGGCTAGTGGTTAAGGTAACCTGGACTTACTTAAGGGGTAGCTACTATTATAGATTTCACTCATTCACTGTGCGATAAATACCATAGTCCAAATAAGATAATTTTTGCGAGAGAAAAGTTTAAATAAAAATTGCTAAAGTTTTGCCTTCTACAATTCGGCTCCGCCCGCGTGTATTTTGGTTGTCGCGGTATAGAGTAATGTCCTATCTCAAGAATCAAAGTATCTCCATACCAAAATTCTGCAGTAAAGAGACAAGCAGAGTAACTTACGAATTCAAAATTTAAAAGTATGGATTGGTAAAATGATCGTTTCTTGAAACCTAATCGGAAGCTTGTTCGATACGTCACGTTTTTAACGCGAATGAACTATTTAACATACATCTCATACCGTTTTACTGAATTAGTTCATAATACAGTTTCTCTCCCACAGGTCCCGAACTCTCCCGAACTTCGGAGGGCGCGCGTCCCGCGAGGCGTCCCGCTGCGACACTTCGCGCCGCGCGCACCACATCACCATGGCGTCCGAGGACCTGCTGCAGCCGGGACATGTCGTCAAGGAGCGATGGAAGGTCAGCACTCACCACCTGACCTTCTCTCACTTCTCTCTACCTTGGCTTAGCTCTTGCTTGATATTGAGGGTCCTGCTGGTCCAGTGGGATGTTCGATTCCCAATCCATTAGCTTGATCGATTTTCATGATTTTTTCTTATTTTTAAGTGATAACAGTGGAACATTTCATTTTTTTGTGGTTTATTATCAAAAAAAAAAATACTTTCAACCCAAAATTTCAAACAATCCCCAAAACTTTCTTTCCAGGTGGTAAAAAAAATCGGTGGCGGAGGCTTCGGAGAGATCTACGAAGGCCTAGACCTGGTGACTCAAGAGCAAGTGGCCCTAAAGGTGGAGTCTGCGCGCCAACCTAAACAGGTTCTCAAAATGGAGGTGGCTGTGCTGAAGAAACTTCAAGGTATGGAGATTATTCCCAGAGTGTCTTCACTCCTGTTCATCGTGTGGGAGTTGTAAGAGCCGACTGAGGAAGCGAACTACCAGGACAACCGCACTGCAAAAAGTTTTTTTTTTTTAACACAAACTGTATACCAACCTGTCTGGTCATCAGCAGTGGATTGGTGAAAGCTGTTGATGAAATGATGATTAGATGACGGTCAAGACTGCAATGGTATTTGGCCGTCATGTCATTTTCTTATTAAACATTTTTTCCTGCTTTTCACCCAGTGAATGAGGTTCATCATCAAGACGGAGATTTCGGCTTACTGTACCACGCTGGACTTATGTCAAGGTTTCCTTCTCTTTGTAGTCCTTTTTTAAAGCCTGTCAAAGTGACTCTACTCTGCCTGATGGAAAGCATTAGTAGAATCCAAGAGTCGTGGTCGCCATTCTCATTGTGAATGCAGACAAGGGAGCATGGTGACCTATAATATGACGACCTATATAGTTCTTTGCTCCCTTAGTCGGCTTTTACGACCCACAGAATGAATAGTATTCTTTATTCGCACACATAGAAAATATTTGGAGGGTCGGAGATCTATATGAATGTGTACTTGTCCCAGGCAAGGAGCACGTATGTCGTTTCATCGGGTGTGGTCGCAACGCTCGCTTCAACTACGTGGTGATGCAGCTGCAGGGCAGGAACCTCGCCGAGCTGCGGCGAGCCCAGCCCCGCGGCGCATTCTCACTCTCAACCACGCTCAGGTACCACTCTCATAAAGGACGAGGTTTTGAGAAAAATACCTTAACAATATAATACCCTATATATAACTCTCCTTCGTTTAGTGGTCCTTCGAGCCAATCCTACATTTGTTGCAGTTTTTACTTGAATTGAGTTGTATTTATGTTTCAGATTAGGATTGCAAATACTCAAAGCGATAGATTCCATACACTCGGTGGGATTCCTGCATAGAGACATCAAACCAGTGAGTGTTTTAATATAAATCTTCTTTACCAACTAGTTCCGAGCCCCACGTGGCTTTCGATCAAAGAGTGAAGAAGACCCCACTGAGAATCGGTGTTGAGCTATTCTTTCGTTGTTTTCAACTGAGTGAGAGATCACCGCAACTCCTCCAAGTTCTTGAGCGAGGGAGTCTAAAAGCGAGTTACAGGTGTACATAAGTTATTCACAATAAGGTGGCCCGTTTGTGACCCTTGTAATATAAAGAAAAAGACTTTCCTTCATGTTAAGAAAATAAGAACTATCGGTCAAGCAAATCAATTTGACCAATCACACTCCAAGCTGGCGTGTTTCACTTGAGGACCCAGAGGAAGTGTCTTGTACACAAATTATGTAACTATATTTCAGAGCAACTTCAGCATAGGCCGCCACCCCGTGAACTGTCGCAAGGTGTACATGCTGGACTTCGGCCTGGCGCGCCAGTACACCACCAGCAACGGACAGGTGCGACCGCCCAGGGCCGCCGCCGGCTTCAGAGGTAACGCACCACTCCCGCACTACGAACATGTCCTGGGGCATGGAGGACTTTACAAACATACGTGACACCCAGACTCAGAACAACAATTTGTGAACCGCTTAAAGTGTTGTCCCGTGTGAGAATCACATACACAATTATACTCAACTCAGTAGAAGCAGTTAAAGTATGAGGCTACTAAAAGCTTAAATTTATGTATAGATTATTAAATCTTAAAAATTAATGTATCACCACAATATGGACCAATAATAATCTCCAAAAAATAATAATTGTGAACTTAAAATATATATCACAACTTTGTATCTTGAGAATGTTCATTGTGCGATTTAGAATAATTAGTTAGAGTCCGTAATTTGGAATGAACTGTCTTCTGATAACAGTAGAGATATTGTTACTAGTACATATTAAGTTGTCCATGTGGTATCAGATTATTAATACGGAATTTCACCGTAGTGTCATGGTTGTCTAAAGGTTGCCTACACACCATGCCCGGCGGGTTTCATAGTGTATAAGCACCCAGCACTGCAGAGAGAAGGAAAAGTTGATACAAACCCTTTTTTTTTACGTGTGGAAACCCCTTCGGGTCGTTACCCCACCGGGGTTCTATACCAACCCGTCTGGCCAGCATGGTTTAGTAGTCCCAAACCTTCTTTTTTATGTTAGCTCCTGCCAAAGTGACTCTACTCTGCCTGATGGAGAGCATAAGCAGAATCCAAGAGTGGCGGTCACCATACTGCGAATGCAGACAATGTACCGTGGGAGAGCCACGCTTCGGCATGCATGGGCCGGCTCGACCGGAGCGATACCACGACCTGACAGAAAACCGGTGTGAAGTGAGTTAGTGAGGATACCGGAGGCCCATACCCCAATCCGTCACCCCATTCCCCCCCCCCCCCCCCCCCCCCCAAGGGCCGGCAATGCACTTGTGACGCCTCTGGTGTTGCGGGTATCCATGAGCGGCGGTAATCCCTTAGCATCAGGCGATACGTCTGTTGGTTTGCCCCCTAAAGCAGCATGGTGACCACACCATGGCGGGCTAGTGATGCTTCTGCATCGTTGGGCCTCCAGTCTCGCACTCACAACTCCACACGCCAGCACTGCTGCTGTCATGTTACGTAGATGTTCTGTGCGAGGGTAGTACCGGCTTGTGAGAGCCGACCCTGGCTCTACTACCTTGAAATAGACCTATGTCCAGCATTGGACGATTAAAAGCTGTAGTATTGTGTTGTCCCCAGGCACCGTCCGCTACGCGTCGATCAACGCCCACAAGAACAAGGAGATGGGCCGCCACGACGATCTCTGGTCGCTCTTCTACATGCTTGTGGAGTTCGTCAACGGACAGCTGCCTTGGAGGAAGATTAAAGACAAGGAGCAGGTCAGGTTTTGTTCATGACAGTTTACAACCTCGCTGATGGTAAACGCTCACCTTAACATTACATTTGATAGTATGTAGTCATTTCACACATATCTGTTTGGTCCCAAACTAGACCGAGTCGGTACTCACACTCATATATTACTAAATCTATACAAATAAATAAAATTGAAGCGTCTGTTTGTAATATTAAATTGACAGGTTTTCACTAGATGCATATGGAAGTATATACGGTACTATCAAAAAATCAATCTTTATAATTTTTATCTGTCTGTTTATTTGTTTGCTCCTGGTAATCTCTGGAACAGCTGGACCGATTTTGGTCAAACAGACCAGATAGTTGATGATATGAGGAGTAACTTAGATTACTTTAATTTTAGACTAGTTTGACCCCGGGCTCTTTTATTCTAAAGGTACAATTAGTAAATACAATAGATACACCCAGACACATAACAGAAATAATTATGCTCATCATCAGGACTGTTCTGGGCGAAAGTCGAACTACAATTTCCGGTATAACATATAATTTTATACACAATGGGCTTGTTGGTTATTCACCCTTACGTCAATAACCAACAATGTCTGGGTGTAATTTATCTAAAATATTTATGTATTTAGTAATATATATAAAAATCAATGCCACTTTTCGTTGTAATTTTATAACTAAAGAACAGGCTCACCTATACAAACCAAATGTTTAGGCTTTGTTCGGAATATTTAGTAGATGGTTTATGTGAAGTTTGCACACACTGGGTAGAGCGGTTCTTCATTTATCGACATACACGCGGGCGGAGCCGCGGTCAACAGCTAGTAATATATATATATATATATATGAGACGACCGTGTGTGAGATGTGTGACATAATTATTATGTACCCATAGTATCCCCCAATTATTATGTCTCCCTTCCAGGTGGGCCTCATGAAAGAGAAGTACGACCACCGCCTGTTGCTCAAGCACTTGCCTTCCGAGCTGCGCCAGTTCCTGGAGCACGTCCAGCAGCTGGAGTACGCAGACACGCCGGACTACGCCATGCTCACCTCGCTGCTGGAGAGGTGCTGCAAGAGGAGAGGCATTCGGGACACCGACCCTTACGACTGGGAGAAGGATGTGAGTACAATCCTACCAATATTGACTGACTAACTGACTACTTTGACTGGCTCGTTGACGCAGTAGTGGCGTAGCGACTGCTGTGCATGAGGTCTCGGGTTCGATGCCCAGATCGGACCATATGTTTGTATGATCTGGAAGTACTGTTTTCGGAGTTTGAGTGTTTTCTATATACTATATGTATATATTTACAAATAAAAAGGTATATAAGTATTTTATCTGTTATAGTACAAGCTCTGCTTAGTTTGGGACTAGATAGCGTTGTGTGCCAGATGTCCGAATATATAAAATTCTCGTGTCGCGGTTTTTGTTACCAAACTCCTCCGAAATAGCTGGAGCTATTTTTATAAATGTTGTGTGCATATCGGATAGGTCTGAGAATCGAGAATTTTTCATACCTCTAATTTTTTTTTACGGCTAAGCAACGTTTGCCGTCTCAGCTATATTATTGATTAAATACGAAAGTTTATGAGGATGTATGGATGTTTGTCACTCTTTCACACAAAAAGTACTGAACTGATTTATACGAAACTTTACAATAGTATAACACATAGACTACTATTTACTGCGAAAACTCCACTGACTGCACCGTTGGCCTAGTGGTTTAAGCGGTCGCCAGCGCCACTTTCTACTGCGCCAAGTGTTGTGGGTTCAAATACCACATGGGACATCACTTTGTGTGATCCACAAATTGTTGTTCTGAGTCTGGGTGTTCTTTGTGTCCATTTCATGTACCTATGTTTGTAAAGTTTAACACAGGATACATTCCTAGTGCGGAGTTGTATTATTAAAAACGTAAAAATAATACTAATAATATTTCCAGGCGTATCCGTTCTAAATGCCTTCTAAAATATAGACACGGGTGAGATATTGATAAAGTAAATTCGATAGAAAAGCCATTTTGTAAATAAAATATTTAGTAACATATTTACATGTCGTACTGTCCAAGAAGGTGTGTTGCGATTGTATGTTTGTCTGTCTGTTTGTTTATATGTGTAGTAAAACCCGCTTAAAATAATGTTTGATGAACTTAATTAATACATTCTTCTGTACAAATGGACTGGAGTAATTTTCCTCTTAAGCTGGTCATTGTTTTTATGTGTGTGCCTGCCAAAATAACTCTACTCTGCCTAATGGAAAACAAAAGCAGAATTCAAGAGTTATGGTCACTATACTCATTGCGAATGCAATGCAGCATGGTGACCCACACCATGTTACTTGAAGCGGGTTTTACATAATTATTTATTGTCTTAACAGTTTGATTTGACGTTTTATTTGTAATATATTTATATATGCATGGATGGCAAGAGCCAATTTCATTGTAAGTTCTACTTTAAAAACTCACATTTCCTTGCGTGGTATACTGTTTTCAAGGCGACATGTATATTGAGGACGTGGTATTATTTATAAGATTAGCTATTACCGGCGGGTAAGTTCGTCAGATTGTTTCTTGTTTTCTGTTTCTACGAAAATCACGAACTTCCATAATAATTGATATGTTATTAAACCCCCCTTAGGGGTAAAAATCCAAAAAAAGACGGCCGTAAGTCTATGTAGCTGCTACAGTTTAGGTTCAGTATTGATGAAACCGTTACTTGTCTTAGTATGTATGTATGTAGGTACAAGAAAACATTTTTTTAATATTTTCCTTTATATATCAGGCCATCGCGTCCCGCACGCGTCCCACGGCCCACCCCGCGCCTGAACACGCCGCGCAGCTCGACAGCGTCCCCGACCACGTGAGTATACCGCCCACTTCCTCCCCTCCACTAAGAGAATGGTTTTATTGTTGGGACTAACGCTCCACACACGCCCACCACTGTAACTCCTGTACACCGAGTTATGACACTCGGGGAAGTCCAGACTAAACTGTCTTGGAACCCGAAACGAAATTAATCAGAAGAAAACTGGAGGAGTTGGAAATGAACACCCAAGAAACAAGAGCGAAGAGAGTACGCTGATTAGCTGACGTAGTGACAATAGCAGTGCTGGCGTGTGGAGTTGTGAGTGCGAGACCGGAGGCACAATGATGCAGAAAGATCACTAGCCCGCCATCGTGTGGGTCACCATGCTGCTTTGTTGCATTGCACGAGCAATGAGTATAGTGACCACCACTCTTGGATTCTGCTTATGCTTTCCATCAAGCAGATTAGAGTCATTTTGGCAGGGCCAAACATAAAAAAATGTAATAAATCCACTTTCCTCCTTAGCAAAGCGGGAAAAAACGAAATAAAGAATAGGCAGACACCTTTTTGGTCATAAAGTATTATATGGGTCCTAAGTGAGCTATATTTTTGATTAAGTAAGAGGATTAAAAGGAGATACCGTCACTCATCTCCACACCTATATCCTTGATGAGTCGAGTAGGTGTGTGTTCCACATGCTATAATGATGGGCTGTCGTGTGTGAACCACAATAAAAACTGTACTAAATGTTTATTGTGTATGGAATTGTCCACCTCCAAATGTTCCTCAAGCTGCAATATTAGTCTCGAACACAAAAAGTTAACGCGATTTAGAAATTAGCGCCATCTATCGACGCTTGACTTAAACTTTTTTCGAATACAATATAAGCCTTATGATGACTATAAGATACTTTATCACACGCTCTTAAAATCTTTGAATCACATACAACAATCGTCCTTATTTATCGTCAAGGTGGCTGTTAATCACTGATATCACTCACATATTTAATTTGATTAAACTGAATTAAACCGTTCTCGACGAGGCGCCTTTTAATGCTAGACGCCACGAGTACCGGTTAATTCTCGAAAGTTCCAACCGTTACAGAACATTCGAATATGGCTGTTTCCGAGAAATGTCAACAAGCCTAACGCTCGATAATCAATCCATATTCGATCTTACGTTCATTTTAGTAAGGTTCATTGTTCTGTGCCACAATGTATTATTATTAGAACTTATCTAGAATTTGCACATCTAAACTGACTGTCGCTGCTTATTCTCGAATATTCTTGTGTTTGTTTCGTAACAATATTGTTTGTGGCAGCCACGCCGGCGGTTGGAGACGGAAGCTATAACAGCGGCGGTGGGTACGGACACGACTGGGGCGGGCGGGACAGCCGGCCCAGCCGGGACTGCCGGGGCGGGCGGGACAGCCGCGCCCTCTATCACGCGGGAGCGAACCACAGACAAACGCACCCACCCTGCCTCGCCCAGACACGCCGCGCAACATGTTAACGGATATGTAAGTTGTGCTTCTATTATTCTCCTATCTACTAAACGGCTGAACCGATTTTAACAAATTGTATTTTAGAGTTATTTTTTCATGATCTTAATTATTATAGATAACATGTCTATAATAATTAAGATCATGAAAAAATGTTATTATTTTTTTGGACCAATTTTTTTCTTTTAAATTTGATTAGTCCTTGTTGTAAAACATATTTGCTATTGGTTACATTCCGTAGTATACAGTGACTGCACGTATGGCCTAGCGCTTTAAGTGGTCGTCAAGCCGCTTTCTACTTCGCCAAGTGTTGTAAATTCAAACCTCACATGGTCTCATGTGGGGTTTGAACATTTTGTTCCACAAATTATTGTTCTGAGTCTATCTGTTAATTTTAGTTAGACTGTTTGTCGTTTGTGTCCGTATAACATACATTGTGTGTAAATAAAAATAATATAGGTATTATTAACCGCAATACAAAAATAACGTAGGTATATTATTATTGTCTATGAACAGTCGACCACAGATAAGCCGACCACGGACAAGGAGGCTGAGGCCAGAACTACGCCGGCACCGTCACCAGACAGACATGCCAAGGTAACTATTATTATTAAATAGGATACATTAATTATATCATATGGTCTATGGACCATTTGTACCAAAACAGATATTTTATGAACTTGGAATTATTAAAAAAAAAGTTTTCTCCCATTTTATTATTTGACCATATATTAGCAGGGGCAACCCCAACTATTGCACACATGAAACCAATTATTACAAGTGAAAATTCTTAAAAAAATTACCTATTTTGTTGTGTACATGAAAACTTGTATTCATCAAAATCTTTTATAAACGAATTATCCAATACTTATCTTAACAAAATAAGAATTAGTCTCTTTCTTTTATAACCGGTTACAACTAAAGCATTAATCGAATAGCTTCTTGAACTAAATACGACATCTTAGCATTTTAAACCGACTTCAAAAAAGGAGTTTCTTTATATTTGTTACATCAGAATTTTCGACTGTGTGAACTGAATTTGATGATTAAATAAATAAATATAAATAAATATTTTCGGACATCTACCACACAACGCCATCTAGTCCCAAGCTAAGCAGAGCTTGTGTTATGGGTACTAGACACCTGATACAAATACATATATACTTTTTTTTTTGTAAATACGTACATATTATACATAGAAAACACCCAAAGTTCGAAACAAACATTTGTAGATCATACAAACATTTGGTCCGACCCGGGAATCGAACCCGAGACCTCATGATCAGCAGTCGCACACGCCAACCGCGAGACCAACGAGGCAGTTAAGATTCTTTTTTTATTTGAAAGCGGGTGTGGTCAAGGTGAGATCAAGTCCCATTTCAATTTGGTCCAGTTCTTGGAAGTCGTTTTTTTTTTTTGCAATTTTTTATTCAAAGCAAAACAATAATTACTGTATTAAATAAATCAACTTAGCAATAATCTTAATTACCTACCAATACTAATAACACGTCTTTTAAAATATAAATGTGTTTACGAAAGTTAGACTTCCTTTTTCGAGCACCTCCCTAGCCTCAGCCAATATCGGAATCCTGGGCATAGACATATTGACCAAAGTCCAGTTTCGCGGCATATAGGTTAATGTCAAATTAGCCTCGAAGACCCTCGGTGTACTGAACATATCGAGGCAATATTCCACTTCCCCCGTCTCCACCTCTATAAGGCACAAGTCCTATGCAGTGTCTATGCAGTGGCAGTCCAGTACCAGCTTCTCCCCCTGGACCACATCCAACGAAGAGTGACTCTCATCTTCGATTCCGCAAAGATCTCCAATCGGCTCGACCCATTGACGTTACTTAGAGATGTATCCTCACTCTGTATTCTCTATTCGTATGTATTAAAAGTTCTCCAAAGAATAGGGTATTACACCCATTTTTAAAAAGTGTCGTAATTAGATTATATAGTGCTATTAAACCACAGGAAAAAAACACAATTTTTATTCAATCGATAAGTGCCATAAAAATGCATTTCAATTTAACATTTTCAAATTTCGCGCGTAATTTGTCATAAACGCTGGACGCCATATTGCTCTGTGGTAATGACGTCAGTTCGCTTTGTAAAATGTGAATGACATGATTAAAAGCATACGCTGATCAGTTGACACTTTAGTGTACTTACAAACGGTGTGACGTAATAACATGGCGGCCACTATTTCATGGTTTTGTAGAACAGATTAAAAAAACTGAAAACTTTGAAATAAATTATAAAAAATATTTTATTATTTTATGAACTAAAACTAACATTTTCCGACTGGTTTTTAGATTATATTTTTAGTTTTTTTCTCGTATACAGTAAAATACCCTATTGTTGGGACTTGATAGACCGCAACTTTAAGCCATCGTTCCACACGGCCAAATTTTTATCCCTCTATCACTTGCATAGTTAGCATTCCACCACTTCAGACACTTTCCGCCACACACTACCATTCAGTGGTAGAAAACGTCTTATCGTATTTTTGGTATCAATTTCAATCAATTTGGTACGTGTGCCAGTAGTTTTGACTGCAATTACATTATTTAGTGGCAAACGCGACAATATTGGGGCGGAATTTAAAATAAAGATTCATTTATTAACACCCCTGTTTTAAATCCAAATAGAAACGATAAAATAAAGGTAAATACTAATTGCAATTAGTCTAGTTTTTACAAGTCCAATCACCTAAAATTCTTCGTGTCCAAATGGTATGACATGACCGTCTAGAAACAATATTGTGCACAGCTGTTGTACGAATTTAAACCCTTACCGCCGTTTTCTTTGAAATAACACATCAAACATTACCATTGTAAAAAAAATAATCGTAGTATATTTGATATACTATTTTGGAGACACTTATAGTTCGAACTTGCAATTTTTTGTTATAACATAACTGTGCCAATAATTGGTTGGTGCCAAGAATAGGGCGGATTATCCTATATATATTATGTATTTGAGTTTTACTATAGCAGAGATATATCGACGCGACCCGATTGACACCGTGGCCTCAGAAAACCAGTGTTAAGCACATACTCAACCACTGAGTCTATGAGGTTAGGGGCAGACCAACCAAGACTTGACAACCGATGGAGTGACTACGCCAAACTTGAACCCATTATACACAGGACCTCGCAACCACAAGCGTATCCCAGGACGTCAATCATCATCATATCAAAAAAAATCAGATCAAAATCGGTTCGTCGAAAGTTATGAGGTAACAAACATAAAAAAAATACAGTCGAATTGATACCCACCTCATTTTTTGAAGACGGTTAAATAGTCTTAAAACTGTAGTTGTTACTATTTACTTATAAGCCAAATATCAAAAATCTTCCTAGCCAATTACGGCCACGGCGCGGCGGCGAGTCTCAACGGAGACCAGCCAACTACGCAGGAGATATTATAGTGCACAAGTGTGTGCGCAAACACAGGTGCACTCTCTGTTCCGTCACTCTCATAATCCGCTGGGACGATTAACCGACACGATCTCTAATCAAAAATCTGTTTGTTTTGTTAGCAGGAAACCAGCAATTCTGCGCTGACGGGAACTACCACGAGGCCAGAAAGACAGAGCGTGCCTCCTTGCAAGCCTCGACCACCGGCACCTGGTATGTAATCTACATACAGATTATGAATACGTAGGGTCACCACCCCTTTTCATCCCATGGGTGTCTAACCGACTAAGGGAGAAAAGTACCAGGAAAACAGCACTAAAAAGAGAAGAGAAACGTGATACAAATATATATATAGTCCATTCATATAATTGTGGTTGTTGTTGTGAAATACGAATATATTAATTCATATAAGGAGCCACGCTTCGGCATGAATGGGCCGGCTCGACCGGAGTGATACCACGGTCTCACAGAAAACCGGTGTGAAATAATGCTTGCGCTGTGTTTCACCGAGTGAGTGAGGATACCGGAGGCCCATACCTTAATCCCCCTACCCCTACCTCTCCCCCTCATCCCCAAAAGGCCGGCAACGCACTTGTGACGCTTCTGGTGTTGAGGGTGTCCATGGGCGGCGGTAATCGCTTACCATCAGGCGATACGTCTGCTCGTTTGTCCGCCTATTCCATAAAAAAAGCTGACAAAAATCATACTTACTTGTGGATGTAGCAGGCGGGTCCTTTGATTTTGGGGCGGCTGCCGCACTTGCGACGGCGGAGCGATCAAAGTGACCATATCTAAGTGAACGGACTATACCAACTCAGCGTGGTAAAGTAGGCCTAAATCTCTTTTCTAAAGATCTATTTCCAACTAATAAAGCGTGTTGATCATGATATAATATCATCATGATCAACACCCATTAGCAGTCTACAGTTTAGCGTGGGTGTTCAGTCCTCTCACCAATGGAGCGATCACTTTGTGATACTTGTAATACCTATAGGACCCATGAGTATAAGCATTAACTCGCTACTAGTCCATTGGCGAGAAGAATAAACCACGGCGATTCACCGTGTTCCTAATCTAAACCAAATTCATCAAGCACTTACTGGAGTGTGTGGCTTCCTTCTTCTCGGCGTTCCAAGAGATCTCTTGGGTAGTTCCTCTCTGCTTTGTCTTGGTACGTTCACACAAACATGCTCCAAAGTGCTGTATATCTTTCAAGGTATTCGAATTACAACAAACTCGTATCAGCTATCACGGATATTCGAATTACAACTCACTCGCTTCAGCTATCGCGGAACGCGCCTACAAAACTCGCGAGTTCAACCAGACGGTTCTCAAAACAACAATCGTCGACCGTTCACAACACGCGTCTTTTTCGTACTCACTTAACCTCAACGTCAAAACGTCAAACAAAAAAAAGTGACAATCAAAATGTTGCCATTATAATGACGTTCGAAATCCAACAGTGGGAAAGCCATGCACAAATAGGCCAGCTTGAATGGACACCACAGCGTAATAGAAAACCGCTGTTAAGAAATTTGGGTACCGAAGCTCTAAACTAATTGTTGGGGAAGGATTTAAGTGACTCTAAAGTTACAGGTGTGTCCATGGGTATCGGTAGTCACTTACTATCAGGTGACGGGTGCCTGTCTGCTCGTTAGTTCCTAGTACTATATATTATGTGTATTGGCAGGTGGTGGTCCGACCCTGGCGCGACTGCGAGTGGTGACAGCGCCCCCCACGTGCGTGCAGGAGCTGGCCTCCGCCTCCCCCGCCACGACAGGTAGTTGTACCTTGGACCCATTTGATTGTTCCAGTGCCATGATTAACTCCACCTCACCATGACTAGAGATACACTTCTACCAAAACCAACAACTTTATTATTACTGAACCCCGGCGCAGCTAGTCTGAAAAAAGTAACCTAAGTTACTCCTTATATCATCAGCTACCTATTAGTGATAGTCCCGTCAAAATCGTTCCAGCCGTTCCAGAGATTAGCCGCAACAAACAGACTGACAGACAGACAAAAATTGTAAAATATGTTATTTTGGTATATGTACCGTGTATACATACATATGCGTTTATTAAAAAGCGGTTATTTTAATATTACAAACAGACACTCCAATTTTATTTATTTGTATAGATTATATTTCGGGTGAGCTGCTAGGTCTTCTTTTAGAAAAATATTTTTAGTAGTACATATCTTTAGTAATTGTCGGTAACAACTTAACATCAATCGTAACCGGTACCGTACAGACCCTGTAACCGATAAATTACCGGTTACCGATAAGGTTTCGTTAGTTTATCTGGCAGATAATTGAACGTATTTTCCATATAAATAGTGTCAAACAATCTGACAGATAAGCTATCCGGTCTTATCTGTTACCGGTATTCGCTGGTTAATCAGCGATCTGGTTACCATAGTAAAGGCTCCGCCTAGTTTGGGACCAGACAACGATCTCAGAGGGTCTCATAACGCTTAGGACGAAGGTCCTGGCTCTCATCAAAGATCTTCAAGCTCATACAGGAGTATAAAGGCGCATCTCCAACGAAATTTGACATCACAAAAAAAGGTTGACAACAAGAAAGTTGCCAGCTTTAGTTCGGTGGAGACGCGGTTTTACAGAAACTTTTATCACAACACGTGTTGACAACACAAAAGTTGTCAACTTTTGTTCTTTGGAGAGTCGGCTTAACACCTGTTTTGAACAGTTTTTTTTATGAATCCAGGTGATGCTGTGAGCCCCAGGATAGTCGCTGACGTGGACAGCGTACACTCAGACACACATTTCAAACGCGGTAAGATATGTGATTCTGAGTAAGTTCATAAATTATTAATGAGTCATCAATAATTTAACCATCAATATTAGGTATCCGGTCGCCAGCTGTTTTCTACTGAGCTAATTGTTAAGATTCAAATCATCCTGTGTCGCGGGGGACTTTACAAATATACATGGAACGGACACAAAGAACACCCAGACTCAGAACAATAATTTGTGGATCACAAAAAGCGTTATCCCATGTGGAATTTGAACCCACAACACTTGGCGCAGTAGACACCGGCGTGGCGATCGCCTAAACCTCTAGGCCAACCGTGCAGTCACATGGTGACGCAGTGAGTGAATTTAAAATACAGAGTGTCACTGCCCTTATTCACCCCGTGGGTGTCGTAAGAGCTGACTTAGGGGCTAACTACCAGGACAACAGCACTGCAAAGAGAAGGAACACTAGACACAAACTATACCAAGCCGAGGTCTCGGGTTCGATTCCCGGGTTGGACCAAATGTTTGTATGATCTGCAAATATTTGTTTCGGAGTTTGGGTGTTGTCTATGTATAATATGTATGTATTTACAAAAAAATAATATATATGTATTTATATCAGTTGTCTAGTACCCATAACACAAGCTCTGCTTAGTTTGGGACTAGATGGCGTTGTGTGTTACATGTCCGAAATATTTATTAATTAATTTACATAAATTATAGTCGTGTGTTTGTATGTATGTGTCAGGTGGCAGGAGAGGAGGTCGCGCCCGAGCTGACCAGAGCTACACGCAGTTCGCAGTCATGGATGACGAGAACGTCTCTGCCTTGCAACAGGTGACTGACCGTGTGTTGACTGATCACCCATCATTTAATATGCTTTCTTCCAACATAATGTCCAAATAGATAAAAATAATTAATGAAGCGTTGTGCATCTAGTATCAACATTTTGACTCTATTGTTGCAGCGTTTTCTGAGTTTTTGAAGTTCATACAAACCAACATAAAATTACTATACATATAAAGAAAAATAATTCAATTTTTCTTTGTCGTGTGAAAACATTTTTTATATTAAATACCATTTTTAAATACAGAAGTAGGATATTCTAATTGTGATTTGAAAACCGACATTTGAATTAATAGCTTTAAATGTAAAGAGAGGGTGTAGTATATCCATATACATTGTCGGCTCTAAGATGCACGTGCCCGCTCACCTCCGTCGCTCACTGAACTGTGTCACGACCACACGAGCACTACAGATAACATAATGTTTCCTTCTCATTCATTCACAGATAGAACAATGAGTGAGTGAACGAATGAATGCGTTACCAAGTAATACTACAGAGGGTTTGATGTAATCTTTTCCTCGCGTGTTTTATTTCACTATGTCTAATTATTTTGCCATCTATTCTGGCTCTATTTCTCTTGCCCGTTTGAGGTCTCGGGTTCGATTCCCACGTGTCCGACCTATTTTGGGTACGACACACAGTTTGGGTGTTTTTATAAGGATTACATGTATATATTTATGTACTAATAAAAAGTGTACACTCATTCTCTCACTCTAATGTAGCTGTCGTATTACAAGGTCTGCTTTAGTTTGAATCTAGATGGCGTCGTCTGATGTCCTAACCATAAAAAAAAACATAGTAACTGTTTTTAATGCCATTTAGAAGCCCGACTGGATTTGGACCACCTCAGAACAACGAATAAAACATATCCTTGTATTGTTTCAGGTGACGAAAGGCGGTGCCCTAACTCTAGTGTCTCTTTGGAAGTCTCAGTTCGATGACTCAGAGGAGACCACAGATAACGAATGGAAACAGGAGCAGTTGCAGGTGAGTGTCTTGTGTATAGCATGGAGTATAGAGGTAAGGAGTACAATCTCTGATGGGCTCTTAAGGGGAAAATTGTACGTCAAACATGACTAAATAATAGTTCGAGAACTGACCACAGAGGCGTTAGAGTGAGACCAGAGAGTGATATCGTTTTTTTTTTTTTTTTAATTAAATTGTGGTTTAAAAATTAAAAACTTTGCGTAGTATCCTGTTCGGCAAACATAAACAAATAATAGTTCATTTGATTATCTTTTCTAACTCTTTAAAATTTACACTCGTTGCACAGTGGCGTCACCTAATTAGTGCATTTTGGCGGACACTTTTTTAACATAGAGATTGTACTCCTTATCTCAACACTCCATAGTGTAAAGTATAGTTACTTGGTCACATATTAGCATCCGGAGAGAGTTTTAAAGAGGATGCAATTGTTAAAGGTTTATATAAAGGAGTTAGCATTGGGGGATCATAGTGTTGACGATAGGAATAAAAGAAAGATAGTTTCTTAGCAATTGACTGTATTATTCCAAAAATACAAAATATGGCACTTCCATTGCGTGATTCAGGATTAGTAGTGTTGTGTAGTACGTCACTCCGTAGTTCAGTGTATCTTCGGTAGATGGCGCTGTAGTGTGTTTTCCTGTTGCGCTGTATGTGGAAGTCGCCACAAGATCATTGATATTTTATAAGACAATTATATTATGATTTCTGCACTTGTTTTAGAATGCATTATGTACAATATTTATTTCCATAAATCAAATTAAAATTAAAGTGTTGTAACACCAAGACCTGTCAGGCGGTTCACAAGTCGCAACCCTAGACCTTACAAAGAGGCGGGTTCGAACCTTGCAGTCCCCTAGACCTGAACAGGGGGTGCTACCCACCAGCTGACCCAGTCAGTAGAAAGAAGCATGATTACCCAGGGCGCCTTTATAGAATAATACTTAATTTAAAACAAAAGAGAATACTACATAATAAAATTAAAGAGATAGATGTGTGTGTGTGTGGATGTCCTTAGGATCTCTTCAAAGAAACCACATTCAGCATAAACACAGTATATATTTCGAACTAAAATAATAAATGAAATTTACAGTTTCTTAATATTAAAACACAATCCTTATCAAACAAATTATAGTGGGTAGTGACATTATTTAATACAAAATAGAGTAACAAAGATGGTCTATCTTGATACACTTTACATCTATCAGGCTTCTTGGTCTTCAGGTCTTCTACTCAAGCCCAGGATAGCTCGAGTGTTTAACCTTTGGATGACTGATGACTAAATAAAAAAATTAAATATCGTGACCCTCCGCAGGCACGGAAGTTGGCTTGATAACTGGTCAGGCCATCCTCCGCATGCCAGCAGACACATCAGAGGCTCCCTGAAGTTGGGGAGCCACGCCTTGCAGGACAGGAATATCTAAAAAAAAAACTTCGCTCTACACCCGAGCTGAAACGGTGGTGTGGCATCTTAACGGTGATACCATTCACCCGTATCTTTGAGCCCATAATGCGGGCTCTGGCTACACTACATAATTGACACAAATTAAATACAGACAGTTACACTACTCCTGTTGAGTTCTAAGCAGAAAAAAGACCTCGAGACTCCAAAGGTAGTAGAGCCACGCTGATTTCAGCACGCATGGGCCGGCTCGACCGGGGCGGTACTACCCTCGCACAGAAAATCAACGTAAAATGACCACGTTCGTGCTGTCGTGTTTCGTTGGTGAGTGCGAGACCGGAGGCCCAAATAGTCTAGTCAACAAGTAGTCGCCATACTGCATTGTCTGCATTCGCAGTGAGTATGGCGACCAATACTTTTGGATTTTGCTTATGCTTTCCATCAGGCAGAGTAGAGTCATTTTGGCGGTCCAAACATAAAAAAAAAAAAAAAAAAACATCTCCTTAAATACATCTTCTCATCGATTGTTCTAGAATTACCCACTATGATTTCTATATGCCAGCTTATTTGTCATTGACACATACGTTCACAAACATCTACTTCCAATTAAAGTATTCCTAAACGTAACATACAGTATATTAATTTAACTCTTAAAATTACGCCCTCTCTCGCACAATCAGCGAACAAGTAATTAAATCAATATACTGGATGGACTGGATCGACATAAAAATAAAAAAAATAACGAGTCTAACAGAGGGCGCTGTATACAAATCTGTATTATTATTTATATTTTCTAAAAAAAAAGTGTTACAGTGTCCTTTTCATCACTATTTTCTTAACGCGAACGACGTACACCTGATATGCTCAGCACTTGGCTATGTGTGTAATACAGTCTCCGGAGCACCGCGCCGCTGGCGCTGGTGGTGGTGGTGGTGGGGCTGGGGCTCGCGCCACCAGCGCGGTGTCGTCGTGCAGCCACGGCGCTCGCACGCAGCTGCACACCACGCACTCCACCACGCACCACACGCAGCACACGCAGCACACGGTGCAGCAGGCGCCAGAGCACAGCCCGCACTCCGCGCCCTCCGCCCACACGCACCACTCGCGCCACCTCGCCCACCTCGCGCACCACGCCCACCACGCCCACCAGCCTGCCGCCAACGTGAGTCTACTCCACCACTTTTTAGGGTCCCTTCACACGGACCGGCTCGGAGACCATCGGCCCGCTTTCTTCTTTTCACACGGACCGGATCGTATGCGTTTGGAATTGACGGGAGCGGAGCCGCCAACCATTTCACACGGACCAGCTGGAAGAGCACGCAATCGGAGCCCACCGACTCCTCTTATCCGGCTAGCATTCTGAATGACAAAATAAGTGCACATGCAAAAATAAACCTTACTACAAATCCTCAAAAGTCTGTTTCCAACGTGATAAAAAATCTACTCTTCTCTCCGAGCCAGTCTGTGTGAACGGACCCTTATACACCATTCTCACAAGTATAGTCCATTCGCTTAGATACGGTAACGTTGATCGCGCCGCCGTCAAAAGGGTTCACCTGCGGTGTACACCCACAAGCGAGTATGATTTGTCAGTTTACACCGTTGTATGAATTAATATATTTGTACTTCACGACAATAACAGAAATTGTGTGCGAATGCACCGACACTATCTAAACGATTGGACTATACATTTTTATTCTAATAGTAATTTACATATATAAATAAAATTGAAGTGTCTGTTTGACTTCGCCCCGCGGCGTCGCCCGTGATACGATAACCGCGTGTGACACCCCGGGACTCAACTAGTCTGTAATATAACTACAGATTTCAATGAGTATATCATAGAGAATAGAAACATATCAATGAGTATCATGACCACAACTATTGAATTCTTCAGCTTAATACAAAAAACTCTAAACCTTTCATTATATCATATAAATGATACATAAATTCATATCATTTCTTTTATTTTCAGGCACACCAGTCTCAACCACAACAGCACACAGGAAAAGTGTCTCCCCTAGCTCCAGTCCCGGCGCCCCCGGCCCCGGCCCTCGCCCCGGCCTCCGCCCCCCGGGCCGCGCGCCAGCTGTCGGAGCCCGCCCGGCGTGCTGGGGCGCAGCCCCGCCGCAAGCAGACCTGCCTCTACATCCCCGGCATCGACGCCTTCCCCAAGCTGCAGCCCAGCCTGCCCAGGTGTTGGTCGCTGCCCGCTATCGGTGAGTTCACGAATCTCTATAGCGCTAAATATCGTCAAACTGCACGGTTGCCGTAGTATGGGTTCGATTCTCACATAAGGCAATACCTTTTTTAACCGACTTCAAAAAAGCAGGAGGTTCTCAATTCGAGTGTTTTTCTTATGTTTGTTACATAACAAGATTTCCAGTTTGCAGCCTCAGTTGTTAGGTTCTGTGTTAAGAAATCAATCAACAGACAAAACTATTTGTAACCGCCCCTCCAGGGTCCCGCGTCCGCTCCCTGCGCGCTCCCCTGCTGCAGCAGGCGTCGTTCGACGCCAGCGACGGCTCGGCGCTCCGCTACCGCCTCGACGTCATGCGCGGGGTGGCCGCCCGCCACGACGCCTCGCCGCCGCCGCCCCTGCACCGGGCCGCCAGCTTGCCGGTACGTGCCACACTTACACCCACCACTCTCACCGTGAGAGAGCCGCGGCACGCATGGCCCGGACTCACAGGAAACCGGTGTGAAACAGCCACAGCGCTGTGCTTCACCGAGTGACTGAGGATACCGGAGAAATCCCCTTCCCTATCCCACGAAAGCCGGCAACGCACTTGTGACGCCTGTGGTGTTGCGGGTGTCCATGGGCGGCGGTGATCGCTCACCATCAGGTGATACGTCTGCTCTTTTGCCACCTATTCCATAAAAAAAAACAGCAACGGGGAACACTGAACCTGCTACAATTTTTTTTTATAGGATATTGAAGAAACGGGCAGACGTATCGCTTGATGGTAAGTGATTACCGCCGCCCATGGACACCCAACACCAGAGGTGTCACAAGTGCCAGCCTTTTTAGAAGGAGTACGCTCATTTCTTAAAGGTTAGGATAGACTACATGGATGGCAACGTGGTTTAGTCGAAGGATTCGATCCCGATATGGGACAGTATTTAGTGTGATCCACATTGTTTGTTGTTCTGAGTCTGGGTGTTCTTTGTGTCTGTTTCATGTCAGTTTGTGGAGATCCCCGCGACACAGGATAAGTTCCTAGTACAGGAGTTGTGAAAAGACAAACATCTGTAAATTGATATTAATACTCAAAATATTGAACTCACTACCACCGCACGTGTTCCCATCCCATTATAATCCCGGGTCCTTTAAGCGGGGCGTGAAAAAGTATCTCACTAGGCTGCCATAGTGTGGGTCACTATGCTGCTCTGTCCACGTTCACGTTGAGGATAGTGACCACCACTTTTGGATTCTACTTATGCTTTCCATCGGGCAGAGTAGTCATTTTGGTAGCTTGAACATTAAAAAAAATAAAAAAACCGCCTCTGCAATATTAACAAAACTGCTGATGTGCATACCTATATCTACATAAACAAATAAAATTTAAGTGTCTGTTTGCAATTTCAAATTAATAACTTTTCACTAAATGCAAGTGAAAATATATACGATACTTCATTAACAGGGCAATTTGTTTTTTTTTTCTGTGAATATAAACTAACGAATGATGGCAAACGTTTGACGGGTTAATATGTACAAATGTATGTATATATGTCCAGAGTGTATCGAGTTCGTCGAGCAGCGCCCCCCGCAAGCGCGAGCCGGCGCCCCCCGCCCCCTCCACCCCTCCCGCACCCGGGGAGGCGCCGGGACAACTGGAGGTGCGCGCTGAACCTGAAGGTCCCACCGTCTCCAGCAGGCTGGAGATCGTCGTCAGGCCTCCAGACTCCACTTCGCCAGGACACTCCGGTAATTATAACTTGAAGATGTTTTTTCACATGTGTTTGAATAATAATTATCTATCTGAATAATGGGGTAAATGACACCTTAGTCAAATTAGTTACTTTTTATCATCTGTCAAAACGATCACTGTTTAATCCGTCCAGCAGTACTGGTTCCTTCTCGAGGGTCAAGAACCTGGTGCTATCGCCTTAGGGCCCATGAGTAAGACTAATTACACCTCGCAGGCCGTTCACTGCTGAACAGATGTCAACTTAGAGGCGATTCGCCCCTTGTTCCTAACTGACAATTATATGAAGAAACTACTTACGGATTGTGTTCTGGTGGTCTGTTCGCTGCGCAGTGACGAGAGGTACCTCTTTTGATACCACGCAGATCACGTCACACACCACACAATTGCATCACTTCGAGTATCGCGACAAGTCTCAATCCTAACCTAACTTTGTACATTCTACTTTTCTGGTTCAGTCTTTCCTGCTATGGAACGCGCTCCCTCTCGGGATCAGGATGGCAAAATCTCGGCAGAGTTTTAAATATCAGCTGCGGAAACATTTTATAGACACGCTGTCGGATCCACCACAATCTTAGCCTCTCCCCTTCAAAATTTTAGAGTATGTAGTTATATTTATGTTTATGTATATATAAACATATATGTATTTGTGTTATATAGCAGTAGTTTATAGTATATAGTAGTAGTATCAATATTTTATATTATATTCTGTACATATAAGCAATATTTAATAAATACATTCTTTTTAGCATATCATTTAGAATTTTCGTGCATCTACCATATTTAGCTCGGCATCGCCCTAAGGTTGACTGGCAGAAAATGCCTACGGCATTAAGTCCGCCTTTGCAACATCTGTGTATAAAGCTTAAATAAAATAAATAAATAACCTCTTACATTAAAGTTTTACAATCAAACATTGTTCGAACGATTGTCACCCGCTTCCGAAGCGAGGAATTCACAATTTGCAAGTAAGACGGCCCTAACCGAATTATACAACTGCCGCCCGACGGCTTTGAACAATTTATTTAGCCGGTCAAATCACGATGGCGCTATATCTTCATCAAGCTAAATACAACAAATTAAACCACAACACTAATCGACTTTTCTACAAAAACAGCTCCGACTGTCTATTTACGAGGCGATCCGCGCCATTTCATTCGTAATAACAATATTTCCAAATATATTCGACTGTCCTAGCCCGAAATCTAAGCAACAGTAACATGACATTTCAAAGACAATCACCTCACAAAATGTCACCATAAATTACATTTCCCTTAGAGCACACATTATACTACAGAGGCATCTGAACGGGCGAAACGCGTACTTGGGATCGAACAATCACTTTGTATGTAAAATGTACTAAATACAAACTTGTGTCGTCACGACACTGTTTTAAACCACTCAATTGAGTAATATATTTCAATGTTTATTTGATGAAAATTTGTAATAGAAAAGAAAAGCTGTAATAATTACATTTTCCGAGATGTTTTGTAGTATTTGTTTTAAGGAAGGAGACATCGGTATTTAATTAAGATACAGTCAACTACCCTGTTGTCTATGACGACTGACATAAATTTACTCTCTGTATAATATAATTGCTGCATATAACATTAATTTGAATATCTTTTGTCGGCAGTCCTCATGACTGCTTTCAGTTTTTTGTAGACCTAAACCTTTTGCGAGAATTACTTCCAGTCATAGTAATTTTGAATCATGGTGACCAATGATGGTGATTTTCTTCCATCCTTACTATACAACTACAGTGACAAGTACAAAATCTATTGCACTAAATAATAAGGTGTTAGCTACAAGATGTTGTGTATTACAAGTGACCAGCGGTATTTTCCACAGTAAAGATCCAGTCGGTGGTGAGCGGGGAGGTGAGGGTCAACCACGACGACGCCTCCATATACTACGACGCCACGGAACACCACCGGGACAAGAGGTACACATTTCCCCCACCCTCCCTCCTTCTTCATTCTACTTCCATCTATTTTCTGACAAACTCTCAGACGGATACTGCCTATCACAAACTAACTGTGAAACAGCGCATGCGCTGTGATTCGCCGAGTGAATGAGGACACCGGAGGCCCGTACCCCAACCCCTACCCATCCCTCAAAGGCCGGCAAACAGGTGATACGTCTGCTCGTTTGCCCTCCATTACATAAAAAAACCCCTACTCTTCATCTCACTTTAACCCTAGCTAGATTTAGACTCACTCTGTTCTTAACTCTTCAGAAGTATACTGGCTACTACAATCTCCATCCCATTCAATACAATACTCTCTCTTCGTTATCCACTGCTCCCCAGCATTTTGGATCCAACCTAAACCCCCTTTTCACAGATCCTCTTATTTTTACTCATTTTCCCCTACTACTTTTGTATACCATGATAGGTCTTGCCATCTTAAAAAAACAATTTTAAATGGACAAGTTTTAAATCAGTATCATGAGATGTGTTTTGACTAACACCTCACCCATTATGACGCTTCATCGGTTTCCTGTTACACGCTTCCGTTATTTTATAATAAAATTATCCCCTATCAGAAACCAGGAATACGAGAGGCAGGACAAAAACTGCCACAAGTCCAAATTATATTCCAATGAATACATATACCTATTTCAAGAACCTGTCCCCCTCAGGTCTTCAACTCGGAGTGGGGAGAAGAGCCAAAGTCCAGCCGTGGAAAGGACAAGACTAGACGCTATACCTGACAGGTGAGTTGTAACTCTATGTACATTTATAAATTGCACTGTCTGCAAATCAATGGAATGCACGGTTGTCCCGGTGGTTTAAGCGCTCGCCACACCGCTTTCTACTTCGCCAAGCATAGTGGGTTCAAATTCCATATGGGACAACACTTTGGGTGATCCACAAATTGTTGTTCTGAGTCTGGGTCACGCGACACAGGATGTATGTGGCTAATGCGGGAGTGGTCTTTTAAAAAAAAACGAAATAAACGGTCTTCGGTTCAATTCTCGTTTACTGCACGGCAACTTAGTCTCAAGTATAACGCCAACGTTTGAGGATACCCCTCTCCCTCTCCCCAGGATCAAGAGAAAAATAAGAGTTATTATTCTCCGGAAATATTCTTAGGACTTAGTTTCATCATCATCTCAGCCTAAAGACCTCCACTTCTGGGATATGGGCCTCCCCCAAGCTTCTGCACAACAACCAGTCCTGTGCTGCCCGCATCCAGCGGCTTCCTGTGACCTTCGCCAGGTCGTTGGACCACCTTGTGGAGGCCTACCAACGCCTCCTGCCGACGCTCTAGCTGGATCCGACGATTGACCTCCTTTTCGAAATTGGACTTACTTAATAATTATTATTTTGAATATTTAACACACAACGCCATCTTGTCCCTAACTAAGCAGAGCTTGTATTATGGTTACTAGACAACTGATATAAATACATAGGTATATACTTTTTTTTTTGTAAATACATATTATACATAGAAAACACTCAAACTCCGAAACAAATGTTTGCACATCATACAAACATTTGGTCCGACCCGAGTATCGAACCCAAGATCTCAAGCACAGCAATCGTATACGCTACCACTGCGCCACAGAGGCAGTCAAGTTTCTCCCGGACATACTTTAAGTCCAGTTAATATTTCTGTATTTGATATAGAGTATGGCAACGTGTTTATCTTCAAAGTGTTTTGTCCTCAGACCAACGATGATATTCAGGAAGGAGATGGTCAGCGCGGCCGGAGACAGCTCACAGAGTTTACGAGACGTGAGTACATTAACATTAGCTTGGGTGAGATAGGTAGTAGTCCGGGATCCCCGGAACTAATTTTACAAGTTATTACTAATTTCGATTGTGGTAGCTAACAGGGGTAGCAGGGACAAAAAACTAGCCAATGACACTTAACAATTTAGGCGCTAACGATTGTACAAAGAAAAACGCTTGCAACTTGGCTAGGGCCCCGGTAGTTAGTTTGGGATAAAATATAACAGTTTAAAAACTATTTTAGGGCCCCCAGACACAACTGCGATTTCGCAACGCATCGCAGATATCTGCGAGCTCGCGTGAACGCAACGCAAGAAATTCTCGCCGTATCGCATCGCAGTTATGTGTGGGAGCCCTTAATCATTTCTATTTCTGATTTTGAACAAACTATATTGAGGTTTCGTATTACGTAAGAATAAGTTTGTATAACTGTGTGTGGTGTTTGTGTCAGCGGTCTACGGGCAGTGCGAGCACGTCCCGCATCCCCGTGGCGTGTGGCGCGGAGCAGCGCCTGGCCAAGTGCGCCTCCTGGAGCGGGGACGGGCCCCTCGCGCCCTGCGTGCAGGACCTCACGCCCGGTACGTCACGCACTCCCACCACCCCGCCTCCCCACCTCCCCACCTCCCACCACACCACGCCTGCCGTCCACACTTGACACCTAACTGACAGCTATGGCGTGTGGCGCGGAGCAGCGCCTGGCCAAGTGCGCCTCCTGGAGCGGGGACGGGCCCCTCGCGCCCTGCGTGCAGGACCTCACGCCCGGTACGTCACGCACTCCCACCACCCCGCCTCCCCACCTCCCCACCTCCCACCACACCACGCCTGCCGTCCACACTTGACACCTAACTGACAGCTATGGCGTGTGGCGCGGAGCAGCGCCTGGCCAAGTGCGCCTCCTGGAGCGGGGACGGGCCCCTCGCGCCCTGCGTGCAGGACCTCACGCCCGGTACGTCACGCACTCCCACCACCCCGCCTCCCCACCTCCCCACCTCCCACCACACCACGCCTGCCGTCCACACTTGACACCTAACTGACAGCTATGGCGTGTGGCGCGGAGCAGCGCCTGGCCAAGTGCGCCTCCTGGAGCGGGGACGGGCCCCTCGCGCCCTGCGTGCAGGACCTCACGCCCGGTACGTCACGCACTCCCACCACCCCGCCTCCCCACCTCCCCACCTCCCACCACACCACGCCTGCCGTCCACACTTGACACCTAACTGACAGCTATGGCGTGTGGCGCGGAGCAGCGCCTGGCCAAGTGCGCCTCCTGGAGCGGGGACGGGCCCCTCGCGCCCTGCGTGCAGGACCTCACGCCCGGTACGTCACGCACTCCCACCACCCCGCCTCCCCACCTCCCCACCTCCCACCACACCACGCCTGCCGTCCACACTTGACACCTAACTGACAGCTATGGCGTGTGGCGCGGAGCAGCGCCTGGCCAAGTGCGCCTCCTGGAGCGGGGACGGGCCCCTCGCGCCCTGCGTGCAGGACCTCACGCCCGGTACGTCACGCACTCCCACCACCCCGCCTCCCCACCTCCCCACCTCCCACCACACCACGCCTGCCGTCCACACTTGACACCTAACTGACAGCTATGGCGTGTGGCGCGGAGCAGCGCCTGGCCAAGTGCGCCTCCTGGAGCGGGGACGGGCCCCTCGCGCCCTGCGTGCAGGACCTCACGCCCGGTACGTCACGCACTCCCACCACCCCGCCTCCCCACCTCCCCACCTCCCACCACACCACGCCTGCCGTCCACACTTGACACCTAACTGACAGCTATGGCGTGTGGCGCGGAGCAGCGCCTGGCCAAGTGCGCCTCCTGGAGCGGGGACGGGCCCCTCGCGCCCTGCGTGCAGGACCTCACGCCCGGTACGTCACGCACTCCCACCACCCCGCCTCCCCACCTCCCCACCTCCCACCACACCACGCCTGCCGTCCACACTTGACACCTAACTGACAGTCAATTGACATCTACACACAACTATTACACTTCACACACAACGCACTTGGGACGCCCCTTTTTTTTTTTTGTGCGGAAATCCCCTCGGATACCACCGGCTGGTGGTTATGTCGGACTCTAACCGACTAAAAACCACACACCATCTCGGGTACTAGAAGCCGGGGAACCAGGTGCACCCTCGAAAGGAAAATCCCTGGAACCCTGACGTACCTCAGACCACCCACTATTTGTAGGTGGCCCCCTCCTGTGTAGGAACCCTAACACTTCTATTCGGAATAAGGCGCGAGCACGTTATATAGCTCGCGCCACCTATAGGTGGGTGTCCATGGGCGGCGGTAATCGCTTACCATCAGGCGATACGTCTGTTCGTTTGCCTAGGAAGGCAAACGAACAGACGTATCGCCTATATTACATCGCTTACATAAAAAAAAAAAATTACACATATCGCAGTCTTCATAAATTTGTAATTACTACTTGATTTGCGTCGATAAACTTTATTATTTAAAAATGTAGATTTATGATATCTATGGGATGGAAAAACCAGTTGTTCTTCTCTACCTTATATTAGTACATCCCCTGATGGAAATCGACAAGCTGACAAGAATCTCCACCTGTTTTGAGATCTGGTCCGACAATGTCTTCGGACCTCTGCCTTTAGGAATACAAAGATACTGTCAAAAAGTTTATAAATTTTATCACAGTATTGTAGATAGCCGTAATACATGTAAAAAATCTGTGGTTTCAATGAAAATATTTTGATATCTGATCGTATAGCGTTACGGAGACGTCGACAAAACGCCAACGACAAATACGCAGTGGACCCTACCCGGGAACTGAACTTGCGGTTCGCGAGACCTCGGCATCGCCAACCGGTACACCATCACTCCAGGTAAATTAAAATACTGACAATTTAAGTCTTAGAGCTCGTGTCTTAATCTGAAAGACTTACGCATTATTAGATTTTGCCCGCGGTTCGCGATTAATGGTATTTATTTTGTCTTTCCGGTTCAGTATTATTAACTTCAGAAACTTTGTTAAGAATTCATTTCTAAAGACCTTGTTTGCTGGTGCCAGGACTGTATTAAGATTATATTATTGTATATAGTTAACAAGAAATCATTTTATGGATAATAAAAAGTAGTGGACCCAATATGCTACCCTGTGGGACACCACTTATTGTTCTCATATCTGATCTAGCTGATACCGATTTTGGCTTAATACATATTTTTGAAATTTAACTATACTCTGTCCATTACTTTATTTTCTTTTTGACATTTCAAGAAATTTTGAAATTAGTGACGCCCTCACTCATTACCGATTCGATTTGAAACGAATAGCGATTTTATTTATGAAGAACTTTCAATCGTTTTAATTAAATATTTTTTGTTGAAATATTAATTATGCCTTCATTAGTTTTTTATATTATGTAAGAAATAAACAAAAATATAAATAATAAATCAGTAAATTAGATGAATGAACAGAGTTATTGTTCTTTACTCTTGGTTTGATCCTAAATTCCAAGATTTCGACTTAATTCCTTGCAAAAATTCAATCTTGGAGTCATAGATACAATTTTTATTTCCTTTTTTTATTAAATTTACAGAAAAAATACTTACATGAAGTCAAATTATTTTTATCATATGATCGATTTGTCGTATTTCAAGTACTGTTTTATAGTCTGTGGTTGTTTGTTATGCACAGACCACTTCACTAAAGTACCGTCACCGTCAATAAAGTACGACATTACTGTAGTACATAATTCCGAAAAAAAAAATGGTAATTTATAGGCGTGAGCTGTCAAAAAGAAAATAAGTAATGGACAGAGTATAATTTTTTTTTTTATAGATAGCCATGGTTTATTATGAAATATAAGATTGTCATGTTCAACTCAATCGAAAGCTTTTGATATATCTATAAACATAACAATTGCCGTTCGCCTTACTCAATATTCATAAGATTATGTATAGTAAGTCGTGTGTGTATATTTTGTTTCACTTGAAACTGTTAGTTGTAAATAGCTAGTAAGGGTTGATTTATAATTGTAATACAGTCGGAGTGGGTCCCGCGGCGTGCCGGCGCTGCTGATGTCCTCTCCGCCCGCGTCGGGCGGCTCGTCTTCGTCAGGCTCCCCGCCGCCGGGACTCGGGGGCCCTGGCGCGGGGTCGGGGCCCGGGGGCCCTGGCGCGGGGTCGGGGCCCGGGGGCTCCGCGTCGCCGCCCGTGGCCCCGCCGTCCCCCGCGCCGGCGCACAACGCGGCCCGGGCGCGGCGCTTCCGGCCGCTGTCCATCGCGCCCTAGCGCGCCTCCCGACTCCTCCGACCCTCGGCGACACCGCCCTGTGGGCTCTTCGAAACCTTTTCTGGTTCACTTAAGGATGTTAATAGCTTAATAATATTGATAGGGCCGCGGATGCAGAGTCGACTGGATGTGGCCGTCACGCATTTAAATTAAAATTACATTGATTTTTATAATAGTAAAACGTTTTTTATTAATAAATTCTGATAGTGTATCTATCGATGGAAATTAAAATAAAAAAGCGACTAAAATATTATTTACCAAAAATATTTTTACTTAAATTTAAATATCCCTATTTTTTATTTATGGAATTTCAATTTAATACAAAATAAAAAAACTATTTCCAAAAGGAGTTTATATTTATTTCATTTTGCTACGCTCTTCTGAGCAATCTTAATGCATTTAAAGTTACAATAAGTAAAATAATGTTTGATATTTCGTATGTACTGTCCTATGTATGTTATATTCTATATAATAATAGATTTAAATTTCCACAATATACATTCAACTGTTGAAAAAACTCAAAAATGACCAAAAAAAAATTTACACTGAAAGATAACGCATCCAGTCGACTCTCCACATCCGTGCAATTCAGAAGATATCATATTTTGCACCTTAACTCAATGTGTTTAAGGTACATAATTAAATGATAATGTTATAGATCTCTTGTTAGATAGGTATTTGCCTTTTCAAACTATTAAACGGCTTTTAGGTGCCTCTTTGAGTCCGAGACTAAACACGGGTTGACTTTTAAAAAAAACATTAAAAATTCTTCAAACTAAAGACCCTGTACTTGCCTTTGATTCCGCTCTCCCACAAATTAGGAGGGGGGTTAAACCTCCGGATACAAAATATTGACATATCGACTTTAGATAAAATAATGGACGTATCGGTTATCGATAAAAGCTATTATATGGCATATCGATATAGGTACTTCCCTCAGTTCGATAAACTATTGCTTAGAAAATAACAAGTGAAGTCTGCCCGTGATTACGTCCCGTGGCTCGTAGTCAGCTTCAAAAGAGGCGGCTGCGTTGAATGCTGAGCCGATTTTGATGCTATTCTATAGGTTATACAGGGAGAGAATGTGTTGAACATGTTGCTTCTTTTGTGTTATATAATTTTATTGACGATAGAAGCTTTTGATGCTACGTGATTATAAGTTAAGCCCATTTCAGAAATCCCTTAGAAAAGAGGTTATGGTCCACGATGTCATGCTGCCCAGACGGAATGATAATATCTAAAGTATCAAGAATTATGTACATTTCTGTTAAATAAACATTCTTGTGACACGATTTTTATTGAACGGAAATTATTAACAAGCATTATTAAAATCTATACGTTTAGGAGTTGTGATACACAAATGTATACAAAAATCATTTAAATTATGGGTTTAAAGAGGGTTTCAAACCCAGACGTACTAAAAAAAATGACAATCACGTAATTATATAACTTGACACATCTCACACATGGGCGTCTGATCTCACACTACACAGAGCTTGTACTGTGTACACATGTGTATTAAAGATAAAAAATATTCATTCTGGTTAGAAATTGAACCGTGGATTAGGATTGAGGGTCTAACCATTAGTCCAGGGTGTATTTTTAAACATCTACCGTCAATAAAATTATATAAATAATCTTTAATTTTCTAGTTTTAATGGTGTCAAAGACTTCGGAGCTCATTAAATTTATTTATAATTTAAATTATTTACCTGCTTTTTGTTAAAAAAAAACTTGCTTTAGAATTGAGAATATTATTTTGTAAATATTGACATATTTTTTTTCTATTTAAAAAAAAATATTATAATGGTGCGTTACTTGTAGAACGCTGTAGTGTGGTGTGATAAATCGGCGATATAAAATCGATTATTGATACATCGAATAATTCGAGTGTACCACACTACAGCGGAAGAAACAATATTAATTTTGATATTTGAAATCATGACTTAAAGTGTTGTATTTATATATTGTTTGGTGCTTGATATTTACACTGACGTTTTTAAATATATAATATACTACTTATCAAGGTGATTTATGTCTTTTGTCCTGTAGATAATGATCATTTTCATAAAGCACAGTCCTTAAAACTTTAGCTTAAAGTCCCCGGGCTCATAGTGGGAGGAAAACACTTGTGCTGGTAGTGAGTACCACATTTTAATTGCGGTATCATTAAAACCACTCGACATAAGTCGAACAAGCACTGATAGAGATTATATCACCTGTCAAGTATTATAAATATATATTTGTAAACTGAACGTGTTTTACATGTATGTAAGCTCTCTAAGTCAGTTTGTTTGTGTTTTGAACGACATTGTACGAATAATACTACTTTCTTTAATAGATTTTTTAAATCTTTTACATTTCTTTTTCTATAAAGACTCACATATATACACACATTTTAACAAAGGATTGAATGACTGTAGTTTCAAATGAGTATATTTTTATCAAACGACATACCGTTATATGCGGTACAGTTTTGTGTAAAATATTTATATATTTAACACCTACATTTGGTGCATTTGCGAACAAAAAGATATTTCAATATTTATGATATTGAATTCAATGCTTTAATTTATTTTAAATATACGCACTCTGTTACAATTTTGCTTAAGCACAATTAGACACAGAAGAAATGATCGCAAACAACAATTAATTATTTACCCTGGATGGTAGTCGAACTTTGGAATTGCAGTCAAAATCACTAACCGGTAGACCCACAGACCTGGTCAAGTGTTCAATGATTCATATAATGTCGTTAAAACACTAAAGATATGTTGTTATAGCTATAATCGTCATATGTGCATGTGTTTTGTTCTATATACAGACTTTTTATCAATGGGTACAAGTTAGTTCAAAATTTGTTAATAAATTCGTAATATGTACGCTGGTAAGACATAAAAAAACATATTTTAATACATTGTCACTCAGTCCTTTTGCCGATAGATATTATCCGTAGACATTCTCGATAGACATTTTGTCTATCGACACAAATGTCGAACGGTGGCGGTGTGATATTTTAATTTTTGTTAAGATGTTATTAAGATATAAATATTGTTTTTGGGGGAGACTTGTATAGGTGGAGGGGCGATGTTCTAATATATCGATATTATATTATAAAGCCAATCGTGCAGAAGCATCTCAATGCTGCATTGTAGCGTTGTTTGCTTTCGCAATAAGTATGGTGACCAACACTCTTGGATTCTGCTTATGCTTTCCATCAGGCAGAGTAGAGTCAATTTGGCAGGCTGATACGTATAAATCGAAAAGATACGATTTATCGATGTAAAGGATACTCGCACAACACTACGGACAAAATCTGAATGTGAGATTAAATTAACGTTTTAATCACAGTAATCATTAAACATTTAATAGTATGTAAATTACTAATATATACGTGTAATAAAAAATGGGGGAAAATATTTTTGAAAAAATAACAAAATTAAGATAAAAAGGGGGGGGGCGTTGTGATTGCGGTTATGTGAAATGTACAATGCAGTGTTAAAATAATCGGTTAAAATTGAACAAAAAAATAATCTCGGTATTTTCTTCAAAAATAATGAACTCTGTGTTGCACAGATTTATCGATATATTGGTTTAGTTTTAATATTATATGGCTTACGGCATGAACTATTATCGCAAACTAGCTAAACCGAAGAACTTTTTCCTCAAAGGGAATAAATTGTCCCGGTTTTTGTTATATTTTTCATTGACTTTCAGCTGCTTCTGGCGTTACCGTAATGTTTTACAGCCCATAACCTTCCTCGATAAATGGACTATCCAATACTAAAAAAAATAACCACATTAGTCCAGCCGTTTACGAGTGGTGTCGTGACTAAGAGAAATAGAATTATTTTACTACATAGATATTAATGCTTTCATTATTGTCAGAAAGTCAACGTAAAATGACAGCGATCATGCTGTCGTGTTTCGTTGGTGAGTGCGAGAGAGGCCCAACGATGCAGAAGCATCACTAGGCCGCCATGGTGTGGGTCACCATGCTGCATTGTTGCATTGTCTGCACGAGCAATGAGTATGGTGACCACAACTCTTGGATACTGCTCACGAGCACAGCCATTTTGGCAGGGCCATACATAAAAAAAGTTCCTCCTACGACACTACACTGCCACAATGAAAGTTCAAATATTTAATTGTTTTAGATCCATGTTTTCTATTTGTTGTCTTACGTAGTTGCTCCCTCAGTCGTCTCTTACGACCCCCACGGGGCGAAAAGGAGTGGTGATACTCGGTATTATTAATCCCACGGATCATACATACATACAGACACAATCCATAGCGCACGCTAAAAACACATAATTTTGTACTTAAAAACGTTTCCTACAATATTATTGCTAAACCAATGCTGTTAAATATGGTTTTGGATTCATACATATATGTATTATTGTTTAACGCAATTAAAAATAATTGTCATTTTTTTATATCTGTAAGTACTTTTGAACTTGTTATGGGTGTGTAAACCGCTTCGTTACGTAACGCGTTACGGCGCCAGTCTGTCTGACTTCCCTTTCTCTCACGCATACGGCAGCGGTAGGCAGGCTCCTCCTCTCTCACTCTTACCCACAGCGCCAGCCGCAAATAGTTCAACTTAGATTAGTTTAAGTTATCACTTCTGTCGGGCGTCTTTAGACGCACAGGTTTTTTTTAAATAGTTTTCTAGATCTAATTGCAACAAAAATTTTATAAAAAGAAAAAAAACTATATTTGTATACTGTGAAATATTTAAGTTAACATGTATGTGTTCAAAACCATATTTATAATTAAAAAAATTGTATAAACATATATAAATAAATATATATATATTAAGTAGTCGCCATCAAATTCTAGTCTTGCTGCTTAGTTATAATGAATGTAATGATTATTAATTATTATTAAAATATATCTAGTGTTAAGTATTATCATATTATTAATATAAACGAGAGAAAAAAATAATCGGTTTTTTCTGCGCGCGCCATTTTGCTTTAGCACTACACAAAATGGCGGCATTGTGTATGTATTCATTGTTCGCTTCACGGGACTTGTAGGGGGAAAGGGGGAAGAAAAGTGCCATTAACTGTTGTAGCGTGAACATACTTTAAAACTGTGTGATTTTTTAATTCTAAATAGTGCTTTTAAATTGTTCAAACTTTCAAAAAAGCGAATGTAATATATAATTGATGACATGGTTTTGAAGGTACACAAAGTGGTATAAATGAACAATGTATGGTATCATGTGGGTGTTTTTGTTTGCGCGAGTGGCGCCATCTAGTCTACGACCGGCTTCCGTCTGTTAGTGTATCGTATAGTTACGTGAGATGTGGGAGTTATTTTTGTCATGGCATTATTATTGTATTAAGTTGGGGCACGGACGCACGCTCTACATTGTTACTCCGCCATTTATTTTGTAACAGAATGCACAATGAACTTTAATAAAAGGTAATTGACCTTGATTGGATTTTTATTTGATTTAGGTATTTAATATTATTTTATTTATTGAATAGGGGGCAAACTGATGGTAAGCGATTACCGCCGCCCATGGACACCCGCAACACCAGAGGCGAGTGCGTTGCCGGACTTTTATGAAGGAGTACGCTCTATTTGATTTTTCCTTCATAATAGATTCGTCGTTCACGAGTAAGAGAGTGAGTGAATGTGAGTATATTCATTAGTGAATTATTGATGTGTGACAATTATTGTCCTTTCGCTTTCCCGCCACCGGAGTTCGTGGCGAAGCTATTTGATTTGACTAATGAGCGCTGTACTAGAGCCGTCCGTCAGATGGTGGTAATTTCAGATGTTACACGAAATATATGACTGGTTTATGCTCGCTCGATTATTTGAAGAAGTATTCTATACTGCCTTACCTGCCTGAAAAAGGGGTTGGTTTGTGTACATATTTATAAACTCACTCACGCCTGTGAATGTTAAAGGGGGTAAGTAGAGTCCTACACATATTCCAACTGCGATTTAAAGAAGGTGGGTTATTTATAATTCAATACTATAGATCGAAGGACCATAAATACTGCAATAATCTTGGTCTGTCGAGTCTATTGGTACAATAAACTGGTTGACAAAATAATATAACGGTAAGTATAATAAAATCAAGATGTTTCTACATTAATCAATTTATTTTGTCTTTTATACAACTTTATTATAAAATAATATAAATGCTATATTGGTCACTACGAATGCGTTTATAAATACCTATCCGCTAGCTACGTTCAAAGTAACATAAAAATATTACAACAATTTGTGTTATAGTTATATCTCATTGAAATAAACATTGCAGACAATTCCGGATATCAATATTTGTGTTGTGATGTGCCTGATATCCGAAAACGCGGATATCAGAGCGGTATGTTATTTTTTGGCAGATATTGAATCGTGACTTTATTCAATTACGAATTTATTTTCATGCTATAGTTTTATAAGCGATATAATGAGTTACTGTTGCAATTTAAAAAAAAATGGTTAGGACTTTACAAAGAAGTCATCTCAGTCAGAACTCCAAATCTGTGTGATTGTTAAAATCATAAAAATAATTAACCTAGTAACGAGTCCTTGCTGTTTTATATTTGCGCGTATTCTTAAATATCTAAGAAAAAAACTTGCAAATCGCATCCGCGGATATAGATTCGTATAATAAGTATCCGTTCATACATACATTACCAACCACCCGGCACATCACTAGACATATAAAATAGATACATTTTGTATAGTTAAATATGAAATAAATTGTAGACAATCTAATAGTTTAAAATTTCATTTTAAAATGGCTTTACACGACAATGGCAGTTTATTTTCTTAAATAAGAGAAAAAAAAGTTTTAATCAGTCCATATTTGGCTAAGACATCGAGTATGTAACGTAATTATAATTATACAAAAAAACAGTCAACGGGACAAATTCCTTTTGTTGCAGTCGGTTAAAAAAATATTTTATAATATTGACGTAATTATACAGTAAAAAGCTTTGGTTCAGTACGTTTAGACGTACTTATTATTTCATTCAGAACCCAAAAAAATATCATACAGCAAATTTCGACTCGAATCACCCTACTGAGAGGCAATTTAATGGCATATTGTTGTTACAATCTGTTGGCAATAATTTAAGAGTTATAATGAGAACATATCATCACCAATTAAAAAATATATTATAAGACGCAGACAACGCAGCGCAGAACAGTACAGCATAGAAAGTAGAAAGAAGCAACCGGAATCTAGCTAACACAGTTTGTGGCAAGTATGAAACCTCGGGAATGGCACTTGCACAGTTTCACACCAACCTTATTACCATAACCTCACATATTTTCGGAACGAATTCTATTAGTTTAATTTCTACCGTAATTAATTAAATAACATAAAAATTACGTTTTCAAATTTTACCCGACTACGCCGATGCCGAAAAGAAAGGTACAGTTTTGGCAGTTTCTGTACGTATATTCCACCGAAGCGCCTAAGCTACTGAACTGATGTTAATGAATGAGATATTATTAGATTCGAAATAATGTCCGGGTAACACCTGCTATATAAATGCCAACAAAAGTTTTTGCGCAGTCGGGTTGTAGTCTTTTCTTTTTTAATGATAAGTTATAAGTCTTATTTAGACACTAAACCTAGAATGATTTACCAAACCTGGTAGAAATTTGATACAAATATAGATTATAAGGGAAGATATCAGAATTGCACCAAGTTTTAACTAAATACCTTTTCAACAAGGGAAAATTGATTGATGAAAGGGGCGTAAGACCGGTAAAAGTATTATTTATTTTGTAATTTATAAATTAACGACAACCCTCATATTAAGAATATATTGTATCTTTACAAAGAGTTGGAAATTCCAAGAGTCCAAGGAACATCAGAAATGTTAGTAAAAACATTATTTATACATCACTGTGCTGTCCTGCGCTGCGTCGACTGTGTTATTTTTTTTTCATTAAAACTAAAAGTATGATCTTATCGTTATAATGGCTATAACACACATAAAATTGTACAAACGTATACAATCTACTAAAGTTATACAAAATGCTTAAAACTAGTAGTTAAAACATTATATATTATTATTATTTATTTCATTATTCTAAAAATACTAAAAAAGGATCTAAAATTTAAGGAATATATTATTATATTTGCGCGACAATGACGTGTCGGTATGTTTATGATATATAAAGGGTTGGTCGGGTCCCCTTATGGTAAGTGATAACCGGCATCCATGGACCCCATATACAATGTTTTGTGTCATTTAAGGTAAGATGCAAGAAAAATATATAGCTACAGCTATTGCATATTTGACAGAGTATTTAGTTTATATGGGGGGGAACGCGGAGGCCCATGATTCAGAAGCATCACTAGGCGCTGACTGAATGATGATGATGAATTGCTTTTTTTTAATAGGGGGCAAACGAGTAGACGTATCGCCTGATGGTAAGCGATTACCGCCGCCAATGGACACCTGCAACACCAGAGGCCTCCGGTATCCTCACTCACTCGGTGAAACACAGCGCAAGCGCTGTTTCACACCGGTTTTCTGTGAGGTCGTGGTATCACTCCGGTCGAGCAGGCCCATGCATGCCGAAGCGTGGCACTCCCACGGTAATTGTTGCATTGCCTGCATTCGCAATGAGTATGGTGACCATCACTCTTGGATTCTGCTTATGCTTTCCATCAGGCAGAGTAGTCATTTTGGCAGGGCCAAACATAAAAAAACAGATTTTTAATTCGATTATATAATTTTCTGGTATAAACAACGCTACCTAGATTCAAACTAACATAACTTGTTCTATGGATCTAGACCATGTATTTACATGCTTAAATTCATATTTTTATGTAAAATACATACGTAATGTACAGTTAAACAGACAGGAAAATATAGAAGGCTTCTCTGCATAAAACATATGCATTACGATGGTATCGTTTAAAAAATATTTTGTTAGTAAAATTTAATAGTTTAATGAAAATAATACATTTTATTTAAATTTTTGAGTATAGAGGTGCATGGTAGCCAATCCCCTCCTACCCCACTTAAAGTTTGAGGCAATTTACGAATCCCCTTGCCTCTAAAGTAGTAAACTAATACGTTTCTTACAGTACATGGTGCGGAGTGCTGGCATGGCATCTTTTATCTGGCCAGCTTGTCCTGGAGCCAGCTGGCGGTGAGCTCGTCCAGCTCCCGCACCTCGAGCAGGCGCGGGGCTCCCACCTCGGCCGCCAGCGCCCGCTGCGTGCCCGCGTACATCACCTGACACAGCATCATCATAAAATGAAGTCGCTTCCGCTGTCTGTTCGCTTAGAACATTTTAACTACGCGATGGATTTTAAGGCACTTTTCAGCAATAAATAGAATGATTCAAGAGGAAGGATTATTTGTGTAATGCATGTATATCATAGTAGAGGGAATCCGACAATTTTAAAGACTTCAATGTATATATATGTCACCGTAAGATTGTAAAAGCCGTTAGATTATAATCTACTTAGCGAGATTGCAAACTATCCATAGATTGTCAACTACGATATACTGCTTACGCGCCTCAAATTGTCAACTGTCCCTGATTGGTCGGTTTTACAGTATGCCGTTCAATGGCCATAGAGTTTAGAGTTAGGTTAGAAGTTCTTTGATTAATCACAAATTAATTTTACTGTCACAACAATTTAATATGATTTAAATGATTTAAATGACTGCACGTTTGGCCTAGTGGTTTACGGTCACCACGCCGTTACCTACTTCGCCAAGTGTCGTGGGTTCAAATCCCACGTAGGTCAACACTTTGTGTGATCCACAAATTGTTGTTCTGAGTCTGGGTGTTCTTTGTGTCCGTTTCATGTATGTTTGTAAAGTCCCCCGTGACACAGGATTTATTCCTAGTGCGGGAGTTGTCTTTTTAAACACAGAAGAATATAACTAATTCTAAAGCTGTGAGGTATTATCAACATGAAATCAATTTACAATCACAAAAATACTTTACTATCGGCAACAAAGACGAATTAACAAACAAATATGGCGGCGCGAGACATATGCTTTTCAACCAATCAGCGCGCGACTTGCGATTCGTCGATATCATTTCACAATCTTTCGACTGTTTGCAATCTTGCGAGATAGATTACAATCTTACGGTAGCATTTAAAGACATCAACTATAGGAATCTGATGATGTACTCATAGCCAATTTAAGTCACAGTCTTTACGGAGACCAGCCAACTACGCAGGAGATATTATAGTGCACAAATGTGTGCGCAAACACAGGTGCACTCTCTGTTCCCTCATTCTCATAGTCCGATGGGACGGCTATCCGACACGACCGGGAGAGATCAGGCGGTAGACCGAGAGCTTCACGTGCTCTCTGAGGCATGAGGGTAAATTTTGTACGTGCAAAAGGGGGTGATAAGCAAAAGTGGCTAAATACCACACTTTAGTATGTATATCAAAACAGTACAGTGCTGGTCAACTACACCACGCTGACCAGACGGGTTGGTATAGGGTTTGTGTCAAGTATTCATTCTCTTTCCGTCCGTTCACACAGACCGGCTCGTAGAGGAGAGCAGATTTTTATCACATTGGAAACAGAGGTTTGAGTAATTGTAGTAAAGTTTATTTTTGCAAGTGCACTTCATTTGTCATTCAGAATGCTTGAACGCGCTTCTTGTGAAATAATAAGAGGAGCCGACCGGCGCCGATTGCGTGCTCTTTCTCGCTCGCGCAGCCGATCGGCTCCAATGCTCTTCCACAGCCACTCTATGTGAAATAGTTGGCGGCTCCGCTCCGGCCAATTTCAAGCGTATACGATCCGGTCTGTGAGAAAAGAAAAAAGTGGGCCGATACTCTCCGAGCCGATCTGTGTGAACGGACCCTTATATTGTTGATGTCCTGCATTTGCAATACTCAGTCGGCTCTTACGACACCCATGGGATGAAGAGGGGTGATAACAGTTCGTATTCTTAATCGTCACCACACTAATAGCTCAAAAACATACCTGCAACTCCATGTGAGCATCCCGTGGAGTGTAGAATATGAAGCACATGGGAAACGACGTCCGCCCATCGCTGTGCTCCAGTTTATAGCTGGAAATAATACAAACAGAACATTATAACATCTCGACAGATCTCACACATAGCTGACTGATCCTAAATCCAGGCTCCGCCCACGTGCATATGTCGGTTATTGCGACAGGAAGTAGCCTATATCATTCTACAAGGTCGGATCTATCTCTTTACCAAATTTAATCTAAATCGGTTCAGTGGTTTAGTCGTGAAATTTTAACGGATAGACAAAGTTACTTTGGAATTTATAATATTGGTATGGATTACTTCCAATTAAAAGTCATATTCATACAGCAGAATCTCACCTGTAGACTATAAACCTTGGCTGGTGTGAAGGTAGAATATCTTGTAGGTCTTCCAATTCTACGCTCTCCAACTCTTCGTCCACTTCCAGGGCTTGTTTCTCTCGGTTCACCTGGAAAAGGTATTACTATTAAGTACAATACTTAAGAAAAAAATTTTACCTAAATTTATCCCAAACTTAATTTCTCTAATGTCCATAACACAATATTGTATGTAATATATTTTTATCACGTCAAGTTTTTTAAATATAGCCACAGGAAGTTTTGAAACAATCTTATTCGGGGTATTGGGTACTATCCCAATGTGTTTAATTAATTAGATAGGAATTGTTAAGGGTGTGTTCTAAAATGTCCTCAAGAAAGTGTAAATTAAATCCATAACTTCAAAACCGAATTCAGAGGCTTATGTCTAGCAGTGGACTATTAAAGGCTGTTGATGTATAAGTTTGCACATAGCAGATAGTAGATACACAGCTGCAGATTCTATTGCAATTACAATTTATTAGGAGAGCAACAATATAACTTATTTCAGTTGGTTTATAAGGAGTTATTTTAACATTTCCTTATCAAAAGGATTGTTGCATAAGTACATGAAAATAATACCTATCTTATCATTGTTGTTGATGAGAGCAGAACATTTGAAAGTTATCAAATTTTAAGTTTTTTTATCAAAATAACCAAATCTAATAAGAATATTATATAGTCGCTATAAAACACAATAGGTCAACATCTCCTTTCTATTGCGAGGCCTATCTATATCTATCTAATCTAACATGTCTAATCTAGGAAATGGCACCAACGATTTTCATGAAATTTAAGGCTGGCATACATGTTCAAGTATACTTGCGCAAGTCTGTCATTCACAAAACAGTCTGGATTTGCGCAAGTATACTTAAACGTGTATGTCCGACGTTAGCGTGTAGGGGGTTTCGCGCGCGATACATCTATACGATTAATAGCGATACGGCTAAGGATTCATTTTTAGAAAATTTACCGATAAAAAAATACCGAGCAAAGCTCGATCATCCACATATTTTATGTTTAATATCAGTGAATGAAAATACATATCATAGAAATCATTGCACAACCAACCTAATTAAATAATAAATATTTCCGACAACTCCAACTAACCCCAAACTAAGCAGAACTTCGATTATGGGTGCTAGCCAACTGATAGAAATACATACTTTTTTTTTGTAAATACATACATATTATACACAGAAAACACCCAATCTCCGAAACAAGACGACGACTTGTAACGCCTCTGGTGTTGCGGGTGTCTATGGGCGGCGATAATTGCTTGTATAAGCTTGGCCCTACTACCATAAAAAATAATTGCAGATCATACAAACTTTTAAACATTTGGTCTGACCCGGGAATCGAATCCGAGACCTCGAGAACAGTATTTACATACGCTACCACTGCGCCACCGAGGCAGTCACAAATCACACAAATTATTCACATATTACTCGTCTTAAATACAGCTACAGGTTTTCTGTGCTTGTGCAAGTATTTTGTAGCTTCTGTGCTTTTGTAAACATTATAAGTGAGTTTTAATCATTATTCGGAATTAAAAAAAGGTAATAAAGGAAATGTAATAAACAAAAACATCCAGACATGTTTTCTAATAAATAGTACAAAAATGTAAACATAAATATCAATTTAAAAAATCAGTCTTTTGGAAGTATCAGACATCAGATGTTTTTCAATGTTATAAATTTTACCAAATATGCTTTTGTCACCAATTGATGTCCTTTTAAAATAACTGTGCAAAGTTTCTAGTGCTATACTACTTTGCGTTTGGAATTTTTACAAAATTTATTTCCGAGCCCATTTCATCGTCATCTTCTTCCTTTTCAAACAAATAAAATGATTTTATTTTAGTTACAGAGGTTAATGTATATCAAATTCACTCGCTGTCTCAGTTATACAAATAACTGTCATGAAAAAATCGAAAGAACGAATCCCCTCTATAGGTTTGTTTTGTCCCACTAGCAGAGGTAATTCAGTGCCAAAGTGTTGGGACGTCTGCATGAGTTCCAGTTATAGAGGTTTCTCACTTATCCGGGTCATAATTAACCAAGTTTCACTGTACATATGTAAATTATTATTTTTTGTAAATACAGACATATGCATAGTAAAACACCTAAACTCCGAAACAAATATTTGCAGATCATTGCAAACCCAAGACCTCATGCACAACAGTTGCACCACCAAGGCAGTTAGGCTTAAACTCAGCGGTAGACAGTGCAAAGTCGTCAACATTGTCAAAATAAATGTTTTAGGCATTAACCTGATGTAATAATGTGTCACCCAGCGTTTCTCCGACATGACCCAGTACTGAACAAAACCAACAGTTGACTATTAAAGACTGTTTCTGGTAGCACTTTCTACCTCATCCTCATTACCAAACACAATCTATTAGATTTAATAAAACCAGTTTAAACTTAAGAAATCCAACAGCCACTGGAAAATCTAGTAGTGACAATATCACAATTTGGCATAATAGAGTTGTTCTAATGATGAATCCACAATTTAAATAGTGGAACTGCGTCATGGCTACTTGTGAAATCCTCCTCCTCATACAATTTGTTTTCATGATTCCACCCGCAACATAACTGTATATTTATAGTTATACTAGCTGTTGCCCACGGCTCCGCCCGCTTGTATGTCAATAAATGAAGAACCACTCGACAGATTTTAAGCAAACTTCACATAAACCATCTGCTAAATAGTCCGATTAAGCCTAAAAATTTGGTTTGGATAGGTGAGCCCGTTCTTGAGTTATAAAATAACAACGAAAAGTGGCATTGATTTTTTATATATAGATCAAGTTAAGGACAAGAAAATTTTAGAGAAGACATCAATATCCATCTGTTGAATATCAGCGAATACGGCAACGAATATCCGGTATATTAGTGGCCGCGCCAACGGCCAAATAAATTGTTAGTTTAAAGGGCGGGAAAAGATTGGCATATTATACAGGAATTTGTCTCAGAATGGAGTCAATTATCTTGTGAGCAATAGGTATTATTAGCAAGAACATATACCAGTTATGAATAGGTACAAATATCCTTGTAATATACTTTACAAAACAATTAGCGTGACGCATTCCAGGAGATACGGATCAATGACTCAAGAACCAATAACTTATACTAAACTAGAAATATAATTGAATTACACCATAACTAAATGCTAATTATATATCAAATGTTATAAAAGTAAGTTATAACAGATATTTGGCAAAATTAGGACAGTTTATTGATAAAAAACAGGCTTGGCCACCTACCTTCAATATAAGCGCCGAATTCGTAGTGTGTTTTTGAAATCGGAACTTCTTTAAAACCTCCTTCACGTCGTCACCGATATCACAAACGGTTACATTGTGTGATGACATGTTAATTAGATATTAAAAAATAAAAATAAACAAATAAATTTTAATCGCTACAACTTGTTTATGTCAAGTTTACGGTACGACGAGTGGACAACATTGACAAGTTTGACAACTGACATGACATGTGTTACCAACTAGTCAACTCGTTTTTCCCTTGGAGCAGTTTCAAAATCTTTCAAATTACCCATAAGTCGATCTACCGGACTGCCCTAGAGCCTATTAAACGGCTTATATACCTGATATATACCTGAAGGGGCAGCCGAACGGGCGAAAAGCGTGATCGGAGCAGAGAGAGAGAGAGACTGAGTTTGGGCAGTGTCTGTCTCTCTCACAGAAGCTTCTGATTGGTTGGTGTATTTCCCGCCAAATCAGTCATGCATCAGTCATGCAAATTGGTATGTGTGTCCACCTATCACAGAAAAGTAATTTTTCACAAGTCTATTTCAATTCCGTATTCCAAAGAACCTATTGGTAACGAGAAGATTTCCCTAGTGGCCGTTTGCGAAACTAACGTATGACAGATACAGTACCTGACAGTACAGAGCGAGTGCATTGTTATTTTTAATTCTTTCTACAATGATTTCATTGATAGACGTCTACGGAGAAGTAAAAAATACTTTAGCACCACTTCGTGAGGGTGAACAGTATTTTAAAACTGGAATACGTGTATACATATTTTTATCTGTCATACGTTAGTTCTGCGACTTGCCGCTAGGGAATCTGCTCGTCACCAATAGAGAGCTTAGAGCATTAAATCAACCAACCAACCAACTAGTTGGTTTAATGCTCAAAGATAGAGTCACATCACAGTAGGTTCTTGAATATCACATAACGCAATATAGTGCTACAGTACAGAAAATAACATTTATATAATATCATTGATTAAATTTGATAACTATATTTAAACTATGTTGATTAATCTCTTTTTCATTGATTCAATTTCTTGTTTTCAAATTCACTTCCTTCTACTTTTATCAAAAATCACGATGCGAGTTACTTTAAACGAGCTACACTTTAGATGTTTCGATTGTAAATGTCAAACTGACAAATGACAAATTGACAATGAAATGAAAAGTGTTTTTTCTGTTCCTACCAGAATTACTATTTCGTGGAAAATAAATTATAAACAATCGAATACTAAGCACTTTGATCAACGAACATGGACTGTTTGATCCGATAAACCGTGTGCAACTAATCTACATTTTTTAAAATCGCGATATAGTACAAGTTTGTATATGTTTCATAAAGTGTAGTTTGTAAATTTATCGGTTTTGTGTAATAGTGTATGTTTAGGCGGCCTATAAAGAGGTCAACAACATTGCGAAATAGTCTGCGTTTCTAGTAAGTACCTCTAAGTTGTTATAAGTGGTTGTAATAATCAAAATCATCGTAGATAAATGTCTATTGGCATTATGTGAAGACAACAGGCTTCAAACTTTCACTTGATATTTAAAAAATTAAAAAAGTACCTTTATCATTCGCTAGTTCTCATTTGCTTGAAAACTGATGGCATTGAATTTAATTCAAAAAATCTTGTACAACTTGACACAATTTAATACAGTGCAATAAATATTGATAAGCCCTGACATATAGGCTGATCCTATTAATAATTGGGTTTTGAGTTAAGTGCTTTATTGTCGTAATAGTAAGAATAGTGATTAATAATCATATTGAAGATATACGTCTAATTTAAAACAGTTAAATCACTATTGGATCCACAAGTTGATAGAGGTAAGGCCAGCAATTTTTACATAAACTATGAATAATAATGTAATGTTAGTACTAGTAGTTATGTTAGTACTAGTAGTAAATGTAGTAATGTTTTGTGATAATATGTTTACTTGTTAGAATCTCTAAAAATAATATCTTTTTGTAATGAGTTTTATTGTTCAGGCTGTTTGTTAATCAGAGTAATGTTATTTCAGTGACTACTATTTATGGAAGTCCTTGTACACATTGACTATAAAAAAAATAGTTTCTAACAATGAAAAGTATCATAAAGCAATGAAATTAATAACAAATGAACACATCTCACACTGTCTAATTTGAAACTGGATAAATTATGTGCTATGTTGAAATATAATTGTATATTTTTAAATAAATAAGTTACACCCAGACAAAACAAGAGATTATGCTTATCACACTATTATTTGTCCTAGTTAGAAACCAACCTCACAACTTGTGACATAGCAGTCAGAATCACTGACCTGCATGTTTAGGAAAAATATTTTTTATAAAAATAAGGAAATTAATCCTGAGGCAACAGAAAAAAAAAACTTATAATTTTTCAAAATTCATTGCACTATCAACTACTGCCGTCACTCCGATGATACGTTTTGAAACATCCTAAGGGTGCCTGCAAGAGATTGCTTTTGGCAATAAGGCCGCCCTTTGTACATAACATATTTGTAATTTTATGTACTCTCTTGTAAATCTGTAACACAGTGTATAAATACAAAGTTTTCTCTCTATCTATCAACAGAGAAAATTCTAAGTATACATGGGCGTAGCCACGATGGCCTGCCCCACCCTGAGCCCATGGCTGGCTACGCCCGTGTAAGTATATATCTATACAAATTAATAAAATTGGAGTGTCTGTTTGTAAAATTAAAATAACCGCTTTTTACTAAATACAAATGTATGTATACACAGTACATATACAAACATCACATTTTTGCCAAGTTTTGTCTGTCTGTATGTTCCGGCTAATCTCTGGAATGGCTGGATCGATTTTGATAGGACTTTCACTGGAAGGTAGCTGATGATGTAAGTAGTAACTTAAGTACGACAATAACAGCGGGTCAAACACAGCAGGACTCAGCTAGTATAATATAAATTACTATTACACACAGTGAAACTACTAATATATATTTCTATTTATATGCCTTTCTAAGGAGAAATATACACACATCAAAAGTGTCTAGGGATCAAGCCTTTTTATGCAGATTTCTTGAGATTGAGATGTGGCTTTGTAATAAATTTATGATTTTATAAATTTATATGGATCCTTTTTGGTGCATTTCATAATTTGAATCAGGAACTTTCAATCAAATTCGAGTAAAAGATGAAAATCAGCTGTCAATATTTTCCCTATAAAAACATACAACGCATTGAAGACATTATTAGTGCTACTGTTTCCCTACTACTGATTAAAACCAACGTTATTATGGAGCGGCGACGTCATTTAAGCAGGGAAGAAATGCTCAGAGCCGTGGGAATGATAGAAGCTGGTTCCCGGCAACGTACTGTGGCTTTAGCTCTGAATACAAGTCAGAGTGTTATCAGTCAACTTTGGACACGTTACCGAAGCACTGGTACCGTGGCTGAGCGCCATGGAGGACGGTATCGCTGCACCACACGGAGACAAGACCGATACATTCAAATCTTAACTCGAAGAGCTCCAACAATAACCGCCATGATGTTTGGCGTGAGGCTTCATCACTCTTCAGGGAACTTAATTAGCGACCAAACAGTCAGAAACCGCTTGCATGAAGTGAACCTTCATTCCCGAAGACCGCTACGGGTACCACCTATAGCAATGCACAATCGTAGGATTCGATATCAATGGGCTCTTGAACACAGAAATTGGGCAGAAGAACAATGGCGTTTCGTGTGCTTTTCTGATGAGTCTCGTTTTGGTATGAGACCGGATACAAGACGTATACGACACTGGAGAACCCCTGGACGCCAACAGCGATTAAAATTCTGCCAGGAAGTCCATCCTTATAATGGTGGAACCATCATGGTATGGGCGGGTATTTGGATCGGCGGAAGAACTGAGTTGATTTGGATCAGAGGCAACCTCAACGCTCAAATTTATGCTGAGACGATTGTATCAGACGTCATCGTTCCTCTACAAGTGCAAATCGGTCCCTTATTTCAGTTAATGCATGATAATGCACGACCGCACACCGCAAGAGTTGTAAGAGACTCTCGCCGCAGCTAACATCAATGTCCTGCCCTGGCCTGCTCAGTCGCCAGACTTGAACCCGATTGAGCATGCATGGGATATGCTACAGAGAAGAGCTCTGCCGAATATGGAGGGTATCCAGTCGCAAGAAGACCTTTTTTTGTTGTTGCAACGAACATGGGCGGCCATTCCACAGCGTGATTTGGATGAACTCATTTTGAGTATGCCAAACCGATGTTCTTGTGTTGTTAGTGTTCGCGGTAGAAACACGGATTATTAATTGTTTAAGTTACCTAATAAAATTTTAAAGAAAACTGTTATTTCAGTATTTTTTTCGAACTTTAATGTTAGTGGTTCAAATGTCAAAAATCCCTTTATTAGGAAAATGGCAAATTTCTTTATATTAAAGGTGACTTGGTTTATCGTTACTGTGACAAACGAAAACACTTTATTTGATGAATCCTTAAAGAAAATTTTAATTAATATCAATCAGGAGAAAAGTTATTGCAAAAATATATGTTGATCCCTAGACACTTTTGATGTGTGTATATGCTAATATGGTTTGAGTGTAGGAAGTAATAAAATAATTATTATGATATTAAATTTTTTTTTTTTACTTTTATAAGGGGCAAACGAGCAGACGTATCGCCTGATGGTAAGTGATTACCGCCGCCCATGGATACCTGCAACACCAGAGGCGTCACAAGTGCGTTGCCGGCCTTTTAAGAAGGAGTACGCTCTTTTCTTTAAGGTTTGAAGGTCGTATTGATCCGGGAATACCGCAGGCGACAGTTCATTCCACAGTTTTGTTGTGCGAGGCAGAAAGTCAAATTGAGTCTACCCCAATCTGAGACTTTTTCTAAAGAGGTCTCAATTTGGGACACAAGTTTGTTTCGACTCTCAATGACGTTTTCCCGAGAAATATAGCGCGGCCGGTGTAGAGAGCATCGCCTGTACTGTCATCCGCCTAGCAATGAATGCCGCTACTTTGCAGCATATCATTGATATGTAGGAGGAACAGAGTAGGCGATAGCACACAACCTTGCGGGACACCAGCATTCACAGGTATAGAGAGCATTTACCGTCGACTACGACCTTTATGCTTCTACCTACTAAAAAGCTGGTGACCCATTCGCATAGTTTCTCGGGAAGCCCATAGGAAGGGAGCTTCGAAAGAAGCGCTTTGTGCCAGACCCGATCGAAGGCCTTCGCAATGTCCAAACTAACTGCCAAGGCTTCCCCCTTAGTCTCAATCGCCTGTGCCCAGCGATGTGTCAGGTACGCCAGAAAATAACCAGCTGATCGACCCTTACGGAAACCGTATTGCTGGTCGCTAAGCAGATGATGATCCTCTAGGTACCGCAGGAGTTGATGATTGATGATGGACTCCATTATTTTCGAGAAGAGGGAAGTTATGGCTATAGGCCTGTAGTTGATGGATTTGAGCGGTCGCCTTTTTTAGGGATCGGGTGGACCAATGCTGCCTTCCATGATTTCGGGACTTCGCCAGAAGAGTAGGAGAGCCGAAAAAGACGCGTTAAGACCGGTGCCAGCTCTGGAGCGCACATCTTCAACACAATAGGAGGGATTCCATCCGGGCCACTCGACTTATGGATATCAAGGGATAAAGGTGCTAAGCGCACTGAGCGTTGGTGGAACTGGATTTCCAGCATACAGCTCTCGCAACGCGGTATGGTAGGCGGCTCTTGTTCCCCGTCATCCAAGGTCGAGTTGGACGCAAAGTGTTTTGCCAGAAGATCGGCTTTCTCCTTTGCGTCATAGGTCAACGGATTATTTCCTATGTGCAGAGGTGGAAAGGATGGCTTACAAAAGTTGCCTTCGATAGCCTTGGCAAGAGACCAGCATGCTCGAGTTCCCTCCGAAGGAAGACGCTCAAGCCTCTCGCCAATTCTAGCGATGTGCTCCGACTTCGCCCTTGCAATGTCTCTTTTGAGGGACCTGGCGGCAAAGTTGTACTCCTTTTTCAGAGCGCTGGTATTTTGATCTCGTAGCGCCACCGCGTCAGCCCAGGCTTGGGAAGCCTCCTGCTTTAAGCGAGAAGCTTTTCTGGAAGATGGACCAAACCAGGGCCGACACTTGCCACCAATGGGGACCACAGTGGATGGGAAGAAGAGCTCCATACCCTGTAGCACAACATCAGCAACAAAATCAGCAGCGGCGTTGAGATTATCCGGCGAGAAGCACAACTGCCTCCAAGGGTAGGACGCAAAGAAGGACCGCATCCCATCCCAATCTGCTGACTTGTAGTGCCACACACGACGGCTGCTGCGTGCGACTCGTGATCGTGGCGAGGGTGTGATAGGCACTTTACTCTAGACAAGGCAATGGTCTGAGGAGCCAAGTGGGGCGTTAACGGATACGCGGTAACCGTCCGGATGAGAAGTCAGCAGAAGGTCCAACAGTGAAGGATTCTGGTCCTCCACATCTGGGATTCGCGTGGGCGTAGCAACCAGTTGTGTCAGGCCATATGCCAGGGCGAAGTCGTGAACAGATCTCCCCGCATGATCCGTTTTACTGGAACTGAGCCAGTCGGCGTGGTGGGCGTTAAAATCGCGAAGTACGATGATCTCTGCGAAGGGGATCTGCTGCTGCACGAAGTCTGCATCTGGATGTGCTCAATGAGTCGGTCAGTTTCGGCATCACCACTATGAGACCTATAGAGACACGCATAGAAGCGGGGATGGTCGTCGCTGTCTACACGGAGCCATAAGATGGAGAGGTCCCTACCTTCAAGGTTGCTGAGGCGACGAGAGCTGACATCGTCTCTGACGTACACGCACACTCCGGCCTTAGAGATGAAGAAGTGTTCAAGTCCGTACCCAGGATAAGTTAGGTAGGACGTGTCCGCTGGAGACGCTATCTGCGTCTCGGTCAAGAAGAGCAAGGCTGGCTTTGCTGTCTCGAGGTGGTGATGGACAGCGTTAAGGTTGCTGTGTAATCCCCTGATATTGCAAAAGTCTAAGACCAGCGTGGTAGGGGGTGCCATGGTTTTACTGCTCTTATCCCGAGCATGATTAAACGTAGTTTTGCCCCCCCCCCCCCAGAATACGAGGGACAGCCTGGGCGTCCATGCGCAGGCGCGTTGTGTTCTGAGTGTGGACGTGCAGAGAGGGATTCTCCAACGCAAGCGCAGTTGTTACCTTCCTGGGGTAACGTCTGTTTCAACTGCGCCATCATAGGGGGGATTGGGGGATGATGTGGATAAGTTAAATCCACAGTCGAACTGATTAAGTATATAGTTTTCTGGTACATTGCTATAACTATTTATGTACCATTTATGACATTCTATGTACATATAAGTACACTAGCTGACCTACGCAACCTCGTTTGCGTCCAAACTACCATCCCCCCCGGGGTTGATTTCTAAATATACAAAAAAAAACCGTTCTTAGCGGATGTCTACACCCTATAAGGGTGCCTACCTACCTGCTAAATTTCAAGTTTGTAGGTGTTATAGTTTCTGAGATTTCGTGATTAATAAGTGAGTTGTATTTTGCTTTTATATATATAGATTTATGTACCATTTATAACTGGCTATCGTGCGCAGCACCGCCTGCCTGTTTATCGCCTATCGTGGAATCAGAGTATCTCCAAACCAAATTTTATTGAAATCGGTGCATTGATTAAACCTTGAAAGCATAATTAGTATGAATGAAAATAAGAAATGAACTGTGGAAGATGCTACTAACACAAGTTAGCTAGATCAGCCAGATTGGAAGATTTTTTCATGAAATGAGTGAACTCAACTCTTGTTTCTAGGCTCATAGGTTGCCAATGCTTGTGACTTTAAGTTACGGTAGTACCATTAGGTGAATGTCTACTTGTTTTTACCAGTATGTTATTCAAAAAATATTTCTGAATATATTTATTTCTGGCTGCCATATGACCAGATGATGGGACGGTTTGCGTGAGAGAGGGCAAACCTGGTGGCAACCTGATGTAAGAAGTAACGGAACGGGCTCTATGGTGTCCCTTGGGAGAGGCCTACGTCCAGCAGTGGACTACAACAGGATGATGGTTTCTCTTAAAGTTGCTTAGATAAGAAGAAATGAAGCTGCGACGAAAATCTCCAGACAAGGCTTCTGTTATCACAATTTAGTTAGGTTACAAGTTCAGTGACTTCCAAAATTGATAACATGTGATAATTCCAAAGACATATTTTATCTTTATATCGTACAATCTACATGCGTATATAGATATGCATGCTAATTTGGATATTATATCATGGCAAGGCAAGCTAGCAAAACATACATTAATAATAAATAATAAATAAATATTTCACACATCTAACACACAACGCCGTCTAGTCCCAAGCTAAGCAGAGCTTGTGTTATGGGTATTAGAACAAGAAAATAAATAGAAAAGAAAACGTGAAAATCGGTTAGATATTTTCGGAGTTCATTGTGAATAAAAATGGTTATTGTGGGTTACCCCTAAGAGAGAGACATAAACCGTCCCGGGCTTATTTGTAGACCTTTTTAATGTGTACATTATTTTCATCTCTTTCGTAGGGTTCAGCCAGCGTTTGCTATGTAAAAAATGTGTTTATTTACGACATCACATTAGAAACTCTAAAATTATCAGTGTTTCTCTACTATATTATACATATAAACCTTCCTTTTAAATCACTCTATCTATTAAAGAAAACCGCATCAAAATCCATTGCGTAGTTTTAAATATCTAAGCATTTATAGGGACAGACAGACAGCGGAAGCGACTTTGCTTTATACTATGTAGTGATAATAGATTTGCATGTAATGTATGTATTTAGTAAAATATGTATGTTTATCAGCACTCTGATTGCTTTATTGCAGACTATGCCTGGTTTGTGATCACACTGCCACGTGTGACATGTGTCATATTAAGCGTTATCAATAGAAATTAATATTCCACAACACATGTTACGAAGGAAAATCGACCCTATTGTTGTGCTTGTTTAGAAAGCAAAATTGCATGGCATTTATGTCATTCCTTTGCCTATGTTGTGTATTATTATTTTTTTGTTTCAGGTGGTAGTTAGAAGATGACTTGGAACAACACTTAAAAATAATCCAGTACCTGAAATAAAGAGAAAAGCAAGATGGCCGCCATATGTAAGTACTTTGTCTCTACTAATATGGGGTGCTATCTTTAGCCGACGTGTAGGTATATCGTTTAAAGAGTATCCTATGTCCTTTCTCAAGAATCAAACTATCTCCATGCCAAATTTAATTGAAATCGGTGCAGAGGTCTAGTCGTCAAAGCGTAATAGAGAGAGAGTTACTTTTGAATTAATGATATTAGTATGGATAATGGACTGTCTTGTTGGTCTAGTGGTTAGCGCAAGCGACTGCAGATCAAGAGGTCTCGGGTCTGATTCCCGGGTCGGACTGCTGTTGGTTTTTTATTACAAGAAATTCTTAATAGCGGCACGGAGTATGGAAGATGGCGATATTTACCGACCGTGCCTCGGAGAGCACGTTAAGCCGTCGGTCCCGGTTGTCATGAACATCTATGGCAATCGTTATTGGGAAGTCAGTGCCCTCAAATATACTGACAACTAGTTCAATCTTCGAATACAGTTCACCCGGTTCACCCGGGAGAGCTTCCAACCCCAGCTCTTGCAGCTTGGAGACTGTCTGTTGCGCAGTATGGGGTCGCGCTTTGTCGTGAAGCAGCTGCAAGAGCTGGGGTTGGAAGCTCTCCCTCATCCGCCATACTCACCAGACCTTGCACCTACCGACTATTACTTTTTCCAAAATTTAGACAACTTTTTAGTGGGTAAAAAGAATCAATTTCCAAGAGGCAGTACAAAATGCCTTTCAAGAGTTTGTTGCCTCCCGTCCAGCTGATTTTTACAAGAAGGGCATCAATAAACTGCCAATGCGTTGGCAAAGATGCGTCGATTGCATGGGTGATTACTTCGAATAACAGAAATAAAAAAGTTTGAAAAAATAAGTACTTTCACTTATTGCATACAAAACGGCAATTTCATAGGTAAAGACCTATTATATTATTTATTTATTATATTTATTTATTATTTATCTGGTCCGATACGACCTCAAAATGTTAAAGAAAATAACATACTACTCACATTTTAAAAAGTTTTGATACACTTGTCATAGGGCGTCCATGGGTATCGTTAGTCGCTTTCCATCAGCTCGACTGTTGCTAATATCATAAAAATACACATATTTGAGCAGTTAATGATATATAGATAGATATACAGCCTTGGCTTGGACTGCAATATATGAGTACACGTCCTCAGCCTACTTCTGAAGTCTCAGTTCCATTATCCCTTCGGAGACTTGCGGCATCCTTTAACATAGGTCCTCTTTTTTTTCTTCTTTTTTTTTATGGAATAGGGGCACACGAGCTGACGTATGGCCTGATGGTAAGCGATTACCGCCGCCCATGGACATACGCAACACGAGAGGCATCACAATCGCGTTGCCGGCCTTTGGGGGATGGTTGGAGGGGTTAGGGTATGGGCCTCCGTATTCTCTCTCACTCAGTGAAACACAGCACCAGCGTTGTTTCACACCAGTTTTCTGTGAGGCCGTGGTTTCACTCCGGTCGAGCCGGCCCATTCATGCCGAAGCGAGGCTCTCCCTCTCTTATTGTCTTGTTTTCCTTCATCTTCATTAATTTCTTCATAGAAAGGAGGTGTTGGTCTACTACAGCACGCTGACCAGACGGGTTGGTATAGGTTCTGTGTCAAGTGTTCCTTCTCATTGCAGTGCTGTTGTCCTGGTAGTTTGCACGCTAAGTTGACTCTTACGACACCCACGGGATGGATATGGGTGGTGACAATCTATCTCCCTTTTGAAAACGAATATGTTCCCATAAACACCTATCTCTGTTGTCAGGTAGGCGACTGGACATAAACTCAGATAAAATGCTTGCAATGAACGACTGCACGGCTGGCCTAGTGTTTGTCAATTCGCCAAGTGGCCCACCCACTTGGCGAAACTTGGGTTCAGATCCTACATGAGACAACATTTTGTGTGATCCAAAAATTTTTGTTCTTAGTCTGGGTGTTCATTGTGTCCGTTTCATGTATGTCTGTAAAGTTCCCCGCGGCACATGATGTATATTCCCATTGCGGGAGATGTCTTTAAAAAAAAAAAACAAAAAAAAAACGACTTCATGGTTCGACTCGATTTCTGTTAGATGCCATCATCAGATCTTAGTGTCCTTATCATGGTACCATCGTTCGGATATCTCCTTTCCATTAAAAAAAGAATTATCAAAATCGGTTCATAAACGACGAAGTTATACACACATAAAAATTAATAATAGGTCTTTACCTATGAAATTGCCGCAATAAGTGAAAGTACTTATATTTTCAAACTTTTTTATTTCTGTTATTCTAAGTAATCACCCATGCAATCGACGCATCTTTGCCAACGCATTGGCAGTTTATAGCCTTCTTGTAAAAATCAGCTGGACGGGAGGCAACAAACTCTCTAAAGGCATTTTGTACTGCCTCTCGGGAATTGAATTTTTTACCCACTAAAAAGTTGTCTAAATTTTGGAAAAAGTAATAGTCGGTAGGTGCAAAGTCTGGTGAGTATGGCGGATGAGGGAGAGCTTCCAACCCCAGCTCTTGCAGCTTGGAGACTGTCTGTTGCGCAGTATGGGGTCGCGCGTTGTCGTGAAGGAGCAGTGGGGTCGACCGATTGCCCAAAGCTGGTTGCAGATGTGCAAGCTTCTCCATCATTCTCTCCAGTTCTTCACAGTACACATCTGCATTAATGTTCATGCCGTTTTGTAAAAAGTTGTGGTGAATCACACCCGCACTAGACCACCAAACAGTGACCATCACCTTTTTAGGGGTCATTTTTGGTTTAGGGCATTGCTTTGGTGCTGAACCAGGGTCTAACCAACTTGCTGAGCGCTTTCGATTGTCGAACAGAAGCCATTTTTCGTCGCACGTAACAATTCTTTTAAAAATTCCTTCATTTCTTTGCCTGTTGAGCAGCGCAAGGCAGCTCTCGACGCGTACGTTGCGCTGGCGATCGTTAAGGTCGTGGGACACCCATCTATCAAGCTTTTTTACCTTGCCAATTTGTCGCAAATGGATCAATATTGTTTTGATGCTTAAATTAAAAGCTGCTGCTAGCTCAGCTGTAGATTGAGTTTCGTCAGCTTCCACAATCGCCTTTAATTCATTATTGTTAACCAAAGTCTCCGGACGACCACGAGCTTCATTTTTCAAGTCAAAATTTCCAGAACGGAACCGGGAAAACCAATAACGGGTTGTACGTTCGTTTGTACAGTTCTCTCCGTAAACGTTTTTGATGTTAAGTGCCGTTTGTGTCGCGTTGGTGCCACGACGGAACTCATATTCCATAATTACACGAATTTTTAAAGTATCCATTATGACGAAAAATGTTCAAATGTAATGAAAATACAACGCTAATCAAAAAACAAAAGACTGAGTTTGTAAATACACACATCAAAAGTGTCTAGGGATCAAGCATTTTTATGCGGATTTCTTGAGATTGAGATGTGGCTTTGGCACTGGCCTGCTCAGTCACCAGACTTGAACCCGATTGAGCATGCATGGGATATGCTACAGAGAAGAGCTCTGCCGAATATGGAGGGTATCCAGTCGCAAGAAGACCTTTTTTTGTTGTTGCAACGAACATGGGCGGCCATTCCACAGCGTGATTTGGATGAACTCATTTTGAGTATGCCAAACCGTCTTGTGTTGTTAGTGTTCGCTGTAGAAACACGGATTATTAATTGTTTAAGTTACCTAATAAAATTTTAAAGAAAACTGTTATTTCAGTCTTTATTTCGAACTTTAATGTTAGTGGTTCAAATGTCAAAAATCCTTTTATTAGGAAAATGGCAAATTTCTTTATTAATGCAAAGGTGACTTGGTTTATCGTTACTGTGACAAACGAAAACACTTTATTTGATGAATCCTTAAAGAAAATTTTAATTAATATCAATCAGGAGAAAAGTTATTGCAAAAATATATGTTGATCCCTAGACACATATGTTGATCCCTAGACACTTTTGATGTGTGTAGAATGTCATGGTTTTAAAACAAAATTCATTTGAATTTAGAATACAGAGCCATTACACACTTTTTTTTATTTGAAATGACCAGTACTGAAGAATTTCATAGGTAAAGACCTAATATTTAAATACGGTCGAATTGAGAACCTTCTCCTTTTTTGAAGTCGGTTAAAAAATGAAATGAAGTAGTAAGAACAACTGATTTAACCGACCTCAAATAAATTACATACGAGAGACGTAATAGTATCTCATCCTCAGCGGATAATAAGATCAGATAGGTAGTCGAGTAAATATAAAACTCGAGGTAGTTAGAGCCACTCTGAATTCAGCACGAACGGTCCGGCTCGACTAGCCTCTTACAGAAGACCAATCTAAAGTGACAGCATTCATGCAGTCGTGTTTCGATGGTGATAAATGTGATAATAGAACTAATAGACCGTCATGGTGGTTGGTCACCATGCTGAATTGTGCATTCGCAATGAGTATGGTGACCTCCACTCTTGTATTCTGCTTATGCACCTATTCAACAGGCACAGTAGTCACTTTGGCGTGTTCATACATAAAAAAAACTAGTAGTAATAATTTCTTACTTTACAAGTAAAAAAAAAAGATTCTTCAAACAACGTGTGTATAAAAGTGTAACGAAAAATAGGGTAGGGGATGGCTAACGACATTAAAGTTCACCACTGCGTGGGTAGAAACGAATGTCAATCGTCAGAACGTGGGCGTTAACGCCTGTCTGTCCCACCTACTTTCATTATGTATTATGTTTGAACTATATATTTTAAGCCTTTGTTTTCTCTTTGCAGGTGAAAATACGGAGCTTATGGAGAAAATGCTGGAGTAAGTATAGATTTATTTCATTTAAGATGCTCATCATGGCGAGAAGGTTTAATTTTCGCAGCTGTCAATATTGTTTTGTATATGAAATAACTTTGTAATCCAACTCACTTGTAATGCTGATGATAAAGTAACAGTACCGTGAGCAATAGTTTCGTCACCGCGTTCCGAGCGCAAATGCCACAGAAATTGCGCTTTATTGCAATGGACAATGGCTGCCTTGTTGACCTATTAGAATTGTGCAACAACTCTAATACTTCAAGTGTTTATGTAATTGTTAATGAGTGTATAGATATCGATATGGCCTATTTCTAATTGTTATGATTGTTTACTTTATATGTGTCCACTTTTGGACATAGGCGACCATTAAGAACAAAGCATCAATGAAAAATGTTGCAGAAACAGCGTGAAATTCCCTTTGAAACACTCAAACGAATTTGCTTGGGGCAACTAGGCTTAGTATTTTTACAAAGAGCATTAGAAATAAGGTTTTGGCCTGACATATCACGCTAGCCAGACTGGTTGTTATTTTTTTTATGGCATATGTGGCAAACGAGCCGAGCGAGCGCCTGATGGTAAGCGATTACCGCCGCCCATGGACACCCGAACACCAGAGGCGTTACAAGTGCGTTGCCGGTCTTTAGGGGATGGAGAGGGGGATGGGGGAAGGGTTGGGGTATGGGTCTCCAGTATCCTCACTCACTCGGTGAAACACAGCACAAGCGCTGTTTCATCAACCAAAGAAAACTCGTTAAAACATCCGCTGTGCGATATTAACATCTTTTGGTACCATAAACATTTAAATTTGGTTGATGTCTATTTAGCTCGTCAGATTTGTTTGGCTCATTAGGAAATACACACATCAAAAGTGTCTAGGGATCAAGCATTTTTATGCGGATTTCTTGAGATTGAGATGTGGCTTTGGCCCTGGCCTGCTCAGTCGCCAGACTTGAACCCGATTGAGCATGCATGGGATATGCTACAGAGAAGAGCTCTGCCGAATATGGAGGGTATCCAGTCGCAAGAAGACCTTTTTTTGTTGTTGCAACGAACATGGGCGGCCATTCCACAGCGTGATTTGGATGAACTCATTTTGAGTATGCCAAACCGATGTTCTTGTGTTAGTGTTCGCGGTAGAAACACGGATTATTAATTGTTTAAGTTACCTAATAAAATTTTAAAGAAAACTGTTATTTCAGTCTTTTTTTCGAACTTTAATGTTAGTGGTTCAAATGTCAAAAATCCTTTTATTAGGAAAATGGCAAATTTCTTTATTAATGCAAAGGTGACTTGGTTTATCGTTACTGTGACAAACGAAAACACTTTATTTGATGAATCCTTAAAGAAAATTTTAATTAATATCAATCAGGAGAAAAGTTATTGCAAAAATATATGTTGATCCCTAGACACATATGTTGATCCCTAGACACTTTTGATGTGTGTATTTTAGGATTGTTCTGAGTTATCGTGTTGTTAGTTTTTAGTCTATATTGTTGAGAAGTATGAACGCCTACGGTAATTTTTATAGCAATGCACATGATGCGTATTGTCTGCCTTAAATATAGCAGAGACGCCTCTGCTATATTTAAGGCAGACAATAAACTATAAAGTTCCTATAAACTTTAAACGAGTCTCGGACGGCCTTAGGCCCCTCAGATTTTGTCTGGCTGATTGGAAGATATTTTATAATATTATACTTAATGATAAACATTCAGGCTTCCTAAAATGACGTAAGTTAGCATGGCTTTTTCCACCTTTGATACCTGCTAACTGTAAAACGATCCCGCTTTCAGCTTAGCGAGTATCCAATTCCTTTCTCAGTAATTATATAGAACTACCGATCCTAAAAATTTCATCTTTCCTAAAATGACGTAAGTCTGGGCCGACTGGGATCTTGGACTATTTAGGTTACATGAACACTTTTGCAAGACCTTTTTTTAACAGATGAGTTCGACCTTTCTTAACTGTACTAGCCCTGAGAAGAAAGGACGAAACAAACTCGGGGACTATAGTCACTTTTTAACCGACTTCCAAAAAGGAGGAGGTTCTATGTTCCACTGTATGTATTATTATTATTATTTTTTTTTTTTATGTATGTTACCCGATTACTCCGTCAGTTGTGGACCGATTTTGAATTTTTTTTTGTATTCGACAGGGTATGCTTCCGTGGTGGTCCCATTGCCAGCATATCAGGATCTGATGATGGGATCCCAGGGAAATCGAGGGTAACCCTCAGTTTTTATAGGCACATACTATGTTTTTCGTATATTTTCTGAAGTTACACCGCTATTTGCGTCTGGTAGTCATCATTTTATGATGATGAGCTGATGATGTAAGGTACCACTCCTTAACGGTTAGGAGTTGGAGGATAAATCTTTAAATATCATATGTATATAAGTTACCTTTAGTCGTATTCTTACAAATTATTTAGGTAAGCTGATGATGGAAGGTGGAAGGTACAACTCCTCAACGGTTAGGAGTTGGAGAATAATTCTTACAATTTCATACGTATCTAAAGACCTTCAGTCGTATACTTTCAAGCTATTAGGTGAGCTGGTGATAGAAGATTAAACTCTTCAACAGTTAGGGATTAGAGGATGATTTTAATATTACACGTACCTTAATTTGTATTCTTGATGATGAAATTTGATGAAATAATTCAACTTACTACTTACCTACGATTGTTTGCACTAAAAACTGTAAAATAAAAACTTTTTATAAAAAAAAAAACCGACTTCCAAAAACATGCAACGAAAACTCTCTGTCAAAAAACACTTAAAAGCGTAAAATAAACTGGTTCTTCATAAATTGCCTATACCTAATTCTTTATTCATTTAAATAGTAGTATTATAATGGGTGCTAGGTACCTAAAATCTGTTTGAAGTCGGTGCTAAGCCAAAAAGAATACAAACGAACAATTACAAAAGTCTAAGCGATAGTCACTTGGCACCGATTTCAAACAGATTTTAGGTACCTAGCACCCATTATAATACTACTATTTAAATGAATAAAGAATTAGGTATAGGCAATTTATGAAGAACCAGTTTATTTTACGCTTTTAAGTGTTTTTTGACAGAGAGTTTTCGTTGGATGTTTTTGGAAGTCGGTTTTTTTAAAGTGAAAACAATCTTCTTAAAATTCAAAGGACATTCTATCTATACTTATAATAAAAAGCGGCCAAGTGCGAGTCGGACTCGCGCATGAAGGGTTCCGCAGCAGCAAGTAACATTTTTTTTTATATTTGTTTTGATTGAATCAAAGGTAAATTGCAGTTTACGATTTATGACGTATTAAAAAAAAACTACTTACTAGATTTCGTTCAAACCAATTTTAAGTGGAAGTTTGCATGGTAATGTACATCATATATTTTTTTTAGATTTATCATGCTCTTATTTTAAAAGTAACAGGGGGGGGGGGACACATTTTACCACTTTGGAAGTGTCTCTCGCGCAATCTATTCAGTTTAGAAAAAAATGATATTAGAAACCTCAATATCATTTTTGAAGACCTATCCATAGATACCCCACACGCATGGGTTTGATGAAAAAATTTTTTTGAGTTTCAGTTCTATGTATGGGGACCCCCAAAATTTATTGTTTTTTTCTTATTTTTGTGTGCTAACTAATAAGAATAACTAAACTATTGCTCCTTTCTTCAAAATGGCCAACTCAGACCCTATTGGTGACGAGCAGATTTCCCTAGTGGCCGTTAGCGGAACTAACGTAAGACAGATACTTCTACCTGACAGTTTAATATACAGAGCGAGTGCATTGTTATTTTAAATTCTTTCTACAATGATTTCATTGATAGACGTCTACGGAGTAGTAAAAAATACTATAAGACCACTTCGTGAGGGGGATCAGTATTTTAAAAGTGGAATGTTAACTATTTTTATCTGTCATACGTTAGTTCTGCGACTTGCAGCTAGGGAATCTGCTCGTCACCAATATGTATACGGATAAGATCATTCTAAGCGAGTACACGATCACGGCCTTATAACAAGTAACGAATAATTTTAAAAAAAATCTGCCATCTTTATTAAATTCATTGAAGAACTGAAAAGATCGAAAGAACTGAAAAGAAAGGATTTTTTAAATAACTTTTTTTTTTTTTAATTTTGATGTACCTACCTACCCAGTGTCACTCTCACGACTAAGACGAATCTATTGACACCACTCACATAAAAATACGACAAGTCGTTTAGGCTCTAGGGCGTGCCAAATAAATATAATAATAATAATAAATAAATAATAAATATTTCGGACATCTTAACACACAACGCCATCTAGTCCCAAGCTAAGCAGAGCTTGTGTTATGGGAACTAGACAACTGATACAAATACATATATACCTTTTATTTTTGGAAATACATACATATTATACATAGAAAACACCCAAACTCCGAAACAAATATTTGTAGATCATACAAACATTTAGTCCGACCCGGGAATTGAACCCGAGACCTCATGATTAGCAGTCGCAGACGCCAACCGCGAGACCAACGAAGCAGTCTATACATACGTACACTCGAAAAACATAACCCTCCTTCTTACGCAGTCGGGTAAAAAGACACCTCTGCGGTTTATTTCGACATTTCTTCCCAGAGTGAGTCTTAGGAAATGCTGGTCTCTTCTAGCTGTAAAGTCCGACGAGTAAAAATATCTGTAAAAGATTTACTTATTAATATAAACATGATCAGCTCTTTCTTCCTGTGTCGAACAGTCAAAACCTGGTACTCACCACCAGCGCATGCGCCCTCCCACTATGATCCCTGGGCCTTCAAGCGAAGCGTGACAAAGTATCTCACTAGGTCGTAATAGTGTGGGTCACCATACTGCATTGTCAGCATTCGCAATGAGTATGGTGACCCCCCTCTCCCTCTTTTTGTAAGTGAGATGGTGCGTACAACTTAACTCATTTTTTATGAAACTTTCACGAAAAAAAGTTGATTACCAGACGTTCACCCTCTCTGTTCCTGCCTACTTTTCTAAGGTCGGCAATGTACTGTTACGGAAATATAGGTCGCTCACCATGAGGTGAGTGGCGGTTCTTTCTACTCTTTACCTGAAAGAAAGACCTGTACCAGTCCCCCTATATGTGACCTACCTACTACTTATAAAGGTAACTGCTTATATTGCGAATGGTGAAATCCTTATCATTGTCATTGAGAAATAAAAGCTTATAAGATACCAATGTACTGAGATGTTATCACTACATGCGATTGTCAACCTTAACTGGTTGACATAAGACGGTAGATTACGACGATTATATTTCTACTATGATCTAAGTAGCGTAATCTGTTTAGTGATGGGAAAGTATCGGTTTGAATATTATCGGCGTTTTGTTTATATCGATAAAACTTATTTAAAATTGGTTCATGGGAATGAACCCAATAAAAAAATGATAGCCGTTTTTTTTCGACGCAGTAGAACAGTAGCAGTAATTCCGCTAGAAGATTGTAGAACAGTTACTAGTGGATGGTATAGCGAAGTTTGTCTGCATCAAGCTTTCGGGGAGTTCGTCATTTTTTTTTTTCGGCGTCCGTGGCATTCTTTTTCACCAAGAAACCGCGCCCGCTCACACAGCTGCTAGAACTATGGACTATTTGACAACTGCGGGGATTTTTTTTTATTTCCCACTGTTAAAAAATTTTTCGTGTGCGAAAATTTAGCACTGCAGACGAGGCCGTCGAGGAATTTCGGCGGTTATTTTTCGACCTCCCGCAAGACACGTTTTTAAATGTTTTGAAAGCTGGTTCACCCGAATGCATAAGTGCATTGGGATTAGAGGGGGATATTTTGAAAAGATGTAAATAAACTTTTTTAAATTCTAACTACTATTCATTCCACTATTTTTGGAATAACCCACGTATGATGCCTTGGAAAATAGAACATACAATTTGATATTTTGTAAATCAGCTTTTCCAACATAACAACCTAAATGCTACATCATCTATCTCTGTGCAAAATTTCATTTATATCCGTTCAGTCACTTTCAATTCAAATACCATCTTAGCACCAAAGTAAAGCCAAACTATTTAAAGTCAATTTAATAAAACTAAGACGTCATCATCGACCTTTTCCCCTCACTAGCGCACCTCCGCCGACTATCCAATCATTCTCGGCGGCAGTTTATGCGCGAGTCCGCGGCACAACAGTCGTGATGCACCGAAAACCCCCGAATCGTATCGGAACACTTTCCAAATTTAATATGCTTTGAATTTCGTGGTAATGTTGTTTAAAAGATACAATTTAAATTTAAATGTTCGAAATTTAAAAGTGAACCAGTGACAATGTGAATAGTGTTTTGTTTTTGTTTCGAATTTATTATTTGTTTTTATTTGTTAGTTAGTAATGAGACTTTTTATCTGTTTGACAGATGTCGATAATATTAAAATAATAAAATTGTTATAAAACCACTTAGATAATAATCTTGATGTAAGGAAGTTGCGTGTCTGTCTGTGTAAGTTTCAGTGAAAGTAGATGCGGTAACAAATAATTATGTTGTTTTCTCAGTATCGATGCAAAAGTGACTCGAATACGCTTATTTTATGCTTGAATCGATTATGAGGCCTCAGATTTAAGTAGAGCCAACCCACGCACTATTATCCAGGCACTTTTACTCTCCAGACGACTTAAATCGTTTATAGTAATCGTTTAATTAAAACGCCTCTGCTTACCTTTTAAGTTCTACTGTTGTGAGTGTATGAGATTCAAACGACGTAGATATTGGTTAAACAAGGTTTTGTAAACCCTTACATGCGGCTGAGAAAACACAGTTCAGCATTATCCTCGATTACTCAGTTCTTTAAAATCATACATGAAGCGGACTCAAAAACACCCAGACTTAGAACAACTAATTGTTGATCACAAGGGGCGCTCATAGCCCAGTTGCACTCGGTGATTAGAAACAATCACCGAGGGTAAGCAACAACGGCGTGGTCAGAACCTGGATGGGTGACCGCTAGTGGCGTGTTACCATGAGCGTCTCCGTGATCCGGAGGTCACGTTTAGCAGTCGGTCCCGGTTGTTATCATAGGATAACATTCGTGAAGACTAGTTGGAGGTCCTCGGTCAGCTTACAAACATCCAACAGCAAGATTACGTAGCCACAACGTTGTCTTGCCAGTCCCCAACCCGCACTCGGCCAGCGTGGGGAGGTATGATCTTAACTCTCTCCTGAGAGGAGACCCCAACCCAGCAGTGGGATGTTATGGGTTGTTGATGAAGTTGTTGTCCCGTTTGGGGTTTGAACCCGCAGCTTAAACCATTAGGCACGCTATACTGCCTATACGTGCAATCAAAGTCTGTATAATGTGTGATACTAATTTATTATTAAATTAGTGTTATTTAATATAATCTATTGTGTACATTGCGTTTCATGTAAATTGTATTTGTTTATTTTCTTAAAGCGATATGTAAACATTGACGACTATGTAAACGATTTGAGATAAAGGTTTAGTAAGACATATGTACGTATATCAATACTAATATTATTAAGTAACTGTGTGTCTATCAGTCACGCTTTCAAGGCGGAGCCGCAGGGCTAAAAGCTAGTTAATAATCTATATATACATACACACATCAAAAGTGTCTAGGGATCAACATATGTGTCTAGGGATCAACATATATTTTTGCAATAACTTTTCTCCTGATTGATATTAATTAAAATTTTCTTTAAGGATTCATCAAATAAAGTGTTTTCGTTTGTCACAGTAACGATAAACCAAGTCACCTTTGCATTAATAAAGAAATTTGCCATTTTCCTAATAAAAGGATTTTTGACATTTGAACCACTAACATTAAAGTTCGAAAAAAAGACTGAAATAACAGTTTTCTTTAAAATTTTATTAGGTAACTTAAACAATTAATAATCCGTGTTTCTACCGCGAACACTAACAACACAAGAATCGGTTTGGCATACTCAAAATGAGTTCATCCAAATCACGCTGTGGAATGGCCGCCCATGTTCGTTGCAACAACAAAAAAAGGTCTTCTTGCGACTGGATACCCTCCATATTCGGCAGAGCTCTTCTCTGTAGCATATCCCATGCATGCTCAATCGGGTTCAAGTCTGGCGACTGAGCAGGCCAGGGCCAAAGCCACATCTTAATCTCAAGAAATCCGCATCAAAATGCTTGATCCCTAGACACTTTTGATGTGTGTATATCAAAGAGGAAGGTGACTGACTGACATACCCAGAGATCAACGCACAGCCCAAAGCGCTGAAGCTAGAATCCTGAAATTTTGCATGTAGGTTCTTTATATAACGTAAGTGAGCACTAAGAAAGGAATTTTTGAAATTCCACCCCTAAGTAATCAGGGGAAATCAGGGGATGAAAGTCTGCGTGAGCGAAGCTGTGTGTAAAAGCTAGTAATAATATAAAGGCGAAAGTTTGTATGCATGTTTATTTCTCTTTTACGCAAAAACTGAAAGGATTTTAGCATAGAGATAGATTCTTGTGTGGAATAAATAGTACATAGGTTGATATTGCGGGTTCACACTTTGTGTGATCCACAAATTGTTGTCCTGAGTCTGGGTGTTCTTTGTGTTCGCTTCACGTAGGTATGTTTGCGACACAGGATATACATATTACTAGTGCGCAAGGTTGTCATTGCATAACTCTAATCTAGACACAGGCTGAAATTTTGTAATGGCACCTGAAGGGAAAGTACTCTTAATATTTTAGATAGAAAATTTTACTCAAAGAAAACATTCCTTTATATTTAAAAAGAAAAAAACTACATTGAAAGATTTCCGAAAATTCGCTTTCCACTCCCGGGAATCGGACCGACTAAAATCTGTAAAAATTACACCTTGTTCTTTTATTGCATCGATCGTTAGGGTCTAGCATAAGAATGAAATCTCTCTAAAGCCGGGTCTCCACCGAACAAAAGTTGGCAATTTTTGTGTTGTCAACCTTTTTTTGTGGTGTCAAATTTCGGTGGAGACGCTCGTTTACAAACTTGATAAAACGAATAAGAGGAAAACCATGAAATCTCGACTTATAAATTCAATCGCATGACGTAAAATAAACGTAGTAGGTACATCCCGAGTTTCCTTATAATTATTATAAGGAAACTCGGGATGTACTACTACGTTTAGCTTAATTCGCAAACAATTAAAAGTTTACTTCATAAATACCTATACTGTTGCGGCTTGGGAACAGTCCTTATTATTTTTCCTATCCAAATATCGTTACCTAACTTCCCACTTCCAACTCCCCTTGCACATGAAGCGAATTCATACAGCGCCATCTAGTGCGCGGACACTAAAAAAAGGAGCGCTAATGGCCGCGTAGCGCGTTCACGTTGTCGCTCGTGAAAATATCTAAAATCAATAGAAATAGACTGATCTCAGTTGTGAAAACCGTGTACATTTCCGTGTGATCCCCTGCCTGTGCTGTGTGGGACTCTTGTCTGAACCAAAGAAAGAAAGAATACATTTATTAGTCACACTCACACAAAAAAAGAAAAATAAGACATTTAACAAGACCATACAACAAACAAACATAATACAAAACAAACAATATAAAAACAGTGAAGTAATCTGTCTGTGTGACTAAAGGGCCACAGCTCAGCTTATGCTGCGGTCCTGAAGCTGACCACAGCACTGATTTTCAGTTGGCGATAAAACATTTATCTTAACAGAATTTGTCCACTGTTGGGCATAGGTCACCCTCCTCCCATCCATAAACCACGTAACAGTTTGTGTGCGGAGATCAATGAAACGTGATTATTTGTGACTGTGTACATAAATGCATGCGGCGATTTGTGCCTGCTGAAAGTGGCTGAAGCAAAAGAGATGTGTCAGGGACGTAGTAAGTGGGTAAGCAATTACCGCCGCCCATAGACGTCCAGACGCGTCATAAGTGCGTTGCTGACTTTTTTAAAAAGAAGCACGCTCTTTTCTTGAAGGTCGTATTGGTCCGGGAATACCGCAGGCGACAATTCATTCCACAGTTGTGTATTATGTATGTATGTGTCCATAAGTAAACATGTTATTTTATATTCCCTGTCCGTGTGGTTATGAATTAAGGTCACCTACGGAGTATCATCAACCCTAGAGTAGTGCAAAGAGAAGGAACACTTGACACAAACCCTATACCAACCCGTCTGGTCAGCGTGGTATAGGAGACCTCATATCTAATGAGAGTGGTATATCCAACAGTAGACCTAAGGCTGCTGGTATACACCCCTGCCCCTCTAAGAATACGTCCTCTACTAAAGGGTAGGTAGATAATTTGTAATCGCCCCCATCACCTATTGAAGTGTTAGTCATTTTTCTGGCATTTTTCAAGGCCGCCATAGTCTGGGTCACCAAGGTGCATTGTCTGCATTCGCAATGAGTATGGTGACCACTGCTCATGCTTTCTATCAGGCAGAGTAGAGTCACTTTAGCAGGGCATATGGGTAGTTGTCCTGGGCGGGAATCGAACCCGCAACCTCTAGGTTAGCAGTTAGATTTATAACCACTGGTCTAACAGGGCAGTGTAACATTGCTGTGTTTTCTCAAGCATTACATATATTTATGTAAATATATTATATTTAAATAATATTTATATAAATTACGTATTTTATTCCAACTTTCACTGTATTACAGTTTAGTATTTCATAATATACTACATATTTATTTAATACGGCTTCGCTTACTATTTCTCTTTTTGAAGTCGGTTAAAAATGACGAACTCCCGTATAATCGTACGTCCCTTATTTTACAGCCTCAGAAGTGAAATTTTATAATATCCTTTCTTAGTGGGTGCCATGAAAATATTTTTTTTATGAAATTAAAATAGCCTATGTCACCCGCGCCGTTATTGTGAATCTATTGACTATTCGAATCTATTCAAATCGGTTCAATAGTTTAGGCGTTACGGTGGAACATACGTATATAAACGGGTAAAAATCATCAGTTGCCAAAATGTCAAGTTGGTGTCTCCTGGGCACTTCATTTTTTAACCGATTTCAAAAAAGGAGGTGGTTATCATTTTGACTGTTTTTTTAAATGTTTGTTACCTCATAACTTTCGACTGAGTGAGCCGATTTTGATTATTCTGTTTTATTTGAAAGCTGATGCTTCCCGTGTGGTCCATTCCCATTTCAATTTGGTCCAGATTGAAGTCGGTTTTTTTTTGTTAAAATTTGTGATTATATATTATTTACTTGTATAGATTGCTAAGATCACTGTCGGTTAGTAACGTACTTATCTATATATATAAAAGAGTGAGGTGACTGACTGACTGACATACCCAGAGATCAACGCACAGCCCAAACCGCTGAAGCTAGAATCCTGAAAAAGTGTGTAAAAGCTAGTAAAATATAACTAGAGCGTTTACTAGTCGAATTTCGACTTTTATTCATAAATTATGAATATTTTATTAATTGACTAGTATAAGTTGAGCTATCATTATTTAGACTTACGTATTTACCACGATATTTTTACTGGACGCGTGTAACTGGTTTAGCTTTGTTTCGGTAATATTACGTAAGTTGGATGAACGCCAGTCAGGGTCAGTAGATACCTTTGAGGTATATTTTACCCTGGAACTCTCGCCGTAACAAACCCCACACCACTTCGAAAATTCTTAGTTTCTTCTGAAAACGCTTATATTCTCAAAACAAAGATTTAGATAAACGGCTGAGAAAATAATAAAAAAAAGAACAAAAAATAAACCGACTTCAAGACCAAATTGAACCACACGGCAAGCACCAGCTTTCAAATAAAAACAGAATCATCAAAATCGGTTAACCCAGTCGAAAGTTCTGAGGTAACTTACATAAAAAAATACAGTCGAATTGAGAACCTCCTTCTTTTTGGAAGTCGGTTAATAAGAAACATCAGTAAAACCCAATGAAAGAAGTTTTACTAGTAGAGTTGTAATAAATATCGATTACAATGCGGTATCCATTCAGGAAAACCCAGGGTTTTTTAATGTTTGTTTCATTCGCATTTATAACGTATTAGATATGAAACATAAAGACGTTACTTCTATGAAATCTAATATTATGCATAATAAAATTCTCGTGTCGCGGTGTTTGTTATCAAACTCCTCCGAAACGGCTGGACCGAAATGATTTTTATGAAATTTTATGTGGAATAGGGTAGGTCTGAGCATCGGCCAACATTTATTTTTCATACCCCTAAGTGATAAGTGTGACCCACCCCTATTTTTTTTTTTTATGGCAAAATAACGTTTGCCGGGTCAGCTAGTTCGTAATATAAACATTAAATACAACTAGACTTTTCATCATATTTTTTTTGTGAAAACACTTCCGAGCCGTTTCCCTGCTCCAGCCATCAGCGAGACACCAATTAGTTACCCTTAGTCGGTTCGGGATTTTGGCTCGGGCTGTGAGTTGAAATGTGATCGACTGAGATGGTGATGATGACAGATGGCGCAGACTCTCTCATAAATTCATACATATTATACACTAGCTGTTTCCCGCGGCGCGTGTACGTCGGTTATCGCTGCAAATAGTAGCCTATGTGTTATTCTGATGTATAAGCTATATTACTGTAAAGTTTCATCCAAATCCGTCCAATAGTTTTTGCATGAAGAAGTAACAACACAAATACACAAACTTTCGCCTTTATATATTAGTGTGATTAGTGTGATAGAAGACTAGTCTAAACTTAAGTAAGTAGCTGAAATACAAATAAGATAAAATCTGCGCAGCGAATAGTCTCAATATCAAATCTCAAGGTTTATGAGTAAAATCTTTTTATATAAAAAAAAAACCGACTTCCAAAAAACATCCAACGAAACCTCCCTGCCAAAAAACACTAAAAAGCGTAAAATAAACTGGCTCTTCATAAATTGCTATTAATGTGTGCTAGGTACCTAAAATCGGTTTGAAATCAAATACAAAAAGAATATACAGTGGAACATAGAACCTCCTCCTTTTTGGAAGTCAGTTAAAAACTTACACGGTTCCACATTTCAGCTCGATTAATCAGCAAGGTTGAATGTCAGACTCGAATCGACTAAAACCTCACAGCTTTGAGCAGTCCAGTGCAGGACATACGCCTCTGCTTAGAAATAAGGTATCAGCCTAAGTACTATACCAAACTGGCAAGACGGGCAGTGCTGTATTTTTTTATGGAATAGGGGGCAAACGAGCAGACATATCACCTGATGGTAAGCGATTAACGCCGCCCATGGACACCCGCAACACTAGAGGCATCACAAGCGCGTTGACAGCCTTTGGGGGATGGGGAGAGGGATGTGGGGTATGGGCCTCTGGTATCCTCACACACAGGGTGAAACACAGCGCAAGCGCTATTTCACACCGGTTTTCTGTGAGGCCGTGGTATCACTGCTGTCGAGCCGGCCGGCCGGTATGATTCCTATAAAATGCATTATAAACACAATATAGGAGGTTTACAAAACGTCATTTTTCTCTCGTTCCTTCTCGGACATGATCCGTGACTCAGACAAAAAACAAGTTCTTCTAATCGCTGCATATTTTTGCTTGTATTTTTCCTTGAATTAATAATTTGAAGTTACGTTAATAATATTTTAGCTCGACTCTTTGTTTAGTTATATGCGTACCATCATCATAATTTTGAGGCTTTTTTTGTGAACTTTATTTTGGGGTGGGAGCAGAGTGATATATTTTTTATTACTTACACTTATTACCTTCGATCAATAAAGTACTATTATTGATCGAAGCTTATTACACAACACTTGCAATAAAGATATAAATGTCTTGAGTCGCGGCGGACTTTGCAGACATAATTATGAAACGGATAAATAACACATAAACTCAGAACATTGTTGATAACAAAAAGTGTTGTTGTTGCTTCATCATCATCAGCTCGTTGCAGTCCACTGTTGGATATAGGCCTCTTCCAAGGAACACAACTGTCCCGGTCTGTTGCTTTTTGCATCCAGTCGCTGCCAGCCCTCCTATGCAAGTCGTCCCGCCATCTGGCCAGAGGGCATCCCACACTACGTTTGCCAAGACGTGGTCTCCGCTCCAGAACGCGTTTACTCCAGCGGTAGTCAGTTCTGCGACATATGTGACCAGACCACCCCATTGCCACTTTCACCTACTAACTTTCAGAGCTATGTCGGTCACATTGGTTCTCTGACGAATAAGAAAATACTTCATATTCAAAAGTAATATTACCAACTAGCCGACCCACGCAACCTCGTTTGCGTCTCCTATTGCCCGTAGCGTGATAATTTTCCCCCGTTTTTGAAACATTTTTCATTGGTGCTCCGCTCCTTTTGGTCGTAGCGTGATGATAAATAGCCTATAGCCTTCCTCGATAAATGTACTATCCAACACTGAAAGAATTTTTCAAATCGGACCAACGATTCCTGAGATTAGCCCGGCGGTGTTACCCGCGGTCCAACAACAACCGCGGTTAAGCCTGCGGGGTAAGTTAAAAAAAACACGATGCAAAAAGTATCTATACCTACCTTATACCTATACGGCTATACCGACATCAAAAAAAGCTATTAAATTGTACAGTCTTGCATATAATATTTAAATTGATACTTGTTTAAGCTATAAAGGCCTTATGGGACTGGCATACTCTAATAGGTTCTAAGCTACCTCCCCACCAATTTTCAGCCAAATTGGTTCAGCCGTTCTTGAGTTATAAATAGTGTAACTAACACGACTTTCTTTTATATAATATAGATTTTGATGAGAGTATCTTCTCTCATCTCAAGGATGGATTAGAAGACTCCCAGCCCCATCTTCTGTCGGCAGTTGGTTATAAAACCCACTTATTATACTTATAATAATATTTGCATGTTGACTATTGCAATATAAACATTAGCTATTGTTGTTTAAAATTGTTATTATTTAAACGGCTGTGGGTGGATCATCGCCATCAGCCCGATACCACTTTGTTGTCATTAAATTGTTATCATTCATCAACAGTCTTTAACAGTCCACTGCTGGACATAAGCCACCCGTGGGAGAGCGACGCTTCGGCATGCATGCGTAGTGATACCACGGCCTCACAGAAAACTGGTGTAAAACAGCGCTTGCGCTATGTTTCACCGAGTGAGTGAGGATACCGGAGGCCCAAAACCCAACCCCTCCCTCACCCCCATCCCCCCATCCTCCTCCCCATCTCCCAAAGGCCGGCAACGCACTTGTGACACCTCTGGTGTTGCGTGGTATCCATTGGCGGCGGTAACCGCTTCGCTTACCATCAGGCGATACATCTGATCGTTTGCCACTACTCCATAAAAAAATTGACTGCTATACCACGCTGACCAGACGGGTTGGTGTAAAGGTTCGTTTCACATTTTCCTTCTCTTTGCAGTGCTGTTGTCCTGCGTAGTTTGCTCCCTCTTACGACACCCACGGGATGAATAGGGGTGGTGACACCGGTCATCATACGGAAGAAGTATTTTGTTTTTAACCCACTCAACAATCATAAATTAAAAAATTTAAAACCCCCTACGCAGCATCAGATCGAAGTTATCAGTTAATTGTCATTAAACGATTATACTGGCACGCTTGAATCACTTAAAAACGCCAAAAATGCCTTACATCATTTTGGAAAAGAGGTGATACTCTTACACTGCTGAACGGATATTAACCAAACATAGCTAAGAACCACCGCAAGGAAACTGGCTTTCGAATGAAAAAAACCGCGTCGAAATCGGTCCATCCGTTTGAGAGCTACGATGCCACAGAGAAACACACACACAGAGAAAAAAATTGCAGATCATACAAAAATTTGGTTCGACCTGGGAATCGAACCTGAGCACAGCAGCTGCATACTTTACCACTAATCCAACGAGGCAGTCCGAACGAATTATTTACTATATCAGGGTTTCGAGTCGACCAACAGCTGATAGTTTAAAAGTACCGGATGCTGTTCCAATTTGGTCACTTGGAAGTTGGACCTTGTTAAGTGAAAGTATTGCGGGTGGCAGAGACAGCACCATGTTAGACAGAGATGTCAGAAATTGCTGCGAATACCTACGTCACTGACTTGATCTAAATAAAAACTTGTTTTTTTTATGAATGAAGTGAAAGGTTATGGAAACTATCACGCTTATATACTCAAAAGGGTAGACAGAGATGTATTAAAAGCTCTAATGCCGACTTACGTAATAGAGACAAGGTTATTTATTACTGTTAATTATTGGTAAAAAATGTCAAAAGTTGTTAAACACTACTTGAGGGATCCATTATATCTTGACCTGACATCATACGTGAGTTCTATTGGTGACGAGCAGATTCCCTAGCGGCAAGTCGCAGAACTAACGTATGACAGATAAAAATACGTATACACGTTAACATTCCACTTTTAAAATACTGATCACCCTCACGAAGTGGTCTTATAGTGTTTTTTACTACTCCGTAGACGTCTATCAATGAAATCATTGTAGAAAGAATTTAAAATAACAATGCACTCGCTCTGTATATTAAGCTGTCAGGTAGAAGTATCTGTCTTGCGTTAGTTCCGCAAACGGCCACTAGGGAAATCTGCTCGTCACCAATATGATGATAGTTCAAAATATTTTGCTCAAAGATATGAGACAAAAAAAATATCTGACTACGGCGAAGCCTAAAGGAACAAGTCTATATTTGTATGTTCCACCGTAGCACCTAAACTAATAAACCAATTTTAATGAATATGGTGTCAATAGATTCGTAATACATTCATCAAAATTTTTAAGTAGTCGGGTTATCTGGGGGCACGGCCGTGCCCCGCCAAAGACGAGCCAAGCGAAGCGCAAGGGCACAACCTATCTTTTCTCGAAGTGTTTCGTCGTTTTTTTGAACCCTCATAACTTTGGTTGCCTATATACCAGATCGTTCAAATTCTCAGGATATGATGTTAACAATAGACTAACGAAACATACAAAGTTTCAATTGTATAGCTCTAATACTTTAGATTTTATTGATACCTAAAAAACACCGATTTCGTCACTGACACCCTGATGATCATCAAAACTGTAGGGTACTTCCTGAAGTGCTAGAAAGCTGAAATTTGGTATGTAAAGTAAGTTTAGTTGTTTGTAACAACAAAAAAAAAATCATAAACCTATTACTTTTGCCCCCCAACCCCCAACTTTGGGAGGTGAAAGTTTGTATGAGACTCACTAATTTTTATGCTAGAGGTTTTATTTCTGGTATACGGACTTTTTCGAAAGAAGAAAGAAGATGTACAAGAAATAAACCGCAAAAAAAATAAAAAAAACTGCAACTTACAAAAAGAAATGAAATCCCACCAAAAACATTTTCATGTAAAATGTTGCCAAGACGACTGCATATGGCTTACCCTGTGAAAAAGATATCAGATCTCATGTAGAGCCAAGGTTCTGAATTTCCCCCCCCTTACTCTACCAACCCTAACTTCATAAACTCCACATCTCAGTCAAAATGTATGGCTTGGCTGTTTCGTTACTTCAGAAACTAGATATTTGCAAACACAAAAGGCGTTCGTTTTCCCATAGTGATGGCATGGTAGCGAAACGGCGAAGCCATACGTTTTTACTGAGATGTAGAGTTTGTGAAGTTAGGGTTGGTAGAGTTAGGGCATGTAGATTCAGAACTTTGGCTCTACATGAGATCTGATATCTTTTTCACAGGATAAGCCATATGCAGTCGTCTTGGCAACATTTTACATGAAAATGTTTTTGGTGGGATAGCTTTTTAAACTTGCTCTTATGTGTTTATCTATATAAATCCTACTTATATTATAAACGCGAAAGTTTCTAAGTATGAATGGATGGATGTTACCCTTTCACGCAAAAACTACTGAACGGATTTGGATGAAACTTTATAGTCATATAGCTTATACATCAGAATAACACATAGAGAGGCTACTATTTGCCGCGATAACCGACGTACACTCGGGCAGAGTATAACAACTAGTAATCTATACAAATACATAAATAAAATTGGAGTGTTTGTTTGTATAATAAAATAACCGCTTTTTACTAAATGCATATGTATGTATACACGGTACATGTACCAAAATAACATTTTTACAATTTTTGTGTTCCGGCTAATCTCCTTTTTTGGACCGATTTTGACGGGACTTTCACTGGCAGATAGCTGATGATATAAGGAACAACTTAGGCATTTTTTTTTAGACTAACGCACTATAAATCATAATTAGTTAACCGACTTTAAAAAGAAGAGGCGGTTATCAATGCAATTGTATTTTTTATGTTTGTATTCTCAGAACTCCGTCATTTACGAACTGATTTGGAAAATTCTGGGTTTGTTCAGAAGGGTATATTTCCCGTTGGATCCTATTTAAATGTGAACAAATAATACTACCTTTATGGGTGAATAATTAAGGAATAAATAAAATAACAATTAACACAATGTAGGGTAGACGCAAAAAGTTAAATATTAAAATAACGGTTATTTCTGTCAGATTCAAAATCGGAATGCCAAAATTCGAAACAGAAACACTCACGTGACTATATATTATGTTTAGTGATATAGTGGCAGTGTTAGTGTGAGTGAGACGGCATTACATTGGTTATTCGTTGAAACAGTGTTAGTGTGACAGAGACAACATGATTTCGAGAGGCGTTAAATATCAGAGGTTGGATGATCTGGATGTTGGGTAAGATTTTATTTTTAAATTTGATTTTGTAAATGTCTTAACGGATATTTTTTCGTATGTTTTTAATACGTACCTTGTATGTTTGTTTGTCAACTTTATTACCACGTTACTATTTTTTTTATGGAAATAGGGGGCAAACGAGTAGACGTATCGCCTGATGGTAAGCGATATCGCCGCCCATAGACACCCGCAACAGCAGAGGCGTCACAAGTGCCTTGCCTGCCTTTGGGGGATGGTATAATTGGATGAATTTTGGCAGTTAATTTATTTATTTATAGTTAATTAAGTGAAGATATTGGTATTGGTAAGTAAAATATTTTTTTTTGTACAAGTTATAAATTTAAATTAGCTGTACCCCATGGTGCTTCTACTGCTGTTGTTCGTCTGTCTATGGGGGTTTGAACTCCAACCTTCTCCCCCCCTGCCATGCCCATGGCCGTGTATGATGTTATTTTAACACAAATAAAAGTTATAACCGAATAATTACGAAACACCTTGCATTTGAGTACACTTATCATCTATTTATCATTGGTTATCAGACCCTCGTACCGTATCCGAAGCATTTATCAATAATATTTGCGTCCAAATGATAAACGAATCGAGTACTTTGAATTTATCTTTCTACCTTACAGTAAACAAATGTGAAGAAAGTTGATACTGCGTATTTACCATAGTTTGAGAATATTCTCTGTACCCTGTTTTCCCTGATTTATGTGAATCTACTGTGCCTGATGGAAGGCATGAGCAGAATCAAAGAGTAGTCACCATACTCACTGCGGATGCAGACAATGCAACGATGCAGCATGATGACCCACACTATGGCGGCCTATTGTGATGCTTCTGCTTCATTGGGCCTCCGGTCTCGCACTTACCAACGAAACTCGAAAGCACGAACGCTGACATATTAGGTTGGTCTTGAAAGAAAGACGCGCGAGAGACTTAACAAATATTAGACATGCCTCTTAAGTTCTGTCGTTTCCATATTTCCCGGCAATTTTGAATTTGGAACTGTTCTATATTCGAATGTGAGACAACTAATTCTCGAAGATAGTCATGTGACGTATCGAGAGATAGAGGCTCTATTAGGCATTTCAGGGACAACCATTCCGAAGATCTTGCATGAAGCGCTTGGTGTGAGAAAGCTAGTTTGCCGTTGGAAACCGCATCTGCTTTCCGACGATCACACACAAGGCGGCCCGCGTCAGATGGTGTAAGAAAACACTGCAAAGGTTCAACCGAGGAGAGTCAAATCACGTTTACGACATCATCAGTGATGACGAATCTTGGATCTATGCCTACGATCCTGATTGATCCTGATCCTGATGACAAACAACAATCTACAATCTGGATCTTTCAAGACGAGCCAAAGCCGACTAAAGTTGTTCGTTTTCGAAGCACTTCAAAGAAGATGGTGGCCACGTTCGTTGGAAAAACCGGCCAGGTTGCGACTATTGCACTTGAAGATCATAGAACGGTTAACGCAGAGTGGTATACCACAGTTTGTTTACCACAAGTCGTCGCCGAACTTCGAAAATCTAACTCAAAGCGACGCATCATCCTGCACCACGACAATGCAAGGTCACACAGCGCTCGTCAAACGATTGAGTATTTGAAGCAGGAAAAAGTAGAAATTCTGGATCATCCTCCATACAGTCCTGACCTAATCCCTAACGATTTCTTTACATTTCCTAAAATTAAGAAAAGTCTTCGTGGTCAAAGGTTCCAGTCCGGTGAAGAAGCAGTCGATGCTTTCAAGTCAGCCAGTTTGAATACCCCCACTTTAGAGTAGAATAAATGTTATAATAACTGGTTTGAGCAAATGGAAAAGTGTATTAAGCTACGTGGTGAATACTTTGAAAAACAATAAAAAGTACTATAAGGTTCAAATTGTTTTTTTCTTCAAACGACAATACTTAAAAGGCAAGCCTCGTAAACATGACAAACATACATACACGACTGCACGGATGGTGCAATGGTTTAAGCGGTTGCTACGCCGTTTTGTACTTCACTGAGTGTTATAGGTTCAAACCCCACATAGGACAATACTTTGTGTGATCCAGAAGTTGTTGTTCTGAGGCTGGGTGTTCTTTGTGCGTTTCATGTATGTTAATAAAATCCCTGCGACACAGGATATATTTAAAAAAATATGAAACGGACATAAAGACTAGGAATAACAGTTTGTGGAACACACAAATTGTTGTCCCATCGGGGTTTCGAACTCATAATGCAGTAAAAAAACAGCGAGGTGAACATTTAAACCACTGCACCATTCGTGTAGTTTTATACATACATATAGGTATATCGGTTGATGATATCTCTCAGAATTTCATTAAACTTTATTGGTAAATTCTTCTGATATCTCGCATAGCACCACCCCAGACACCCTCGCAGGAACGTGACTTGTGACTTAATTCCTTAGAAGGTCTAGTGTGTAGTGTAATTGCAACGCCGAACGCGAAATCGATTTGATGTGCAAAAAGTTCGCACTAGCTCTTGTGTTGTGTTTATTTATATACTTAACCTACGTTCTAGTATTTATGTGATTTCGTAGTGACGTGATGACTGTATGGCGTGGGAGAACCTCACTTCAGTTCAAATGGGCTGTCTGGACCGGAGTTATAGTTCGGCCTCATAGTAAATCAGTGTCGGTCTTTCGTTGCTTTGCACCCGAGGCGTTACTAGCCCGTGAAACGCCCGTGTTGCAATAATTACTTAGCGCTCTTTAGTAAGCGCGAAGGTTCATTAAAAGTGCGGCGGCCGGCGTCTCTAACATCTCGGCACCCGTGAGCACTACAAACCCTGCATTGTAGGTAAATATGCTCCTGCTTTGTACCAGTCAGAGGATTACCAGAGACGGAACCTCCCTAACTCTTGGAAGGAGACACTTAAAGAACAGCAAGGTGCTTGTGCCATTTGAGTTGCGTGTCCATGGGTAGTCATTTAACATCAGGTCACCTGTCTGCGCTTTTGTCTCCTGCACCTCAAAGATCGTCAGCATCATACATATATGTGGTGGGAGAGCCACGCTTCGGCATGCATGGGCCGGCTCGACCAAGTGATACCAAGGCCTCATGGAAAACCGGTGTAAAACAGCGCCTGCGCTGTGTTTCACCGAGTGAGTGACGATACCGGAGGCTCATACCCCAACCCCTCCCCCCATCCCCCAAAGGCCGGCAACGCACTTGTGACGCCTCTGGTGTTGCGGGTGTCCATGGGTGGCGGTAATCGCTTACCATCAGGTTATACGTCTGCTCGCTTGCCCCCTATTACATAAAAAATATGTATGTACTACGGATGGAGTAGTGGTTCGGCTGCTATCCGCCCTTAGAGGATCCCGTGTTATCTCGCTTGCGTTACATAGAATTATATAGACTCAAGAAAGTGTATTAGTTATTTATGAGAGGTTTACTTCGGCATTGTAAGTGATCAAAGTCACTGTTGGCAGTTTTCAATAATGATTTTATGTGACAGTTAGATATCAGTTGGAATATGCGGGTGATATGTGCGGGCATGAACCATCGCCCTAGTAAGTGCTACTCTGTCATGTCTCACCTCTTATTTACATAGTATGAAATTAATTAAAGTTTAAACAGTATTTTTTACTTAAGTTAGGCTCGATAGAAAGGCATGTTTTTTGGTTTTTTTAAACTGATTTATTTTTGCTTTTTTAATCATTAATGATGATGTTATTAAGACTAAAAAAGTATGTTAAAATCGAGTTCAAAGGAGTCGGTTCCATACAAACATTAGTATGCAGGGTGTTTCGGGTGCGATAAATCGATCTAGCTAGGATTCATTTTTAGAATATTTACCAAATCAAAAAAATATACCAAACAAAACTCGGTCATCCAAGTAATTTTTTATCCGACTTCAAAAAAGGAGGGGGTTCCACTGTATTTTTTTTACCAATACTGAAAACAGTGTGTATCGTTCTGAAACAAATAAATAACATTTTTTCTATTTACTTTCTTTTGTAAACTCTGCATAATATTTTTTAATGTTCATTTGGGTCAAGTTGTTGGTTAAGGGCTACCACATATAACTGCCATGCGATGCGGCGTGAAGTTCTTGCGGTGCATTCGTGGGAGCTCGCAGATATTTGCGATGCGTTGCGAATTCGCAGTTATGTGTGGGAGCCCTAACATGTGACATCTCAGCTACCAACTGACAAACAACTCTAAGACTGTGTGCTTATTGGTCGAATAAAAGCAGTGAGTGGTTCACCGGCTTTTATTTTTTAAATTATTATTTTATAATTATTTTTTATTTTTTATTTGAAAGCTGGTGCTAGCCGTGTGGTTCCATTTCAATTTGGTCCAGTTCTTGAAGTCGTTTTTTTTTGTTAAAATTTGTGGCTATTTATCAAATAATAATATTATAAATTCGAAAGTAACTCTGTCTGTCTGTCTTTTACACTTCACCGCAAAACCGCTGCCGCTGCACCGATTTCAATGATATTTGGCATGGAGATACTTTGGTTCTCGAGAAATTAATGCTGCTCTTTATCGCGATAACCGACATACAAAAAGCTAGTCATCTATAAAGAGAACGTTAAATTATATAAATATGACCTTGGTTCCCGATAATCTGCCGAAAAGATTCCACGAGACAATTAACAATGAACGGGCAACACTGTTTAATTATTGCTACGTCATCATCTTGGAGACTTCATCTAATTGGCGTTAGGGACCTAATATATACAATGAGCCTTCCAAACTGACTCTCCTCTGTCTGATGGAAAGCATAAGCGGAATCCAATAGTGGTGGTCACCATACTCATTGCGAATGCAGACAATGCAACAATGCAGCATGGTGACCCACACCATGGCACCCTCCTGTCTTTCGTAATCCTCCTTTTGGCGCATTCGGGTAAAAATACTAAAATACGTCGTATAATGTTAGACTTTAATTAAGATTGTCTACTTCAAATATATCATTGAAACTTATCACTGAGTAATAAAAGATTAATTAATATATTTATCAACGGTATTTTAGTCATTATGATTAAATTGTCGGCTTGCTGATCACGTATTAAAATATATATACGCTTTGTGAAATACGGTCTATGCTCAAAATATTCGATTGTTACCACTGATAACCTAGAAATAGCATTATCTACGTTGGAGAGACATGTTTATTCCGAAATGCTTCTGAATCACGAGTCGCTTCATGGGTGACGATATGCTTACCACCAGGTGCTCGTCTGCTCGTTTGACTTCCAACACAATGTAATAGAAAATTGGCAGTCATAAGGACAGCCGATAGAAGTGAAAACTCATAACTTAGAATGTTATTTAATTTTGTAAAATTAGTATTTAAAATTAGAAATTTCGTAGTGTTTAAATTAAATCATCATGTCGGTGACGCGGTCTAATAAGATTTTCCCCTACCAAAGAGTGCTCAACGCGGCTAAAGAAGTTTTCACTTACACGATATTTCGGATTACCCCACAATCTTTTCTTTAGTATTAACTGCCACAATGACACTCTACCTGATAGAAATATCGAGTAGAATCCAAGAATGCTTATATAAGAGAGACCAATAATCATATAATATAGTTAAGTAATTTTTTTTGCTCAATTTAGTTTTTTGCCCAATTTGGTCTTTCGAACCCAAAAGTAAGGTTTGATTAATTTAATATTTACGACTATTGTTGATTTCATGCCTCCATAATTTCACAATAAACCGTATCAAATAGTATCAATACACAATTATGATGATTATAGGTGTACTTAAAAGTTTCTTGTTTTCTAAATTGACACCCACGCGTGAAACGGAACGGAACTTTTAACATTTCCCTCGCAATATACGTCACGTCGCCGTTCGCGCCTAAAAACAATGGCGGTTGTGTTTTGTAAGCAGCTGATTGAAATTGTAACGTAATTCATTGATTCAGGGCTGCCATTGGTGATATAATTATTTGTTTTACTTACTGAGTTTTAATTGACTTATTAGGATTATCTTTCTGATATCAAAAATGACTTTTCTTTCTTTGACTTGACTGTATTTTAGGTTGTCTATTTCCAAACTAGTCGAAACCTTGTACCCTTCACAAAAGTAATTCCCAATTTTTTTTAAATAAATACCATTTTCATTTATTTCATTTTTACTATTGATATATCCCGCACACGATAATTTTCGATCTGGCCACCCTAATTAGAGAGTACCGTGGGAGAGCTATGTTTCGGCATAAATAGACAGCCAAGTGAGTAAGAAAACTGGATCCAAATCTGCTCCGGGTTTTTGCTCAAAATGTGGCAAAGATCCTGTGATTTTTTTGCAATTTTGTTTGAAGAGGATAAAATAGAGATGAGCAGTTGTATGAAAGTTGATAATTTTCAAAGTTGATTGAAAAGAAATACAAAGTAAGAACTAATCAAGAGCTGAATTAAATACCCAAAGCTTATTAAGGTAAGGTATTTCTTTCACTCGAAATAAAATGGCGGATATTTTACACAATAATTGTTAGTATGTCGACTGCTTATTGGAGTAAAGAGAAAGGTATTTTTAAGAACAAGTTATGTTGACATACGTATTGCGTATATATATGGACATACATATTAATTTATATTTATGTATAAAATGTATATACCTAATATATATATTACTAGCTGACCCACGCAACCTCGTTTGCGTCTCCTATTACCCGTAGCGTGCTAATTTTCCCCCGTTTTTAAAACATTCTTCATTGGTGCTCCGCTCCTATTAGTCTTAGCGTGATGATATATAGCCTATAGCCTTCCTCGATAAATGGGCTTGTGGAGGAACGGGTGATCGTGTCCCTCCAACACAAAGGGAGGATCCTCCGACCAGGCGAGGTGATTATGCCTGGCGGGCCAACTGCCCAACGGTTGATGTTGGGATGTTGTATGTATCTTAATTGGCGCGCGAACTTTCACTGCGTGATTCAGGATTGGTAGTTTCTTAGTTGTCTTCGTTACTCCGTAGTTCAGTGTAACTTCGGTAGATGGCGCTGTAGTATATTTCTGTTGCGCTGTATGTGGAAGTCGCCACATCACTCCCCTCCAAGACCGGAGGTCGATATATGATGTGTCAGCTGTCTGTGCTCTGTTGCGGAGCTTGCCAGTGCCAGGAGTGAGCAGTTCCAGTGAGTCGGAACTGAGTGCTGCAAGTTCCAGTGAGTCGGAACTGAATGCCGCTAGTCCCAGTGAGTCGGGGCTGAAGTCCGCTGATCCCAGTGAGTCGGGATGGCGTGCGGTGCGCGGTGCTGCGGTGAGGTCCCCAGTGAGTCGGGGCGGTTGCTGCGTAGTGGCAGGCTGCTGCATAGACGGGAGAGATATGCTCTGCTTACGTGGACCGTAGCTGCAGTGTGCTGTGCCTAGACGCTGATGAGGCCGTAGGGTTAACCAGGCTGGAGCGGTCGCGTCCTGCGTGTGGTGCATCCCCGTTGAGGCCGAGGTTGCTGGCTGGCTGTGAGACTTGCTGTGGGAGTGAACAAGATGGTGGCGTGCTGATGCTGCTTCGAAGGCTGCTTCCAATCACGTCGGGGTCACCACTGTGGAGGAACGGGTGATCGTGTCCCTCCAACACAAAGGGAGGATCCTCCGACCAGGCGAGGTGATTATGCCTGGCGGGCCAACTGCCCAACGGTTGATGTTGGGATGTTGTATGTATCTTAATTGGCGCGCGAACTTTTACTGCGTGATTCAGGATTGGTAGTTTCTTAGTTGTCTTCGTTACTCCGTAGTTCAGTGTAACTTCGGTAGATGGCGCTGTAGTATATTTCTGTTGCGCTGTATGTGGAAGTCGCCACAGGCTATCTAACACTGAAAGAATTTTTCAAATCAGACCAGCGGTTCCTGAGATTAGCGCGTTCAAACAAACAAACTCTTCAGCTTTATAATATTAGTATAGATGTATAAATGGGTTAAAATACGAAAGAAGCATGATATGATCTTACTTAGTTAGAGTGAGAAGCAGTATATCAAATGTGTCAATTAATATTAGACAAAGCGATTAGCGTTTTGTCCTAGACTTTAATTATATCAGACAAACATCTTTCTTTATCAGTTGTAATTTCAGCTATCTGTATTTAAAAGATGTTTTACAGTTGTTTGTATTGAGAGATTGTATTTTATTATTGTTATAATGACAGTTTTAAGTAATTTACTTAATACGCTACTTCGTGACTCGACCACGCTGACTGACACTGACTGGCTATCTACAGGTAGATGTTCTAATTAGCTAAGTTGTCGCAAATAGGTGACATTTTATTTTGTGTCAAACGAGTTTGTGTGGTTGTTCAACAGACATTTAATAGCGATAAAATAAATAAATATTTTGGACATCACATCACACACAACGCCATCTAGTCCCAAGCTAAGCTGAGCTTGTGTTATGGGTACTAGACAACTGATAAAAATACATGTATACTTTTTTTTTAATTACGTACATATTATACATGGAAAACACCCAAACTCAGAAACAAATATTTGTAGATCATACAAACATTTGGTCCGACCCGGGAATCGAAACCGAGACCTCATGATCAGCAGTCGCACACGCCAACCGCGGGACCAACGAGGCAGTTAAACTTAACGATGGTCGGTTAATTAATGCAGGCAAAAATACTATTTGTATAACTGGGCTTTTTCATTGTTTTACTTTTATTTATTTTCCTGCACAAAAATTTATCCTGGCTCGTTGAAGAATTTACAAAAATACATAAAACGGATACAGCGAATACCCAGACTCCGCACAACAAGTTGAGGATCACACAAAGTGTTGTCCCATGTGGGATTTGAACCCAAAACCACTACGCCACCCGTGCAGTTAAGGGCTATAATATTGACATATATATGTTGAATACTTTGTAGAATCAACTATCTTAATATTTCATATCCTCATCATATCCTCTGGGAATGTAGTCTTTGGTACAATGAACGTAACATGATGCTAAATAGCTTACAAATGACGTCTGGGGTAGTATATTATGGGGATCTTGTGTCAACTGCGGTGAATTTCCGTGCGTTTAAGCGATTCTGCCATACATACTATAGAAATCAAATATAGCTCACTTAGGACCCATAATATTTTTATCCGTGGTGCTTCCCGGTTTGAAAAAGGCGTCTGCCTATTTTGACTCCATTTTGTCTCCCGCTTTGCTAAGGAGGGAAGTGGACTTATTATATTTCCAACTCCTCCAGTTTTCTTCTGATTAATTTCGTTGCGGGTTCCAAGACAGTTAAATTTTTCCTGGGACTTTCCGAGTGTCATAACTCGGTGTTTTCGTGGGTCACCGCTGTTGATCCTGGTGTACAGGAGTTACAGTGGTTATTAGTCCCATGTATCTTAATATTTACGCTCATTTCTGATACATGACATAAGTTTACACTACACACTATGATAACATTATTATAATTAATATAAACTATGCATTATTCTAACCATGACTAATTCTAAATAACAATGTGACCTGTCCATTAATATTTACAGTTTGTAGTCGCACGCTATTGGCCTTCTGGTGATTCTAGTCCTGTAAACATGGACCCAATGCTTAATAGATGTAGTATACTTTATAAACTGTGGCATACTTTGTTTTAATATGACATTTCAATCGCCATACTGATGCCCGCCATTAGAAACAACGCTCATTCGAGCGTTGTCTATGGAACGTGTGTTCTTTTTTTTTAAATCGAATCAATGTTTGATTATTTTAACTGTTCGGGTAACTTGGCTGCATTAGTGAAATGAGTTTGTTTCTTACTGTAAGTATTTTTTTTACATTTTGTTATGAAATATCAACTTCCGGAGTTATTGAATTGTTTGCTTTGTCTATTGTTTATTGGTTTATGCAAAAATTGTATGGAATTGTCTTTATTGGTTCTTAGTCATTTGTAAAACAGGTATACTTTGCACGTAATTCCTATTTTATTTATTTATTATTAATATTACTTTGTATTCAGTAAGAGTTTAATTACCGCAGGATTATTGCATAATTAATTATGGAAAACCATAAAAGTCACATTCAGGAACCCTTTATCAAATATTATTAATTAAAAAAAAAACATAGTTAAGGTTGTATAAAAACCCCTTCAATAGACATTAGTTAATATAATCGAAACCGTGGCTCGAAGGACCATCATAATGTGAACTTAACTATTTTATACATTGTCTTTTTTTAATCTTTTCATTTTATGTGCAACACTGAGACGTTGACCTATTCAAGCATACTCAAGTAGTTATAAAATATGTTATATTATTTTTGTGTTTCATTTGTAATGTGTATTTCGTTTGCGAGTATATATGAATAAATACATAAATGAATTCCTTATAGTTGGAATTTTTACTTAATAACGTACAATTTATAGTTTTATGCATTTGTTGATGGTCTCTTTTTTACCCAACTACGGCAAAGCCAAAGAAGGGTTATGATTTTGACAGGCTATGTATGTATGTATGTTCATTTGTTCCCTCATAGCTCCTTAAGTACTTATTAGAACTGGACAAATGAGGTATCGTTAGAAGCGTCTTGATCGTCTGCTGGTTATAGGCTATATGACGTTTCACTGAATCTAATGTGGCCCCCTTTAGCCGACATAAAGCAGTGTATAAAAAAAATAAATTTGAGATAAATATGTCGTGTTTGGTATCATTGGAAAGGGCGTTACTTGTACATTTAAAATATATATATGTCGGAGACACAAGAATAAACGAGAATATGAATGACAGATACAGCCAATCTGGACCAAAGCCAAACACTAATCACTACTAAAGGGATACGAATCAACCTAACACCATCAGCAACCCCCACGAGGGGGTTGGGGCAACGCTCGCTCCACCGCGGTGCCCTGTGGAATTCGCCACCTAGGCTAGTAATTCCCCCACTGGTAAATATAGTCTCGTACACACGATATAAAACACAGCGATACAATAAATCATAAATCAAATAGAAAACTACTACCACTCAGGAGTGACTCATGTCACAATCAAGAGATATGGTCGTCACGAGATCTGAAGAGAAACTGTGTCCTGTTTCCGATCGCCCCGCTTTATATAGACTGTTCCGTAGTGTTCGATAGAGGCAAATGTTTGTATCACTTTTATTATTCGGATACCCTCATTCCGACACGGCCGTCCTGACGTATTAGACGTCCTCGTGTGATGTTGAAGGCAGTGCATCATCGTTATCCGCAGAAAAGAAAGAGATATTTTTGTATTGTTCGGCCACTCCTGACCAAGGACATTGGGTACATTATTACATTTTATCTTCTGTGGAACAACTTCATTTAGGACATTTTCATAAAATAATAGGCTTTTCGTTATCAAATCTGAATGCTAATAGAATTCTCGCTACATACTAAATTAATAACACCAGTAAGTAGTATCGCAACAGTCACCTCACCGTTTATCGCGTTACACATTTTTGGATTATTAACAATATCTAGATGGCCTCTTATTCTACCAATTTCACTTTTCAATGGCCACCTCGCCTTTAAGTGGCCACCTCGCCTTACAGTGGCCACCTCGCCTTACAGTGGCCACCTCGCCTTTCAGTGGCCACCTCGCCTTTCAGTGGCCACCTCGCCTTTCAGTGGCCACCTCGCCTTTCAGTGGCCACCTCGCCTTTCAGTGGCCACCTCGCCTTTCAGTGGCCACCTCGCCTTTCAGTGGCCACCTCGCCTTTCAGTGGCCACCTCGCCTTTCAATGGCCACCTCGCCTTTCACAAAACTTAACTAAACGTTAACAACTATCACGCTATTAGGATATCTCATAGTCTCATTATAGAGACTACTCGCCACACAATTACAACGCAATTTCATTCCATTGCATCAGCATTAATTAACCCTTGATTATCATCATCAACATCAATAGGGACTTAATCTTCGGGTATTTTCCTCACTATTATCAATGCCAGACAAATCTACCTCCTCGGGTATATCACTTAAAGGAAACTCTCGTATACGAACACAAGCGCATTTGTAGGTTCTGTTACCAGTTAAAGATTTCAAAGTATAACGATTGCCGTCGAGCAACTCTACAAATTTTAAACGGTTCTTTATATTTAGGATTTAACTTTGTCTAATTTCTTTCTTAACTTTGAATCAAAACTAAGTTCTTTAGTAATTGACTACTGCTGCAAATTCTCAAAGCAATCCAAATAAATAGTATCTTAGGTCATCCCTGTGACCACCACAAATGTAACAGTTAGTCATCCCTTGTGACTACCACACGTATATCTGCCAACTACATAGACATGCCAGCCACAATCACCCGCTGTTGGTGAGATAGCTGACACCAAATAGAAGGCGGACCAGCGGATATAGTGTTAACCATATCAGTGGGTATATATACCCTCTACGAAATTCATAGAATGATTTTTTTTCTTTATTGAAAATACCGACATTTCATCACAAAATAAAATTATAATTCGAGTCACAATTATCACAAATTGGCAAGAATAAAAATTAAAACGTTAACAGCCACAATCAAAGATGAACCCGCTTCAAATAAAAATCACATCAAAATAAGAAATGAATTTAAAAATTGAAAATAAACAGCATGTGCAGAACGGGTAATTCAATCCACCTCCATCACAGATATTCTGCTATGATATAATATTACACTATACTTCCGAAATCGTCTACCTTTGTACCGATGTCACCAATAGAAACGATCTTATTATTTTAAGAACAAGATTATTTTCGAAAACTGCAACTGAAAACCTTAATGCAAACAGATTCTCATTCTTCTCTTTAAATAATTATGTCGTTTGAAATACAGTAATCGTGTACTACATGAAACAATAACCGCAATGAATAAATCTGGATTAAAACTGTTCATAGAATTTCGATGTTACAATAAGTGCGGGCATTACCTACCCTCAATAATGTTACTGCACAATATTGTCGTTTGCCTAGAAATTCATCTGACAAAACTTGTCTTATTGAAGAGCGTTCAGCACAAAATAAAAATAGTACGACTCACCAGATTTAGTTGTCCGTACATACCGGTTACTTCCCAGTAATCGATGCGTTGCTTTTACTACCGCACGCTGCCGCTGTTGTAGGCCGCACGTCTCACAAACCGTTCGTACGCGAATGGCTATACCGACACTGACACTATGTGCCCGTTCTCGCTTACAAAAATTTAACAAATGGCACCTAATACGATTTTCGAGCGGAGGGTAGTTCGATCGCTCGCCGCGATCAACGATCCGTTACACTCTGAAACATTGTGGGCAAATGAGATTCAGATCGCACTTCTGATGTCGGAGACACAAGAATAAACGAGAACATGAATGACAGATACAGCCAATCTGGACCAAAGCCAAACACTAATCACTACTAAAGGGATACGAATCAACCTAACACCATCAGCAACCCCCACGAGGGGGTTGGGGCAACGCTCGCTCCACCGCGGTGCCCTGTGGAATTCGCCACCTAGGCTAGTAATTCCCCCACTGATAAATATAGTCTCGTACACACGATATAAAACACAGCGATACAATAAATCATAAATCAAATAATAGAAAACTACTACCACTCAGGAGTGACTCATGTCACAATCAAGAGATATGGTCGTCACGAGATCTGAAGAGAAACTGTGTCCTGTTTACGATCGCCCCGCTTTATATAGACTGTTCCGTAGTGTTCGATAGAGGCAAATGTTTGTATCACTTTTGTTATTCGGATACCCTCATTCCGACATATATATATATTATATATTAATACCGGGACCAAAACATTTTAAATAAAAAAAAACTAAAACCTAAAACCCAACTACGACAATGAACGACGCTGAAAAAGTTTAAAACAATTTTGAAAAGTCGTATACACGTTACATAGAAACGCACCATAACACTATAACAACGTGTGACTACGACTTTTCAAACTTGTTATATACTTTTTCAGCGTCGTTTTTTGTCGTAGTTGGGTTTTAGTTTTTACTTTCTTTTTATTTTTAATATAATCTAAATCAACAAAATCAGGGCGAAGACTGACTTTGAAAGTGTGACACTGACAAATGACAGCTGTCAATGTCAGCCACGTTCCAGAAGGTCCTTGTCACACTAATACACAGGAAAAAATACACCAAAACACAAATTGTTCTGCCTCCAAGAAAAACATACTAGTTAAAGCACGCATGACTTGTTTCGATGAGTACTTCTTTTAATCTTAATATATATATTTCTTGTGTGCGTGTGTATGTGACTGAACTCCTCCTAAACGACTGGACCAATTTTGATGAAATTTTTTGTGTGTGTTCAAGGGGATCTGGGAATGGTTTAGATTCACAAAAACGACTGGACCGATTTTGATGAAATTTTTTGTGTGTGTTCAAGGGGATCTGGGAATGGTTTAGATTCACAAAAACGTAAACGATGTTACGTGGGTCATAAATATGGCGGTACGAAATTCGCCGGATCAGCTAGTATATACGTAAATTAAACAAATTGCATTCGATATGCCTAAAGATCAACGCATTCTTTGAAGTAACACATCTAGCAACACAATACCAATATTGTGCGAGACATTTTTTCTCATTTAATAAACAATACAGTATATTAATAATGAACGTATCTGCACATAATTAGTTACATGCCATTTCAATAAATACCAATTAGATATGTAACCATGAGTAACACAGCTGGTCACACGACACGCAAGAAAAGATGACCATTGGCCGCTTGAAGCGCTTTATGAATTACTTTACATAACAATATTATATTGTGTCGACAGCGCTGCAAAAGCTTAGTCGTACAGAATTTGCACTCGGCACAAAATTGAACCGAACCGCGGTTGTTGTCTTTGCCTGTCATACTCGGCTTGCATTTTGTATGGGATACTGCGAAGTGTTAAAAATAAGAATTGTGAATTTTGTTTAAATTAAAATATGGTCGCTTAATAGTTATTTTCATTGTTTTTTTAAACTTTTTGATATAATATAACTGTTTTTTATTCGAATTTAAATAATACCGATAACTTTACTACAGTAAAATTGCGTGTGAAATTGTATATGCCTAATGTGGTAATTTTATCTCGGTTTCTATTGTTCCGTACGTGTTACAGTTCTACATACATTGGTGTGAACAATTAAATACTAAAATAAGCGGATTAAAGGTATGTTGATTATATCATAGAAAAACAGTTTAGTCTTAAAATACAACAATGTACGTAAATATTTTAAACATCTGTACCTCCTGATATCATGTAATTGGAAAGTTATATATGTTTTGTTTGTATAAGATAAAAAGTTGCAGATATTACTTATTTCTGTGTTTTATACTAGCAACTCGCCTTCATGTCTATTGTCTACTTTTCAGTTTTTCACTTTTATAATTGACTAGCTGTTGCCCGCAGCTACACCCGCGTGCATGTCGTTTATTGTGGAATTGAGTAGCATAAAGCATGATTCACGCTACACCGTGTCGCGATCGGGCCGTCCTCCGGCCGGGCTCAGGCCGGGACACGGTCAAACATCTATAGTAGACTTTTGTATTATTTTGATTCATGCTTGACCGTGGCCCGGCCGTGCGCCGCCCGGGCCCGGACGGAGCACGGCGTCGAAATGTCGGTGGGTATTGTTTCCCGGCTCCGGCCCGGTCCGGTCGCGACACGTAGTAACATGAACGTGTGCGCCAGGCGGCCGCAGGGCGTTCCACGACAAATCTTAGTTATGTAAACATCGAAATGAACGATGAAAAATTGATAGGATGTGTGCGCAAGTATCCTGTAATATATGACATATGCCATTCTAAGTATTTAGATAATAAATACAAAAATATTATTTGGAAAAGATCCTGAAGACCCGGCCGTGCAAAGAATACACGCCAACAGCCCGGTGTAGCATGAATGACTGGCCCGGCCGGAGCACGTTCGGGGTACGGCTCGGTCGCGACACGGTGTAGCATGAATCACGCTTAATATGTCCTTTCTCAACAACCAATTTTGTCCGACTGATCGGACGACGCGGATTTTTTCTTCCCATTTGTCCGACTGATCGGAAGACGTGGTCCTTTTTTTTCCTGTTGGTTCGACTGATCGGTCGACGCGAACTCTTTTTCCTGTTGGTTTGATCACAATATCCATGCCAAATTTCGTTGAAATCGTTGTAGCCATGAAATCGTAACAGAAGGACAGAGTTACTTTTTAAAATATTAGTATTTAATATTTTTTAAGAGGAATAATCAACTAGTAGTTCACGCGACGCACGCAACTAAAGCTCCGAGTCTGTGTTGTAATAATTTCTAAAATCTTCAATAATCTTCAATGACGGGCATGTTGATCTGGTGATTAGTGACCCTGATTGCTAATCTCTAAGTCGTGGATTCAATTCCCATCCAAGACAAATAGTTGTCTGATGAACGTTATAAATTGGTTGTGTCATCGTGTAATTTATCTATCTATAACTAGCTTCTGCTTGCGACTTCGCCCGCTTAGATGTCGAATATATGCCATCTCTAAAATTTGGAAACCAGGATAAAAAGTGCAATTACCCAGGATTTTGGACTTAAAACCTGAACACATCTTTTTTTTTTAAATTTAGTCAATATAAAAAAATGTTTAAAGATGTCGTTCTTTGTTTCCTTCAAAGAAAATAAACTCCAAAAATTGGGGTCGTGTATTTTTTAAAAACTTTGTGTTTCGTGTGTGCGTCAGATTATTGAAATACACATTTCAGCATTTAATTAACCTAACTTACCTTAATCTTACATGCTCTAAATTGCATAAATTGGTTGTGTCATCGTGTAATTTATCTATCTATAACTAGCTTCTGCTTGCGACTTCGCCCGCTTAGATGTCGAATATATGCCATCTCTAAAATTTGGAAACCAGGATAAAAAGTGCAATTACCCAAGATTTTGGACTTAAAACCTGAACACATCTTTTTTTTTTAAATTTAGTCAATATAAAAAAATGTTTAAAGATGTCGTTCTTTGTTTCCTTCAAAGAAAATAAACTCCAAAAATTGGGGTCGTGTATTTTTTAAAAACTTTGTGTTTCGTGTGTGCGTCAGATTATTGAAATACACATTTCAGCATTTAATTAACCTAACTTACCTTAATCTTACATGCTCTACTATTTCGGACCATCAATTTTTTATATCTGAGTTTAACCCGGATCGCAAACCCCGCCTGGACGCTCCCCGGACGCTCTCTAAACTAGGACAAATCCGGGAATATCCAGACGAATGGCAGTCCTCGATAACAGTGATTATTTATACTGATAATAACTTTTTTATTTGTCAACCGATTTAAATAAAACAAACACTAAATATTAAGTGAAGTTTACCATAATACACAAAGGAAAACCAGTTTATCGGTTTGACCACTTCTGAGATTAACGCGCACAAGCAGATAAAAATTGTAAAAACTTTTATTTTGTTCTGTTTTCTGTGTATCTTCGTCGTAAATAAGTATAATTAATTATTTAAACGCTTAGCGAGACTGAGGCACTCATAGCCCAGTTGCCCTCGGTGACTAGATACAATCACCGAGGGACAGCAACAACGGCGCGATCAGTGCCTGGATGGGTGACCGCTGGTGGTAAGATACCATGAGCGTCTCCGTGATTTGGAGGTCACATTAAGCAGTTGGTCTCGTTTAATATTATTGTCATAAGATAACAGTCGTGAAGCTTAGTTGGAGGCCTTTGGGCGGCTTTAAAACATCCAACGGTAAGATTACGTAGCCACAACGCTGTCTTCCCAGTCCCTAACCTGCACTCGGCCAGCGTGGTGACGTATGACCTTGACCCTCTCCTGAGAGGAGACCCGAGCCCAGCAGTGGGACGTTATGGGTTGTTGTTGTTGATTTAAACGCTTAAACTAATATGTTGTTGTTTTATGTGTAGAGACCTTGCTACGGCGCGGTGGCGGCAGATAGGACGCCATGGTAATGTCGTCAGACCTTGCGATCGAATGGATGCGGGTTTGAACCCATCGAACTACATACGTGACTCACTCCACTTAACACGAGGTTTTAGTTTAACTGAGGATAATAATAATGTGTTAAGAAGATTTGAGAATTATGATATTTGATAATATTCTTTTTAACCGACTTTCAAAAAGGAGGAGGTTCTATGTTCCACTGTATGTTTTTTTTTGTATGTTTGTTCACCGATTACTCCGTAAATTGTGGACCGATTTTGGATTTTTTTTTGTATTCAAAAGGGTATGCTCCCGTGGTGGTCCCATGCTACCATATCAGGATCTGATGATGAGGTACCAGGGTAATCGAGGGAAACCCTCATTTATTTTAGGCACATACTATGTTTTTCGTATATTTTCTGAAGTTACACCGGTATTTGCGTCTGGTGGTCATCATATTATGATGATGAGCTGATGATGTAAGGTACAACTCCTTAACGGTTAGGAGTTGGAGGATAAATCTTTAAATATCATTTGTATGTATGTTACATTTAGTCGTATTCTTTCAAATTATTTAGGTAAGCTGATGATGGAAAGTGGAAGGTACAACTCCTCAACGGTTAGGAGTTGGAGGATAATTCTTTCAATTTCATACGTATCTAAAAATCTTCAATCGTATACTTTCAAGTTATTTAGGTGAACTGATGATAGAAGGTTAAACTCTACAAGAGTTACGGATTAGAGGATGATTTTACGTATAGACCTTAATTTGTATTCTTGATGATGATATTTGATGGAATAGTTCAACATGCTACTTACCTACGATTGTTTGCACTAAAAACTGAAAAATAAAAACTTTTTATAAAAAAAACCGACTTCCAAAAAACATCCAACGAAAAGCGTAAAATAAACTGGTTCTTCATAAATTGCCTATACTTAATTCCTTATTCATTTAAATAGTAGTATTATAATGTGTGCTAGGTACCTAGAATCTGTTTGAAGTCGTTGCTAAGCCAAAAATAATACAAACGAACAATTACAAAAGTCTAAGCGATAGTCACTTGGCACCGACTTCAAACAGATTTTAGGTACCTAGCACACATTATAATACTACTATTTAAATGAATAAAGAATTAGGTATAGGCAATTTATGAAGAACCAGTTTATTTTACGCTTTTAAGTGTTTTTTGGCAGAGAGTTTTCGTTGCATGTTTTTTGGAAGTCGGTTTTTTGTAATTTAACTTGACGTAAATAAAAATATTGTATGCCCTTTGGGCAGGACATGGCTGATCGCACAGATCATAGATTTATGATCTGAAGCTGATCGCAATGTATACGAAACATCTATATTATGTAGGTACCTACCGTGGTACCTACCTATGATCTACAACAAAGATATAAGATTAATTGATTGAATAAGAATACCGTGAATTGCTGGTATTCTTGTAAATACAATAGTAGTGTAGGGTAGTAAAGTTATGCTGATTTCAGCACGAACGGGCCGTATCTACCGGTGCGGGGCGGTGCGGACCAACTTAAAGTGACAGCATTCGTGCTGTCGTGATTGAGTCTGGAGGCATAATGATGGAGTAGCATCTCAATAGGCCGCCATAGTGTGGGTTACCATGCTGCATTGTCTGCATTCTTATTGAATATGGTGGCCACCTCTCTTTGATTCTGCACATGCTTTCCATCGGGCAGAGTAGTCTTGTTGACAGCTTTTAAAAAAAAACTACGGTTAATTAGTACACATATTCCTAGTGTTTTGTTTGTTTCGTTTCATAAAAACGCCATTTAAAACAACAGTTATACAACATGATTGTGACCATAACGAATTAGTTCTGTCGTTATGTCTACCGTGTCTAAATAGAAATTATTCTTATTAGTTATCGTTAACTATTGCGTTTGGTTCTACCTGGTGGAACGCTGTGATGTCACGGAAATAGTGAAACTAATAACCTGATATGGTTTCCCTACACATTAGGAGCCATGTGAGCTGGCTCTAGTGTGGTTTACCGTGGACCCATTTACAGAAAATCAGTCCCCAGACGTATCGCCTGATGGTAAGCGATTACCGGCGCCCATGGACACCCGCAACACCAGATGCGTCACAAGTGCGTTGCCGGCCTTTGGGAGAGGGGTTGGGGTTATGGGCCTCCGGTATCCTCACTCTCTCGGTGAAACACAGCGCAAGCGCTGTTTCACACCGGTTTTCTGTGAGGCCGTGGTATCACTCCGGTCGAGCCAGCACATTCATGCCGAAGCCGATTCGAACTTATTATTAAATTTAGTTGTGGGTTCCGAGACACTTCAACTAATAGTACCTATATTAACGCAGTACTTAGTAATGTTAATATAATCAAATAACTCGTTAGTCAAATAAAAAAGTATATTTATGTTAAAAAAACGTGCCAACTTGTCAAGCAACTTAATCTCAACTTGTAATTAAGACATAACTGCAGTGACCTCGTGTTACATTGTAATGTGTAAGTTATCAATAGCTTGTTCTCGTTACATGATGAAGGTCAGATTATTTTAATTCTCATAGTCTTGGCTATTGCCCGCACTTCAACTAGCTTTAAGGTCACTACTCCGCTATAATATCGTGATGTTGAATTATCTTTGTGTCACCAAAGAAATAACCGTACAACCGGCAAAAAAGGCCTGCAAAAAACCTTAGAGTTTGTTTGTTTGTTTGAACGCGGTAATCTCAGGAACTATTGGTCCGATTTGAAAAATTCTTTCAGTGTTAGATAGCCCATTTATCGAGGAAGGCTATAGGCTATTACATCATCACGCTAAGACCAATAGGAGCGGCGCATCAATGAAGAATGTTACAAAAACGGGGGAAAATTATTACGCTACGGGCAATAGGAGACGTAAACGACGTTGCGTGGGTCAGCTAGTTAATTCACACAATGGCGTAAACTGACAAATCATACTTGTTTGTGGCCAGGCGATCAGGCGGGCTCTTTGATTTTGTGGTAGCTTGCTGCACGTGCAGCGGCGCGGCGCGATAAATTTGACCGTATCTAAGCGAATGTACTATAATGTTGTATATTAAGCTAAACTTTAATATAATGGATAAATATGGATGTTGATAATGATGATGTTAAAGCTGATGATAGTGGTGGTTGACGTGGTTGTAATGATAATATGTAATGTACTGATGATGTGCTCCTAACTGATTTTGGCCACGGCGGCTAGTCTCATCGGTGACCAGCCATTTACACAGGAGATATTCCTAGAGTAATTGACTACGAAAAAAGAAAATGAAATATACCATTGGTGTTCCAAAAGTTTACCATCGTCTAGAGCCGCTTCCATTTCGCCATACTAATTCTATTTCTAGATGTTTTAGATGTCAACTTTTTTCTCTTACGACACAGGACTCTGTAGTATACTAATAGAAATATACTAACTCTCCATTTCTCTTGTCCACAGAGAGTCGAGCCGTGACCTGGTGGCTGTAAGAGTGCCAATCAATGGCATGACATGCCAGTCTTGTGTGAAAAACATTGAAGGTTCCGTGAGAGAGTTGCCTGGAATACATCAGACTAAGGTAGGATTTTGGTTGATACTATAACGACTTAACGGATACTCCGCGGATAGTGCAGTGATTTAAACGGCACCTAGTCAGTTCCTACTTCGCAGTATTGTCGGTTCGATCCTCACATTGAGAATACTTTGTGTGATTTACAAATTATTGTTCTGAGTCTGTGTTCTTTTTTCAGTTTATGAATGTTTGTAAATCATCTGGGCAACACTTTAATTTCCTATATGCTTCCTTTATATCCTATACTATCCCGCGATGTTACCCGCCGTTGTTATTATACGTTTACAAAAAAAAAAACCACGAGTAACGCCGCGGTGCGGAGCTAGTCTAATAAAAAGTATCCCAAGTTACTCCTTTCATCAGCTATCTGCCAGTAGAAGTCCAGTCCAAATCCGTCCAGCCGTTCAGGAGATTAGCCGGAACAAACAGACAGATACACAAAAAGTTTAAAAATTGTTTTTTTGATGTAATACTTTAATATGCATTTGGTGAAAAACTATCAACTCGAAATTACAAACAGATACTACAATTTTGTTTAATAGATATTGACATCGTAATTTTTAACTGACTGAAAAGAAATGTCCTCCACAATTGGGTTGTATATTTCTTTTTCATTGGCAGGTGGAGCTTGCAGAAAACGCTGGCTACTTCAGATATGATCCGCACGTTATCTCAGTGGAGGCCATTCGGTCTCATATATACGACATGGGATTTGAAGTGCCGATCGACAACTCGGACCATGAGACCAGGTAAGTCTTAGCGATCTGAGTATAGCTTTTGACTCACTGGACCACTAAATATTCTTACCCAAATTGAAATATTATTACAATGTTACGAAACTGATGAAGTTTTACCCACAGATAGATAATTATCTCTCTAAATCAATTGTATTTTACTGAATTCAGGTCTTAAGTAGTAGAAAATGTTCATGGTATACCCCAAGGGACTATTTTAGGTCCAGAATTAGGAAGTTGTTTCATTAAAATGTAAAGATGTGATAGGCGGAAGAATAGTCTTGTATGCTGAGTAAACTAATAATACAAAATCCCAGTCAGCCCAGACTTACGTCATTTTAGGAAAAATGAATTTTTTAGGGTCGGTAGTCTAACATATACTCAGAAAGGAATGGATACTCACTAAGCAGAAAGTGGGGCCGTTTTACAGTTAGCGGGTATCAAAGTTGGAAAACAACCATACTAACTAACTTATTTTAGAAAGCCTGAATTTTATATAATATCGTTAAGCATAATATTTTAAAATATATTTGAAAATTCAGGTTTTCTAAAATGACGTAAGTTAGCATGGTTTTTTTTCCAACTTTGATACCTGCTAACTGTAAAATGGCCCCACTTTCAGCTTAGTGAGTATCCATTCCTTTCTGAGTACATATTAGACTACCGATCCTAAAAATTTCAGCTTTCCTAAAATGTCGTAATTCTGGCGTGACTGGGATCTCAGTCTATAATGAAATTACTATATATTACATTATTATCTAAATTCTTCTTTTTTAATATTGTAGATGAACGGTTGTCATGTCCCACACAAAGGGAGGATCCTCCGTCCAGGCAAGGTGATCATGCCTGGTGGGCCAGGGCCCAACGGTTGATGTTGGCACGTTGTATAATTATATGCTAATCGGCGCGAGGACTTCTCTTGCGCGATTACGTTACTCCGGAGTTCTGTGTATCTTCGGTAGATAGCGCTGTAGTATATTTCTGTTGCGTTGTATGTGGAAGTCGCCACAACATTTACGTAATTTAGATTTTTTGTTGCAATCATTGATTTAAGTGGTAAATCAATGGTTGCAATGGCCAATATAGAACGAATGATGTAACTTATAGTTTAGATAAAACTTATAAGTAAATACTAGAAATCTGTCGAGAATCTGTCGTACTAGTATTAGTACTTTTTACTGTTTAAGGATTTTGAATGAAATTTTTTCAACGTTGTCAACGAATACATGCAGCTCAAAAGACGAGTGCGTTACCTTCCCAGGAGGTTGAGGCTTCTCTTCTTTCATTCAGGTAGTCTATAGAAATGGAAGAATTAATTAAAAACTGTTTTCTGTAAGGCGTAGTATCACTCTGGTTGAGCCGTAGTATCACACGTCGATTGCAATTTAAAATAAATTATATATGGAACTTAAATCATCAACAATCGTAAATAGACCTCTAATGGACATTAACCTCTCTTTAGACAGAAGATTTTCGTCTGCTATACCAGTTAAGTCAGACGGGTTGGCATCTGCGTCAACTTTTCCTTCTCTTTGCAGTGCTGATGTCCTGTGTAGTTTGCTCTCTTAAGGCGCGTCTCCACCGATATTGTTGGCAATTTCAGTGTTTCCAACTGTTAGCAACTCTTCAGAAAATCGCCAACTTTTGTTTCCACTGTGTCTACACCGAGTCGCCAACAATTTAAAAATCATTCCAACTATGCGTCTCCACAGAGCCAATAAATATCTGCAACAAGCGTATTCTTTTGATGTTTACCGCCAAAAACAGAAACACGGTTCCCAACATTTGTTGTCAATTTTTGTTGCCTACACAAAGAAATTACAGAAACTTTTGGCACCAACACGTATTGACTTTGACAACACAAATATTGCTAACTTTTGTGAGGTGGAGACTCGGCTTTGGTCGGCTCTTACTTCACCCCCAGGATAAAATATGGGTGGTGATACTACGTATTCTTTATACATCACCACACGTACAATTGCTTTACTGACATCTAGTTTACATAATTTAGAATAATAATAGTGCGTAGTATTGTTATCTAAGTTCTTGTTTCGTTATCAATGCGCTGTAGTGTTTAAGCCGTTGATAATACTTAGTGCTCCTATTATTCATAGATATGCAAATATGTGTTAGACTAAAGTCACGTTCAGACCTGCGAATGATTATTTGATGATCTATTATGAAGAATTTGTTAATTTACATAATTAACTAAATACTGTATCAAACTCAAATAGCTTTTATTTTAAGTAGACCCTTTCAGGCAGACTTTAGTTGCTCGGTTTTAAAATGTCATTAGGAGAAGAACCGGCAAGTCATTTTTTTTTAATTTTATTATGGAATAGGGGGCAAACGAGCAGACGTATCTCTTGATTATAAGCGATTGCCGCCCATGGACACCCGCAACACATGAGGCGTCACAAGTAAGTCCTTTGTCGGCCTTTGGGGGATTAGGACCGGGATGGGGGGAGGAGTTGGGGTATAGGCCTCCGGCATCCTCACTCACTCGATGAAACATAGTTCACACCGGTTTTATGTGAGGCCGTGGTATCACTCCGGCCGAGCCGGCCCATTCGTGGCTCTCCCACGGTTCCATATTTGCTGCATCTCTCAAAAGGTATACTATATATACTAATATACTGCCTCGTTGGTCTCGTGGTTGCCGTGTGCGACTGCTGATCATGAGGTCTCGGGTTCGATTCTCGGGTCGGACCAAATGTTTGTATGATCTGCAAATGTTTGTTTCGGAGTTTGGGTGTTTTCTATGTATAATATGTATGTATTTACAAAAAAAAAAGGTATATATGTATTTGTATCAGTTGTCTAGTTCCCATAACACAAGCTCTGCTTAGCTTGGGACTAGATGGCGTTGTGCGTTAGAAGTCCAAATATTTATTTATTTATTTATTATACATTTTCTTTTTGCAAGCTTTTTCAATTGATATGCTATTGAAGATCCTATTGGTCTTAGTCTGATGTGACATAGATTTTTTCGATAAATGCACTACATATTTCACAATTGAGGTCACGGGCTTGATTTCCGCCCAGGATTAATAATTATGTGATGAGCGGTCATTAGTTCTATGTTTGGGTGTAATTGATCTACAGTATCGTGGGAGAGGTAATAGGACAACTCAACCGGAGTAATACCATGGACTACAGAAAACTGATGCTAAGTAATTCTGTCATAGCTTTCACACCGAGTCAATGAAGTTAATGGAGCCTAAGATTTTTTTAATGTTTGGCTTTGTCAAAATGACTCTCCTCTGCCTGATGGAAAGCATAAGCAGAATCCAAGAGTGATGGTCACCATACTCACTGCGAATGCAGACAATGCAACAATGCAGCATGGTGGCCCCCACCATGGCGGCCTAGTGATGCTTCTGCATCATAGGGCCTCCGGTCTCGCACTCATCAACGAAACACGACAGCAGGAACGCTGTCACTTTTACGTTGAATTTCTGTGCGAGGGTAGTACCGCCCCGGTCGAACTGGCAACTGGCTGAAAACCCCTAGACTACCCTTCCGTAGATATTTGTGGGACGGCGACTTATATAGATTGCCCTATTCTACCAAGGCTAAGGTGTTAACATGTGTAGATATGAACTGATCTTTATATCTCACGCTTCTAAGAGGACATCTATACTTGCTCTGTCATAATAGTGTTAATAGTCTTGTTAGACACATGTATATTCATTAACAGCCATGGAGTTGGTTTTAAACGTGCAAGTTTGTTTGTATTCATTTATTGCGAACCTTCCACCTCCTGGTGTCGATATCATCAATTTTGAGGGTCTTTCCTTCCGACTGACGCAGGTTCTTTCCGGGCACGTTTGCTTTGGGAAGTACCTGCACACGGTCGCTAGGAGGGAACTGAGTTCCGCCTGCCAACACTGCGACTGCAGTGAGGACTCGATCCAGCACACGCTGGCGATTTGCCCGGCTTGGGCGTCGCAGCGTCGGGCCCTCACTGCAGTCATCGGAGGAGATCTCTCGTTACCGGCCGTCATACGCTCCATGGCCTTTCGTCGTGGCCCTTATTTGGAGCTATTATTTGGAGCTCCTGTCTTAAGCAGTGTGTATGGCAGCCTGGTTCGTACTGCCGAGAGTAGAGAAATCTTGGTCTGGCCAGTGAAACAGGCTGCGGCCTCTTTCTATTTTCGGCGGCGTGTTTCTAGTAGCCTTGATTATTTCCCAATATTGTTTGGGGTCGACTACTGCTACAACCTGTTTTACCTGAACGTCAGTTTTTAACGGTATCGAAGATTGAACTAGTTGTCAGTATTTTTGAGGATACTGACTTCCCAAAAGCGATAACAATCAAGACCGACTTAATCTAATTCAAATTTAAATCATTTATTCAATTAAGACACTATGTGACATTTGAAGCTACGGTTAAAACTCATAGATCGACACAAACAGACGCCACAGCATGTACTGGATTGTCAATCTGCTCTCCAAAACATGGGGTCCTTTACGAAGCACGTCATTATACAAGAGTCTATGCTTACCATTTCGGGTATAACATGATGTAATAACATATTTTGTTGCAGACAACTATTGCCAAAGGAGATACCAACAGACCTGCTGATCGACATGTCGGGGACAGGCGAGATGGAGGAGGTGGAAGTCCTCCTCTCCGTTATAGGCATGACCTGCCAGTCTTGTGTCAACACCATTGAAGGTAGGCATTTATTTAAATTACGAATACGAAATCCTACCACCCCATGAGTGTCATAAGCATAGAGGTATTAACGATAGAGCAGGGGAGCCAGGCCTCCAGCTGTCCCTCGGTTAGAAAGAGAGAGACGATTGCGGTACCTATCTTGTATTTTATAGAAATAATTCTATTTTTTTTTACAATTTTTGTCTGTCTGTCTGTTTGTTCTGGCTAATCTTTGTAACGGGTGGACCGATTTTTACGGGACTTTCACTGGTAGTTAGTTGATGATACAAGGAGTAACTTAGGCTACTTTTTTTAGACTAGCTTCGCCCCGCAGCGTTGCCCACGGTTGATGTCGTACCGCGGGTAACACTCAGGCTCAGCTAGTTTGAAATAAAAGCTTTTTTGATTTTGATCGTATGTCCAGCAATGGACAGGAAGGGATGTTCATGATGGTGATTTACGTAAAAAAATGTGTTGTTTTATACCATTTATATAAATCTAGCTGTCCCAGGCAACCTCGTTTGCGCCTCCTACTTTTATTTTTATGGAATAGACCGGCAAACGAGCAGACGTATCGCCTGATGGTAAGCGATTACCGCCGCCCATGGACACCCGCAACACTAGAGGCGTCACAAGTGCGTTACACGTAGCGTGACAATTTTCCTCCGTTTTTTTAAACATTCTTCATTGGTGCTCCGCTCCTATTGGTCTTAGCCTAATGATATATAGCCTATAGCCTTCCTCGATAAATGTACTATCCAACACTGAAAGATTTTTTCAAATCGGACCAGCGGTTCCTGAGATTAGCACGTTCAAACAAACAAACAAACTCTTCAGCTTTATAATATTAGTATAGATAAAATGGTATGAAAATGATTATGATGGGTTACATAAAAAAATATTGTTACAGTCTTTTTTTTTACTAGAAGTATATTTTCTATTAATTTTTATAGACTGCCTCGGTGCGGCAGTTGTATCGTATGCGACTGCTGTGCTTGAGGTCTCAGGTATGATTCCCGGGTCCTACCAAAAAATTATATGATCTGCAATTTGTTTCGGAGTTTGGGTGTTTTCTATGTATAATATGTATGTATTTACAATGAAAAAGTATGTATTTATATCAGTTGTCTAGTACCATAATACAAGTTCTGCTTAGTTTGGGACTAGATGCCGTTGCGTGTTAGAGGTCCAAAATATTTATTTATTTATAGGTTCATTAAAAGAAATGAATGGTGTAAGTGATGTACACGTGAGCCTATCGGAGGCGACGGCGCGAGTGCGGTGTCGTCGCGGAGTCGTCACGCCCTCGCAGCTCAGTGACGCCATCTACGAGATGGGCTTCGACCCCACTGTGCTTACTGTGGACGGCCAGAGGTGGCATGGTAAGGACTGATTACTCGCAATAGCAAAAAACTATAATCCTTAATTCGCGTTAAGACAAGTAAAATAAATACTGACATACAATAAAGGCTCTACTCGATTTCTCTTGGATGCTATCATCAGATCTTAGTGTCCTTATCGTGGTACCAATCATCAAAATCGGTTCAGTTCAGTAAGTTATCCGCGAACACACATAAAAAAAACAGTCGAATTGAGAACCTCCTCCTTTTTTGAAGTCGGTTAAAATTAGTGGCAGATCTTTAATTAAAAAAAAAGTTAAAATTCACTACAAAAATACTAAATTATTTTGTAGATATTAATGTGTATGAATATATAGCTCATGAAAGAAAATTATAAATGATTCATGATTAAAATCACAGTTAAAAGTTACTTATTATATCACACGTCATGTGGCGACGCGTCGCCACGTTCGTAGTTGAGTTGACTTTCCGTATTATATGTTTCACAGCATAAATATATAAAAGTTTAATATGATAACCTTCTCGTCATTATAATAAGTTAATAAAAGTGTTTAACCAAAAATTCGAGTATGAATTTAAATGATGTTATTACAGAAGACTCTCCACACAGTAAGAGCGAGGAGGGATCAGGGGACGGCGTAAAACCACCTTCTCCAGTCAAGAGTAGAACACAAGCTAATGTGAGTATCACCACTTTTTAGACATCCAATGCCAATTGAGAGAATCATGCTTGGACACATATGGGCCCAGTCAGCTGGTACGATGCCCAATATGGCTTGAGTGAGTATACCGGAGCCAAAACCCCTCCTCCCATTTTGGGAGGGACCGAGAGAGCGGGAACGTTCTTGTGGATCACTCTTTCTCTCACCTTCCAAATACTTTATATTTTAAATGGTACTGGGTTAAAACTCAGAATCCCCTCCTCCTGACCCACGTAAAAATATACATGTAGGTACTGTAACAGATAATATTTTCTTTTAAATTTAAATTTTATGACGGGAAAAGTATGTATAAATAAAAAAAAAACTTTTTCAGCTATAACGAAATTTTGTAGCAACAATCATAAAAAGAAACATATTTAGCCGATTTGAGAGCCTCAACTTTTTTGAAGTCGATTAAAAAAAACGGAACCCTAAACTACAAGGCCGGCTCGACCGGAGTGATACCACGGTCAGCGCTTGCGCTGTGTTTCTCTGGTGTAGGCCCATGGGCGGCGGTATTTGCCCCGTTTTCCATAAAAAAAAACTTATTTTATTTACTTACTTTTTATCACTTTGTGGCCACGACCGATATAAATTATTTCACAATACTTTAACTGATATCGAAATCGTTCTAGATCTGTTTTATTGATAATATTGATATCGTGTATTGCCCAATTTGACGGCGGATTTCTAAATTTTATCTCCCTAAATCAACCCGTCTGGACAACATAAGTGCAAAGAGAAGGAAAACTTGATACAAACCAACCCGTCTGGACAGCGTGCTATAGTAGACCAGAGCCTCCTTTCGGAGAGGCCTATGTCCGGCTGTGAACTGTTCGACTGTTTGTTGGTGATGATGATGATGTCCCTATAAAAGATTTACATCCAAATGGTGGTGGATTAGGTGTACGGAGTGTCACCACCCCTATTCATCCCGTGGTTGTCGTAAGGGACGACTGAGAGAGCAAACTAATCAGGACAACAGCACTGCAAGGAGAAGGTAAATTTGACACAAACCGTATACCCCACCCGTTTTTTTTTATGGAGGCAAACGAGCAGACGTATCGTCTGATGGTAAGCGATTACTACCGCCCATGGACACCCTACACCAGAGGCATCACAATTGCGTTGCCGGCCTTTGGGAGATGGGGAGGGGGGAGAGGTTGGGGTTAGGGCCTCCGGTATCCTCACTCACTCAGTGGAACACAGCGCCATGGCTGTTTCACACCGGTTTTCTGTGAGTCCGTGGTATCACTCCGGTAAAGCCGGCCCATTCATGCCGAAGCGTGGCTCTCCCGTTTGGCAAACCGTGGTATAGTGTGTCGGATCCAGATGTAACTGACGTTATTTTCCAGGGCACAGCATCACCGCCACCAGAGAATGAAATATCCAGATGTACTTTAGAAGTTCGGGGCATGACGTGTGCTTCCTGTGTAGCTGCTATTGAGAAACATTGTGCCAAACTATACGGTAGGCCTATGTTTTAAACGAACTGATCTACATACAGATTTTATGTCAGCAACCTTGTCTGCTACTATAATTATACACATAATTACTTATACGTTTTTTTATTAATTCCAGGTGTACATTCAATCCTTGTTGCCCTCCTGGCAGCGAAAGCCGAAGTGCGATACGAACCCAAAAAGATCTCAGCTCAAGATGTAGCCCACTCCATCACCGAACTAGGATTCCCATCATCTGTCATTAGCGATTGTGATGGAAGTGGGCAAAAAGAAGTTATAGTCATGGTAAGCTTTACATCATTTTGATTTTAGACAAGCCTTTGACTATTATTAACACTTAATGCCGTTCATAGGCAAAGTATAAATTTGTAGGCGTGCCTCAAGGTTCTAATCTAGGTCTAATATGTGTGAATACATAAATGGTGAATAATCTCGTTTAAACAGAACAAACTAGTATTGCTTATTTTCTACTTACAAAATGTAAAGTGCATGATTTAAAAATATTGAAGTTTTCTTAGTTGAGCCTTTGAAGGAGGTTTTTTTTATAAAATTGTAGTACATATTTCCTTTTTAGATTCTTTCTTGTTCTTATATACTTGTTAGAGTCTTATAAAAATACCATCTTGGAGAGCCACGCTTCGGCATGAATGGGCCGGCTCGACCGGAGTGATACCACGGCCTCACAGAAAACAGGTGTAAAACGGCGCTTGCGCTGTGTTTCACCAAGTGAGTGAGGATACCGGACTCCAACCCCTCCCCCCATCCCCCAATACTTTAATATAATTTGTTTCTCTATTTTTCAGATCAAAGGAATGACATGTGCTTCCTGCGTTAACAAGATAGAGAAGAGTGTACTTAAACTGACAGGAGTGGTTTCATGTACTGTCGCTCTAACAACATGCAAGTGAGTTATATTTAAAAAAATACAGACCCCCCATTTTATTTTCTAACTTCGCCATTTGACTTTAATACTTTTCAATAATTACTGAGAACAAAACATCTCCCATCCTCAGGTTTTTACTACCAACGAATTGCCATGAACCGAAAATTTTAAAAATTACAACAATAAGAAAGATCCTCAGCTTCCATGGCTTACCTTTAAAGCTTCCCTGAGATGTGTTTGAGAATTTGAAAGAATTGATTCTTTTACTTCAATGAATATCACTCTGCAAAAATATATCGAAATTCAATCATTTTAAAATTATTGAGTGCAAAATATTTACATGAAAAGCCTACATAAAGAAATGTAGGACAAGTTAGGTCGAAAATCGAAGCATACTCATGATGTACATTTTTTTTTCAGGGGCAAAATAAAATACAATGCTGAACAGATAGGTCCTCGAACTATTTGCGAGACTATCGACAATCTCGGGTTCGAGGCCAGCGTCGTTACACCACACAATAAAGGACAGACTAACTATTTAGAACACAAGTGAGTATAAAATCCTTTCTACAAATATTTGGAGGTACACCTCCAACCACTCAAAATGACTCCCTGTGGTACACCACAGGGCGTCATTTTGAGTCCTTCGCAAGGTTTGAAATATGCGGGTTTGAAATAGCAATTGATTTAGATTGATATGTGTTGGAGCGCCTACGCTAAATGTGGTAGCAGCGTCTTGACGCTAGTAATATTTAAGGCTCATCGTATTTATTATTAAGTAATCAATCTATAATTTATTTGTCAAATTGAAGTTCAATATAAAAGCTCACAGCAAACAGTTCACACGCCTGCCTTTGATTTCAAAATCCTGAATTCCTTTTATGGTCCTTTACATGGTCCTATCGTACCGGATAATCGTCAATCAGCTATATTGTGGAAGAAAATCAATTATATAAGGAATATCAGCCGAAGATTAAATTAAATAAGAAAATATTCACGGGCGTTAACTACCGGCGAAGTGGTTTAAGAAAGGAGTACTTTGTGGTGTTAACTTTTATGCATCAGGTATAATATCGTAACCCAACACTCAATTCAGGTAATATAAGCGAACTGTGTCGAAGATATTATCAGGTTAGTGTATTATTACCAATTTTATTGTATCAATTAGTGTAGTTTCATCGCATAGGTATCTATCGTACAGTAAATTGTAAATGTGAATAGTGCCTTTTAATCTTAATAAGTAGCAGTTAAGTTGCATATCATACTCATTTGTTATAGGTATAGTAATTATTAATATTACGTTATTTCAACTTAATTGTACATGTTAAATTATTAAGATAAGTTAGTGTAAAATTATTATTCACATAATAAGTAGGTACTTTGGTGTAGGTGTTAGAAACAATTTGTTGAGTATTAGATATTATTTGGTGTGCAATAATTAGCGATTGTTAACATTTATAACCGCATATACCTACGTTGTTCCTCTTTTTTATCTGTTTGTTAATATTTATTGAGTCATTTTATAAAACGAGTTTGTACTTAGTATTCACTTATTGCTGTTTATTTATTGTTAGTATTTAATGTGATTAGTTGGCATACAGTATAGAATATTATAGCTGTAGGTGGTAGAAAAGTTATACGTACCTACCTATTTTGTGTTCACGCCTTATTATTGTAAATTACAGGTTTAATTAACCCGTTTCCCAGTATGGCCGAGGAAAGGGAGCTTGTAAAGAAGCGAGGGAGCTTTAAAGGCCGTTTAACCGCATTCATCAATTATCTAGATGCCCTAACTGATCCTAAGTCGATGAGTGGGTGCGACGTAACTGAGCTTCAGCTACGTATTGGCAAGATTGAGTCGTTGTACGGACAATATGATGAGGTACAATTAAAATTAGAGTGTATCGTCGATGATACTAAATTACAATTATCTGAGCGTTCAGAGTTTGAATCCCTGTATTATAAATCACTTTCTAGGGCTCAAAATCTGTTAAGCAATTTAAATAAAGATAGTGATTCTTTTCATAGTGGTAACAGTACCCGCGCTAGTTGTCATAAGCCAGTCAAGTTACCTACAATTCAGCTGCCCAAATTCAATGGGTCTTACAACAACTGGTTGGAGTTTCATGATACCTTCACGAGTCTGATCCACTCTAATGATGATATCGACGCAATAAATAAATTCCACTATTTACGTACGTCATTGGAGGGCTCCGCTGCCGTCGTTATACAGTCAATAGAATTTTCGGCAAGTAATTATACTGTGGCATGGAATGTACTATGCGAGCGCTTTAACAACAAGAGGTTGTTAATACAAAATCATATTGCGGCTATATTTAACATTGATCAAATAACTAAAGAATCATCAGTCATTTTAAAGGGATTAATTGACCAATTAAATAAAAACCTACGTTCTTTAGAATCTTTAGGCGAACCCGTTAAGCACTGGGACACTCTGCTGATTTACATAATTACTCGCAAGCTAGACAGCAAAACGTTCCGTGAGTGGGAGGAGTATAAGGGTCGGATGGATAAAAATAGTAAGATTACCTTTGATACATTCCTTCAATTCATACGCGCGCGCGCTGATTTAGTAGAAACGTTGGAATTGTCGCGAAATAACTCGTCCCAGCTGAATTTAAAGTTATGCCCAAAGGTTAAATCTATGGTTACTGTGCAAGGAAACAACAGTTCTAGTACCAATACAGTTATGAACGTTTGTCCTAAATGTAAAGGTGACCATTATTTAAATAATTGTGTACAGTTTCTCGCCCTAAGCAGTGAAGCTCGTATTAAGTTGTTACCTACCTACAAAGTTTGTTATAATTGCTTTCGCCCGGGTCATTTTGCTAATCACTGTAAGAAGCCGGGTTGTAAACATTGTAAGCGCCGGCATAATACACTTATTCATATAGATGATTTCACACGTACAGCGAATCCTAATCATAATAATCCAAAAAACTCGTCTGATAACTTGTTCCCTGTATTGTCGGTGCCGTCTACGAGTACTGAGACAAATAATGTTGCGTTATCGGCTAACATCACATCCTTGTGTGACAATAATCAACATGATGTGTTGTTATCCACCGCGTTAGTCAAGTTACGTGATCGTAGTGGTCGTGAACATGTAGTTCGCGCAGTGCTTGACAGCGGTAGTACGTCGAGTTTTGTAACGCAACGATTATGTGAACAGTTAGATTTAAATACTAATGAGATAGATAGGTCGATCTTTGGCATTAGTAACGTGACGTCACACGTAGGTAAAACATGTCGTATCGATATGACATCAATTAATAATTGTTTTAATGTTAAATTAATGTGTTTTGTTTTACCATCAATTACCACTGAGGTGCCATGTCGTAATATAAACATTTTTGACTTATGTATTCCGACTCATGTCTGTCTAGCTGACCCCACTTTTTACAAACCTGCTGATGTGGATTTATTACTTGGTGCTGATGTTTTCTGGGACTTATTGGGTACCCAGCGGATAAAGCTAGGTATTGGAAAACCAATCCTATTCGAAACCAGATTAGGCTGGATCGTGTCCGGTCCCATCAGTCGTAATTATGTCACCTTGCTTTCTAATAATATAAGGTGTCATTTTGCTAAATTGAGTTCTACTGATTCTACGGATTTAGAAAAAATTCGAGCTGACTTGACTAAGTTTTGGCAGTTAGAAGAGATTAATAAGAAGAATTCTCAGTACTCTCCAGAAGAGAAGAGGTGTGAGGAACACTTCATTAAAAATACGACACGATTGGCGAGCGGTCGCTTTTGTGTTCGTATTCCACTCAAGCGAAACCCTTCTGTTCTGGGAGACTCAGTTCATAAAGCTACTCAGTGTCTTTATTCATTGGAGCGTAGATTAAAATACAAAACTGAATTTAGTAAGATGTATCACATGTTTATGTCCGAGTATGAATTACTAGGACATATGACTGAATGTAAACAATCAGCCTTTAACCCTTCTGGTTACTTCATACCACATCACGGGATTTTACGTGAGCAGAGCAGTACCACGAAACTTCGCGTGGTTTTCAATGCGAGCTGTCCCACAACTTCTGGTGTTTCATCGAACGATATACAGATGGTTGGCCCAACCATTCAAGATGACCTTCTGTCTATACTTCTTCGGTTAGACAGTACAAGTATGTCTTAGCCGGAGACATCCAGATGATGTACAGATGCGTGGACGTCCACCCGTCTGATAGACAGCTGCAGCAGGTTCTCTGGCGCGATAAGGAATCAGATCATGTCAAGGTTTATAAATTGAATACTGTCACTTACGGTACAGCTAGTGCACCATTTTTAGCTACCCGATGTCTTTATCAGTTAGGTCTTGACTGTAAGAATGAGAAGGTTGCTGACGTCATCAAGCATGACTTCTACGTAGATGATCTCCTGACAGGGGGTGATCTATTAGATGACGTCAAATTTATTCGTGAAGAGGTTACGAAGACACTTGCATCGGCGTGCATGCCACTGCGTAAGTGGAAGTCAAACGAGCCTGAGTTGCTGGCTGCGATTGACCAGTCATCACTTGACCTTAATTTTGGGTCTACTGAGCCTAACAAACTGCTAGGCTTAGGCTGGTATGCAGGTTCAGATGAACTCGTATTTTCAATTAGTTCCACTGTGTCTTCCACCAATCATACTAAACGTGACTTGTTGTCTGTCATTGCTAGAATCTTTGACCCTTTAGGATTGTTATCCCCCTTTGTAATAAGCATGAAAATGTTGTTACAAAGAATGTGGCTTGATAAATTATCGTGAGATGACCCATTATCTCCTGAAATTAATACAGAATGGCTAGCCATTGTGACAAACTTGCCTTGTGTGAATTCTTTTCGAATTCCACGTATTGTCGTTTGTGAATCGTATACAGACTTAGAACTCCACATCTTTACAGATGCATCTGAACGTGCATACGGAGCTTGTGCCTATATACGTAGCGTTAATAGTGAGGGTGACTGTATTGTCCGATTAGTGATGGCAAAGAGTAGAGTGGCGCCAATCAAACCAACCACAATTCCTAGATTGGAGTTGTGTGGCGCTGTGGTGGGAGCTCGTCTTTGCGAGAAGGTATCTAGTTCACTTAGAGTGAATTTTAGTCGCGTGTATTGTGGACTGATTCCACTATAGTGTTGGGGTGGTTACAGATGTTGCCATCTAAACTTCAGCCATTTGTACGCAATCGCGTAGCTGAAATTTTAGAGCAGGCAGGTCACTGTACCTGGCGACATGTCCCGACAGATAAAAACCCAGCAGACCTGATATCACGTGGCGTTGATGTTCGTACTCTGCACAGTTTGGACTTGTGGTGGTCTGGTCCTAGCTTTCTACTACAGGAACCACGTGACTGGCCTTCTTTAGTCAGAGGTTTAGACTCTTATACTCTCCCTGAAACTCGACCCGATGTGTCACTAACTGTCAGTGTTAACCAGTATGATAATGAGCAGTTAATCGATTTTAGTCGCTTTTCCAATTACTCTCGCTTAGTACGTTCTACGGCTTATGTGTTGCGATTCATTAAATTATGTCGAAAGCAAACGTTAAGTTCTAATTTTCTGTCAAACGATGAATTAAAAAATGCTTTAAATGTTTTGATTAAACAAAGTCAGCGTCAATCATTCTTCGAGTATAAATTACTTTTATCACAACAAAGATTACCTAAACGAAGCGTCCTTTTAAAGTTTAATGTCTATTTAGACAATGATAACATAATGCGTGTCGGGGGACGTCTCGATAATTCCGATTTTAATTATAATAAGCGGCACCCTATAATATTACAGTCCACTCACCATTTCACAAAATTATTATTTAATTCTGAGCATAAGAGGTTGATGCACGCAGGGCCACAACTATTGTTGGCTTCAATAAGAGAGTCATATTGGCCTATAGGAGGTCGTAATCTAGCTAAGGCCTGTTACCATCGGTGCGTACTCTGTCATCGAATGAAGGGTAAGGTGATTACTCCATTGATGGGTAATTTGCCACGGCAGCGCCTTCTTCCAGGTGGTTTTCCTTTTGAAACCACAGGCGTCGATTATGCCGGCCCTATTATGTGTGCTAGTCGTTCAGGTCGCGGTTGTAGGCTCGTGAAGGTATACATAGCCATCTTCATTTGTTTTACAACCAAAGCTATTCATCTAGAGCTTGTAGGTGATTTGACTAGCAGCAGTTATTTACTATGTTTACATAGGTTTATAGCACGTAGAGGAAGGCCCGTACATATCTATTCGGATAACGGTACCTCATTTGTTGGTGCGTACAACGAACTTTCCAAATTTTTAAAGTCTAGTAGAGATTCCTTGGGTGCGAGTATGGCCAGTGAGGGAATCAACTTTCATTTCATTCCCGCTTATACCCCTCATTTTGGCGGTCTTTGGGAAGCGGGTGTTAAATCTGTCAAGTATCATTTGCACAGAGTGTTGGGAAATTGTCATTTAACCTTCGAACAACTTAACACCACATTAGTACAAATCGAGGCAATTTTGAATTCACGCCCATTAACGCTACTATCTTCAGACCCTGACGATTGCACTCCGCTGACACCAGGTCATTTTCTCGTCGGTCGTCCACTCACGTCCTTGCCGCAGCCAAATTTTGAAGAGCATTCCACTAACCCTCAAAGTCGGTATCGGCGCATCGAACAGCTCCGCCAACATTTCTGGACAAGATGGAGCAAGGAGTTCATTGCTGAGTTGCAGCAACGCGTCAAGTGGCGCTCTTGTAAGGATGGCTTGAAGGTCGATACTTTAGTCGTCATAAAGGAGGACAATCTTCCGCCTCTGCAGTGGAGATTAGGACGGGTTACGGCTGTTCATCCGGGATCTGATGGAATCGTTCGTGTCGCCGACATCATGACCTCGACAGGCACAATACGGAGGGCGTTCTCCAGGATATGTCCATTACCGGTATCTTGATGTCTTGTTGAAAGTGGTACTTTCAACGCCCGGCGGCATGTTGGAGCGCCTACGCTAAATGTGGTAGCAGCGTCTTGACGCTAGTAATATTTAAGGCTCATCGTATTATTAAGTAATCAATCTATAATTTATTTGTCAAATTGAAGTTCAATATAAAAGCTCACAGCAAACAGTTCACACGCCTGCCTTTGATTTCAAAATCCTGAATTCCTTTTATGGTCCTTTACAATATGTGAAGTTAAAAATATATTAGAACGTAAGTGTAAACGCTTTTATAATACTTGAAGGAGTACCGCAAGGCGTCATTTTGGGTCTGCCGTAGGGGACTTAAATATCCTTTTAGGTATGGCATTTGATTAAGATTGATCGGTAAAGTGAAGAGATTTTTAAATTATTTGTAAAGGTTGTTATATTATATATTATAAATACAGGTGTTTCGGATAAGTTACTTACGTTGAAATAATTTTATACGTATATTTTTTTAAAAAGACTGCTTCCGCATTAATAATATACATCCTGTGTCGCAAAACACCCAGACTCAGAACAACAATTTTTAGATCACACAAAGTGTTGTCCTATGTGGGATTTGAACCCACAACACTTGGCGCCGTGGAAAGCGGCGTGGCTAATACTGAAACCATTAGGCCATTCGTGCAGGACTTCAGTGCATAATACCAGCTTTTACCTGCGGCTCTGCCCGCGTTGGTATCGTTTACCGCAGTTAATAGTAGTCTATGTTATTTGCAAATATTTTTTTCTTTCAGTTGGTGTCAACTGCTTTCAGGTAGTGAAAGAAATTTTAAAATTTAGGCGTCAAAGCGTAACAAGTCTTCATTCTCAATATTAGTTAGAATTTCATATTTCTCTTCTGAGGTTTGTATTCTAAAATATTTCAATAATGTACCTACGTCTGAACAGCGTGGTATAGTAGGGCATAATCTTCTTGCTAAGGAGATGCCTATGTCGAGCAGCAGACTACCACTATCCAACTAACCAATATCTATTACAGGGAAGAAATAAGAAAATGGCGGAACGCGTTCCTAGTGTCTTTAATCTTCGGCGGTCCGTGCATGGTGGCCATGGCGTACTTCATGGCCACCATGTCCTCCTCCCACAGCGCGGCCGACATGTGCTGCGTGGTGCCGGGCCTCAGCCTCGAGAACCTGCTCATGTGGCTGCTGGCCACGCCCGTGCAGGTACTCTCCAACTCTACCTACTTCTAGCAATATTCCTATATCGCGGGGGACTTTACAAACTTATATAGACTCGGAACAACAATTTGTGGATCACACAAAGTGTTGTCCCGTGTGGGGTTTGAATTTGAAGCCACATCACTCAGCGTTAAAGAAAGCGGCGAGATCATTATCTCATCATCTTCCCAGTCTTTATTATTCCCAGGTTTTGGGGTCGGCTACTAGTTCAACCGGTTTTACCTGAATATCAGTTTTTCCACGGAGCGACTGGCATCGGACCTCCGCAATCCTGAGGGTGAACTAAATTCGAAGATTGAACTAGTTGTCAGTATATTTGAGGGCACAGACTTCCCAATAACGATTGCCATAGATGTTCATGACAACCGGGACCGACGGCTTAACGTGGCTCTCCGAGGCACGGGCAGGGATCATCGCCATCTTCCATACTCCGGGCTGCCCTTAAGAATTTTTTATAAGAAAAACGCAGAGCAGTCCGTCCCGGGAATTTAACCCGAGACCTCTTGATCTGCAGTTGCTTACGCTAATCACTAGACCAATGAAGCAGTCAAAACAACAAATTATATTTTATAGAAACATATAAAACCCTATTTATTTAGTATAAAAGGAGGAATTACTTAAATATATATGTTTGTTGACAGTTCATCGGTGGTTGGCACTTCTACAAGCAGGCTTACAAAGCACTGAGCCACGGGACCTCCAACATGGATGTGCTCATTTCTATGACCACCACCATCAGGTAAGTCCAACCACCGCCCGGTGGTATTGACCCATAGAATAATAATTTATACACCGAATTACACTTTTTTTTATGTATGATCCTGCCAAAATGACTCTACTCTGCCTGATGGAAAGCATGAGCAGAAATCAAGAGTGGTGGTCACCATACTTATTGCGAATGCAGACAATACAACAATGCAGCATGGTGACCCACACCACGGCGGCCTTATGATCGTAATCTTAGTCAAAAAGCCGAACATCGATCCGATCGAGAAGTTTATCTGTCCAAATTCCATCACCCCTATTCATCCCATGGGTATCATGAGATACGACTAAAGGAGCAAAATACCCGAGACCACTGCAAAGGGAAAGAAAACTTGACATCTAATTCAATAACCTCCTTTCTAAGAGACACCTGTCCAGCAGTGGAATGTTAAATGCCTGTTGATGATTATGATATTACAAAAATACACAAAAATAGTTGTTGCGTTAAAAAAAATCGGCTTAGTGCGAGCCTGACTCGCGCGGGAAGGGTTCCGTACCATTATCTATACATTTGAAGCGTCTACCTGTTGCCGTTATCAATATCCAGCAAAAACGAGCTAAAAAAATCACGTTTGTTGTATGGGAGCCCCCTTAAATACTTATTTTTAGTTGTTTTTTAGTATTTATTATTTTTAGTATTAAATTTCAACTGTCTAACTGTCACGGTTCATGAGATACAACCTGGTGACAGACGAAAAGCGAAAACTTAATAATAGGGTGCCGTACCCTAATTAGAGTGTGCAAATTGTTCGAGTTATTTTTGGGGATTCCCCTATCACTACGTCAAGTAACGATGATTCGTTGTTTCAGTTACGGGTACTCCCTGGCGGTGGTGATAGCGGCGATGGCGATGCAGCAGAACACCAGCCCAGTGACCTTCTTCGACACTCCCCCCATGCTACTGGTGTTCGTGTCGCTGGGGAGGTGGCTCGAGCACATAGCCAAGGTAACTGTAATATTATACAAGTAGAAAATTCACCAAAGACTTATCAAAAAAATCGATTTTAAAATCGATTTCAATATTTTTCACGAACAGTATTCATATTTATTAAAAGGTTTTATTGTCATTTTTATTCATGAAAGTACATAGGTATTTCCTCAATCAATCTTAAATTTTTATTTTCGAATGTGGGTTGTACACAATATGATGATGAAACAGCCACATTCCACCTCTAGGCATGCAAACACTAAGTATGAAATTAGGAAATTACATTAATTAAGTTTAATTAATATACTAGCCGAGCCCCGCGGTGTTACCCGCGGTATGACATCATCCGCAGGCAGCGCCGCGGGGCGAAGCTAGTCTTAAAAAGTAGCCTTTGATATTTTTTTATGTATGGCCCTGCTAAAATGACTCTACTCTGCCTGATCATGCAATGAGAATCCAAGCATGAGCAGAATCCAAGAGTGGTGGTCACCATACTCATTGCACATGCAGAGAATGCAGCATGATGACCCACATGACACTATAGCGGTCTAATGATGCTTCTGCATCATTGAGCCTCCTAAACCGTAGCGAATTTCGGTCGCGACGGTTTCAGATGACACCTTCTTGGCGGGTCTTTTGATAAATCAATTATTTATTGTAAAATTGATATTTTATAAATGTCCCACAGGGTAAAACATCAGAGGCATTATCGAAGCTGCTGTCCTTAAAACCGACGGAGGCGGTTCTGGTGACCCTGGACGAGAACGGACAGACGACCAGCGAAAAGAGTATTCCCGTCGACCTGGTCGAAAGAGGGGATATGTTGAAGGTTAGTAGACTTAGGGTGGGAGTGTTTTATTAAAGGATTCAGATTAAGGGTGTCACCACCCTTATTCATCCCGTGGGTGCAGTGATGTAAGAGACGACTGAGGTAGTGAACTACACACCAACAGCACTGCAAAGAGAAGGAACACTTGACACAGACCCTATAGTCTATACCAACTCGTCTGGTCAGCGTGGTGTAGGAGACCAACACCTGCTTCCTAAGCTGAGGCCTATGTCCAAGAAGTTGATGAAAAGTTCAATAAAGAAGGTGGTTTATGTGTACCGTATTATACTCTGTCCATTTATTTATTTTCTTTTTGACAGTTCAAGAAATTTTGAAATTAGTGACACCCTCACCCATTACCGATTCGATTTGAAACGAATAGCGATTTTATTTATGAAGAACTTTCAATCGATTTAATTAAATATTTTTAGTTGAAATATTAATTATTCCTTTATTAGTTTTTTATATTATGTAAGAAATAAACAAAAATATAAATAATAAATCTGTAAATTAGATGAATGAACAGAGTTATTGTTCTTTACTCTTGGTTTGATCCTAAATTCCATGATTTCGACTTGATTCCTTGCAAAAATTCAATCTTGGAGTCATAGATGCTATTTTTTAACCGACTTCAAAAAAAGGAGGAGGTTTCTCAATTCGACCGTATATATATATATATATTATTTGTTCCGTTTTCGATATCCGGAATCCATTTTGAGTTTAGTCTTCCGTTTTTCTTGTGTTTCCGGTCAAGCGAGTCCCTCTCTCTAACGCTATTGGTGCTCCCCTCCACGATTCGTGCGTGACAACTTCCGGTTTGTCACCTCGTGGATCGCGCCATTTTGCTTATCATTATAGCATCGTTTTTCGTAGTGTTCGGGTCAAAAAGCGTTTACGTATTCCAAATTTAAATAAGAGTTTTAATAATTTATACACTTCGTTGTAAGTTATAATTAAAAATAGTCCCTCTCTTCTGCGATGAAAAATAACAGCGACGAAGGATTAAACGTCACCAGGAAGAGGCGAAGCAGCGCTATGTCGGAGACTTCTTCTTAGAGTTCAAGAAACGAACACGACAAGTAAGTGATTTGAAGTATGAATTTTTGTCACAACAAGGGCCTTCTTAACGAGTTTACTTACGCAAAATCAAGTAAATAATATACAATGCTCTAAAATTTTACAACCACCCCCGGATAGCGGTTCGGAAAATTCCGAACTTAATATTTCGGATTATACTACGGTGGTTAGGATCTTTTGTATCCTTAATCAAATCCAGAATTAATGAGCAAGTAAGAAATATTATAATATTTTAAAGCAGAATATTAGCAATTCATTGGTACTTCTGAGACTTAAAAGAATTATTTGTCTACCCCCGGATGTATACTAAACTAAAACCAAATGTCCTCATATGGTTTTAGTTACTACACATTCACACGATATGACGTTTTTTACCAACACCGTTCATACTTGTTAGAGCCTTCGTTTGCTGCTAGTACACATGCAATGCTTATTCAAAGAGAATTGCGAAATACCTTACAAAACAATGCTGTAACTTCCTTTTGAAAAAGTTGAGAAAATATTTGGCAGGAATTCTGAATTTAGGAAAGTTAGTAATGATTATGTTGCAAGTAACTTTTGTTGGATGGGCGGACTTTATATGTTTGCACAGAGAATTAGTACTTGAACAAATACCTGATTAAATTAATAAATATTTATTAATATAATTTAAAGCGGGTTTGAATAAAGTACCTACCACCTAGCTCGGTATATTTGTTTGATTCGGAACTGTTAGCCATTTACTTATTAATAGCTCCCGTTACAAAGAGAACAATACCAGTGCATTCGAACGCTGGGACAAATGTTACATGCCATAGCAATGATTATAGTCATAGCTTCAAAATCTAAGCAGTCAAGGGATAAAACATTTCGTCCCTATAGTAACAAGGGCAGTCTAACCAGGCTAAGGGCAACAAAGGCACAGCTTTTAACGCTGTACAACAAAAGAAAAGTAGACTGCCTCGATCTCGCTCTCCAATTAAAAACCCTAATCGTCGGGCATGATCGATACACTTTCTCGGCGGCTGTCTCACACACTTTCGCGGCGGCTGTCTGACACAATATCGGTGTATAAGGCGCAGTCTTGCAGCTCCCAAAGAAATAGCAAGCTACTAGAGGGTATTCGCATCCCTTTTATATTGAAGCCGCCACTCGTATACCCGAGCGTCCAAGCCCTATCCAGTTTCGCCACGAAGAAGCAGAAATATCCTCAAGTTCCTAAGATTCTTCCTAACACCCAAACAAGATGGAACCTTTCGTCCAATCTTCAGCCTGAAACGAATAAACAACTTCGTGAACGTCAGCCATTTTCACGTACCGTCCTTTCTGCAGAGCATGGAATAAAATTAAAAAAAAAATAATAATAATAATAATTACTACTACTATTACTAAATTATTTTAACCTACGTATGTATGGCCTTAACCTTCTTCTGGGCAGAGACCCGAGCCCAGCAGTGGGACGTTATGGGTTGTTGATGTTACATCCACCAGCACAGCAGGTTCCTGAGGGCAAGCTTCAATGGCACTCTCTGCCAAATGACCTGCCTCCCATTTGGTCTATCGTCAGCCCCGGGTATTTTCGCGGCAGTTACAAAATGGATCGCGGAATATCTGAGAAAACAGTATTCACTGCGTGGTATATCTCGACGATTTTTTACTGGCCAACTAATCTTACGAAATGAATGTTATGAACAAGTGACGTTTACAATAACACTGATGTAACACCTGGGATGGAATCATCTTCAGCAAATCTGTTCTGGTTCCGACACAATGCCTAGAACTTCTGGGTGTTACCTGGGACACGCAAACCAATACAAAGTCCTTGTCGGAACCAAAATGCCTAACGCTACGCAGGGCTTTACTAAAACAGATTTCGCTAGGCAACTGGTCCCTCAGACAGGCCCAGTCCCTAATGGGGAGACTCAGTTTTGCCTCGTTCGTCGTCCGCAGAGGGAGGCTTCATTGTCGAACACTGCAATCCTACAGTCGACGTCTGCCAAGATCCCTGCCTCACCAACGATTCGTGATTCCGGAGCTAGTTCTTGCCGAGATGAGTTGGTGAGTGAAAGCGGCACCCGGCTCATCACCACTACATCTGGAGCCACTTTCGCTTCTACATACGACAGATGCATCCGATGTAGGATGGGGAGCACAACTGGGACAGTTAATATTGTCAGGTCAGTGGTTTGAATATTTGTTTAGAGGGTTCACCTGGGATGGACAATCATCTTCAGCAAATCTGTTCTGGTTTCGACACAATGCCTAGAATTTCTGGGAGTGGTCTGAAGACCTCTGGTATGCACAAGTGACGTTTACAATAACACTGATGTAACACCTGGGATGGACAATCATCTTCAGCAAATCTGTTCTGGTTCCGACACAATGCCTAGAATTTCTGGGTGTTACCTGGGACACACAAACCAATACGAAGTCCCTGTCGGAACCAAAATGCCTAACGCTACGCAGGGCTTTACTAAAACAGATTTCGCTAGGCATAACTGTTAGGTCTGGACCTAACAGTCATGGTACATCAATTGCAAGGAATTGTACCTACACTGTTTATGCAGCTGTAAAAACGTGATGTTAAGTATGTCCTTGTAGCACCCTTCGTGCAAGGTGTATAAATTAAAGATGTCAAGTCCGTTCACTCTGATTTATTAACACACGGTAACAATTACATAATAGTTACTATTACACGACAATGTACTGGGAACGACTATCAACTACAGTTTACATGGAGCAACTAACTCCTGAGACTGTCGTTCTGCTCACATAAAATCGCTTACGACTACAATGTGTGTGTACCTACACAGCCATCAAGCACGAACATCGTCTGTTAAAAAATTCACGTATTATCCCATTACAGACTGATAATCGTACAGTTGTGGCCTACATAAACAAAGAAGGGGGCACGAAGTCGAAGAAGCTCTTAAATTTAACGCGACAGCTTTTAGCTCTGCTGGATTACCTGAACGTGAACTTAACGACGAAATTCCTCTCTCTGTAGATCCACAAGACCGGAGAGCTCTATTACACAACGCATTTCTCCAATGCTTGAAATAGTTTGGGATGGCCGTTTCCACCACCCAATCTAGTACCGCAAGTGCTCACCCATCTCAACACGACCAAAGGCACTGTTATGGGAAAAGCTTTCTGGAGAGCCGATTTACAACAGAGATATCATCTAACATTTTAGTAATACAAATTTGAGCTATATTTGTTTAGAGGGTTCAAAAAACCATCCTAAAAACCACCTATATGGGACCCTAGAATTGTTTTGAATCGCCTTATTGCTATTAGATGAGAAAAGTTTTTATGAAGTCTCTAGATGCAGGCAATCGATCCTTTAAAAAAAAAATGAGGTCGTTCTCATTCTTTTAAGGATCGACTCCGAGCACTTAAATGGCAATAGATATTCTCTGCTTATGTGGCCAGTCATTGGTTCTAAAATAGACTCGGCCGAATATCAGCAATCTGGATGGAAGATCAGATCGCATCCAGAAAGAAATTTTAATATAGTGTACTGGGTCCGAGGTATCACAAAGTCGTCGTAACGAAGAAAACTGGTCCTCACTATTTATTACTACAAAGAGGTCCGAGGTTACCTGCTACTAGAACTAATATCGGAGGGGTGGTGAAGGCTGTACTACGAGAAGCAGGGATTGAAGCATCTCCTGGATCAGTACTTTCAGCAGTGTCTTCATTAAACTGGCTGGAGAACTGTACAATGGATGAAATTATATCTACTGGAAATAGGAAACAAGAACATGCTTTCAGAACTTATTATCATAAACAAAATAAAGAGGTAAATAGACCTGTTTCCCAGATTAATGTCTCTTTATCACAATGTTTTGAAGCAGTGTGATTGTTTATTGTTAATGTTGTGAATGAATATAGATTCCTATATCCATGTTAATCTTAATCTTTTTGTATGTATGTACCTACCTGCCGTGTAGTACCTACCTTTCAGTCATTAATACACATTATAGCATCAACTACCTACAGTACCAGGAGAAATCAAACACATCACTCAAAATGGATTCCGGATATCGAAAACGGAACAAATAATAGAGAGTTTTGACAAACAATAAAACTTACCTATTATTTTTCCTGAGATATCCGGAATCCAGATAATTCCTACCTGGTACTCACGTTGTATAATGATAAGCAAAATGGCGCGATCCACGAGGTGACAAACCGGAAGTTGTCACGCACGAATCGTGGAGGGGAGCACCAATAGCGTTAGAGAGAGGGACTCGCTTGACCGGAAACACAAGAAAAACGGAAGACTAAACTCAAAATGGATTCCGGATATCTCAGGAAAAATAATAGGTAAGTTTTATTGTTTGTCAAAACTCTCTATTTTATGTGTGTTCGGGGACGAACACACATAAAAAACCGTAGGAGGTACCGCACTCGCCGCTGCCGGATAGCTAGCATAAAACAACCCAAGCGAGCAGACACGCGCGGACTGACGCGACGTCGTTGATGGTCGTCTCGAAATAAAGCGAGTGTGGTAACTACTATTACATTTGGCTTGGCGCCGACTTCAAACAGATTTTAGGTACCTAGCATACACAATAATACTACTATTTAAATGAATAAAGAATTAGGTATAGACAAGAATTGGCACATAGCAATTTATGAAGAGCCAGTTTATTTTACGCTTTCTAGTGTTTTTTGGCAGGGAATTTTCGTCGGATGGTTTTTTGGAAGTCGGTTTTTTTTTTATAAAAAGTTTATCTTTCCTTTTTTTATTAAATTTACAGAAAAATACTTACATGAAGTTAAATTATTTTTATCATATGATCGATTTATCGTATTTCAAGTACTGTTTTATAGTCTGTGGTTGTTTGTTATGCACAGACCACTTCACTAAAGTACCGTCACCGTCAATAAAGTACGATATTACTGTAGTACATAATTCCGAAAAAAAATATGGTAATTTATAGGCGTGAGCTGTCAAAAAGAAAATAAAGAAATGGACACAGTATAGTGGTAGCGTATGCGACTGCTGTGCTTGAGGTCTCGGGTTCGATTCCCAGGTCCGACCAAATGTTTGTATGATCGGCAAATATTTGTTTCGAAGTTTGAGTGTTTTCTATGTATGTATTTACAAAAAAAGTATATATGTATTTATATTAGTTGTCTAGGATCCATAACACAAGCTTTGCTTAGCTTGGGACTAGATGGCGTTGTGTGTTAGATGTCCGAAATAATAATTATTATTTTTACCTATAATGTATAATAGAAACAACCTTTTGTCTCACAAACGACAAATAAAATACGAAAATAATTATAATCACAATTTTAACAAAAAAAAAACCGTCTTCAAGAGCTGGACCAAATCGAAATGGGACCACACGGGAAGCACCAGCTTTCAAATAAAAAAAGAATCATCAAAATGGGTTCACCCAGTCGAAAGTTATGAGGTAACCACATTGATATACAAAATAAAAAATTAATTAAAATAAATACAGTCGAATTGACAACCTTTTCCTTTTTTTGAAGTTGGTTAATAAATATACAATGTTGAAGAAAATATGTAGGTAGTCTTTTTTATCCACAGATTTTTTATCTATTCTTAATTAATTTCAGGTAGTTCCTGGTGCTAAAATCCCCGTAGACGGCAAGGTAGTGTACGGTCAGAGTACATGTGATGAATCTCTCATCACCGGTGAATCAATGCCGGTGGCCAAGAAGAAGGGTAAGTTGAAATATCTGCTTACCAAAGTGACTACACTACCTGATGGAAAGCATGTGCAGAATCCAAATAGTGGTCACCATACTCATTGTTATGGGCCCGTTTGTGCTGAAATCAGCTTGGCTCTACTACCTTGAATTATGCTGATCATCGTATTAGATTAGACTGTTAATAGTTTCACTGATTCTGTATTATGATCGCCCTTAAACACTTAACTGTGGTACAGTTATAAAGTTAGACGTATACAATATGTCTGTATGAGTGAGTGAATGAATGAGTGACCGAGAGAGGTGAATGAATAGATGATACACCATAGTGATTGTGTGTTGTGTGGTGGCAGGTAGCGCGGTGATAGGCGGTTCGATAAACCAGCACGGCGCGCTGGTGCTGGTGGCCACGCACACGGGCGAGGCCAGCACCCTGGCGCAGATCGTGCGCCTGGTCGAGGACGCGCAGGCCAGCAAGGCGCCCGTCCAGCGCCTCGCAGACACCATCGCGGGGTGAGTACACCACACCAACAGCCTTTAGGCATGGAATGGCGGCTGTAGTATATCCTTCTATATTGTCGGCTCTTAGTCGCACGCGCCCACTCACCTCCGCGCTCATAGTCAACTGAACTGTGTCACGACAACACGTGTACTAGAGATGACATAATGTTTCCTTCTCATTCATTCACAGATAGTACAATGAGTGAGTGAACGAATGAAAGCGTTATTGAGTGAACTGACTGAATAGACGCATACACTACAGCAGCGAACACACTCATTTAATAACAATTTAAATTCAACCTAAAGTTCTTGGGAATACAACTGTAATTGAAACAACATTACAAAATATTTTAAGTAGAATTTATACTGTTACTAGATTAGCGTCTTTGCCGTCACTCCGTCCGTCGGCGCTGACCTTTATACTCCATTACTGAAAATAGGCCTTCCCGAAGTTTTATTACGTTTTGTAGAAATGTTCAATACTTGTCATAATACAATATGAGATGAAACCAGTCAAGGTTAAATTAATTAATTAAATTTGACTGCACGAATAGCGTAGTACTTTTCACTCACTCTTTTCTACTACGCTAAATGCAAATGGGTTCAATCCCCACATGAAAAAACACTTTGTGTGGTCCACAAATTGTTGCTCTTTGGGTGTTCATAATAATATAATATTTATAAAGTTTTTTTTTCAAGAATTAATATTGTGAACATAATACTAATAAGTTATTTGAATATTTTATGTGGTGACACTCTGTATTCTTAATTCTTCACCCCACATACAGTTGGCATTTAATAATAATAATAAATATTTCGGACATTTAACACACAACGCCATCTAGTCCCACACGAAACACAACTTGTATTAAGGTTACTAAACAACTGATATAAATACATATATACTTTTTTTGTAAAATCATACATGTTATACATAGAAAACACCCAAACTCCGAAACAAATATTTGCAGATCATACAAACATTTTAATTATTTTTGCAGGTATTTCGTTCCACTAGTAGTCTTCCTGTCTCTCCTAACTCTCATCTGCTGGATCATAAGCGGAGCTCTGGACATCAATAGAATTAAGGCCATAACACCAGTAAGTATCCAAACATAAAATATTTCATCGTTCCTCTCATTCTATTGGATGGGATATGTTATTCATTCCTTGTAAAGGAACGGAAATATGTTAACGGAAGTAAAAAATCGCGCGAAGTTGTTTAAATCAATTTATAACCCTCTTTTTGTTTGCCAGCGGTTAATTAAAAAAAAGTATTTTTAGTGACTTTAAATACATTAACATACATAAAGATTACCGTGGGAGAGCCACGCCTCGGCATGAATGGGCCGGCTCGACCGGAGTGATACCACGGCCTCACAGAAAACCAGTGTGAAACTGCGCTTTTTTTTAAATGGAATAGGCTGGCAAACAAGCAGACGTATCGCGATGGTAAGCGATTAGATAGGGAGATTAGCGAGGAGATAGGGGGAGGGGTGGGGTATGGGCCTCTGGTATCCTCACTCACTCGGTGAAACATAGCGTAAGCACTATTTCACACCGGCTTTCTGTGAGGCCGTGGTGTTACTTCGGTCGAGCCCGCCCATTCATGCCGAGGCGTAGCTCTCACACTTGCGCTGTGTTTCACCGAGTGAGTGAGGATACCAGAGACCCATAACCTCAACCCCTCCCCATCCCCCTGCCTCTGCTCTGCTCTCGCTGGTTTCTGCTGCACCGAGTGTTGTGGGTTCAAATCCTATAGATGACAACATTAATTTGTGTGATCCACAAATTAATTTCCTGAATGTGGGTGTTCTTTGCAACTGTTTTATAATAATATTAACAAATTTTTGGTTCAATTATATTTTTTCTTCTAGGCAATGTACCTAAACGCCGGCTACTCCGACTGGGAGCTGATCATCCAAACTGCCTTCCACTTTGCGTTATCGGTTCTTGCGATTGCCTGTCCTTGTGCCCTGGGCCTGGCCACTCCCACAGCGGTGATGGTGGCTACTGGGGTCGGAGCCAATATGGGGCTGCTCATCAAGGGGGCAGAACCGCTGGAAAATGCTCATAAGGTATGTTAAGGCCTCCACCGAAATTGTTGGCAATTTCAATGTTTCCAACTGTTTGCAACTCTTCAGAAAATCGCCAACTTTTGTTTACATTGTGTCTACACCGAGTCGCCAACAATTTGAAAAACATTCCAACTAAGCGTCACAGAGCCAATAAATATCTGCATCAAGCGTATTCTCTTGATGTTTCTTTTACCGGCATAAACAGAGACACGCTTCCCAATATTTGTTGACAATTTTTGTTGGCAACACAAGTAAATTACAGAAACTTTTGTCATCAACACGTGTTGTCACCTTTTACTCGGTGGAGACTCAGCTTTAGAGGTAGAGTAGTTTGTCTTGTGGCGACTTCCACATACAGCGCAACAGAAATATACTACAGCGCCATCTACCGAAGTTACACTGAACTACCGAGTAACGAAGGAAACTATGAAAGTACCAATCATGAATCGCGCAGTAAAAGTTCGCGCGCCAATTAAGATACATACAACATCCCAACATCAACCGTTGGGCAGTTGGCCCGCCAGGCATGATCACCTCGCCTGGTCGGAGGATCCTCCCTTTGTGTTGGTGGGACATGACACACCTGTCCCCCACAGTCTAAATCCTTGCAATATTATCAAATGGTAAACTAAATTATTGATTTGGAAAATGCCAGAGTTTACCGTGTTCGATGCTGAAACAATAGTTTATTATACTTAGTATGTGTGTGTGTAATGAAGTCGGTTAAAAATTGAAGTGTCTGATTGTAATTAATCAAAGTAACAGCTTTTCACTAAATGCATATGAAAGTATATACGAAACGATACTGTACTGTACTATACTCTTAATAACTATAAAATTTATAATTATTCTTATAAATATTAGAGTGTTTCATTCTAATCAGCTGTTGACGGCTTAGGGTTGCCAGCCCAAAAAAAAAGCAATAAAAACCGGGGAACGCAGCTAGTTACAGAATACAGATCAACATACCTTCACTTATAGAAAATTTCTATGATAATAAGTAATCAATTGTTTGCATGAATATAAAAAAAAAGAAAATTGTGTGTACAGGTGAAGACGGTGATCTTCGACAAGACAGGCACCATCACCCGCGGCAGTGCGACAGTCGCCAAGCTGTCTCTCATCACCCCCTCGGCCAGCTCGCTCTACGATGTTCTCTCCTGTCTGCTCACCGCTGAACTCAACTCGGAACATCCTGTCGCTTCTGGTAAGCACACTAAATACACAAAAAAATGTACTCAACTTCATTGTCTGCCTGCATTGTGACGCAGTGGTAACGTACGCGACTGCTGTGCGTGAGGTCTCGGGTTCGATACCCGGGTCGGACCAAAAGTTTGTATGATCTGCAAATATGCAAATATTTATATAGGACTTTTGGAGTTTGGGTGTTTTCTGTGTATAATATGTATTTACAAAAAAAAAAAGTATAATGGTATTAATATCAGTTGTCTAGTACTTATAATACAAGCTCTGCTTAGCTTGGAACTAGATAGCGCAGTGTTAAGGCGCGTCTTCACCGAAATTTGACAACACAAAAAAGTTGTCAACACAAAAGTTGGCAACTTTTGTTCGGTGGAGATTCGGCTTTACAGAAACTTTTATCACCAACACGTGTTGACTACACAAAAGTTGACATCTTTTTTTTTTGAAGACTCGGCTTTAGTTGCCAAAAAATATTTATTAGCTACTAGTCGTTGCCCGCGGCTCCGCCCGCGTATATGTCGGTTATCGTGGCAAATAGTAGCCTATGTGTTCTTCTGATGTATAAGCTATATGCTGTTCGGATGAAAAGTTTCATTCGAATCCGTTCAGTAGTTTATGCGTAAAAGAGTAACAAACATTTATCCATACTTACAAACTTTCGCGTTTATAATATTAGTATAGATTTATTATGAAAATTGTTTGGTTCGTCTGGCAGCCATAGTCCGATGGTGCAGCGCTTCCCTGGGAGGCAGCAGCGGGTCCCGCTGCTTGTCGTTCGTGGCGGCCCCGGGCTGCGGCCTGCGAGCTCGCATCAGCCCCGCCCCTCCGCCACCAGGGACACTCCAGCATCACCTCGCCAACGTGCTCAACCAGGCCAGGTATGACTTCACTGACATTCATAGGCATTTCTTTATGGTGCTGACGTTAGTTAGTTAACAACACCTACGGAATGAATTAGGGTGGTAGAATTTAGAGGGTTTTTTTTACCCGACTACGGCAAAGCTAAAAGACGGTTATGATTTTAACAGGCTATGTATGTATGTATGTTCATTTGTTCCCTCATAACTCCTTAACTATTTATTAGAACTGGACAAATGAGGTATCGTTAGAAGTGTCTTGATCGTCCGCTGGTTATAGGCTATATGACGTGTCACTAAATCTAATGTGGCGCCCTCTAGCCGACGTAAAGATCTGTATTAAAAAATTATTTTATATAAATATGCCGTGTTTAGTATCATTGAAAAGGGCGTAACTTGTACATTTCAAATATAAATACCTATTATATTAATAACGGCACCAAGACATTTTAAATTAAATTACATAGAAACGCACCATAACACTTTAACAACGTGTGACTACGACTTTTCAAACTTGTTTTATACTTTTTCAGCGTCGTTTTTTGTAGTAGTTAGGTTTTAGTTTTTTAAATATATGGTCCTGCCAAAATTACTCTACTCTGCCTGATGGAAAAGCATAAGCAGAATCCAAGAGTGGTGGTCACCATACTGCGAATGCAGACAATGCAACAATGCAGCATGGTGACCCACACCGTGACCACCCAATGATGCTTCTGCATCATTGAGCCTTTGGTCTCCCACTCACTCAACGAAACACGACAGCATGAACGCTCACGGTCTAGTGGTTAGACATCTTGTTGAGTCAAGCGGTCAAAGGTCGTCGGATCGATTTCCATCCAGGATTAACTGGTGAGATGAGGACGATCGTTCTGTATCTGAGTGTAATTTACATAAATATAAAAGTACATAATGTTCTTATATTAGGTCTTTACCTATGAAATTGCCGTTTTGTATGCAATAAGTGAAAGCACTTATTTTTTCAAACTTTTTTATTTCTGTTATTCGAAGTAACCACCCATGCAATCGACGCATCTTTGCCAACGCATTGGCAGTTTATTGATGCCCTTCTTGTAAAAATCAGCTGGACGGGAGGCAACAAACTCTTCAAAGGCATTTTGTACTGCCTCTCGGAAATTGAATTTTTTACCCACTAAAAAGTTGTCTAAATTTTGGAAAAAGTAATAGTCGGTAGGTGCAAGGTCTGGTGAGTATGGCGGATGAGGGAGAGCTTCCAACCCCAGCTCTTGCAGCTACTTCACGACAACGCGCGACCCCATACTGCGCAACAGACAGTCTCCAAGCTGCAAGAGCTGGGGTTGGAAGCTCTCCCTCATCCGCCATACTCACCAGACCTTGCACCTACCGACTATTACTTTTTCCAAAATTTAGACAACTTTTTAGTGGGTAAAAAATTCAATTTCCGAGAGGCAGTACAAAATGCCTTTGAAGAGTTTGTTGCCTCCCGTCCAGCTGATTTTTACAAGAAGGGCATCAATAAACTGCCAATGCGTTGGCAAAGATGCGTCGATTGCATGGGTGATTACTTCGAATAACAGAAATAAAAAAGTTTGAAACGTCAAAAGAATGTCTAACTACGTGACCGATAATATCCTCATATCTGAAATATGCTGTCATCGCTTACTTATATATACATTCTATTAATTTAACTGTATATGACGCAGGAACAATAGATATAGATAGATTAGCTTTTGCCCGCTTTAAAATTGTTCACCATAGTAGAAAACCCACTGCTGGACCCATAAAGAGTTAGAAAATAAGAGGTATTAAGAGGTCGGTATGTTGATCAGAAGTGGCAGTCCAACGCTGCTAGAAGGAGTCCCACTGCACGTGCTGGCGGCCCCGGCCCACACCGCACACACCGCACAGCAGCTGCAAGACCTCATCGGACCTGATGAGCCTGACAGGCGACAGGTACTGACTTACTTTCCTCAAGACTTCGTCTAAAGTACCAGATTTCCCAAGAATACAACTATTACTATGCCAAATTTATACAAATAAATAAAAAAAGTGTGTGTTCGTTATTTGAAATTAATAGCTTTTCACAAAAAAAGTAGAGAAGTATTTGAGTGACTTTAAATACATCAACATACATAAAGTTTACCGTGGTAGAGCCACGCCTCGGCATGAATGGGCCGGCTAGACCGGAGTGATACCACGGCCTTACAGAAAATCGGTGTGACACAGCGCCTGCGCTGTATTTCAACCTCCCCCCATCCTCCCTCTCCCCCTCCCCCAACGTAAAAAACAGACAAACAGACAAAGTTACTCTCGAATTCATAATATTAGTATCGACTAGCTTAACTCCACCGAAGATAATCAAAAAAAGTAACCTAAGTTACTCCTTATATATCATCAGCTACCTATCAGTGAAAGTCCTGTCAAAATCGATCCAGCCGTTCCAGAGGTTAGCCGAAAAAACAGACAGACAAATATAATAAAACTGTATTGTAATGTAAAGCGGATATTTTATTGTTACAAACAGAAACTCCAATTTTATTTATTTGTTTAGATGAATATAATTACAACAATTTGTTTTATTTATATTAGACAGAACAAGTAGTGCTAATCGGTAACAGAGAGTGGATGTCCCGCAATGGAGTGACAGTTCCTCGACAAGTGCAGGACGCTATGCAGCAAGACGAGGAGTTGGGCAGAACTGCTATACTGGCCGCCATTAATGGTAACATTATCTACACAATTTTTTTTAAAACAGACTAGTAACGAGCAAACGTATAGCCTGATGGTAAGCGATTACCGCCACCCATGGACACCCGCAACACCAGAGGCGTCACAAGTGCGGTGCCGGCCTTTGGGCGATGGGGGGGGGGAGATAGAGGAAAGGGGGTTGGGGTATGGTCCTCCGGCACACAGCGCAAGCATTATTTCACACCGGTTTTCTGGGAGGCCATGGTATCACTCCGGTCGAGCCGGCCCATTCATGCCGAAGCGTGACTCTCCCACGGTAATTTTAAACTTTAATCGTCATCAATAGAGTAGATGACTGTATTTTAAAATAAATACCGATGTCTCCTTCATTAAAACGAATATTACAAAACATCTCGGAACATATAATTATTACAGCTTTCCATTTCTTTTACAAATTTAGATCAAATAAACATTATGTATATTGTTCAATTGAGTAGTGTAAAACAGTGACGTCACAAGTTTGTATTTAGTACCTTATTAACCGACTTCCAAAAGGAGGAGGTTCTCAATTTCATCGGTTTGTTTTTATGTATATACATTGATTACTCCGTCAGTTGTGGACCGATTTTGAAAATTCTTTTTGTATTCGAAAGGGTATGCTCCCCATGTGGTCCCATGGCCACCATATCAGGGTCTGATGATGGGATCCCAAGGAAATCGAAGGAAAACCTCAAATTTACGTGAGCGCCTGCAATGAAGTTAAGGCAATTGTCTGCATGCCTTCATATTCTGTAGACATCATTTAATTTCATAATATTTTAGATTCTATACAATATGTATGTTACCTTTAGTCGTATTCTTTCAAGTTATTTAGGTGAAATGATGATGAGAGACTTGAGAAAGACTAAAAAGCGAAAAAAAAACTTCGTTTAAAAAAACCGACTTCAAAAACTAAAAAGTATAAAATATATTAATTTGTATGTGCAACCTATTCATAGGTTTGAAGTCGGTGCCAAGCCAAAATGTAATAGTAGGTACCGCACTCGCCGCGCGTGACCTTGAGCGGGATAGCTGCTCTTCGCGTAGAACAAAACAACCGAAGCGTCGGTGACGTCGTTGACGTTCGTCTCGAAATATAGCGAGTGTGGTACCTACTATTACATTTGGCTTGGCACTGAATTCAAACCTATGAATAGGTAGCACATACAAATTAAGTTATTTTATACTTTTTAGTTTTTGAAGTCGGTTTTTTTAAACGAAGTTTTTTTTTTTGATACGAAGTTATCGTTTTGACAGATGATAAAGAGTAACGTTTTGTAGCTTTGTGTTTTTTTTTGTTGTATATTCATATGTGGTATTTTCCTCAACAGACCAGCTGGTGTGCACTATCGGAGTGGCAGACGAAGTAAAACCAGAGGCCCACTTAGCTGTTTACTGCTTGAAGAAGATGGGTCTGCAAGTCTGTTTGTTAACGGGAGACAATAGGAAGACTGCTGTTGCTATTGCTAGACAGGTAATTTTTTCTTCATGTGCTGTTGGATTAAGAGTACAGAGATAGGGATGGTGATACAGAATAGCACCACCTTTATCCATCCCGTGGGTGTTATCGACTAAGTAAACTACAACAATGGTACTGCAAAGAGAAGGAAAACTTGTCACAAATCGTATACTAAACTGCACTATGACTACACGGATGGCCTTTAAGCAGTTGAGAGGTTAAGCGGTCCCCACGCCGCTCTCTACTGCACTAGGTGTTTTGGGTTCAAACCCCATATGGAACCACACTTTGTGTGATCCACAAATTGTTGTTCTGAGTCCGGGTGTTCTTTGTGTGCGTTTCATGTATGTTTATAAAGTCCCCCGCGACACAGGATTTATATTCCAAATGCGGCAGTTGTCTGATAATAAAAACATGTTACTTTAGAATGTTATTTGTAAAATTGATGTGTAAAATTAGAAATTTCATGTTTTTCAATTATCAACAAAAGTTTTTGGCGCTGCTTCGAAAATGTCAGCCAGGTTACCGAATACTGTTTATATCGTCAGGTGGGTATCAACAAGGTGTACGCGGAGGTCCTGCCCTCGCACAAGGTGGCTCAGATCCAGAAGCTGCAGTCGACTGGCCAGAAGGTGGCCATGGTGGGCGACGGTGTCAACGACTCGCCGGCCCTCGCCCGCGCAGACCTGGGGATCGCCATCGCCAGTGGGACCGATGTCGCTGTGGAGGCTGCGGATCTTGTGCTTATGAGGGTACGCCACTAATCATCAACAACCCATAATGTCCCACTGCTGGGCTCGGGTCTCCTCTCTGGAGAGGGTTAAGGCCATACTTCCTTAAATCTTTTTGACTGCACGTTTGGCCTAGTGGTTTAATGGTCACCACGGTACCTGGAGGACCAAGTTTTCCATAGTATTATTTTTAATAAATCCTAGCTATATCGAGTTATCGCCTCTGAAAACTCCTGCATACAAAATTTCATTAAAATCGTTGGGGCTGTTTTTGAGTTTTAGATTATATATAAATAAATAAATATTTCATTTCATTCTTTTTTTTTTTTATGTGTGTTCGCGGATAACTTCGTCGTTTATGAACCGATTTTGAAGATTCTTTTTTTAATGGAAAGGAGATATCCCAACGGTGGTACCGTGGTAAGGACACTAAGATCTGATGATGGCATCCAAGAGAAATCGAGTCGAACCTTGAAGTCGGTTTTATTTTTGTTAATATTTTACTTGTCAGTCAATCTGTCATAGCACAAGCTCTGCTTATTTTGAAACTAGATGGCGTTGTGTGTTAGATGTACGAAATATATACTTATTTATTTTTATAACATGTTGGTATGTTGTTTAGAATGACCTGTTAGACGTGGTGGCGTGCTTGGAGCTGTCTCGAAGCACAGTCCGACGGGTTCGACTCAACTTCGTGTTCGCGAGCGTGTACAACCTGCTGGGCATACCACTCGCCAGCGGAGCTCTAGCCATGTACGGTCTGCAGCTACAGGTAACAATGTTCATTTTTATAAAAAAATCTTGTCACGATGTATGTGCGCGATAAACTCCGAAACTACTTAACCAATTTTGTCAAAATTTTGTAAGCATCTGTAATTTGATCCGACTTGGTCGATAGGATAGTTTTTATCTCAATTATTGATCTCACTATTTGTTATTGCAAATTAAATGTTTATTTTACGACTTTAGTGTGTATTTGTCAGTTACTTTACTTCTATAAAATCCTAATAGATGGCGGTTTGCCATCTAAGTTGCACAGATATCCGGTAGATTGCGCCGTATTTCTGTTTCTAGAATTTACGTAAAAATGTAGAAAATATCTGTACAAAAAAGATGTGGCGGTACGAAGTCCGCCGGGGCAGCTAGTATACTTTTATTTTTATATAACTGCCTCAGTGGCGTAGTGGTAGAGTATGCGACTGCGGTGCTTGAAGTCTCGGGTTCGATTCCCGGGTCCGACCAAATGTTTTTAAAATCTGCAAATGTTTGTTCGGAGTTTGGGTGTTATATCAGTTGTCTAGTCCCCATAACACAAGCTCTGCTTAGTTTGGGACTAGATGGCGTTGTGCGTTAGATGTCCAAAATAAAATATTATTATTGTCCGTATTATTATAATTATACGGTACCTACACCAATAAATCATTGCCTGTTCATTTTAGCTAATCTCTGGTACAGCTGGTACTATTTTGACGAGACTTTCACTGGCAGAAAACTGATGATATAATGCTAGTTGTAAAATAAACAATATATACTAATTACTACTAACATTATAAATGCAAATGACGCCACAACTACAGAACGGATTTATATCTCATACAACCGAATAGTGTGACTTTATGTATGTAGGAATTTAAAACAAAGAAACCTAATATATTATGTTGACTTTGAGTCGTAAACTACAACTATAAATAATTTTATGGCGAATTAGTCCCACTAAAATCACTTTCATCGTCAATAAGTCCCTCTTAATAATATTTTATCGCTTATAAGTCCCGCTAAAATAATTTGATCGTGAATAAGTCCCTCTTAAATAATATTTTATCGCGAATATGTCCCGCTAAAATAATTTTATCGTGAATAAGTCCGCTAAAATAATTTGATCGTGAATAAGTCCCTCTTAAATAATATTTTATCCCGAATAAGTCCCGCTGAAATAATTTTATCGCGAATAAGTCACGTCATACAACAAATACTCTGCGAAAATGTCGCTGAAGTCTAAAAATAGGTATCATGATCTAGATTGTTGTCCTCAGCCCTGGATGGCGTCGGCTGCAATGGCGATGAGTTCAGTCTCAGTAGTTTGTTCCAGTTTGTTGCTGAAAACGTAAGTCCCAAATATATATCTAACTAATAGTAAGGCGCTCATAGCCCAGTTTCTCTTGATGATTAGAAACAATCACCTAGGGTAAGCAACGACGACGCGGTCAGTACCTGCATGGGTGACCGCTGGTGGCACGATACCATGAGTGTCTCCGTGATTCGGAGGTCACGTTAAGCAGTCGGTCCCGGCTGTTATCGTAGGATAACAGTCGTGAAGCTTAGTTGGAGGCATTTGGGTGGCTTGAAAACATCCAACGGCAAGATGACGTAGCCACAACGTTGTGTTGCCAGTCGCCCCCCTCCCCCCCGCACTCGCCCAGCGTGGGGAAGTGGGGCCGCCACCCTCTCCTGAGAGGAGACCCCAGCCCAGCAGAGGGACGTTATGGGTTGTTGATGACGATGATGAATAGTAACATGGTAAAAGGACCTGAATGATCGAACTTTGCTCGATTTCTTTTTGGAAATTTTTCTAAAAATGAATCCTAGCTAGATCGATTTATCGCCCCGAAACTCTCTGCATAATAAATTTCATGAAACACATTGGAGCCGTTTCCGAGATTTAGATTATATACACAAGAATTTAATTTTATATACATGTCTATAAAAAAATATATACGGTCGAATTAAGAAATGACAGACTGCACGTTTGGCCTAGTGGTTTAACGGTCACCACGCCGTTTCCTACTTCGCCAAGTGTCGTGGGTTCAAATCCCTCGTAGGACAACACTTTGTGTGGTCCACAAATTGTTGTTCTTAGTCTGGGTGTTCTTTGTGTCCGTTTCATATATGTTTGTAAAGTCCCCCGCGACACAGGATTTATTCCTAGTGCGGGAGTTGTCTTATATAAAAAAAAAAGAAACCTCCCTTTTCTGAAGTCGATTAAAAAAAAGTGATTTGTACTTCTTGTCACTTACCAATAGGTGATCGTAGACACATGCGCCCCTATAAAAATAAAATAAACATATTATTCACAAAACATTCATTTTCAGTTTCAAGAAACCCTCAGTGGAACAGCTGAGGACGCCAGAGTACCTTCAGTCTATACATCTAGAAGACCTGGATTCAGTGTCGGTCCACAGAGGTCTGGACGAGCGGATAGATCCCAGCGAACGGGGAGCTTCGCCACTTGCTAAGTGAGTATATTATTTAAAAGCCCCCAATTGAGATCCCCCTTTTTTGTGGGAAAATCCCCTCGGATACCACCGACTGGTGGCTATGGCGGACTTTAATCGATTAAAAACCGCACACCGTCTCGGGTACTAGCAGCCGAGGAACCAGGTGCACCCTCGAAAGGAAATCCATGGTATCCCCCCTCCCCTAACAGCTCCTTGCTAAAAAGCTAAAGGCTGTTGATATAATGTGACTTAAGGGCCTGAGATTGCTCTTAACCTCAGAATCTTTGTTCCAAACAGCACTAGTAGTATATAATATATATGTTGTAGTTCTCTTCTATTCTCAATCTAACTCTAATTGTCTCTTTCTCTTACCCACGCAGCAAAAACCGTGACTGTTGGAAATCAACTCTGTTGAACGTCTAAAGTATGTAGTTAGATATTATTTATGTGTTTGTCTGTGTGTGTGTGTTTTTATATTTTTTGTGATATTTGTTACTTTAAGCTTGCTTTTTGTAAAAATATGAGAGATGAAATGTGAGCAATTCTTGCTCTACACTCTTAGGGTAAACCCGGCATCTAAAACCAGTCGACGACGACCAACTTCTGGCGCTGTGAGAGGAGCCAGACTGTAATTTCAGATCCACCCTGATTCGATGCTAAGCCTTACGCAACCTTATCCCGGAAGAAAAATACTTCGACCCCTCCCCCTCCCTAAATCACTATCCCAAACGAAATAAAAAAATAGTTTCATGTCTCTTGCTACAAAATGACTTCAAACATTTATATTATGTAATTTACTTTACACATTATAATTATACATAATTATACAATAGGTAGAGTAGGTGCTTGTTTGACATCTTAATATTAATAAAGGGTGATGGAAACACTGTTTTTTTTTTGTGTGCGTTTTTTTACTTGTTTGTACGCAATGTGGAAAATATCGCATGCGTTATTTTAGAACTGAAATGATCTTGAAACTATCAAAAACAGATTGTTCCGCAATCTCCAATAAATGTACAGGTGTGACTTTAGATCTGCATGACCGGTGGTATATACTTAACATTCGGGTGTCACGTCCCTCCAACACAAAGGGAAGGATCTTCCGACCAGGCGAAATGCCTATAACTGACGGGCTATTTAAGTATACAATACTAATTAGTGCGAGAATTTCTATAACGCGATACAGAAATAGCAATTACTCCGTAGTTCACTATGTCTTCGGTAGATGGCGCTGTGGGAATTTTTTTTTCTTCAACCGGACTGATACCACGGCCACAAAATATCGGTGTTAAGAAATTCTTTCGTTGCTTTTGATAAATTGAGTTATCGTAGCCTATACGCTATCTTATACCCTATCCCTATCTATACCCTATACAACCCAAGGAGTAGCCTAGCCAAGAAGTATCATAGGCTACTTTTTGGATTGGCTTTTGTAATAGGATGCCAACGCTTTTTCACCTTGTCATGGAGATACTGAAAAACAGACAGACAGAGGTACTTTCAAATTTATAATGTTAGTATGGAGCGTGTACAAAAATATGTACTAAGTTTTACCATAGATATTCTAGACCATGTCCTTACACCCTCTACAACTCCTCTCATTCCCGAAAAAGAGACAATATCTATGAACCTATATTATTAACTAATACCTAATTTGCCACCTTTATCTTCCAGATTGTTCTACCGCAACAAGCCAGCCGAGGGTTGTCTCCTACAAGAAGACGATGACTTAATGACTGTCTCGTTTATACCTAAACGTGGACATGAATCTATCAATTAATGTACTCAGTAGACCATGAGTAGAACGAGAAGACCGTCAGTAGACCGAACGACCAAACGTCTAGATCTCTTTAAAATACGGCTATCGATTTTTTTATATAAAAAGACCACGTCTAAAAGGCTAGAAGACCAGTATACTCAGTGTTTTGAGTAGACAAGTTTTGTCTTTACGAACTTCAACGAACCAGTATGTATATAAAAAGAATTAACTTAAATTACGAACACAATAACAGTCAAACATTTTTATATAGATATAATGTGATACACACTTACAAGTTATTAATGACGTCACAATTTTTCAACTACCCACATTTAAAAAAATAAAATATCATTAATTAATTTACATAGTATAAATTTGTATCTGTCTGTATGTAAAAATTCGATAGTAACTTTCTTTTTATAGTAAAATCAAATCACTTCCGAAGTCTGTGCGCTTAGACCTTCTAAACTACTCAAGGGATTTTACTGTAATTAAATATTTCTAGAAATATTATACAATCCTTTTTAAACTAGAAAATTGGTGCTAATAACATCAGCATCAGCTATTGCAGTCCACTTCTGGACATAGGCCTATCCCATTGCATGTGTTTTCATTGATTGACACCGATTGAGTGAGGTCACCGGAGCCGCAAACCTGGGAGCTAAGGTTTGCGGCCACATTCTGTAAGGTCTTAAAGGGCCTCAACGCGCTTGTGTACGTGTGGTGTCACTAGATAAGGTGAGGAATGACTTCATTAGAGGAACCATGAATGTAGCACCAGTGGGTGAAAAGTTGAGGAGCAACAGGATATCCTGGTATGGATATGTGATGCGTACAGATGAGCGAAATGTAGTTAAGAAAGTATTAAGTATGGAAGTCGACGGATATAAGAGTTAAGGAGAACCAGAGAAAAAACTATAATTTTAACAAAAAATAACCGACGTCAATCTATACCAATTGAAATGGGACCACACGGGAAGCACCAGCTTTCAAATAAAAAAAGAATCATCAAAATCGGTTCACCCAGTCGAAAGTTATGAGGTAACAAACATTTTAAAAAAACAGTCGAATTGATAACTACCTCCTTTTTTGAAGTCGGTTAAAAATAAAGACTCATTGCACCGACCCCAAATAAAGTTGATAAAGGGCTAGAGAGATGATTAGTTGAAAGTGTCCATGGATGACGGTGGCTACTTACCATCAGGTAAACCGTATGCTCCTTTCAGTCCTATAGCATCAAATAAAGTTCCTATTTCACACAAATATGAAATAACTATCAAAGTTACAGCCACCGATAATCGTTTACCATATCAGTTTTGTACTTATTTGCCAACTTATTGCGTGTAACTTGGTCTTGGATTGTGACGTCACTCTTTCAGGGCATAGATAAAGGCTGAGAGTTAAAGATACACGATTTTACTCAGGTAGAAGCCTCTTGTGAGGCTCTTGAAGAGGCTATGTTCAGCAGTGGACTAAAAAACTGTTCACGATGAGTCAAGGAGGCATTCCTAATTTAAAATCGTGTGTTTTTATATATTGTAAATAGTCATTACAAAAGTGTTTGATTATAATATAGACTGAAAATAAATATCGAAATTGTGGGTAGTTTTGAAATTGTTATTTTTTAACTACCCTCAATTTACAGGAAATAAAGCACATACAAAAGTAACAAAAAATTGTGATTTAAAATACTAATAGAGGCTTAATACATCAAATTTTGTATTATTGAGGCTGTACATGCTTTTAAGCGCATATTTTTTTAATGTGCTAAATTTTATATTAACCTTGTAAATACAGTTTTTTTGGCATATATATAAAATATTTTAAGTTGTAGTTGTAATATTCTGTCTTTACTTTGAATCATACGTCTATAGACGGTATATGTAAAGATTATTTGAAAACCGTAAGTATTAGAGATGTGCCGGATATCCGAATCAATATCCGCGGATATTTGTTGTAGCGAATCTGTATAGGGGCTTATTCCTATAACTATTTTGTCTCGTTCACATTATTCTAATATATTTGTGCCGAGCCTTTTACGGTAATTCGACTCTTGTACATGTATTTAGTCCTTCACATTAATTGACGTCTTAAGGTCACGCATTATCTTAAAAAAAGAAAAAAGCTTGATATTCATATTCTTATTTCAATCAATATTTACAGATTTAGACAGTAATATCTGTATTCGCATACATATCCGCTGAAATACATTTTTAAGGAGCCGGTACATCACTAATATACATATTACAACGTCTATACACGTTATGTAAAATCTTACATACGTCTATAGCTGTTCTATAAAAAAATGTTTAAAGTGCAGCATTTATTCATATAAATCGCAAAATTGTTAATCATTATAAATAATATATAAAATGTTGATTGTTATTCGAAAAAATGAATAACCAAAGTTACAAAAATATACTTTGTATGCTTCGCAAACTATTTTCTTAAATTGTAGCAAAATAAACAGTAGTCTATAAAATCTTAGTTATAAAAACCTTTGTGTAATGTGTAAATATCAAGTGTAAAATTTAAATATATCAGCTTAGCTTAACAGTGTAAATATAGCTTAACAATGTAAAACAAATATACTGACAACTAGTTCAACCTTCGAATTCAGTTCACCCTCAGGGTGACAGAGGTCCGATGCCAGTCGCTCCGTGGAAAAACTGATATTTTGGTAAAACTGATTGAACTGGTAACCCCAAATAATCAAGATGACGTAATATTGATATAGGTGATAATAGTTCTTCCTAAATACCGTCTCATGTCTTTTCACCCCTACTTCTTATTTATTCAACACAAGTCCAGAGCTTCCCTTTGGTTTTCCCGCGCTGTTTCCGCACTTAGCCTCTTGATTGGGCCGTTCTACGTGGGTTTGTCATCTTCTTACTCCAACCATCCTAGATCATTCCAGAAGCTGAGCAGCATTTTCAGGTTACTACATGTTTCCGGGAGTGATGTTGATTGGAGGATGTCTGCCCGTTGATCTGCCACGCTTCTACATTCTGTGAGAACATGTTGCGGCATTTCTTCTGCCTCCACGCATTCCCTGCACAGAGGGCTGTCTGTTGCACCTACAGTGATCACGTGCTTGTTTAGAGGAGAATGTCCAGTTAGGATACCTACGACCTTCCTGATATTGTCCCTGAACTTCCCTTTAATCCTCTCAGAATATCATTTAGAATATATTCATATAAGACCACATTTACCATATCCAGAGGTATTTACTAATCGAGTGTGAAACCTGTTAGATTTAACATCAACACACACGTTCTGTACAAAACTTATCTGTAATAGCGGTTTATGATATAAAAATGTTATAAATTAGAATAAAATCAATATAGTTATATTTTATACAATACCTAGTTTCCTGGTTATTTTTTACGCAGACAGCTTTAATATCTGATGGCTTGAATATTTACATATATTTGTACTGACTCTATAGGTCAACTTGTCACCAAGGCTGATATAAAATTACCTATAACTAAAGTACTAATACATAAAGTTCATTCCCCTATTTAATTACAACCGATATTTTAAAAGCGATTGTTTTAAACCTAGTCAAATCCATGTAACAACTGAGTGTGACAAACATAACAGCCTTTTTGCACTCTTTATCAACTAAAATACTAGAACACCTCTCATTTATAACATGGGTAAATCTGAAAATATAAAAAAAAACTGGGAAATATTCCCCCATACCTTACAACACTAAATTGACATTTCACATAACGACTGCCGCGTTCCAATTTTAAAATCGCAATATGTATATAAAAAATAAACTACATTTGGTAGAAACTAACTTTAGTATAGCCAATAATATATTCCAAATAAAGCTTAAAGCCTAAAGGAATAAAGTACATAGTTAGGAACGAATTTATATAGAGCGATTTTGTTTATACATTCATCATTTTAATCATGTATGTTATTTATATAAATATTATAGATTTTAATAACAATATATTTTTGTAAGATAACTATAAAGAATATAAATTTTGTGGTGTTTTATTGCATACTGACCCGCGCATCTTTGTTTGCGCCTCTTCTCAATCATGCTTGGCTTCTATTGGTCAAATCAACTTTCGTGTTGTCAAAGTTTCTGTAATTTCCTTGTGTTGGCAACAAAAATTGTCAACAAATGTTGGGAGCCGCGTTTCTGATTTTGGCGGTAAACATCAAAAGAATACGCTTGATGCAGATATTTATTGACTCTGTGGAGACGCTTAGTTGGAATGTTTTTTAAATTGTTGGTTACTCGATGTAGACACACAACGGAAACAAAAGTTGGCGATTTTCTGAATAGTCGCAAACAGTTGGAAACACTAAAATTGCCAACAATTTTGGTGGAGACGCGCCTTTAGGCACGTCAGCTAAACACAAATTTAAAAAATGTGTGTGTGTCAGTTCCGACGCACGACTGGAGTTTACGCCACAAGCTTCTTGGTATGCCATGACCCACCTCGGTCGGAGGCACATGACAGCCGTTCTTCCACAAAAGTAAGGTAAATTTCTTGTGACTCTTAGTTTGCCATAAAAAAGACAATGATTAGTTCTGTGTGTTTTAAGCTATTGCATAGCTTTTATCGCGGGCTTTGGGGCCTTTGTGCAGAAATTCCGTAACGTAACAAAAAAACCTGACACCCGAAGCTCGCACGGATCGAGACGAGCTGCTCCGAACGACGAATCAACGAATTTTTCTGTCTGTCACGCAGGAAGTGCGTGACAGACAGAAAAATTCGCAGTGCGCAGGAAGACAGAAACGAATCTGTGTCACTCTAAATCTGTATGTGTCGACCACAGATTCGACGAATCAACGAATCTGTGTCCGAACGACGAATTAACGAATCTGTGTCACTGTCACGCACGAACATACTGCTTAAAAAAAATAGAATTGCATATGTAAGTTGATAAAAAATGCTATGCAATAGCTTTACCGCGCAGTCCCCGAGTGCCACACGTATTTCTTTTATATTACCCGATTTGTCTTGAATTTAAATGAAAATAGTCTTGTATATTTAACCTCTAACTAAAGAAATTCTACCAGCTGTGAGGTCCTCTGTATTTTTACTACGAGTCTATTACCCAACATACTAATGTCATCAGTGTCAAACCATTGTTTAGTAAATACATCACAAACTATATAAATTCAAGAAACAATTAAATTCTATAATTTTACGTACCATGGAATCGATATTCGCATTGACTAAGGCACTGGGCAATAATAATGTCACCGGTGTTGTAAAACTTTTGAAAGATGGTACTAATATTATATATTTCATATCAAAAGTAGAACTAGTTTTTGTCCGGTTCTACCCGCGTGTATGTCGGTTATCGCGGTACAGAGTAACCTATGTCCTTCCTCAAGAATCAAAGTATCTCTATGCCAAATTTAATTAAAATCGGTGCAGCGTGCCGTGAAAGCCTAAGAGATAGACAGTTGTTTTCAAATCTATACTAATATTATAAAGCTGAAGAGTTTGTTTGTTTGAACGCGCTAATCTCAGGGACCGATGGTCCGATTTGAAAAATTCTTTCAGTGTTGAATAGTACATTTATCGAGGAAGGCTATAGGCTATATATCATCACGCTAAGATCAATTTGAGCAAGAGAGAGAATAGGGAAAATTATGACGCTACGAGCAATAGGCGACGCAAACGAGGTTGCGTGGGTCCGCTAGTTTATAATATTAGTATGGATGTAGCACTAGAACCATTCTTAGAGTTTCATCTTATATCTGCTACGCTCTTAAAAGTCGTGTTTTAAAGAGCCCTTGGAATATCAACTATTAAAATAATGTCTAACATCAGACCAGTAAATAACTCGATTCCAAAATGAAATCTCTCTATGACAGGCTAAGAATACGCAGTGGCACCACCCCTATTCATCCAATGGGTGTCGTAAGAGACGACTGAGGGAGCAAACTAGGTAGGAAAACAGCACTGCATAGTGAAGCAAAACTTGGTACAAACCCTAAACCACCTTCCCAGCGTGGTATAGTAGGTCATAACACTCTTAGCCGCCTTTTTAAAGAGGAATTTGTGTCAGCCAGACTATTTGAGGCTGTTGTTAATGATGATGTGGAGTGATGGATTCTCGACTTTACTTACTACAACTAAGGTCTAAACTTATTAATAACGTTTCAAACGTAGCAGGTCTGTTTGAGGGTTCTGGTAAGAAGGAGGAATATTTCCGTTCACTATTCAAAGGACTCGAAAGCATAGAGTCTGACCAGTTCACGGCGGCTATGAGACAGTTCGGTGACAAATATGGCAACACCATGGAACAGATGACTGACAAACTGATGACGAAAGCGCCTCCCGTTCTTCGGCAGTTCAATAGTAAGTAGAATCCTGTGTATAAAAGTTGGTAAAAAAGTTAAAATTCATAAAAATAAATTTATATAACAGATTGTATAAGTTATCCTTATGATTCTGTGAGAGGTAAAGTTATACTATCTCATTCTTATGTAACAGAAAGGCGGGATATTGCGCGTCATTTGATCTGACCAATGGATGCGTATGCTAGAGTTGTCGGCAGATGATAAATGAGTTTATTTATGCATGACCCTGCCAAAATGACTCTACTCTGCCTGATGGAAAGCATATGCAGATTATGCAGAATCAGAGCGGTGGTCACCATACTTTGCTACATTGCGAATGCAGACAATGCAGCATGGTGACCCACGCTATGGTGGCCTAGTGATGCTTTTGCATCATTGGGCCTCCGATCTCGCACTCGCCAACGGAACACGACAGCACGAACGCTGTCATTTTACATTGATCTTCTGTGCGAGGGAGTACCGTCCTGTTTGAGCCGGCCCAACTGTGTTGAAATCAGCGTATATAGCTGTCTTTGGAACGAGCTGTTAGGCTCAGAAAATAAATACAGTGCTTCGCGCTCCCTCCTTTACGGAGACACTTATGTTCTCTATACGCAGGTGATCGTGACATCCCCGTAGTCCATCAATCCACGTGCAGCACAGAAACTGAGACAGAATTGAGCACCGAACATTTTTGTAGACGCTGACAAAACGGAGTGATAAGATTATAAGAATACAAAAAATACGCCGTTTATTATTGTTATTATATAAGGCACAGACAATATGCGAGATTTACAAATGGCGGCCTGTATTTATTACCAATAATATTATCATTGGCTGTAACTAATCCAATGGGTGCCGGGAAAGATTGCCCCAAACGTACCTTATGTGAGTTAAATAAAGCGCCAAAATATAAATAATAGAATAAATTATTTAGTCTGAATCTTTGTTATTTTGTCCGTAATTTGACACAGTTACTATAATATTTTAGAACAATAGCGAAAACTATGGTAGGTTAATATAATATTTAAAAAGAAAAAAATACCGAGCAAAAATACTTATTATATATAAGAAAACATTTTTTTTTGTAAATCGGTCTTATTGCCATTAAAAATTATGTGCGGGAGGAATGAGTAAGGTGAATATTGCCAGATATATTTAAGTTTTTTTACCGTTATTGATTATCAATAGTTATGAGTGACATTAGCTTGTTTGAAGCAGTTTGCTATTGCTTAGCTTGATTTTCGAGCAAAATAGTAAATTAGTACCTAGCATAGTAACAAGATATGTACAAATATATTTACAAATACATACAAATATATTTAATAAATCAAGATATGAATTTCGAATGTTTGTTTTATTTTTTATACATTTCACAAAATTAATTCCAGGTTTCATCCTGGACCAGGACCCAGGCATCGAACCTGAGACCTCAAGCACAGCAGTCGCTTAAGCTACCACTACGCCACCGAGGCTGTCTCACTAAATTTAAAAAGTTTTACTTTAAAACACGATAACTGTGTTCTATTTCCATGGCTATCTAGACTTAAATTTACAGTCACCGTTTTATCCACATGTGAATGCATGTATTTTTTTTTACAAAAAAAATTAAAGTAAAACATGGAAGCTCTCTTTGCAAAATTAGAGAAGGATGGAAAAAATACTGTAGAGGCACTAATCAAGTGGCTCAAAAAATGTGAGTTTACTATCATTATTAATTTTAAAAATATTTAAAACAGTACATTATTAAAAGCGAGTAGTTGCCTTATAAAAGGCTCGGTTGTCGATGTGATGTGTGTGTACACGCGTCAGATACAACCCTGATGTTATAAACCAAAAACTTTTTATAAAAAAAAAAAACCGACTTTCAAAAACATCCAACGAAAACTCTCTGTCAAAAAACACATAAAAGCGTAAAATAAACTGGTTTTTCATAAATTGCCTATACCTAATTCTTTATTCATTTAAATAGTAGTATTATAATGGGTGCTAGGTACCTAAAATCTGTTTGAAGTCGGTGCCAAGTGACTATCGCTTAGACTTTTGTAATTGTTCGTTTGTATTCTTTTTGGCTTAGCACCGACTTCAAACAGATTTTAGGTACCTAGCACCCATTATAATACTACTATTTAAATGAATAAAGAATTAGGTATAGGCAATTTATGAAGAACCAGTTTATTTTACGCTTTTAAGTGTTTTTTGACAGAGAGTTTTCATTGGATGTTTTTGGAAGTCGGTTTTTTTTTTATAAAAAGTTTTTACTTTACAGTTTTTAGTGCAAACAATCGTAGGTAAGTAGTAAGTTGAATTATTTCATCAAATTTCATCATCAAGAATAATACAAATTAAGGTACGTATAATATTAAAATCATCCTCTAATCCCTAACTGTTGAAGAGTTTAATCTTCTATCATCAGCTCACCTAAATAGCTTGAAAGTATACGACTGAAGGTCTTTAGATACGTATGAAATTGAAAGAATTATTCTCCAACTCCTAACCGTTGAGGAGTTGTACCTTCCACCTTCCATCATCAGCTTACCTAAATAATTTGTAAGAATACGACTAAAGGTAACTTATATACATATGATATTTAAAGATTTATCCTCCAACTCCTAACCGTTAAGGAGTGGTACCTTACATCATCAGCTCATCATCATAAAATGACTACCAGACCGGTATTTGACCGGTGTAACTTCAGAAAATATACGAAAAACATAGTATGTGCCTATAAAAAATGAGGGTTTCCCTCGATTTCCCTGGGATCCCATCATCAGATCCTGATATGCTGGCAATGGGACCACCACGGAAGCATACCCTGTCGAATACAAAAAAAAAATTCAAAATCAGTCCACAACTGACGGAGTAATCAGGTAACATACATTAAAAAAAATAAAAAAAATATATATACATACAGTGGAACATAGAACCTCCTCCTTTTTGGAAGTCGGTTAAAAATGAGGGTTTCCCTCGATTTCCCTGGGATCCCATCATCAGATCCTGATATGCTGGCAATGGGACCACCACGGAAGCATACCCTGTCGAATACAAAAAAAAATTCAAAATCAGTCCACAACTGACGGAGTAATCAGGTAACATACATAAAAAAAAAAAAAAAAAAAAAACATACAGTGGAACATAGAACCTTTTTGGAAGTCGGTTGAAAAATAATGATAATGTACTCCTAGCCGTTTTCGGCCACGGTGGCCTGACTCCAAGAGCTACAAGTGTGTGCGCAAACAAAGATGCACTCTCTGTTCCCTCTCTCACTACACACGGAAATGACAAGGTAGGTACGTCACGGACGTACTACAGAGTATAGTATAGAAATATCTACACTCGAAAAACGTCTGACCTTCGAGGTCAGAATACGCGCTTTCCTTGAAGTTCTGGAGGTCCAGAAAGTTAGACCAAAAGTGTCTCATAAGGCGCACAGTAGTGGAATACCAATCATCCAAGATTGTAAAAAGCTAACGCTGGTGAAAGTCGTCTGTATAATACAAAGGGTTGAAGCTGAACTGAAATATTCTGGAGATCCGAGTCGGCATCCGTTGAATGTGAATCAGAAAGAAAAGCTAGTACTGGAGTGTTTCTGCTTAAAGATGAGAATATAATTATAGCCTACGGTGACGGTCCCCCCTCTTTGTAGAGTTAGAATAGGGGTTGCAACCTCACTGATATTACCGGGTGTGTAGCAAGGGGCAAAGGCCAAACATAAAACCAAAGACAAAATTTGTAAACTCCAAAGTCTTTTGACACTGAGAAGATTTCTATTCCTCACATGTCCAACATGTCGCTTCGAAAATGACAGACAGCTTTACGTAGCCAATGTTTACAAAAAGTACAAAAAAAATAATGATAAATCGCACAAACAGTTTCCAAAATGGACGACACGTTTCATAATCTACAGATTGAAAGTAAAAATCACATTGAAAATTTTGTCAAGTGGTTTCACGATTGTAAATATTTAACTTTTTGTTTATTAGCATCCTTTTCATCACACCACAACATCTTTTCACCATAATTCATGGCTATAGAATGTAGTCTTGGTAAAGCTACCCTAGATTATTTTGGAAATCCATCTATAACTTTGTTTTACCCTAAATTGAGGTGTTAAATTAGGTAATTAATTAGGCTATTAATTAATTAGTTAATTAGGCATTAATAAATTATTTACTTTTGAATAGTCGCAGATATCAACCGGATAGGCTATAGTCACAGACAGTGTGATATATTATACTTGTTAATCAAGCTCATCCTTGTTCATTACATTAATTATTTATCATTAAATGCAAAAATTTGAAGGATACTTTAAAAGACTACCAATGCATAGTTCTTTCGGCGTTTTAGTGCCATGTTATTTGGAACGGTATATTGACTGTTTATCGCAACATGTACCCTTGGAAGTAGAGTAATAAGTACATATGTAGATATGATGATTATAGTTGCCATTTATTTAGATGAAACAGGATTAAGGTGTGTCGGAGTAAGTCGGACGGCATACTACGGCGGCCAGCTATTCAAATACATTTTTTTGTTTCTTTTTTAATTTTTTGGCTTAGCCAAGTTAGTGGAGAAAAGCGAAGAAGGCGAGAAACACGCTCGTGCACTCTTCAACAACCCAACTGCAGAGGAATTGGTTGAATTTGAACAGTTTAAGGAAGCAGTCGCTAAATTGGCTGAAGAACAGAAAAAGTCCTTTGATGAAATTTCCAAAATATTGGCGGAGGAAGGGCCAAAGTTAGTGGAAGCTATTAATGCTGGACTAATGGCGTTTAAAGGTTCCATGGTTAATTTAAGTTCAAGTAAATACTTTATTTTTCATATACATGTAGATACAGACAAATATTTAGTTCGTCATTATCTATGTCAACGTTTGGAAGGTACAGAGAACCTGCAGAGGGGAGAGTAAGAAGTAACATAGTTAAAAGCGAACAGTTCTAAAACCGATCACCCGTGGCGTTAGTGTAGGCAAATAAAGAGCGGTTATCGGCCTCTACAAATGTATTTAGACCGTGGGAGAGCCACGCTTCGGCATGAATGGGCCGGCTCGACCGGAGTGATACCACGGCCTGACAGAAAACCGGTGTGAAATAGTGCTTGCGCTGTGTTTCACCGAGTGAGTGAGGATACCGGAGGCCCATACCCCAACACCTCCCCCTATCTCCCCCCCCCCCATCCCCCAAAGGCCGGTAACGCACTTGTGACGCCTCTGGTGTTGCGGATGTCCATGGGCGGCGGTAATCGCTTACCGCCGCCCATGGGATGTCCAACTAAATCCGCAAATAAAAAAAATAAAAAATAAAAAAAAATTGGCATCCGAGCATGCATGAATCATCATGAAAGATTGGCTAGAGAGTCAACAAAATTATCTCGCGTACCAGCTTTCGCAGGTACTTTTAAGATAACAAGATCTTAAAGTACCTATTTACTATTAATTTATTTATATATATATATATTTATTTTATTCTGGCAACCCCAAAGTGACATTTGTACAAAATGACAACCATCTTTTTGACATTAGACTCGCGCCTAAAACTCCATTCAGAACTCAGAACATTACTGACTATAGAGTGACTATTTATGTAAGACATTTACGGAAAAAAAGACTATTAGGTACCTAATATGTGTTATATTCCTTTCATTACCTGATGTTTTGAGCAGGATCAATATTCAGTATTGCCAGTTCTTATTTCAACAACTATTATTATCATGACTTATTTTTTAATTTACCACATAGGTATAGCTTAATAGAGTTAATCTTTTAATAACCTTAGGCCAATGAAGCCAAAGAAGGTTTAATAAAATTATGTCCATTACGGCCGCGGGTCCTATACACTTATTCTTAGAACTTTTATATCGCAATGCAGCGTCAGTAAAAATAGCAGTAGTCGGCAGCTTTATTTGCCCTAAATCGATGCCATTCAAAGGTTTTGACATTTTGAGAATAAGTTAAGGTTAGTTATTAGGTTAATATGAATGTATATCTACACCGCACTATCACTGTTACATAAAATTGTTCTTAATATATAATATAACTCACACCGATGAACTCCGCCGAATGAAACACATATCATCATCAGAAATAAAAGAGAATCGGCCTCTCCTTCGAAAGGTGTTTGATCTAACTAATTTGCTAAAACTACATTAGAAATCTTAGACCTTAGACCTAAGCCTTAGACCAAAAGCAAGGAAAAAATAATTTAATTCGGTAATCTGTGAGGCCCTTGTATTGCTTTGGTTATGTAGACCCATCTATGCCAAATCACTCCACGATTTAATAACAGTTATTTTCTTATTTTATCAACACACGAACCATTGAACCATGGAACCATTGGAATGCCTGTGTTACCAGAAACTAGAGGTAGGGAAAACGGTTAAGGAAAATTAGATAGGACACAAGGAAATCAAAAGTTTTAGATAGCAAACACAACTCAGACTTTAATAACTAAAAAAATAAGTTTTTCAAAGACACCAACAGGTATGCAGGAATGTTTAGACAGACTGTCTGACTAATCTAGTCAAACAGTCTGTCTAAACATTCCTGCATACACATTTTAGAATTTTTGCAGGTACTGCAGAATCGAAAACGACCATCTAAGTCAAGTCAGGCAGCGGATAAAGCGCAGGAGCAGTTTCCGACAGCTGAACTGGTGTTTCTGGGAGATTTTAACGCCCACCATGAGTTGTGGCTGGAATCTTCCAGAACTGACCACGCGGGTCGAACTGCCCACGCATTCGCTCTCACGCCTGACCTCACACAGTTGGTACTCCAGCCCACCAGGATACCAGACATACAGAGTCAAGCGCCCTCCTTCGTCTCTCGCAGCAGATTGGGATGGCATGCGTGATTACTTTGCTTCCATCCCATGGGCTCAACGCTGCTTTACAGACCAGGATTTATCACAGAGTGCGCCTGCCGTCGCTGGCGAGATCACTGTCGGTATGGAATATTATATTCCCCACAGTGATGTCGCCAGCACGAAAACCCGCCCCTGGTTTGACCGCGAGTGCTCCAACGCGGTTGCACATAAACAATCGACCTACCGCGCATGGACCAAGGCCCGCACTCATGGCAACCCTGACGTTGGTCGCTTAAAAGCAGCGTACAATAAAGCTACTAGGGAATGCAAGAGGGCCTACATCAGAGCGGATGCCCAGCGTATTGCACGGATAGGCCAGGAACTTGTAGCACACCCTACGGGTAGCCGTAAGTTCTGGCGTTTAGCTAAAACCGTGCAATCTAACCATTGCCGGCCCTCACTACCGCCGCTGAAATATCCTGACGGCACTCTGGCCCATCAGCCGCAAGAGAAAGCGAAATTGCTTGTCGATCTCTTTGCGGCTAACTCCCGAATCGACGACCGTGGCGCGTATACGCCTACTATTCCAATCTGCGATTCCATAATGCAAGATATTCATATCCGGCAAAGTGATGTCCGTGCGGAGCTGCGGTCTCTCGACGTCCGGAAAGCCAGTGGTCCTGACGGTATTCCAGGGATGGTTCTTAAGAACTGTGCACCGGAGTTGGCTCCCGTATTGACGCGCCTGTACCGCCTGTCATATTCCTCAGGAATTGTTCCGGATGCCTGGAGAGAGGCGAATATTCAACCCATACCCAAAAAAGGTGACCGCTCTAACCCAGCCAATTACCGACCTATAGCCGTCACTTCCATTCTCTGTAAGGTGTTTGAACGTATTATCAACAACCAGTTAGTCCGCTACCTAGAGGATCACTCCTTGTTAAACGATCGGCAATATGGTTTCAGACCGAACCGCTCCACGGGTGATCTTCTAGCGTACATCACACACCTTTGGGGTGAGGCTATGGACAGGCATGGGGAGTCCTTAGCAATCAGCCTTGACACGGCCAAGGCCTTCGACCGGGTCTGGCACCGTTCCCTTCTCTCCAAGCTCCCGGCATTCGGTCTGCCTCCTGGACTCGGTAACTGGATTGCCACTTTTCTGCACCAGCGTCGCATTAGGGTCCTTTGCGACGGCGCGGCCTCTGAGTTTCTGCAGGTAAACGCTGGCATACCACAGGGTTCAGTTCTATCGCCCACGCTGTTTCTTCTGCAGATCAATGACATGTTAGCCCTTGGCAACATACATTGCTATGCAGACGACAGCACAGTCCATGGCCGTTATTTGGGACACCCTGCAGCCAAGCTGTCAGACGTTGAGGAAAAACGACGAGAGCTTGTCGCTGAGCTCGACCGGGTTCTGAGCCACATTTCACAATGGGGTGATGAAAATCTGGTCGAGTTCAACGCTAAGAAAACACAGGTGTGCGCGTTCTCTACCAAAAAGTCTCCGTTTCTTCCCTCCCCACTTTTCAGAGCACCCAACTGCCACTACAGAATAAGCTCGGTGTCCTGGGCATGGATATTTGCCGGGACCTCAACCCGCGGGAGTACATCGAGAGCATCACTAAGGCGGCCTCGCGGAAACTTGGCGTACTGAACAAGGTGAGACGGTTCTTCGCGCCCGAGCATTTGTGTCTTCTTTATAAGACCCAGGTACGCTCGTGCGTGGAGTACTGTTCTCATCTTTGCGATGGATCCGCGCAGTATTTGCTCGATGCTCTCGACCGGTTACAGCGGCGAGCAGTCCGCATTATCAATAGTCCCGATGCCACCGAGTTCCTTGAGCCTTTGCAGTTGCGGAGAGATATCGCCTCTATGGCAGTCCTCTACCGCCTATACCATGGAGAGTGCTCTGAAGAGCTCTTCCAATTGATCCCACCTTCTCCCTTTCTCTACAGAACAACGCGTGCTGGCCTTGGAAGCCACCGCCTTAGAGTCGTTGAAATACGCTCTCGAACCAAACGGTTTGGCTCTTCCTTCCTGTGTCAAGCACTCAAAAACTGGAACTCACTACCAGCGCACGTGTTTCCCTCCCACTATGATCCCGGGTCCTTTAAGCGGGGCGTGAAAAAGCATCTCACTAAGCCGCCATAGTGTGGGACGCCATACTGCATTGTCTGCTTTTGCAGTGAGTATGGTTGCCCCCACTGTTGGATTTTGCTTGAGCTTACCATCGGGCTGAGCAGAGTCACTTTGGCAGGTAATTTATAAAAAAAATGAAATAGTATGCGAATGTTATGGTAGTAATGCGAATGTTATGGACGAAAAGACCTCAAAACTTGACGAAGATATCAAATAGGAAGTACTTATTCGAATAGCGACACAAAATTTGCAGGTACGAATCAAATTCCAAAAGATTGCAACCCATAATATATATACTTAGTTAATTCGGAAATCATCCAACACACATATTTATACCTATTGCCTAACAGATTTATAAAATTGCTGCTGTTTTTTCAATAAAAGTTCTTTATAGGTATTGCCAAATCTATACTAATCTATACTAATATTATAAAGCTGCAGAGTTTGTTTGTTTGTTTGTTTGTTTGTTTGTTTGTTTGAACGCGCTAATCTCAGGATCTACTGGTCCGATTTGGAAAATTCTTTCAGTGTTGGATAGTCCATTTATCGAGGAAGGCTATAGGCTATATTTTATTTTTAAAAAAAATTGAGATCCGTAAGAAAATTGCTATTTTGTAACCCAAGGTGTGAACTCGAAAACCTATTTTTGCGTGCGCTGCAAAAAGTATTGACAATAGAATAAAATCATGTATTACGGGTTTGTAGGTCCCATTAAGATCTACAAAAAAGTCCGCGAGAGCATATATCTAACTATCATGGTTTAGTCACAATAACCGCTTTTGTGCTCAAAAAAATTATTAAATCGTCTGAAGAAAGAAACTACGTTAAATGTGTATCGTAATATTAATCCTTATCCAAATAAAGCATTATGTTATCAAGGGTATTTATGTAGAAGTAAAATACTTTTTGTTTCACCCCATTCGGACATTTCGTTTAGAAGTTATCACGAGTATAAGACGCTAAGAGTTGGTACCTATTATTGAGTTATTTGTCAAAGAGTTTTTATCAACATAATACCTAATATTAGTCTTTATCCAAATAAATGTGTTGTTGATTATGAGTATTAGATCTTAGAATAGTATAATAAATACATCTATACTAATATATAAAGCTGAAGAGTTTTTGTTTGTTTGAACGCGCTAATCTCAGGAACTACTGGTTCAATTTGAAAAAGTTCTTTCAGTGTTAGATAGCCCGTTTATCGAGGAAGGCTATAGGCGTGATGATATATATATATATATATTTCATCACGCTATGACCAATAGGAGCTGAGTACCAATGAAGAATGTTTCTAAAACGGGTGGAAATTATTACGCTACGGGCAATAGGAGACGCAAACGACGTTGCGTGGGTCAGCTAATCGCGCTAATCTCAGGAACTACTGGTCCAATTTGAAAAATTCTTTCAATGTTAGATAGCCCATTTATCGAGGAAGGCCTTAGGTTATATATCATCACGCTAAGACCAATAGGAGCGGAGCACCAATGAAGAATGTTTCAAAAACGGGGGAAAATTATCACGCTACGGGCAATAGGAGACGCAAACGACGTTGCGTGGGTCAGCTATACTAATATATAAAGCTGAAGAGTTTGTTTGTTTGTTTGAACGCGCTAATCTCAGGAACTACTGGTCCAATTTGAAAAATTTGATTATTATAAATGCGAAAGTAACTCTGTCTGTCTGTCTGTCTTGCTTTCACGGCCAAACCGCTACACCGATTTGAATGAAATTTGGTACACAGATAGTCTAGAGCCTGAGAAAGGACATAGGCTACTTTTTAATGCGAAAAAGGGGTTGTAAGGGGTTCAAAAGGGGGATGAAAGGTTGTTCTGGGAGTTCACTCGCCACACGCCTGCGCGTTAGCTACGTCGGGCGTCTTGACAACGAATAAACAAGGCTGTCACAATCATAAAAAATATTTCACTTTTTCAATGAAGACTTAACAATGATAGCAATGATATTATAAATATATAAAAATTAAATATTAAGATATTAAGTATATATTCGTCAATCTGATTTGTATGTTCATTATATTAATAGAAATAAATAAGCCAAATTAATATAATTAATTAACAGCGTTTCTTAACTTCAAAATTCTCTACAGAAGTATCGTCATTATAAGCTAGCTGTTGGTTAGATATGAATAAAAATGTAAATAATATCGATCCTAAACAGCTGACTGTTGAGATAGTTATCAATTAAACGAACGGATCATGTTAGGCGTGGAGGGAGATGTTGTCGAATACTTAAAGTCTTTAGAAATATCAGGAGTGCCTACCCATAAGTTGAGGCTGCAAGTTAATGTTCCAGTACTATTAAATTAGGTATCTTGAGCGCCAAAGCAATGTAATAGTACATGGCTAAATATTACACAACTGGGGTACAACATTGTAAAAGCTACAATCATGACGCATGGAATGGCAGAAGAAGATAATGTTTTAATTCCCCGTATTCCAATAATTCCAACTTATTTGACATTTTAATTTAAAAGAATGCAGTTTCCGCTGAAAACAGCATTTCCAATAACAATATTATCAAAACTCAAGGACAGATGCTTAAAGATACAGTTTTTTTTTCTCATGGGCAGCATACTCACGTATATCAAATCCACAAAATCTCCACATTTTGGCAAAATATGGCAAAAGAAAAAACGTAGTTATTAAAATTTTACTTTTTTATTTGAAGCTGCCAAAGTGACTATGGTCAGCCTGAATCCAACAGTGGGGGCAACCATACTCACTGGGAAAGCAGACAATGCAGTATTGCGTCCCACACTATGACGGCTTAGTGATATGCTTTTTCACGCCCCACTTAAAGGCCCCAGGATCATAGTGGGAGAGAAACACGTGCGCTGGTAGTGAGTTCCAGTTTTTAGCAGCTCGGCACAGGAAGGATGAACCAAACCGTTTGGTTTGAGAGTGAACATGTTATTCTGCAGAGGAAGGGAGAAGGGGGACCAGTTGGAAGAGCTCCTCAGAATACTTCCAATGATACAGATGGTAGTGGACTGCTATAGAGGCGATATCTCTACGCAGCTGCAGAGGTTCAAGGAACTCGGTGGCTTCGGGACTGTTGGTAAAGCGGACTGTTCGCCATTGCAACCGATCGAAAGCATCAAGCAAATACTGCGCGGATCCATCACAAAGATGAGAACAGTACTCGAGGTCCCGGCAAATGGGCAGTTGAGTGCTCTGAAAAGTGGGGAGGGAAAGGAATGGAGACTTTTTGGTAGAGAACGCGCACAACTGTGTTTTCGTAGCGTTGAACTCAACCAGATTCTTATCACCCCATTGTAAAATGCGGTTCAAAACCCGGTCGAGCTCAGCGACAAGCTTCTGTCGATTTTCCTCAACGTCTGCCAGCTTGGCTGAACGGTGTCAAAAATATCGCCCATGAACTGTGCTATCGTCTGCATAGCAATGTATGTTGCCAAGAGCTAACATGTCATTGATATGCAGAAGAAATAGTGTGGGCGACAGGACTGAACCCTGAGGTACGCCAGCGTTTACATCCAGAACATCAGAGGCCTTGCCGTCGCAAAGGCCCATAATGCGGCGCTGATGAAGAAAAGCGTCAATCCAGTGACAGCGTCTAGGAGGCGGACCGAATGCCGAGAGCTTGGAGAGAAGCGAGCGGTGCCAGACCCGGTCGATGTCAAATGTTGAAATAAACTCATATAAACACTATATTTTATGTACATATATAAATACTTAAATAAGTAAATACATCAGATAGGAATGAGTTCCATATTAAAAATACAGATGGCGCTATACTAAATTTTCGTTCACGAAATAAATAAATCATTACAGATGGCGCTACACTAAATTTTTAGTTTTCACAAAATTGTCTTAACCCCTTTATTTTATTTAAACTGATTTTTAAAAATATATAAAAGTTCTATGCGAGGTAAAGAAAATAAAACTATTCAGGTACCAATACATTTTGTATCATGATTTTATATCGATAAAAATCCTACTTATATTAATAACGCGAAAGTTTGTTAGTATGGATGGATGGATGTTTGTTACTTTTTCACGCAAAAACTACTGAACGGATTTGGATAAAACTTTACAGTAATATAGCTTATACATCAGAATAACACATAAGCTACTATTTGCAGCGATAACCGACATACACGCGGGCGAAGCCGCGGGCAACAGCTAGTATGATAATGAAAAGGTAGCGCCGTAGAAAAATTACTTAGGATATATATTAATGAATAAAATGTCTTATTCTTTAATAATAAATAATTAAACATTTTGGACATCTGAGACACAACATAGTCATTCTTTTTTTAGAATTGCATAATTATCACGAAAATATATGTAGGTACATACATGTAGGTATTAGGGGTTTTTCCTATACGTTGCCTATACCTACGTTAGTTTTTAAGGTTTTAGAAAGAGTTTTAAGAAGGTCGTTAATGATTCAGCGAAAAACATTGCATACAGAATTATACAACAGAACCATAAAGTTATCGGTTGCCGTTTTATAAAGATCAAGAAGTTAATTTTGATTTCTATAGCTACTTAATAAATAAAAAAGAACTTAGATTGTTGTAGGGAAAGAAAAAGGCAAAGAAAGAAGTTAAAAACTATTTCAATTGAATAAAATGAGACCACATTTTCTTCTACGGCTCAGAGTCATGTAAGTATGCAAGGAAAAGAAACAAATACCTAGATCCTTTGAATTGTGGTGCTGACCTTGCATGCTGAGGATTAGCCATGAGTAGCTAAAAAACGAACAGGCCCATACTTGATTAGCTCGAAATCGCAAAACTGTTCTAGCAACTGCCTCCGAGTGACTAGATTATTCTCAGGTATTTTGAACATACAGCCAGAAACAGTTTAAGAAAGAGATCCTAGTGTGCAGAGGACTGAATGAATGAAATATAATGGCGAAGGTACCTCACTGCTAATTAGGTTATTGATTTTGAATGACCCAATTATAACAATTATCCGACAGAGTGCGATGGAGGAAATATCCTTAAAAGGTATCAAATCAGAGACGTCTTTTACAAAAACAACATGATTAAGAAGAAGATTATTCTGATGATTTTCGAATTTGACTGATGACTTTTAGGTAGTAGAGCCACGCTGGTTTCAGCACGGTTGGATGGCTAGACTGGGCGGTACAACCCTCGCACAGAAAATCAACGTAAAATGACAGCGTTCGTGCCGTCGTGTTTCGTTGGTGAGTGTGAGACCGGAGGTCAAATGATGTAGAAGCATCTCAACAGGCCGCCTTTCCATCAGGCAGAGTAGAGACATTTTGGCAGGGCCAACATAAAAGAAAACCATAGGCCCCTAGCCAAGTTTACGTTCTACAAACATAAACGTTATTAGAAAGCTAACAATTGTAGTATGTAAAGGACGTCACCTCAACGCTTAATCACGTGGTCAAAAACAAAATATTAAAGGATTTTTCCTCTATCGCACTCTGTAAGTCCGCCGGATAATTGTTATGATTGGGTCATTCAAAATCAATAACCTAATTAGCAGTGAGGTACCTTCGCCATTAGATTTCATTCCTCTCCTCTGCACACTAGGATCTCTTTCTTAAACTGTTTCTGGCTGGCTATATGTTCAAAATGCCTGAGAATAATCTAGTCACTCGGAGGCAGTTGCAAGAACAGTTTTGCGATTAAGAGCTAATCAAATATGGCCCTGTTCGTTTTTTAGCTGACGAAAAGTAGCGTAGTTTATAGCATAGTTAGTGCGTATCGCGTGTGTTTACTTGGAACTACGAGCTTTTTTTCTGCTTCAACAAGAACAAGGCGGTGCGTTATCTACCTTTTTTATTTGATGTGAGTTCTAAACCACAGACGTGTAAAGAGATGAGTTGTATAATGAGACGTCTGTGATCTAAACTAATAAGTTTTTATTAACGCCAATTTTCACAGACTAAAAAGAGTTTTTTTTCTATAGATTAGACGTCAATTCATGTTCTAGTAAAATGTCATTTATATAAATGATAAACAAATTAAACGGTAAAATGGAACAAGTATTTAATGATTTATCGAAAAACGCAAAAAATGATGTGGACGACCTCGTCAAGTGGATGAAAGATGGTGAATATTGTTTAAATTGTACTAGGCCCGCAAATTCGACTTCAACAACCCATAATGTCCCACTGCTGGGCTCGGGTCTCCTCTCAGGAGAGGGTTAAGGCCATACGTCCCCACGCTGGCCGAGTGCGGGTTGGGGTCTGGCAAGACAACGTTGTGGCTACGTGTTCATGCCGTTGAATGTTTTTAAGCCGCCCAAAGGCCTCCAACTAAGCTTCACGACTGTTATCATATGATAACAACCGGGACCGACTGCTTAACGTGACCTCCGAATCACGGAGACGCTCATGGTAACATGCCACTAGCGGTCACTCATCCAGGTACTGACCGCGCCGTGCGTAAGGGTAACCTCGATGATTGTTTCTAATCACCGAGTGCAACTGGGCAATGAGCGCCTCATATCAGCAATCCTTGAAACTCTTATACGACATATTCACTTGTCCAGAAACATACATTATTATAAATAATAATTAAAACAAATTATAAAACGAAAATATTTACTAAGTAAAGAAAAATATAGCAGTACGAAGTTTGCCGGAAAATATATTTTCGTCAAACGAAACGTCATTGTAGGGTTGCCAGATATATACCTTTTCCTTTGATTACGGGAGAGCAGATATACCTAACTTGGAAGTTATTAATACTTTTTTTACAATTTTTCTCAGTAATTTCAATAATTAACTACATTCATAGATGCTGCGACTGCCACGCAACACAAATTTTTTACTAATAATTTTCGTTTCATAGAAGAAAATATTCTTCTATGAAACATTAAAAACCAATTTTCTCTTAAAATATAGCATTGAGGACAACGGATAAAATGGGAAGTTTTAGTTAAAAAACTTAGTATAGTTTGCGTTAATCTGTGAGGTTGACTTTAGTCAGTAAAGGCGAAAAACATTGGGCCCTCAGTTCAAACGTTTTAGTAAAATTCAATCTTCATTTACTCATAACAATTGGCTTCTGTCTCAATTTTTTTTAACGTACTATAAAATATTCTAAAGTCTTAGTGACGTATTTGTTCAGATAATTGCATTTTTTGCAGATTCCTCCGTACAGACGTTACTGAACTGAGGGCCCTATATTATGCCGCTGTAAATCCATAATGTCATATTGTACAGCTTTGGGATTTTCTTAAAAGTTTTAAGAAATTCTTAACTACATTCTTAAATAAAAAGCATTGACCTAGATGCAGTACTTCCTGAGATCTAGACTATGTCATTTTTTGCAAGCATCTGAACTGAGGGCCCAAGTTATTTGATCATAACAGTTTTATTTCACGTTTAAGAAATGGGTCATTTCATTGCTTAAGATTTTTTCTATTTTTAACGCATTTCTATTCAAATTTTATATCGTTTTGCAAAAAATTTATAAATGGGCCCAGATGCACACGACTTAACGTTTAACGTTTCATCATCATCATATCAGCCGAAAGAAGTCCACTGCTGAACGTGGCCTACGTTGATTTCCACTTCGATCGGTCGGTATCGGCCTGCATCCAACGAGTACCCGCGATCTTAACCAGGTCGTCCGTCCACCTTGCGGGATGCCTTTCTACGCTGCGCTTGCCGTTTAACGTTTACTGTACCTTAAATCGTGCATCTGAGCGAAGGAGCTTGTCTACACAAAATATAAAAGTCTCATAGGTAGTTATTCTGATTATGGATATTGTCACTACCACAGGTAGGTACACTAGGTACACAGTTTTTACCACTAAAAAGTGTATTGTTAATATTACTTTTTTAACACAACTTAAAATTTTATGATGATTTGAACTGTTGATTTCTTGTCGTTATCTATCTTACCGGCCGAGCACCCAGGTGCAGACTACCCTCCGTTAAATAATCGTATAAAATCGTATGTAAATTTTGTATGTAAATGAATCATACTGCGCGTAGGAACTTATGTCGTTTGCGATTTTATTTCACACTTTAAAAATCGTAGTACGCGCTTAGCCTTAGTGTACACCCTAGCCAAGAAGTTTGACTTTGTACCCAAACAAAATTTTAGATTTAAAGGAAGCTAAGTGGAAAGATGATGCGGTAGGTAGGAAAATTATCAGTTTTGAACAGAAATAATATGTATATGAAATTCTTTGCTTCAGCCAAGCTTATCGAAGCGACGAAGGAAGGAGAGGAGAAAGCTAAAGCAATGTTCGCTGGGGTCGACCAAAAGAATGTTGAATTGTCTAAATTCAAGGAAGTTGTGGAGAACTTGGCCAGTGAACAGCATAAATCCTTTGAGGAATTCTCAAAACAACTCGCCGAAGAGGGTCCAAAGTTAATGCAATCAGCCATGGCGGGTGTCGCGGCACTGAAGGATAAATTCTTGAAATAAATACGTATCAGTAATTTATTAAGATAGTTTTATTTCATCGCGTTTTTTTGTCACCGTCCATGGACATTTGCATGTCCACAAACATTCGACACTGTCTCTATCCCTATCTTATTTATTACCTTTCAAAATTATTGATATTTCTGGAATTTCATTTGATATGTTGTGTTCTTAGCTTTTAAATTAATCCCAGTGCATTTAAGTCGAAGATTGCAAGGATGAATATACACCTATATCATTTGGAGTTCCACAAGGAAGTACTTTAGGACCTACCTTTTTTATGAATATTATCAACTGATGAACAAAATTGCTTTAAAACTGTGAAATAGTTATTCAGGTGGCACAGTTTTGATATTGCACGGGAAAGGATTTGTTTGAGTAAGTGTAAGAGTGTAGTTTTGGATTTTGGCAGCTCCTCTCACTCAGTGAAAAGCAAAGAAAAAAACATCTGCGATTTGCGGTACATAATGAGGTTAGATAAAATTAACATAGAAATAATCATTATATTTTATTTACAACTTGACTAGAAGTACATTATACTTATATAACAAATTCTAATATACAAACAAAATTAATTTTTACATAATACTGATAGATTTACGCTTAATATCTAAATATGTAATACCAAGTGACTTTCTCGTCACTAGAGCCAATATGTGACTAAGTGGTAAACGAGGAGATGAACACATTGTAAGTTACACAGTTAAGTAACACTAGCTAGGTCAGTATAAGGATGGGTAGCCATTTCTTAGTATATTGAGACTTCTCCTTGGATCCGAGAGCACGCTAAGCCGTTGGTCCTGGTTGCTATATGAACATCGAACTTCGACATACATACTCGGTTACCGCATACATATACAGACATATATATAGGACCAATCAATCCGGCTCGAAAAACCTTAAGTTACAGTTATTTAGTCCTTCGAAAACTATTTTTTTTATGGTTTTAATACAAAGTTTAAAAAAATATTGTAAGGTTTACTACGGTGCAGTTACCTTTTCAGTCAAGATATTACAGTTTAAGCTATTATTGAGTTTAATCAGACAACATTATTAAAACATAATAATATCTTCGGCCCAGATACATTTTTATATTTACACAATTATTTGACCTTGATTGCCAAACCAGGGGCTTCGGATTCAATCCCCACGCAGAACAAGTGGTTCTGTCTCAGTGTAATTTTAGACTACATTTATCAGCAATCCGGTTCTGATAAATTCCGCTGTACCTAACCCTGTTACTAGTCAATAATCCTGACTACTGAAATAGCTGTCGTGGTTTGGTTCCCACGCAGGACAAATAACTGTAGTTCTATAACAATTTTTAATAATATTTAAGTATATTTATCAGCTGTCTGGATCTGATAAATTACATGTTAGCATCTTTAGCGCAATATTTAATAGTTAAACTAAAATCGATGGGTAGAAAGCTTGTCAACGAGTTCTTGGAGTGCCAGAGCTTTTCCTAAACGTCTTCTGAAGTCCTGTAACAAGAGATTTTTAATATTATTGATTGCGTTTTAGTTACTTTTGAATCGGATAATGTCCACTATTTTATTGGTTTTAATTCGGCTCTATTTTTTTTCTAAATTAAAGTAGCTTCAGTTACTCCTTATAACATCAGCTATCTGCCAGTAAAATTCCCTTCAAAATCGGTCATGCTATTTCAGAGATTATCCGGAACAAATAGACAATAATTTAAAAAATTCTGTCTCCAGTTATAACTAGACGGAGTTATTGAAAACGGTCACGAGATGAATAGTTATGGTGACACTCCATATTCTACTACATACCTGGTATAAAATATGTCCATTCAAAGGCACTCTGGAGGCGAACATGTCCTTGGACATAAGGCAGAGCGCTTTCCCGTTCATAGGGAACCGTTCAGGCAGGCCCCCTCGCCGGGAGACCCAGGTACCGACTTCTGGACGTCCCCATGTTCTAGGGTCTGGAGACAACACATAAATGATAGTTATTTATCTGTCTTATATAAAATTGAGTAACTGAAAGAATAATTGTCCCGGTTTTGAAGTAAAACCAGGCAGTCAGCAAAACAAATACCTACTTAAATAAGTGAAAATCGGTTAGACAGTTTCGGAATTCATCGTGAGCAATAACGTGACACGAGAATTTTTTTATATTAGATATTCTACAGACTTCCTCTATAAATATGCTATCGGACACAAATAGAGTTTATAAATTCTGAGTCTGGGTGTTGTTTGTGTTCGTTTCATATATGTTTATAAAGTCCCCCGCGATACAGGGATATATTTCTTGCGAGAATTGTCTTTATAAAAAATAATAATTGGACCAGCAGTGCCTAAGATAGGAACACTTAACCAAATAAACATACAAACAAATTCTTTAGCTTTATAATTATAGTACTAGCTTTTACACGCGGCTTTGCTCACACAGACTTTCATCCCCTGATTAACCCATTTAGGGCAGGCATTTCAAAAATTCCTTTCCAAAAATTCAAATAAAAAATAATAATTGGACCAGCAGTGCCTAAGATAGGAACACTTAACCAAATAAACATACAAACAAATTCTTTAGCTTTATAATTATAGTACTAGCTTTTACACGCGGCTTTGCTCACACAGACTTTCATCCCCTGATTAACCCATTTAGGGCAGGCATTTCAAAAATTCCTTTCTTAGTGCTCACTTACGTTATATAAAGAACCTACATGCAAAATTTCAGAATTCTAGCTTCAGCGGTTTGGGCTGTGCGTTGATCTCTGGGTATGTCAGTCAGTCAGTCAGTCACCTTACTCTTTTATATATATAGATGTCTGCTAGATATATTATTATACGAGTTCTAGACCCTGTGTGTGGGTCTAGATAGCGTTGTTTCAAGGTCAAGGTCACGAATATTATTATTACCTAGTGGTAGATCATCTTCCTGTAGTACTCTGAGGTCTAGAGCATCCCACTTGGCGTGAGGAGGGGGCACTCGGTCACAGCGCGCTTGAGTCGGCATTTTGTCAGAATAATCTGAAAAGGAAATAAAAAAAACTTTATAAAAAAAAAATCGACTTCCAAAAAACATCCAACGAAAACTCTCTGCCAAAAAAACACTTAAAAGCGTAAAATAAACGGGTTCTTCATAAATTGCCTATACCTAATTCTTTATTCATTTCAATAGTAGTATTATAATGTGTGCTAGGTACCTAGAATCTGTTTGAAGTCGGTGCCAAGTGACTATCGCTTAGACTTTTGTAATTGTTCGTTTATATTCTTTTTGGCTTAGCACAGACTTCAAACAGATTTTAGGTACCTAGCACACATTAAAACAGATTTTAGGTACCTAGTACTAAAATGATGACTACCAGACGCAAATACGGGTGTAACTTCAGAAAATATACGAAAAACATAGTATGTGCCTATAAAAAATGAGAGGTTCCCTCGATTTCCCTGGGATCCCATCATCAGATCCTGATATGTTGGCAATGGGACCACCTCGGAAGCATACCCTTTCGAATACAATTTTTTTTTTTTAAATCGGTCCACAACTGACGGAGTAATCGGGTAACATACATAAAAAAAATAAAAAAATACCTACAGTGGAACATAGAACCTCCTCCTTTTTGGAAGTCGGTTAAAAATATTAAATATTTGAATATTGAAGTTTTATTAACCCACTTCAAAAAAGGAGTAGGTTCCCAAATCTACCGTTTATATGTTTTCTTAACCGACTTCAAAAAAAGGTTTTCAATTTGACTGTTTTTTTTAAATGTTTGTTTTCTCATAACTTTTGACTGGGTGAACCGATTTTGATGATTCTTTTTTTATTTGAAAGCTGGTGCTTCCCGAATGGTCCTATTTAAATTTGGTGCAGATTGAAGTCGAGTTTTTTTTTGTTAAAATTTATAATTATTTTATGTGTGTTCGCGGATAACTTCGTCGTTTATGAACCGATTTTAATGATTCTTTTTCAATGGGAAGGAGATATCCCAACGGTGGTACCATGATAAGGTCACTAAGATCTGATGATGGCATCCAAGAGTAATCGAGTCGAACCTTGAAGTCGGTTTTAATTTTGTTAAAATTTTACTTGTCCCTTTATTTTTAAATCTACTCTTCACTTTTCCATCTCATTTCCAGATAAATAGTTTAGTTATCGGTAAATGTCCGAGTGATTGCCACTATCCCTATTCATCCCGTGGGTGTCGTAAGGGCTGATTAAGACTGTAGTCCTTGAGCGTGGGAATTTGTGATTGAACACCCACATTCATATTTTACATGCACACAAACGCATCGGGCACTGTTGCATACTAACCCTGGCAACTAATAAATTTACTTTCGGTTTTTTCTTCTAGTTACATATTCATTAACTGTTCGCCTTTGAAGAATGTTTAGAATGTCCTACAAAGCACGCAATGTATCTTAGTCATATCGGAAAGCCCGCGGGCTTTAAGTAACTCGTCAACGGCCGAGAATGGGGTTCAAGTGTATTCATTTTTAATTCATTTCATGGACAAATAATATGTTTTTACACAGTATAAAATTAAGTCGCTCGCGCTATCTGTCAGCTTAGATCTTTTATAGTAATCAACGGATTTTAATGCTATGTTATGAAATAAAATTTGTATGATATATGTTATAATAATGGAACATAATGTTAATGTTTCTTAAAAATATAATTTTTGATCGCTTTTATTGCTCATATTGACTAAATTTTACTACATAGATGTACGCCCCACTTTTTTTACTTTTTGACAAAAAACGACGCTGAAAAAGTATGAAACAAGTTTTGAAAAGCCGTAGTCACGCGTTTTTTAGAGTTATGGTACGTTTCTATTTTAATTTAAGTTTTTACTTTTTTTATTTAAAATGTTTTGGTGTAGTGATAATAATGATTTTTAAGCAAAGTATATTTTAAATACCTAACAGAAATATAAAAAAAATTGAATAAATACGAACAAAGTCACCAGCAAATGCTAATAATACCTATAAGTATATATATTTGAAATATACAAGTAACACCCTTTTCGATGATACCAAACACGGCATATTTATCTCTTTTTCCTTCTTTACCTTACTCTTTTATTTATATCGATTACAGGTATCAGATAATGTAAGGGATAGGGCATCTATTGTTTTACAATTCACCAATTGATTAAATTCGAACTTAAGGGATGAATAATAATGGAAATGACGTAAAGTGTACATGGGACTCGTTTTTACAATTTTTGTCTGTCTGTCTGTTTGTTTGTGCCGGCTAATCTCTGGAACGGCTGGAGCGATTTTGACGGGATTTTTACTGATAGGTAGCTGATGATATAAGGAGTAACCGCGGTTGGTGTTGCATCGCGGGTAAGACCGTGGGGCTCAGCTAGTTTTTTTTTTCAATAAAGGCAATTCCCGTATATATCCAATAAATCCTGTGTTGGAGGTAAACTTTACAAACATACATGAAACGGACACAATGGACACCCAGACTCAGAACAACAATTCGTGGATCACACAGTATTGTCCCATGTGGGATTTGAACCCACACCTGATACAGTAGGAAGCGGCGAGGCAACCACTTAAACCACTAGACCAACCATGCAGTCTAAAATAAAACTGTAATTTTAAGGTCTTTCATTATTTCGGTAGTAGTTATTCAATTATAACAGAAATCATAAAAAAAAATTTTTTTTACTTTTTTAAAAGCAATTTCTCAAAGTGTCTTGGTCTGTCAAAGTGTCTTCAAAGTACATGTCAAGACAAATCAAACGACTCCAAACTCGATAGGTTCCGTCGTTACAAAGTTCCTATGACCACCTTCCAGCTCCAACATCAGTTCAGCTCCATGTCATCATAAGATCGCATTGTCACGCTATATACATATGCCTACAAAAATTCAACACAATCGGTTGAAGATATCAGCAAAATTGAGTGCAAAATTCCGTCTTAACAAATATAGTTAGATATATACATACATAGCAATTTTAAAAAAACGTATAAAAATAAGTTCTGTGTTAATAAAAAATACTAATATTTTTCTTTGAAATTATTCTTTAAAAAATGAAATTAAATTCAAGAATACAAATTAACAGTTACAATTCGACACCACTAGCAACCCACCCTAAAACTTGTCATTTACGTATTATGGAGCTCAGTGCGAACTACAAACGGACGTGGTGTCGCCTTGAATATTCGGAGGGCACTGAATTTTTTGAGCGCGATAAAACTTATTTATTGCAATTTACGGGAGACGATATCTACGTACTAAAATGTATGGAACTTTTGTCGCTAAAAATGAATGATGTTTAGCCTTAGATTATGGCTTTTTGGTGAGAATTAATAAAAAACTAAAACGGTAAATCTTTTCTCCATACTTTTTTCTCGCGAAATAAGAAAAAATACATTTAAAATAGAGCACGAAATAGGACAAAGTGTGCTAATAAAAAGGGTCGATTTCGATGATTTTGATCTTTGTTAAGGCTTTTTTTCACAAAAGTAAAGAATTATTTTATATATGTCACTCGGTAGATTGGTAGACTGATTTATTAAACTACTGAGATATTTTTTTTTGTGTCAAATAATGAATTGAGTTGTTTTTGTTTTGAAAACTGCAAGTGCCTTTTTGCGTGTTTTTAGGGACGCGCCCCTTAAGGGAGCTAACTACCAGGACAACAGTTCTGTAAAGAGTAGGAGGACTTGATACAAACCTTATACTAACGTAAGGTGGATGGCCATTTACCGATCGAGTTACCTGGACCCGGTACACAACACATAGCAATACTATAAATATTTTTCAAACAATCATTGTCTATAGCTATTGCACACAATAATATAATGTTTAAAATAAACAATCATCATCATCAACAGTTTTTAACAGTCCACTGCTGGACATGGGCCTCTCCTTAGAAAGGAGGTGTTGGTCTGCTACACCACGCTGACCAGACGGGTTGGTATAGGGTTTGTATATAGTTTTCCTTGTCTTTGCAGTGCTAATGTACTGGTAGTTTGCTCCCTCAGTCGGCTCTTACGACACTCACTGGATGAATAGGTTTGGCGACACTCTGTATGCTTCATTTTGACCACTGACGAAATATATACTAGACCAACACTCTACTAGGAGAGACCTGTACGCGGATTTATAGTAAGCTTAATGTTCCCTGGATGTCACTAAGTGCATCAAATCGTGAATTACAACGATATTTTCTGACCCCCAACACCAATACGAACCCAACAGTCAACTGTCAAGTTTATTGTCATTGTATTATTGCGAAATGTACCACTAGATGTCGTATTTTAAATAATTAATTATATTAGTACCTACATAATTTATGTATTTTATTTTATCGTCAGAGAGATCTACACAAATAAATAAAATTGAAATGTCTGTTTTTAATTTTAAAATAACCGCTTTTCTCTTTTATAATCTTTTTTTTTATTAATTGTTTGAAACGTTTTTTATTTTCAACGGATTCACTTTAAACTTTGTATGTATGTTTCTCAATTGACATAAGTAAGGAACTAAGGACTGACATTTTATTTTTTTAATGGATTCAAAAAACAAAATAAAAAATGATGAAACAATAAAATACAGTTGCATGTTGCAGTTGCAATTCCCGTCCTTAATGACACATGTCTAAAAAAAACCAGTTTTTGGCGTTTATGAATATTGTTGATCGTGAATGTATGCAAATAAAAAAAAAGATAATTACGAGTTGATAATGTCGAGAATTGCTTGCACATATTAATTTATCAACTGTAGATGACAAAAAGGTGTAATTAAGGATTTTCTTTCGGCTTGTGTCTTATAAATAATCCTAATGTTAAAAATGCGAACGTAACTTCGTTTGTTACGCTTTCCGACGAAAACTACTTAGCTGATCAATCTGATCATCATGAAACACATATTCTTGTAGAGGTATAAGGTATTAGAAGTAACATAGAATACTTTTTATTAAATGCGAACAAAGTCGCGGGCGAAACCTTGTTATTAATAAAAAACTCATAAGAAATGTTTTTGGAACGGAGTTCCTTATCGCGCTTTGCGCGCCAAAAGTTGTAGCGACACTTTTAACATTGAGTTGACGTCATAGTGCTGGATACTAAACGTTAAATATAATTAATTGACCGCCAACGTCCATATCGTGTTGAATACACCGGTTCTAGTCCGATCACCGAAGTTAATCCACATTGGGCGTGGTTAGCAATTGGATGGGTGACCGCCTGGGGAATCCACGTGATATTGGCTTTTTGCATTTATTCACAGAGAATATATTGTTTTATAGTATATTTTGTAAAGTTTGATTATTTCTAAAATAATTTGACAAATGCGTTACCGGCCTTTGGGGCATAGTGGAGTGGGATCGGGGGAGAGGTTGGGGTATGAGCCTCCGGTATCCTCACTCACTCGGTGAAACACAGCGCAAGCACTTTTTCACATCGGTTTTCTGTGAGGCCGTGGTATTATCAGGGGCAGGGCCCCAGGGGTCATATTACGTTGCGTCGCGCGTAACCAAGTTAAATAATATCCAGAAACGGTTAAATACGTATCTACTCATTTTTAATCAGTAGCCCAAAGATAAAGTTTCATGTTTCTAACTTAAAAATGACGGACTTTCGTTTACACTTTCAACCCGTATTTCACCCCCTTAGGGGTAGAAATTCCAAAATACCTTCCTTAGTGGATGTCTACTCAATAAAACGATCCATATGAATAACTGTTGGTAATCATCCTCTTATCCCTAACTGTTGAAGAGTTTAACCTTCTATCATCAGCTCACCTAAATAACTTGAAAGTATACGACTAAAGGCATTGAGATATATCAATGACTAAAGGTCTATAGATACGTATGAAATTGAAAGAATTATCCTCCAACTCCTAACCGTTGAGGAGTGTACCTTCGATCATCAGCTTACCTAAATAATTTGAAAGAATACGACTAAAGGTAACATACATACATATGATATTTAAAGATTTATCCTCCAACTCCTAACGGTTAAGGAGTTGTACCTTACACCATCAGCTCATCATCATAAAATGATGACTACCAGACGCAAATACCGGGTTAACTTCAGAATATATACGAAAACATAGTATGTGCCTAAAAAAATGAGGGTTTCCCTCGATTTCCCTGGGATCCCATCATCAGATCCATGGTGACAATGAGACCACCTCGGGAGCATACCCTTTCGAATACAAAAATAATTTTCAAAATTGGTCCACAATTGACGCAGTAATCGGTGAACATACATAAAAAAAACCATACAGTGGAACATAGAACCTCCTCCTTTTTGGAAGTCGATTAAAAATAAAAATACAGTCGAATTGATAACTACCTTCTTTTTTTGAAGTCGGTTAAAAATAAACATTCATATTAATTAATATTTTTGAACTGAGTACGCGGCTCAAGCGACGTTGCCGTTCCGTATTAACTACTGGAAGATATGAAAGATTTTTGCAATGTTGCCATTCATGAGTGCATTGTTTCTCTGATTCAACCAAATAACTTATAAATGTGACATCTAGCGTAGTAAATAGGTTATTATTTCCAAGTTTATTTAAATCGATTGCAACGACATCTCCTAAACATAGGTGATAACTTTTAGTTATGCAATTGAAAATCATTTTTTAAAGCAAGCAATACAAAGCAAGTTTTATATTTGAAAAATAATAATATAGTTACCAGAATTGAAGCACATCAATAAAATACTGTTAAACTTTGTTAAACTGCTTTTCAGAGCTTATTTTGAGCGCCATCTAGATTTAGTTGAACTTTTCTAGCTTTTTACGGCGTACAGTATTGGCCAAGGGAGGGACGGTCTATAGTATATTGTGTCATTGATTTTGACTTAACCTGTCACCATCAGGAAGTATTTCTATCTCTAAAGCCGGGTCTCCACCGAACAAAAGTTGTCAATTTTTGTAATTTCAAAATCAAAAAGTTTCTGTAATTTCCTTGTGTTGACAACAAAAATTGTCAACAAATGTTGACAACAGTGTTTCCGTTTTTGGCGGTAAACGTCAAAGAATACGCTTGTTGCAAATATGTATTGGCTCTATGGTGACGCTTAGTTCGAATGTTTTTTAAATTGTTGGCGACTCGGTGTAGACACAATGGAAACAAAAGATCGCGATTTTCTGAAGAGTTGCAAACAGTTGGAAACACTGAAATTGCCAACAATTTTGGTGGAGACGCGCCTTTAGACTACTAGAGGTTTTAGAAGACAATTTAGAGACGACAATACTCTCGTCAGCGCGAGAGTGACAGCGAAATGCTCTCTGGGGCACGGAGAGGTCACTCATCCAAGTATTGACCTGGCTAGGATTGCTTAGCTTTGAAATGTATTAACTACGAGTATAATTGTATGTAGTATTTGGAGTTCGATCAATAATCCTTCACCACAAAACCCCACCTACCGGATAGAACACAAATATCAGGAAATACAAACCTACAATGGTTTTGTGAACAAAAAATACTATTCAAGATGCGGATATAGTGGCCATTTTGTTAGCGGAAACGGATGCGGACCGCACCGCTAATATGGTGACTTATTATGTAATTATAAGAGATGAATGATGGTAATAGGTTTTCGGACGTTAGCAAAACTATGAAAGGGTGGTATATAAGGGTGAGTATAAGGGGTGTATTTCAAAAAGTAACTATGTGCAGTACATTTTTGACAGTAACTTAGGGAGTATTTTTTTATGGAATAGGGTGCAAACGGGCAGAGGTATAACCTGATGGTAAGTAATTATCGCCGCCCATAGACACATAAGACACCCGCAACACCAGAGGCGTCACAAGTGCGCTAACGGCCTTTGTAGGAATGGGGAGGTAATCCTAATCATACTTTCACACTTAATACATACTAGCTGACCCACGCAACGTCGTTTGCGTCTCCTATTGCTCTTGGCGTAAAAATTTACCCCCGTGTTTTTGTGACATTCTTCATTGGTGCTCCGCTCCTATTGGTCTTAGCTTGATGATATATAGCCTATGGCCTTCCTCGATAAATGTACTATCCAACACTTAAAGCTTTTAATAAAAGGAATTTCAGGTGGCAACAGCTTGCATACTGTTTACCTTACATGTAATACTAACACAAAATCTGATTTTCAGGCACAATAGGTGCCTGAAAATCAGATTTTGAAAAAAAAATAGCCATGAGTTTCTTTGCCAGTATTCTTCTCATGAGCTCTACGCATTTTGGAAACTGGAAGTTATGGATCGACACAGGCAGGCAGTAGATTTTTGGTGTCTTCGCCTAATTTAGCTCGACAATTCAGCACATGCAGTGGCGTCTGTTTGTGTCGATCTATGATTTTTAACTGTAGCTTCAATTTGACGTTCGTGAGTGAAACTTGTCTTAGATGAATAAATGATTTTGATTTGATTTGAAATATTTTTTTTAAAAAACAAACTCTTCTGCTTTTTAATATTAATAGCTGACCCACGCAACGTCGTTTGCGTCTCCTATTGCCCGTAGCGTAATAATTTCCCCCCGTTTTTGAAATATTCTTCATTGGCACTCCGCTCCTATTGGTCATAGCGTGATGATATATAGCCTATAGCCTTCCTCGATAAACGGGCTATCTAACACTTAAAGAACTTTTTCAAATTGGACCAGTAGTTCCTGAGATTAGCGCGTTCAAACAAACAAAAACTCTTTAGCTTTATATAATAGTATAGATGTATTTATTATACTCTTCTAAGATCTAATACTCATAATCAAAAACACATTTATTTGAATAAAGATTAATATTAGGTATTATGTTGATAAAAACTCTTTGACAAATAACTCATTATTAGGTACCAACACTTAGCGTCTTATCCATACTTACATACTTATATTATAAATGCGAAAGTAACTCTGTCTGTCTGTCTTGCTTTCACGGCCAAACCGCTGCACCGATTAAAAATAAAATTTGATACACAGATAGTCTAGAGCCTGAGAAAGGACATAGCCTACTTTTTATTGCGAAAAAAAGGTAAAAAGGGGTTGAAAGGGGGGATGAAAGATTGTATAGAAGAGTGGTTGTTCACTCGCCAAACGAATGCGCGTTGCCTTGGTGACACAGGGCGTCTTGGCAACGAGTAAACAAGGATGTCAAATTCATTAAAATGATTACACTTTTTCAAAGAAGAATTAAATTAATATAATAATCTAAGATTAATACATACATTAATAAATATGATTTGTATGTTCATTATATTAATAGAAATAAATAAGACAAATTAAAAAAAAAATGTTTCTAAACTTAAAAAATATCTACAAAAGTATCGTCATTTTAAGCTAAAATCATAATATTTATTTTTTAGGCTGTTGATTAGATATAAATAAAACGTCATTTAAATTTTGTAAAAATTTTAGCATAAAGGGCGTAAAATAGCAATAGGGGATGTTATTAATCTAAGAGGGGATGAAAGTTTGTATGGAAATATGCAAGGTTTGTTAAAATTTAAAGATATTAAGATGTAACATTTACTGAGTTATCACAATATGCCTAAGTGTGCTTACCCGAACGGGCAGACACGTGAGAGCAGACGACTGTGCTGCATGCGGATGTTGAATTTTGCCACTACAAATTCGTTATTAATCACTAGAATTAGATTTGTTTACATGATTTTTTGTTTAATCAAATAATTTTATTCGTGAAAAAATAGGAAGAAAAGTATCAGGGGAGATTTAAACACAAAATAATACAAAATTTCAAAAAAAAAAGGATTTAAAAAAGAAAAAATTGAATTAAGTTATTAGTAAATTTGTAGTGATTTGAAGATTTATATGATTTTATCATGGATGACATGTCAGAACTAGACCACATTAAAATGGGACCACATGAGAAAGAAACAAGTTTTAAAATAATAAAAAAATCATAAAAATAGGTTCACCCAGTCAAAAGTTATGAGGTAACAATAATAAAAATAAAATAGTCGAATTGAGAATCTCCGCCTTTTTTTGAAGTCGGTTAAAAAAGCAAAAGGGGTACGCCGCAAGATGAAATAAATGCCTGCATGAAACATATGTATTATGGGTACATGTTAAAAAGTTCTGTCTTAATAAAATTATGCGAGTACAACTTCAAAATGATTTATGAGCAGTGTCAATATGCAAATGCTCATCTAAAAATAGGAGAAGATTGTATGCCAAATGAAAGTAAAGAAATGATTAAACTGAGACGTGAATCCTGGGCCTGCAGTCTCGACATAGATAGCGATCGTTAATGATTGTTACGTGTTACTATATTGTATGTTGTACTGTTTTGTAGCAAAAATAAATGGTTTAAATGGTTTTTAAATGGTTAAAGTTGCGAATTCGGTAGCTAATTCATATCGTTAACTTTTTAACGATTTTTGGTAGTCTCTACCGTTGCAACTATCGATTTTCATCGGTATCGTATCGTTTTTGCTGTCATTTTGGCAGCCCGCTAACTCGATAAGTATTCGAAAAGGATCGTTAACTGTGAAATATTATAAAAATAGAAATTGTATGAAGATACATATTTATCAGATTGTAATAATATCTTTTGCAAGTGTAGTGCACTAATTTATAATATTAATTGTACATAATGGCGGAGGTTTATGTGACTTATCAATGATAACAAACACCTATACCTATGCCTATACCTATACTTATACCTATACCTATACCTATACCTATTCCTATACCTATTCCTATACCTATACCTATACCTAAACCTATACCTAAACCTAAACCTATACCTATACCTATACATTTACCTATTTTTTTTTATATGCTACTACTATTAAAAATGCGCATAAAATACTCAAATTATTTTAGAAATAATCAAACAATCAAATTTAGAAAAACAACAAATCTGAAAATAAATGCAAAAAGCCAACATCACTTTACAACTTTGCTTCCAAAATGTCAAACTATAGATAGGATTTTCGTTAACTTAGCGACGTCCCTGTTTACGATTTTGCACGGTAATTCATGAGTAGAGACTTGCCCTTGTGATGAAGATCGTTACGGCAAGCGAAAATATTCGTAAACATTTATCGATCGTTAGTTTACGATCGTTATGCTATCTATGTATGTATTTTGGAAGCAAAATGGTGCCACGTACAATATCTTGCTTAATTTTAGGGAAGTATTTTAATGTTTCTATTAATTATATTTATTTAACTTGATATTTATAAGGTACAGGTATAGGTATGGGTATGGGTATGGGTATGGGTATGGGTATAGGTATAGGTATAGGTATAGTTATAGGTATAGGTATAGATATAGGTATAGGCGTAGGCGTAGGGATATGTATATGTATATATATAAACTTCGTTCCATCCGGGTGTCCCATTGACACCTCTAAAGTTTTTATTTATAGTTTTAAATTCAAAATACATTTGAATTGCCATTTTTTAATAGGACACATATTTATATCCTTGCAACATTCTGTATCAATTGTTGTCATTGATAAGTCAAATAAACCTCCGCCATTATGTACAATTAATATTATAAATTAGTGCACTACACTTGCAAAAGATATTTTTACAATCCGATAAATATGTATCTTCATACAATTTCTATTTTTATAATATTTCACAGTTAACGATCCTTTTCGAATACTTATCGAGTTAGCGGGCTGCTAAAATGCCTCGATAAGCGATTTGCGACTGTCGTTAAATTGACAGCAAATTCGATACGATACCGATGAAAATCGATAGTTGCAACGGTAGAGACTACCAAAAATCGTTAAAAAATTATCGATATGAATTAGCTACCGAATTCGCAACTTTAACCATTTAAAAACCATTTAAACCATTTATTTTTGCTACAAAACAGTACAACATACAATATAGTAACACGTAACAATCATTAACGATCGCTATCTATGTCGAGACTGCAGTCCTTTACGATTTTGCACGATAATTTATGAGTAGAGACTTGCCCTTGTGATTAAGATCGTTACGGCAAGCGAAAATATTCGTAAACATTTATCGATCGTTAGTTTACGATCGTTATGCTATCTATGTCGAGACTGCAGGCCATGGTATATGATAGCACTCATGATCTAAAAATAATAACTATTCTGATCCGCCGACTAATGAGACAGTTATCAAATAAACGAACGGATCATGTCAGACGTGGAGGAAGATGTTATCGAATACCTCTCAGGAAACAATGCAAGGGAAAATGAACCAGTCATATCATAGCTTATGCATAAAGTTTAACAAATCTTTAGAATTATAAGGAGAGCCTTCGCAAAAGTTGAGACTGAAAGTTAATGTTACAGTCCTATTAGAAGAAGTCTTGAGCGCCAAAGCTATGTAATGGTATACGGCTACAAAATACACATCTGGGGTACAACATTGTAAAAGAAAATGTTTTAATTCCCCGTATTCCAATAATTCAAACTTATCTGCAATTTCAATTTAAAAGAATGCAGTTTCCGCTGAAAACAACATTTGCAATAAAAATTATAAAAACCCAAAGACAGACGGTTAAAGTTGCAGTTCACTTAGAAAAAACATGTTTTTCCAATGGGCAGCATAATCGCGTGTATCAAATCAGCTCAATCACAATATTTTGGCAAAAGATGGCAAATCAAAAACGTAGTATTTTAACATTGTAAAAATTGGGAAGAATTTGCTCAGCCTGAGGGAAAACTCAAGCAGAATCCAACAGTGGAGGCAACCATACTAGCTGAGAAAGCAGACAATGCAGAACCAAACCGTTTGGTTCGAGAGCGTATTTCTAAGACTGAGGCGGTGACTTCCAAGACCAGCACGTGTTGTTCTGTAGAGGAAGGGAGAAGGTGGGATTAGTTGGAAGAACGATTCAGAACACTTTCGTAGAGGACTGCCATAGAGGCGATATCTCTCCGCAATTGCAGAGGCTCAAGGGACTCGGTAGTATCGGGACTGTTGATAATGCGGACTGCTTGCCGCTGCAAAAGATCGAGAAAATAAAGTAAATACTGCCTGGATCCGTCCGTCGCAAAGAAATCCAATGCGAAGGCGCTGATGAAGAAAAGCGTCAATCTAGAGACGAGTCTAGGAGGCAGAACGAATGCTTAGAGCTCGGAGAGCAGCGAACGGTGCAAGAACAGGTTGAAAGCCTTGGCCATGTCGAATGTCGAAATAAGCTCATATAAAATATTTTTTATTTTGTGTAATTATATAAATATGTACTTAATTTTTTTTTAACAGTGAAACGTGTGTCTTATTTTTAAAATAATATTAGCCTTAATAATTAAAACTGCTACCCAAAGTCACTGTTCCACGCGGACGAAGTCGCGGGCACAGTCGTCCGAATGGGTTGAAACAAAAAGTATTTTACTTCTACATAAATACCCTTGATAACATAATGCTTTATTTCGATAAGGATTAATATTACGATACACATTTAACGTAGTTTCTTTCTTCAGACGATTTAATAGTTTTTTTGAACACAAAAGCGGTTATTGTGACTTAACCATGATAGTTAGATATATGCTCTCGCGGACTTTTTTGTAGATCTTAATGGGACCTACAAACCCGTAATACATTATTTTGTTCTATTGTCAATACTTTTTGCAGCGCACGCAAAAATAGGTTTTCGATTTCACACCTTGGATTACGAAATAGCAATTGTCTTACGGATCTCTAATTTTTTTGAAAATAAAATATAGCCTATAGCCTTCCTCGAAAAATGGACTATCCAACACTGAAAGAATTTTTCAAATCGGACCAGTAGTTCCTGAGATTAGCGCGTTCAAACAAACAAACTCTGCAGCTTTATAATATTAGTAATTAGTAATAGATTATAAAGGTAAAAGTAAGTTTGTTTGTTACTCTTTCACGCAAAAAATATTTAACTGATCATAAAGAAACATTGTACACATATACTTAGAGGTATCAGAAGTAACACAGGCTACTTTTTATTAAATGCGAGCGAAGCCGCGGGTAAACACTCTGGTGGTTTTCTATTTTTATGAGTACTTTTTATTTTTCGTGTGTATATTTACAACAAAGTAATGTATTTAATTTAGTAAACTGTCAGCACGGTGACTGATTAAAAATACATAGCGTCACCAACCCTATTCCCCCGTGAGTGTCGTAAGAGACGCCTGAGGAAGCAAACTACCAGGACAACAGCACTACAAAGAGAAGGAACCCGTCTGGCCAGGATAATATAGTATTATTATAAAGTTTTCAAGTATTTACACTGAGCGGGTATTGAACCCAAAACCTCTGAAGAAGCACCACCACTGCGCTCTTCGTAGGTTTACTGTGACTAATCAGTATTTAGTACGGGCTTTGACATAGTGACCTTGAGTGTACAAGTGACCTTGAGTTTATAAGTGACCTAAGTGTCGGATAAGAGGCCGATGTTTGAGTGCACTGTTATAGGCTGCTGATGTGATCTAATGCTCCAACGATCTTGAGTTACAGAACTCACAGATAAAAATACGAAAACAAACAATAATTAATACCTTCAATTCAAATGTAACACTAATTGAAAAAAGGAAGCAACAAGGCACAGACGTAATATCTTCGTCAACGGATAATAAAAAAAACCGACAATGCGTTCCTTTTTTAAAACGGGCGGAAGTGTCGATTTCGATTATGGCGTGTCCGTCCGTTTGGCGGGAAGATGGCGCGCGGGCTTCCGTTCAACACAACAACTTTTTATTGTGAAAACATTCATTTAACTTGTTGGTTGGCAGATGTTTGGAAGCATGCGTGCCTCCGTTAGACGGTTGAAAAAATTTTCATCTGCTTAGAGAGACACACGCTGTCATTATGACCAAATAAGGTCCTCCATAATCGTCGCTTATGGTAAGCGGTTACCAGTATATGTATACTGTTTAAGATTTATAATAATAACAATTCTCACACACGGTCGTCTGATACCTAATTGTATGCTAACTAAAAGATATATAAGTAGGATATATCTATACAAATAAATAAAACTGGAGTGTCTGTTTGTAATATTAAAATAACCGCTTTTTACTAAATGCATATGTATGTATACACGGGTACATATACCAAAATATTTTATTTTACAATTTTTGTCTGTCTGTCAGTCTGTCTGTTGCGGCTAATCTCTGGAACGGCTGGACCGATTTTGACGGGACTTTCACTGGCAGATAGCTGATATATTAAGGAATAACTTAGGCTACTTTTTTGGACTAGCTTCGCCCAGAGATATTATCCGCGTTGGTAAAGGTACAACAATAGCCGCGGGGACACCGTGGGACTCAGCTAGTCATTGATAAATTAAAGCAAGAACCATTTTATAACAAAATTAAATGATCATGTTAATCACACAATTTCTCGTCTCGGGCTCGATTCCTGGGTAGGACCAAATGTTTGTATTTATCTGATATACGGGATATCTTAAGTTTTTATGTACCTAGTTGATTAATCGAGTAATGTTTATTTATTAGTTAAAACTTGAAATGTCATTGCATAGTCTTTCAGCAAATAAAAAAGACAACTCCCGCACTATTCTATAATAAGCCCTGTGACGGTAACTTTAAAAGAACAAACTTCGCAGTACAACAGCACTGCAAAAAGAAGGAAAACTTGACACAAACCCTATACCAACCCGTCTGGTCAGCGTGCTATAGTAGACCAACACCTCACTTCTAAGGTGAGGCCTATGTCCAGCAGTGGACTGTTTAATAGCCTTCTTCAATAAATTAGTTATCAAACAATAAAAGATTTTTTCAATTTATTTTCCGGGAAATTTTAATGAATATAAGGGAAAGATACTCATAATTTTAAAGGAAAGAAACTTAAGTCATGGCATTGACTTAATTATGGATCAAAATATCAAACTTTCTCAAGAATACGGAAGCCATATTACAAATGGTTAAAACAAAACACTAATTTCTAATTATTACTTAACAACAAACATCCGTATCCTCGCTTCATGTGCCTCATTAAAAAATAAAAATACAAGACGCCATTGTCTTTGGCACATATTCTCAGTTCACAGCGGAAGTCGAAATCCGCGGGAAAGCGTCGTAACGGCGGGAAGATGCCACACAATGGTATCATTAAACCGCCATTTTTGTCAGATCCACAGATTAGAAAGTAGAATAATTACGATGGGGTATAACATTATCATGACTTTAGAACCATGTAACTTTTGTTAAATATATAAACTAACTTTTAACCGCGGTTTCTCCCACATGTCCGTTATTGCGGTAAAAAGCCTATGTTACTCGCTGATATGAAGAAGCTTATTATTGATGATTTTTTTAAAAGTCGGTTTAGTATTTTAGGCGTGCAAGCGTAATGAAGAAACTTATATTCGCATTTATCTATAAATTTAAATAAGACTAGCTTGTGCCCGCAGCTAAGCCCATGTTATTTATCGGTTATCGTGATAAAGATCATAGGTGCCTCTTTAAAAATCGAAGAATCTCCATGTCTTTTATTGAAATCGGTGCAGTGCAGTGGCTTGACCATGAAATCATAATAAACACAGAGTAGTATGTAGTACTTTCGAATTTATATTATTTCCACAGCTTTCAAAGTTCCTTATTCCTCCGGGCCTTCATTCTAACTAGTTTAGGTGGAGCGACTGCCATTAAGACCTCCACGAACCCAAGTAGTAGGCCATATTGAAGTTCTACAGATATACTGTTTTCGGAATTTCTAGGGCTCCACAACTCTACTCGTTATGATTATTGCCACAGATGTTTTTTATTAAGGCAAATGACAGAGGGTAAATAACGGTATCAATGTGTTACGAAATGGTCACCTATCCATATACTGACCTAACTAGGGTTGCTTAACTTTGCAATTTGTTAACCTACTCGGTTCCCACTGAGCCAAGAGCACCTCATTTCACAGCTCTCAAATAACAATTTAATTTAGCAACATAGAAATTACGTAGTCTATTAAGAAATGTCAATTAAAATAAATTGGGGCAAGAATGAGTCCACTCTTCGCATCAGTGGACATTTAAAATAACGTTTTGTGCAACAAACTGTCTCATTCTTCGAAATGTAACAGCTTCAAGGCTATTTTTAACCGACTTCAAAAAAGGAGGAGGTTCTCAATTCGACTGTATTTTTTTATGTATGTTACTTCATAACTTTCGACTGGGTGAACCGATTTTGATGATTCTTGTTTTATTTGAAAGCTGGTGCTTCCAATGTAGTCCCATTTCAATTTGATCCAGTTCAAATTTATGTGAATGTTATTATGATTCATTTTCAAGAGTCCAATCGCATTGGGCTTAGTAATTATGATTTAATGATTGATTAATAATATGCCAGGGCTTTTATTTCACATAGTCAGCTGCCAAAATTACTCTGCCCTGCCTGATGGAAAGCATAAGCAGAATCCAAGAGTGGTGGTCACCATCCTCACTGCGAATAAGGACAATGCAGCATGGTGACCGACACTATCGCGGCCTGTTGAGATGCTTTTTCACGTACTGCTTAAAGGATCCGGCATCATAGCGACCATAGGGAAACACGTATGATGGTAGTGAGTTCCAGTTTTTGACCGATCGGCACAGGCAGGAAGAACCGAAGCGATGAGTACGAGAACGTATGTCTACCACTCTGAAGCGGTGACTTCCGAGGCCGGCACGTGTTGTCCTGTAGCGGAAGGGAGAGGGAGGGACCAGTTGGAAGAGCTCTTCAGAACACTCTCCATGATAAAAGCGATAGAGGACTGCCATGGAGGCCAGATATCGCCTACATGGCAGTCCTCTACCGCTTATCTCTCCTTAGAGACCTCTATCTTAGAGATATCTACGCAACTGCAGAGGCTCAAGGGACTCGGTGGCTTCGGGACTGTTGACAAGCGTATTGCTCGCCGCTGCAACCGGTCGAGAGCGTCAAACAGGTATTGTGCAGCACCATCGCAAAGATGAGAACAGCACTCCACGCACGAACGAACGTGGGTCTGGTAAAGAAGACACAGATGCCCGGGCGAGAAGAACCGTCTCACCTTGTTTAAAACAACTAGCTTCCGCGAGGCCGCTTTAGTAACACTCTCAACATTCACGTGGGTTGAGATCTCGGCAGATTTCCATGCTCAGGATATCTAGCCTACTTTGTAATGGCATTTGAGTGTTCTGAAAAGTGGGAAGGGGAAGGAATGGAGACTTCTTGGCAGAGTACGCACACACCTGTGTTTTTTTGACGTTGAACTCCACCAGATTCTCACAGCCCCATTGACAAATGCGGCCCAGAACATGGTCGAGTTGAACGACAAGCTTTAGGGTGACCAAAATATCGCCCATGAACTGTGCTGTCGTCTGCATACCAATGAATGTTGCCAAGGGCTAACATGTTATTGATATGCATAAGAAACGGTGTGGGCGACTACTCTGGCGTTAATCGATTGAAAATCGGAGGCACCGTCGCAATGTATGCGATGGCCGTCTCTGATGCGGCGCTGGTGCAGGAATGCGGAAGCCCAGTTGCAGAGTTTGGGGGGCAAACCGAAAGCCGGTAGCTTGGAGAAATGCGAGCGGTGCCAAACCCTATCAAAGGCCTTGGCCATGTCGAGGCTGATGGCCAAGGATTCCCCATGCCTGTCAATATCCTCACCCCAAAGGTGTGACGTATGCTAGAAGATCACTCGTGGATCGATTCGGTCTAGAACCATACTGACGATCATTTAGTAGGGAGTGATCTTCCAGGTAATGGACCAATTGTTTGTTTATTATCTGCTCAATCACTTTGCAGATAGTGGATGTGACGACTATCTGACAATAGTTGGCCGGATCGGAGCGGTCGCCTTTTTTGGGGATGGGTTGAACATTCGCCTCTATATAAATGCCTATATAAATTTATATGAGCTAACATTGAGTTTTATTTAGCTATGATCATTTAGCAGATAGATATTTAGAACTATTAGTATTTTTGTAATCTTAGTTTTTATTTTTAAGGTTTACAATTAAAATGTGGATTACGACGTATTCAGTGTTTAAATAAATATTTCATAGGTGTAGATAAATTCTGATGTGATGTTCAATTCTCGATTATTTAAAGTAATATTTTCAAATGAACGTCGCTTTATTTGCAAACAATTTTGAAGTTTCAAAACATTACTTAAAATAATATAAATGCCTGTCTAAAATAAAAAACATGCCTGGTAAAAAGCATTTGAGTGATTAATAAACTGCTAAACAATGTATATTTTCGTTAATTCTTGGCAAAACACATAACACAATAATATCAATCTTTAAAAATTCTAAATTCAGTTATAATATCTATAAAATATGCGTATTTAACTAAAAATAAATTTTATACAACAATACTCACCTAAATAAACAGATAAAATAATCCTTTATACACAAAACCTTTGGTTTTAAACACTTTAGTAAAGAATTCACTTTCAGAAGAGTAACTCACGATTTATTGCAAAAATACGGACTGATTTGATACAACCGCCTCCAACCAGGGTCGATAGCTGAATGAGAATGTAGAATGAATTGACTGGCCGCCGGCTGTGCAAGTTCATTCTTCTTCGCGCCATGAATGAAATTCCGTCTGGCCCTGTCACAAGTTGCACACAATCAATTCGTAAACATCACAAGAAGTTAGAAAAATCTTTGTAATTTAAAACTTTGTGTCAACAGCTTAAGGTTGAGTTTTACTTACAGATAATTTTACATATTACGTTTCGTATCTAAACCATTATCTGCAGGCATGCGCCGTGCCGCCAAAATCTGTAGCAGGTAATGTATTTCTTTCCCCCAAATGATTGATTTTCTTGAGTAAGAGAGACAAAAGTTACACATTTAAAATCAAATATGAATTCTTTACATCCTGTCCTGTCAGCATGTGCCTCTGAAACTAATCGTTTCCGCATTAAATATCAATACGAGAACACCCTAACTTAAAAAAGGTGAAAATTAAAATAAACATTAGTCCTATTACACAGAGTGTATAATTGCTTGAATTTTTTTTGCAAGGCATATGCGAGTATAAATAATTAGGAACGCACGTATCCAATGCTATTTTCGGTTTCCCGCGTAAATACACTTCGTTGAATACCGGATGGCGGGCAAAATTTGGGACGATTTCTAATTATGTGGTCTTGTTTTTTTTGAAAACCTTTCATTAGGGAGGCATATTTTTCGGAAATGATAGCGGTAAATTTATATTTTTCCATATAAATTCTACGCAATGTGATTATTTACTTATATTAAAGTATGTTATTGATAACATATTTACTCATTGGACCGGAAGCATAATACCCATTTAAAAAAAAAATCGGCACGGCTATCTGATCTCAAACTACACTACTGATAGATGAATAATAGCATAGTCAGACATGGAACAATTTTTTTTTATGTAGGTATCCCTTTCAAAATTACTCTACACTGCCTGATGGAAAGCATAAGCAGAATCCAAGAGTGGTGGTCACCATACTCATTGCGAATGCAAACAATGCAACAATGCAGCATGGTGTTGTGTCCCACACCATGGAGGTCTAGTGATGCTTCTGCATCATTGGTGTGGATGAAAAAAATATACAATTTTGTCACGGGTAGGAATCAAACTACAGGACCTCTGGTTAGTCTGGGTCCTTAACTCTTAGATCAAAAACTGTAGGAGAGCCACGCTTTGGCATGAATGGGCCGGCTCGACCAGAGTGATGCCACGGCCTCACAGAAACCGGTGTGAAACAGTGCTTGCGCTGTGTTTCACCGAGTGAGTGAGGATACCGGAGACCCATACCCCAACCCCTCCCCACATCCCCAAAGGCCGGCAACGCACTTGTGACGCCTCTGGTGTTGCGGGTGTCCATGGGCGGCGGTAATCGCTTACCATCAGGCGATACGTCTGCTTGTTTGCCCCCCATTCTATAAAAAAAAAATCCCTCGCCTCTTCAAAATACATACCTCGCCCCTACTGTCACTCAGGAAAGGGTTGTTTATCAATCTTAATCGATAATTATACAGTGTACAGTTCATTTCTAAGACAAATAAAACAAACAAAACTTTAATCGAATGTGTATACCTATTTAGTTCTGTACGCACTTGTATATTTTTATTTATAGAGGCCCTGGGTTCGATTCTCATGACAAGTAATAATGTACTGAGACGGTCATATTTTTGTGTCTGGGTGTCATTTATTTGTAACTAACTTTTGTCCAGTTCACTCGCGTGTAAGCACAGTATCTTCATGCCAAACATTAAAATCGGTGCAATGGTTTAGCCTAAAAAACGTTACAGACATACACAGAGTCCCTTAAGCCTCTACAGTTGCGTAGAGTTATCGCCTCCATGGCAGTCCTCTATCGCTTTTATCTTGAAGAGTGTTCTGAAAAGTTCTTAAAACTGGTCCCCCGTCACCCTTCCTCTACAGGACAACACGTGCCGGCCTCGGCAGTCACTGCTTCAGAGTGGTAGACATACGTTCTCGTACTCATCGCTTCGGTTCTTCATTGCTGTGCCGAGCGGTCAAAACCTGGAACTCACTACCAGCGCACGTGATCCCGGGTCCTTTAAGCAGGGCGTAAAAAGCATCTCACTAGGCCGCCATAGTGTGGATCACCATGCTGCATTGTCCTTATTTGCGTTGAGGATGGTGACCACCAGTCTTGGATTCTGCTCATGTATCCATCAGGCAGGGCAGAATAATTTTGGCAGTTAATACATACATTCAAAAAAAAGACAGACACAGGTACCTACTTTCAAATTTATAATATTCGTATGCGGTTTAGCAAGCGGTTTTTGTTGTACAACATTTGTTAGTAACGTCAATGTACTCTATGTGCTATTCCAACTAAAAATCTATCTCTGTGCAAAATAATATTCCGATTAATTCTGCAGCTTATGTGTGAAAGAGTAACTAACATCCTTACAAAGATTTGCCTATAAATATTACTAGTGTTTGTCGTCGGCTCTGCTCGCGTATATGTCGAATTTCGCGGTAAAAGGTAGTCTATGTATTATTCTGATGTATGAGATACATTGCTGTAAAATTTCATAACAATCCGTTCTGTACTTGTGGCATGAAAGAGTAACAATAACTAATATATCCTCACTAACTTTTACTCTAATAATGTTAATGGAATTCCCAAGTTTGAAAGGGGCAAACGTCCTTTCCTAATTTTTATTCACTCTAAAAATACTTTCATAGTGAGTACCTACTTACAACCTACTTGGATATGATAAGACAGTAAGATGTATTGTTATGTTAATAAAAAAAAACTTGAAATAAATTTCACGCTCAAACTAAAACCTCACATTAAAATTCCAGTACTACTTCCTCTAAATACACATTTCACGCTGTTCCTTTTAATTGTACTTATAAATATTCAAACACGCTAGGAAGGAAGCCCGTAGCATCCCTCAGGAAACTATAAAAAATGGTTTTATAGATCTTATTATTTAACAAAAGTCTTTTATATAAATTCTTAATTGTTTACACTGGACATCCGTTCCCGCGTTTCCGGACAGGCGAGCATACGTCAAACGATTCTTTTTAAATAAATGGCGGCGTCCGTTCGTCTAGAGATGTTTTTATTACCGTTGACGGTTTTTTTGTACGGTTTATTTGCTTTTGAATGGTTTAGTGGCATTGTTTGTTTGTTACTGAGTAGGAAGTTGGAGATAATGTGAAGGATTATACAATAGTTAATATTGTTAGTCGTAAAATTAGACCGTTGCCCGTTTGTTACCTTTATTTCAACAATTAGTTTTCTTTATTTACTAAGCACATTCACAAACTTTTAGAAGTAAGTATAGTGTAATAAAAAGACACAATGAAATTAGAATCAATTGAAATTATCTTTTAAGCGAGAAGTTAAGAAAAGTATTTATTATAATTCATTGATTTATTTACTATAACTAATTTTACCAATCAGTTCATAAATACTTACACACGACAGTCTAATCTCAAACTAAACAGAGCCTAAGTTAAAGTAGCTAGATAAGCATACATTTTGTGTGTGCCAATATCAGGAAAGAAAGGTTATTTCCAAGGAAATGTACCTACTAAGTAATGTGTACATGTGTAAAAGTACTAATGCGGATTATCCAAGACCGGGATGGTTGGAGCTCTTTATAGAGGTCTTCGTTCCTTCGTTCAACAGTGATGGCAATAGACTAAAGTAGTGCGTAGTCGTAGATGTTCCATTAACACTTGTCGTTGGATGTTTTTAAGCCGCCCAAAGGGCTCCAACTAAGCTTTACGACTGTTATCTTATGAAGTTATGACTTTAGGACTTATTATATTTCCAACTCCTCCAGGTTTTCTTCTGATTAATGTCGTTGCGGGTTCCAAGACAGTTTATTTTTTCCTGGGACTTCCTGAGTGTGTGTTCGTGATCACTGCTGATGATCCTGGTGTACAGCAGCACAGACATTGGTGGGCGCGTGGGCGGGATTAGTGTTGTCTTATGATAACAACCGTTGGGTCGAACCTCACCGTTTGGGTGTTTTCGATATTCGTCTATTTTGACATGCGTTATCGGTCTATCTAACTGCACGAATGGCGTAGTCGTTTAAACGGTTGCCTCGCCGCGTCTTATGGCGTGGAGTGTTGTGGGTTTAATCACATGCGATGAGACATGAGACAATATCCACACACATGAGACATGGTTGATCCACAAATTTTTATTCTGAGTCTTGAGTGTTTTTTTTTGTGTGCGTCCGATAATATTTCTGTAATAAAAAAAGCTAAAATCCATTTTCTAAAATAAGAGAAGCCATTATCAAAGTGATGGTGGTGGTAAAAGTTTTATCGCGTTAAATTATATTAGAAAGACCTGACCGGTACACCAGCAATGCCATCAAAATAAGCAGAGCTTGTACTATGAAAACTAGATAAACTAATTGAATACTTGTATTCTATTATGTTTTATGTACATTACCTACCTATTCTACATACCAAACACTCAAACTCCAAAGCAAACATTTTTCCAACCCGGGAATCGAATCCGAGACCATAAGCCCAGCAGTCGGATACACTACCATTGCAACACTAAATTAGTTAAGAGCCCCCCGTAGACTACAAACTTTTTAATAGGCCGATGGTTTGATCGGGTTGGCTTTTGACTTATTAGTCGGCCGATACCGTATCGTTATAATGTGCGCACTCGCATACATCTTCATTATTTTCAACAGTAGATTTTGCAACTGAATGTAAGTGGATGTGCACCTTGTTTCTATTTTGTTCTATGTTTAATAGACTCAAACCTTCAACGTTATCACTGAGTGTTTTTTGTTTGTTTGCGCGTTAGATTTTGGAGCTTTTTATTAAAAGGAATTTCAGGTGGCAACAGCTTGCATACTGTTTACCTTACATGTGATACTAACACTATTGTACCTGAAAATCAGATTTTGAAAAAGAGTAGCCATGAGTTTCTTTGCCAGTATTCTTCTCATGAGCTCTACGCATTTTGGAAACTGGAAGTTATGGATCGACACAGGCAGGCAGTAGATTTTGGTGTTTTCGCCTAACTTACCTCGACAATACAGCACATGCTATGGCCTCTGTTTGTGTCGATCTATGATTTTTAACTATAGCTTCAATTTGACGTTCATAAGTGTCACTTGGTGTCTTAGATGAATAAATGATTTTGATTTGATTTGATTCTGATTAAGAAATCAACCAAACTATCGGCCGATGGAAAGTCTGCGGGGGCTATATGAAGAAGAGCCTCACTTGTGTGATTACTAGAGCCCAATACATCTTCCTTCCTTTTTGATTCCGGCATTTAACTATCAATATTACCGATATTAGGATGCCGAAGTTATCTCAATAGTTAAATAAATTTGAACCTATTTGACACGTTTGTTCAGGATGTACTTACTGAACAAAACGTGACTTAACAATGAAAAACCGATCTGTTATTTTTACAAACGGACTACAATATAATATAGAGAGGGACACCGGACGTCTTTTGTCCGGACCGGAAGCTGGACTTACCGGACGCGGTGTGTAAACATCTTTACCGGTTTTTCAAATTTACGTTTTTGGACCTCACGTGCGGCCGCATTATTTATATATCTGTGTCTTGCGTTCTATGAAAATTTGAAAATGTCAGAATAAGTTTGCAGTTTTTTTTCTTCCAATCCAATTAAGCAGGAGAACTTGACTCACACTTCTGTGCTGTAGTTTGCATTTTCCCGCGGTTTTTTTTAATAATGGTGACTGCACGGTTGTCCTGGTATGGTGGTTTAAGCGGTCGCCGCGCCCCTTTCAACTGCGCTAAGTGTTGTGGGTTCAGATCTCACATGGGACAACACTAGTGTGATCCACAAACTGTTGTTCTGAGCGTTTTTTGTGTCCATTTCATGTATGTTTTTTTTTGTTTAAAAAAGACAACTCTCGCACTAGGAATAAATCCTGTGTCGCGGGGAACTTTACAAACATACATGAAACGGAAACAAGGAACACCCAGACTGAACAACAATTTGTGGATCACACAAAGTGTTATCCCATGTAGGATTTGAACCCACAACACTTGGCGAAGTAGGAAGCGGCATGGCGACCGCTTGAACCACTAGGTCATACGTGCAGTCAATGTTTGTAAAGTCCCCGCGACACAGTATGTAGGTATTCCTAATGCGGGAGTTGTTTTTTTACAATAATTTTAATATGTTAATAAATACTTTTATATAGATAAACAAAATCTATATATAATAATACAAAATTTTAACAAAAAAACAACCGACTTCAAGAACGACCAAATTCAAATAGGCCCATACGAGAATATTGAGCTAATCGTTAATTTGTCGCGCACATGCTTAATGCGTATTGAAGACTTATATGGTTTTCTCATGGATGGAATGTCAGCAATGGACAAAATTAAAATGGGACCACATGGGAAGCACCAGCTTTCAAATAAAAAATATTAATAAAAATCGGTTCACCCTGTCGAAAGTTATGAACTTATGAGGTATCAAACATAAAAAAAATTTTAAAAATACAGTGGAATTGAGAACCTCCTCCTTATTTGAAGTCGGTTAAAATTAATCGCCGTAACTTGCTTGATGTATGTATGTACGCGCATAACTTCCGATCGGCTGCACCAAATTAAATAAATCTTTTTTTTATGTGTTCGTTATTCGTCAATTTTTTCTGTCCGCGACGGGTAACTAACACATATATGAAAATATGGCGGTACGAAGTACGCCGGGTCAGCTAGTATAAATTATAGTTAGATATAATATAGATACCCAGACGTTGTCATCGATATGTTCTGGGTAGGAATCAAACTCGCGACTTCCAGTTTAGCAGCCTAGATCCATAACCACAAGATCATCATACCTATCTCCCGTATTGTATTACTAGCTGACCCGGCGAACTTCGTACCGCCATATTTATATACAATAATTAGCAATAAATTAAAATTGCGACTATAATTTGAGATTTAAACTATCCTATCTCTCAATTTGGATCGAACTGCACATGGTGTGCAAATTTTATTATAATCGGTTAAGTGGTTTAGGAGTCCATTGAGGACAAACATTGTGACACGAGATTTATATATATTAAGATTAACTAGCTGATCCTTTTGAAGTTGGGCCTTCGCCTGCTATTGGTGGTATCATGATGCCATATCCATCCATTCTTACGTCTAATATTATAAATTCGAAAGTAACTGTGTCTGTCTGTTACGATTTTTCGGCAAAACCGCTAACATACTTTCATTCTTGAGAAAGGATATAGGCTACTCTTTCCCGTATTCTAGTAAAGGTCGGTTTTCAGATAAATTAAACAAACAACTAAATAAACAAGAATTTGTCTTCCTTAACCTCGGATGCGATGTAAAAAAAAACATAAATCTTTTTGCAAAAAAGCCTAATAGGCATGATCGTTGCCGACACACGTCTACCGAAAAAAAAAACATAAATGTCATTCAAACCAAAACGGAAACATCCCATAGATAAAAAAACGGTTTTGTTCGTTAATAAGGTTCGAATAAGATATTATTTTTGTGAAACCATTCTTGCGTGAAACCGTGTTTAGGGGAAATGACGTTTTTTTCTATGTCAGAATGAGAAATTGTTGAATTTCTGTGCATCTGTAAAGTTACCTGTCAAACTTTGACGTGTCCGCGGTAGTGCAAGATGTTAGGGAAGCTCAACATTTTTACATTTTATACAATTTTTAACAATTTTATCGCTTAAAAAGTTGTTAGTTTGTCAGTAAATCGCTTAATGGGATGACTTTATTGGCAACGTATAATAATTGTGTATAGGTTTAAACATTTATGTATAGGTGGCTGCGTACACTACATATCTGTGTAAACAGATATTAAACCAGTATGCTAATAGCTAAGTCGCTTGTTTCACTTGCCTTCTATAACGTTCGTAACAATAATGTTGTTTTAGTTAAGCCCCAGTTCAAATAGGTAAATCAAGGGCGTCGCCAAGGGGGGGGCAGATAGGGGCAGCTGCCCCCCCCTAGAGATTTGATGATGCATATTTGAATTTAAAAAAAACATATTGAGCATGGAAAAATAATTCCAGCTATCAATCAATCGATATTCGAAATTAGATCATCCTAACAGATCTACATTCAGAAATTGTTAATACCACAAGACCATATTTCTTATTACTAACCGTAGGACAAAAATATTAAATAATAGGTTAAAGTGTTCTCTGTCCAAATGAAACAATGTCCTACACGAAAACATGTATACCTACATATAATGACTGCCTCGTTGGTCTCGCGGTTGGCGTGTGCGACTGCTGATCATGAGGTCTCGGGTTCGATTCCCGGGTCGGACCAAATGTTTGTATGATCTACAAATATTTGTTTCGGAGTTTGGGTGTTTTCTATGTATAATATGTATGTATTTACAAAAAAAAAAAGTATATATGTATTTGTATCAGTTGTCTTGTACCCATAACACAAGCTCTGCTTAGCTTGGGACTAGACGGCGTTGTGTGTTAGATGTCCGAAATATTTATTATTATTTATATATACAAGAATTATTGTCACAATCGTTTTTCTATTGGTATTCTCAACTTTTGAGCATAGGACCTGGATAATGTACTATGCAATTTGTAGGTCAACGTGCAGGCGCCGTTTCATCCTGAATTTTTGGGGGGGGGGGGGTAATTAATAATCAATTTAAGTCGAGTAAATTAAGACTTTATTGCACAATACACAATTTTATTGCACACGTTAAAAATAAATGGATATCTTTTTTTTTATTGGTAAATCTATTGGGATGATAATATTTGAGACGTCTGAGACAATCTCTGGACATTGGGACACTTAAAAGGAGCTAACTCCGTGAGGGGAGGAGGAGAGACACGAAGGGCGTGTGTGGGACTCCCGACAAATCAGTCTACCCACGAAACCCCACGGCGGCCTAACACGGCAGTCAAGAGGAGCTCCAGAAACGCATCAGCGGCTTCTGGAGTACCCCAGCCGTTCCTCACGCGTGAGGTTCATCTCGGGGCAACCAGATTCACCCCGGGGCAGGTCGCTGTTGAGCCTCTCACAGCTCTACGCAGTTAGATGACATCCCCCGGCCGCACCGAGGTGTAACCGGTCTCGGGTCGTTTGCAGTGACCACATCTCCCCTGGATGTGGCCACAACGACTCTTAACCGACGATTGGGGAGCTAGCGGCTTCTATCGAGCGGGATTGGTCCTTTCCCTGATTGAGCTTAACGTCTGCATAGACTCCTTCGGATTTCGTGCCGAACACTCCACGACACACCAGCTCGCGAGGGTACTGCACGACATCGCGGTTGCGCGCAACAAGCGCGACCGGATCGTTGCAGTCTTCCTTGATATGGAGAAAGCGTTCGATCGCGTCTGGCAAGCCGGCCTGCTGTACAAGTTGTCCACATCTACTACTCCTCGTCGAGTAGTGAAGATTGTGGCCACCTTCTTGCAAGATAGGCGTTTTCAAGTGGCGGTTGAAAGCGCCCTGTCTACGGACCGACCCATCTGTGCCGGTGTGCCACAGGGAAGCTGCCTATCTCCAGTGTGCTATTCCTGGTACACAAACGACATCCCCGTAACTGACGACGTACAACTAGCTTTATACGCCGACGACGCGGCCTACATCACGACGTCAAAAGATGGAACCCACGCTGTCATCAACATGCAGCGCACCCTAGACGCACTTCCCAGCTAGTTGAAGGATTGGAGACTGACGGTCAACGTGGCGAAGACTCAGGCGATATCCATATGGACTGTAATACTGCCACAGCTGAAGCTCATGGGAAGGAATATCGAGTGGTCCGCGACGGTGAAATACCTCGGCGTGACCATCGACCGCACCCTGTCCATGAAGCCTCATGTTAACAACGTCATTGCCCGGGTTCGTGCCGCACGTTCCCTTTTGCGGCCCGTACTATCGTCCCGATTGCAGCTCCGCGCGAAGCTCGGCGTGTACAAGGCGTACATTCGCACCCGACTCACCTATGGTGCCCCGGCCTGGTTCGCCCTCGTCTCCGAGACGAATCGCCGTCGGTTGCGTGCGCAGCAGTCGCTCGCACTACGCACCCTTGCAAACACTCCCCGCTTTGTGCGAAACAGGACGATCTCCAGAGATCTGCGCATGAAGAGCCTGGATGACTTTGTGGGACGCCTGAGCACCAACCTGTTCGTGCGTGCTGACGGATCGCAAGCTCGCCACCTGCGGGAGTACGCGCCCTACTATCGGCCACCACCGGACAGGTATGGTCTGCCACGAGATCTCGTCTCCGTGGCAACGCCCCCGGACCATCCTCAACACCCATCAGACCACTCTCTACATCCGACCTAGTGCTGGCTGACGGGTGCTTCTTCGGGTCTACACCTCTAGGAGCTCGACCTCGATAAGCACAGGTCACCACACTGGACAAGCCCTGATATTAGCGGGTCCTCCCGCTAGTTACTCCCGCTAGTACTCCCGCTAGGCCAAAAGGCCCATTGGGCCCAACCCAGTGACCCGCCTGTAGTTGCAGGCGGCGCGGAATGCTACTTGAACAGGCCATAGCCTGAAAAAGTTACCCCGAGACCCTAGCCTGGGTCTACGAGAAGAACCCAAGGAGACCGAAGCAACCGTGCCCGGTTATTGAATCGGTAGGTGACACAGTCAGTTCTCTCTATCCAAGCTTCGAAGCTCGTCAAAACGGCTCCGACAGCGCGTTGGTTGTCACAATCCTGGGTGTCGAGCCGTGCCCGCCAAGCACGTTGGGCTTACGTATGGGCGTTCTGAGGAAGCATTCCGGTCTCATGATCCGGCGCTGTCTCTACGCCATTCCGACCGACAGAACGAATTTCGTAGTAGACCATTGTGTCCATGTCGATCAGAATATCGAAGGGTGGAGATCGGACCAGGATCGTCACCGCCTAGTACGAGATCATACGGTAGCCCCATCAACCGCTGCAGACTCGCGAGTTGAGCTTTACATCGGGAGGAACTCGACGGTGCCCCATAGACGACCCTGGGTTGCACGACGCCCATATTGAGGCAGCGAACTTCTTCCCGCGGTCCCCCAAGATTGAGAAGCAGACGATGTAGCGCCCCTGCTAGCCCTCGTACTCGGGGGAGTCACCCGAAATGCTCTTCGAAGCTCTACTGACTGTCCAGGATGAGGCCTAGGTACTTTATGTACTGGCTCACCTTCAGTGTCATTTACCCGGAGGCATGAGCTGGGTAGTTCCTGGCGCTTACGTAAGCCACGGAGGCGCAGGTCCAGCTCACGAGTCTTATCCACGACACAAGCCAACCCTTGCTCGGCGAGCAGAAGCACCTCCCCGAAGCGTGACTCTCTAGCCAGTACAGCGGTATCGTCTATATAACAGACGACACTGAGGCCAGAGGGCAGACTAGTGCGAAGGCCCGCATCGTATGAGAGGTTCCATAGGGCCCAATACAGAGCCCTGGGGAACCCCACAACACACCTCCCTTCGATTTGCCACTCCGCTCCGATCGACAAACTTCACTGCCCTGTCGCGCAGATAGGCCACTATGACGGCACACGTGATATTCAAGGGCCGCCCTAATCGTGCGCTAGGGAAGGATGCTGAAAGCGTCAAAGATATCAAGGCTAACTGTCAACACCACCTTCCCAATCCGAATCCAAATTGGCAGTCCGATAGATGAAGGCCCACTCCCGACAGGAGTCCGCTGATACGGTCAGAGATAACTCTTTCAAAGAGTTTTCTCGACTCGTTCAGGCAGGTTGTAACGCAGAAATCTGTAGCCTTTCCTTACTTTTTGAGGAGCACCAGTCTCGCTTCTTTCTAGCCAAGGGGGAAGATACCGAGGCCGAAATACTCAGTGAAAATTTGCCTTAGTTTGTCTCCCAGGGAACCTGGAAAACACCATCAGGTCCAGGAGCGGTGTTGCGGCAAGCCAGCCGCCATACGGTTCGATTCAGCTCTCCCTTCGATACCTCACACATCGTCGGACCAGAATTGCCGGTCCGATTGCGTGGAAGGGATCGGGGGACTGTCCTGGACCCTTGAACAGAGCGTGTCTGTCTAGCAATCTTCCTAAAAACTCCGGTCCAGCCTATTACCTAGTGTCATCGGAGACTTTATGGCAGAGTAGGCCTAACTCACGACAGCCTTGGAGGGCAAAGTTTTGCTATCCAGATTATATTACAGTTTTAATTTATAGGTGTAAAACAATTCCTATCCTTTTAATTCCTATCTCGATTGAACAATTACTGAAACAGGAGAGAAAAAAATCAGGTTCTAGTAGCAGTTGGAAAAAATTACATGTGTACAATTTTGGGGGAAGGGGTCATGTCCCGTGTGACTCATAGAACCGCGCCTACTACCGGCCATGGAGTGGATTACGGCCGGTAGCGAGAGATCTCCTCCGACTACTTGCCCCTACCTAGGCCGAGGGCTGGCGACGCCCTTGGGTAAAATTTCACGGCCGTATAGCTGATCATTTCTTATTATTGAACACCAGTTCGCTCAAGCTTGAGATCAAGTACGAGTCGGACTCGCGCAGGAAGGGTTCCGTACCATTATCTATACATTTCAAGCGTCTACCTGTTGCAATTATCAACATCAAGCAAAAACGAGCAAAAAGATCACGTTTGTTGTATGGGAGCCGCCTTAAATATTTATTTTATTCTATTTTTTAGTATTTATTATTATAGCGGCAATAGAAATACATAATCTCTTAAAATTTCAACTGTCTATCTATCACGGTTCATGAGATACAGCCTGGTAACATACAGACAGACGGACAGCGAAGTCTTAGTAATAATAATAGGTTCCCGTTTTAACCTTTGGGTACGAAACCCTAAAAAGAATAAATCACATAGAAAAGAGAAACCAGAATTCAATATTCAATGAACCTGAAAAGGTTGTGTGCACCTGATATCCTTTATTTTTTTTGTGATATGGGGCAAGGGCGTGTGGCATGCAGGCCTACACGTGACGGTGATTATTGTGACTTTTTTTTAATACGCGCAATAAGGACGCAATCAATATACAGCTTATTCCGTTTAAAAATATAAAATTTGAAGCTTTAGGTCCGAGTTCAATGTTTTTATAAAGATAAAATCATCATAATCAACAGCTTAAATAATTGTAATCACAACCTTTATTAGTCTTAGAAAGGAGGTTTAGGGTGTTTTTAGTTTCTAGTTTCTACCCTATTGAATTTTTTCATCCCTGTCATTTTTTAACCGACTTCAAAAAAAAGAGGAGGTTCTCAATTCGACCATATATTTTCTTATGTGTGTTCGCTGATAACTTCGTAGTTTATGAACCGATTCTGATGATTCTTTTTTTAATGGAAAGGAGATATCCCAACGGTGGTACCATGATAAGGACATCTAATGATGGCATCCAAGAGAAATCGAGTCGAACCTTGAAGTCAGTTTTTGTTTTTGTTAAAATTTTACTTGTTTTATATCAAAAACAAATGACCTAGTTAGTTCCGAGTTCCGGCTAATCTCTGGAACGGTTGGACCGATTTTGACGGGATTTTCACTGATAGGTAGCTGGTGATATAAGGAGTAACTTTGTCTACTTTTTTTTAGACTAGCTTCTCCGCGCGGAGTTACCCGCGGTATGACAATAACCGCGGGAAACACCGCGGGGTTCAGCTGGTAATAGATAAGTATGTTTACCATCAGTTCGGTTACCGTAGATTTTGTCTGATTTAAGATCAGACGACGGATATTAAAATGTATTTTCATTCCAAAAAAAAATAGTTCTTTGAATGAATAAACGGGCAAATCCGTCTATTGAAGCCAGTAATATATCATTTCTTTATCCACCACACGGAAACTAACTAATGGGATATCCTTGGCTTTGTTAAGGGGGCGGAAGTGGCGTCAGTATCCGGACCATATTATACCATGTTTTGCATACACTTCCCGTCAATTGAGAGACTATTAAACATTTTAGGAAGTTGCTTGTAAAATGTAATTATTTGGGTTCTTTTTGAATTTTAATGTTCAATCTGTTGCCATCGTGTAGTTTTATTATATGTATTTAAGCCTGCCAAAGTGACTATACTCTGCCTGATGGAAAGCATAAGCAGAATCCAAGAGTGGTGGATTTATTTAAAAAGTACTGCCACATCACAAACATTTAACATTGAAAATAACATAAACTATTTAATTTATGGTCTGAGGAATGTGACAAAAATGGCGTACATAACATTGGCAATTCATCGGCTCGAAGATGGTATACAATAATTCATAAAAAAAAGAAAAATAATACCTAATGAAAACATACTTTGAATTCAAATCTTATTTCTTAGCGTTCCATGGATTCACCGTGCGGGTGCCGGGTCCATCGCGTGATAGATGGGGGCAACACATGCGACTTCGACAGTGCCTGGGAATTGCGACCCAGGTTTAGGTTTAAGGAGCACTCCTTACGACGCGTCAACGCTCACCTCCACTGTCCGCCGTGTTACCCCCTCTACCTAACCATATTTGAAGTGAGCCTAGCAATGCCGCTTTGGATATTCGTTCAAGAAAAGAGCTTACTGAAGCTCTTGGCAATCCAAGGTCTTTAAGCAGGTTATACAGGGATTTGGCTGGTATACCCCTCGCACCCACTTCCACGGCATACAGCGCAACGACATAACCATTTTTAGTTATTTCGTTGGTTAAGTCAAAGTACTTGTTTCTTTTTAAAGCGTGGTCTTTAGGGATGTTCGTTTCCCACGGCACCGTGAGTTTTACTAGTACTACACGCTTAATTAACATTGCATAAAGAAATATGTCCGGTCTGGACGCCGAGGCACAGATATCCTCCGGTATTCTGTAGTGATTTTCATACGTGTCCACTAATAATGTCCAGTCACTGGCGGTATTTATAATTGAGTACGGCTTTTGTGTGAGTGAAATCTTTTTTGTTGAGCCTTCCTTTACAAACGCGATGTTAGTTTTTATGTTTGTTGTTATTCCTTTTTTCGCTCTCGCCAGTGATAAACTCATAGCTTCGCGTATGATGAGTAATACCCTATCATGGCGACGTGAATAATGACCCCGGTCTAATAGCGCCTTACAACCTGTCAGTAAGTGCCTGGCTGTACCTATTGCCGCATTGCACATCGTACAAGCCTTTTCTGTAGCTTTTCCCCACCTTACTAGGTTGCTTTGATCGGGGAGAGTTAATTGAAAGGCGTTGAGGTAGAATTTTAACAGGGCGGGTGACCAATCATATAAAAGTGTGCGCCATTTCAAAGCTGGTGGGATACAAAATTCTCCTAGAGTTAACCATTCATTCTGCATTTCTAGGTTCATTGCGTGCACCTTGTAGGTCTCGTTTTCATCTTGTTGTATGAAAGATTTTGTTATCTCTTTGTCGGTCTGTCTTCTAGCATTTCCCAATCCAACTCTACTGGACTGCGTACCCACCATGAATTTTTTGTGGAATTGGAGCCGTGACTCTAGCTCTGATGAATTTTTGTCTTTTGGAAGGGATCTAACGATTTCGTCTTGGGATTTTGACAAGACATGCATTTTGGTAACTCTTAGGTGTTTGTAGAGTTCCGAAGGTTTTTTTAATTTCATTCCAAAATTATTCGAGCTCCTGTACAACGTTGACGGGTCTGCAGATGGTGCTAGCCCGAGCCACGACTTCAATGTCTTAGTGACTTTCGCGTCCAGTGTTCTTATGTGGTTCTGGTTTATATCATATACTAGAAACGGCCAGTTGAGACGTGATGTTAAGTAGTTGTCGTAAATCCAAGCTTTTTTTACGTTACTAATTGGCTGTTGGTCTACCTTGTCAATGTCTTTTACGAAGTCATCGACTATTACGTTTATAGATGGAGTACGACCTTTGTAGTCTATCTTTCTTCCAAGGAATTTAAAGGGCACGGTTTCTGATATTATTGAAACACTTTCCCCACCAATAGTAATCCCGGGTTCATATGAGGTATACCTGGTGCCTCGCCGGCCCAGACATAGGCAATAGCATTTGCTAGGTTTTGTCCTCATTCCCTCCGTCCAGGTACAGAAGTCATCTACCTTACGCAGTAGTTCTTGGCAATGCTTTGGATTACGTGTAATGATCGCAAGGTCGTCTGCGAACGCTAAGATGGATTCCGTATATTTTCCATTGACCTTAAACCGATAGCCCCACCTCTTTTCGCATGTTGCGATATTATCTATTAATATATTTATAACTGTATTAAATACTACTGGCGATAAGCAACAACCTTGGAACAACCCTACTCTGTATTCGAGGGGTTTCGTATGTCCCTCTTTTGCTGTGATTATAAATTTTAATTTACTGTAGTATGATGCAATTATTTCACAAACTGTTGGCGGGAAGTTATACCATTTCAAGGCAAATAACATAAGCTCGTGCTGTACTGAGCCAAAGGCATTTTCTAAATCTATCCAACAGACTGTAATTTGTCTTTCATTTTTCCTAGCATCTTTGAGACTTTCCGCAAGTAATGAGTTATGTTCCAGACATCCAGAGATTCCGGGCATGAACCCTTTCTGGTAATTTGGTCTGAAGTAATTATTGTTGGAATAATACAGTAATAATTGTTGAAATATTAATATGAATGTCTAATAAATGTCATGTCATGTCAAAAAAGAAAAAATGTCAAATAATATCAAGTAACAACACAGAGCCGTAAAAAAACAACAAATAATTAACGATTAAAATTAAGGTGCATTTTTAATTTGTTCTTAAATATACGCAATTTAACGTGGAACATGTCAAGATCGGGTATTACTGTGATAAGGGAATGATACTCATCAATTATTCTACGGAGAGGTGCTTGCCGACCCAAATTAGACTTTACAGGTGGGTGTAGAAAATACATTTCAGTTTCCCGCGAGGATAGGTACGGGGAACCTTTAAAGGCATGTCCTCCAGAAAGTAGCTACACTGATATTGACCGCTCACGATTCTGTGAAAGAAGGACATGTCCAATAAAAGTCTCCGTTCACGAAGAGAACGCATTCGAAACTTAGTTAGGCGCTCTTTGTAGGGATTTCTGTGGGAAAAGCCGCTAGAATTATAAGCTAGATGCCTAGTAAAAGCTCTTTGTATGCTCTCAACGCGCTGCGAATGCACGGCATAGTACGGATTCCATACAACGCTGGCGAACTCAAGATGACCAAGGTTTGGTAAAGCAAGATTTTGGTGCGCTGATGTTTAAATCCGCCCGAGTTACGTTTTAAGAATCCGAGCATTTGAGATGCTTTTGTGACAGACTTGTTGATGTGTGAGGTGAATTTAAGTTGACTGTCAACTATCACGCCAAGATCTCGGATTTCGTTAACTTCTGCCAGTGCTGTACCATCAAGCTTATATTCCGTAGCAAGTTGCTTTCTTTTTCTAGTAAATTTAATGTGAAAGCATTTACTTGCGTTGAGTGTCATTCTATTACAGCGACACCATTGTAGGAACCCATCTAGGTCACTTTGCAATTGGCGAGAGTCGACAACAGAATTTATGGTTTTGTATATCTTGAGGTCATCGGCAAACAGTCACACCTCACAGTGTCTTATTTTATCGACTATGTCGTTAATAAAGATTATGAAAAGAAGGGGTCCCAAATGCGATCCCTGGGCCGGTGTGCCCCAGGGATCGCATTTGGGACCCCTTCTTTTCATAATCTTTATTATTTGCAAAATAAGTTTTCGAGTCAAATCCATTTACAGACACCGACTGAGGTCTCTGTTGCAAATAAGACTCGAACCATTTCAAAAGTGGCCCACTTTTGAAATGGTTCGAGTCTTATTTGCAACAGAGACCTCAGTCGGTGTCTGTAAATGGATTTGACACCGAATCCATATATTTCCTCAAAAGAATTGAATGGTTAACTCGATCAAAAGCACTGCTAAAGTCGGTGTAGATGGCGTCAACCTGCCTGCCTGAGTCAACTTCATTAGATACATTGGAAATGTAAGGGACCAAGTTAGTGACAATTGAGTGACCACGTCTAAAACCCTGCTGTGAATCGGAGATGCTACTGTCCACAAGCCGCAAGATCACAGGATAGACAATCGACTCAAAGAGTTTAGAGAAGCAAGACAGAATGGAAATAGGGCGATAGTTTTTAACGTCAGAATTTTCCCCTTTCTTAAAGACTGGTACAATACGCACTTTTTTCCACTCGGACGGAAACGTCCCATCCGTTAGTGATCGGTTAAATATTAAGGACAGAGGCAGAGCTATCGCAGAGCCGCATATTTTCACAAATACCGGCGGAATCCCATCCATACACAATTTTGAACCATCCTAGCCAGTAATGGTAGAATATAATGAACGTAATATAATGGGATAACATCTTGTGTACTATATTTTATCAAATAAATATTTCCATCTTTATTTCTTTCATTGTAACAGAAATTAACTTTGAAAGTAGTAGCCTGTGAGACTACATGTACGTACTAGGGTTGCCAACCATACTTTATAATAACGTATTCTACTTTATTTTTGGTAATTATACTTTATACTTTTGCATACAAATAAAGTATAAGAAAATACTTTATTTCCAAACTTTACTGTGAAGCGTAAAACAAAACACTCATCATGGTAACTATATGTTTAACGGTACACTTATGTTAAGAGAAAAGTACGGTTGACAAATGGCAATATTTACTTAAAAGTGATCTGATAGCTTACCAATGTAAGAAAATATTTCTTATTTAATCTCTCCCGCCACTTCATCTTTCACTGAAAGAGTTTTTTCAGTGATGAATCTAAAATGGCAAGAGGAAAGAAATGGAGCGTAAATAAATTGAAATAGGAACCAATTGTTTATTTATTTAAATTTTGATTGTCAAGCAGGCTTTTAAGCATTTAAATATGGCAAAAAAATGTTAGCATGTGCTAAAACACGCAAAAATAGAGTTTTTATGGCATTAAAAACAAAAATAAATAAAAATACTTTTTTTTTCTTCCAAATACTTTTTTTTCCCATTGAAACCATTTTATACTATTTTTCAGGCAAAAAAAGTTGGCAACCCTAGTACGTACCTTATAGTGCTATACTTTTATAATGTTACTAGTTACACGTTAATCTAAGAGATTGCACTGATTTCAAAAATTGATGTCCCATATGAGTCGAGCCCTCCAGTCTTTATGTTTTGCGTTGAAGTCCCGAATTTGATAAGTTTCTATTGACAACCATATCTCCACGATCAAGTCATTGTAACAAAACTTACGTAAAGCATTATATGTTAAACGAACTATGTAATGTAATTATAATAAAATTATAAACACTTGTTGTCGCAATAAATGTCGTTTGTACAATTTTGTATATGTTCTCTTTTCCGACGGGTGCCATACGGATCAACCACTGCGCCATGGTATGCAAGAAGAAATCCTGCTCACAGGAACTACTTTCTGTCTACAAACTGATATTCTGGGTCCTATAGGTTGCTCTCCAGATTTATTCTAGATCACTACTAGTTAATCTGGCTAATGCTGTTAACAGCATAAACGCTGATCTGGAAAAAATCTGTAAGTGGAGCATTTCCCATGGTCTGAAGATTAACACCTCCAAGACTCAGGTTTTTGCCATTCGAAGTTCGAGAATGATTTCCAAAATTGATTGGACTTTACTGCCTCAAGTTTCTTCCGACGGCACATTTATTCTGTACAGTGAAAAGGTAAACAACCTTGGAATCTATATCGACACTACCTTTTCCTGGGGTCCTCAACTGCAAGAGCTCAGTCACAAAATGTTTGGCGCTGCAGGATCTTTGCGTAGACTACGCAACTTTCTACCTAACTCTACCAAGATTGCTCTTACACAACCTTCTTTTCCACATCATTGATTATGCTGATGCCAGTTATTTAGATGGTAGATCTTGCTGAAGACCAATTAAATAAGCTTGAGAGATTCCAAAACCTTTGCATAAGATTCATATTCGGATTACGGAATTATGATCATGTCTCCGACTATCGCAAAAACTTAAGTGGTTACCCATCTGCCTTCATCGGAATGCACACATATTTTCTCTTCTATATATACATTATTTTTAATCCTTCTACCCCAAGTTACCTTAAATCGCGATTCACTTTCTTGCACGACACCAGTCGCTATAAGACGTGCCCAAACACTAACTGCATTTAAGAAACTGGAGCAGTACCTACCTGGGAGACAACAATGTCCCTTAACCAACTTTTTTTTTTCTTTTTATTTAGCCAATAAGGTCACAATTTTTTTATTTTTTTTATGGAATAGACCGGCAAACGAGCAGACGTATCGCCTGATGGTAAGCAATTACCGCCGGCCTTGGACACCCGCAACACCAGAGGCGTCACAAGTGCGTTACCGGCCTTTGGGGGATGGGGGGAGATAGGGGGAGGGGTATGGGCCTCCGGTATCCTCACTCACTCGGTGAAACACAGCGCAAGCACTATTTCACACCGGTTTTCTGTGAGGCCGTGGTATCACTCCGGTCGAGCCGGCCCATTCATGCCGAAGCGTGGCTCTCCCACGGTCTAATATATGTCACTTAGTATGTAATCTATTTTATTGTTTAATTAACTCACACCTTTTTGTATTTCTTTATTAGGACCCCTACCATGTATTACATTCACTTTAAAATACTTTAAATTATACATCATTCTACTATAATTTTTCCTTCTTATCAATTTTGTAACCAGACACTACCCTGTAGCTACTTTCTCCTAATCTGAACTTTCTCTCCATCCCATGGTTGCCTGTAAGAGATTGCCTTCTAGCAATAAGGCCGCCACTTGTACCTATATACCTTATACCTCCAGTCCATTTTATAATCTTCTGGTGTACAATAAAGATATTATTATTTTTAAAAGCTTACGTTATTATTAGATTTCCTCCAATATCTTTAATGTACAGACCGATTTCTGTACATTACACCTCAACCTCTTACAATTGTATGATACTAAATGTAAATAAATACAGTACGCTGAAGTGGAAATGGGCCGGTCATGTCTCTAGACGTACCGATGGTCGGTGGAGCCGAAATGTGCTCGAGTGGAGACCGCGACTAGGCAAACGTAGTGTAGGGCGCCCTGCGGCTCGGTGGACTGACGATCTAAGGAAAGTGGCTGGCAGCGGATGGATGAGGACTGCCCAGGACCGGGATGGTTGGCGCTCCTTTGGGGAGACCTACGTTCAGCAGTGGACGGCGATTGGTTGATTGAAATGTAGGATAGATTTAACATTTAAGACAGGGTGATTGTGAGAATTTTTTTCACTTGTATATAATTTCTGTGACTAAGTTATAACACATGCTTGAACTGTTTAAATGGACTTAAATTAAAATTACAGTTATAAATATTTATTTCCTTATACCATTATAGTAACAATCTTATTCTTAAAACATAACAGAGTTAAAGCTTTAGACTACTATATTACCCATAAAAAAGATACATTCTAATTTATTGTGGACCATTTTTGCATTTTTGTAGGATTTAGTTTAAACATTGCTCACAAGATGGCTTGAATAGATCGCTCTCCGAGGCGATACAAGAAGAACAACATCAAGCACTGCATCAATCGGTGAACCGCATATAATCTGTAACATACAAAAATAATAATATTATGATATTGCCATAAGATTGAACTAACGGTAGTAATTTAGTGAAATTAGATAATCCCAGCATACAATCACATAGAGCTATGTGATAGAGAATTGAAAGCCAGAGCCAATTGAAATACGTCACAACAACATTCAACAATCAAATGTTGCAGAAAAAGTTCAGCAGGCTTAGTGATTTATGCAATTGGCGAAAAGATCAGCCTTGGAATATTCCAGTATGATAAATTATATTTATCATTATGAATGACTGTGGCCACTGGAAAATGTCCTGTGTGTATCACTTACATTCTCATTCTCAAATGTGCGTTCGGCGAGGTCTCCGCTCCTTCGTGGAGCAGGTAGCGGCGCGTTCCCTGCACAAACTTCACGCAGTGATCTTCCCAACTGAAACGTTAAAATTAAAAAACCATTTCTAGTTCTACTTCACAGATATCTATTACGGTTGGCCTTTGGTTTGTGGTTAGTGGCCTGAGATCGTGGGTTTGGAATCCCAGGAAAATATAATTATTGTAAAATGAGTCTGATCATTTGTTGTTCCGTGTCTTGAAGTAATTAATCCATGATATGTTTATATATATATATATGTAATGTCATTCCTTAAGTTATTTTAATCTGTGGTGTTATGCGTGCTAACTATCGTTCTAACTATTGAACTGTGCGAAGTTTCTAGTTCAGAAGGAACTAGAAACTTCGTGCCCTGTGCGTAATATGAAATATGAACATTACTGTGCGTAATAAGAACATTACAAGTAAACATAGACTGCCTTGTTGGTCTTGCGGTTGGCGTGTGTGACTGCTGATAATGAGGTTCGATTCGGACAAATGTTTGTATGATCTACAAATATTTGTTTCTGAAATTAACGCGATCACTTATTAAAAGGTATTACATACCTCTGATTTGCCTGACGTTTCAGAGGTATGTAATAATACCTTTTAATAAGTGATCGCGTTAATTCCCGTAACAATAATTATTGTTATATCATGGAACGCGAAAGTTTAAAAGTTAGTATTAGTTTCAGAGTTTGGGTGTTTTCTTTTTTTTATGGTATAGATGGCAAACGAGCAGACGTATCACCTGATGGTAAGCGATTGCCGCCGCCCATGGACACCTGCAACATCATAGGCGTCACAAGTGCGTTGCCGACCTTTGGGGGATGGGGAAAGGGATGTGGGGAGGGGTTGGGGTATGGGCCTCCGGTATCCTTACTCACTCGGTGAAACACAGCGCAAGCGCCATTTCACACCGGTTTTCTGTGAGGCCGTGGTATCACTCCGGTCGAGCCGGCCCATTCATGCCGTAGCGTGGCTCTCCCATCTATACTAATATTATAAAGCTGCAGAGTTTGTTTGTTTGTTTGTTTGTTTGAACGCGCTAATCTCAGGAACTACTGGTCCGATTTGAAAAATTCAGTTCAGTGTTGGATAGTCCATTTATCGAGGAAGGCTATAGGCTATATTTTATTTACAAAAAAAATAGGGATCCGTAAGAAAATTGCTATTTCGTAACCCAAGGTGTGAAATCGAAAACCTATTTTTGCGTGCGCTGCAATAACTATTGACAATGGAACAAAAAAATGTATTACGGGTTTGTAGGTCCCATTAAGATCTACAAAAAAGTCCGCGAGAGCATATATCTAACTATCATGGTTTAGTTACAATAACCGCTTTTGTGTTCAAAAAATTATTAAATCGTCTGAAGAAAGAAACTACGTTAAATGTGTATCGTAATATTAATCCTTATCCAAATTAAGCATTATGTTATCAAGGGTATTTATGTAGAAGTAAAATACTTTTTGTTTCATCCCAATCGTTCATTTCGTTTAGAAGTTATCACGAGTATAAGACGCTAAGAGTTGGTACCTAATAATGAGTTATTTGCCAAAGAGTTTTTATCAACATAATACCTAATATTAATCTTTATCCAAATAAATGTGTTGTTGATTATGAGTATTAGATCTTAGAAGAGCATAATAAATACATCTATACTAATATATAAAGCTGAAGAGTTTGTTTGTTTGTTTGAACGCGCTAATCTCAGGAACTACTGGTTCAATTTGAAAAATTATTTCAGTGTTAGATAGCCCATTTATCGAGGAAGGCTATAGGTTATATATCATCAGCTAAGACCAATAGGAGCGGAGCACCAATGCAGAATGTTTCAAAAACGGGGGAAAATTATCACGCTACGGGCAATAGGAGACGCAAACGACGTTGCGTGGGTCAGCTATACTAATATATAAAGCTGAAGAGTTTGTTTGTTTGTTAGAACGCGCTAATCTCAGGAACTACTGGTCCAATTTGAAAAATTCTTCCAGTCTTAGATAGCCCATTTATCGAGGAAGGCTATTGGCTATATATCATCACGCTTAGACCAATAGGAGCGGAGCACCAATGAAAAATGGGGGAAAATTATTACGCTAAGGGCAACAGAAGACGCAAATGACATTGCGTGGGTCAGCTATCCATACTTATATTATAAATGCGAAATTAACTCTGTCTATCTGTCTGTCTTGCTTTCACGGTCAAACCGCTGCACCGATTTGAATGAAATTAATTTATTTACACAGATAGTCTAGAGCCTGAGAAAGGACATAGGCTACTTTTTAATGCAAAAAAGGGGTTGTAAGGGGTTTAAAAGGGGGATGAAAGGTTATTCTGGGGGTTCACTCGCCACACGCCTGCGCGTTACCTACGTCGGGCGTCTTGACAACGAATAAACAAGGCTGTCACAATCATAAAAAATATTTCACTTTTTCAATGAAGACCTAAATATTAAGATATTAAGTATGTATTCGTCAATCTGATTTGAATGTTCATTATATTAATAGAAATAAATAAGCCAAATTAATATAATAATTAATTAACAGCGTTTCTTAACTTCAAAATTCTCTGCAGAAGTATCGTCATTATACGCTAGCTGTTGGTTAGGTAAGAATGAAAATGTCATTTAAAGTTTGTAAAAATTTTACCCTCAAGGGGGTAAAATAGCAACAGGGGATGGCAGTTTATATAGAAATATGTTAGGTTTGTGAGTTAGTTTGCGACAAGAGACAAAATATGTATTAGAGCTATTCTGATATGACAGTTACGGAGTTACTGACAACTGACAGTAACGACATGATTACACTGAGACGTGGGTTTTGGTTTAAGATAGCACAGATGATTTAAAAATAATTTCGATCCTGATCTCCTGACTAATGAGATAGTTATCAATTAAACGAACGGATCATGTCAGGCGTGGAGGGAGATGTTGTCGAATACTTAAAGTCTTTAGAAATATCAGGAGTGCCTTCCCATAAGTTGAGGCTGCAAGTTAATGTTCCAGTACTATTAAATAAGGTATCTTGAGCGCCAAAGCAATGTAATAGTACATGGCTAAATATTACACAACTGGGGTACAAAATTGTAAAAGCTACAATCATGACGCATGGAATGGCAAAAGAAGATAATGTTTTAAATCCCCGTATTCCAATAATTCCAACTTATTTGACATTTTTATTTAAAAGGATGCAGTTTCCGCTGAATGCATGAAAACAGCATTTCCAATAACAATATTAACAAAACCCAAGGACAGATGCTTAAAGATACAGTTTTTTTTTTTCTCATGGGCAGCATACTCACGTATATCAAATCCGAAAAATCTTCATATTTTGGCAAAATATGGCAAAAGAAAAAACGTAGTTATTAAAATTGTACTTTTTTTTGAAGCTGCCAAAGTGACTATGGTCAACCTGATGGAAAACTCAAGCAGAATCCAACAGTGGGGGCAACCATACTCACTGGGAAAGCAGACAATGTAGAATTGCGTCCCACACTATGACGGCTTAGTGAGATGCTTTTTCACGCCCCACTTAATTTACGCCCCACTTAAAGGGCCCGGGATCACAGTGGGAGAGAAACACGTGCGCTGTAAGTGAGTTCCAGTTTTTAGCTGCTCGGCACAGGAAGGATGAACCAAACCGTTTGATTCGAGAGTGAACATGTTATTCTGCAGAGGAAGGGAGAAGGGGGACCAGTTGGAAGAGCTCCTCAGAATACTTCCAATGATACAGATGGTAGTGGACTGCTATAGAGGCGATATCTCTACGCAGCTGCAGAGGTTCAAGGAACTCGGTGGCTTCGGGACTGTTGGTAAAGCGGACTGCTCGCCACTGCAACCGATCGAAAGCATCAAGCAAATACTGCGCGGATCCATCACAAAGATGAGAACAGTACTCGAGGTCCCGGCAAATATCCATGCCCAAGACACCGAGCTTACCCCGTAGTGGCAGTTGAGTGCTCTGAAAAGTGGGGAGGGAAAGAAATGGAGACTTTTTGGTAGAGAACGCCCATAACTGTGTTTTCGTAGCGTTGAACTCGACTAGATTCTTATCACCCCATTGTAAAATGCGGTTCAAAACCCGGTCGAGCTCAGCGACAAGCTTCTGTCGACTTTCCTCAACATCTGCCAGCTTGGCTGAACGGTGTCAAAAATATCGCCCATGAACTGAGGTATCGTCTGCATAGCAATGTATGTTGCCAAGAACTAACATGTCATTGATATGCAGAAGAAATAGTGTGGGCGACAGGACTGAACCCTGAGGTACGCCAGCGTATACATCCAGAACATCAGAGGCCGTGCCGTCGCAAAGGCCCATAATGCGGCGTTGATGAAGAAAAGCGTCAATCCAGTGACATAGTCTAGGAGGCAGACCGAATGCCAAGAGCTTGGAGAGAAGCGAGCGGTGCCAGACCCGGTCGAAGGCCTTGGCCATGTCAAATGTCGAAATAAGCTCATATAAACACTTTATAATTTATGTACATATATAAATACTTAAATAAGTTTTAATAGTAAAACGAGTGTCTTATTTGTAAAAAAAATCGTGTGGTGTCGTGGGGCATCAGATAGGAATGAGTTCCATATCAAAAATACAGATGGCGCTATACAAAATTTTTCGTTCACGAAATAAATAAATCATTACAGATGGCGCTATACAATTTTTTTAGTTTTCACGAAATTGTCTTAACCCCTTCATTTTATTTAAACTGATTTATAAAAATATATAAAAAGTTCTATGCGAGGTAAAGAAAATAAAACTATTCAGGTACCGATACATTTTGTATTATGATTTTATAATAATAATAATAATAATAAATATTTCGGACATTTAACACACAACGATAAAAATCCTACCTATATTAATAACGCGAAAGTTTGTTAGTATGGATGGATGTTTGTTTGTTACTCTTTCACACAAAAACTACTGAACGGATTTGGATAAAACTTTACAGTAATATAGCTTATACATCAGAATAACACATAAGCTACTATTTGCAGTGATAACCGACATACACGCGGGCGAAGCCGCGGGCAACAGCTAGTATATAATATACTAGCTGACCTACGCAACCTCGTTTGCGTCCAAACTACCATCCTCCGTTTTAAACCTAAAAGGGGGTTGATTTCTAAAGATACCTAATAATGTATCTTTAGAAATCAACCCCTCTATACACGTCCACTACCTACCACCTACACCTGCACACCATCTATAGAGCATACTTTTTTAAATTTCAAGTCTCTTACTTCAAAAACATAGGACTTTCATACAAACTTCCAACGCCCGTTTTACCGCCTTAGGGGTGGAGTTTCGTAAAATCCGTTCTTAACGGATGTCTACACCCTATAAGAAACCTACCTACTAAATTTCAAGTTCGTAGATGTTATAGTTTCTAAGATTTCGTGATTAATAAGTGAGTGGTATTTCGCTTTTATATATAGATGTACGTCATGTATTTACAAAAGAAGTATATTATGTATTGTATCTGTATCAGTTGTCTAGTACCCATAACACAAGCTCTGCTTAGCTTGGGACTAGATGGCGTTGGCGTTGTGTGTTAGGTGTCCGAAATATTTATTTATTTATACACGTTGACACAAAAATATTGTTGACTATTCTTTACCGCAAATTCTTGCAACATTGTCTGAGAATTTCCTCTCTTTCGATGTTCCCGTGTCCATTAGACTATCGATTTATTCGATCATTAGACGATTAACAACTATTTGTATAATTTACGAAACGGTAAGTGGGGTCCGTTCCAAGTGTCAACCGAATAAGTTACACATTGCAAAGTTAAGCAATCCAGCCAGGTCAGTCTCCCTCCGTGTCTCGGAGAGCAGGCTAAAGCGTCGGTCTCGGTTGCCAGGAATATCTGTTGCAAATGTTACAGATAGTTGGAGCCTAAAAAGTTCTACCACAGTGTGTCTACAGGATTTCAATATTGCCTAGTACTTGGATGATGGAGGTCTGATGGCAGAAACTCCGGTAAAAACACCAAAGTTTTGCCATATCGTAGTAGACTTAGAGCCGACCTCAACCAGGTTTGGGAGAAAGACTCGGAGGAATTTCAAAAGTGGTATGTGTCTGCTCACTCGATAGTTCGCACGTCCAGATTGTAGAGGGCGGCGTCGGCGGGCGCTAGTCGGTCTCGCAGCCGCTGCACGTTTTCGGTGTTGAACTTCCACTCGCGGGTCGCGAAGTAATTCAGAGCGTCATTCATCGCCTGGAGACGATCGCTTATTGTTGATAGACTTGGACTGAAATAAACAGAAGTGGGACTATATAGACTGGAATAAGTTGAATATCTTCACCACCCACCCTCTTAACTCCTTCAGAAATAGAATGAGGGAAAAGTCGCATTTTATTACCCTAGCTCTCCTCTCTTACGCTATTTCTTTTATTCACCTCTGTATCTCTCTCCCCAATGAAAATGATAGGACTCTCAAGGAGGGTTGGTCTCAGGCAGACATCTAGCCTTAAGCCTTTTGCAGCAGACTACCTATAGGGACCATCTAAAGCCCCTGCAGTATTACATATTGCACCCACCATACATAAAACTGGCAATAAACTTATAAAATGATGATCATTACCATATTGTATGGCGATCCAGTTGATAAACCCATATTCACAGGTCAATGGTTTGGCGTTTTAGAAAATACGCTTTCTGATTTCAAAACCTTGTTTCTACTATGTTTTAAATTTTGAAGTACATGAAATAGTATTTTTTCTTCTACTAAGCTTGCTGTATGGTGTTTTTCTTGACCAATTAAAACTCATATTTATTAAACCAATATTAAAAAAACACGATAGACATGCCATGAATTGCCATCGGCCTATAACTCTGATATATATTATTTCAAAGTCTTCGAGAAAGTAATGCACCATAAAATATATGCATTTTTTTAGATTAAAATATTCTAGCAACGGAACAAGTTGGGTTTAGGAAAAACAAATCTATCAATTTAGCCATTTATAATTTATAAAACTAGTTATGGATTGTATCGTCAAAAAGATACCTATCTGTGCACTGTACATGGAGCTTACCAAGGCATTAGATTATGTAGATCACAAAATATAACTGAACAAGTTACAAGCTTACGGGATAAGAGGAAACGTCTATCCCAAATAGTCTAGTCAACAAGTTCAATACTTGTTGACTAGACTAAAAGATGCAGAAGCATCACTAGGCCGCCATGGTGTGGGTCGCCATGCTGCATTGTCTGCATTCGCAATGAGTGTGGTGACCGCTGCTCTTGGATTTTGCTTATGATTTCCATCAAGCAGAGTAGAGTCATTTTGGCCGGCCATACATAAAAAAAATATGTAATCGATCTCATAGAATCTTACCTATCAAATCGTAAACAATGCACAGAGACAAGTCATCTCTGTCCTAAACGCAGGGAAGTACAGTAATTCCAATCAGAATATAGAGATGTTAAAATACAATTCCTCAAGGCAGCGTAATGGGTCCTTCATTGTATAATATTGTTACGAGCCGGGTATTAAATAATTAAAGATAGTCGGTTGATTACCAAAAAAATAACACACTGTTTATTTACAACCCTTTTTACAATAATAATTCGCAATGTCACTTGTTAATCGCACTAGAAGATCGCTTCGATGTTAACTCCGCTGTATCGTGAACACAGAACACATATACTCCTAGCGGAGAAGAAGTACAACTTCATACAAAAAAAATGCTAACACGATAACACACTAGCGCTGCAGTTAATGCCACTGAAAACTTTCATGGTGCTAATCAAGCGCGGCAAATTTAAACGTATTTCACCAAATAATATATATAGGTATATGTCGCAGGTATATTGTGATATTTTAATAAAAAAGGGTAGATTGTCAATCGACTTCATTTAACTAGTGGTTAAATTAGGTTATTTTTATTATTTCTTTTAAAACAAAAAATAACACTCACCAACCTTACAATGTCATTAAAACAAGGTTGTTAAATTGTAAGAAACGAAGTCGATTAAGATTCTACCGTTTTATTCTAATATCACTAGTAAAATTGTAATGTTATAGCTTTGACAATATACCTGCCACATTTTGTATGCATATTGACAAAATAAACAACTTGGAACCCTAATAAATAAAACGACATTTTAGACATGATATAATATTTTTCTTTTTTAATTATTTTTAAATATTTATTTACATAAACGGCCCATACATTGACGGGAGAGGAAATCTGTGGAAAGTAAATGAGGGTTCTTCTTTCGAGGTAATGCCGCATTTTGCGCATTTAATGGTATTTCATCCCACCATAGTCACAAATTACAAGCACTTAAAGCGTCAATATCGCACTCAAAATGAATCTCTATACCGAATTAAACATCAGTTCGCACACACATCCAAAAACACAAAAAGCGTCAATTTCGCACTGTCGTCTCTATCTCATAAAATATTACTGGCAGCTTATAGCACACACAGCACTAAACTTTAACAAACGAAAAAGAATAGGATATGCAGAAACTCCAGATTAAATAAACTTGAAAAATAAATAGCTGAACTTTTATGAGCTGTCAAAACTGGTCAAAACAGACAAGTCGCCATCTTTAACAACATGAAACGTCATTTTACCAAAAAACATTCGATCTCTTTTTGTTGTATGGCGCTGTCTCAAGTTTCTAATAAGTCCGCCGTTGGCATTGGCTAATTGAGAGCTGACCACCCCTGATCGTGAACAATACTGACTGGTACGGGTAACACAATCTGCTTATATATGGCTTTGAAATCCCTAGAAAGATCTATAACATTCGATAGAACATTCTACACTAAACAGAAATTACCAGAGTGAGTAATCTAGCGCCATCTAGCCTCGAATATCAGAGTTACTCCACAGTTGCGCGTTACTTGACACTAGATGGCGCCTTCAATTCAATTCTCGCGACTGGTAGATTGTTCTAGGCTATTTTTCTCGAAGGCGCAACAATATTGTTGCGCCATCGAGAAAAATAGTCTGGAACCATCTACAAGACGCGAGACAAAGAGTATATAAATCACTAACGCGAGAATTGAGGAAGGCGCCATCTAGTGTCGAGTAGCGCGCAACTGTGGAGTAACTCTGATTTTCGACGCTAGATGGCACTAGATTACTCACTCTGGTAATTTCTGTTTAGCGTAGAATGTTCTATCGAATATTATAGATCTTTCCAGTAATTTCAAAGCCATATGTTAGCAGATTGGATTACCCTTACGAGTCAGTATTGTTTCACGATACAGCGGAGTTAACATCGAAGCGATCTTCTAGTGCGATTAACAAGTGGCATAGCGAATTATTATTGTAAAAAGTGTTGTAAATAAACAGTGTATTATTTTTTTGGTATTCAACCGACTATCTTTATTTATTTAATACCCGGCTCGTAACAATATCTATATTAAAATTTTGGAGGTAGACATATCTAAGTTTTTTAGGATTAACGAAAAATAGTTCCCTTAGCTGGAAAATGTAGTAGAGAATCTCTGCTAAAAAATAGGGAAGATGCAAATATAATATTTATCAATATTTCATACCTAAAATGTAAGAAAAACATTAACGAAAGGCCAGTGTAACGTTGTTATTTTATTTAATATTAATTTTCTACAATAATTAAGAATTAAAAGTATGTCGGAACGGTCAATAGTACGGGAGCTGATTTGACAACGAGGCGCAAGCGGTGAAACTTCATCGCTTCAGCAGAGTCTAGTTTAGATAATTAGGTGTTCGTGCGGGCCGATCAGAGCTCACTTACCGATCGGCCACCGCGCGGACAACAAGTCTAGGAACTACCTTACGGCTCGTTGTTCTCACTTTAACTTACCTACTTGCTAATGATGATTATTTGTTTGTACCTACTTCGTACTTAAAACGTACTAAAAAGTACTTAAAACGAAACGTGTTTTAGTACACCAATCAGCGTCTAATGACGTAACTCCTGTTATGACAAAATTTTTAGGTTATAATCGTAAACGTAAATGTTTTTAATTGTGTGCGTGTGAACTGAGGGACCATAGTGATATTTTTGTTTGAAATTTTTATAAGATTTAGTAGTAGGCTCAAAACAATTGTAGAACAAATATGAGAATTTGTAAAAAGATATATTCAAAACTACAAAACTACAAAAATTTAAATTTAAATTTAAAATTTTTCATTGTGTGGTCCCACTACTCGTATATCTGTTCATAAGATCACTGAAATGCTATAATCTCATTTTAGAGGTAAGATACACACAATTAAAGATACCTATTATTTTGTAGAAACTTTTTACAAAAGTTTAATACTCTACACTTTGTGATACTTTAGTCGTCTAGCAGCTAGACATGCAAGTATGTTTGAGAACGTGAGGATTGAGGGACCAGCTTTAATTATAAATATCTTCAACGTGCGTCGATATTTTTTAAAATTTATTTTCTACAAATTGCTATAAGACTTGTTCTAAAACATTATGTAAGAAAATAAAGATTTTATTCCGTTGATGTGATGATACTCAGTATAACAAAATCTTTCGTGTGTGGACTGAGGGACCACAGTATAGTTGTTGTATTTGTTTAATCGTTGATTATTTGTGCTCAGTTATTTAGTATATATCTTTACAATTTCTCTACTAAATGTCTGCAGTCACAATACCTTATTTTTTACATACTTGCCGAGATCCGGCTGATGGTATTTGAGGATTGAGGTACCACACTTAAAGGGCTGTAGTTTTTAACATATCTTTTTACAAATTCTCATATTTGTTCTACAATTGTTTTGAGCCTACTACTAAATCTTATAAAAATTTCAAACAAAAATATCACTATGGACCCTCAGTTCACACGCACACTTTATAATTGTGAAAGCAAATTACGTTTTTCTAATTAAAATGGAAGGTAGGTTTACAAAAGCAGACTCTAGAAATCTACCGAAAGTAAATGTTGACATGGTAATAAGCTTTTTGGTTGAAAGTGCCGAGTTTTCAAGTGTAGTAATGAAAGGGACTAAGCTTTACGGTATGTATAAATTATTTAATTACACTGAGACATAGTATTTTATTCAGCAGATTCTACACATAGCAGTTTTCAGGTCAACAAGGGAAGATTATGGCATGGCATCGATTTTGTCCAGATCAAAAGAGAGGGAGAATTGTGTATAGTTAAAAGTCAATACTCCAAAGCATAAAGTACGCAAAGAAGGTTATCGTATTACAACCATCATAAATAAAATAAAAGGCTTAGTTCCATCCTGCCAATGCGAAGATTGTGCAGCTTCTGAAGGTAAAGAATTAAGGTTATTTTAAAAAGTAATAGTTATACTACTCCATTTCATTAAAACTAAAATCTATATCCAGGTGGGTGTAAACATGCTGCTGCCCTATTGCTATGGTTGCACAGAAGATTGGAGGAGCCTTCGACAACGTCCATCACATGTCATTAGAAATATACCAAAATTATCTTAATGTGCTGCTGGAAAATCTTACTTTTCTGATTCTTTCTTATTTCTGATTCTTTAGTACGCATGACTATGACCTTACATTTCTCTACTATCCGCTATTCACTCAGGGTTTGCTGGAAGAAAACTCAATTTTGGGTTAAGCACGCCTTTGTACATTTTTTTTTTTTTTTTTATGTTTGGCCCGCCAAAATGACTCTACTCTGCCTGATGGAAAGCATAAGCAGAATCCACGAGTGGTGGCCACCATACTCATTGCGAATGCAACAATGCAGCATGGTGACCCACACTATGGCGGCCTAGTGATGCTTGTGCATCTTTTAGTCTAGTCAACAAGTATGGAACTTGTTGACTAGACTAATTGGGCCTCCGGTCTCGCACTCACCAACGAAACACGACAGCACGAATGCTGTCATTTTACGTTGATTTTCTGTGCGAGGGTAGTACCGCCCCGGTCGAGCCGGCCCGTTCGTGCTGAAATCAGCGTGGCTCTACTACCTACTTTTGAGACATGACACTTCCTTGTATTTCTTTAAATATTTTTATGTTCTATGTGTACAATAAAGAATAAATACAAATACAATACAAAATCATTAATAAAAGCCAAAGAAATGGGTCACATACCCGCACAGAACAAAAAATATAGGTAGAAATGTTATGTAGGCGGGGCAGGCGCGCCGCGAAATAAGTCCAAATACCTCTATTTTGTCTGCTGGCATTAACTGAACGGTCGCATTCGCATTTTACTTTCAACGGGAAAAAACAATAAAACAATCATACATTGCGTATTAAATTCGATTACTAACTACACTGTTTCCACAAGAGTACGCAATGAACTGCATTTCATGCGTGAATATTTCGATATATTTCACCCGAACAGATTTAGTGTAAGGCATAGGGGTGTGCCCAAATATTTATAATGCAATCGATACCGCAAAATTGTGAATGTCGATGATATTGGTTTGTGTTTTTCTCAAGTAGAAAGAGTTGATTTGTTTTATATTATGATTTTTAACCGACTGCAAAATAATTTTTAATATGAATTTTTTTTGGAAAGCTTTTTGATGAAATGGAATAGGAATGATAGAAATATTTCTTTTAAAACTTAAAACATATTTTGAAGATTAACATTTTCGGGCCGTCCGACGTCTATACATTGTTTTTTGCATTTAAATTTAGATATGAAAATGTACATCTTGTGAGGATATAAAAATAACCTCTTACTGTTGATTACAGGGTTCTACAGAAAAATTATTAAGATTATGTGTGTTACGTCTACAGAAAGTTGTGTCGTGTTGATAAGTATGAAAAGTCAAACTCCAAAATTAGATGTATAATATGTACTTATGTTTTGACAAAACAAATGTCTTATTTTTATATTAATACAAGAAACTAGTACAATTTCACTCAATCCATATCTAAGACAGTGAATTTCATTTAAAAAATAGCATAGCGATATTTAAAAGTAAGAACTATTTCTTATAGAAATTAAGCAAATTTAATTATTATAATCGACAGGACCACATCTCTACGGTGGGTGGGTCATAAAGACGAAGATCCACCTCTTAACACAAAATTGCACGTAAAACTCTACTTAATGCCAAGTGCATAAGGTTGTAGTTTAATATTATATTCATTAAATCCCTTGGACGAATTAGAATAGACTTAGTTATGTGTGTATAATATTATTAATCGTTTATGTGTGCGTCCCGGCGACAAAAGATTACTTACGAAATTACGTCAAAGGCTTTTCTAGTAGTTCTGTGCATACCCGTCACCAACAGTTTTTCTCAAGTAATCAGTAAGACAGGAATGACGTCATTGAAATTGTAAGCCGTTTTAGCGCGAAAATTAAAAGTCACAGTTTAAAACCCGCAATATTTGACAATGATTACTAGTATTTTAATTTTTCACTGTACTCGTGGTCTATTCTACATTAAATTCTTTCAAATGAAAGCAAAAATAAAAATATTGCATCTTCCCTATTACCAAAAATCATTTTTTTTTTTTTTTTTTTATGTTTGGCTCGCCAAAATGACTCTACTCTGCCTGATGGAAAACATAAGCAGAATCCAAGAATGGTGGTCACCATACTCATTGCGAATGCAGACAATGCAGTATGGCGACCCACACTATGGCGGCCTAGTGATGCTGCTGCATCTTTTAGTCTAGTCAACAAGTATGGAACTTGTTGACTAGACTAATTGGGCCTCCGGTCTCGCACTCACCAACGAAACACGACAGCACGAACGCTGTCATTTTACGTTGATTTTCTGTGCGAGGGTAGTACCGCCCCGGTCGAGCCGGCCCGTTCGTGCTAAAATCAGCGTGGCTCTACTACCTTCTAAAAAATCATACGCCTTGTACATGGATATATATACAAAAGTGAGCGAAACTGCAGTGCTCGCTGCATACCTGGATTTATGGAATCAATACTGAGGTATGGAATTATGTTTTGGTGACATTCCATCGAAAAATAATGTGTGTTTAAAACCACAACTAACCGATTCGTATAAACCCCCATTTTAAGCGGCTTAAAATAATGACTGTGCCACTTTACATATTTATGAAGTAATTAATTTTGTATGAACGCATCTAACAATGTTTTTGTTTTGTCGTGACACATGAACGTTTGAACCAAAAAATCTGTTGTCCTGTCCATAAAAGTGACATGTTTAATAATAGTATATTTAGTATAGGGCCACGGTTATATAATCATTTGCCAAAAGTAGTCCTAGATAGTATTAAGGGATTACAGTGTGAACTTAAGAAAATCTTACTTCAAAGGGCCAAGTGATGATGTTGACAGTGTTGATGAATACTTAAGTGACACGTTGGAAGTATCTGTTACAACCACGTTACAACTACTCAATGAATTATATTTGTTATTACTAATTATATTTATTATTAATCTTCTCTTTGACATGTACACAATAATAATATTATTAAAACTACAACTTAAATTTCACTAAATTTTAAAAACATATAATAAATTAATTTTACTATTAATTATTATATCAATATATTTTTGTAATAATTAGTATGAATTTAATTATTTAATAGCTGAATAATGAACTAATTTAATATATGTATTAATATGACTGAATTTTGGACAAAATAATTATAGCATGCTAGAAAGCAGAATGTGGCGTTCTGGACCCTAACAAAGATGTAACCCATATTCGCAGTAAATAAAGTTTGAAGTTTACTGTCAATGAGTGGAGTAACTGTTTATGAGACGTCATTAAAATGTCTTACCGCGACTTGATTCCGAACATATTGAACATGAAGTCCAAAGTGTGGAGGGGGGCGGTCTGCAGCACCCACTGGCTGATCTTCGTCACCCACCTAAAAAATATAATTAGAGAAGTTGAAGAGAACTAAAGGACCAGGTCGTTACAAATCTGTGAGCAAAAGCGTTCTGGAGTTTGCACTCATCTTATAACAGACAGGGCGAGATCGTTTCCTTTCTTCTTTGTTTTCAACTCAGAGTTCGCCTTATTAGAGTCCATAGTTTATAGAATATTTAAGGTCCCTAGCTGAGAATGGTAGCTCTCGATTAGAGAATTCTTTAACAGATTTTGCGATGTAACGTATTGCTTTAAAAGAAATATAGTTTAAAAAACTAAAAGACACGCTTAAAAAACTCGGTTAGGTACATATTTACTAACATACAGGTGAAAATTATAAAAGCGTGTTAAAAATGGGGATATTTCCAATTCGATTGTGTAAGCTACTTTAGATTTTTTATATTTATAATCGATTTGAGCTTTCCTCAATAATCTCTCATCTAGGCTATGCATTAAAAACTACTAGCTGACCCGGCAAACTTCGTACTGCCATATTTTTCTTTCGTAAATATTTCCTAATTTCTGATCTGTGTCGTCCAGGTAGTGAAAAAAAAAACTTTTAAGGCTCTTGCAATTTTCTTTTAAACAATCCTTGTCCTAACAATAACGAACTCATAAAAAAAGAATGATCAATTTTTGTGTAGCCGATCGGAAGTTATTCGCGTACTACATTTCGGTGATTCATTTTATTCATATCGTAGAAAGTCCCTTTGAGTTAATCGCGTTCAGACAGACAGACAGAGGTTGCACAGGGGCAATGTTTAAAATAGGTAATGGTGCTCTGATTACCTACGCAAATATTGCATTATCATTAATCCATTCATCAGTAATAGACTGGCATTGTAAAGAACCAGCCTTGCGCAAAATAAACTAAAATGAAAGGGGTTCCTACTAACCTGTTCTCTATAGTCAACCCGAAGGGGTACCAGACCGGCATGTCGTAGGGGTACCTTCGCACCCCCTGGACCATGCGGCGTCTGAACACCCCCCATGTCGTTGGGTTGTCGTACGAGCAGCAGTTGTACACGCGAGCTTCTCGCAAGCTGCAATAGAATGATTCTTTGTTAAATCCGAACAGGGATCCAATGCAAGCATAATTTATACTGTGGGTTATGGAATATTTAAATAATAATAATAAATAAATTTTATTGTGTCAAATAATTTGTTTACAACCATTAGTGTTCAGAATCTTCTTTTAAGCAAATAATGCCTGTAGTAGAAGACTCTGCTCCTCCACATTTTAAACAACGTGATAATTAACACAATAATTATTATAATCTTAAACAATACCAAAGTGATCCTAAAATACATTGCTTTAGATACATTTTATGCAATTGTATGTACATATATTCAGAGAAGCGTGCATGTGTGTTTATCTGTTACTGTGTGTGTTCGTAAGTGTGCGTGCGCGCGTGTGTGTGTGTGTGTGTGTGTGTGTGCGCGTGTGTGTGTAGGCGTGCGTGTGTGTGTACTTATATATATATATACAAATATCATTCTCCGTATTGCAACAATGCCTCTGTGTCGTCATATGTAAGTGGTTTTATCCACTTAATAAGTGACTCTTTACAATCATATAATCATATAACGTTTTTGTGTGTATATTTAACTGTTTACTAATTCTGTTGTACAGTTGAGCTGACCTTCTATTATTAATACTGTACACTTCCAAATTTGGTCTTCGCTATTGGTATATCAGCAACATTACACCTCCTTCTCCTTGAGGCAGTTGCAGTACCAAATTTAAAAGGCAGAGACTTATGCTTTTTTAACACCGTCTGAGCTATATACAACTGTCTGACTGACAATACGAGTACAGCACTAATCTGATACAAGCTCACTGTAGGAAATCTACGTATTTTAAATAGGGTATTCTTATTATCAACATAAAACAATTCACCAATAAGGATCTAATGTTTGATTTGATTATGTTCTGATGAATAATCTAAATGCTTAACATCTATAACCTTATTGTCCACTCTTTGAAAACACACATGAAATGAAATGACTTTGACTTTAGGTAATACCTATATAGATCAAAGAATCGATCTCATCACGCAAAATTTGTCTATTTGTGTGGTTAGGTATTGAATCACGGACCACTGACTAAAAGCCCAGTCAAATATCAGATGAATTCAGATCACATTAGATGAGTTATGTTTAAAATTCTGTGCTTACTCATCCTCTCCTGTCTCCCAGGCGACGGCTATCAGTGTATCGATGACGATGTCCACCGGTATCATATCAGCTCTCTTGTCTGCCGAGCAGTTAAGGACATGGAGGAGTCCCTTGCCGATACCTACTACCACGCCGGAGGCCCCGTTCAGGTTCTCTATCCAACCAGGGAAGGGGTTTTGCATAGATGATACCACTGGTGGCAAAAATGTTTCTTTAAAGTGAATGTCTTACACAAGTTGGAACAGGAAGAACATAAAATACACTTGAGAAGAATGAATTCGGGTCATATAAAAATCCATGAAAATTTTACACTATACTCTTTGCGCTGTAGCATGGTGCGGGTGACAGTTGCCTCTACGACGGTTATATTACGGTTTGCGACGGTTCAATTTAATTTACTACAGTTATAAATGATTTAATATATTGCGAATGTGGTACAGCTGAAATACTAAGTTTGTAAATCGCGGCAACTTTCAAGAGTGAAACGAAATGTTACTGAATCTGTAACCCGTACCATGCTACAGCGCAAAGAGTATAAGTTGAATTTTTCTTACTCAAATAAATTATTTTCGAATCCTGAAATAAAAAAATATAAAGCAATCTGAAAATGGAAAAAAGTAAGAAGTTTACAATGTTACTTGTTTCGGTTGAGAAGAACAAGGTAGTAGAGCCACGCTGATTTCAGCATGGTTGGGCCGGCTCTCGCGGGGCGGTACTACCCTCTCACAGAAAATCAACGTAAAATGACAGCATTCGTGCTGTCGTGTTTTGTTGGTGAGTGCGAGACCGGAGGTCCAATGATAAAGAAGCATCACTAGCCCGCCATGGTGTTGGTCACTATGCTGCATTTTCTGCATTCGCAGTATGGTGACCACCACTCTTGGATTCTGCTTATGCTTTCCATCAGGCAGAGTAGAGTCATTTTGGCAGGGCCAGATAAAAAAAACATAAAAAAACAAAACAAGAATATTATGGATGAGTCTCGCATAGATTGAAGTGGACCTTGATCTGATATTCTCTGTGCCTTCTCGGAGATGTAAACAATTTCTTGTATGAAAGCTGTATTAACAGAGTATTTAGAAGTAAATATAGGTACCTATTGAGGGTCTGAAGATGGCTGAAGCATACTTGCATTCGCATGCTCGTTCGGCCAGCGCGCTCTCAGCCATCGCTTTCGTGAATGTATAAACATTGGGCTTCGGTGGTATTAAACTGTAAAGGGATTCAAAGATATTTTGCTTGACATTTTATAAAAACAATCTTACACATCTCACACACGGCTGTCTGATCCCGGTCTGGAGCGAGCTAGTACTCCGACGAAACTACTGATGAATTATATACCTACGTAACTATATTACCAAATACATTAAACTACAACCAGACATTTTTAATGATCATGCTTGTAATAAAATTATTTATCCTGAGTGGACATTGAATCATACACGGCAATCAAGATCACTAACCGCCAAGAGTAAGACCAAATGATGTTAGCAAAATGTTGGTGCTAATTAAATAAGTTTTTGCATACAGCTGCCGGTTTTTAAGCCTGAACGTATGCATTTGAATTAGTTTTAACCAGGTGGTAACTGAACGACTTACCGAGGAGTAATTTGAGCGAGTATGTCCTCTGGTAGGTTGTCGACAAGAGCGAAGAGATGCTGCAGATTGAACGGCGCGGGGTACACGCGCTCTTCCACGCTGGATAAGTCAGCGTTACTGTACGCGGTTGAAACATACACCAACACCTGGTAGATGCCAATCTTTAGATAATTGTCTTTAGTTTTATTTGAAGTCGGGGCATAGTTTTCGTTCGATTTGAGATCAAAGTGGGTTTCAGATGGTATAAAGAAAAAGAAATCTTGGGGTACCTGGTACCACTGCCCATAGACACTTGATGATACACATGTTGTTTAGAAAATTAAGTACTCAAAAAGTAGAAACAAGAATTCAAAAAGATTGAATTTGAGAGAACACCGTACCTGTAACAGAGGGAGCTGATCGCAGAGGTCCATCACCTTCAGAACGGATCTCAAGTTCTGCTCAACTGCCTCGGCAAGAGGCTCGTCAAACTTCACGGTCGCTGCTGAATGAAACACCACAGATACCTAGAAAAGGAAATGCGAGTTTGGTAGGCTAAAGTCCAAAGATCTAAAGTCCTACAGTAAAACTGTCGTGGGAAAAAAATTTCAACAGATTGTATTCTTGAAACGCAATGTGGCTTCATTCTGGATTATGTCAAAGAAGGAAACTTTCTGACAATACAAGTGAAATTTTAACAAAATAAATACTGACTTCAAGATTCGACTCGATTTTTCTTAGATGCCATCATCAGATCTTAGTGTCCTTATTATGGTACCACCGTCGGGATATCTCCTTTCCATTAAAAAAAGAATCATCAAAATCGGTTCATAAACGACGAAGTTATCCGCGAACACACGTAAAAAAACATGGACGGTCGAATAGAGAACCTCCTCCTTTTTTGAATTCGGTTAAAAAGCATACGATAGTTGCTTCAAGGTTCTAGAAACCCACCTTAACTTATTGGTCTGATCTTGTTTTCAAGTTTACCTGACTCAATTGTTGAACAGCATCTTTGTTCAGGCCTAATTTCGGTTTGATTACATCCCCGGCTACGATACTGAGCTTCTCCAGTTGTTGTGGACAATGCTCTTTGATTACATCGAAGACCTGCAGAAGAAAATAAATATGATAAATAGATACGACGCTCGACGACTATAGATCTTCTTTTTAAAATATTACTTTAAACTAATATAAGTAACAGAAAACTCCAAAAAAAAAAATTTATAATAATAATAAAATAATAGAGATCGCACATTTTTTTAAACATTTTTCTATATACCTACTATTAAAAACACATTTCCAGAGTTTATATAAAGATTCATTGACTGGCCCTGGATTCCGAGGTATAAATCTTACGCGCTCCACTATTTGTAGCGATAGTTACTACCAAGATTCCGTAGTTTTTTGACATTCTCCTTTAAATGATTAATAACCCATCAACTGCCAATTCTTGAATGAAAGTTGTGGCTGTGTGTTTTACTCCCATGGGTATTTCGGTTTTATCCAACATCCATTACATTCTAGGAGCTAGTTCTATCTGAAGATAGTGTAAGCTGCTGCACTTAATCTCCAAAGGTGCAAGCATAAACTCTAAAATTAAGTAAATCATTAAGTTCTCCAAGATATGACAAATAATGAAATGATTTGCCTGGATTTTTTAAACGAGACAGCTAGATACTCTTGATCATACAAACCTGCGACTGCTTCAGCTCCTTCAATCTCTTCTCTGGTGGCACGTCCTTCTTCTGTCTCATCAGCAGATGGAGCTTGGCTATCTCTGGACATGTCCACAGCAGACGCTCTACCAACACCTGGAACACGAAACTTACTTCTCGACATGTTTTCGTATACAACACAAGGACAATGACACGCTATAATGAATCTTTCTTGATGGTCCATGTTTAAGCGTTCTTTTCTAATGTTGTAATGAATGTATCCATTATCATTTAAAATCAGTGTAATGTTTCATTTTGCAAAGGCTTTTTGCTGTTTTTTTTAAGTCTAGCTATATAACCATCTTTACCGGTACGGATAATGGTCCAAGAGGCAGACCCAAAAAAATTCTCTGAATGTATTAAGCCTGTTTTTTTCTCAGGTAGAAATATAATTTACAATAAAATACCGCGGTCAGTCAAGCGTATATTAGAACAGGTGTCTCAGGAGCGCGGTCAAACACGTCGTGACCACCGACAAAATAAAATCAATTTCTTAAGGCTGAAACTTTATGAACTTTTGTTTTTTTAAATGTAAATCAAAATTATGATAGTCAGTCAACGTTCTATGGAGACGCAGCTGGTCAGTCAGTTGTAATGTACATAGCGAGGTTTATAAGGGTGCAATTCGTTTATTGAGCGTGATCTTTTTTTAGTAACTAGTACTGACTATATTATTAATAAATATAATGGTAAGTCAACCATTCCGTAGAACAACGCCCGTCAGTCAGTGAATAAGCTGAGGCTGTAATTATCAAAGCGCACGTATTACGACGTTTTATAACATATTTGGGAGAAAATAAATATAACTCGGACTTTCTTGATCGAATAAATCTTTAATTACTTGTTAAAGCAGTTATAAAAATTTGAACAATTTGTAAAATTGATTATTACGTTGCCAGTTGGCATTTTTAAGCTTGGCAAGTTATTATTATTAATTAAAATTTCACCAGTCTCTCTCTCACTCTCTTGAGTGAAAGTAGGAGAAACGAGACCACAGAGTTCAGCAGTCGGCGGCAGCGGCGGAGGCGGCTGCGGAACTCTGTGGTCTCGTTTCTCCTACTTTCACTCATAAAATGTTGACCACTTTTCTGACATAAAAACTCTTTGCTAATATTTAAAAGAGTATTCGAGCATCTTGATAAACCGTAAACAATAACGCACAAGTACCTACGTAATGAGATACATTACGATATTGAAATTGGTGACATAAGAGACCCTTTACGAGCAAATATGTTATAAAGAAACTTACACTCTGTAGGGCTAAGTGTAGGGAAAATGAGGAGGGCTTAGTGTAACTGCCGTTACCTGACCAGACTTTCTTAGGAGGTTTATCATTTTCAAACGGATAAATAGAAATTCTAAATTGGAATAAGACAACGGAATAGAGAAGAGAGCTAGGGTCTAGGTCCTCACAAGATTTCGATGAGAAAAGAGAGTGAGAGTGTAATAAGTGAGACAGGATACAAGTAACAATAAGTTCATAAAAAGATACAGAAAATTGCCTGATATGGCCGTTTCTCCGAAATGTTTTTAGATTATCACTGTTTATTATTTACGCAGCATAAATGTCTGTCACAAATACAAGTGTGACAATTTTCATTGTATTTAACTATTTATAGTACTAGTTTTTGCCCGCGGCTCCGCCCGCGTATATGTCGGTAATCGCGGCAAATAGTAGCCTATGTGTTATTCTGAAGTATAAGCTATATTACTGTAAAGTTTCATCCAAATCCGTTCAGTAGCTTTTGCGTGAATGAGTAACAAACATCCATACTTACGAACTTTCGGAAAGCATAAGCAGAATCCGAGAGTGGTGGTCACTTTACTCATTGCGAATGCAAACAATGCAACAATTTAGCACAGTGGACCACACCATAGTGATGCTTCTGCATCATTGGGCCTCCCACAACACATCAAAGTGAGGTAATTTGTGATTTTATAAGGCCGCCATTTGTACATGGTTGTCAAATTGATATACTCCTAAATGTAAACTGTATTAATTGGTGTACAATAAAGTTAATTCTATTCTAATTTGATGATAAGTACCTTTCCCATGAATCCTGTAGCTCCGGTGATGAACACTTCCTTCCCAGCGAAGAATTGGGAGATGAGAGGCGGTGACGCCGGCGGAGCTGGTCGAGGTACCATTGTTGAGGTGTCAGCTCAATTACCTGTTAAAATAACGTTAACATATTTTTGTCAATTAATATAACCTGTTGCACTAGTTATTAATTTGTAGCACGATGGTTCGGCCACTTAAGGAAAACTGCTGCCAGCGGATGAATACAGATTGCGCAAGATCGGGATGGTTGGAGCTCTTTGGGGTGGTCTTTGTTCAGCAGTAGACGGCAGTAGAATGAAGTCAATTTACCATTCATCTTCAACCAGTGGTATAGGACGTGAGTCTCATTCTTCGGCACATAAGAACTTCGGCACCCGAAAACCGATGTTGTGCAATTACCTGACTTTAGGAGAAGGGACTAACACTAAACTTATCAATGTGGTGACGGATCTAGTATACGGATTGTCCCCACCTCTATTCATCCCGTGGGTATCATAAGAAGCGACTGAAAGGGCAAACTATGTAGGACATGACAAAACTTAAAACAAACCCGTAACCAACGTGTTGATTAGAGTCTGGCGGGTTCGAATCACAAACTCTTGGAAGTGACCAATGTGGTAGGGTTTTTACCTGATGAATGATTTGCTGAATCTGAATGTCGATGCTTGTTTAAAATGCAATTTGCGTATACACTGATTTTAATTCCTGATACGACACTGTTACATTCATTTCCTGATTTACATTTATTTCACATTAATATAACACAATGCGTGCGATCGTGCTATCTGATTGAAGCTATTAGTATGTGTTTTAATTTATGAATGACTTTAACACTGATTATATGAGATCTGAATTTATATTTTCGGCGTGGTGAAAATATTTGACCGTCCGCTCTCAACAAGTTAAGGAAAGTCGACAATTATTTGTCTCACAGCAATGATGATGTCTCTCCTTCGTGAGATTTGTGACATACACTAGTATGTCCACGCTGGAATTCTAAATACCAGCGTTCGAAAGTCCACAGACATGGGGCTTCATCACTGAACACAGATGTTAGCTTTTGAAAACACTGAAGCCGTGTCAGGCCTCTTCTAAAGTTGTAGAAAATTATTGCACGAACATTTTCCTTAGAAAGATTTATTTTCGTACGTAACCTGACAGATTCCAATCGACGCTGTGACTAAACAATAGCATTAATCCTAATAATTTCAACTGTTTTGAGATTCAAAATTTAAACACATACGAATATATAGAACAGTTCCAAATTCCAAATTGCCGGGAAATATGGAAACGACAGAACTTAAAAGGCATGCCTAGTATACAACGCTGGCCAGACGGGTCGATATAAAGTTTTTTTTTTATGTAATAGGGGGCAAATGAGCAGACGTATCGCCGGATGGTAAGTGATTACCGCCGCCCATGGACGTCACCACGCAACACCAGAGGCGTCACAAGTGCGTTGCCGGCCTTTTAAGAAGGAGTACGCTCTTTCACGAATAGGGGTGTTAACACTCCGTATTTTTATCCCATCACAGCATTTTAACTTCTGAGTTTGCATTATATTTTCTCAGACAGTTTTTTTGCACACGTACCTACACATGCGACGATTCTATGCGGATTTCACAGTGTGCCAGTAATAGCAATGCTAATTTAAACAATTAACAACTTGAAAATGCCCGTTCAAGGTGTTAAGTGCTGGATAAGGTGTGACATCAAAGCTTGTTTGCTTTAGACAATGCGTGTTTCGCGTGCATTTGAACTTTGAACAATAAACGATCAATTCAATTACATACTGTGATTTTTATTTACCTAATAATAGTTCACTGAGGTCTATTTTTACCCGACTGCGATAGGGAGGGTTATGTTTTTTCCGCGTATGTATGTTTTTGGCACGCCCTAGAGCCTAAACGGCGTGTCGTATTTTTATGTCAGTGGTGTCAATAGATTCGTCTTAGTCGTAAGAGTGACACTGGGTACATCAAAATTAAATTATTATTTTTTGGATTTTTGGCGCCAAAAGGTAATCTAAAAAAAAGTTTTCAAAATACATCGAGTGTGGTATCAAAATAAAGAATTTTTAATGGTGATGGGTGATTCTTCGAAACACGGTTTTGACGTGTTTTTGACTGAAGAACACATCTTTATTTTATCCAATTTCTACATCGATTGCTGGTTTTATAGTAATTGTCGATATCTATCCAGGCATGTATTTATTTATTTAAGATATAGAAACCTATGTACATAACCATAATTTATAAAAAAAAAACAATATTTACACACAAGCGTCAAAAAACTCCACATCTTCGCCTACTGGTAGCGTTCCCAAAAGACTGGCAGCATTACCACGTTGAATGGCAATGCTGATTCTCTGTGCTAGAAAAAGGCCGGCCTTCTGGTCGCAAGAAGCGTCAATCAGTTGCTTGGCTAGTTGTTTAAACATTGCGCGAGCACTCGGACCCCATGAACCTAGTTATTAGTTGTGATCTGGCTGTTTGTCACATAAGTTGCATAATTAATCTGATTTCTTTTATAGATTGTGTATCTTTAGTTATGTTTTGCAACTTAAATATGGTTTGTAAATTAACAACGTTTATTGTATCTTAGATTCCATTCGTCTATAAATTATGGAGCAGAGTGAAGGTATTTCCAAATTTCTCATTTTTCTGGCACCCATTAATCTGGTTTTATCTGGCTCTTATGACCCAGATGAATTTAGAGGAACCAAATAAATTAGATTTGGTACAGTTAAGGATGACCTGATAAGAGTAGATATTTCTTTCAGATGGATTAGTTTTCATAAAAGTAAGAAAACATTGACGCCTGACGGGGTACATGTAGTACATTATATAGACCAGTAAAGACACAACTGACCACCTACTAAACCGTGGCTGTTTTGTGAACCTAATCGTCTTGTTTCAGATCTATATTTTAGAAATGACAAAACCAAAAAGCAACCTAGGCAAGAAAGGCTTAAATTACATAATCGCGGAGTAAGGAGATATGAAAGAATTGAAATCAATCATGCAAGAAAAACAAAAGAAAACCATAAGACTATGTACGGAGAAAATGAAAAGAAACAGCTATCAGTTATTAATTAAATGAAACCTAGATAACAAATATAATAAAGAAAGTGGTGTGGAAAACTTTACAAAACATATTAAACATGAAAGAAACAAGAAAAAAGAACATCAGAAAGAAAATACTCGACCCAGAAGTCTCAGCGTTTTTTCAGATAATAGACTGATAGCTTTTATAGTCAACAGTAATAATCTCCCTCTAAATTTAGTTTTCAAACAAAAAACTCGTACCAAAACCATCTAGAACTCTCTCTGCGCAGATTTCCTAAACAGAGAAATGAATTCCCACTTGACATTTTTAGGTTCCGCTACTTATTCTAGATTATGAGACACTTGTTAATGTATATTGCACACTAACATGGATTTATTCATTTGGGAATCATATCAAAGGAAGATAATATCGAAAAAGTCCGCCTAGGATCTTCTTTGCAATGTTGCGACAAATACGATGTGGATTGTTTGCACTGAACGTGTTAATCGTACAAAGTTAAAGTAGTCTGTTATTGAAAAATCAGTAATTCTACAGATATAACGTACTAATCGTGGAAGACTAAACAAGGTATCGTTCACAAAGTACAGAAAGGAAAATAAGAACTAATAAAAAAGACCGAGCTATTTAACCAGTGTGTCCTACCCATAATGACATACAGAGCCGAGCTGAGACCATGGGGCTGATCTACAAATTAAAGTAGCGCAGCGCACGCTCCATCGTACGCTGTGCTACTTTAATTGCGATGCAATACTTAATAAAGTCTGATAAATTTGATAACGAAGTTATTCGACAGAGAACTAAAATAACCAACGTCGTACAGAGTATATAGAAATGGAAGTAGGCCGACCATGTCTCCAGATAAACCGATGGTTGCTGAACACGAAATGTGCTAGAATAGAGACCGCAATTAAGTAAAATAAAGAAAGTGTGATTTGGACTTTCCCGCTTCCCAGGATCGGGATGGTTGACACTCCTTGGTTAAAACCTTTGTTTAGCAGTGGAGGGATAGGTTGATTTAGTTACTAGACATATTAGTTTTTGTGCGATTGAAAGCAGCCTGGTCACCTAGTAAACATAAAGTATCATTATCAAAAACTCTGTTTTTCTGAGGGGACATTGAGGTGTTCCCTCAGAAAAGCAGAGTTTTTGATACTTAATGTTTACTAATATGACATAGTGTCTGCAATCGCCCCATAGTCAATTTGAGGTTTTACAATATGAGATCACACACTTTGTGGATATTTCTTCGGTCGTAGATGTGGTAGGTGTAACCTTTGTTCGGGGGATAAATAAATGAAAGATAATTAATGTGACACTTAATATTAGGTCTTTACCTATGAAATTGCCGTTCTTCAGTACTGGTCATTTCAAATAAAAAAAAGTTTGTAATGGCTCTTTATTCTAATTTCAAATTAATTTTGTTTTAAAACCATGACATTCTATTTACAAACTCAGTCTTTTGTTTTCTGATTAGCGTTGTATTTTCATTACATTTGAACATTTTTCGTCATAATGGATACTTTAAAAATTCGTGTAATTATGGAATATGAGTTCCGTCGTGGCACCAACGCGACACAAACGGCACGTAACATCAAAATGGTTTACGGAGAGAACTGTATAAACGAACGCACAACCCGTTATTGGTTTTCCCGGTTAGGTTCTGGAAATTTTGACTTGAAAAATGAAGCTCGTGGTCGTCCGGAGACTTTGGTTAACAATAATGAATTTAAGGTGATTGTGGAAGCTGACGAAACTCAACCTACAGCTGAGCTAGCAGGAGCTTTCAATGTAAGCATCAAAACAATATTGATCCATTTGCGACAAATTGGCAAGGTAAAAAACCTTGATAGATGGGTGCCCCACGACCTTAACGATCGCCAGCGCAACGTACGCGTTGAGACTTGCCTTGCGCTGCTCAACAGGCAAAGAAATGAAGGAATTTTGAAACGAATTCTTACGTGCGACGAAATATGGATTCTGTTCGACAATCGAAAGCGCTCAGCAAGTTGGTTAGACCCTGGTTCAGTACCAAAGCAATGCCCTAAACCAAAAATGACCCCTAAAAAGGTGATGGTCACCGTTTGGTGGTCTAGTGCGGGTGTGATTCACCACAGCTTTTTACAAAACGGCATGAGCATTAATGCAGATGTGTACTGTGAAGAACTGGAGAGAATGATGAAGAAGCTTGCACATCTGCAACCAGCTTTGGTCAATCGGTCGTCCCCACTGCTCCTTCACGACATCGCGCGAACTCCATACTGCGCAACAGACAGTCTCCAAGCTGCAAGAGCTGGGGTTGGAAGCTCTCCCTCATCCGCCATACTCACCAGACCTTGCACTTACCGACTATTACTTTTTCCAAAATTTTGACAACTTTTTAGTGGGTAAAAAATTCAATTCCCGAGAGGCAGTACAAAATGCCTTTGAAGAGTTTGTTGCCTCCCGTCCAGCTGATTTTTACAAGAAGGGCATCAAAAAAAATGGCAATGCGTTGGCAAAGATGCGTCGATTGCATGGGTGATTACTTCAAATAACAGAAATAAAAAAGTTTTAAAAATTAGGTACTTTCACTTATTGCATTCAAAACGGCAATTTCATAGGTAAAGACCTATTATATTTTAATGAAAGAAAAAAATGCTCCGGTAGCTTAAAGTCAGGGTCGCGGGTATTTCGTCTCAGGGTTTTGATGAATCGGGGTCGCACACGGTTTAGGACGTGCCTGTGGTGGCCCCTTCGTCGGTGACGCGGCACAGTGGAGTCACCCGACGCTCTGGCCGCAGACTGGCCGCTGGCCGTAAGGTGGCTTCGTACCCGTGGGGTGAACTTGTAACCCGTTGGATGGGTTCGAATCCGTAGGGGACTTGAACCCGTAACGTGGACGTGAACCCGTAGGGTTGGATGTGAACCCGTAGGGTGGATGCTAACCCGTAGGGTGGATGCTAACCCGTAGGGTGGATGCTAACCCGTAGGGTGGACCCTGAAGCGGAGAAGGTAGGCGGCCTCAGTAGGGTACCACACACAACGTCGAAACGCGCACGAACAACCGTTCAGGCATTCGCTGCACGTTTACAGACGCTTCACAATTACACAATTAAGGAGAAAATAATACACATAAACAGCTAATAAACAGCAGAGCAAATACTCGTACAATTATTGAATAACGAATTCACTTAAGGTGATTGCGGGTATTTGATTCAAATTATATATTTAAATTAACAGCTACTAAGCACTTCAATAGCCCTGGAGCGGAATAAGAATTATTTAAATTATGGAAGTTAACTTACCGAAATATATTCGGGTCACGTAAACTATTAACAATTTCACAATTAACAGTTGCACCAAGCTCAGCACAACGACGGCAGTTCGGTAGTTTTTAAAGCAGTTTGTGGTTTAAGTTTGTAGCACGAAATGACAAAATCTCCATATACCGACAGCAATTAAATAAGTTACACGCAAATAGTGGTGTACCTACCAACTCGACTAATTAACTTGCGTACAATCGATTATTTATAAATGATACCGTCTAATATATACCTACCACGTTACATAGGCCGGCCGGAATGAGAGTCATCTTCAATGCTGTGTCGTTCACATCTAATTTCTGCAACAGATTTTTCTATTATAGTATGGTTTGATTTTCCGCACTTAACCTCTTGATTGGGTCATTGAACGTAGGTTTGTCATCTTCTTACTCCAACTATACTAGATCATCCCAGAAGCTCAGCAACTTTTCCAGGTCACTGCATGTTTCCGGGAGTGATATTGATTGGAGGCTGACAGTTAATCTGCCTCTCTTCCACATTCTGTGAAAACGTGCTCCAGCATATCTTCTGCATGCATACCCAGCAAAGAGGGCTATCTGTTGTACCTATAGTGAATAGGTGCTTGTTTAGGAGACAATGTTCAGTTAAGATACCTATGATCTTCCTGAGATCGTCCCTTTTCAATTCGATCAGGTTGCTTCGTCTTCTTGATGCCACCGGCACTGCTTTTATTTTTTGCCTGCATCTTTCGTTGTTTTTCCATTCGCTTTTGTATTTTTCTTCAGTATTGGCGCACAGTCACGTTTTTAATTGGGCTTGGGGTAAATGTAGTAGTGGTTCCGGACCACATGTCTGACTGCAACTGCTTGTGCTGCTTTGATTTATTAACGCATTCTGTTTGTTATCCAGACTTCTAGATATTCAATTCGTTCAAGAAGACGCCAGCTCCGGTACCCTGTTGGGTTTTGGAATAGTCTTATATATATCTTAACTTCACCGATGCCAGAGTTGTTTTTTGTTTTTACGATCATTTGGATATAATAACTTCTATCGATGACGTGTTGATATGGAATTCTATCCGTGGGAGCCTCGAGGATCCTCAAGGTCCGTGGGGATCATTAAGGGAATTCGACTCGAGGAGTCGAATTCGTCCGTTTCCGTTTGATCGTCTCGTCTTAGGGCACTGCTGCTGCCTGCTGGCAGTGAGATCAAGAGGTATAAAGTATGTAGTGTCATAGTATACGATAAACGGCATTCTCATAAGATTTTCGTATTATATTTTAGATAAAATTGATTGAATAGTCTTTGTTATTCTCATTTATCTGTACGATCCTCATTAATATGGTTGAAATTCTCATTCATCTGTCTTCGTTATCATTAATCTGGTTGACCAATTCATCAGCACAAGCTAAATCCTTAACTACTAGGTGTAAACCAGTGCAATTGATATATGTTATAATGTGTAATGACGGGACAAGATAAAATAAAAATTAAGACCAACAAGTGAAAAAAAATTTGCACCAGATCAATGAGGCAAAAACACTCCGTTTCAAAAAATCGTTTCACTGCACGTTTTGACTGCACGTTTGCCCTAGTGTTTTAACGGTCACCACGCGTTTATAATATTAGTAGGAAGTAGGATATGGTCCGCCACCATACTATAATGTTACAAATTCATAAAACAAAAACCGACTTCCAAAAAACATCCAAGGAAAACTCTCTGCCTAAAAAAACACTTAAAAGCGTAAAATAAACTGGTTCTTCATAAATTGCCTATACCTAATTCTTTATTCATTTAAATAGTAGTATTATAATGTGTGCTAGGTACCTAGAATCTGTTTGAATTCGGTGCCAAGTGACTATCGCTTAGACTTTTGTAATTGTTCGTTTGTATTCTTTTTGGCTTAGCACCGACTTCAAACAGATTTTAGGTACCTAGCACACATTATAATACTACTTTCAGTTTTTAGTGCAAACAATCGTAGGTAAGTAGTAATTTGAACTATTTCATCAAACTTCATCATCAAGAATACAAATTAAGATCTATACGTACATGTAATATTAAAATCATCCTCTAATCCCTAACTGTTGAAGAGTTTAACCTTCTATCATCAGCTCACCTAAATAACTTGAAAGTATACGACTGAAGGTCTTTAGATACGTATGAAATTGAAAGAATTATCCTCCAACTCCTAACTGTTGAGGAGTTGTACCTTCCACCTTCCATCATCAGCTTACCTAAATAATTTGAAAGAATACGACTAAAGGTAACATATATAACGGGTGTCCGGTGGCAGAATTAGGATTTAAATTTCGAATTGTTCTAATACCGTTGAGCGGAGAGGTGGGAGGGGGGTCGCGTTCGCTTCGTCATTGGTGCGGGTAACTTAGTCACAATGTCGCAGTGGACGGGTGAACAACGTGCGTTCGCAATTGAAGCGTATTTTAAAGCTAATGATTCCTGTGCTGTTGCTCGTCGAAGGTTTTGTTCGCATTACAATATTCGACGTTTACGTGATGCGCCAAGTGAAGATTTGATTCGATTGTGGGTGCGGAGGTTTAGGACAACAAGTTCAGCAGTGAATAATCCGCGGCCGGAACCTAGCCGAACGTCGAGGACTGATGACAACATTCAACTTGTCGTAAACAGTTTGCGCGATAATCCACGACAGTCCGTGCGTAAAAGGGCTGCTGCTTTAGGGCTCCCAAAAACGGTGGTGCACGAAATATTGAAAAAGTATCTCTCTTTTCACCCATTTAAAATTCAAATTGTGCAAGCGCTTAAGCCCAATGATTACAATTTGCGTAAAAGTTTCTGTGAAACAATGTTGCAACGTTAGCTCTTCAGTGTGATCAGACATGTGTTTATATTAATAAATATTAAAATAACAATAGTAATTAGCTGAGTCGTGACCTCGTTTTTCGCCAATAACCGGTAGTAACGGAAGGTGTGTCAAATGCTTAGTACACAATTTTGTGTAAATCGTTTCAAGATAATGTTCTTTAATTAGAGAAAAATACTATAACAAATAATGGACGGCAGTCCATTTGGCAGGAGTAATAGAATCATCACACCACCACCGACGCCTTCATCCGCACCGACGGCTTCACCCACCCTGATGTCTTCAGATACACCACACCGTAATGTCCAAAGCCAAGTAGACGACCGAATGGAAGCGATCTCAACCTCTGAGATTCATAGCTGGATGACTCTTATCGAGAAAACCCTTAATGAGGTATGTACTATTGCTTCAGAGAGTAAACTAAACTCGGAACAGAAGCTACGAATAAATACATTGTGCCGAAAAGTGGCAAGCGGTACCTTCCACATGGCCGTAGAATATCAAGCCCTCAAAACAAAAGCCGTTAGAGCTAGTAGAGTTGCCTTAACTCTCCAGGACCAATTTGACCTATCTAAGAACCTTAACGACCTTAACTGCACCATTAATTCATCATACAAACATTCACCCGGAACATCATTCGCCGATATGGTTAAAAAAGGTACTAACAATTTTATACCAAAGACAAATTTAAATTCAGTGGCCATTTATCCCAATGATAAAGGTATCTCAAGCGACGATACCAAGTCATTAGTACAAAAAATTATTTGTCCTGAACAAATGAAGTTGCAAGTGAGAGGGCTGCGTAAAACCAAGAACGGTGGCATCATAATTAGCACAGATACAAAGGGAGACATAGAAAAACTAAAACAATCAGCCCAGCTTAAGGAATCCGGTCTTATCATTGACGACCAACATAAAAAGAAACCGAGAGTTATAGTTATTGGGGTACCAAATACCATGCAGGAAAAGGAAGTTTTTAACTGCTTATATCACCAGAATCTAGCAGATGAATTGCAGGACTGCAGCCTTGAAATTTTTCTGAACTCAATTAGGCTAAGCCACAAGTCGGGTAAGAAAGATGCCGAGACATGCAACTATGTGATTGAAGTATCTTCAAACATTCGCAAAGCCCTAATAGCTAAAGACAGAGTGTTTGTGAACTGGTCATCCTGTCCTGTTAGAGATTTTACTCTTGTGACCCGGTGTTACAAGTGCCAGCAGTACGGGCACGCAGCCAAAACGTGTCGAGAGACGTCATACACCTGTGGGCACTGCGGTGAGTTAGGGCACTCACTAAAGGATTGCACAAAGAAGACAGAAGATTCAAAATGCGCTACTTGCCTACGCTTCAAAAAGCCGAATAATCATGTCACAGGAGCTCTTGACTGTCCTGCAAAGCTAATGGCTGAAAAAAGATATATAAACTCCATTGACTATGAAGGCGCCTAAGAGCTAAAATTCATAAGTATTTTATTTAATCGTTCAAAACTCGTTTTCGTAAGTTATTTGTTATATTTTATCTTTTTTATGCCTAAATTAAAACCTAATGTTAAGCTATGCGATCTAAGATTACATATATATATATTAGAATTAAAGAACGCTGTGTACGTCCCCACAAAAAACAAACACTAAAACACATCATACATTTGTTCACACGAGCCTATAAAATAAATACAATAATACTTATTACACACGCCGCATGCTTCCTTTACTAGTTTGTTATTTAGTATTAAGAGTTTGTACCTAGTATGTGGCCAGAGCGACAAACCACTGACGACTCATCACACATGTTTATACCTAGTTTGAGAGTCAGAGGTGACTCGCTGTTTGCCCCATGTAAGTTCTTGTATATCAACTGGACATTATGCACTAATTTTGTAAATTACCAAAATAAAGATTTTTTTTTGTAAATTACCAAAATAAATATTTATTTTAAAGATTTTGTACAGTGAACACAATCTTTTGGAGTGACGAAGCCCATTTTCACTTGAATGGATGTGTTAACAAACAGAATTGTCGATATTGGGCACCTAAAGGACAGAATCCACGTTTAAAACATCACAAGCCACTTCACAGTCCCAAAGTAACGGTTTGGTGTGCACTATCAAGCAGTTCAATAATCGGGCCCTATTTTTTTGAAAATCACCGAGGGCAAGCCATTACTGTGAACGGTGTTTCTTATCGGCTCATGCTTAACGATTATTTTCTGCCAACCCTAAGAGAACATCCTGCCTACAGTTCACACACATGGTTCCAGCAAGATGGTGCCACACCACACACTGCCAGAGAGACCATGACGCTTCTTCGTGATTTCTTCCCTAGCAAATTGATTAGCCGTTTTGGTGACATCCCCTGGCCACCCAGGTCGCCGGATCTCACCCCCATGGAATTTTTTCTGTGGGGTTACCTTAAAAGTAAAGTCTATGAAACAAATCCAGCGACCATTTCAGCACTAAAAGAAAATATCGTTCGTGAGGTTAATGGCATCCCGACGTCACTTCTCCAGCGAGTGGCGCGGAATACTGAGGTCAGATTCCAAGAGTGTGTCCGACGTGACGGTCAACATTTAGACGAAATAATATTTAAGAAATAAAACCCGCATTTCTCTTCATTTTAATAATTATTGAAATAAATTTATATCCTCTTTAGTTTTTTTTTTATTTAAATTTGAAATCCAAATTCCGCCACCGGACACCCTGTACATATGATATTGAAAGATTTATCCTCTAACTCCTAACCGTTAAGGAGTTGTTCCTTACATCATCAGCTCATCATCACTAAATGATGACTACCATACGCAAATACCGGTGTAACTTCAGAAAATATACGAAAAACATAGTATGTGCCTATAAAAAATGAGGGTTTCCCTCGATTTTCCTGGGATCCCATCATCAGATCCTGATATGTTGGCAATGGGACCACCTCGGAAGCATACCCTTTCGAACCCAAAAAAATTTTCAAAATCGGTCCACAACTGACGGAGTAATCGGTGAACATACATAAAAATAAAAAAAATAAAAATACATACAGTGGAACATAGAACCTCCTCCTTTTTGGAAGTCGGTTAAAAAGTAACACTGTCTGCTAAACGCTGCACCGATTTCAATGAAATTTGGCTACTATTTGAATAGGCTAGGCTAGGCCTGCTTCCGAAAACAGCCGCTCACTATATATACTGCTACCAAGAGATGATAAATAAATCTGAGCAAATTGTGAAAGGGTTGGATGTTATTTTGTGTTTGCTGACCACCATTTGTAAGGGTCTGCTGTACGCTCTAAGCGAACTAATGCGATATAAAAATTAAGTTCATTTGCAACCGAACCTAATCGCGACCTAATCACCAATGAAACAAAACTGCACGCGCCTACGTACTACTTCAGCGATGCAACTTTAAACTCGTAACTTACGAGTCGTGACTAGTTGTGACTTGTCACCCACGGAAAGTACTAAGTGTCACCAAATATTCGGCTGCCGAATATTCGGCGCTTCGGCCAAGAGCCTCGCCGAATATTCGGTATTCGGCCAAATAACTATTCGTGGCATCTCTAGATTCTGCTCATGCTTTCCATTAGGCAGATTAGAGCCACTTTAGCAGGCTCATATACCTATTTATAAAAAAAACAAAAGGTTCGGTTTGTGTAAATGCAATTTGACATCGCTGTTTGCATCAGCAGCGGGGCCTCCTCGGGGTCTCTTGGTCATCCAAGCGCCGCAACTTGACGAGACTCGACAGCCTGTGGTGGGGCGTCGGAATCTCAGTTATATACAGCAGGCAGCAGTGGAGTGCTCGAAACGAGATCGCCTCTCGAGCATTCAAGGACCCTCACAGATAAATACCAGAATTTCCCCGTGAGAAGCTCGCGATTACTCCGTAAAGCTCAACCGTTAACACAACTTGGTCGAGGGAGAGACCCCATGGAGGCCCACGTATAATTGAATGCGCTCTGTTATATATATCGAGTGGAGCGGAAAATTTTATCTGCGCGATTTACCGCGGTAAGCGACATACACAGGCGGAGCCGCGGGCACAAGGAAGTACCACATTAATATATTTGTAACAGTTTAAAATTCATTTTAAGTTCATTCATTTTAATATTTTATCGTTTGTACAAATACACGATACGTAAGGAGCCTTGACATAACGTCGTTAGGTCAGTGTTGTTGTAAATATGCGAATTCATTAAATTTATTTCTACGTTACAACAAAAAGAGCAAAGAGAACGTTTTTTATGGTACATGTGACAAACAAGCAGACCTGAAGGTAAGTACCGAAAATGCAGGTTGTGACTTAGATTGTGACCCAACAAAAAACCCGAGTTGTGTGTGGAAAAAGTTAAAAAAAGCTTTAACATGAATACGTAAAAACTTTTGATAAAATGTATATATATCCTATATCAACTGGGCTATTATTACGAATCTATTGACACCTCATTCATTAAATTAGATACAATAGTTTAGGCGCTATGTTGGAACAATAAACGTACATAGGCTGTCCCTGCCTTTCTTTTCAGCTTCGTCGTAGTCGGGTAAAAACAGAGGACGATCAAGTAAATGGTGAATGGGCTGGATGAAAGAGGATATGAGTGAGAAGGAATCGAGCAGGGAACTGAAACAGCAAAGGAGAAACTGAGGAGAAATGTCATTGCGCCCACTACAAGTGAATTCGGAAAAAGGGCAAAGCAAAAATGTGTTGAGAACAGCATGTCGAATATTATGCAACTTTAACACCAAAGTGACATACGCTGTGCGTAAAAGTTCCAAAAACATAGAATAAAAAAACACTAGCGTTTTGTAAATATATGTTCAATAATAACTATAAATTCTCAAAATTAAAAAAACCCTCGATATAATAACCTGAGTTCCTTTAAAAAGTAAAAAACACGTTAAGCGCTTTCATTTGAGACCCCACTCGATGATATTTTTGCAGACATTCGATTACTCTTCCCCACTTTCACCATCATAACCAGGGCCGGATCTACCATATGGCTTTTTGGGCTTAAGCCCCGGGCCCCGTGGATTCCAGGGGCCCCCAGCTAAGTCAAGTTAAAGTAAAAAATAGACCTTAATGCGTGTCAAACGGAACGGGGATTTCACCATCGATTATTTACGGACGACACATAGTAGACAATATGACAGTGAAAACGGACATTTCGTTCCATAAATTGAGAGGGCTTTGTATAAGAAGAGTCCGAGTAAAACTGCCGCGTGTCAATATGGTCTAGTTCCAGAGAAATTAAATACCAAAGTTTACCTTTTTTGCGGTTTCGAAATAAGAAAAAAAAAATCTTCGAAATCAACGAATTAAATGTAGTTTCGTATTTTTTAATCAATGAGTGCATAAGAAGCGTATATTAAATGCTTATTCACGTTATTAAAAAGTCCATAGTTTAGCGTAAAAAAATGTTTTTGTTATTTTTTCTTTTCATTTTATTTCTCGGGAACACCAGCAGTGGGGCACCTAAATTTTATTTTAAAATATATTTTAACCTATACAAAACAACACAGCACAGTCTATACAAAAAAAAAATCGGCTGCCAGATAAGTGATAATTTTTCCTCGTTTTTGAAACATTATTCATTGGTGCTCCGCTCCTATTAGTCTTAGCGTGATGATATATAGCATATAGCCTTGCTCAATAAATGGGCTATCTAACATTGAAAGAATTTTTCAAATCGGATCAGCGGTTCCTGAGATTAGCGCGTTCAAACAAACAAACAAATTCTTCAGCTTCTACACACATCAAAAGTGTCTAGGGATCAAGCATTTTTATGCGGATTTCTTGAGATTGAGATGTGGCTTTGGCCCTGGCCTGCTCAGTCGCCAGACTTGAACCCGATTGAGCATGCATGGGATATGCTACAGAGAAGAGCTCTGCCGAATATGGAGGGTATCCAGTCGCAAGAAGACCTTTTTTTGTTGTTGCAACGAACATGGGCGGCCATTCCACAGCGTGTTTGGATGAACTCATTTTGAGTATGCCAAACCGATGTTCTTGTGTTGTTAGTGTTCGCGGTAGAAACACGGATTATTAATTGTTTAAGTTACCTAATCAAATTTTAAAGAAAACTGTTATTTCAGTCTTTTTTTCGAACTTTAATGTTAGTGGTTCAAATGTCAAAATCCCTTTATTAGGAAAATAGCAAATTTCTTTATTAATGCAAAGGTGACTTGGTTTATCGTTACTGTGACAAACGAAAACACTTTATTTGATGAATACTTAAAGAAAATTTTAATTAATATCAATCAGGAGAAAAGTTATTGCAAAAATATATGTTGATCCCTAGACACATATGTTGATCCCTAGACACTTTTGATGTGTGTATTATTAGTATAAGATTAAAATTGGTAGTCATACTAGCTTACATTTATTTAATGTTTTACAGGACTTTTTAAAAAAAAATGGACTACCACTGTAGAGGACAGTCAAACGGTCGTGCGGTCCATGGCCCTTTATGGGGCCCCAGTATGGGTGGAGGCCCTGAGGGCCAGCACTATCGCGCTATTGCGACGACCGAAACGAGTGCTGGCCATAGGGATAATAAAGGGGTACCCGCACGATCTCTTTTGAGGTGGCAAGTCTCCTGGGACTCATGGGACCTGGAGGTCTCTTGCCTCCAGGTCCCATGGTGGAGTATCTTGCGGCTCTTTATTACTGTCTGTGTGTGTCGGTGGCCTGTAGTTTTAGTAGGTTCGAGTCCGACATGCCACCAGTCGGTGGTATCAAGGGGAATTTCCGCACAAAAAAACAACGGACAGACAGTCAAACAACAACGCTGCTAATATGGCGGGTCGTTACAATGGTGTAGAAGCAATACTAGAAAAAAATAAAATCTGCAGATTACGTGCCATGTACTACGCACAGTGCCGGATTAAGCCAGCGCTGGGCCTGTAGCAAATTCGGCCAAGGGGCCCTTAGTTTGCTTTAGGTTCTCAAAAGTTTATGGTTTTAATCTCAGAGAATAAAACCTAAAATATGTGTGCGTCACAACCAGGAGCGGCCATGTAGGAACTACGAACACGAATATCTGTGTGCGTGTAGTGATTCCAGTTTTTGAAATAGTCCCTATTTTTTTTTTTACTTTACAAATCAAATTGGTTGGTCCACATGCGATATATTATATCTGGAGTAGAATCCAATGAGACTGAGTAGTATTTGCATCTCTTAATTTCTCTAATTATAATTTGATCCAGTAGGCATGCTTGATGTAATTAGATGTACAATTTCCTTTCAAGTTGTTTTTGATAAATATGACGTAGGCAGTGCCGGATTAGCCACGTAGCAAGAGTAGCAAATGCTACTGGCCCCGCGATTTGGGGGGCCCCGCGCTCCAACACCTGTCTGACCGTAAAAAAAATAAGTTTAGATAAGCGTACAATATCTTGCATGCCATTAGGTAATCCCGAATGAACGGTGTTTAAGTTTGCTTGTGCCCATCTTTAAAAACAAAGGAGATGATGGAATGTGGCAGTTATCATCACATTATCACACTAATATATAAAGGCGAATGTTTGTGAGTGTGTATGTTTCTTACTTCTTCACGCAAAAACTACTGAACGGATTTGGATGAAACTTTACAGTAAAACAGCTTATACACCAGAATAACACATAGGCTACTATTTGCCGCGATAACGTAATACACGTGGGCGGAGCCGCGGGCAACAGCTAGTAGATGAATAAAGCTCATTCCATATAGTATGAAATTTTAGGAGAAAGTTATTGAGAGAAGAGTGAGAGAGGAAAGTGCAATAAGTCGAAACCAACTGGGGTTTTTGCCGGGCCAACAGATGCCATATATTCGCAATTCGATAATTGTGCAAGAAATACAGACAGTCGCACAAAAACTTGCATATGGCATTTCTTAATCTAGAAAAAGCGTATGATAAGGTACCCCGTGAGGTTTTGTGGTGGGCTTTGAAAGAAGAGGAGTGCCTACTAATAATGTGGCATTGATTCGATCTATGTGCAGAGGAGCTAGCACCTATGTAAGATCGGCTGCGGAAAACACCGACCAGTGTCTCTGTTGGTTTGCACCAGGGATCGGCTCTTAGCCCATACCTCTTCCTACTGATAATGGATGCTCTGACATCGGACATACAGGAGAAGGCACAATGGTGCATGGTATTTGCAGACGACATTGTGTTGGTCGGTGATGACGCGTCCGAGGTCCAGCGCAGACTAGAGACATGGCAGCGCAGACTAGAGAATGTTGGCTTGAAAATCTGCAGAACTAAAACCGAATACATGTTTTCTTATACTTGAGGTCTTTCCGGTCTTGCTGCCGTGTCTCTGAATGGAACAGCGATTTCGGTCTGCACCGATTTCAAGTAGGTAACTCGGTGCGCTGTTACAAAATAATGGCGAAATAGGTCTGCGCAACATCGAATCAATGCAGATGGATGAAGTGGCGGCAGGTAACAGGAACTATTCGCGATCCCAAGTTCCCTTTAACGTTAAAGAGACAAATATATAAAACGATCATTAGACCTGCCGTCCTGCATGGATCTGAATGCCTGCATATAGCTGAAATGCGAATGTTGAGATGCATTTGTGGTGTGACTAGAATGGATAAGGTGAAGAATGACTATAGGTGGTGCTACTTCCAGTCTTCCTGCCTGGAAGTAGCACCATTGGATGGAAAGTTGAGAAGCAACAGGTTAACCAGGTATGGACATGTGATGCGTGGTGTTGGCTTATTCATTGGAAAATTGATCCCCTCATCTTCCTCCCTACCCCCCAAAGGCCGGCAACGCATTTGTGACGCCTCTGATGTTGCGTGTGTCCATGGGTGGCGGTAATCGCTTACCATCAGGCGATACGTCTGCTCGTTTGCCCCCCTATTCCATAAAAAAAGATAGCAATCGTGTGTTAAATGTCCGGAATACCATAAACTTGAGAACCTAAAGCAAACCAAGGGCCCCTTGGCTGAATTTGCTACAGGCCCCGCGCTGGCTTGATCCGGCACTGGACGTAGGTATAGTCTGGGATCCCCGGAACAAATTTTACAAGTTATTATTATCAAGCTAATTTTTCGTGAGTGCCTTCATTTTGATGAGGGGCACACCTTTCACCTTACAAAAATTTTCAATTGTGGTAGCTAACGGGGGTAGCAGGGACAAAAACTTTTAAGCGTAGGACCGGGATAACGTACCACGCAATTTGTAGGAAAATGTGGCTGTTAAATTATAAAATATTAAAAGGTATAGGTATAAAACACTGTAGCTTATTGTAAAGAAAAAAAATGTCCTAAAAATGTATGGTTTGATCATTCCAACATGAACCAGGTTATCAAAAATGATACTAACTAGCTAATTTTTTGACAGTTGCTGAGGCAGATAGGGGAATGTCTTTAAAACGAGGACATACAACCCACCGCAGTTTTTAGCAGTGAACGCGCAAATTTGTGTCTTTGTGGGGTTGAATTGCACTAAATTAAGTCTACCCTAATCTGAGACCCTTTCCAAGGAGGTCTCAACTTCAGACAAAAGTTTGTTACTACTCTCAATGACGTTTTCCCGAGAAATATTAGCGTGGAAATATTAGAAATATTAAATTTGCTACATGTCATTGATATGGAGGAGGAACAGAGTAGGCGAAAGCACACAACCTTGCGGGACTCCAGCATTCACAGGTAGGGAGTCAGAGCACTCACCGTCGACAACGACCTTTATGCTTCGATCTGCTAAACAGCTGGTGACCCATTCGCATAGTTTATCGGGAAGCCCATAGGAAGGGAGCTTCGAAAGAAATGCTTTGTGCCAGACTGCTGGTCACTAAGCAGATGATGACCCTCTAGAAACCGATGATTTTGAATATCTTGAGCCATAAAAGCGTCAAATTTGGCTATTCATTCTAACAAGCCTATTTAATTTCCATTGTGAGGTGAACCAATAATTTCACGTCACTGCCACGAAACGCAAGACCTCGTTCTGCCAAAAACTTTATTACTGCAATGATTCGTATTAAGAGTAGCCTGCAATAGTTTTTCTCAGTCTCAATTTGCCTGACCAGTTGAGAATCAACACGTGTATTCTTGTTCTTGAGGTTTAACAACAAAATTAGGTATGTCTATGCGGAGTGCTTTCCTCGTGTCTTGTCAAAATTTATGCGCATTCTTCCAGTCATCTAATCCGTCCTTCGTAAACCGTGGTGACGAACTATCTTAATTCTTAACTTTGCAAACAAAACAGAAAAGTCGACCTTTGGTTTCCGAATAACACAACCAGTCTCTGACGTGAATTTTATTTCATGAGACTATGTTTATAGGTAAAAAAAGACTTTTGACAGAACCGTGGCTTATTTTCGTTTTCGTGAATTTTCTTTGAAGACAAAAATCACTATTCATATGTTCCAGTTGGATGCTTCCTTTTCCAATAACCTCTATTAAAGTTGCTGGGCCATTCACCGATATCTTTGTAGTATATTTTACTTTCGTTAAGTGCTTGACTTGAAACTGTAGTGACATTAGAATCATGTAATAGTATATGTACCATCGACTGCTTTGTGGTCAGAACACGGCGACTCTAGATCGAGAGGACTGGCTATACTTTTAACTTCTTTTTGGTTAGAACATGTTATAGCTGAATTAGGAGAAATAACTGCCTCTTTAACTACAGCATCACTTATAGAAAGTGTAGCTTGATCAGAAACAGTAGTAATACCACTATTATATGTACAATGAGATACAACCTCTGTATTTTTTGATTTACTTTCTGATTCAGCAACATCACTCTGAACATTAAAAAACTCGAACAGCTTACGTGTTTTTGACAGAACAGTCTCGTTCTTTTTTTACAAATATAAATGTACATAAATTTCTAATAGTTTGTCAGTAGAATTCTATTTTATTAATTGGGTTTTACGACTAGCTCGATCGAGGAATTTCCCTTTTTGTTTTGCAGTGCTACCAACTTGCGTGTAGCGCAGTGCAAGTAGTACAAACACATAACTTGTGCGTCCCGCGGTCGATTTTAGAAATGTGGTACAACTTTAAATTTTTGTTGTAGAGTTTGACACCAACGTTTCTCGTGGTTGGTATTATACAACCTATACCTACGATTTAACGTGACGAAATCGAGTTTCAGATTTTCAGGTGGGAGTGAAGCATAGCCTAAGCGCTTCGCGTTGAAGGCATGCAAGATATTTTACTTTTATCTAAACTTATATTTTTACGGTCGAACAGGCATTGGAGCGCGGGGCCCTCCAATTCGCGGGGCCCGTAGCATTTGCTACTCTTGCTACGTAGCTAATCCGGCACTGGCTGCGCATTCTTTTAATCAAATTGGTGAAGAATCTGTGAAGGTTGGAACGGAAATCGTAAACTTTTTTGAGAAATGCGAATATGTATGTTTTTTTTCTGCTTCAACCCATATAGATAGGAATTGTTAAATTGTGAAACAAAACTGATAATTACGTTAAAAAGTTTAAGTCAGACTAGATGGTATCGCCACTACGATGCTATTAAAGCTTTAAAAAATAACTATGATAATATTATGAAAGTTTTGATTAGTTTCAGCGAAAATGAAGAGGAAAAAAGCAGATTTTTGAAAAGAGGCAAGAAATTTATTTAATAAACTGGCAATTTTGTTTATTTTTTATTGGGAAGAAATTATTCAAAGATTTAATTCAGTTAATCAAAATTACAGAGTCCTGTTTGTGTAGGATATAAGTTAATTGTGTCATTAAAAGAGATCAGAAGCTAAAGGATTACAAAGAAAAAGCCAAAAACTAAGTATAAATTACAGACAGACACATTACCATAACTAAGAGACACATTACATCAAAGTTATAGTTATCAGAATGATAATTGTACAGTCGCAGTAAACGGCGCAGAAAAGTTTAAAATAGTCAGTTATTCAGTGCAACGTATTGCGTTGCGAATAAACTGAATACGGATTTAAAGAAAAATTTTTTTTTTATGGTTTTGCAAGTAAATATCGAGCAACACATTGATTTCGAAAGCACACGTAAGGTTATCGACTATTATACCGATAATGTGGATAAATTTTTAGTCAATGAATGCATCTAATTAAAAACTTATTTGCTTCAGTCGACAGAGTCCTATTCATCTTGCGTAGACATTTTTGCGATTATTGATGAAAAGAAGCTTGTTGACGTATTCCCGAATTGCTATACAATCTTAAAAATATATTTAACCTTTCTAATCACAAGTTGTGAAGCCGAGCGATGGCATATATAGGCTTTTATCCGTTTTGTCCATAAATGTTGTTAACTAATAATTTAGAATGTGAGAAGCAATTTAAATTAAATTTGCCATAAGAAAGTGCAAAAAGTTTGCTTTATCATTTGTCAATTTAATTACGATTATACTTATTAAACACTGGGCTTAGTGTTAAGGCATAATATATTACAATACAAATTAAATATTTTATCGTTTAATTTTTATTCTATATACTTGAGTAATTGTTTGATTGATGATTGCCACGCCGCTTTTTACTGCGCCAAGTATTGTGGATTCAAATCCCACATGGGAAAACACTTTGTGTGATCCACATTATTATATATTGTTGTTTTATATAAGTCTGAGTGTTCTTTGTATTCGTTACATGTATGTTTATAGAGTCCCCCTCGACACAGGATGTATATTCCTAATGGGGAGTTGCCTTTAAAAAAAAGAATTTGGTGGGCCCCTAAGTAGTGTGGCGACTTCCACATACAGCGCAACAGAAATATACTACAGCGCCATCTACCGAAGTTACACTGAACTACGGAGCAATGTACAATATGAGAATATAAGATACAATATAAGAAACTATCAATCCTGAATCACGCAGTGAAAGTTCTCGCGCCAGTTAACATGTATACAACATCCCAACAACAACACACCTGTCCCCCACAGTGGTGACCCCGACGTGATCGAAAGCAGCCTTCGATGCAGCATCAGCACGCCACCATCATGTTCACTCCCACAGCAAGTCTCACAGCCAGCCAGCAACCTCGGCCTCAACAGGGATACACCACACGCAGGAAGCGACCGCTCCAGCCTGGTTACCCCTACGGCCTCATCAGCATCTAGGCACAGCACACTGCAGCTACGGTCCATGTAAGCAGAGCATATCTCTCCCGTCTATGCAGCAGCCAGCCACTACGCAGCAACCGCCCCGACTCACTGGGGACCTCACCGCAGCACCGCGCACCGCTTGCCATCATCCCGACTCACTGGGATCAGCAGACTTCAGCCCCGACTCACTGGGACTAGCGGCATTCAGTTCCGACTCACTGGAACTTGCGGCACTCAGTTCCGACTCACTGGAACTACTCACTCCTGGCACTGGCAAGCTCCACAATAGGGCACAGACAGCTGACGCATCATATATCGACCTCCGGTCTTGGAGGGGAGTGATGTGGCGACTTCCACATACAGCGCAACAGAAATATACTACAGCGCCATCTACCGAAGTTACACTGAACTACGGAGCAACGTACAATATGAGAATATAAGATACAATATAAGAAACTACCAATCCTGAATCACGCAGTGAAAGTTCTCGCCCCAGTTAACATGTATAGAACATCCCAACATCAACCGTTGGGCAGTTGGCCCGCCAGGCATGATCACCTCGCCTGGTCGGAGGATCCTCCCTTTGTGTTGGTGGGACATGACACACCTGTCCCCCACAGTAGTATTAGCCCAGGGCCCCCTAAACTCACGGTCCGGCCCTGACCATAACTTTTAAACGGCTCAATCGATTTTCATGAAACATATCTAAAAACACTCGCACGTAACTCACCTTTCATACAAAAATCGCTTCAATTGTTCGGGAGCTACGGTGCCACAGACAGACAGACAGATATTAAGTGCTTGAGTAGGGGCTTTTTTAAATTTTGAATTTATAGTTATTAGTTAAATGAGCCTGCCACAGTGATTGTACTCTGCCTGATGAAAAGAGCGAGTAGAATTCAGAACTGTGGTGGTCACCATCTTTATTGCGAATGCAGACAATGCGACATAGTGACACACACTATGGCGGCTCGGCTTAATGTAAGAGCTGAACTGTCGGTGCCAGTCGGTACGAGTAATAACTATATATTTAAAATTGGGTACTTTCCTTGAAATCCTACTGATAGTTCACTGAAACATCCTGTTTTTAACCGACTTCAAAAAGGAGGAGGTACTCGATTCGACCGTATATATTATGTTTTTCTTTTATGTGTGTTCACGGATCACTTCGTCGTTTATGAACCGATTTTGATAATGCTTTTTTTAATGGAAAGAACCCCAACGGTGGTACCATGACAAGGACACTAAGATCTGATGATGGCATCCAAGAGAAATCGAGTCGAACCTTGAAGTCGGTTTTTGTTAACATTTTATATAGTCTCCGTATGGTGACGTATTAAGAATACAGAGTGTCTCCACAACTATTCATGCCATGGGTGTCGTAAGAGACGACTAAAGGGAACAAACTACCAGGACAACAGCACTGCAAAAAGAAGGAAAACTTGACACAAATCCGTGTGGTCAGCTGGTATAGCAGTGCAAAACCTTTCTGAAGAGAAGCCTATGTCCAGGCTCTTGGTAATGACCACCAAAGCAGGGTTCTTGTAATAAAGGTCTGTAACGCAAGCCCGATTGGTTGGTGCTTAAGGGGACATTGGCGAGGAGCTTAGAATAGTAAGCTGTAAGTAAATGGTATTCGCTATTCGCCGCTTCTAACAGCCTTGAGTATTGTGAGTTCGATTCAGCATGAGATAGTAATTCAGTGCTCTAAAAATTGTCATTATGATCTGAGTGTTCTTTGTGTACACAAACAAGTTTGAATGAATGTAAAGTGTAAAGTGATTTGTAATATATATTTGAGACATAAAAGACTCCAACCTTTAAGGTCCGTGACATGGAATAAATTCCTAGTTGGGGAGTTATCTTTCTCAAAAGGAAGAAAATAATCTGCAGGTACTAATTTAAAATAAAGCAAGGTGTAAACCTGCCGTATCACTGCATCACCTAAAGGTCGACTGAGAGAGAATGTCTCGTGGCATTAAGTCTTCCTTTGTAGAACATATTATGCATTATGATTTAAATGAAATAACTTTAACATAAAAATTTAAGTACTCGTTATAACTTTATTAAATTTGACAAAAGTATTTCTTTGGATAGACATTAGACAACTGAGATAATTGTAACACAATAGGTAGTCGATACCATGGGTGTTGTTAGAAATATGATATAAATAAATAAATATTGTGTGTTAGATGTCCGAAATATTTATTTATTTATCTGGAACTATTTCAGAAATTGGTAAAGCAGACCGTAGATGTTCCAAAATTATTTGTTTTTACCCAACTACGGCAAAATCAAAAGGAAGGGCATATTAGTTTTGGCAGTCGATATATATATGTTCCACCACAGCGCTTAAACTATGAAACCAATTTTAATGAATGAGGTGTTAATAGATTCGCCTAGTTATGGCCCGGATGACATAATCTATATACACATTTTAACAAAAGTGTTTACGTAATCGGATGATAATTTTTAAACTTTTTCTTGTTTTAATAATTACTTTTATGCTTTTCTTTGCTTTAATATATATGAAAATATTTTACTGAAAGTTAATATTTAGCAAATATTTATTAAAACATCTTAACATTAGAATTTTTAAAAGTTGAAGTATGATATAATTAAATTAATGCAAAATTTACCTGAAAAATGTCTTGACACGTTTTAGGGATTACTTTAATGTTGTTTGCCCGGCACTTCACAAAAGATGTGGTCTGATATGAGTCAAGCAACACTAATGGGAGCAACGTTGCGTTGTGTTGTGTCAGCCGGCGAATGGGTAATGATCTGCGACTGTAAGCCAAACCAACAACGCTTTACACATCTATGAGATACGTCTTGTCAACCTGCACTTATATCCCTTGTGATGGACAGCATCTGATTATGACGTCACTGTGTCAATTAAGCTTTGATCAAGTTTGGTACAGGTCTAGCAGCGTGTGGCTCTAGATCAGTCATACTCAACCTGCGGCCCGACAGGCCTTTGTGGTTGGCCCGCCTAGAGTTACAAATATATTGTGAACACAGAATAGAAAGATATACGTATATTTTTCTATTCTGTGATTGTGAACCATTTTAAATTTCGCGTCCATCGTGAAACTGCGCGCGCCGAGTAGGTAGGTAAAACGATAGCCTTTTGGAAGAACTAGGAAATGAGTATAGCGACGTTCTTTTACATACCTCAGTGCGATGGCTCGGTCGAGGAAAAGTTTTGAAAAGGTTTTTTCTTTGTCATGAAATAATAAATAAATAAATAATACTGTTTTATGAGTCACAGCCACTTTTTTCCGAAACTATAAGACCTATAATGTTGAAACTTGGTAAGTAGATGTATTCTGTGAACCGCATTAAATTTTCACACAAAAATAGAAAAAAAAACAATAAATTTTGGGGGTCCCCATACATAAAACTGAAACTCAAATTTTTTTTACCCATCTATGGATAGGTCTTCAAAAATGATGTTTAGGTTTCTAATATCATTTTTTCTAAACTGAATGAATAGTTTGCGCGAGAGACATTTTCAAAGTGGTAAAATGTAACTTCTAAAATAAGATAATGATAAAACTAAAAAAAATATATGATTATGATGATGTTATATATATATGATAGATATATATGATGATGTTACATTACCATGTAACCTTCCACCGAAAATTGGTTTGAACGAAATCTAGTAAGTAGTTTTTTTTTTTTATACGTCATAAATCGTAAACTGCAATTTACCTTTCATTCAATCAACACAAATATAAAATAAAAATAATAATATTATGTTACTTGCTGCTGCGGAACCATTCATGGGCGAGTCCGACTCGCACTTGGCCACTTTTTTTTATTTCTAGTAGAAAATCCATGGCATCTAGAAACAACTACAATCTCAGAGTTGGCTTCGATATTTAATTTTAATTATTCAGAGTTAATTAATGAATTTAACGATTTTAAACACGGTACCAACTTAGGAGTTCTGTGTAGAGAAAAAAGGGAAAACAGGGAATATGTGCAATTTTGGAGCATTGTGCCCAAAAAATATAAAAGCGTCCAAAGAGGTGCCCAAATCTCATTAACATTCTTTGGGTCCATGTACTCCACGTACGTGTGTGAATCTTCCTTTTCAAGAATGAAACACACAAAGAACATGTACAGAAACAAACTTACTGATTTTCACCTGGATGATTTCATAAGGTTAGCATACAGAAACAAGTGAGATCTTGATGAAGTTTTGAAAAAGCGTTCACAGTATCAAACATCTCAATAAGCATACTAGGATTAATATTTTTGGTAAAACTTAAATCAAAATAAATATTTGTGAAAGCTCATATATTAATATTATAAATATAAATATTCCGGACATCTAACACACAACGCCATCTAATCCCAAGCTAAGCAGAGCTTGTGTTATGGGTACTAGACAACTGATATAAATATATTTACCTATACTTTTTTTTTGTAAATACATACATATTATACATAGGAAACACCCAAACTCCGAAACAAATATTTGCAGATCATACAAATATTTGATCCGACCCAAGAATCGAACCCTAGACCTCAAGCACAGCAGTCGCATTCACTACCACTGCGCCACCAAGGCAGTCATATAAATAATATACCTAATATAAATACCTATAATATATATAAATTATGTTAAAAAAATCACGCCTATATCAAGTTTAGTTGTAACCACCTTGCCATTTTCCATTATTAAATAAATACATCGTTAAATTGGAATTATGTTATTTGTTTACCCTACCTAGCCCTAAATAATGTTGGCTTGTGGCCCACTACACTATGACTAAAACGTGGTTGTGGCCCGGATAAAAAAAGGTTGAATATCACTGCTCTGATTGATGAACAATCACTTACGATCACTCATCGTGATCGTCATCATACGATCATCAATGACCACTTACGACTAATAAATAATAAGAAACCAACCAAAGCAAGCAATAATTAATTAATCTATACAAATTAAAATTGAAGTGTCTGTTTATAATTTCAAATTAACAGCTTTTCACTAAATGCATAATTATGAAAGTATTTATACTTGCATCAAAAAATCTTTTTTTTTTTTTTTGTCTGTCTGTTTGTTCCGGCTAATCTCTGGAATGGCTGGACTTTGACGGGACTTTCACTAATAGGTAGCCAATGAAATAAGGAGTTACTTTGGCTACTTAGTTAGACTAGTTTCGCTCTGCGGCGTTACCCACGGTTATTGTCGTACCGCGGATAACACGACTGGATTCATCAACAACCCATAATGTCCCATTGCTAGGTTCGGGTCTATACTCAGAAGAGGGATGGACACATCTTTCCAATGGAGAAAAAGTTGTTCTCGCGCTAGACGGGTTCTGTAACGTTGTCTATACATTTGAAGCGTCTACTTGTTGCAGTTTTTAATATCGAGCAAAAAAAACGGCGAAAAAATCACAAAATCAAAGTTTGTTGTATGGAAGCTTTCTTAAATATTTATTTTATATTGCTTTTAGTATTTGTTGTTTTACTTTCAACAGAAATACATCATCTATGAAAATTTGAACTACATAGTTATCACGGTGTATGAGATACAGCCTGGTGACAGACTGACGGACAGACAGTGGAGTCTTAATAATAGGGTCCGTTTTTCCTATCCTTTATATCGTTGGTAGCATCTCCACGTATTTATGACTTAGAATATTATTTACACCGATGAACGGCTGCCTTCTGAGATACAGTATCCACTACGAGTAGTTCAGAAGGTACGGAACATTACTACGAAGAATGAGCTATGTATATGACGCAGGGATATGATAAAAGCAGAGATTTGGTCAATCCCCTAAACGATTTGATCAAATCACCGAAGATGTTAAAATAGCAACACGATTGTATCACTTCCCTACACAAATCTAGTGATTTGATCAAATACCCGAACTAGTTCCGTGAAATGACAAAAAAACTAGTGACCGACCGAAGAATCGGTTTCGGCCAGTTTCGGCGGGTTGGAAATATGGATACTTCAGAAACTAAATATTCGCATAACACAATACTTTAGAAACTAGATATTTGCAAACACATAAGGCGTTCGTTTCGCCGTCGTGACTGTAGCAAAACAGCGAAGCCATACATGGTTACTGAGATGTAGAGTTTGTGAAGTTAGGGTTGGTAAAGTTAGGGCGTGTAGATTCAGAAGCTTGGCTCTACATGAGATCTGATATCTTTTCACAGGGTAAGTCATATCATGCAGTCGTCTTGGTAACATTTTACATGAAAATGTTTTTGGTGGGATTAGGTTTAAAGATATTTCATTTCTATTTCAGATGTGCGATGAGCTTGATCAGTTAATGTGTTCATGTACTCAGTTGTATATTTTTTGGGGATATGGAGCTTAGTAGATCAATAAAATATATATAGTGAAAATTTTATTTATTTATTTCAAGGAACACAAACAATGTCTCGTACAATAATATCTTAAAATCTAATATACGCAAGGGCGGATCCAGCCTTGGCCCCAGGGGGGGGGTCACATAGTCACGGATAAGTCACAAGAAGTTATAATTGAATTTTGATAATAAAAAGATACAGCTAAAAAGTAGGTATTTTAATAATAAATTGTGCCCGGAGTAAGAGCAGAATTAAAATGTCACCCAGTTACGCAGAAATCGGCTCCAGCGTATACTCCTACCTCACTCTCCCTGGGCACGGACTAGAACACTCCTTCATGTCTAAGGCCGGAGTGTGCGTGTACGTTTGAGACGATATCAGTTTTCGTCGCCTCAGCAATCTTGAAGTTAGAAACGTCTCAATGATACGGGTCCGTGTAGGCGACCTTGTGCGAAACTGACTGACTCATTGAACATATCCAGATGGCTAAAGATTTCGTGCAGCAGCAGATCCCGTCCGCAGAGATCGTCGATATTTAGTGATTTTAAAGCCCACAACGCTGACAAGCTTAGTAATAAAACGGATCATGCGGGGAGATCTGTTCATGACTTCGTACTTGTTTAAGGCCTGATACAACTGTTTATCCCGCGAGTCTCAAATGTGCAGGGTCAGAATTCTTCATTGTTGGACCCTCGCTGACCTTCACCCGGACGGTTACCACGTATCCGTAGACGCTCCAGACGCTCCAGTGCCTCTCACATGCTCGCAGCGGTTGCAAATTGCACGCAGCCGCCGTGTGTAGCACTATAGGTCAGCAGATTGTGTTGCACTACAATACTACCCTTGGAGACAGGTCTACTTCTCGCCGGATGATCCCAACACCGGTGCTGATTTTGTTGCTGATGTGGTAATCCAGGGTATGGAGCTATTCATTCCAACCTCTGTGGTCCCCAGTGGTGGCAAATGTTGGCCCTGGTTTGGACCATCTTTCAAAAAGGCTTCTCGCAAGAAGCAGAGCTTTAAAAAGGAGTACAACTTTGCCTCCAGGTCCTTCAAGCGACATTGCAAGGGCAAAGTTGGAGCACATTGCTAGGATTCGCGAGAAGCTTGAGCATCTTCCTCTTCCCAGAGAAAGACGCTCAAGCTTCTCGCGAATCCGGCATGAACTCGGGCGTTCTGATCTCTTGCCAAGGCTATCGAAGAGAACTTCCGTAAGCCATCCTTTCCACCTCTACACATAAGAAATAATTCGTTGGCATAAAGGAGAAAGCCGATCTTCCGGCCAAACTCTTTGCGTCTAACTCGACCTTGGATGACGGGGAACAGGATCCACCTACCATACCACGGTGCGAGAGCTGTATGCCGGATATTCAGTTCTACCAACGCTCAGTACGTTTAGCACTTCTATCCTTAGATATATATATGTCGAGGGACAGTGATGAAATCACTCCTATTTTGTTGAAAATGTGCGCTGCAGAGTTGGCAGCGATCTTAACGTGTCTTTTTTAGCTCTCCTACTCTTCTGGCGTAGTCTCATTAGTCATTGCGAAGGCCTTCGATCGGGCCTGGCACACAGCGCTTCTTTTGAAGCTATCTTCCTATGGTCTTCCTGTGATATTATGCAAATGGGTCACTAACTTTTAAGTAGATAGAAGCTTATAGGTCGTAGTCGACGGTGAGTGCTCTGACTTCATATCTGTGAATGTGAATGCTGGTGTCCCCCAAGGCTGTGTGCTATCGCTTACTTTGTTTCTCCTCCATATCAATGACATGTTGCAAATTATTGGCATTCACTGTTATGCGGATGACAGCGCGGGCTATGCTCTCTATACCCGCCGCACTAATATTTCTCGGGAAAACGTCATTGAGAGTCGAAACAAACTTGTGTCTGAAATTGAGACTCTTTGGAAAAGGTCTCAAATTGGGGTAGACGAATTTTAATTTAGTACAACTTCACCGCTAAAAAACTGCCACTGGTTGTATTTCCTCGTTTTGAAGACACTCACTTATCTGCCTCAGCCAATATTGGAATACTTGGTGTAAACACATCGAGTGAAGTCCAGTTTCGTGGCCATTTGGAGGGTAAGGCCAAATTGTCCTCGAAGAAGCTTGGCGTGCTCAATAGATCAAGACTGTATTTCACTCCGGCCCACCGGCTTCTGCTTTATAAGATTCAGTTTCCTCACATGGAAACTGCGTCTTATATGCAGTCATATGAGGAATACTATTAACATATGAGGAAATAATATTCCTCACATGGAATACTATTCTCATTTTTGGGCAAAGGCACCCTAGTACCCGACTCGAATGGTCGACTAACAAGATATTTTAAATCGGCTGGACTCTCTGGCGCTACGTAGAGATGTGACCTCGCTATGCATCTTCTATCGCATTTACTATGGGGAGTGGTCCGAGGAATTGTTCGAACTGATCCCTACCGCCTATTTCCGCCTTTGTCCTACACGACATTAGTTTCATCCCCATCGTTTAGACGGTTGGCAATCGACAAATGTGCTTGACTTACTTCTTGACTTAAGGTCCTATGTCCCCTAGATGGGGCAGAGGGCGTCCACAGTGCATCGCCATCCCGCTTTGTCTTGAGCGTCTCGCTTGATTTCGCTCCAGGTCTTGCCAATTGCCTTCGCTTCATCGATGACAGTCCGCCGCCGGGTTTGTTTTGGACGGCCACGCTTGCGTTTTCCTTGGGGATTCCAGTCTAGGGCTTGCCTCGGGATGTGGTTGGAATCTCTTCGGAGGGTGTGGCCTATCCAGCCCCATTTGCGTCGTTTGATTTGTTGGTCAATCGGGACTTCATCGCAGCGATCCCACAAGTTAGCGTTGGATATTCTCTCGGGCCAGAATATACCGAGTATATGGCGAAGGCATCGGTTCACGAAGACCTGAAGTTGATGCGAGATAACCTTTGTGACCTTCCACGTCTCGCACCCGTATAGCAATACGGTCTTCACGTTAGACCGGAATATTTTGAGTTTAACTCTCCGTGTCAGTTTCCGTGATTGCCAAACGGGTCGCAGCTGCGCAAAGGTTGCTCGTGCTTTGGCGATCCGGGAAGCGATGTCCTCTTCAGTTCCTCCAGTTTCTGACACGCAGCTGCCGAGGTAGGTAAACTGGACGCGTTCCACTGCCTCTGTGCCGATGACCAACGGGAAAGAACTCGTTGCCCCGCACCTTATTTCCTGTGTCTTCCTGGTGTTGATCTTTAGCCCCGTCTTTGCCGCCTCCACATGTAGGTCATCTAACTTAGCCTGCATATCTGCGCGAGTGTGGCTTAAGAGGCATATGTCGTCGGCATAGTCCAAATCTTCTAGGACGTTGGTTATGCCCCATTCTATACCGCGGCGTTTGTTGTTTGTGATGTTGTGCAGAATGCCATTAAGAACGACCAAGAAGAGAAGCGGCGAAAGGAGGCACCCCTGTCGTACGCCTGCGTGCACCTTTATGTCCTCCGAGACGAGTCCGTTGTGCGTCGCTTTGCAAGAATAATTCTTGTATAAGGCTCGTGTGATGTTGATGATCTTCTCGGGGACACCCATCTCGCGTAGACGGGACCAGATGCTAGCCCATCTCACCGTATCAAAGGCTTTTTCGAAATCTACAAAGGTAAGATACACCTCCCTTTGCCATTCTGATGCCTGTTCCAGTATAATACGGAGAGTGTTAATCTGGTCTGTACACGATCGGTTCGGACGGAATCCTGCCTGCTCACTGCGAATTAGAGGGTCAACAGCCCTCGAAAGCCGATCCAAAATTACTTTGCAGAGCACCTTGGAAGGGATCGAAAGCAAAGTAATGCCTCTCCAGTTGCTGCATTGACTGAGGTCCCCCTTTTTTGGCACGGTGATAAGGAGGCCTTTGTTCCAGTCATCCGGTAGTTCTTCGTCTTGCCAGACGCGCCGTAGTAGGGGCGTCAGGGCATTAGCAGCGGAAGCCACATCTGCCTTCAGCATCTCAGCCGTAATAAGGTCGACTCCCAGGGCCTTGCCGTATTTGAGGGAGCGAATGGCTTGTATTACTTCCTCTCCAGTCGGTGGGGAGCAGTCAATGTTTAAAAGTTGCAGAGGCAGACTGCTTTCAGGCGTGGTATTAGCGGGGTCATCCGGGATACGGAAGATTTCCTGGAAGTGCTCCTGCCAGCGTCGCAGTTGCCCTTCCGATGTCACAATTAGGTCGCCCTCCTTGCTTTTCAGCGGTTTCTTTCTGACGCTTCGTTTCCCTGAGAGAATCTTAGTGGCTTTGTACATCTCCTTCAGATTGCCGGTGTCCGCTGCTCGTTGGGCTCCATCAGCAATACCATCAGCCCACACTCTTCTATCCCGACGGGTACTGCGATAGATCCTCTTACGAATCTGCCGGTATTGCTGTCTGAGGTCTTCTTGTACAGATGTCTCAGTTGCTGCAATAAGTTTGAGGTGAAGCTGTCGTCGCTGTTCAATGAGGTCCCAAGTTACATGTGACATCCACTCTTCTCTGGTGTGTGTTTTATGTCCTAGAACGATGGAGCTGGTTTCTGTATAGACCATTTTGAAGCGATTCCACTCCTCGTCGACAGTTGTGGTGTTTGCATCGAGAGCGGCGAATCGGTTCCTAAGCTCCAGTCTAAAAGTGTCTCGGATGTCCGGGTTTTTCAGTTTGCTCACATCAAAACGTCGGCTTGTTTTTGTGGTGTCAGTGGACGCTCGGGATGCTGATACCTTCAATCGGACTTCGGCGACGACAAGGTGGTCACTATCAATATCAGCACCCCTGCGATTACGCACATCAAGCAGTGACGTTCGCCATTTAGAGCTGATAGCGAGATGGTCGATTTGATTTTTGGTGACGCCATCGGGTGAGTTCCAAGTGTATTTGTGATGATCTCCGTGTATAAATAAAGTCCCTCCGATGGTTAGGTCATTGTTCTGGCAGAACTCCAGGAAACGTTCCCCGTTCTCGTTGCGAAGTCCTAACCCGTTTTTGCCCATATGTCTCTCACAGCCTGCGTTGTTTGCACCAACTTTTGCGTTCAAGTCACCCATGACGATTACTATGTCCTGTTTGCGGATGTTCCGGAGTGTGGCGTTTAGTGCGTTATAGAAATCGTCCTTGAGCTCCTCGCTTGCACTGTTGGTAGGCGCGTAGCATTGAACAACGCTGATTTTTCGGGCCTTGGTGTAGAAACGGGCCGTGATAATTCGGTCTGAGATCGGTTTCCAGTCCAGAAGCCCACGTTTTGCCACATCAGAGAGTAGGAATCCCACGCCATGTTCTCGGGTATCCTCTTCATCCTCCTTCCCTGAGTACAGTAGTGTGAGTCCTCTGGACGTTCTCAGTTCTCCGAATCCATTTCTGCGTACTTCACTGAGGCCGAGTATTTGCAGTTTGTACCTTAGCATCTCTGCTTCTGCTTGGGCTAGTCGATTTTCGTCGCTCAGGGTTCGCACATTCCAGCAAGCAATTCGTGTCCGTGTTTTCATGCCAAAAGTCGTTGGTGTAAGATCGGTCCGGTTTTGCACTGTTTCTGTTTCATGAATCTGTTATATTCAGGTAAGCGAGTGATTAGCCCACTATACCCTAGCCCATCGATGGGGTTGCCACCTTTTAGCCTACGGGCAGGCTCGGTTTTATTCGGGTTTTCTCCCTAGTGAGTAACTTCTGTTTTGAGGCGCAGAAAGTTCGCCTTTCGCCCTGCATCCTCGCCTCATCTGCATCTCTTGGTGGCGGCGCGCATCTGCGCGGATGCAGCAGTTTCCAGGGGGACGAGCGTGGACGTGGATGACTCGGACTGGTCAGGGCTCTGCTTTGTTGGTGTTCCGCCACTTGGCACCGCAGATGGTTTCTTGGCATTTTGTAGGTAGTGCTGTTCTCACTACAAGCGATTCCCACCAAGACCATACCCTAACTTCCCACCCCGAATGGTCCTACACCGAATGGTCGACTAACAAGATATTTCAAATCGGCTGGACTCTCTGGCGCTACGTAGAGATGTGACCTCGCTATGCATCTTCTATCGCATTTACTATGGGGTGTGGTCCGAGGAATTGTTCGAACTGATCCCTACCGCCTATTTCCGCCTTTGTCCTACACGACATTAGTTTCATCCCCATCGTTTAGACGGTTGGCAATCGACAACTGTGCGCTTTTCTAGAAACTTTCTGCCTCGCACAACAAAACTGTGGAATAAACTGTCGCCTGCGGTATTCCTGGACCATTACGACCTTAAAACTTTCAAGAAAAGAACGTAGGTACTCTTTTTTAAAAGGCCGGCGATGCACTTGTGACGCCTCTGGTGTAGCGGGTGTCCATGGGTGGCGGTAATCGCTTACTATCAGGCGATACGTCTGCTCGTTTATCACAAAAAAAAATACTCTTGATTGGACCATTGTACGTACATGGGTTTAGAAGTACTATACTTAAAAATACCTATAAATATTTAAATAAAAAAATCAATTTTTCTTTCACGTCTTCCCAAAACGCGTTATCACTTCTATTGCAGTAGCAATAGAAGTGATAACGCGTACGTCTTGGGTCGTTTTTATTGATGTGGAGAAGTATCAGTCCGGTTAGACGTTCTTCAACCATTGAAGCTCTTAGCCACGATTAAATTATATTATGTGTACGATTAAAATCTATATTGTGTCAAAAAATATAAAGAACACTATGTCTGACAATTTAATTTAGGTCATGGACACGGCCCAGGGGGGGTCATGACCCCCATGACCCCCCCCCTGGATCCGCCCTTGAATATACGTATAATATATATGTTTTGATCTAGTACATACATACATGTGTCCACAGCTTCTGCCGTTACGTATTAATTACCTTGAGAGATAAAACAATTTATAAAGAAAAAATATATTAAACTTTTACTTAACCAAATTCTGTAAGCCATGTTCTCTCTCTCTCTCTCTCCCTAATAATACACAAAATGTTGGTTATCTTATCTTATTCATCCAAATTAATTTTATCACCTTCAAAATAAGCTACTTCAGAAGCGATACACTTACGCCAACTGGTCTGTTGTTGACATCAAAACAAATATCTAAAGTTTTAACGTTATTTTGTCTATTTAGGTACTCTTTCTTCCGCTGTACTCGCTGTAAGTCTACAATAATTGGCCCAATACAGAGCCCTGAGGAACCCTGCAATTACCACCCTTTTATTTTCTACCCCGTTCTGATCGATGAACTTCGCCGTCCTGTCGCACCCGGCACCTCTGGCGTCTATGACGAACCGCAACTAGGGGACTGTGCACTAGGTACCTGTGGGAAGCTGAAGTGAGCGTAATTACTAAAAAAAGTTTTTTAGAAATTTAGAAAATGCGACGATAGTTTTAAAGCTCATATTTAACATCTTAAGCAACCACTCGGTGGATGCTTAAGATGTTAAATATGAGCTTTGCACATTTTCTGATGACACTGTGGTATTATTTCATAGTAATACATGGGACAATGTACGGCAATTAGTAGAAAAAGGTATGTCCCAAGCTTGGCTTGAGAATAGTCTATTATCACTTAAGGTCAACAAAAAAAAATTCAGTTTCAGTAAAACTTCTCCTAAAATATTGCACCTTCGCATACATTGTTACCCCTGTAACCATTCAATTATAAAATTGTCTGCACGATGTACTCGTAATTGTCCAGAACTATCAAGGGCAACTGACATTAAGTATTTAAGAGTGAATATTGACGACGGCCGGGGGTGCGTCAGCAGGGGCTCTGAACGCGGGACATCAATGAGCTCGAGGACGTTGCAGTCCAAGGCGTACACTTTAGCCGACCACCAAAGCTAATAAGTTAAATGGGAAAAAACACCTAAATACAGTTAGTGGTCGACTGAGGAAGCTTATTTACATTTTCAAGGATACACGAATTATACCTGACACTTTGTGATTACGAATATATATATAAATATGTTTTATTAAAAAAACTTGAGAGGTGTCGAAGTTTATATATATAATACACATATACATACACACATATTTATGACGTCAAGTCAATGTTAAAAGTGTCGTTACAACTTTTAGTCTTAATTTTTTCCGTCTAGCCCCCTTTCGCAACGCGCGATAAGGAACTTTGTTCCAAAAAACTGAATTTAATAAAGATGACAGATATTGACGCAGTCGGGTTTTTTGTTTTAAATAATTGTTACTTGTTTGTGAACGTTTAATATAATTGAATTTATTTCTATGGCATATATATTTATTTCTATGTCTGACATCAACTCTTCTTGTGAATCTAATTGCTCGTCGCAAACAATGTAAAGCAGGATTAACAAAAATGTCTCAATTTCTGTTTTCATGCCAGAGTGGCGCTATCCCTTACCTTAACTGGTTTTCTAATTTCAACCTTCTTTATTTACCCCACAATAAAAAATAACAACATTCCCAAGCAGAATCGGTGTCTGGCTCATGGTAGGCCATACAAGAAACTGGTTCATCAGCCTAAACCGTTTGCATTGTCACACATTGCGTCGAAATTTGCAAATAAAATTGTAAAATAGGCTATTGATCGTGACGACCGTACGATGTTACCGCACGATCTCGTATGAGGCAGTGACGGCCCTCCCTTCGACAGTAGTAGAATGTCGAAGGGAGGGCCGTTGTCTCCGCTGCTTCCGAGGGAGATTGTCTACGACCAAATCGTTCTGTCGTTTGTAATTGCGAAGAGACAGCGATGGATCTTGAGCCCAGAATGCTGCGGCGGTAGGCACAGACGCAAGCTCTGCGCGCTTAGCAGATACGGCTCGAAATTGTGGGATGTGGGATTACCGTGGGAGAGCCACGCTTCGGCATGAATGGGCCGGCTCGACCGGAGCGATACCACGGCCCCACAGAAAACCGGTGTGAAACAGTTCAAGCGCTGTATTGCACCGAGTGGGTGAGGATACCGGATGCCCATACCCCAACTCCTCCCCCCATCCACCTCCTCATCCCTCAACCCCTCCCCCATCCACCTCCCCATCCCCCTATACCTCCCCCATCCACCTCCCCATCCCTTACAGGCCGGTAACGCATTTGAGACGCCTCTGGTGTTGCGGGTGTCCATGGTCGGCGGTAATCGCTTACCTTCCGGCATTACGTCTGCTCGTTTACCCCCCTATACCAAAAAAAAGGTATTACCTCTGACCAACGCGTAAATCTGTCGACTGCCGTAAGACAGTATTTGTATTCGACGATGGCAGAGGTCTTACAAGGTCGATATGTACATGGCTGAATCTGTTCGTTGAAGGAACAAATTCATGTACTGGTGGGGATTGAGTGGTTCGGGCATGATATATAGCTCTCCGGTCAATTCTTGCAGTCTCTCTTGATGTTAGGCCAAACATACTTCTGAGTCATCAACTTTACTGTTAGTAGCCTTATAGTAGGGGAGCCCACGATGCTAAATGTGGATTTACTTATGATCCATGTATGATGATGATGATGATGTGATATACCTTTTCATCGGTGGGGCGAGCAGCTATGGATTTTCAAAAATGTAAAAAAATACTGTTGCATGGAGATACTCGAGCGCGTCAGATATTGATAGCATCCATGTCCTACGTATTTTTAATAATTTACGTATGTTAATCTGATCGTTTGCATGGTGGGGTTGGTCGTACGTAAGGTTTTAAAATGACAAAAAAAATATCGAGCGCGTCAGATTTTCAAAGGGGATGTTAAGTGATCCTAAAATAAAGCTCTCATTCAATAATCTGACGATTTCGATGTGACGCAAACTCACAGCCGTTATATGAATGTGCAAAAAAAATCGTCATATTGAAATACTCAAGCACGTCAGATTAAGATAATATGGTTCATCTTTATGTCCTAGACGTACTATCTCATAATCTGACGATTATCAGGAGGGGTTCGCTTAATATGACAATAAAAAAACATATCCCAAATCTAGAGGTGCTGTTTAGAAAATTACCACAATATCAGTATCAAAAGTTCTGATAGTAATAGTAGAACCTTCATTTTGTTGGCAAGCAAGAAATGCTATGTTCGACTTCGCATCTTCATGGTCAGGGCATGAAAAATCATAATTAATTTATAATTAATTATCAGTAACTGAACAATTATGACACAAATCGAGGTAATTTATATATAATTACCTTACTACCTATAATCGTTGCCATCTCCTGATCAGCCCAATGATCGATCAACAACTTAGTTACTTCAACTTTTACTTAGTTTGAAAATTGTATACAAAGTCAAATCAAGTTATTTCAATTACTTTCTTACACACAGGTAAATCTCGCGTCAAGCCTTTGTATTCTATAAATTGTGTAATGACCACCTTCCGGGACCATCATCAGACCCTGGATTCTATCAAAACATAAAGTACTTGTCAAGATGAATCAAACGATTCCAAACTCGATGTTGTTGTGACGTTTCTTTACAGAATTCCTTTAACCACCTTCAGGCTTCATCATCAGGCCCTGGATACTATGAAAACATAAAGTACTCATCGAGACGAATCAAACGAGTCCAAACTCGATAGTGTTGCGACGTTTCTTTATAGATTTCCTATGGCCACCTTCCAGCTCCAGCATCAGATCAGTTCCATATTTGCTTGTTCCAGCTTGCAAATTTTCAGCAAAATCGGTTGAAGATATCTGCTTCAAAATTGAGTTGCAAGATTCCAGCCAAACATACATACATTGCAAGTTAAACAAAAGCTTGTAAAAAAGAAGCCATCTATTATAAGGTTAAATTGGGATGGCGGTTGCTCCATATCTTCGACTTATTTCTCTAACACATGAATTAGTACTGACTTATCAGTGTGAATATAGGCATCACATCATCAATATATATTAAACTTTATCGACGAAATTTTGTTACTTCGGCTTGTGGCTATCGTCGGATTATATATTTTTCGTTGTACACAGCATTGTAATAGCTTCGTTGAAATAGCTTTATGTGAATTTTAGTGTACCGACATTGTCTTTTATGTGCTATAATTTTCACTGCTTTTAATTGTAAGTCCTTCCGCTTTGCTTTGCTATACACCGTGACTGCCGCACACTAGAACACTGATCTCTGTAGATATAATAAAGGGGATCGTTCGCTTGGCTCCTACCGCTTTGCTGCAGTCACGGTGCTTGAGACAATCACTCATTGTCCGCCTGTACCTGATTTCAGGGTTTTAAGTTCACCCTTTGGACGCCATGCTGTCTACCCAGCTCGTCGCCTACAGACGCCCTTCCGTCTGTGAAGTTTCAACTTCACTCTTTGGACGCCGTGCTGCCTACCCAGCTCGTCGCCTGCAGACATTCTACTGCTGCACTACTGCTGCGACTGCCTATAGGAGCGTACGATTCCAAATAATTTATTGTCGGTGTTTTCTTAGAATATTTTTAGTTAGGGAATCGAACCCACTACCCTATTTTTATAATAAATTTTATTTGTTACGGACTTAAGTTTTATTTCTTTGTAATTACGTACAGACGTAACAATATATATATTCGTAATCACTTACTAAAAAGTTAACTTTTTAATTGTTGTAGAAAATTGGTACGAAAACAAATGTCATAGAATTTTTGTAACATTATTAATATTAATAAAATAATTAAATATGTAATAAAATCTAATTATTTATAATCAGTGTTGCCACCTCTTACATTAATTACACATCAACATCGATTATTCATACTTAAAATTAAATTGTCAATGTCTTGCTGCGGTATGAGGTCACACCACTCGCGTACCTCTTCGGGCGGAGGGCGAAAGCCGTTCTCAGTACTTACACGTACACCGATTTTGACTTGTTGCGTGCGGTCATGCAAGAAATCCTCCAAAATCATAAGCGCGTTTCCATGAATACCAATATGATCATCGAGATATAATGTATAGAGAAGACGCCACTCATTAGTGCGGTGTTCCATGCAATTGCGGCGATTGCGCCGCATTTCCTTCAGTCGCTTGCTAGCTACACTCTGTTGAAGCGGTGGCTGAAGCATGTGATTGTTATAATTTAAAAATGTTCTAAAACTCGTGAAATATGCCATTTTGTGTCTTGAGATATTGCTCTAATAATACAAGGAATACGGAGAAAAACAAAGGAATAACTTTTCACCAGTAATAAACTAGATATAATTGTTTTAAAATTAAATACGAACAAAATATTTTAAGACGCCATTGTTGCCTCACTCGACATAGAGTACCTAAGAGTAAAACATACAGAAGTGATATTTAGGTAGAATTAACTGACGTTAAATGCACAACGTACCTAATGTATTTAATTGGATAAGGAAAAAAACATGTTGTTAAAAACAGCTTCGTAAATAACCCATAACATTTTTTTTTGTAATAATTATACTTAAAATTATACTTAAAGTATAATTTCAAAATTGAATATTCGGCTTTAATATTTTATACCTCGATGCATTCTACAAAAGAAATGAAACTGGCAAAGCTATTGAAGTAGTATTTACTCAGTGTGAATTTCCTAATGAAGCTTCGAAGGTATAGAGCTATTTATCCGTTCTGCTTTGTTGCTTGGCGCTTACAACGCCAAAAAAAAACCGTTTTTGCAATATATTTTAACGATACTCCGCTCTTTTCGGTCATAGCGTGATAATATATAGTCTTCCTCGATAACTGGGCTAGGTATATAGCACTGAAATAATTTTTCAAACAAAAATGCGCGTTAAGTTACCTTAGACTTAGGATAGGCGTGGGAGTTATAACAGGCAACTAAGCGAGCAAACTACCAGGACAACAGGACTGCGAATAGAAGGAAAACTTGACACAAACTCTATAAGTCAATACTATACCAACACGTCTGGCCAACGGCAACGTGATAAAGTAGACCAAAACTTGACACAAACTCTATACCAACACGTCTAGCCAACGTGATATAGTAGACCGAAACTTCACACAAACTCTATACCAATACATCTGGCCAACGTTATATAGTACACCAAAACTTGACACAAACTCTATACCAACACGTCTGGCCAACGTGATATAGTTGACCGAAACTTGACACAAACTCTATACCAATACATCTGGCCAACGTTATATAGTATACCAAAACTTGACACAAACTCTATACCAATACATCTGGCCAACGTTATATAGTACACCAAAACTTGACAAAAACTCTATACCAACACGTCTAGCCAACGTTATATAGTAGACTAAAACTTGACACAAACTCTATACCAATACATCTGGCCAACGTTATATAGTACATCAAAACCTGACACAAACTCTATACCAACACGTCTGGCCAACGTGATATAGTAGACTAAAACTTGACACAAACTCTATACCAATACATCTGGCCAACGTTATATAGTACGCCAAAACTTGACACAAACTCTATACTAACACGTCTGGCCAACGTTATATAGTAGACTAAAACTTGACACAAACTCTATACCAATACATCTGGCCAACGTTATATAGTACACCAAAACCTGACACAAACTCTATACCAACACGTCTGGCCAACGTTATATAGTAGCCTAAAACTTGACACAAACTCTATACCAATACATCTGGCCAACGTTATACAGTACACCAAAACCTGACACAAACTCTATACCAACACGTCTGGCCAACGTTATATAGTAGACTAAAACTTGACACTAACTCTATACCAACACGTCTGGGCAACGTTATATAGTAGACTAAAACTTGACACAAACTATACCAAACACCAGACACGGCCTTGGCAGCAGTGGACTATTAAGGCTGTTTATGATAATGACATAAATAAATATTCCGGACATCTAAACACACAACGCCATATGGTCCCAAGCTAAGTAGAGCTTGTGTTATGGGTACTAGATAACTGATATAAATATATTTATATATTTTTTTTGTAAATACATACATATTATACATAGAAAACACCCAAACTCCGAAACAAATATTTGCAGATCATACAAACATTTGATCCCAGGAATCGAACCCGAGGCCTCAAGCACAGCAGTCGCATTCACTACCACTGCGCCACCGAAGCTGTACATGAAAATAAAACGATAAAATAACATAATGGAATTGGAATTTATTAAAATATATTTACATTGATTTAATATTATTTCTAAGTGTTTTTACTTATGGCAATATTAAATCTTATATCTATAACAAGAGGGGCCTGGATCGTTTTAGATATGCAATTATTTAATACATAATAAATTACAATATCAGCACACTGTGGACCTAGGAGCATTGCTCTATTGCCACTCTTAAAGGCTTGGAAAAAAAACACAGCCAACTGTGATTTTTCACATGATTATTTTCTATGCTACTTTAAGCTGCATAAAGACCCAATTTTGCATATTTAATGGTAAATCTAGTATTTTTTTAAATTTAACTAAAAACATCTCACGATATATAACACAATTGTTAATCATGGATGGGAATCGCACTCAGGAACTTTTTCTATACAGACAGGATCACTAACACTAGACCAACAGACACGTCATATATTGCTTTATCTATTTAAAATAATAGGATTACTGATATATAGATAAAATAGTCTTTATGCATCGTCTGAAAACAGCTGAATAGTAACAACGAGTGATTAAATAACAGTCCTAAACATACCTAAGAAATAATCACGTGATTAATATCAGTTAATTGTGATGTTATTCTCTGACTACCTACTTTAGAATGCTCCTCTTAAATTGTGCTGGTGAGTTACATATTTACTTAACTCTGAAAAAGTCCATTCGAATAGTTATTTGTGACTGTTATATAAGTTTGTATTTCTGTATGTTTTAGTACATTTATATTTACAAAAAAGCTACGTTTACTTTATACATATAGGAAATATAAATATTCTTAAGCGGCGATAAATACATTGTAAGCAAAATTATTTCCGATAACTTTTCAACATAATGTCAAGTCTATTTAAAAACTTTGCGTAACGCCATCTAGAGAATTCAACCCAAACTACGTGGTTAACACAATCTTTTAATCGTGCAATGAATGTTGCCACGTTTTTTAATAGAGATGGGATCGGAATTGATATATCTTACACATATTTATTGTTATAGCCATTTTTAATTCCTCATTACTTTCCATTCAATATATTACTATATTTTTGTTTATTTTTAAAAAAATATATATGAATTCGCTAAAATAAATACTTATTTATGATTATTCAGCTTAAAATGCTCCCGCGGTTTTGTCCACAGTCGCTGTTGTACCTTTACTACACCAACTGCGAGTAACACCGCGGGCAGCAGTTAGTACAGAATAACGTACAGTAATACAATTTATAACATAACAGTTACAAATAAATACATACCAACAATCGCAATTAAACTTAAATTTATATTATGTACACCTTATATACTAAAATGCGTAAGATTAACAAATTTAGTGACGTAATTTGAAGTTCTTCTCTTAAAAAGAAAAATCGCCCACCACGCTGTATATCCAGCTATCCTGGATCTTTTAATGGAATTTATATTCAATAAAAAGTTTTTTTTTTTCATTATTTGGAATAAATAGTGTCGTAATTTACAAATATAACGAGTTAGAAATTAGAATAAGCATCAGTACCGACCTGTTTACGGACAGACCTCAGCATGGCCTCAAAGCCTCATAGGCCTGGCCTTAAAACAGACCCTTCAAATAATTACTTTTTAATGCATTACTGACTTGATAAATTTTTATTCCTACCCTCAGGAGTGGTTTTTTTTTCTTTTTTTTTAACCAAACTGGTTAAGAGATAACAGAGTTCTCCAGTCAAGGTTACATAAAGAAAATATACAAGTGGAGATTGTCTCTGCCTACCCCTCTGGGAAATTAGCGTGATATTATGCATGTAGGTATATCTACAACGGAAATGAGAACCTCCTTCCAGATTACTTTAGATTGGAACAATATATTACATTGTTCAGTCCAGTTTGAATGAGCCTAAGCCTAGTTAGCCTCTCACATCCATACTATACTCTTTGCGCTGTAGCATGGTGCATGGTGCGTGGTGGTTTAATTTAATTTACTACAGTTATTAATTATTTAATATATTGCGAATACACGCTCAAGTATTAATAACTGTAGTAAATTAAATTAAACCACCACGCACCATGCTACAGCGCAAAGAGTATAGTTTTATAAATTCGATAGTAACTATGTTCGTCTACAACACTTTCATGGTTAAATCACTGCACTAATTTATTTGAAATTTGTCATTCAGATACTTTGATTTTGGAAGAAGGACATAGGATAGTAGTCACCGCGATAATCGACGTACATGCGGGTGGAGTCGCAGGCAAATGCTAGTATATTATAGAGGTGTTAAAAATTTTAACAAAATAAAAACCAACTTCAAGGTTCGACTCGATTTCTCTTGGATGCCGTCACCAGATCTTAGTGTCCTTAACATGGTACCACCGTTGGGATATCTCCTTTCCATTAAAAAAAGAATCATCAAAATCGGTTCATAAACGACGAAGTTAGAACACATAAAAATATATATACATATACGGCCGAATTGAGAACCTCTTCCTTTTTTTGAAATTGGTTAAAAATTTGACCACTATGACTATCTGTGGCGTCATAACTCTTGAACGGATGGACAGATTTGGATGTGGTTTTTATAACGAGAGTTAACGTTCTGATTTATTATTTAAATAGTGACATTATGTACTCTGTAATTTAATAAACCTATCTAGATTTGAAATGCATACATCGTGGTATGCCGCCATTTTGTTCTTTAGTGTCATTTTATGAATGTAAAAAAAAGAATAATATTTATAGAGATTTTTTCTTGTATTAAATATAATTAATGATTTCAATTTGTGGTATAAACACTATTATAAATTTTGTATTGTTAAATATAAATACATTTCTTTTAAATGTTTCTATATATAAAATACTCGTGTCACAATGTTAGTTACCATACTCTTCTGAAACGGCTGGACCGATTTTAATGAAATTTGGTTTGCATATCGGGTAGGTCTGAGAATCGACCAACATCTATTTTTTATACCCCAATTTTTTTTTTATGGCAAAACAACGTTTGCCGGATCAGCTGATAATGTATAATATGTATTACAGAAAAGTGTACACACATTTTTTATTAATTTAAGAGTCTGTCAAAGTGACTCTACTCTGCCTGATGGAAAGCATATTAAGCAGAATCCAAGAGTGGTGGTCACCATACTCATTGCGAAAGCAGACAATGCAACAATGCAGCATGGTGACCCACACCATGGCGGCCTAGTGATGCTTCTGCAGGTCTCCGCTCCGGTCTCGCGCTCATCAACGAAACAAGAATATTGTCATGTATAAAAAAATGATTTTAGTTTTTTTTTCTGATATAAGTACACATATATTAATTATCATCAAATTTAAATCAATTTTAATGATTTCGTCTGTTTGTTACAGTTTCGCATAAATTGTAATACTAATAACAATTCATAATAGTACATTAATATATTTAAATTTATCTCTTGTGAAATTTCATCAATTCATATTTGAAACTGTCCAGCCAAAATCTCCTTTTAAGGAGAGGCTTATGTCCAGCAGTGGACAATTAGGTTGCTTACGCAAAGCTGTGCGTGTTTTTTCACCCAAATGCACAATACTGATGCATTTTTATTATTTTCTCAATTAACAAAAATAGTTTTGATGCAAAAAGTATTATTGTGGCAATTGTCAACATGAACGTTCTCATTTTTGTTTACGTTGTAGTTCAGTGGCGCCTCTATCGGGATAATTTGACAGTAATATTCCCTATTAGAGGCTGATGATATTCATTTTTTTTTTATTTCTACTGTAGGGTCGACTAAGCGACCCTAAAATGGTGACTCTTCTGTAATCCATTATAGATCACCCAATTGTATTGATATATAATTTATACATTTATATATAATTATATTCTTTAGACACTCTTTATACATTTTATTGACAACTAATATTGCACTTTTATCACCAATTATGCCACATCATTGCGTTCGCATAAAATTTTCATCCATATTGATGGGAATAAAGTTTGATTTCGTATAACTTTTCATATCATCATTTGGCATAACTTTTACAACACAAAAATATTAACAATTTCTTTGTTATGAAACTCAATTATTTTTTATTAATTGTTTGTAGATTTAAACAATTATTTCAATGTTTGTAGCATTTTTATGAAAAAAAAAACATTTTTGTTGGTTTTAAAACCACATTGCTAATTTAAAATAAACGTTTACATGTATTAACTTCTCAAAGTATGAGCAGAATACACAAACGATAAGGTCAAAAATTGTATTTTGTTAAAATAATATATATTTTAATATGTCAGCTGTCAAATTCAAGTTAAAAGATAATATTTATTTTGCCGTACGTACAGTAAAATCATAAATTGACTGATAAAATCATCTGGTCTTTGAGAATACATTTAGAAAACATAAAACATTGAAGATTTGAAAGTTTAAAATATTTGGTAGTTTGATTGGATTAAGGCGGTACCTATTTAGTTTAATTATAGGATGGAGAATGGCATGCATATATATTATGCATCGTAGAATGCCTATTGGTATTTTTGAAACTAGTAAATTTTATTTTTAAAAAAACATGAATTTATTCGGTAAAGAATTACCAGCAAGCTATCCGATAGTAAAATGATGGGTTTAAAAACTTCCCCTGGGGCTTACTGAGTGTCATACTCGGTATAGGAATGCAGTCCAGTGAGGAATGTGGGTGGGATTAGTCAGTCACTCACACAGGACGAAATAAGAACATGGCACCTTCTTCCGAGGATACATCGGCTTCAGAACCACATCCTAACAATAATATCTAACAAAATATACAACTTAAGGTAAAAATACACAGCATAATAGATCCCGCAGACTCGACACTTCTAAGGATGATATTAAAATTATATACAATTCAAACTGTTAAACTAGTAATTAACTGTTCACACAACTTCCCGTACTCTCTCTGGTCCCCAGATATCCTCCTCATCTTCAAACCCTTCTTCTCCATCGCCTTGTTCTCACACAACACCATCTCGATCTGAATCCCACCGGAATACTCCAAATTCAGGTACCCTGTCAAGGTGCCATCCCCTCCGTCCTTCTGGTCAGTCTCCACGAAGATGCTTTGGGGCGGCACCCTCGTATTAATGGCTTCTTTCAGCAGTTCTACTATTCTTTGAGAATCTAACTTCGAACAAACTGTAGACAATGTTACTTCGTAATATTCTTGGACGCAAGACACCTTCTGAGGGCTAAGAAGAATCGGTATCTTCTGCTCTTCTGGTCTACATATTTCTGTCAGCCTCAAGTCCATAGTAGACCTCTGCAGCTTCTCTATATCAGCACTCGCCGGAGTCCCTTCCTCGTCACACTTCTCTAAGCAATGTCTGCTATTGTCCCTCGACATATACACGTCTTCACAATACTCTTTTACTTCTCCTAAAACTCCTTGGGCAGAAAAAGAAGATCTAGGCGTTTCTCCCTTCTCGGAGAAAGATCCTCTTCCAAAGTCACTTTTCTCTGAGAAAGATGATCTTCCAAAGTCTCCCCGTTCGGAGAAACTCCCTCTATCAGAGAAAGAGAAGGATTCTCTGTGCTCGGAGAAGCTTCCTCTGTTCTCACTGAACCCTGAGCTGATGGAGACAATGTTGGAGTATATTGACTGGATATTTTGCTCGCAGTTCGGCGAAACATTCGCTGAGTCATTGCTCAGGGAATCGTCGCTGAAACCTAAACTCTTGTCACTCCCTCTTCTAGGATACTTCAGCTCGTCGCTCAAGAACTTGGCAGTTTCATCTATTGATTCCTTTGGTGATTGCATGTCAGCATCCTTATCGGCAATTGGCTCTGGTTCTTTGTGCTCAGGCGCTTCCGTCTCCTGGCTGACCTTCCTGCCTATACCTTTGGTGATTGAAGGTCTATCATCGAGGTCTGACGGTTCAGAGATGACAAATTGAGGTAACGAATACTTTGTGTTTTCTAGACTATCCATGCTGTCTTCGCTCGAAGACGCTACTAAGGTAATCTCAGACCCCAGACAGTCTGTCAGACTGATCTGAGGATGGGTGGGTGCGAAACTGGGAGCGAACCTCATTTCAGGAAACGTTTTATCGACATTATGATTTCCGTTTCCTATTTCTTCCTGTATCATGTCTAGGGGGGACCCTGGATTTGATATTGGAGAGTTATTTAACGATCTATGGGCCACCATGTGGAGTTGGGAATGAACTGGGGGGTGTAACTGCTGGTACTGCCCTGTGTCCATGTCGATGTTTGACCTTAGGTCTAAGGGGGTGGCTGACGCTTGCGGGGTGCCTCTTGTTATAGACCCCGTGTGGAGGTAGCTGAGGCCTTCGGTAATCTGGTGGAGAGGAGATCCTGGGCTGGCGGGGGAAGTATGGCCGGAGAGTAAGAAGTTGTACCCGTGGATGGATTTTAGTATTTCTTGGGATATGTTTACGTGAGGAGAATATAATGCGTGGAGGTTGATTCCAATTTTTAAGGCGAGATCCTGTGGAAGAAGAGTTTTAAGTCAGTAAGAGAATTCTCTATATTTTCTTACTGTAACAGTACAATAGGATGAATAGTTACTTGAGTTAACAACAAGGTCCTGTGGACTTCGCTAGCAGCTGGGTCTTGGGTCAGATTTCTGACAGCGGCCAGAACTGCTAGGGCGGCTTCTGCTGATACCGTATTCAGATCTAGTGGGGCAGGTGGACCCACACATGCGTGTATGGGAGACCCTGGAAGGAAGACAGGAGATGTTATTTTGTTGACCGTTTGTTTATGTGATAAAGATGTGATTGCGTTTATATTAATGTGGTTCTGTACTTAGTTGTTTAAAAAAGTCTTTGGGTGTATGTTATTTATAATTTCTATATTAGTTACATTAAAATTTTAGCGAGTATACAAATTAGCATTTAAGTAATAATGTTGTTTTAAATTGAGCAGAAAGTGTAAATACTGGTAGACAAATTGGCAAATGTAGACATTATAAAACGTTTTTTTTTTAAAGACAACTCCCGCACTAGGAATTAATTCTGTGACATGACATGAAACACAAAGAACACCCAGACTCAGAACAATAACCCATGACACTTAGCGAATTAGGAAACGGCGTGGTGACCGCTAAACTACTAAGCCATAATTGCAGTCAAATAATTGCATGTAAAGAAAGTTTATTTCAAAAGTGTAGTCATGTTTGTGTGAACGTGGTTGTATGTGATGTGATGCTGTTCTTTATGGGTATACAACAACTCCCTAAGTATGAATACTCTTGCGTCGCGGGGGACTTTACAAACATACATGAAACACACAAAGAACTCTCAGACTCAGAATAACAATTTGTGCATTACACAAATTGATATCCCTAGTGAATTTGAACAGATAACACTCGCGACAAGGTGACCGTTTAAATCACTACGCCATTAGTGCATCAACTTTGGATAATGTGTATGTGTGTTCGTCATGTGTTACTTGTTTAATGTCTATATATTTCAAAATCTTTATGTTGTAGTAGTGATTGTGTGTAATACAGTATGACTCGATATATATGTCACCGCAAGATTGTAAAAACTGTTAAATTATAATTTACCTAGCGAGATTGGAAACTATCGATAAATTGTCAACTGTGATATACTGCTTACGCGCGACAAATTGTAAACTGTCCCTGATTGGTCAGTTTTAGAGTAGGCCGTTCAATAGCCATAAAGTTCGGTTAGGTTAGAACTTCTATAATTAATCACAAATTAATTTTACTGTCACAACAATTTTTTATAACTCATTTTTAAGCTGCGAGGTATTTTCAACATGAAATCAATTTACAATCACAAAAATAATTTACATTCGGCAACAAACGAATTAAGAAACAAATATGGCGGCGCGGGACATATGTTGTTCAATCAATCACCGCGCGACTTGCGATTCGTTGCATACCATTTCACAATCTTTCGACTGTTTGCAATATCGCGAGATACATTACAATCTAACGGTGTTTACAATCTTACGGTGAGTTTTTTTTTTTTTTTTTTTATTTAAAAAGACAACTCCCGCACTAGGAATAAATCCTGTGTCGCGGGGGACTTTACAAACATATATGAAACGGATTCAAATTTAATTCGAGTATACTCTATTCGTTTAGATACGGTCACCTTGATCGCGCCGCCGACGCACCTGCAACAAGCCGCCGTTGTATGAATTCATATATTCGTATTTCACAACAATAACCGCAATTGAGTGCGGGTGCACCAACACTATCTAAACGAATATACTTTTATGCGGAAGTGTGTGTATTTTGGTTATTTGTGTAGCTGGTTGCGTTGTGTATCAGATCTCACCAGGCATGGAGGCTGCAGGTGTGTGCCGGAGATCGCCCTGGGGAGGAGAAGCACCCGGCCCACTACAACGTCTCTCAAGCCCGCGCTGGGGACAATTTATTTTACGTTACTTTTGTTTCGAGATCTTCCTTAAGTTCTTTTTTTTTATGGAATCGGAGGCAAACGAGCATACGTATCGCCTGATGGTAAGCGATTACCGCCGGCCATGGACACCCGCAACACCAGAGGCGTCACAAGTGCGTTGCCGGCCTTTGGAGGATGGCGGGGGGGGGGGAGAGATGGGGGTTTGGGGTATGGGCCTCCGGTATCCTCACTCAGTCGGTGAAACACAGCGGAAGCATTATTTCGCACCGGTTTTCTGTGAGGCCGTGTATTCACTCCGGTCGAGCCGGCCCATTCATGCCAAAGCGAATATAGATGTATTAAACTTACTTGTAATTGTTCGTATTCCAGTCTAGCTGATGCTATGTCGTGTGCTACTCTCGGAGGGGAGCATTCAGCTCGTCTGACTGGGGAATACCTCTCAGCGTGTTCCCGCGCTGTAGTACCACCAAAAAACAATTAATATTACATGTTTTCGTAGTCTAACTTCACAGTCTAGCGGTCAATGGTCTGGTAATAGTGGTTACTGTTGAGTCAGAGATCGTGCTTTCAGTTCCCACTGACTACAAATAATTGAGTGTTGAGCACGATCATTTGGTCTATCTCTTGGTGACATTATATATTAGTACGAGCGATCCGAAGTAGAAAATATCCAAATATTTTAGATATAAAAATAGTAGACCACCGACATCAGCTACAGGGACAAAATATCGATAGTTAGGGCTCTAAAGACAATAACTTCTTCACTATAGGGACCGTGTCGATAACTCCTCTTTTATCATATCTAAAATCATCATTATATTGATCATCAATCATCAACAGCCTTTTGATAGTCCACTGCTGGACTGGGACTCTCCTTAAAAAGAACGTTTTGACATATTATACCACTGTGGCCATACGGGTTAGTAAAGGGTATTATTTTACTTAATTTAAATTTTAAAAAATGCAAGTTTAATACAGTAAAATTAAAATTTTAAAGAATCAAACTATGTACTACTAAAATTTAAAACTTACAATTTAAATCTATTTACATAAAAAACAAAATCTACAACATAAAACATACACACACGCACCACATACTCACAAACAGTGAACATAAACACTAAACACACTCACATGCAATACTTAAACTTTAAAAACAATTACCTTCACACTTTTCCTGTAAAAAAAAACGATATTCATCTATTGGTGATCTATTTTCACTCCTACTCACTTCAAAAGGGATAAAATTATGACGGAATCGAACCGATTAAAGCCACGGGGTATTTTCATCACATGTGGATAAATAGACAATTTCCCCCCAGGGGATGGGCAGCAACAGATGAAAATGCAGAAACCCTTGATGTCCCACGAAATGGCTGCCTTTCACTTATCTGGGTTCAAATACTGACATCAGCTCTCCCCATCATGAGCCCTCCCCTTAAAATCAAGGGGAGGAATTGTTTAACACTGGTTGTAAGGCCGGAGCACTTCCGGCCTATATTTACCAAAAGTATAACTCTCATATTAAAAACTAAATCTATAACAGTTTTAATACTACCGCCTTACAATTACCCTGTACCCCAAAAAATAAGTAATCAACCTACCCATTTCCTGTACCGTGGCCAACATTTGCAATTTAACTCGCTGCGGGCCGGAATATTTCCTCTGCCTATTGCTGTATTGTGTGTTGTTGTATGTAGACCCTACAGAAGCTGGACCCTGTACTGGAGTACCAGCTGTTATGGAACCACTGAGCACGGGACCGCTTTGGTTTATAAGGGTATTTGAGTAATTACCCTGACTCATTTGGGTAGAGAAATTGCCTGGGTCCATTTGGTTATTTGAAAAATTACCCTGTTTCATTGGGGTATTAGAGAACGAAGCCTGGTTCAAAGAGGGGTTTGATATACTACCTTGATTCATTGGGTTATTGGAGAAAGAAGATTGGTTTATATGAGTGTTTGGAAAACTTGCCTGGTTCAAAAAGCTTTGGTTCATTGAAGGATTTGAAACAGAAAAATTATCTTGATTCACGTGTATATTTGAAAAGTTACCTTGATTCATTGGGTTTTGAGAGACGTTACCCTGGTTCATTGATGTATTTGGAAAACTACCTTGGTTCATTTGGGTATTTGAGTAACTACCCTGACTCATATGGGTATTTTGATAGGTACCTTGACTCATAGGTGTACTAGGCAAATATCCTAGGTTCGAACCGAAACTGTTGTAATTATTGCCAAAGTTTTTAGAATCATAGCCAGTTGGTGTCATAGGGGTGCCAGACACAATCGAACCTTGGTTTTGGTTGACTGGGGTGCCACTAGTGATGGACCCGGAAATTATATTTTGGGTTACCACAGTGCCGTGACTTGGAGAAAATTGACCCATTGTGGGGGTATATGGACTAACTGCTTGTGACGTCATAGGGGTGCCAGACATTATGGAACCTTTCGTACCCATGATACTACCTTGAGGTATGGTTTCCAGGACATGTTTCATGGATTTTTGTGCAGCTTGATTCTGGGCTGTATAGTTGGGAGTACCAGCAGTTATGGACCCTTGGGTCGGGGACTGCGGTATCTGGTTGGGTATGGACCCTGTAGGAGTTGGGGGACTTTGGTATTGCATCGAAGGTGGCAGATAGTTCCTCTTCATTCGCTTTTCAACCTCCATTACTAACTCTGGACTAATAACTAAAAAAATAAGTACAGAAAAAAATATGGTAAAAAATAAATAACAAAAAGTAAAAAATAGCAAAAAAATGTATGCATTCTAGCAATCATGCCACGACATCTACTGAGTTAAAATATTAACCAAAAAATTATTGGGATTTTTAATACCCTTCTCTTATATTACATATAAACCACAAAAATAATGAAAATCAATTTTCTTCTCTTTTAAAGTTGATTAATTTGCAAACTACACCTGTATGAAAGTTAATTCATTGCGAGGCAAAATGCTCCATCAAATTTTAAATCGAGAATTAAATGTGAACCTTAATACATATAAGTAGAGCTGAAAATCAAACATCTGAGCATCATACTATTATTATTATAAGCATTTAAGAGTTCACTGCTGGTCATAGATCTCCTTAGATAATAGGGGTTATGAGGTGAGCTTTAAAAATCCCAATACAGAAAAAAGAAAATATTATTTTTAGTATACCATATAGCTGAAACACTTCGGTTTTTATAAAGTCGAACAACAGTAACTAACAATGAACCTTAAAAATATTATTGAATTCGATGTTTTACATTTGTTTTTATTCTTAGGGGTGGAAAGTTTTTGCTTAAATTTAAATGGGACCAAACGGAAATAAACTAATTAGACTTGAGAATCAACTACATTATCTCAAATCTATTTAAATAAAAATGAATCATCGAAATGTATGTACGCGCTTAACTTTCGATTGACTGTAATAAGTTGGATAAACAAAATGTTTTTGCCAATATTTAGGTCATGGATTGTATAGAAGAAAATTTTAAAAAAAAGCGGTACTGTTATTTTGCGTAATACACGACTGTACATGGATTACCAGTGGTCAGCTGTCGAGGACATAAATGTGAAAAAGGCCAAGTGCGAGTCGGACTCGCGCGGGAAGGGTTCCGTACCATTATCTATACATTTTAAGCGCCTACCTGTTGCCGTTATCAATATCGAGCTAAAACGAGCAAAAAAAAATCACGTTTTTTGTATGGGAGCTTTAAATATTTATTTTGTTTTCTGTTTTTTAGAATTTCATGTTATAGCGGTAACAGAAATATATCATCTGTGAAAATTTCAAATGTCTAACTATCACGGTTCATGAGTTCGAAGTCTTAGGAATAGGGTCATGTTTAATTTAGAAAATATCCACGAAAAAAAATCAATCGACTTCAAGGTACCACTCGATTTCTCTTGGATGCCATCATCAGATCTTAGTGTCCTTATCATGGTACCACCGTTGGGATATCTCCTTTCCATTAAAAAAAGAATCATCAAAATCGGTTCATAAACGACGAAGTTATCCGCGAACACACATACATACAGTCGAATTGAGAACCTCCTCCTGTTTGAAGTCGGTTAAAATGAAGTCCTCAGTCTATGGTATACTATAAATAATGTCTATACAAAGCGGGCACAACAGGACTAAACATTTATTGTCCAATCTCTACACTAAGTGGGTCATCGTTGACACAAACCTGGTGGCCGTTCCGTGACCGTCAGAAGACCTGTTCTTCTCACTCTGATGCTGCTCGTGGAAGATGGTGATGTACTGGGCTGTTGGTGGAGAAAAAAAATAGAATTAGATATATCACTAAGAGCTTTTTTATGGAATAGGGGGCAAACGAGCAGACGTATCGCCTGATGGTAAGCGATTACCGCCGCCCATGGACACCTAACACCAGAGGCGTCACAAGTACGTTGCCGGCCTTGGAGAGATGGGAGGAGGGTTTGGGTTAGGTTAGTTATGGGCCTTCGGTATCCTCACTCACTCGGTGAAACACACAGCGCTATGGCTGTTTCACACCGGTTTTCTGTGAGTCCGTGGTATAACTCCGGTCGGGCCGGCCCCAGTTACGGTAGGTTTAGTTTGTATCAAGTGTTCCTTCTCTTTGCAGTGCTGTTGTCCTGGTAGTTAGCTCCCTCAGTCGGATCTTATAACACCCACGGGGTGAATAGGAAATATTACTGTTACTATTATCTATTTATATAAAAGCGAAATACTACTCACTTATTAATCACGAAATCTCAGAAACTATAACACCTACAAACTTGAAATTAGGCAGGTAGGTTCCTTATAGCGTATAGACATCCACTAAGAAAGGATTTCACTAAACTCCACCCCTAAGGGGGTTAATCAGGGGATGAAAGTCTGCGTGAGCGAAGCTGCGTGCAAAAGCTAGTAATATTTTATAAATTATCCCGATAGAGGCGCCACCGAACTACAACGTAAACAAGTTAGAACGTTTATGTTCACATTTGACATAATACTTTTTGCATTAAAACTATTTTTGTTTATTGAGAAAATAATAAAAATGCATTTGGCATTTGAGTGAAAAAACATCGGAGTATATTTTGTTTCCTAAAGATCAAAAGCTATGTAAGCAATGTCGTAAAAACTTCAAGGCTAAGCACTCAAGACTGTCATTTTAAAGCAGAAGATTATGTTATTGAAGGAGTTGCAACCGGTAAGTGTAAAATTCAATGTTTATTTTAGTACTATTTATTCCTAAAATTGTGTGGAATTTGTTCATAATATAACATCTATACTAATATTATAAAGCTGCAGAGTTTGTTTGTTTGTTTGAACGCGCTAATCTCAGGAGCTACTGGTCCGATTTAAAAAATTATTTCAGTGTTGGATAGGTCATTTATCGAGGAAGGCTATAGGCTTTCTTTTTTTCTTTTTTTTTAAAAAAATAGGGATCCGTTAGAAAATTGCTATTTCGTAACCCAAGGTGTGAAATCGAAAACCTATTTTTGCGTCCGCTGCAATAACTATTGACAATAGAACAAAATAATGTACTACGGGTTTGTAGGGCCCATTAAGATCTACAAAAAAGTCCGCGAGAGCATATATCTAACTATCATGGTTTAGTCACAATAACCGCTTTTGTGTTCAAAAAAATTATTAAATCGTCTGAAGGAAGAAACTACGTCAAATGTGTATCGTAATATTAATCCTTATACAAATAAAGCATTATGTTATCAAGGGTATTTATGTAGAAGTAAAATACTTTTTGTTTCATCCCAATCGGACATTTCGTTTAGAAGTTATCACGAGTATAAGACGCTAAGAGTTGGTACCTAATAATGAGTTATTTGCCAAAGAGTTTTTATCAACATAATACCTAATATTAATCTTTATCCAAATAAATGTGTTGTTGATTATGAGTATTAGATCTTAGAAAAGTATAATAAATACATCCATACTAATATATAAAGCTGAAGAGTTTGTTTTTTTGAACGCGTTAATCTCAGGAACTACTGGTCTAATTTGAAAAATTCTTTCAGTGTTAGATAGCCCATTTATCGAGGAAGGCTATAGGCTATATATCATCACGCTAAGACCAATAGGAGCGGAGCACCAATGAAGAATGTTTCAAAAACGGGGGAAAATTATCACGCTACGGGCAATAGGAGACGCAAACGACGTTGCGTGGGTCAGCTTGTAACTAATAAAACAAATACCATATTTCTTCACAAGTTTTTTCCTTTGAGGGTTGCGCCGCGTTCCTTGAGCAACTTTTTTAACTCCGAAATAGTTAGACGTCCATAATTATAATCTATTTTTAATAATGATTATAATATGGAAATAATATAAAATATACAATTAATGAAACTTTAAAAGTTTAACGCGCTAATCTGTTTACGCTATAGTCCGGTGGCGCCCTCTAAGATTAGTTTTGCGCAAGCAACCTAATAGATAATGGTTGCCCGGTTATTGTAGTTATTTAAGCGATCGCCACGCCGCTTTCTACTATGGTGAGGGTTGTTGGTTCAAATCCCACATGGGACAACACTTTATGTGGTCTATAAATATTAAATAGTTGTTCTGAGTCTGGGTGTTCTTTGTGTCTATTTCATGTATGTTTATAAAGTCGCCAAAAGTTACTCTTCAAATTATTACGGACTAGTTTTTGCTCGCGGCTCCATCCGCGTGATGTCGGTTATCGCGACAAATAGTAGCCTATGTGTTATCCTAATGTATTATAAGCTATACTAGCGGACCCGACAGACGTTGTCCTGTCTACACGTCTTTAATTTGAAAATTTCGAAAATTAATTAACAAACATTTTCCAGCGGACAAAATTGTGAATCTAAACCATTCCCAGATCCCCTTGAACACACACAAAAAATTTCATCAAAATCGGTCCAGTCGTTTGAGAGAAGTTCAGTGACATACACACTCACAGAAGAATTATATATATAAAGACTAGCTGAGCCCGCGACTTCGTCCGCGTGGAACAGTGACTTTGGGTAGCAGATTTAATTATTAAGGCTAATATTATTTTAAAAATAAGACACACTTTTCACTGTTAAAAACATATTTAAGTATTTATATAAGTACGTAAAATAAAAAGTATTTTGTATGAGCTTATTTCGACATTCGACATGGCCAAGGCTTTCAACCTGTTCTTGCACCGTTCGCTTCTCTCCGAGCTCTAAGCATTCGGTCTGCCTCCTAGAGTCGTCTCTAGATTGACTCTTATCTTCATCAGCGCCTTCGCATTCGGGTTCTTTGCGACGGACGGCGCGGCCTCTGTTTTTCTGGAGGTAAACGCTAGCGTACCTCAGAATTCGGTCCTGTCGCCCAAGATGTTTCTTCTGCATGTCAATGACATATTAGCCCTTGGCAATATACATTGCTATGCAGACGATAGCACAGTGCATGGGCGATATTATGGATACCCTGCGGCCAAGCTGGTAGACGTTGAGGAAAATCGACAGGAGCTCGTCGCTGAGCTCGACCGGGGTTTGAACCGCATTTCACAATAGGGTGATGAGAATTTGGTCGAGTTCAATGTTAAGAAAACATAGGTGTGCCCTTTCTCTACCAAAAAGTCTCCGTTTCTTCCCCTCCCCACTCTTCAGAGCACTCAACTGCCACTACGGGATAAGCTCGGTGTCCTGGGCATGGATATTTGCCGAGAGCTCAACCCACGGAAGTACATCGAGGGCACCACTAAGGCGGCCTGAACAGGGTGAGACGATTCTTCCCGCCCGAGCATATGTGTCTCCTTTATAAGACCCTGGTTCGCTCGTCCGTACTGTTCTCATCTTTGTGATGGATCCACGCAGTATTTGCTTGATGTTCTCGATCGGTTGCAGCGGCGAGCAGTCCGCATGATCAACAGTCCTGATACCACAGAGTCCCTTGGGCCTCTGCAGTTTCAGAGAGACATCGCCTCTATGGCAATCCTCTACCGCTTTACCATGGAGAGTGTTCTGAAGAGTTCTTCCAACTGATCCCACCTTCTCCCTTACTCTACAGAACAACACGTGCTGGCCTTGGAAGTCACCGCCTCAGTCTTAGAAATACGCTCTCGAACCAAACGGTTTCGTTCTGCATTGTCTGGGTTCGCAGCGAGTACGGTTGCCTCCACTGTTGGATTCTGCTTGAGTTTTCCCTCAGGCTGAGCAGATTCTCATTTTTTTCAATTTTATCAACTACGTTTTTTGATTTGCCATCTTTCGCCAAAATATAGAGATTTAGCGGATTTGATACACGTGATTATGCTGCCCATGGGAAAAACATGTTTTTTTTCTAAATGAACTGCAACTTTAAGCGTCTGTCTTTGGGCTTTGATAATTGTTATTGCAAATTTTGTTTTCAGTGGAAACTACATTCTTTTAAATTGAAATTGCAAATAAGTTTGAATTATTGGAATAAGTGTACTTAAAACATTTTCTCCTTTTGCCATTCCATGCATCATGATTGTAGCTTTTACAATGTTATACCCCAGATGTGTATTTTTATAGCTTGGGCGCTCAAGATTTCTCATTAATAGGACTGGAACATTAAGTTTCAGTCTCAACTTATGGTAAGGCGCTCCTGATAATTCTAAAGAGTTGAGAAACTCTATGCATAAGCTATGATATGACTGGTTCAGTGTCCCTTGCATTTCTTAAGAGGTATTCGATAACATCTTCCTCCACGTCTGACATGATCCGTTCGTTTATTTGATAACTGTCTCATTAGTCGGCGGATCAGAATAGTTATTATTTTTAGATCATCTGTGCCATCATATACCAGAACTCACGTCTTAGTGTAATCATGTCGATACTGTCAGTTGGCATACAATCTTCTCCGATTTTTAGAAGAGCATTTGCATATTGACACTGCTCATAAATAATTGTGAAGTTATACTCGCATAATTGTAATAAGACAAAACTTTGTAACATGTACCCATAGTACATATGTTTCATACAGGCATTTATTTCATTTTGCGGCGTACCCCTTTTCCTTTTTTTTGTGCATAAATCCCCCGGATCCTTTTCTGTCGGATTTTTTCACGAAGCACATTAACTGAATAAAGAAAATATCATGTAAACAAATCTAATCGCAGTGAAAAATAACGAATTTGTAGTGGCAAAATTCAACATCCGCATGCGGCACAGTCGTCTGCCCTCACGTGTCTGCCCGTTTGGGCAAGCACACTTAGGCATATTGTGAAAACTCAGTAAATGTTACATCAGAATAGCTCTAATATTTTGTCTCCTGTCGCAAACTTATGAAGCATTTTCACAAACCTTGCATAACACTGAAAGAATTTTTCAAATTGGACCAGTAGTTCCTGAGATTAGCGCGTTCAAACAAACAAAAACTCTTCAGCTTTATATATTAGTATAGATGTATTTATTATACTCTTCTAAGATCTAATACTCATAATCAACAACACATTTATTTGGATAAAGACTAATATTAGGTATTATGTTGATAAAAACTCTTTGACAAATAACTCAATATTAGGTACCAACTCTTAGCGTCTTATACTCGTGATAACTTCTAAACGAAATGTCCGAATGGGGTGAAACAAAAAGTATTTTACTTCTACATAAATACCCTTGATAACATAATGCTTTATTTGTATAAGGATTAATATTACGATACACATTTAACGAAGTTTCTTTCTTCAGACGATTTAATATTTTTTTTGAACACAAAAGCGGTTATTGTGACTAAACCATGATAGTTAGATATATGCTCTCGCGGACTTTTTTGTAGATCTTAATGGGACCTACAAACCCGTATTACATTATTTTGTTCTATTGTCAATACTTTTGGCAGCGCACGCAAAAATAGGTTTTCGATTTCACACCTTGGGTTACAAAATAGCAATTTTCTTACGGATCTCTAATTTTTTTGAAAATAAAATATAGCCTATAGCCTTCCTCGATAAATGGACTATCCAACACTGAAAGAATATTTCAAATCGGACCAGTAGATCCTGAGATTAGCGCGTTCAAACAAACAAACAAACAAACAAACAAACTCTTCAGCTTTATGTATTAGTATAGATTACTGTAAAGTTTCATCCAAATCCGTGCAGTGGTTTTTACGTGAAAGAGTAACAAAAATCCATCCATCCATCCATACTTAAAAACTTGCGTGTTTATAATATTAGTAGGATATCAGTAGTGTACTAAATGGGAGTCAAACCTGCAATATAACGATATACTTACCATAGTTCCAGAGTTGCAGACCGAGGATACGTTGGCAGCATCCTCAGGAGTAGCCATCGTGTGTCGCTTGCTGCTCCCGCGAGTCAGCATGTACCTGCCGAGTGTTGTATCAGACCGTGCGACTGACCCTCACTCTCCCCTAATTATTAGGGGAGGGTGGGACCGGGTAGCACATATAGGGTGGCAAGGTAAATGTTCTTCATCTCTTATAAGCCACGTAAATATGTAAGTTTATATATATATCTAGTTATATGTAAATATGTGTTAGTTCTAGTATGTGTGATAGAATTTAATAAATGATTTTTTTGCCAAATGCATATAGATAAATCTTCAATACATTTACGACTGCACGTTTGGCCTAGTGGTTTAACGGTCACCACGCCGTTTCCTACTTCGCCAAGTGTCGTGGGTTCAAATCCCACGTAGGACAACACTTTGTGTGATCCACAAATTGTTGTTCTGAGTCTGGGTGTTCTTTGTGTCCGTTTCATGTATGTTTGTAAAGTCCCCCGCGACACAGGATTTATTCTTAGTGCGGGAGTTTTTTTTTTTTACAGAATAAAGAATTTTAAAGAATTTACTTGAATTTAAAAAGTAATTACTCAAATCGTTTACGAATACAAATCTTTCTGTAAGATTTTTCCAAACTAAGTTGGGGTCAGCAATAAGTTTACTACGATACGGTTGACCTTCGATTTGTTACGTGGAGCGACTACCATCAGACCTCCACAACATAAGTACTAGGCAATATATGTAACTAATTCTTTATTCATTGCCTGGTTTGTAGATCTAATGGTTGACCTTGACTCTAGCTGTGTTATGGTAGTAACCTTGACTTGAGCTGCGTAATGGTAGCGACCTTGAGTTGATCTGTGTAATAGTAGTGACCTTGATTCGAGCTGTGTAATGATAGTGACCTTGATTCGAGATGTATAATAGTAGAGACCTTGAGACGTGTAATAGTAGTGACCTTGACTCGAGCCGTGTAATGGTAGCGACCTTGAGTTGATCTGTGTAATAGTAGTGACCTTGATTCGAGCTGTGTAATGATAGTGACCTTGATTAAAGTCGTGTAATGATAGTGACTTTGATTCGAGATGTATAATAGTAGAGACCTTGAGACGTGTAATAGTAGTGACCTTGACTCGAGCCGTGTAATGGTAGTGACCTTGAGAGGAAATGATATGTCCTCACCTGCATAGATTACTGTTATATGTCGAATCGGTGGTCTGTTCCTCACTCTGGTCGGGGTTTTCAGCCCTCGCTGGGGTTCCACTGTCTGACACCTAACGAATTATAAGTCAATATGAAACCACACTTGATATTAATAATTTCAGCAACAACCTATAACAGTCCACTGCTGGACGTCGGTATCTCTTTAAAAAGCAGATTTTGGCCATATAAAGCAAGAATAAAATGGTATTTTCATTGATTATTACTCGACGGGCCCCAATTGGTCTATTGATTTTGACTAGTAAGAAAGAGTGGATTCGATTCTCGTTTTAGAGTTTACTTTATCTCATCTTAATTCCCAGAGGATATGAATTTGGTCCCACTAATTTAATAAGAGGCATGTTCTTAGAAAATTGTTAGAACCAAACTATGAACAAAATGTATGTACTTAATAGGCTTTTGCCTACACACCCCTTCGGAACGGGATGAAATCACCATCACAGACATTAACCTCCCTTTAGAAAAGAGAACGTGATGACAAGTATTTATGTATTTAAAGCAAAAGACAACTAACATGATGCGATGGCGCAGAATGACAACAGTCGGGCTCCCGACCGCGAGGTACGTGGGCTCCTCCGTCCGAAGCTCGCCGGCCAAACGTAGACGCTATTTCAAAAAATATTCATATTAAAATTAGCTCCACTTATTCTTCCACAAACCAAAATATAATACAGCGCCATCTATCGAAAACCCACTGAACTACGAAGTAACTGCTAATCCTGTATCCCGCAATGAAAGTTCTCGCACCAATTAGTATATCCACAACTTGTTATTATCAACCGTTATTTCGCCCCCGGGCTATCACCTTACCTTGTCGGAGATTCCCCCCTTTGTGTTAAAGGAACATCTCAGTCGTGACGTCATATCCTACATCCTCTCCCTCCCTCCTATTTACAATAATATTAATTAACTAGTCGACCGTCGTCTGCGTCTTGAATGTTAAAATGGTGACAAATGCCTGACTGTTGATTTATCTATATGTAAATGAAGCACCATTGCCCTTCATTTGAATTGTCCACGCTTTAACATATAAGTTTTATCCATGGTGGCAACACCAGCAGACTGGCACTATGGACATCCTATTCTCTGTGGCTTTATAAAACGTCATAAAATATTCCACAATTTGTACTTATGTATAGAAGTAAGTTGTGTGTACAAACGCTTTTGTAATTCATTCATGTCTTATAAATAAAATAACTCTTTACAGAGCAACAACTTGGCTTTTTGTTTCAACAAACAACATATTACATATATATAAAAACTAGCTGATCCGGCAAAGGTTGTTTTGCCATATAAAAAATAGATGTTGGTCGATTCTCAGACCTACCCGATATGCACACCAAATTTCATAAAAATCGGTCCAGCCGTTTCGGAGGAGTATGGTAACTAACATTGTGACACGAGAATTTTATATTAAAAATTAATCGCCGAAATATATGTACGCGCATAACTTCCGATCGGCTGCACCAAAATCAATAATTCTATTTTTTATGTGTTCCTTATTGTTAGGACAAGGTTTGTGTACAAGATAACGGGAAAAGTATTTTTTTTTGTCCGCGACTGTACACTGCCTGTGGGAAGCTGAGACAGATATGTAAATATGGTGGTACGAAGTGCGCCGGGTCAGCTAGTTTATTATAAATATAGAAAAAAGTCAGTAATTTGAATATAAATTTCATAATTTGTTTAAGACGTAGCATTGGCTGAGCTGTGGTCATCATGTCACACAGCCAGATTCTTTTATTATTTCTTTATTTTGTTTTATATTTGTTTTCTTTCCTTTGTACTTAATTTTTACCCACTTCAAACGGTCAAATTTCATATAAACTTGGCAGACTTATCGACGTTATCGAAGATCGACGACAATACAATATATTTTTTTAACTATTATTTGTTTTATACAAACGTTGCGCCATTGAGAAATGGGTCTGGTACAATCTAGAAGACGCGAGAATTGAGGACAGCGCCATCTAGTGACAGGAAGCGCACGACTGTGGAGGTTATAATTAATAACTCTAGCTAGATAACTTGTTCTAGGGGTTTCTATTTAGTCTAGAATGGTCGATCGAATATTATAGATAATTCCAGATATTTCAAAGCCCTTATCTAAGCGGAGCGTGTTAGCCGTACGGGCGAGTATTGTTTCACGATACAGCGGATTAACAACGAAGCGATTTACTGGTGCGACTAACGAGTGATTTAGTAAATTATTGTTGTAATCGTGTTGTTAATAAATATTGTGTTATTTTTTTTTTGGGAATCAACCGACTACTTTTATTTAATTAATACCCGGCTCGTAACACTATGTAAAGATTGTGTCAGTACTTTCGGTGTTTACCTTGACTCTGCATGGCGTGTGGTGGTTTGAGGAGATGCTGATCCTTGACGCTGAAGTATCTCGGAGGTTGATGCTGGACAGCAGGCAGCTTTGCCGCCAGGTTCGTGTTCGGCAGCATGGACACGTTAGGGGATGTTTGTTGCTGTGGATACAAATAGCTCTTATTATTGACTAGTTGTGCCCTGCGGTATTGCCCGAGGTTAACAGGATTTTTTATCCTTAAAAATGTGCCATTGCTAAAACTGACAATGAAAGTTACGTCAAAATTGGGCCAGTGAGATTGGACGGAACAAAAATTTTGAAAATGGATGTTTGATGTTATAAAGCAATGTTACTATCAATTGACTGTTTACTTTGAAATTACAAACACACACTTCAATTTTATTTGTTTGCATAGATAGGCTCTTAAGCAACTTTGATTATCTCGGTAGCGCAGTGGTAACTTTCACGACTGCCGTGCTTAAAGTCTCGGATTCGATTCCCGGTTCGCATTGTTTGTATCTGCGAATATTTGGGAAATACTGTGGCTTAACTGTTGAACCTGATTTCGTGGTTTCTTTTCCCAGTCATGACAAATAGTTTGTCTATAATATGTACGTATTTATACTTTGTCCATTCGTTTATTTTCTTTTTGACAGCTAACACCTATAAATTACCGGTTTTTTTTTTCGGAACAATGTACTACAGTAATGTCATACTTTATTGACGGTGACGGTACTTTAGTGAAGTGGCCTGCGCATAACAAACGACCACAGATTATAAAACAGTACTTGAAATACGATAAATCGATCATATGATGAAAATAATTTAACTTCGTGTAAGTATTTTTTCTGTAAACTTATTAAAAAAAGGAAATAAAAATAGTATGTATGACTCCAAGATAGATTTTTAAATTAATTAAGTCAAAATCTTGGAATTTAGGATCAAACCAAGAGTAAAGAACAATAACTCTGTTCATTCATCTAATTTACTGATTTATTATTTACATTTTTGTTTATTTTTTACATAATAAAAAAAAACGAATGAAGGAATAATTAATATTTAATTAAATCGATTGAAAGTTCTTCATAAATAAAATCGCTTTTAATTTCAAATCGAATCGGTAACGTGTGAGGGCGTCGCTAATTTCGAAATTTCTTGAACTGTCAAAAAGAAAATAAACGAATGGACAGAGTGTAGTAATATATAACTATGTATATCAGCAGTCGGGTTACCATAGTGCAGGTTCGGTGTAGTTTGGGACGAGAGAGCCGCGTGTGAGAGGAGTAAGAGATAGTAGGAGACTCACATTGAAGTGTGCCGACACGTAGAGAGGAGAGGGCCGGAGGTCGGCGGACACGGCCGCTCCGCACACTCCCAGCTCGCTCGCCTGGAACAAACAACACATATTGTCACTAAAGGTGTTCGGTATTTGTGGAGGGTAGTCGTGAAATCAATCACGTCCGGCGGCTCGCAGTCCAGTAAACGTTCTGGTGAGTCCTATCAAACCCCGCGTCCCTTGTAGCATTTCAATATTTGTATCGTGATGTTCGCGTGTCTTCTTCTCGCTTCGTTTCTGTGTGAGCGTCCGGAATCGAACCTGGTAATCGTGAAGATTGAGCAAGAAATTTACAATACAAACACTTATATTCACATTCACCAAGTAAGTTAATTTAAACAAAATTTTAAGCAGGTTGGAGAAAGGAAGCGACACGAACTATTCTAGAATTAGTTCTAAAATTAAATTAAAAAGCTTTTTAAAAACAAGCTTTTACTGGAATGCCTCGAGACGAATTAAAGGAGTCCAAACTCGACGATGTTGCGACGTTTCTTTACAGAGTTCCTATGTCCACCTTCCAGCTCCAGCATCAGAGCAACTCCATGTCATTATAATATTGTATTGTCACGCTATATACATATGTTTGCAAAATTTCAGCAAAGTCGGTTGAAGATATCTGCTTCAAAATTGAGTTGCAAGATTCCACCCGAACATACAAGCATACATACATTGCAAGTTAATAAAAAGCTTGTAATAATGCATTGTGGCAGAGACTAATAAACATTTACAGCCTTTACAGTTCACTGCTAGACTTCTCCACCTCTCCTTAGAGAGAAGGTTATACAGTATCTCCCATACAACAAACGTTATTTGGCAACGATAATGGCAACAGGTAGACGCTTGAAATGTATGGATAATGGTACTGCGCGAGTCCAACTCGCACTTGGCTGATTTTTTTTTTTAACAAGTGCTGCCATCTTCAGGTTCAGGTCGAAAACATTTCAATGTACATGTACTAACCTGTGTATGCCTGCAGTCCCCTGGACCAACAGTATGTCTCCTGGTGGCGTGGGTCTCCTGCGAGCTGGTCTGGATGGTTTGAGGAGGCGGTTCTTCAATCGAAGGTACAGATATAGACCCGAACTGTAACAACAAAATATTAACTTATTTATTTGATTCTTGACTTCGGGTTCGATTCCCGGATCGGACCAAATGTTTGTATGATTTGCAAATATTTGATTCGGTGAAAAGTAATGAATATGAAATTACAAACAGACATTTCCATTTTCTTTTATGTATATATATAATACATACCTTCTCGAGGTTTTCAGGCTGATCTGTTAGATAGTCGACCGGCTCGCAAGGAACGATCACCAGGCAGTCCTGTGATGTGGAATCTTCTGCGTCCATTTGTTCTTCTTCTACGTTCTAGAAGGATTGAGAAGATGACAAAATATATACTTTGGTTCAATAATTATATTTATTTGACTCGATTAAGTTTTTGTAACATAATAATCGATTCCATGAATCAAATGTACATTAATCTACATTAATCGATTTTAACCTCTTAGGTAATATTTTATATTGAATCGATTTTGCTATTACAATATCGATCTATATAAATAAGCCTTGCATCTTACATCGGATACGATAATTTCGTGAAACGGTCAAAGACGAGGCTTGATAGATGTGTCACTATTTTTAACCGACTTCAAAAAGGAGGAGGTTCTCAATTCAACCATTTTTTTTTATATGTGTGTTGGCAGATAACTTCGTCGTTTAAGAACTGATTTAGATGATTCTTTTTTAATGGAAAGGAGATATGGTGGTACCATGATAAGGACACTAAGATCTGATGATCGTTTATGAAGTTGGTTTTTTATTTTTGTTGTAAATGGCAATGTAAAATTAAGTTTTATTTTATCTGTGGACCGCTAGTGCATCTCTCTCGGTTCGGCCATCTTCCCTTATGAGTCTATGAGTACTTGTGTTCTGCGCGCTCAGTGTGTGTGTGTGTGTGTGTGATTCTTCCCAATAAAGTTTGCCCTAACAAGGTGTTCCCGTGTTTCCTTAACCTGCCCTGGTAACAATTTTGTCAAAATGTTACTTGTCTTCCAGCGAATGGACTGTAAAACTACAAAAAATCTGGTGTTTTAGAGGTAAAATCTCTAGAATATTGTTTTTTTAACACTACAGTGCAGATCCAGTTATAATATCTTACCTTACAGTTTGTGAGATCAAGTGGCTGACCCGTTGTGGAGTCCAGGGAGTCTGAAAACGAATGGGATACGTTATAAAATATTTAATGTTTTCACATACACTTCTAGCATAGGACCAGCTGTTAAGGAGAACCCTGGGGGAAGCCTGTGTCCAGCGATGGACGTCTTTTGGCCTGAATGATGATAATACTTCTACAGGTTTTGGCGGTTAGAACCTTCTGGAACTCACGACTAGCGCACGTGTTTCTCTCCTACTATGATCTCGGGTCCTTTAGGCAGGGCGTGACAAAGCATCTCACTAGGCCACCATTGTGTGGGTCACCATGCTGCAATGCAACAATGCAAGGACGGAACAAGGTTACCGTAGCCCAAAACCTATTTTTCTCTTTTTTTTATTGAATAGGTGGGCAAACGAGCAGACGTATCGACCATGGACACCTGCAACACCAGAGTCGTCACAAGTGCGTTGCCGGCCTTTGGGGAATGAGGGGGGGGGGGATGGAGGCAGGGTATAGGGGAGATAGGCGAAGGAGTTGGGCCTCAGGTATCCGTACTCACTCGGTGAAACATAGCGCAAGCACTATTTCACACCGGTTTTCTGTGAGGCCGTGGCATCACTCCGGCTCTCGCACGGTAAAAATTTCTATATTCTACTTTCATAAGGGGGGGGGGGGGGGATTTAATATAATATAATAAATTTTGAGCTGCAGGTCTCTATAGGCGATAGAAGCCTGTTCAATACTATCTCACACCATGTATGTGTCATACCTCTATGTTGGAGACTGTTCCTGGCGCTGGATCTCTGCTGTAGCTTCTCCATCAGCAGGTGGTATATCGCAGATATGTGGTCGAAACGGTCCTCTTGTATGGCCTGCAAACAAATATAAACACTAGTGTTACTTGATAAAATTCTACCATATTTAGTAGATTTTTTTTATATCAAAATAACTTTTAAAATCGACTACTTTATTTATTGATTAATAAAAAAGAATAGAATGGTAATAATAAATAAACTAAACAATCATTTGTGTGAAACAAACAGAACGCAATAGTGTAAAAATTAATAACTCCATGGCTTTTTTTTCAGGCCTCAGGATTTTCTATATGAAATGATCTATCATTACTGGTGGTCTACCACCAGTTTTTGATTGCCCTGACCTGAGTTCTCGCGTTCGATTCCCGGGTCGGACTAATTGTTTGTGTGATCTGCAAATATTTGTTTCGGAGTTTGGGTGTTCTCTATGTAAGACAAAAAAAAATGTATATAAGCATTCTATCAGTCCATCTATCTGTCATAGTACAATCTCTGGTTAGTTAGAGGCTAGATGGCGTTGTGTGTCGGTACCTGCTCGATGTGCTGATGCGTGAGGCCGGGCAGGGTGAGCATGTGCGCGATGACGGTGTCCCGCGCTCCCTCCGCGTCCAGCTCTCGTGCGCTGTGGCATGCGCAAGCGCCTGTCGACAGCTCTACGGGGACATACATGCTAAATATACCATGGGCCATAGATACTGATAGTTTGTGGCAAACAATTTGTTAGCAAATAGTTTGCTGCAAAGTATTAGTGGCAGATAGTTTATATAGAATAGGGGGCAAACGAGCAGACGTATCACCTGATGGTAAGTGATTACCGCCGCCCATGGACACCTGCAAGACCAGAGGCGTCACAAGTGCATTGCCGGCCTTTTAAGAAGGAGTACGCTCTTTTCTTGAAGGTTTGAAGGTCATACCGCAGGCGACAGTTTTTTTTTTAAAGACAACTCCCGCATTAGGAATAAACATCCTGTGTCGCGGGGGACTTTACAGACATACATGAAACGGACACAATTAACACCCAAACTCAGAACAACAATTTGTGGATCACACAAAGTGTTGTCCCGTGTAGGATTTGAACCCACAACACTTGACGAATTGGCAAGCGGCGTGGCGACCGCCTAAACCACTAGGCCAACCGTGCAGTCAGTTCATTCCACAGTTTTGTTGTGGCAAATATTTTGAATTATTGTGATATATAGTTTTTGACAGTATGTTTACGGCAACTAAGTCACAGTACTTTTTGCTAACAACGACATTTTAATACATACTGTGGCGACTTCCACATACAGCGCAACAGAAATATACTACAGTGCGATCTACCGAAGTTACACTGAACTACCACGGAGTAACGAAGGAAACTAAGAAACTACCAATCCTGAATCGCGCAGTGAAAGTTCGCGCGCCAATTAAGATACATACAACATCCCAACATCAACCGTTGGGCAGTTGGCCCGCCAGGCATGATCACTTCGCCTGGTCGGAGGATCCTCCCTTTGTGTTGGTGGGACATGACACCTGTCCCCCACAGTGGTGACCCCGACGTGATTGGAAGCAGCCTTCGATGCAGCATCAGCACGCCACCATCATGTTCACTCCCACGGCAAGTCTCACAGCCAGCCAGCAACCTCGGCCTCACAGGGATACACCACATGCAGGAAGCGACCGCTCCAGCCTGGTTACCCCTACGGCCTCATCAGCGTCTAGGCACAGCACACTGCAGCTACGGTCCATGTAAGCAGAGCATATCTCTCCCGTCTACGCAGCAGCCAGCCACTACGCAGCAACCGCCCCGACTCACTGGGGACCTCACCGCAGCACCGCGCACCGCACTCAATCCCGACTGGGATCAGCGGACTTCAGCCCCGACTCACTGGGACTAGCGGCATTCCGTTCCGACTCACTGGAACTTGCGGCACTCAGTTCCGACTCACTGGAACTACTCACTCCTGGCACTGGCAAGCTCCGCAATAGAGCGCAGACAGCTGACTCATCATGTATCGACCTCCGGTCTTGGAGGGGAGTGATGTGGCGACTTCCACATACAGCGCAACAGAAATATACTACAGTGCGATCTACCGAAGTTACACTGAACTACCACGGAGTAACGAAGGAAACTAAGAAACTACCAATCCTGAATCGCGCAGTGAAAGTTCGCGCGCCAATTAAGATACATACAACATCCCAACATCAACCGTTGGGCAGTTGGCCCGCCAGGCATGATCACCTCGCCTGGTCGGAGGATCCTCCCTTTGTGTTGGAGGGATATCACACCCGTACCTCCACACATACTTCATAGGAAATTCAGAAAAACATATATGCTTCTTAAGTTTTATACTAGCAATGCACCCAACGTATAAAATATATAGAAATATTAAACACTTGTGACCAAAGAGTACGGATTCGAACCTACTAGTATATTACCGTATGTTACTACAAATACTGCCTACTTTCATAAGCCTATCGCAGACCACTGCTGGACATATACCTCTCAAATACAGGCCACTTCGTTCGATCCTTGGCTTCTTGCATCTAGCTTCTGTCAGCTATCTTGCGGAAATCACTACTCCACCTACTTTTATGGCCATCGAATACTTTTTAAAGTTCTATTAGAAGGAGAATCAAGATAATGTGTGCACATACCACAAGGCCCGGGTCCAGGGCCAGGCTGATGTGCTCCAAGCCAACGATGTCGCGCCACTCCTCGCAGGGACAGTCGCTTCTCTGGTTCCACAACCAACATGTGGCGGATCAGGTGTTCGCACTCTGTCAAGTATAACAATCTCATCATTATTTTAACTTTTGTTTGTGATTTTACTTGCCTTTATGAGAATTTTATAACGTGTTACTTAATGTTTTTTAATGAGTTTGAATGAATTTACTTATTCGAGATATATTTAACAATTTCTTTTTTATCGACAAATTTTGAGATAAATAAATCATCATTATCATCTTAGCTAAAAGACATCCATTGCTGGACAATGACCTCCCCAAGTATCTCTACCATAACCGTTCTGTGCAACCCGCATCCAACGGCTTCCTGCGACCTTCGCCAGGTCGTCAGACCACCTACCAACGTCGTGCGTCTTCCGGTAAGATAAATTAAAATGCATTCAGTAAGTCGTTGGTAAGTTAAACATACCTTGTGACATAAAATACGGTATTCTGAACTTCCCACTGAGAACAACACTCCTCAGCTCGTGGAGGGTACTGCCATCAAACGGCAGCGCACCACACACCAGTACATATAGTACCACTCCCAACGACTGCGAATAAAATATATAGTTCAGAAAAATCTACCTCGATCCTAGTTTCGTTACGTTCTAGTTACGATTCCTTTATAGTGCCGTGGGTTGAACGTGCAGACTGGTGACCTGATGGTAGGTAGACACCAGCACTTCAAGAAACTCAATAGCTCTACTCTTCAAATATTTGAGATTGGTCTTGGTAACTTAACTTACTCTCGGTGAAGAGCAACGAAAGGATTGATTTACACTACCTAGTTTTTGCGGTGAGGCGGTGGTATCGGTCCGGTCGAGTCGGGCCACGAATAACATGTTTATTTCCACCACATAGAACATATTGTACAATAATCAATGAAATTAGTACGCTAGGTCAAAATAATGGCTCTATCACGGCAAGAAATACGATAATACCATGGTTAATATAATGACATGGTTTCGATTCTCGCCCAAGACAAATAACATGCGATGTGCCTGACTATGGACTATGGTTTATGCGTTTAAAAACTTATAAGTTTATCAGCCATATAATGGCATCACAGGATCTGCCTAATTCAAGATCAGAGAGCCGTGTGTGAGATGTGTCACGTCATAAACATTTTTTTTTAGATAAATACTTTAATTACATGTAATCTTAGCCTCGTACCATAACAGATAGAAGTTTTAGTTAGATAATAATGAACATAACACGATATTGTTGAGATAAGCCGTTAAGGTGATTATTAATTAAATAATCGCTCAATAGAATTTTAATTTTCACATTTTTATTACTGACATGTTATTAAGGTCGGACAGTTTGCCATCTAAAGGGGGCACATTACTCAGGTACAATAGCATGGTAAAGAGAATGAATACTTGACACAAACCATACACTAACCTGTCTGGCCAGCGTTGTAAAGAATGTCAAAAAGTCCTTTCTATGGAGGGGCCTATGTGCAGGAGTCAGGAGTAGCCTATTAAAGGACTATTCAACAACATCATTAATAGTATTTGAAGGTACATATAAACTGAATTAGAAGTTAGAATAAATAATGACAGGTTGGCAAATAGTAATAGACGTTAATATGAGGTGCCACTGGTTGTTTAAGTGACCATTTTAACTAATCTTATTTCAGCTGTAAAGCGTCCACTGACAAACATATGCCCTTTATATATCGATAAACATCATATTATTAGAATAAACAAAAGAACAAAATAGCGATCGATATGCGGCAAATGGTTTGCAATAAAAAGTCAGCCTACTACAGTTTGCTACGTACTCTTAGCTAGCTAAAATTTCCTTACCCAAATGTCTGCCTTCGGTCCATCGTACTGCCGCCCTTCGAATAGTTCTGGGGCTGCGTATGGCGGGCTCCCACACCAGGTAGCTAGTGGTGAGCCTGTTGTATACTCATTACTGAAGCCAAAGTCTGCTAGCTGAAACACGAAACACCCTGGTTAACCTAAAACCTGCAAGGGCTATATCATTTATTAGGAATATTTCTTTCCTACCTTAGGTAGCTTGCTTTAGGTAGCCTTTAAAGACTGCAGCCTAACGGTTATTACACTAATCGCCACGAGATTTTCATAGTGCGATACAAGATCAGTATTTACTAGTAGTTCGACTGGTTATCACTAGATGGCGCTAAATTAAGTTTTACTAGTGGTTGCCCAGTGGTCGAAATTCGACAAAAAAATTTACTTTTTTTAATTTTCTGCACTGCTCCTCCATATAAACTTTAACTGTGCCAAATTCCATACTCCTCCGTTCGTATAATTTTCGTGAAAATGTGTACAAAGTTTTTGCTTCACGTATAGGATATCTATCTCTACACTTACTTTAATATTCATATTCTTGTCCAGCAGTAGGTTTTCAGCCTTCAAATCCCGGTGGACAACTCCATTAGAGTGGCAGTATCCCACCGCCGCCACCATTTGTGCGAACGCTCGCGCCGCTTCCGCTTCCGTCATTCGACCGCGTGTTACGAGATGATCTAGAAACAAGTGTGTTTGTATTAGTCTAGTCACCTTGTGGTTAGTGAACCTGATTGCTAAGCTGGAGGTCGTTAGTTCAATTCCCAGCCAGGACCTATCATCATGTGATGAGCATTTTTTTTTTCTGTGGGTTGGGTAGTTTCAAAGACCTAAACAAACAGACAGCGGAAGCGACTTCATGTTATACTATGTAAAGATCAAATCATTTTGGCATAAAAAAAAATATTTACAACTCACCAAATATTTCTCCATTGGGCGCATATTCTGTTACTAGATATATTGTGTGACTGCTTTCCATAACCTGAAAATAAATTATTTATAAATTACAAACTGGTCCTTCGAGCCTTTACTTTCTTTGATGGTGAAACTACACCTAATAAAAGAATAAATAAATAAATATTTCGGACATCTAACACAGAACGCCATCTCGTCCCAAGCTAAGCAGAGCTTGTGTTATGGGTACTAGACAACTGATACAAATACATATATACTTTTTTTTTGTAAATACATACATATTATACATAGAAAACACCCAAACTCCGAAACAAATATTTATAGTTCATACAAACATTTGGTCCGACCCGGGAATCGAACCCCAGAGCTCATGATCAGCAGTCGCACACGCTAACCGCGAGACCAACGAGGCAGTCAAAAGAAGGCTCCATGACGCAAAATTATCAAGATTATCGGTGGTTGAAAAACAAAAATATTAAGACAAACAGCTGTGGTATACGACCAATAGTGTGGGTTCGATTTCGACAAATAATTGTAATATTAGCACCACGATTATTTGTTGTGTCAGTGCGTAATTTATCCACAACATGTGTGTAATTATTAGCCGTCTGGTCACCATAGTACAGTCTCTGCCTAATTTAGGATCAGACGACCTGACGGTAGATGTGTCTAATTTTTATTATTATATTTTTCCTGAAGACCTAGTGTGAGTTTTTTTCACATCAACTCATTCTCGATGGCGTACATGTTCGGCGGAACATTTAGTGAAGATAAGAATAAACTCACACTAGGCCCTCTGATAAACTGATTCATTTAGTAGTTTCTCGAACTTAAGTCTTGCGATAGACTATGCATTATTATTATTATCGAGTAGCCAACACCGTGTCACACCGTTTTTATGGACAACAAATACTAATGCGGGCTGGCGCCGAGAAAATCTACTACATAACTTTTTATTTAAAAATTGCAATTTTGAGAACTGTGAAATGCGACACAACAAATTGCAAAGTTAAGCAACCCTAGTTAGGTCAGTATATGGATGGGTGACCATTTCTTATCACATAGGACCCCTTTTTACCTCGGAGATCACGTTAAGCCATCTCGGTTGCCATCAAAAACATCTGTGGAAGTCATTACGGGTGCTTGAAGACGCTAAAAAGTCCAACACCAATATTTCTATATGGAACTTGTTCTTATAAAATTTCTATTTAAATTCTATTTAATTCTAAATTTAGTCGTATTGTAGAAGACTTAAAGCCGATTCTGAAATAGTTTGGGTTCATGTTCGAAAGACTTACAAAACACATACATACCTGATACAATCTAACTATGTGGGGATGTCGGAGTTTCTTCATTATAGTTATTTCTCTGAACGTTTTCTTTAAATTGTCTTCATCCAAACGTGATTTGTCTATGATTTTTATTGCAACCTGTAAACAAAATATTTTTTTCAGAACATTTCTTTAAATATAATTTGAACGTGCAGACGGATCTGCCTCGTTAAAAAATTGTTGTTAGGTTTTTCTTACAAGAAATTCTTAATAACATCCCTGTTTGCTTCAATAGCTGGTTCAGAGGTGGAAATAATGACACTTATGGAATTATGACTGTTGTATTAAAAGTTAAAATAAATACAGTAAGTGATGTGTATCGCGCACACGACCCGTGACGACAAGTGAAGTTGTAGATTGTCCGCGACCGGTGAATGTGACAGGTGCGCCCCAGCGCCCCCGCATTCATAGCGAAGCGAAGCCGCAACATCCCGAAGTATTTAAGTTCGGCGGTGTTCTCGCCGGTGCCTCGGAGAGCACGTTAAGCCGTGGGTCCTGGTTGTCATAAATATTTATGGCAATTGTTATTGCGTCAGTGCCCTCAAATTTACTAAAAAAAGCGGCCAAGTGCGAGTCGGACTCGCCCATGAAGGGACAACGCGCGACCCCATACTGCGCAACAGACAGTCTCCAAGCTGCAAGAGCTGGGGTTGGAAGCTCTCCCTCATCCGCCATACTCACCAGACCTTGCACCTACCGACTATTACTTTTTCCAAAATTTAGACAACTTTTTAGTGGGTAAAAAATTCAATTTCCGAGAGGCAGTACAAAATGCCTTTGAAGAGTTTGTTGCCTCCCGTCCAGCTGATTTTTACAAGAAGGGCATCAATAAACTGCCAATGCGTTGGCAAAGATGCGTCGATTGCATGGGTGATTACTTCGAATAACAGAAATAAAAAAGTTTGAAAAATTAAGTGCTTTCACTTATTGCATACAAAACGGCAATTTCATAGGTAAAGACCTATTATAAAAGTTCTTGTAGTTCGTTTTAACTTTGATCGATGTTTTAATAATAGTGTATTTTTTGTGGTTTACGATTTATGACGTATTAAAAAAAACTACTTACTAGATCTCGTTCAAACCACTTTTCGGTGGAAGTTTGCATGGTAATGTACATCATATTTTTTTTTTAGTTTTATTATTCCCTTATTTTAGAAGTTACAGGGGGGGGGGGACACGCATTTTACCACTTTGGAAGTGTCTCTCGCGCAAACTATTCAGTTTAGAAAAAAAAAAAATTAGAAACCTCAATATCATTTTCGAAGACCTATCCATAGATACCCCGTGGATAACCCACACGTATGGGATTGATGAAAAAAAAATTTTTGAGTTTCAGTTCTAAGTATGGGGACCCCAAAATTAATTTTTTATTTTTGTGTGAAAATCTTTAAATTATGCGGTTCACAGAATACATCTACTTACCAAGTTTCAACAGTATAGTCCATATAGTTTCGGAAAAAAAGTGGCTGTGACATACGGACGGACGGACAGACAGACAGACGGACGGAGAGACAGACAGACATGACGAATCTATAAGGGTTCCGTTTTTTGCCTTTGGCACGGAACCCTAACTAGTTAAATCTTCGAATTCAGTTCGCCCTCAGGGTTGCGGAGGTCCAATGCCAGTAGCTCCTTGGAAAAACTGATATTCTGGTAAAACCGGTTGAACTAGTAGCCGACCCTAAATAATCTTGGGAATAATAACGGCGAGGAAGATGATACCTGCAGACGGGTCACGGTAAAATGAATACTGAAACCCGTGGTCACAAACTTAAACCACTGCGTCATCAGTACAGACTTTGTGATTCGGTGTTACGAGTTGGGTCTGGGTGTAGGTTTTTTTTTATGTTTGGCCCTGCCAAAATGACTCTACTCTGCCTGATGGAAAAGCATAAGCAGAATCCAAGAGTGGTGGTCACCATACTGCGAATGGAGACAATGCAACAATGCAGCATGGTGACCCACACCGTGGTGGGCTAGTGATGCTTCTGCATCTACTACTTCTTCTTGTTTGTTTCTTCTGTTTCATATATTTCTAAAGTAAATAAAGTCCCGCATATATTCCTATGCAATCCCAAGGTGTCAAGTTGAAAAATCTTAAAGTCTTAGATGTTATATTGTATGGTCCTGCAGTGACCCTATTTTTTTTAAATATAAGTCTGCTCAAACAATAGAGATAATACCCTTGACTGAAGCCAAGTCTAGTGCAACAGTCAGATCAAAGATAACAAGTATGGCTTGTACACAAACGAGTTGATAGTCCCCTTCGAGACAGGTAGTCTAGTCAACAAGTGCTTTTTTGGTCAACTTTTTTCAGCAGTCTCCGAAAATTATGATTGAGGTGTCATTCCATTTAGAATGGCATCTAGATGATTTTTGAATAATCTAAGGAAAAAAAACCCCCGACATAATAGCCTGAGTTCCCTTTAAAAAGTAAATAACTTTTAAACGACTAAATCGATTTTCATGAAACATGTCTAAGAACACTCGCACGTAACTCACCTTTCATACAAAAAAAAACTAAATTGAAATCGCTTCATCCGTTCGCGAGCTACGGTGCCACAGACAGACAGACACGTGAAACTTATAACACCCCTCTTTTTGCATCGGGGGTTACAAAAATGAAGTTGCGCTTGCAAAAATTGTAAAAGTTATTAACAATTAACTAAAAACACAAAATGGGGTTTAGTTTTTTGCAAATTTCTCAAAAACTAAATACTTGAGATTTTTCAAATTTGAAAAAATATTCGAAAATAGGAGGAAATTAGACTAGACTAAGAATGGCAAAAACTCAGCAGTTTTCTCTCGCATCGAAGTGACCCCAATGTGCCGTAGTAAGTAAACTCCTATATTATTTGTAGACAATGTCATTTTCTTTCTGGACGTGAAAGGACAATCTCAATCAGATGCTCCTGACCTTCACTCTAAAGTATCTGATGTGTGAGGTATTATCACGTGTTAAATAACAAAGCCAAAGAAATCGGATGAATGTAATCTTATCAATAACAATGATTGTAATGTGAATGTATTAGTTATATCTACGTTTGTAAGACGTAGTATGTTAGCAATGGCGCGTAGAAGACAATGTACCGTATTCTTTTGAAAACATTTAGGAGAGGATTGGCTGGTTGGTATAGTAACCACTAGGCATAACAGTCAAGGTTGCTAACCAGTAAAAACAGGCACAACCTTGACTGGACAGGTCGTGGGTTCCATCCCATCAAAGACAAATATTTTAATGATGAGCACGTTCATTCGATTTGCGGCTGGATTTCAATTATCAAAGATTGACTGCCTCAGTGGCGTAGTGGTAGCGTATGCGGCTGTTGTGCTTGAGGTCTCGGGTTCCATTTCCGGGTCGGACCATATGATTGTATGATCTGCAAAGATTTGTTTTGGAGTTTGGGTGTTTTCTATGTACTTATTTACAAAAAAACTATAATTGTATTTATATCAGTTGTCAAGTACCCATAACACAAGCTCTGCTTAGCTTGGGACTAGATGGCGTTAGATGTCCGAAACATTTATTTATTAACTAGCTGACCCACGCACCCTCGTTTACGTATCCTATTGCCCGTAGCGTAATACTTTACAATTTTCGTCAGTTTTTCTTTCTGTTTGTTACGGCTAATCTCTGGAACGGCTGGACCGATTTTGACGGGACTTTCAGTGGTAGGTAGCTCATGATATAAGGAGTAACTTAGGCTACTCTTTTTTTATGTATGGCCCGCCAAAATGACTCTACTCTGCCTGATGGAAAGCATAAGCAGAATCCAAGAGCGGTGGTCACCATACTCACTGCGAATGCAGACAATGCAGTATGGCGACCCACGCCATGGCGGCCTAGTGATGCTGCTGTATCTTTTAGTCTAGTCAACAAGTATGGAACTTGTTGACTAGACTAAAAGATACAGCAGCAGACTTGTTGTGTTATTTTCAACTTTAAACCTACAACCATAAAGTTCTAAATAATACAAAACCGCTGCTTACAGTGAAGTGACGTTACGAAGCCTTAAGTAGCCTCCCCACTACTCGCGAAGTTACCGACGCAGTACTTGGAAAAGTTGACCGCAGTCCACGTCGCTACACACTCGTTCAAATTCGTCAAGAACACGTTCGCGTTACTTCGAATGCTTTGACTCGGGCGCAAAAACCGACAACAAATGGAAGTTGCCCGAGGCGAGCCGAGGTTGTACGAAGTAGAAGTGCCTCTCCACACTACCATTATTCGCCTAACCTCGTTCATCTTCGCGAGAAGTGTGGAGGCTACTTTAAGCACGCCCGTACGTAACATCCCGCTTAGACCAATAGGAGACGAGCATTATTGAAGAGAGACACGGATGAAGACGCGTGGATCAGCTAGTATAAACAGTTATCAGCAGTAAGGTTTATTAAATGACAACGCCCGCATTAGGATTCAGGAATATACGTAATATCTTGTGTCACGGGGGACTTTACAAAGATACATTAATCCAGAACAACAATTAGTGGATCACACAAAGGGTTGTCCCAAGTTGAATTTGAACCCACAACACTCAGTGGAGTGGGAAGCAGCCTGGCAACCGCTTTAACCAATACGCCATCAGTACAGGCAATCATACCATAGTTTAAACTCTACATAGTTCGGGATAACACAGTCGTATATGAGATGTCAAATTATTATCATAAGTCCACATTAACATTGATCTAACCTCAATATTGCTCATAACCTTCGTTTTCAAGGATGCCTGTTAAACCAGGTCACGGATAAGTACTAAGGTAATGGCAGATACCTCAAGGATATAGTCAAGGCCCTCATACTGCGGAGATATTTTATTGGTTAGTGGTTTTGCTCGTTCAGGTTTATTTAGCAACTAGCTGAGCGGGTAACGTCACGGGGCGACGCTAGTACGAGTAGTAGCGAGCTAGTAAGTACCAATAGGGAATATGCACACAATTTTTATTTGTCTGAAATATTTTTTTCTACTTTCTTTATTGTCTTTACAATATACTTAAAATGTTTTTTTTTATTTAGTGATTTAGAACCAGAAAATATTAAATAAAAAGTGAAAATTAAGGGAGGTAACGAAATGTGACGTCGATGGTCACTTCATCGAACTTATCGGCGTCGAAATTCCTGCTGTATTAGTAGTGTTTGTGAGATAAAATAACTTCTTCCGTGATTTTTATAGCAATTAAAACTGTAAATAAGTATAAAGTAACTGAAACACCGATTAATTAACAAACACGAAATGACAATGACGTCATTGGCCGTGTCCAAAAGCGCGCAATAAATAGCGGCGTTTGAAAAGCTCAAGTTTAGTCAGTGTTTTAAATTTTACTTTAAAAATTTGTTTGACTATTTTCAAGCCTATTTATATTTTTTTATATGTAATTGAGACGTAAATGATCAGATTAAGAAAAAAAAAAACACATGCCTACCCTATTATTAAAAAAAAGTTTTTTTTTTAATAATTTCACTTATTTTCTTACATTTTGACACCACTCACATAAAATACGACAAGCTCTAGGGCGTGCCAAAAAATATACATACAAGACTTACATACATACACTCAAAAAACATAACCCTCCTTCTTACGCAATCGGGTAAAAACAATAGCCTAAGTTACACAAACAGATGTACATACGGACAAAATTGATTTTTCGATGTAAGTAGCGCACGTACTTTCATATGTATTTAGTGATGAGTTGTTATTTTGAAATTACAAACAGACACTTCAATTTTATTTATTTATTTGAGTGGAGACCGCGTCTCTGCAAACGCAGTGCAGGACGTCCACAGGCCAGGTGGAGTGATGATCTGCGCAAGACGGCTGGCAGAAGCTGGATGCGAGAAGCCGAGGATCGAACCAAGTGGCATGCAATTGGAGAGGCCTATGTCCAGCAGTGGACTGTGATAGGCTGATGATGTTGATAACCCTGCCAAACTGACTCTACTTGATAAAAAGCATGAGCAGAATCCAAGAGTGGTGGTCAATCCATACTCAATGCAGCATGGTGACCTAAACTATAACAGCCTATTGAGATGCTTCTGCATCATTGGGCCTCCGGTGTCGCACTCACTAACAAAACACACGAATGCTGTCACTTTAGGTTGGAGTTTAATGAAAGAGCAGCACCGCCCCGGTCGAGCCTTGTACTAAAATCAGCGTGGCTCTACTAACTTGAAATCACTACATCATATACTATTGGAAATTTCCACTACGTAAGCGATCGTGGAAAGTACTTGCCGTAGGTGATAGGCAGAATGTTGGCGGAGAAAAAATTACCTACAGATAATCTTTTTTGCTAGGACAAGGTCAGTAGCAATAAGAGTCAATGGCTTTATTCGTCAGACGGCAAACCAAGGCTATAGAAAGAAGAGAGAATGAATTAATTGCTTATTAAGAACGAAGGTCTATAAAACTAATCTGCCGTCTGTATGGACAGGCCCACTCAAAACTATGTTCCTTTCTTCAAAAGGCCAATCCAGATCCTGTATTGTACTCGCATAGAATATTTAATGTTTTTATGTAATCAAAGACTTAAGAAAAAAGGACACCTCAGTGGTTTGTTTCGGCATTTCTTCCCAGAGTGAGTCTTAGGAAATGCCGGCCTCTTCTAGCTGTAAAGTCCGACGTGTAAGAATATCTGAAAATATTGACTTACAAATAAATATCATTTCATTTCATAATCGACTGCTTGGATGGCGTAGTGGAAGTACCGCTGATTGTTGTGGGTTCAAAGCTATATAGGTCAACACTTGGTGTGAACCGGAGGCCCAACGATGCAGAAGCATCACTAGACCGCCATTGTGTGGGTTACCATGCTGCATTGTCTGCATCCACTCTGTGACCACCACTCTTGGTTCTGCTTATTAAATACTTTCCATCAGGCAGAGTAGTCATTTTGGCATGGCTATACATTGCTTGCGTTGTCTTTTTAACTCTACTGCTCCACCTGCGTCTTAACGCGCTAATTAGCCCGTTAATTTAGGCGTTACGTAGATGTGGCCAACGTTTTAATGCGTTAAACTCAAATGGACTCATTAATGGCGTTAAACGTTAAGCGATAACTCGAGTGTCGGTTTTTTGGACACAGCAAAGGGTTTTAGCGCGTAGTTTAGCGCGCTAATTTATGTTGGCTACATTAACGCGGTCTCATTCTATCAGACGTGGGCGCATAGCAAGGACGAGTCTACTTAGTTTTAGGCGGGAACTGCTTTTACGAGGAAGACAATGGAGTGGTCGAATGAAAAAACTTAAGAGTTTTTAGAACTATTACAATCAGAGCCGAGAGTGCTTACCGAGTTCTTCGACGATACATTTGAATCATCCACCATCTTATTTTTTTTCGTTTTTTTCTGTCTTTTTAAATTGCATAAATGCATAAAATAATTTGTGACGCTCAATGGCGCAACTAGTTTAGCTGCTTCAATCTCCACTGTGTGTATTATGTGTTACCGCGTCAATTCATGAGGAATTAGGTCTTAACGGCATTGTAAACCTAATGTAGCCAACGCGTTAATTAACGCGTAGTTTGCCATTGCCATTAACGTTAACTGCTAACGCTGGTGGAGCAGTAGCATAACAATAAAAATAAATAATAACACAGATAGTCTAGTGGTTAGTGACTGACTGCTAAGCTAAGCCGGCCATACACGCTACGGTCTGCCGGAGAGGTCTACCTGCACAGGTGGCCGAAGCGTGTGTTGGAATAAAGGAGTCTGCCCATTACACCGTTCCATACCATGACCGTGCTAGAACCGTATCAGACACAAAAGCAACACGATACGCTCTACTATGCCCACTGAAACGGATCGATCGCGTTGTGTGGCCGTATACATCGCGTATGATGCCCGTATGCAACCCGTATGATGCCCGTATGCAACCCGCATGTTGCCCGTACGTACTTATGTATCCACCAAAACCGGTAGAAATCGATTTCATTCTCGCATGCGTATCAGTGTTGCGTGGACGTCTTAGAGTGCTATCAAGTTTGTAAATACTAAAATAGGTATGGATATCAGAAAATTTACTGTTAGACAACTAGCAATGATTGCCATAATATTGGATGACGAAGACGAAGAAAACAAAAAACACACTCGACGCTACTGGACTCCCGATTCTATAAAAGCGCGAAAAACAGAAGGAGAATATTGGACATTATTCAGGTTTACAACGCCCTTCGGTCATCATACGCGGTTACAACCCGTATACTCACCGGCTCGCCGCCTGCACGGAGCGTATCGGCACCGGCAAAATATTCTCGCCGACAATAGGGAATATGCATAAAATTTTTATTTGTCTCAAACATTTTTTTCTAGATTCTTTATTGTCTTTACAATATACATAAATGGTATTTTTTTTTTTTAGTGATTATTTAAACCCAGAAAATATTAAATAAAAAGTGAAAATTAAGGGAGAGAAATTCAAACCTGCAAAACGCGTCCTATTGGTCGAAACGAAATGTGACGTCGATTGTTACTTTATCGAAATTATCGGCGTCGAAATTCCTACTGTGTTAGTAGTGTTTGTGAGAAAAAATAACTTCTTCCATGATTTTTATAGCAATCAAAACTGTAAATAGGTAGAAAATAACTGAAACACTCAATAGTAAACAAACATGAAATGACAATGACGTCATATGTTATGTCAATAGCGCGCGAAAAATGGCGGCGTTTGAATAGCTCAAATTTAGTCGGTGTTTTAAATTTCACTTTGAAAATTAGTTTGACTATTTTGAAACCTATTTATATTTTTTTCTATGTTACGGAGACTTATATGCTCAGATTAAGAAATAAAAAAAAGACATGCATATTTGACTGCCTCGTTGGTCTCGCGGTTGGCGTGTGCGACTGGTGATCATGAGGTCTCGGGTTCGATTCCCAGGTCGGATCAAATGTTTGTATGATCTACAAATATTTGTTTCGGAGTTTGGGTGTTTTCTATGTATGATATGTATGTATTTACAAAAAAAAAAAAAGTATATATGTATTTGTATCAGTTGTCTAGTACCCATAACACAAGCTCTGCTTAGCTTGGGACTAGATGGCGTTGTGTGTTAGATGTCCGAAAAAAAAAAAAAAAAAAAAAAAATCCCTATTATTGACGCTCCGTGCATGGCACGTGACGGTGTTGGTCGGTTACGGAACGGTCTAGTGGGCATAGTCACATTCTTTTTAATACTAACAATATTTTTTTGCCTGGCACGTTCCTAGCACGGTCATGGTATGGAACGGTGTAGTGGGACTAGACTAGACTCCATAAAACTGCATATTCCTACACACGCTCCGGCCTACCTGTGCAGGTAGACCTCTCCAGTAGACCGTAGCGTTTACGACCGGCACTAGAGGTAGTGGGTTCGATTCTTACAAAGGAGGAAGATTTCGTGTGATGAGCAGAATCATTTGTGTCTATGGGTAATTTATCTATAAAATGTATGTATTTAGTAATATATAAGTATGTATATCAGCAGTCCGGTTACCAAAGTACACTGCCTCGGTGGCGCAGTGGAAGCGTATGCGACTGCTGTGCTTGAGGTCTCGGATTCGACTAGACTTGACTAGATGGCGTTGTTTATTAGATGTTCTTATATTTATTTATGTAAAAACAATGCACAGGGAACTGAACCCGCGACATCCATCGCAAGAACAGCCACAGAGATCATGAAACATAATCGTGATAGAAATGAAAATACTGCGCCTGTGACGTAAACAAACGTCCATCATTTGAACAGATGAACCAATAAGGCGATTGAAGTGTTGCCAATTAAAACATCAAAATATTTACTTTTTACCACTGGCAATATAATTATTGCTTTTAATAAATTTATAGCTGTATGGAAAATTAATGGAAGATATTAAAGTATTTATTATTTTTTGGGAAATCGTGTCAATTTATACTATACCTACTAACATTCACATCCTACTAATATTATAAACGCGAAAGTTTGTAAGTATGGATGGATGTTTGTTACTCTTTCACGCAAAAGCTACTGATTATTGAACGGATTTGGATGAAACTTTACAGTAATATAACTTATACATCAGATTAACACATAGACCACTATTTGCCGCGATAACCAACATACACGCGGGCGGAGCCGCGGGCAACAGCTAGTTTACAATTTAGGAGGATATTGGTGAGTATGGACATTGCTATAAAGTTTCATCTAAATTCGTTCAGTAGTTTTTACGTGAAACGGTAACAAACATCCATACTTTCAAAATAACTTTCGTAATTATAATATTTTAAAATAGAAATTAGGATACTCGCCCTGTCTGATTCATAAACTTAGAACCTGAGCCTGGCTGGGGTTACAATCATGACTTCACCCCTAAGGGGGAGTATCTAGGGTATGAAACGGTAATATGGAAGTTCATCACTTGCCTAGTTAGAAACACGAAATAACAAGAAAAGTCGAAGGCTTTAGCTATCTTTCCATATATAAATGTTCTGTGCGTGTGTATGTCACTAAATTCCTACTAAACGGCTGAACAGATTTTAATAAAAAAAATGTTTCTATTCCTGAGGATTTGAGAATGGTTTAGATTCACAATTCGGTAAAAAAAAAAGTCGTGAGGTGTCGCGGGACACCAGATAGGAACGAAGTTCCTTGTCATAAAATATGATAATACAACATGCAACTTACAGATGGCGCTATAATTTTTTTTTAAATCTTACGCTTTTTTTATTCAACGTTACGGACGTTTTTTGCCGGCTAGGGTATACAGATGGTGCTAAAATATATTTTTTAAATCTTACGCTTTTTTGATTTAAAGTTACGGACGTTTTTTACCGGCTAGGGTACCCCTCCGCAACGCCCCATAAGAGACTTCGTTCCAAAAATAATAATTGTATTGTTAATGGATTCGATCCGCGGCGTTACTACTACCACTAAGCCATTTGTTCAGTAAATTTTATCCCAGAAGCTTTGACATGCCTTGACATTCCTATTAGGGATTTGATTAAGACTACATATTTATTATTGTCAAATATTTTATGTACACATACATTACATACATACAATAAATAGTTAATTTACTGCTTATATTTTATTTATGGGATAGGGGCAAACGAGCAGACGGATCGCTTGATGGTAAGCGATTACCATCCGCCCGTGGACACCATCAGCACCAGAGGCATCACAAGTGCGTTGCCGGTCTTTAAAGAATGAGTACGCTATTTTCTTGAAGGTCGTATTTTTATATGCTAGCCTATATGCTTTATACATGTATCAACAGATAATCTTCGTAAATGTACAGATTTCTCATAAAAAAATAAGTTGAAATAATAAAATTAAAAATAGACGATTTACCTACTTATAAATATTTAATAATAATAATAATAATAATATGATTTATTTGTTCACCAAAACCGAAATACAATACAATAATGAAATTACATAGTAGCACTAACTTTGACAATTTCGGTTGTGGATCGCTGGTGCCTGAAGTAGGTCTTAACGACCTGTGTTACAGGACACCAGGTCCCCACTCGGACCACAACTAGTTGTTTCAAAATATTACTAACATAGTTACAATATTGTTGCACAAGAAAATTTGTGATGATTTTTAGAAAATAATAATAATAAAAAAGATTTAAGAAATTAAATAAATTGCGTGTGCTGTACGTGTGTGTGTGTGTGTGTGTGTGCGCGTGTGTGTGTGTGTGTGTGTATACATGTGCCTCATTGTATCACTGTATGACAATAAGAAGTTCTTCCGTCTCCCCGTATGACTTTCTCAAGAGCCATTCTGATATGATAGTTTTACATTGATGCATATTCAGACTATAAAGATTTAATTTAATAAATAAGATTTAATACCTATACATTGACACTCAGACGGCTCTATTATTATTATTAGTTCATAATCTATTCAAATAAATAAAATAGAAGTGTCTGTTTGTAATATTAAAATAACCGCATTTCATTAATTGCATAATGTATGTATGTATACACGGCACATGTACCAAAATAACATTTTTAACAATTTTTGTGTCTGTCTGTTTGTTCCGGGTAATCTCTGGAACGGCTGGACCGATTTTGACGGGACTTTCACTGGCAGATAGCTGATAAAGGAGTTACTTTTTTTAGACTAGCTTTGTCCCGTGGCGTTACCCGCGGTTGCTGTTCTACCGCAGGTAACACCGCGGGGTTCAGCTAGTAAGTAATATAGCTTGTTATACTTCTAACTAGCTACGCCCCGCGGTTTTTGTAACTTTTGAATATTGTTCACTGTTTTTATATTTTTTAACCGCTTTTTTTCTAAAATAAAAGAAGCCTAAGTTACTCCTTATCATCAACTATCTGATTGTGAAAGTTCAGTCAAAATCGGTAGAGACATTCCCGAGATTATCCGAAACAGACAAAACATTTAAAAATTGTTTTTTGAATTAACGTAGGTAGGTATATCTTCACTAGCTGACCCACGCAACCTCGTTAGCGTCTCCTATTGCCCGTAGCGTGTTAATTTTTCCCCGTTTTTGTAACATTCTTCATAGGTGCTCCGCTCCTATTGGTCTTAGCGTGATGATATATAGCCTTCCTCGATAAATGTACTATCCAACACTGAAATAATTTTTCAAATCGGACCAGCGGTTCCTGTGATTAGCGCGTTCAAACAAACTCTTCAGCTTTATAATTTTGTAGATAGTATAGATATGCATTTAGTGAACAGTTATTCATTTAAAATTACAAACAGGCACTTCAATTTTACGATTGAAATAAACACTATGGCCGAAAATTAATTTTCAATCTATTTTCAGAAATAAATCGCAAGGAGGCGTATCAGATTTTTAATATTTAATATTTATTATGTAAAATATATACAAAAATACTTCATTTTTAAAACCACATGTGCTATTAAGTTAAAAATTATGTAAATATGGCTATATAAAGCTTAAGAGGTCCAGTATATTATGTGTGGATCTATCACATTACAATACACTATACAATGCCAGTCCAAGTTATATAAGACGATTACATAAGACGACACATATAAAACTGTTACCTGATCCCTAGTCTATGCATAGTATAAAATGAAATCGCTTCCGCTGTCTGTTCGCTTAGATCTTTTAAACTACTCAACGGATTTCAATGCAGTTTTCAGCGATAGATAGAGCGGTTCAAGAGGAAGGTTTATATGTGTGATACATGCATATTATAGTAGAGGAAATCTAAGAATTTCTAAGACGCGCTAGTCCATACTTACATTATGAATAGAATAGAATAATCGTTTGCATGCTGCACCGATTTCAATGAAATGCGAAACTAACTTTTTTTTATAGAATAGAGGGTAAACGAGCAAACGTATCACCTGATGGTAAGCGATTACCGCCGTCCATGGACACCCGCAACACCAAAGGCGTCACAAGTGCGTTGCCGGCTTTTGGGGGATCGGGGGAGACGATGGGGATGGAGATGGGGGCAGGGGTTGGGGTATGGGCCTCCGGTATCATCACTCACTCGGTGAAACACAGTGCAAGCGCTATTTCACACCGGTCTTCTGTGAGGCCGTGGTATCACTCCGGTCCATTCATGCCGAAGCGTGGCTCTCCCACGAATGTCTGTCTGTCACGCTTTCACGGGTTAACCGCTGCACCAATTTCACCTAGTAGTTTATACAACGAAAATTCAAGGTATATTGGTAGATGAAACAAAGCATTAAAAACGGCCATTTCGCTGATTTCTAGCAGTTATAAATAAGGGGTCCAATATCTATACACACGTTTATAAATACACACATCAAAAGTGTCTAGGGATCAACATATGTGTCTAGGGATCAACATATATTTTTGCAATAACTTTTCTCCTGATTGATATTAATTAAAATTTTACTTTAAGGATTCATCAAATAAAGTGTTTTCGTTTGTCACAGTAACGATAAACCAAGTCACCTTTGCATTAATAAAGAAATTTGCCATTTTCCTAATAAAGGAATTTTTGACATTTGAACCACTAACATTAAAGTTCGAAAAAAAGACTGAAATAACAGTTTTCTTTAAAATTTTATTAGGTAACTTAAACAATTAATAATCCGTGTTTCTACCGCGAACACTAACAACACAAGAATCGGTTTGGCATACTCAAAATGAGTTCATCCAAATCACGCTGTGGAATGGCCGCCCATGTTCGTTGCAACAACAAAAAAAGGTCTTCTTGCGACTGGATACCCTCCATATTCGGCAGAGCTCTTCTCTGTAGCATATCCCATGCATGCTCAATCGGGTTCAAGTCTGGCGACTGAGCAGGCCAGGGCCAAAGCCACATCTCAATCTCAAGAAATCCGCATAAAAATGCTTGATCCCTAGACACTTTTGATGTGTGTATTTATGGACACTTAAAATATAGACGGAAAAGGATTTTTGGAAATATCATTCCTACGCCAGGAGTAAAATAAAGCGTGGTCAGGATGTCGTAATGACTCGGATCCCTGTTCGGTGCCGGTCCCTGTTGGTTTGATCCCAACACAGGAAAAAACCGGCCAAGTGTGAGTTGAATTCACGCACTGAGGATTCCCTATAAAGTTTCAGATAACAGTTTTCCAAAAGCATAAAAGTTTGTTCCTAACAAACTTAACTTTGCCTTTGGAAAACTTTTGTCCCCAATGTCCCCTACATCGAAATAAGGTAATTTTTATGCAAATTCAAGTTTACGATTTTATGATTTTTTTCTTTACTTGTGCTACATTAGCTACATGATGTTGCTTCATATCAAATTTTATGATTTTAGGAAACGAGAAGTGCCCTATAACTTTTGATATTCCTTTACGGAGAGTTTAAATATGCGGCAGATTCGGAGCATAAAAGGCCGTATCTTTTGATCGCGTCGACTTAGAACTTATTTTTTTTTCAGAAGTAAGGGACCACAGACCTAAGTATATACATATAAAGTACACACATCAAAAGTGTCTAGGGATCAACATATGTGTCTAGGGATCAACATATATTTTTGCAATAACTTTTCTCCTGATTGATATTAATTAAAATTTTCTTTAAGGATTCATCAAATAAAGTGTTTTCGTTTGTCACAGTAACGATAAACCAAGTCACCTTTGCATTAATAAAGAAATTTGCCATTTTCCTAATAAAGGGATTTTTGACATTTGAACCACTAACATTAAAGTTCGAAAAAAAGACTGAAATAACAGTTTAATTTAAAATTTTATTAGGTAACTTAAACAATTAATAATCCGTGTTTCTACCGCGAACACTAACAACACAAGAATCGGTTTGGCATACTCAAAATGAGTTCATCCAAATCACGCTGTGGAATGGCCGCCCATGTTCGTTGCAACAACAAAAAAAGGTCTTCTTGCGACTGGATACCCTCCATATTCGGCAGAGCTCTTCTCTGTAGCATATCCCATGCATGCTCAATCGGGTTCAAGTCTGGCGACTGAGCAGGCCAGGGCCAAAGCCACATCTCAATCTCAAGAAATCCGCATAAAAATGCTTGATCCCTAGACACTTTTGATGTGTGTATTTGATATTATTTTAACTTGATGCCTCCACGCGTTCCTGAGCAATAGGGTCTTAACAAACGGACAACGGAGTGATACTACCGTTTTTAGTACGGAGTACGGAACAAAAAAAAAGCGGCCAAGTGCGAGTCGGAGTCACCCATGAAGGGTTCCGCAGCAGTAAGTAACATAATATAATTTTTATTTTATATTTTTACATTTGTGTTGATTGAATGAAAGGTTAAATTGCAGTTTACGATTTATGACGTATTAAAAAAAACTACTTACTAGATTTCGTTCAAACCAATTTCCGTTGGAAGTTTGCATGGTAATATACGTAACAATTTTTTTCTTTGATTTATCATTCTCTTATTTTAAAAGTTACATCACATTTTATTGCTTTGGAAGTGTCTCTCGCGCAAACTATTCAGTTTAGAAAAAAAATATGTTAGAAACCTCAATATCATTTTCGAAGACCTATCTATAGAAACCCCACACGTATGGGTTTGATGAAAAAAAAAATTTTGAGTTTCAGTTCTAAGTATGGAGACCCCCAAAATGTATTGTTTTTTTTTCTATTTTTGTATGAAAATCTTAATGCGGTTCACAGAATACATCTACTTACCAAGTTTCAACATTATAGTTTCGGAAAAAAGTGGCTGTGACATACGGACGGACAGACAGACGGACCGACAGACAGACATGACGAATCTATAAGGGTTCCCTTTTTTGCCTTTGGCACGGAACCCTAAAAAAGGGGTAAAATAGGGCCAAATGGTTGTATAAAAGTTCGTCATTTGCAAGACAAGGCAAAGTCAATAAGTACTTTAATATTGCAATTAAATAAATTATTTATATTTACTTAATATTATTATTATCCTGTTTAACTAATTGCTATCAGTTGGTATTCCCTGGCCACATATTTCCTGAATACGGCCTGATATCTTCAGGTTTCGATATTTACAACGAACAAAAGAAACTTACAAACTTTTTTTTGTACTAAACTGAAGCGGAATTTAAATTTGCAGTTTTTGCAAAACTTTAATTGATACACGGCTCCTATTTGGTCGTAGCGTGATGATATTTGCATAGCCCTACTAAGTTTTCCCGAGGCTTTGCCCGCGTGTATGTCAGTTAAAAGCCTATGTCCTGCCTTGAGAATCAAAGTATCTCCAATTCATGAAAATGACTCTGCTCTGCCAAGATGACTCTACTCTGCTTGATGGCAAGCATAAGCAGAACCCAAGAGTGGTGGTCACCATACTCATTGCGAATGCAGACAATGCAACAATGCAGCATGGTGACCCACACCATGGCGGCCTAGTGATGCTTCTGCGTCATTGGGCGTCTGGTCTCACACTCTCCAACGAAACACGACAGCGCGAATGCTATCATTATACGTTGATATTCTGTGCGAGGGTGGTACTGCCCCGGTCGAGCCGGCTTTTCCGTGCTGAAATCACCGTGGCTCTACTAGCTTGATAGAATATAAATCAACTATTGACATTTGATTATTTTAGGACCTCCTCTAGAGAGGTTAGACTCTCTTTAAGGGGCGCGTCCCTAAAAACGCGCGAAAAGGCACTTGCAGTTTTGCAAAACACAAACAACTCAATTCATATTTGCCACTAAAAAAAATATCTCAGTAGTTTAATAAATCAGTCTACCAATCTACCGAGTGACATTTATGAAATAATTCTTTATTTTTGTGAAAAAAAGCCTTAACAAAGATCAAAATCATCGAAATCGACCTTTTTAATTAGCACACTCTGCCCTATTTCGTGCTCTATTTTAAATGTTTTTTTTTTTTATTTCGCGAGAAAAAACTATGGAGAAAAGATTTACCGGTTTAGTTTTTTATTAATTCTCACCAAAAAGCCATAATCTAAGGCTAAACATCATTCATTTTTAGCAACAAAAGTTCCATACATTTTAGTACGTAGATATCGTCTCCCGTAAATTGCAATAAATAAGTTTTATCGCGCTCAAAAAATTTAGTGCGCGCCGAATATTCAAGGTGACACCACGTCCGTTTGTAGTTCGCACTGAGCTCCATAATACGCAAATGACAAGTTTTAGGGTGGGTTGCCAGTGAGTGTCGAATTGTAACTGTTAATTTGTATTCTTGAATTTAATTTAATTATTTTAAAGAATAATTTCAAAGAAAAATATTAGTATTTTTTATTAACACAGAACTTATTTTTATGTTTTTTTTAACTTGCTATGTATGTATATATCTAACTATATTTGTTAAGACGGAATCTTGCAACTCAATTTTGCAGATATCTTCAACCGATTGTGTTGAATTTTTGTAGGCATATGTATATAGCGTGACAATGCTTTAATATGATGACATGGAGCTGATCTGATGTTGAAGCTGGAAGGTGGTAATAGGAACTTTGTAACGACGGAACCTATCGAGTTTAGAGTCGTTTGATTTGTCTTGACGAGTACTTTGAATGCACTTTGACAGACCGAGACACTTTGAGAAATTGTTTTTAAAAAGTAAAAAAAAACATTTTTTTTTATGATTTCTGTTAGAATTGAATAACTACTACTGAAATAATGAAAGACCTTAAAATTACAGTTTTATTTTTGACTGCATGGTTGGTCTAGTGGTTTAAGCGGTTGCCTCGCCGCTTCCTACTGTATCAGGTGTTGTGGGTTCAAATCCCACATGGGACAACACTGTGTGATCCACGAATTGTTGTTCTGAGTCTGGGTGTCCATTGTGTCCGTTTCATGTATGTTTGTAAAGTCCCCCGCGACACAGGATTTATTGGATATATACGGAAGTTGTCTTTTTTGAAAAAAAAACTAGCTGAGCCCCACGGTCTTACCCGCGATACTACACCAACCGCGGTTACTCCTTATATCATCAGCTACCTATCAGTAAAAATCCCGTCAAAATCGCTCCAGCCGTTCCAGAGATTAGCCGGCACAAACAAACAGACAGACAGAAAAAAATTGTAAAAAAGGGTCCCATCTACACTTTACGTTTTTTCCATTATTATTCATCCCTTAAGTTCGAATTTAATCAATTGGTGAATTGTAAAATAATAGATGCCCTATCCCTTATATTATCTGATATCTGTAATCTGTAAAATCTGTAAAAAAAAAGTACGTAAGTAAGATTTATGTAGTAAAATTTAATGTCAATATGAGCAATAAAAGCGTTCAAAATTTATAATTTTAAGAAACATTATGTTCCATTAATATAACATATATCATACAAATTTTATTTCATAACATAGCATTAAAATCCGTTGATTACTGTAAAAGATCTAAGCTGACAGATAGCGCGAGCGACTTAATTTTATACTGTGTAAAAATATATTATTTGTCCATGAAATGAATTAAAAATGAGTAGGTACACTTGAACCCCATTCTCGGCCGTTGACGAGTTACTTAAAGCCCGCAGGCTTTCCGATATGACTAAGATACATTGCGTGCTTTGTAGGACATTCTAAACATTCTTCAAAGGCGAACAGTTAATGAATATGTAACTAGAAGAAAAAACCGAAAGTAAATTTATTAGTTGCCAGGGTTAGTATGCAACAGTGGCCGATGCGTTTACATTGCATGTAAAATATGAATGTGTGTGTTCAATCACAAATTCCCACGCTCAAGGACTACAGTCTTAAGACGTATTTAAATGCGCTATCTTTATTTAATAATCACAAATTTTAACAAAAAAACAACCGACTTCAATCTGGACCAAATTTAAACGGGACCACACGGGAAGCACCAGCTTTGAAATAAAAAAAGAATCATCGAAACCGGTTAGCGTGATATTGAGTTATTCGTCAATTTGTCGCGCACATATACTTAATGCAAATTGAAGACTTATATGATTTTCTCATGGATGACATGTCAGAACTGGACCAAATTGAAATGGGACCACATGAGAAGCACTAGCTTTCAAATAAAAAAAGAATGATCAAAATCGGTTCACCCAGTCGAAAGTTATGAGGTAACAAACTTAAAAAAGACAGTCGAATTGAGAACCTGCTCCTTTTTTGGAGTCGGTTAAAAAGAAGTTGGATGTATGGCACGAATGTTGTCGTTTTAGGATGGTCTTCTGTGAGATGGTGGTACCGCCCCGGTCGAGCCTTCCCGAGAGTTGTGAAATCAACGTGGCTCTACTACCTTGGGACTGCAATAACCTGATGAAACATGCAAAGTTGGGTCAGCTACTGTGTCCATAACTTAATAACTTTAGTAGCATTTGATATTGGTATTCGAGTCACAGCCCTACAATTGAATTTAAAAACTCTTCGATCAATAATGTACTAGATTCCCGATAAGCGCTTCAAAAACGGCCCGAAAAATAAGACCACAAATAATTTTGTGGTCTTATTTCAAATTAGTATGCTCCAATCATAGCCAACATAAAGACGTCAAAATGCTGTAGTACGCGTTCAAAAACTGTTAATAACTACCGTAACACCAAGGTTTTGGAAGGAATATCTTTTTTTAGGTAAGTTTATATCATTAAGTGTTTTTCATAAAATAATAAACAGAATTATATAGTAAATATAATTAAATTAACTAATATTGTAATTATTTGGCCAATGCACCAACTATTGTATCAAACATCACCTATTCTTGAATAGGGAATGCATGGAGTAGTATTGTTATTTTATAATGTTATTTTTGTTTGTAGATTGTGACCTATTTTGCTGTGCAGAATGGGTATGTTTTGTCGCGAAAGAAAGAGAAGAAGAAATATACAAGCCTTATAAAAATTCTAGAATATGTTTAATTCATTTTGATAGATTCGACATAAATGGAAATACGCAAAGGCGTAGATTACTAAAAACAGCGGTTCCCAAATTGCAGGTAACTATCATTAAGTATTAAATAGTTCGTGTCAGATAATGTTTTGATAAAATAGTTCGTTGATTATTTATGACTTTTTTTTAGATTTACCAACCAATAAAAGTGCAATCAGCTATAACTTCAGAATTGACGAAAGATTTATCAAATCAGGTAAGTTTAAAAAAAAATCACAAATTAGCACTTCGCCCGCGATTTTGTTCGCGTGGGTTTAGTTAATACTCTACGAACTTCATCTCCCCGTGTAAATTACTTATTAATAGACTAAACAAACAACAACAAACAAATGCAAAAAAATTCTTACTTAGAGTATTTTTATACCCATCATAACTTTTAAACGAAAGGTCCGATATAAATAATTTAAAGTGTAATTTACTTGTAAATAACCAACCTTAATTATTAAACAGTTTAAATAGATAAGGATTACTATCATGATACTAAACTAAGGTTTTGATAGAATAATTTCACCAAAAAGTGGTAATTGTGACTCAACCATGATAGTGACATATATACCCTCGATAGATTCGTTGATTCGTCGATCGGAGCAGTTCGTCTCGATCCGTGCGAGCTTCGGGTGTTAGGACTTTCGTTACGGAATTTCTTGGTTCGGCCGCGCGCAAAGCCCGCGATAAAAGCTATGCAGTAGCTTAAAAACAAACAAACAAATCTTTACTCTTTATCATATTAGTGTAGATAAACTATTTCATTAAATATGTATTTTTTTTAATGTTTTTAACAAACTGCGATGTTTCTTTACAGGCCACATCTTCAGCAACTTTAAGTTTTAAAGATACTACGGTAATACGTGACGTGCCTCGGGCTGACGCCATTGGTTTTAAGTCTCCTGATTCATCATTATCAGATTTAATATCTGTTTGTGATACTCCAAGAAAAGGGTACTTAAAAAAGAAATTGACAACATGTCGCAAAATTTTAGATGCTAAATCTAAGAAAATACATAATTTACAAAAAGCAATTAAGCGTACTTTAAGTACTTTATTAAATTTTATTTTTTATTACCTATTTGTTGTTATACCGGCAATGTAAAATAGTATCTACTACTTTTTTTAATCGGTCAAAAATATTTGCCACCATACAAAACAAACCTAAAACAAATATATTCTGCAACTCTACACTTACTGTGTTCTGAGCATTGAAATGTAATACCGAGAACTACATCTAGTTCCACAATATAATAAGCACGGAATTGTAAACAAAATGGTTTTCACCTTATAACTTAGATTTTAAGTATCATATTACAATAAATAATTTTGTACTGATGACTTTTTATTTTCAAGCGACATTTTAAATTCATTCCATATCCTTTCTCTGACGAAAGGTCCTAAATAAATATATTTTGCAATGGTAATTAAACTTTATGTTTAAGCATTAAGGTTCATAATAAACTGAAGTCGTTAACATTATTAAACTTTTTTCTAAAAAATGAAGATGTTTTCGTTACTGCAAACGTGACCACTTGAGCGTCTTATTTTTGTTCCTGATCCTTAATCTAGTACTATTATTGATCGAAGTAAAAACTCGTTAAAAATGATCACCCTGTTGTTGCTGGCAATACAGAAGATACAGAGAAATATTTATTTATAATCTAAAGGAGCAACAAACTTCTTCTGACCTTTACGATAAAGAAAACTGTAAAATGGAAGTTGAGATAGAATGATAAAATAATTTGTTAAATGGTCAAACATTTGGTTTTACTTCAATACTAGCTGCGTCCCACGCCGCGGTGCCAAGCTAGGCTAATAATAGGTCTTTACCTATGAAATTGCCGTTTTGTATGCAATAAGTGAAAGTACTTATTTTTCAAACTTTTTTATTTCTGTTATTCGAAGTAATCACCCATGCAATCGACGCATCTTTGCCAACGCATTGGCAGTTTATTGATGCCCTTCTTGTAAAAATCAGTTGGACTGGAGGCAACAAACTCTTCAAAGGCATTTTGTACTGCCTCTCGGGAATTGAATTTTTTACCCACTAAAAAGTTGTCTAAATTTTGGAAAAAGTAATAGTCGGTAGGTGCAAGGTCTGGTGAGTATGGCGGATGAGGGAGAGCTTCCAACCCCAGCTCTTGCAGCTTGGAGACTGTCTGTTGCGAACTGTTCCAAATGATGTTGTCAGTTCAGACAGTTCGGACGGCAATTTCATAGGTAAAGACCTATTATAAAAGTAGCCTTAGTTATAGGGATGGCGATCTCACATCGATTAATCGAAGAATCGATTTTTCAGACCCTAAAGATCGATATTTTAAATCGATATTCAGTACTGTGTCGATTCAGTGGATCGATATTTTACCCTTGAAAATCGCCATTCGATTTTTTTGTTTTGGTACAAACCATTTTATTTACAATTAGTTAAGTGGATCGGTAATAATACGGTCTTACTGATTAAAGGGTTGAGTAGTCAAAAATTTGCGAACTGGCCGTATGCCTAGTTTCCTTTGTCTCTCTTTGTTCCTTGTGAGCGCCTTTTTTCAGTTGCCGCTTGCTGCCAATATCAATTTGGTCCCCTTCTTGAAGTCGGTTTTTTTTTGTTAAAATTTGTGATTATGAAAATAAATGTCTTCTTTTATACCTGATCTGACTTTGATATATATATAAATAAAATTGAAGTGTCTGTTTGCAATTTCAATTTAACCCTGGACTAAAAAAAACGATTTTACTGATAAGAGATCATTTATAATGCTATCTTTCTTGTTTTTTATACAATAGATTTTATAAAATTACATAATAAATGAAAACTGGGAAAAAAATCGATTTATTGAAAATCGACCTTTTAAACCTTGATTTTTTTGTGAATCGATTTTTTAGGTTTTGATTAAAATCGATTCAAAAAACGATATTTTTTGGAAAGAATCGCCATCCCTACTTAGTTACACCTTATATCATCACTTATCTCAAAGTGAAAGTCGCTTCAAAATCAGCCTAGCCGTTCCAGATATTAGCCTTAACAGACAGACAAAAAAGTTAAAAATTGTCTTTTTGATATTACTACCGTATTTAGTTTCATCATATGCATTTAGTATGCTGTTAATTTAAAATTGCAAATATGAAGCCCACGTCTGTCAGTAGACTGCAAGGATGATGTTCACAGGACAGATAGAGTGACGTATGACGCAAGATGGCTGGCAGGATTTTACCGTGGGAGAGCCACGCTTCGGCATGAATGGACCGGCTCGACCGGAGTGATACCACGGCCTCACAGAAAACCGGTGTGAAATAGCGTTTGCGCTGTGTTTCACCGAGTGAGTGAGGATACCGCAGGCCCATACCCCAACCTCTCCCCCATCCCTTACAGGCCGGCAACGCACTTGTGACGCCTCTGGTGTTGCGGGTGTAAGGTGTGTTACTTTATTGATGATGATAATTAATGTTCTTCAAGCCGTTTTCGGCCACGACGGCCAATCTGAACGGAGACCAACTAACTACGCAGGATATATTATAATGCACAAGTGTGTGCGCAAAACGCAGGTGCACTCTCTGTTCCATCACTCTCATAATCCGATAGGACCGTTATCCGACACGGACGGAGAAATCAGGCGCAGGACTGACTTTACGTCCTATCCGAGGCTAGGGAAGTACGTTATTATATTCTTAAATAGGTACTATCTTAATATTATGGATACTTCCTACAGTGCCGCAGTACGCAAACACAACTTACTATTACGAGTTACTGCTAATAATGTATCGTGCAATGGAAGTTCTTGCGCCGATTAGTTTTAGGTACCCGAAATTTCTTAATATCAACCGCTGAGCGACGAGACGAACAGTTTCTTTCCACTCCCATGTAAAGATAGCAGAAAAAACTGCTGTCAGGGGTTTTTCGAGCCGACACGACATCCACAGGCGTGTGGCCTACGGTGCGTTGTGAAGAACTTGTGTCGTCTACCCGTTAAGCCGCGCTTCACCAAGCTTTCACAAGCATTATTTTTTGTGGGGATACAGTAGTTTTCTAAAGATAGATCATTTGTAGGATACCGCTCCCATATCGCTGCCGTACGGCTCCACATCAACTTTGGTATGGGGCGAATGAGCACACGGGTCACCTTACGGTAGCCTAGCCCCGAGTCCTATATCCAGCTTTCGAGCGGGGTCAACGCCATGTTGCGTCGGAGGGCCGTGACCGAAGAGGCAGTGAGCTGTACGTGCTGTTGGCGATGTCGTTGGACATCGCCAACGCATTTAAAAGTCTGCCGTTAAACTACATCAAGGAAGCGCTCCACTACCACAGGGTGCTAGAGTACTTGAGGTGGCTAGTGGCAGACTATTTAGAGGAGCGTACCGTCATGTACGAGGACCGAGATGGTGTTCTGAGGCGTCGGCTCATGTCGTGTAGTCACGTGTCATGTGATAGTGTATTCCGCAGGGGTCTGTACTCGGACCACTCTTGTGGAACATGGGATAAGACTGGGCTCTGCTCCCTCAGCTCAGCTGGCCGTAATTTGGTACGCCGATGACACACACACACAAAAATGCTTATATTCAGTAGGGGACATCTTTTGGCTAAGATGATAATGATGATGGTCTCAAGGTCAGTTTATGGTAATCTGATTACTGATAAATACATACTAATATATTCCTAAATACAAATATACACATTACAGATCAATTATACATACAGAACAAATGTCAAAATGGACCAAGTAATAAGCTAGTCTTAAGAATAATGCAAATAATACCAGCACGTCTCACACGCGGTCGTTTGGTCCCCCAAACCAACCTGCTAGTACCAGACTGCTGATATACATACTTATCTACTAGATGAGCCCCGCGATGTTACCCGCGGTATAACTTCATCCGCAGGTAACGCCGCGGGTTGAATCAATTAGCTACACAAATAGATTCTTTATGATTTTATTTTCCGACCGAATCGTGAATTTAAACCATTCTCGAATCCTCAGGAATAGACACAAAAAAAATCATTCAAATCGGTTCAGCCGTTTAGAACAGGAACCGCCACATTTTTTTAGAGATCAATAATTGAGATAAAATCTACCCTTCTAGCAAGTTGGACCAAATTACAGATGCTTGCAAAATTTTATAAAAATTGGTTCAGTAGTTTCGGAGTTTATCGCGCACATACAACGTGACACGAAATTTTATATATACCTATTAGAATATATAAATTTAATACTTAAGGCAAAAACTTTCTACCCATTTTTACGAAAATGAAGCAATCAGAGGAGTATGAAATTTGGCACAGTTAAAGTTTATATGGAGGAGGAGTGTACAATATAAAAAATAATAGTACTTCAGTAATTTTTTTTTTTTTGAAAGACACCTCCCGCATTAAGAATATACATCCTGTGTCGCGGGGGACTTTACAAACATACATGATACGGACACAAAGAACACCCAGACTCAGAACAACAATTTGTGGATCACACAAAGTATTGTCCTAGTAGGATTTGAACCTACAACACTTGGCGCAGTAGGAAGCGGCGTGGCAACCACTTAAACCACTAGACCAACAGTGCAGTCAAAAAAATGTAAGTATTATGGTCGAATTTAGACCATTGGGCAACCACAAGTAATTTTTAAGTACATATATACTTTAGATTAAATTATACCCAGACACAAAACACCACCCCCACACCCACAACCTCTGGCTGGCTTAGCAGCTTGGAGTTAAGGTCACTAACTGTCAGACCAAAGTGCTAGTCATTAGGATGCTTATTGCTTAATCAATAGACTGTCATCATATTTGTTTTAATCACAAACGCCCTTATTGATAAACATTATTTAACTTTAAGCAATGGCTCTGTTATTAGTAAATTATTAAGAAAATAGTTACAATACTATTACTATTATTTGGTCTGACAGACTAGCAGCTAGAGAGCTGATGCATCTGATTAAAAAAACTTGGAGATACCGAGTTTGTCATGTCTATTCTTGATGCAGTTCAGTGAGGGAGCCATGCTGCGCCAAGAATAGGCCGGCTTGACCGGAGTGATACCACTGCCTCAGAGAAAACCAGTGTGAAATAGCGCTTGCGCTGTGTTTCACCGAGTGAGTGAGGATGCCGGAGGCCCATACCCTAACCCCTCCCTATCCCCTATTTTATGTTTGTTTATAAACTCCCAAGCGATGCAGGAGATATTCCTACTGCAGGAATGTTATTAATAGTAAAAATCCACCTATATCACTGTTTCTAAGAGAGGATAAGGGGTTCAAAATAGATAATAGTGTACTGTTCTAAAAGATTACATTTCCAAAAATAATCAAACCAATTGACTTGTTTTTGTTTTCACATAAATATTAAAAAGAAATTTGTTTTTGGCATTATATTTGTAACTTTTTCTTGCAATATTATGTTTGGCTCTGCCAAAATGACTCTACTCTGCCCAGGCGCGGTTCCAGGGGGGGGGTCACAGGGGACGTGACCCCCCCCAAAATCTGCTACTAGAACCTGATTTTCTTGTTCTTATCAGTTTCCATAATTGTTGTTGTTGTCCATTGTTGTGTCAATCGAGATAAGAAATCAAAGGATAGCAAGGATAGGAACTCTTTGAGAGAGTTATCTCTGGCCGTATCAGTGAGCACCTGTCGCGAGTGGGCCCTGATCTATCGGACTGCCAATTTGGATTACAACGGGGACGCTCGACAATGGACGCTAATATATAGATGTGTTCGCTCCCTATCGGGGTCGGCAGTCCGATCGGGGTGGTGGTGTTGGTAGTTAGCCTTGATATCGTTAATGCTTTCGGCACCCTTCAATGGGGCGCGATTAGGGAGGCCCTTGAATATCACGAGGTACCGACTTACCTGCGTGCAGTCATAGAGGTCTATCAGCGCGACAGGACAGTGAAGTTTGTCGATCGGAACGGAGTGGAAAATTGAAGGGAGGTGTGTTGTGGGGTTCCCTAGGGCTCTGTATTGGGCCCATTGTTATGGAACCTCGTACACGATGCGGGCCTTCGCACTAGTCTGACTTCGGGCAGGAACCACCCTGCTCATACCTCCGGGTGGATGACACCAAAGTCCAAGTGGTCCAAGTCAGTACATGAAGTACCTCATCATGGACAATCGGTAGAACTTTGAAAAGCATTTCGGGTGACTAGTCCCCAGTACGAGGAGTAGCAGGGGTGCCACATTGTCTGCTGCCCAATCTCGGGGGACCGCGGGAAGAAGTTCGCTGCCTCTCTGTGCTTGGGAGTGCGTAAGGGCGTCGTGCGATCCATGGTCCTCTATGGGGCACCGGCGGGATCTTCCCGCTGTAATGCTCAACTCGGGAGTCTGCAGCCATACGGATCGTACGAGTTGGCGACGATCCTGACACGAAATCCACCCTTCGACATTCTAGCCGACATGAACACAATGGTCTGCGACGAAATTCGATCTGTCGGTCGGAATGACGAAGAGATAGCGCCGTATCATGAGCCCAGAATGCATCGTCAGAACACACATAAGCAAGCCTTACGAGCTTGGCGGGCACTGTCGGAGCCTTTCTGCCGAGCTTCGAAGCTTGCATAGAGAGAACCAACTTATCACCTACCGATTCACTCGATCGGGGAACCGGGATCGGGAAATGGCCGATCCCGCTCGAAAGAGGCGACGAAGGATGCGCGATAAAGACCGCTTGCTCCCCAATCGTCGGTTAAGGGTCGTTGTGGCCACATGCAGGGGAGATGTGGCCGCTGGAAACGACGCGACACCTCGGTGCGACCGGGGGTGTCGTCTCAGGTGGGTCGGTGTTCCGACTCTCTTACTGTGTAGAGCGGTGAGAGGTACGAAAACGACATGTCCCGGGTTTGAATCTGGTTACCCCGGGATGTACCTTAGTGACGGGGTAAGGCAGGGGGAACTCCAGAAGCCGCTGATGCGTTCCTGCAGCTCCTCTTGACTGCAGATGTAGGCCGCCGCCGGGGTTTAGGGTTAGACCGATTTGTCGGGAGTTCCATACACGCCCTTCGTCCCCCAACGGAGCTAGATCCTCTAAATATTCATCCAGAGACTGTCACAGATGTCTCAAATATTATGATCCCAATAGATTTACCAATAAAAACAAAAGATATCCATTTGTTTTTTTTGTGTGTAATAATATTGTGTATTGTGCAATAAAGTCTAATTTACTCGACTTAGTGGATTAGTGACCCCCCCCAAAACTTCAGGCTGGAACCGCCCCTGACTCTGCCTGATGGAAAGCATAAGCAGAAACCAAGAGTGGTGGTCACCATACTCACTGCGAACGCAGACAAAGCAACAATGCAGCATATAAAACCATATCTACTTTTTAATACAATAGTCACTACCCTATTCTATTTACCCACTAGCCTTTTTTCAATCATGTTTTCTCTTCATCCCATGGTTGCTTTTGAGGGTTACCTCCGTGCGATTAGATGCATTGTATTAAGTCTTTCTTGTAATTGTAAAACCTGGTGAGAAGTTATAATTTAATATTAATATAAAACGTTATTAACTTCTTTGGGGCATTGAGGGCGGGGAGGGGTTGGTGGGTTTATTATTATTTTTATTTTACAACTCTTGCACTGCGCTCATATGTCACAGAGAACAGAACAACAATCTGTGAATCATAAAAAGTGTTGTCATATATATAGGCTTCGCCTAGTGCAGCTTTCATTGATATTTATAATGATGTACAATTGGACAGCTAATAAATATTATTATTATTGTATCTGATTTGAACCCACAACACTTAAGTTAGGAAGCAGTGTTGCGATTGCTTAAACCACTATGCCACCTTCATTGCTATCACAAAGGTACATATTCATCGCATAAGTTTGAAAAACCCTGCCTTACAACAGTGTTCTTGTAGAAACAGTGTGGTACAATGGTGGCAGTGATAAAAGAAAATAAGAATCTTATTGGAAAGCTCTTGCATACAATACATTATGCCTGTAGGTATCATCGGGGCTCTGCTGGTTGTATATATTTATATGTTTACACATATAAATATATTTATATGGTACAGAACTGTATGCAGTACTTGAACATGTCAAAGTTGTATACTTATAACTCTTACTAGTATCTTCAACTGTGTTTCTTGTAAACAGAGAAGACAAGAAGTACAAAATGTGGTAGAGTTTTTTCTGTATTTGACAATATCATCTAAATATTTCTTAACTGATTGTTAACTTCTGATAATTTAACTTTTTGTACAAATATCGTATCTGGCGTAGTTTCGCATTTATGTGTATGTATGTCCATCCAATTGCATCAAAGTTATAGTAGTGGGCAAAAGAGCTGTTCTCACACATAGTACGCATTTACGAACAGTAGCAAACACGATAATTGATCAAATGAACATTGAATGAAATCCTCAATTGGTAGCAATTGTTACAAAAACTACAGACTTTGATGCTGTAAGTAATAAAGTGCTATTCCCGCCATTTTACAAAGAAATGTGCAGGAAATTGTTATGAAAACGAAAACAATTGTCTATATCCCACTCAATCAAAGTTTTTCATCCAAAAATTTTCAACAATTATACGACTAGATGGAGATGTGTCAAAAACATTACCCGGTTTGTCGTAAACAATGTACATTCCAACTGGTTAGTGTAATGTTATTTTTTTTAACAAACACGTTCTCGCCCCTCATACATCTGCTAGTTGTAGATTAAAAACGAGTTATATTGTAATGTTTGGCAAACCTGACCGCTGTACCGTCGAAAGGCTTCGGAGGAATGGAAAAAAACACTATAACACAAGTACCCCGCACTACACTACGGAAAACGAACTGACACCTTTGGATACACTACAATATTAAGTAACAGAGCAATTAAACACTAAAACCACGGTGATACGCGACATAACGACAATAGGGTACGCACCTTACTCTTAGTTATAACGTGTGTAGCAAGTTTTACAACAGCAAAGTTTCCCGTGCCAATCGTTTTCTCCAGCTCATAATTTCCAACGCACACGAGCTGGTCTATCGGGAAATGTTTGCTTTTGTGCATTGGCCTCATATTGCTGGCCATTATCGTGTGGAACTTGAATAATTTCCCTCGACCTCACGTTACCCACCGAGCGAAATTCGTCTACTGGCTTTAGTTCATACCGACTGCCGCAATAGCGCCACTGTCACTCACGTCATTCGCCTCGGGAGGTTCATCTATAACCCGCGAAGTTTCATTAACAAAACACTACATTATTCATATTTAATTCTTATTTTCACACACAACTCACTTTAAAAACAATCAATGTAATGGAGGATCTTTCTAATCATAACACAAATGTCAAACAAGTATTGACAGTCACTCTTATCAGTGTTTCTCTTATCAATAAGTAGGGATTGAATTGAACGACACTAGTTCATGAAAATTAGAACTCGATTCACAACCTTTACTCGACTTGTACTGTCTCTTTCTACGCGATTCATGTATCAATCGTTAGAGTGAGAAAGATAAACAGATCACCGTCAGCTAGGAGCTGTGGTGACGTCAGGGGGTCGAACTGACGTCACGAGCGGCAATTTCAAACTAAAAGTCGGTGTGGGGGCTACGTCAGTTGGAAATATCGATTTTTGTTATCGTCAAGTGCAACTTTCAATATGATTTTGTTAGCGTTAAAGAACAAATTTATCTATTTAGTATTATAAATATATTTCGTAACAAATAATTTTATAATTGTTGTAAACAGTATGAAAATTATCCAAAATTCAATGAGGAGGTTTCCATTTCATTCAATTCGCTGTGCCTATTCTTCATCAGATTAATCACTTATTACTCGTAATTATTATTAGTATGTTGTACCATAAAAAAAGAGTTTAAAGAAAAATTCTTGAAGTCTCCTATTGTAATCTATTAGATTGCAGAAATACAATAATGGATTACTATAAAATGGGAGCCATTCATTCATAGGGTCCTATTCATTTCAAGGTGTATAGATTTTTTTATTATTGATAACAGCGCCATCTAGTGTTAAAATTCATAAACAATTGAAAAACATTTTGTCACCAATAAAAATGTTTCTTATTGTATTGCATAGATGTCACCATACACATTATTGTGGTACGAATTGGTCAGGCTTCTGAATTTAAAGCGTTTTAAAATGACGATGGAAATTTCAAATACCTATGTAAATTAAATAGCACATTAAACGGATTTATATTTTAGCAACTTCAGAAATTTGATAGGCCAAACGAGATATAGCAGGATATAGCCCGGCTTTCTTACAGTAGGTATAAAGTGGCTAAAGTACCTAAATAATATAGGTAGTTGTTTTATAATAATCTATCTTGATTTATAATAGACTAGCTTTTGCGCACGGCTGCGCCCGCGTTTTTGTTGGTTATCGCAGCAAAGAGTAGCCTATGTCTTTCCTCAAGAATCAAAGTATCTCCATGCCAAATTTCATAGAAATCAGTGCAGCGGTTTGACTGTGAAAGCAGGACAGACAGACCGACAGAGTTACTTTAACATTTATAAGTATGGAAGTATGGATAGCAAGGGCATCAATCACTTTATTATTAGACAGTTAATTATTGAAATAAATAAACGTTTAAGAAAGGACGCTGGCAGGTTTGTATGGGACTTTGTATCGCTTGGCGTATGTCATAGTAGAGATTGCTTTTGTATTGGCTGCTAATGTTACCGACAATAACATTTTAAATTCCTAGATTTTTACAACATAGCATTAAAAAGTTATTTAAGTTTTAACATTACAACGAAATACATGGATCACAAATAAGTTGTCATTATTGTCAACAAGATGGCGTATATTATATTTTTGAAATCAAAATCATTCGTCTACGATTTTCGTGATCCGTCTGTGAATTTAGTAAAAGAGCAACGTCCGAAAATGTTGCTCTTTTACTAAACCACCAGTAAGCTCATTCATAAATATAGATTTAAATATTTTATCGTTTTTTATATAATAAATATTTTAAAATAAAGTAAAATATTTTCGGTAATCTGACACACAGCGCCATCTAGTTTTCAGACTAAGTAGACTTTAATCATGGCGTGTTTAGAATAGAACACGTAGTTAGGCGTTTTGTTGCAGTTGCAATGCAATGCATTTGTAACAAGTTTATGAGCAGGATTAAAATTCTGTTAGCACAGTTCTAAAAATATAATAAACTAGTTGTTGCTCGCGGCTCCGCCCGCGTATATGTCGGTTATCGCGGCAAATAGTAGCCTATGTGTTATTCTGATGTATAAGCTATATTTAATTACTGTAAAGTTTCATCCAAATCCGTTCAGTAGTTTTTGCGTGAAATAATAACAAACATCCATCCATCCATCCATACTTACAAACTTTCGCGTTTATAATAGTGTGGCGACATTCACATACAGCGCATCAAGAAAACATACGACAGCGCCATCTACCGAAGATACGTCGAACTACGGATTAACGAAGGAAACTAATAAACTACCAATCCTGAATCGCGCAGTTAAAGTTCTCGCGCCGATAATCATATACACAACATCCCAACATCAATCGTTGGGCAGTTGGCAGGGATACATCACACGCAGGAAGCGACCGCTCTAGCCTGGTTTACCCCTACGGCCTCATCAGCGTTTAGGCACAGCACACTGCAGCTACGGTTCATGTAAGCAGAGCATATCTCTCCCGTCTACGCAGCAGCCAGCCACTACGCAGCAACCGCCCCGACTCTTTCGGTGTCTTTTTTCGTTGAATCGACGATTTCTCGAAAACGAAAAGCGATACGGAAAAAAAGAAAAAAAAACCCTCGGGGTATTGAGTTGGGCTTCGTTTCGAAAGAAACGGGACCTCTCTATTTATTACGGACTAGGCAGGAAGGTGCCCATTATACGGCGTGAAGATAAAATTATTTAAAAAACCAAAGTTTTGTCTATATACTTTTCCAATGTAACCGAAGGTCTTGAGAGGCATGAGATCTGGATTTTTTCAGTAATGAATGCAAAGTGGCGGGAGGATAGAAATAGAGCAACTATTAATTTAATAAAAAAAATAGCTAATTTTTAATTTTACTTTAAGTTATAATTGTGGTAAGGCATATGAAGTTTTTAAAAAGACTGTAAATTAATAAGTTGTGCGAGAAGCTCTAAAAAATACTGTTCATTTTAGTAAAATACTGATTAATATTCTTCTCAGACCTAAACAGATAATCCAAAACAGTTGCCACATATTAATTTTATATTTAGCGCCAAACCAAAAAAAGATAAAAGGAAGCAATGACACAATATACTAAAAGAAAGTGAAACAAGTTAAAATAAAGAAACATCTAAACATGCATCTTTAATCATTTATACTCATGTGGTCACAGATTATGAATAAAGTGTTTTACTAGTGTCACCACCCCTTTACGATCCATATGTTGATTCTTACTATGGTCTAAGAAAACAAGGTCTCGCATTCCCAGAGCGACACAGTGTGACGTCACTATCCAGTTACCACTTTATAGCAACATAACACGAAATGAACCAACCAGAACCAGCGATAGTTTGTGGTTCTTGCTGAAACTGTAGGTCCAGTCGGGTAAATAGTACAGATGTGTGAAATAAAACAAACTTAAAATAATTTACTCATTAAATATATAATTATATAATAGTAATCTGTTACGTATTTTTACATAAATAGCCGACGGGGCCGCCGACAATTATACAATTTATAAATAATTATTATTACAATAAATTATTTTATTTATCAATAAATACAGGATGGTGTCCACACTACGATTTAGCATCTTTGGTTAAAATTAAGATTTCTTTGAGCTAAGTTATAAAAACAATATAACAAATGATAAAATTATAGAAAACAAACAATCACGCTTAGAGCGCGTTCACACTGCCGAAGGCCGAAAGCCAGATTCGGCCTGTGACACACTAATTTATTGACTATATTTTCGGCTTATATGTAAACGCGACAAACAAAGCATTAACTAGATAGCTTTTTATATCCATATGTTAGAAATTCTGTGAAAATAGATTAACGTCATCCCGCTCTGCGACATTCATGTTCTAAGATATTTGGTAGATTCATACTTACTGATGAATGTTTATGATAATTAACAATTATGATGTTTTGCCTGTACCACGACCCTGAGATACCACTAACCCATTCATTAACATACATTTTTCTGTTTTTTTATAGTGTAAAATTGTTTTAATCCAATAAATTAAATACATAACTGAAGATAACAAAAAGCGACGTATGGGTACTATTAAGTAAAAAGACGCTTTTGACTACTTATAAAATGAAATTTCCTTTAAACATTAACCTATTTTTGAATATAAGTTGATAATAAGGCGACTAACATGTCTAAAAATATGCGATTTCCGTGAATGCTATTTTTTTAAATTACTAAATCATACAAAGTTCGTTACTTGTAGCATTTAATTGAGATACCACACAGCTAATTCTTTATCTTTGCTATTTCTAAAATTCGTCCTCTTTTACCTACAAAGGCCGAATTTTTTCCCATGAATGAATTAATAATTTACTATACAAATAATATCATCAGTAAATATCAAAATCTTTTGCTATAACTATTCGAGGTGTTTTAAAACAAATTAATACTTAACAATACTTGTGTACGGCACCTTAGAACACCAATGTGACATCGCCTTTATAACAATAAAACCAGTTTTTTAAAGTGAATCTGCCAGCAATGTCGTACATGTGACAAGCATTAACATTTATATACTTGTTGTTTATATTTTGAACACACTATGCTCTCCACGACGTTACAAAGCTAAAATTGTGATACCTACATATTAATATTAAAAAAAGAATTAATACTATTGTGTAAATACTTGTATAATTTCCAATATCTTACAAGATGTAGGCGATCACAATTTTCCCAAGCATCCATTGTAGGTTATTTCTCTAATATAATTTATTTAACGTTATATATATTCCTTTGTACCATAATTATTATCCGCAATGGTATTATATTCATTACTATTCAATTAGTAATTGAAATACCATTGGTTTCGGTGCGTAGCCGGACCGGATTCGGTCAGTCGTAGCCTAACCGACGGACGAGCACGACGTATTTGAACCTCGAATTCAATTATAAATAGAAATGTCTCAATGACATGTTACATGATTTAGCATTAATTATATTCTTATCAAGGAACTGTGATGAAGCTGCCTGACCGGTTTCTGTATATTATTTATTTACATTATTTTTTATTGAAAGGAGATTCTTAATTGACCGCAGTAGTTCTGCCAAAATTAGATTTATTTTTGTTTAGTTAATGTTATCATACGACAACCGGTAAGACAACGTTATATTTAGTCATAAACAACTCAAAAACAAAGAGGAAAGGCTATTTTTTGTAATAATAATGGCCATAAAAGATTTACAAGAGTTTCATGGCAAATAAATGAAAGTCAGAGCTGCCATTAACACTGATTTGTTTAGGTACAAAATACTGCAACATTTCAGATGGTAAACAGGACTGGAAGACTTCAACGGAACCTCAAGACATATAGGTACACAAGGATTGTGTACCTATATGTCTTGTGAGTAGAGGTCAAAATTTAACCCAGATAATTTTATTTTGGGTTCCATGCAATGTGCAAGATTACTAAGGGTTTTAGCTTGTCTCTTGTGGGTAATTACTGCTCGACGCTTACTCCTCTTGAGGATGTGACCGTCTGCAGACGAGACAAGGACAAAGTATATTAGTGTAAGCGAGACATAGATGTTTCAAGGTCGCATTCTCGTATGGCTAACCTTGAGAATAGAGATGCTACTTGGACAAAAAAGATGCCAATTGGTACGATTTAGATACACTCTAGAATTCTACATATATCCTTTAAGAGATATAATATGGCAGCCCTGGCGTTGACATTGTCGTTTTATAAGTGACGCCATCCTCTTTGTCTATGGGTCGTATAACCATCAACAACCATAAAATGCATAATATCTAACAAGTACCACTCACTCACTTCGAAAAAGCTATCTATAAAATTAGAAAAGAAAAAGCAACAATAATTATATTAACATTTTTAGTAATAAATTATGAGGGGGGTATACACATGGCCACGACGTGAAAGCGACGCTGTGGAGTAATATGGTGTGATTCGGCCATAGTTTAACACAGTAGGGAGTTGCCATCATAGAGTTATTATAGATAGAGTGGGGAAGACATACGACTGTGTGTAAGCGGAAACGTCCAACGGTTAGAAAGAGAGGGAAGATCGCAGTACCCCATCTGTCTTTCTGAACTGAGGCATGCGTAGTAAAGGACTGACGTGACACTGAAGTAGTGACGTCACACTGTGTCGCTCTCGGAATGCGAGACCTTGTTTTCTTATACCATGGTTCTGCTATGCTGCTTTTCCGCGCAAACTGCGCAAATGCGAGTAGAGCGAGACAGATAGGTACCGCGATTATCTCTCTCTTTCTAATCGAGGGACAGCTGGAGGCCTGGCTCCCGTGCTCTATCTATAAGAACTCTATGGTTGCCATACGCAGGCGTTCCCGTCTGTCAATATATAAGCGCAAATGGGCCTACACGTTACACTGTTATGACACAGAATAAGTTTGTGTGTGTGAAATAGTAAATGTTTTGTTTTAATTGTTATATGTGAGGTGTGGTGATAGGCGTTTTTAAGCTATTGCATAGCTTTTATCGCGGGCTTTGGGGCCTTTGTGCAGAAATTCCGTAACGTAACAAAAAACCTGACACCCGAAGCTCGCAAGGATCGAGACGAGCTGCTCCGAACGACGAATCAATGAATCTGTGTCCGAACGACGAGTCAACGAATCTGTGTCACTGTCACGCACGAATATACTGCTTAAAAAAATATAATTGCATAAGTTGATAAAAAATACTATGCAATAGCTTTATCGCGGCAGTCCCCGAGTGCCACACGTATTTTTTATGTATTTGAGTTTTAAATGTGTGAGAAGATTTCCCTCGCAAAAAATGTCAGAAGGTTTTGTATCCAAAAAAAGACGTTCTTCCGTTCGGTGGCCCGTATTGCTCTATGGGTTCGGCTAATTTTAGACGATTTGGGTAACTTTGGCCGCACACACATAAAACGTAATGTGTCTATTTGAAGGTAATATTACGCCACAACGTCGTTCAAAAAGATCACTAATCATTATGATTAAGCTATAATAATATTTTAAACTATCTAGATACCTTTTCACGATAATGTATTGCATGTGAAATATCACGAAAACAACACCACTGCCGGCGAATAGATGTAACATGACAATTTAGTGCAGCGCCATCTAGCGATTTTGAAAACATACTCATGTTAAATGCGTGGAGACTACGCAGTTTTACAGTCAGTTTAATGTCCTTCATTTAAGTATAGGTGCAATATTCGAATAGACCTTTCCATACATAATTACATACAAAAGAGTTATCGTTCGATAATTTCTGAGTAACAATTTCCCTTTACAATAAAATGTATTTTTTTATAAAAGGTACCCAATGTTCCCGGAATTATACGAACACAAAAAAAATTGTGATACCTACTTCATACAGGTATTTTTCAAAGTCGCTAGCACGCAGCACAATAATAAAACGGAATTAATATTTGTAACAATATAAACTAACGCAGATCCAATTAGTCAATATGTCAAATACTTCAAAATGATTAAGTGGACCGAACATAGTAAATTATGATTTAATCAGAGTACTGAAATTGAAAAATGAAAAACTCTGATAAAATACTTAACTTCTTTATAGGTAAATCGCATATTTCAAAATTGACAACACTGACATTCTAGAAACGTTTTGGACGGTTTTCTGACACCTTTCGGGCCGCAGATAAAAAAGTATTTTGACATATTGGCTAATCGTCGTGAAATAAATAATATTTGATACTTAATTAAGCACTGTAGCTGTCAATTTAACATTTATACAAATTTATATTGATTGTAAAAATATTTATAAGTAAAAAGTGTTCAGGTTTCATCTCATAAGAAAAAAATATGCCAATTCTTTTGAACAAGAATATTTTTGAGCTGTGTATTGTAATTACTTAACTTTACTGCCTACCTGTCTCCTAATAACGACTGTGATGCATTCCGATTTATAAATTGATTATAATAAGTGTAATATTGATTGTAATATTATCTTTGAGTGGCGAAGCGCATCTTTCGCTCTGAGCTAGAGGAGGGCAAACGAAAGCATCGCGGACAACTCCTCAGATATAAAGATGTTCTAAAGCGTCACATGAAGACATGCAATATAGAGCCCTCTCGCTGAAAGAGTTTGGCAGCACAGCGACCGGAATGGCGAGAGATTGTGAAGAAGCGAATCCGCGAATTTGAGTAACAGCGTTTAGCTGACCTCGACGCCAAGCGCGATGAGCTTAAAACCCGTCCACTCACCGCCGTTCACTATAATTATGAGAGCGGTAAGCTCACTTGCCCACTTTGTGCGAGGGAGTTTGCTGCGAAAATCGGCTATTTAAGCCATCCCCGGGCGCATCAGCGCCAAGCCCTATAAAGAGTCAAAGTGGTCGCCATGGCCGAAATCCGTCGGATTACACCATCATCATAATAAGTGTCCAGGATATGAATGAACCATAGATCAACTCGGTAGGATGTACCCACACACAGGCGTTCCCTTCTGTCAAAAGTATAAGCACAAATGGGCCTACGCGTTACACTGCACTGTTATGACAAAGAATGTATAATATGTGTGCGTGAAATTCTGAAAGTTTTGTTTAAATTATTACCAGACTGCGAAAGAATGAGGATTGTTTTTCGAGTGTGTGTATGTATGTATATTTCTTTTGCACGCTCGAAAGCCTAAACGTCAGTAGATTCGTCTTAGCCGTGAGAGTGACACTGGGTACAACAAAATAAAAACATCTTTTTCTTCTTTTCAGTTCCTTAATGAATTTAATATAAAGATGGCAGATATTGACGGAGTCGGTTTTTGTTTTAAATAATTCGATACTTATTATGTGTGAGTTCACAGTGACAGCCGATTGTGTTTGTATGCGAGTCTAAAATGTGTATGTGTAAAGATCCCTCCGCACAAAATATCAGACTGTTTTATATCGGAAAAAGATGTTAGGGGATTCCCCTGCCCGTGTTAATCTACGGTTATTATATAAAACTAGCTTTTACACGCGGCTTCGCTCACGCAGAATTTCATCCCCTGATTTACCCCCTAAGGGGTGGAATTTCAAAAATTCCTTTCTTAGTGCTCACTTACGTTATATAAAAAAGAACCTATATGGCAAATTTCCGGATTCTAGGTTCAGCGGTTTGGGCTGTGCGTTGACCTCTGGGTATGTCAGTCACCTTCCTCTTTTATATATATAGATAGAAGATTATGGTCAAAAATTGTGATGGATAAGCTCGACAAATAACAGAAATCGGTAAAGGAGTTGTACCGTTGTATTACATAGCGGATGAGGTTTGTATATCACAGTGGATAGTGTTGTAGACGATGCTGTGGATTTTAAAAAGGGGGTGAAGGAAGGAGCTCATGTGGTGAGGGATTAAGTATACGGAGTGTCACCACCCCTATTCATCCCGTGGTTGTCGTAAGAGATGACTAAAGGCGCGTCTCCAGGTTTGGTTGACAAGACAAAAGTTCCCAACTTTTGTTCGGTGGAGACTCGGGCTTACAGAAACTTTTATCACCAACACGTGTTGACAATACAAAAGTTGCCTAACGAGGGGGGGGGGGGAGGAAGTAGGCGTCCGATGTCGTAATATCCTAGCGGTGATGAGAAATTTATTTTGTTTTTATAAAAATACAGTTAGTGAAATTGAGTATCTGGTAGTTGGACATTTACTTAAATACTTATACAATAATTTGTACAATCTGTTGGGTAGTTTGAAAACTAACTATTCATTTCTTATGTGACACATCACGGCACCATGTAGAGTTCACACTTGACACGTGTCAAAAACGTTGTGTAATGTCATGCAGCGGGTGGCGGTACATTCGGTAGGAACACCGGTTCAACCGGTAAAATCGGTACATTCGCGAACGATACCGGTTTTTCAGATAATGTTTCTTGCGTGACCGGTATAGATACCGCTTCGTTCTCCGGTAAAACTATAGGCTCAAACAGCTTATATTCGTATGGTATTGATTCAGATAACCACTTATTATCATAAGATCCATCACACTGAACACAATTTACTTCAACCGTTTTATTAACACCTGCTATTTTTACATGTGTACATATATTTGATCTACATACCGGTAAACACTTTTTAAAAATAACCGACTCATCTATATTATAAGGCGTACGATTAACCGTATTTTTAACTACCGGTACCGGTAATCGTGATGTACTTGTGTGAGTTACAGATACATTTTGGTTACCTACTGTAATAATGACCGGTGTGTGTGACGTAACCGGTGTGACCGGTGTGCGTGACGTCACCGGTTCGTGTGGTGTATACTTGCGCTACGTGCTTCGTGTGCCGGCTAGTTCGTAGAACAGGACGTAAGCTTCTGATGATACCACGTTGCGACTGTTTATTGGTGATACCCTGGAATGATAATTTGATAATTAATTTTTTTTTCGGTCATCTGACACACAGCGCCATCTCGTTTCAAACGAAGCAGAGAGAAAGCCACTGACAAAAGTATTTAATAAATACATACTATGTCGGTTATCACAATCAAACTACATTCATGCAAAATCCATTAGTATTGGTTCAGCGGTTTAGAAATAAAAGCGTAACAAATAGTTAAAGTATTTATAATATTAGAAGCGATTTATTGTTTGGGGACTACCAAGCTTGGGACTAGACGGCGTTATGTGTTAGTTGTCGAAATATTAATGTTTCACGTCCGTCTGTTCACAAACTAGGTCTGTACTATGGTAACCAGACTGCTGATATACATACTTATACTTTACTCAATATGTATTTAAATAAATTACACCCAGATAAAATAAATAAATAAATATTTCGGACATTTAACACACAACGCCATCTAGTCCCAAGCTAAGCAGAGCTTGTATTATTGGTTCTAGACAATTGATATTAATACATATATAGTTTTGTTTTGTAAATACATACATATTATACATAACACCAGATCATACAAACATTAGGTCCGACCCGGTGGAATCGAACCCGAGACCTCAAGCACAGTGGTCACATACGCTACCACTACGTCACCGAGGCAGTTGCTTGTTGTTAGTTGATATGAACGATACGAACTAAACGATCGCACTCATCAATTATTTGTCCAGGGCGAGAATCGAACATACCTTGAATCATTATATTCATGCCACTCCCCATTGTATGGATGCTTGCAGTATGCTGTATAGTGTCCCGAGTACGTAGTTCCTGCAACAAATACAAACATATTATCACCAACTGCATATCACTCAATTTAATTTAGGGTAAACATTGCAAAGTTAAGCAACCCTAGCCATCCAGTCTATGGATGGGTGACCATTCTTGAGACTGAAACCCCTCCATGCCTCGGAGAGCACGTTAATACGACAAGTCTATCTACAGGACTTGGATATGGCCTAGTATTCAGGTAGTGGTCTGATGCCAGTCGCTCCAAATTCAAAGTCATTTATTCACTGTACGGTTGGCCTAGTGGTTTAGGCGGTCGCCACGCCGCTTGCCAATTCGCCAAGTGTTGAGGGTTCAAATCCTACACGGCACAACACTTTGTGTGATCCACAAATTGTTGTTCTGAGTTTGGGTGTTATTTGTGTCCGTTTCATGTAACTCTGTAAAGTCCCCCGCGACACAGGATGTTTATTCCTAATGCGAATTATATATATAATAAAAAACAAAAAAAAAGTCACCAAGGGACACTTATGAACGTTAAATTGAAGCTACAGTTAAAAATCATAGATCGACACAAACAGACGCCACAGCACATACAGTACATACTGTATTGTCAAAATAAATTAGGTGAAAACACTAAAATCTACTGCCTGCTTGTGTCGATCCATAACTTCCAGTTTCCAAAGTTCATAGAGCTTTATGAGAAGAATACTGGCAAAGAAACTCTCGACCACTCTTTTTCAAAACCATCACCTAACAAATCCAACTTCCAACGTAACGTAATAAACTTAAAGCCGACCCAACCTAATTACGTATAAACCTACCTAAAGTAACTAATTTGACTAAGGGATCATCTGTCAAAACGATCACTTTGTAGGATGAAAGTACTAAATACACACTTGTGACGTCACTGTTTTACACTACTCAGTTGAACAATATATTTCAATGTTTATTTGATTAAAATTAGTAATAGAAATGAATATATGTTCCGAGATGTTTTGTAATATTCGTTTTAATGAATGAATCATCGGTGTTTATTTACGATACAGTCATCTACCCTATTGGAGAAAAAGGGTAGTCATAGGTAGTAGGATGTAAAGGTAATAGAGCCATGCTGATTTCAGCACGAACGTGTTGGTGTTCCGTTGTTGAGTACGAGACGGAGGCCCAATGATGGAGAAGCATCTCAATAGACAGCCATAGTGTGGGTCACCATGCTGCATTGTTGCATTTACATGAGTATGGTGACCACCACTCTTGGATTCTGCTCATCTTTCCATCAGGCAAAGTAGAGTCACTTTGGCAGGCTCATACACAAGGCTCGGAGGAAGTTTGTTACCTGAGTGGTTGCTAACGGCATATAGGTTGTAGACAGGTTGGTTGCCACGGGTTGCAGTGTAGGGAGACATATCCAATCCGTTGAGAGGGAACTCCACCAATACATTCAACTTGCCACGGAAACGTTCTGTTGGAGAAAATCTGTGGAGAAAGAGATGGTTTTTAATATCAACTACCTATATAAGGCAGACATAGTGTGGAACCCACACTATGGCTGGCAGAGAACATATCTAATGCTAAGTACTCACATACGGTTTTACTCGATCGAGCAAACATGTCGAGTAAAAACCACGGCATGGGCTTTCGTCCACATGTAGCGAATCATATTCATTTGAATAATATTCAAATGAATTATATTAATAATATTTATTGTTCTGTGTAATCTATGTTATTAATATTATATCCTTTCTATCTAGTTATATTTACATAAACATTATTGTATGAAATCTATTCTAATATTATATTATACTTCAACGAGCAAACGGACAAGCGACCGGGCGCGCTATAGTAGATATTGTTCGCGACCGAAACCGGTTCGTTGGAATGCGGCCGCGCAAGGCCCGCTGTCTCGCCAGTCGGCTCACAACCTTTATACGCGTCGCCCGCTAATTACTTGTCCGTTCGTATGTTGCTATATCGCTGTGCTAACTATCTATCGCTGTATTTCTCTTTGTGTATTCTACTTCTATTCTCCTTCTGTACCTTATATAAATCTGCTTGTGCTGTGTAAGTATTTGTGTATTAAGTGTAGTAAACTTCTACGAAACTGGAAGTGTTAACCCTTTTATTTATCACTACCTACTACCCGATACATCTACACACACATTCAGCATTCATCGATCGAGTGACGCATCTTTTGGCTCGTTCGGTATTCAAAAGACGAGATTCAACAAAAGAGACGGTGGCTACATTTAGCAAGTCTAGCAATTCTTTATTTATAAAAGAAATCAAGAAAATGAAAGGAGAAACGTAAAAGGAGCCAGCTCGATGCGAGCCTTCGAGTTGTGAGTTTTGCGGTCCACACGTTAATTTTTACTCGTTTTGAAGTAAAACTGTCGAGTAATACCGTATGTGAGTACGGACCATAAGAGTCTCCGTAAAGGAGGGAGAGGGAAGCACTGTATTTATTTTCTGAGCCTAACAGCGGTCCAAAGATAGTATCTATAGCCACGCTGATTTCTGCACGGTTTGGCCAGCTCGACCGGGGCGGTACTACCCTCGCACAGAAGATCTACGTAAAGTGACAGCAGCAAGTGCTGTCGTGTTTCGTCGGTGAGTGCGAGACCGGAGGCCCAATGATGCAAAAGCATCACTAGCCCGCCATAGTGTGGGTCACCATGCTGCATTGTTTGCATTTGCAATGAGTATGGTGACCACCACTCTTGGATTCTGCTTATGCTTTCTATCAGGCAGAGTAGAGTCACTTTGGCAACTCTTACATAAAAAGAAAACCAGCAACAACAGTTAGTAGTCCACCGAGGCCGATTTCCAGCTAGCTGTGAACTATAAAGAACTGTACACGATGAAGCGAAAAAATCAGGTAAATTACCTTTTTAGATGCAGCACAAGTACTTGTGGAAATTTCTGGACGGTGAACCATTTGAGGCACTTTCTGCGAACTCCACACTTTGAACATGTCTGGAAATAAACATATTGTATTAAGAACTTTAAGAATATAAGGTATGTATACTAGTATTTAAATTATAAAGAATTACTATTAACTAGCGACCCGGCCCGGCTTCGCATGGGAGTCTTTGAAATTATCGTATTTCCTGTACTATAATATGCATGTATTACATACATATTTAAACCTTCCTCTTGAATCACTATCTATTCCTGTAAACTGCATAAATCTGTTAAGTAATTTAAAAGATCTAAGCGAACGCACAACGACTTAATTTTACACTATGTAAAGATAAACATCTATGTCAAACGTTATAGGGAAGTTAGTGCTCGCAAATATACTGACAAATTGTTTAACCTTCGAATACAGTTCACCCTCAGGGGTGCGGAGGTCCGATGCCAGTCGCTCTGAGTAAAAACTGATATTCAGGTAAAACCGGTTGAGTAGTTGAATGGAAACGGGGAAAAATTATTACGCTACGGGCAATAGGAGACATAAACGAGGTTGCGTGGGTCAGCTAGTATTACATATACAGTTAAATTACACCCATACACAGAATAAATAATCAAATGAAATACCGGTTTCTCATCACCGTCTAGTTCTTCCTCCCTAGTGAAGTGCTGCAAACACTGCTGCAGTTTTAGGTTCCCAGTGCGGGACGGGATCGGGAGACTGCAACAATATAATTAATATTAAACAAAGTGTTTATGCGAGTATATCATGGCAATCAGTACTGCGGTTTAGGGGTGTAGGATAAAGACGCGGCTCCACCGAAATTGTTTCCAACTGTTGGCAACTATTCAGAAAATCGCTAACTTTTGTTTCCATTGTGTCTACACCGAGTCGCCAACAATTTAAAAAACATTCCAACTAAGTTTCACCACAGAGCCAATAAATATATGCAACAAGCGTAATCTTTTGATGTTTACCGCCAAAATCAGAAACACGATTCCCAACATTTGTTGCCAACACAAGGAAATTACAGAAACGTTTGTCATTAACACGTGTTGCCAACACAAAAGTTGCCTACTTTTGTTCAGGTAATAGCTCCAAAACCTGTTTCGTTGGTGAGTGCGAGACCGGAGGCCCAATGATGCAGAAGCATCACTAGCCCGCCATGGTGTGGGTCACCATGCTGCATTGTTGCATTGTCTGCATTCGCAGTGAGAATGGTGACGACCACTCTTGGATTTTGCTTATGCTTTCCATCAGGCAGAGTAGAGTCACTTTCGCAGGCTTATACATATATAAAAAAACACTTTGTAAATCTGTGGACGGTTAAAGGCTGTTTGTGATGATACAAGTTGATGAAAGTTACATATCTACCCTGCTACTTCTGGGGTTGATAGGGAAGGAGCCACGCTTCGGCATGCATGGGCCGGCTCGACCGGAGTGATACCACGGCCTCAAAGAAAACCAGTGTGAAACAGCCACAGCGCTGTGTTTCACCGAGTGAGTAAGGATACCGGAAGCCCATCCCCCGACCCTTTCCCCCATCCCCCAAAGACCGGCAACGCATTTGTGACGCCACTGGTGTTACGGGTGTCCATGGGCGACGGTAATCGCTTACCATCAGGCGATACATCTGCCCACTACTCTATAAAAAAAGAAGGGTTTGGAAGTGGGGTGTGTGTTGAGAGACATACCTGAGGTCCCAGAAGGGGTCGAATGTGACGCTGTCGTGGTTGCAGTGGGTGCACCGGAGGGTAGACTTGAGTTGTCCCATGAAGATGTCTCCCACTCGGCTGTCCTCCCTGCGAAGGTAGCGGCTCCAAGCCTCAGTGGCTTTCGCCGAATCGCTGGAACATAACATACACATCCGTATAAATTAATCGCCAAATGTGTTGCTAATCACAAAAATTGAGAACCCCTTGACTACTTCAATCATTTTTAACCGTATTAACTTTTTTTTTTTGTTAAAATTTATCATTTTTAAATATTTTCGTTAAGGCACATGGAAAGTTCTTACGGAGACAGTAAAAACAACACTTGTTTTCCCACACAAACCGTAGGGTAAATTAAAATCAACAGAACGAAGTCTGTCGGGGCAGCAGTTGATAATAATACTAATATTTTTGGACATGAGGGATTCCTAAGTATAAGTCACATTGGAAAGGTAAGCAACCCTAGCCAGGTCAGCCTATGGATGGGTAACCATTCTTGATACTAAGACGTCTCCGTGAATCGAAGAGCACGTTAATACGAACATCATGGTATAGTCCATTCGCTTAAATACGGTCACCTTCAACGCACCGCCGTAGTACGTGCGGCAGCCGTCACAAAATCAAAGGGCCCGCCTGCGGCGTTCGCTCACAAGCAAATATGATTTGTCAGTTTACGCCGTTGTATTCGTATTTCACAACAATAACCACAATTGCATGCGGGTGCATCGACACTATCTAAACGAATGGACTATAATCATTACGGGTAGTTGGAGTTCTGAAAATCCCGACAGCAAACTTCAATATCGCCTAGTACTTGTATTGTGGAGGTCTGATGGTGGTCGCTTCATCTAACAAATCTAAGTTTAACCGTATCGTAGCTAACTTCATTTTTAAGAAAAAAAATTCAAAAAAGTAAATTAAAAAAAACGTGTTCGTCTCGGGACGCCTAACAGAAGTGATAACTTAAACTAATCTAAGTTGGATTATTACATACGGCTAGCGCTGTGGGTAAGAGTGAGAGGAGGAAGAGAAACGGAAGCCAGACAGACTGGCGCCGTAACGCGTTACGTAACGAAGCGGTATACCTTCCCATAACAATGGAAATTATTACTTCAAAAACCAAAACCTCCTTTCAAACGAGAGGTCTAGGTTTGTTTTCCTCCGTTGATGATGATGAAATACATACCTTAAATTATCATCGATCTCTGTAAGTATAGGCTTCGGTTTCACTGTCACCCGGTTCACATCCTCGTGTAGGCCTTCCAGCAGATAACGCAGGAACTCCTGGCGAAGAAGAAGACATCATATTCAATACTTCTGTTTAAGATATCCTGTTCGTCTTTTGAGTTTAATATTTATTTCGTTGCTTTATACCAATTTATTCTGATGCTGGGAGGGGATTCCCCGACACTTTCCTATCTTTCATTTCTAAAGTATAATGTATATATTATAGTGCCTTTACGACCACACCATAGATGACAAAATATTAAAATATATTATATTGCTTTTGCATGTGGAAATAAATAGATACTGACCTGTGCATCTTGTTGGCTGTACCCCATGAACCTGGGCGCAAACCGCTGAACCTGGGACTTCAGAGAGGTGGTGTTCACGACAGAGTCACGCTCACCGCTGCGCCATAGCTCCTTGATAACGCTAGCGAATGCTGCAACAATACATTAACAGGCTTTAGAAGGCCACTGTTCTTCCTTCTATTTTGCCTCTCCGAATAGGTTTTGATCCAAGTCTTCCTTTTCATTTCAGCTGTTGTCCTGTTTAGTGTGTTCCCTTAGGGTCATGTTCCGACGAACAGAGGCGTCGAAGAGACTAAATATAATGATTTAAAGTTGGCGGTTCGCACCGCGACAGAGACAGGAGACCGCGACCGGAGATCGCGACAGTCACTTGACCATTTCATTTTTATGTATCGATTATGTACTAAAAGCTTAAACAATATGTGTATTTTGAGCTTTATTGATGTTGTTTTAAAGCACGTTTTTAGATCCACCCACGTGTGTTTTACGTTTTATATACTACACTGTTTTGGAGGGTAGATGCAAAAAAAATAATTGTTACAGAATTAGTCTCTTCCAAGCCACTCAATCCGTCGGTACCGACCCTTAGAAGACTAATTTATTAATATAGTTTCTCACCTCTGATCAAAGCACCCTTCATACAGCTCAGGGTCGTGTTGATATCGTCAGAGAATTTCTCGTCGCTAACGTATTCCAGCAGGGGCCGAGTGTTCGATAGACATTGAAGAACGCTGTTCATGAAGCAGGTGTTCCCGATGTTGCGTAGTCCGTTCAGACCTGGAAATGCATGGGTGGCAATCTAAAGTAAGAAATAGTTGAATCTCCTGGGTGAAGTACATTTCAAATAGATAACCAAATTCGAGATTTAGCTATTTCTACTGTTTAACTTTACAAACCATTCGCTTGGGGGCACCACAATGAATAAAAGACACACACCCTTGCGAAACTCTAACTATTTATTATTCCCATTGTCTTAATTCAGAAAGTTTGACTGACAACACAATATTCATAGAACAATTTATCATGTCACTGAAGTCTGAAGTCAAATAATAGCGCGATCCAAATGTTACAGCGCCATCTATCGAAGTAGAGGTAAAACTTTACTATATTATGGAGTGGCAAGAATTGATTACAGTGATAGTTCCTATGATTTTCTACGATTAATTACAACCTGATAATGAAACTGATTCCTGATTGGTCAGAGTGACGGGCTTAATCAAAACGTCCCTATTTTCTTAACGCGAATGGACTACAAAACCTTTTGCTATACATTACCAACCCTCTACACTCACACCCCAAAACTTAAACAGGTACAGGACAAGACAATAGTGTTGAGGACTTACCACTAGTGTGACTCGACTGTTTCTCCGTACGTCCCTCAGTCAAAGAATCGGATCTGTCTGTGCTCCGCCGAAGACCGCTAGGCCCGCTCTTGCCGCCGGCTAACTCCTGCCGATTACATCATAATTTACACGTGAACTTGCGACATTTTTGTAGCTGTGACATTTCATCGCTGCGATTTTTACCAAGGTAATTGTTAGCCGTGTTTGCTTTTTCATGAATACATTTATATTATAACACATAAGGTACAAATTTGAGTTTTTTTTTAAGTATGTATAATAATGATAATCTCAACACATCTCAAACACGACCTTTTGATCCTAAACAAGGCAAAATAACCAGATAACTAATTTACATATTTCTAAATATGTACCTTCATACTATACCCCATAGATATATAATATTATTATTAATAATCATGTATATGACACATGATTATTAATAATAATATACAAAAATAACATTTAACTTAATTCTTTGCATTTGCGAGAAATAGTACTGAACTATTTGGTGCTAAAAACTAAAGTCAATCTTAGTATTACTTATTGATATAATGATGATTATTTTAAAAGTAAACACAAAACCTTACTAATACAAAAAATCATCCAATTTTTTTTTACAAATATCTTAGTTGCAAACTTAGCGTATTTAGCCACTTTCATGGTATTTTATCAACATTATTTATCTACTGTGTATTTGAATTAAGTCGCTCATTGACCGTATCTTCATGTAAGTCGTTTACTAAACATACTAATTTAGACTCTCATAAATGAACTGAAAGTAGACCAGAGAGATTTAGACCTCAAATCTATATTATGACGTCATAATTCATAAAATAGCAAAACCGACTAAAAATTATATATATGGCAACATTTAAACTTTGATGTGAATTTGCATGCGTTTGTATACAGTATGAGGGGGGTACATTTCAAAAAGTATCATGGAGGGTAGCTTTAGGCATATACTCTTGAATGGAGAGCAAAGCAAAAGTGTCCAGCTCAAATTCGTAAATACAAGTTCAAAATTCTACAGAATGGCGTTAGTGTAGGCAAAAGATAGAAAAGAAAATAGTATTAAAAGGCGGGAATTATTAATAAATCGTTTTTTTTTATTTGCAATTTCGGCATTTCTATTTCTAGAAAAATAAAACTAATAACTGTAAAATATGAAATGTCATACTATAGGACAGAGACATACAAAGCTGTGTATGGGATACACAGCTTTGTATCCCATACACAGCTGAGACAAGGATGATATCAAAAGACCAGTTGAGGAAAAACGGGAGCGTGGTAAAAAAAAACAATAAGCTTCATTGAGTTTATGGTTCACCCCTTGGTAATGATGTTCTATTGAAGATCCTAAGAGATGGAGAAACCAACATGTTTTTCTGTTTATTTTGATTCGCCAATTAAGCGTATTTTTAAGTTTAAATACCATTAGTTTTATAAAAAATATTTTATATCTCCTTCTTAACCACTATACCTCTTACTACAGTAGCGCCATCTACTTACACTTTTGGCGAAACACTTTCGGCGAAACACTTTTAAACAGAGATCGTATTTTTGCATCTACCCTACAAAACAATATAGTTTATAAAATGCAAAACACACGTGGGTGGATCTAAAAACGTGCTTTAAAACAACATCAATAAAGCTTTCTGTAATGCTTTTAGTACATAATCAAAACACAAAAAAACTGTCGCATTCCATCCTATTATTAGTGTCGTAAGAGAAAATGAGACAGCTATATATTTAATAAAAATCGTATAACTATTTAAAAAGTGGTTTCGTCAACACAAATGGGTACTTACCGTTTGAAGATAGTTTAGTACTTTTAACCTTAAGATGCCAGGCAAAAAGACTAAAATCGAAAAACTACAAGTTATATTTTCCAGCTAATACGCGTGACATCTGTCAAGTTAGTTTGATTATCACTAACCGATAAACTAACGGTTCTACAAGTAATTACATAATATATTTATATATATATGAAGGTAATACTGCGGTTTGCATATAAATATGTAGGTAATATGTTTTTCTCATCCGCATTTTTAGGAGGCAAATGAATAGGTTAGGGTAACTTCATGAAATAGTCCCTCAGTGTTTGAGGGTACCTCGATCAGACTCGACCGACCAGAGTCGACTATACTCTGGTCGATAGGGCAAAACGTGCCAAAATCATAGCTCTCCCACAGTAGACCGGTATGAAGGTCACTTAAGGTAAGCTTGGTGTTAATAGCGAACTAAAGGATGGGTTCTCTGATATGATATTCTTAAACGTATCATGTATTTTAAAAGCAAAATAAAAGGGTTATTAACAAGGTTATTAAATAAAACGTGGCTAAATAAATTTAGTAATACTTTCGAGAAACAAATCACTCAACGAGTCTGGTATCATACGAACTGCACGAATGAAGTTGGTATTTTCAACTGCATTTTTATGAAACTGCAGAGTTAAATGAGCAGTCACTTAAAGGAAAGTGCTACTGTCACCCAAGAAGTCCTGTAACACATGATTCACAAGCGCATAGCCGGCCTTGAAGACGTGGTCGTATTTATTGTATCACTAGGAACTTTAAAAACTTATGTTGGATTTCGAACGTCTTTGTAATGGCAACATTTTCGATTGTCATTTTTCTTGTTGACGTTTTGACGTTTGAGGTTAAGTACTATAGAGACGCTTGCCGGCCGAACACGTTTTCGCATTTGATTGTCGGTTTAAGCGAATTGAATTGATATTAAGCTAATTTCCCAAGACTCGGTTTTCGTCGGTCACCGTTGTGATTGGTCTGGTTAGGACTCGCGAGTTTTTGTAGGCGCGTTCAAAAGGGCGTGATCCGTGATAGCTAATACGAGTTTATTGTGATTCGAATACCTTGAAAGATATACAGCACTTTGGAGCATGTTTGTGTGAACGTACCAAGACAAAGCAGAGAGGAAACTACCCAAGAGATCTCTTGGAACGCCGAGAACAAGGAAGCCACACAACTCCAGTAAGTGCTTGATGATTTTAGTTTAGATTAAGAACACGGTGAAACGCCGTGGTTCATTTCTCTTGCCAGTGGACTAGTAGCGATTTAATGCCTGTACTAATGGGCCTGCAAGCATTATAACCTTCACATGGTGATCGCTCCATTGGCGCAACAATTTGTGGATCATTACAAAGTGCTGTTCCATATAGGACCGTAGGATACCGTGAGGTGACCCTATCACTTCACCATTCGAGCAGTCAAGAGTTCTACAGACAGTCGTCACTTTAGTCCCTTTTTGTGCGATTAGAAACCCTTTTAGATCATCGCTCCACCAGGGTTCACAATGGCACAATGATCAACATCAATTCCGGAAAAAACCAGATGATATTGAATACTGGGCCCATAATAGGCGAAATCCGGGAAGAGCTTTTACTACACGACATCTAGACCCCTTTTACTGTAAAGACATTTCCTATTTAAGGATTTTACTTAACTGGAGGGGAAAAGGAGAAATATGTGCCGAGCATTTAACTAGCTTACAAATTGTGACGTAAATAGTAAATATTTATTTGCAATACTTACAAAATTTTAACAAATGACTGTACATGTGTACAAAAGATTAACTTATTAACGACAGATAAATGTCTACTGTCGGGCCGTAATAACGTGCAGATTAGTTCTAAGATTATATGGTATGAATAACAATTTAAACCTAAAATACGTGTCTATTATTAATTGGAGTAAGCTAATAAGTGTCGTATCTTAATATGTTAGAGTTTATTTTGCTTTGACAGCGAATTGTACTTAAGATCATTGACGTTAGTTCCTGACAACGCTTTGCTAGATTTATATTTCGAGAAATTGCCTGTAAGGCTTCTAAACTATCCAATCATAATCAAGTAAGAAGCAAAATACATAAGATTACCTGAAAAGTACATCGTCATTATCATCATATCGGACTATCACCGTCCACAGATGGACAAAGGGCTCTCCCATAACATGCTACTTCGATGAATTTTCGAATAAAAAGTACAGTTGTCGAGAAATAACAAGAAAAAGCAAGTGAAAGCAATGAAAGGGTTGCTTAAACCCAACGTTCTGTGAGGCAGTGGTCTCCATGAACTCCGGTCGAATCTACCCAAATATTTCGAAACATGGCCCTCTCCCGATCAACTATCGATTATTATATAATAATCTTTAATTACAGACAACAAGTGCAGTAGGCGGCAGTAGGCAGATGGAGGTGACAGAACCGTCGACGCTACTACCGCGAGCGTACAAGAGTAGTTGGGAGTAACTGCAAGTAGTTGAAAAAAATTGATAAACGCGTGCAGTCCGTCTGATACTATAGCTTATATACCATTCTTCAAAAACAAACTTTAGGGAATTTATTATGATCAGTTTGGTAGATGTATGAGGACCAATTCCAGTAATATACCAATACGCGTTAATTTCAGGATACAGTCGTTCAAATTGAAATTTATTTTAGCATTATAGAATGCTTATGCTAGTATATAATAGCACGATTCAAATTGAAACAATGAGAGTCGGGCATCTTATAACCACTGTAACCAGCAGGTGTGTATGAAAACATGAAATGAAATATAGAAGAGGTGCGAGCTGAATGTCAGGACCGCGGAAACAGGGGAGGTGGGTATCGTCTCTGCTTACTATTGGTGACGAGCAGATTCCCTAGCGGCAAGTCGCAGAACTAACGTATGACAGATAAAAATACGTATACACGTTAACATTCCACTTTTAAAATACTGATCACCCTCACGAAGTGGTCTTAAAGTATTTTTAACTACTCCGTAGACGTCTATCAATGAAATCATTGTAGAAATAATTTAAAATAACAATGCACTCGCTCTGCATATTAAACTGTCAGGTAGAAGTATCTGTCTTACGTTAGTTCCGCAAACGGCCACTAGGGAAATCTGCTCGTCACCAATAATGTGATTATAATATTAAGTCCTTATCCAGGAAGTCGGAAAAATATTTAGCAAAGTTTTTAATATTTGATACTATTACGAGAATTGGTCTGGTGACTGTCAATCTTGGAAAGCATTCAGGTTTCAGTAAAGGGTAACTTCGCACGTGCGATTCAGCATACCATCCGCGCGAAGGTCACCGCAGCGAGTTCGACCGCGAAGCGGCTATGTTCGCGACCGTTGATGACGATTCGTCGCGACATGCGACTGCTAGCGACTTGTCGCGGTGTCGGCGAATGCTCTTATGTGGATATCGATTAAAAATATTATTGTTTTTTAACTTACTATTTTCATAAATTATTTAAGATACACTAAATCATAGACTTTAGATAAGGATCTATTGGCGCATATTGACATTGACAATAGTGGCGAGCTAGCCTTGATAGTAAACAGTTTATAAATTTATTTTTTATTTTCTTTAAAGTGACAATGATGAAATGTCAGTGTATTTACAAATTAAAAATAAAATAAAAATAAAGTAACTACTACAAACTTAATTGAGAATGTGCAGTATGAAAAATCTATGCAACAACAGTGGTGTAACAATACTAAAATTCCATGAAAAAGGCAGTCTTAATTCAAATTTAAAAAAAAAACGCACCGAAAGACCCTTCTTGTACTCGTATTATATATTTATTACTTTATCTAAACGAAGGTCTACAATTTTCAAATTATGAATACAACCTGGTATGTGTGTACGCCATACGTGCGTCCTCCCACAATAGGGAGGCGAGGCTGGGAGGGGCGGGGGTGCGCGCGGTTCGTTTGCGGCGCGACGCTGCGCGGCCGCGGCTCGAAACAGCGCCGACAACCACACCTCATGTCCGAGAGCGATCAACACCGTTGTCAAACATGCTAGGATGATCAGCGCCTCGTAATATGTTATCATATAGAGTCTTGATCGCGAAATAACACTCCCCTAGCGCACGTTATGTGTGATTTTTGAATTTAATTTTTAAAATTACTTCCTTATAAACGCGGTATGAATTTTTGATCGAAAAATATTGATCGACACTAATAGAAAGTTATTAGATTTAAATGAACACCAGTCTATTCAATAAGGAAAGACGTACATAAATATATTTATTTTTTTAAGTTTTATATAAAAACGTTTTAATACGATAACGACACAATAACTTTGTAAGTTTTTATTAATTATTCGTTTACCACAGACTTTGGACAACACAACAGTTTACACATTGATCAGTTTACATCTCAAACGCCCATAGAAAATACGTTACACACACACTGTAAAACATGTCTATGAAAAACATATTGCCTAACTTTTGAAGGGCACAAAGCCCCAAAACAGGTCACAATAAAATATTTTAACACTAATACATTGTCTTTGATTTTGTAGAGGAGCTGGCAACTGTCAAAGTGACAGCGATAAACGCGGGAAAATGGCGTCAAGTAATTCCGGCGGGAAATATCATTTCAATAACACGAGATTAAAGTATGCTGTTTTAGTACGTTAGTGAAGGTGTGATAGCGCGTTGAGGACTGTGGAAGAGCCGTTCATAGTCTTTAAGCCAATAACTGATGCCAAATTTCGCAATCACAGCTACGTAACGAATAGTTAATAAATATATATTACTAGCTGTTGCCCGCGGCTGCGCCCGCGTGTATGTCGGTTATCGCGGCAAATAGTTGCCTATGTGTTAATCTAGGGTGTCAGCTTCCTGCATGCCAAATTTCATCAAAATTGGTCCAGTCGTTTGCGCGAAGAAGTAACAAACATACACACAAACTTTCGCATTTATAATATAAGTTTGATTAGTGTGATGTGAAGTGTGATGTGATGTGATTCATCGGCGCATGTGCTCTGATTGAGTGTGATAAAAAGTGCTACTGTACCTATGGCTTTTAAATCAGTGGAGTTCTTGAACAGATACTGCAGATACTGAAACATTTACTCAAATTCAGTAGTATGGTGCGAGTTTTTATATTAAAGAAATAAATGTACATTGTCTGCACATTTAATATAATTTACGTTTTATAGCGTGTGTCCCTAGAGCTTTTTTGTAATTCTTCTCCACAGGACTAACATCATCACAACTTAAGTCTGATCGATTCCTACTTCCGACATAGATTATCAACGTATACAGATAGGTATACCTTCGGATAGGTTTCTTGCCTGCGATGCAATGCGAACTGTACCAAATGATGTTGTCAGTTCAGACAGTTCGGACGGCAATTTCATAAGTAAAGACCTATTATATACATATAAATAATGTTGGTTTATGTACCTACGCTTTAAAAACTTAACTTCCGCATCGATTGATAGGGGCAAAATCGCTTGTTGTAACAAGCGATTTTGCGTAGGTACATAAACCAACATTATTTATATGTATATAATAGGTCTTTACTTATGAAATTGCCGTCCGAACTGTCTGAACTGACAACATCATTTGGTACAGTTCGCAACAGACAGTCTCCAAGCTGCAAGAGCTGGGGTTGGAAGCTCTCCCTCATCCACCATACTCACCAGACCTTGCACCTACCGACTATTGCTTTTTCCAAAATTTAGACAACTTTTTAGTGGGTAAAAAATTCAATTCCCGAGTGGCAGTACAAAATGCCTTTGAAGAGATTGTTGCCTACCGTCCAGCAGATTTTTACAAGAAGGGCATCAATAAACTGCCAATGCGTTGGCAAAAATGCTTCGATTGCATGGGTGATTACTTCGAATAACAGGAATAAAAAAGTTTGAAAAATAAGTGCTTTCACTTACTGCATACAAAACGGCAATTTCATAGGTAAAGACCTATTATATTGATTACTTAGATAGCTTACGTACCAGCACAACCTCTAGCAGGAACACAGCCAACACATCACACTTATACATCACATTTTTAATTAGAACTAACGCCGCTTTAGCCATTGCGTCGTTTTTTCCACACTGTCTTACAACATCGTCTAAGTACACAAAACTTTACAATCACGCATGGTAACCCAAATTTTGTAGTCCTGAATTGACTCTTATTAAAATGAGCTTCAAAATTAGTAGAAGATATCCCAGACTTTTAATATCTCCTGCCTTGCTTGTTGCACTAGTAAATAAATAAGTCTTGAACGACATTCGTAATGAAAGTCTACGAACAGAAACAACTCGAAAAGTTCAAGGCCACAGCAGAATCTCGGCAAAGGCGCTTACCAAGTACGATGACGGTGTGTTGATAGTCTGTATTTCAGAAAAACCCATTTTCAACATCAGTTTTGACACTTTATAGCACTAGGGCACTATAATTTTGATACTTTTCACAACACAGTCACTTCTTTTAGACAGTGTTTAGATTCTTTCAACTCTTTCAAGTCCCCGAATTCCGAATTAATAAATAAAATGTATCATTCAAATATAGTTTCACAGCAAATATAATCTTAATATCACCGTTTGAGAGTTAAATACAGCTTGTAGAGGACTTAGTATTCAGTAACACATTTTACACCTAAATTTGCGATAAGGAAATCTGGAGGACATTTCATCGAAATTTAATTCACAACACCGCGTGTCCCTGTACAAGGTTTAGCACTAAAAATACACGAATTATTATCATATCAATATTATCAGCTGAGTGTTATCTGCCGCCGCACGACTTGGATTGCGTAATCGCCACAGAGTAACGTTTAGAATTGCAACAAAACGTGATTTTCTAAATTATCTGTAGTCCTCGTAAAAAAAAGTACGAGAGACGCCTAGTTTTTAGTCATGTTTTCCAATCACATGACATCTGTACCACCATTTTAAACCCCCGACGCGAGCGATGTTATAAGTTTGACGTCGATGTCTGTCTGTCTTTGTGTGTGTGTATCTGTCTATGGTATCGTAGCTCGCCGAGACCTCAAGCACAGCAGTCGCATACGCTACCACTGCGCCACCGAGGCCAGTCAAGTCTAAAATAAAAATTGATTGATGCGTTCGTGACATTAGAGTTTCATTCTCAGACAAAATGAGGTTTCAATAATTTTCAGTTTTTTTATTAGTATAATTGAAATAGGGCCAGTTTCACCACTCCCCGATAGACTAATCTCAACTTATCTGTAAAATAGCACGATTTCGGTTATACAAGTGTTAAATGGGGCCATATATGTATGTGTCATATATACGTAAAAATCACAATCTTTTAAATAGTGTTATATCCCAGATAACTATCTAAAACTTTATCATTTAAATTGGCCCTTAAAAGCCAATTTTGTTTACGATAAATTAAACAAATATTTAGTATGATTTAAGATATACTTCATACAATACGGAAATGTACATATGTTTTATAACGACGAGTTGTTAACGAAGGAATGACTTTTAAAAATAATATTGAGTGAATGATAAATTGAATGGCCTCTGATGACTAAGAGTTATTTTCTAGAAGAGGTAGAATACCTACTAAATCAATATAGGTTCGACTATTTAGCAGGAATGGCGCATAGACAGTCACACAAATCTACCGACTAGGCTGGCTGACCATACCTGGCGCCTGACGGACCTGATCCTTGTTTGATGACATAGAAGTAGTTTTTTCGTTACAAATATGAAGAAAGAAAACTTGACACAAACCCTATACCAACCCGTCTGTTCAGCGTGGTGTATGACGTGGTCAGACCAAAACCTGCTTTCTAAGGAGAGGCCTATGTCCAGCAGTGGACTAATAAAGGCTGTTGATGATGATTCAACTACATGACACTGTGTATTGTACTGTAACATCACGCAGTGACTCTTAGAAGCGGGACAGTAATCATAAACTTTCTTTTTAAATTATTGATTTATGTAACAGAACGTCAAAGTAGTTTAAGCGTAAAAAAAATAGTGTCCAACTGTTAGCCACTAATTTCCTTTGCGCTGTAACTACGTGTTTTAGTTGTGTTTACACCGTCACTATAAACGCTCACTTTGAACGCACACCAGAATAAATTTGGCAATTTTATTTTAGTTGTTTAGTAGTACGATATTTTTAACTAGACATTTAAATGATTTAAACCTACTTCTGCCTTGGGCTTTGTTTTGTTAGATGTTAAGTTTTCGCACAATAATTATAAAATAATTATTATCTACTCGATCCGATAATTGAACTTACTACTCAGCAGCATCGAAAATCTATTAATCAGTCGTAAAACATACCGTGGTGTTTATATTAATAGAATACACGCTGACGCTAAACATATCGGTTCTAATTCTAAAATCACTTAGCATATTGACTGCCATTTTCCCAGGTAATCTTTGTGAAAAAAAATTGAACAAAACCAGCTCCTCTTACCAAAACAAACGACGAAATCACATAACATTTAAAAATATCACATATATTTAGAAAAAAATAGTTTGCAAAAAATATTATATCGAAAACTTCAATTGGCATATGCTAAGTTTGACAGACATTTAGGTTTTGGAACGCGATGACAATTTTAAAACTGCCAGTTTATTCAACCATAGAGTTTTCTTAAAAAAACACAAAGAGGTCAAAATTTTTTGCCAAGATGGCCGTCGGTCCGAGCACGTGGCGAATGAAAAAAAAAGGTGGCAGTCGCCCGTCGAGATTTCCCGCGTTATTTTAATTCTATACGTTACATTTCGCGCTGTTATATTTTTAGATATGAATTTCTATTGAATAGGGGACGTGCGGTCGTTCACTAGATAATGTCATTTTGGGTCGGTGCGAAATCTATGACAACACTTTTTTTTTAAACTCAAAGAGAAACTAACTCAGAATAAAATGTCAAAGTCCTCAAAAAGAAAGAATTAGCACAAAAACTTGTGGCAGGTGAAACTTCATATTTTTCCCCTATCATTAGTCCAGTGACATGGCTACTGAGAAGAACTGGCAAATCCTATTTAAAAAAATAAGAAACTTCAGAACCCATATTCTCTTATTTTTTAAGAAAAGATTCAAAGACCCTACATTATAGGAAGCTCATCGTTTTGTAGCCATGGATTGGCAAGTAATAAGCGAAGGGAAGAAGGTAAATTTAAAAGACTTGTTAAAACTTTGCAAGACCTGTGTAGTCTTTTGTTGATTTAGAATGATTAGGAACACCTGCAGCACTGGGCAAAGTGGGCGATAGGTCTGATACATGTGGAAAAAGAGCAAGCTAAACTCTGTTCGAATCTCGGTAAATAGTGTTTTATTCTATCCAGAAAACTCGTGACTATTCCAGTCCAGATTTGAATGGGGCGAGTATATGTACGACTTATGGTTATTGAACAGTGTTTATAATAATTTGGATAAGTATTTACTTATTCCAAAATTTTAAAACAGTAAGCAGTTATACATATTATATTGGAGAGGCGATATCCAGCAATGGACTGCGATAGGCTGTTGATGATGAAGTTCACATATGTAGATTAATAAATAAGTGATCTATTATGTACAACAAAAAAAAATTGTAGTAAAAAAATTGAAATAAGAGTTTTTTTTATGGAATAGGTGCAAACGAAGACGCAACTCCTGATGGTAAGCGATTACCGCCGCCCATGGACACCCGCAACACCAGAGGCCAGCCTTTGGAGGATGGGGAGAGGGATGTGGGGACGGCCATAGGGATATGGGCCGGTATCCTCACTCACTCGGTGAAACACAGCGCAAGCGCTATTTCACACCGGTTTTCTGTGAGGCCGTGGTATCACTCCGGTCGAGCCGGCCCATTCATGCCGAAGTGTGGCTCTCCCACGGTAATTAAGAAATTAAAATAAGTTTTTACCAGTAGGTACTAGGTGTGTTTCAGTGGTCCAAAATATTTATTATCATTATTTATTAGCCTGGATATCGCTGCTCCATAGTTCTTTTGTATTTAAAAAAAATCCAACATGTTCTAAAGACAGAAAGTGAAGAGACTTGTAGAGAACATGAAATAGAAAAAAAAAATTAGGAGAGCACATTAGCAGATACATACAGGTAAATTAGCTTGGAGAAATTTTTGCGTTTGTAGTAGTGTATGGTCAGCAAATAAAAAAAAACAACATTTTATTTTTAGTTTTTATTTTTTTAAAGGTAATATACGTTTGTGGCTGGAGCACACCAAATGCGTACACGTCTACGCATACGCACTACGTACTAATACGGACGTGAAAATGTGTATCCACTGCATTGTAATCTATGGAACTGTATGAGGCAGACAAGCCAGTTCCAAACATTACAAGCAGTGAATGCCGGTTTTCACTTCAGTGAAGACGTGTATGAATTAGGTGTTCTCCGGCCATAAATGTTTTATTCTAATAATTCATCAACCCCAGGCATATCACAATCATCCCCATCCTCGCTTTCATCAGATGAATTATTTAAATTAATTATGATTCGTTCTGATATTGTGTCTAAAGCTGCGTCTCTACCCTGATATTTGTTTTCCTCCTCAATAGCATGCAGACAAACTTTTCTCCATTCCTCTACAGTTATGGCGTTCATTTTTTCTTCAGCTAATGACATTATAACCTTCATATTCATTGCGACATTCTTTTTTGCAACATATGTTTTCACTATCCCCCATATATTTTCTATAGGATTAAACTCCGGATGGTATGGTGGTAAACGCAGCACAGTATGACCGTGCTGTCGTAATATTTCGTCTATCTTGTACTCTACAAATCTCGCCTTGTTTTGCAGAATCAGTTCATATAATTGAGGCTTAAGCAACGTGGATGAATGCTCAATGTTTCGCAATGTCAGCCAGTCAATCATTTGCTGTTTTCTAGAATTACTATTCGGTGCAGGATTTTGTATTGAGTTATGATATGGTGCGTTGTCAACAACAACAACACTATTTGGTTGTAAGTTGGGTATCAATTGAGTTTGAATCCACCTTGAATAGTTGTCATAGTTCATATTGTCGTGGTAATCTCCACTTTTTTGGTTGGCTTTAAACATAAGCAATGCATTTGGTATAAAGCCATCCATACCACCGGCATGAACAATGATTAAGCGGTTGCCTTTCGATATATGTTGCTTCAAACCTGAAGTGCTTCCATCTGACCAAGATTTCGAGAGGGTATGTGATGTATGTATATATGTTTCGTCGGTGTAAACAATTGGTCGGCGTTGTTCACGATATTCAGCAATTTTCATCAAATAATTAATTCGCAAGTATCTAATTTCGTGTTTTTCCATAAGAAGTTTCCGGTTATCTTCTGTTTGCTTCCAATTAAAACCTAATGACATGACGTGTTTTCGTAACGTGCTGACACAACCTTTATAATCGATATCTTCTCTCAATTTTGCGTGCAAAGTTTTCAAAGTGGGAACTTCTTTATTTGTGATGTGGAAGTCATGAATTGTTCTTCTGATAACTTGCTGATCAAAGTTATCGATTACTATTGTAGGTTTACGATTCGGTTTCTTTTTAGGAGATTTAAATGTTACTTCCTGATCTGAAGGACGACATTTGCTTTCTGATACTACCTTTCTGACGGATGCTATTGAAATTCCTGTTGATTTAGCAACTAATTGAGTGGGGGTCATAATACTGCTCGGGTTGTTATTACACTCATTTTCGAAATATTTGTACAAACAGTACAAAACTTCTTTAGTTTGAGAAGTCAAAGGCTTGCCTCGACCATGTTTTAACACTGGAGCCATTTTGAATTTACAATATAAAGTTACAACACTTACACACAAATTAAAAACTTCAACAAATATTATAACAATAATAACAAACAATAACAACAATCAACAAATACAAAATTTAACAATTAACGTAATAATTATAATTTTTGAATGAAATGTGTGCTTTATGTTCTAACAGTACCAAGCGACTGACGCCGGACTGCACGTGGCACCTGCGGACAGCGTAAACTGGTTTATTCTGGTTTTGTGCGTGTTTCCACTTTCCACTATCAAGTGACGATTTTTTGCTTTAGATTGAAATATCTCGGAAACGGTGCGTCCTAGGCCAAAAATAAACGCATAAATTTTGACCCCCCCGTAGGCCCCCCGGAGTTTTAAAAACCTAGATGAAAGGAAAGGAAAAAAATATATATTTATATCGGTCTCTCCTCTTTGAAGTTTCACTTCTATCGTGTGTGAATCGCACACACACCTTTTTTTTTAACCGACTTCCAAAAAGGAGGAGGTTCTATGTTCCACTGTATGTATTTTTTTTTTTATGTATGTTCACCGATTACTCCGTCAGTTGTGGACCGATTTTGAAAATTTTTTTTGCGTTCGAAAGGGTATGCTTCCGAGGTGGTCCCATTGCCAGCATATCAGGATCTGATGATGGGATCCCAGGGAAATCGAGGGAAACCCTCATTTTTTATAGGCACATACTATGTTTTTCATATATTTTCTGAAGTTACACCGGTATTTGCGTATGGTAGTCATCATTTTATGATGATGAGCTGATGATGTAAGAAACAACTCCTTAACGGTTAGGAGTTAGAGGATAAATCTTTCAATATCATATGTATATATGTTACCTTTAGTCGTATTCTTTCAAATTATTTAGGTAAGCTGATGATGGAAGGTGGAAGGTACAACTCCTCAACGGTTAGGAGTTAAAGGATAATTCTTTCAATTTCATACGTATCTAAAGACCTTAAGTCGTATACTTTCAAGTTATTTAGGTGAGCTGATGATAGAAGGTTAAACTCTTCAACAGTTAGGGATTAGAGGATGATTTTAATATTACATGTACGTATAGATCTTAATTTGTATTCTTGATGATGAAGTTTGATGAAATAGTTCAACTTACTACTTACCTACGATTGTTTGCACTAAAAACTGAAAAATAAAAACTTTTTATAAAAAAAAAACCGACTTCCAAAAAACATCCAACGAAAACTCTCTGCCAAAAAAACACTTAAAAGCGTAAAATAAACTGGTTCTTCATATATTGCCTATACCTAATTCTTTATTCATTTAAATAGTAGTATTATAATGTGTGCTAGGTACCTAAAATCTGTTTGAAGTCGGTGCTAAGCCAAAAAGAATACAAACGAACAATTACAAAAGTCTAAGCGATAGTTACTTGGCACCGGCTTCAAACAGATTCTAGGTACCTAGCACACATTATAATACTACTATTTAAATGAATAAAGAATTAGGTATAGGCAATTTATGAAGAACCAGTTTATTTTACGCTTTTAAGTGTTTTTTTGGCAGAGAGTTTTCGTTGGATGTTTTTTGGAAGTCGGTTTTTATAAAGTCAAAACCTTTTTCTTTAAAATAAAAACTTGTTTTTATTGAAACCAAAAATCAGAGTGTTGCTAGGGATAAGTATAAAATTAAATAGTAATGTTAGGATATCGAAACATTTTTGTATAGGCCAGAACGATATAGTGGAAACGCGCTCTAAGATCTGAGTAATATACACACCACTACATATGCAAAAATTTCTCGAGACTAATTTCACTGTAGTGTTCTGTCATGTCCCAGATCTTTTTACGTAGGTTACGCTGGTAAAATGAGGTTGCAACCAAGGGACTGTTTCTATGGTGTATTAGACGAACTACCAGATAGGTCACCAGATAATAATACAGTATTAGCGCTCATGAACTCCCCTGCAACTAAAGTGAGACCCTTCAATTGGGAGGGGGAGAAGGGCTTTTGTTAACCTCATACTGACATAAGATTTGCGTAACATGAGTTTTGTGTATGGCCCTTACGGTAAAAGCATTTCCTCTGTAAACCATCGACTCTCGTTCAACTCTGGAGAAGTAACAGCCTAAGAGATTAATGAAGTGAGTTGAAATATTCATACAGGTACACACAGATACGCACAGCCATGTCGACAGACAACACACATTAGTGAGCACGCACACAAATACGTGACCTCATTACAAATGCCAATGAACTGTTGAAACTGAGAGCAAAATTAGGGATTTGAAGTATTTGTTTGTTTTTTTAATATAATTTTTCATGTACACGTTTTAATATTGCTGTTCAGGTTTTTTACGGTATACGAGGGTACACTAGCAGTCTGGGCACCTTATCATCACATCAACAGTATTTAACAGTCCACAATTGGATATAGGCTTCTCCTTAAAAAGGTTTTGGCTATTATACTCATAGAGCTATCATAGATAGAGTGGGGAAGACATACGGCTAACAGTAAGCGGAAACGTCCAACGGTTAGACAGAGAGTGAGGATCGCGGTACCACGTCTGTCTTTCTCTACTTACGCATGCACAGTAAAGGACTAATAATGGTAATCCAATCACATCAATTAACCGTCGAATCGTACTGCTATGCGCATGCGCGAGTAGAGAGAGACAGATGGGTACCGCGATCGTCTCTCTCTTTCTAACCGAGGGACGGCTGGAGGCTTGGCTCCCCTACTCAATCTATATAATAACTCTATGATTATACTACGCTGGCTGGACAAGTCGGTATAGGTTTGTGTCAAGACTTCCTTCTTTTTTCAGTGATGCTGTCCTGCGTAGTTCGCTCCCATAGTCGTCTCTTATAACGGGATGAATAGGGTGACACTCTGTATTCTTATGACGTCACCACACGGTTAATCACCTTTATGGTAAGTAACTACCATCACCTATCAACGTTTGTAGTGTTTCTACGTTGCCGGTCTCTCAAGTGGGAGTACGGTCTTTTCTTAATAACTTGTTAAGCTGGCGTTGCCGAGACATGGGCGCTGCCTGTAGTGCATAAACTCTTGGATTCTGCTCATGCTTTCCATCAGGCAGAGTCTTTGTCAGGCTCTTTTTTTTTAAATAACAGTCGCTCAACAAGCTATGCAAAAAGCTCTGAGTCTCGCTGAAGGACGAAATACGAAACGAGTTAAACCAAGAGAGTCAAAGAACCAAAGTTACCGAAATGGCTCTGAAAGTCTGGTTAAAGTGGCAATGGGCTGGTATATTTCGGACATCTAACACACAACGCCAACTAGTCCCAAGCTAAGCAGAGCTTGTGTTATGGGTACTAGACAACTGATACAAATACATTATATACTTTTTTTTTGTAAATACATACATATTATAAATAGAAAACACCCAAACTCCGAAACAAATATTTGCAGATCATACAAACATTTGGTCCGACCCGGGAATCGAACCAGAGACCTCAATCACAGCAGTCGCATACGCTACCACTGCGCCACAGTGGCAGTCAAAACAGTACCGCTGGGGTAAGCGTGTTCTGGATAGGAGACCGCGTCTGGGGATACATAATGACGTGAATATTTGCGTAAAGTAGCGACTGGATGTAAAAAGCAACAGACCAGCCTCAGTGATGTGCCTTGGGAAAGGCCTACGAATTGATGAGATTGAAAGTTAAATTATCCCTGATAATAATCCAACTCCTTCAGTTTTCTTCTGATTTATTTCGTTGCGGGTTTCAAGACAGTTTCATTTTCCCGGGACTTCCCGAGTGCCATAACTCAGTGTGTTCGGGGGTCACTGCTGTTGATCCTGGTGTACAGGAGTTACAGTGGTGGGCGTGTGGGCAGGATTAGTCCCATTATCCCTAATAATAAGCGTTTTAGCGCTGTTGGTTTTAATAGTTTGTTAGGCGACATAACTAATGAAAAAGCGCTGCAGTGTAACGCCTCACTTTTAGTAAACGTTCGATTTTAAATAAGAAAAATGAAAATAAATAAGTATGAAAATCGTTTCTTAAGGAGTCTAAAAATATCTATACTAATATTTAAAGCTGAAGAGTTTGTTTGTTTGCTTGGACGCGCTAATCTCAGGAACTACTGGTCTTATTTGAAAAATTCTTTCAGTGTTAGTTAGCCCATTTATCGAGAAAGACTATAGCCTATTTATCATCACGCTAATATCAATAGAAGCGGAGCACCAATGAAAAATGTTACAAAAACGGGGGGAAATTATTACGCTACGGAAATAGGAGACGTAAACGAGGTTGCGTAGGTCAGCTAGTTCCTACATAAGTCCAATAACGGTGTTCTAAAGAACATACAGACAAATTCAAAGCATCCTCCTTTTCAGGACCCATTCATCCCATCCCATCAGGACACCCTAGGATCCGTAACAGACAAACATCTAAATAATGTGCGCATAATATAAGATGATAGTAAAGACGAAACCACCTTTTAAATGTAGGTACAAAATAATAAATATAAGTATGTATTACTATACAAAAAAAAAAACGTGCTTGTAAAAGAGCCAATAAATGAGGTGCTAAAACCGTGGCTGCTTCGATGTCAAAGAAAAAACCTTAATTGTCGCTAATCTTCTTGAACAAGGACCCCTGTTGGGTTCGGCTTGTCAGCGCTCCAGAAATACACATGTGAGTCATGCCCTATATTCTAACTAATATTATAAATGCGAATGCGAGTGTGTTTGTTAAGCTTTCACGCTTTAACCACTAAACCGTATAGGTTAATTTATCACGCGATAACCGTCTGCGGGCTGAGCCACAGGCAAAAGCTAGTCTTTTATATATATGAATACCTATACTTCATTCTAATAAATCTTCATGAGTAAAGATTTATTCACACGAAGACGTTCAACTCTGATAATACCGAACCGATTTTAATATTCATATCATTTTCAGGAAGTTATGGTATTCAGAACAAACAAATTTTAGGCATTAGTAACTTGTTTGTGTTAAACTTCGCTTCTTACCACTGCTAGAAAAATTCCTCATAATTTTACCACTCCAACAATAATAGTGTATTGATTTTACCTGAAATTAGGGAGAATAACACCAAGTTGGCAACACTGAAGCTCTAAACAGGTTATAAATCCCAATAAGAATGATACACCTGGAAATTTTCCCAAATATGTTGGCATACATGACTTGTGACTCAGAGATGCCAATTATAACTATTTTACCGATTTTATAGACAATTTTAAACGAGATGACGTCATGGGAATGACTTCATTCGTCACATATGAGTAGCTCAGATAAACATCTTAGAAAACGGTATTACCACTGCCACATTTGCCTAATTAATTATTTTAGTAAGCAAATCACGGCAATTATTTTTTACAGGTCATCACTTTAATTGTCAGTTATTTATAACAATTTGTTACCAATTAAGAGTGTTACCATTATTTAAGGGAAAAAAATGTTTTATTGACATAATATGTGTTTTACATTACTCATTACTTTAAAAAAATTATAAACTGCAAATAATGATCTAATTGTATCCTGTTCCTATGCGAACAGCTATTTGTGTTTTTACTTTTATAATATACGAGTACATAACTATAGAAAAAAGAATCTTGTCTATTACTGCTACGAAGGCGCCACCTAGTGAGATTTTTAAAAGTGAAATCACTTAGAAAAATATTTACTTCTCTGGCTTCGAATTCTCTCTATGATTCCGAATCAAAATCAATTTTATTATTTATTATTAATATGAGAATCAGAATTTGACTCATCGAAGCAGCCACGTAATCGAAAACCAAAATGAATACTTACCCCTTTCATATCTTCGTAATCCTTGTCCAAAATTTTTCTTCTAGAAGATGGAGTGTCAGGACTTAAGTCTTCAGTCAGCTCGCTCAGAGTACTCTCCGTACTCGTCTCCATTGACTTGGCTTCTTCATCTCTCCTTTCATCGTCTTCACACTTCTCCGTTCTCTTCTTCAAGTAATTCTCATGTTCAAACGTCTTGTTTTCAAATCCAGTCCCACTCGGTGATTCAATATCATTATCCAAAATTAATCTCTCGTCTTCTGAATCAATGTACTTGAGATTTACTCTAGATCTCCTTGGCTCACTTTTAATATCATTTCTAGAAGGTTCCTCATTTATTACGTTGTTTAGTTCTATCTGTTTCTTAGGCGTGGCTCCCGACGATACCGGCTGAGATATCTGTATATAGGAAGCGAAATTTGATGTATGTTTTGGAGTTTTAACTTGTTTCTCTATATCATTTTTCAGCTCTTTTAGCTTGTGTACATCATGCTTTTTAAAATCACTATCGCCATTTTCAACATGAATAACTGTAGACTTTTCTAGAATCTTTCCTATTGGATTGTTCGGATCTAATTGACTTTTGATACTTGCTAAACGTTCAGAGGGCAACTTAGTAGTTAGAGATGTGGACATTACATTAGTTTTATCGTGTGAAGGCTTCGCTAAACACACAGGTTCAGATATAGTTTTACTCAATGACAAATCAGAGTTCGAATTTGATCGTGAACTTGTTGAACCTATCTCCCATCGAAGACCGTTTTTTTCGTGTGGCATATGCACAGGTACTATCTTTTCGTCTTTTGGCACAAGCTTAGTGTAGCCTACGGTACCGTTTTCGCAATCTTTAAGTTGATTTAGATACTGTTCAACTGATGTTTTTGAATATCGTGTATCATTTGCGGGTAGTTTCGTAACTGTCATTTTTTGATCGAATCTCTTTCGTATTTCGGAGACAGTGGGTACTTCGTTCCCGTTTGTATCTTTAACACCGTTCACCATCCCGCGTTTGTATCCCGGCGAGCTTTCCTTGTATGATCTTCTTTCCGGTCTCTGGTGTTCAAATATTACTCTTACTTTTTTATATGTGAAGTAAAATGCGACATGTGATAAGTGTGTGTTAGTTCAATAGTTCATGCTTTGCCGTAATACCTTTGTAGCATATATGATACACTAAGCTATTCGTAGCAAATTCATTTACTGATTATCTTCATGTATCATAATGATACGAGTGACTATATTTATGGTATTACAAGCAATTTCGCGTCTATGTTACTACTTTGCTTTCACATTCGTTGAAGGGAAATATATCCTTTCAAAAAATGTGACTACGATATATGAAAGCTGATAATTTGATGTATGGCTCTTTATTTAGTGCGATGTTAGTGAACATACACACACTCACACGCGCACACATTCTTGTGTGCCTGCGAAATTTATTCCTATAACCAGATCCGTTGGTTTTATATAGTATAAATGATTATGAGAAATAAATGATCAAGTGAATAGATGAACTATCGAAGTTGAGAAATGAAATAAAAAACCACATTATTTAAGAAAAACGAAGTATCAAACTTGTGTGTTACATACGAAGAAAAGTATCAAAAACGGTTGGTCGGTGTAAAAATATATACATACTTACATAGTTGAGATATTTCCGTTTGTGGTATTGATTGTTATTTAAGTGATAATAGTGATAGCCAATTAGTAAGGAGAACACGTTTTAGATCAAAAACATGCTGTCACCTTTGTTATGTGACAGACAAACCACACAAACATAAATAATCTGTAGGATGGAAGAGCGATATAACCCCCATATTTAAAAATTAATAATTCTACAGAAGTTTACGCCAAGCATTTTGATGCTGGCTTTGCCAGCTACGGAGGTGCTATAAAATCAAGTTGATGCTACAAACGATATCTTTTCGATAGTAAACCTTTAACCCTGTGCCGCCGTGGGGTTAATTTGAACTACACTGACGGACTCATAAACTGCATCAAAGTAAAAAACGACTTTGAAATAAATATTTTAACCAAGTATGCAAACTTTCTACACATATTTAAATTGAAACGTCTAGATTGGTTCGTTAACTTTAAAACAGCGTAGGGTCATATCCTTAAGTTTAAGTTTGTGTACTGGAAAGGACCTTAAAACTTTTTTGAAGAAAAACAGAAATTTAAAGAAAATTGGTTTAATTAAAAATTGGTTTTAACAATAGACACAAGCTTTATGCAAGGGTTTTTTTATGTTTTAATAAGGTGTATTACCTCCACGTGCCCTTATTATGGATTCTAATCGGTACCGCATAGATTTGATTAGGGTTATTAAAACATCTTGCGGAATATTGTCCCATTCTTCTGAAAGTGCTGTTCTTAGTTGTGCCACTGTCGTAGGCACAGGATTTCTCGCATATACAGCTCTTTTTAAATGGTCCCAAAGATGCTCAATGGGATTAAGATCCGGGCTAGGTGCTGGACAATTCATTGTACGTATCCCAACCTCTTCACAATATTGCCGAACTTGTGCGGCAGCGTGCGGCCGGGCATTATCCTGCATTAAAGTAAAATTTTCGCCTATAAATTCCATGTAAGGCACCACGTGATCTTCTAAGATCTCTGTTATGTAGCGATGTGCAGTCAAACCCCCTCAACTACCGTTTTGACGGACCATGTCTATGAACACAAGTTCTGTTCGCCCGTTCATCGATATGCCACCCCAGACCATGCACGAACCGCCTCCAAAAGGAACACGCTCCTCAATGCAACTTTGAGCATATCGCTCCCCACGTCGACGATAGACTCTTCTGCGACCATCTGCACCATATAAACATGTCCTACACTCGTCTGTGAACAATACGGAGGCCCATTGCTCATCTGTCCAATTTAGGTTGTTTGTGAGCTACAGACAACTTTGGACCATTTGCTGGTCTAAAAGGGGTGATATCCGCTTCCTTTAACCTTCTTCTTATTGTTCGTGCACTAACGTTTACTCCACGCACTTCATTAAACTCTGTTTTGATGTTAACTGACGTGAGGAAACAATTTCGCAGGGAAGTTGTAACAAAAAATCGGTCATCACGACCGGTGGTTGCTCGAGTTCTGCCTGTACAACGTCTCCTTTTGTAAGAACCCGTCTCCACAAACCTTCTGTATATTCTAGAAACCGTAGACTGGTTTAAATTTAAATTTCTACCAATCGGTCGTTGATCCAAGCCCTCCCGCACCAATGCTACAATTTGAGCAGCTTGTTCGCACGAAGTATCAATATTATGGTTCAGAAACTCTCGATGAGTTAAAAAGCTAACCCAACAATTCTGCTGGTAACAATAATTCAATTGTCAAAAGAATAAAAAATCAATAAGAATCAATTTAAAAAAAAAACGCAAATCTGATACTACGAGTAAATTTTCTTTTCCCGGCTATATTCATTGGTTTTACTGCAGTTCTATTTTTAAATCTTGCTTTTTTTTAAGATTAAGGGCCAGTCTCTCCATATTTATATAATTTAATCTTAAAAGTTTGCATACTTATTAAAAAAAACATTTCAAAGTAATCCTGAAGTTTGATGCAGTTTATGAGTCCGTCAGTGTAGATTTAATAGACCCCAATATGACACTTTTTAACCGACTTCAAAAAAAGGAGGAGGTTATCAATTCGACTGCTTTTTATTTTTGTTACCTCATAACTTTCGACTGGGTGAACGGATTTTTTTATTTTACTTTTTTTATTTGAAAGCTGGTGCTTCAGGTGTGGTCCCATTTTAATTTTGTCCAGTACTTACTGTATCTTTTTGAGATTATCCTCATTCGTTTCACGGAATAATGCTTATATCTTCAGGCATACCTGTAACACGACACGGACTGATGCTGCACGGACTGCTGTAAAGTTCAGAAGTTCTCTAACGTTGGTATAAATGTATAGTTGATATTGAAAATTCCTGTATCCTATATGATGTCGCTCTTCCATACTACAGATTGCTAAGTTAGGCGCGTTTGTGTAGTGTAATACTTGTTTAACTATATTGTGTGTTTTTATAATTTTATTTACGTTTCAATTGAAGGTAGAATTTATTAATTATTATTATATTTTTTTTTTTTTTTTAAGACTTTTTGACTAAAAGAAAGTAGACCGGTTGTTGGCGTGGCGATGCGTCATCATGATTTGTGATACATACCATTTATTACTTCTAACATAATTTTAATTGTATTATATTATTTATTTCCTTTTATAAGGTATTATTTTATACCTACTCATTATTTTAAGAAAACAATTTTGATTTTTCACATTTCCAAGACATCCCGCGATGTTTTCAATTTTTCTAAATGGTTTTGTTCCTTTAAATATTTAAGTATGTTTTAGTGCATTTAAAAATACATGTGTTATTTAACGTTTTACTTTATGGGGGTACCGATATTTTTATATAATTTTAAGTGAACATTAACCTTTATGGTTTCTGGACATTTCGAGTAGATTGGTCGGTGGTGATAGATTCAATACATAATCAGCCTATCAATCGCTAAAAATTGAAAAAGATTTCAAGAATATGTTTTATATTGATAAATCTATTTATTATCCTATCATATTTATGTTTAAAAATGTATGAACATACGTATCAATGTGGTGTAAAGCTACAAATAGTTCTTAAAAATGTTACTAGTACCTACCATATTTCGCAGACACGCAAAAATAATAATATTAAGGGGTTCTTACACTAACCCCATGACCACAATTGGTGATCTGACCTTCATATTTTTTTTCAGTCCGATCACCAATTTAGCTCATGGATATATAGTGTGCAAGCTCCCTAAATAAATCTGGCTAAAGTTATTTACCTCAGATATCGTAGCGGCAGAATTTCTAGCCTTTCTCGCCAACCTGGCAGAGTCAGCGACCGGCGGTCTCCCTATATCGTTGGAGATGGACTTTGACCTTGAAATGTCTCCATAATTTTGATTCTGCTGTTGTTGTTGCTGGATCCTCTGTGTCATGGGTATGTAATTCGCTGGAGAGTATTTATTGTACAACTCTGCAGCCGACATGGCTAGGTCAGCAGAGGTAATAACACTCCGCCGGCTTCTCGGCAAAGGATCACTAGCAGTCTTGCTGCTCTCGCTTCTGGTCGTAGAGATATCTCTAGACCTGGACTCTGATCTCTCAGACCTGTATCTGCTGGAAATTCCGCTATCAGATTCAGCAATGCTCGGTGCTCTGGATGTTCTAGAACGTTCCACCAGGGAGGATTTCCGTTCCCTGTTGCCATCGATGTCAGAGTACCTGGAGCGGTATTCGGACTTTTCATAGCTACGTATTGTGTCATAATTTCCGCTGCTCGATCTGTAATATGGTTTCTCCACGGTAGTCGAGGACCTGTATGATCCCGACAGGGTTGAGGAGGTGGCGCTGTACCTAGAGGGTGATACCACGGGCATTTTTACAATGTATCCTGTGGTCCTATGCTCTATAACACATATCCTTATTATACGTCTGGCTTATGCTACAGACTTCAGGATATAATTATCTTAGGCTACATTAATTTTAATCCTGGACGGCGGACGTTTTTTTTGCATGTTTCTATTGGATTTCCTTTTTATAATAATAGTTGAGTTTGTTTCTGTAACAAAGAGAATGGCATTTTATTCTAGCAAAAATTATAATTTTCAATGAACTGAAATCAAAACCTAAGATGTTTGATAACATTTGAAGAAAGGGGCGGGGCGGTGGGCCATTGATAGTAATGGCACTTCTTGCAGCTCAAGATACAATGGTGCTAGTTCTATTGTTACGTCACTAAAATAAATTTCCCTAAAATGATCTTCTATTCTCTTATTTGGTGTTCTTCGTCGATAACTGCGACATCAAAAAATCATAGGGTGCTATTCAAAAAGTAGAGACTGCGTGCGTGTGTTTTATTTTTGTCATCCCTAAAAGACATAATAATTCACCATACTTCAACGAAAAGGGGCTTTTGAATATGCTTAGCCAGTGTACATTAAAACTTTCCTGCTTTGTCAGGTCTCTGATGAGCAATAAAGTTCCTTTTTTTTTTTTTTTTTTTTTTTTATGTATGGCCCGCCAAAATGACTACTCTGCCTGATGGAAAGCATAAGCAGAATCCAAGAGTATTGGTCGCCATACTCACTGCGAATGCAGACAATGCAGTATGGCGACCCACACCATGGCGGCCTAGTGATGCTGCTGCATCTTTTAGTCTAGTCAACAAGTATAGGAACTTGTTGACTAGACTATTTGGGCCTCCGGTCTCGCACTCACCAACGAAACACGACAGCACGAACTTACGACATAATCACCTTTACGACAAACTCACGTGGTTGTCTGACGTACATAAGTATGAAACAAGGTCACGTAACCGCTTGTTAATCCTACTCAAGCACTCACTCTGTAAAACCAAGGGTTGCTTCAAGATAGCCGCTTTTAAGTGCTGGAATGTTCTATCCCCACCAATGTTACATCTAGAATTAAGGCCATTTAAATCACGCTGCAGTAGGTGGTTGTTAGTGAGGCAATCCGAGGCGACTACTCAATAATGCGCTATGTTGGTCTGTGTTCGTGGCATCTATCTACTAATAGTATAATTTTATGTTGTGGGGACTTTACTGGACTAGTATTGTAAGACTGTATGGTAGAATGTTTTGAGCAGCAACAACTGCACTGTTCCCGGTGCGTGGAGTGATTATTATTTCTGTGTCCAGGACGGTGTCATTGTGCTTATTCTAAGGTTATGTTAATCATGATTGGCTTGGATAGACTAACAGCGGCTCGCATGCTTTGCATTGCCATCCATATGCTGAGTCAAAGACTGTTTTGTCTTTTCAGTTATACTGTTCGAGGACCGTGATTTATTTTAAATACCTATGTAATGTAAAAACAAATGAAGTTTTTCTTATTCTTATTTTAGTGACGCTATTTCCAATCCAAAGTACATTTTTTATGTATGTATGTATTAAGATGTAAAGTTTTAATACAACATGTCTAAATTTAGTCAATCTTTGACAGTTAGAACGTAGCTTGACAGAACAAAACTCATTTTTAGAGATTTTTAACCGACTTCCAAAAAGGAGGAGGTTCTATGTTCCACTGTATTAATTTTTTTTTTTTTATTAATTTTTTTTATGTATGTTCACCGATTACTCCGTTAGTTGTGGACCGATTTTGAATTTTTTTTTTGTATTCGAAAGGGTATGCTTCCGAGGTGGTCCCATTGCCAGCATATCCGGATCTGATGATGGGATCCCAGGGAAATCGAGGGGAACCCTCATTTTTTATAGGCACATACTATGTTTTTCGTATATTTTCTGAACTTGCACCGGTATTTGCGTCTGGTAGTCATCATTTTATGATGATGATGATGATGATGAGCAGATGATGTAAGGTACAACTCCTTAACGGTTAGGAGTCTAGTCAACAAGTCCCATACTTGTTGACTAGACTAAAAGATGCACAAGCATCACTAGGCCGCCATAGTGTGGGTCGCCATACTGCATTGTTGTATTCGCAATGAGTATGGTGGCCACCACTCGTGGATTCTGCTTATGCTTTCCATCAGGCAGAGTAGAGTCATTTTGGCAGGCCAAATATAAAAAAAAAAAAAAAAAAAAAAAAAAGTTGGAGGATAAATCTTTAAATATCATATGTACATATGTTACCTTTAGTCGTATTCTTTCCAATTATTTAGGTAAGCTGATGATGGAAGGTGGAAGATACAACTCCTCAACGGTTAGGAGTTGGAGGATAATTCTTTCAATTTCATACGTATCTAAAGACCTTCAGTCGTATACTTTCAAATTATTTAGGTGAGCTGATGATAGAAGGTTAAACTCTTCAACAGTTAGGGATTAGAGCATGAATTTAATATTACACGTACGTATAGACCTTAAATTGTATTCTTGATGATGAAATTTGATGAAATAGTTCAACTTACCTACGATTGTTTGCACTAAAAACTGAAAAATAAAAACTTTTTATAAAAAAAAAACCGACTTCCAAAAAACATCCAACGAAAACTCTCTGCCAAAAAAACACTTAAAAGCGTAAAATAAACTGGTTCTTCATAAATTGCCTATACCTAATTCTTTATTCATTTAAATAGTAGTGTTATAATGTGTGCTAGGTACCTAAAATCTGTTTTAAGTCGGTGCTAAGCCGACTAAAAAGGCTAAAAGTCTAAGCGATAGTCACTTGGCACCGACTTCAAACAGATTCTAGGTACCTAGCACACATTATAACACTACTATTTAAATGAATAAAGAATTAGGTATAGGCAATTTATGAAGAACCAGTTTATTTTACGCTTTTAAGTGTTTTTTTGGCAGAGAGTTTTCGTTGGATGTTTTTTGGTAGTCGGTTTTTTTTTTTTATAAAAAGTTTTTAAGAAGAGTTGTCGGTGGGCTACCGCTGGCCATTAAAAGAAATAGTCCCAAGCAATATGTCCTATTATGCAGATTGCAATACAATGGGGAGAAAAGCATGCAAAGAATGAGGCCTAACATTATTTTTAAATTTTCCGACTCAGTATATCTTAACCTCATTTTCTTCACTATGTGGAATAATCCCAGAATTGATAAGAAAAACCTCAGCAAACAGACAGTAACCTTGGACATTTACGAAGACCAGAGAACTACTGATTATAATGACTCACTAACGAGAATGAGGTTACAAAAGCACAAAATGATAAGAGCTACCTGACATTGCTCTCCATTAATCTATATAAAGGGATTACAGCATCTATATTGACGTGTATGCGACTGCCGATCAAGAGATCTCGGGTAAGACCAAAGTGCTATTAAGCTTTTCTGATTATAGAAAAGCTTAATAATACTTTGGTCTGAGGCTCAGAGTTTGAAAGTTTTGGTATTAACCCCTGTGCCTCGGAGAGCACGTACCTGCGGTCCTGCGTCTGATCTCTCCCTGGTCGTGTCCGAGGTGTAACCGCGGATGGACGGGACGGGCGGTACGTCGCCCCACAATTAGAGAGTTCATCAGCAAAAAGAGCCAGCGTCAGTGCTGGCAGGCGCTGGGAGGGTTCCGGATGTCCTAATAACAGCAGATCCCGAATCCCTCCCATTTCAGACGCAGAGTGGAACACCGTGTGGTTTTAGTCGGCCCGATTCCGACATACCACCACCCTGCCGCAAAACCTCGGTGAGGTGACGGCCCGTGGGAGATTACACAGGTAAAAAAAAAAAGGTGTCAGTGTATTTGAGGACACTAACTTCCGAATAACGATTGTCATAGATGTTTATGACAACTGGGATCGACAGCTTAACGTGCTCTCCGAGGCATGGGCGTAAAACACCGCCATCTTCAATACTCCGGGCTGCTAATAAAAATTTCTTGTAAGAAAAACCCAACAGCAGTCCGACCCGGGACTCGAACCCGAGACCACTTGATCAGCAGTCGCATGCGCTAACCACTAGGCAGGTCTTTTAGGAATGTGAACTAATATATAACTATTATATAGTACCTGGAATTTTCCAAAAAATGAATCCTAGCTAAATCCAGTTATCGCCCCCCTAACCCTCCGCATACAAATTTTCATGAAAATCTTTGAAGATGTTAACGAGATTCAGATTAAATATATATACAAGAATTGGTCATATAAAAGTATTACATAGATTTCACAAGAATTTAACATAACTAAAGAGGAGAATTGCTACGAATGACCCAATTTACTAAAATACTCTTTCAGACATTATTCCTAACACATATTTTAGTTACAGAAATGAGATATTTTTTAAGGTTTTTAACATATATCATTGTAAAAATTTACATATGCAAATGTAGATTACTGAATCAATGAAGTTTCTTATGTTATTATTTCTTTTTTATTTTGGAAAATCTAAATATATAGAAGCAACATTATGTCCCTGAAGTTCTAACAATACATAACAGTAAATAAAAAATTACTATTATTCAAGAAACTGGCAAAACTGAATAAAAGGGGGACAAACCTATACTTAAGGTAATTTGTTTTGAATTATCACATACATTATCAGTCACATTTGTATAAGATCATTAAATAAAATTAACTTAAGCATAGATAATCCTAATTTTATACAGTTTTTACACTCTCTTGAAAAGTCGTCATTTTTGACCTACGCACTGTCAGTGTTTTTTATGAAAGAAGGTGAATTGAGGTGGAACCAATTGAGGTGAAGTTCTATAGTAGCTTAGTCTTTAGTATATCTGTTTGAATATTTATAAAATGTTTATTAGTTAGTTATGAAGATATTTTAAAGGTATCAGTATACCTGTGGTTTTATCACACCATTTTAACTACTTAATCAGAAACATAGGAATAACTTGGAATTTGCCACAAAATTAAAAATCATAATGAAAATGAAAACAAATGAAAAAATGCAACCTCAGACCTGTGTTACAGTAACTATACTAATCATAAATATTAGAGATGTGCCGACTAGTCGACGACTAGTCGGTAAAGCCGACTATCCGGCAACAATCGTAGTCGACGATTAGTCGGCGAATAGTCGGCAAAAAGCGCCGACTATTCGGCTTATTACTTTGTATGTATTTCTCAATAATATATTTGTCAATTTTTATTTTATAATCAGTTTTAGACATTTCGAAATGTAAAACAAAGCAATCTTTCTTTTGGTAACCAGATTCTAAAATTACTTTCTGATAAAATACATATCTGACATTTATTAAAAAAAATTTTTGCATGTAGTGTTTGCACTTTTTTCCATTCCAGCACGAGAAATAATCATTGACATTGATTACACATAACAGCATTAGGGTCCAATGCGACGGCGTGGTCTCTGATTTTCTAGAGGTAAACGCTGTTTCTTCTTTAGCCGTTTACTTAAGCAGACAACAGCACAGTCCATGGGCGATATTTTGGAAAACTTGCAGTCAAGCTGGTAGAAGTTGAGGAAAAACGACAGGAGCTTGTCTCTCAGCTCAACCATGTTCTGGGCGGCATTTCTCAATGGGGCTATCAGAATCTGGTCGAGTTCAATGCCAAGATTAACAGGTGTTCGCGTTGTCTGCCAAAAAGTCTCCATTCCTTCTACTTCCACTTTTCAGAACACTCAAATGCAATTACAAGGTAAGCTCGATATCTTTAACTTTAACTTTATTAACCCGCACGAATACGTTGAGAGTGTCACCAAAACAGCCTCGCGGAAGCTAGGTGTTTTAAGCAAAGTGACACAGTTCTTCTCGCCCGAGCATCCTTGTCTTCTTTACAAGACCCAGGTTCACTCGTGTGTGTTGAAGCCGTTCTGCCGAGCTTCGAAGCTTAGATAGGGAGGACCGACTGTGTCACCTACCGATTCACTCGGATACTCACCGGGCACGGTTGCTTCGGAGAGTATCTGAACAGAATCGAACGTGAGGCTACGGCACAATGCCATCACTGCGGGTCCGACCGGAACTCCGCCCAGCACACGCTGGAGGACTGCCCTGCGTGGGAGTCCGAGTGTCGACTCCTGGTCGGACAGACCGGACGAAACCTGTCACTACCAGCATTGATCGCGGCAATGCTGGCGAGTAGTGAGGGATGGGAGGGGAGGCCGTGGTCTCCTTCTGTGCAGACGTAATTCTTCAGAAGTAGTCCGCAGAGCGGTATCAGGTAAGGGCCGTCCCCGCTCGCAGGAGGCGACGAAGGGACTGCGGTAGAGGCCGCTACATTCCCGATCGACGCTAAAGGGTCGTTGTGACCACATCTAGCAGATATAGCAGCCATGGCAGTCCTCTATTGCCATTATCATGGAGAGTGTTCTGAAGAGCTCTTCCAACTGGTCCTCTCCTCTACAGGACAACACGGGCCGGCCTCGGAAGTCACCGCTTCAGAGTGGTAGACATACGTTCTCGCACTCATCGCTTCGGTTCTTCCTTCCTGTGCCGAGCGGTCAACACCTGGAACTCAGTACCAGCGCACGTGTTTCCTTCACACTATGAAGTCCTTTCAGCGGTTCGTGAAAGAGCATCTCACCAGACCGCCATAGTGTGGGTCACCATGCTGCATTGTCCTTATTACCTACCTACTACCTACATTGAGGATAGTGACCACCATTCTTGGATTCTGATCATGATTTCCATCAGGCAGGGCAGAGTCATTTTGGCAGCAAATACATAAAAGAAATTGAGAGCATCACTAAGGCGGCCTCGCGGAAACTTAGCGTACTGAATAGGGTGAGATGGTTCTTTGCGCCCGAGCATCTGTGTCTTCTTTATAAGACTCAGGTTCACTCGTTCGTGGAGGACTGTTCTCAACTTTGTAATGGATCCACGCAGAATTTGCTTGATGCTCTTGATCGGTTTCAGTGGCCAGCAGTCCGCATTATCAACAGTCCTTATGCCACCGAGTCCCTTGAGTCTTTGCACTTGCGGGGAGATATCGCCTCTGTGACAGTCCTATAGCGTGTTTACCATGGACAGTGTTCAGAAGAGCTCTTCCAACTAATCCCACTTTCTCCCATCTTCTACAGGACAGCACGTACTGGCATTGGAAGTCACCGCTTCAGAGTCGTAGAAATACGCTCTGGAACTAAACGGTTCCGTTCTGCCAGCGCACGTGTTTCCCTTCCACTATGATCCCGGGTCCTTTAGGCGGCGTGTGAAAATGCATCTCACTAGGCCCCTCTCATCACGCTATACTGCATTATCTGTGTTCGCAGTGAGTATGGTGTTGGATTGTTGGATTCTACTCAAGCTTTCATCAGGTTCAGCAGAATCACTTTTGCAGGCTTTCAAATAAAAAAAAACAAAAAACATTGTCCCCATGTTTAAAAAACATCGGCACAAGTAATTTTCTTTTTCATTTAACTCTTCATTTCAATCGACAATAATAATAATATCTTGACAGAAAAATATTTTTACACTAAAATAACGCTCCGGCTCCAACCATTATAGAAGCATAAATGAAGAAACAAGGTTCGCAGGCAGCGTTTGCGACTGGGGCGCGAATCAGCTGTAATCGAAGAGTTACGGAAATGTCAGAGACCACGATCGGTTTGGCCGATTAGTCGGCCGACTAGTCGGCCTTTTTAGGACCGACTAATCGGTTAGTCGGCTAGTCGGCCAAAGTACTGATCGGCCCATCTCTAATAAATATATATTTATTTATATCTTCTTCCTAGCCTTTATTATTCCCAAGATTATTCAACCAATTTTAACTGAATATCATTTTTTCCACAGACCAACTGAGATCGGACCTCCGCAACTCTGAGGGTGAACTGATTTCAATCTTTGAATTCACTGCACTTTTTTAGAATCAATAACCATTACTCTGAAGCCCATCAAAACAGAATAAACACCGTGTATGTTACGTATGTACTGTATTTTATTAAGATTATAACTACTTCTTACAAGATAAACGGACTACAAATATAATTTCGGAGATAATAAAGAAAATCTTAATGATTGGTTTTCAGATAACACTACCATTTCTTTGATATTTATTGAAAAATTTGAAAATTTAAGAGAATGACAAATCAAGTTACAAAAAAAGCCTTATTAAAGTGAAAGACCTACATTTCATTTAACTGCAGTCAACTACAAGTACTTATTTTAATTTTTTATCTTTTATTGGATTTAAAAGTTTTTCGACGCGGGAGAACACATTTTCGAAACTGGTAACCCATTGGTCGTAAAAATAAATTAATATTGTACTGAAGTAAACTATGGAATGCGTATTCACACTTAATTCAAGGTCATGCAAGCATTGATCCAATTAAATCACGATTATTCTCCCAACGAAATCCTTCACTAGTTAAATGTTTTAAAATTTTGTCATTCGTGAAATCTTACCGAAAAAAAATGTAGTAACCCGACACCTATAATCACTGCATTTACAAATTAATAAAATACTTCAAGGCCACATGTTATGAGCATTTCTGCAGCGTAATTACAACTTTCACACTCAAACACCAACTCGCACTAACAAAATAGCAAAATATAATTCCAAAAATACACTCCAGTATTATTTTTAGCGACTTCGCATTATACCCTGTGCTCCCATAAACACAAAATTCACACATTTATCTATGTTACATCACGTGTTTAGTACGACAAAAAGTAAATATCGATCGTTAATAACCAGTTTTCGTGTGGATAATACATTAGATACTTACAAAATATTAGAAAAAAGCTCCGGTAACTAAGTAACAAAATTCCACTGATTTAACTTCGACTGTCGTGTTTTTAACAATTATTTCAGTTGTCACTCGCGTTACACACTTATTCTGACACTTTAACATATATAATTGAATTAAAATGTAGCTTGAACGTTGAAAAAATATATTTTCTTGTGCTCATGTAATTTTAGAAGGCTCCATGACTTCAATGTCGTGACGTCACTCGGATTGTTGGCAATCCTATTTTTATGCTACTTCCTACTCAAACGATAAAATGTCTTACTAACTTAACATCTTGCAGAATTACATTTCTTATGTCTGACCAATAAAGTTGATATTTAGAAATCATCAACAGATTATAAACCTGTGATACGAATATATCAGTATTGCTATTGCAAAATAAAATGTTATCTTTAATTTTTCCTTCGTTATTTATCACCAGCTGATTGTTGAGTACAAAAATAAAAATAATTTTATCAAATTCTAACAATTAAAAGTAAATATTAACATGACCAACACAAGAAAGGATTTTATTAAAAAAAAATTAAAAACACAAAAATAAATGGAATTAAAAACAACCAGTTAAAATAGTATAACTATTCAACAACAGATGGCAGTAAAATTGTAGCTATAACATTTTATCAAAAGATGTCGCTAGACATCGATTGTTGGCTGTTTCAATTTAGAATAACAGCTATCGATTTTTCTTCTGCAAGTTAGCTTTTGACTTTGTTTCTGTTATTCCATTATATTGTTGTTGTTTGTAGAATATTCTAAATTAATGTCTTAAATGACATTAACACAATCACTACTTTTCTACTGTATTCTAGCTTGGGGTGGTGCCGCTAAAACCAAAATGATACAACTCGAAAGAGCCCAACGAGCAGTTTTAAAAGTGATGCTACGAAAACCTTTCAGATTCCCAACAAACGACCTGTACAAAGAATGTAAAGTACTGAGAGTACGTCAAATTTTTATTTTGAAAATAATAAAATCTATGCATGAGGAAATTTTAAATACTCCTGCTATAATTAGTCTAAACCAGCGCCGCGTATATCGAACTCCACTTCCAACCATAAATACCACCTTCATAAAAAGACAGCCCATCTACCTCCGCCCTAAGGTGTACAACAAAGTTTGTCAATTACATACACATATTATTAAGTTATCAACGAGTGAAGTAAAGCGACTGGTCACAGAATGGCTGCTGAATCTTTCTTATGATGAAACGGAATTAATTCTTCCAAATCACATGCAATAACGGCAAAACATAACACACTCACAAACACACACGCACACTCACATCCAAACACAAACACATACTCATCTCATACACACGAAAACACTCTCAACCACAGATGAATGAACACAGTTACCACATATAATTAAAGAGGTATTATTATTTTATTTTCTCCACTTGTTTTTTTTTATATTAGTTTTAATTTGTTTGTTCTGAAATTGTATTGACTTTATATTATATTCTATTTCAACTAAATTAAAACCTAAAACATATAACTATTATGTAAAAATATTCTATAAGTTAGAACCGCTGTCCTGCTCAAAGTGATGATACGGTGCTAAATTCTGTTGTTGCTCACTAAGCAGGGCAATACCCGAAACTATCTTTTTAGCCAATCTTTTGAACGTCACAAACTTTTAGTTTGATTTCTGGTTTTGTTTGGAGAGATTTTGGAACAACAGAATTAGCACCAATGAATAATGTAAAATCTGGTCTTGGTTGCCGCGACACAAGCCTCGAGCTTAGTGCGGAAACCGTCGATAAGTTCAAATTGTAATTTGTTTATGTACAAATAAATAAATAAATAAAATAAATAAATAAATAAAATAAATAAATGTTCATAACATTTAAATCGTTATTGTTATTGGAATATGTGCACGTAATCTAGACACGCGGCAGCGTGTCAAGCCAAGTTCAAGCTTAGGTACACATTTTCAGGTTCGCTCTGTCAAAAAGTTATTGTCATGTATGTAGAGAGAGAGAGACCGAAACAAAAAATTATCAGATCTTATTTAGAGCTAAGCTTCTAACTGTAGGTACACTTAGTCAAAAGTGTGGGTCTTCGCCTAATATGTGCAGTGACGGATCAAGTGCACGGAATATCACCACCTTTATTGGGGATTGGGGTATGGGCCTTCGGTATCCTCACTCACTCGGTGAAACACAGCGCAAGCACTATTTCACACCGGTTTTCTGTGAGGCCGTGGTATCACTCCGGTCGGTTTTCTTATTGTAATCATATTTAACTAGTCTTCTGTTCAATGGTCAATCTACCAGGTTATTACCTGACCACGAAATCCGTTCTTTGTCTATAAGAATCATCGTGAAATAATAGTTATTTTATAGCAAAGAATGAATGTAACTCCTTTGAAACACTCTCAAACAGCAAAACAGTTTAAGATTGTGACGTACCCTCACAATAACCAAGGATGTAGTGGAAAAGATGAGGCAAAGGACTGATTAAAATCATGTTTTATTATCAACTAGCTGAACCCCGCTGTGTTACCCGCGGTTATTGTCGTACCGCGGGTAACGCCGCCGGGCGAAGCTAGTCTAAAAAAGTAGCCTAAGTTACTCCTTATATCATCAGCTACCTATCAGTGAAAGTCCCGCCAAAATCGCTCCAGCCGTTCCAGAGACTAGCCGGAACAAACAAACCGACAGACAGACAGACGGACAGGCAGACAGACAAAAATTGTAAAAAATGATATTTTTCTATATGTACCGTGTATACCTACATACATATGCATTTAGTAATAAGCGGTTATTTTAATATTACAAATAGGCACTACAATTTTATTTACTTGTATGGATATATTTTAACACCATTCGAGAGAAATGATTTGGGACCCTGATATATAAAGCTTGTTTATCAGAAATACCAAAATAACTCTATAATATTTATTCCACGTTTAATTATTTTATTACATATTGATATGTTTTTTTTTGTTATTTTTCAAGGACTTTTCACAATATTTATTTATTTACTAGCTATTACTCGCAGAATCGCTTGCATGATCATTTCTGCGTATTTATAACTATAACTTCTCTATTTTTATTTCGGGTTAATACATAACCTACTAGTTTTTGCACGCGGCTGTGCTACTATTTAGTGCGCATTATCGCACTAAATAGTAGCCTAAGCTCTTCCTCAAGAATCAAAGTATTTCCATGCCAAGTTTCATTGAACTTGGTGCAGCAGTTTAGCCTTATCAGAGAGACAGAAAAAGTTCCTTTCGAATTAACAATATTAGTATGGATGACAGTCACAAACAATGTGGCTTTCTATTGATAATAGTATTATCAAAACCGGAACAATAGGTCCAGAGATTACCCCTACAAACAAACTTTACCTCTCTTCATTTATCATAACAGATTTACCCCAATACAACAATAGACCTAACAAACTTAACTAACTAACTAACCTTGCAGTTTACGATTTATGACGTATTAAAAAAAAACTAATTACTAGATTTCGTTCAAACCAATTTTCGTTGGAAGTTTGCATGGTAATGTACATCATATATTTTTTTTAGATTTATCATTCTCTTATTTTAGAAGTTACAGGGCCCCCTCCTGTAACTTCTAAAATAACAACACACATTTTACCACTTTGGAAGTGGTTCTCGCGCAAACTAATCAGTTTAGAAAAGTATGATATTAGAAACCTCAATATCATTTTCGAAGACCTACCCACACCCACACGTATGGGTTCGATGAAAAAAAAATTTTTGAGTTTCAGTTCTAAGTATGGGGACCCCCATAATTTATTGTTTTTTTTCAATTTTTGTGTGAAAATCTTAATGCGGTTCACAGTATACATCTTCTTACCAAGTTTCAACATTATAGGTTTTATAGTTTCGGAAAAAAGTGGCTGTGACATACGGACGGGCAGACAGACATGACGAATCTATAAGGGTTCCGTTTTTTGCCTTTCGCACGGAACCCTAAAAATGAATTGCTGTTCGTTTGTCTCGCTAAAACTCGAGAACCGCCGGGCCGATTTAGCTGATTTAGGTTTTGAAATGTTTGCCGTGGTTCAGGGAAGGTTTAAACGGTGAGAAAATATGGAAAAATTGCGGGGAAGATAATAAAAACAACAATTTTCTTTTGCCCATATAAACTGTTCTACCAACTTTCCTGTCAAACTTTTGACTGTCAAATTGAAGCACTTATTAAATTAAGAGTTTTAAATAGGCATCATATATTATTACACGAATGAAATTAAGGATTTTAAATAGACACCACATATTATTTATATATTATTATCGCGTATTTTAATATTATTATTTTGATGGTTGTTATTGTTGGTTCATTCAGAAATTGTCATTGTATTGACATATTTTGTTGGTTGTCACTGCTTAGAATGCAAATAAAAATGGTAAAGATATTAGATAATATTTTTGAATTCAGTATCAACATATCTATTTATATAAAAATGTATCGCCGAAATGTTAGTACGCGCATAACTTCCGATCGGCTGCACCAAATTAAATGATTCTTTTTTTATGTGTAGGACCTTATTGTTAGGACAAGGTTTGTGTATAAGAAAAATTAAAAGATAGCGGGCAAAGTTTTTTTTTTGTCCGCGACGTCTATCTGTATCTTTGCCGCGCATCACGCTGAAACTACTGAATGGATTAAAATGAAACTTGGCACGATTTGAGTTCATACTACGAGCACTGACGAAATATATACTAGACCAACACTCTACTAGGCGAGACCTGTACGCGGATTTATAGTAAGCTTAATGTTCCCTAGATGTCACTAAGTGCATCAAATCGTGAATTACAACGATATTTTCTGACCCCCAACACCAATACGAACCCAACAGTCAACTGTCAAGTTTATTGACATTGTATTATTGCGAAATGTACCACTAGATGTCGTTTTTTAAATAATTAATTATCTTAGTACCTACATAATTTATGTAATATTTTATAGTCAGAGAGATCTACACAAATAAATAAAATTGAAATGTCTGTTTTTAATTTTAAAATAACCGCTTTTCTCTTTACAATCTTTTTTTTTATTAATTGTTTGAAACTTTTTTTATTTTCAATGGATTCACTTTAAACTTTGTATGCATGTTTCTCAATTGACATAGTTAGGGAACTAAAGACTGACATTTTATTTTTTTAATGGATTCAAAAAACAAAATAAAAATTGATGAATTAATAAAATATAGTTGCATGTTGCAGTTGCAATTCCCGTCCTTAATGACACATGTCTAAAAACAGTTTTTGGCGTTTATAAATGTTGTTGATCGTGAATGTATGCAAATAAAAAATTTGATAATTACGAGTTGATAATGTCGAGAATTGCTTGCACATATTAATTAACAACTGTAGATGACAAAAAGGTGTAATTAAGGATTTTCTTTCGGTTTGTGTCTTATAAATAATCCTAATGTTAAAAATGCGAACGTAAGTTCCTTTGTTACGCTTTCCGGCGAAAACTACTTAGCTGATCAATCTGATCATCATGAAACACATATTCTTGTAGAGGTATTAGAAGTAACATAGGATACTTTTTATTAAATGCGAACGAAGTCGCGGGCGAACGAAGTCGCAGGCGAAACCTAGTTATTAATAAAACAATCATAAGAAATGTTTTTGGAACGAAGTTCCCTAACGCGCTTTTCGCGCCAAAAGTTGTAGCGACACTTAACATTGAGTTGACGTCATAGTGCTGGATACTCAACGTTAAATATAACAAATTGACTGCCAACGTCCATACCGTGTTGAATGCACCGGTTCTCGTCCGATCACCGAAGTTAAGTCACATCGGGTGTGGATAGTAATTGGATGGGTGACCGCCTGGGAATTCCACGCCTGTGTTGACTTTTTGCATTTATTTACAGAAAATAATATATTGTTTTATAGTATATTTTGTAAAGTTTGATTATTTCTAAAATAATTTGACAAATGCGTTACCGGCCTTTGGGGCATAGTGGAGTGGGATGGGGGGAGAGGTTGGGGTATGAGCCTCCGGTATCCTCACTCACTCGGTGAAACACAGCGCTGTGAGGCCGTAGTATTACCAGGGGCAGGGTTCATATTACGTCGCGTCGCGCGTAACCAAGTTAAATAATATCCAGAAACGGTTAAATACGTATCTACTCATTTTTAATCAGTAGCCCAAAGTTAAAGTTTCATGTTTCTAACTTAAAAATGACGGACTTTCGTCCACACTTTCAACCCGTATTTCACCCCCTTAGGGGTAGAAATTCCAAAATACCTTCCTTTGTGGATGTCTACTCAATAAAACGATATATATACGTATAAAATTGAAAGAATTATCCTCCAACTCCTAACCGTTGTGGAGTTGTACCTTCGATCATCAGCTTACCTAAATAATTTGAAAGAATACGACTAAAGGTAACATACATACATATGATATTTAAAGATTTATCCTCCAACTCCTAACCGTTAAGGAGTTGTACCTTACACCATCAGCTCATCATCATAAAATGATGACTACCAGACGCAAATACCGGGTTAACTTCAGAAAATATACGAAAACATAATATGTGCCTAAAAAAATAGGGTTTCCCTCGATTTCCCTGGGATCCCATCATCAGATCCTGATATGGTGACAATGAGACCACCTCGGGAGCATACCCTTTCGAATACAAAAAGAATTTTCAAAATCGGTCCACAATTGACGCAGTAATCGGTGAACATACATAAAAAAACACAGTGGAACATAGAACCTCCTCCTTTTTGGAAGTCGGTTAAAAATAAAAATACAGTCGAATTGATAACTACCTTCTTTTTTTGAAGTCGGTTAAAATAAACATTCATATTAATTAATTTTTTGAACTGAGTACGCGGCTAAAGCGACGTTGCCGTTCCGTATTAACTACTGGAAGATATGAACGATTTTTGCAATGTTGCCATTCATGAGTGCATTGTTTCTCTGATTCAATCAAATAACTTATAAATGTGACATCTAGCGTAGTAAATAGGTCATTATTTTCAAGTTTATTTTAATCGATTGCAACGACATCTCCTAAACATATGTGATAACTTTTAGTTATGCAATTGAAAATCATTTTTTTAAAGCAAGCAATACAAAGCAAGTTTTATATTTGAAAAATAATAATATAGTTACTAGAATTGAAGCACATCAATAAAATACTGTTAAACTTTGTTAAACTGCTTTTTAGAGCTTATTTTGAGCGCCATCTAGATTTAGTTGAACTTTTCTAGCTTTCTACGGCGTACAGTATTGGCCAAGGGAGGGACGGTCTATAGTATATTGTGTCATTGCTACGAGGTAGGACATAGATTTTTTTTTTAATTTAATTTTTTTTTTATAAACGGGAAAAGTATTTTTCTTTGTCCGCGACTGTACACTGCCTGTAGGAAGCTGAGACCAGCTGAGACAGATATGTAAATATGGCGGTACGAAGTTTATTTTTATTCTACCCTTCCTGAATATTTTCGCTCCATTTCTATTCTTCTCTTCCTGAACATTTTCACCCTAATTCTATTCTACCCTTTCCTGAATATTTTCGCTTTATTTCTATTCTTTCCTTCCTGAACATTTTCGCCCTATTCTTATTCTTCCTTTCCTGAAAATTTTTGCCCTATTTCTATTCTTCCCTTCCTATTCAAAGTTTTATAGGTAGTAGAGCCACGCTGATTTCAGCACGAATGGGCCGGCTCGACCGGGGCGGTACTACCCTCGCACAGAAAATCAACGTCAAATGACAGCAGCAGTGCTGTCGTGTTTCGTTGGTGAGTGCGAGACCGGAGGCCCAAATAGTCTAGTCAACAAGTAGCATACTTGTTGACTAGACTAAAAGATGCAGCAGCATCACTAGGCCGCCATGGTGTGGGTCGCCATACTGCATTGTCTGCATTCTCAGTGAGTATGGTGACCAGCACTCTTGGATTCTGCTTATGCTTTCCATCAGGCAGAGTAGAGTCATTTTGGCTGGCTATACATAAAAAAAAAAAAAAAAAAAAAAAAAAAGTGCTGCAGCTTTCAGAATTTACTTATAGACAAGTCTGTTCTGATTTCTGAGGACTTTTTATTTTTTATTCTGTAATTTCTGAGATCTTTTTATTTTGTCTAAATCTGCCTAACCATAAAACTAGATAAGAAAATTTTAAAGTTATGTGGATTAGGATTTTTAACTCTTACCACAGTAAAAAACAAAAAAGGGAACGCCTCAAGACGATCGACGAGAGATGAGACCGCCTATGCTCAATTAAAATGTAAAATAAAAATATAGTTTTGTGACTAATAAGAAACATTGTTTTTTATTACTTAAAAATATTTTTAAATTATGGTGTACCTCCAAAATTTTTAATCTTCCTAGATGTACCTTGAACCCAAAAAGTTTGCGGAACACTGAATGTACTATGGTGATGTGTGTTACTTCGACCTGAATGCAGACCTCCTTAACAAGCTTGACCGTCTTCTTAATAACTGCATTCGATTTTTTTTCAATATTCGAAAGTATGACCATGTGTCTGCTTTGCGTTCCCAGTTAAAATGGTTACCTATTCGCCTATAGTGCAATCAGCGAGCACTTACCTTCCTATTTTCATTTCTCAACTCGCCATCCTTACCTACCTACCTTGCTCCGTATTTCCGATACCTGTGCTCTAATCACGATATAAATCCTAGCTCAGTTAATAATCTGCTTCTCTCATGTCCGTCTCATTACTCCGACTTCGTGAACTGTTCCTTCTTTGTTCGAGCAGTAATACTCTGGAATGCGCTCCCGCTCGAAATCAGGATGTCCACTAACCGATATACATTCAAAAATAAAGTACATGAGCTCTTTCTCTATGAACTGGCAGAATTTTCTAATACCGTCCTTTTTAAACGACTTCCAAAAGGAGGAGGTTCGCAATTTCATCGATTTTTTTTCTTAATGTATGTATGTACACGGATTACTCCTCCGTCAATTTATGGACCGATTTTGAAAATTATTTTTGTATTCGAAAGGGTATGCTCCTCATGTGGTCCCATGGCCACCATATCTCCTGATATGGCGTGACCTTGAGCGGGATAGCTGCTCTTCGCGTAGAACAAAACAACCGAAGCGTCGGTGACGTCGTTAACGTTCGTCTCGAAATATAGCGAGTGTGGTACCTACTATTACATTTGGCTTGGCACCGACTTCAAACCTATGAATAGGTAGCATATACAAGTTATTTGATACTTTTTAGTTTTTAAGTCGGTTTTTTTAAACGAAGTTTTTTTTTCCATTATTTAGTGTATAAATGTTGTATTTATTAGAGATGTGCCGACTAGTCGACGACTAGTCGGTAAAGCCGACTATCCGGCAACATTCGTAGTCGACGATTAGTCGGCGAATAGTCGGCAAAAAGCGCCGACTATTCGGCTTATTACTTTGTATGTATTTCTCAATAATATATTTGTCAATTTTTATTTTATAATCAGTTTTAGACATTTTGAAATGTAAAACAAAGCAATCTTTCTTTTGGTAACCAGTTTCTAAAATTACTTGCTGATAAAAAACATAAATCTGACATTTATTAAACAATATGTTTGCTTGTAGTGTTTGCACTTTTTTTTCTTTCCACCACGAGAAACAATCATTGATATTGATTTCACATAACTGCATTAGGGTCCAATGCGACGGCGTGGCCTCTGTATTTCTAGAGGTATCTGCATATCAATGACAGGTTAGCCCATGGCAACATGATAATTGTTAGGCAGACAACAGCACAGTCCATGGGCGATATTTTGGACAACTTGCAGTCAAGCTGGCAGACGTTGAGGAAAAACGACAGGAGCTTGTCGCTGAGCTCAACCATTTCCTGGGCGGCATTTCTCAATGGGGCTGTCAGAATCTGGTCGAGCTCAATGCCTAGATTAACAGGTATTCCCCTTATCTGCCAAAAAGTCTCCATTCCTTCCCCTTTCACTTATCAGAACACTCAAATGCAATTACAAGGTAAGCTCGATATCTTTGGCATGGATTTCTGCCGAGATCTTAACCCGCACGAATAAGTTGAGAGTGTCACCAAAGCGGCCTCGCGGAAGCTAGGTGTTTTAAACAAAGTGAGACAGTTCTTCTCGCCCGAGCATCCGTGTCTTCTTTTCAAGACCCAGGTTCACTCGTGTGTGTCGGAGCTATTCTGCCGAGCTTTGAAGCTTGGATGGGGGGGGAGGGGCGACTGTGTCTCCTTCTGTGAAAGCATTATGCTTCAGAAGTATTCCCCAGAGTGGGATCGGGAATGGGCCGACCCCGCGACGAAGGGGACGCGATCTACCGCCTCTAGGCCTCTAGGCCGCCAGCTCCCCAATCGTCGCTAAAGGGTCGTTGTCGCCACACCTAGGGGAGATGTGGCCGCTACAAACGGCCCGAGACCGATGTCACCCCGGTGCGGCCGGGGTGTGTCGTCTAAGGTGGGTCGGTGTTCCGACTCATACTGTGTAGAGCGGTAGGAGGCGCAACAGCGAACCGCCCCGGGGGTGACTATAGTTAACCCGGGATGTACCTCAGTCATGAGATACGGCAGGAGGGTTTCCACACGCCCTTCGTGTGTCCCCCCCACGGAGGGTATGGTGCACAATGCATACCCCGCTTAAAAAAAAGAAAAAAAAAAGGTTCGCTCGTGTGTGGAGTACTGTTCTTATCTTTGCGATGATATCGCACAGTATCTGTTTGACGCTCTCGACCGGTTACAGCGGCGAGCAATTCGCATTGTCGACAGTCCCTAAGCCACCGAGTCCCTTGAGCTGAGCCTCTGCAGTTGCGAAGAGATATAGCCCCCATGGTAGTCCTCTATCGCCTTTATCATGGTGAGTGTTCTGAAGAGCTCTTCCAACTAGTCCTCTCCTCTCCCTTCCTCTACAGGACAACACGTGCCGGCCTCGGAAGTCACCGCTTCAAAGTGGTAGACATACGTTCCCGCACTCATCGCTACGGTTCTTCCTTCCTGTGCCGAGTGGTCAAAACCTCTGTGATCCCGGGTACTTTCAATGGAACGGAAAAAGCATCTCACTAGACCGCCATAGTGTGGGTCACCATGCTGCATTGTCCTTATTACCTACCTACATTGAGGATGGTGACCACCACTCTTGGATTCTGCTCATAATTTCATTCAGGCAGAGCAGAGTCATTTTGGCAGCAAATACATTTAAAAAAATCGAGAGCATCACTAAGGCGGCCTCGCGGAAACTTGGCGTACTGAATAGGGTGAGACGGTTTTTTGTGCCTGAGCATCTGTGTCTTCTTTATAAGACCCAGGTTCGCTCGTTCGTGGAGGACTGTTCTCATCTTTGTGATGGATCCACGCAGAATTTGTTTGATGCTCTTGATCGATTGCAGCGGCCAGTAGTCCGCATTATCAACAGTCCCGATGCCACCGAGTCCCTTGAGCCTTTGCACTAACGGAGAGATGTCGCCTCTGTAACAGTCCTCTAGCGTTTTTACCATGGAGAGTGTTCTGAAGGGCTCTTCCAACTGATCCCACTTTCTCCCATCTTCTACAGGACAACACGTACTGGCATTGGAAGTGACCGCTTCAGAGTCGTAGAAATACGCTCTGGAACTAAACGGTTCCGTTCTACCTTCTTGTGCCGAGCAGTGTTTAACTGTTTGGCACTACCAGCGCACGTGTTTCCCTTCCACTATGATCCTGGGTCCTTTAGGCGGCGTGTGAAAATGCATCTCACTAGGCCGTCATAGTGTAGGACGCTATACTGCAATTTCTGCGTTCGCAGTGAGTATGGTGTTGGATTGTTGGATTCTACTCAAGCTTTCATCAGGCTCAGCAGAATCACTTTCAGGCTATCCAATAAAAAAAGCAAAAACACATTGTCCACTTGTTTAAAAAACATCGCCACAAGTGATTTTCTTTTTCATTTAACTCTTCACTTCAATCAACAATAATAATAATATATTTACACAAAAATATCTTTTACACTAAAACTCCGCTCCGAGTCCGACCCTTACAGAAGCAAAAATGAAGAAACAAGGTTCGCAGGCGGCGTTTGCGACTGGGGCGCGAATCAGCTGTAAACGAAGAATTATGGAAATGTCCATAACCATGATCGGTTTGGCCGATTAGTCGGCCGACTAGTCGGCCTTTTCAGGGCCGACTAATCGGCTAGTCGGCAAAAGTAATGATCGGCCCATCTCTAGTATTTATGTATACGTAATCTGTATATGTATATCGTATAACGTTGTATTTGTATGTATAACGTTGAATATGATGTGATTATTGTAAATTTGAACGGAGTTCTTATGTATATAAGATTTCTCCACCACCCGAAGGTCGACTGGAAGAGAATGCTCTGGGCATTAAGTCCGCCGATGTACATTCTTAGTGCATAAAGTTAATAAATAATATATAAATAATCTACATTGTATTTATATTTCCAAAAAAGTGTGTGTGACCAGTTCCTAAAATTATCATCTCAATGTAACTAACACAACATCCACATCTGGTAGTTCTTAAACAGTTTCTAAAAGATACTTTACAATAGGTACGTTATATGATTACTTTTTTATCTATACTACTTATAATAAAAATGTAACAGGTCCAATTCTGTACATTAAAGATATTTTGAAATGTTTTTTTGGAGGCCTCTCTATAGTCGATACTGAAGCCAAAACTGTAATTTTGTTCATTTTTGTCTGTCTGTCTGTCTGTCTGTCCGTCTGTCTGTCTGTCTGTCTGTCTGTCTGTCTGTCTGTATCTTGGCCACGCATCACGCCGAAACTACTGAACGGATTCAAATGAAACTTGGCATGATTTGAGTTCATACTACGAGGTAGGACATAGGATACTTTTTATCCCGAAATTCAGCACGGTTTCCTGGAGAGAGGGGATGAAAGTCAAAATATGTACTTAGTTGTAATTCAATAACACATAGTCCGATTTCTTTCATTCTTTTTTTGTTAGAAAGAAAAAAAAATAAAAGACAACGGGAAAAGTCTCTTTTTTGTTCGCAACTGTACACTGCCTGTGGGAAGCTGAGACAGATATGTAAATATGGCGGTACGAAGTTCGCCGGGTCAGCTAGTCGTATAATAAAAATGTAAAAGATCAATTTTAAGTTTAAATACTTGAATTAGGAGTTATAATTTTTAATATAAACAAACATATAACTTAATAGTTATGATAATTTACCAGAAACAAAACACAAAATGTGTGTGAGTGTGTGTGTTTGTTACTCTTTCACGCTAAAACTACTGAACGGATTTGGATGAAACTTTACAGTAATATAGCTCATACAGGTTACTATTTGCCGCGAAAATCGACATTCACGCGGGCGGAGCCGCGGGCAACAGCTAGTACTTATAATAAAAATGTAACAGGTCCAATTCTGTACATTAAAGATATTTAGACATTTTTTTTGGAGGGCTCTCTATAATCGATACTGAACCAAAACTGTATTTTTTTTCATTTTTGTCTGTCTGTCTGTCTGTCGGTCTGTCTGTCTGTCTGTCTGTCTGTCTGTCTGTCTGTCTGTCTGTCTGTATCTTGGCCGCGCATCACGTCGAAACTACTGAACGGATTGAAATGAAACTTGGCATGATTTGAGTTCATACTACGAGGTAGGACATAGGATACTTTTTATCCCGAAATTCAGCACGGTATCCAGGAGAGAGGGGATGAAAGTCAAAATTTGTACTTGGTTGTAATTCAATAACACATAGTCCGATTTCATTCATTCTTTTTTTGCTAGAAAGAACGGGAAAAGTGTTTTGTTTTTTTTGTCCGCGACTGTACACTGCCTGTGGGAAGCTGAGACAGATATGTAAATATGGCGGTACGAAGTTCGCCGGGTCAGCTAGTACTTATAATAAAAATGTAACAGGTCCAATTCTGTACATTAAAGATATTTTGAAGTTTTTTTTTGGAGCGCTCTCTATTATCAATACTGAAGCCAAAACTGTAATTTTTTTCATTTTTGTCTGTCTGTCTGTATCTTGGCCGCGCATCACGCCGAAACTACTGAACGGATTAAAATGAAACTTGGCATGATTTGAGTTCATACTACGAGGTAGGACATAGGATACTTTTTATCCCGAAATTCAGCACGGTTTCCTGGAGAGAGGGGATAAAAGTCAAAATATGTACTTAGTTGTAATTCAATAACACATAGTCCGATTTCATTCATTATTTTTTCTAGAAAGAAAAAAAATAAAAGATAACGGTAAAAGTGTTTTTTTTCGTCCGCGACTGTACAGTGCCTGTGGGAAGCTGAGACAGATAAGTAAATATGGCGGTACGAAGTTCGCCGGGTCAGCTAGTTTTAAAATAAAATACAACTATGCAACAATCGTCTGTTGCATGAACTGATTGATAGATGGCGTTAGTGGTAAAATTTATAACTTCATTTTAATGGTAAGCCAGGGTAAGCCTTTAAATTCATTTAATGTTTCAGTTACATTAGGGCAATATATTATACTATGATATTTTGGAAATCGCGTCATATACATACTTACATACACATATACCAAAGTTTAATATTTTAGTTTAGCATGTTCAAGCCCTTCAAGCTTATAAGTTCATGTTTTGTATTACTGCTCTATTTAAACACCTTATTTTAAATTTTGATCTTGATTAATTATTAGCTATTATTAAAAGAATGACTGAAATAAGTGGTACCGAAGTAAGATAATATTATATATGTATAATAAATATTAGTGAAGCCTGACGAGCACTAGGTCAACTGTAGTTAAATTGGCGGGAGATTGTTTCAAAATATTTTATAGTGTCGTACATTTTATGTAAGTTCTTTTCAATAAATAAATAATTATTTTATGTATTCATAAGCTTTTTATGTATTCATAATATAAATCGTTTAAATCATACTATAATTATAGTTAAACAGTAACTTTACTTACTCACATACTTCACCTTTGAAATTTTTTGTAGTCAAGTCAGACACTTTTATTTATGGAGTCTTAATCTTTTCATAAAGTCATGATTAAACAGATATTTTAAATATTTAAATTCTTTGTTCATTATTTTCACTAATTTAAAGAGAACAGCCAGAAATCCAAGTTGTCATGTGACTGTCTTTCCCGCCATTATAGTCTGTGTATTTATTATAATAAAATAATATAATAAATACAGAGATACATGTCACAAGACACAGACAAAAAATATTTTATTTTTTATAATATTTGAAGTCATTTCGTATTTATATTAATAAAAATAAGAGAATGATAAATGAATAAATAAGGCATTTGAAAGGTTGCTCAACGAATTCGCAGGAAAATGTATCGAAAGTATTGAAGTTATTGAACATGTTTAGGTATTACTTCTGACACACTGGTGAATGTTCCTGCCGCATATAACGTACTTATTAAATTAATAAACATCTAAATAAATAAGTAAAAATATAACAAAATCGGTTATACCAATTTCTCACAATTTTTTTAAAATTACATAGTTCCTAGCTATTAATTAACTCTGATTAATTGAAAGAGGTACCTACCTAGGTAAAGTATGAATGATAAAATGTAAAAATAATTGAGGACAGAGCCGTGCTTCACTTAAGATCTCAACTTGGGTGAAGCACGGGGACTGCTGCCTCGGTGGCGCAGTGGTAGCGTATGCGACTGCTGTTCTTGAGGTCTCGGGTTCGATTCCTGGGTCGGGCCAAATGTTTGTATGATCTGCAAGTATTTGTTTCGGAGTTTGGGTGTTCTCTATGTATAATATGTCTGTATTTACAAAAAAAAAGTATATATATATATTCATATCAGTTGTCTAGTACCCATAACACAAGCTCTGCTTAGCTTGGAACTAGATGGCGTTGTGTGTTAGATGTCCAAATATTTATTTATTTCTTTTTTATTTATTATCTTCATCGCACACAGTTAATACAACGAAAAATCAATTTCTAAATAAATATGGTCATGTCCCCAAGTTTTTATTTATTTAATGTATATATAACTTTTGACTTCTCTAAGCCTGTAGCCGTTGCCTTTTTAAGACTTGTATTATCCCTAAAACTACCTAGGTACCTACTTTGTTCTTTGTGATCCCAATTAGGTGCATTCCCGAGAAGGGCTAGTCATAGGGAGAAACCTAATTTTTAATGAAAACAAATATCAAATGGGTACCTAATAATTTTGTAAAACCACAATTAAACATTGTTTGCTCGCAAGTCTTGCAAGTCTTGCAACGCACCTATTTAGGCATTAAGAATCGAAATGACTCTATTCTCTGCCAACCGATAACCATACCCATGCCAAATTATAGTTTGCTATCTATACAAATAAATAAAATTGAAGTGTCTGTTTGTAATTTTAAATTAACAGCTATTCACTAAATGTATATGAAATTCCAAAAGGAGGTTCTCAATTTCATAGGTTTTTTTTTTTTAATGTATGTACATTGATTACTCCGTCAATTGTGGACCGATTTTGAAAATTATTTTTGTATTCGAAAGGGTATGCTCCCCATGTGGTCCCATGGCCACCATATCAGGATCTGACGGGATCCCAAGGAAATTGAAGGAAACCCTCAAATTTACGTGAGCGCCTGCAATAAAGTTAAGGCAATTGTCTGCATGCTTTCATATTCTGTAAACATCATGTCCGAAATATTTATTTATTATTCCATACAGTATGTTGTATGTTACCTTTAGTCGTATTCTTTCAAGTTATTTAGGTGAAATGATGATGAGAGACTTGAGAAAGACTAAAAACCGAAAAATAAAAAAAAAACTTCGTTTAAAAAAACCGACTTCAAAAACTGAAAAGTATAAAATAACTTAATTTGTATGTGCTACCTATTCATAGGTTTGAAGTCGGTGCCGAGCCAAAATGTAATAGTAGGTACCACACTAGAAGAAATGAATAGGTAAACTGCGTGAACTGGAACGCTATTTTTTTTTAGTTTCTAGGGTTCCGTACCGCAAAAGGAAAAACGGAACCCTTATAGGATCACTTTGTTGTTCGTGTGTCTGTCAAGACCCTTTTTCTGAGGAACGCGTGGAGGTATCAAGCTGAAATTCAAATACTCAGGTCTACTGTCCCTTGGAGTTGAAAAAATCAAACTTCTAAGCCAACGAAATCAAAAGATATTAGCAGTTTATGCTGCAAATTTACGACACTCGCAAGGGAATCAAAACCTACAGGGTACTTCCCGTTTTTAGTACGCGAGACGGCGTGAGGTTTTAGTCGGTTCGAGTCCGACATACCACCAGGAGGTGGTATCCGAAAGGATTTCCGCACGAAAAAAAACGGTACTTCCCGTGAACTCAGAATCTTGAAGCAACGTCTTATAGCACAGATAAAGGGAATTTTTTTAGTTACATCATATATTATTATGTACAGAACCCTCGCACTGACCCTGAGTCCAACTCGCACTTGGCCGGTTTTTTACTTATATCATCGTCATTCTATTGCAGTCCACTGCTGGACATAGCACGCCATTCTAATTGATTTTGGACATCTCGCATCCAGTACCTGCCAGCCATCTTGCGCAAGCCGTCACTTCATCTGGCCTGTGGACGTCCGCGTCCTACGCTACGTTTTTGTGGTTACCTAAACCGTTGGAGAGCCACGCTTCGGCATGAATGGGCCGGCTCGACCGGAGTGATACCACGGCCTCACAGAAAACCGGTGTGAAATAGTGCTTGCGCTGTGTTTCACCGAGTGAGTGAGGATACCGGAGGCCTATACCACAATCCCCTACCCCCCCATCCCCTACCCTCCCCCGCCCCCAAAAGGCCGGCAACGCACTTGTGACGCTTCTGGTGTTGCAGGTGTCCATGGGCGGCGGTAATCGCTTACCATCAGGCGATTCGTCTGCTCGTTTGCCCGCCTATTCCATAAAAAAAAAAGGAAAAAAAAAAAACGCTATTTAATGTCATAGGACACAGGTTACAAGGGAAAAAGTAATATTGATTTTAAATAAGTTTTCCTTAAAATTAACTACACAGAAAACATTTTTTTCCACCTATAGCAATGGCATTATTCTTTACATTTAAATGGGACCAAACGAAAAGTAAATACACACCTACTTCGTTTGGTACCATTTACCTACCATTTACCCAGGTCTGAAAGTAGGTCGTAAACTAATTATTATACCGGTATACATAGAAACGCACCATAACACTTTAACAACGTGTGACTACGGCTTTTCAAACTTGTTTTATACTTTTTCAGCGTCGTTTTTTGTCGTAGTTGGGTTTTAGTTTTTACTTTATTTATTACCGTTCTGCAATCAATTCCTTTTTTGGAAATAATGTAGGTATTATGGCAAAACATCATTTGCAACAATTTTTTTTAAATACAAATGGTATGACGCCAAACTTTATCGTTGTGTAATAATTCAAGTTTACTCGACTAGACAATCATAAAAAAACAAAATAAAAACAATAGTTAATTAGCGAAATTAAAACAGTATTTCAAGATATTAAATAGCATGACTGAAACGAAATAATTTGGCAATTAATAAAATTATAATACCCCAGTCACCCAGTGGTTGAAATTCGACCGTATTTTTTTAAGCTTTCTGCTTTATTTTCCTTCGTGTAAAATTTAACCGTGCTTGTGTGTGTTTTCTTTTTTTTTTCTGTGCGGAACCTCGAACCGAACCTCCTGCGTTCGAACCGACTACAACCGCACGCCGTCTGGGGTACTAGAAGCCGGGGAAACAGGTATACCCCTTCAAGGAAAACCCTGGAAACCCGACGTACCTCGGGCCATCTACGGTTATCCATCATACTCCCCCATCCTCATATTTTTTTTAAAAAAGGGGTACAAAGTTTTTGTTTCACGTATTACCTTAAATACAGATTTAAGTTTGCGCATTGAATAAACTTTAACCTTAAATTTTAAGCTGATCTTCATGAAGTCGTAATAAGGGTACAAAACAGGGTAAAGGTATTTTTTCCAGAAAAAGGTACTTACTGTTTTAATGGCATTTCTTAATAATTACTTAAGCCAAACCTGATACGATATATTTTAACTGTAAACAAACCTGTAAAATTAACTACATACGAGTACATAACGTCACGCCTATTTCTCAGAGGGGAAGGTCATGATACAACTCTTTTGCTTTGTCCACATCCATCAATCGCTGCATGCATACTCACCGGTTCTTGGTGCTTTACCCGGCCCTTTTACAGAACACTAGCTTTTGCACGCGGCTTCGCTCACGAAGACTTTCATTCCCTAATTTAGGCCCTAGGGGTGTAACTTCAAAAATACCTTTCTTAGTGCTCACTTACGTTATATAAAGAACCTACATGCTAAATTTCAGGATTCTAGGTTCAGTGGTTTGGGCTGTGCGTTGACCTCTGGGTATGTCAGCCACCTTCTTCTTTTATATATACAATACATATATATATAAATATAGATCACCAAACTACAAACAAAAATTAAATAATTAAAAAAAAAAAGGCATGCCAACAATCTCGTACTAGTGTGACTTAGAGAGGTAGATATTCCAATTTAAACAAAAATAAATTCAACTCAATCAAAATCAAATCAGTATCAACCTTAAGCTTTTGCGAGGTTACTTAGAAATTGCTCGATCATACTTTAGCTAGGATCGTTATAGTGATAGGTGTAGGTATATATATATATATATATACAAACTTATTAATCCTAACATGATAGATAACTACCAAATGCAATGTTTCTGACGTCATATACCGCTAAAGTCAATTTTTTTTTGTTATGCCCTGCCAAAATGACTACTCTGCCTGATGGAAAGCATAAGCAAAATCCAAGAGTGGTGGTCACCATACTCACTGCGAACGCAGACAATGCAACAATGCAGCATGGTGATCCACACCATGGCGGACTAGTGGTGCTTCTGCATCATTGGGCCTATATATATTAGTACGTTTTAAGCAAAAATTTCGTACCCCTTTTCACGAAAATTATGCGTACGGAGAAGTATGAAATTTGGCACAGTAAAAGTTTATATGGAGGAAGAGTGCAGAAAGCTAAATAAGTACTAAAATAAATTAAATGTTGGCGAATTTCGACCACTGGCAGAGCACTAGTAACAATAATAACCCATCATCCATTTACTGACTTCTTCCCAATGTTCTTCTTCTTTTGATGACATGGCAACCAGCTAATCAGCTATTTCTGCCAATGTCAAGTATTTAAAGTCTTCAAATCTTAAGTCTTCGTCGTGATGAATTTATAGATAAAAAAACTGTGAATGAGATGAAATGGGGACCGTCTTTTTCCTTCCCAATGTTATTTTCTAGGCTAGTACTAGTTTCTAAGAAAGTATAAGCAGAATCCAAGAGCGGTGGCCACCATACTCATTGCGAATGCCGACAATGCAGCATGGCGACCCACACCATGGCGGCCTAATGATACTTCTGCATCTTTTAGTCTAGTCAACAAGTATGGAACTTGTTGACTAGACTATTTGGGCCTCCGGTCTCGCACTCATCAACGAAACACGACAGCACGAACGCTGTCATTTTACGTTGATTTTCTGTGCGAGGGAAGTACCACCCTGGTCGAGCCGGCCCTACCGTGCTGAAATCAGCATGGCTCTAATACCTGTTTAAAGTAATTAGATAAATTAAATTTTGACACTGCAATGAGTCTTGGCAGGTTTCTATATCAAAGTTCCTCCATATGAAAAATCTGCACCGATTGAGCTGCATTTCGAAAAGTTTGAGTTTAATTTTCATAAACCGATTTCTAGTTTTTAACCCCCTACCAAAAAGAGGGGTGTTATAAGTTTCACGTGTCTGTCTGTGGCACCTTAGCTCCCGAACGGATGAAGGGATTTCAATTTAGTTTTTTTTGTATGAAAGGTGAGTTACGTGCGAGTGTTCTTAGACATGTTTCATGAAAATCGGTTGAACCATTTAAAAGTTATGGGGGTGAAAGTGGGGAAGAGTAACCGAATGTCTGCAAAAATATCATCGAGTGGGGTCTCAAATGAAAGCGCATAACGTGTTTTTTACTTTTTAAAGGGAACTCAGGTTATTATCGGGGTTTTTTTAAAATTTTGAGAATTTATGGTTATAGAGATAGGTATTGACAATTTACCATAAAAACAGTATTTGTTATTTTTTGATGTATAGCATGTTAAAAAGAATGCTGCATATCATTACAAGTAGGAACCTATTGAATCAATCATTTTGAAAGAAAATTTGAGAATATTGGAGACTATCTCCAGTTGTAACTAGGATAGGTTATTGAAAAGGGCCGTGAAGGATTTTTTATCTATTGATTTCATCAGTTTGATTCCTTAATTCTCATCAATGCAACACTAAATACTAACAGCGAAGCATAGCAGGGTACAGCTTGGCAGCGGTTACTTTTTTCATTTATTTAAATTTAATTTTAATCCTCATTATCATATAATTGGAAAAGTTTACAATTAAGCGATTCAAATTATACATTAGAACATAGATTCAGTTGAAGAATAGGTTGCTTTCTTAAATGTAAATAAAAAAAGATCGACATTAATTGTTCGATTTCGAACGGTTGAGCTTTGTGATATTTTTAATCCATACTTATATTATAAACTAGCTGTTGCCCGCGGCTCCGCCCGCGTGTATGTCGGTTATCGCGGCAAACAGTAACCTATGTGTTAATCTGATGTATCTTCTATACTTATAAAATAACATGTCCTGACTGACTGACTGACTGATTCATCATCGCCGAGCGGAAACTATTAAACTTGGGAATACAAAATTTGGTGAGTATGATCGTTTCATTAAGTAGATACCCATTAAGGAAGGAATTTTGGAATTTCTACCCCCAAGGGGGTGAAAGTTTGTATGGAAGTCCGTCATTTTTTAAGTTAGAAACATGAAACTTAATTTTTGGGCTACTGATTAAAAATGAGTAAACACGTATTCAAGCGTTTCTGATAGATAGAGCGGATATTCTACTCCTTAAGGGTGAAATAGGGGTTGACGTTTTGTATGTAGGTTAGTCAGGAAGTCCGTCATTGTTGAAGTTAAAAACATGAAAGTTTATTTTAGGGCTATTTAAGAAATATGAAACTTTATTTTTGGATTACTTATAAAAATTAGTAGATATGTATTTCAACGTTTCCTAATATTCTACCCCTAAGGGGGTGAAATAGGGGTTGAACTTTGTTTGGCATTTTTAAATTAGAAACATGAAACTTTTCTTTTGGTTTGGGCTACTGATTAAAAATGAATAGATACGTATTTAGGCCTTTCTCGATATTCTACGCTGAAGGGATGAAATAGGCGTTGACATTTCGTAAGCGGGTTAGTCTAGAAGTCCGTCAGTTTTGAAGTTAGAAACATGAAAATTTATTTTAGGGCTATTGATAAAAAAATAGGAGATACGTATTTAAGCGTTTCCCAATATTCTACCCGTAAGAGGGTAAAATAGGGGTTGAAAGTTTGTATGGAAGTCCGTCTTTTTTAAGTTAGAAACATGAAAAATTATCTTTGGGCTAATAGTTAAAAACGCGTAGATACTAAGTGTCTCTGGATATTATATCTACCTCTTTTTTTGTGCGGAAATTCCCTCGGATATCACCAACTGGTGGTTATGTCGGACTCGAACCGACTAAAAACCGCACACCGTCTCGGGTTCTAGAAACCAGGGAACCAGAGCGCCCTCAAAGGGAAATCCCATAAATGATATTTCTACCCCTAAGGGGTGAATTAGGAGTTGAAATGTCGTAAGTAGATTAGTTTGGAAGTCAGTCATTTTTAATTTAGTAGCCTGAAACTTTGTCCTTAGGCTTTTAAGTACAAATAAATTAATACCTATATCATCATTTATGGGAATTCTATTTCTAAAGGGCTAAAAATAAGGGTCGAACGTTAGTATGAAATCCTTTTTAATGGGCTATTGATTAAAATAAATAAATAGGTACGTTTAAAAACATGAATAAATTATTCATACATACTTACACAGTTTTAATTAAATATATTGTAAATAATCAACTTCCACGCGAGCAAAGCTGCGGGCAACAGCTAGTAAGCTATATTACTCTAAAGTTTCATCCAATTCCGTCCAGTGCTTTTTGCGTGATGAAGTAACAAACATACACCCTCACAAACATTAGCTTTTATAAATTAGTGTGATGTGATAAAATCGAATACGAAAAACAATGTTAAATTTATCACTACAGTTAAATGAAAAATTAGACATAACAAATGAAGCTTATTTTCAAAGCGTAAATAAAACTAAATTAATTAAGTATCTACAACTAATTCAACAAAAAAAATGGAAGGTATCTACAACTTACTAAAAGAAATTAAAACACCAACAAATAAGGCTAAGTAATTAAATATTTGCAACGAAAAACATCTGCTTACCTATGCCTATACCAATAACGTAACAAAATCCTATAAAAAAGTAAATTATAGGTACCTATGCTATAACCTTACAAAATTCTAAAAATACCGAGAAAACCAATTAGTAACTACAAAAGACTATTTGCTAATTATTTAGGTACAACAAAAATTGCCTGCTTATACCTATGCTATAACCTGACAAAATCCTAAAAAAAAACTTCGTTTAAAAAAACTACCATAACCTATCATACCTATACCTATATACCTATCATAAAGATGTTTTGTATCATTTTCTGGTAAATTATGATGAACTATTATGTTATATGTTTACTCTTCTTTCAAGTATTTTAAACTTAAAATAAATATCATAATTATAAATGACCATTTAACGTTTATGGCATTCTAGTTTTTGGTTCAGTATCAATAAGAGCATCCTCCCAAAAAATCTAAATTTCTTTAATGTACAGAATTGATCTTAAACACTTTTCTTATGCGTTTAAAAGTAATCATATTACGTACCTATTGTAAAGTTAGTTACTTGATTCCAAAAGATGTCGCTGTTTTAAGCAAAGAAATTTTTCAAGAAAATTTAAAACAACCCTTTCTATGGAAAGAGAGAACATAAAACAAATACCTACCTATCAAATACTAACTATATACCACATTAATCACAATGCTTGTGCATAAAACGTTCCCACGATTATTTTGAATATTTAAGTCATGCGGGCACAACCAAACACACAGATTCGACGTCTACAGAGAGATATAGATATTATTTTTCCTATGGATAGAGAGGTTGCGATAAATCAAATACTTAATGCTACACCGAATTATACGTAATACGTTCTACGATTATTCCACGATATATTAATCAAAGTGTTTTTAATTACGCATGGCTGGCAATAGGTGTCGCTACATGTTGTTTTACGTAATGATAAATTCTTTATAATTTTTTTTCCAATAGATAGAGAGATTGTGATAAATTAAATACTTTATGCTACAATCTTCAGAGTATCTCCTTTCTAACAAAAAAAGAATTATTGCAATCGGACTACTCGTTAATGAATTACAATTAATTACACATTTTGACTTTCATCTGCCCTCCCAAGGAAACCGTCCGGAATTTCGAAATAAAAAGTATCCTATGTCCTACCTCGGAGTATGAACTCAAATCATGCCAAGTTTCATTTGAATCCATTCAGTAGTTTCGGCGTGATGCGCGGCCAAGATACAGACAGACAGACAGACAGACAGACAGACAAAAATGAAAAAAAAAATAGTTTTCGTTTCAGTATCGATAACAGAGTGCCCTCCAAAAAAATTTTCAAAATATCTTCAATGTACAGAATTTGACCTGTTACATTTTTATTATAAGTATAGATGTGAAAGTAACTCTGTCCTGCTTTCACGGCCAAACCACTGCACCGGTTTAAATGTAATTTGGCATGGAGCTACTTTGATTTTTGAGGAAGAAAATAGGGTACTACTCTTTGACGTGATAGGCGACAAACACGCGGGCGGAGCCACGCGCAAAAGCTAGTAATAAATAAACAGGTCTTGTAATAAATCAAAATGAAAATATTAAAATTAAGTAACTGAGGAAGTCAAGTAAAAAAGGGAACAGTAACTAAAGAAAACATACAGGTTAGAGAAGGGAAATATGAAACATTTTAATTCATATTGTATTTCTAGCTACTAATGAATTATGTTGAAGCTATAATATGTTGCAAACTCTTTATTGAATAATTTAAATGAATAAGAAAGTATAACCTACTTCTATACCTCGAAAGCTCATGCTTGAATGAATTGTTATAAAATATATCCTTCATTGTTAAATTTCCACCATCAGAAGAAGTATTTTTTACACTAAGTTCGAATGAGACTAAACGGAAAGTTTACTGTCCCAAATAAAAAATCACATCAATTCTTACATAACGGACTTTTGAGGTACCACAAAAATAAAACACTATGGAATTAGAACTTCCGTCTTTTCTTTGAGTTCATTAAAAATAATGATTTTTCATGTGCATTTGAGATACTTATCTCGGTAGACCTTCTTTTCACAAGATGTAGGTACATACGCCTCCGATATTTCCATCTATTTGAGCCACTACTGAGTTAGTCCCATTGTCTAACTCAGACTAACAGTATATATACCTTACCTTTCCCTTACCCTTACCCTATATAGGGTAAATTAGGATAACCTAATTTACCTTCTTCTTTTGTCCTGTTTAAAAGTTTTTTTATGAAGTGTCACCGAAATGTGTAGCATTACACATTTCGATGACACTTCATAAAACTAGGCAAAGATGATTGGATGGTGATTGGAAAAGTCACAAAATATATCAGTTTGTGGTGTCACTCCGGTCAATATTCGGTCGATATTTTTTTACGTTTCCACATCTTAAAATATATAACATACATATTATCAGGGATAAAGAAGGACATAGGGTGTACCCTATTCAAAAATAAAGTAGGTACTGTTATTACTCAAGGTACCCTTATAAAAATATTTTTCCGGTCTGTATTATTAGTGAGTATTTAATTCTAGCCAAACACTTTGGTGAAGCATTTGTATGTAAATAGAGAGAGAAAGACAGAATCAAGGCGATAATCCTGCTACAATAAAATCTATTATAATTATATGCATATCTATTGTGTCACTTTGTTGCTCACGATGAACTCCGAAACTAGCTAACCTATTTTCACACTTTTTTTAATGTATGTTTTACTGGCGTGCCTAAGATAGAAGAGTTAGCATCACGCTTACACCAGTAGCAGCCGACCATGATTGAAAAGAGATGCAGAAAAAGTTGCGCGGGTCAGCTATTATGTATCTAATTTAAAATACTATCTTACGATAATACCATATCTCTTACTATTGACTTAGGGGTTTTTTATTCCTTATATAGTAGATATTCCTATTTCTTATGAGGAATAAACTACTTAGTAAAAATTCAAGTTGTGATTTTCTTGCATTTTGTAGATAATCAGTAGGTAGGTGATCCCTTATATCTCTTATTTAGTTTAAAACTGGTTATAGACCCTCAAGAATATACCCTTTAATTCTTCGGAGTTATTGCTCTCTTAAAAATATAATTCATCTATTATAATGCTTCTTAAATCCAATATGTATAAAAAAACGTTAAGTTGTTTGTATATACTTTTAAAAAACTCAAAAAGTTATGCATTGTTTGAACTTAAATTTTGATGCAATAAACAACAGGCTTTAAAGATTCTTTTTTATCTACATATTGCAATCAAAATGTGCCACAGCAGGACTTGTGACAGGGTACAGCTAGCGTTGTGTAATTTAAATGAAACAGGTGACAGGTTTACTTTAACAATTATTTTTAATAATGTTATGTCCATATTGACAATAATCTGAAAGGAAAAATAATGAAGAATCATTTTGAATATCTGCGTCTGCGTAGGTAGTCTTCCATTTAAATGTTTGTACCTTATTTCAGGATCTATGTCCATAATAATATTCTACAAAATTGGGTTATAGTTGAGGCATAAAAACCACAGAGTTACTTCGGTATTTATAAGTCAAAATATGTGTATGACTTTCGAATATGAATTAAATGAAATAATGCATTAAATGAAATTAAAAATGAATACTTTTTACAACAACTCAATGGTTTATTATTTATCATTAATTATCGTTTTTTTTCCCTTTTTCCAATTTCATTCCAGGACCTACGCAATTTACAGCATCAAAAAAGGTACGCCTATGAGAAAAAAGAAAAATCAATTTCATAGTAAAAAAAATAAAAAGGTAAATTGAGGTAATTAATAGGGTACGATAATTAGGGTAAAGGACTCCCCAAGTGCCGCATGGGGAAGTGGTTCTTAGACGGTAATATAAAGTCTAAAAGTGTTGTCAAAGTTATTTGCAGATTTATGGACAGAAGAACATACTTCACATGGATTGTTAACAGAAGATTTATAGCGTGTGTGACTTATAGGTTAGATTGACTCTGACATAATGAAAAAAACACGCGACAAATTTGAAACAAATACCTATTAAACAAGTACTTTTCGAAAACATCCAGTGGAAGTTACGGGTATTAATTCGTGTAAGCCTATTTTTCCAATCCTTATTTAATTTCCAAAAGTTTCTAACATATCATTTCAAACCTTTAATATTTCGCTGCTGGACATAGGCCTCTCGTTAGAAAAGTAGTTTTGGCCTAACATGGGTTGATATAGGATTTAATTCTGAATTAACTTCTCTTTGCAGTGCTGTTGTCCTGCGTAGTTTGCTCTCTTAAAGCGGGTATCCACCGGAATTGTTGGCAATTTCAGTGTTCCCAACTGTTTGCAACACTTCAGAAAATCGCCAACTTTTGTTTCCATTGTGTCTACACCGAGTCGCCAACAATTTGAAAAACATTCCAACTAAGCGTCACCATAGAGCCCACGGGATAAATAGGGGTGGAGACACTCCATATTCTTAATCCATCACAACATTTCAAGGATCTGGTTGATGGCAATAGGTCTTTTCAGGTCCTTCTTCGTGACTGAATAATATTTGGCAAAATGTCCTTGTATTTCTTGATCTAGCGTGGTATGCTTTTTGGAGATTTACATCAGTATAGACAGGGTGTAGACAGGCTCTAAATCTCTCCCTTCCTTTCTTCTAAGTCTCCGACTTTGCCAATTTATACTATACATAACAATGTCCAGTGTTAGCATACCTACCTATGTTAATTATTTGCTAGACTTCTTAGTAGGTTTCTAAATTGCTTTTAACTTCAAAGAATTTAAGTGTCTGATCACTAGTGCAAAACATGATAAGTTACCATTATTTTATCATGTTGGGAATAGGAAACGTACCATTCAAATGCATTTATTTAAGTTATTTATAAGTCTCCTCATCCATTTCTTAGAGAAGTAATAGGTACATCTGAGAAAGGTCTGCAGGCAAAAAATGATTTTTCTTTTTACAGAGTAAATAAGATGCAGTAATATACGTAACCACATGTTCATAATTGCTTTTTAGAACTTTCTTGCTAAGCAACTCATATGGAAAACCTTAAAAAAATACACCATTTTGTAGGTATGTGTAAACTTATACCTAAAATAATTTATTTTCTAATATTTTTTATCCGTAAATTTACGGTACACAACTGAAATTCAATTTTGAAAAGATTCCAAATTTTAAACAAACATCAAACAATTTTCTAAAATAATTCTAGTACCTACATACCTACCTATTAGATTTTTTTTAATGCCCTCCATATTTTTGGTGTGAGGTTTGAATTCTATAGGTAGTGTTATGATATGTATACCTACAGTTTATAGATGCCTCTTTTAGGCATAACTCGTACCACTGGGTCGTGGCACAAGGTTACCGTACGCTGGCTCGCCATTGCCGCCATTTCTGCGAAGCCGGCCGCGCGCGCGCCACATCCCGACACCGTTAAACACGGCTCCCGACACCCTAGCCCTAAACCCTTCAACAACCCTCGCTAATCCACCCACAGAACCCCTTACAATAAACTTACCAAATAACCCTATCCCCTAAAAAAAAAACATAAAATCCCTACACTGGATCTTCCAGTTCCTATCAGCATCTTTCCAAAATAAACTGTTCATTAGAACATATTTTTCGTGCGAAATCCTATTGCAAATTTGTGGAGCGACCACGTGTTCGTCTGGCGGGCAAATCGAAGTTTCTGACATACAGAGCGGGTTTTCAATACCTTATCAAGGTTGTGATCCATATTTATCGCTTGTTTTATTATCATTTGAGTGCCAAAAGTGTTTTAGTTTGGGTTTCAGGGCGCGCGCGCCTTCCGACTGTGCCGCTTAGGCCTAAATAGACGGCAAACGCGCAGTTCCGCGAAATTTTTGCACAAATATACGACATTTAATTCCAATAAGATTCTTATAGGCCTATTTAGAAAGTTATTATTATGTGTTCTAAATGTATCCCAGTTTATGATTAAATAACATTTTCGCCGAGAACACACGTGTTTAAGTATATTTTTTACGATCTTGTGTGGTGGGTGCCTGAGGGCGCGCGTCGGAGTGTTTCCAAGTTCGTGTGACTCTCAAAAATGGATTTTTCATGGATATTGCTGATGAAAATGTGAGTATTTTTTTGTATTTTACCTATTTTTGGACTTTAATTTGTGAATCAATGGTTTCTAAAGGTATTTTGAGAGTGTTCTTGTGTGGAATTGGCTTGAAACGCGTGGGCACGCTAAAGTTCGTTCACCGGTACATAGACGGATGAAACGGACACAAAAGCATGCATAAGTAATATTTGTGAATAATTCTACAAATATTTATAAGAATAAATGATTTTAATTGAAGGTAAGAGCAAGAAAATGCTGCTAAAATTCCCGACTCTATCAAAGTCGCTTTTAACTCATAAAAAATCAATTTTCTTCCCAAAATCTGTTAAAATAATGTTGTTCTACATAAAATAAGTATATATTTTACATTATGGTTTGTATTTAAAGAAAATTAACTAAATTGCCCTATATGCGTTGTTAGTCAGAAAAAAAAAACTTGGATATAAAAGGTAAAAGCATTAAAAGGTCTTGTACCCCGTCCGAGCAATGTTTCCAGTCGGAAATAGACAAATTTCCCATTAAAAGCACTTATTTTGTGAAAAAAAAAACAAAAAAACCTTTCACCCTGTTTACTACAAACACAAAATCTATGAAAACCTTTAAAAATCATGTCTGTATCTCTCAAGAACCTTTTATGAGTTAAGTAGACGAAATTAAAAGTAGCTATCGATGGTCTTTTCTTATGTTTCGTAATTGTTGATATTGTTATTAATTTCAAAATATTAATAACTTTATTGCCTTTTTATTCCTATTTCTAATTAGACCAATCTCATTTGATTGTGCTCTATAATTCATTTAAGCACGTGCAATGACTTTAGGCCTAAACTTTTACTGCAAAATACGATCATGTTTCAATATCTATAAAACAGAAATATAATAATATGTTCTTTACCATTATAGAAAGTTTAATTATTGTTCTTAGAACTAGGTACGAATACATAAAAATATTATAAATAATGATTTGCGAGAAATAGGAATTCCTAAAAGCCTTGTATATAGAAGGTACATAGGTACGTACTAAAAGGCTTTAAAAATACCTAAAAATAAAGTTCGAAGTGTTATTTTCAGTAGATAATACTGGGACCTTGGCAAAAGTATATTATATATATATTAATACTGTCTTACTTACTATAAATTAATTTGGAAAGAAAAACAATAAAATCATTAAGTACGTATTTTGAAAATAGTTTACTTATGTGTAAATAAAAAAGTGATGGTTTTGTCCTTATATAATGTATATAATATTGTAATCTAAGAGTTTTGTCATTATAAGTATATCTACTATCTAGTGGAATTTATAGTTCCATATTTTTTTTTAATTGGAAATCGGGAGATTTCGATTACCTTTTTTTATCAATTTCTTCATGTTGCTTTGATCTGCCTGAAAATAAGGAAAGAAATATAAGACAGGAATATAATCTACTCACAAACACTATGAAAATAATACGTTTTTATTACAAGTTCATAAGCATAATACCTATGGGCACAGGATATTGAAATTTATAGTAAATGTTGTCAAAACGGGTTGAGAAGTAAAATTAACATAAGTACCTATAGGGTAGGGTCTTGTTAATATTATTATTTATTAGAGGGGTTCAAGAAACATATTCTATCAACTCTTACTAGAATTACTAGGCAAGTACCTACCTATACATAAAAATGTATAATATTTATATTTATTTATATAAATATTTTATATACCTTAATTTTTACTATATTGGCGATAACAAAATACTTTTGTCGTTTAATTCCAAAAAGCTTTCTTCTTTCAAGGGCTCTATACAGACGTGGTCCGCTTCGAAAATGTGGAGAGTTAGAAATTCACTTATGTAATACATAACATATTTTTATATTTTAAGTCTTGGCCGCGGCAGGCAGAGACTATAATGTCAATTAACATAATCCTGCTATGAGGTATACGTCTTTCCGTCATTCATCAGCTTGCCAAATACGGGTGTGTTTAATAATCCAGGGTTAGACATAGCCCTGCCCTTAGAAATGATATTTCGGCCTACTATATCACGTTATTACAGGCGGGTTGGTATAGGATTCGTTTCAAGTTTTTATTTCTTTGTAGTGCTGTTGTCTTGCGTAGTTTTCTCCCTTGATCGGCTCTTACGACACCCACGAGATGAATAGACAAGGTGATTTTCCGTATTTTTCATTTATCACCACACATGCATTCAGAGTCTACCTGCCTTCTTACGGAGGCATTAGAAAGTGCTAATTACAATATTAATGTTAAAAAAAAATTAGGTACTCTACTATTAGCTAAATTCTTCGTAGTCCAGCGAGTAGTCTGGAAAAAAATTAGACCGTTAGTCCTTTACTTAAGACATGAAAACTATGCTTAACTCTGGCTATCTCTACGAAGATATATAGTTGTGATGTTTGTGTATGGATTCGAAGTATCAAAATCAAAAAAAGTTCATGAATCTAGTTGCTCGGTTCCGAAATGTCTTTACTAAGGAGAAGAACCTGCAAGAAACTCCATAAGTTATTAGTTTTATTTGATATAATCCAATTACCTTATACACACATCAAAAGTGTCTAGGGATCAAGCATTTTTATGCGGATTTCTTGAGATTGAGATGTGGCTTTGGCCCTGGCCTGCTCAGTCGCCAGACTTGAACCCGATTGAGCATGCATGGGATATGCTACAGAGAAGAGCTCTGCCGAATATGGAGGGTATCCAGTCGCAAGAAGACCTTTTTTTGTTGTTGCAACGAACATGGGCGGCCATTCCACAGCGTGATTTGGATGAACTCATTTTGAGTATGCCAAACCGATTCTTGTGTTGTTAGTGTTCGCGGTAGAAACACGGATTATTAATTGTTTAAGTTACCTAATAAAATTTTAAAGAAAACCGTTATTTCAGTCTTTTTTTCGAACTTTAATGTTAGTGGTTCAAATGTCAAAAATCCCTTTATTAGGAAAATGGCAAATTTCTTTATTAATGCAAAGGTGACTTGGTTTATCGTTACTGTGACAAACGAAAACACTTTATTTGATGAATCCTTTAAGAAAATTTTTATTAATATCAATCAGGAGAAAAGTTATTGCAAAAATATATGTTGATCCCTAGACACATATGTTGATCCCTAGACACTTTTGATGTGTGTATTTGTAACATAATTTTTCTTTATTATCGTATGTTACGTAACGGTGAAATAACAAATTACCATAATTTGATAAAAAAAAATGTAATACGTAGGTAGATTTTAGTGTGCTAAAACCTTAATAAGATCTAGGTACTTTATTAGACAGAATAATGTTTTAATTGTATGTATTTATCTTCCAAAAAGCTTCATATTAAAAAAAGAAATTTTTAATATATCAGAAAGGTATGTATTGTAAACAATTAATAGGTATAGTAATGTTTTTAATACATATTGTAGTAGTTACATAACCTCAAATCTTTCTCCCTTCAGATTATGCCGAGACAACTACTGCCCACTTCCATTTGTCCTTTATGTACATAACGACATTCTTCTACTGTCATGAAATTTTTCACACAAGCTTATTTATTTTTTACCAAAACCTAATGAAATGAAATAAAAACAACTTATTTTTGTAAAAACTAACTATCAAACTGTATATTTCACATGCAATGTTGCATGATGTTACTTAATGAATTTGATAAAAAAAAAACTATCGAAAATGGGCGGCAAAAAATAATAAGTAAATTAATAGAGCCTAATTTGTATATGAAAAACTGTACCTGCCTTTTTTCTACGTTATATAGATTTCTACACACTGAAACGTGTACCTAGTAATAGTTTAGCAGTAATTTTTCTTTACTAAGTATTTACTTAGTAAAGAAAAATACATAATTATGTATCTATCGACCATCATTTTAGTTTTTTTTTATGGTCGTAAAGAGCATTAAATATAAAACAATATGTTTTTACGGTTCTTGTTCTTACCCTAGTTTTCTCAAAAACATTTTTTTTTTAATAATCCTTAATGTGACTTTTATTTCTAGAAGTTACTAATACAAGTTACAATTGTTATTTAATGAATTATCGATTTTTGAGTAACATAGTCTGAGGTTATAAAAAATATACTCCTCGTAATTTTTTACTATAACCAAAATAGATATAAGCAAAAAAAAAAATTGAGAGCCGTTACGTATGACGTCACAAGTCATTTTATCATGCAAGTTGCTACTTGAGATATTTGAAAGTATAAATGAAAATAAACTTAGCTTGTCACCCAGGACGTCTTTAGTGTAGTAAAGTTTAAAGAGTTCATGAGGGATAGTAGCCAATTTCCATTGCGTGTTCCATCTGTTCAGTCACCCCTGCATACCTATCATAAAAAAATGTAATAACATGTAGATTAATTAATTTTGACGAAAGGTATTTAAAAAAAAACATGTTTGATAATTCAGGCGTGTTTTTTTTAAATTTCAAATATTTAATACTCCATACGTACAAAAAAGTATGAAATAATTTACAATAATGAAAATACTTTGTACCTACTATATTTTAGTTAAAGATTACTTTTCATTTGAATGACTGTAAATCATGTAGTAAATAACGATTTGTAATTTATTATATGTCTCCATTTTTTATACATCAGATGAATAGATACTTACAGATGGCGGCCATATTGCTTAAAAGCATTTCCTTACAGATAATCTAAATAAATAGACGAATTAAATAAACGATGTTTTTTTTTTAATTTTCACAAAACAGTTAACGTCAAACATGTTAAACCTATAGCACGTTGAATTATAATAAACTCTATTCTTTATTAATTTCCCACACTATTTATCTTCAATTTCAAATGGGACCAAACGTACAGTATCTATGCCTCCCTCTAAAAAAAAGAAATCCAATTCGGATCATACCTGAAATGCCTCCACCTAAATTGTTGGCAATTTCAGTGTTTCCAACTGTTTGCAACACTTCAAAAAATCGCCAACTTTTTAACCGACTTCAAAAAAAGGAGGAGGTTTCTCAATTCGACCGAATATATATCTTAATATATATATTTCTTGTGTGCGTGTGTATGTGACTGAACTCCTCCTAAACGACTGGACCAATTTTGATGAAATTTTTTGTGTGTGTTCAAGGGGATCTGGGAATGGTTTAGATTCACAAAAACGACTGGACCGATTTTGATGAAATTTTTTGTGTGTGTTCAAGGGGATCTGGGAATGGTTTAGATTCACAAAAACGTAAACGATGTTACGTGGGTCATAAATATGGCGGTACGAAGTTCGCCGGATCAGCTAGTATATATATATATTTTATGTGTGTTCGGGGATAACTTCGTCGTTTAAGAACCGATTTTGATGATTCTTTTTTTAATGGAAATATCCCAACGGTGGTACCACGATACGAACACTAAGATCTGATAATGGCATCCAAGAGAAATCGAGTCGAACCTTGAAGTCGGTTTTTATTTTGTTAAAATTTTACTTGTGTTTCCATTGTGTCTACACCGAGTCGCCAACAATTTGAAAAACATTCGAAATAAGCCTCACCATAGAGTCAATAAATATTTGCAACAAGCGTATTCTTTTGACGTATACCGCCAAAATCAGAAACACTGTTCTCAACATTTGTTGACAATGTTTATTGCCAACACAAGGAAATTACAGAAACTTTTGTCCCCAACACGTGTTGACAACACAAAAATTGACGGCGTTCTATGTTGACAAACGTTGAAAAAAATTGAATTTACAAGTACCTTCTTTTTGGAAGTTAAAGTTAAAAGTATTCTACATTTTTTTTTAAATATATTGCACTGGCAAAAAACAAATTAAATAAGCACCTAGAGCTTTTCAACAAGCAAAAGCATTTAATACTTTTTAGTTCCCTTTTTGGAAAAAACTACTTAATTTGTATTTTTTTTGTAAAAATGTATTTTTTTATACTCTAGTATTGTTCTTGATTCTTGAAACGTAGATATGTAAATTTAAAAGTAAAAATAAAATCTACTTTGAAAGATGCCGTTACTTGCCTAAGTATACTCGTATAGATAAACGGATACAAGCCAATATACAACTTATAAAACATAAATACATAGATACATATACGCACTCGCGTCTTTTAACCCCTAACGGGTAGACTGAAGCTAATTAATCGCCCGCAAGGGGCAATCCAACTGTCGTCAACTGAGCACCAATATTGCTAATAAACATAATATATATCTACTTATATATTATACTAACTGTTGGCCGCAGCTCCGCCCGCGTGTATGTCGGTTATCGCGGCTAATTACGTGTAGCCTATGTGTTATTCTGATGTATAAGCTATATTACTGTAAAGTTTCATCCAAATCCGTTCAGTAGTTTTTGCGTGAAGAAGTAACAAAAATACACACTCGCAAACTTTCGCCTTTACATATTAGTGTGATGTGATTGGAGATAAATTACTTTTATATATGGATGCATGCATCTTCGTGAACATGTGCATATGCATATGTTTATGCACATGCATTATGTAAGTTGTATTGTAAGCTATAAAACTTAGAATACACTTATCTAATATTTTCATTAGAGATAGATTTATATATATGCTGGGACACTAATGATTAATTTTAGTTTTAACAATGTACAAAAATACTAACAAATATTATATCACAAGAACATACATAATATACCACTTTGTTTTCTGTTCTGCGACACTACTGTTACATAATTATTAGTTTATTGTAAATGGCTACTAGATGGTGCTGTAACCTAATTTGTCTAACATTGGAAGTCGCAATGACAATAGGATATTTTAGTATGTGTATATACGGACATATATGTATTACTATCGCCGATTAAACAGAGAAAACTGCCCACAACTTGCATTTATCCTTACATACCTTCCAATTCTTTAACTAAGAAAGACCAATATGCGGCACAAATCCTCACACACGGCAATCTGATCCCAAACTATGCAAAGCTTTTACAATGGTATTCAGACTACCACTGCAACTACCAGACAACTGCCTCGTTGGTCTAGTGGCTAGCGTAAGCGACTGCCGATCAAACGGTCTCGGGTTCGATTCCCGGGTCGGACTGCTGTTGGGTATGGAATATGGCGGTGATTCCCGCCCGTGCCTCGGAGAGCACGTTAAGCCGTCGGTCTCGGGTGTCCTGAACACCTATGACAATCGTTAATGGGAAGTCAGTTCCTTCCCATTAACGATTGCAACTAGTTCAACCTTCGAATTCAGTTCACCCTCAGGGTTGCAGAGGTCCGATGCCAGTCGCTCCGTGTAAAAACTGATATTCAGGTAAAACCGGTTGAACTAGTTGCCGACCCCAATTAATCTTGGGAATTATAAAGGCTAGGAAGAAAGATGACTATCCAGACTGCTAATAAACTTACTTAAATTGTTGTGAACGTGTGGGAGTCGAAGTCAAGATCTCCCTAAACAGTAAAGGTAGTGATTTCTGATGGAAATACAGTTCTTTAACTGTGCTGGTGAAAGGCTTCATTGTCTTAAATATCGTCTAAGCACGTCGCAACCTAGATCTATTTGTATTTCTCTAGAGCCACGCTGATTTCAGTACGGCTCGACAGGGGCGGTGCTGTCCTCTCACAGTAGACCAACTTAAAGTGACAGAATTCGTGCCATCATGTTTCGAAGCCTATGACCGCAGGAGCATCTCAATAGACCACTATAGTGTGGGTCACCATGCTGCATTCACAATGAGTATGGTGACCGCTACTCTTGAATTTTGCTCATGCTTTCCATCAGGCAGAATCGAATCATTTAGGCAGGAACATATATAAAAAAGGTCCATGGTTTCTACCCCACTTCAGAGTTAGCTAGTATACATCTCATGGGAGTCATTGTCCATCTGAGCTCTTCATCCCATCCACTGTGGTCCCCATTGGTGGCAAGTGTCGGCCCTGGTTTGGTCCATCTTCCAGAAAAGCTTCCCGCATAAAGCAGGAGGCTTACCAAGCCTGGGCTGACGCGGTGGCGCTACGGTATCAAATGGTGTCAAAAATGGTGGTGGTGATGGTATCAAAATACCAGCGCTCTGAAAAAGGAGTACAACTTTGCCTCCAGGTCCCTCAAAAGAGACATTGCAAGGGCGAAGTCGGAGCACATCGCTAGAATTGGCGAGAGGCTTGAGCGTCTTCCTTCGGGAACTTGGGCATTCTGGTCTCTTGCCAAGGCTATCGAAGGCAACTTTTGTAAGCCATCCTTTCCACCTCTGCACATAGGAAATAGCATGGGCGTAGCCACGGTGGGGCAGGGTAGGGCGCTTGCCCCACCCTGGCTCTGACCTTTAAGGTACCTTTTTTTATTACGTGTGGAAACTCCTACGGGCCACCGGGTTTTGCGGCGGGTTGGAATCGGATCAACTAAAACCACATGGTGTACCACTCTGCGCCTGAGAAGGGAGGGATTCGGGAACTGCTGTTATTACCACATCCGAACCACTCCCAGCGCCTGCCCGCTCTGGAGCGGGCACCGTCTGCAGATGGACTCCCTAATTAGGCGACGTATGGCACACGCATACGTTGCCCCTTCGTGGCTGGCCAGTTAAGCGGATGGAGGGGAAAACCCGTTCCGTCCATCCGCGGCCAAAGTTAGGTCGACATGAGGCACTGGTTAGCGCGCCTGCACCGCTCGGTTCGCCGGCGGCGAATTGGGTTCGAGTGGAGGTCGTCCTCACGGGCCTCCTCGCCGCCTCCTTCTGTGAGATTACGTCTTTGCAGAAGGTTGCGACAGCGGTAAAACAACTGTCGCCACCAGCCATGGAGCGTATGACGGCCGGTAGCGAGAGATCTCCATCGATGACTGCAGTGAGGCCCAGGCGGGGCAAACCGCCAACGTGTGCTGGGCCGAGTCCTCACTGCAATCACAGTGATGTCAGGCGGGACTCAGGACTCAGTTCCCTCCTTGCGACCGATTGCAGGTACTTACCAAAGCAACCGTGCCCGGAATGGACCCGTGTCAGTCGAAAAGGATGACCGGCTGGAGAGCCTCCACGGCGGCGTATCTTTTCGGGGGGAGGGCGAAAGTTGTTCTCCGTCCGGAAGTCAGTCGTCCGCCGATAAACTTCGGCAAGCACTTCCGCCTCCAAATCCCAAAGGGGAGTTCTGGTCTAGGCGCACACCGCCTCGGTCGATACAGTGCGGTAACCGCGTATGAATGTGACCGCCAATATCCTCTGGGGACGCCAGAGGCGCGCCTTTTTCTGGTCAGTCAGCGGTGCACTAAATAGCGCTATCGACCAGACAACCCCTTGTAGAGCCGTCTTGTCGCGACGCTGGCTCCACCCAAATTGGGCAAAAGTCGCCCAAAGGCAAAAGCAGCGTCGACCAGCTTCGGAGCAAGCTGTCTAAAGTTCTCGTCGAAAAGCCACCTACAGTCGAGGATCAGGCTTCATCTGGGCCCGAACCGGTACGAGGACCGAGTTATCCATGATGGAGGCGCCGGGGGCCGGGCCATGGAACAATAGGGCCTCCGTCTTATCCAGGGCCACCCGTAAGCTCAGCGCCTCAATGCGCCTAAACACCATAGAAACACCGCTGGTGGCCAGGCGCGCCGCCTCTTGGAAGTTTTCCTCCCGGGTCGTGACCAAAGTGTCATCGGCGTAACAAATTACGCCTAGCTCGGGGGGGAAACAACTTCAAAGGACCCAGTCGTATCCCACGTTCCACAGGAGTGGTACGTGGGATACGACCATTTCAAGACGCCATCTCGGTCCTCGTACATGACGGTACGCTCCTCTAAATAGTCTGCCACTAGCCGCCTCAGGTACTCTGGCATGCCGTGGTAGTGGAGTGCTTCCCTGATGCAACTAAATGGTAGACTATTGAATGCGTTGGCGATGTCCAACGATACCGCCAACAACACGCCGCCACAGCCCACTGGAGGTAGTTAAGCCCCTTAACAACACCATGTTCAATAGCCAAGAATGGTCTTTTCAGCAAGACTCGGCGCCGGGTCATAAAGCTCGATCTATCCAATCTTGGTTAGAAAGGACTGCTCTGGACTTCATCAGAGCTGAAGACTGGCTATCATCTAGTCTTGATCTTAATCCACTGGATAATGGTTTATGGTCAGTTTTAGAGAGTAAGGCTTGCTCTAAACGCCATGATAATTTGGAGTCCCTAAAACAATTCATACGATTGGCAGTGAAGAATTTTGTCATAGAAAGAGTGCGTGCTGCATTGCATTGGTAACTGGCCTCAACGTTTTAAGGACTGTATTGCAGCCAATGGAGACCACTTCTTAAAAGCTTTATATATTTTTAATGGCTTTATATTAATGCACTAGCTGACCCACGCAACGTCGTTCACGTCTCCTATTGCCCATAGCGTAAAAAAAATCCCACGTTTTTGTAACATTCTTCATTGGTGCTCCGCTCTTATTGCTCTTAGCGTGATGATATATAGCCTCTAGCCTTTCTCGATAAATGTACTATCCAACACTGAAAGAATTTTTCAAATCGGACCAGCGGTTCCTGAGATTAGCGCTTCAAACAAACAAACAAACAAACTCTTTAGCTTTATAATAATAGCCTTCCTCGATAAATGTACTATCCAACACTGAAATAATTTTTCAAATCGGACCAGCGGTGCCTGACATTAGCACGATCAAACAAACTGTTTGGCTTTATAATATTAAGTATAGATTAAACTAACACACTGTAATAGTAATAAATGTTACGTACAATAAAAAAATGATGTTTTTCTTTGCAACAATATTTATGGCAAGACTAAGTAGTTTGCTAGTTTCATATTATTTTAGACTGCTGCCCACCCTGAGCCCATGGCTGGCTACGCCCATGGGAAATAGTCCGTTGACCTATGACGCAAAAGAGAAAGCCGATCTTCTGGCAAAACACTTTGCGTCCAACTCGACCTTGGATGACGGGGAACAAGAGCCGCCTACCATACCGCGGTGCGAGAGCTGTATGCTGGAAATCCAGTTCCACCAACGCTCAGTGCGCTTAGCACTTTTATCCCTTGATATCCATAAGTCGAGTGGCCCGGATGGAATCCCTCCTATTGTGCTGAAGATGTGCGCTCCAGAGTTGGCACCGGTCTTAACGCGTCTTTTTCGGCTCTCCTACTCTTCTGGCGTAGTCCCGACATCATGGAAGGCAGCATTGGTCCACCCGATCCCTAAAAAAGGCGACCGCCCAAATCCATCTAACTACAGGCCGATAGCCATAACTTCCCTCTTCTCGAAAATAATGGAGTCCATCATCAATCATCAACTCCTGCGGTACCTAGAGGATTATCATCTGCTTAGCGACCAGCAATACGGTTTCCGTAAGGGTCGATCAGCTGGTGATCTTCTGGCGTACCTGACACATCGCTGGGCGCAGGCGATTGAGACTAAGGGGGAAGCCTTGGCAGTTAATTTGGACATTGCGAAGGCCTTTGATCGGGTCTGGCACAAAGCGCTTCTTTCGAAGCTCCCTTCCTATGGGCTTCCCGAGAAACTATGTGAATGGGTCACCAGCGTTTTAGCAGGTAGAAGCATAAAGGTCGTAGTCGACGGTGAATGCTCTGACTCTATACCTGTGAATGCTGATTTCCCGCAAGGCTGCGCGCTATCGCCTACTCTGTTCCTCCTACATATCAATGATATGCTGCAAACTAGCGGCATTCATTGCTATGCGGATGACAGTACAGGCGATGCTCTCTACACCGGCCGGGCTAATATCTTTCGGGAAAAGGTCATTGAGAGTCGAAACAAACTTGTGTCCCAAATTGAGACCTCTTTAGAAAAAGTCTCAGATTGGGGTAGACTCAATTTAGTCCACTTTAACCCCACAAAGACACAAATTTGCAGGTTCACCGCTAAAAAACTGCCGTGGGTCGTATGTCCTTGGTTTGAAGACACTCCCCTATCTGCCTCAGCCAACATTGGAATACTTGGTGTCGAGATATCGAACGAAGTCCAGTTCCGTGGCCATTTGGAGGATAAGGCCAAATTGGCCTCGAAGAAGCTTGGCGTGCTCAACAGATCGAGACAGTATTTCACTCCGGCCCACCGCTTTCTGCTTTATAAGGCGCAGGTTCGGCCACATATGGAATACTGTCCTCATCTTCGGGCGGGGGCACCCCAGTACCAGCTCCTCCCTCTGGACCGCATTCAACGGAGAGCAACTCGAATCGTCGACTGCCAGGAATCTTCAATTCGGCTGGGATCATTGGCGCTGCGTAGAGATGTGGCTTCGCTTTGCATCTTCTACCGCATTTACAATGGGGAGTGCTCCGAGGAATTGTTCGGGCTGATTCCTGCCGCCTCTTTCCGCCATCGTCCTACGCGACTGCAGTTTCATCCCCATCACTTAGATGGCTGGCAGTCCACAACTGTGCGGTTCTCTAGGAACTTTCTGCCTCGCACAACAAAACTGTGGAATGAACTGTCGCCTGCGGTATTCCCGGACCAATACGACCTTCAAACCTTCAAGAAAAGAGCGTACTCCTTCTTAAAAGGCCGGCAACGCACTTGTGACGCCTCTGGTGTTGCAGGTGTCCATGGGCAGCGGTAATCACTTACCATCAGGTGATACGTCTGCTCGTTTGCCCCTTCAAAATCCTGTAATAGTTCACTGCTGGATCCATAGGCCTTTGAAAAGAAGGTTGTAAACTTTATACCATGCTGGCCAGTCGGGTTAAAGTATTCCTTCTATTTGCAGTGATGTTGTAGTGCGTGGTCTCTTTAAGGACACCCTCGGGATGAATATGACTGTGATGATATATAATCCGTTACCAAGTGATTAGACATGCAATTTCATACCAGGTATTAAAGAGACATTTGACTGCACGTTTGTCCTAGTGGTTTAACGGTCACCACGCCGTTTCCTACTTCGCCAAGTGTCGTGGGTTCAAATCCCACGTAGGACAACACTTTGTGTGATCCACAAATTGTTGTTCTGAGTCTGGGTGATATTTGTGTCCGTTTCATGTATGTTTGTAAAGTCCCCCGCGACACAGGATTTATTCCTAGTGCGGGTGTTGTCTCTCAAAAAATAAAAAAATATAGTTTTCATATCACAGTCAAGTGGAGAACATATATGCCTCTCAGATTGTACGCCACTTAGTTCGATCCAGTCTAGTTGCTGAATAATAAAGTAGTGGCTCTCACCAAAGTAGTACCTGGTCCTTGGTGCTTGATAGGCGAAATTGTGTCGTTGTTTCTGGCATAGAGGAAATAGAGTAGACGAATTATCTCCCCCGTCCTACAACATCGAGAACTCAAAAGTACTTTAACTCTTTTAATGTCCTCATAGAATCAGAATTGTGGGCTCCGTTATTTAAAACTTTTCGCTGGAAACCAATGCATTGCTTAAAAGTGGTTTTCTGTTAGATCATAGTATCCAGCGTGATCTGTGTGGTGAAGAACCAAAAATACAGAGTTTTACCACTCCCATTCATACCGTAGGAGTGTCACTGTCACCATCTTCTCTAAGGGGCGGCCTATGTACATCAGCAATAGTCCTTAGTTCGTGGGAGAGCCACGCTTCGGCATGAATGGGCCGGCTCGACCGGAATGATACCACGGCTTCACAGAAAACCGATGTGAAATAGCGCTTGCGCTGTGTTTCACCGAGTAATGAGGATACCGGAGAAACATACCCCATTTGAATGCATGCGCGAAATGATTTCTGAAATATTTTTTGATAACTTTTAGAACATGTCCTGTAGAATTTGAAATCCCGGAACTGTGTCATCATCGCTCGCAGGGAATTGTACTGTGTGCGCGCCTTAGTCTTTGTCGGGGGAAGTCCCATGACAATTTTTGGCCGACTTGGTTGCAGTAAAAATTTAATGATTTAAATCATTGATTTTTATAAAAAATCATTTGATTAAAATCACGATTTAAATCACTGATTTAAATCATATCAACCCTGACCTCAACATGTTTCTTATATTACTGTAACTAACCAACTCACCTCAAATGACGTCATAGTCTGTTCTGACGGATTTAGTTCGACAAGGTATTGCGTCATTAGTTCATTGTACTATGTTGTATGAACTAGAAATTAATATTTTCTAAATGGTGTTACATTTTTGTGCCGCGTGGTGATGGGTTAAGAAAACAGAGTGGAACCACCCCTATTCATCCTGTGGGTGTCGTAAGAGACGATTAAGGGAGTAAACTACCGGAGTGATACCACGGCCTCACAAAAGACCGGTGTGAAACAGCGATTGAACTGTGTTTCACCGAGTGAGTGAGGATACCGGACGCCCATACCCAAACACCTCCCCCCTCCCCCTCCCCATCCCCCAAAGACCGGCAAGGCACTTAAGACACCTCTGATGCCGCGGGTGTTCGCTAATCGCTTACCATCAGACGATACTTTTGTCCGTCGCATAAAAAAAACTGAAATTTACACTTGCAACTCAAAAAACACAATTTTGATGATGGCTTTAGATGTTTCAATTTGGATCGCTACTTAGTCGGCAAACAAGCACTTATAGTCCGGGATCCCCGGAACAAATTTTACAAGTTATTACTATCAAGCTAATTTTTCGTGAGTAGCTTCATTTTGATGAGGGACAAACTTTCACCTTAAAAAAAATTTCGATTATGGGAACTAACAGGGCTAGCAGGGAATAAAACTTTTGAGCGAAGGGCTGTGATAAGTGTGGTAACGTAACGTACCACGAAATTTGTAGGACAATGTGGCTGTTAAATTATATTAATATTAACTAACATTATTGCTTATTGGATATTTCTCCTACAAAAGGCATGGTTTGATCCTTCCAACATATATCGATAGCGAGGTCATAAGCAATGATACTAACCAGCTGATTTTTTAACAGTTGCTTAGTTAATATTGATATAATTTAACAGACACATTGTCCTACAAATTAAGTGGTACGTTATCCCGACCACAATCGATTTTTTTTAAGGTGAAAGGTGGGACCTCATCAAAATGAAGCCACTTACGAAAAATTTGCTTGATAGTAATAACTTGTAAAATTTGTTCCGGGGAACCCGGACTATTAACACTGCATTAACAAATGCCTACCACTGTTAGGACCTAAAATGATGTTACAGATAAATGGCACCCAGTATTGCATACAATTATTTGTCCTGGATGGGAATTGAACCCTCTGACTTAGAAGTCAAGGCTACTAACCACTCTAGACTAACTATATTTTAAGTATATTCTAGAACACACAGAGTAAGCTACGATTAGTTTTGACTAGATGGCGCTGTTTAATGTTTATTTAAGTCATTATTGTAATTTAACTTTATTATAAAACAGTGGATACATTTTAGTGATGTGCCTAATATCCGTATAGACGGATATCCAAAGTTAAAGAAAATAGATATCCGTATTTTTTAATTAATTGAAAATATATGATGTGCTAAGTGACTAATATTGATCAAACAGCCAAAGCAATGCAATCGCTGAACGATTTTTGTAGTGTTTTTGACAAGATTGGTGGGAAATCTCTGAAAGGATCTATTCGGATTCTTCCCGAAAACGTGGCAGGTTCATGCTTTGTTTCATTATTACCGTGTGGGTGAAGTAACTAAAAGAAAAGAGAGAAAAATGTAAATAAAAAATGGACCTAATTCAGCAATGTATCTGATAAAAGCCTGGATAAAATCTGATAAAATTTTGGATAATTGCGCCCAAGTTACTCCATATATTAATCTGTTGTATAACTCGGGGCAGGCGAGGTTAGTAATTTTTACACCGTATGTAAGTAACGTTACTAGAACCTCAAATCGTAACGTTACTGGAACCTCAAATCCCACAAGTTCTTTATTTTTATTATGTTTGACCCTACCACAATGACTCTACTCTGCCTGATGGAAAGCATAAGCAGAATCCAAGAGTGGTGGTCACCATACTGCGAATGCAGACAATGCACCATGGCGGGCTAGTGATGCTTCTGCATCATTGGGCCTCCGGTCTCGCACTCACCAACGAAACACGACAGCACGACCGCTGTCATTTTACGTTGATTTCCTGGGCGAGGGTAGTACCGACCCGGTCGAGCCGGCCCGTTCGTGCTGAAATAAGCGTGGCTCTACTACCTATGAGCAAGTCAAGAGGACAACAGTCATTTGCCATCAGATTATGGTACACTGAAGAGGACCTGGACCATGTGATATCACGTCACCCTAATTAATCCGCACCATCTTGTTTTTTATATGTATTTATGCTCACACAACGAAGTGACTCTACTCTGCCTGATGGAAAGCATGAGCAGAAAGAGTATTGGTCAACATACTCACTTTGAATGCAGGCATACCAACAATGCGGCATGGTAACCCACACTATGAAGGCAGCATCATGAGGTATCCGGTCACCAACGAAACACGACAGAACGAATGCTGTAATTTAAGCTGGTCTTCTGTTCGAGGGTAGTACCTTCTCAGTTGAGCCAGCCCAACTGAGCTGAAATCAGCGTGGCTCTACTACCTACTATCATAATTATCTTAACTTTCTTTTCAATTGGTTCCCAAGTTTACTCTTTGGAACCTGGGAACAACTTTCCTGCTGTTTCTTCATCACTTTGACTGGCCTTCGGCGTCCCCGGTAGTGAGACCATTACCACGCTTGTCATCGTCATGTCACCTTTTACGACGTCAAGCCAGTACTTCTTGAGTCTATCCTTTCTATCGGGGTCCAGCGGGGGCGGCATGTTCAGACATTTGTTGCCCACGTAGCCATGCGGTTGCCGCAAAACGTGGCCGCACCAGCATTACTTTCCTGGAGTTTATGTGCGAGGTCACAGATGGTTTCTCGAACGATCGTTTCTCGTAGCTCTGCACATGCACAACAACATATGGTCTCCGTGACGCGTAGCTCTTGCTTGTGTCCCTCCGTTACGGTACTTCATCAGTCCTCATCAGGCCATACCAATTAGGCCTCATTCTGAGAAAAGCTACAAACTATCCAGTAACGACGGTTTGCCCAAAATTAAAAAATGTATTTTTAACGATGCGGCACAACACTATTATACTCGTATTATATACCTAACACGTCTGGAAAACTAGATGTATTAATAACTCATTGTTATAACCCAAATAAGGAAAACGTGTCTGTTTCATTCTAATAATAATAGCAGTGATAAGTTATGTCTGTAAATATCCTATTAATAATAATACACATAATTCTTCCGTCACCTTACTCCCAAACGGCTGGACCGATTTGAATGAAATCTTTTTTTTTATTAGACAACTCCCTCGTTAGGAACATACATTATGTGTCACGGGGACTTTACAAACATATGTAGATGAATCGGACGCAAAGAACATCCAGAATCACGACAACAATTTACGGATCACAGTGGTGTCCCATGTGGGTGGGATTTGAACCCACGACACTTGGCCCAGTAGAAAGCGGAGTGCCGACCGCTTGAACCAATAGGCCAACTATGCAGTCAAAAGTCTTAATTTTGTTAAAATATATGTATATTTCATCCTGTTTAAAAACACAAAAAACACAAACGCAACACCAGAGGCGTCACAGGTGCGTTGCCGGCCTTTGGGGCATGGGGAGAGGGATGTGGGCAGGGCTTGGGTTATGGGCCTCCGGTATCCTCACTCACTCGGTGAAACACAGTGCAAGCGCTATTTCACACCGGTTTTCTGTGAGGCCGTGGTATCACTCTGGTCGAGCCGGCCCATTCATGCCGAAGCGTGGCTCTCCCACGGAAAAAGTACCGTGTATATACTTTCATATGGATTTAGATTTAGCTTACTGTGTTTCACCGAGTGAGTGAGGATACCGGAGGCCCATACCCCAAACCCACCCCTTATCCCCCTCCCCATCCCCCAAAGGCCGGCAACGCACTTGTGACGCCTCTGGTGTTGCGGATGTCCATGGGCGACGGTAATCGCTTACCATCAGGCGATTCGTCAGCTCGTATTCCATTCCATAAAAAATGAAGTGAAAATCTGTTAATTTGAAATTACAAACAAACACCTCAATTTTATTTATTTATATAGATATCTGTCTTTAAAACACTTTTAATCCCTAACATATCACGGCGAAGTTCTTATTGGTTCCCTAGACGATAAATAAGTAAGTATACCTATTAATAAATATCTATTTAAAGGGTATCTATGAACTAGTAAATAAATAACAAGGAGGGTCCTTGTCTATGATTAGTCCATCATAGATGTAAACCAAACCCATCCAAAAAAAAAATTCACATAGATTTGATATTCACCCCGTGTTTCTAACTGGATTTGAACCTGTTACCTTTACAAGTTCTGTTGAAGAGTGTGAGAGTCACCTTGAATCCAGACGACTCTGCGAAGGTCAAGAATAACCCTTTTGATATAATCAGGGGTCTTAAAGGTCACCAAGTTGGAGATTAGGGGTTGTTTTTGAGTTTTATTATCATTTTCTTTTGTACTGTTGCAATGTTGAATCTTTTATACTAATACTTCAGGGTAAATTTTTAAATAGATAATATAACACGTGTTGTGTTAAGAAAGATGCAATGATAATAAAAATGTTGATTAATAATTCATCATTTTCGTTAACAAAAATCTCTTAGGGGTTAAAATAGACCTGGCCCCTTGGGCAAGTTTTTTTTTATGTATGTTCCTGCCAAAATGACTACTCTGTCTGGTGGAAAGCATAAGTAGAATCCAAGAATGGTGGTCACCATACTCATTGCGAATGCAGACAATGCAACATGGTGACCCACACCATGGCGGGCTAGTGCTGCTTCTGCATCATTGGGTCTCAGGTCTCGCACTCACCAACGAAACACGGCAGTTGTTATTCTACAAACGTAAACGTAATTAGAAAACTATATAGGAATGACGTCATCTCAAGGCTAAGTCACGTGGTCAACACAAAATATTAGCCAACTAGCTGACCCACGCAACCTCGTTTGCGTATTCTATTACCCGTAGCGTGATAATTTTCCCCCGTTTTTTGAAAATTTCTTCATTGGTGCTCCGCTCCTATTAGTCTTAGCGTGATGATATAGTGCCTATAGCCTTCCTCGATAAATGGGCTATCTAACACAGATTATTTTCAAATCGGACCAGCGGTTCCTGAGATTAGCGCGTACAAAAAAACAAACAATCTATTCAGCTTTATAATATTAGTATAGATAATACAAGAGGAAAGATTGTAGAAAGAAAATCGACACAAAGCACTTGTCTTGGCTGAGGAGGAAGATATGCTTAGATGCATCGAAAATGCTAGGAAGGAATTGTTTAACAGCGGTATCTTTGAGATCGTGTCAAATATGCCTACCAATAATCACAAACTTTAGCAAAAAAAACGAAAAATGGGACCACACGGGAAGCACCAGCTTTCAAATAAAAAAAGAATCATCAAAATCAGTTCATCCCGTCGAAAGTAATGAGGTAGCAAACATAAAAAAAAAGCAGTCGAATTGAGAACCTCCTCCTTTTTTCGAAGTCGGTTAAAAATGACTCTACTCTGCCCGATGGAAAAAATGAATAGAATCCAAGAGTAGTGGTCACCGTATGCATTGCGAATGCAGACAATACAACAATGCAGCATGGTGACCCACATCATGGCGGCCTAGTGAGATGGTTTTTCACGCCAAGTACCCGGGATCATAGTAGAAGAATCACACGTGCGCTGGTAGTGAGTTCCAGGTTTAGAAGATTTAGAAAGAGCCGAATCATTTAGTTTTAAATCGTATATTATTATCTACCACTCTCAAACGGTGAATTTCAAGGTCAGCACGTGCTGTCCTGCAGAGCAAGGGAGAATGTGACACCAGTTAGAAGAGCTCGTCAGAACACTCTCCATGATAAAGGCTATAGAGGACTGTCATTAAAGCGACATCTCATCAATGGAGTCGCTCCGGATCGGCTTGAAACCTTAGCGTTTCCTACAGATGTAGTTGTTTTCTTCACTCTGTATTCTCTATCGCTTAGATCGGGCCGCTGGGACTAGGAGCGGTTGTTGTGTCAAAACTTGGGGTAGGCCATCGAGATATAATGTATAGAGAAGACGCCACTTATAAGTGCGGTGTTCCATGCAATTGCGGCGATTGCGCCGCACTTCCTTCAGTCGCTTGCTAGCTACACTCTGCAGAAGCGGTGGCTTTAGCGTGTGATTGTTTAGATTTAAAAACGTTCTAAAACTCGTGAAATATGCCATTTTGTGTCTTGAGATATTGCACTAATAATACAAGGAATACGGAGAAAAACAAAGGAATAACTTTTCACCAGTAATTAACTAGATATAATTGTTTTAAAATTAAATACGAACAAAATATTTTAAGACGCCATTGTTGCCTCACTCGACATAGAGTACTTAGAATAAAACATACAGAAGTGATATTTAGGTAGAATTAACTGACGTTAAATGCATAACGTATCTAACGTATTTAATTGGATAAGGAAAAATAATATGTTGTTAAAAATAGCTTCGTAAATAACGATTAACACTTTTTTTGTAATAATTATACTTAAAATGATACTTAAAGTATAATTTAAAAAACTGCTTTTATGTTTTATACCTCGATGCATTCTACAAAAAAACTGAAACTGTCAAAGCTATTGAAGTACTATTTACTCAGTGTGAATTTCCTAATAAAGCTTCGTAGGTATAAAGCTATTTATCCGTTCTGCTTTGTTGCTTGGCGCTTACTCTATGAAAGCGAATCTTTGCAACAGTTCGTTGGCCAAAACGCGTAAGCTCCATGAAAATCACGGCGCTTATGACATTTCGCTCGCGAGGAAACTACAGCTCAAATGCGATAGAGCGCTGCTTGATAATACTGTTGGATTAGACTACTAATTATTGTTTGGCTGCGCTGCAGCGCTTTTTAGTTTTAATTCAAATATAAACGGAACATATAATTGGTTTTGAGTGGCTCCTCGAGTACGTAGTACGTAATATCTCGATGGGGTAGGCCTATGTCCAGAAGTGAATTCGACTGCACGTTTGGCCTAGTGGTTTGACGGTAACCACGCCGTTTCCTACTTCGCCAAGTGTCGTGGGTTCAAATCCCACGTAGGACAACGCTTTGTGTGATCCACAAATTGTTGTTCTGAGTCTGGGTGTTATTTGTGTCCGTTTCATGTATGGTTGTAAAGTCCCCCGCGACACAGGATTTATTCCTAGCACGGGAGTTGTCTTTTCAAAAAAAAAAATGTGGAGTGAGTGGCTGGTTATTTTATCTTAACTCCTAAAGCATCATCATCAAAAGAAGTTAATAGTTCACTTTTGGACATATTCAAGGTAGTACCTAGAGCCACGCTGATTTCAACACGACCGGGGCGGTACTACCCTCGCACAGAACTGCTGTCGTGTTTCGTTGGTGAGTGCGAGACCGGAGGCCCAATGATGCAGAAGCATACTAGTCCGCCATGGCACACCATACTGCATTGTTGCATTGTCTGCATTCACAATTAGTATGGTGACCATTACTCTTGGATTCTGGTTATGCTTTCCATCAGGCAGAATAGAGTCATATTGGCAGGGACATACTTAAAAATATACCCCTCTCCTTATAAAATAGGTTTTGGTCTTTGCAGTGCTGTTGTCCTTTTCTGAATAGGGGCGGTGAAATTCCTCAATCCATAAACTCCTAAATGCCTTGATGAATTTAGATGCATAGTAGAATCTATAATTATTTCCTACCAAGTTAGACTAAATATTTAAAATGTTAGGTTTTTTGACATATTTCGCGTAACTAATTCCTTTATTTGTAGGGACCATTGATAGGGTTTTTTGTATATCAATGGTCGTGACGATAGCCTTTGATTTGTAATATTCATTTCGATGCTGTAATGGATCTCTATACTAATATTACAAACGCGAAAGATTGTGAGTATGGATGGATGGATGGATGATTGTTACTCTTTCACGCAAAAACTACTGAACGGATTTGGATGAAACTTTACAGTAATATAGCTTATACATCAGAATAACACATAGGCTACAATTTGCCGCGATAACCGACATATACGCGGGCGGAGCCGCGGACATCAACTAGTAATAAATAAATATGAACTTATGTAAGACCTGCTCGACCCCTTAGAAGTGAAGCCGTGATGTCGAGTGACGTCATCACCACGCCCTACCAGACGTAACCGTTTATTTATCGACGAAAATGTATATAAATGTGTAGTGTAAAGTAGCCACGTGTTGTGGTTGTACGCGAGGAAATTAGACATTTTTGGAAATAGTCATGGCGTCTATGGCAATATTTATGGGTGGTTTGAACCCTAAGAAATCCGACAACAGTATTTTTATAGAACTTCGATATCATCTAGTTTTTTTATGTATGGCCCTGCCAAAATGACAGCGTAAGCGACAGCGTTTGCACTGTCGTGTTTCGTTGGTGTGCCAACGAAACACGACAGTGCAAACGCTGTCATTTTACGTTGATCTTCTATGAAGTACCGCCCCGGTCGAGCCGGCCCGTTCGTGCTAAAATCAGCGTGGTTCTACTACCTTGTAAGTATTAGTAGATTTAGTAGTACTGGCCCCTGGGGTAGTGATTAGGAATCCTGACTGCTACAAATAACAGCACGATGAGCACTCACGAACATTTGTTCTGTATTAACAATCTGGCTACCGTAGAACACGCTTTGCCTAGTTAGGGAGCAGGCAACCGAGGGTGAGACATTTGATGTTAATTTGTACCAATCACAGTACAAAATACGCTTGGTTTGGGCTTAGTCGAGAAAGTACTGTATGATGCGTCCCAAGTCACGAATATACATAAATGCAGAAATATGTAGTTAATCTGAAATATCTATCTATCGCCGTTATATTCACAAAACAATTTTTTTTTTTTTTTTTTGTATGGCCCGCCAAAATGACTCTACTCTGCCTGATGGAAAGCATAAGCAGAATCCAAGAGTATTGGTCGCCATACTCACTGCGAATGCAGACAATGCAGTATGGCGACCCACACCATGGCGGCCTAGTGATGCTGCTGCATCTTTTAGTCTAGTCAACAAGTATGGAACTTCTTGACTAGACTACTTGGGCCTCCGGTCTCGCACTCACCAACGAAACACGACAGCACGAACGTGGTCATTTTACGTTGATTTTCTGTGCGAGGGTAGTACCGCCACGGTCGAGCCGGCCCATTCGTGCTGAAATCAGCGTGGCTCTACTACCTCGTAAATGTATGTATTTAGACATATATATGTATGTTTAACAATAGTTTGGTTTCTATAGTACAGGTTCTGTCTAGTTTGGGATCAGATGAAATGTGTGAATATATATTTTATTGTTATACATATATAGAGTGTGATTTTCAACAGTGACGTCTCACACACTAGTTATGTCAAACAAACCGTTTTGATGACGTCACAAACACTAATATTGCGAAACTTCACGATTTCGTGTTAAATATATTTCTATACATACGTAGTGGTTTAAGCGGCTACCTTGCCAGTTTTTACTGAGCTGAGTGTTTTAGGTTCGATCTCCACATGGCACAAATTGTTGTATGTTTGTTAAGTTCGTCTTGATACAGGATATATTTTTAGTGTGAGAGTTATCTATTATAATCTACAAAATATTTTCAAGCCTAAATGTGGTGATCTCCAGTTAGTCTAATTTGAATAAACAAACTTATTTGGATAAAAACACAAACAAAATAAAGCACGCTAGACATTTTGGCCTTCTGCTTTAAATTATCAATAACCACAACATAAAGCCATGTGTACACAGTACACTACCCTAAGTAAACATTAAGGAACGCCTCGCACTAGACTAGTTTTTTTTATGTTGCGAGACGATAAAAAACCGTCTGCTAACGTGGTGAGTGACTGTCATTATTATTACTTATATTATTATTGTACTAAAATGGTCTGTATCGCGTAAGGTTGTAATTTTTAACTCCTTCATCCATACGTTTTTTTTTCAAGGAGTTTTCTGACGTTGATTTGCTTTAACTTTGTATTCTCAAGAGAGAGAGATTGAGGGCTATATATTTTCATTATAGGAACTCTTAGTTTTGTTATAGCCCTCTCCTTACAGAGGAGGTGTTGGTCTACTGTACCACGCTGGCCATACGGGTTGGTATAGAGTTTGTGTCATGTCAGACGGTGCCCGCCTCAGTGTGGGCAGGCGCTGCCTCGCTGGAAGGGGTCCGGATGTGTTAATCACAGCAGTTCTCCGTTTTTTCTTTATGGTATAGAAGGTAAAAGAGCAGACGTATCATCTGATGGTAAGCGAATACCGCCGCCCATGGACAACCGCAACACCAGAGGCGTCACAAGTGCGTTGCCGACTATTGGGGGATGGGGAAAGAGATGTGGGGAGGGGTTGGGTTCTCAGGCGCAGAGTGGCACACCGTGTGGTTTTAGTCGGTCCGAGCCGCCGCAAACCCCGGTGGGGTACGGACCGTGTGGATTTCCACACGTAAAAAGAAAGGGTTTGTGGCAAGTTTTCCTTTATTTTTATGTATGGGGCTGCCAAAATGACTCTACACTGCCTGATGGAAAGCATACGCAGAATCCAAGAGTGGTGGTCACCATACTCATTGCGAATGCAACAATGCAGCATGGTGACCCACACTATGGCGGGCTAGTGATGCTTCTGCTTCATTGGGCCTCCGGTCTCGCACTCACCAACGAAACACGATAACACGAATGCTGTCATTTTAGTAGAGGGTAGTACCGCCCCGGTCGAGCCGGTCCTTTCGTGCTGAAATCAGCGTGGCTCTACTACCTAGAATTCCTTCTCTTTGCAGTGCTGTTGTCCTGGTAGTTAGCTCCCTTAGTAAGCTCTTACGACACCCACGGGGTGAATAGGGGTGGTGACACTCTGTATTCTTAAGCCAAGTCTCCACCGAACAAAAGTTGTAAATTTTTGTGTTGTCAACACGTATTGGTGACAAAAGTTTATATAATTTCCTTGTGTTGGCAACAAAAATTGTCAACAAAAGTTGAGAACAGTGTTTCCGTTTTTGGCGGTAAACGTCAAAAGAATACGTTTGTTGCAAATATTTATTGGCTCTGTGGAGACGTTTAGTTCGAATGTTTTTCAAATTGTTGGCAACTCGGTGTAGACACAATGGAAACAAAAGTTGGCGATTTTCTGAAGAGTTGCAAACATTTGGAAACACTGAAATTGCCAACAATTTTGGTGGAGACGCGCCTTTAGTTCACACCAGGACACATAACCAATGATATTGAAGAACAGAATTTTTATTTTTTTATTTAATGAAAGAATTGGAATATAATATACTATTGTAGTAAAACATAATTAATAATTATTTATACCGGCATGTAGTACAATTAAAAAACCATTAAAAAAACATAATACTTTTTGACGTTGTTTTATTTTTTGTAAGTAGTTTAATATTTGAATCTCGGAAAAGGCTTCAACGATTTTCATGAAATTAAAAATGTAGGTGGTTATGGGGGCGATAAATCCATCTACCTAGGATTCGTTTTAAGAAAATTTACTAAAAAAGTAAAATTTTAACAAAAAAAAAGCGGCCAAGTGCGAGTCGGACTCGCCCATGAAGGGTTCCGCAGCAGCAAGTAACATAATATAATTTTTATTTTATATTTTTACATTTGTGTTGATTGAATGAAAGGTAAATTGCAGTTTACGATTTATGACGTATTAAAAAAAAACTACTAACTACACACATCAAAAGTGTCTAGGGATCAAGCATTTTTATGCGGATTTCTTGAGATTGAGATGTGGCTTTGGCCCTGGCCTGCTCAGTCGCCAGACTTGAACCCGATTGAGCATGCATGGGATATGCTACAGAGAAGAGCTCTGCCGAATATGGAGGGTATCCAGTCGCAAGAAGACCTTTTTTTGTTCTTGCAACGAACATGGGCGGCCATTCCACAGCGTGATTTGGATGAACTCATTTTGAGTATGCCAAACCGATGTTCTTGTGTTAGTGTTCGCGGTAGAAACACGGATTATTAATTGTTTAAGTTACCTAATAAAATTTTAAAGAAAACTGTTATTTCAGTCTTTTTTTCGAACTTTAATGTTAGTGGTTCAAATGTCAAAAATCCTTTTATTAGGAAAATGGCAAATTTCTTTATTAATGCAAAGGTGACTCGGTTTATCGTTACTGTGACAAACGAAAACACTTTATTTGATGAATCCTTAAAGAAAATTTTAATTAATATCAATCAGGAGAAAAGTTATTGCAAAAATATATGTTGATCCCTAGACACATATATGTTGATCCCTAGACACTTTTGATGTGTGTAGATTTCGTTCAAACTAATTTTCGGTGGAAGTTTACATGGTAATGTACATCATGTATTTTTTTTAGTTTTATCATTCTCTTATTTTAGAAGTTACAGAGGGGGGGGGGGGACACATTTTACCACTTTGGAAGTGTCTCTCGCGCAAACTATTCAGTTTAGAAAAAAAATATATTAGAAACCTGAATATCATTTTTATTACCCCCATAGAAGTCGGTTAAAAATACCTAGCAAAACTCGGTCTCGGTCGTCCTGGTACTCCATATTAATATTATAAGTTCTATAGAATCTCTGTCTGTCTGTCACTCTTTCACGCTTATCCGCTGCACCGATTTCAATAAAATACAGCATGGAGATACTTTGGTTCTTGAGGAAGGACTTAGGCTACTTTTTAACCGACTCCAAAAAAGGAGGAGGTTCTCGATTCGACTGTATTTTATTTATTTATTTTTTATGTTTGTTATCTCATAACTTTTGACTGGGTAAACAGATTTTAATGATTCTTTTTTTATTTGAAACCTGGTGCTTCCCGTGTGGTCCCATTTAAATTTGGTCCAGATTTAAGTCGGTTTTTTTTGTTAAAATTTGTGATTATTACTGCGGTAATCGGCTTATTGTATTAATTTGTTTTTTTTTAATTCCTCGTGACGTTAGTAGCAAGACAAAGAAGTCCAATTAGCTATACAATCAATTAGGCCAGTATTACCGAGTCAAAGTCCTTGTTATCACTGATGATAACAGCTATCAACTGGGGCGCCGGCCCGTCTAACACTCTTTATCATCTACATTATTATTTAGCGAACTAACGAAAACATATCCATTTAAAACATCCCAATTTTAACCCCTAACAGTGTGAATACAGTCCTAAAGTGTATAATGTAATAAATATATATTTGATTCCTTTTCTGGCAAAAAGTGATAAACCGATTTAGATGAAACTTTACAGTAATATAGCTCATACATCAGAGTAACTTAAAGACTAGTGTTTATCGCGATAACCAACATACTGCAAGCGAAGAGCTAGTATTTATATACTTACACATAAAGAGTTTCTAAATAAGTTCAAATAAACAAAAAAAAAAAAAATTAGTATCCTTTCCTTTCTTAGGGTTCCGTGCCAAAGGCAAACAACGGAACCCTTATAGATTCGTCATTGTCTGTCTGTCTGTCCGTCGGTCCGTCTGTCTGTCTGTCTGTCTGTCTGTCTGTCTGTCTGTCCGTCCGTCCGTTGAAACTTGGTAAGTAGATGTATTCTATGAACCGCATTAAGATTTACACACAAAAATAAAAAAAATAAAAAAATTGTGGGTCCCCAATTCCCCCATACTTAGAACATTGTACATTACCATGCAAACTTTCACCGAAAATTGTTTTGAACGAAATCTAGTAAGTATTTTTTTTAAAATCAATATATATAAAAATCAATGCCACTTTTCGTTGTAATTTTATAAATCAAGAACGGGCTCACCTATCCAAACCAAATGTTTAGGCTTTGTTCGGACTATTTAGTAGATGGTTTATGTGAAGTTAGCACAAAATCAGTCGAGCGGTTCTTCATTTATCGACATACACGCGGGCGGAGCCGCGGGCAACAGCTAGTACGTCATAAATCGTAAACCGCAAAAAAAAACACTGTTATTAAAACATCTATCAAAGTTAAAAAGTTAGTTAAATATTATGAAAACTTTTATATTATGTTACTTGCTGCTTCGGAACCCTTCATGGGCGATTCCGACTCGCACTTGGCCGCTTTTTTTACATCTATCATAGTAATATAATCACAAATTTTAACAATAAAAAACCGACTTCAGGAACTGGACTAAATTGAAATGGGACCACACGGCAAGCACCAGCTTTCAAATAAAAAAAGAATCTTCAAAATAGGTTCACCCAGTCCAAAGTTCTGAGGTAACAAACATAAAAAAAAAAACAGTAGAACCTCCTCCTTTTTTGAAGTCGGTTAAAAACAATAAAAAGTTTCGTTTAAAAACTACTGGGTGTCAACTAAAAGAGTACGGTAAACACATAGAATACCGATATCAGTATAAAAAAAGTTCTACATACTATCATGGCACCTCATTGGTGGACCCTTCCTAGTGGGGTCCGGGACTCTAGGATAACACAACCGATAGAAAAACAACCAATAATAGACAACGCTACTATCTTAGATACCGTGTCTATGACGTGGTAGCGCTATGTCAATTAGGGTTGTCACGAGTAAGTTAATTATATAATTTAAAATTAGTTGACTTTAATATCAGTAACCTCATTTATCCAACGGTTGCAGAATGCCTCTCTCTTTTCCACATTTTCCTGTCATATGCTATTTGACTGTTCGGATCAGTCTTTAGTGACTGTTAAGTTTTTTTTTTATATTGAGACCTACCTAAGTTTTTCTTCCAAAAGCATAGATTTAGTCAAACTGAATTACCCTCTACAAGTATTTTTGCTATAGATACTGCTCTTGGTTTTTTTATATAAAATTGTAAACCATCTAGTTACATATTTACATTTTAGCGAACTAGAGATCACAACTCCCGCATTAGGAATATACATGCACATGCTGTGTAGCGGGAGACTTAACAAACATACATGAAACGCACACAAAGAACAAACAGACTCAGAACAACAATTTGTGGATCACACAAAGTGTTATCCCATGTGGGATTTGAAACCACAACACTTAGCGCAGTAGAGAGCGGCGTGGCGACCGCTTAAACCACTTTTTTTCTTTTACGTGTGGAAATCCCATCGGACCGTCACCCCACCGAGGTTTGCGGCGGGGCGGTGTGTCGGACTCGAACCGACTAAAACCACACGGTGTGCCACTCTGCGCCTGTGAAGGGAGGAATCCGTAAACTGCAGTTATTAACACATCCGGACCCGTCCCAGCGCTTGCCCGCACTGAAGCGGGCACCGTCTGAACCGCTTAAACTACTAGGCCAACCATGCAGTCACTTCACATTAAGGTATATCTATCAAAATGCATAAAATGAATGTTCGTCAACTGACTTAATCATAATAAACAAAAAATTGTTCGCAATAACATTAATAAGAAAGTTACAGACAGTATGACCGCAAAATTGCCAAGGTTTTTTGAAGGTTGTTATTGCCTTCTGATATTTATAAAGTGCTTATTTGCCACTTTAATTACATGTAAATTAATATGAATATTCATAAATGAGACATTAAAACTATAAACGGTTTAGTTTTACGAACACATAATAATTTAATTTTAAACATTGCATAGTGACAACCCTAGATATTATCTATGCGAGTGTTTTTGTAGCGAAGGGACCACCGGCGAGTCACTATTTCTTTGTGGCGATAAAGGGCCTATGATAGGGCGGAGCTATGATTTATGGCCATAGTTAAATGTAACATTTATTTACTTAGGGTTGAATTAATTTATTGGTGTTTTTTTATCTATCTACTGTTCGTATAATGCATGACAGTATGCCATTATTAAAAAAGTTTATAAAAATAGTAGCAATTGGCCCGACTTCCCACGGGTTCATTACGGAAAATATAATATAATATGTACCCTAAATGTTTCTCTGAGATGTGCGGCTTAATTTTTTCCGAGTTCTTCAACAATCTATACTAATATTATAAACGCGAAAGTTTGTAAGTATGGATGGATGGATGGATGGATGTTTGTTACTACTAACTACTGAACGGATTTGGATGAAACTTTACAGTAATATAGCTTATGCATCAGAATAACACATAGGCTACTATTTGCCGCGATAACAGACATATACTCTGGCGGAGCCGTGGGCAACCACTAGTATGGTTATATTTTAGCCAACATACTAAAAAATTAACAAATTGTAAACGAAAACCTTCCTCAAGAATCACTCTTTCTATAAGAAAGAACCACATAACCAATCCGTCCAAACTTTTGAGTTTATTGCGAACAGACAGACAGACGCGGCGGATGACTTTGTTTTATAATATGTAGTGATAAGTATATAAATTACACGTTGTTTTATATAGACAACTTTCCCACTAGGAATATGTCCTGTGTCGCGATGACTTTGCGAACATACATGAAACGGATACAAAGAACACCCAGACACAGAACAATCACATGTGGATTAAACAAAGTCTTGTCTCACATAGGGATCAAACCTATGGATATTCTAACAGTAGGAAGCGACCTCTCAAATCACCAATCCAGCCGTGCAGTTACTTATTCCTTCCAAACATAGTAACAAGCATTATCATCATCAGCTTATCGCAGTCTTGGTGGACATGTCATCGTGACCGGAGGGCCAATGATGCAGAAGTATGCACAGTGTGGGTCACCATGCTGCATTGTCACATTCACAATGAGTATGGTGACCACCACTTTTGGATTCTGCTCATGCTTTCCATCAGGCAGAGTAGAGTCATTTTAACAAGCTCAAATACATGGGAATAAACATAGGCCTCGCTAATTGCACGCCAGTTCGTTCGATCCTCGGCTTCTCGCATCCATCTCCTCGCAAGGTCGCTGGTAGACTTAGTAACAAATAAAGTTTCGATAAAACATTGACGTTATCAAATGATCTCCTGACACACATCTGAACAACAATATTATCTGAGCCATTGATAGTGATCAATTTTGATCGGTGACACAAAAAAGAACCACATTGATTTACATATTTTAGATAATACTTATCCAAGGACAGTCGAACAAGGCCCCGTTTTTTGAAGTAAAAACATCTTTATCCGCGTTGAGCACTTTTTGATAGCAGAAATTATGAGTTCGCGTCACCGCGTCACCGACATGCCGACGTCACAAAACTTCTTTGGCCGCGTTGAGCACTTTTTGGCAAGGGAAAATCTTATGGGTTCGCGTAACCGACATGCTAATGTTTGATGTTGATAATTTTAAATTACTTAAATATTATGAAATTTCTAATTTTATAAATAACATTCTAAGTTATAAGTTTTTACTTCTATCGGCAGTTCTTATGACTGCCATTTTTTCGACATTGACATTTTTTCGATGTTGATATTCCCCTGGATTGAACGAGTGGTTCGTTGGTATGTCAAACTCGACCAAAAACCTCAAGCTGTCTTGGGTACTAAAATTCTGAGAACCAGGTGCACCCTAGAAAGGAAATCACCCAATATGCATGTGTTTCGTGTTGAATCTCTTTCTACTATCGCTAACGTCTCTATTATCTTGTATTATTTTGTGTTGACCACGTGACGTTGAGATGACGTCATTTCCATAGATTTGTTAGTTTCTCTTAACAGTTACGTTTGTAGAATATCAACATGGCTACTGGGTAGATAGGAGTTATATACACACATCAAAAGTGTCTAGGGATCAAGCATTTTTATGCGGATTTCTTGAGATTGAGATGTGGCTTTGGCCCTGGCCTGCTCAGTCGCCAGACTTGAACCCGATTGAGCATGCATGGGATATGCTACAGAGAAGAGCTCTGCCGAATATGGAGGGTATCCAGTCGCAAGAAGACCTTTTTTTGTTCTTGCAACGAACATGGGCAGCCATTCCACAGCGTGATTTGGATGAACTCATTTTGAGTATGCCAAACCGATGTTCTTGTGTTAGTGTTCGCGGTAGAAACACGGATTGTTAATTGTTTAAGTTACCTAATAAAATTTTAAAGAAAACTGTTATTTCAGTCTTTTTTTCGAACTTTAATGTTAGTGGTTCAAATGTCAAAAATCCTTTTATTAGGAAAATGGCAAATTTCTTTATTAATGCAAAGGTGACTTGGTTTCTCGTTACTGTGACAAACGAAAACACTTTATTTGATGAATCCTTAAAGAAAATTTTAATTAATATCAATCAGGAGAAAAGTTATTGCAAAAATATATGTTGATCCCTAGACACATATGTTGATCCCTAGACACTTTTGATGAGTGTATTAGGCTAATATGAGACATAATAACTCCCCATCTCATTCTTAATCTCCTTCTTACAACGGAGGACTGGAAGTGATCGCAAATCGCGATAAGGCCGTCAACTTTTGTTTTTTTAAATATTTAGTTTTACTGACTTTGTGTAGCTGCCCTTAGATCCTTAGAACATAAGAGTTGATTGCCGCCAGAGTGTGGAGACCCGTTATAGTCGTTTAATTCATCATCATCATCAGCCCGTTGCAGTCCACTGCTGGACATAGGCCTCTCCCAAGGAACACCACAGAGCCTGGTCTGTTGCTTTCAGCATCCAGTCGCTGCCAGCCCCCTTACGTAAGTCGTCCCGCCATCTGGCCAGAGGGCGTCCCACACTACGTTTGCCAAGACGCGGTATCCACTCCAAAATACGCTTACTCCAGCGGTTGTCTGTCCAGCGACATATGTGACCAACCCATTGCCACTTCACCCTACCAACTTTCAGAGCTATGTCGGTCCCTCAGGTTCTCTGACGGATTAATTCATTACGAATTTTGTTATTCAGAGAGACTCCAAGCATAGCTCTTTCCATGGCACGCTGAGCAACTTTGAGCTTCTGTATTAATCCTAGGGTCAATGTCCACGTCTCGGCACCGTACGTCATTACAGGGAGGACGCACTGGTTGAAGACTTTCGTCTTCAGGCTCTGTGGTATATCCGACGAAAATATGTGGTTTAACTTCCTGAACGCTGCCCATCCCAACTGGATCCTCCTATCGGCTTCCTTCTCGAAGTTGTATCTACCCAACTGCATTAGTTGCCCGAGATAGATGTATTCCTTGACAACTTCGAGAGGCGTGCCATCAATGATTACTTGTCCCGGAGCGACAAGGTCATTGTACATGACCTTCGTCTTGCTCAGGTTCATCCGGAGACCAATTCGTTGGGATGATTCATTTAGGCTGTGCAGCATCTCTTGAACTTCCTGCAGTGATTCTGCCATGATAACGATATCATCGGCAAACCTTAGGTGCGATGTGGTGCGATATGTATTCGCCGTTTATATTGATGCCCCGCCCGTTCCAGTTTAGAGTCTTGAAGACGTCCTCTAATGCATTTGCAAACAGTTTCGGTGATATCACATCCCCCTGTCTTACTCCTCGATGCAAAGGAATCTGTCTTGTTTGACTATTCTGTACTTGGACGGACATAGTTGCGGCAACTATGTCGTTTAATTGCTGCGAAGAAATATTTTGAAAAGCAACGAACCCGCGGCTAATACCGCAGGGCTGGTAAAATATTAACTGTCTATTTTTTTAACCGACTTCCAAAAAGGAGGTTCTATGTTCCACTGTATGTAGTTTTTTTTTATGGATGTTCACCGATTACTCCGTCAATTGTGGGCCGATTTTTATTTTTTTTTGTATTCGAAAATATACCTAGTCGTATTCTATCAAATTACTTAGGTAAGCTGATGATGGAAGGTACAACTCCTCAACGGTTAGGAGTTGAAGGATAATTCTTTCAATTTCATACGTATCTAAAGACCTTTAGTCGTATACTTTCAAGTTATTTACGTGAGCTGATGATAGAAGGTTAAACTCTTCAACAGTTAGGGATTAGAGAATTATTTTAATATTACACGTACGTATAGACCTTAATTTGTATTCTTTTAGTTATTCATATGGATCGTTTTATTGAGTAGACACCCACTTTGGAAGGAATTTTGGAATTTCTACCCCTAAGGGGGTGAAATAGGGGTTAAAAGTGTGTACGAAAGTCCGTCATTTTTTAAGTTAGAAAGATGAAACTTTATCTTTGAGCCACTGATTAAAAATGAGTAGATACGTGTTTAAGCGTTTCTGGATATTCTACCCCTAAAGGGATGAAATAGGGGTTGAAAGTTTGTGTGGAAGTCCGTTAAATTTTAAGTTAGAAATATGAAACTTTATCTTTGAACCACTGATTAAAAATGAGTAGTTACGTATTTAAGCGTTTCTGGATATTCTACCCCTAAAGGGATGAAATAGGGGTTTAAAGTTTGTGTCGAAGTCCGTTAAATTTTAAGTTAAGAACGTGAAACTTTATTATTGGGCTACTGATAAAAATGAGTGTTAACGTATTACGTAGCGTTTTTTGATATTCTATACCTACGGGGTGAAATATAGGTTGACATTTAAACCAATAAAGTTATTTGCATCAGCAGAAATTTTATGATATAGTTCAACTTACTACTTACCTACGATTGTTTTCACTAAAAACTGAAAAATAAAACTTTTTATAAAAAAAAACCACTTCCAAAAAACATCCAACGAAAACTCGGTTCAAAGTCGGTGCCAAGCCAAAAAGAATACGAACGAACAATTACAAAAATCTAAACATATAGATAGTCGCTTGACACCGACTTCAAACAGATTCTAGGTACCTAGCACACATTATTATTATTTGTTATTTTATTATTATTAGCACATATTTAAATGAATAAAGAATTAGGTATAGACAACAATTGACACATAGCAATTTTTGAAGAGCCAATGTATTTTACGCTTTTTAGTGTTTTGCAGAGAGTTTTCGTTGGATGTTTTTTGAAAGTCGCTTTGTTTTCATAAAAAGTTTTCATTTAATCAAACATCATTGAAGTCACCGAGTACGTTCAGCCTCTGTATACAGTTGCGAAGAGATATTGTCTCTATTGCAGTCCTTTATAAGAGCTCTTCCAACTGGTCCCCTCTTTTCTCTTCCTCTATAGGACAACACGCGCTGGCCTCGGAAGTCACCGCTTTAGACTGGTAGATATACGCTCTCGAACAAAACGGTTCGGCTCTTTCATCCTATGCCGAGAAGTTAAAACTAGGAACTCACTACCAGTGCACGTGTTTCCCTCCCTCTATGATCCCGAGTCCTTTAAACGGAGCGTGAAAAAGCATCTCACTAGGCCGAGGCCATAACGTGTAACCCCTGAACTTGTCAGGTGGAAACTCACCGGTTTCACTCAGGATAAATATGAGACCTCAGGGCGCCGTAAGAATTTTGATAAAATTTAAAGTGAGGGTGCAGAGGGTCCACGGGAGGCTTCAGTTAAACAACTTACGACACATACAAACTTTTATTTTGTTCAAGTTACTTTACAATTGATAAATAAAAAATATAAAGTTATAAAGAAACTTACAAGGTAGTTTTAAAATAAAAAATAAAAATTATACAGTCTTCTTCTTTTACACATTAAGCCTGTAGACTGGACAGCACAGGATAGCCACCCTCTGGTCACCTTTCTGACTCGAGGTAGTCAGCCGTAGACTCTCTCCAGCTCAAGGTAGCTTGAGGAGACGTCCACCAGTGATCCACTTGTAGGTGCTAAGTAAAAGTATTAATTAATTTCAATTTAAAGATTATGTGAACTTCCCTCAAGGTAGGGCAGATGGGTCTTGAGGAGTGAGCTGTGAGCTGCCAATCTTCAATCCTCCTCAGCAACAAATCACGACCCACAAGACGGGTACAATGTAGGTAGTTTTCAGCGGTAATCTATCGACCCTATAAACAAAATTAAATAGCCTGAGGACATATTCTACATACATAAAGATAATAAGGAAAAACCTTTTTGAGGTTAACTTACCACAGACAGTGGGACTTGAACACTCACAAACACTACCAACAAAGATATCAATATTCACAGTAAGCAAAGCTTCCTCAGAGTTCATGAGAGAAGATTTAAGAAATGAAAAAGAATCTGCCACACACCCAACTTTATAGACTTCTAATCGAATCTTCTCGATGAAACCCCTACCCCATTTCTGGATGTGCGAACAAGACGTACAACTTCCATTCTCCTTGCTTATTTGCGATCAATTTAAGATGTAATGAGACTCGTATGATACACATATGATAATGTCTCACTGTTTCTAAGTGTCCGAATGTCAACACAAAATATCCTTCAAAACATACGCCACCTAGTGCCACCTAGGTGTACCAAACAGCCCGGCATTTCGATCGCGCTCAAAACCCAATTGTAGTTCGAACTACAGTGAACGAGAGGGCGCTGAAAACAAAAATTGTTAAACAATGAAAGTAAAAAAACGATGCTACAAACGTGAGTCACCATGCTGCATTGTCCACATTCGCAATGAGTATGACCACCACTCTTGGATTCTACTCATACTTTCTACTTTTTCAGATAATTAAAAAAATGCAGTAACAATATCAATTGGAGCGCGAGGCCCTATATATGTATAGAATGCTTAGCTCAGGTGAAGAACGTAGGTGAAGCACGAGTCTGTCCCCAATAATAAAACGCACCATGCCAGGTGTGATTGGTAAGAAAATGCTGATCAAATCCTAATTCCAAAGAAGCTGAACTCTTAAATAAATCAATTTTACTGTTGACACTTTCATAGTTGGCAACGAGTCAAGAATCCCAATGACCGCAAGTAGATTCGAAACCAACGCCAGATTTTATAAGTTATCTTAGGAATGTCGATTATTTCTTAAATTATGAGCTTTCTTGCAATTCTAACGACCTTGGTCTGATTCTCCACTGGGATATCACCATTACCTAGAGACCAATGGACATAGAACAACACAGTATGTATTAGGAGTAGCTTTACGCAAGCCCTCTGTCAAAGTATGGCCCAAATGGGCCTACGCATTACACTGTTATGACACAGAATGTATTTATGTGTGTGTGAAATTCTGGATCAACAACAACCCATAACGTCCCACTGCTGGGCTCGGGTCTCCTCTTAGGAGAGGGTTAAGGCCATACGTCCCCACGCTGGGCGAGTGCGGGTTGCCGACTGGCAAGACAACGTTGTGGCTACGTGATCTTGCCGTTGGATGTTTTCAAGCCTCCAACTAAGCTTCACGACTGTTAACAACCGGGACCGACTGATTAACGTGACCTCCGAATCATGGAGACGCTCATGGTATCATGCCACCAGCGGTCACCCATCCAGTTACTGACCGCGCCGTCGCTGCTTACCCTCGGTGATTGTTTCTAATCACCGAGTGCAACTGGGCTATGAGCGCCATGAAATTCTGGGTGTTTTGTATTAATTGTTATATGTGGGTTCGTAGACAGGCGAATGTTTTTGTATGTGAGTCCAAAATATGTAGGTATGTGTAGATTTCCCCCCAAAATAAATGACAGATTATTTTGCACCAGAAAAAGGCGCTACTCGGTTGCGTTCAGTGGCCCGTGTTGCTTTTTGGTTACGGACTTGCGAAGTTCCGGGTGGGTTCATCATTGTGACCGTCTTAGTGAAATTAGTTTTAATGATGATGAAAATTTGACACAAACTCAGTCCGACCGAGTGGTATAATAGGTCAATACCTCCTTTCTAAGGAGAGGGAAATGACCAGCAGTGGAGTGTTAAAAGCTGTTGGTGATGATGACGATGATGATACTTGAAACAAAAATTTACGCAACTCATATTCCTCAGACATAAAAGCATTAGTCTGCGAAAGGAAACACTGAAAACCAGTCAAGATGACAGGCAACATAAAAATCCGGGAATTCCCCGCACAGTTAAATCCAGTATTTTTTTTAAATTACACTGAGACTTGTCATTGACATTGATACTCGGCCCCTATTGCTAATAGCATGAAGTTATGTAGCATACTAACTACGTCTCGTGGTGTTACCCATTGTTATTGTTCTTTACTGAAATGAAGCATATGTGCTATTTTAGACTTTTAATCTATATTGTACCAACTTTCGTCCAGATCAATTGTGTGTGAGTGAATCTAGCTTCTAACGCTTTTATCATGGAGAGTGTTCTGAAGAGCTGTTCCAAATGGTCCCCCCCTCTTCCTTCCTCTACAGGCCAACACGTGCCGGTCTCGGAAGTCACAGCTTCAGAGTGGAAGACATACGTTCTCGTACTCATCGCTTCAGTTCTTCCTTTCTGTGCCGAGCGGTCAAAATCTGGAACACACTACCAGCGCTCGTGTTTCCTTCCCACAATGATTACGAGTCCTTTAGCGGGGCGTGAAAAAGCATCTCACCAGGCCACCATAGTGTGGGTCACCATGCTGCACTGCCCTTATTCGCATTGAGTATGGTGACCACCACTCTTTGATTCTGCTCATGCTTTCCATCAGGCGGGGCAGAGTAATTTTGGCAGCTAACACATAAAAAAAAATAAAAATAAGAAAGAGTAATAAACAATATTAAAGCTAATTAACCCCAAACTAATTGGGTATGTAATACCAAACTGTGTTGCCAGCATGGCATGGTAGGCCAACACCTCCTTTCGAAGGAGACATCCATATTCATGAGTAGCCTGTTATTGACTTTCGATAATTGATGGATGGTCTATTTACCACTTTTTTTTATATATTAACTGCCAAGAGACGCTGCTCTGTCTGATGGAAAGCATTTGCAGAATCCAAGAGCGGTGGTCACCATCCTCAATGCGAATAAGGACAATGCAGCATGGTGATCCACACTATGGCGGCCTGGTCAGATGCTTTTCACGTCCCGCTTAAAGGATTTTTCAATTCGAAACAGTACTTCCTAAGATTGAGAAACAAACTCTTTAGCTTGTAATATTAGATACTAGCTGTTGCAACCGGCTCCGCCCGCGTGTGTGTCGATTATCGCTGCAAATAGTAGCCGTGCCGTAAACCGTAATGTGTTATTCTGATGTATAAGCTGTTTCATCCAAATCCGTTCAGTAGTTTTTGAGTGAAAGAGTAACAAACACACACACGTATCCTTACAAACTTTCGCATTTATATATTAGTATGATGATATATAGATTTAGAGATATTATTTTAATTATCATATCAGTGCTGTCCTAGGCATTGTACTAAATTTGCCCTACTCAAGATTTATCGCCACTGTCCTTGGGCCTGAAACCTACCTGATACATTGATACGTCCGATAGCTGGAAGGTCGCATGATAATTTCCGATAAGTTAATTAGCATATACACTTGATGCCCGCTCATTCGGGTCACCCAAACACAGGTCTTAAACAATAACTATGCTAACTTGACTACACAACTTATTTGTCATACCTACTGTATTATCTATACATTCTGTACTATACAATAAAATAAAATGGGGGTATCTGTTTGTAATATTAAATTCACAGTTCTTCAACTAAATGCATATGGAAATTTATACGGAAGTTACATCAAATAATCCTGTCTTTCTTTCTGTCCGCTTATTCCGATTGATTGATTGTTTCCAATTTGAACGGCCATCATCATCAACATCCTTTAGAAGTCCACTGCTGGACATAGGCGTCTCTCTCGAAACGATGTTAACTAGGTTAGAAACTAATATTACACATATAAATTACTAACTGACCCACGCAACGTCGTTTACGTCTCCTATTGCCCGTAGCGTAAAAAAATCCCCCGTTTTTGTAACATTCTTCATTGGTGCTCCTATTGTTATTAGTGTGATGATATATAGCCTACCTCGATAAATGGACTATCTCAAACTGAAATAATTTTTCAAATCAGACCAGCGGTTCCTGCTTCAGCTTTATAATATTAAGATTTTTTTTTATGTATGGCCCGCCAAAATGACTCTACTCTGCCTGATGGTGGTCACCATACTCATTGCGAATGTAAACAATGCAGCATGGAGACCCTAAGCATACCATGGCCTAGTGATGCCTCTGCATCATTAGTATAGATTATTAAAATCTTGCAGTATTTAAATTGGGATGTACAATGTTACCCTTTCGTACCCTTAAAGTTCGTCTGCTTTTATCGAACGTCCGAATTCACAAGTTACCTTCTCCACAAAGAGAGAAAGAGACAATCGTTGTAATGTCAGTATGAGTGATAAGGATGGCTGTAGTAGTGTGTAGTTGCATGCCCGACGGTATCAGGTTGGGTGTCAGTGGTAGCGATAAAGTTTATCAAATAAAATTTGTTACTTTATACGATAAGTGACTTTGTTTGTTTGTTAACACGAAGGATATTTTCATCCAGAAAAAAGCAGTTATGAGGGATACATAGTTTATTTAACATCTATATTTACGACGAACTGCCTGGTTGGTCTGGCTGTTGACGTATGCGACTGCCGGTCAAGAGGTCTCGGGATCGAATCTCGAGTCGGGCCAAAAGTGTTATTGAGTTTTTCTGATTATGGAAATAGTTAATAACAGCTCGGAGCTTGGAACTTAAGGTCTGAACCCCCGCGCCTCGGAGAGCACGTAAAGCTGTCGGTCCTGCGCCTGATCTCTCCCCGATAATGTCGATTAACCGTCCCATCGGATTATGAGAGAGAGGGAACAGAGAGTGCACCTGTGTTTGCGCACACACTTGTGCACTATAATATCTTCTGCGTAGTTGGTTGGTTTCCATTGAGACTGGCCGCGGTGGCCGTAATCGGCTAGGAGAACATCATATTGACGACAGCGAAGTTACGGGCAAAGCCAGTAAATATTATCTTTTTATCCGGTGCGCTCTTGACAGAGCAGTCGTGATCGTTTTGTACTAGCAGTTTTGGGCCGATGTGATGCGTTTCACGACGTTTCGCTACTGCTGCATGTTCGAGGTCATCCTACTGCACTCGTTCACCGAACCACCCTCGGCAGACTTGATCTGGTCAGTCCAACGCGTAAGTGACCTTTCAGCGGGGTCCAGCGCCTTCTTCTCTTCCAGTAAATATTATGTAGAAGAAAATATTATAGATAAGAAATATAAATCAGAATGTATTTTTTACTCGACTATGGCGAAACCTAATGTAATGAGTAAGTATAGGTAATAGTTTCTGAAATGATAATAGTTTTGGCAGTCTATGTATGTTTGTATGTTCCATCGTAGAGCCTAAACTACTGAACTTATCTTAATGAACGAGGTGACAATATAATAATGACCCGGTTGGAATAGGCTGTATAAATTTTATCTAAAGTTCTTACGTAGACGGTTTATTGTTTTGTCAAACTTTATTCTGTAGCAAAGAGTTTTGCATGTGGCTTATATATTTATGGTTAATTTTTGAAGCTCGAATGGGAGAAAGACTTGGCAGTGCAGTCTCAAATAAGTCCTAATACAATATCCTCATATTGTACCAGCATTATGAGGATATTGTGATCTATTCTGTGATTGGAAATACCTCTGCACATAGACATCATCTGGGTAAATAAATTACGCATATTATGTTATTGCAATATTTTTTTTCGTTTTCCTTCTAATATCTTTTTAAATTAATTATTTAAAAAAAACGAGCCTTACGCGTATGAAGTGTGACATTTAACATCTCACCTACCATCTGTTCGACAATTCTAGCACCGCGCGCTCAGTGGTCAAATCAAATAGCGGGCGCTTCCCTGGCTTCCTGTTGCACACTTCCGTTTACGTCCTAGACAGATGCTGCACAACATAAATGGGCAAATACAAGTCACATAAACTTATGTTTTTTTCTTTTTTGTCACCAGGTGCAAAATATTCTCCGAGTGTGACGATGCAATTTTTTATTTAAGGTAAGTAAATTAATGTAAAATCTTTGTAAGTGAATTAAAAAAATGCCTATTAATGCATGATGCATGGGTCTTCAGTCTCGCACCCACCAACGGAACACTATACCACGAATGCTGTCATTTTAGGTTTGTCTTCTGCGACAGGGTAGTACTCGTACCGCCGCAGTCGAGACGGTCCGTTCATGCTGAAATCAGCACGGCTCCACTACCTTTTAAAGTATCTATTTTATTTTTTTATATGAACCTACCAAAGTGACTCTACTCTGCCTGATGGAAAGCATGAGCAGAATCCAAGACTGGTGGTGTCCCTACTCATAGCGAATGCAGACAATGTAACAATGTAGCATGGTGACCCACACCACGGCGGCCAATTCGCCATCTAGCAATAGCCAACCTTGTATGGAAGTGCGTCACTTTTATACAGTATATAGCAGTATTTGATACAATTATTGTAAGTGAAATCTCTGCCGCTGTACAACTGAAGCCCCACCTCGTCCGTCCCGGGCGAGCTTGCCTTGCAAGTTCATCGACCCCCGCCAATTTCCGCGACATAATATAGATATTATATACCTATAGAATACGTACCTGTTACCAGATCATACGACTTCAACCATCACACGCTATTTCGACGAACCTCTCTTTCTCACAAATATAACAATTACTGCCAGTGGCGCAGCGATAGCGTATGCGACTGCTGAGCTTGAGGTCTCGGGTTCGATTCTCGGGTCGGACCAAATCTTTGTATGATCTGCGAATATTTGTTTCGGAGTGTGGGTTGGTGGTATTTAGAATAAAAGATATATGTTTTTTTTATGGAATTAGGGGCAACGGTAAGATGGCTCTACATAGTTTGAGACCCGACATTTACCACGCTTCGGCATGAATAGGCCGGCTCGACCGTAGGGATACCACGGCCTTACAGAAAATCGGTGTGAAACAGCGCGAAACTTGCGGTGTTTCACCGAGTGAGTGAAGATACAGGAGGCCCATACCCCAAACCCTCCCCCTATCGCCCTCAGCATCTCCCAAAGGCCGGGAACGCACTTGTGACGCCTCTGTTGTTGCGAGTGCCCATGGGCGGCGGTAGTCGCTTGCCATCGGGCGATACGTCTGCTCGTTTGCCCCCTGTTTCATAGAGAGTGATAGCACGGCCTCACAGAAAAACGGTGTGAAATAGTGCTTGCGCTGTGAATACCCCCCCTACCTTCCCCCATCCCCAAAAGGCCGGCAACGCACTTGTGACGCTTCTGGTGTTGCAGGTGTCCTAGGGAGGCGGTAATCGCTTACCATCAGGCGACACGTCTGCTCGTTTGCCAACCTATTCCATAAAAAAAAATGGACTTGTTGATCAACGATCTTGACTTTTAAACTAGAGGTTGTAGGTTCGATACCTACCCAGGACAGGACAAATAATAGTATATACTAGGCACGATATAGGCACTAAATCTGTCTTGCACGGTTAAATTTCCAGATTTTATTTACAATCACTTTACAATCGAAACTATGAACGATATTTATAATCCAACCTATACTTAGACATTCCTAAACGGTGTCTTGTCTAGACAGACAAAACCTGTATTTGTAATTGATTGACAAAGGCTACAACTCAATTAATATTGAGCTAGAACGAATATCATCATCTTCCTGGCCTTTATTATTCCCAAGATTATTTGAGGTCGGCTACTAGTTCAACCGGTTGTATAATGTATAGTCCATTCGTTTACATAGTGTCGGTACACCCGCACGCAATTGTCGTTATTGTTGTGAAAACGAATTTATTAATTCATACAACGGCGTAAACTGACCAATCATACTTGCTTGTGGGTCATTCAAGTCTCAGAGTAAAAAAAAGTAAACGCTATATTTTTTAAATGGAGCAACAATGGAGTATCTTGCCAGATCCTTCTCCATGAAGGGTAGGCTGCACTTGGAATTGGCGATTAGAATCACTTGATTTTTAAATATTGACTATTCATAAGTGCATGTAATATAAGTGCCTATTTGAATAAAATCTCTTTGACTTTTGAGTTTGACTCTGGGTGTACGTCGCTGGCAGGCTCTTTGATTTTGTAGCAGCTTTCCGCACGTGAGAATGCGGCGCGATCAAGGTGACCGTATCTAGGTAAGCGAATGGACTTTACCTAATTTTCAGTTTTTTAACAGAGCTACTGACTTCGGACCTCCGCAACCCTGAGGGCGAAATGAATTCGAAGATTGAACTAGTTATCAGTATATTTGAAGACACTGACTTCTCAATAACGAATGCCATAGATTTTCATGACAACCGGGACCGACGGCATAACGTTATTTTCCCTCTACGGGCGTGAAGCATCGATAGCTTCTATGCTACAACGGACTGTTATTAAGAATTTCTTGTAGGAAAAACTCAATAGTACTTTATGATCCGACCCAGGAATCGAACCCGAGACCTCTTCATTGGCAATCGCATAAACTAACCGCTAGACCAACGAGTCAGACCGAATATCTGTTATACTAATATTATAAAACTGGAGAAGTTGGTTGGTTGAACACAATAATCTCCGGAACGACTTTGCGCAGATGGCGCAGTGGTTTAAGCGGTTACCTTGCCGTTGTCTACTACGTTGAGTGTTGTGGATTCAAAGTAGAGTCATTTAGGTAGCTGTCACATAAAAATAACCCGTCATACACATTGTGTGATCCACAAATTGCTGTTCTGGGTTTGGGTGTTCTTTGGGTAATGATGCAGAAGCATCACTAGGCCGCCATGGTTTGGGTCGCCATGTTGCATTCTTGCATTGTCTACATTCCCAACGAGTATGGATTCCCACCATCCACCGCTCTTGGATTCTGCTTAAGCTTTCCATCAGGCAGAGTAGAGTCGTTTTGGCAGGCCATACACACGTAGCCATCCATCCACAAAGCCATCCAGTCCCAAGCTAAGCAGAGCTTGTGTTATGGGTACTAGACAACTGATATAAATATTATGTATATACGAGTATATACGTAAAGATAGGGCAAAACTTGAAATTACTTCAACAATGATCGAGGTACAAAAGCTATTGAATCGACACTAAATTAGGACTAGTTCTTTCAATTTACGCGTGAGAGGTCACCGGTGTATAAACTCTCGAGACACCATTATTCATATAAAAAAACAACTTAAGAATAATTGAAACTATAAAAGCTTGAGCGGAATAATTCAGTCAAACGTCGTGCAAATTCAGACCAAACCAAGGACATACACAAAGGGCCCAGCATCGTACCCTGTGCGATCCTCACAAAGAACACAACAAAAATCAACTTGCTCGGTTCTTATCAATTATTTTTCAACCAGTTTAAGTTCTCCTAAGTACAATGGGATAACACCAAGCGAAATTACATCTTGATTGTTGTACTATAAGGCTGGTTTTTGATGTTGACTCAATTGGACGCTCGGGTTAAAACAAAAATGGGGTGTGTGTAGAATATGCTGTTGCTAAGTGTACTTTACATTAGATTTACTTGAATGTACTGAGTACTTTCATTAGTTACAGATATTTTTATTCTGCATTTAAATGATTAGCGAGAAATAATAGAGGTTTTTTTTCGGTTATAAGCATATTTTTGAATAGTCCATTCGTTTAGATACTGTCGGTGCACCCGCACGCAATTGTGGTTATTGTTGTGAAATACGAATATATTAATTTATACAACGAGCGTAAACTGTAAAATCGTACTTGCATGTGTGTGTACGCCGCAGGCGGGCCCTTTGATTTTGTGGCGGCTTGCCGCACGTGTGTCGATGCCGCGCGCCCGGCGCGTATAAGGTGACCATATCTAAGCGAATGGACTATATAATAAGTGTTCCTACCTCTTTATCTTCAGAGACCGCCACTTCCTCCTATCCTAACAAACCTCAGAAATCTTTAAACCATATGCACAAACACTTGTGTCAGGCTTTTTCTTCACAACAACCTTACGAAATTGATAAGGTCTGGCCGTCAGACTATCCCATTCTCCTTTAACACTTCACTAACTGCGCCCCGCAGTTTGTTACGCGTTGTTCATCATTCCACGGAAACACTATATTTTTAACCGACTTCAAAAAAAGGAGGAGGTTCTCAATTAGACTGTTTTTTTTTCTTTTTGTTTGTTACCTCATAACTTTCGACTGGGTAAACCGATTTTTAAAGATAAATCCTATCCTATGTGTTTATCCGAGGTATAAGCTACCTCCGCGATTTGAGGGGACTTTCGCAGATATATAAGTAGTAACTCAGGCTACTTTTTTTAGACTAGCTTCGCCCCGCGGCGTTACCCGCCGGTACGAGAATAACCGCGGGTCAGTTAGTTGTAAATAGATATACTCCTTAATCGACTGTACGAATGACATAGTGGTTGAAGTGGACACTTTGTACTTCTACTACGTTGAGTGTTTTGGATGCGAGTCTCTCATAGAATGGTGTGTGGTACACAAATGATTGTTCCAAATCTGTATATTGTGTCCCTTTAGTGTATGCTTGTAAAGTCCCCCGCGATAAATGAAAGAATACTCCTGGGTATTCTTGTATTCTTCAAGTTGTTAGGGTTCCGTACCTAAAGGGTAAAACGGGACCCTATTACTAAGACGCCGCTGTCCGTCCGTCTGACTGTCCGTCTGTCACCAGGCTGTATCTCATGAACCGTGATAGTTAGACAGTTGAAATTTTCACAGCTGATGTATTTCTATTGCCGCTATAACAACAAATACTAAAAAACAAAATAAAATAAATATTCAAAGGGGCTCCCATACAACAATCGTGATTTTTTTGCTGTTTTGATAAATAATGATACGTAACCTTTCGTGCGCGAGTCCCACTCGCACTTGACAGGTTTTTTTAATAAAATATTTAACATTGTTTCTTACATCAGTAAAAAAACATGTCTCCTGTATAAATATGCACATATAACAAATGAATATATACGCTACACGATAGGGACTACAAGTTCATGAGGTTATCACATACAGATAGTAGTACAATGGACATTTGCTGGTCTTATCAGGACCCCTGACTCTACATAGGTATGTTTAGTTGTCTGGTGACTCGAGAACCTAGCTCTTAGGAGAGGAGAAGTCCTGACTGAATTAAGGCAGCCTGAAGATTTGGTGCAATTGAGGGTCGTCAATAAACCGCTCGGATATCATAGTGCTAACATTTGGCACTTCCCTATTCCGCTGTGTGTACATGGGACAACATTTAGTGTGATCTATGATTTGTTTTTCTGAGTCTTGGTGTTCTTTGTATCCCTTGTATTTATGTTTTTAAAGTCTACGATACAGGATTCCCTATATTTCGAAGACGTGAGTTGTCTTTTTGAATACAATATAAAATGTGTGGGTTTACCTCTTTCTGCGGACTTAATGTCATGAGGCAGAGAATGCCTCATGGCATTAAGTCCGCCTTTGTACAACATACAACAAAGTTTAAAAATAAATAAAATATCTATGGGTGTCCGAGAACATGAGCTAATATGGATAATGGATAAGAATGTGCTGAGGGCCCATTTTTAAAATTTTTGCGGAGCGAAATAAAATTCAAATAGGAATTAGTTAAAAATAGTTAAAATCTAAAGCAATATCGTGAAATAAAGCTGTTATTATCAAATAAGTTTGGGCCCTCAGTTCAGATGCTTGCAAAAAATGGCATAGCCTAGATCTCAAGAAGTACTGCGTCCAAGTCAATGCTTTTCATATAAGAATTTAGTTAAGAATTTCTTAAAACTTTTAAGAAAATCCCAAAACTGTACAATATGACATTACGGATATTTACGGCGGCATAATGTATGTAGGGCCCTCAGTTCAGTAATGTCTGTACGGAGGCATCTGCAAAAAATGCAATTATCTGAACAAATATGTAACTAAGACTTCAGAATATTTTAGTTAAATACCTCAGTGAATTAGTTAAAAAAAATGACAGAAGCCTATTGATGAAGTAAATGAAGGTTGAATTTTACTAAAACGTTTGAACTGAGGGCCCAATGTTTCTCGCCTTTACTGACTAAACTCACACATTAACGCAAACTATACTAAGTTTTTTTACTATTTTTTAACTAAAACCTGACATTTCATTCGTTGACCTCAATGCTATATTTTAAGAGAAAATTGGTTTTCTGTTTTTTGTATGATTTTTTTTTGTAGGGTGGCCATAATTGTACTAGCATGTAAAGTGTATTCCTTGTCGGAGGTCCAAAATAAATAAATAGTACATAGTGTTAACGTAGTTACTAACTTTTAAACTTTCGCGTTCCATGATATTATAATATATTTTTTATTTATTTTTTATAATTTTATCAATAATATCGAAAATGTGCGGGTGGATGAAGAACCTTCGACTTCACGGATTCAGCCTGTGACCACGGCCTGTGCAACCTGGTCGAAACGTCAGGCAAAACAGAGGTATGTAGTACCTTGAAATAAGTGATCGTGTTAACGTAGTTGTCGATCACAAAGAAAAAAATAAAACTATACATACACCGAGACTAGGTTACGTGTTGGTAATGTTCTAAAATACTTGTTTGAAATGTTGAGCTCTACAAGTGAAATATGTTAATAATATTTTATATGCATTTCACTCACACTCTTCTAAGTTTTTATTTAAATAATCTACATTTTGTCTAACTTCCACCTTATAGGTACATATCTATATATAATATATAATATTAAAATAATATTACACACATCAAAAGTGTCTAGGGATCAACATATGTGTCTAGGGATCAACATATATTTTTGCAATAACTTTTCTCCTGATTGATATTAATTAAAATTTTCTTTAAGGATTCATCAAATAAAGTGTTTTCGTTTGTCACAGTAACGATAAACCAAGTCACCTTTGCATTAATAAAGAAATTTGCCATTTTCCTAATAAAAGGATTTTTGACATTTGAACCACTAACATTAAAGTTCGAAAAAAAGACTGAAATAACAGTTTTCTTTAAAATGTTATTAGGTAACTTAAACAATTAATAATCCGTGTTTCTACCGCGAACACTAACACAAGAACATCGGTTTGGCATACTCAAAATGAGTTCATCCAAATCACGCTGTGGAATGGCCGCCCATGTTCGTTGCAACAACAAAAAAAGGTCTTCTTGCGACTGGATACCCTCCATATTCGGCAGAGCTCTTCTCTGTAGCATATCCCATGCATGCTCAATCGGGTTCAAGTCTGGCGACTGAGCAGGCCAGGGCCAAAGCCACATCTCAATCTCAAGAAATCCGCATAAAAATGCTTGATCCCTAGACACTTTTGATGTGTGTATATAAAATTCTCGTGTCACAATGTTAGTTACCATACTCCTCTGAAACGCCTGGACAGATTTTTGTGAAATTTGGTGAGCATATCGGGTAGGTCTGAGAATCGACCAACATCTATTTTTTATATCCCAATTTTTTTAAAATATTTTTTTGGCAAAACAATGTTTGCCGGATCAGCTAGTCTATTTATATAAAAGCGAAATATTACTCACTTATTAATCACGAAATCTCAGAAACTATAATACCTACAGACTTGAAATTTGGCAGGTACGTTCCTTATAGGGTGTAGACATCCGCTAAGAACGGATTTTACTAAACTCCACCCCTAAGGGGGTAAATCAGCGGATGAAAGTCTGCATGAGCGAAGCTGCGTGCAAAAGCTAGTAATTATATAAAAGCGAAATACCACTCACTTATTAATCACGAAATCTTAGAAACTATGACTCCTACAAACTTGAAATTTGGCAGGTAGGTTCCTTATAGGGTGTAGACATCCGCTAAGAACGAATTTTACAAAACAAATCAGGGGATGAAAGTCTGCGTGAGCGAAGCTGCCTGCAAAAGGTAGTATCGTATATAGGTACTGCTTTAATTTCCCCTTCTTATATAATTTTGAATACCTACACCAGACACATCCCTCTATTTTCCCTATTTGTTTTCTCTCCATCCTATGATTGTCTGTAAGAGATTGCCTCCAGGCGATAAGGCCGCTAATTGTACCGACTTATCTTGGATTGACCTTTCATAATTTACCTGGTGTATAAAGCCGAGTCTCCACCGAACAAAAGTTGTAAATTTTTGTGTTGTCAACACGTGTTGGTGACAAAAGTTTCTGTAATTGCCTTGTGTTGGCAACAAAAATTGTCAACAAATGTTGAGAACAGTGTTTCCGATTTTGGCGGTAAACGTCAAAAGAATACGCTTGTTGCAAATATTTATTGGCTCTATGGTGAGTGGTGAACTTAGTTCGAATGTTTTTCAAATTGTTGGCGAATCAGTGTAGACACAATGGAAACAAAAGTTGGCGATTTTTTGAAGTGTTACAAACAGTTGGAAACACTGAAATTGCCAACAGTTTTGGTGGAGACGCGCCTTTATAAAGACGTTTTTTATTTTTTTTATGTTAGACTCTGCCGAAATGACTCTATCTACATTTTCTCTATTATTTACTCTATTATTATTATAATTCAATCTAGGAGCATTGAGACTTAAAACCAATCCTGCTGAGCAACTCGGGACAGTTCATGGTCCCGCTCAGTCATTCGTGTAGACAAACTATGTCCAACATCTTCCTGCTAATTTTGAGAGAAGGCAACCTAAATTACTCAAGTATTGTTTTATGTGATGTTAGTTCTTTCCACATCTTAAAACCACAGGTAAACTAAGTATCTCAGAAAACGCTTGTGATATGAGCAAGATAATTTGTTGTGTGTGGATAGAGTTGTTCTATAATATATGTATGTAGGTATGTATTTATAAATAGCACCTGTTTTTTATGGTAAATTTTCTAAAAAAATATACTAGCTAAATCTATTCATCGCTCCCCGAAATCCTAAATATTTCATTGAAATCGTTGGAGCCGTTTTCGAGATTCAGATTTAACAGTATTTATTGAAATACAAGCAAGCAAAGCTACGGGCAAAAACTAGTATACATGCATTTCTAAAAATTCATCAAATTTCGACTACCGGACGAACAGTAACACAATTAATATATATATATATGCAAATATAGCTCCTAAGTGCCAGGAACTAACTTCCTTTATACAAACACCACCTCTCCCTCCGACGCCCTGAATAAGAACCTCGTCTAGTTCTCATTTTATTGATCGAAGCAGACATGCGCAACTACCCTTGCAGATCTCCGTAACCCACGACGCATTTAAACTGGTTTGACTCAACCCAATAACCACTATAACTCAAACCCTCATCCCCATGTTTTATAACCACCAATGCAGCTCTCGGGAAATGGAAGGAAAATCCCGGGAAAGCTGTCTACCGTTTTTAGTCGAGCTCTGGTTTAATTGAGTTCAGGTTCGTTCATAGGTCTTCGTGTATTGGTTAGTGTATTTGGTTCGGTGGCCAGTATAAGTTGAAATAACAGAAGTAAGCGGACATTTACATGGATGTACATTATACGGAAGCTAAGGTCTATAGTATTGTTATTTGCACCTGGTTTACTACCTACTTGGTTAACACATATACAGTAGTGCCTGTACTATGGTAACTATATATTTGAACATGTATCAGACACATAATATTACAATTCAAAATTAAAAAAAACCCCTACTCAAGCACTTAATCTAGTAATCATACGCCAATGATATTTCTGTTATTCTTCCCCACTTTCACCCCCATAACTTTTAAGCGACTCAACCGATTTTCATGAAACATGTCTAAGAACACTCGCACGTAACTCACCTTTCATACAAAAAAAACTAAATTGAAATCGCTTCATCCGTTCGCGAGCTACGGTGCCACAGACAGACATACACGTCATACTTATAACACCCCTCTTTTTGCGTCGGGGGTTAAAAATTACCCATGATGGTGCTCAATTGCTCATAACACAATATTTGTCTTAGGTGGGATTCAAACCTGCGACTAACTTTTTTTTTTATTAATAGGGTTAGTCAGTCAAAGTCAAAAGATTTTTATGCAAATAGGCACTTATTTTACAGGCACTTATGAATAGTCAATATTTAATATTAAAAAATCGAGTGATTCTAGTCGCCAGTTCCAAGTGCAGCCTACCCTTCATGGAGAAGAATCTGGCAAGAATCTCCATGGTTGGATTGGTATGTAACCCACCTAGCCAGCTAAAATCTCCTATCTAAGGAGGGGCCTACGTAAAGCTGGACGGACTGGACGATTAAATATTGTTGATGATAATGAAAAGTTTTAAAGGATGTATATTTGTTACCCAATCACAGTAGAAAGGCTAAACATAATACGGTGAAAATTGTTACAGAGATCTCAGATCAAATAAAAATGTAGATAACGCACGCCCTTGTTCTTGTTGAAGCAAAAAAAGTAGCGTATTTCCAAGTAAACACACGCGTTAACGCACACACATGTTAAGAAACTACGCTAATTTTCATTAGTAATGTACGATACTGACGAAAAGTAGCGTAGTTTATAGCATGTGTGTGCGTTAACCTTTTTTTATTTGATCTGAGACAGGGATATAAATAATCTGGAAATCGACGACGCGAAGGAAGTCACGAGACAAAGCTAGTTATCTTTAAATTACAATTAAAATGTAATAATACTAAGAAATATTAGAAGTTTATCATACAAGCTTAGTAAGCAATTAATGGTTATGCCATAATGTGCTTAAACAGCAGTAGTCAAACCATGACCTACCTAGATTTGTGCTGTATTGTGTAGGCTGTGGTTTTAAGCTAGCACACTAGTGCAAATACTGCAACTGTATTGAATAAAAGCTATTATTGTTCTTCATAACTGGGTAACTGGCATTGGTGTTCTGCTGCCTATTTCAAATTTGTTCGTCGACTTGTTGTCAAGTTCAATATTTTACCGCTAGCATGCATGTACATTAGGGAACTCTGTGTTTTTGTAAAACAACATCCTCAATACTTTGATCTTCAATCAAATGTAACAAAAAGAGACATTATACCCAGAAAAGTCCACAAAATCTTTCAACCAAGAAGCAATCTAGAAATACATAAAATAAACTCTTATATAACTGCAATTAAAGCTTATAACAAATTACCAAATGTATTCAAGGATCAACCTTTAAATATTTTTAAAAGTAAACTAACCAAATGGCTTCTTGAAAAATGTTTTTACAATTTAAATGATTACATGACAAATAAGGAATGAAAACATAGTGACATGATTTTTTTAGCTTTTTTTTCTTTTTTTAATTATCCTTATATAAATTGTATTGACATCTCTAACTTATCTTGACATTTACTAAATTGACATCTCTTATCTATTGTGACATTTAATAAACCTATTTTTTCGGCATTCGGTAATTGATTTGTTGAATTGTTTTTTTTTTATTATTATAAAATCATAATAAAGTTATTGAAATCAATTAAAATTGACACTGACATTTAGTGTATTGCATGCCAATAATGTAATGTAAGACATTGCTAGTTGCACACCATTGTTATTGTAGAATGTACTCGAGCTTTATAGAATTATTGTGACCTGTTTTTGTACTACATTCTTGCAAATATATATCATTTCATTTCATTTGAAATAATATTTATTTCTTAAAATAATGTTTCAGAAGTGGTTCAAATCCTAATGAAATAATATCATACGTAAATATTATTATAATAAATTTAATTTTATATTACTTAACTAATATATAACAACATATTATAATGTTTTTTAACCCACGCTTCTCATCTCAAAGGAGTGGACAGAGTTGTTATCAAATCAATATTTTAGGAATTAAGTTTTAAAAAAATACTACTTCCACACTAGAACATATATCTTCTGTCCATGGAAACTCAACAAACATAAACCAAACCAGATTTTTCGTGAAGGCATCAAACTTAGCCGCGATAGTGTGAATCACGATACTGAATTGTCCACGTTCGCAATAAGTATGGTGATCACTAGGTACTCATGGATTCTACCCATACTTTCCATCAGGCAGAGTAGAATCACTGGCAGCTAATACCAAAAAAATAAGAACGAGGATACCAGAGCTATGGAATTATGTCATGACGTCATTAAAAACCACTATTAAACAAGTTTTTTTCGTTGTTTTTCATCGAGTGACTACAAGCATGGCAACATGCTTGCAATTCCCTAGTTGCAGGTGTCCATGGGCGGCGATAGTCACTTAACTTCAAGTGACCCGTCTACTCGTTACCTGTCTCTCCCATAAAAAGTTGAAGCGACACTGAAGCGACATTAAAATTCGACGTTAAGGATTAACAACATGGCATGTTACGGCTTACACTGCGCTGGCGACGAATGGATTTTAACATGGGATCAGATTATAAAGATACTTATTCGATTTACGATAAAGTAGGGCTTATATATATATCTCTTCCAAATGACTTCATAAGTAAGCAAACACGTCAGTTAATTATTTAATCATAGAAGCTACTGAAAAACTGGTTTAGGTAAAATTGGTAGGTATATCTTCACACAATTATCTACTAAAACTTTATTAGCCAAAGCTAATCTAATTTAGCTAAGCTAATTTTATTAAATAAATCACTTAATACTAACAGGCTAGACCTATTGTACAATTGATCGCTAAACTCCCCTTGTTTAATTCCATAGTCATTTATTTAATTAACCGACTTCTAAAAAGCTGGAGGTTTTCAATTCGATCGAATATATGTGTGTTCGCGGATAACTTCGTCAGTTATGAACCGATTGTATTAATTCTTTTTTTAATGAAAAGGAGATAATTCAACGGTGGTACCACGATAAGGACACTAAGATCTGATGATGTCATCCAACAGAAATCGAGTCAAATCTTGAAGTCGGTTTTTATTTTGTTAAAATTTTACTTGTTACAAGTTTAAAACAAAAATGTGTAATAAATTAACAAATAAGAATAACACAATTAATTGGTATCACTATTGCAATGATTGTTAGCTTAAGGAATGTCGGAAATCTGTATTTATATAATATAGTATTTATTTCTGTGTTATAATATCACGCCTAAAACGCTGACCCGATTTTAATGAAATTTTCCTTTGATGGTTGAGAGAGAATATAAGGCCACTTTTACCGCAATCACCGACATTTTAAGTTTTTGTCATATGAATAGATTTTTTTTTTTCATTTTCTTTGCTATCTTAGACGAAAACTCAGGTTTGAGTTAAGCTCAGTTTTGTACATAACATGACCTTGCATTTCATATAAGAACACAAATAAAAGTAAAACAACTACTGAAAATCATTAGACAAGAGATAATACAAAGTCTTGAACTTTTGTAGTTGCTTTTCTACTCATTCAAGAGGTGATCACACTTTATGAATGAATATGATTGCCTCGCTGTGGGATTGTCTATGTATAATTATAGTAGGTAAGTATCCAGTGTTTTTCATAATAATTTCTTCGCCTGCCTCATGTTTGAGGTACGTGATTAAATTACTTTTCCTTCCTTAAAGAAACCATCAACCAGTATATTGTCTTCAATTTTATAAATAACTTGTTTACTTATTATATCATTAATGTGCTGTTCTATTTACTCAAACGGGATGTTTTTGATGTAGTTTCATATTTCCGAAAGTAGTATTTTTGATCCTAAATATTTTATTATGGTGCCTAAAATCTAGAAACAGCTTTTGCATGTGAGAATTAAATACAATACATTTTCTTGTCTTTGGGCTGAAATTTACCTATTCTCTAAACGACCGAAGGAAATGGGAGGATCCGCAAATTTACGTGTATTCTAAAATACATTGACTTCGACAGGAAATAGTAGCTCTCTTGTATTTATTTAAGATATAATATGATTTTGCTGTATGTGTGTATTTGGAGAATAACCGCCAAGTTTCTACCCGACAGAGGTTTTTCTTATATGTTGTGGTACATCAGGTCTACTCTAGTGATTAGTGACCCTGACTGACTAATGACTGACCTGTAATTTATCTATTAATATGTATGTATGTAAAATTATTTAAGTTTATTTATCAGCAGTTTACCATAGTACAGACTCAGCCTAATATGGGATTAGACTGCTATATGAAGTTATTCTTCGTCATCTTCTAAGTGCATCTCTATACAGTACTAAAACTTAGAGAGACGCATGTGTCATGTACTGACGTCATGTTTAATGGCATTGGATAACAGTCCCCGTATTTTTTTTAACTAGTTATCTAAAAATAGTATCAACTTCAGACACTTGTCAATTACAATAATAAAGACTAAACTAACATTGTGTACTCTGGATACAATAATTGAAGCTTGGAATACTTGTTAGCTAATGAATATAACAAATTATTATTTTTATTAAAAATGTCTCTAAACTCGCTGTACTTTAAGCAAAAGATTTTCATTTTTTTAAATCAAAAGTACTTTAGGCACTTACTATTTGTATACTACGTAAGTTAAGGTACTGGTACCTTAACTTACGTAGTGTCACCACCAGCCGACTAAGGGAGCAAGCTGCGCAGGACCATAGCATTGCTAAGCCAAAGAGAACTTGAAACAAATCTTATAATCCCAACCTGTCTGGCCTGAGCGGCGTAGTAGGTCAGGACCCTTTTTCTAAGAAGAGACTTATGTCTCCATTGAACTTAATAAAGGATGTTGATTTCCCTAATGTATGTACTACTAGCTCATTATATCTAATATTGGTATTCATGATCAGCTGTCTATTATTTATGAAACGCAATTAAATTACTTTCTGTGCCCTTGACAAAGTACGTGCAAGATGTGTGTCTATACCTATCGATATGCCTGAAACAATACTGAAAAACAAACTTACAATCGCATTATAATATTTCTTAAAATTATTTTCTCTATTTGAGATAAATTTAGTTGCGATGCCCAGATGTCAAAAAATAGTATTTTGTTTTGTGAAGTGTAAGGGTATAACGTATGTTTAAAATTTGATGACGGTAAGTGTCAGTGACAGTAAGTAAGTTATGAATCTTTAAGTTATGTAGTCTTCAAAACAACTAATTTAAAAAGTTATGGAAAGATTACTACATCTTATATAAAGTGTATTTAAATATCTTTAAAGTGTCATCAGAGGTCATTTTCACACAAAAAAAAAAAAAAAAAAATTGGGGGTACCATATATAGAACTGAAACTCAAAAAATTTTTTTTCATCAAACCCATACGTGTGGGGTAGCTATGGATAGGTTTTCGAAAATGATATTGAGGTTTCTAAGATTTTTTTTTTCTAAACTGAATAGTTTGCGCGAGAGACACTTCCAAAGTGGTAAAATGTGTGTGTCCCCCCCCCTGTAACTTCTAAAATAAGAGAATGATAAATCCAAAAAAAAAATATGATGTACGTTACCATGCAAACTTCCAACGAAAATTGGTTTGAACGAAATCTAGTAAGTAGTTTTTTTTTAATACGTCATAAATGGTAAACTGCAATGTACCTTTCATTTAATCGAAACAATTATAAAAATAAAATAAAAATTATATTATGATACTTGCTGCTGCGGAACCCTTCATGGGCGAGTCCGACTCACACTTGGCCGCTTTTTTTAATATTTTAGAATACTAGCTTTTAAATCTTTTCTTAAGTTTATGGGGTCGGCCCAATTTTATTGTTTAGGTATTCACTTCCTCAACATATATTCTTTCACACAGTCCAACCCTTATTTATTTGGTCGTGGTCTACTCTCATATGCCTCAATATGAAAAGTATATGTTTCTATATTTTCTTTTTAATCGATTATAGCAGGCGGTGTAATGGCGAGTTAGAAACAAACAAAGATTAAAAGCGATGGGGGCGCACCCTTTACCTATGGATTTGTAATTAAACTAAGCCTATAGATGAACGAAATGCTATGGGATATCAAGCGATTCGGCTTTTACCAGGACTTGAAAGAGTATGTTAATAATAATGCTGGGATATATAACGTTTCGCCACCTATAACCTAGAATAAGGAGACCTGGTTTTACAGGTTCTTGAACATGGCGACATTTTTCACAAAGAACAATAACACTTTTACCATAACACAGCCTCTACCTAATCTGAAATCAGGGATGTTCCAAATTTTACTTTTATTATTCATGCATACAAATAGTTGTGCAAAGTAAGAGTCGAACTCACCCTAATAATTGTCAGTTTCTCGGGTAACTTTAAGTTTAAATATACGGATCTAAATAAAGAAAAAAAATATCTTAAAATCATTTAGGTAAATGTCATTACTCTACTTTTTAAGCAAATTAAAGTGGTAAATTAATATTAAAATCTACTTTTTTCTCAGTCCTCATTTACACGATGAATAAATCTTGATCTAAGAAAAGTATTATTTACTGTAACATAATTAAGTAAATAGGAGCATGACAAAGAAAGGAAAACTTTGTGCCGTATATTATAAAATCAAAAAGAATCCTGAAAAAGGCATTTTTACTAATCTCAGCCTTGATTAGCAGAATAGTTTAAAATATTTTAAATATTCACAAAAAAAATTATAATTAAAACTTCATACAAAACCTTACGAAGATGAGGAGTCTAGGGACTACTAATATAGGTACATAAATTCTCTATGAGCAGTTAAATGGATGTGTACCTTTTTTTTTTTTTTTTTTTTTTTTTAACGTGTGGAAATCCCCTCGGACCGTCACCCCACCGGGGCTTGCGGCGGGGCGGTGTGTCGGACTCGAACCGACTAAAACCACACGGTGTGCCACTCTGCGCCTGTGAAGGGAGGAGTCCGGGAACTGCAGTTATTAACACATCCGGACCCCTCCCAGCGCCTGCCCGCACAGAAGCGGGCACCGTCTGCTGGTATCCTCTCAATAAGGCGACGTACGGCACACGCGTACGTCGCCCCCTCGCGGGAGGCCACTAGAGCGGATGGAGGGGAAAGCCCGTCCCGACCATCCGCGGCCACACTCAGGGCGGCATGAGGCGCTGATAGGCGCGCCTCCGCCGCCCGGTTCGCCGGCGGCGGATTGGGTCCGAGTGGACATCGTCCTCCCGGGCCTTCTCCGCCACCTCCTTCTGCGAGATTACATCTTCGCAGAAGGTTGCGACCGCGGTAAAACTGCTATCGCTACCGGCCATGGAGCGTATGACGGCCGGTAGCGAGAGATCTCCTCCGATGACTGCAGTGAGGGCCCGGCGCTGCGACGCCCATGCAGGGCAGATCGCCAGCGTATGCTGGGCCGAGTCCTCACTGCAGTCGCAGTGGTGGCAGGCGGGACTCAATTCCCTCCTAGCGACCGAGTGCAGGTACTTCCCGAAGCAACCATGCCCGGAAAGGACCTGCGTCAGTCGGAAGGAAAGGGTCCCGTGCTGCCGCCCTGCCCACTCGAGGATGACCGGCTGGAGAGCCTCCACGGCGGCAAAGCCAGCGCGTGGAGTCTCCAGCCGGAACGACCAGCGAGCCATCGTGGCTCGACGGGCGGCTTCACGCCACTCGCGTACCACTTCGGGCGGAGGGCGATAGCCATACTCCGCCCGATATTCAGCCACCCGTCGATAAACTTCGGCGAGCACTTCCGCCTCCAAATCCCACGGGGGTGTTCCGGCCAGGGCGCACGCCGCCTCGGTCGACACCGTGCGGTATCCGCGTATGGCTCTGACTGCCAATACCCTCTGAGGCCGCCAGAGGCGGGCCTTATTTAGGGCAGTCAGAGCCGCCACCCACACCGGTGCACCATACAGCGCCATCGACCGGACAACCCCCGTGTACAGGAGTCGCGTTGCGACGCTGGCTCCACCCAAATTGGGCAAAAGTCGCCCAAGGGCGGAGGCAGCGCCGACCAGCTTCGGACCAAGCTGTCGGAAGTGCTCGTCGAAGAGCCACCTACCGTCGAGTATCAGGCCCAGATACCTCATCTGGGCCCGAACCGGTACGAGGACCGAGTTGACCTCTATGGAGGCGCCGGCGGGTGGACCACGACGGGGCCCATGGAACAATAGGGCCTCCGTCTTGTCCAGGGCCACCCGTAAGCCCAGCGCCTCGATGCGCCCGACCACCAGAGAAACTCCCCTGGTGGCCAGGCACGCCGCCTCTTGGAAGTTCGCTCCCCGGGCTGTGACCAATGTGTCATCGGCGTAACAAATTACGCCCAGCCCGGGGGGCAGACGACTTCGAAGGACCCAGTCGTACCCCACGTTCCACAGGAGTGGTCCAAGGACAGACCCCTGCGGAACGCCGCACGACATGGGTCGCCGTCTCAAGACGCCCTCTCGGTCCTCGTACACGACGGTACGCTCCTCTAGATAGTCTGCCACTAGCCGCCTCAGGTACTCTGGCACCCCGTGATAGTGGAGTGCTTCCCTGATGCAGCTAAATGGCAGACTATTGAAGGCGTTGGCGATGTCCAAGGACACCGCCAACACCACGCCGCCACAGCTCACTGCCTCTTCGGTCACGGCCCTAAGGCGCATCACGGCATCGACCGTCGAACGCCCCTCTCGGAATCCGAATTGGGCGTCCGACAGGTCGGGCCCCACCTCGCAGAGGTGCCGGACGATGCGGGCAGAGAGTATCCTCTCAAAAAGTTTACCCGCCTCGTCCAGCAACACGATGGGCCTATAGGCCGCGACCGAATCGGCAGGCCGTCCCGGCTTCCTCAACAGGACCAGCTTCCCGCATTTCCAGCACTCAGGGAAGCGTCCGGACGCCAGGCTAGCGTCCAACACTTCCCTGAGGCGGTCCGACATATGGTCGAGGGCTCGGGCCATCACTCGGGCTGGAACCCCGTCCGGCCCGGGGGCGGTGTTCTTGGAACGGATCCGAAGAACAGCCGCCCCAACCTCCGATTCCCTAACGGGCGGCACATCGTCCTCTCTACCCCCGTCGTCTATGACCGCATAGGCCATCGACGGGGGTGTGTGCTCCGCCCGCTCAGGGAAATGGATGTGTACCTACCATATCCTTCAAATGCAAGTCGTGATATTAAAAAAAAGTGGTTCAATAATATCGCTCTGTTGCTAGGGAAAATGCAAGTTGCAGCGTTGTTACTTTCGCCAATGCGTTTGTGCATGTACAATATGTCTGTGTGTGTACTGCGCAAGTGTGTGCACGCCCTGTACGCCGGTGCAAGACAGCCCTCAGTACTTCTCGATGCACCAGAGTGCAACGTCGCGTCACTCAATTATACATTTACAACACCTTTTTTTACTTAAAATATCAATTTAAGTGTTATTTAAACTAAATTATATTAATATATTGTTTATTTGTAACGAAGGATTACAGTTTTATTTTGAAAGACTTTCTTTGTTCATCCGCCATGTTGGTTGCGTTCGCAGAGGTAAGTAGAGTCGCTTTCCATTTTTTAAACCAAATTTCTTTTTCTGAGTTTTTAAATGCTCTAAGTTCTGAAAGAATTTCGTATGGTTTAACACTCAATCTTTTGAGACATGTTATTTTTTTTCTTATTGGCAATTAAGAGTTTTTATACTTGAATGCTTTCTTCATTTTGTGTTGCTAAGGTGAATTTAATTAATTATGTATGTGACATAAGGAATCAAAGATCGATATTGAGTGAGACGCGCAGGTCTGAATTGGGAGCCATTGCTGTCAACCCATTTTATTACAGAAAGACTCAAAATGGCGTAGCATATGCAAAATATTCTCAGATATGGTGATATTAATGTTAATATACATGGAAAGTTTGCTAAATGTGGTATAAACTAGTGGATTCGTGCGTTATTAATACTTATTACATCACAATCTTGAACGCAGGGTGCGCCATATTGAAAATGGGCGTCCCCACCCCTGCGTCTCTGTGGAACAAAGACGCCCACATAACAACAAAAATCTTAAATATTTTAACGGATTTTAACAATATTGTAATTATTAAACAGTATTTAATTTATTTAAAACTATATTATTAAATGAACAAATACATAGATTCAACTGTTTAGGTAGGTACTTCAGTTTTTTAAGAAGTTTTTGAACTTGTTTTTGATATACAAAATTTTATCCTAAATAATAAAGAAAGAGAGCTTATATTATTTAGCTTTAACACACTGTATACCTTCTAACTAACTTTTGACACCAACACGTGTTGACAACACAAAAATTGACAACATTTCTTCGGTGGAGACCCGGCTTAAAACTCTAAAACAGAGCTGCTGGCTACTCCTGAATTTTCGTGAACCATGAATGCTAGAAGAATTATAACGCAATACTGATTTATTAATTTGAAATGCTAAGCCTGACTCTAGTCACCCTACAAAATATCATGATAGCTTCTAAGCTATCATGATATTTTGGAGGGTGCCACAAAAAAGAGTTCCTTGCTTTTAAAGGAGTTTATGATGGAGGGAAAGAAATGTTTCCTTTGACTAAAAACCTAGAATATTAAAGCGTAGGGGGATGTCCAGGTCAAATTGTTCTTTCTGAATTGTGGAGGGTCCTTGCGCCTCGTACCTATCTAACTTAGACACCATTTGACTCTTGACATCAAGAACGTCTATTAATTATTTTTTTTAACTTTTTTATGCAAATGGCAGAAACTCTGGATTCCATTCTTCAGTACTTCTAGAATCCCTTTGTGCTTATTGAGTGGCGTGTCCAGATTTTCATGATAGACTTGGATAAAATTGGGAAAACGCACGGGTAGGAAAGTATCGCGGCTGTGAATATCTATTGACAGTCTTTCTACGTGGAGAATCGAAGTTCAACCGTAGGTATCGTAGTAGACTTAAAGCCGACTCTAGGTACCTTTGTTTGGGAAGAAGACTCAGAGGAAGAGATGATGGAATTCAAGGAGTGGCAAGGCTAGAAGCACCAATTACTGGTAACTAAGCATAACCAGAACAATAGCTGACTCTACCTACACTTATTTATTAACAATACTAAACATTTAAAATAATTTCTCCTCCTGTTTATATAGAAAATAGGGTTTCTTAGTTTAAAGCTATTATAATAATAAGAGAAATATCTTCGACTGCAGTAAGAAAATATAGGTAATAAAATTAATTTATGTGTACAATTAGTGCACTTTATACCTAATATACATGACATTGTAAGAAAAACATTGTTAGATAAAAAAAAAATATTTTGCCCGCGTGTATATCGGCTGTTGAGACAAAAAGAAGCCTTAATCCTTCTCCAAGGTCCAATCTATCTTTATATCTAAATTTATCCAAATCGGTTAAGCGGTGAAAGTGTTATAGACAGAAAGAAACACAAACTGACAGACAGACATACTTAGTTACTTTAGAGTTCTTAATATTAGTTTGGATCTTATTTTTTTGTTATTAGCTACCTACTAGCTATGTGTGTACCTATGTACCTACTAAGGTGATGAAATGGTTTTTTTTTTATAAAAATAAACTTATTAAAGCTATTCTTAGGCGCAATAAGTATGGGTCAATTGGAACTCGGTAATACTATGGCTTCACAACTAGTCTTTTCCTGGTATGATTTCCAAATTAGAAAAGGGGTCAGATAACGATTAACTACCACCATCCATGGATCTAGTTTGGATCACCCATGGTTTAGAGGTAGAGTGGGTTTTGATAAGCTAATTCGATGCAAAACAATTAAAGAATGACTTTACACTGGTTGTCTGCTAGGGCGTGCTAAAACTCTGGACTGAGTCCATAAACAATAAATTGCCCAACTGAAAAGACCTTGTATCCAGTTTATGGAAGTAAAATATTATTATTTAAGAGAAAACACTACTGAGAGTAAAATAACAATATCCCGCAATTCCTGCCGCTTTTATGGTCACTATTGGTCAAACAGCTTTTTAACTTATTTTAAAATCATTCCTCAAGAGTTAAAGCATGAAAAACAAACAAATCAATTTTTAAACTCCAACTGGACATAGTCAACATAAAAAACTGAAGCTTTATTTTTAAAACGTATTTACATTCCAAACGTATTCGAACCTAAATTCGAACAGGCGACCCTGGAAGGCGTTGTTAAACGTAGATAAAAAAGCGTCAGGTAGAAAGGGTCCCCCATCCTATTGGCCCATAGCCATATTTTCTATTTCTATGTAGCTTTGTGCGGGCCAATGGCGGGGCTTTGTTCCAAAAACTAAGTTATGATACAGGCCCTTTAAGCTCGTAGGATATTTGGCTATTATAGATGAGAGATATGTAGATATGCTAATTTATTTACGAGGTGAGGTACGCTCGGAAAAAAACAAGCGTATTTATTTAATATACTTGTTTTTAAGTATTATACAGAGAAGTCTTTTTGATAAAATTATATATAAATACTTATTTTTAATTAGCAATATTATTATTTTAATATTAGCTGACCGACACAACCTCGTCTGCGGCTCGTATTGCTCGTAACGTGAACGTGAAAATTTGTTGCCATAAAAATGGGTATAGGTAGCCAACCATAAGAGATAGCCATATGCTGTCGCAGTTCTTTTTTAGAACTTTTAAAGAGGAACAATTCTCTCAAACATTGTTTTAGTGATACTTTAACCGCATAGGCATCGCACGCAATTGAAGCCGGGAAATTGAATTGAAAAACGGGGGAAAATTCCTTTTGAGAAAAAGGAATTTTCCCCCGTTTTTGCATCATTTTTCAATGATACTCTTCTCCTTTTGGTAACAGCGTGATAAATATGTAGCCTATAGCCTTCCTCGATATGTGGGTTGAGATAATTCGTAAGGGGTAGGCAGAAGAATATAAAAATTAAAAGAAGTTTAGGTACAAAAAAAAAACTTCGTTTAAAAAACCGACTTCAAAAACTGAAAAGTATAAAATAACTTAATTTGTATGTGCTACCTATTCATAGGTTTGAAGTCGGCACCAAGCCAAATGTAATAGTAGGTACCACACTCGCTATATTTCGGGACGAACGTCAACAACGTCACCGACGCTTCGGTTGTTTTGTCCTACGCGAAGAGCAGCTATCCCGCTCAAGGTCTCGCGCGGCGAGTCCTACTATTACATTTTGGCTCGGCACCGACTTCAAACCTATGAATAGGTAGCACATACAAATTAAGTTATTTTATACTTTTCAGTTTTTGAAGTCGGTTTTTTTAAACGAAGTTTTTTTTTATTTTTCTCTTGTTAGTCTTTCTCAAGTCTCTTATCATCATTTCACCTAAATAACTTGAAAGAATACGACTAAAGGTAACATACAACATACTGTATAGAATAATAAATAAATATTTCCAACATGATGTTTACAGAATATGAAAGCATGCAGACAATTGCCTTAACTTTATTGCAGGCGCTCAAGTAAATTTGAGGGTTTCTTTCAATTTCCTTGGGATCCCATCATCAGATCCTGATATGGTGGCCATGGGACCACATGGGGAGCATACCCTTTCGAATACAAAAATAATTTTCAAAATCGGTCCACAATTGACGGAGTAATCAATGTACATACATAAAAATAAAGAAAACCTCCTCCTTTTGGAAGTCGGTTAAAAAGCATCTCTACCACGCAACCGTTTGACGAACAGGAACCATTTTAACATGGTGGTAGTTATCTAGTTACCTATATATAAGTTCAAACGATAGATAACGTCTTAACCAACGAAATATTTACTTATCGTACGTAAACGTAAGCACTGCACAATATAGCTAGATATACCTACCTACTAGCACAGTATAAGGAAACACTTCCTCTGTGCCACTAGCCTTTGTTAGCAAAAGCAAATTTAATACCTATATCTATTTTGTGGTAGTAAAAGGGTCGATGCGTGATGTAACGTGGCCAATAACTTACTTAAATGAATAGGTACTCTATCATACATGAAATATGTCCAGATACGGCTGAGGTTAGCGGGTTCAAAAAAAAAATGAAACGAAAAAAGCTGTTCTGGTTTCATTAGATTAGTAGCTTTTTTATCTTTTTGGTTTTAATGCCACTAACACCTTTAAATTTTAATTTATACTGTATAGAATTACTTATTCTTTCAATAACTGTCCTAAAATCATTCTATCCTTAAAGCATTCATTTACTATCAAAAATAATAAATAAATATAAACTACAAAAAAACAGTTCCAAAAACCGTCAACATCATTTGCAAGTAAAAAAATTGTCTATCGGGGTCTATCCTAAACATATTCCGACGCAGGTAGCCCAATAGGCCAATAACACGACACGTTGTAGCCACATACTAGATAAAAGAAAAAAAACTTGTTCCCGCCAATAGCCCTATAGTTCGACGCAACACCCAAAACCGTTAATTGTCATCATGATTTTACAATTTTAACCAATCACGTGCAAGATGGCAGCTGGTCTATGATGCAGTTGGGAATCAACCAATCGGAAGGCAGAACGCCCTAGTTGTGGATTAGGTTGTGGAACGCACTATTGTTGATTTTGGGCCCTATAAGGTCGGATACTGGCGAGCAAACGGACATGGTGTTTTTTTTTTGTTTTATAAACCTTTTTTTCACTTTTAGGGAATATGCCATGTAAGATATTAAAAGAATCATATTATTTGATGCATTTGACTTGGAATGAATATATATTATCTAGATTATGTACATAAAATACAATAAGTGCATCCATATTTTAGACGTAGCTATTTTTAGTACATTTTTTTTAAAGACTACTCCCGCTTTAGGAATATACATCCTGTGTTGCGACTCTACACAAACATACATGAAACGGGCACAAAGAACACCCAGACTCAGAACAACAATTTGCGGATTACACAAAGTGTTGTCCCATGTGAGATTTGAAAACCACAACACTTGGCGCAGTAGTCATAATAATAATGCTATAAGTGAATAGTGTGGCTTTCTTGATAAAACAGAACCTTTAGTGAATGATTAAATAATATGCTAGACTAACATAGGAGAGCCGTATTTCGGCAAATAATTATGGTCTGATTCAACCAGAATGATACCACGGCGTCATAGAAAACCTAAAGAATTCTGCCGTTGCTTTTTAGTCGAATGAGTATGGTTACCGGAGGCACAAACTTTCTTCCTCTATTCTGAGGAGACATACAGACTGACAACGCTCTTGTATCTCTTGACTTGCAGGAGTTAAGGTAGTCGCTTACCATCAGCTGAGCAGTCTGCTTGTTTGCATTCGTAAAGAAATCAAAATTTAAAACATTAGAATGAGTTTTGGAAACTTTAGAAGGTGAGTTTGTTTGTTACTGTTTCATGTCCTTAACTACACTACCAATCATCATGAAGTTTCTCATAGATATTGTCAGCAGAAAAGCTTTGACGAGAGTCAATTCAAAATAGGTAGTAGTGTCACGATGATTTCAGCACGAACGGACCGGCTCGACCGGGGCGGTACTACCCTCGCACAGAAGATCTACGTAAAATGACATTCGTGCTGTCGTGTTTCGTTGGTGAGTGCGAGACCGGAGGCCCAATGATGCAGAAGCATCACTAGGCCGCCATAGTGTGGGTCACCATGCTACATTGTTGCATTGTCTGCTTGAGTATGATGACCACCACTCTTGGATTCTGCTTATGCTTTTCATCAGGCAGAGTAGAGTCATATTGGCAAAGACATACATAGAAAAAAAAAGTTACAAAACTGAGGTACAAATTACTACTCATAGGTTATTTTTTTCGACCATGCCAGATTGAATTCGGTACTGACAGGCACCCTGTTCAAAACGTAGGCGTTGTCTTTAAAAAAAATGTGTATGGTGTATTAGAAAGAATAGAAGAATTAGAAAAGTGTCCAAACCGGTTCATGAATTGCGCAGTTCTGGAGTAACAAAATAATTCAAAAAAAGCACCCAAATTCAATTGAATAATTTTTGTTTATGTGATACACGATATCTCCTTCATTTGTAAAGTGATGCTAATTAGTTGAATTAAAAAAAAAGTTTTAAGAGAAAATACTATAAACAATTAAATTACGAAAAATACCGATAAACGGACACTCAAAACCCAGTAACTTCTGTATTTATGATATTATGTAGTAAGTATTGTACGAGTATTATTGTTTGAGCCTGTTGGGCTTTTGGTTAGTGAGCATAATAAGGTAGATGACTGTATCGTAAATAAATACCGATGTCTCCATCATTAAAACGAATATTATAAAACATCGGAAAATATAAATATTACAACTAATTCTTTTCTTTTACAAATTTTAAGTAAATAAACATTGAAACAATGTTGCTCATTTGAATGAGTTCATACAAAGTTATCGTTTTGACAGATGATAAAAAGTAACTAGGTAATTTGACTAAGGTGTCAACTACCCTATTCATCATCAGTCGTAGTAGGTTCGATAGCTACTCAGGAGAAACATAGACAAGGAAAAAGTCTTTATAAGGCTCTCCTTAGAAAAGAGGCTTTGGCCTATTATACCACTACTTGCTTGCTTGCCAGACGGATTGTTATAGAGTTTGAGGTATTCCTTTGCGTTGTGTGCTCTCTCAGTCGGCTTTTACGACACCCACGGGATGAATGAGGGTGATGAACTTTGTATTTTTAATAAATCACCGCACGACAACTTGTAATTCGACCTATTTCTGGAAATATCAAGCTGTACAACCTATTCCATTTCCTGCTAAACTATCTAATCTAATAAACCACATAATTTGAGTTCAATCTATTTGTGTAATTAGATATAGTTATATGGTCTAGTTACCAATATTTCTCATTTAATTTAACAATGGTATGTAAATTAATAAATCATATAAAATACCGAGGTTGAAATTTCTTAAAGCGAGCCGTTTGCCGCCGCAAGGCCGTGTGACGTAGCAACATGGCCGCCAACGAGTTCGTTCATCCGAGCGTCGCACGCGCACGTTCGTGAATCAAATGCTATGTGTACTTTGGTGTATAAAAGTCTATATCAGTAGGAACGAGCCGTGCTCATCCTAAATAATCATACAAATGCGAGTGGCAGTTGCGTACGTACGTTTTCTCTCCTTAATTGCTGAAACGTTGATCAGGTCATTTTTTTTGACTAGTTTTGCCCGCAGCACCGCCCGCGTGAATGTCGACAATTGCGATAAAGAGAAGCCTATGTCATTCTTTAAGAATCAAAGTATCTCCATGTCAAATTTCATTGAAATCGGTGCAGCGGTACGGTGGAGCTGATCAGAGACAGGCAACTGAAAGATGGATAGTGGTAATCTCCAGTGACTGTCGGTGTTTCTTTCTTATGGAGAATGAAATGTTAACGCTTAGCCTCAAATACACAACAAATCATGCATATCGTCACACTTTATTATCACACCCACACAAACAAATATGATTTATCTATACAAACTTATACTTAGTTAAGTGTCTTCTATTGTAACTTCTGGTTTGTTATGTTTGCCTGTGATTAGGAACTGACTCCCAACACAGCTAACGCTACTTTGGGAGTCAGGGCTATACAGTAATTTGTAATCCATTTCTTGTTACAATAAAGATTTGTTATTATTATGAAAGTGAATTCCCAATGTTTACCCATAAATCTAGGTAGTACCTCTCATGTAGAAAAAAATTAATGATTCCCTAGATAGAATATCTCGATTTCATATTTTTTCTTATACCTATAGCTTGTGCCTGCGCTAATGCTCGCGTGTATATTGGTTACCACGGTAAGGAAAAAGCCTATGTCCTTCCTCAAGAATCAAAGTATCTCCATGGCAAATTTCATTGAAATCAGGTGCAGCAGTTTAGCCGTGAAAACATAACAGTCAGAAATACTGGAAAACCCAAATGGTCTAGTCAACAAGTTCCATACTTGTTGACTAGACTAAAAGATGCAGAAGCATCACTAGGCCGCCATGGTGTGGGTCGCCATACTGCATTGTCTGCATTCGCAATTATGCTTTCCATCAGGCAGAGTAGAGTCATTATGGCGGGCCAAACTTAAAAAAAAAACTTTCGAATTTATAATATTGATATGGATTAGGTGCATTGAAAACTTCATATTATGCCCATCAAATTTTTTGTGTATATGTGCTCGTAGGACAGGCAGAACCATATGGAAATGGACATAATATCACGACAACTAATTCCTACTTGCGTAATAGAAGTCAAGCCCACAATTTCCTACCGAGACACTACAAATTTTATAGGAGATGGGTAGTGTCTTAATAGGAAAAGTCAGTAGCAAAAAAAAAATGATTGTAGAAAAAATTTAGGTGATTTTTCCAGAAACAGAATTAAATTTATTTAAAAGTTAATCATAGATCCCTCAAATGTCACATAGAAAGGAAAAAATCATTTTTGTACCTCTTTAAACCTCTTTGTTTCCTCATTTACTCCTTTCTAATTAACCTGTAACCTCTTTAAATATCTGAGTAACCGAAAGTCGCCCATAAATATCGAAACACAGGAGTTACCTACAAGCGTTTTGCGAGCCTAAATTAATATCTTACGCAACGGTAAAGTAAGAATATCTTTAGCTGCAATAGCTTTGGATAGTCCACAAATACAAATACACTCCTAAAACATAACCCTCATTTTTGACATTTATAACGGGAGAAGATGATGTGAAAGGATCATGTAATCTGATGAATGGTATATTTGTATCATATGACAGTCGTTTTGGTTCAGACATCCTAAGCAGAATGTGATAGGATCCAGCTGATTCGTTACGTTATTATTGCCTGCTCACGCGCATTCCTCGTATATTATGTTACGAGTTAGGTACGTCAGTATTGTTTTTATGTAACAATGTAGCTCTTCTGGGACCTTGACATTGTATGATTACGTTCACTAGATTCAGCATGCGGCTACGCTTCAAATATTATCGGACCAAACCTTAACTCTTTTCTCTTTGTTTAAAAAGACAACTCTCGAACTAAGAAGAAATCCTGTGTCGCGGAAGATGAACACACATGAAACGAACACAAAGAACATCCAGACTCAGAACAACAGTTTGTAAATTACACAAAGTGTTGTCCCATGTGAGATTTGAACCGTTGGCGTGGTGAAAGGCGCGCGTGGCGAATTCTTAAACCACTAGGCTATATGTGCGGTCGAACTGACGTGAACAACGTCATTAATTAGTCTGGATGTAGATTATTTTCGTCCCCATCATCATCAACAGCCTTTAACAGTCCACTGCTGGACTTAGGCCTCTCTTTAGAAAAGAACTTTTCAAGTTGTGGTCCATGGCCACCTGGAATTCGAGAGCTAAAAGTGCGTTACCATCATTTAAACCCCACTTCCAGAATAACTTGGCGTATTATTATCAACTTACTCGGCAGAAGGTTTATGGGACTAATCCCGCCCACACTCCCACCACTGTAACTTCTGTACACCAGGATCAAGAGCAGTGACCCACGAACACCAAATTATGACACTCGGGTAGTCCCAGGAAAAATTTTACTGTCTTGGAAACCGCTACGAAATTAATGAGAAGAAAACTGAAGGAGTTGGAAATATAATAAGTCCACTTCCCTTTTTAGCAAAGCGGGAGATAAAATTAAGTAAAAATAGGCAGACACCTTTTTCAAACCGGGAACCACGAATAAAATATTAAGGGTCCTAAGTGAGCTAAATTTGATTACTAAAGTACTTAAGTATGGCAGAATTGCCTAAACGCACAGAAATTCACCAATGCTGACACCGCCCCAGATGTCATTTGTAAGCTATTCAGCATAATATTACGTTCATTGTAATCATTCATTGGCAGAAGGTTACGAAGAAACGGCTTCTCATTTGTGTCAAAACATGGCATCCCATGGTTGTTTACTAATTAGATTTGAGAGATTAGATTAGATAGAGACTGCACGTTTGGCCTAGTGGTTTAACGGTCACCACACCGTTTCCTACTTCGCCAAAGTGTCGTAGGTTCAAATCCCACGTAGGAAAACACTTTGTGTGATCCACAAATTGTTGTTCTGAGTTGGGGTGTTCTTTGTGTCCATTTCATGTATGTTTGTAAAGTCCCCCGCGACACAGGATTTATTCCTAGTGCGAGAGTAGTCTTTAATAAAATAAAAAAAGATCGTTTGTGACCATGAAGAGTCTCATTTAATTTTGAAAAATAAATGGTTTTTATCTCTACAAGTGGAAAATTTAGAGATGAAGAACTAGACTGTAGTTGTTTATTATGATGTAACCGTATTGAAGACGATGTTACTACTAACCATTGAATAAGTTAGTGTCTGCATAAATATAACTTATTGGAACCATAATTAAATGATATCAAACTAGCCACCTGGCCCGGCTTCGCACGGAGGTCTTAGTAATTCTCGAATTTCCTTTACTATAATATGCATGTATTACACATATAAACCTTTCTCTTGAATCACTCTATCTGTTGCTGAAAACTGCATTGAAATTCGTTGAGAAGTTCAAAAGATCTAAGCGAACATACAGTGGAAGCGACATCATTTTATACTAGGTAAAGATTAGTCTAGACTCGGCGCTACACTTGGGCCTAAAGTAAGTTAGCCGTCGGAACCGTGACAGTGCTTTCAACTGCAGATCTTAATGGTTACCTAATAAAGTGATATCTTACAACGTGATTAGGCGATTAATGTGGCACTCCCTTACGAAAAACCTTGAAGGGAGAGCCCTGCCAGAATACTTCTTTATACTACTCCTAGCTTTTAGCCGCCGCGTGTATATCGCTAATCTCGACAAAATGTATCCTATGTTCTTTTGCAAGATCCATACAAGACTATATCGAAATTCATTCATTCATTCAAATCTGTTCAGCGATTTGGCCGTGAAAGCGTAACAGATAGAGTTACTTCTGGATTTTTAATTTTAATATTTAATTAAGTATGTATGAAATCCGTAATACTAGTATGGAAAATCATTTTTGTCTCTTCTTTTTTGTCATTTGGTTGATATTTCAGTGTCGAGAGATTAACCAATACTACTGCCAGTGCAATGGCAAATCTACTAACGGGCTTCTTGAGCTGCAACACAGGTCTCTGTAAATATGTATTAAAACATAATTAATATTCTTAAGTAATATTGCTGCTTTGGGAACCATCAGTCCCAAGTTAGCGTTAGGGAATACCCTATCGAATCATAGCCCACCCTGATTTGTAGCCACACTAAGCGCTACAGCATAAGCTACATTAACCTTACCTAATGCTAATAAAATAAAGAAAAGTAATAACGAACGTCAAACATTTACACAAATTCAAATTAAAACGACCATTTTACGATACGTATTTTTTTTGGAGGGAATGTCCAAAAAAAAAGAAACGTCCGCATAGGTCCTGTGTATCGTCATAAAGGGGATTCTCCGTCCCTCTCTTGCGTATAACGTTGTCCCTTTCGGTTTTAATGCGTTTACATGATGCGTTTCATGTCGGGGTGGATGTGCCATAAGGTCTTTTTGCTTTCGTTCGTTCGTATTTTAAAACGAATGATTTTCTTTTTAATTTGTGCTGGAATTTTGATACTTTGTATCAAATTTGTTTGTTTTTTTATGTATTTTTTAATAACTTTAGACACGTCACACAAGGCCATCTCGATTACTAAATACATGCATATCTCTGTTGCAAATGTTACTGCTCTCACACAATTATTTTTGATTGAAATTGAACCTACGGCCTCTAAGTACACTTTGTCAGGAGTACAAAAAAGACGTAGATGACTTTATTCTAGAAATTAAGTGTTATTAACCGACTTCCAAAAGGAGGAGGTTCTCAATTTCATCGGTTTTTTTTATGTATGTACATTGATTACCTACTCCGTCAATTGTGGACCGATTTTGAAAATTCTTTTTGTATTCGAAAGGGTATGCTCCCCATGTGGTCCCATGGCCACCATATCAAGATCTGATGATGGGATTCCAAGGAAATCGAAGGAAACCCTCAAATTTACGTGAGCGCCTCCAATGAAGTTAAGGCAATTGTCTGTATGCCTTCATATTCTGTAGACATCATTTAATTTCATAATATATAGTCCATTTAAGATTTTATTACAAAAAATTACCTAAAGTCATCGAGATATAATGTATAGAGAAGACGCCACTTACAAGTGCGGTGTTCCATGCAATTGCGGCGCTTGCGCCGCACTTCCTTCAGTCGCTTGCTAGCTACACTCTGCTGAAGAGGTGGCTTAAGCGTGTGATTGTTTAAATTTAAAAACGTTCTAAAACTCGTGAAATATGCCATTTTGTGTCTTGAGATATTGCACTAATAATACAAGGAATACGGAGAAAAACAAAGGAATAACTTTTCACCAGTAATTAACTAGATATAATTGTTTTAAAATTAAATACGAACAAAATATTTTAAGACGCCATTGTTGCCTCACTCGACATAGAGTAGTTACAGTAAAACATACAGAAGTGATATTTAGGTAGAATTAACTGACGTTAAATGCACAACGTATCTAACGTATTTAATTGGATAAGTAAAAATAAAATGTTGTTAAAAATAGCTTCGTTAATAACCCATAACATTTTTTTTGTAATAATTATACTCAAAATTATACTTAAAGTATAATAAAAAAATTGAATATTCGGCTTTTATACTTTATACCTCGATGCATTCTACAAAAAAACTGAAACTGGCAAAGCTATTGACACAGAATATTTACTCAGTGTGAAATTCCTAATAAAGCTTCCTAGGTATAAAGGTATTTATCCGTTCTGCTTTGTTGCTTGGCGCTTACTCTATGAAAGCGAATCTTTGCAACAGTTCGTTGGCCAAAACGCGTAACCGCCATGAAAATCACGGCGCTTATGACATTTCGCTCGCGAGGAAACTACAGCTCAAATGCGATAGAGCGCTGCTTGATAATACTGTTGGATTAGACTACTAATTATTGTTTGGCTGCGCTGCAGCGCTTTTTAGTTATAATTCAAATATAAACGGAACTTAAAATTGGTTTTGAGTGGCTCCTCTAGTACGTAGTACGTAATATCTCGATGCCTAAAGTCCTTTCGTTACCTTAAGTCGTATCCTTTCAAGTTATTTAGGTGAAATGATGATATGAGACTTGAGAAAGACTAAAAAGCGACAAATAAAAAATTAACTTCGTTTAAAAAAACCGACTTCAAAAACTAAAAAGTATAAAATAACTTAATTTGTATGTGCTACCTATTCCTAGGTTTGAAGTCGGTGCCAAGCCAAAATGTAATAGTAGGTACCGCACTCGCCGCGCGTGACCTTGAGCGGGATAGCTGGTTTCCGCGTAGAACAAAGCAACTGAAGCGTTGGTGACGTCGCTGACGTTCGTCTTGAAATATATCGAGTGTGGTACCTACTATTACATTTGGCTTGGCACCGAATTCAAACTTATGAATAGGTAGCACATACAAATTAAGTTATTTAATACTATTTTTGTTTTTGAAGTCGGTTTTTTTAAACGAAGTTTTTTTTTAATAAGTATATAATGAATAACAGATAATGAAATCAAAAATATTTCCGAGTAGAGACACAAGCCAAAGTTAGTGTATTATAACTCTGAAATCATATATCAAATGTTCCAAATATTTCACCTGTACTAATATTCTCGTCATAACAATTAAATGGAATCTTCAAATCATACGTAACTCATCTGAAACGGTAAAGAATGACGTCACTCGTTGTCATTTCAAATTACCTAGCATTTGACGATTGATAAAAAAGTATAATTTGACAATGGCAACTAGGGACGACACCGGAGTTGCCATTTTAAAAAGTGTTTTTAACCGACTTAAAAAAAAAAAACCGACTTCCAAAAAACATCCAACGAAAACTCTCTGCCAAAAAAACACTTAAAAGCGTAAAATAAACTGGTTCTTCATAAATTGCCTATACCTAATTCTTTATTCATTTAAATAGTAGTATTATAATGTGTGCTAGGTACCTAAAATCTGTTTGAAGTCGGTGCCAAGTGACTATTGCTTAGACTTTTGTAATTGTTCGTTTGTATTATTTTTGGCTTAGCACCGACTTCAAACAGATTTTAGGTACCTAGCACACATTATAATACTACTATTTAAATGAATAAAGAATTAGGTATAGGCAATTTATGAAGAACCAGTTTATTTTACGCTTTTAAGTGTTTTTTTGGCAGAGAGTTTTCGTTGGATGTTTTTTGGAAGTCGGTTTTTTTTTTATAAAAAGTTTTTATTTTTCAGTTTTTAGTGCAAACCATAGTAGGTAAGTAGTAAGTTGAACTATTTCGTCAAATTTCATCATCAAGAATACAAATTAAGGTCTATACGTACGTGTAATATTAAAATCATCCTCTAATCCCTAACTGTTGAAGAGTTTAACCTTCTATCACCAGTTCACCTAAATAACTTGAAAGTTTACGACTGAAGGTCTTTAGATACGTATGAAATTGAAAGAATTATCCTCCAACTCCTAACCGTTGAGGAGTTGTACCTTCCACCTTTCATCATCAGCTTACCTAAATAATTTGAAAGAATACGAGTAAAGGCAACACATATGTATATGATATTTAAAGATTTATCGTCCAACTCCTAACCGTTAAGGAGTTGTACCTTACATCATCAGTTCAGCATCATAAAATGATGACTACCAGACGCAAATACCAGTGTAACTTCAGAAAATATTCGAAAAACATAGTATGTGCCTATAAAAAGTGAGGGTTTCCCTCGATTTCTCCGGGATCCCATCACCATATCCTGATATGCTGGCAATGGGACCACCTCGGAAGCATACCCTTTCGAATACAAAAAAAAATTCAAAATCGGTCCACAACTGACGGAGTAATCGCTGAACATACATAAAAAAAAATAAAAAAAAAACATACATTGGAACATAGAACCTCCTCCTTTTTGGAAGTCGGTTAAAAAAGGAGGAGGTTCTCAATTCGATTCGTTTGTTAAATCATAACTTTCGACTGGGTGAACCGATTTCGATGTTTATTTTATTTGAAAGCTGGTGCTTCCCATGTGGACCCAATTCAATTTAGTCGTTCTTGAAGTCGGTTTTTTTTTGTAAAAATTTTGTATTATTTACTTTTAAGGACTACTTTCGCTCTACTGTCCTTAGCCACCGAGTTCCTTGAACCTATGCAGTTGCGTAGAGATATCGCCTCTCTCTTTTTTTGTATGTATGGCCCTGCCAAAACAACTCTACTCTGCCTGATGGAAAGCATAAGCAGAATCCAAGAGTGGTGGTCACCAAACTCTTTGCGAATCAATGCAACAATGCAGCATGGTGACCCACACTATGGCGGCGTAGTTATGCTTCTGCATCATTGGGTCTCCGGTCTCGCACTCACCAACGAAACACGATGGCACGAACGCTGTCATTTTACGTCGATCTTCTATGCGAGATGGTAGTACCGCCCCGGTTGAGCCGGCCGATCGTACTGAAATAAGCGTGGCTCTACTACCTGTGAATCGGATTTACCGTCGACAATGTTATAAAGAACAACTCCAACTGGTCTTCCCTCCTCTTCCTCTATAGGGCAACACGTGCTGGCCTTGGAAGTCACCACTTTAGAGTGGTAGAACGTTTCGGTTCTTTCTTCCTGTTCAGAGCTGCCAACACCTGGAACTCACTACGAGCGCACGTGTTTCCCTCCAACTACTTATAATCCCGGGTCCTTTAATCGGGGCGTGACAAAGCATCTCACTAGAACGCCGTAATGTGGATCAGCATACGGTACGATAGTGATCACCACTCTTGGATTCTACACATGCTTTCCATCAAGCTGAGTAGAGTCATTTTGGCAACTAATACATGAAAAAACATGGGGCCTAGCCAAGACAAGACGAATTTCGCGACGAAACACTTTCTACACTATCGTACACCTCTATTACCTTCTAATATATTATTTGATTTGATCACGTGATATAGCGTTGAGATGACGTCATTTCTGTATATTTAATTAGTTTTACATTTGTAGAATATCAACTTAGCTAAAGGCGTCTGATATTATAGAGAGTTTTGGTTGGTTATTGGGGTTTTTGGTGCTGCTTGATGCCAAATTATTGAAATTATTTTAGAAGCATCTCAACAGGCCGTCTTGCCGTATGCCGTATGGGTCTCCATTCTGCATTGTCATCATTCGCAATGAGTATGGTGACGCTCTTGGATTCTGCTCATGCTTTCCATCAGACAGAGTAGAGTCACATTGGCAGGCTCAAATATATTATCACATCACACTAATATGAAGGCGAAAGTTTGTGAGTGTGTACTTCTTCACGCAAAAACTACTGAACGGATTTGGATGAAACTTTACAGTAATGTAGCTTATACATCAGAATAGCATTTATAGGCTACTATTTGCAGCGATAACTGATATACACGCGGGAGGAGCAGCGGGCAACAGCTAGTTATATATAATTTGTAAATAGGTATTTTTAAAATCAATTGAACTGATTAGTGACCGTTTCATTCTTAATGACAGTTATTTATTTTTTACAGATTATGGTGGTGACAGAAGATACATAGAACAAGTAAGTTTTTTTTTCATGTTTGGCTTTGCCAAAATCACTCTGCTCTGCTGAGATGGAAAGCATAAACAGAATCCAAGAGTGGTGGTTACTATACTGCGAATGCAGACAATGCAACAATGCAGCATGGTGACCCACACCATGATGGGCTAGTGATGCTTCTGCATCATTGGGCCTCTAGTCTCTCACTCACCAACGAAACACGACAGCACGTACGCTGTCATTCTACGTTGATCTTCGGTGTGAGGGTAATACCGCCCCGGTCGAGCCGGCCCGTTCGTGCTGAAATCAGCGTGGTTCTACTACCTTGGTAAGGTAGTAGTGTCTTAAAGTCTTGTTACACGACAGACCTGCAGCAGTAAAATGCTTGTGGGTTTGATTTCCAGTCAGTTCGCTAGAGACTTAATAAAGGAGCTTACAAGAATAATTGTCCGTGATCTAGATTAAAAATACAGTCAGGAATAATATCACCAAACCTATTCATCTCGTAAGTGCCGTAAGTGACGACTGAGGGAGCTAACTACCAGGACAACATCACTGCAAAGAGAAGGAAAACTTGACACAGACCCTATACCAACCCGTCTGGTCAGCGTGCTGAGAGACCAATGTAAAGCAATGTACTATTGGATTGTGATGGTGATGAATGTTCTAGCCATATTACTCAAAATTGTTCTCTTACATACATTTTGTTAATTGGGTAAAAGTGGCCCAATTGGAACACCATAAGTTTAACTTTTCTTTATCGATTAATTACCCATTAATTGATTAAATTAAATACCCATTTTGACGGGACTTTCCCTGAAGGGTAGCTGATGAGGAATAACGTAGTCTACGTAACTTTTTTTAAACTAGCTTCGCCCCGCGGCGTTACCCGCGGTACGGCAATGACCCCGGGTAATATCGCGGAAGGACCGTATAATGCGATATTTGAAGCAAGTTTAAAAAAAAGCAAATTAAACTATTCATAATTCTTTACATAAATAACTGTTAACATCATTAACACACGGACGAGACAGCTTTGTATGATTTCTTTGAAAAGTTAAGGTATTCAGAGCTTGTGCTATTATTACTGAGCAAGTTATAGTCAAATTAAATTACACAGGAAAATTTTAATTAATTACATACTATTAACATTTCTCGTTTAGTGATACGTGAGGAATATGAAACGTTTAGGTAAATTATACAAAATATATGCATTTTTTCTCGCTATTAAATATATCTTTGTTAACCGACTTCAAAAAAGTAGGAGGTTCTCAATTCGATCGTATAAGTTTTGTTTTTAAGTGTGTTCGCGGATAACTTCGTCGTTTATGAACCGATTTTGATGATTCTTTTTTTAATGGAAAGGAGGTATCCCAACGGTGGTACCATGATAAAGACACTAAGATTTGATGATGGCATCCAAGAGAAATTGAGTCGAACCATTAGGTCGGTTTTTGGTAAAATTTTACTTGTTATTCTCTTAAATGTCTAAATCGATTAGCTTGAACTGAGAATCCTAATGTAAGGGTGAAGATTATGCCTACGTTTTCCGTATCACTGATACTAAATCTATATCATCAGCCGATCACAGTCCACTACTGGACATAAGCCTCTCCGATTGCTACTTGATTCGATCCTTGGCTTCTCGCATCCAGCTTTTGCCAGCCATCTTGCGTAAATTGTGGCCTGTGGACATTTTAAATATATTCTTTTGTTCCAAAATGTTATCAATACAAAGGTTTCCTTCCTCAAGCATCAAAGGATCTAGATCGTTGATTTCATTCGAATTGGTTCAGCGGTTTAGCCGTAGCAGACAGACAGACAAACAAACATACGAGAGAGATACTTTCTAATTAAAATATTAGTGTGTATGTCACTCGGGCTTAAATTACGAATCTATTTATACATCATTCATTTAAATGGGTTCAGGAGTTTAGGTGCTACGGTGCTACGGGAAAATAAAATATACCAAAAATTATTACTCTTCCTTTTTGCTTTGCCGCAGTTGGGTTAAAGGTACTGACTTCCTGATTTAAATGAGTTTCGCCATTATTTTCTGTTTATCTGTTTATGTACTTTTAACAAGTTGGTTGTCTGTAACATGTGGGTATTTAAACATGCCTTTATTCATTCCTTTGTTGAGGAATAGGTATCATTCCCCTTCAGGACAAAGGGAGTAGGTATCTTCCAAACAGGTGAGGCGATCATGCCTAGGAGGCTGCAGCCCAACAGTCTATTTCGTGAAGTTGTATCTATGCTAATCGACACGAGAATTTTTATATCGCAAATAAGATCAGCAGTTATTGCGTAGTTTGGTGTATCTTTGATAGATGGCATTTTAATATGTTTTATTGCCGTATGTAGAAGTCGCCACACCTGCAAAAATAAAAAGACGCGAGTGTGCGTATAGAGAAAAGCAATCGCGTTTTTTAAACTTGATGGTCTATATAAACAATGACTGTCGTGTGACACCTCGTTACTTCCTTCTGCACTGAGTATTGTGGGTTTAATACTCACGTGGCATAATACTTTGTATGATTCATAAATTGTTGTTCTGAGTTTGGGTGTTCTTTGAGTCCGTTTCAAATACGTGTGTAAAAACCCCCGGACATATCATGATTACGAAATTACCTATGTTTTTCTTTAAATAACGAGAAAATAAAACATACATTTTTAAATTGTCTTCTTGTTCCAAAGCTTTTATGATAAAACTGAAATGATTAATAAAAGCTAATATTCACTTACTCTATTTCATGAAATACACCTAGACACTAATTATAACGTATTATAATTTATGACGATTTTAACACTATGACTCATAAAGTTTGTACAAAATGTAACATTTTTCCATAGTTATATAACAGTGCCACTTTACCTCATTCTCCTCTATTTGTTGAATCAATTATCATGACGCTGACTGGGAGTGGGAGTTCTTAATTGGTCTAGTTGTGGCTTGAAATGTTTCTGATCAACCGATTTTAAATTTATGTTACTGCTTTTAATCGTGTCGCTCATGGCAGAGCGGTCGTGGTTACGTAGAGACAGACAAACCCCCTCGCATAGTCTACTTAAAAAGATAACCTTCATTTTATGGTATATGGCTACCGAGCTAATAGGTCAAGCTTCATTTCAAGACATTCTTCTGTTGCTTTCATCGAGTGAATGAGTCCATGTCCATCCCCTCGATTCTGAGGCCGGCAACGCATTTATGACTTACTAGTTGTTGCCCGCGACTCCGCCCGCTTGTATGTCGGTTATCGCGGCAAATAGTAGCCTATGTGTTATTCTGATGTATAAGCTATGTTACTGTAAAGTTTCATCCAAATCTGTTCACTAGTTTTTTGAGTGAAAGAGTAACAAACATGCATCCATACTTACAAACTTTCGCGATTATAATATTAGTATAGATGAGTTGCTAGGGGTGCCCATAGCTCCATAAACGGCAGTCATTATCAACCACATTATCAGGTGACTAGTCTGTTCGTTTGCCGTCACGAGGCATTTTGAATTTTGCGTCCAAAATTATAAGGGGAAGATTTGACTTTCAGTGATCTCACTACCTGGCTGTACAGCTAATCACGGCCACTGTAACTCCTGTACACTAGGATCAAGAGCAGTGACCCATGAACACCTTTAATAATGACACTCGGAATATTGTCACAAGAAAAATTAAACGGTCTTGGAACCCACTCTCCGCGGAAATAAATCAGAAGAAAACTGTAGGAGTTGGAGATATAAATAGTCCACTTACTTCCAAAAAATTGCTTAACACTGGATTTCTGCGAGGCCTTGGTATCACTGCTTAAGCAGTCCTATTTGTGCTGAAATATGACCCCTGCGCTCTCACCTATTTCACTTAGCTCCTAGTTGATGTCCCTGTTGAAGGTTGTGGGAAGCTTTTGGAGGCGGGGACCGGCTGTTGTAGAGAGCCATGGATGGAAATCTGTGTTCAGTAGTGGACGTCTTTAGGCTGAGATCATGATGATTATGTCCCTGTCCCAGTGGCGTCTTCAATCATAGGACGAACTTATTACAAGTATCCCCTTCGAGTAAATGCAATCTCAGATAGCTTTTCTCATCTGATGATTTCTGTATTTCTTAACCTAGGTTCTTCTCAGTATCAATTTTCTTTTTACCCTATTTACCTTCTAAGAATAATGTTCTTTTTAATTAGGTTTGTCGTAAGGTAGGTTACTAACCCTGAAATAAATCATCCAAAACTCTTGAAATACTTCATCTGACCCCAGATTAATATTGAGAAAAGACCATGTATCATAAAATTGAAGAAAAGTAAAGTTTAAATACTCTTATCACTACATTCACCTGTACCCTAAATCACCTAATGCATCATTCACCTTTATATTTTCATTCACATGTAAATTAAGATTCACTTAATGATATGGTGTAACTTTTTATTCATGCTATGTAATTTTGTAACTTGACATTCAGCCAATGACATGTAATATAAGATTCACTCAATGATATGTTGTAACTTAATATAATTCAGTGACATTCTGTATCTTGACATTCACCTAATGATATAACCGTAGATTCAATAAATGATTATCTTATATCTCGATATACATACACACAGTGTCATTTTGTAGCTTGAGTGTAATTTTTAACCGACTTCCAAAAGGAGGAGGTTCTCAATTTCACATATTTTTTTTATGTATGTACACTGATTACTCCGTCAATTGTGGACATATTTTGAAAATTATTTTTGTATTTGAAAGGGTATGCTCCCCATGTGGTCCCATTGCCACCATATCAGGATCTGATCATGGGATCCCAAGGAAATCGAAGGAAACCCTCAAATTTGTTAGGCACGTACTATGTATTTAATAGTCATATTGGCAAGTGTGGTATCTACTATTCCATTTGGCTTGGCACCGACTTCAAACCTATGAATAGGTAGCACATACAAATTAAGTTATTTTATACTTTTTAGTCTTTGAAGACGGTTTTTTTAAAGTAACTTTACATTTATCCAATGTTAGTTTAGATTCAAGCAATGATATTGCGTGTTGATATTCACCAAGTGACGTTTTGTAACTCGACGCTCAGACAAGGACATTTTGTACTTTAGAGCGACCCAATTATACTTTTATATCTTGACTTCCGTCCAATGATACTTTGTAACTTGACACTCATCCAATGACTCCTTTTTACTTTACATTCACCCAAAATCATGTGGTTCTTGGGTGAATGTAAAGACTTGACATTCACCAAACAATGAAATTTTGAAAGTAGATATATAGTTACTCTTTATTGCACACAATAAAATGAAAGATACAATGTAGACAATAACAAAAAAAGCGGCCAAGTGCGAGTCGGACTCGCCCATGAAGGGTTCCGCAGCAGCAAGTAATATATATTTGTTTTGATTGAATGAAAGGTAAATTGCAGTTTACGATTTATGACGTATTAAAAAAAACTACTTACTAGATTTTGTTCAAACCAATTTTCGGTGGAAGCTTGCATGGTAATGTACATCATATATTTTTTTTGATTTATCATGCTCTTATTTTAGAAGTTACAGGGGGGGGGGGACACATTTTACCACTTTGGAAGTGTCTCTCGCGCAATCTATTCAGTTTAGAAAAAAATGATTTTAGAAACCTCAACATCATTTTTTAAAGACCTATCCATAGATACCCCACACGCATGGGTTTTATGAAAAAAAAAATGTTCTATGTATGGGGACCCCCAAAATTTATTGTTTTTTTCTTATTTATGTGTGTAAATCTTAATCCACACAGAATACATCTACTTACCAAGTTTCAACATTATAGGTCTTATAGTTTCGGAAAAAAGTGGCTGTGACATACGGACGGACAGACAGACAGACATGACGAATCTATAAGGGTTCCGTCTTTTGCCTTTGGCACGGAATCCTAAAAACAGTGGTACAATGGACGGCCTTATCGAAGACCGCGATCTCTTCCAGGCAACCTTTAGGTGGACTGTAAGTACTAGTGATTTGTGGTTCGTGGTGCACATTTAGAATTTGCATATAAGAATACTGTAACCTAACACAATTACACAGATACATATATATCCTCACATATCTATTCATGCAGTAACAGACATATATAAATCTGAATACATACATAAACATACATTTAAGAAGCAAACATACATACATACATACAAGCAAGCATAGATTTAATCCTTGACAAGTTTCTTGAAACTGTTTATTGACTGTGCCTGCCTAACGGCTTCCGGTAAGGAGTTCTAGAGGCCTGCAAATAGAGTTGACACTTGGTAATGGACTAGTGACATCACTTTTGTGTATCGATTTGGCATTCAGCTAATGACACGTTGTAACTTGACATTCACCCATTGACATGTTGAACTTTGACATTCTAACAATGACACGTCTTAATTCGGAATTCACCTGATCTTATTTTTTCTTTTAGCTAGAGGCAGGGTTGACACTTTGTAATCCGCTAGTGACGTGACTTGTGTTTACTTACAGTACGATAATTGTCTATCATTGTACAGCCATACATAGTTGGCTAGTCTTCGTGGTAAGTGAAAACAAACATGGTAACTGACACAAATACTATGTTTTAGACCATATTATGCCACGTATGGGCTTAAATAATTATAAAGAGGGAACTAGGGTAGGCCCCCCCACCTGGTGGTCCAAAAACGTCACGGGAACTCGTTGTAATGAACTTTGGAGGAGGTCCTTGTCCACGAGTAGCCATCTGCCGGCTGAGCTTGTGATGCACTATTCATCAGTATGTACACGCATCAAAAGTGTCTAGGGATCAAGCATTTTTATGCGGATTTCTTGAGATTGAGATGTGGCTTTGTAATAAATTTATGATTTTATAAATTTATATGGATCCTTTTTGGTGCATTTCATAATTTGAATCAGGAACTGTCAATCAAATTCGAGTAAAAGATGAAAATCAGCTGTCAATATTTTCCCTATAAAAACATACAACGCATTGAAGACATTATTTATTAGTGCTACTGTTTCCCTACTACTGATTAAAACCAACGTTATTATGGAGCGGCGACGTCATTTAAGCAGGGAAGAAATGCTCAGAGCCGTGGGAATGATAGAAGCTGGTTCCCGGCAACGTACTGTGGCTTTAGCTCTGAATACAAGTCAGAGTGTTATCAGTCGACTTTGGACACGTTACCGAAGCACTGGTACCGTGGCTGAGCGCCATGGAGGACGGTATCGCTGCACCACACGGAGACAAGACCGATACATTCAAATCTTAACTCGAAGAGCTCCAACAATAACCGCCATGATGTTAGCCGTGAGGCTTCATCACTCTTCAGGGAACTTAATTAGCGACCAAACAGTCAGAAACCGCTTGCATGAAGTGAACCTTCATTCCCGAAGACCGCTACGGGTACCACCTATAGCAATGCACAATCGTAGGTTTCGATATCAATGGGCTCTTGAACACAGAAATTGGGCAGAAGAACAATGGCGTTTCGTGTGCTTTTCTGATGAGTCTCGTTTTGGTATGAGACCGGATACAAGACGTATACGACACTGGAGAACCCCTGGACGCCAACAGCGATTAAAATCCTGCCAGGAAGTCCATCCTTATAGTGGTGGAACCATCATGGTATGGGCGGGTATTTGGATCGGCGGAAGAACTGAGTTGATTTGGATCAGAGGCAACCTCAACGCTCAAATTTATGCTGAGACGATTGTATCAGACGTCATCGTTCCTCTACAAGTGCAAATCGGTCCCTTATTTCAGTTAATGCATGATAATGCACGACCGCACACCGCAAGAGTTGTAAGACAGACTCTCGCCGCAGCTAACATCAATGTCCTGCCCTGGCCTGCTCAGTCGCCAGACTTGAACCCGATTGAGCATGCATGGGATATGCTACAGAGAAGAGCTCTGCCGAATATGGAGGGTATCCAGTCGCAAGAAGACCTTTTTTTGTTGTTGCAACGAACATGGGCGGCCATTCCACAGCGTGATTTGGATGAACTCATTTTGAGTATGCCAAACCGATGTTCTTGTGTTGTTAGTGTTCGCGGTAGAAACACGGATTATTAATTGTTTAAGTTACCTAATAAAATTTTAAAGAAAACTGTTATTTCAGTCTTTTTTTCGAACTTTAATGTTAGTGGTTCAAATGTCAAAGATCCCTTTATTAGGAAAATGGCAAATTTCTTTATTAATGCAAAGGTGACTTGGTTTATCGTTACTGTGACAAACGAAAACACTTTATTTGATGAATCCTTAAAGAAAATTTTAATTAATATCAATCAGGAGAAAAGTTATTGCAAAAATATATGTTGATCCCTAGACACTTTTGATGTGTGTACTTACAAACTGTTAATTTAATACCCTTATTGTTAATACTTTCGTCGAGTTCTCGTACTCATCGCTTCGGTTCTTCGTTCCTGTGCCGAGCCGTCAAAACCTTGCACTCACTACCAGCCCACGTGATCCGGGTCCTTTAAGCGGGGCGTGAAAAGCATTTCACCAGGCCGCCATAGTGTGGGTCACCATGCTGCATTGTCCTTATTCGCATTGAGGATGGTGACCATCACTCTTGGATTCTGCTCATGTTTTTCATTCATACTTCATACTTTGAAACTATACATGCTGAACTGCTGTTCACAATTCACATCATTAAATCAACAGCCTTTAACAGTCCACTGCATGAAGTAGGCATCTCCTTAGAAAGGAGGTTTTTGCCAACTATACTACGCTGGCCGGACGCTACCAAAATGACTACTCTGCCTGATGGAAAGCATAAGCCAGAATCCAAGAGTGGTGGTCACCATACTCATTGCGAATGCAGACAATGCAGCATTGTGACCCACACCATGGCGGCCTAGTGATGCTACTACATGACAGCACTGCTGCTGTCATTTTACATTGATTTTCTGTGCAAGGGTAGCACCGCCCCGGTCGAACCGGCCTGTTCGTGCTGAAATCAGCGTGACTCTACTACCTTGCAAATAGTATAGGGTTTGTGTCAAGTTTCCCTTCTCTTTGGAGTGATCTTGACCTGCCTAGTTTGCTCCCTTAGTGGGCTCTTTTTACCAGAGGGTAGGTGGAAGGGAGAGGGATAACTCATATTTATTTTATTTTCAGGGAGCACTAGGTTTTGCCCTCGGCTCCGTCAGTGTTTATGGCAGTTATTGGGGTAAAGAGTAGTCTAAAAATATTTAATTATTAGGCACGTGACGGCAAGTGACAACCCTACCTCACTTTTCAGAAAAAACAACAGGTACTTACACCCACATATGCTGACGAGTATAATATATATATTAATATATGTTGGTCCTGAGTTTTGAAAGATACTGATCATCTTGAAGGGTGATCTATTGATTGCCTCGGTGGTCTCGGGTTTGAATCCCGGGTCGAACTAAATTTATGTATGATCTGCAAATATTTATTTCGGAGTTTAGGTGTTTTCTATGTAAAATATGTATGTATTTACAAAAAAGTATATATGTAGTTATATCAGTTGTGCAGTACCCATAATACAAGCTCTACTTACTTTGGGACTAGATGGCGTTGAGAGTTAGATGTCCGACATATTTATTAATACAGCCGTTCCAGAGATAGACAGATGGACAGAAGCATCACTAGGCCGCCATGGTGTGGGTCATTCGCAGTGAGTATGGTGACCACCACTCTTGTATTTTGCTTATGCTTTCCATCATGCAGAGTAGTCATTTTGCCGGACCATAAATAAAAAATAAATAAATATAGCTTCATCCCTTTGTTCCTTCAGGGTAAGTAGAGGCATCTGTTACTAGGTTTTACCCTAAGGCACATACCAGATAAACTTTCTCGACTATCGTGGAATACTTCATACAAGCATCAGTTTCTGATATTTCTGGCCTACTCTTTCTAAAGAATATCACCAAATTGAAAATAGTATATTTAAAATAAATATACCCTCTACGGAAATACGTATATTATAATATGTAAATATTAATTTCATCAGATACAGAAGTATTAGTAATATACGGTACTTACATCAACGGTTTGTCTGTCTGTCCATCTGTCTGTTTCGGCTAATCTCTGGAACGGCTGTATAAATTTTGACGGGACTTTCACTGGCAGATTGCTGATGATTTAAACTTGGTTACTTTTATATTAGACTAGCTTCGCCCCTCGGTGTTAACTGTCCTTGATAATAAGGGTCCTGTGTCTGATTGGGAGTTAGTCAAGTATCCCTGAAGTCCTGACCTAATCATCTTTCGACTTTTTTCCCCTCCTTATCCCTATTTTTAAACGAGGTAGGGTTTGCCTTTCACTCCACTGTGACATTGCTAAACTTGGATTCTTTTTGACGTAAGTAAAACTGGGTAACCTAGATAAATTGATAAAGTTGTTTTTTTTATATAAATAGCTGCCATTACTCTACCTTGCCTAATGGAAAGCATGAGTGGAGTCCAAGAGTGGTGGTCACCACCTCATTGCAAATATGGACAAGTCCAATAATCACCATGCTGCATTCAGCATATCAATTATTAGGAATTTTTTTTTAATAAAATTACATATTCTTAGATTCTGTTACAATATACAGTTACTTACATAAAATAAATTTTACATAAATTTATTTTTAATTAAAAGAGTTTGTTAATATATTAGGTACTATCAATAAATCAATATATAATATTTTAATAAATAATTCTTTTTTAAATTTCTATAAATACCAATAGTAAAATACTTACGTCCTTTTGAAAGTATTTACTAATTTTATTCGAAAATAAATAGTTTTTATAAATGCAACATAAAAAAAGAAGTGGTATAAATTAAAACTTCTATCTATGCTCTATGGCTATCTCTGCCGTCACAACTCCTAAACGGATATATTGAACGAGTATAATTTAGTTCAAAAGATCGTTTGAAAAAGAGCTATACTTTACCCATAATACGCTCATTTTTATTTATTTACAGATTTGTTACGTGATGGTAGAGTTGGTAGACTCATCTCTAGGATTTTTGATTATTTTTGTTATGCAAGTGGCAACAAGTGTGAAGGTCCTTTGATGGTAAGTGCCTACCACCGCCCTTTGACTCCTTCCTCCACAGGAATAAGGGCTCGAGTCAATTTTAAATGTTAAGTATATACATTATATTATCTACGAGCAAATGTATACATACATAAGTGTGTATGTATGTAATATATGTAATATCTCATGTAACCTAATTGAAGAATAAAAGATATCATTTCATTTCCTACTGTCATCGTTTCTCCGAAAGGTAGACAGACTCAATATTTATTTCTCGTAAATATATTTCATTTAATTACATTATACAACCAATTTCATTAAAAGTGAATAAAATTTTATTAAAAAATAAAACCACAAAGAATTTTAATAAAATAATATAATTAGATTCGATTATAAATAACATAAGGTTTTTAAATACCTATAGGTAATTATGAGTAGGTAGTTTATTTCAATTAACCTACACTAGGGGATATTGTCGTGTAATATTTCTATAAATTGAAATAATACCAGTCAATTTCATTATAGTTGATATTTATTTAATAAATAATTATTTTTATAAAATAAACTAAACCGATTTTTCACATTCGATAGGTATTGAGACGTATGAAATATTTTAATAGTCTATTGAAAAGAGAGCTGTTTTAATTAATCTATTGTTAACTATAAATATTTTATTTAATAATTAATTATTATACAAATTTATTATTCAATGAAAATTAAATACAACAATATATTAGTACAATCGTTTCTACATGATTTTACATTTAGTACTTTATTTTCGTACATTTAGGATTTAATTCTTCTAAATGATATAAAAAACGATATACTTAATAATAATAATGTAATTTTTAAACTTTATTTTATAAAAAGTATAAATTCTAAAGTGATTTTTGTGATAGTAACTTTGACCGTCTATAAAATAATGATTTTCTTTGAAATAATTATAAATATAGTTAAAAGTTCATAGATCATCCCTTATATTACGTAAAACGAGACTGAAAACCATGTATCCCCATTTATTTTAATAAAAAAATAAATTATGACATGTCATATCAGAATAGTTAATAAATATTAATATGATAAATCTCAGAAGAGGCATCTCATATATATTTCAAATTTTGACCTTTCCAAACGACCCGTAGCGTCTTTCCTAAGGCGAATTTTAAGAAATCGAGAAAGATTTCCAAGAATAAAATCCATTCTAAAAATAGAATCGCTCGATCCCTACATTCAACCATCCATAAAATAAAATGATACAAGAAAACAAACACAAAAATACAAACTAAATAAATGCCCAAGTCTTCCTGAACCCGAAACGATATAATTTTCTTCAAAAATCAAATTGAGTCAGCGGAAAAAAGCGGTCGATTTATAAAAAGTCTTGAGGTCAACCGGCGCTCGCGCCGATCACCGTTACCCGTTCTCCACGAAGCTAACAAACGCCGCGCTGTCTCGCTCTCGTGCGCCCGCCTACCTGCTCACTCCCCCATAGAAGGCGCGTTCGAATGCCGCTCACAGATTTTGATACTTCGTCTGAAAATTATTTTTATTTTATGTAACATGATTTCGGTTACTTAAAAGTTATGATTTTTATAAATATAGTAGAATGTTGATGTAGTAAAATGAATGATTTAGAAGTCTGTAAGTGATAAATTAATTATCTATTGGTAAATTGAAACGAATTGACTAATTTTATTTGCTTGTCCTTACAAATCTTATCAAGTTTTTATAATAAAAACGTGACAGATTTGCATTACACCAAACTAGTTAGAGCCTGTAGTATCTTATCCTGACTGCTAATAAATACAAAATATGTTCACTCAGATACATAATAAACATTATTTTAATCACATTGCTATTAATTTGTTCTTGGTGAGAATCGATCCTATGACGTCTCGGGCTAGGCCAATAAATAATATTGAGAATTTGTCTTGATTGTAACTTAACAAGTTGTAATAATATTTTTATTTTTTTAGAATTTATCATAATTATTTTTATACAATTGTGTCAAACAAAGGACTTATTCTTAAGTAAGCAAAATTTATTGTTACAAATGAATATTTATGTGATTTAAAATAATAAAAGTGTACCAATACGATACAAAATAGGTCACCTCGTTTTTATTATTAATGAGACTTATTATACTGTCATTATAATTTATATATGGCAACAATGATTAAAGGTAATCGACTCAATATTATGTTAATTGTGAACTTTTAAGTATAAACTGATAAATAATACATTTAAAATACATATATGTAAAATTTTATTGACGTTTTATGAATACTGTAAATGTTAATATTAACTGAATGATGCGATTTTACGTTTTTGTGATCATAAAGTAAAACCACAGTAGATTTCTACTCGAATTACAAAGCTATTGAAGACATTCGTATATATAAGATATTTAGCGAATTACTTCAAAGCTAGTCGTGACTTCTGTGTAAATTATCATCAATCATATCACATTTAGAGCCTTTAATAGTCCACTTCTAGATATAGGCCTAAAGGCCTATATCTAGAAGTGATGATGAATGAATGATGATGATGACGTGATGAAAGAGTAATGAAAATTAGCAAGTAGGTTTGGGCCTACTACACCACGCTTCCAAGACGGGCTGGTCTAGTATTTGTTTCAAGTTCGGCTTCTTTTTGAAGTGCTGTTCTGTCTAGCCAGCTCTTACGACACCCACGGGGTACTAACACTTTGTATTCTTAATCCTTTACATTTTACTTTTCATTTAAATTATGAAAAAGAGTCTCTTATGTCAATTAAATAAATTTATTTTTATAAATAAGGCTCGAAAGTATTACAAATCTACACCCCACCCCATATTTCTCAGTATGTACCAGCTGCGTCTAGAAAACGTGTAATTTTAACGAAATCGATTTTCAAAGCAGACAAAATATTGTAACTTGTTGTCAGACTAACCTTGACCATATAATGAAACCTGTTTACGACGGGTTCAGGGAACATTGCTCGTTGTACACAATGGAATGCGACATGTATTTACTTACAAATATGTTGCATTGCTAGCTCCGTCTGGTATTACAATATTACGAGAGTTTCTCGATATATCTTGACAACTTGGGACCTAATCTTTTTTTTTTCTTAGTACAGGGGGCAAGCGAGCAGACGTATCGCCTGATGGGGTTCGATATCGAACACCAGAGGCGTTGCCGGCCTTTGGGGGATGGGGGAGGTCTGGGTTATGAGCCGCCGGTTTTCTCTCTCACTTATTTGGTGAATCACAGCGCAAGCGCTGTTTCACACCGGTTTTCTGTGAGTCTCCGGTCGAGCCGGCCCATGCATGCCGAAGCATGGCTCTCCCATCGAGACAAAAAAAGTTATTAACAATAAATGAAGCCCTAGAGTTAATAATTCTCACTAACTCTAACTCAAAATGACTCAGAGTTCGAACTATGGTCATAGAACAAAAGATCATGCTGTTCAAATAATAATTTGTCCTGGGTAAGAATCAAACACACCTCAAACACTTAATATTAATTACCACTAGACCGACAGGCAAGTCAAAGATTATTTAATTTGAAGATTAGAACAATTACATTATTTAACTTTAAATTAAAATACTTTGCCGCTTGTACCACGGGCGGTTAAAATATTTTTTTAAGTAAAATTGTTTTGAGCCTTATTCTATTACTCATAGAATTATCATTTCCTTAGTACCAAATTTTGCCGCGCCACATTATACTCTGTCGTGGTATACCTAAATCTTAGACGAATTACATTCTATGAATTTGAAAGTAAAATTCAAAATCGTTTGCACTTACAACTTGTATGTATGTATGCTATAAAAAATATGTTGCTTAATGCAGCGTATTTTATATAGTAGTAAAACTGTAATCTACTATGTATACATATAGCTTAATTGTATAGATGGTACTAAGGAATTCTAAATCACAATAAAACTATCATATATATAATAGAATTGTTGATAATAATATAAAAAATACCGTCTTTTCAATTTACTTATAAAGTAACTTTAGTTAAAACACTTTCACGTTTCTTAACTTTTAAAACACTATATTTCACATTTCATTACCTTAGAGTGCTACAATTTTTTTGTTTATCTTGATAGGCAAGCAAGTATTGATATTTTACTCAGCTTTCCAGTAGTAGCTCTAAAATTGGGTCTGAATATGCGTTGCGTTCCTAAAAAATCTTTTATTATTAGAGACTGTGACTTTATAAACGGTTCTTCAATATTTATATTTCTAAACTTACAATAGCAGCTGGTAATCATTTTTAGGATCAATTATTCCTATTATTAAAATAAAACAGGTCTAAAAAGTGCATCCTATAAAAGCAACAGAGCTTGACGCGCAAGTTGGCCTTCAACTCCTAGTAACCCAGTACCCTTTAATACCCTTCACGAGAACTGATTAAAACCTTGCAAAGCAACAATTCCCCCTTTTTTCTGTATAAATAGCTCCACGCTTGTGCGTACGGCTTTTTTCTGGCCTCATTCGTGTTGGTCTAGCCTTTAATTGATTGATTCAAGATCTATTTTAGTCTGCTGCTATAAATAAACCACACTGTTGCTAGTCAGTTAAACTGTAAGCGCATACATGGTTATTAAACAACACTTCTATATGAGTCAAGTCATCGTTAATGTAATTAAAAAAATCTTGTTTTTTAGTATTAAAAAGTTATAGTGTGATAAACTTTGCTACTCACAGTTATGTAATTAAAAGTTATTTAAATAACGGTACTTGCTCGAAGAAACGGTCATCCGAATTGTTATGGATTTCAAGTCTTCGATATGTAGTAACTAGTCAAGGTCATTGGTCGATGGCGCTCGCTGACTGCAATATATCATGGTTTTGTTTTACAATATCATCATCATTATCGTCACCCCGTTGCAGTTCATTGTTAGACATAGGCGTCGCACAATAAACAACAAGTAAATGAAACTTACCTTACCTCATATTTGACATGAGAGAACACACATAGTTGTTTTACTATTTAATCGCTTATAGCACGTTGTTAGTATCTTCAAACTATTTACTTAATTAATGAAAGTCGCTTTCTATATTAATTGGAAGGAAAACACGCTAATTATATTTACACTTTTAAGTAGCAGCAGTTTTGCAGTATTGTTTGAAGAGGGGCGGTGTGCCGTGTTTTTGTAGTACGGGATAGGCAGTCAAAGCTGTGATTACAAATGATTATTGGTGCACCTTAAGGTGGGAAGTTCGCAGACATATTCTGTCGTTACATATTCTTTTATCATGTGGTCTTCATAGTGCCACACGTAGATTGAAAAAGGCTTGATATTATAAATATAATGTCAAATCTAGTCTATGCTAGTCTAAAAAAAGACCCGTCAAAATCGGTCCAACCGTTAAAGAGTTTAGCCGGAACAAACAGACAAAAATTGAAAAATGATATTTTGGTCTATACCGCGTATACATATGTGTGCATTTAGTAAAAACCGGTTATTTTAATGTTACATACAGACTCTCCAATTTCATTTATTTGTTATAGGTTTATAGATGTTCAGTATAATTTTGATTACTACGCTTAATACTGTCCTAAAAAGTTCTTATGATTTTCTATAAAAAAATATGGTTAAGTCTTTTGTGTTCTTTTAGTTTTGTTTAGTGTGTTTAAAGCCATAAAAATATTTAAATTCTTTGTTGTAGTTCAGTAATCTAATGCTCACTAGTTTATCATAAAAGATTTATAGCATATATAAAATGCAAATTTGATTCTCATTGTTATTTTAGTGTTAGAGCCAAAATGTATTTCTTTGTCCAATATAACTTACTAAATATACAATATTATGCATGGCTATTCGTTATTTTGCATTAAAGAATATATCTGTATTTCAAAATATAATTGGGCTTTAATATTATTAATTCTCTCCATTAAATAATTTGAAATATTTTGAAACGCCCAAATAGTTGCCGTAAACCAAACAAAAAAAGGAAAGTACCAAGACGACCCGGGCGCTGTATATCGATCGAAATACAAGTTTTGAACAAAAAGTGGACCGGGATGTCGCGTCTCACTCGTGCATGATTCGCTAGCTCAGGATGAAGGGAGACAGAACGAGACGTTGCGCGCGCCCACGTCAGTAGGCCGGTACATTGAACTCAGTTTCGAGCCCGAACTAGAGAACACGGCTGTCTCTTTCTAACAGAGCGACAGCACGCCAGCATTCGAATTTTGAAACCCCACTACAGTCTACGCTCAGGGTTCGAAAATTCCATTCTGCATTTTGTAATTCGAAGTTCTAAAGTCAAATTTGTTATTAATTTTTTATAAACATTACGTTTTATGCTATGGAGTACGCAGTGTTTAGGCCTAAAATTCAAGTGTTGCTATATTAAGTACTAAAATTGTTCGTGTTTAAATAAGTGGTGTAGGGTGATTTTGTCTGGTGATAATTGGTGATTAAAGAAAAACTTATTTACACGTGGATTTTGTTGGATGTGTTCTGGAACATTTTTTTTATCTTCTCTGCTGACGACACGATACCCCGGATTGAAGATGTTATTACAGGTATGTGTTTTTCATCCCCTATTTTGACGTACGGGGCAATTCATGCCCATTTTCGTGGTTTTAACACTTGATACCACGTGCAGTCTTAGTGCAACGTCAAAGCTAACCAAATAGCCTAGATTGGTGACGTAGGCAAATTTTCTAGAATTTATTTCCACCCCTTATTTTGGTGGTAACACCAAATATTTCTAGAATTTACCATATAGGGTGCCACCGTAGGGCGTGGTTAACGCGTTTTCAACCCTTACTTGAACAACATTTCGAATCCCTTAAAAATATCTAGTAAATATTTTCAATCATAAATGATAATTATAATGCAATACGAATCTATACCACAAATGATGCAAAACAGTCTGATTTTATTACCGATTTACGGAAGATATTACGACAAGTTTATAATTTTTTGTTTTCGTTTTGAAATTAAAGGAAGTGTGGTAGCAGATTTCTGCACGAAAATGACCCGCCTTATGAAGAAAATCTTTATTCCCAAATCCTCCCAAATACTCCCAAAAGAAAGCATTAAAGAAAAAACTTTTTGCTTATAATTAAGAAAATTAGCAAAACGATCAGAAACTAATGGACATGTTGGATTTTGAATAGGTGCGGTTAATCGCTTACCATCACATAGGCACACAAAACAAAGCCATTGAACTAATGGGTATACCCTTATTACCGTCAGATAGTACCTATACCTCATCTTAACGAGGCTCTGAACTCTTTAAGGTTATTTCCACGTCAGTCAGGAAGCTAATACAGGTGGAACATTCAGAACATACCTTGACCTGAAATAACAGGTCAGGAGAACCGAAAACCCTTGACATTTAAAGAAGAGGGCCTCATGGCTATGTGGTAAGCACATTGCAGAGCTTAACAATCCTAACCAGGTGTGTATATGGATGGGAGACAATTTCTTAAACATTGAGAACCCTTCGTGCCTTTGGGAGTACGACATGCCCTTGATAACGGGTGCTATGCTACCATTGGTAATCGTTATGAGTATAGCTCACTTAGGACCCATAACATTTTATCTGTGGTGCTTCCCAGTTTTTAAAAGGTGTCTGCCTATTTTGACTTCAATTTCTCTCCCGCTTGCTACGGATGGAACTGGACTTATTATATTTCCAACTCCACCAGTTTTTCTTCAGATTAATTTTGTTGCGGGTTCCTTAACAGTTTAATTTTTCCTGGGACTTCCCGAGTGTCATAACTACGTGAGTTCGTGGGTCATTGCTGTTGATCCTGGTGAACAGGAGTTACAGTGTGGGAGGGATGAGTCCCATTAAAATCATGACGTTTACTTGAAGCCTGAAGTTCGACACCAATCTATCTATAGTACTTCGAAATCGCCTGGTACTTGGGTTGTGGTGGTCTGATAGCAGCCGTATCGTAGAATACTTAAGGGCCGACTCCAACTTAGTTTGCGAAGAAAAATGACTACAGAAGAAGTTGTCAGGTATATAAAAGCAGAAACCAAGTAAGGGATGATGTTTCTGCATACCTCAAAGGGAGAATGGCTTGAGGTTATGTGTATATACGTAATACATATACAAACATAATTATATGACTATGATCCCGACATCTCCAGTATTCATCTCAACAGTCCATTGCTTAACAAAGTCTTTTTTTTTTAATTTTGACCTATTTGTAATATATGTACCTAATATTACTAGTTGATCCAGCAAACATTGCGTTGCCATTAAAAAAAATTGAGGTATAAAAAATAGATGTTGGTCGATTTTCGGACCCACCCGATATGCACACCAAATGTCATAAAAATCGGTCCAGCCGTTTCAGAGGAGTATGGTAACTAACATTGTGACACGAAAATTCTTTTCTATCTATCTTTTTCTATCTATCTATTTTTTTTTACACAATTTTTTTTTTGGCAATACAACGTTTGCCGCATCAGCTAGTAGGTATATATATATAGATTATCTATATTCTATTTTATTATTTTTCTTCATCATCTTTCTAGCCTTTATTATTCCCAAGGTTTTGGGGTCGGCAACTAGTTCAACCGGTTTTACCTGAATATCAGTTTTTACACGGAGCGACTGGCATCGGACCTCCGCAACCCTGAGGGTGAACTGAATTCGAAAGTTGAACTAGTTGTCAGAATTATAATATTTGAGGGCACTGACTTCCCAATAACGATTGCCATAGATGTTCATGACAACCGGGACCGACGGCTTAACTTGCTCTCCCAGGCACGGGCGGTAAACACCGTATGTCACCGTCCATATTAAGAATTTCTTGTAAGAAAAACCCAACAGTAGCCCGACCCGGGAATCGAAACTGAGACCTCCTGATCAGCAGTCATCTCATGGATACCGTAAGGGCTACTAAGGGAGCAAACTAAGCAAAACAACAGCACTGAGAGGATAAGGCAAATTTGAAACAAACCAACTCATCTGGTCAGCGTGGTATAGTATACCAACACCTTCTTACTATTGTCAGGCCTATGTCCAGCAGCGGATTGTAAAAGTCTGTTAAATAAATTACACCCAGAGACAGATCAAATACTCATCATACAATTGCTTATCCTGGATGGGAATCGAACCTAGGGTCAGGAACCACTAAACCAGTAGAGCCCTTAAAAAATTACTAAGGTCAGTTGATTTCTCTATCTCAGTAGTATAGTATTCGACTGCATGTTTGGCCTAGTGGTTTAACGGTCACCACGCCGTTTCCTACTTCGCCAAGTGTCGTGGGTTCAAATCCCACGTAGGACAACACTTTGTGTGATCCACAAATTGTTGTTCTGAGTCTGGGTGTTCTTTGTGTCCGTTTCATGTATGTTTGTAAAGTCCCCCGCGACACAGGATTTATTCCTAGTGCGGGAGTTGTCTTTTTAAGAAAAAAAAGAAAAAAGAAAATATGGTCTCCTATTTCAAACCTCCTAGAGTCCTATGTCCTATGATAATAATGACAACAGTGACTTTGCTTGTCTTAGATGAGAATCGAACCCAGGGTCAGTAACCACTAAACCAGTAGAGCCCTTAAAATAATTACTAAGGTCAGTCGATTTCTCTATCTCAGTAGTATAGCATGGTCTCCTGTTTCAAACCTTCTTTCTATTGACAGTCCTATGTCCTATGATAATAATGACAACAGGGAAGTGTCAATCCCAATTCCAAAAGTTTAGGGCCATCCCTTACCTTAGCACACCCCTATCCTCATCCCAATTTACCCCCTACCTTGGTCTCATCTAAAAACGACCACATTCCTAACAAGGATTCAGGTAGGAAGCTAAATCAAAGAATAGGCAAAAACTCTTTGTAATTTTACCCATTGCACAGACCCTTAAAAGGGCAGAAAAATAATCAATAAAATACCAAAACAAAACCAACTTAAAAAACTGGACCAAACTGAAATATGACCACGCGGGAAGCACCCTAAAAATTGGTAAATTCGAATAAGTCAGAGGTTATGGGATCAATTTCTAACCCAGCAAAAATAATTATGTGAAGAGTAATATCATTTGTTCTATGGCCTGAGTGTGATACATGTTTAACTAGTTTTTCCCCGCAGCTCCGGCTGTGTGTATATTGGTCACCATGCCATATTTAAAAGTGGCCTATGTCCATTTTCAAAAATCAAAATACCTCCATGTCAAATTTCTTTAAAATCGGTTCAGTAGTTTAACCGTAAAATGTTGACAGACATACAAAATTTCATGAACATTAATCTTTTGCACCCTTATAGGGATGATTTTACGGATAAAACTATTCTTTATCTTTTCCCACAACTCAAACTATCTCAATCTCAAATTTCATCTAAATCGATTCAGGGTTATTGATTCATCTGCAAAATATCAACCCTTTTTACACTTCAAGGTTGATATCTAAAATACAAAACAGTCCTATGTCCTTTCCCGGGGCTAAAACTATCTCTACAATAAATTTCATCTAAATTAGTTAAGTATTATGAGAAACAGTAAGAAACACATTTCGTATTTAATTTTATATTAGTATAGATATCTATGTATTTATTAACAATTATATAAATATGCTAATCAGCAGTCTAGTTACCATAGTACAGGCTCCGTTTGGGATGTGGAAGGTCATCATTATTTAATTTTGTATCAATATCCAAAAAAATCCTGAACAAATATAAACTAGGTCAATAAACTGAGGCATCCCTTTTCTGGATAAATGGTACCCTTTTTTTGTGCGGAAATCCCCTCGGATACTACCAAGTGGTGGTTATGTCCGACTCCAACCGACTAAAAACCGCACACCGTCTCGGGTACTAAAAGCCGGGGAACCAGGTGCACCCTCGTAAGGAAATCCTTGGAATACCGACGTAAGGATAAAAGGTACCCTTTTTTGTGCGGAAATCCCCTAGAATCCCACCAATTGGTGATTATGTCGGACCTCAACTGACTAAAAACCGCACACCGTCTCGGGTACTAGAAGCCGGGGAACCAGGTGCACCCTCGTAAGGAAATCCTTGGAACCCCGACGTAAGGATAAAATGTACCCTTATATCGTTTTATATGCCCTTGATAGTGTCCATGCAAAATTTCATGATGATCCATTTAGCAGTTCGTGTGGTGACGGATAAGAATAGGGAGTGTTCATTCCCCCCCCCCCCCTATTCATCCCGGGGGTGTCGTAAGAGACGACTGAGGGAACAAACTACCAGGACAACAGCATTGCAACGAGGGAGGAAACTTGAAAAAACCCTATAGCAACTCGTCTGGTCAGCGTGGTATAGTCGACCAACACCTCCTTTGTAAGGACAGGCTCGTGTCAAATCCTCCTTATATCTTTATATATTTAAGTGAAGATAAGATTAAATATAATAAATATACAAAAAGATTTAAAGGCTCCCACAAAACTGCGAATTCGCATCGCATCGCAAATATCTGCGAACTCGCATGAATACACCGCGAGAACATCACGCCGCATCGCATCGCATTTATGTTTGGGAGCCCTGAATATCGTGTAGCACCAAAGTACTCACCAAGACAAAACAAATGAGCCCAAACTCGATGTGTTTCCCACGTTTAGTTAGTAGGTTCCTAATGCAAATTAGAACAGCTCCAGGTTAACATATTATGTATTGTCACTTAAGAGACACACGTAGACAAATTTTAGGTCAATCGGACAGCGGAAAGTGGTTTTAATTTAGGTCTCAAGATTCGTATAAAAACACAAGCATACTAATATTGTGAATTAAAAAAATGCTTGTTAAAATGTTATTTACGTATTGAGCATAATTTAATAAAATTAATTATTAATATGACTGCCCTGGTAACCCATCCATTCTGTAAGAGCGAGCCAGTGTTGGTGATTTACAACGCCATCTAGCTTCAAATTAAGCAGAGCTTGTACTGTGACAGCTAGATTGACTTATAGAATACTTATTTATTTATTTTTCTTTGTAAATACATACAAATTAAACATAGAAAACACTCCGGAACAAATATTTGCAGATCCTACAAACATTTAGTCCGACCCAGAAATCGAAACCGAGACCTCAACCACAACAGTCGTATACGCTACCAATGAGTCACCGAGGTAGTCAATTCGATTCCCACTGTGAACGAATAATTTTGTGATGAACACATTTGAACAGAAATAAACACCACTTGTATCATGTCTAGGTGTAAGCTATTTATAATATTATTAAAAAAAAAAATAACATAAGTAATTATACTTTGACCTAATTCAGTTTTAAATTCGTAAAAAAAATTATTTAAAGTATTTAAAAAAATATAGTTTAAAAAACTAAAAAAAAACATGCTTTAGTAGCAATCGAACTAAAAAGTAGAAAACAATTTTAATGTAAAAAGCGTGGGGCGACGTTATTGAAATATTTTCAGAAAGCACCCAACGCTTTTTACATTAAAATTATTATCTGCTATTTTTTTTAGAAAAAACTAATTGTTTTTTTTTTCAAATTATTGTATTGTATGCGGCCCTTGACCCCTAATCAGACTCCGGGAAGTAGGTGAAAATGAAGTTAAAAGATTCCGTTACATACATACATGTCAAGCTAATAAAAACGTGTTAATAAACTAATTAAGGAGATGCTTATGTCCAGCAGTGGACTATTAAAGCCTGGTGATAATGAAGATGATGAAACAGACACCTGCGTAAAGTCAGGTTTATTTATTAGTAAATGTATGTTAACGATGTATTATGTTAACAATACCTGGATAACCGTTTTTTTTTTGTAAGTTGCTAAAAAATAATCCTAACTGGATCGAAACAGACTCAAATGTTCACTCACACAAATGTTTGTCTTGAGTGAGAATCGAACCCGGTACCTCTGGCAGAACAGTCAAACCTTTTGTATAAGTGAAATTTTAACAAAGAAGTAAACCGACTTCAAAGTTCGACTCGATTTCTCTTGGATGCCATGATCAGATCTTAGTGTCCTTATTATGATACCACAGTTGGGATATCTCCTTTCTATTTAAAAAGAATCATCAAAATCGGTTCATAAACGACGAAGTTATCCGCCAACACACATCAAAAAAATTGTCATCATCAGAATCAATTGTCTATCCCTAATATGGGAAGCAAAATTTTCTGCTGATTTTCAAAGAGTGTGTGAGGTTACCACAGCCCAATTCTCCACTTCCCATGACTGTGGGAGGAGGGACTCCTAGGACGACATTTTACTTGAGACTCTCGTGTCTGGAGTTGCACGTATCATGGGCCTTGGTAGTTCTTTTTATTTTTTAAAAAGACAACTCCTGCATGTCGCTGGGGACTTTACAAACACACATGAAACGGACACAAAGAACATCCAGACTCAGAGCAACAATTTGTGTATCACACAAAGTGTTGTCCCGTATTTGGTTTGAACCCACAACACTTGGCGCAGTAGAAAGCGGCGTGTCGACCACTTAAGCCACTAGGCCAAACGTGCATCTATCAGTTAGCTACCTTAGTCGGCTCTTACGATATTTACGGGATGAATAAAGGTGGTGAAATAAATAAATACTTCGAACATTTAACACACAACGCCATCTAGTCCCAAGCTAAGCAGAGCTTGTGTTATGGGTACTAGACAACTGATATAAATACATATATACTTTATTTTTTGGAAATGCATACATATTATACATAGAAAACACCCAAACTCCGAAACATGCATTTGCAGATCATACAAACATTTGGTCCGACCCGGGATTCGAACCCGAGACCTCAAGAACAGCAGCCGCATTACGCTACCAGTACGCCACCGAGGCAGTTATAAATATATACTTAATTCACCATTCACCCCACGGAGTGTGAGAATTACGTCCCTAACAGATTAAACCATGTATTTAGCTAATTATTTAATTAAGAATCAATCGTTACAACGTCAAATAAAGAAATAATGAAAATATAGGTGAGGGCCACCATGTTTCATTGTCTACATTCGCAATGAGTATGTTAACCACTACGCTTTGATTCTTCTCATGCTTTCCATCAGGCAGAGTAGAGTCACCAAGAGGCTCATGTAGAAAAAAACTGGTATTTAATTGACAAATCTACTTTGTAAACCATAAAACCTAATATAATTCTCGTGTCACGATGAACTCCGAAACTATCTAAATCTAAAATCTAAATGTGAGTTTTGCTGGAGTGTCTAAGATCTAAGGAAGGATAGTAAACATCACGCTTAGACCAATAGGAGCTGAGCATGATTGAAGAGACGCAGACGAAGAGACAGCTATCTAAAACACTTTATTGTCGTCTCAACTGAAAAAAGTACACTGTTTTACACAGGTTTCTCCGAAAGGTCTCCACAACTACCCTTCCTGTGCTGCGTTCATCCAACGGCCTTTGAAATATCTACTTGAATTAAGTACCTATATGAAGATCAGAAAATTTACGAAATTTAAAATATCGCTAACAAAGCCACCAAGAAAAACTAGTTCAAAAATTAACCGTACAAAAATGATAAAAATAATAATAATTATCTCTAAGATATAAGAAGCGAGATGATAATCTTCGAACAACTGTACAGATTATATTTAATTGCAACTAATAACGCTCTTGATCAAGGCACCTTTCAAACAAAAACAACTAAATCACAATTGGTTCATCCGTTTCAAAGCTATGACGTCACATACAACCACGCAGAAACACACAGGTGCACAGTATACAGACACACTAACACACTCGTTCAACTTAGGTCCAACACACCCATTTTCTTCGTTTGGAGTTTAAAAAAATCAAATTACATGTTGAAAATTACAATTATCCGACTTCCTACTTATTTATAGTCGGTTAAAACTTGTAAAACATGTAAAATGTGGGTCAGACGTATTCTCAGTAAGGCAGAACACGGAACTCAGTCTAACTATATTCTATAGACTTTCTCTCGGAGTGTCTGTCGCCGCTGCGCCGGCGCAGCGTCGCCGTCATGTCGGTATCACAAGATCTAGTTCTGTAATGCTGAGACACACTAATGTCATTGCCTTTCGAACTTGGCGTGTTTTCATTGTCACGGCCGACACGTCTTTGATTGACGTGATTAAATTTTATCTATACTAAATTATAGATGCAAAACATTGTGAGAATGGATTTATGTTTCTTAATGTGTCACGAGAATACGGCACAACATATTTAGAAAGAATTTGGGACAAATAGTTTATGAACTGGAATGTAGTTAATGACTGCACGTTTGGCCTAGTGGTTTAGCGGTCACCACGCCGTTTCCTACTTCGCCAAGTGTCGTGGGTTCGAATCCCAAGTAGGACAACACTTTGTGTGATCCACAAATTGTTGTTCTGAGTCTGGGTGTTCTTTGTGTCTGTTTCATGTATGTTTGTAAAGTCCCCCGCGACACAGGATTTATTCCTAGTGCGGGAGTTGTCTTTTTACAAAAAAAAATGTACAAGAGCTATTTTCACGGAATAAATCAAATTTCATAATTGTGAAAGCTTACTTGAATTATGACTGGGCCGATTGGCAGGGCAAGTCTTATAATTTCCCTAGGAATGCGTCAGGATAGGCGCGGACACGATTCATAGGGGACCTGTAATCACATAAATGGACCGTATCGTCCGCAGCGTAGGGCATCTTTATTTTATATAGGTTTAAAAATAATATATGAAAGAGCCACGCTCTGCACATATGGGCTCACTCTACTGGAGCCGGTGTTAACCTTAACTCTGTCACCTGTATTTAGGGGTCCCTACTTACAATAGTTTTTTTATGGCATAAGAGGGCAAACAAGACTAGTCACCTGATTAGGTAAGTAACTACCGCCACCCACACCTGCAGCAAGAGTTACAAGTCAAAAAATTGGTCACTAAAAGTAATTCATCCTACATATTTTTTACTTTTAAGTACCCGTGCGGAAAACAGTGTTTGGTTAAAAATTTGAGTCAGACCCATATTGCATTTATCGTATGTTGTATGCTAAACCAGCTCCTTTTTCTTCAAAATATAAGTTTAATATTGTAAGCCATATTATACTTAAATTACAATTTAGGAATTGTACCTTGGACGGACCTGAGCGAACTGGTGGAACTGTGATCTTGAATAGCACACAGCCTACTCTTTTTATCTCGGAAAATCAATTTACTAAATCGATACTATAGCAAGCAAAACGACGGCGACGAGAAATACATTTATATTACCATAATAATTAATATTGAAAGCCGTCCAGTAAATCTTTTTTATATTTATTATTTTACTAGCTATGCCCGCAGCTTTTGTATCAAAAATCATATAAAATTTTATGAAATCGGTTCAGCGATTATTCCCTATCCAAACACTCCACCTTAAAAAGAGGGACTTACCTTTAAGGTTTGATTTCAGAAATAAAACTATCATATGTCCCATCTCGGGACACCAGCTATATAATAATATATGCCAAGTCGGAAACCTGGGACCATGGGATATAAAAGTGTGGTGTCACAACACTTACAATGATGAATAAAGTTAAAAGTGACAAGTTTTAAAAGTATATAAATGGCGTTGTTGTGTATAGTTGACGATCAAAACAGGCTTTTACTAACTATACTACTATAGCTACTTATATTAGATGCTATAATTTAAATAGGTAAATTTATCCGTCTGACGATTTGCCGTTTGACGTCACAACATTGTCGTGTGGATGCTCATTGCAACCGCGCACACGCACACATTGGAACCTGCGTATCGCGGTAGCTGCCCGACCGGATCATAGCGCTCGTTATACGCGCGAACCGCTGAATCATTCGGGGTTACACCGTGCCCACAGACAATCACGACCACTTTTATACTGTACTGGTTCCGTACATCAATTATTCTAGTGAAGTTAGAGTACGGGCTCACACTAAAAATAGTTTTCACCCCTCCCCTCTCTAGCCGATTTCGGCCACGGCGGCCAGACTTAACGAAGACCAGCCAACTACACAGGAAATATAATAGTACACTAGTGTGTGCTCAAACGCAGGTGCGCTCTGTGTTCGCTCACCCTCACAATCTGATGAGGCTGTCTGACACGACTGGGGAGTGATCACTAGCAAGACTTTATCAGGTGACTGAATCCAAAACTCCATTTGGATTATTTGAACTTAACCATTATACACTTCTCACCAATTTGAGAAACAAATTATTTGACTATTAAAAGAAATTCTTAAGTCCTTTTGTGGACTGGCACTATCCCTCATGAGTCCCTGCTCGGTTTTTCCCCCATGTCCTAAATTAATTCGATCATGTTATAAGAATAACATGTCTTGGTAATTACATGAGGTTTCAACTTCAGGTCCATTGGTTGTGGCCATACGTTGACTGCACTGACGTGCAAATTATTGTATGGTATTATTTTTAATGGCACGCCTGGTTTTACTGACTGCTGTTTTGGTTGCTGCAACTGGCTTCACCACATCTTGACAAATAGGATCCAGCTCAGAAAGTGTCGTAATACGATGCCTTTACCACCAGGACCCATGATGTGGATCATGCATACTGTCTTCAAATCCATGAGGACAGAAGGTTGGGACCAACTGGAGGAATTTTATCAAGAGTGAGTATTGGTGTCAGGTGTTTGTCTACCTATGTAGAGTTCATCTATACTAATGTGTACGTTTGTTTGAAGAAGTTAATCACAAGAACTACTGATTCTAAAAAAAATCGTTGAAGACAGCTGAGCATCATCAATCAAAATGTATTCCTAGACGCAGAAGAAAACATCTTCTGTTTCTTACTTGCGGTAGTAGTATAATAAAGTCAAATCTAACTTTCGTATTTCAAGCTTTGCTCAGATGGAAACTAGATGGCGTCGTGTGTCAATGTTTGAAATATTATTTATCTGTAATATTGTTTTTTATATACTTCAAAGTCAATTTACATTAGGTACATATTATCAGCCTATGGCAATCTCCTACTGTACACAGGCCTCTCTATACGCCACTCTGATCAATTTTCAACTTCAATTTACTTCAGATAATTAATTTCGTTGTGACAGTTCCAAGACAGTTTAACATTTCCTTTGTCACTCACTCACTTCAACATGTCACTACTGTTGAAAATCCTGGTGTCAATTAAAATACACTAGTATACATGACGGTAACTACATACATAAACTTATATATATGCACACATATATCGACATAATACATATTAATTTTTTTCTACATATATCGACTTATATATTATATGCACACATACATCAACATTTGTATATAATATCAATAATTTTTAATACGTGAAGCAAAAACTTGGTACCCCTTTTTACGAAAATTAGGAGGACGGAGGGGTATGAAATTTGCTACAGTTGAAGTTTATATGGAGGAAGAGTGTAGAATGCTAAATAATAATATTTAAATGAATTATTGTCGAATTTCGACGACACCTTAAAATTATGCACTTGCACCTGTCAGTGGAATCGAAGACACGACCTCTATAGCAAAGTCAAGATAACTAACCAACGAACCAACAGCCAGTCATATCTAAAGCTTTTTTATAAACTCTGCGGTACCCTAACACCGGTCACATAAGCGCTTAGCGACAGCTTCCCTCCCAGCGCCCCACCCCGCAGCATCCGTTTAGATCGTACGATCGGCTCATATCTCTTAGTCATTATCTCAATGTACCATAAAGGTAATGTTGGTTTGTCTGTTCGTTTGCTTCTTCTTTTCATTCAATGTATTTTAGTTAATAATAACCTAATAACTACAAACTTCTCACGCGAGAATGTCTGATCCAAAGACTACAGCTGTTGGTTTAAACAGCATTGCGAAGATAAGGAAATCTTAACACAAACCTTATACCAACCCGTCTGACCAGGGTGTTATTTGCCGGTTTCTTATCTAGTTCCCAAGGTTGAGAAAGCCATGCTTTGGCACCAAGGAAAATCGATCAGAATGATGTGGCTTCACGGGAAACCGTTGATTCTTTTCACCGAGTGAGTGAGATTACCGGAAACCCAACCGGAGGGGAGGGGGGAGTTATTGTCTGCTGCCTCTAAAGCATGGTCGGGGACTCAAATAGTGACAGATAGAGACATTTATGACTGTTGAAGTGTTGTTCTCCATGGTCGGTGGTAAACTCTTAACACGGATACCTGGCAGTCCACTCAACTGAAACACGATAAGGGGTTGTTTGGACTCAGATAACCACACTAGGTAAAAAGCAAAAATTCACTTCACACCTGTTTTTATGAATTAATTATATCTAACTTTCATTTTCTGTTTCATTTCAGATTACACACTAAATTTGGCAGAAGAAAATCAAAAAGGTAATTAACTTCAAATTATATTTATTGTCTTCCATTCATCATTATCATCATCAGCCCGTTGCAGTCCATTGCTGGACATAGGCCTCTCTCAAGGAACACCACAGAGCCCGGTCTCTTCATTTCTACACCCAGTCGCTGCCAGCCCTCTTACGTAAGTCGTCCCACCATCAGACCAGAGGGCGTTTGCCACTCCAGAATTCGCTTACGACATCGATTGTCAGTTCTGCGACATATGTGACCAGCCCAATGCCACTTCAACCTACCAACTTCTAGCGCTATGTCGGTCACCTTGGATCACAGACAAATTTCTTCCTTTCATAATTATTATTATTGTCTTTATTTTCATTTATTTACTGGCTAAGCTCCGCGGTGTTACCCGCAGTACAACAACAATCGTGAATAACGCCGCGGGGCGAAGCTAAATCAAACAAAGTGGCCTAAGTTACTCCTTATATCATCAGCTACCTATCTGTCCGTGAAAGTCTTGTCAAAATCCAGCCAGACGTTCCAGAGACTAGCCGGAACAAAGAGACAAACAAAAAAAAAGATTGTACCGTAGGTATATACTTACTTCAAAATAAATACGAGTATGAAAAGTGAAAAGCTAGCTGTTAATTTAAAATTACAAACAAACATTTCTATTTAATTTATTTGTTTGAATATCCAAGGAAATACACAGTAATATTTTATCATATTTTATATGCTCGTTCAAAAACCCCTATCATAAAAAACTGCCAAAGTGCAACTTCAACCCTCCTTATACCCCCGAAACGGCAGTAAAATCAATACATCAATTTGAACACACGCATTGGTTACTTTTTTTTTATTTTATTTCACCCCATATCGTTAGGGGATGGGCGACCAATAGTGACCAACTTTCTCTCTTTGTTTATTATTATTACAAAAAAAATGAAAGCTAATAGGGGTGCAAGGACACGCTACCCCTAACCGTTTACATAGGGTTGATTTACATTCCGTCATTTGCAAGGGTGTTAAATAAATGTAATAATAATTCTAAATCAAATACCATTTAAAGGATCTCAGGTTCAGCTCCTTTTTACCCGCGAAGCTAAAATAAAGGGTATAGTTTTTTGTTTTTAAGATACGGATAAAAGGACAGTATAGCCACTCTATGGTAAGTGGTTACCTCCGTCCATGGAGAATGTAGGAAGTCCAACGTTGCGAGTACGCTCTTTTCAGAAAGATTTGAAATTCCTATCGATTTAAGAATACACTATATATAAATATTTCAGACATCTAACACACAACGCCATCTAGTTTCAAGCTAAGCATAGCTTGTGTTATGGATACTAGACAACTTTGACGGTTAACATCAAAAGAATACGCTTGTTTCAATACTTGTTGGAATGTTTTTCAAAATGTTGGTGACTCGGTGTAGGGTATGTCTACCCTACACCGAATGGAAACAAAAGTTGGCGATTTTCTGAAGAGTTGCAAACAGTTGGAAACTTTGGTGGAAACGCGCCTTAAGAGCATAGTCACTCAATGTACGAACCGATTGGAATAGAAAAAAATGCATATTCATTTTTCAATATATTAGTACGTGGATTACCGAATTTACCGAGCTTTGGTCGGTATTGTCTTTTTGGGAAATTTTCTGAAGATAGCTAGATCGATTTATCGAGCTCATCACACAATTGTTTGTCCTGGATGGGAATCGAACTCATGACCTATGACTTAGAAGTCAGGGTCTCCAACAATAGACTGACAGTACATTCTTATAAAAGTGGGTGTATGACTGTATGTACTGTATGTATGTCTGGCATGTAACCACACTAGTCGTAACATCTATCTATCTATCTATCTATCTTCTATATATATAAAAGAGTAAGGTGACTGACTGACTGACATACCCAGAGATCAACGCACAGCCCAAACCGCTGAACCTAGAATCCTGAAATTTTGCATGTAGGTTCTTTATATAACGTAAGTGAGCACTAAGAAAGGAATTTTTGAAATTCCACCCCTAAGGAGCTAAATCAGGGGATGAAAGTCTGCGTGAGCGAAGCTGGTTGTAAAAGCTAGTTATAGATAAAGTTAGTAAGTTGGTTATAGTACTAATAAGAATCTTGTTAGATTTATTTTAAGTGTGCCTACCACGTGTAAAGAAATTACACATGTAGTTTTTAATCTGTACCATAGGAAATTTACGCGGGAAGAAATCAGCTGATGCATAGACTACAAAATTGACGAAAATAAAACCTAATTGGCTTTCAAATTAGGTCTAAAATTGCTTAAAATATTTCCAAAGAGAGTTTAAAAATCTTACATCTTGTACATTGCAAAAACCGACAACGGTCAATGAACTGAACGTAGTCTATGTGTGCTTACAGACTTGTAACGACGCGGCCATGTTCGCTTGTGTGCGACGTCATTCGAGTACGTTTGCTATGTGTGCGTGTACAGCTACAGCGTTGATTGTGTTTGTGTACGTTTATTAACCCTTTGTGTGAAGCTCCAGACTTGTACAGACACGTTTGCATGTTTGAGTGGAACTCCTACGCTTTATCTATGTATGAGTGGTGCAGACGTGTACTTATGTAAGATGATTGCATGTGTGCGCCAGACTGGGCGTATACAGCATGTATTTTTTTACTAACAATTGAAAAAGTAGTACGTCATAGATTTTTATATAAGGATATTAATTTGAAGCTACCGTATGCTTATTTATGCCATCGTATATTTTATTACCTGTAGCACAAACGACAGTCAAAGTTATTAGGTAACAAATAACTTAGTTTATTTTATTCACAAAGGCGTTTTCAAAGTTGGGTGTGGTTCAATTGCATACCACTTTGTCGGTAATAAAACTCGATAAGTGGGACGCATATTTTAATATTCTTAACGATAATAATGATGCGAAAAACTTCAAAAAAGAAAAGAAATTATTGCGACAATTTATCTAAATCTAAATATATAAAAGAGTAAGGTCAGTCACCTGACATACCCAGAGATCAACGCACAGCCCAAACCGCTGAAGCTAGAATCCTAAAATGTTGTATGTAGGTTCTTTATATAAAGTAAGTGAGCATTAAGAAAGGAATTTTTGAAATTCCACCCCTAAGGCAGTAAATCAGGGGATGAAAGTTTGCGTGAGCGAAGCCGCGTGTAAAAGCTAGTATTCAATATAATTATGTAGTTTCTTGAAAAAAAATTAAAGTAGGTAGTTTTTATTTTGCTGAACACAGGGCTTCTTAGGTTTATAACGTAGTTCCTAAATAATCAAAAAAAATTATTAATAAGAGCTTATGTTACTTCTTCAAAATGTATTCGTATAGTTATTAATATTACTTTTTTGGGTTTTAATTTCTTTCTCTATTTTGTTAAATTGCAATACTTAGTAGCTTAACGCTTGTTTATTTCAGCACTAGGACCTAATTGTAAGGACATACGTTAAAACTTTAAACATACACTTACTGGCCTCGTGGGCGCAGTGGTAGCGTATGCGTATGCTCTACCGTGGGAGAGCCATGCTTCGGCATGAATGGGCCGGCAATCCCACGGCCTCACAGAAATACGATGTGAAATAGCGCTTGCGCTGTGTTTCACTGAGTGAGTGAGGATACCGGCGCTTACCATCAGGCGATACGTCTGCTCGTTTGCCACCTATGCCATAAAAAAAGCGAGTGCTCGGGTTCAATTCTCAGGTCGAACTTCAATTGTTTGTATGATCTGCAAATATTTGTTTCGGAGCTTGGATGTTTTCTATGTATAATGCATGTATTCACAAATAAAAGTACATATGTATTTATATCATTTGGTAGTACCTATAGTACAAGCTCTGCTTAGTTTGCTACAAGATTACTTGGTGTGTCGTCCAAAATAATATTATTATTACTTACTAGTATTATCATTCCTAAACAAGTAGACAGAGGCATATTGAATTATTGTTTTTAAACTTTCGCGACTATACTCGTACATATTATTCGACTGTAAATCGGGACTAATCACAATAATATCTACAAGATACAATACCTTTTTTGGTAGTTTCTTTTTAATTCCACCGATCGTGGTCACGGGTAGACTCTAGACGCGTAGAGTCTATCCATGACCACGATCGGTCGGATTTACAGTCGAATAATATTAAATTATGTTAACATACAAACAAATTTAAAAAATATATATAATCGGCAAAACGCGTTGACTTTAAAAGCTTGTGTCAATTTGAAATACCAACTCAATTAGGTAGTATTATAACACTGACCGGATTGTCATTTTTGTCTCACATAGATAATCTAAATACAAATTTCGATAAATTAAATCTTAGCAAATAATCGTACTCATCACATTAATATTTGTGCTGGTGGGAATCGAACCCACGACTTCCGGTTTAACAGTCAGGGCAACTAATCAACTAGACGAATAATCATTTCATAAATATGAGCTCAAAATTGCATTGTGTTATATGTTTGATAATGGTTTCACAATGTACTCTACAGTTAAAGCTACTAAGGTGTTAATAACATGATTCATGAACAAAAATTTGTACAGATGTATATGAGAAAAGACGGTAGAGCTGATAGCAAAAAAAAATAACGAAACTGGTGACAGAAATTTCCAATAACTATCGACTCCACTTAATCTATGATAATCATTCATAGATGTAGAAACATCTATGAATGAAAGTATAATAATTATGTTATCCTCAAAATAGAATTGCCTAATTTAGACTTTAAAACTCAACCATAACGAACGGAATTTGGCACATCTAATGTGGAGCAGTGCAGAGAAATACAAAATAATAATAATGAATAATGGTCGAATTGCGACCACTGTGTGTGACTACTAATTTAATTAATTTTCGCCATCTGTTTCTCTGCAAGGCAAATTGTTTTTTTTATGTACTTGGCGGGCAAATGAGCAGACGTATCGCCTGATGGTAAGCGATTACCGCCGCCCATGGACACCTGCAACACCAGAGGCGTCACAAGTGCGTTGTCGGTCTTTGGGGGTTGGGGGGGGGAGATAGGGGAGGGGTATGGGCCTCCGGTATCCTCACTCACTCGGAAAAACACAGCGCAAACACTATTTCAAACCGGTTTTCTGTGAGGCCATGGCATCACCCCGGTCGAGCCGGACATTCATGCCGAAACGTGGCTCTCCCACGGTAATTGTAAAACAATCCAGCAGCAAATGACCCAACAATAAATCAATTCCAACCTAACCTAATATTATACAAAAATCAATATGAAACCGACGCGATTACATAAAAAAAACACATAAAATAATCCCAACACCTCGCTATGTTAAAAAGTTCACCAAGAGGGTTAAAGCTCAGCAATTACCGTCTTTTATGACTAAAATCATCCAGCACTATAAATCATAATAATATACATCCCACTCACAAAAGTAATCGTTTTTAAATTAATTTTAATAAAAAAACCACTTCGCGAATTGTTAACATCATGTATAGGTAACTGCGAGTCTGCGCTTGTATGTGTGTGTAAACGGTGTGCTGTTACGTGTGAATTTTACTTGTGGGTGATGTCTGGGTGTAATAGTGTGGGTGAAGTTTCAGGATACAGGACTGGTCAACTTCTTGTTTTTTTTTATATGACGTCACATAAGTTTTGTATATAAAAAAATGATATTTCGAATGATTTCCGGATATTGATTTTAATGGTAATTAGAAAGACTACTAAGAATTTTATCGTTTTTTTTATCAAATAATTATCAGCATCTAACAGTCCACTGCTGGACATAGGCCTCTCTATAGAAAGGAGGTGTTAGTCTACTTTATTACGCTGGTCAGAAAGTAGCCTAAGTTACTCCTTATATCATCAGCTATCAGTAAAAGTCCCGTCAAAATCGGTCCAGCCGTTCCAGAGATTACCCGGAACAAACAGACAGAAAAAAATCTAAAAAATGTTATAATAGTACATGTACCGTGTATACATACATATGAATTTATTAAAAAGCGGTTATTTTAATATTACAAACAGACACTCCTATTGTTTAGATTTTCCGTGAAGAGCCCGTGCGAATCCGGGTCGGGTTGCTAGTTTTAGATAAATAACACCCAGATACAGAACAAATGATTGTACTTACACAAAGATTTGTCCTGTATGGGAATCGTACCTATGACCTCTAGCTTAGCTGCCAGGATCACTAACTAACTACTAGGACAATGGGCCAGTCAATATGAACGTCTTCACAGAACGAATCATCAGGCCGTCTTAAACTAAGAGGTTTTGTACTCTGGACAATAAATATCCTTATCCTGGTATCGTCGCCATACGTGACCTCCGTCTCTTCGACCTGCTCTATCGTCAGTCCCGTTGTCCCATCCAAGAAGAGGGTAGATGACTGTATCGTAATTAAATACCGATGTCTCCTTCATTAAAACGAATATTATAAAACATTTTGGAAAATATAATTATTTCAGCTTTTCATTTCCATTAAACATTTTAATCAAATAAACATTGACATTGTTCAAATAAATAAATAAAAAATAAATAAATATTTCGGACATCTAACACACAACGCCGTCTAGTCCCAAGCTAAGCAGAGCTTGTGTTATGGGTACTAGACAACTGATACAAATACATATATACTTTTTTTTTTGTAAATACATACATATTATACATAGAAAACACCCAAACTCCGAAACAAATATTTGTAGATCATACAAACATTTGGTCCGACCCGGGAATCAAACCCGAGACCTCATGATCAGCAGTCGCACACGCCAACCGCGAGACCAACGAGGCAGTCAAATGAGTTGTCTAAAACAGTGACGTCAAAAGTTTATATTCAGTTACTAAGACTAAGCTATATATCATCATCAGTCGACTGCTTTTTTTTTTCTTTTTATAAAAAAAAAACTCCCGCACTAGGTATAAATCCTGTGTCGCGGGGGACATTACAAACATACATGTAACGGACACAAAGAACACCCAGACTCAGAACAACAATTTGTGGACCACACAAAGTGTTGTCCTACGTGGGATTTGAACCCACGACACTTGGCGAAGTACGAAACGGCTTGGTGACCGTTAAACCACTAGGCCAAACGTGCAGTCACTGCTGAACGTCGGCCTTTCACTTTGCACGCATTTCAGATCTAAACTATAAATGCCCATTAAATATTTCAAGCGCCATAACGTTGCCCATAAGTACCTACAATGACAGCTCAACTTATTCTGGTGATTTAATAAAAAAAACACCAACATTGAATCATCAAACAATTCTATTAATATTTAAAGTAAATACTTATTAATTAAATACAAATATATCCTTATAATATATAACTTAACCTACATTCGGAGACTCAAGCAAAGGCGTGTTAGGGTAGGTTAGTTACCTAACCGCGTTTCCTAGGCACAGAAATAGGCCTACAAATGTATATTTATATATTATTTCCTCTGTTCCTCATTCGATGTGACCTTTAAAACAGCTGTTTTTAATTAATGGAGGTCAGTAACATCAGGCTAGTAAATTCGTGGAGGGACAGCAAATATGTAAAAAAAAATAAGTTGACCAAAAAAGATTTCTATAATATAATAGCTTTTTTTTAATGTATGGCCCTGCCAAAATGACTCTACTCTGCCTGATGGAAAGCATAAGCAGAATCCAAGAGTGGTGGTCACCATACTCATAGCGAATGCAGACAATGCAACAATGCAGCATGGTGACCTACGGTATGGCGGCCTAGTGATGCCTCTGCATCATTGGGCCTCCGCAGCTCTGGTCTCGCACTCACCAACAAAACACGACAGCACTGCTGCTGTCATTTTACGTTGATTTTCTGTGCGAGGGTAGTACTACTTATTTTCTACGCTCCGAATTTCACGTTTACTTTTTCTGGATTTCTTGGCGTTACCTTTTCTGTACCCTGGCGATATCTTTCCTGAATACGTTAATACTATGTCCTCTTTAAGACTCGTAGGTTTATTATGGGTCCAGAAAGATGGATCTGGTGTTGTAGTATACAGTGACCTTGACCGGTAATATACCCTGGAGATCGGGGGTTCCATTCCCATCCAAGACAAATTGTGTAGTGAACACTGAACACTATCTTTTGCTGTGTCTGGGTGTAATTTGTCTAGAATATCTATCTTCTTCTCTAAGTGCCATCTCCACCCCGGAGGTCGGCGACCATATGTCTGTACGCCTCCCTGTTTTCAGTCATGCGAATTAGCGCATCTGTGCTTTCCACATCCAACCAGTCTCTTATATTTCTCGTCCATGATGTTCGCCTTCTACCTCTACTGCGCTTACCCTCAATCTTCCCCTCAATTATCAGCCTTATGAAGTCATATTTATTACTTCTATATATATGCCCAAAATACGCCGCTTTTCTTTTCTTAATTGTTTCTACCACCTCTAAATCCTTATCCATAATTTCTAGCACTTTTACGTTTGACACTTTGTCAGTCCACTTGATTTTCAGCATTCTGCGGTACATCCACATCTCAAAGGCCCTGAGTTTCTCAAGCAATGTTTGCTTTAGAGTCCAGCTTATCTAGATAGATGTATAGATGTATAGATAGAATATCTATACATCTATACAAATAGTATGTAGTAGTAGTAGTATAGATGTATAGATAGAATATCTATACATCTATACAAATAAATAAAATTTGAGTGTCTGTTTGTAATATTAAAATAACCGCTTTTTACTAAATGCATACATTATGTATGTATACACGATACCTATGCCCAAATATCATTTTTACATTGTTTGTCTACGTCTGTCCGTCTGTCTGTTTGTTTGTTCTGGCGAATCTCTGAAACGCCTGAACCGATTATGACGGGACTTTCAGTGATAGGTAGCCGATGATATAAAGAGTAACTTAGGCTTCTCTTATTTTCAAAGAGTGGCCTATGTCCAGCAGTGGACTGTTGAAGGCTATTGATGATGATGATGAAGTATGTTCATCAACAACAAAAATAATTATCCAATTTGGTGCAGCCGATCGGAAGTTATGCGCGTACCTACATTTCAGTGATTCATTTTATCATGTAGATTTTATTTCAAAAGCTTATAAAATGTACGTTAATCTAAAAATACCTGAAAGTACCTAAAAGTTTAGATTTTCATATCTCGTATCAAAATTCCCACTTGACAGATTTAACCTTAACATTATTCAAATAACACAGACTAGACACAACAATTCTATTAATAACCCCCACAGTAAAGCAACATAAAATAACATAAATCCCGTCAAAACTAGAAAACCTTTGAAGGGCTTGCTCAAGTTCAACGAACGAGACGTCTAGACGAAGTATATCTACCCTTAGCTTCTTAAAACGATGTCTGCCCACCTAGGAATCGGTAAGGGTGCGTTCCCACTTGGTCAGAAAAAATAAAAAATAGTTCAAAATTCCGTTCCGATCCGCTGTTAATCTCAGAAATGTCTTATCAGGTGTTTCTATATATAAAAGTAGTTGTTGCCCGCGGCTCCGCCAGCGTATATGTCGGTTATCGCGGTAAAAAGTAGCCTATGTGTTATTCTGATGTATAAGTTATATTACTGTAAAGTTTCATCCAAATCCGTTCCGTAGTTTTTTGCGTGAAAGAGTAACAAACATCCATCCATTCACCCATTTATCCATTCATCCATCCATCCACCCATTCATCCATCCATCCATCCATACTTACAAACTTTCGCGTTTATAATATTAGTAGGATAGCTAAACCCCGCGTTGTTACACGCGGTTATCGTCGTACCGCGGGTAACGCTATGTATGAAGCTAGTCTAAAAAAGTGCCCAAGTTACTCCTTATATCATTAGCTACCTATCAGTGAAAGTCCCGTCAATATCGGTCCAGCCGTTCCAGAGATTAGCGGGAACAAACAGACAGATAAAAATTGAAAAAAATGCTATTTTGGTAAATGTACCGTGTATACATATATGTAGGTACGCATGCATTTAGTAAAAGGCGGTTATATTTGTCATTATCATCACCAACAGTTTTTAACAGTCCACAGCTGGACATAAGATTTTCGCCCACTATACCACCTTGGTATAGGGTTTGTTTCAAGGTTTCCTTCTCTTTGCAGTGCTGTTGTCAGTTTGCTTAATCGGCAGACTCCGTCTTACGACACCCATGGGATAAATACACGAAGATAGATACACGAAGATAGATAGATAGATCCATTATCAAATAAATACTTGGATTAGAGTCACTTTAGCAGTGTGCGTGTGAACTGAGGGACCATAGTTATATTTTTGTTTGAATTTTTTATAAGAATTAGTAGTAGGCTCAAAACAATTGTAGAACAAATATGAGAATTTGTAAAAATATATATTAAAAACTACAGCCCTTTAAGTGTGGTCCCTCAAACCTCACATACCGGCGGATCCCGACAAGTATGTAAAAAATTAAGGTATTGTGACTGCAGACATATAGTAGAGAATTTGTAAAGATATATACTAAATAACTGAGCACAAATCATCAACGATTAAAAAAATACAACGACTATACTGTGGTCCCTCAGTCCACACACGAAAGATTTTGTTATACTGAATATTACCACACCAACGGAATAAAATCTTTATTTTCTTACATAATTTTTAAGAAAAAGTCTTAAAGCAATTTGTAAAAAATAAATTTAAAAAAATATAGACGCACTTTGAAGATATAATATATAATTAAAGCTGGTCCCTCAATCCTCACGTCCTCAAACATACCTGCATGTACTAGCTGCTAGACGACTAAAGTATCACAAAGTGTAGTGTATTAAACTTTTTGTAAAAAGTTTCTACTAAATAATAGGTATCTAAAATTGTGTGTATCTTACCTCTAAAACGAGATTATAGCATTTCAGTGATCTTATGAACAGATATACGAGTAGTGTGACCACACAATAAAAGAAAATGTAGACTACCAATATAATTTTTATTGTAATAGTCGAAACCCAAGGTTGTACCGTTGATTTAGTGTTATGTTACATTACGTATTACAAAGCATGAAATAAAGTAGCTTTTAGACGCTTATCACCATTTAGGCTATGTTTCAAGGAAGCTTTATGTACTTATAATACCCAGGCCCGCCGCTAGCTGATTCAGCGCCCGCGTGCAAACCCGATTATGCCGCCCTACGACTACTTACTCTCTAGTTTTGTCAAAAAAAAGGATCATTAATGCTTTCTCATTATGGTGCAAAAAAGGAAAACAACTTAAAGATAAACCATTGATTTTAATGGAATAGGTAATTATTATTTACTAAAGTATAAAACAATATACTTAAATATTATCTACAAAAATTTTACTCTTCTTGTCTTTACATTTGCGAAATCTTCTATCAACTTTCTTGTATCCAAACTGTCTAAAATGTCATCATCATCATCAGTCTATCGCAGTCCACTGCTGGACATAGGCCTCTCCAATTTCACGCCGTTGGTGGCGGTTGATTCGATCCTCTGCTTCTCGCATCCAGCTCCTGCCAGCCTTCTTGCGCAGATCATCGTTCCACCTGGCTAAGATGGCCAGCCCACTGCCACTTCAGCTTGCTTATCCTTTGGGCTATGTTGATGACCTTGGTTCTATGCCGGATCACCTCTATAAGGTATTACATACCTCTCATTTGCCTGACGTTTCAACCAGGTTGCACTGGCCGTGGTCACAGGCTGATTCATGGAACGCGAAAGTTAAAAAATAAACTATCTCAAATTTCATACTCCTCCATTTGCTTAGTTTTCGCAAAAATTGTCTAATAGTACACTCCACATTTTGTTGAATATTTTTTTTAATGGCCCTGAAAAATGATTCTTTCCAATGTGCCTGTTACCAGAACAATAAAAAACAAAACCTCTAAAATCATGGGCGCATCTGAATATGTTCTATCTGACTGCCTCGTTGGTCTCGCGGTTGGCGTGTGCGACTGCAGATCATGAGGTCTCGGGTTCAATTCCCGGGTAGGACCAAATGTTTGTTTTTTTTTTTAAATTAATATTTTGCAATCAGTCAATAGACTATGAGCAGATGTGAGGAAGAATGAAATCACTTTTAGAGCAAAATCCCCACTGGGAAAATCTCTATCTTAATGTATCAAGTGCAACCATCCATTTCCAATATATGATGATGATGCCTTTTCAGTCTCTTTATTGAATCCGGAATGGTCAGTTGCACTGCTAGCTTATTCGGATGGTCTGCAAGTCGTGCTTTGTATTTGAAGCTGGATGATCTTATATCTTCCTTGACTGTCTTTATGTTTAGCAGGTCGTGTGTTTCCGAGACCTTCAGGAACCACGGTGAGTTAGAAATTTGTTTCAAAATATAATTTTGAACCCTCTGTATTATGCTGATGCTGGAGTCACACGCTGAACCACATAGTTCTATGCCATATAACCAAATGGGTTTTAGCAGGGTCTTATAATAGGTCTTTACCTATGAAATTGCCGTTTTGTATGCAATAAGTGAAAGTACTTATTTTTTCAAACTTTTTTATTTCTGTTATTCGAAGTAATCACCCATGCAATCGACGCATCTTTACCAACGCATTGGCAGTTTATTGATGCCTTTCTTGTAAAAATCAGCTGGACGGGAGGCAACAAACTCTTCAAAGGCATTTTGTACTGCCTCTCGGGAATTGAATTTTTTACCCACTAAAAAGTTGTCTAAATTTTGGAAAAAGTAATAGTCAGTAGGTGCATGGTCTGGTGAGTATGGCGGATGAGGGAGAGCTTCCAACCCCAGCTCTTGCAGCTGCTTCACGACAACGCGTGACCCCATACTGCGCAACAGACAGTCTCCAAGCTGCAAGAGCTGGGGTTGGAAGCTCTCCTTATCGCTCTCTGGGATTATGGATCTCTCGTTAATTTCATGTAGAAGTACATCTGGTTAGCAGTACTTTTTCGAATGCCTTAGAGCTTATGCAAATGTTTTTATGATCTACAAATATTTGTTTCGGAGTTTGGGTGTTTTCCGTGTATAATATGTATGTATTTACAAAAAAAGTATATATGTATTTGTAGCAGTTGTCTAGTACCCATAACACAAACTCTGCTTAGCTTGGGGCTAGATAGCGTTGTGTGTTAGATGTCCGAAATATTTATTATTATTTTTCTTTGATTCCTGGCAGTCTTGGTCATTACCGATGTCCCTATTTTATGAATAAATAAATAAATATTTCGAACATCTAACACACAACGCCATCTAGTCCCAGCTAAGCAGAGCTTGTTTAATAATAGATAAATAATGATCTATTAAAAGTTTTAATATACAAAACACTGACTTTCTGACCACTGACTTTGAAGTTCTATCTAGCTTTTTTTTCAACCGTACAACCTTGGGTTTCGACTATTACAATAAAAATTATATTGGTAGTCTACATTTTGTTTCATTGTGTGGTCACCCTACTCGTATATCTGTTCATAAGATGACTGAAATATATAATAATCTCATTTTAGAGGTAAGATACACACAATTTTAGATACCTATTATTTAGTAGAAACTTTTTACAAAAAGTTTAGTACACTACACTTTGTAATGTTTAAGCGTCTAGCAGCTAGTACATGCAGGTATGTTTGAGGACGTGAGGATTGAGGGACCAGCTTTAATTATATATATCTTCAAAGTGCGTCGATATATATATATATATATATTTTACAAATTGCTATAAGACTTTTTCTAAAACATTATGTAAGAAAATAAAGGTTTTATTCCGTTGATGTGGTAATAATCAGTATAACAAAATCTTTCGTGTGTGGACTGAGGGACCACAGTATAGTCGTTGTATTTTTTTGATCGTTGATGATTTGTGCTCAGTTATTTAGTATATATATTTACAAATTCTCTACTAAATGTCTGCAGTCACAATACCTTATTTTTTTTACATACTTGCCAAGATCCGGCTGATGGTATGTGAGGATTGAGGGACCACATTTAAAGGGCCGTAATTTTTAATATATCTTTTTACAAATTCTCATATTTGTTCTACAATTGTTTTGAGCCTACTACTAATTCTTATAAAAAATTCAATCAAAAATATCACTATGGTCCCTCAGTTCACACGCACACACTTTAGCACTCTCATACATAATAAATTAAATTAAAAGCCTTTTTAAATACAAGCTTTTCCTGGAATACCTCGAGACGAATCATTCGAGTCCAAACTCGATGACGTTGCTACGTTTCTTTACGGAGTTCCTATGGCCACCTTCCAGCTCCAGCATCAGATCAGCTCCATGTCGTAATAATATTGTATTGTCACGCTGTATATGTATGCTTGCAAAATTTCAGCAAAATCGGTTCAAGATAGTTGCTTCAAAATTAAGTTGCAAGATTCCACCCAAACATACATACCAACATACATTGCAAGTTAATAAAAAGCTTGTAAAAAAAGGAAAAATTCGTAATTTTGCTACTTTTCCGTTAGCTTCAAACCAAAAAACACTCGATCAAAAGTGTGACTATATAAATATACTCGAAAGTCACAGAATTTACTAGCATCAGTGGGCACTCACCTTTAATTCGGTAATCTAAGAGATTTTATTTTCACAATTGAAAAGCTTTTAAGATTTTGTTATAAATTCCTTATGTGCTCATTTTATTTTTGTTTGTCAAAAGACAGATAATTATTTATTTTATTTATTACTCTTTCACAAAGGTAAGTGTACAGATCAGGTAATGAGATCAGATCAATAAAGAGGGGTGTTATAAGTTTGACATGTCTGTCTGAGGCACCGTAGCTCGCGAACGGATGAAGCGATTTCAATTTAGTTTTTTTTGTATGAAAGGTGAGTTACGTGCGAGTGTTCTTAGACATGTTTCATGAAAGTCGGTTGAGTCGTTGAAAAGTTATGGGGGTGAAAGTAGGGAAGAATAACAGAATGTCTGGAAAAATATCATTGGCGTATGATTACTCGATTAAGTGCTTGAGTAGGGGTTTTTTAAATTTTGAATTTAATATTATTACTCATTGTAATGTATTACCCGAGTTTTCATTTATGAGAGACTGGTGTCCATATTAGGAAAGCCTGTGCTAAAGATCATCAGATATTTTAGAAATCTAGGTAGGATTCATTTTTAGAAAATTTACCAAAAAAAACCGACCAAAGATGGGTCATCCAGTCATCCATCATCCAGGTTCTTGCTATAAATCGAGCACATAATTTTTCCTAAATTTACAAACTATCATATTTTTAAATACATACACAATATGAATAAATAACACGCAGACAGAATCTTATAGTCCATTTGTTAAATCAAAATTAAAGGGTATGAATATATTTGTATTTCACAACTGTAACCACAACTTCGTGCGGGTGCCCCGACACTATCTAAACGAATGGACTATATAATATATTTATTTATTTTTATTTTATAACTTTATGCACAAAAGTACAATGGCGGACTTAATGTCAAAAGCCAAATATATGTACCTACCTACATGGTTATAATTTGTTCTGGGTGACCTCTGTCTAAAGTCAGGTTCGCTAAGCAACATCTCGGTAACCTAATCAGAATAATACTACGATTATGAGTTAGTTTTTTTCTACTAAATTAAATACTAAACAAACTAATATAATTTTACACAAGGAACATAAGATAAATCTTTTATCCTAAAATGAGTATCAAACAAAAAAACGTCTACTTCTGGACTTAAGCAAAGGTTTACCTGCATTAAATTCTAATATCAGCATAATTGACCAGAAAAAAAAACACAGTTGTCTTTTCTTTGTGGTACGTTAGATGTTGGAGCATTTTAACCGACTTCCAAAAAGGAGGAGGTTCTATGTTCCACTGTATGTTTTTTTTTTATGTTTGTTCAGCGATTACTGCGTCAACTGTGGACCGATTTTGAAAAAAAAAATTTTATCGATAGGTTATGCTGCCGAGGTGGTCCCATTGCCACCATATCATGATCTGATGATGGAATCCCAGGGAAACCGAGAGAAACCCTCATTTTTTATAGGCACATACTATGTTTTCGTATATTTTCTGAAGTTACACCGGTATTTGCATCGGGTAGTCATCATTTTATGATGATGAGCTGATGATGTAAGGTACAACTCCTTAACGGTTAGGATAAATCTTTAAATATAATTTGTATATATGTTACCTTTAGTCGTATTCTTTTAAATTATTTAGGTAGGCTGATGATAGAAGGTTAAACTCTTCAACAGTTAGGGATTAGAGGATGATTTTAATATTACACGTACGTATAGACCTTAATTTGTATTCTTGATGATGAAATAGTTCAACTTACTACTTACCTACGATTGTTTGCACTAAAAACTGAAAAATAAAAACTTTTTATAAAAAAAACGACTTCCAAAAACATCCAACGAAAACCTCTGCCAAAAACTTTTTATTAAAAAAAACACCGACTTCCAAAAACCATCCAACGAAAACTCCCTGCCAAAAAACACTAAAAAGCGTAAAATAAACTGGCTCTTCATAAATTGCTATGTGCCAATTCTTGTCGATACCTAATTCTTTATTCATTTAAATAGTAGTATTATTATTATGCGTGCTAGGTACCTAAATTCTGTTTGAAGTGTTTGTTTGTTAGTGTTTTTTGGCAGGGAGTTTTCGTTGGATGGTTTTTGGAAGTCGTTTTTTTTTAATAAAAAGTTTTTGGCAGAGTGTTTTCGTTGTATGTTTTTGGAAGTCGGTTTTTTTTTATAATAAAATAACTTCAGGTGGCAACAGGTTGCATACTGTTTAACTTTCATGTAATACTAACACTATTGTACCTGAAGATCTGACTTTTAAAAAGAGTGGTCATGAGTTTCTTTGCCAGTATTCTTCTCATAAGGCTCTACGCATTTTGGAAACTGGAAGTTATGGATCGACAGTGGATTTTGGTGTTTTCACCTAATTTACCTCGACAGCACTGCACATGCTGTGGCGTCTGTTTGTGTCGATCTATGATTTTTAACTGTAGCTTCAATTTAATGTTCATAAATGTCACTTGGTGTCTTAATTGAATAAATGTTTTTTTTTATTTGAATTTGAATTTAAAAAAAAAACTCATAACTGCCTTATCAGAAACTGATTACGCATCCAGCTGCCATATTGAATTAATTTCCCAAATAATCGTAACAAATCCCTAAAATATTTCGTAGGTATTAAACTTAATTAAAATAAAACATAAATGCAGTATCAAAATAACAAACTTAATTTTTTGCACAATACGGCTATGAACCTGGAACAAAACCGTCGGTGGGCACCCTACAACCAACGCACCCCCACTCGTCTCGCCTCCCTTATCGATCGGGAAACTTTCGCAATGTCTAGCCAAGCTGCTCCTCGTGAATTCAGTGCAATCCTGTCTGCGAAGGGAACCGCGCGCGTCTGCCGAAAAAGTTCCGAATTCTTGACGTCGACAATATTTTCGTAAATATTTTTTTTGGAAAGTGTCCTGTGAAGTTTTGATTTAGATAGATGTGTTTGTGTTACTGTGTATAGGTATATACTAGTAGAAAAAAGTTAGGTAAGTGATTTTATTGTTCTAAATAGCGATTTTTCACCAAGTTGTGTGCAGCTCTATCAATTTATGTCCAGCTGTGAACAGCTATAGGCATGATGATAATGATGAAATAAGGATTATTTTATTATTAACTAGCTGAACCCCACGGTGTTACCCGCGGTTATTGTTGTACCGCGAGACAAAGCTATTCTAAAAAAAAGTAGCTTATGTTACTCCTTGGATCATCAGCTATCTACCATTGAAAGTTCTTTCAAAATCGGTCCAGCCGTTCCAGAGATTACTCGCAACAAACAGACTCATAGACAGACAGACATACAAAAATGGTAAAAATGTTGTTTTGGTACCTACACGTATCGTGTATACATACATATGAATTTATTAAAAAGCGGTTATTTTGATATTACAAACAGACACTCAAATTTTATTTATTTGTATAGATTAATAGTTTTTGTTCGTGGGTTCTCCTGGCTATTATAGTGGTAAATAGTTGCTTATATCCTTCTGTTGGAAACTGTAGAATTTTGGTATATTGGACCCAGAAAACTCAGTAAAAACGTAGATATGACGGTTGCTATATTCAGAAAAAAAACACAAGTACAGAGCCACGCTGATTTCAGCAAGGTTAGGCCGCCCGGCTCGACCGGGGCGGTACTACCCTCGCACAAAAAATCAACGTAAAATGACAGCGTCCGTGTTGGCGTGTTTCGTTGGTGAGTACGAGACCGGAGGCCAATGATGCAGAAGCATCACTAGGCCGCCATGGTGTGGATCGCCATGCTGCATTGTGGCATTGTCTGCATGAGCATTGAGTATGGTCACCACCACTCTTGGATTCTACTTATGCTTTCCGTCAGGCAGAGTAGAGTCATTTTGGCGGGGCCAAACAAAAAAAAAGACACTTTTTAAACTTGGAACACGTCTTTTTCGTTGACATTACCTAATTAAAAAATTACATACTACAAAAAATACATTCTACAACACCTTCCTCAAGAAAGAAAGTATCTTCATGCTAAGTTTCATCAACTTCGGTTTAGTCGTGAAAGCCTAACGGAGTTAGTTTCGCATTTATAATATTAGAAAGAATAAAGTTTCGTTTCACAAACCTTGGATATCGCCTAGAACTTGGGTTGTGGAGGTCTCATGACAGTCGCTCCACATTCAATATCGAAGATCAACCCTTTTTTTTAGTGTATGGCCCTGCCAAAATGACTCTACTCTGTCTGATGGAAAGCATAAGCAGAATCCGAGAGTGGTGGTCACCATACTCATTGCGAATGCAACAATGCAGCATGGTGACCCACACTATGGCGGCCTAGTGATGCTTCTGCATCATTGGGCCTCCGGTCTCACACTTACCAACGAAACACGACAGCACGAACGCTGTCATTTTACGTTGATTTTCTGTGCGAGGGTAGGACCGCCCCGGTCGAGCCGGCTCAACCGTGTTGAAATCAGCGTGGCTCTACTACCTAGACTAGCTACATACATACTACTACTGAACAGATTTAGATGAAACTTTACAATAATATGGCTCATTCATCAGAATAATACATAGACTACTTTTTACTACGATATCTGAGATACACGCAGGAGATATCCTAATCACACTAATATTATAAAGGTGAATGTAAGTTTGTTAGTACTTTGTACACATATTCTTGGAGGTATTAGAAGTAACATAGGATACTTTTTTTATTAAATGCGAGCGAAGCCGCGGGCGACAGCTAGTAATATAAAAATGATCGTGCTTTTCACACAATTATTTATGGTTTTTTTTTAAATTTATATAGCCTACTAGCTGAACCCCGCGGTGTTACACGCGGTCATCGTCATACCGCGGGGCGCGGGTAGAGCTATGTATGAAGCTAGTCTAAAAAAAGTAGCCTAAGTTACTTCTTATATCATCAGCTACCTATCAGTGAAAGTCCCGTCAAAATCGGTCCAGCCGTTCCAAAGATTAGCCGGAACCAACAGACAGACAGACAAAAATTGTAAAAAATGTTATTTTGGTATATGTACCGTGTATAAAAAAGTGGTTATTTTAATATTACAAACAGACACTCCAGTTTTATTTATTTGTGTAGATAACACCCAGGCCATTATCACGAATCTATTGACACCTCATTCATTTCTTTCGTTTAAAAAAAAGACAACTCCCGTATTGGCAATATACATCCTGTGTCGCGGGGGACTTTACAAACATACGTGAAACGAACACAAAGAACACCCTGACTCAGAACAACAATTTGTAGTTCACACTAAGTGTTGTCCCATGTAGAATATGAACCCACAACACTCAAGGCAGTAAAAAGCGGCGCGGTGATCCTTTAAACCACAAAGCCATCCGTGCAGCCTCTCAATTAACATCACGACAACTATAACATACTACATACACACATACGTACATACATATAAACGCAGTCATGGTTCACTGCTCCACAATCAGTCAGACATGTCTGTGGGGTCATGACCCCCGGCTCGCCTTGACCCCGGTGACCTGACACACTCAACTCTACATTCACTCTACAGGTAAACTAAAGTATTTCCTGAATTATATAAACACTTATTTACATCTATACATCTACATATTATATATAATTCTCGTGTCACTTTTTGCTCGCGATGAACTCCGAAACTATCTAACCGATTTTCACGTTCTTTTTAACCGACTTCAAAAAAGGAGGAGGTTCTCAATTCGACCGTATATATGTTTTTTTTTATGTGCGTTCGCGGATAACTTCGTCGTTTATGAACTGATTTTAATGATACTTTTTTAATGGAAAGGAGATATCCCAACGGTGGTACCATGATAAGGACACTAAGATCTAAGGATAGCATCCAAGAGAAATCGAGTGGAACCTTGAAGTCGGTTTGTATTTTGTTAAAATTTTACTTGTAAATGTGTTTTGTTGCTGGCGTGCCTAAAATAGGATAGTTAATATCACGCTTAGACCATTAGGAGCCGAACATAATAGAAAAGAGACGCAAAGGAAGTAGCGTGGATCAACTAGTATAATTATAAAGTAGTTAAATTGTTTTCTGTACGCTTCAAAAACTCAAAATGTATAAATTTCATTCGTTTCCTTATCTTTTTATATTAAATCTATTTGTATCAGTAATTCCCGAGATTAGCACGTTTAACTAAACAAAGATAACTGTCGTGTATACCTACAACCCTAACTATGTATCTTAGGCACGCCATCAATTAAAAGTTAAAATACACATTTAAATAAAACGTGAAAATCGGTTAGATAGTTTCGAAGTTCATTGTGAGTAACAATGTGACACGAGAATACTAATAGTGTTAATTCGAAACTAAATAAATAATAAATATTTCGGAAATTTAACACACAACGCCATCTAGTCCCAAGCTAAGCAGAGCTTGTGTTATGGCTACTAGACAACTGATATAAATACTAATTATATATTTAATACATACATATTATACATAGAAAACACCCAAACTCCGAAACCAATATTTGCAGGTCATACAAACATTTGGTCCGACCCGGGGATCGGAACCCAAGACGTCAAGCACAGCAGTCTAATATGCTACTACTGCGTCACCGAGGTAGTTAATAAGTAAATATGTCTTTCTGTCTGTCCTGCCCCCCTAGTCAAGTTGCAAGCGTTTTTCTTTCTGCAATCGTTAATGCCTAAATTCTCGTGTGTCATTGGCTAACCTTAGACAAAGTAATCTTATACAAAGTATTAGCCAATGACACACAAGAATTTAGGCGGTAACGATTGCAGGAAGAAGAACGCTTGCAACTTGCGCTTGCACTCTTGACTGCACGGTTGGCCAAGTGGTTTAGGCGGTCGCCACGCCGCTTGCCAATTCGCCAAGTGTTGTGGGTTCAAATCCTACACGGGACAACACTTTGTGTGATCCACAAATTGTTGTTCTGAGTTTGGGTGTTAATTGTGTCCGTTTCGTGTATGTCTGTAAAGTCCCCCGCGACACAGGATGTTTATTCCTAATGCGGGAGTTGGCTTTAAAAAAAAAAAATTGGCAAGCAGATACTTTGATTCTTGAGGAAGGATATAGGTTAAGACATTGCATATAAACGATAAGTATTCAATTGTTCATTACACCTTATATAATTGCCTCATGTATAACAAACCCAAAGTAATAATCAAAATCTATTCGAAACAGTCAAACATATAGTTTAATTTTCCCAAAAAAGCACCCTTCTTTTAAAAATCGTTTAAAATAGGAAAGAATAATAATAAAACTTAAAAAATGACACATTTAGGAAAAAATACGCTTCACAAAATCGCCTGCCTAATAATACTAACTGTATCAAAAGTATAAAAAACGTTTTTCATTATTAGCACCCTTTTTGACAACCCTAATCCAAAATCGAACAATTGATACATTACATTTAACAATGGACAAAAAAATCAATATAATCAATAAATTCCAGTAGCGTGACCAAGTGTAAACTAACCCTAGTTTTAGGGTTCCTCAAAATAATAAACCTGGCCTGGAATTAAAAAGTAGAATTTGTTATATATTTTTTTTAATATACGTTCTGTATATTTTATATTCCAAAAATATTTTTTCGATATGGTTCAACTCGTGTGTTACATACTTGGTACAAACGAGACGTTCATGATACCAAGTCACCTTACTCACCAAGATAGAAACTGATAGAATAATCTATCAGTTTCTATCTTGGACGGTGAAAAAAATGTACACATATAAATGAAATTAAACTGTATATTTGGTTTTCAAATTATCAGCTAAATGCATATGAAAGTATATACGACTAGCTGACCCGTGCCCACTTCTTTGAGCGGTAACATTTTTTTCTCCGACTTACTTTGCAAATCCGGCTACCACAAAAAAGTCTTTCTACTTTTCGGGTTATTATAAATCCTATGTCACTCACAAATAACGTAGCCTTCTAGTGGTAAAATAATTTTCAAAATCGCTTCAGTAGATCCAGAGAGTACCTCCTACAACGGCACAAACTCACAAACGCACAAACTTTACCTCTTTATACGAGTATAATAGTCTAGATACGTCATCCATATAATCATTTCTTACATTTTGCCTATCTGTATTATCTTCTTACCTCTGGAACGGCTGGACAGATTTTGACCGGGCTTTCACTAGTAGGTTACGTTTGTTTTAAAGTAAAAAAAGAAGAGTTACGCGTAAATAAATTTAAAACAATGCATTAGTGAATAATATACTATTCAAAAGCAACAACAACCGCGGGTAATACAGCGGGTGCAGTTAGCTAAAATCTAATACCTTTAAACGAGCAATTCTTGTGTATATATATTTATAATCTGAATCTTGGAAACGGCTCCAACGATTTTCATGATATTTTGTATGCAGGGGTTTTCGGGGGCGATAAATCGATCTAGCTAGGATTCATTTTTAGACAATGTCGTTTTATTCGTGTTTTTAACAATCAAATATATAAAATGAATGTACATCTAGCGACATCTATCGCAACTCGAGCGAACTACATTAAACTATACTGGAATAAGGTGCAGAATAAACAGTATCAGGGAGTACCAAGAGAGGGTGCCACTAAACTATTGGAAGAATAATAACAAAAAGGTGGCGTTTGGATAGTCCCAATGTTGCTGAAAAACCCATTTATAAAAAAAAATACCGAGCGACGCTCGGTCATCCAGGTACTAAGTATCTATAGCAGAATACAAAAGGGGTAGCTGCAGTAAAGCAAAATATAAGATTACAATTTATTTCTTAAATCAAAATTATATTTGTTAACTAATATTGATCCATTAGAGACCTGCTCAGCCTCGTTCCTTTCCACACATATCTTCTTTTACAAAGTCCATTCATCTTCTTCATTCATCTAAAATCTCTTTTGACACACTTCCCATTATGATCTTACTATTAATCTAAATGTACGGAACCATCGATACAAATAAACCACTATCCAAAATAACGTGCAACTATAAACTTAAATAAAAAATAATTAGATCCGCGCCATTGACAGTTTTTTTTTATAAAAATTTTACGCCACCGGCTAAGGAATCAGCTGCTTCACCTATGGAGACTTACAAAGGAGGTTTTTTAAAACTTTTTTTTCGTTTTTGCACGAAAGGGATGCGGTACAATGAGTTGTTTTTTATTTTGCTTTTTTTAAGCGGCCAAGTTGCGAACGTAAGCTTAGTGAGGATATTCTATAGTTTAATGGCTCGTAAATATATTTTAAGAGCGGATGTCCTGTTGTCCTTGCCAAGGAGTGGTATATGTCCAGCAGTGGACTGTTGAGGGCTGTTGATGATGTCCTAACCCAAAAATAATAACAAGTTCTTTTGTTATTTTAGACAAGTTTACTTAAATAATTGTTATTTCAGGTAACACCGATATAAGAAGATGGGAGTTAGGAGATATTCCTGGGGTGAAGCCCTTTTGTAGCGCCTCCAGAGTACAGAAACGATTTTTTCAATTTCGGGTAAGTAAAATATCCAAAGACTTTTCACTTAGATAGTAGGTATTTAATGTAATGTGTAGGTAATGTAATGTCTTACTATATTATGAGTTTTGAAACACAATTTTCCAATTATGATTTGGTCAACTTTGCTGCCTTCGTTGGCTTTTACGATACCTTCACACTATGCAGTCTTGCATGTGCATGGTACGTATTATTGTATTACTAGTTTTTGCTCGCAGCTCCGCCCGCGTGTACGTCGGTTATCGCGGCAAATAGTAGCCTATGTGTTATTCTGATGTTTAAGCTATATTACTGTAAAGTCTCATCCAAATCCGTTGTGTAGTTTTTGCGTGAAAGAGTAACAAACATCCATCTATCCATACTTTCTTTCTTGCTTTCATTTTAAAAGACAACTCCCGCACTCCTGTGTCGCGGGGGACTTTACAAACATACATGAAATGGACACAAATAACACCCAGACTCAGAACAACAATTTGTGGATCACACAAAGTGTGGTCCTATGTGGGATTTGAACCCACGACACTTGGCGAAGTAGGAAACGGCGTGGCATGGTGACCGTTAAACCACTAGGCCAAACGTGCAGTCTTACTCTCGATACTTACTAACTTTCGCGTTTATAATACTAGATGATGCCCGCGGCTCCGCCCGCGTGTATGTCGGTTATCGCGACAAATAGTAGCCTATGTGTTATTCTGATGTATAATCTATATTATTGCAAAGTTTCATCCAAATCCGTTCAGTAATTTTTGCAGAACTTGAATAATCATTGTATAGACTTTTTTACTTATCAAAAGTCCGTGCGATAAGAGATAAAGAATACGGCCCACCTATTCACTCCGTGGGTGTCGTAAGAGGTGACTAAAGGAGCAAACTATGCAGCACAAGAGTACTGAAAAGATAATACTTTATACCGTGGGAGAGCCATGCTTTGTCATGCATGGGCCGGCTCGACCCGAGTGATACCACGGCCTCATAGAAAACCGGTGTGAAACAGCGGCTTGCGCTGTGAGTGTGATAGTGTATGGTAGCCCAAAACCTCCTTTCTAATGATAAACCTTTTTTTACCCGCCTACGGCAAAGCCAAACGAGGGTTGTGATTTTGACAGGCTATGTATGTATGTATGTTAATCTGTTCCCTGATAGCTCCTTAGTACTAATTAAAACTGGACAAATAAGATATCGTTAGAGGCGTCTTGATCGTCTGCTGGTTATAGGCTATATGACGTGTCACTGAATCTAAAGTGGCGCCCTCTAGCCGACATAAAGTACTGTGTAAAAAAATATTCAAGATAAATATTGTTGGTATCATTGGAAAGGGCGTTACTTGTACGTTTCAAAATATATATATCATTAATATTTCCTCGTTCCTTTGTCCGTATTTATTTAATAATTTTATTGTGACATTTCTATGGTATTTAAAATATAGGTAGTTTGCAAAGATATTAATATTATAATATGTTTGAAACAAGTTTAAAAAGCCGTAGTCACACGTTACATAGAAACGTACCATAACACTTTAACAACGAGTGACTACGTCTTTTTAAACTATTTACGGCTTTTTATAGTTTTGACAAAGTTATGTCCACACTAATCTAACTAAAAAGAGCTAAAACACTCTACCCCCTCACTTTTCGAAGGGGTTCCGATGACAATCAAACCATAGGCGGTAGGCCATCTGCTTGATAAACTTTAGCCAAAATCGCCATTTTTGGAAAATTCCGCATGTTTTGATCAATATGTAATTTCTTCTTACCAGAAATTTATTTAATACATATCAATATTTTAAATTCGAGAGTAACTCTGTCTGTTACGCTTTCTAATCTGCTGCACCGATTTCAATTAAATTTGGCATAGAGATATTTTGGTTCTTGAGGAAGGTCATAGGCTACTCGTTACAGCGATAAGCGACATACATGCGGGCGGGTCGCTGTCAAAAGCTAGTTATAAGTAATTTTATTGTTTTTCCGACTTCAGAATGACTTTCAATGTTTGTTACCTCATTTCATCCGACTTCAGAACGACTGAATGTTTGTTACCTCATTTTAGACTCGGACAACTGCACCTATTCAACCACACTTCAAAAACCTCTATAAACGCCACCTATGATCTCAAATAAGAAGCTAGCATGCAAAACTGGTTCTGCAACCATAAAAACAGTCTGCCAGCCGTCTGGCCCCGGGTTCATTGTATCCGTTGCGTACTTGACTTAGCTATTGTGCCTTAAATGTCGGCAGACGAGCTCAAGGACATCGGACAGAATTATTTAACTAAATACGTATACAGGAAATACAAGGCTTCGACATTTTAGAGTAGACATTTATATTTGACTAGTTGCCCCGGCGTACTTCGCACCGCCAATTTTATCCTAATTATTTTCTAAATTTCTGAAAAACTTATTTTTATTATTAATGCCCATCACATCTTCTCACGGGTACAGCAGTAGTGGACAAAGAAATTACACCTCAGATTTTCTTATAATTTTCTTGAATACAAACGTTGTCCTGACAATAGCAAACACATAAAAAAAAAGAATAAAATTGTCCAATTTGGTGGATTCGATCGGAAGTTATGCGCGTACATACATTTCAGTGATTCATTTTTATTTATATAGACTAGCTGTGCCCGCGACTTCGTCCGCGTGGAATAGTGACTTTGGGTAACATTTATACAACTTTTCGTCCCCCCTTTCAACCCTTTCCAACCCTTTATTCGCCTCTATAAAAAGTAGCCAGTGTCCTTTCTCTGGCTCTAGACTATCTGTGTACCAAATTTCATTTAAATCGGTTCAGTAGTTTTGACGTGAAAGCCCGACAGACAGAAGAGAGCTACTTTTGTATTTGTAATAATTAGTAAGGATTACCTATTTAATACTAGTTGTTTCCCGCGGCTCCGCCCGCGTATATGTCGGTTATCGCGGCAAATAGTAGCCATGTGTTATATATATATATGTTCTCATGTATAAACTATATTACTGTAAATTTTCATCCAAATCCGATCAGTAGTTTTGCCGTGAAAGAGTAACAAACACACGCACACACAAATCCTTACAAACTTTCGCATTTATAATATTAGTAGAAATCTAAAACACTTATAATACTATTGTAATAGCCGAGGGTCGAACCAAGTGGCGAAGAGACGCATATGTCCAACAGTGGACTGCGATAGGCTGATGAAGATAATGATAAAACGTAGCCCTTATAATTTTACAAAAATCAAACTACCGACAAGAACTGGACCAAATTAAAATGGGACCGAAGAAGTCTTTCCACTTTTCGGGTTATTATAATATCCTATGTCACTGACAAATAACGTAGCCTTCTATTGGTAAAATAATTTTCAAAATCGGTTCAGTAGATCCAGAGATTACCTCCTACAACGTCACAAACTCACAAACGCACAAACATTACCTCTTTATTATATTATAGTGTAGATATGAACATACGCATACATACATGCACACACCAAAGTATGTAGGTATAAACTATTATATTATGTATAACGAGTATAATTACCTATTATATTTTGCACATCCCACAAGAAAACAGTTTTTTTTCACAAAAGGTATCTTACGGGTGTTATTTCAGACTATCATCTATCTCTATTCCGAATCCCATCCAAGTCCGTTCAGCCGTTTTTGCGTGGAAGAGCGTCAAACATCCATACAAACTTTCGCCTTCCTAATGTTAGTTAGATAGTGAGAAGTTCAGATAACAGCGGAACCATTTATCGTTACACTTTATTCGCTTCCCAGAAGACATATTTCGAGGAATAAATATTATTATTTCTATAGAATAACCTCACAATTTGTTATCTGTAATGTCTACAGCGTTTCCGGCCTACAAACGTGAAATACATACTGACATTGTACGTATATATTATGTGTACCGGAATATCTGTAATTGAAGGGCTTTTAGTGATTAAAATAATATAGGATACATAACGTTATCTGGATTCAAAAATATACATAACAGTTTGCTTTAGAACATGGAAATAATTCCTAACAACCTTGAACAGTCCACTGCTGGACATAGGCCTCACATTTGAAAGGAGTTTTTAACCGACTTCCATAAAGGAGGAGGTTCTATGTACCACTGTATGTATTTTTTTATGTATGTTCATTGATGATTGACCTACTATGGCTACTATACCCTCAGATCAAAAAAAAAGTAGAAACGCACCGCCTTGTTCTTGTTGAAGCAGAAAAAAGTAGCGTAGTTCCAAGTAAACACACGCGTTACGCACTAACTGTGCTATAAACTACGCCACTTTTCGACAGTATCGTACAAGTTGTATACTTGTACGATACTGACGAAAAGTAGCCTATTGTAGTTTATAGCAACTACGCTACTTGATCTGAGACTATACCACGCTGGCCAGACGGGTTGGTAGAGAGTTTTTAGGGTTCCGTACCCTAAAGGTGTTTTACCTTTAGGGTACGGAACCCTAAAAACTCTCTACCCTACTACTAAGGGACCCTATTACTAAGACTCCGCTGTCCGTCCGTTTCTCACCAGACTGTATCTCAGACATGAATCGTAATAGTTAAACAGTTTAAATGTTCATCGCCTCGCACTTGGCCGTTTAACCGTCCGAGTGCGAGTTATGATGTTACATACAAACAAATACCGTCACTATCTCATCTATATCTCTATACAAATAAATAAAATTAGAGTGTCTGTTTGTATGTATCCATATGTAGGTACATATACCAAAAACACATTTCTTACTATTTTTTTCTGTCGGTCTGTATGTCTGTTCTGGCTAATCTCTGACACGGCTGGACCGATTTTGATGGGACTGTCACTGGCAGATATCTGATGTAATATGGAGTAACTCAGGCTACTTTTTTTAGACTAGCTTTGCCCGCGGTTGTAAAAGTACAACAATAACCGCGGCCAGCGGGTAACACCGCGGGCCTCAGCTAGCTACTAATATTATTTTTATTATAGACTTTTGAAAATACATACATAATTAAGGCTTTAAATAAATTTTCAGGTATTCCTCGAATGCTGAACTGTGGGCGGACTGGTTTCGACCCTTACAGCCTGATAAGTTATGGAATCAGGCGTTACTTTACGGAAATCCATGACATTAAATGCTATGAAATATGAAATCATTACAGCCTGTTTTATTTGTAAGTAAATATTTTTTATTCTATCAGTATTATATTTGTGTGGTGACAAATTAAGAATACGGAGTATCACCACCCCTATTCACCCCGTGCGTGTAGTAAGAGAGACTAAAGGGGAAAAACTACCAGGACAACAGCACTGCAAAGAGAAGTAAAACTTGACACAAACCCTATACCTACCCCGTCTGGTCAGCGTGACGTAGAAGACCAACACCTCCTTTCTAAGGAGGGGCCAATGTCCAACAGTGGACTATTAATAGTGGATGTTGAGAGGTTTGGGTATGGGCCTCCAGTACCCTCACTCACGCGGTGAGACACAGCGAAAGCGCTGTTTCACACCGGTTTTCTGTGAGGCAGTGGTATCACTCCGGTCGAGCCGGCCAATTCAGGCCAAAGTGCGGCTCTCCCACGGTGATTTTAATGAATGCGGTGTTAATAGATTAGGCCCGGGTACAAAGGCTATATAAATTTTATCTAAAGTTTTACGTAGTCGAGTGTTTGAAACTTTTTTTTGTTAAACATTCTATTTGACACCGTACTAGTCTAAAATAAAAATTACTAAGTTACTCCTTACATCATCCAGTCGGTCCAGGCGTTCCGGAGATAAGCGACGAATAGACAGACAAAAATTTTAAAAAATGCCCTTTAATACTTTCATATGAAAAGCTGTTACTTTGAAATTACCAACAGACATTTCAATTTATTTGTATAGATTAAAAACAACTTAACGTGAGACGCAAGTACCAGGAGTTCATAAGTTGCGAAAACTTCAGCAGTTAACATAGCTCCCATGGCAACAGGCGAGTCAATACGACTGGCTTCACCCCTCCGCACACCGGCCCCCTCTCCGTCTAGACGGCTGCTAGACAGACCTCCTCCCCCGTCTAACCGCCCGACACCCCCCCGAGTCTTTACACCTGGATAGCTAAATTTGGTATTTTATTATGGCTCCTCTTTATCGATTTTTAGGTGATTTAAAATATGTACATACATATATTTTGCATAAAGATTCTGATTGATAAATCAAAATTGTGACTGCCTCGGTGGCGTAGTGGTAGCGTATGCGACTGCTGCGCATGAGGTTTCGATTCCCGGGTGGGATCAAATGTCTGTATGCTCTACAAATATTTGTTCCGAAGTTTAGGTGTTTTCTTTTATTAAAAAAAAAGTAAGTATGTATGTAATTATATTTGTTGTCTAGTACCCATATTCCAAGCTCTGCTTAGTTTGGGACTAGATAACATTGTGGGTTCGATGTCTGAAATATATTATTATAAAAGCCGTATATTCGATTCCTACCAGGGACATTTTTAATCATTAGTAAGATGATTTTTGTTCAGCTTGTAGATGTAATTTATCTAAAACTAGCTGACCCGGCGAACTTCGTACCGCCAGCCATATTTACATATCTGTCTCAGCTTCCCACGGACAGTGTAACAAAACACATCGCAAGCGCTGTTTTACACCGGTTTTCTGTGAGGCCGTGGTATCACTCCGGTCGAGCCTTAAGAAAGGTCGAAAGAAATGTAAGTACGGTATAATATATACTTTCATGTGGATTTAGTGAAAAGCTAATAAATTTGAAATTACATACAGACGCTTCAATTATTTAATTGTACTAGTGGTCCAGAGGTCGAATTAGACCATAGTTATTTTTTATTTTTCTTTTGCCTAAGGCTATTACACCTCTTCTTCTTCTTTTGATGAAATGGCAACCAGCCGGATCTCTCGGATCAGCTATTTCTGCCAATGTCAAGTGTTTATAGTCTTCATATGAAGACTTAACGACATAAGTCTTCAAGTCTTCGTAGTGATGAAATTAATGATAAAAAAAAAATGTGGATCAGATGAAATGGGGACAAAAAAAGCGTCCAAGTGCGAGTCGGACTCGCCCATGAAGGGTTCCGCAGCAGCAAGTAACATAATATAATTTTTATTTAATTTTTATATTTGTGTTGATTGAATGAAAGGTAAATTCAGTTTCCGATTTATGACGTATTAAAAAAAACTACTTACTAGATTTCGTTCAAACGAATTTTCGATGGAAGTTTGCATGGTAGTGTACATCATATATTTTTTTAGTTTTATCATTCACATACTCTTATTTGAGAAGTTACAAGGAGGGGGGGACACACATTTTACTACTTTGGAAGTGTCTCTCGCGCAAACTATTCAGTTAAGAAAAAAATGATATTAGAAACCTCAATATCATTTTTGAAGACCTATCCATAGATAAGCCACACGTATGGGATCGATGAAAAAAAAATTTTTGAGTTTTAGTTCTAAGTATGGGGACCCCCAAAATTTATTGTTTTTTTTTTCTATTTTTGTGTGAAAATCTTAATGCGGTTCACAGAATACATCTACTTACCAAGTTTCAACATTATAGTTCTTATTGTTTCGGAAAAAAGTGGCTGTAACATACGGACGGACAGACAGACAGACGGACAGACAGAAGACGAATCTATAAGGGTTCCGTTTTTTTGCTTTTGGCTCGGAACCCTAAAAACGATTTTTTTTTTCATTATGCCTACTTTTGACATTCAGTATGACAGTACTTATAGACAAAAAATAAATCAACGTTTTGTTTCACTTTGACATAATAGCATTATGTACTCCTTCTTTAAATCATGGTCTAAGAAAACCAGAACAAACAAACCACGAAGTATATTGTTGAACCATGCTTTAAATAAACTATTTGTCTATACGTAAAATGTGTTACAAAGTTTTTGCTTCACGTATTAAAATAAAGATATTTGTCATCTTTACGTACGTAATATATTTTTATAGTTATGTCAACAACAAAATATGCAATTTTTATTGTAATGTAGAATCTGTGGCAACGTAAAATATATTGCAGTGCACAGGCAACAGGTGAGAAGCCAATCTTTCTCAATTTTCTTAAAAAAAGTATAAATAAAAAGCAACGAGAACCGTGTGAATTCGGACAGCTGTGCTCCGAACGGGAATTGAAAAAAAAGCAACACTTTTTGTGCGAAAACGTCTTTTTAGGTCTTTTTTTATTTTGAGGGGTGTGAATTATGTTTTTTTTTTAAGTTTTTTTCGTAGATTATTAACGGTAAAGTTCTGAATGACAGTAATAATGTTTGATGGGTGCTGTTTGAATGAGTAAAAAATATTTAGTTTTAATTTCCACTTCTGTTTTATATTAAACTGTCATGATTTATGTAAATGAATACATCGTATGATTTATACCACATGTCACTGATAACTATATTTATTTATAACTAGCCGAGTCCCGCGGTGTTACTCGCGGCTATTGTTGCGGGTAACAACCTATTAACTCTAAGGTAACAATGCGGGGCGAAGCTAGTCTTAAAAAAGTAGCCTATGCTACTCCTTATTACATCAGCTATCTGCCAGTGAAAGTCCCGCCTAAATCGGTCCAGCCGTTCCAGAGATTAGCCGGAACAGACAGACAAAAATTGTGAAAAAAGGCTATTTTGGTATACGTACCTACCATATATACATACATATGCATTTAGTTAAAAGCGGTTATTTTAAAATTACAAACAGACACTCCAATTTTATTTATTTGTATAGATTACGACTGAATATCGACGGAGACAACAGTAGTGTATAACGCTTATATTATACGCACTGTATGTATATTAATTAAAATAATCACAACACATTAACAGTCTTTAATAGTCCACTGCTGGACATAGGTATATCCTTAGATCTTTCTAAGGTTTAGGCCTACGAAATACTACTTATAAGATTTCTACACCACCCAAAGGTTGATTGGAAGAGAATGCCCTGGGCAGTATGTCTGCCTACGTTCAAAGTACATAAAATTTACAAATAAATAAATGCCAAACAGGTTGGTATAATATAAGGTTATTGCGGGGGAGAGACACGCTTCGGCATGCATGGGCCGTCTCTACCGGAGTGATACCACGGCCTCACAGAAAACCGGTGTGAAACAGTGCTTGCGTTGTGTTTCACCGAGTGAGTGAGGATACCGGAGGCCCATACCCCAACACCATCCCCCATCCCCCAAAGGCCGGTAACGCACTTGTGACGCCTCTGGTATTGCGTGTGTCCTTGGGCGGCGGTAATCGCTTACCATCAGGCGATACGTCTGCTCGTTTGCTCCCTATTCCATAAAAAAAAGGTTTGTATCAAGTTTTCATTCTCTTTGCAGTGATGTTGTCCGGCGTAGTTTGATTCCTAATAGTCGACTCTTGTAACACCCATGGGATGACACACCGTTAATCCATAATTTAAGACAATTTTGAAATTAACCTCATATTTTGCATTTTCCAGGTTGTTTCGCTAATAGAAGATGGAGTCCTGGACTGCTTTTGGAGAAAGTTCTCGAAGTTTACCAAACTGGTGGACAAGGTTTATTCACTCTGATATAATAGATGGAATCTTCTTACTGCGATGACTAATGGGTTATACCCTCACATGGGATAACACTTTGTGTGATCCACAAATTATTGTTCTGAGTCTGAGTGGACTTTGTGCCCGTTTCAGGTATGTGTATTAGGTCCCCCACAACACAGGTAATATTCTTCGTTGGACACTTGTGGTATTAACAAAAAGACTAAAAGGAGTGACGGGTAATGAAAAATTGAGAAGCAGTACTTAGGCAGGTATGTGCTGATAAAGGAAGATTGATGGAAATGTAATGAGAAGAGTTTTATGTATGCATGTTGACGGATACAAGAGTTGGGGATACATCCAGAAGAGTAGGATGAACTATATGAAAGGGAATATTGAAAGAAAGTGGACAGCGAAATAATGAATGAAAGAGTGCTTTTCTTCTAGCTAGAAGAAAAGCACTTTTAGGTACTTCGGTTCAGGATAGTGTCTATAAAGGAGTCTCTTGCTTCTCTATGACAATAATAATATTTCGTACATCTAATACACAACGCCATCTAGTCTCAAACTAAGCACAGCTTGTGCTATGTTTTCTAGACAACTGATATCAATACGTATAAACTTTTGTTTGTAAATTTATACATGTTATACTAGACTACGGGCCTGTGTCGAAAATTGATGGGTCATGTGAAACACCAGGAGACCTTTTTAGAAAGATACAGGGGCATAAAACAATAACATTCAGCACTATGCCGTCACTTGTAAGCTGTCCAACTGAGTGCTGGTGAAGGGGCGGAGGTAGCAACCATTGATATACAGTAGCAACCCTCGATTTTTCTCTCTTGTCTCATAATTTTTGTACGGCGTTGCGGAAAAATGAAGTAGAAGAGGTATGGAGGGCTGCTACCTCGTCCCCTTCACCAGTACTCAGTTGAACAGCTTACAAGTGACGGCATAGTGCTGAATGTTTTTTTTTTTATGTCCTTGCATCTTTCTATAAAGGTCTCCTGGTGGTTAATGCTTACTTGACTGCCTCTGTGGCGCAGTGGTAGCGTATGCGACTGCTGTGCTTGAGGTCTCGGGTTCGATTCCCGGGTCGGACCAAATGTTTGTATGATCCTCAAATTTTTGTTTTTGCGTTTCCGTGTTTTCTATGTATAATATGTATGTATTTATTTCCAAAAAATCTTATTAGTTATCTAGTACCCATAACTCAACCTCCGCATAGCGTGGGACTAGATGGTGTTGTACGTTAGATGTCCGAAATGTCTGAAATATTTATATAGGATTACCGTATATTTCGGTTTTTTCTGCTAGATGGCGTTAAAGCATATTATTCTGTAGGAGCTAAAAACTATTTTGTGCGGAATTGACATATCTCGTTGGCGTTAACTTTGTATTTCCACAGTTCAGGTGCTCTTTAAACTATCCAAAGACAGATATTCACTGCTTGTCACAGGCTCCGTGAAGGCCACGAGACGAGATGGGGGGACAATATTGATTTGGTACTTATTGGTTACCCAGGGCAACAAAATTTGAACTTTGTCGTGCCACACGGACTTCACTTATATTTTTTACTCTGATGGAAGACTGTTAGTGAAAATATGTAATTAAAAAAATCTATTAGCCAAGAATTTAACTTTTTAATGTAATTTAGATATTTAAAAGTTGTGAATGTCTGATATCAGAAAAGCAAAAACATTGTATTATGAAAATCCAACTTGAGATTTTCTGGCATATTTAGCTTCTGGTTGGTCCATTTATTATCCAACAGTAATCGGCCAACCTCCTTGGGTTCCATTTACCCTTAGAGCATTTTTCCATTTGTAAAGTGTGTCGATGGAACCTTTCCGCGTGCTCATCACTCATAGCTCCGAATTCTCAGAAAAAAAATTGTATGTCTAAAAATTTATTTTCAGTGACATCTTGCAACCTAATGCTTGATATACACTGAGAGCTACTGAACCTTTCGACTAACGGTGTGTCAACTCTAGAAACTCTTGTAGTGATGATTCATAACGTGCTAAGTACGTAACCATCGCCTGGCAGGCCTCAGCCCTGCACAACATCATCTTTCATGGTTTTGAAAGTGTAAAAAAATGAGAAAAAAAAACTTATTCCTGTAAGGCTGAAATTTTTATAGGATTTAGATCAATCATTAAGAAGTTCAAAAACAAAATGACAGGCGATTCCGATGAGCACTAGTACCTGCCAGGCGAACAGAAAGACACACCTTGCTCCTATTACATCATCAATTTAAATAAATTTTGTTCTGTAAAGTTGTAATTTATATTATATGTTTGTCTGAGCGATTTAAAGAAAGTAGGAACAATGACCGGCAGTGCTGGCTAGCATATTTCCTTGACAGGTGAGGAGATAGATAGCACTGGAGTGCAAGTAAAAATGTGTCTGAGAACACTTGGTCGGTCCTAACACGACAAACTTCTCATTATTAGTCATAAATAACATTAAATCGTCGGAAGCATCTAAACCAATGTAATATACATTTCAACTAATCGATATATACCAGCTCGCTAACAAACTCTCTGTAGTTGTCACTCTTATGGTTACCTAGAAAATTTTAAACAACTGTCATTTATGATATCTATGCTTTTTTTAACAGATCATTCATTTTTTCTTCAAATACTGAATCTTGTATTAACTCCCTGATTTTTACACATAGTCCAACGAAAATATCCTTTTTTATCTCCGCATCACTTACTGTAGGACATTTTTGGTTCGGTCCAAATCGGTACCGCAATCGGTATATGGCGGTGGCCTTTCTTCCAATCAGTTAAATTTTTAACACAAATTATACAACAAATATGAGGAGCAAAAGTTTTGTCTTGATGGGCCACAAAGAAACCAAAATACTGATGATATCTCTCTAACACAAGTGTGGTGAAATTTCGTGTTTGTTTTTGAAAGTTAATTCACTTCAAATATCACAAAATGATTCATAAATCATTATTACACTTTCTCGACATATTTACACAATCTCCAGAATTACATATCAAGCACTAAATTTGAATTAATATTAAATAAATATTTTTTTATTTCTACTTTCTTGCGACTGTTTACTTGCGTTTATTCACAAAAAATCTGAGGCCAATCAAAACAAAACTACTGCAATTGATTAATGAAGATAGTTGGCTAAAACAGTCTAAGTTAACAGAATTCGCGTGGCATGACTAGTGTTGACCAGTTCTTTTGCTATCAACACTTTGAAAGTCATAGATGTGGAAATTGTAGGTATTTGAAAAGGTAAGTAAAGGTCGAAAGTCTATTGGATTTGATTGGGCGGTGTAAACAATAGACCGACCTGATTAAACTAGCAACGAGTGGGAATTATAAGTGATGGAATAAAAACTTAATTCTACTGTGAATTAGGTACACGATTACGAAACCGAAGAAGTAACCTTGAACAAGTGATTATTTTGTATCCCCTGTATTTTCATTCTTTACGCGCCATTTTTATCACGAATTAAGTGCAATACAGTATACAATAAAATATACTAATTCACACCTAAAATGTACATCGTATCTTCTAAACTCACACAAGTGACAACTATCACAGAGAGATCAAGCTAAGTTTTACGACTTTATTCATTGGATTTTTTCGTATATACTTTACGGTTGCTTTTTGCTCACACGTTGTTGCCAATATAAAAAACAACAAATTAATGACAGTTTATTCCATCACAATGAATCATGAGCTGTGCTGAACCAGCCCCATAGCCAAAATGACAGTGATTCGCGCCGAATCTCTTGCTACAATCGCTAACGCTTCCAGTCTCATGGCTAATATTTTGTTTTGATCACGTGACTTGGCTTTGAGTGACAGCATTCCCATATATTTGTTACTTTTGTAAACTTGGCTAGGGGGCTGAACATTAGATCCTAGAAAGAATTTGTAACAACACGTAGAATCTACAACACATTATTATCTAGTTTAGTTCATTATTTATTTGTTTACTAGTCTGGTGCTAGTTTTAATTAAACTTTGGGCATTATAGCTAGATATATCAAGGAATTTAAATAATCTTCAATATTATGTTACTAGACTGTATATTCAATTCTGTAGATTTGATATTTTTTGTCTTGTTTGTCCATTGAAATGTTACATTTTAAGACTTAAGGCTTAGCGTGCATTACTCAAAGGACACAATTTTGTTTTTTAGATATGAAGGAGGTGGCCCTTGTCCCCGGCCGTCATCTTGGAAAAAGTGGTGCAAATGGTTTTTATGGTTTATCTGCCATACTATAAGTCTGACATATTTTTTTTGTCGGACCAATAGTTCCGACCGTCCTCTGAGAAATGCAAGCCCAACTGTAACTTTTCAATGGACTATTTGTTTTTCAAGACTGTTTTACCTTCGTATGTTGAACCCTCCTTAGATAAAGTACTTGTAGATAAAGCTATTTGTGCACTTTTTTCTCCTCCGAGTCTTTTTATTAAACTTTGTTTGGGCTTTAAATCTACTACCATATGGCTAAACTTCGATTTGTTACGTGTAGCGACTGCCATCACACCCATTTTGGTACATTTGACGATCACTAGAAATGGCAGATATTTTTTTACAAGTTCTTTATCTAAGATCAATATTCTGTTATTTCTTATGAAAAAAAAGATTTTTTTATTAATTTTGCTAATTTGTGTTGTTGTTTCTTTTGCACTTTGTAATTTTTGTGTATGTATTAATGAAGCATATATTTTGTTTGTCAATTTCATTGAGCATAATTTCAAAAACCTTCAAAATATTTGCTTGCTTTTTTTGTTTTATTTTTTCTAGTTTTTAGCCATTTGGCCCCCTTAACTGGAACCCGTAGATCCGAACTTGTGCGTTTAAACGTTGGGGTAACTTCGACTTTTCTGTCGCACAAACGCAAATGCGAATATTCAAGACAATTTAGTCGCATATGTCGTGCGACCGATTAGTCGCAAGTGTGACCCCACACAAGGTTGGTGATACGCGGGCGCAGTTTTGGCGGGAAATCGTCGTTTCTTCAATTATTTTTTATCTTCTTTTTTCCTTTTTCTGTTTTGTATTTCTATTAGTGCTAATTTTGTTGTTGGAAAACTCACTAAAAAAGAATTTGTCTTATCAAACGACGCGCCTATATGAATGCCAAAGATTGACAAAAAATTAGAAATATCACACAAAGATAGACGTCATCTAAATACATAGGTACACATAAAATGTCATTTTGGAACTCTAAGAAAATTTAGTAACAACAACAGAAGTAGCACCATTATTTGTGTCCAAATAACTTAGACCCTTATAAGTGTTGCCTTTAAAGGGGTGTAAATTAAAATAGACTGGTATAAATATACAAAGTATACAATTGTTACCTCTCAATTAAAAAGCTTTATGATATGTAACATCTTTCGTTTCACCTTCCTGTAATCTGTGGGAGTTATTTATTGAAAAGGGACGGCAGTACGTAACAAGAAGTTCCGTGCGTGCTATTTGACCAATGAGTGCGCGGTGCTAGAGCTGACCGTCAGGCGGTACATGAGATGTCACATGTTACACGTCATATGCTACTGCTCTAAGGCTCGATGTCCCTGTAGTCTAAATATGTGAAGTTTGAAATTTATTCACTCTTAATGATTTAGTTAATTAGTAATAGTCCCAGTAGATAATTTTGTTTTCCTTACACTCACCTGCAAATAGAGAATTGGAGAACACTGCAAGACAAATGTCTCCCACAAGGAACGTAACTTTCTAAACTCCAGCCACATTCTAAAATCGTATGTCCATGTATATGAAATAAATAATTAATATTGAAGTAGTTGTCTTATGCTTCAATGCACCTTCATTTCTTAAATTTCTACTCCATGTGATATGTTTTCTTCTTTACTTTATGATTGATGATTAAACTGCTCAAAGAATCGGTCCACATATGACGGAGTTCTGAACTGTCAAAGTTAAATTCTACCGCTCAATTTAAAAACATGTAAACTGTGCAGTACTTACTGTAGAATTGTGTTCTTTATTTAATTAAATTCTTCTAAAGTTTGAAATCGTATTTTGGGTACACTCAAATATTAGTGACAATCTGATTTGTCGAATATTTTGCATAATAAATTTATAAATAGACTATCTATTATAGTGCTATAAAGAGCAATAACCGTCTATTGCCAAGATATGACAAACATAAGAATGCAATTGAAAGTAGAAAATCGACCTTTTTTGAAGTCTGTTAATAATGAACCTCAAATCTTGGGTCTCTCTTAATTCTTGCCGTCTTTTTTGCACATCATAATCATAAGTGTTCTCCATTTCTTACTACATGTATATTGAATGCTTTATTATTTTTAGCATCTTTGGTTATAGTTTTAGCAACTTATTTTGTACCTTTTTTTTATACCTTTTGTGGGACACAAACTATGATATATTAGTAACAGTAGCTAGCTACTAGTTGTAATTCATTATACCCTAGTTCTCATCATCGTCTTTAACAGAACACTGGCCAGAACCCATACTCATTCATTCTATATCATTCAGATCCATAATCTCATTCTACAGATTTTTTACTCTTATTGTGAAAAGCTGATGACCAGCTCCAATTTTGGGGATAGAAGCCAATGACAAAAAAAAAACACAAATTATAACAAAAATAAACCGACTTCAATCTGGACCAAATTTAAATGGGACCACACGGGACCTCCTCCTTTTTTTGAAGTCGGTTAAAAAATGTAATATACATCGTTAATTACATAATATTAATTTTATTATACGTATATTATGTTTTAATCGGAAAATTTACTTATAAGAAGTTTTGTAGCATTTTTGCGTGAAATTCGCTTAGTCAAGTGGTATTTTTGTTAATATATAATTATATTATTTATTTTCAAATAAATTCATACTAATATTAGAAATTCGCAAATAACTCTGTCTGTTTGTCTGTTGAGCTTTCACGTCGAAACCACTGCACCGATTTCAATAAAATTTGGCATGGAGATACTTTGATTTTTGAGGAAGAACATGGTGATTACACGCCGGTGGAGTCGCGGGCAAAACTAGTATTTTATAATTTGGAATTTGTATTTAGTCTGTAAATACAATTTAAAAATGTAATTTTTATATGCAGACAATTTAATTTGTCTTATGATACCGATGTATACTTCCTTCTACCTTGAAAAAGAAGAGAAGATGAAATGGAGAGAAACGCCGTCGATTGGGTGAGGTAGTAGGTTGTATAGTACTGTATTACAACATTTAGGAGAGACTGTATAGCCTACTAACTTTCCTGATTGGCGGACATTACAACAGAACAGAAGAAAGGGAACATAGAAGATTATTTTATTTTTAATTTACAAAATAATTCAGCTTTAGGATTGTATTTATATGGATTGTCGTATATCGATCGAGTATCGATTTACATCAAATACAAATGTGAGCTTTTTTGTTAATATTTAAAGCCTAAATCACTACACCGATTGTAAAATTATATATTGTTGTTCTGAGTCTGGGTGTTCTTTGTATCAATTCCATGTAGGGGATACCTTTACAAAGATACCTTTGTAAAATCCCCCGCTACAGGACAAATCCCTTAAAGGGGAGTTGTCTTTTGAAAAACATTTTTTATATATAATTCTAAATACGAACATGTTATAAATAAATTTTGTATACCCAGACGTAGAGCAAATGGTCGTGTTCATAATGAATTTATATAGCGTGGATGCTTGACTGGCTGAGAATGCCTAGGCATTAAGTCCGCCAATGCACCAAATGTGCATGATGTATCAATAAACAAATGTGTACTCGATGTAAATATTAGTGTAAATAGTACATTTTTATGGTACATTACGAAATGACAATTACAAGAAGATAAAGATTGACTTCCAAAATTGTTTATGGTCACAAGTATGATAAATAAAGTTTTGCATAATTGAAAATTATATTTATTCTGAAAATAAATGTTTAAAAAAAAAAGTAACATGTGTTTTTTTTACTGTTAACCCTACTCTTTAGACTACTTTAGAGGATGTAGACGTAAGAAACATCATGCTGATGTAAGAAACACCAGGTGCCACTGTACATAGATATATGTATCTATAATCAGTTTCTAGATCTTCTAATTAGCTGATAGTTTTTTTTTGTTTTTTTTTATGTTATGGCCTGCCAAAATGACTTCTCTGCCTAATGGAAAGCATAAGCAGAATCCAAGAGTGTTGGTCACATTACTCATTGCAAACGCAGACAATGCAACAATGCAGCATGGTGACCCACACCATAGCGGCCTAGTGATGCTTCTGCATCATTGGGCCTCCGGTCTCGCACTCGCCAACGAAATACGACAGCACGAATACTGTCATTTTACGTTGATCTTCTGTGCGAGGGTAGTACATAAAAAAGGTACCTAGTTCGTGTTGAAATCAGCGTGGCTCTACTACCTAGTAATGTAATAGTCATTTAGTGCAAAAAAGGGAGTTAGTTACCTGAAAGCTTTTACCAATTTTTGAAACTTTTGGAAAACTTTCCAGGTAAAACTACCAGATGACTGGACAATAAAGAAAAAAAAGGTAAAAGCTACTTTCATTTAAAAAAGGAAAAACCGACTGTTTTAAAATCTGTAGGGACTTAGTTACAAACCATAGATTTATTCTTAATATGATGATGATGATGTTCTTGTAACCGATTACGGCCAGCCTCAACGAGGACCAGCTAACTCCGCAGGAGATATTATAGTGCACAAGTGTGTACTTAAACACAGGTGCACTCTCTGTTCCCTCTCATAATCCGATGGGACGGTTAAAAGACACGACCGGGGAGAGATCAGGCGCAGGACCAACAGCTTTACGTGCTCTCCGAGGCGCGGGGGTTCAGACATCCAACTTCCAAACTACGAGCTGTTATTAAGTAGGTATTTCTATAATCAGAAAAGTTCAATAACACTTGGCCTGACCCGGAATTCGAACCCGAGACCTATTGATCGGCAGTCGCATACGTCAACCGCTAGTCAACGAGGCAGGCTATTTTAATATACCCATCTAAATTACTCCACCAGGTACCTACCTACTCATCTCTTTCCATCCATACCTAAACTTTTCTTATATGTGAGCTTGCTAAAGTGGCTATACTCTGCCTGATGGAAAGTATGAGCAGATCCAAAAGTGGTGGTCACCATCCTCATTTGCGAATGCAACAATGCAGCATAATGACCCACAGTATGAGGCGCTCAAAGCCCAGTTGCACTCGGTGATTAGAAACAATTACCGAGGGTAAGTAACGACTGCGTGGTCAGTACCTGGATGGGTGACCGCTGGTGGCATGTTACCATGAGCGTCTCCGTGATTCATCATAGGATAACAGTCGTGAAGCTTAATTAGAAAGGCCTTTGGGCGGCTTAATAACATCCAACGGCAAGATTACGTAGCCAGAATGTGTGAGACAGGAAGGTAACAACAGTAATGGCTTCCGCTTTCCGCTAGATTGTAGTTTAGGAGATTCTATCACATAACAGAACATCTATATCTATACTTATAATAAAAATGTAACAGGTCCAATTCTGTACATTAAAGATATTTAGAAATTATTTTTGGGAGGGCTCTCTATAAGCGATACTGAAGCCAAAACTGTAATTTTTTTTCATTGTTGTTTGTCTGTCTGTATCTTGGCCGCGCATCACGCCGAAACTACTGATCGGATTCAAATGAAACTTGGCATGATTTAAGTTCATACTACGAGGTAGGACATAGGATACTTTTTATCACGAAATTCAACACGGTTTCCTGGAGAGAGGGGATAAAAGTCAAAATATGTACTTAGTTGTAATTCAATAACACGTAGTCCGATTTCATTAGTTCTTCTTTTACTAGAAAGAAAAAAAAAAGGTAACGGGAAAAGTCTTTTTTTTGTCCGCGACTGTACACTGCCTGTGGGAAGCTGAGACAGATATGTAAATATGGCGGTACGAAGTTCGCCAGGTCAGCTAGTTATTAATATGATCGGGTACCAAATTACTTATACCTAATCTATCAAAATAAACAGCTAAGTACCAAACTAAGTAACTCATGTAATTAAGGCAACTGAAGTTTTGTGCCCCATAACAAGTAATACTATGATAAAATTACCCATTGTTTTATCTCATCTCCACACCTGGTTCTAGCTGCGAACAGTCTGTTTATCTAAACACGCGGCAGCGTGTCAAGCCAAGATCAAGCTAACAGAACTGGCGAGCAGCACCGTGTGCTCAACACCCTCATAACTCAAAAACTATTTCATATAAACATGTCAAATTTGGCACATGTATTAAACTTGCGAGATATATTACACCTGTCCTCTAAAACAAACCTTTAACGGCTATTTAGATATTAACGTCCAAAATCGTCATTTTTATCACTGACTCACCCAGTTCCAGATGACCTCCGACAGAAGTCCAAATTCGGCAACCAGATTGGTAGTTGGATGAATACCTACATAGGAATAAATCAGAAACTAGTAAATTTTATATTTTATTATAATTTTTCAATTAATTGATTTTATTAGGAACACTTATTTACGATATACACATAGACTGTTTATTTATAACAACATAAAATATTTTATATCAACTTAAATATCATTTCTTCTTAAAACTTAGAATAATATATTGAAGCCTAAAGTTTGATTTGGCTAGTTTTCAAATACTAAAACTGTAAGTTCTTATTTTATTCTGCCGAAAATTTGGCTTGCTGGTAGAAAATAGCCATCGAAAATAAGGCTCTTCCATGACTATGTTAGTAGGTACTTAATAATACATAGTTCGTACATCAAAACTAGGCAAGTCAGACTTTAGGATTCAACATAATACCCTAAGTTTTAAGAAGAAATGATATTTGAGTTGTTATAAAATATTTTATGTAGTTATAAATAAATTTCAGAACTGATCATTGAACTTAGTACCCATTTGGATCTCACTACTTTTGTCGTTAAAGTGAATAACCCAGGCATATATCACAATATTGAACTTGGCTCTCATTTCACATTTATGTTTTTGATGGTCATATCTTCTTGAAATGTTTTAATCGCATATACAAAACCTAATTTTTCCCCTAATCCACTATGGAGATGTGCGTTATTTTGACCTGATTGCAGACCTTCTCAATAAACTAGATCGCCTTCTCAATAAACTAGATCGCCTTCTCAATAACTGCATTCGATTTGTTTTCAATCTTCGCAAGTATGATCATGTATCTGCTTTACGTTCCAAGTTGCAATGGCTTCCAATTCGTCAACGTCGCAGTTTGCGAGCTCTGACTTTCCTATTTTCTTTCCTCAATTCCCCATCACTACCCCAATACCTTGGACCACACTTCCGTTTCTTATGCTCCACTCACGTTCGAAGTCTTACGTCTACAAACAACCTGATTCTTCTGTGCCCCTTTCACACCTCCAATTTTATCAATTCTTCCTTCTATGTGCAGTCAGTTCTACTTTGGAATGCACTCCCAGCCGAAATTAGGATGTCCACAAACCGCCTTACATTCAAGAAAAAAGTGCGCGAACTCCTTCAGGGAGAATTGGCAGTTCAGACACAACGCTAGTACCAATCTGTGTATTTTATACCTATATAATATTAAGTATATGTATGTGTATGCTTAAAATATGTTATGTATGTATAGATTTGTATGGTAGTAGATTTGTGTATATTGGTTTTATCTGATGGAAGCTCATCTGTTACCTATCTATGTAACTATCGTGAACTATCGTGATCTTTGTCAAACTCAGTAGGTACTTTGTCTTTGCACCTACCGCATCATATTTCTACATCACCTGAAGGTTGACTGGTAGAGAATGCATCATGGCATTAGTCCGCCTTTGTGAGTCATGTGCAAGAAGTTTTAAATAAATAAATAAATGTTGTCCTTTTGGAATATTGAAAAGCTTACACTTGACATAACAGCTGACACCCGAGTAAGTATGAGGATTTTGTGTGTTTGTATCTGGTTTTGCTAAAAAGGGCAGTGAGCTTCCAATTCCTCTAAACGAAAACAGATTGACAGAGAGAATGTACAGGCCTAGAGCATTTATTCAAATTATTTTTAGGTTTTCTTATTGGGAAAAGTACTTCCCCAAGGTCCACTCAATTTCCATATATTAGAATTGGTTAAGTGATTTAGTGGCATAGAAACTTAATTATTAAACTAACAGTAAAAAAGATTTGTCGAAAACAGTGGGAAAGCATAACTAAGTAAAGATACCATAAACTATAAGCCAATGCAGAGAACTTGCATCGCCATCTATCGTCGGAAAACCATAGCTTTACAGTGACTAGTCGATGATAGATGGCAGCACTTATTACTAACTTCAAGAAGGATGAATGAAGAGGTTATCTGTGCCTTTCTGTTGATGATGAAATTTTGCAATTATCTGTTTGGCGTTTGCAGTTTGCTTCGAACTTCATACCATTACAAGTAACTCTAACGAAAAGCTGGAAAAATGGCTTCGGTTAAATTTGCTGTCATTGATGTAAACGATTTTTTAGCTCGAAAACAAACCGCCGAGCCTGATTTGGCTTCGGATTGGGCTAAATTAGAGGAGCTCTACAATAAAAAGTAAGTATAACACTTTCTTGTGTTTACATTTTTGTTATGTACAATTTTTTGTCGCTTCTCGTCTTTAGAATTACTTTGTTTTTCTGATAGTATTGTATTATTCCTTTTAAAGCACCAACACACAATAGTTTATTTTTTTATTATTTATTAACTTGATTAATTAAATATAATACATATTATTGTTGTTATTGCTGTTGAGGTTAAAAGTTTCATGCTAATTAGACTACTAACAGTAATTGATTAACATACTCCACGTTCACTTCCATCTTTCACAGCCAGTATATATGCGCCGGTTCAGCCCAGGTCTCGCCTTTTACCATTATAAAAGTCGAAATAAACAAATATTTTGCAACTAGCATGACTGACAGTTTTTAACAATTACCCAAATAATGATTAACAAAAGGATTAAATCTCACTTTAAAGAAGGAATTTCGCAAGTCATTTTCTTTTTACATCATAACTTAGAGATTTGTGTCCAAACTTCCATTCAAAACTAAATTTTGCTTAGGAGGATCATAACTTGACTTAAAAATTCATTTGAACAATTACATCTTTACTAGTACGTAAACTATTAATAATAATAATAATATTTTTACACTTACCACACAGGTTTCTGATTCTAAGTTGGTCCAATACAGCATATTCACCTGCCAACTGTGATACATAACAATCTCTAAACTACAATCAACTTGTTCATCTTCTTGTATTATCCTCTGTTGCACATATTCTTTTCTTTTTCATTCTTTTTAAAAAGCAAACCCAGCACAGAATATATTCCTGTATCATGGGTCGTGGGGGACTTTACATACATGAAATGGACACAAAGAACACCCAGACTCAGAACAACTATTTGTGGATCATACAAAGTGTTGTCCTGTGTGGGATTTGAACCAATTGGTGCAGTAGAAATCGGTGTGATGACCCCTGAAACCACTACTCCAATTGTTGTATATAAGTGTACCTACACAGTTCCTACTTTATAAGTTGATGTTTATTGGGTTATGAAACTACCCGCCATCATAATTGTGTACCTACGTTACTCTTATGATTTTGTTACTTGGACTTACTTGTATTACTAGGCTACTTAGCTCAATACACAAAAAACTATATTTGGTGTTTTATTGAAGATATAATACCAACCATGCAGTCAAATTAACACAACTATAAATAAATAATCAAAGTAGTGCTTACCTGATTAATATGTGCTCTGATGAGCCTTTCAGCTAACAATTTCATAACTTAAAGTGGAACTCGGGCTAATGTATGTATGTATGTCTAATTGTCTTATGTAAACCGGAGTCAAAGGTTTAAGCTGAAAACCAGCGCTTGGTATTCCAAGCATTAGCTGACGCTTAGACCTTTTGATTTTGGTGTTATCGTTTTGTGTATATTTGTGCAAATCTGTAATATTAAAATCAATAAACTTTATTCTATTCTAATAATGACTGCCTCTGTGGTGCTGTGTCTTGGGTTCGATTTCCGGGTCGGACCAAATGTTTGTATGATCTGCAAATATTTGTTTAGGAGTTTGGGTGTTTTCCATGTATAATATGTATGTATTTACAAAAAAACCTATATATTCATGTATTTATATCAGTTGTCTAGTAGTCCTAGTATAACGGACAGAAAGCACATATTCAGAGACGTCTCGGTGATCAATAGGTTTAACACCGGTAGTGATCACCGACTCGTCCGAGGCTAACGTGTCCGATTGATGAAATCCAGGCTCCGACCAACTCTGCTCCAAGCCGCAATGGGATCTGAAACGTTCCAGTCAAATCTGGAAACCACAACAGGCGTAAACCAGAACCTTGAAAATGTGGTTCGAATCCTCAGGGAAGAAGGTACGAGATTTTGTAAAATGCAGCGTAAGGGCAGGTAATCTAAGCTTTCGGAAAGGACCCTAGGGCTAATGAAGGAACGACGTGAAAACCCACTTCTTACTTCGTCGGCAAAACGGACTCTAAACCGAGAGGTCAGCAAACTAGTACGACACGGCCTCCGATGCTCCAATACTCTTTCGATCGAAAGAGCGATCGAGCAAAATCGGGGGTCAAAGGTGTTTGTACAATCTCTCGGAAGAAGCCACCTGACGAAGTTAACTACAGCAAGTGGAGAAGTCGTTACTTCCAAGCCGGCCGTCCTTTCGGAAGTGGAACGTTTCTATGGCGGTTTGTACGCTTCGCATGCATCTCGACCTGATCCTGAAAATGAGGACTCTAGAGCCACATTAACACGCCACTACACCGAAGATCTGCCAGAAGTCAGCATTGACAAAATCGAGATGGCTCTTGGACAGCTTAAAAATGGAAAAGCCCCTGGAGAGGATGGCATTACAACATAACTGTTAAAAGCTGGAGGTAAGCCCGTACTGAGGGAGCTCCAAAAGCTTTTTAACGCTGTCCTGTTCGAAGGGAGAACTCCAGAGGCGTGGAGCAGAAGTGTGGTCATCTTGTTCTTCAAGAAAGGTGACAAGACCAGGTTGAAGAACTATCGACCCATTTCGCTTTTAAGCCACGTCTACAAGCTGTTCTCAAGAGTCATCACGAACCGTCTTGCGCGAAGACTCGACGAATTTCAACCACCGGAGCAAGCTGGATTTCGGAGCGGAAATGGCACCATAGACCACATCCACACAGTGCGGCAAATTATACAGAAGACAGAGGAGTATAATCAGCCCCTGTGTCTAGGATTCGTGGACTATGAGAAGGCCTTTGACTCGATCGAGATCTGGTCTGTTCTGGAGTCCCTGCAGCGTTGCCAAGTGGATTGGCGATACATCCAAGTGCTGAGATGTCTCTACGAAGCCGCCACCATGTCCGTCCAAGTACAGAATCAGCAAACAAGGCCCATACCATTGCATCGAGGAGTGAGACAAGGGGATGTTATTTCCCCGAAATTGTTCACAAATGCAATGGAGGATTTGTTCAAGACGCTACACTGGAAAGGACGTGGCATAAATATCAATGGCGAATACATCTCTCACTTGCGATTTGCGGACGACATCGTCATTATGGCAGAGACGCTGCAGGACCTACAACAGATGCTGAACGACCTGACTGACTCTTCTGTGCGCATCGGCCTACGGATGAACTTGGACAAAACCAAGGTCATGTTCAATGAACATGTACTACCGGAACCGATCGCAGTACACGGTGCCGTTCTCGAAGTTGTTCAAAATTATGTGTACCTCGGGCAGACTTTGCAGTTAGGTAGAAACAACTTTGAGGATGAAGTGAACAGGAGAATTCAGCTGGGTTGGGCAGCGTTTGGGAAACTTCGTCGGGTCTTTTCATCGTCAATCCCACAGTGCCTTAAGACGAAAGTCTTCAATCAGTGCGTCCTACCCGTCATGACATACGGAGCCGAAACGTGGACACTTACGACACGGCTTGTCCACAAGTTCATAGTCGCTCAGCGTGCTATGGAGAGGGCTATGCTCGGCGTTTCTCTGAGGGATTGCATCAGGAATGAGGTAATCCGGCAGAGAACCAAGGTCATCGACATAGCCCAAAGGATTAGCAAGCTGAAGTGGCAGTGGGCTGGCCATATTAGCCGCAGAACTGATTACCGTTGGGGTAAACGGGTTCTTGAGTGGAGACCGCGTCTCGGCAAACGTAGTGTAGGACGTCCACAGGCCAGGTGGAGTGATGATCTGCGCAAGACGGCTGGCATGAGCTGGATGCGAGAAGCCGAGGATCGAACCAAGTGGCGCGCAATTGGAGAGGCCTATGTCCAGCAGTGGACTGCGATAGGCTGATGATGATGATGTCTAGTACCCATAACACAAGCTCTGCTTAGCTTGGTACTAGATGGCATTGTGTGTTAGTTGACCAAAATATATTATGTATTATAAAATATTAAGAGCAGCTCATGTATGATTGAAAGCTATTTTCTCTGTTGTGGGTTCATAGTTTCTTATAGGCGGTACACACTACAACGATTTATCGTAGCGATAGTGCAGTTTTATCGATAGTGTGGATGGCACAAACGAACTGCACAGTTAACTACGCTACGATAAATCATTGTAGTGTGTACCGTCTATTAGATTTAACTATCACTACACCATGTGTGCAGCCACAACTAGCTCTATTAATATTGTTTTTTTTTATACTATTTCTAGACTATGGCACCAAGTTACTCTGAAGATACAGGAGCTAGTTGAACACCCTACTCTACAGTCTAAAGACAATTTAATCCAACTGTACAGCAATTTTATTAGCACATTTGAGAACAAGTAAGTACTACTCATTACTATTCAACTCTATGTCAAGTATGTATACTAAAGATCAATGCTCCATGGATACTAAAGACCATGAAGTTAGGGTCAATTTCACAATTCACTTTATTAAAATCCATGACAGAAAAATTACACCTTATCTGACAGATAACTACAGATTTTGGTTACACAAACAAGTTTCTTCAACTAAAATCTCAGTTACTTTTCTGTTACATAGCGTCATATGTCAGATTACTATTAGAAACTGGTGATTTTTTTCTAAAAAAGAATTTCTAGATCGATTTATCGCCTCCGAAACCTCCCTGCATACTAAATTTCATGGAAATTTCCGAGATTCATCTATATTGTTTGTTTTCTAGGTATAATATGTATGTATTTACAAAAAAAAAAGTATATATGTATTTGTATCAGTTGTCTAGTACCCATAACACAAGCTCTGCTTAGCTTGGGACTAGATGGCGTTGTGTGTTAGATGTCCGAAATATTTATTTATTATTTATTTATTATATTATAAAGCTGAACAGTTTGTTTGTTTGAACGTGCTAATCACAGGAACCGCTGGTCCGATTTTAAAAATTATTTCAGTGTAGGGATGAGCGATATTAGTAAAATATCGATATTGAAATCGATATTGATATCGATAGCTAGATATCGATAGTTCGATATTATCGGGCACATAATATCGATATTTTAAAATATCGATCGAAAACCATGGTCAATGTATGTTATGTGCAAAAAATATTGTGAGAAATAATGGGCATCACATTTTTTATCACAATTTATTAAAAAATACGAATTGAAAATGCAAGTTCTGTTACATTCAATTTAAAGCGATCAATCTTCTGATCAATCATTTTTGTTGTTTTGAATAGTGGGTACAGTAAGTTGCACATCAATACTTACGTTTTCGTGGTTGCGTTCGAAAATTCATCTCAAACTTATACTATACTATACTAGTGGTTGACCGCGGCCTCGCCCGCGTATATGTCGGCTAGGCGGCAAATAGTAGCCTATGTGTTATTCTGACGTATAAGCTATATTACTGTAAAGTTTCATCCAAACCATCCAGTAGTTTTTGCGTGAATAAGTAACAAACATACACACAAACTTTCGCCTTTATATCTTAGTGTGATGTGATGTGATATGATACCACTCGAAAATATTGCACTTAAATTCTTTTAAAATAACACGATGTTTATTAGAACTGAGCTGACTACTAACTGACTTGTAATAAATGAATGAGTGAGAATTGACTGACTTTATTTTCATTTCATTTAATGAGAAGGTAAAATAGGAATGCTACTCTGCTGAGTTTACTCGTAAAAAACTATATCGATGTATAAGAATGAATATAAATATTTTTTTTTACATAAACAAGAGAACAGAGATGGAAGTTTCGATATTTCGAGAATAACCCGATATCATGTTAAAAATATCGATATAGCGATATTACAAAGTTACAATTATCGATATTTAAATATCGATATTTCGGAGATTAATATCGATATTTCAACGATATCGATAAATATCGCACATCCCTATTTCAGTGTTAGATAGCCCATTTATTGAGGAAGGTTATAGGCTATATATCATCATGCCTAGGACCAATAGGAGCGGAGCATCAATAAAGAATGTTTCAAAAACGGGGAAAAATTATCACGCTACAGGCAATAGGAGTTATATATTATAGTCCATTCGTTTAGATAGTGTCAGTGCACCTGCACGCAATTGTAGTTATTATTGTGAAATACGAATATATTAATTCATACAAAGGCGTATACTGACAAATCATACTTGCTTGTGGGTATATGTCGCAGGCGGACCCTTTGATTTTGTGGCGGCTTGTCGCAGTGTGACGGCGGCGAAATCAAGATGACCGTATGTAAACGAACGGATCATACAAGAGTTGCTTCATTAGATAACATGTCGGTATTTTTTATCACATTTTAGAATCAACCCATTGTCCTTAGTTGAGATCATAGCCCACGTTATAAAGCAGTACACTAACAAGAAAGAGGCAATCGCCTTCCTCGAGAAGGTGGAAGGAAAAGTCAAAATTAATGATGAAGCTCTTGCACTTTGTAAGGTAAGTTATTGCGATGTACTACTTATGTCGGTCAACTCACGCTTAATAGCAATCTGGTTGTATTATACTGACCGTTAAATTATCTGGATCGATGAGGGTCTAGTATGAGCTTTTTTGTGTTGTATCACCCAGCTTGGGAAATTTGCCAAACGCCATATTGTTTGAGACGATCTCTTGACCCGCATCGAGTGCTATTTTGTATTTTGTAGGATAGGGGGTAAACGCGCAGACTAATCGCCTAATAGTAATAACCCCGCCTAAAGACACCCACAACACCAAAGGCGTCACAAGTGCGTTGCCGGCCTTTTAAGAAGGAGTACGCTCTTTTCTTGAAGGTTTGAAAGTCGTATTGGTCCGGGAATACTGCAGGCAACAGTTCATTCCACAGTTTTGTTTATTTCACATCAACTTGATTGTATTAATGATAGCGTCTAGCGTGGAGATTGTCCGTTGGTGGAACTGGTGTCATATCCCTTCAAAACAAAGCGACGATCTTCCGACTAGGCGAGGTGATCCTACCTGGCAGACTGCGGCCGGATATATGCTAATCGGCTTGAGAATTTTTATATCGCGATACAGGATTATATGCATTTAGTGAAAAGCTCATAATTTGAAATAACAAACAGATGTTTCAATTTTATTCATTTGTATAGATGTCACCCGAGCCATTATTAGTAATCTTTTGAAACCACATTCATAAAAATTTGTTTAGTAGTTTAGGCGCCATGGTTTTTTTATTTTATTATATAGGCAGGCAAACGAGCAGACGTATCGCCTGATGGTAAGCGATTACCGCCGCCCATGGACACCTGCAACACCAGAAGTGTCACACGTGCGTTACCGGCCTTGGGGGGGGGGAGGTAGGGGGATTGGGGTGTGGGCCTACGGTATCCTCACTCACTCAGTGAAACACCACGCAAGCACTATTTCACACCGGTTTTCTGTGAGGCCGTGGTATCACTCCGGTCGAGCCGGCCCATTCATGCCGAAGCGTGGCTCTCCCACGGTAAAACTTGTGGAACGGTGGCACTTAAAAACATACATAGACTTCTAAAGTTATAACCCTTCCTTTTAGCATCGACCTAGTCGGGTAAAAAGAGATGATGATTTTGAAAGAAGAGACACGAGACATAATAGTGACTAAATTAAAAAAATATATAATTTTATACAACAGGTACTTCAAGGTCAGATCTACCTGGAACAGCTGAATGACCTGGATGCCACAGAGAAAATTATAGAACAACTTGAGGGTAGTTTGGAAGATGCTGATGGGGTTACTCCCGTGCATGGTCGGTTTTATAAACTTGCCTCAGAGTATTACAGGTAAGTGAATATATAGGATCTTCTTATGACTATGTTTCGATATCCATACATAGTATGCTGTTGTTACCAATCACCACCTGGGTGATTCCAAAAGGTATTGATCTCAAAAGGTATCATATAAAGTACATGCATGTTAAATAAGAGAATTTCAAAGATTTGTTCAGGGATGTCGTAAAAACATCGAAATATTATTGCATGCTGTACGTAACTTTTCATATGCATTTGATATGATGAATCATGGTTTTCATAGAAAACCTGTGTTACTCGGGAATATGTGCTATTTATTTAGATCTTGATATTTCTACAAGCCATCACTAAATAGATAAAATTTGAGCGATTAGATTTTATATAAAGATTACATTAGGAATAATAAAGGTTCTCTTCTGGGTCCCTCTTTTCCATTGACCTTTATCAATATGTTTTAAAATACCATGGCAAAATATGATAGTATGTTTGAATGGCAATAAAACACTTGGGAGAGTATTGATACGTATGTGTTGTGGTGTAGAGTGCGCGGCCCCATGGCGAAGTACTACCGCTGCGCGCTGCGCTACGTGGGCTGCGCGGGCGGGGGCGCCGCCCTCGCGCCCGAAGAGCGCCGCGCCACCGCCCTGCGCCTCGCGCTCGCCGCCGTCATCGCGCCCACCGTCTATGACCTGGGCGAGCTGGTCAGTATACCAGTATACCTAATGGTCCTTCGAGCCAGACTACCCAAACTAACTTAGGGTCTGCTTTTACTCCACTACAGCAAGATGAGAGCTGCTCCGTATATCAACACTACTTCATGGTCCTTCGAGCCTTTGTATTCAATCTAGCGTAGGATCGACTTTAAGTCTACTACGATACGGCTAAAACTAGAAGAGCCGTTCCGTATACCTTACACTGCTTCATGTTCCTTCGAGCCTTTCTACCCAAACTAGCCTGGGGTTGACTTCGAATCTGCTACGATACGACTGAACTGCGAACTTTTTTATATCTAGCGACTGCCATCAGACCTTCAAGTACGTCGATTCGGAGAGGATCCGAAATAACATGGTCCGGATGTTTTTTAGTGGAATCACCAATTTATTCCTGGTTCCAATATCCCCAAGGATCAGGAGACCTTAGGGGATTATACACCCCATCAAAAATAAAAAAATACATAGCGAAATCAAAGTACTACTGAAAGATTTTCAACTATTTAGGGCTCCGACTACCCGTAGCGATTGCAAAACATGTTCGTATGGCAACCATGACCTACCTTTAATAAGTTAAGAAATGATTACCCATCCACAGACTGACCTAGCTAGGATTGCTCAACTTTAAAAAAGTCATCAGCCCTTAAATTGGTGGGTAATTTATTTATTTTATGATGTTCCAGCTCGCTCATCCAATCCTGGAATCTTTGGAAGGTACATCGGACGCGTGGGCTTGTGAGCTGGTGCGTGCGGTGGCTGCTGGAGACGTGGCTGCCTTCGAGAGGGTCAAAGCCCAGGCTAACCACCCTGACCTGGTGCGGGCTGACCGACAACTCAGGCAGAAGATCGCTATACTGTGTCTTATGGAGGTTAGTCGAGACATGAGCTTTTCTGCTTTCAGAGTAGACAATTTTTATCCTCATAGCCCTCAAGACGCTTTATATTGGCTTGGTTTTGCCAATAAAAGCGAATTCCACGTCAGGTTTTAATCTATATATATAAAAGCGAAATACCACTCATTTATTAATCACGAAATCTCAGAAACTATAACACCTACAACCTTGAAATTTGGCAGGTAGGTTTCTTATAGTGTAGACATCCGCTAAGAACGGATTTTACGAAATTCCACCCCTAAGGGGGTAAAACGGGGTTGGAAGTGTGTATGAAAGTCCTATGTTTTTGAAGTAAGAGACTTGAAATTTTAAATGTATGCTCTATAGATGTTGTGTACTAATAATGTAGTACTCGTCAACCGCGGGGGTAACGCCGCGGTGCAAAACTAGTAAATCTATATAAATAAATAAAATTGAAGTATCTTTTTTTTATGGTATAGGCGGGGGCAAATGAGCAGATGTATCGCCTGATGGTACCTGCACCTATCATATCATCTGCAACACCAGAAGCGTTACAAGTGCATCACCCAAAGGTGATAGGGGGAAGGGTATGGGCCTCCGGTATCCTCACTTATTCAGTCAAACACACCGTAAGCGCTGTTTCACACTGGTTTTCTGTGAGGCCTTGGTATCACTCCGGTCGAGCCGGCCCATTCATGCCGAAACGTGGCTCTCCCACGGTGGTGTTTGTAATTTAAAATTAACAGTTTTGTTTTAATTGTTATGTGTGGGTTCGTAGCAGCGTTTAGCCAAACGTCCAGATTTTTGAATCAAAATTATAATGTCCCGCGCGGGACAGAATTTATCCCGCTTTTTGGGGAAAACTGTCCGGACGCCGAAAGTGAAGTTAGTTAGCCGTAGTGCTTTATCGTCAGTAAAATTGGCAGTCAATAAAAAAATTAAAACGCACTTCTGCCAATCGAAATGTCACCTGGCACCAGTTCTGTGAAGAATTAGGGATAATGTAGCAGAAAGCAAAAATATTGAGAACGAACTTCCTGATTTGACAAAAACAAAATCTGGCAAATGCTGGTTCGTAGTGACAGGAAAAAGGTTTTTGTATGTGAGTCTGAAATGTATTTGTGTGAAGATTTCCCTCAACAGAGGTGTCCCTCAAGAGTGACAGACTGTTTTGTATCGGAAAAAGACACTAGTCCGGGATCCCCGGAACAAATTTTACAAGTTTTTATTATCAAGCTAATTTTTCATGAGTGGCTTCATTTTTATGAGGGGGCTCACTTTTCACTTCACAAAAAAATTCGATTGTGGTAGCTAATAGAGTTAGCAGGGACAAAAAACTTTTGAGCGTAGGACCGGGATAACGTTCCACGCAATTTGTAGGACAATGTGGCCGTTAAAGTATATAAATATCAACGAACAATATTACTTACTGGAAAAAAATAATTGTCCTAAAAAATGTATGGCTTGATCCTTCCAAGATGTATCGACAACATGGTCATCAAAAACGATACTAACTAGCTCATTTTTTGACAGTTAGCCATGTTAGCTACCACAATCGAAAATTTTGTTGGATAAAGGTGGGCCCCTCATCAAAATGAAGCCACTCATGAAAAATTGGCTTGATAGTAATAACTTGTAAAATTTGTTCAGGGGATCCCGGACTAGTAGGTATTCCCCCCTTCGATTGGTCGTCCATGTTCCTTTATACAATGATGACCTAAATACTTACCTTAATCAACTTAATTTCCAGATGGCTTTCAACCGTACATCGGCTCAGCGCAAGTTGACCTTCGCAGAGATAGCAAGAGAAGCCCGAGTTCCACTCGACGAGGTTGAACTTTTAGTTATGAAAGCGTTGGCTGAGAAGCTCATCAGAGGACATATTGATCAGGTAAGCACTACCTAGTTAGTTTGTGAAAATGTGGGGTAGGAAGATATATTTGGATAGAGAATTTAAAATGTCTTATATCATGAGAAAGAATATTTAATACCTAAAAGCACTATTCTGATTTATTTTATATCATGTGATGTTAACTATCTTAGGTACGCCAGCAAAACACACATTAAAAAAAAAACGTGAGAAATTTTTTGTTACCTCCACAACTTTCGACATAGTGAACCGATTTTGACGATATGTTGGATGATGATATAAATTTCAGATTGCCTCAAGATTTTTTTTTTTTAATTTAAGAAAGTAATTTTGAAGTCGTCTGGCTATACTTATTAACCGGCAAAAACGTCTGGATTTATTTTTTTGAATTCTAGAAATAATAAATTGAAAGATAAAAAAAAATCAAGTTACCCAAAACATGTTTTTTCAAAGTTATATATAGAAATAACAACTATACTCTGTCCATTTCTTTATTTTCTTTTTGACAGTTCAAGAAATTTTGAAATTAGTGAAGCCCTCACCCATTACCGATTTGATTTGTAACAAATAGCGATTTTATTTATGAAGAACTTTCAATCGATTTAATTAAATATTTTTTGTTGAAATATTAATTATTCCTTTATTAGTTTTTTATATTATGTAAGAAATAAACAAAAATATAAATAATAAATCAGTAAATTAGATGAATGAACAGAGTTATTGTTCTTTACTCTTGGTTTGATCCTGAATTCCAAGATTTCGACTTAATTCCTTGCAAAAATTCAATCTTGGAGTTATAGATACTATTTTTATTAAATTTACAGAAAAAATACTTACATGAAGTCAAATTATTTTTATCATATGATCAATTTATCGTATTTCAACTACTGTTTTATAGTCTGTGGTTGTTAGTTATGCACAGACTACTTCACTAAAGTACCGTCATCGTCAATAAAGTACGACATTAATGTAGTACATAATTCCGAAAAGAAATATGGTAATTTATAGGCGTGAGCTGTCAAAAAGAAAATAAACGAATGGACAAAGTATAACTCGCTAAAAGACTCCCAGGTCTGGATTCGCCATTTTACGAAATTGTAATTTTTTGCAATTTCAGCTTGCAGCGTCATCAGCTCTCCGTCTATATGACACAGCCGATTTGGTAGTATTACTTTAGTTCGAATTGGTATGTTCAGGTGTCGAGTTGTGCCCACATCGGCTGGGTCCGGCCTCGGGCTCTGCCGCGCTCGGGGGCGGCGGCGCTGGCGGCGCGCCTGGACGCGTGGTGCCGCGCCGTGCGGGGCGCCGCCGACCTGCTGGCCTCCTCCGCACCCGACCTGCTCACCGCATAGGGACAGGTATACACACCACCATATATAGCAGCCTATCAACACTAATCTTCATATATATAAACTAGCTTTTTTAGCTTCGCTCGTATTTAATAAAAAGTATCTGACTGCCTCTGTGGCGCAGTGGTAGCGTATGCGACTGCTGTGCATGAGGTCTCGGGTTCGATTCCCGGGTCGGATCAAATGTTTGTATGATCTGCAAATATTTGTTTCGGAGTTTGGGTGTTATCTATGTATAATATGTATGTATTTACAAAAAAAAAAGTATTTGTATCAGTTGTCTGGCACCCATAATACAAGCTCTGCTTAGCTTGGGACTAGATGCCGTTGTGTGTTAAAAATGTCCGAAATATTTATTATTCTATGTTATTTCTAATACTTAAATAAAACAATATGTGTACAAAGTTTCATAATGATCGGTTAAGTAATATAATAACCAAACTCCGAAACAAATATTTACAGATCAAACAAATATTTGGTCTGACTCGAGAATATAACCCATGACTTCAAGCACACGAATCTCATACACTACCACTACGCCACGAGGCAGTCCAAGAAGAGTAGAATATATGCCAGTTGTAATCTCGAAAGTCAAAACATCCTCTTTAAAGTTCTCAATTGATGTTCAAACCATTTGTTATTTTCATCATCAACCTACAGCAGTCGCACACCGCTTGGTTAGATTCTTGACTTCTCGCATCCAATTCCTACCAACCATGGGCTGATCATCACTCCACCTGGCCCGTGGATGGGACTACAGTACGTTTGCCGAAACGCGGTCTCCACTCAAGAACTCGTTTATCCCAACGATTATCATTTCTTTGGCTAATATGGCCAGCCCGCTGCCATCTGTTCTCTCTCTCTCTCTTCAGCCTACTGCCATCCACTGCTGAACAAAGGCCTCTCCCAAAGAGTGCCAACCATCCCTGTCTTGGGCAATCCACATCCATTCGCTAGCAGCCATCTTATTTAAATAGTCGGTCCATCGTGCCTCAGGACGCCCTACACTACGTTAGCCTGATCGCGGTCTCCACTTTAACACTAACACTCCAACGACCATCAGTTTGCCTGGAGTCATGACCGGGCCACTTCCACTTCAGCGTGCAGATTCTCCGTGAGATATCGATTACTCCAGTTATCTTTCGAAGTGTCTCGTTGCGACTCTATCGACTAGAGAAATACCCAGCATCGCACGGTCCATCGCACGCTGAGCTAGTTTATAAACTTGTGGACCAGTCCAACGGTGAGTGTCCACGTCTTGGCTCCATATCCTCATTTCTTCGGTATCATGCAGAGACTCCGCCAGGATTTGTTAATAGGAGTAAATTATGTTAGCAGTTTTTTTTATGGGCCTTCAAAGTGACCATACTCTGCCTGATGGAAAGCATGAACAGAATCCAAGAGCAGTGGTCACCATACTCATTGCTTGTGCAGACAATGCAACCATGCAGCATGGTGACCCACACCATGGCGGGCTAGTGATGCTTCTGCATCATTTGCCCCCTTCTTGGTAACAAGCATTTATGTATTTAATGAGGTAATTGTATGTTTCAGATGGAGTATTATACAATCTGAGCAAAATGGCGTCTTGAAAGTTGGAAGAATGTTGGTCTAATTTCCTGTATCATTATTATTTTACAATAAAAGTATATATATAACATCTGTTTCTTGATTTTTTAAAGTAACCCTTGTAAAAAAACTAACTTAGGTTCTGTTCACACAAACCGCCTTGGAGAGCATCGGCCCACTTTACATTCACACAGACCGGATCGTATACGCTTGGAATTGGCCAGAGCGGAGCCACCAACTATTTCACATGATAAAAATGTGCTCTCCTCTCCGAGCCGGTCTGTGTGAACGGACCCTTACACGGCTGCCCGCGTGTGTGTCACTATATGATGTTGATGTTCTTCTAGCCGATTTCGGCCACGGCTACCAGTCTCAGCGGAGACCAACCAACTACGCAAGAGATATTATAATTCACAAGTGGGTGCACAAATACAGGTGCACTCTCTGTTACCTCACTCTCATAATCCGATGGGACGGTTAACCGACACGACCGGATGAAATCAGACTCAAAACCGAGAGCTCTACGTGCTCTCCGAGGCACGGGGGCTAAGACCCCAACTTCCAAGCTGTTATTAAGCGTTTCTATAATCAGAAAAACTCAAAACCACTTTTGGACCAACCCGGGATTCGAACCCGAGACCTCATCATCAGCAGTCGCAGTCATAGTGCTTGCGCTGTGTTTCACCGAGTGAGTGAGAATACCGGAGGCCCATATCCAAACCCCTCCCCCTATCTCCCCCCCCCCATCCCCCAAAGGCCGGTAACGCACTTGTGACGCCACTGGTGTTGCGGATGTCCATGGGCGGCGGTAATCGCTTACCATCAGGCGATACATCTGCTCGTTAGCCGGTCTATTCCATAAAAAAAAAAAAAAAGATACACTGAACTACGAAGTAACGCACAACACGGAGTAACTATCAATCCTGAATCGCGCAATAGAAGTTCTCGCCCCGATTATCATACATACAACATCCCAACATCAGCCGTTGGGCAGTGGCCCGCCAGGCATGATCACCTCGCCTGGTCGAAGGACCCACCCCATGTGTTGGAGAGACATGACACCAGTTCCTCCACAGTGGTGACCCCGACGTGATTGGAAGCAGCATCAGGACGCCACCATCATGTTCTCTCCCACAGCAAGTTTCACAGTCCAGCCAGCAACCTCGGCCTCAACAGTGATACACCACACGCAGGAAGCGACCGCTCCAGCCTGGTTTTACCCCTACGGCCTCATAAGCGTTTAGGCACAGCACACTGCAGCTACGGTTCATGTAAGCAGAGCATATCTCTCCCGTCTACTCTATGCAGCAGCCAGCCACTGCGCAGCAACCGCCTCGACTTACTGAGGACCTCACCGCAGCACCGCGTACCGCCTGCCATCCCGACTCACTGGGATCAGCGGACTTCAGCCCCCACTCACTAGGACTAGCGGCATTCAGTTCCGACTCACTGGAACTTGCTGCACCCAGTTCCGATTTACTGGAACTTGCAGCACTCAGTTCCGACTCACTGGAACTACTCACTCCTGGCACTGGCAAGCTCCACAACAGAGCACAGTCAGCTGTCTTAACAATGTATCGAACTCCGGTCTTGGAGAGGAGTGATGTGGCGACTTCCACATACAGCGGTTACAAAACATATGACAGCGCCATCTACCGAAGATACACTGAACTACGAAGTAACGCACAACACGGAGTAACTACCAATCCTGAATCGCGCAATAGAAGTTCTCGCGCCGATTATCATCCATACAACATCCCAATATCAGCCGTTGGGCAGTGGCCCGCCAGGCATGATCACCTCGCCTGGTCGGAGGACCCTCCCCATGTGTTGGAGAGACATGACACCCGTTCCTCCACATAGACATTTAAGTTAGATATACATAATTATATTTAACTGTAACTTTTATGTTTAATGGAAGATAATTATCCGAGACTAGTAAAACTGGCTCTAAGATGTTTAAATCAATTTCCTCCCTACCCACAAAATTAAAAATCTTTTAAATACTGCTAAAAGGAAGATTGTCGAGACACTTTTTATTAATCGGGGCTACCGATGTTGCACGGAGAATCAGCAGGCTGAAGTGGAAGTGGGCCGGTTATATCTCCAGTTGGACTGATAGTCGCTAACACTCCCATCAGTGACATAGTCACCAATTTAAAAGACAAGAAAAAGGTTGCAGATGAATAATTGGATCATACAAGAGATACATCCGAAAAAATGTTAACTACAACGCAGCCAAGCTAAGCTTGCACCTTGCGAACAAATAAACAAACTCAAAACTTCTGTCTGTCTTCTGTCGCAAAATTGTGCGACGTACTGATGCAACAGGGCGATCACGGGAAGGTGAGCGGGGAAGTGGGCGGAGCGCCGCATTCAAGCGAGTTACAAACTTAGCTCGGCTGCGTTAGTACCTACCTATCAAGTAACAGGCGTATGTTCGTAGAAATTAAAATAAATGATATTTATTTTGTAAGTAAATCTTTTCAGATATATTTACACGTCGTAGTTAACAGCTAGAAGAGGCTGGCATTTCCTAAGACTCAAACTGGGCAGAAATGTCGAAACAAACCACAGAGGTATCTTTTTTGGGTGTTTAGCATGTGTTGTTGATAACTATGAACGCCTACGCAAACTTATATAGCAATATACATGACGCGTATGTCTGCCGCTATAGAACAGTGAGGCGTGCCTATGTATAAACTTTAAACGAGTCTGGCAGGAACTTTGGCCCATCAGATTTGTCTGGCTCATTGGATAATATTTTAAAATATTATACTTAATGATATTAAAATTCAGCCTTCCCAAAATTATGTAAGTTAGCATGGTTTTTGTCCACCTTTGGACACCTTTCAGCTTAGCGAGTATGCATTCCTTTCTGAGTTTATGTTAGACTACAGATCCTAAAAAAATCGTCTTTCCTAAAATGACGTAAATCTGTGGTGACAGGGATCTCAGTCTATATATTTTTCATAATTGATCTTATAAGTAATGTGATTAATAAGTCACTTGAACACATAAGGCTCTCGGTTTTTGCAGATGACACATACGCTGTTAGAAACGCTGATAATATAGAGCATAAAAAATTCAAAATAAACCATACTCCCGCCACTTAAATTCCTACACACACATGTGACAGTTCATAATGTTGCCTTAACAGGAAATATCACCCACCGGCCGGGCATATGACCAGTTACTTCAGACGGATTGATTTAAAGAAATGCTTTATAATTTTGTCACTATAATTAAAAATAACCACAACTAGTTTTATCAATATCAACTTTGTCTAATTATAATAAAAATGAATGAGATAGCTAACAAGAGCCGACTGAGCCGAGTCAGATGCACAATAATTGCAAATGGCGCCCGTCTGACGGATGGTTACTCGCGTCAAAATGCATTCGCGATGATAAAGTCGTGTAGAACTCTTTTAATTTATTGTTCTTAAGTCTACATTTCCATCAAAAAATGGTAAGTACATAAATATATTGAGAGATTCTAATATTACGTAATGTAACTTTGTTATTGTTAAATGCTTTTCCAGTGTATCGTGTATCTCTCTCGTTTGTTATGATTCGTTCCCGTCATTATTTACAATCGGCGACGTATATGCATCTCTTTCGGTTCCACAGTTTTCTTGCAATGGGTTTTTCATTTTTAAGTGTCGGTGAGCGAGACCGAGGGCTGCGGGGGCCCGACGGAAAAATATGATCAAAATTTTGTTCTCTTAAAAATTATTGATTTTTCATCGTTAAAAAAACAAAACGACGGCCACTAATTGCATACGTGATGTGTAGTGTTGTGTAGTTCGCTGGATCTCCTACAACTGTGAGTATTAAGTCTATTTTGGTAGTTTTCCCTTATACGAAGGTTGTGAAAAGTCACATTTTTTCAGCAAAATGAGCACCGACCATATTGTTAGATATTGAGAAATGTGAGGCGCCGACTAGAATAATGTAACGCTGCGTCGACGACCTCATGATTGTTTAAATATTGATTTTTTTATTAAGGCTATTTGCATGTGTGCGTCGAATGTTTATAACTTTAGTTGGGGGCCTGCGATATGGTACTATTTTGGGAACAGCCAAATGTTCGCTTTGGAACCGTCCCCATTGTGGTTCACGTCGTTAGACCGTACGGAAAGTGTATTTAATTGACGATATTCGGTAAGTGTTTGAAAAAAATAGCATGATAGCGCTAAGTTTTTTATCGGTCATAACTCGAATTAATGTTTGCCTCATGTACCTACCTAACAAGTGCCGATAAGATTATTAGAACACAGTTCTGGGGCCTATTTTTTTTTCATAAGTGCACAGGAAAATGTGTCGGCTCATGAATACTTTTGCAGTGACAATATTTGAAAATGTGATTCATGGTATCGCTATTTCCTTTTTTATTCGTAGACGTAGCAATAGCAATCGCTGTTTATCTATTCCCTAACCATAGTCTATTTAATAAGGTTTGATTATTTTGTAGATAATAGAAAAAAAAATACTTGCCTTGTGTGAGTATTAGGATTAGCAGAGTCGTACAATGCATAGAAATAATATTGATTTCTAACTTTAACGAGAAAAAAACCTTGATTTAAAATAATTCGAAAAAAATTGTGACCGTAATGTGCTTATCAAGAATCTAATTGGAAATTCTTACTGGCAGTCAATATTAAAAAAAACATTTCATTCATTAAAATTTGGTGTTTTTAAACAAAATTATTTTAGGTAACTATAGGTTCCTACATTATAGAAATTCCTACAGCTGGTTTGCCTTATGGTATTTATTTGCTCTATTACTAATTTTCGTAGACTTATTTTTTTGCCCATAGTCATTCCAAAATAATCTAATTAATGCAAAAAAATATTTCAAATGTGACGAACAGTTTTAGACATTAGATTAGAACGTGTCAACGAAAACACACCAAAAAAAGAACTTCCATACATACAATCGATCATCCCTTACTTAAGTTTATCCCTTACGGGTGTAAAGTACCTGGATGAGTGAGCTTTTGCTTAGTATTTTTTTGGTAAATTTTCTAAAAATGAATCTTAGCTAGATTGATTTATCGCCCCCGAAACCCCCTGCATACTAAATTTCACGTAAATCGTTGGAGGCGTTTCCGAAACATATATATTTTCGAGAATTGCTCATATAAAGGTATTATATATCCGAAAATCTTTTCTTAGCTAATAATAATAATAATAAATATTTCGGACATCTAACACACAACGCCATCAAGTCCCAAGCTAAGCAGAGCTTGTGTTATGGGTACTAGACAACTGATACAAATACATATATACTTTTTTTTTGTAAATACATACATATTATACATAGAAAACACCCAAACTCCGAAACAAATATTTGTAGATCATACAAACATTTGGTCCGACCCGGGAATCGAACCCGAAACCTCATGATCAGCAGTCGCACACGTCAATCGCGAGACCAACGAGGCAGTTAAGGCAGCTAAGGTCCTTCACTACATCACTATCACTCGATATACATACTAACTCGATACAAAGTCTTCCGCCGCGTCTATCTATCGGTCTGTTCACAATAAACTCACAAGAAAAATTAAAAAAAAAAAACCGACTTCAGGAACGACTAAATCAATCGATTTCTCTTAGATGCCATCATCAGATCTTAGTGTCCTTATCATGGTACCACCGTTGGGATATCTCCTTTTCATTAAAAAAATAATCATCCAAATCGGTTCATAAACGACGAAGTTAGGTAGTAGAGCCTCGCTGATTTCAGCAGGGTTTGGCCGGCTCGACCGGGGCGGTACTACCCTCGCAAAGAAAATCAACGTAAAATGACAGCTATTGTGCTGTCGTGTTTCGTTGGTGCGTACGAGACCGGAGGCCCAATGATGCAGAAGCATCACTAGCCCGCCATGGTGTGGGTCACCATGCTGCATTGTTGCATTGTCTGCGTTCGCAATGAGTATGGTGACCACCACTGTTTATTCTGCTTATGCTTTCCATCATGTAGAGTAGACATTTTGGCAAGGAAGAAGTTATCCGCGAACACATATAAAAAATAAAATATATACGGTCGAATTGAGAACCTCCTCCTGTTTTGAAGTCGGTTAAAAAGCTGCTGCACGGATTTTCATGCGGTTTTTACCAAGAATCACTCTAGTGATTCTTCAGGAAGGTTTTCGTACATAATTCGTTAAATTGTTGAGTATATTGGATAAAATATTTATAACGATATTGGTTGAAGACATCTAATCATCTCGGGGTAACATAGGCTATATAAAATTTTCCGAAAAACTCCGTAACAAGCCGGGGCGGGTTGCTAGTATATATCATATATATACTGCACAAGAATTGTCGTTTAAAGGTATTACTTATCTAAAAACCCTTTCTTAGGTAGGTAGTACCGCCACCGACATCGTCCTACGCGACAGAAGTTTCATCCCCATCATCTAGAATCTAGATGATAGGTATGAAACCACCTAGATTCTAGATGGTTGGCAGTCCACAACTGTGCGCTTTGCCAGGAACTTTCTGCCTCGCACAACAAAACTGTGCGATGTTCCCGGACCAATAGGTACGACTTTCAAACCTTCAAGAAAAGAGCGTACTCCTTCTTAAAAGGCCGTCAACGCACTTGTGATGCCTCTGGTGTTGCGGGTGTCCATGGGCGACGGTAATCGCTCACCATCAGGCGATACGTCTGCTCGTTTGCACCCTATTTCATAAAAAAAAGTACCTACAAAATAAAAGCACCAGCTTCTAATGTTTGTGGCCCCAGCGGTTTGGGTTCTGGGTTTATAAATTAGTTAGTCAGGGCTAGTTATGTCAGTTATGCCATAGATTTTTTTTTTGTTAAACGTAGATACTGTAAAGTCAGCAATTTCACCACAAATTAGTCCTCAATGCAACTACACACATCAAAAGTGTCTAGGGATCAAGCATTTTTATGCGGATTTCTTGAGATTGAGATGTGGCTTTGGCCCTGGCCTGCTCAGTCGCCAGACTTGAACCCGATTGAGCATGCATGGGATATGCTACAGAGAAGAGCTCTGCCGAATATGGAGGGTATCCAGTCGCAAGAAGACCTTTTTTTGTTGTTGCAACGAACATGGGCGGCCATTCCACAGCGTGTTTGGATGAACTCATTTTGAGTATGCCAAACCGATGTTCTTGTGTTGTTAGTGTTCGCGGTAGAAACACGGATTATTAATTGTTTAAGTTACCTAATAAAATTTTAAAGAAAACTGTTATTTCAGTCTTTTTTTCGAACTTTAATGTTAGTGGTTCAAATGTCAAAAATCCCTTTATTAGGAAAATGGCAAATTTCTTTATTAATGCAAAGGTGACTTGGTTTATCGTTACTGTGTGTGTATTTTCCCTTTAAATTAAAAAAAAATCCAAATTGGTTCATAAATGACAGAGATATAAGGTATCAAACGTATAAACAAATCAATCGAATTCAAAACGTCCTCCTTTTTTTGAAGTCGGTTAAAAGTGTTATGAAAAATCAACATTTTATAAAATACTAGCTGACCCACGCAACCTCGTTTACGTCTCCTATTGCCTGTAGCGTGATCATTTTCCCCCGTTTTTGTAACATTCTTCATTGGTGCTCTGCTACTACTGGCCTTAGCCTGATGACTATAGCCTTCCTCGATAAATGGGCTATGTAACACTGAAAGATTTTTTAAATCGGACCAGTTGTTCCTGAGATTAGCGCGTTCAAGCAAACAGACTCTTCAGCTTAATATATTAAGTAAAGACTAGCAGAGCTCCGCGATGCTACCCGCGGTTGTTGCTGTAGCTTCACAGCAATATCCGCGGGTAACACCGTGGATGTATTTTTATAAAAAAACTAGCTGACCCGGCGATAAGTGGACATATTATGTCTCAACTCTCAGCCCTCAGCTTCCCGTCGTGGACAAAAAAATGACTTTTCCCTTTATCTTTTAATTTTTCTTGTACACAAACCTTGTCCTAACCATAACGAATACATAAAAAAAAGAATTATTTAATTTGGTGCTGCCGATCGGAAGTTATACTTGTACTACATTTCGGCGATTCATTTTTATAAATTGGTTTTAATTTTTAAAACATTTAGTTTGTTTGAAAATGTTAATTTTTTATTTTCGTTTTCGTATAAATTAAACAATCCCAAAGTAAACCAACACATTTAAATAGCCCACGGTTTCATTTAAGGTCGTATTGTCATATCCACCTTGTATATATGTTAACGGAAATGTATGTAATCCGTCAATGTATACAATTCCTAGGAATTACATACATTTGTATGTAATTCCTAAAATCGCACGGAAATGTGTGAAATAAATTATATTATACTTACACATTACACATTTCCTAGGAAATCTATACATTTCCTAAATAGCAATCGGAAATGTAAAACATTTAAGATATTGGTGGGTAATTATTTTTAGGTTAGGTTAGAACATATGAACATATTATTATTATTTTACGGTATTAAGATAATATGAGTGCTATAATATTATTAATTAAAATAATATTTAATAAATAATAATCAATCATTTCACTATTTTTTCATTAAAAATAAGTTTTAACTTACTATACCACGCTGGCCAAACGTTTTGGTTTAGGGGTTTGTATCAAGTTTTGTCTTGCGTAGTTTGTTCCCTTAGTCGTCTCTTACGACACCCACGGGATGAATAAGGGGTGGTGATACTCTGACATTCTTAAAGCCGAGTCCCCATCGAACAAAAGTTGGCAACTTTTGTGTTGTCAAAACGTGTTGATGACAAAACTTTCTGTAATTTCCTTGTGTTGGCAACAAAAATTGTCAACAAATGTTTGGAACCGTGTTTCTGTTTTTGGCAGTAAACATCAAAAGAATACGCTTGTTGCAAATATTTATTGGCTCTGTGGAGACGCTTAGTCGGAATGTTTTCAAATTGTTGGCGACTCGGTGTAGACACAACGGAAACAAAAGTTGGCGATTATCTGAAGAGTTGCCCACAGTTGGAAACACTGTAATTGCCAACAATTTGGTGGAGACGCGCCTTAAGACGTCACTACACGGAGAACACAGTGTTACAGGTGTTTAACTAACAATGAACAATTCTGTAGCAATTGTGAAATTGTTGGGTCGCGGCAACATAAACAAAATACATTTCGCCTTTAGTTCCTTGAGAAAAAATACCATTCATAAGTATTGAATTCTCGTTAACTGCCTCGTTGGTCTAGCGGTTAGCGCAAGCGACTGCCGATCAAGAGGTCTTCCCGGTTGTAATCTCAGATCAAATAAATAAGGTAGATAACGCACCGCTTTGTTCTTGTTGAAGCAGAAAAAAGGCTCATAATTCCAAGTAAACACACGCGTTACGCCCTAACTATGCTATAAACTGGGGTACTTTTCGTCATTATCGTATAAGTTGTCGATACTTGGTGTATAACTAATTGCATTAAGACTATCTGACTGACAAATCATTTGCTCTACGCACTCCACAACATCTGCAAGTGTACAGTCCCGGTTGGCAGCCAAACAATCGTCTCTCTAAAAAACTTTGTTGTCGTTTAACACTTAGGCCTTACAATATAGCTTGATCTCTGAGACAGCTGTCACTAGTGTCATTTTAGAATTTACGAGGTACGATTTAGGTATGAATTTCCGCCCGGTCGGCCGGAGAAGCCGATCAGACAAACCTTAAAAAACTCACTAATAGTGCACGTGTTTCCCTCCCACTATGATCCCGGGTCCTTTAAACAACAAGTATCTCACTAGGCCGCTATAGTTTGGTCCACATGCTTCATTGTTGCATTGTCTACATTAGCAATGAGTATGGCGCCCACTAATCTTGGCCCGACCCAGGAATCGAACTATGGCGGCCTATTATTGAGATGCTTCTGCTTTACTGGTCCCCTGGTCTCGAACTCACCTTTTAACTTTCAAGTGAGTTTCATACATACATACACCACGACTGCCTCGTTGGTCTCGCGGTTGTCGTGTGCAACTGCTGATCATGAGGTCTCGGGTTCGATTCCCGGGTCGGACCAAATGTTTGTATGATCTTTATCTATACTAATATTATAAATGCGAAAGTTTGTAAGTATGGATGGATGGATGGATGTTTGTTTGTTTGTTACTCTTTCACGCAAAAACTACTGAAGGGATTTGGATGAAACTTTACAGTAATATAGCTTATACATCAGAATAACACATAGGCTATTATTTGCCGCGATAACCGACATATACGCGGGCGGAGTCGCGGGCAACAACTAGTCTACGAATATTTGTTTTGGAGTTTGGGTTTTTTCTATGTATAACATGTATGTATTTACAAAAAAAAAAGTATAAATGTATTTGTATCAGTTGTCTAGTACCCATAACACAAGCTCTGCTTAGCTTGAGAGTAGATGGCGTTGTGTGTTAGATGTACGAAATATTGAAAAAAAAAACGACTGTACTCCTTAAGGTAAACAGTGATATAATTAGAAGACCTATTTTTTTTTAGTACAGTGGGGAGTTAGTAGAGAATTATGAGTTGGTTCTCAATACATTACATCAACACCCTTTACCAGTCCACTGCTGGCTCTTGGCCTCGCATTTGAAAGAAGGTTTTGGCCCACATATACGCGGGCGGAGCCGCGGGCAAGAATTAGTCGATCATAAATGTCACTAGCGTCATAAATGATTTTGAATTTGACCAGCGAGGTATAGTATATTAGGCTAAGACTTCCTTTCCAAGTAGAGACCTATGCCGAGCAGTGGACTGCTATAAAGGCTGCTGATGTTGATGATATCATCTTCCTAGCCTCTATTATTCCCAAGATTTGGAGTCGGCTACTAGTTCAACCGGTTTTACCTGAATATCAGTTTTTACACGGAGCGACTGGCATCGGACCTCCGCATCCCTGAGGGTGAACTGAATTCGAAGGTTGAACTAGTTGTCAATATATTTGAGGGCACGCCTAATAACGATTGCCATAGGTGTTCATGACAACCGGGAGCGACGGCTTAACGTGCTCTCCGAGGCACGGGTGGGGAACACCGCCATCTTCTATACTCCGGGCTGCTATTACGAATTTCTTGTTAGAAAACCCAACAGCCGTCCAGCCCGGGAATCGAACTCGAGACCTCTTGATCTGCAGTCGCTTACGCTAACCACTAAACCAACGAGGCAGTTGCTGATGTTGATGATAGCTAAATAATTAATATAAATAAACCTTGAAAATCATCAAAAAGGACATACATCAATGCATAACATGTAGTTTCATCATCTGTAGTATATTTTCATAATGATGTAATATTCTATTGTGGCAACACTAATATCTTACTATAGTTACATCATCACTAGTACTATTAGTAATTTAGTATCTTTTGTTTATAAACTAATATTTTGTTTAGTAAGTCCTGGTTGTTGTTACATTATAAAATAAACCTTATGAGAATGAGGAAATGTTATGATGACAAATATTTTTTAAGTTGTCCAGAGTTTTGGAGTTTAGTGGGTAGTGATCCTGACAGTATGGTAGGGGCCGGGGTTCGGTTCCCACCCAAGACATATATTTGTGTGATGACAGCGATTTTTTTAATGCATGACCCTGCCAAAATGACCCACACTATGGCAGCCTAGTGATGCATTATTGAGATGCAGAAGCATCACTAGGCCCATAGGCCGCTTCCACTGTTTCTTCGCTTAGATATTTAAATTACTCAACGGATTTTAATGCAGTTCCCAGTAATAGATAAAGTAATTAACGAGTAAGGTTTATATGAGTAATACATGCATTAATTATATATTAGCTATGCTCGCTACTTCGTACACACATTTGGATTTTCAAGTTATTTTAAATTTTTCACCGTCTAAATCAACCTTCCCTGGACTACGACAAACATTTCAAAACCAAAATCAGCTAATCGACCCAGCCGTTCTCGAGTTTTAGCGAGACAAACGAACAGCAATTGATTTTATATATACATAAAGTAGATTATAGTAGAGAAAAGCCGAGAATTTAAAAGACTTCCGTGCGAAGCCATTTATATAAATATTATACCATATTAAGCTCCTAAATAGATAGAATACTTAAAGAAAAACACATTCTTAAAGCGCTGTAAACTGTACGAATATTGAATACACTATCTCGGTACCAGCAAAGATGGCCGCCCTCAAAATGTGTCGAAAATAACACCGACAGACCCCCGCGCGTTCTATTTCTGTCGATCTGTTCCCCTTGGGGTCGATGGCCGGGGCCAACGCGACTCACGGGCCCCTAAACGAGGGGATGTTGCATTCGTAATAAATACTTTTTTTGCCTTTTTTATGTGAGTTCATTCCTCTGAGCCTTTTTCCCAAACTAAATTGGGGGTCGGCTTTAAGTCTACTTACGACACGAAGAACTTTTTTTTCTTTTTTTTTTTTGTAAAAAATTACAACTCCCGCATTAGGAATAAGCATCTTGTGTCGCGGGGGACTTTACAAACATACATGAAACACCCAGACTCAGAACAACAATTTGTGGATCACACAAAGTGCTGTCCCATGTGGAATTTAAACCCACGACACTTGGCGCAGTAGAAAGCGACGCGGCGACGTGTCGACCGCTTAAACCACTAGGACAACCGTGGTCACTTGGATTCAGACCATCAGATCTCCACAACCCAAGTACTAGGCGATAAAGAAGTTCTGTACACCTTTTTGAGCTCGTTACGATTGCCACTAGGGATTGCAATCCGGTGTCATTTTCAATCCGGCCTGATCCGGACCGAATTTCATAAATCCGGCCGGATCCGACCGGATCCGGTCAAATTGATTTAACCAATATAAATTTAATTTCTTTGTGCGTTTCAACATAAACCGTTAATTAAGTGTAAAAAAAACGATAGCTATAAACGAAGTCGACTTTATTATGATAACTTATCGTCGTTCATCGCCAAAACAAATAAAATCACAAGCTAAAATTAAAAGCAATTAAATTTTCCAAAATACTGGTAATTTATTTTATTGAAATAAATATTTTCAATACATAATGGGATTCCCTTATACCTGCGCTAGTAGAGACTGTGTTGCAGGAATTAGTATCTTCCCCAATTCTATAGTGACAATAGCGTTACGTCAACTTGATTTTGAAGATATAATAAAAGTAAAATAATAATGGCTTTATTACCTACGTAACGTAGATTACTCAGAAATCAATACTATTAATCAACTTCATTAAACTAACTAAACATGAAGTAATTATTAACCTTGACTGAGATCAAAAATTCGTAATTGTAATATTTGAACTCACTGATCTGACATCTAAGTAGATTTTTCAAGTGTCAAATAGTATGATGAAAAATGGAAAGCAGTCGTTTTGATTGCTTTTAAACTCAAGTTTTTACATGGAAAATTTATATATGTCTGTCATGTTTGTGTTCGAACTCTTTAGCTTGTAAACAAATATTGTTTATTAACTATATTGGTTTGGAACAACGATCTTAAAACTCCCAATCGACTTTTAATATAGCTGCAATTGTAACCCGTGGCACGGGACGAACAGCGTGATTGCTATTGTTGTCATTTTTTTTTAAATTATTATCTTTACTGATTATTGTAATTGTGACTCAAATTGTAATTATCGCATTTATTTTATTGAAATAATGTCTTTTGCATATTGTCTGGACTTTAAAAGAGACGGTGATCCCTGAGTTTGTTTCGTCCTTTCTTCTCAGGGCTAGTCCAGTTAGGAAAGGCCGAACTCATCTGCTCAAAAAACGTTTAACTTGCAAAAGTGTTCATGTAACCTAATTGCAGAATAAATGATTTCATTTCATTTCATTTCATTTCATTTGATTATTTTGCCAAAATATACATTTTTCGAATCCGGTCCCCGGATCCGGTATACGTATACTTATGCCGGATCCGCCGGATTACCGGATCCGGTTTTCCGTATTGCAAGCCCTAATTGCCACAGAAGTTATTTTAAACTAGCTTAGTCCCGCAGTTATTGTGTACCTTTAAAACCACGGGTAACACCGCGGGGTAAAGCTTATTTAAAAAGTACTCCTTATTAAATCAGCTATCTACCAGTGAAAGTCCCGTCAAAACCGGTCCAGCCGTTCCAGAGATTAGCCAGAACAAACAGACAGACCGATAGATAGACAAAAATTGCAAAAAAATGTTATTTTGGTATATGGACCGTATATACATACATATGCATACTACACTCTTACAGAAGACCAATTTAAAGTGACAGCATTCGTGCTGTTGTATTTAGTTGGTGAGTGCGAGACCGGAGGCCCAATGATGCAGAAGCATCTCAATAGGCCGCCATAGTGTGGGTCATCATGCTGCATTGTCTTCATTCGCAATGAGTATGGTGACCACTACTATTGGATTGCTCTTGCTTTCCATCAGGTACAGTAGAGTCACTTTGGCTGGGTCATATATAAAGAAAAGCGATGTTACTGTCCCCCCCTCGCAATATCCAAATTATCCTAATAATAAGTGCCATTTCCTGTTTGTATAATGGTGGCAGTAGTGCCTTTAATGTTTTTTGCTTGCCTATTTTTTTTTTCGTACCGCTGTCTGTAAGTAACCTACTTCTTATATCATCAGCTACCTATCAGTGAAAGTCCCGTCAAAATCGGGTCAGTCGTTTCAGAGATTAGCCGGAAGAAACAGACACAGACTTTGGTATATGTCCCGTGTATGCATTTAGGAAAAAGCGGTTATTTTAATATTACAAACAGAAACTTAAATTTTATTTATTTGTATAGATAAAGCACAACGGCTAACTAACTATCTTCAGTTTCGGTGTCCGGCCAGTTATCCCCAAAAAGCAGGATAAATCCTGTCCCGCGGACATTACAATTTTGATTCAAAAATCGAGACGTCCCGCCAAAACCGGGACGTCTGGCAACGCTGACCTGACACCAGATTTATAGGCGTCGGTATTCACTTGCCATCAAGTGACTCCTGACTCGTCAACTCATTCCTCCCCGTATCGTGACGGATTAAGAATACGGAGTGTCACCACCCCTATGCACCCCGTGGGTGTCGTAAGAGAGACTGAGGGAGCAAACTACCAGGACAACAGCACTGCTAAGAGAAGGAAAACTTGACACAAACCCTATCTAGTCTGGTATAGTAGGACAAAACCTCCTTTTTAGGGTTCCGTGCCAAAGGCCAAAAACGATACCCTTATAGATTCGTCTTGTCTGTGTGTCTCTCCGTCCGTATGTCACAGCCACTTTTTTCCGAAACTATACGAACTATACTGTTGAAACTTGGTAAGTAGATGTATTCTGTGAACCGCATTAAGATTTTCACACAAAAAAAACAATAAATTTTGGGGGTCCCCATACTTACAACTGAAACTCAAAAATCTTTTTTCATCAAACCCATATACGTGTGTTTATCTATGGATAGATCTTCGAAAATGATATTGAGGTTTCTAATATATTTTTTTTCTAAACTGAATAATTTGCGCGAGAGACACTTCCAAAGTGGTAAAATGTGTGTCCCCCCTGTAATCTAAAAATTTTTTTTAATACGTCATAAATCGTAAACCGCAAAAAATAGGTATACTAATAGTAAAACATCGATCAAAGTTACAACGAACTACAAGAACTTTTATATTATGTTACTTGCTGCTTCGGAACCCTTCATGGGCGAGTCCGACTCGCACTTGGGCACTTTTTTAAAAAGAGATCTAAGTTCAACTAATAGGGGGTTATCCATATCTTCAATACCTTATTATAAATGCGAAAGTAACTCTGTCTGTCTGTCCCTCTTTTACGGCCGCTGCACCGATTTCAATAAAATTAGACAGATACTTTGATTCTTGAGGAAGGACATAGGCTACTCTTTGCTGCGATAACCGACGACCACGCGGGCGGAACCGCGTGCCAAAGCTAGTAACTAACAAATCAGTTGTCTTTACGTTTTCATTACAATCTAAATAATACAATTCCTTGCGTGGGAACTGTAATCAAAATCTCCAAATGTCGTCACCAATCTTATCTCATACGCGATGAGTCTAGCTCTACGTGCGTCACATACCGGTGTACTTTCGTATATTTCGAGTGTTTTCTTATCTATATCTACGAAACTAGAATCACCTTTAAACAAGAAAAAGGTTTAAAAACTATATCTGACTACGTAAAAACTTTTGATAAAATAAATACCTCACTTTTAAACTTTCGCGTTTCATGATATAACAATAATTATTTTTACGGGAATTAACGCGATCACTTATTAAAAGCGCCGCTGAGCCAGTCAGCCTGTGACCACGGCCGGTGCAACCTGGTCGAAACGTCAGGCAAATCAGAGGTATGTAATACCTTTTAATAAGTGATCGCGTTAATTCCCGTAAAAATAATTATTGTTATAAAATAAATACCTATTCAAATATTTTCGGATAAATATTTCGAACATCTAACACACAACGCCGTCTAAACTTGTGTTATGGGTACTAGACAACTGATATAAATACATAGAAAACACCCAAACTCCGAAACAAATTTTTGCAGATCATACAAACATTTGATCCGACCCGGAAACCGAACCCGAAACCTCAAGCACAGCATACGCTACCACTGCGCCACCGTGACAGTTGTATGTAGTCTATGTCACTCAGGCCATTATTACGAATCTATTGAGTTCTCATTCATTAAAAACGTAGTAGTAGTTTTAAAATAACCCCAAAACTGTAGATTACGACATCACGGATTTATGGCGGCATAATATAGGGCCTTCAGTTCAGTAACGTCTCTACTGAGGCATCGGAAAAAAGTGCAATTATCTGAACAAATACATAACTAAGACTTTAGAATATTTTACTTAAATACCTCTATGAATTTTAAAAAGAAATATTGAGAAGAAGTAAATAAAAGTTGAATTTTAATAAAACGTTTGAACAAAATGTTTTTCGCCTTTACTGACTAAAGTCAACCTCACTGTTTAACGCAAACTATACTAAGCTATTTTTAACCGACTTTAAAAAAAAGGAGGAGGTTCTTAATTCGCCTGTTTTTTTTTATGTTTGTTACCTCATAACTTTGGACTGGGTGGACCGATTTTGATGATTCCTTTTTTTATTTGAAAGCTGGTGCTTCCCATTTCAATATGGTCTAGTTCTGACATGTCATCCATGAGAAAACCATATAAGTCTTCAATTTTCATTAAATATGTGTGCGACGAATTGACGAATAACTAAATATAACGCCAACCAATTTCGATGATTCTTTTTTTATTTGAAAGCTGGTGCTATCCGTGTGGGCCCATTTCAATTTGGTCGTTCTTGAAGTCGGTATTTTTTTTGTAAAATTTTTGCATTATTTAACTAAAACCTGACATTTCATCAAATGAATGAATGAATATCGTATTATACAAACATAAACAATAGAAAAAAAACAACAGCACAACAGTCGCAATCTGTTAAGAAGCGGTCACCCATCCACAGTCTGACCTCGCTAAGGTTGCTTAACCTCGGTTACAACATGGCAACGAGTCCCTCGGTAAAGGTACCCTAAGTACGGAACGTTATTGATTTTTATAAGCTGTTTGTTTGCCAACATTAAAGTGGCTCGCTGTTATATACCCCTCTCGCTCGCACTGGGGGTTTAAGTTAAGTTAATAAGTAGTAAGCTAAGTTGTCCTGTTGTTTTTGCTTTGCTAAGGGTTGGTAGATGTTTTGTTAGGGTTTGGTAACATTTGAGGATGAATATCTTTACCTATAAAAATAAATAAATGTAATTTTTTTTATTTCAAATTAACTGTTTTTTACTTTTTGTCTGCCTGTTTGTCCCGGTGGATCTCTGAATCAGCTAGTCCTGGACTTTCACAGGCAGATAACGGATGTTATTAGGAGTAACCTAGATTTTTATTTTGCATCAAGGTGTGCCATAATTTAATATCGTTTTTTTTTTCTTTTCAGGTATATAACTACACTACCAGTATTCAAACTTAAAAAAATATATACAATCTAGTCTAAAAAGTTTCTACTTAAAATTAAAAAACTTAAAAAGTATTCAATTGTACTTAAAAACTTATATTTTACTTTTTAGTATTAAAAACTATACACCTGTGATAAATGTTTTGAGGACTTGTGAAACTGCAATTTTTTTTATAATTATACATATATTTGGAATCGTGCAATTTGGGAATGTTTTAGTAGAAGTGTATTGCCAAAGGTATATTATGTTTAGATAGTTAAGTGTCGTGAAGTTGGAAAAGAAAAATGGCGTTGCCCCCGCAACAATTCTGCGTCAGATGGAATTCTTATCACACTAATTTACAGGTATGTGAACGAAAAACTTTTATTTTTTGTAAATTGTTAGTCTTATATTTATGGTGCCTCGTTTGACTTACTCGGTGGTGCAGCATGAATGAGGTCTTGAGTTCGATTCCGAAATATTTGTACTCGTATATATATATTAGTGACCGACCAAAGGTTCGGTTTCGGTTTCGGCCAGTTTCGGCCAAAAAATCTAGTTTCGGCCGTAGTTTCGGTTTCGGCCAAATAATGGCCGAACCTTCGGCCGCGCCGAAACTCGAGTTAGTGTGAATAATCGTGCGTCATTCGGCGAACTTTGTTACTCACTCGTGCTTACACGCTCACATGGCCGGCTCAGTTCGCTCCCCGTAATTCCATCGTTAATAGAATTGAATTGATTTTATGTTTAACATATGACATACTGTATTTGTTTAGTTCAAACATATTCATGACATATAAAATAAACAATATATTTACTACGTACTTAAATCATAGAATATGCAAATACATGTTCCAAATATCCACTATATTTCAGTATATAACAGGAATTTTATATATGCTTAACTCTTATTCTAACAAAAGTTACTATCATCACCTTGAGCTTTTTTTAAAGCTACTAAATCAACTTGACACGGTAATGTCAGTTCTAATCATGTTCTTTATTCAGTGTCACAAAGTCATCATTTAATTTTTTCTATTATTTATCTTTTTTTAACAACTTATCAAGGTCATCCATCGCTACAAATTGATTAGACAACAACAAAATGACCAAACCTTTTGTGTGAAAATATTTACAATTTACGAGCGCAATTATAATACTGTTGCAAATTAACTCAACAAAAATTGTAATAATAATTTTTTCGATGTAAATACGCAAACTATGATATTTTTAGGATAAGCTTACTTGTTAACTAAATCATATAATAGGCAACTGGTGAATATTATGCTTGTGATAAAATAATTTTGAACTAATATTATGGAACCTTTCTAGCTCACTTCTGCACTTTCGATTTCCACTATTAGTAACACAATAAGTAGTTCAAAATTATTAAATATATGTGGAAACGTAAATAGTGAGTTCGTATATAATAGTGAGTATCAATAATATCTATTCAACATTTAAATTTACAAGAAAAATAAACACAACAAATAATAAACTGAAACAAATCGTGGTCACTATTTTAGCACTTCTGCATGGATAATTTTAAATTATTTACCACCTCAAAAACCAAACAATGTTATTTTGTTAAATTTTGATAAAATAAACAAAATATAAAAAAAAATACTGACTTCATAAAACTTCAAACGAAAACTCCATGCCTAGAAACACTAAAAAGCGTAAAATACATTGGCTCTCCTTAAATTACTATGCGGCAACTCTTGTGTATTTTTAAGTATTTATTTATTTAAACAGATTAGTATTATAGTGTGTGCTATGTACCTAAAACCTGTTTGAAGTTGATGTTAAACCCAAAACAATACGAACAATTACAAAAATCTAAGCGACCTTTACCAAAATTAAAATAGGCCACGGATTTGTAAAAAAAAATTGCGTTTAGTCGCGTAACCGTACTAGATGGTGTTGCTCTTTACGACTTAGAGCCCAACGAAATTCCTAACAAGCTGCATGATGTAAAGCGAAGAAGCGTTACGTAAGGAACAACAGTTAAGACTAACTGTAAATATTTAAATGAACACACTAAAATAAACTAGGCGTATAGATATAGTGTAGGTTCCCAATCCGAACTTCAGCTTTGCATGTCTTTTTTTTCCTACAGACGACTAGTTTCTCTATCCTCTATGACCTCTATCTCTTAATCTCACCTGTCAGATCACCTAAACAATTTGAAGGAATACAAGTAAGGTCCTATTCGTGTATATGGTATGTAAAGAATCTTTCTCTAACCCTTAATCGTTTTACTTTCTATTATCAGCTCATGTGAATTACTGAAAGAAAACGACTAAAGGTAACATACATATGACATTTGAAGATTTATCCTCCAAATTCTAATCGTTAAGGAGTTGTACCTTCTATCATCAGCTCATCATTATCATAAAATGATGACCACCAGACGCAAATACCGGAATAGCTTTAGAAAATATTTGATAAACATTGAACGTGCCTAAAAAAATTGTAGGTATCCCTCGATTTACTTGAGATCCCATCATCAGATCCTGATATGGTGCCAAACAATTTCCAAAATCGGTTTACAATTGACGGAGTAATCGGTGAACATACATAAAAATGCATACCCTAATTACCTAAAATATAACAACTTTTGAAAAAATGGGTTTGGTTCACGTATTTTTCAAGGGCAAGAAAGGTTCGGTTTCGGTTTCGGCCGAAACTGAAAACCAGGCCGAAGGTTCGGTTTCGGCTGAAAAACAAGTTTCGGTCGGACACTAATATATATATATATATATACTAGATGGGCCCCGCGGTATAATAACTTCACCCGCTTCACAACGCCATCTAGTCCCAAACTTAGTAGAGCTTTTACTGTGGGTACTAGACAACTGATATAAACACATACATGGAAAAAATCCAAAGTCCGAAACAAATCTATGCTAGTATTATAAACGCGAAAGTTTGTAAGTATGGATGGATGGATGTTTGTTACTCTTTCACGCAAAAACTACTGAAGGGATTTGGATGAAACTTTACAGTAATATAGCTTATACATCAGAATAACACATAGGCTACTATTTGCAACGATAACCGAAATACACGCTGGCGGAGCCGTAAATTATAGATCATGTTATATGTCAGTTGTCTGGTGGCTTAAAAAAATACTTACAGCCATTCCTAATAGGCTAGATGACATCTTAGTCAAATTATATAGTTACTTTTTATCGTTTAAAACGAAAACTTTGTATAGTATGAAAAAATGTACTAAATACAAACTTTTGGCGTCACTGTTTAAGGTAGTGGTCTCACCGCCGACGATGAACGAGAAACGAGTAGAACCAGGAACTATGAACGAGTTGGCGTTCAGCGGGCAGCGAGTGTGTAGTTTCGATAGTTTTGTCGCTTGGCGATGTGCGATTACTCGCGCCAATACCACATTTCAAGACACTATGGATGAGTTTTTTATTGAATGTGTCTTACAAAATTATCTCTATCGTAAAATACATCATCATCGTCGTCTGAACTAGACAACGATGAGAGTTAGGTACAATGATTTGTTGATCTATACGTGGACGTATACAGCCGCACTGTATAGAAATGATCAAGCGAGCGAGTATCGCCGAGCGAGTTTATCTTTGAAAGCTCTTGTCGCTCGGCGACAAAACTAGTAAAGCGAGTCGTCGCCGGCAGTGTGAACAGTCGGAGAGCAACTATTACTATAATGCATTTCTTACGTTTACACGGAATTTATACTTATTGTACGTTTCTTGAGCGAGTAAATCGCCGATAGTAAGTCGTTTTCTCGCCGGCGGTTGGACCACTGCCTTACACTACTCAATTGAGCAATATATTTCAATGTTTGATTAAAATTTGTTATAGAAATGAAAAGCTGTAATAATTATATTTTCCGTTATGTTTTGTAATGTTCGTTTTAATGAAGGAGACATCGGTATTTATTTACAAAACAGTCATCTACCCCAGTGTTCCGCAAAGGGTGTGCCGCGGCACACTGGTGTGCCGTGGACATCTGTTGGTGTGCCTCGGAAAAATATGGTTATCCCACAAAAGTAAATAGACGCCCTAAAGAAAAATATTTAGGTACACAGATGTTAATTACGTGAAAACACTAGGGAGGTTTAGTTTTGTTCATCTCTACTAAGAGTGGGTTGGTCAAGAGAGTTAGCGTTATTCTAGGTGTAGTCTACTGCCCTCCTGCTATTAACTACTTCTCCGAAGAACCGAGTTCAAAAACACTATTAGTTAGAATGATATCAATTGTTATTTCTCATCCACAACTACGCCGGATCTTTAAACTAAGTATCCCGCTATTGAATCATTTGAATTTTGTTTATTGTCTTTTGAGGACATCAAAAATATTATCCGATCTATAAACTCTAATGCTGTGGAGCATGATGCTGCCATCATTAGCGTAAGGCCTACGTCATCCTTCTTCCCAAAAAGAGTAGTCCCTCACTTCCTGAACATTTTCGCTCTATTTCTATTCTTCCTTTCCTGAACATTTTCGCCCTATGTCTATTCTTCCCTTCCTATACAAAGTGCTTGAGGTCAGTGCATATAAGCAGCTTTCAGAATTCACTTACAGACAAGTCTGTTCTGATTTCTGAGGATTTTTCATTTTTTATTCTGTAATTTCTAAGTCTTTTTATTTTGTCTGCCACTGCTTAAATATACAACTAGATAAGAAATATTTAAAGTAACGGAAGAATATTTCGATGAACATAATTGGGAATGGAGCAATGACCTATTTATGTTTATTAGAATTTTTAACTCTTACCACAATACAAAACAAAAAAGGGAACGGCTCAAGACGATCGATGAAGAGATGAAACCGTCTATGCTCAATTAAACTGTAAAATAAAAATATAGTTTTGTTGACTAATATGAAACATTGTTTTTTATTACTTAAAAAATGTTTTTTAATTTATGGTGTACCTTCAAAATTTTTATCTTCCTAGATATACCTTGAACCCAAAAAGTTTGCGGATCACTGATCTACCCTATTGCGATTCGAATGTTATAGTCTAAGAGCCGGTGAAGGTTGATTTACACCCATCTGATAACCAGATCAAAGATGTTTTTTTTTAAATTTGAAAATAATCATGACAGCTTTTCGATAGGCAAGCCATCATAGTTGTGTTCATTAATTAATACAATAAAAAAATAAAAAAACAAGTGTGATGGTTATCAGATGGGTGTAAGTCTTCACCGGCTTTTGTACTATTTATACAATACAATATGTAGTTACGTAAGAAATGACCTACAAACATTATAATAACAATAACCTCTCACATCTCACACACGGTCGTCTCACCCCAAATTAGGCAAAGCCCGTGCTATAGGAACCAGACTACTGATATACATACCTATATACTACTAAATACATACATATTATAGACTAGTTGAACCCTGCGGTGTTACCCACGGTTATTGTCGTACCGCGGGTAAGGCCGCGGTACGAAGATAGTCTAAAAAAGTAGCCTAAGTTACTCCTTATATCATTATTTACCTATCAGTGAAAGTCCTGTCAAAATCGGTCCAGCCGTTCCAGAGATTAACCAGAACAAACAGACTGACAAAAATTAAAAAAAAAATTTTTTGGTAAATGTACCGTGTATACAGTGTACATGTGCATTTAGTAAAAAGCGGTTATTTTTAACCGACTTCAAGAAAAGGAGGAGGTTCTCAATTCGACCGTATATATTATATGTTTTTTTTATGTGTGTTCGCGGATAACTTCGCCGTTTATGAACGGATTTGGATGATTCTTTTTTTAATGGAAAGGAGATATCCCAACGGTTGTACCATGATAAGGACACTAATATCTGATGATGGCATCTAAGAGAAATCGAGTCGAACGTTGAAATTGGTTTTTGTTAAAATTTTACTTGTAATATTACAAACAGACACTCCAATTTTATTTATTTGTATAGATAAACTACACCCATCAACTACAGCAGTATTCCGCAAAGTTTTTGGGTTCAAGGTACATCTAGGAAGATAAACATTTTTGGAGGTACACCATAAATTAAAAAATATATTATAGTATTAAAAACAATGTTTCTTATTAGTCAACAAGACTATATTTATATTTTACAGTTTAATTGAGCATAGACGGTCTCATCTCTTCGTCGATCGTCTTGAGACGTTCCCTTTTTTTGTTTTTTATTGTGGTAAGAGTTAAAAATCCTAATTCACATAAATAGGTCATTGCTCCATTCCCAATTATGTTCATCGAAATATTCTTCCGTTACTTTAAATATTTCTTATCTAGTTGTATATTTAAGCAGTGGCAGACAAAATAAAAAGACTTAGAAATTACAGAATAAAAAATAAAAAGTCCTCAGAAATCAGAACAGACTTGTCTGTAAGTGAATCCTGAAAGGTGCTTATATGCACTGATCTCAAACACTTTGAATAGGAAGGGAAGAATAGAAATAGGGTGAAAATTTTCAGAAAGGGAAGAATAAGAATAGGGCGAAAATGTTCAAGAGGCGAAGAATAGAAATAGAGCGAAAATATTCAGGAAGTGAGGGACTACTCTTTTTGGGAAGAGGGATGACGTAGGCCTTACGCTAATGATGGCAGCATCATGCTCCACAGCATTAGAGGGTATAGATAGGATAACATTTTTGATGTCCTCAAAAGACAATAAAGAAAAATACTTAGTTTGAAGATCCGGCGTAGTTGTGGATGAGATATGACAATTGATATCATTCTAATAGTGTTTTTGAACTCGGTTCTTCGGAGAAGTAGTTAATAGCAGGAGGGCAGTAGACTACACCTAGAATAACGCAAGCTCTCTTGACCAACCCACACTTAGAGATGAAAGGAACAAAACGCCTCCCTAGTGCTTTGTGTACCTAAATATTTTTCTTAAGGCCGTCCATTTAGGTTTGTGGGATAACCGTATTCCGAGGCACACCAACAGATGACCACGGCACACCAGTGTCAGGCCTCCGTCACTCCATGTACTTGCGCGCTATAAGTGCCTATCGCCCAGCCGAGCGGTCTCGGTCCGCCGGCGGATCAAATTCAGTGCGGTTTTCGCAAGCGAAGCGCGCGCACGCCGTTCAATTTTAATAGTGCTGTTCGTTCGTACGCGTATTACGATGCCGTGTGGTGCCTTTATTAGATTCAGGATTTTTTCTACACTAAAATTTAATAATCGAGAATTTAGAAAAGGTAAGAAATTTATAAAAAATTATATAAAAATAAAACACGTGTAACTTTAAAGATTTTTTTATTTTACCTACACACTGATGTCTATAATTATGTTTTATCTAGGTTTCTTCCACAGTCAGCACCAATATATAAAACAAAACAAACTTACAAATATAATAAAACAAACTTTAAAAAGAGAACCGACTTCAAAACACTAAACCGTAAGAAATAATTACTTCTTTGATGTTAATTGCTTTTTAACCGACTTCCAAAAAGGAGGAGGTTCTATGTTCCACTGTATGTATTTTTTTTATTATTTTTTTATGTATGTTCACCGATTACTCCGTCAGTTGTGGACCGATTTTGAAATTTTTTTTTTGTATTCGAAAGTGTATGCTTCCGAGGTGGTCCCATTGCCAGCATATCAGAATCTGATGATGGGATCCCAGGGAAATCGAGGGAAACCCTAATTTTTTATAGGCACATACTATGTTTTTCGTATATTATGTATAAGCTGATGATGGAAGATGGAAGGTACAACTTCTCAACGGTTAGGAGTTGGAGGATAATTCTTTCAATTTCATACGTATCTAAAGACCTTCAGTCGTACACTTTCAAGTTATTTAGGTGAGCTGATGATAGAAGGTTAAACTCTTCAACAGTTAGGGATTAGAGGATGATTTTAATATTACACGTACGTATAGACCTTAATTTGTATTCTTGATGATGAAATTTCATGAAATAGTTCAACTTACTACTGACCTACGATTGATTGCACTAAAAACTGAAAAATAAAAACTTTTTATAAAAAAAAACCGACTTCCAAAAAAACATCCAACGAAAACTCTCGGTTTTTTTTTATAAAAAGTTTTTCTATTCGTAATTACCAGCTGTTAGCACTAACATAAAAAAAACAAACTATTTCTTACGGCTTAGTGCTTTATTTGAAGTCGGTTCTCTTTTTTAAGGCTTTTTTTTTCATTTCTAGTAAACATCTCCGAAGATCATCATCAAACTAAGAAGTATTATACTTATTTTAAAACGTTCTCCTAAATGTAACAAATCCTTTTCTGAAAACCGCATCGATATCGGTTTAGCCAAACGCGAGATTATCGCGCACAAACATACATACCTACAAACCATACAAGTCAAACATCTCAGTTTGGCCTGTATGTCTGATCACCTCCTTTTTTTTAAGTTGGTTAAATATTTTATAAATGATAAAATTTTTAACTGCCACATAAAAGTCAGAACATATTCACAGTTCTCAATAACATAGATAAAAAGTTATGTTAATTTAATTTTATCGAAGAGGCAGCCCTGCGATTACTGTGGAATCGCGCGGTGCGAAGCAATCACTGCTGTACGCTTGAGCATTTAGGCGCATTTTAGCATACAGTGGTTGTTGACGCGAGGGAGTAGGCAATTATCGTAATAGGTATTGGAAATTTTCTACTGAGTGAAGTATCTGTTACGTAGTAACTATTCAGTAATCTGTGCCAGTGTGCCGCGGCACACCTTTTGCGGAACACTGATCTACAGCCTTTAACAGTCCTCTCCTGTACTTAGTGCATTTCTTAGAATAGAGGTGTTGGTCTACTACACAACGCTGACCAGACGGGTTGGTATAGGGTTTGTGTCAAGTGTTCCTTCTCTTTGCAGTGCTGTTGGTGAGTATAGTCGACTCTTACGACACCACGTGATGAATAGGGGTGTTGTATTACAATAATTTTTCTTCATATTTTCAGGCTGTATTTCCGAGACTTCTCCTAACGGAGCAGTTCGCCGACGTCACACTGGCCTGCGAGTCCAGACAGCTGCGATGTCACAAGCTAGTTCTTTCTGCCTGTTCTGCTTACCTAGAGAGGCTGCTGCTACAGAACCCTTGCGAGCATCCCATCGTCTTGATGAGGGATATGAGGTATTCTATTATTGATATTTCGTAGCTAAAAATGTGGCGACTTCCACATACGGTAACAAAACATACTACAGCGCCGCGCCATCTATCGAAGACACACCGAACTACGGAGTAACTACTAATCCTGCATCGTGATAGGTTCAAATTTAAAATCATTTATTCAATTAAGACACTAAATAACATTAATGAACGTTAAATTGAAGCTACAGTTAAAAATCATAGATTGACACAAACAGAGGCCACAGCATGTGCTGTATTGTCGAGGTAAATTAGGCGAAAAAACCAAAATCTACTGCCTGCCTGTGTCTATCCCTAATTTCCAGTTTCCAAAACGTAGTCCCTCATAAGAAGAATACTGCCAAAGAAACTCATGGCCACTCTTTTCGTCAGATTTTCAGGTATAATAGTGTTAGTATTACATGTAAGGTAAACAGTAAATACAGTCGAATTGATAACCTCCTCCTTTTTTGAAGTCGATTAAATAGTCGAATAGTCCATATTGATTATACACTCTGGTCAATAATTGTTATTAATTTATTTACAGGTTCAGTGAGATGCAAGCTTTAGTAGACTTCATGTACAAAGGCGAGGTGAATGTCACACAAGAAGAATTACCCAGCCTTCTGAAGTCAGCTGAAGCTTTGCAAATCAGAGGTATTAAGTTGTTTCAATAGCAGATGGTCCTTCGAGCCGTGACAATGTTGGTTCGAAGGACCATCTACTATCTACACTAATATTATAATTTGGAAAGTAACTCTGTCTGTCTGTTACGCTTTCACTGCTGAACCGCTGCACCGAATCTAAAGTTGGACACAATATCCGTATAATATTTATAACAAAACGCCATCTAGCTTTAAACTAAGCAGAGCTTGTACTATGAAAGCTACATTGACTGAAAGAATACTATATACTTTTTTTTGTAAATACAGACTCATTATGCATAGAAAATACCTAAACTCCGATACACATATATGTGCAGATCAAACATTTGGTCCGACCAGGGAACCGTACCTGAGACCTCATTCACAGCAGTTCCGAGTTACGACAATTATACTATTACCCATTTCTCTAGGGTTGTGCTCAAGCGACACATCAAACCTGACATCAGAAGTGGGCAAGACACGGGACACCAAGGACTTCACGGTAGCCAGCGAGGCTCTGGTAGCCAACGCGCAGCGGGACAGCGCTGCTAGCGCCATCACCAACGGTATGTGACCTCTAATCACATAGTTATAGTGAAGGGCAACAGACCTTGTAAGCCTGGACGTTGAGTGAACTGGTGATGTTAAGCATGGTTAACGAGTAGATTGATCACATGATGGTAAGTGCCCACCTTCACGCATAGATATTTGCAACTTATTATAAGAGTGTGTGTTGCTCCTCTAGAGTCCCCCCTCCTCTCAGCCTTTGGGGGGGGGGGGGAATTTTTGTTATGATCTTGCTTCTTCGCAATTTGAATGGGACTAAATTAGATTGTACACTGCTACGATAATTTTGAAATCAGTTCATAAATGAAATAACAGTGTGATGGTTTCCTTACAGCCATATAACTAGACCGCCATAGTGTGAGTCACCATACTGCATTGTCTGCATTTGCAATGAGTATGGTGACCACCGCTCTTGGATTCTGCTTTTCCATCAGGCAGAGTAAAGTCACTTTGTCAGGCTTTCAAATAACATAAATATAAAAAACAAGATATACAACCGAAATCATAACCCTATTTTTTTTAAATCGTATAAACTAACAGTTTAAGTTAGATATATAAATTTTAGTAAATGATTTATATATGTCACCGTAAGATTGTAAAAACCGTTAGATTATAATCTCGCTAGCGAGATTGCAAACAATCGATAGATTGTCAACTGTGATATACTGTTTACGCGCGTCAAATGGTCAGCAGTCCCTGATTGATCGGTTTTAGAGTAGGTCGTTCAATAGCCATAGAGTTCGGTTAGGTTAAAACTTTTTTATAATTAATCACAAATTAATTTTACTGTGACAATAATTTTATATAAAATACTTTACATTCGGCAACAAAGACGAATTAACAAACAAATATGGCGGCGCCGGACATATGCTGTTCAACCAATCTGCGCGCGACTTGCGATTCGTCGATACCATTTCACAATCTTTCGACTGTTTGCAATCTCGCGAGATAGATTACAATCTAACGGTTTTGACAATCTGACGGTAACATATATAAGTGTATTTCTTCACTCCCCAGGTCCTACCCCCCAACTAAAGTCCACCACTACAACCCCACCGCTGAACCCGGTCTCACAGCATGCTCAACACAACGGCACCAAGAAGAGAAAGTCAGAAGAACGTGGTGACATCAAAGAAGAAACGGTAGAAGAAGACGGGCTATATTATGGAGAATTAGACCACGATAACTTGGAATACAACGAGGTGAGGTCTTTTAATACTCCTGTTGGTCTACTGGTCTATGGCAATCGTTATTGGGAAGTCAGTGCCCTCAAATATACTGACAACTAGTTCAATCTTCGAATTCAGTTTGCGCTCAGAGTTGCGGAGATTTAAAACTAGTCGCTCGCATGAAATTCTTTGAAATTCTTGGATTTCCCGTACTATAATATAAATAAATAATAAATAAATATTTCGGACATCTAACACACGACGCCATCTAGTCCCAAACTAAGCAGAGCTTGTATTATGGGTACTAGACAACTGATATAAATACATATAAATACTGTTTTTGTAAATACAGCCATATTATACATAGAAAAACACAAACTACCAAACAAATTTGCATATCATACAAACATTTGGTCCGACCTGGGAATCGAACCCGAGACCTCAAACACAGCAGTAGCATACGCTACCACTACATACGACACCACAGAGGCAGTCAATATGCATGTAAAGTAAACTCTGCTCAGCTGAAAACTGTGTTAATCCTACATCGCGCTTTAAAAGTTTGTTTTGCGTGTGGTGACGGTATCCACCACCCCTATTCATCCCGTGGGTGTCGTAAGAGACGACTGAGGGAGCAGACTACGCAGGACAACAAACCCTATACTAACCAGAGTGGTGTAGTAGGCCAACACGACGTATCGCCTGATGGTAAGCGATTACCGCAGCCCATGGACACCTGCAACACCAGAGGCGTCACAAGTGCGTTGCCGGCCTTTGTGGCATGGGGAGGGTTTGGGGTATGCGCCGCCAGTATCCTTACTCACTCGGTGAAACGCAAGCGCTGTTTCACACCGGTTTTCTGTGAGGCCGTGGTATCACTCCGGTCGAGCAGGCCCATTCATGCCGAAGCGTGGCTCTCCCACGGTTTATGTCCAGTAGTGGACTGTTAAAGGCTGTTGATGATAATGTCACACCTAGCACCTTCGAGCTACGTCTTGAATATCAGTTACAGTCCTTTAATTCGTTCAAGGTATCAAATAAATCGAGGCGCTCATAGCTCAGTTGCACTAGGCGATTAGAAACAATCACCGACGGTAAGCAACGACGGCGCGGTCAGTACCAGGATGGGTGACCGCTGGTGGCATGATAGCATGAGCGTCTCCGTGATTCGGAGATCACGTTAAGCAGTCGGTCCCGGTTGTTATCATAGGATAACAGTAGTGAAGCTTAGTTGGAGGCCTTTGGGCGGCTTAAAAACATCCAACGGCAAAATGACGTAACCACAACGTTGTCTGGCCAGTCCCCAACCCGCACTCGGCCAGCGTAGGGACGTATGGCCTTAACCCTCTCCTGAGAGGAGACCCGAGCCCAGCAGTGGGACGTTATGGGTTGTTAATGATCCAATAAATATATTTGTTTATAACTATTCCAGGACGATGAACCTGGAAAACCTGGCAGCAGTCTAGGCCAACCGTCTGGTAAGCAAAATCATTTATTTTTTAATAAAAAAGTAACAATTTATTTTTTATTTTATTTTAATTAAATAAAATCAATGTTTGTTTGCAATGTGACTTCCCTCTCGTCACTTGCTTTTCGTTTATTTATTTTTATATTTTTGTACGATTTTTACGAAAAAGTATTCCTATTGGATTTAAAACGTTTGCCCTCGTTAAAAAAATAATCGTCCATAGATTAGTGTGTGAGTGAAGATCATATTGTGAATGGACATTGTCGATGAAATAAAAAAAAATGTCTGTAAGGTAGGCCAAGTTTTTTTTATTATCGAATTGGTAGTAATTGTATTTTAGCAAAAATAAAATTGAACCATGAATGATAATTATTAGTGTTGCCAGACTAGAAAATGTCATCTTTTTTATGTTGCAACAAAACTTTTTAGATATCTAGTTTTTATTTTTAGGTCAAGGTTATCTTACAGACATTTCAGTCATATTTTTTACTTTTTCTACCATTCATGGTTCAAGAGGTTTTCCAATTTCTTTAAATATTGATTTTTTTCAACTTTTAGGCCGTCGCCCGTATCTGCGCGTGAAACCAGAAAGCGAACTTTTCTTTCAAACTAAATTGCAGAATTTAGCGAAAGCTAATTCTGAATACATCAACAGACTGTCAAAAATGAATGCAAGAGAGATACGTAATGAGTTTTCTAAATACGGTTTTAACACAAACACTAGTGAAGAGACCGACCTTCAAAAAGCTACAGAAAAGTCAGAAAATGATTATTACAAATCTTGGCTTGAACAGAACGGTGAACTAGAGGTGTCCCTCCTAAAAGCTAGCCAGATTAAAAAACCAAAAACTGAGACCAAAAGCCAAAAATCCGAAGTCGAGCTTATACCAAAGACAAAGGACGGTGTTGCCAGCAAACAAATTTTGTCCAAGTTGGGAGAAAAATCTCAAATGCGAAGAAGGGGCCGACCGCCCATATTTAAAGATAAGAATGTTGATATCGGGGAAACTGTTCTTAAGTCTGATTTAGATCAATTTTTGGAGGGGAAAGAAGTCAGCTCGTCAGGGTTGTCGCGTAAGGATTTGGAGAGGGTTATGATGGGGAAGTTCAACCCTAACAGGCGGTATTCTAATGAGGCTATGTGGGCAGCGTTGATGGATGTGAAAAAGGGGGGCAGTATATATCGGTAAGTAGTTTTCAAATACATACTTTAAACTACCATTATATCTGTAGCCCTGAGTGGAAGCTGGGTGGTGGACTTTTAAAAGGAAAGGAGCACCCATGGTCCTCAAACACGAAAGATTCGCCTATTAAGCAGCCGGTTTTCCGGGATCCAGTAAAAGTGAACACCTGATTCCTCGGTTACTGGTGGCGTATGGTTTTTAGTCTCTCATACTTTACGAGGTTCTTCTACTTATGGCTCCATTTGACCTATAAATGTCTCAGAACATCACCGATTTTCTTAGAAAAGACGCCGATGATTTCCATAGCAACATTGGGCATTTTCCATTTAGGGTCTGTTTCACAATGTCCAAGTAAAGTTCTGAATAAGCTACTTGCCACTTAACTGACAAGTAAAATCGTTGGCGTTTAACAATCTTCAAATAAGCTTAACTGGTAGATAAAGTGCTAAGTAAATTATAGGTTAGATCATCTGCCCAATAACGAAATTATTTGATGGTTAAGTTACTTGACAGATCATTTGCAAGAAAGGATATCATTTTGTGTCTTTTGAAATCGAAATATATAAAATTGGATCTAATTAATGCGCTCGACGACGAATTAGATGACTTTCACGCAGAGATCCAGTGTTTCGACAACGCTCTAATCACGTGGATAATTATGTATTTAATAATGAGGAGTGAGATTTAGATTTAATAAAGATACAGTATATTATATCCATTCCCTAATTGAGGACAAAATTTCTTCTCCTACAGAAAGGTAATCATGCGTTATATTGTCTGTCAATTACTTGGATAGGTAGTGAAACGTCTTTTTACATAACATGTTATTTCTAATTTAACCAACAAACAAATCAATAACAAAATACTAAATAAAAGAGAACTTACGGAATTACAACAAAGGAAGTTGTAAAAATGTAAATATTTCCTAAACTGAAACGTTAAAATGCGACGTTGCCAGTTTTATCTCACAAGTAACAAACTGACGCATAAACTTAACGGTTAGACGATTGTGAAACGCAAACTGTTTTAACGGGGAGTTTTACGTGCCAGATAATTTATTTGTTAAATAGTTAACCAATACTTGACTCAGACTTTGTGAAACAGACCCTTAATGTCTTATTAAAATTTATAAATTAAACAAAGCTGGAAGGCAAGGGGATTCAGCCTAGCGGGCCAAAGTCAAACAGTTAATTTGAAAGTTGTTATATATGCTAAGTGACGCGAGAACTCTCCATATCGCGATACAGGATTAGCACCTAAAATGAAAGTCACCACACTAAAGTGTAATATATACATCATACTTTACCGCATTAGAATTATAATCCTGTGTCGCGGGAGACTTTACATACATACATCAAACAAAGAAAACCCAGTCTCGGAACAAAAATTTGTGGATCACACACAGATTTGAACCCACACTTGGCACAGTCGAAAGCGGCGTAGCGACTGCTTAAACCACTAGACCAACCGCGCAGTCAATTATTATTTACATTTCTAGTAATAGTTTTTTGTACAGTAGGTTCACTAATAATATAATCTGTTATATACATACATGTACCTTAATTTTTCTATTACAGAGCTGCCCAAACACACAAAGTTCCTCGTAAATCCTTACGCAATTGGATGAAGCGTTGTCACATCAAATCCTCCTTCCCAATGCCACAACAACTCAAGCAATTTGTCGAAAACAGCAAGAAACAGAAAGAATATAAAAACTTTGACGGATACCAGCCCTTAGAAACTCAGAATTACGAAAAAAGTGGCACAGAAACTGAGGCTTACGAACCTGAGATGGATTTCGGCAAACATTTCCTGACCTTCACAAACTCAAATATATCCAGTGAGGATGAAAGGGAAATTCAAAATAATGATGGCAACATTGCCGAAGGGAACGGGGAAAATGCACCCGCAACTGGCAACTCCGCTCTTGATATGTCATTGCATGAATAATTTGTCATTTATTTTCAGGATTTTTTTTTCATATATTTAAACGTTTTATTATTACTTGAAAATTATGATTTGGCCTACAATGTAATTTTAAAAATGTGCAATGAATTATTAATGACATATTTGACACTACATTGACAGTTGTCAGTTGAATGTCAAAAGTTGCGAGCAAGCAATTGTTTTTAATGCAAATCCAGTTTTGAAGTTTTACTTAAGTTTTTTTTTTCGTTAAGTAAACGACTTGATGTTATTAGGATTATTATTAATAATTATTAATGAAAATTTACTATTGTAAGTGCGTTCGTGTCTTGTAGAATTGTGATTGGAGCTTGACATACGAACTTTTTTATAAATATTGGGCCTTAAAGCCGGTATACGAAATATTTACTGCCAAAGATAAGCAAAGATTTAAAAAGAAAACGAAAAGTTTTTAATTTATAAAATTATTGAAAAAAAAAACTATTATTTATTACATATAAAGATTAAATCCTTTTTATTTAATATTAAACGAGGTAAATGAAGATTTGGATATGAAAATAATGATAGTGTGATTTAGAAAATACTATTTATTTAATAGTTTAACAACAAACGAATGCAATAAACACGTATTTTAATACTACATAATTATATACTAAAACTACACTATACACATTAGGCGATCTTATTAAATACTAGACCGTGTACAGCCAGGTTGGAAGGGGGCTAGTTATTGGCCCTGTAAAGAAAGCTAAATAACACAAAATATTTAGGCCTTACGCCTAAAGGGCTCCCTTCCTTGGCCATTATAAGCCAATAGCCAAATTAAAAAAAAAACTGATTAGTGTCTGTATACTCCATTCGCTAAGATACAGTCACATTCGCTTAGAGACGGCGGCAAGCCGCCACAAAATCAAAGGGCCCGCCTGCAGCGTACACTCACAAGCCAGTATGATTTGTCAGTTTACGCCGTTGTATGAATGAATATATTCGTATTTCACAGTAACGAATGGACTTTATACTACTCTAAAAAAATCTTCTAGTTTTTTCATCACTTCAACAGCTTTTGATAATCCGCTTCTTATACCGCTGGCCTACTCTACCACGCTGGCCTAGACGACTTTGTATAGGCTTTGTTTCAAATTTTCCCTTGTTATTTGCTAAAATTAAATTAGTACTTCATCAGATTTTTTTTGATTAAATGACAATGTCATGTTCATACTTCCATTTTTAATTACTTCCCCTTCCTATCTCGAGGGGGGCCTGGAATGTAAGCATCTTTCAGCAGACCCAAAACATTCTCTTCAATGGTCGTCGCGATCAATTTCTTCAAACACCATAATATCCAAATCTTCACAAATAATGCTTGGCTTTTTAGGATAAAACTCTTTATTAGCAGTTAGTTGAAACATATTCCTATTTTAATTTGTTTTGCAATACTTTACCCAAAGATAAAAAATCTTAGATGGAATTATATTAAATGTCTCAAATATTTTATAACGATTATATAAATACACTCAAGAGGATTCAAGGGGTGGCTAAAGATGAGTTGTAGGCGACAATTTTTTGATCGAATTATAGTAAATTAATTTCAAATAAATAATTCTACGTTGAATTACCAAAAATAATAGTTAAAATTACGTATTTATTTTCAATAAGTACTTTACAGTATGTCACGAGAAATTACATTTGATTGTAATGTTGACAGTTTATATAATATAACTCCCTAAAAATGGGGATAAAATTTAATAACGTTAAAAAATATTTGAGACGTTTCTATTATTATTATTATTTATCGTAAGTTGTCGTCGTTATATGCTTGTGTAATTAATTAGTTTTTATAAATATTATAATTACATTATATTATTAATATTAGAAAATGAAATGATTGGCCTTTTAAAACAAATCGAGTGCTTGTAGGACTTCGTCCAATTATATATAAAGAAAAGACTTAAAAAATTAAATTTTTAGCGTATTACAATATTAATAATATTAAGCTTAGTTATGGGGAGTTGGTTATTTTTGATATTACAGTAAAAGACTATCACACATATTGTAAATAATATTAAATCGTTGTTACTGCAAAGTATCAGTAAATCTTCATTTGATCTTCAGCAATCATCGCCAACAGCCTTTAATATTTCACTGCTGGACATGGAACGAAGGTTCATTTCATGTTAACATATTTATTATAAGCTGTCGTGTTTCATTGGTGAGCGCGAGACCGGAGGCCCGACGAAGCAAAATCATCACAAGGCCACCATGCTGCATTATTGCATTGTCTGCATTCGCAATGAGTATGGTGGCCACCACTATTAGATTCTGCTTATGCTTTCCATCAGGCAGAGTAGTCATTTTGGCAGGCCCATACATAAAAAAAAACAAAAAGTTTTCAAATGTTCTATGTTGCCAAACTAAAAAATGATTTTTAAAGAGTAACTGAACTATTAGAATGTCAACTCGTACTACATCCTAACAGTGAAGAGTGCCATTCAGACATATTGTTGTTTCAATAATCAGATGAAACTAAAAGTCACTACTTACATTCGGAAACAAATTATACTAACATTTAGAATTTTCATGTTACAAAAAATGGTGGTTACAATGTTGCCAGAGCAAAACTAACCAATACCCCATACATATATTAAAAACGGCTTAAAATAAATTTGTATTAATTTATTTATATATATATGTATATTATATTACTGATTGTACTTAATTAATATAAAAAAGTGTTTGTTGGGCATCAACAGTTATTAAAAAAATATTGGCCATAATATGTGTATTATATTAAACTTTTGTAACATGTAAAGAGATGGCCTTAAAAATGAGTTTTTAATCAATTCAAGAACATGACTGTCAGATGTTTTAAAATGTCAAATATTTGAAAAAGAACCACTACATGACATTACTATGATTAACTCTGAATTTATTACGAAAAAGTTTTAAAAATAATTCAAAATTTTATACAATTACCCTTAGATTATTAATATGTCTAGATGGACTGTCAAAGCTGTAAAAACACACGAAAAAATAGGCTCTAACTGTTGACGCCTAAATGTTTTTCCGCGTTTAGTACCAAATGCACTGTCAGTGGATACACACATGTTGCTGTCATTTTTGTGTTGATAAAAATGGCGAATTGTGCGATATAAGTGTGTAGAAATTACAGAGTACGATCTAAATTAACAAAGAAAGTTACCTATTATCGTCAAGTACCATTGATATGTATCTATTACAGCAAACAAAGCCATTAAATAATTTCTAAAATAAATAATTATTGTAGTCGCCATTTTGGGTGTTGCTAGTTTATGAAGTCAAAACTCCCTCATAAAATGTGTTAGGCGGAGTTGTGTTGTATAAAATACTTCATGGTAGATATTAGATACGCTAAGAATTTCAAATCATTTGAAATTCTTAGCATATTGGCCATATTGAATTACAAATTCAATATGGCCGCCGCATCATTTTTGTAAAATGACACTATGGGTATCGTGTAAGAGGTTTTTAGGTATACCGAGTCTAGATTTCATATCATTTTTTGAATCCAATAATTATGGCCGCAGCACCATTTTTGTAAAATGTCACTACGGGTATGGGTATCGTGTAAGGGATTTTTAGGTATACTGAGTATTAATTTCTTGTCATTATTTGAATCAAATATGGCCGCCGCACCGTTTTTGTAAAATGTCACTATGGGCATCGTTTAAGGGTTTTTAGGTATACTTACTAGATATGAGCTCCTCTCTGTTTTAAAAAAATAACTCCCGCATTACGAATATACATCACAAAAAACACCCAGACTCAGAACTACAACACCTGGCTTAATAGAAAGCGGCGTGGCGACAACTTAAACCACTAGACCAACCGTGCAGTCATACATTTTTCAAGTCCAGTTTTTATGATTTCAAAACAAGTATATCTTCGAATGTTCTTATCAACAGATAAGAATTGAGAAAATTTAACTTAAAAACTACTCGTCAGACCTCATTCAGATAAAAAAAATAGATTGTAAATCTAATAAAACAAATTGAAAGCCTAAGGTCTAATCCCCATGATAATAATACTGAGCTATCTTGAAGATGTCCTAAATCTAACACAAAAAAAATAATTAAACCGGTCCATTAGAAATGTAATGTAAACATTTTTTTTCTTACCTTTCTTCTTTTTTAATGTTGGTCAAAAAGACAATTAGAAGGGCTAATTATATATCTTACATATTTTAAAAGGTTAAAAAATCGTTAAGTACTGCTTTTACAATACCAGACTAAAATTAATATCTAGTACGACATATTTTTAATCATCACCAACAGCCTTTAACAGTCCACTGCTAATAATAATAAATAATAAAAAAACACGAGACATATTATTAGGTTGTATCACATTTTGTTTTCCTAGCATAGTTTTCTAGATAGAAAAGTTATTCAACACTATTAAAATTGTTTCCCCATTTTCACAAAAAAAAACTCAACAACTGGTATCATTTACGCACTCACTAGGAAATTTAGAATGACATGAGGCGAGTGTAAGACGTAGCTGTCACGCACACAAATATCGAAAAGTTGTGTCATTTAATTTTGTTCTTTTGTATCGCGATGCTCTATCTAGACATATTAATAATCAAAGCAATTACCCTCGTGCTATAAAAAATAAAATAGGTACTTTCAGCAAAAAATCTATTTAATTTTTTTTTTGTTTGACTGTCTGTTTGTTCCTGCTAATGGAACAGTTGTACCGATTTTGACGGGACTTTCACTGGCTAGCTAATGATATAAGAAGTTACTTAGGCCACTTTCATATGAGATTTTACCCCGCGGTGTTACACGCAGTTATTGTGAAGGTACACCAACAACCGAACAGAATGACGTTTCGACTCCCAGGGTCCATGGCCCACGGTAGGCACTTAACATCAGGTGACGCGTCTGCACATATTCCCTAAAGAAAACAACAAATTTGGCTTATTTGACAATGTTATTGTTCCGAATATTGTCTAATTATTAAATCTAAAATTAACGCAACCGATCGTCTCAATCGAATATTGAAATTCAAACTATTTGCAGACAAGCTAATTGTCAATTCAGACATACGAAACCCTCTATTAAGAAACTTTGTTAAGCTAAAATTGCATAAGTACCCAAAATTTCTCAATTTATTACGAAAATATAATATATTTCAAAATATATGTATTTTTTTTTTAATGTACCAGACTTATTACAAATTCAAATACGAAAACATAGCACGGTATGTGATAAATGAAATATGTCTCAAATTCACTAAACAGATAAAAATTAATTAATACAAGAAAAAGTGTAAATAACTAAAACCCGGTTACGTAAAAACTTGATAAAAACTATACAGCCTATGTCACCCAGGCTATTATTGCGAATCTATTGACACCTCATTCATCAAAATCGGTTGGGTTTAGGCGGTACGGTGGAACAGTCTGCCAAAAAAAGTTGTCCTTCCTTTTGGCATCGCCATAGTCCGATAAAATAAAGTGTAAAATCTATTTATCTATGTCTATCATTCGAATACAAATCTATATAGGTATTGTATCTGCGTTCCTATGAAGTATTTTCTTTATTTTAGTTCATATTTTCTTATATACGTGTTTTGTATATTATTAATGGGTATACACATCAACAGCCTCAATTTAGGTCAGGACATGACCTCTTTTTAAAAAGGCAGCCAAATCACCTGGCGAGTCCAAAACTCGTGTTGTATCCCCGAACTACCAACACGGGTAAAACTGCCTGTTTTTATTTAATTCACATACATTTTTTTAAGTCCCTATACCCTAATGCTATTATTATATTTATTTATAGTTAATATATTTTAAAATTAAAGATTATTATTTAATTTCTACATTAAAATAAATAGTCATTTTCGGTAGTTAAATTATCTTTACAATACTGAATCGTGACGTCACAATTTCGTAAACAAGAAATCATTTGACAGTTTTGACGTTTGATTTTGACAGAACGTCACTATGACATGTTCAATATTGAAAACATGTAAGCCCATGAAGTGCCTAGTAGTATATAAATGATATACATAATAATATAGTTTTAATTTTAAGTATGTTTTAGATGTATACATGGTATTAAATCGCTATGCAGGAGTGTATTACTGATTGGAGATTGGTTTCGATCGCTGTAATGATTTTTTTTTACTGTTTTTATGAAATCCCCAAAGTCATGTAATTGTCGTTACTGTTTTATATTTTTTGTCTGTGTTCACATAATTGAAATATTGATTATATCTTGTCGCAACATTAAAATATTAACAAACTCTAGCCCAAAACAAAGTAGGTGCCAGTAGACAAGTATCCATCTCGCTTATACACATGCTACGCTGTTATTTTCTTAGTAAATATGTATCGGTAGTATAAAATAGAATTTACTTCTTCTTAAATCTTCAAGGTCCTGCAAAACTACATCAACACACATATTTTAAAGGTTTTGGACAACTTGGGTTACTTAGGTAAGTCTGTCTGAAATTTTAGCCAATCTACGATCAGTAAGCGCTGTTTCCTTAGGACCTAGTGTGTCTTTGTTTCACATCAACTCAGTCGTCACAGTAATCGTGTTCGGGGTTGCAATTGGCCGGCACTGAAGTTTTTACCAATCAGAACGTCGAACGCGCTTGCTACCGAGAGTAAGTAGGTGTGAAATAAACTCACACTAGGTCCTCTGAAGTATATATATGTTAGCAGTATTACGTTGAGTTTGTTAGCTACGGTATTCTTAATTCTGGTTGTACTTAATGTACTTATTATTGTATTGTTTGTAATGTTTATGTTCCAATAAATATGAAGGTTTACTGTCCGTGAATATTGTTTTCTTTTACCGTTCCAGTATTGCCAAATTGATGAAATTTCCCTGGATTTTAGGTGCAAAAGTGAGTAAGGTAATTTTTTAAAGAATTTTTAGAGTATGTATTCATAGCGAGTTTATCTCCTAGAAATTAGTTTAATAGTAGCCAGACCCTGTCACTTTCCGCTGTGTGAAAAATCATAAAAACAATATTTGAACTGGGTTGAATATTATATCAAAATTGGAGTTCAAACGATGGAGAGCTTAAGAGTTTTTAAAACGAGAATAAATAACATTTTTATTTATATATATACCTATGTTATGTTACCTTTACAATTCCGCCTTCAATAAGATATATATATATGTGTTCTTTGACTGAACGCAAGTAAGTAGACATTTGTGTTAGATATAGCTCTCGAACTAAACGGTTCGGCTATTTCTTCCTGCTGTGTTTCCCTCCCAATATTTTTCACGCCCCACTTATGAGACCTCAAAAGCGGGGCGTGAAAAAGTATCTCACTAGACCGCTATAGTGTGGGTCACCATGCTGCATTATCCACGTTCGCAATGAGTATTCCATTTCCATAAGCACTTCCATTAGGCAGAGTAGAGTCATTTTGAAAGTCCATTGATGAGCTATCAACACTGGATCTTGGATGATTAGAGGATCAAGAATACAGCTTTAAATAATGTATTTCAATAAAGAGTGTAAATTTTAGTTTAAATTTTTGTTGCATTGTTTGTAAATATACTATACCTACTGTTTTTTTTATTAAGTGAGCTTACAACTCGAGGACACTTACTCCTTCGTAAGATATGCCCTCACAAAATTAAAAAAGCAGTATATTAAGCATTGGACGTCTGTTGGCTGATACGATGATGATTATGAACACACAACTCAAGAATGAATGAGCTTTGTTGAGTTGTGTTTGTTTTTACCTGAAGGTTAAAAGTAATTGAAGATTTTTAACCTAATTTAGTAAAGCCGGTCAAGAATTCGTTTATATACATTTTGGCAAGCAAACGTTTGGTAATAATTATTTACACCACGTACACTTGTAAGTGGTGCCATAAAATGCAAATTTATTTAAAAAAAAGTTTAAAAACTATAACCCGACTACGTAAATTTATACAGTGTATTCCCCATATCCCAGGTCATTATTACGAATCTATTGACACCTCATTCATTATAATCGGTTCAGTAGTTTAGACGCTTTGGTAGAATATGCAAACATACATGTTATTTCCTTGTAGCTTAGTGTTTTTTTCCATTTGTGTACAATAAAGAATAAATAAATAAATACATTAGCTGCCAGAATTATTACCCATTATTTTGGAATCGGGCTTCGGTAGTCAGGAAAAAAGGACACCTTTAAATACTATAATAACTGACCCACGCAACCTCGTTTACGTCTCCTATTGCCCTTAGCGTGATAATATTACACCGTTTTTGTAACATTCTTCATTGGTGCTCCGCTCCTATTGCTCTTAGCGTGATGATATATAGCATTCCTCGATAAATGGGCTAACACTGAAAAAAATTTTCAAATGGACTAGTAGTTCCTGAGATTAGTGCGTTCAAGCAAAGAAACAAACCCAACTCTTCAGCTTTATATATTAGTATATATAGATATTCCTCTTATAGCCTATTTACAAATGTTATTAAAAAAATAATATTGACGTCAACATAATATTAAATTATTTTGTTTTATTTTTAACAGAACAAACTTTATATTTAAATCCTGAACAAAATCCTTGGAGCGGCTTTTCCTCGCTTGTTACAACGCATGCACACCCTATATAACTAAGATAGTTCACTTCGTACATGACATGTTATTGCGGCATAATTACACCCACTTATGACGAAATAGTTATTGACTATACCCACTCAAATCAAATGGGTAACGGAAGAAACCCCCTTATGGCAAGCTGTGTCATTTATTAAAGCCACTTATGATAAAATGAGTCATTTATATAACCCATTTATGATGAAATGGATCACTTATTAAATCAACTCGTATCAAATGAGTAATTTATTAAACTCGCTTATGGCAACTTGGGTTTATTAAAGCCACTTATGATGAAATGTGTCACTTATATAACCTATTTGTGACAAAAGCTGTTACTAATGACAATACGAGTGGCTCACTTATTATGAATGGGTCATGTACTATTACCCAATGACAAAATGCACTACACACATACTCGTAATACTTTTACTTATACTATTGTCTTAAAAAAAAATACGATTACTTACTATGTCAGAATATAAGTGGGGGATATATTTAAGTGGCATAAAGTTTTTATTTTGATAAAAACGACCATACAAAATCCATGCCGCAATCACTGTTAAAAAAATTGAACTATCTTCAAGCTGATACCTACCACGAAACTGGATCAGCAATATCCCGTAGGAAGCCAGGAAAAGGAACGCCCAAAGTTTCTTCAACCATTTTGTGATTGTATGTATAATTTGTAAATTAATAATAAAGGGCGGTTTCTTTACCTCGCTTGTTACAGGGGTTCGGACGTCCACGGAAATTGTGACGAGGCATTTCATTGATATGGACCACGGTATACCGCTGAATATTCACGCAAGACCACGCCTGGTCGGCAGAAGACCGAACGCCATTGTAAATATAGAGACTGATGTGTTTCAAGAGAAGTCTTATAAGCAGTACTCTTCGCAGCATCTTAGGGATGCTCTGATTGCTGTCAAGAAAGGGTACTCGGTTTACGCAGCGTCAAATAAGTATGGGGTCCCGAGGAAAACTTTGAGAAATTGGATGGAGAAGTATGATATAAAAAGTCAGTTTTCGAAAGGCAGACGCGGTGCCAGAACTCAGATATTAGATCCTTTGGACCTTATGGTTGAAGCCAGGTCCGAGAAGTATGAAGAATCGCCGTGAATAGGGTCGTGTTGAGTCAAATAATTTGTATCTTGCCAAATATAGAGTTTAAGAGGTGATGTATGGTGAGGTTTTTTGAGGAATTGTGACACAGGACTGCATTACAAGTTGATAAAAGTTTAAATGAAGAAAAATATAAAAATAGGTTGTTAAGTTCAGGCCTACGTTAGTATAATATCGTTGCTAAACCCTTCTAAAGGGATAGACCAATTTGATGAAGCATTTTGTCAATGTTGTAAGATTGGAGTTAATCTGACTACATATTGCTCTTCTGTGTGTAAAACAGTATGTTTGTCTAATAGAGTTGAAATGCTGTTTTTTTCATAATCGTCTTACTTGAGAATAGCTGAACTGATTATTATTATTCTATTTTACGAGAATGTTGCCAAGAAAAAAGACAATTGATTTTTTTTTTCATTAATGTTAGAACAATTTTGATAAGACAAAAAGTTCGTTAGAGATTTAGTTCCGACCATTTTTCGAGCAGTCCAATTCTCAAAAAATTAATTCTAGAATATTTATCAGTCGATCTGTTTTTTTTCGGACCAATATCTGGAATGCTATGACCGATTTTGACGGGTCTTTCACTGGCAGATAGCTGATATTAAATAAATAAATATTTCGGACATTTTAACACACAACGCCATCTAGTCCCAAGCTAAGCAGAGCTTGTGTTATGGGTACTAAGCAACTGATACAAATACATATATACTTTTTTTTTGTAAATACATACATATTATATATAGAAAACACTCAAACTCCGAAACAAATATTTGTAGATCATACAAACATTTGGTCCGACCCAGGAATCGAACCCGAGACCTCATGATCAGCAGTCGTACACGCCAACCGCGAGACCAACGAGGCAGGCAAATTCAAAAGCAACAAAACAACTAAAACGCAACTAGTTTTTTTATATAAATGCATACATATTCATAGAAAAACGACCAATATCATGTAATGTGTGTTTATAACTAAAAAGAACTTCAACTTCATACATCACCTATTCAATTTAGTTCACTGACAACTAAAGCGGCCAATTTATCTACAACTAATATATAATCGGCTACAACTGCTACGAAAAAGTGTCAAGTGGTTCTTAGATGTAATACAACATATATAGGTATATTTTAAGCAGCTTGTATCAGTTTTATAATATATAGTAGTTATATAATATATCAGCGAAGTTTGTATTTACAGGGAGAATAATTTTAGGAGCCAAAGATAAAGTTGATTTAAGGAATGTATGTTTTTACGCTTGGAGTTTATGTGTATGTAGTTAATCTTTTTTTTTACTAATTCTAGTCTTAAAATGTGCTACTTACGCATTATACGCCTATTCCCATTACCATGGGAATCTAGTATGGTCCCATGGTCTGTATACATAAATAGATACATAATTTATTTTGCCAGGCAAGAAGCAGTCTCTTGATGGTATGTAACTACTCATAGATAAACTACTTTGACTGCCTCGTTGGTCTCGCGGTTGGCGTGTGCGACCGCTGATCATGAGGTCTCGGGTTCGATTCCCGGGTCGGACCAAATGTTTGTATGATCTACAAATATTTGTTTCGGAGTTTGGGTGTTTTCTATGTATAATATGTATGTATTTACAAAAAAAAAAAAGTATATATGTATTTGTATCAGTTGTCTAGTACCCATAACACAAGCACTGCTTAGCTTGGGACTAGATGGCGTTGTGTGTTAGATGTCCGAAATATTTATTTATTATTTATTTATTATAGATGTTTTAATCCAAGAGTCACACGTCTGTTGTCTTTTGTCTGACTTTGCGAAAATTAGGTTAGGAGGGCTTCATCCTTGCATAGAAAGATTTGGCTACTTGTCAATATTTGCAAAAGTGTTTTAAAATTTTAAGCTTATTATTTTAGATATCTCACAAAAATCATTCCGAAAAGGTATCATTTTAATATTAGAAATCATGTCTTTTACATTTAAATTTAAATGTAGCGCAAAAACACTAATCATTCACGATTTTGACGTCGGTATTTTAAAATGAATACCAATATGAGATAAAAAATAGAAACAGACAGACAAATAATATGGCACTCCCGCTTTAGTCATATTTATTTTATTAAAATTAAGTGCTAGCAATTGGTTAAATAATTATTTAACATTTATTGTTTATAAATAAGCCACCATTTGCAATTCATTTCTTATTTTATTGTTCCAACAGTCAAGAACCCTTTTGCTGAATGCCGATTTTCTGGAACTTTGTCACTTAGATCGTGCCAGCCTATTAGAATTACAATTTATAATTCAATTACATATATATACCCAAGCGTAAAGACTAATAGTTATAAATATTATGTCTAGTCTAATCGATAAATTGTATTTAGGTAAACTAATTGATAGGTATGTACTGAAACTTGGCAAACATATTTAGCATATAATTTATAAATCACAATAATTGCTCCGACCCGGATAAACTAAGTGCCAACGTGACTTATATGTAAATTAAAACATTAAACACGAAATTAGTTACCTAATTTTATTTAGTCGGTTAGTTGCACAAACACTAAGATTCTTGGTTTATTGTAATTCTCATAATAAAAGTGACGCTTTTTATATTAAACATTATAATGTAAATTATGGAAGTGTATGGTATATTTTTAACCGACTTCCAAAAAGTAGGAGGTTCTTAAATATTTGGTGCATGAACAGCACATTCTTTAGTTCGTTGTTCGTATAAAATTGATGAACGAAAGTAGTTAAAATTAACCGACTAAAATACTTTATCCAGTCGCATACTTAATAATATTAATAATAAGTCAAGTCATTTTTATTCTAGTTCCTAAATTGCCAAAGTAGTGTTAACCAGTCCAAACTTTTAGTAATTGTTTTTTTTTTCTTTGTTAATTATTTTTAAATGTGTTGTTGATTTTTTTAATGGCAACAATTTCGTAGATTTATTTAGATATACTTATTTTTGTTAATAAATCAATCATTATTTATACATTTCTTTGATACGGATATTCTTTTAATAATTGCGAAGTGTGGTTCAGTAATGGTTTTTTATGTGTTAGGATCGCAAAATGAAAATGGTAAAATACTGAATATTTAGAATATTTTTTTCTCATATATACATTCACGTTTTATTTCCGCCTGGGTAGACAGAGACCATGCAACGACATTTGAAACGAACCTAAGACAAAGCTTGTGACTTTCCAAATTTAACAGGTTATATATATACATTCACCAGTAAAGTATACCGATTAAAGTTATATTTTTCTAGCAAGAGAGTTAATATAAAACAATTTAAGATTAATACCCAAGACCCTAAAGACAAGGAAGGATCTCTCCTCCCTTATCTCTGGAATTCTCATTACAGAGACAAGAAAATAGTTTTTAAGAGAAAAATATCCATTGTTTTTGGTAAAAAAGTCGAATCTGTATAATGTATAGGTTAATTATAAGTATTATAACGATCCTAAAATATAAACATACATTTCTGTTACACGTAGTATACGAGACGAAGGTTAGTTAAAATATTGACATAGAATTAAGTTAAGCCTATATTTTTATTGAGACGTAATAGTCATTAAAAATAAAATATTTTTTGTTGAAAAAACATCACTGTTCAGAGTGTTCAGCTAACCGAAAATCTATTCAAAACTTGATGCCGTTTGTGACTCTGTAGTTATATTGTTTTCTCGAGAAAATAAGGGTAATGTGGTAGTTGACTGTCCGGTCCCATTTGTGACTATTGAACGGCAAAATGGTTTGTAAAATAATAAGATGTAATACTTTGCTATTGTCACATCATTAAATTTAAGATTTTACAACTAATTATTTTATTGATAAATGTTATTGAACCTTGAGGCAACGGTTCTGCGTTATTTTCGACTTTAAACTCACAGCCTTAAAGTTGAAAATAATACAGAAGCGTTGCCTCAAAATTCCAAAAAGTTTATGAACAAAGGGATAAAAATGTTGAACAACAGTAGTCTAAATACGTCAAGCCTACCGAACACCAGTTTCATGAGAGCTGTAACACAATTAAGCGCTACAAACTGCCCTATTACAGCCTATCAGTGACGTTGGAGAGATAATAAACTATAGCTATAGGTAGTAGAGCCACGCTGATTTCAGCACGAATGGGCCGGCTCGACCGGGGCGGTACTACCCTCGCACAGAAAATCAACGTAAAATGACCACGTTCGTGCTGTCGTGTTTCGTTGGTGAGTGCGAGACCGGAGGCCCAAATAGTCTAGTCGACAAGTTCCACTTGTTGACTAGACTAAAAGATGCAGCAGCATCACTAGGCCGCCATGGTGTGGGTTGCCATACTGCATTGTCTGCATTCGCAGGAGTATGGTGACCGCCACTCTTGGATTCTGCTTATGCTTTCCATCAGGCAGAGTAGAGTAATTTTGGCGGGCCATACATAAAAAAAAAAAAAGCTTCTCTCTATGGCTAAAATATTAAACGCGATTTTAACTAATTTCCAGTCACACTGACACAACTGTGATTCATTTAAGTTAGACATTTTATAGTAAAAATATATTTTCTCAGCTATATTACCATTTTCTTTCATACTTGTGAAATAAATCTGTAAGAGAAACAAGAGAATTTCAGTACTTGTAATATTAGATACTTAGTCTTATTTATTATTATTTGTCTTATCTTCAACAATTTATGTAATTTTAGTATAATCTTTATTTTTTTCCTTCTATATAATATCCTAAGCTAGCGATTATCCATAATGTACTTAATTGATTTGTAAGTAAAATAATAAGTACTTAATAAATATTTATAATTGTAACTAAATAACACAAAAATACATAACAAAATCTATTTTCCCGTTTGTGTGATGTTAGGAGAATTTAGTGCACACTTGATAATTCACTTTATTTAAATTTTGTGCTAAGGCGTTCCTCTAAGTCTAAAATATAGATGTACCCATAAATAGCTTTAAGATGGGAATATAGGCATTTCTAACCCTATCGCATTCCCATAGTCATTACGATCTAATTGTCCAGTAGAAATACTAGTGCGATCCTAGTCAAATTGCTTTTTAAAGCGCTTATTAGGCGTTATTGCTGAATACGCTAACTAAAATAATTTAGTCCAATTAATTAAAACACAAATTTTGAGTTCGTATTCACGAAATCTATATTTTTGTTTATGTCAAGCAATAATTGTGTCTAACTTTATAACTAATCTCACACAAATGGGAAAAATTGTCATACCAATGGGAATTTCAATATGTTTCCCATTTGCTCGTATTGTTATAACAGTATGTAAATTAAGCGTATTACGGGGATTGTATTTATAATAATAAATAAAGATTTTTTTCGTGTATATGTAGTTATTTTTTAATAGTCCTAATGCAAATATTTGCGTCTACCCTACATAACTGAACGGTCGGCGTAGTGGCATAAACGAACACTTTGTCGCTTTCTACTGCGCTGAGTGTTATGAATTCTATCTCCACTTGGGTCAACACTTCGTGTGATCCACAAATTATCGGGATGTGCTTTGTCTGTGCCTGTTCATGTTTATACGGGAATTTCCCCACGACAAAGGAATATTCCTGTTGCGGGACTAGCCTGTAAATACCAATATATGACGGCATGAAAACCCGACAATTGAACTTTTCCTGGACTTACCGAGTAATTACTCAGCGTATTCGTGGGTCACTGCTGCTTATCCTGGTAAACTGGAGTTGTGAGGGAAGAGTTAGTCCCAAATAATGGAAGAGCGGAGTCCCAAATCATCAGACCCAGATGTATTTACAACCACTTTTATACGAAAATCCAAGCCACGAATAGGTATTAAATACCTTTCAATTACCTGACGATACGGCCTAGTTGCAGCGAACGTCAGAAAGTTAGCCTGAGACCACCGTCTTGCAAAAAGCTCTTTCATCGTTAATTTCAGTATAAATGTGTGGCATATTTTTGCTCAGTAATTGATTGAACTTTTTCACCACTACACCAGACGTAACGATGACCCGACAACCAAACAATGTTTTGTAAAAGGAAGTCTATTCTCCTGTAACTGGTAGAGACTTGATCTGATTTCAGCCACTCGCGATCTTGCTTCTCTTACTTGCCTTGTGGCTTAGAAACATCTAATAAGTGTCAATTTCGTGCGTTGTGAAGTATCTATGATTGTATGTTGTTATACCGAAGTTCATCCTGGTTCTGAGAGATATCAGCCTGCTGTAAGACCGGCAATCGTATTCTTAATTCATTCCTATTATTTTTAGTGAGCAAAGAATAATCTTTTCATGAAAAGAGTGGGGTTTGATATATAATTAACCATGTAGGTGGTGGGGTATTTATCATTTCCAATCAAATTATGTTGCCGGGGAGATGATAATGCATCCATCTTCTTTTCATATTCTCACCGTAAAAATCAAGCTTCTGGAGTATCAGAAAATTCATCATCTGTGCATATTGAATCCAGGACATTTTTACAATAGCTGCTCAGTTACCAGGTCCAGGATTCTGGAGAACACATGGAGTCTATCATCAACAATATTTATCAGTCCACTGCTGGACGTAGGCTTGTCCTTAGAAAGGAGAATTAGGCCTACTGTACCTCGGCGATTATTATATAAGGTTTAGTTCAAGTTTTCCTTCTCTGTGCAGTGCGTTTGCCCTGGCGTAGTTTGCTATTCTCTGTTCTGGGATTTGCTCCCATAAGGCCGGTATTCACTTTGATTAGTGCGAGTGTAGGTGATTAATGATTACTAGAAAATACGTGTGGACAGCGACTGATTAGTGTGAGTGATGAGTTGGCTGTGTAGCAATGTAATTAGAAGCGTTTTTTTGCAAGTGGACTGCGAGTAGCCGCGTCCCGCGCGCCCTTCCTTACCCCCCACTCACACATACTTGATGATCGACGGCTAACAAATGAATTCACCAAATTCACACCTGCACTATGCACGTTCATTTACTAACACCACCGGCCTTTAGTCGGCTCTTACAACTCTGAACAAGTGATGACACTCCGCATTTATTCAGACAACTTAGAATTACGAACTCATAATTATTGTTAACAGATTTTCCTATAGCAAACGTCCAGTGTCAGTACGACAGTCCGTCGGACACAGAGCCGGAGTGCCGGCCCTCTGTGACGTCAGGAGTGGTCACCAGCGCGGTGGTGGCACACCCGGCAGACGACCACAACTACGACACGCGGGATGAGCCCCCAGCGTTTATTATACAACATGTAAATGCTGTAAGTATAGATAAGTTTTCACCTCAAAGTCAAGCAATCATAGCCAGGTTAATCTACGGATGGGTGACCATTCTTAACATATTAAAACCTATCCGTGCCTCGGACATCTGTGGCAATCATTACGTGTATTTTAAGTTTTAAAAAGTCCGATAATAGTCTTTCTACGGAACTTCGATATCGCCATACTCGAGTTCAGGTGACAGTCGTGTGACGCACTGACGCCTGAGTGGCCGGGGACTCATTTGATAAAAAAACTATTTAGAATTTTTTTAAACTTTGGCTACAAATGACATTTGACTGTTTCAGTGGTTTTGGCTGACGATCCAGAAGTCGTGAGTTATGTTAAGATTTTCGTGAACACAACCATTTTTTAACCCCCATACATTAAACGAATGGAGCAATTTGGATGCCATTTTGTTATGGATCCGGTGTTAAGCAATTCTTGTGGTCGTACCAAAGATAATCCTCTCCCCAAAACTTCACAGTCAGTTGTGGTTAATCACGTGAATTTTTCTTACGTAGGCTAGGGTTGCTATTTACTTAAGCAGTAAGCTGTTTTTAGACAATGCATAAATATAACCTATTTCTACTATTTAACAGTCAACAAATCTTGTAATATTTTTATTATTTTATAGGTATATATACCGGTTTGATATGTAATTTCTAACAACAAAGCAAAGATGCGAAATTAAAAATTATAATACTACCCGTATTTTTCTAGTGCTAATTTTAATATTTAATTTTGGATGGTGGCAAAATTGTTTTTTTAATTAACCTACGTATTACCATTTACCAACGCACTTGACATTGGCAGAATTGCCGCCATCGGCACATTCGGTTTGCCATTAAAAAACACTATCTGTTTGTGGTCATCAAAAACCCTTTACTGGCAAAATGACTCTACTCTGCCTGATGGAAAGCATAAGCAGAATCCAAGATTGGTGGCACCACACTCATTGTGAATGCATACAATGCAGCATGGTGACCCACACTATAGCGGGAAAGTGATGCTTTAACGAAACACGACAGCACGAATGCTGCAATTTTATGTTGTGCGAGGGTAGTACCGCCCCGGTCGAGCCACCCCGTTCGTCCTGAAATCAGCGTGGCTCTACTATGAATTGAGGTGTTATTTGTCAAATGATTAGTTTAAATTAATTGTGTTTAGGCGCTACAAGTCCAGATGTCATCATCTGCGCAGTTCGAGCCTCGGATTGCGCCGAAGATAATGACGATAGGTCCTGGACCTACGTCATCAGTAAATGTTATACACGTCGGGGACAGGCCGCAGGTGAGATGAACTATTACTAAAATATTTGTTGGTGTTGGGATGTCACATCACTAATTACTAACTGTATTTATATGTTTTATATCCTCACAAAAAAGAACGATGTCAGGTCGTATTGTCAAGCCAACTCGAAAACTTATTGAGGAAATTGATTAAGTCTAACTTTTTTATGGAATATGGGACAAACGAGCAGACGTATCGCCTGATGGAAGGCGATTACCACCGCCCATGGACACCCGCAACACCAGAGGCGTCCCAAGTGCGTTGCTGGCCTTTGGGGGATGGGGAGAGGGGTTGGGGTATGTGCCTCCGGTATCCTCACTCACTCGGTGAAACAGCGCAAACGCTGTTTCACACTGGTTTTCTGTGAGGCCGTGGTATCACTCCGGTCGAGCCGGCCCATATAGCGTGGTTCTCCCTGGCTTGGCGTGGCTCATTCAGGAAATTGACTTAGTCTAATTAGTTTTAAGCTTTAAATTGTCATTGTATAAAGTGTTATGTCTTAAGCTAAGTTGGTGAAGTAGTTAGAAATCTTGACTGATTTGCCAGAGATAGTGGGTGCATATTCTCACCAATGTTTTTTTTTTTATTGTGTTATTCCGACAAGTAGGTATACACATTTTAATGTGATCTGGATCTGGGCACGATGGTTTGCGCTGTATCTGAACAAAGTTTATCTATCATTTTGAGTATCATCAGGGTTCAGAAGACCGTGTGTTAAGTGTAAAAAATACACTATTTTACAAGTAAAATTTTAACAAAATAAAATCCGACTTCAAGGTTCGACTCGATTTCTCTTGGATGTCATCATCAGATCTTAGTGTCTTTATCATGATACCACCGTTGGGATATCTCCTTTCTATTAAAAAAAGAATTATCAAAATCGGTTCATAAACGACGAAGTTATCCGCGAAAACACATTAAAAAAAACATATACGGTCGAATTGAGAAACCTCCTCCTTTTTTTGAAGTCGGTTAAAAAGTAAATGACTAAAAGAAAATTACACTGTTTTGTATCTGCATAATTTTAGTTTTTTTAATTGAATGCAGAAATGTAATACTGAAAAAAACACGTAACTATTTCTGGCAACACTCAAGTGACTTTTTCAAAATGGCATGCCTGATTTTATATATTTTTTGCGCTTATTACCGTGATAACCCGTTCCATTCAACTTGTATCCTTATTTCCAGATGATTTGCCAATCGTCACAGCCAACAGAATTCAGTATAAACAAGCGGATCCGTCGTAGCGAGCAAGTGTTACGGCAAGCGGCGGACTGCGTCAGTCGGGGGTTGACCTTCCAGACTGTGTCTGAACAGTTTAATATACCTATATCTACTATACGGTAAGTTAAAAAAATATTTTGACAGGACAGGTAGATACAGGTTATGCCATAGAGTAAGTATGTGTAGATGTAGTAACTATGAATATGTGTCTGTAGATATGCCGTAAGCGTGGTTGATCATGAATAATGAAATAGCCTAAAAATAAAGAATAAAACTAAACTAAAAAGATTTTTTGGAAAAAATAAATCCCCAAGTTGCTCTCATATTTGAAAATGATTTTAGGCGAAAGTGCACCTCTGGTCCTTTTGGCTATACAAACTAATATTGGCATTTATGATATTAAAAACTTTTTCGTGCCATAATTAATTTACTTTTATATTGCTCAGATTCTTTATGGCAAGAAAAGGTATCCTGCCTCAACGACGTCGGGGGCGGAGCACGCAGGTAATATTCCATAATAGTATATAAGTTAGATGACTGCCTCGTTGGTTTTGCGGTTGATGAATATGGCCCGGGTAGGGCCAAAAGTGTTATTGAGTTTTTCCGATTATTGAATACTTAATAACAGCTCGGAGTTTGGAAGTTGGGGTCTGAACCCCCGTGTCTCGGAGAGCACGTAAAGCTGTCGGTCCTGCGCCTGATCTCTCCCCGGATTATGAGAGTGAGAGAACAGAGAGTGCACCTGTGTTTGCGCACACACTTGCGCACTATAATATCTCCTGCGTAGTTGGTCTCCGTTGAGACTGGCCGCCGTGGCCGTTATCGGGTAGGAGAACGTTATAAGTTCGATCGTTATAAAATTGTTCTACATAGACCCCTTATTAAATAGAAGGTCTTGGTATAGTATGCCACGCTGACCAGACGGGTTGGTATAGGGTTTGTGTCTAGTTTTCCTTCTTTCCTCTTTCGTTGTCCTCCGTAGTTAGCTCCCTCAGTCATCTCTTACGACATCCACGAGATGTATTCATCGGGGTGGTAACACTCTATACTTAATCCGTTACCACAAGGACATTCGATATTTGGAAGTTTGATAACTGTCTCCGTCCACTAGGATTCCTTGCTTAGATAACTTCCAAATGAATCCCATGGGGAATCGGAATAGAAATGAAATTCAAAAAGAACCCCTACGGGATCAGTGTGTACGAAAATTACAAATTAATCCCCCAGGGGATCTAAGCAGAGGATCATAGTGAACGGAGCCAGAAAAGCCTTATTTTTTTATGTAAAATACTTTTCATTTACTGTGAAACAATTATTTTGTATAGAACGAAAGACTTAATATTTGTTATAATCTAGTGGAAAAGGAACAATGAGGGTAATAAGCATGGTTTTATTAAGTTCCTTTTTAACCGACTTCAAAAAAGGAGGAGATTATCACATCGTAGATTTTTTATGTATGTTTGTTGGTATTTCATAAATGTCTATGTGCGTAGACACTCTAATATAATCTTTTTTTCTTCCAGCCGAGTCGACCCAGCAACAGTCCAGAACCCCCATTCCACATGCAACACTTAAAGCTGCCAGACATGCTGACCCTCAGGCAGGATGACGAGGATACTAATTCAAATACCTAATTAACTTACACCTTGATCGACAGATTTAAAACAAAGAACATATGTACATAATGGTTATACATGGCGCAGTGGTTAAAACGGTTACCACGCCACTGGTTTAATACCCGCATGGGACAACAACTTTGTGTGATCCACAAATTGTTGTTCTGAATCAGAGTGTTCTTTGAGTCCGTTTCATGTATGCTTGTAAAGTCAACCCACAGGATATATTCCTACTAAGAGAGTTATCTTTTTGAAGAAAATTATGAAGTCAAATTTTGAACAGTTAACTAAACTGATCTGGACAAATTGGTTCAGATTTAGTCTTCCACTATTAACTAAAGTACCATAATAATATCAAGGATATAATGCTAATATTATGTCACATTTTTTTTCAACTTTATGACCAAGAGCATCAAGATCCTTTACCAGGCCACTGCTGGACAGAGGCATCTCCTTTTTCTTAGGTTTCTGTCAAGTTTGCCTTCCCCTTACCACCGTAAGTTTGCTCCCTTAGTTGCCTCTTAAGTTTTGACAACACAAAAAAAGGTTGACAACACAAAAATTGCCAAATGTTGTTCTGTGGAGACCCGGCTTTACTTACTCTTAGTTGATGAATAGGTGGTGGGGGGGTGGCACTCCGTATTTTTAATTCACGCTTCACAACAGCACTTCAAAGAGACTCTTAACTCTGTGGGGACGCGCGTGTACCCAGAAATTTGACAACACAAATAAAGGTTGACAGCACAAAAGTTGCATACTTTTGTTTGGTGAAGACTCGGCTTTACAGAAACTTTTATCACCAACACGTATTGACAACGCAAAAGTTGACATTTTAATTTGAAAATATTGATTCCTTTTTTTTTTTTTTTTTTATGTATGGCCCGCCAAAATGACTCTACTCTGCCTGATGGGAAGCATAAGCAGAATCCAAGAGTGGTGGTCACCATGCTCACTGCGAATGCAGACAATGCAGCATGGCGACCCACACCATGGCGGTCTAGTGATGCTACTGCATCTTTTAGTCTAGTCAACAAGTTTGGAACTTGTTGACTAGACTAATTGGGCCTCCGGTCTCGCACTCACCAACGAAACACGACAGCACGATCGCTGTCATTTTACGTTGGTTTTCTGTGCGAGGGTAGTACCGCCCCGGTCGAGCCGGCCCGTTCGTGCTGAAATCAGCGTGGCTCTACTACCTATAGGAGTATAAAAGACGCCGGGTCGTTTAAGATAGAAGCTGTTTTCAATCTGACGCTAATAGCTAATTGGTAGGCTTGTGATCAGGTGGTGGTAAGTTCGAATCCCGCTGGAAGACTACCAAGCATTTAGCATAACTAGATGGGGTTCTCAGCCAGTGTAACCCACTATAAAAAATCGTTTCAAATCGAAATTGAGGAAATATTTTTATTTTAAAATAAAAGAAAAATGTTATTAACATTGAATAAAAAATCAATGGTTTCCAAAGAAAGAAGATATCAAAGAATCAGTCAGTATTATACATAATTTCTTTCTATGTTCCTATTCTGTGGTGGCAACACCAAATTAATATCATATCGACTAATTTTCAATTATGATTCTACTATTAGACTTGTATTGTATTGTACACCAAAATTAAGCGATTTATAACAAAATTGTTTAGGAAAGTATTTAAATTCTTAAAAAAATATTTGTAATGAGTACCTGTAGGGCTTAGCACAAGTCCATGGAAATATTGTTCTGAAACTTTCCAGTGTTGTCATGTCATATGATATCTACAGCTAGAAAGAAACGTTTAGGACTTTTCACTATACCAAGCGCAAATCTCATGGGACTGTCATGGGGTAAATGAATCCCCATGACACCACCCCTCAATTAAACTGGGTCTGGGACTCTGGTTCTTACTATATTTAGGAAATAATCAAATTGGCACTTGTAAATTCTGAACTCACCCTGAATTAACACCTGAATCCGCCCTTGCACTGTAATGTTGGTACATTACAGTGCAGGGGCGGATTCAGTACTATACTATAGATTCACTGTACTATAGATTTATGGAGTATAGAGATAAGAACTAACAAGTTTAGGCGGAAAACTTATAGTGTACAGTGTACATCAGTAAATAATAGATGGCGCTAGTGTAGGCAGAGTTCTTGAAAAATTGAAGTCATGTTATTGACAGCCTAATGGATTACCATTAGGCTGTCAATAACATGACTTCAATTTTTCCACTTATGGAGTGTCCACCAAAATGCGCTAATTAGGACACGCCTACAGTGGCAAGACTAAAAATTTTAAAGAACTATAGAATTGAATCAAATGAGCAAAGGCTTCCGCTTTGCAATGGCGCGCTTAATAAAGATGTTACTACGCAAAGTTTTTAATTTTTAAACCACAATTGAATAAAAAGAATTAAAATATATATCACACTCTCTTCTCACTCTCGAACTATTATTTTAGTCATGTTTGACGGACACTTTTCCCCATAAGAGCCCATAAGAGATGATCTTCCTTATCTATATACTCCATGATTCCACTGCTGGACATAGGACCATAGAGCTATTATAGATAGAGTAGTTAAGACATACGGCTGCCTGTAAGCGGAAACGTCCAACGGTTAGAAAGAGAGAGAAGATTGCGGTACCCCATCTGTCTTTCTCTACTGCGCAGTAAAGGACTAATAATGGTAATCCAATCATAACAATTAACCGACGAATCGTTCTGCTATGCTGCTTTTCCGCGCTAACTGCGCATACGCGAGTAGAGAGAGACAGATAGGTACCGCGATCGTCTCTCTCTTTCTAACCGAGGGATGGCTGGAGGCCTGCTCTATCTATAATACCTCTATGCATAGGCCCCTCCTTAGATAATAGAGGTTTTTGCCTATAACATCACGCTGGCTTTTGTATACCATTGGGGTTGAGTTATCCTTCTCTGTGTCGTGATGTTGTCCTGATTAGTTTGCTCCTTTCGTCGTCTCTTACGACACTCACTGGATGAATAGGGGGTATAACACTTCGTATTCTTAATGCGGAACCACACGGATGTTTGATTTGAATTTAAGACTTCTTTCGGAGTTATATTATTCTAATGAAGAAATGATCTTTGTTTAAATCTCTATCTTAATCGAATAACTTTTTGTTGTGACTGATTTAAAACAGGAGCACATTACACACAAACAAACAAACATTTGCAAAATTCATTTTTAATTATTATTTATTTATTTCATTTATTTAAATTACGCATTTTTAAATACTTTTACCTATACTTAAATAATTATTAAGGTTTGTGATATGTTTTATTAATATCTGTTTAATTTCATAAACTTGTCACGCGTTTTCTGAACAGACAATTCAATAGTCTTTAATAGACAAAAGACTCCTTGGAAAAGGATTGTCTATGGTCTCCTCGTTATCATACTGTTTCCTTACAAGGCGTTGAGAATCTCTTGTATCTCTTAAGCTAAAGGAATCATTTTACCCGACTGAGCCAGGAAAGTTGTTTTTCTGGTGTATGTATGTAGTATTAGGCACGCACTGTAGTCGAAACAGCTTGATATATTTCGGCATTTGAGGTGACGCTAGATTTGTCTTATTAATGACAATGACACAGAACTTATGTGAACACTATGATAATTAAAATAGTTCGACTGCACTGGTGGCTTAGTTGATGATTAGAGATGGTTTAAAGAGTCGCCACGCCACTCTCTATTACGGTGAGAGTTGTGGGTTCAAAACCTCACACGGGACAACACTTTGTGTGATCCACAAATTGTAGTTCTGAGTCTGGGTATTCTTTGTGTCCGTTTCATGTATGTTTGTAATTACCCGCGTCACAGGATTTATTCCCAGTGCGAGAATTGTCTTTTCAAAAGAAATAAATTCGGCCTGTAAATTTTAATGCGGTCGTGTTTTTTTTTATAATTAGGGTTGTCTTACTTAGTGATCAAGTTCCTTGTTTTAAAAATAATAAATGTATTTTATGTTGTGACTCAAATTATAATTATTTTTTAATGATAGAATATCCTTTGCATTTGAGAAGATTGTGTGGATTTTAAAAGAAACGATGATCCCTGAGTTTGTTTCGTCCTTTCTCCTCAGGGCTAGTTCAGTTAGACAAGGCCGAACTCATCTGCTAATAGAAAGATTAACTGGCAAAAGTATTCATGTCATATAATTGCAGAATAAATGATTTCCTTTCATTTACCAACTAGCAATTTTGTTTTTCTACTTAGTTTTTAAATTTTTGATCATTTATGAAATATTTGCATTTCTTTTCGCCGTCTTATTGATGACACTAGCTAATAAGAACCACATTAACTTGTAAAAGATAACTTTGTTTATAGTGGCTCCATCTACATTTCAGAACGCTAAAACCTATTGTAACAATTTGATGTGCAATTTCACGTTCTAAGTGACTCTGTCTTATGTAAATATTAGAGCTATGAATCTCATTATACGAATATCGAGGAAGAATAAAAACTCTAAAAACTAGAAGCAGCCAATTTGCTAAAATAAAAAAGAATAAAATATGGTCCTTTCAAATAAAACGTATTATGTGTTTCCAGAATACTTGTACATCTAAGAGGCTTGGCTCTTGGCTTGAGACTAAGCGTTACAGTAAAGAAATCATAAATTAGATTCATCATCACGTACAGGCTTTAATAGTCCATTGCTGGACATTCCCCTCCTTAGAACGGCAATAAATGCTTAGAATCCCCTCCTTAGAAATGCCTTCAAACATCATCTGTACTAATTAAGCCATAATTACGATAGTCGAGTTAGTTGAGCTCTGAGAATATAGTTAGAGGGTAGTTAGATAAGACGCGCCATCTTTGTAAATAAAAAATGTGTATGTAGGTGGCGCTATTGTAGCTAGAGGTACAATAAATAGGACAAAAACAAAAGGCGTTTTTAAAAATTAACTTCAAATATAAAATCAATGTTTAGTTCATGTACGTATCAACTATACTTGAATTGACTCATTCTACTTCGTCTTGTATCGTTGGTCTAGATGTATCGTCTCGTATATTCAAAATGCCAAACTTTACTGGAGAGAACTTTTTTAAAACTGTGTAACAAATTTATATTTTTAAACAATAAAAATATGTATTACAGTTTTAGAAGAAGATTTTTGTCACTCCTGTTAAATTTGGCAGTTTACATATCACATCTAGACCGAATGCACGTTTCTTCCTTTACTTACATATGCATCACTGTAGCAAGTCAATGTTTTCAAATGGATATTTCTAACAACTCCGTTAGAAAGATATGTTGTGTACTTATGTGTACGAAGTATTAACTGAATCTCTGGAGTATCTCAAAATGAGTGTATTTCGGTTTAAATATCTTTATTTTCTCAATGACAATATTGTCACTTACATGAGAACAATTAATATTATTGAATAAAAATAACACGCATTAAACTCAATGCAGGTGCAGTAAAAATAATACTTAGCGAATAATTAATAGTATTTAGCGATTGTATTCTTAGGGCCAGTTTTCCACTTAACTTATCTGCCTGATAAACTACCAGATTTTGTATTTGCGAAAACAAAATCTTGGTAATATAAGTTTTCTCTCATATATACTCGTAAATATATGCATCTGACTTATATGTCTCTAACATCTAACGTTGGTCTAGCGGTTGACATATGCGACTGCTGATCATGAAGTCTCGGGTTCAAATTCCGGGTCAGGCCCAAAGTGTTATTGTGTTTTTCTGATTTTAGAAATGCTTAATAACAGCTTGGAGTTTGGAAGTTGGGGTTTTTAGCCCTCGTGCCTCAGAGAGCACGTCGTGTCGGATAACCGTCCCATCGGATTATGAGAGTAAGGAAACATGTATTTGGCGCACACACTTGTGCACTATAATATCTCGTGCGTACTTGGCTGGTCTCCGTTGAGACTGGCCGCCGTGGCCGTAATCGGCTAGGAGAACATCATAAGTCAGATATACATATATCAGGAAACTTATATGTTAAATAATGTTATATGGCAAATGACCTGAATCTGAATCTATCAGGAATTGGTGAAACTGGCCCTGAATATGCCGCATAGCAACCGTAATGCGAATGTATCGTTTTGATTTTTAACCGAAACTTTATTAAGAATTGTTTTAAAAGTTGTATTTGTATTCCTTTTTAATTTCTACAACTGTTTATTAACCTTATACATTGAAATATCATTTGTCTATGAATAGCTCGACTGAAAGAAATTTTACGTAATTGTATTAGTTATATATTTTTATTTGTTGCGGGTTTTGTAGACAGTTTGACTATAACCCTGTACCTATGAGCCTAGAAACTCCTTCTTAGAAGAAGGAGGTTGAGAGTTGAGACACTATGATTAATGATTTGGATATTAGGTTGCCTTATTTCTAAATAAAATATTATTAGATATCCTGCATTATGGAATAGTGATAGAAAATAATAGGTATGTTTGGAGGCATCTGTAAAGAAGCATCTAGGTTTCTCGTAGTTACGTGTCATCAGAATGTAGATGGCACTAATTAGTGCTAACCATAAAACTGTAGATATTGTTAAATGTCACTAAAGTACCACTTGATGTAAAAAGTGTATTCCGAATTATGTCGCAAAAATAAGTATTATTACTGCTAGCGACATCTAGTGAATGGTAGCAATATTGTTTAAGGATTTTATTTATAGATGGCGCTGAAAGCTGAGAGATATTTTTACACAATTCAGTGAGGCAGCTATGATTGAAATGAAAGTATTTTTGTTACATCAGTATTATATTGATGAACAAATTAGTTTTTGCCTAATTTTATAGACGACTGCAATGCTTTTTTATCTGTTACTTTAGCCACTTGTTAACCAATTTGTGCGGCAATATTGTAAGTAATGTTCAATTGGTCTTGAAACAACAGAGAATTCTTGTTTTGATGATAGACTTTTGAAAACAGATTGGGCTATTTTAAAGGGGCACTAAATAACATTAAGATAAAATTAACTATATACCTGAAAAAATATTACAAGAGATTGTAATATTTTAGATTGTCATTAACGCGTTATCGACTCCAAATTACTTATGGTTTATAAAACAAATTGCCAAGTAGGATATGTTCCTAATCATGTTATAGGAGACAAAATTTCGGAAATAAAAATTTGGAGATATCTTTCAAATGAGGGTAGACGGAGAAGTTTATGTAATAATAAGCCCACTCGTTAACATGCTAAAGCCCATTTTGTATATACCCTAAACCCTGAACACGAATTCTCTGAGGTTATATTGACCAGTTTTAACATATGTGTCAGACATTGCAGTCTAGTGCCATGTACGACGCATCGAAGTGTACACGTAGAATATGTAGCAAATATACCATGTATAATAAACATATTTTGTGTAATTTTTAGTTTTATTTTCAAAACTACGTTCATGTCCTATAACTAACCTTTCCCTTCGAGGAAGGTAGTGATCCTTGCTATACTTCAAGACAACTTTTTATTCCTGTCATGGGTTTGCTTAAAATTTGGTAAAAATACAGTGGGGTTAAAGTAATGGAATACGTATTTTAGTATTTTTCAAAATGCAACTCCTAAGGGGGTAAGTTAGAGGATGAAACTCTGCGCGAGCGAAGCCGTGGGCAAAAGCTAGTTGTGTTATAATTGTGTAACGCGTAAGCCCATTTGGGCCTATACTTTGACAGAACAAGGAAACACCTGCGCATGACTAGTCCCTACCATGTTGATTTATTCGTCGCTCCCTTCTAGCATTCCTACGCTTACGCATACTTGCCTCTTGTCACGACTCAGTCTTACTACTTCTCGCCTCGGCACCTTTCAAGAACTTTCAATGCCCTTCCTGCTGGCCTATTACGAGTTCACATCAACTCTAGTCTTGGTGGCACCCCCCGGTTGACGAAGATTTCAAACCTTGCTCGCTTTGTACTTTTAGTAAGTCAAAATGCGATAACGAGTTAAGTTGAAGCGAAATAAACTCTTGACGTAATGCAGCCACGGTGAGTGCAAGTCTGTTACCTAAAAAATTTAGGGGTATACATGTGTACAAATTGAAAACAATAATAGTTCCGTAATACTTTTATTTTCTCATATCATACAAGCCTGAAATAATCAATATTTTATATTACATCATTTAAATACAGGTCGCTGTTAGCATTCATTCTACAGACGTTGGTGGCGCCATCTACATTACAAGTCACATAGTCAGTGGCGCCGCACAGCGGTAAATAACTGTCACTACCACGTACAAGTGGCGGCATCTAGCGAATGGATAAACAGCCCTCATAAGTGGAAACGCCTTAAAGCTCAGTTCACAAAATGCTTGTTAACGAATGAGTTTGGTTTAAAATAATGGTTACGAAGCATTTTACAATAAATAATTGTTAAAAAACAAATCATCGGTTCAACTCGAATACTATCAACAACCTTTAACCTTGGCAAGTGGGTTTTGGCCTAGCTATTTGTAACACGCTGCGAGAGGGGTTGGTATACTTTTTTTTCCGATTTTCATGAGATTATTGTTGTAGACTTGTTAGATATAAGAACAGAACCTAAAATATATTTTTCCCCTCCAACCCACAGGCGTAGACATACGTGCGTCAGTTAGCTGGTATATTATAATCTTTTGACAAATGAGCAACTAAAAAATGCAAAGTAGGAAAGTGGCGCCCTCTACATTACTTCAAAATTTTAAAAAGAAATATCACGGCCCAACTAAAAATACTTCTTTGGAGAGGCCTATTTCCAGCAGTGGACTGTTAAAGGGAGTTGATAGTGATGAATAAACACATATTTCAGCTTCATGGCTTCAGAACGCATATTTTAAAATAAAATAATTCTAGTCCACTATACAGGTGACTAAAGCTCATTAATTAACAAGCATTTAGTTTATTTAGTTAGACCTTACATTTAAAAAATATATTTTTATTAAAATATTACAGAATGGAAATATTTGGCAATAAGAACAGTCGGTTTGAATGTATGTTTGTCTGTTTCGTGTTATTATTATTACTATACATATAAAATTACTTGCCCTGACTGTCTGACATTTTGACAGCTGATGCTTTATATATTGTAATTATCAATTTAGATTGCATTTTTGGAAATTTCTCCCCTAAAGGGTAAAATAAAGGATGAACTATTGTATGGAAATTACGTCACTTTTAAGGCTAGAGATAAGAAATAATCATACGAATGTTGAGTGAGTGGACTTATTCCCAAAAAAAAGTTACATTATATACTGCGAAAATATCGTAGAAGACAATACAATACATAGTTTGTCACATTGAGAAACCCTTCTTTTTAAATCGGTTGAAATACAAATAAAACCACAAAGAAACTTATGTTTTTGAAACAAGAAATTAGTGGGGAATTGGGTTTTGCGTATCATAAATATGTGTGTTATTAATTTTTATGGTATAGGGGGACAGATTAGTGGGCGGTTTACTTGATGGTAAGTGCCTACCGTCACCCATGGTAATCTGTAACTTGAGAAGTCACCTTATCCTGTTAAATGGGAATATTAAAGCGATTTCGTTGACTTGTCTGCCTATTTTTACTTCATTTTGTCTCTCGGATCGCTAAGGACTGCCCCCTTAGCCAAGGAATTGCAGGAAGAAGAAAGCTGGCAACTTGGCTAGGGGGCTGGACTTATTATATTTCCACATCGTCCAGTTTTCTTCTGGTTAATTTCGTTGCGGGTTCCAAGACAGTTTAACATTTCCTGAGACTTCCCGAGTGTCATAACTCGGTGTGTTCGTGGGTCACTGCTGTTGATCTTGGTGTACAGGAGTTACAGTGGTGGGTGTAGGTGGTATTAAAAAACAATTTGGTTGAGTTATATTTTAAAGATGTTTCGGTTTTAATTTTTTTTTTATGTAGTTAACGAACTTTTAACGAGCAATAGGGTAGTTGACACCTTAGACAAATCAGTTACTGTTTATGAAAATATAAATTAAAAGCTGTAATAATTATATTTTTCGGGATGTTTTGTAATATTAAATTAATAAAATATTTAGGACATCTGACACACAACGCTATCTAGTCCCAAGCTAAGCAGAGCGTGTGTTATGGGTACTAGACAACTACATATATACTTTTTTTTTGGTAAAAACATACATATTATATACATACACACATCAAAAGTGTCTAGGGATCAAGCATTTTTATGCGGATTTCTTGAGATTGAGATGTGGCTTTGGCCCTGGCCTGCTCAGTCGCCAGACTTGAACCCGATTGAGCATGCATGGGATATACTACAGAGAAGAGCTCTGCCGAATATGGAGGGTATCCAGTCGCAAGAAGACCTTTTTTTGTTGTTGCAACGAACATGGGCGGCCATTCCACAGCGTGATTTGGATGAACTCATTTTGAGTATGCCAAACCGATTCTTGTGTTGTTAGTGTTCGCGGTAGAAACACGGATTATTAATTATTTAAGTTACCTAATAAATTTTTAAAGAAAACTGTTATTTCAGTCTTTTTTTCGAACTTTAATGTTAGTGGTTCAAATGTCAAAAATCCCTTTATTAGGAAAATGGCAAATTTCTTTATTAATGCAAAGGTGACTTGGTTTATCGTTACTGTGACAAACAAAACACTTTATTTGATGAATCCTTAAAGAAAATTTTAATTAATATCAATCAGGAGAAAAGTTATTGCAAAAATATATGTTGATCCCTAGACATATATGTTGATCCCTAGACACTTTTGATGTGTGTATATATATATTTGTCCGTTGACATCTTTTAAACTACTCGATGGTTTTCAGTGATAGATAGTGATTCAATACATAAGCGCCACATTTGTTTTGGGTTTTTAAATAATTTTGTAATAATATAAAAGAGTAAGGTGACTGACTGACTGACATACCCAGAGATCAACGCACAGCCCAAACCACTGAAGCTAGAATCCTGAAATTTTGCGTGTAGGTTCTTTATATAACGTAAGTGAGCACTAAGAAAGGAATTTTTGAAATTGCACCCCTAAGGGGGTAAATCAGGGGATGAAAGTCTGCGTGAGCGAAGCCGCGTGTAAAAGCTAGTTTTGTAATATAAAAAGAATATAATTATAGATTAACGTTTGACTGATTTAATTTTAAACATGTTTTTTTATGTCTGTATAAATGATTCTTGTGATGAGATTCTTAAATAAAATTACATTATTCTGAGAGATGATTAGTAAATTATTATATTGGCCACGGGCCCCTAACTTTGTTTGCTTGATATAATAAAAAGACAATTAAAAAGTTTCCCTAATTAATTCTTTATGATCTATATATTATAGATTAGATCATGCATATTTGATTTACCCGACGTTTCAAGCATGTAACACATAGTAATACTCAAAGTTTCAAATACGTTTTTTGCATAATATTGCAAACTAATATTATAAATTCAAAAGTAAATCTGTCTAATAGGATTTCACGGCTTAACTGAATCGATTTAAATGAAATTCGGTATAGAGATAGATTGGACCTTAAAGAAAAACATAGGTTACCTTTTGTCGCGATAATCGAAATACACGCGGGCGAAGCCGAGGGCAAAAAGTAGAGTATATTTTAAATAATATATAAGTCGGTTTGGGTACGCTTCAAAAACTCAAAAATATCTGCATCGATTGAGTTTTTATATTGTCACGATATCAACCAAAGATTATATTCTAACAAAACATTTTAAAGATTGTTTTATATCGGTTTTTATAAACGACTTGTTTAAACACATTGAGTTGTCCCAAAACTTTATTTTAAACAGTTTTTTTTTGTAAAAAATAATTAACTATAAAATACAATTAAGAAAGATTTAATCAAACGGGTCCTCAGCTTACGAACAATCAGCATTATATATTTATTAATATAAATTTAAGATTTTATTTGCTTTTTTATTAAAGGTTTTTTTTTACTTATAAATATTTTTTTTTTTTGTTGTTAGTAATTTTTAAAGTAGTTACATATTTATGTAGTTAAGTAAAAATCCGTTTTTTTACATATTTATAGTATAGGACCAAATTTTTAGTATAGCACTAAATGCAGATTAATTCCTTTATATTATCAAATTCACGTGCCTCTATAGTCTACAGAATAAATATTGTGTACAAAAATATTCTAATAAATGCATATTTTTATATATGGCAACAAAAATTTGTAGTAGCAATTTTTTAGGGAAAAATAACAATATCTTTACATAACATAAAATGAATTCACTTCCGCTGTCTGTTCGATTATACTTTTAATCTACTCAACAGATTTTAACGCAATAGATATAGTGAATCAAGAGAAAGGTATATATTTCTAAGACTTCCTTACGAAGCCGGGTCGCTAGTATTGTATAAAGATTTGAACGAGATTATTAACGTACTTAGTTACTTTTTTAAAAGAAAATTCTTTTAAAAAGGCACCGCTTATAAGACTCGCTAGTTCCTATAAATAGGGTCCCTTTGTACCCTCAACAGGTAACTATATTTATTTATTTCGTTGTCGGCATTTATTTAGTCAAAAAGACAAAAAACATAACTTGTTCAGCCATCTCAATATCAGACCGTGACGACATTGTTTAACCGCAAACTCTTGGTTATAATATCAAAATAGTTTTTTTTTTGTATATGAGCATTCCAAAGTGATTCATTCTACTCTGCCTGATGGATAGCATGAGCATAATTCAACAGTAATTGTCGCCATACTCACTTGCGAACCTGGTAAACTCACACTATGGCGGCCTATTCAGATGCTTCTGCATCATTGCATTCATTTTTTATTATCTCATGAGATTCTTTTTGAGATTTTAACTGTTTTATTTTAATAATAATTATGTAGATGACTCTACTCTTATAACAAGTACAGTCAGCTATGAAAAATGTTGAACTTGTTATTAATCAACGTTTAAAATTGAAATTTAATGAGTATTATATTTATCAGTTTATTTTTGTATATCAGTACAATTTACCAAAATTTTTACAATATTATCGTTTTATTATTCGAAACGGCACCAAGACAGACTCGGGCCAACTATCAGCAGGTCAAACACGGTTCTCTTTGTTGAGAAACTCATTCTTGAGAGGAAATCCATAAAAAGAAACAAAATTAACCATTGCAACTACTACTGGTAACCAATTAAAAGGACAATTGGTACGTCCCATAACTAAAGAATCCCCAACGAAAGTAGTAGGAAGGCTCTGGAGTTAAGACCACAGACTAAAGGGGAGAATAGAACGTCTCTCTTCTTAGTCGAGGTAGACTCGAGATATCATCAATAGTGGAAGACTGTAGAAGAGACCTGTGCAAGCAGTGAATATCGCATGTCTGGAGAATAAAAGCGCGATAAAAATTCAATATTATTATTGAACTCTGTATAATGTTAAGATGAGTGAACGACAAGTTTTCAACATCCTTAAAATAGCGAGATTCATGAGTCAACGCTAAGATAATTAGTACTTACTCTCAAATAAAACCAAAAAACTTAATTTGAAATAGAAATATTTCAGTTTTAAAGCTCATTTTGCAATCATTATTCCGCAATGACGGTTCCGAACCCCACTCCACGTGTGTGATGATAAAATTAAAAAATATTATTAAAATTAGCTTAAATATGAATAAATAAGGCAACATAACAACTGACTAATTAGTTACATTTACATGTACAGTCAACACTTAAAGATTAAATGAAAACTTTTTCTAAGAGTGCTAATTTAGAAAGTGTTCTCTATCAATCACTATTTATATTTGAAAACTTCTACGTCACGAAAATCGCTTAAGGTGCGTCTCCACCGAAATTTGGCAACACAAAAAAAGGTTGACAACACAAAAATTGCCAACTTTTTTTCGGTGGAGACTCGGCTTTACAGAAACTTTTATCACCAACACAAAAGTTGACAACTATTGTTCTGTTGAGACTCGGCTTTAGATACCGTTAGACACCGTCGCGGAAGGTCGCTTGATAAAGTTTCTCATTTCCGAAACTATCAAGTATTTCTTATATACCCACATTAGTTGAACAATTTCTACAATCTAGAATTAAACTTGAATTGTAGAATGTATTTCAACAAGTTCCACCAAGTGCCGACAATCGAGAGCATAAATTATATATGATGAACAGTTTATCACTACTGCATATTACACACAATTATAAGAAGCTTCTAATAAACAGCCACATGGTATAATTCACAGGTATAAAAATATTTTTGCCACATCTTTACGTGGTTGACTGTACATGTCACTTTTACACAATAGTCTTAGTCTAGAATGAGTTCATTTGGATAATATACAATATATTGTAACAATTATACTGCTGTGGTTAGACATTGTGGCTTAGATATTTCGTTATATAACATTTCTAATTAAATAATATTAATTGTAGATTTCGGTGTAGCCTACTAACGGTTTAGGGTACCGTAGAACAATGTACGGTAGAGATTATTTATAATTTTCAATGAGTCCATACTAATATTATAAATTCGAAAGTAACTCTGTCAGTCTGTTTTTTTTTTCTAAATACACGCGGGTGGAGCTGCAAGCAAAAGCTAATTTTCTAATATTCGCTTTTTATCTGACTTTACCTGTGTGGTATTTGCTAATCGATTTAGTTTTCCAAAAATATACGGCGTAAAGTAAAATGCAACTAAGAAATCACAGGCAAAAGAAAGGGCTGTTAGTCACCATTGCCACATCTTAATATTATAAATAATGATTAATATTATTTAATAAGAAACACCATTTTAATAATATTTTGTGACAATTTTAATATTTGTAATTTCGTAAAATGACCTGTGGCGACGGTACAAGTATTCCATATAAATTTTACAACTTATTACCATAAGGAGGATCCTCCGATCAGGAAATGTATACTAGGTATAACATGGCGGACCTCAGCCAAATGGTTGATGTTTGAAAATTGTAGTTAAACTAATCGACGTGAGAACTTTTCATATCGCGATACAGGATTATCAGTTACTCTGTAGTTCGCTGTGTATTCGGTAGATGGCGCTGAAATATGTTTTTTGTTTTTCATAAGTTGACGGAAAAACTACAAAAGAGTCACAGGTGTCTTGCCGCCATTTAGGCCTTCTTCAAAAACAACCCTAACTCACTAAGTGAAAAGCAACGAGAGATCGTAACTTATGTGGAAGTCACTCCCGACATGCGTAGTTTAAAAAGTATTTTTTTTATCGTTGTACCAAATCAGAATAGTCCGCCCCACAGATTATTTTCCCAAATCACACATGTAATAAATATTCACCGAACAAACCAATACACAATAATTTTAAAAATAACTATAACACAAGCTTATAACAACTTATTGAAATATATAACAAAAATATTGTTTTTTTTTACACTTACGTATATAATCAATAATGGTGACGAGTTCGTCATAACAGACTTTGCCGCGGAGATGTGTATTTTGCCGCGGAGATATGCATTTTGCCGGGGAGATGTGCACTTAGCCGTGGAGATATGCATTTTGCCGCAGAGATGTGACTTTGCGCAGCAACCCTCATGTCTTCGCCACAATGATTACACCACAATAGTTGAAATATATATTTATTATGACATAAAAATGCAATCACCCCGTGTTAGGGTGAGATTTTTGTTCGAATATCGCTGCCATATCCCTTATGTTATACGATGGGGAAACTTTTTCTTTTCTGTAATTAAATGAAATATTATTAAGTGAGAAATTAATATGCCTATTTATTTCTTATATATATCTCTGAAGTGTGCCCGCATTTAGCATTGAATATGAACCTTTAGTTACAATTCTTGATATGTACACACATCAAAAGTGTCTAGGGATCAACATATGTGTCTAGGGATCAACATATATTTTTGCAATAACTTTTCTCCTGATTGATATTAATTAAAATTTTCTTTAAGGATTCATCAAATAAAGTGTTTTCGTTTGTCACAGTAACGATAAACCAAGTCACCTTTGCATTAATAAAGAAATTTGCCATTTTCCTAATAAAAGGATTTTTGACATTTGAACCACTAACATTCAAGTTCGAAAAAAAGACTGAAATAACAGTTTTCTTTGAAATTTTATTAGGTAACTTAAACAATTAATAATCCGTGTTTCTACCGCGAACACTAACAACACAAGAATCGGTTTGGCATACTCAAAATGAGTTCATCCAAATCACGCTGTGGAATGGCCGCCCATTTTCGTTGCAACAACAAAAAAAGGTCTTCTTGCGACTGGATACCCTCCATATTCGGCAGAGCTCTTCTCTGTAGCATATCCCATGCATGCTCAATCGGGTTCAAGTCTGGCGACTGAGCAGGCCAGGGCCAAAGCCACATCTCAATCTCAAGAAATCCGCATAAAAATGCTTGATCCCTAGACACTTTTGATGTGTGTAGTTGGGTAATATACAACTGTACCAAAAAGTGATATTTCGTAATGCAAATTTGTTCAAAATTCGAAAAAATCATAATAATTTATATTGTTTTTGTAAAAAATATACAGAATTTTTTGGAACATCTTGTATTATCGTGGTCTTCTGCCAGGTAAACTATCATGGGACTGTTTCTGTGTATTTGATTAATTCATTCATAACCCTGGACTGCTTTCAGTCGTTGACATGTGAGGTTAGGAAGAAATGGGAATATTTATCTCTTTACATTATATCTTATATATAAAATTCTCGTGTCAAAATGTTAGTTACCATACTCCTCTGAAACGGCTGGACCGATTTTTATTAAATTTGGTGTGCATATCGAGTAGGTCTGAGAATCGACCAACATCATTTTGTTACTCCAATTTTTTTTATGGCAAAACAACGTTTGCCGGATCAGCTAGTATTATATATAATTCTCTTGTCACGTTGTTTCTCACGTTTCGCTTCGAAACTATCTTTTTAATTTTTTTTTGTTATAACTGTACTCTGCCTGATCTTCCATCAGGTAGAATCCAGGAGTGGTGGTCACCATACTCATTGCGATTGCATGGTGATCCACACTATGGCGACCTAACCGATTTTCAAGTTTTTTTAAACATGTTTCGCTGGCGTGGCTAAGATAGCATAGTTAACATCGCACTTAGACCAATAGGAGCCGAGCATGATTGCAATACAGTAGAGTGCTTAAGAGACCAGGTTATCGTAGGTCCTGGTTGCTATACGAACATCAGTGGCAATGGATAGTTGGGAGCCTAAAGTCAATCTCTGTACAGAACTTCGTATCCCCTAGTACCTAATTGGGTTGTGGAGGTCTGATGGCAGTGGCTCCACGTAACAAATCGAAGCTCAGCCGTGACTTAGTCTACTAAAAGGTGAATCCAACCTAATTTGGGAATTGTACTACCCTCGCACGCCAATCAACGTAATATGACAGCTTTCGTGCCGTCGTGTTTCGTTGGCGAGTGCGAGACCGGAGGCCCAATGAAGCAGAAGCATCACTAGACCGCCATGGTGTGGGTCACCATGCTGCATTGTCTGCATTCGCAATTAGTATGGTGACCACCACTCCTAGATTCTGCTTATGTTTTCCATCAGGCAGAGTAGTCATTTTAGCAGGGCCATACATTAAAAAAAAGCACGGAGTACAGAAGAGATAAATTTTCCCATTTCCATAAATGTTTACAGTACAAGTAGCTCTTGATTGAAACTAGATGGCGCTGTATGTCACAGAGTTGATTGTTATTAATTAAGCGATCTGATGTGTTACTGTTTAGTTCAACTTTGATTATTAATTTTGCGACAAAAAAAATCAATTAAATTGTTACTTTTGAAGAATTTAAGCCAATTTCACATAAAACATCAAATCATACCGGGACTCAACATAAAAATAATTATGATAATATCTATAACTATTCATTTCCACTAATATATTCAAAAACCATTTAATTTTATTTCTATAATGACAATCTAGACTTCATTCCCAATAGCTATTTCTTCTATTCTAAAAGTCCATATATTAATAAAAATGAATTTTACAAAAATAATACAACACATTTTCCAATTAACACTCACCTGTCAAACTCCCTCCCATCTTCTACGAACTCTTTGTCGGGAGAAGTAGGAGATTGTATTGACTCCAGATTATTACTGCTCTTTGCGAGACTAAACCTCATTCTCTGTCCAAGATCAACCGTGTTTCTCCTCTCGAATTTAGGCAATTCTTCCTTTAACTTATCGCACTCTTCTACTTTTTCTTCTCTATCTTTTTTAATCTTTATTCTTGTTAACTGTTCTGGATTGCTTCTAAATGATTGTGAGCTATACTTCTCCCTAAGGAATAGTCTCCGTTCTTCTTTATATTTCTCTATTCGTTCTCTGCTTAATTTTTTATCTGTATCTAGGGTTATAAGACTTTTGATGTCTGGCCGATCGAATCGCTGTACAAGAGAGATCTTGTTTTCACTTGTAGGGGTGATAACTACTTTGTTTTCGGTTTCTACTGTATTTAAATTTAGATCTGGAAGTTTCTTGCCAGATCCTTTTACTTCTAAGCTTTTCCGTCTATCATTTTGTTCGTTACCAAATTCTTTGACGAAAGCACTTTCGTCTAATGATCTAGCAGAGTTTTTCGATAGTTTATAAGAGGTCGGTGGCACAGTGGGAGGTTTTAGGTCTACCTTCTTCGCTTCTACTACTTTTTTCTCTTCTTTTCGTTCTAAACTTGGATATTTAATTTCAGCTTTGAATTTTTCAAATGTGAATTGAGATTTCTGTTCGGTAGGACTCTCGAATCTTATAGCCAATTCTCTTACGTTCATACTCTTAAAATTACCGTTATCTATTATTTCTTTAGAGTTATCTATGTCATTAATTTCACATAATTTAAGTGTATCAACATTAATATTTTCGTAGTCATTTTGTTGTTCAAAACCGATGTTTTCGTAATGTCTATCTTCAGGTAATACCATAGCGTTTACTTCATCTATACTCTGTTTGAAGAACTTTACTTGGCTATATACATCAACATCTTCGTCCAGATTCGTTTCTGTCGGCGTTTCTAGGATGATCAGGTCCTGTACATCATCAGGTTGGCATGCTTGCTGTGTTGGTAAGCAAGCATCGCTCTGAGGCACAGTGGCTTCTTCTACTATCGACAAATTCTTTTCTAGATCGATATCTTCGTAAACAGAATCTCTATCATTAGTAGGAGTTTCTTCAAAATTCTTGGACTTCGTCGGTGATCTAAATGTAATACTAATTGTAGATTTTAACGGGCTTTTCAAAGGTGACCCTGGAGAGCTTTTACTGGTGCTAGAAGATTGTAGGTTTATGTAATTCGGTCGTGTAAAGTTGTAACACTCATATAGCTCGTCACCTTTCGTCAGACTGACATTCGAATAGCTTGAAGAGCTTTCGTGTGATGACGTCATAACCTTCATAGCATCGTTTTCATCTTTCTTTTTATCCGTGTGATCTGAATTTGATGAGTTGGAAACAGCTGATAGTCTATTTAAATTCTGATAGCTAATGTCGGTTTGGAGTGGACTATGCTCCAAACTATCGTGTAAATTCTCGGTAAAATCTTTTAAGTTTTCATAATCTGTTGCTTCTAATTCACATTTTAGACATTTTTCTTCATCACAATTGTCACAATCTGATAATTCTGATGTTATTTGTATTGTGTGTTTGTTTGTTTCGCTCACTTCTGAATCGCTTTCTAAGGGGTCGTATACTGGTGTGACGGGGGTGATTGGGCTCGAATTTATGGTGGAGTTAGTTAGGGTGCTGACTGAGTTTTCGTTGGGCCAATCGATTTTTATTAATGTTGAGTGGCCGTCTTTTCCTTGCCAACTGAGGCGGTTGGTATGTTTGTCGGTGTCTAGGTGCATGCCGCTATAGCGGATGGATTTTGTCTTACGCGGTGAGTTTCTCTCTCTGTAATATTAGTTAGGTGAGTGTAAGCTTGAAGTTTAGGTATTACTTGGGTTATGATATGATTGTATTGAATGGCAGAGTATTGTGGATGGAAGATTTGGTAGAAAATCTTATTAGTAAAAATAATTTTACACCTGTCAGACGGCCATCTGATTTAAAACTAGGCTATAGTTACCAAACTGCTGATAAGCGAACTTATATGTATTATAGAGAAATGATACCCAGACATAGAATAAAGGATCGTACTCATGATACAAACATTTATGGTGATATACAAACATGGTGGCAACACTTGTAAGTGCATAAAGTGCTATAGTAGGCCTTGCTTAGGACAGGCTGTTGATACTATTAGCTACCAATAATGAATAAATTAATTATCTCTCTTTTTTCATGGGATAGAAGACAAACGAGCAGACGGATCGCCTGATGGTAAGCGATTACCTTAGAGGCGTCACAAGCCTTTTATGAAGGAGTGAGCTATTTTCTTGAAAGTTTGAAGGTCGTATTGGTCCGGGAATACCGCAGGCGACAGTTCATTCCACAGTTTTGTAGTAAGAAGTAGAAAGTAGCCCCTTTTTTAAGGTTGCCGTTTATAATAAAATCATCGATCCACAATACATTATAAGTATTGAAGTTCGAAAGAAATGGCAGTATACACACATATTGAGTGTTATTTTGTTTTACCGTTTATCAAATTAATTACTGTAAAATTATCAAAAAACAATCAATAATAAAATATTCATATCATGCAAACAACATTACGCAAAAAAACACATACAGCGCAACAAAACAGCGCCATCTACCAAAGACACATTGTACTGTACACAACTGTAACAGAACAGCTTGTCTAGATGAAGTGTAGTCGTAAAATTACGTGGAGGGGACGGTTGTCATTTCCCTTCAAAAGAAAGGGAGGATCCCCCGACAAGGCGAGATCGGGCCAACGGTTGATGTTGGGAAGTTGTATATATGCTTACCGGCGCGAGTATTTTTATACCGCGATACAGGATTAGTTACTTCGAAGTTCGGTGTGTCTTCGGTAGATGGTGCTGTGGTATGCTTTCGTTGAGATGTGTGTGGAAGTCGCCACAGATGTTATAAATAAATATAAGTACATAAAAACTTAGCTATTTAGCATAATTATAATTGATCACAAAATACATATACCATCTATTCATATTAAAAACTTTGAACTGTCTGTCTGTACATTAAAGGTATTGAAGAAAAACTAATGGAGGGGGTCTTTATCGGAATACCAGAACAAGAAACAACAACAATTTACATATGTCTGTGTGTTATCTGATGTCTTAAAAGTGGCTTGACCGATTTTTTTTATGGAATAGGCAACGACAAAACGAGCAGACGTATCGTCTGATGGTCAACGATTACCGTCGCTCATGGACACCCCGCAACACCAGAGTCGTCACAAGTGCGTTACCGGCCTTTGGGGCATGGGGGGGGAGATGAGCGGAGGGGTTGGTATGGGCCTCCGGTATCCTCACTCACTCGGTGAAACACAGCGCAAGCACTATTTCACACCGGTTTTTTGTGAGGCGGTTGTATCACTCCGGTCGAGCCGGCCCATTCATGCCGAAGCGTGGCTCTCCCACGGTCATATTTGGATGCGGTTTTCTCCTTACGTGTTGTTTTTCGCGACAAACAGAAGCCCATGTCCTTCTCAAGGGTTTCATTTGTGTCTATATAGAAGTTCATACAAATCGGTTAAGGGGTTTATAGCCTTGAAAGCTTAACAGACAGATAGACAGGATTACTTTCAAATTAATAATACAGTTGACACGCGGTAATCCGGCACCCCTTGTAATCCGACATGGCTATAGAGCAGTTTACAACTTGCAAGCGCCACCACTACGTATTGTACTCTACGCGTAGGATTTGTTTTGATTCTGATTGCTCTGATTCAAACTAGAATTGAACTATATGACATGATAGCAGTGACGCCTAGCGAGCCTTCATTATTTTTTTCTTTGTCATTCTGAATTACGTATAAGTACCTAGTACGAGTAATGTCAAGCCCAAAAACGTAATAAATGCTGACAACTAAAGAAAAATGTGATAGTAGACCGCCTAAATCGTGATGAATCTTTTAGTAAATTTGACATACATATGTAATTCAAGTATGATTTGTACTTCAGAGTATGTATGTATAATCTGGTATGTATGTATAGACTGCCTCGTTGGTCTCGCGGTTGGCGTGTGCGACTGCTGATCATGAGGTCTTGGGTTCGATTCCCGGGTCGGACCAAATGTTTGTACGATCTACAAATATTTGTTTCGAAGTTTGGGTGTTTTCTATGTTTAATATGTATGTATTTACAAAAAAAAAGTATATAATATGTATTTGTATCAGTTGTCTAGTACCCATAACACAAGCTCTGCTTAGCTTGGGACTAGATGGCGTTGTGTGTAATGAAATGTCCAAAAAAAAATGTCCAAAATATTTAAATATTTATAATATTATATTTCATCATTGGATCTGTAATTTGTCGGATTACAAGGTATTCACTTGTAAAAATTCCGAACTATTGGAGGGTCTTAGGCAGTACACTCCATACTCCGAAAAATTCGGTAGTTCGACAGTGCCCTGCGAAAACGTTTGTTAGATTACCGCGATTCTACTGTATTGCTAGCTTTTGACAGCGGCTCCGCTCGCGTGTATATCGGTAATCGCGGTGAGGAGTAGCTTATGTCCTTCTTCGAGAATCAAAGTATTTCCATGCAAAATTTTATTGTAATCGCAGTGATTTAGCCGTAAAACAGACACACAGACAGAGATACTTTCTAATTTATAATATTAGTACAGATAGTCCATTAAAGAATGAAAATTATACTAAACGAACAAACAATGCCTTTCATTCATTATTGATATCGATCTCTAAATGCTAATATCAACTATCAATAATAAAAATCGTATATTGTGTTCAATTATAATATTTAAAAATACAATGGATATGAGAACCTCTTCCTTTTTTGAAGTCGGTTAAAAATAAACAAATATAATATTTCTACATATTTATATTTACCTCAATTTGACATTCCCCATTGTAGTTGGAAAGTCTATCAGCGAAGTTTTCGGACTGTCCCTGTCTTTGCACAACCTGGTGATTAAAAAAAATGTTTTCTGTAAAGTCGGTTGACGGACTATAATTTTACGTGACGTCATAAGAAAACATTGATGAAAATAGCGTCATAAGCTTTAGGCTTAGGCCTCACGTGCCTGTCTATCGCTTGTTCCACGCTCTCGCTCGCTCGCTCGGCTCGGGCGGAACGTGACAATGAGTCATGCTTTCTCGTGTGTGCAACCGATGTTCATCGATTTATAACAGGTTATCACATCAAAATGTCTGGCAGTTACGAAACTTACTAGAAATGATTACTATAAAATCACTTTAATAAGTCAAAGTCACTAAATTATTACCACATGGCGACGCGTCGCCACGTGGTGACGCATCACCATTAGATGATTCAATTGGTTATGGCTGTTAACTTTATAATTCCAAAATGTATTTTGAAATGGCGAAATGTGTATGGTTACAAAAAGTTTATGGCAACTTTTCTTAAGTATTTCAAGGTAGTCAGACGAGTTTAAGGAGGAAGATAAAGTTCAATAGACCAGGGGACTTCGGGTAATTAAATAAGTATCGAATATGGGAGATAAACTGCAATAGTTTGAACAGCACGGCGTTAAGTTACCACAATGAAATGCGAGAATTTGAATTGTGCGATATAGACTCGCTTAGTTACTAAGCGGTTCACTGTAATTTGGATAGATGGCGCTAAATACAAAATAATAATAACTTTACACATCTCACATTCCTGATACGAAACTAGGCAGAGCCTGTACTATGGTAACGAGATTGCTGATTGATATAGTTATATATTTATAAATACACACATAATATAGGTAGATTACACCGAGACTCGGAACAAATCATCGTGCTATTCACAAAACCATTTGTCTTGAGTGGGAAACGAACCCACGACTTCTGGCTTAAAACGGCAGATGATACCTTAGTCAAAATTGTTACTTTTTATCATTTGTCAAAATGCTAACTTTGTATGAAAAATTTACTAAATACAAACTTGTGACGTCAATGTTCTAGAGAACTCAATTCAGCAATATATTTCATAGTTTATTTTATTAAAATTTGTAATAGAAATGAAAAGCTGTCATAATTATATTTTCCGAGATGTTTTGTAAAGCCGAGTCTACACCGAACGAAAGTTGGCAACTTTTGTGTTGTCAACGCGTGTTGGTGACTAAAGTTTCTGTAACTTCCAGGAGCAGTATTTCTGTTTTTGGCGGTAAACGTCAAAATATACTTGTTGCACATATTTATTGGCTCTGTGGAGACGCTTAGTTGGAAAGTTTTTCAAATTGTTGGCGATTCGGTGTAGACACAATGGAAACAAAAGTTGGCGATTTTCTGAAGAATAGCAAACAGTTGGGAACACTGAAATTGACAACAATTTCGGTGGATACGCGCCTCAACGTTCGTTGTAATGAAGGAGACATAGGTTTTTATTTACGATATAGGCATCTACCCTATAGGGTCAGTAACCACTAGACCTCAAGGCCCGTCGAATGAAAGTCGTACCGTTTAGCGATGTCCGTGTGGTGTGGGGAGGGCGGCCGGGCGGAGTGGCGCTTCTCCGGCAGAGGCCGAGCGCGCGGGGACTCCCCGTCGATGTACCCGATCTGGGACAATTGCTCTTCCAGGGTCGCTCGACGACTGGAATACAGATATTTTGGGTTTGATTTTAAATTGAATTTGTTTTATAAATGTAGATAATATACAAGATGCACAGATGTGCCGGTCTACTTCCAACAGTGGACCATTAAAGGCTGTTGATGTGAAGGAGGATGTTTAAGGGGAGTAGGTGGGACGAATAAAAGTGGAGCATTGGGAGGAGTAAGGGTTTTAGTAATTGGGAGGTGTAGCGGTAGGGTATTCGGATGTGTAGCGGTAGGATATTGGGAGATGTAGCGGTAGGATATTGGGAGGTGTAGCGGTGGGGTATTGCGAGGAGTAGGGTGGGGTATTGCGAGGAGTAGGGTCGGGGTATTGCGAGAAGTAGGGTTGGGGTATTAAGTGAAGTCGGGGTGGGGTATTGGGCATTGAGAGGAGTAGGGGCAGATCATTGAGAGGAGTAGGGCCAGGGGATTGAGAGGAGTAGGGCCAGGGCATTGAGAGGAGTAGGGCCAGGGCATTGAGAGGAGTGGGGTATTGGGCGGAGAAAAGTGTGGAGTACGTACCGCTCGGCGAGTTCGTTGGCAGCGTGCACGTCCACGCGCAGAGCACGACGAGGGCTTGGCTCAGCACTGCACAGCCCAGACTCCGGAGGGGTCGAGCACAAAGACTCCTGGGGACAACACACGCACACACACAATTAATAATAAATGATTGTTCAGAAACTTGATTCACATCAAGAGGCTTGCGATTGCTAACTGGATTTTGGGTCTAATACAGAAGGCAATCCTACTTGACAAAAGTAAGAAGAAAGGGGGCTGAGGATTTGGGTCTCTGGTAAGTTACCTATTTCAATTTAATTAATGCTCTTTTTAGATTTCACTTTAATTTAAAGGAACTACCGTAGGTTATCTTACCAAGTGTTTGCTCAGAAAAAGAATAAATAAATAAGAGAATATGTTGTCTCTCTCTCACCTGTGCATTGTTAAGTTGAATTTGAGTGTCGTCCTCCTCGCTGAACATATGGTGGTCCCTCTCTTGTGGAGATAAGCGCAGGCGCATGTCAGCCAACTCCGCCTGCCACGGTTCGAAGTACGAGTCGCAAGATGATGACCTAGAGCCGACATATTACTACTTTATCATCAACAGTCTTGAATAGTCTACTTCTGGACATGGGGGGACATCTGTTCACCTCCCCCCCCCCTTTTATAAAAGCAACCCATAATTAGCATAATAAAATACCTGGTGTGATGCTTAAGTGGTGCAGCAATTCGTTCAGTGAGCGGAGCGAGGGTGTCCGTGTCCGAAGTCAGGGATTCACACGACTTAACTGGCCTCAAGGGAGCACCCAGCATAGGGGTGTCCTGGAAGAAAGATTATTGTTACAACTATGAGAATAATTGGATGTAGGCTTATCCTGACTGCTGAAACAAATATCGTGGGTTCGGTTCTCATCAGAGATAAATAATTGTATGCTGTACAAGATCATTTGTTATATGTCTGGGTGTAATTTATTTAAACTATGTACGAGTATAAATAAAACACGTTACTTGCAGGATAACGACTGACTGTTATGTTGTTGAATGTGATGATGTCTCTATTTCTTTCTTTCCAATAGATTGTATATGTTTTTAGTGATATAATATATATATATATATATATTTATTGCAATATAGTTTTTGTCATATATAATGTTTGTCAGCAGTATGGTTTACATAACACAGGCTGTCTACTTCAAGATGAAATGTGTGTGTTATTGTTATCCAAATTGAGATTTATGTATTTCAACGCCATCTAGCGAAGATAAGCAGAACTAGATAGTAACTACCTAACCTGTACCGCGCAATGAAAACTTTCGTACAGTCGGAGCTGTTATAACTTGACACTTCTCACACACGTTTGATCCCCAACTAGACAGACCCTGTACTATGTTCACCAGACTGGTGATATACATACTTATATATTACTAAATGCATATTATAGATAAATTACACCCAGACACAGAACAAATGATCATGCTCATCACAATTATTTGTGCTGGATGAGAATCGAACCACTAGACTAACAATCTTTTTTTATGTTTTAGCTGCCAAATGACTCTACTCTGCCTGATGGAAAGCATGAGCAGAATCCAGGAGTGGTGGTCACCGTCATCAATGCGAATAGTGCACATGCAATACATTAACAATGCAGCATGAGCCACACTATGGCAGCCTAGTGAGATGCTTTTTCACGTTTCGCTTAAAGGACCCAGGTTCATAGTGGGAGGGAAACAAATAGGTAGTGAGATCCAGGTTTTATGGTTGCCTGGTACACTGATGGTTGACTGCACGAATGGTCACACCCTTCTGTGTGATCTACAAATTGTTGTTCTGAGTCTGGGAATTCTGTGTCCGTTTCATGTATGTTTTTTAAAGTCCCTCTTGATACAGAATTATTCCTAGTGTGCAAGTTTCCTTTAAATAACAATTAAATGAAACTCACCAGTGGTGGAGTGGGTGGGCTGGGCGTAAGAGCAATGCTGGGACGAACAGCGCGAGCTCTCTGCTGCTTGCTGCGCGTGAACAACCCTCGCCAACCCGAAGGAGAACGTTTCAACCCGCGTTTACCTAACGTGCAAGGGAAAATAACTCTTATTTCTTTGGGGTTTGGATGCTTTATACATTAACACAGTGTGAGACATATTACAAATGGCTATCTAGACATAAATTAATAATGTAAGCTAATATATACAGATAAATTTGTGAAACATATGTGGTTGTTGGCGTGGCGATGCGTTACCACGGCTTGCATAGCCACATTGTGTGACAGTAACATGTGATAGGATGTTGAGACGCCATGTTTCGATTAAAAAATCATTTTAACCTATTATTTGCATAAAATAATTTCTTTGAAAATTTATAGGTTTTTTTAAATATGTAGGTACATTGTAAAAATCTTTAAATTATAACAATTATTGTTAAGTAATCTGAATATCTGTCATTAATTTTTTTCCCCTTTCCTGCAATCTCTAAGACTGATTTTGTAAAAAGGAAACGGAAGTGCGTAACAGGAAGCCGACGAAGCACACTCTAATTCAAACACTACGCCACTACATTTTATAAACTAATCACAACATAAAATGATAACGCTAGAATTAAAGCTACATAAAAGACAATACACAATCAGACAATCACTATAAAATATTATTATTATAAAAAGTATCACCGACTTCGATGGTGGATTGTAGTAATCTGTATTCCTTCATAATGTTACGAAGCGATCAAACAAGAACTTTCGAGAAAAAACAGCGACGTCAATTGGCCCGTAAAAATTCTAGATAAGTTCTAATGATAATGCTTTGTGGCACAGAATAATGAACCTTACTATAATCAACGTAAGGTCGAAAATGGATTGATCGTCGCACGTTCGATTTGTTTACATTTCTCGGAAACAGTCATGCTCGAATGTTCTGTGACAGTTATAAGTTTCGAGAATGAACCAGTACCCGTGACGTCGACAGCGGTTCAGTTTAAGCTAAAGTGCGACAAATATCTGTGTGATATAATATATGTCGATTCGAAGAATAATTAGAGGTCGATTATTCTGTTATTTAAAGTTTTTATGAGTGTTTAAAAATATATACAGTGGAACATAGAACCTCCTCCTTTTCTGAAGTCGGTTCAAAACTCACTTTTACCAGTCATAATCTGTAGATATTTGACATATAAGTTCATAAGTACCTAGATGACCTAGACTTGCTCGATATATATTTTTTTTGGTAAATTTTCTATAAATAAATCCTAGCTAGATCAATTGACGCTTCCAAAACCCACTGATTACTAAATTTCATGAAAGTTGTTGGAGCCGTTTTCAAAATTCAGATTATATTATATACAGATATTAGGGATGATATCCATAATAGAAACAGTCTCCTTAGTATAACTTAGGCAGACGAGGAGTCAGGTGATCGGGAGGCCTGGTACAATTATCTTCTAAAATACTTTTATTAATCATCATAAACACAACAGCTATCCAGGTGTGAAATAAAAAAGATAAAAATACATAAAAAATACATTTATTATCGATAAATTACATAAAATATACAAATTATTAACTACAATTATTATCACTTATACATAATTTATCAAGCACGTTTAAAATCTTTGGTTGGTGTTTGCTGGTTTAATAATCACTAGTGTACTACTACCAGGCAAATAATTAATAATGATTAATGATTATTAGTTTACTGACCTGGTACGGGGAGATCTAGCACGGTGTGGTACTGTGGTAAGTTGTTGGGACCGGAACCGACCTGGAAATAATAAAAAAAAGTATTGTTTTTTTTTTTTTAAATACAGCTCCCGCATTAGGAATATATATCCTGTGACGTGGGGGACTTTATAAACATACATGAAACGGTCGCAAAGAACACCCAGATTCAGAACAACAATTAGTGGATCACACAAAGTGTTGTCCTATGTAGGATTTGAACCCACAACACTTGACACAGTAGAAAGCGGTGTGGCGACCACTTAAGCCACTAGGATATAGATAGAGAATAAATCGAAATAGATATAACTCCCTCACTAGGATCATAAATTGTGTGGTTAGGGGGATTGTACAAACATTTACAAAAAAACTCGTTTTAAGGAAAACAATAAATTTTGCATCACACGAAACATTGTCTTTTTTATGTATGCCCCTGTCAAAGTGACTCTACTCTGGCTGATGGAAATCATAGGTAGAATCCAAGAGTAGTGGTCACCATACTCATTGCAAATGCAACAGAACAGCATGGTGACCACACTATGGCGGGCTAGTGATGCTTCTGCATCATTGGGCCTCCGGTATCGCACTCACAACTCCACACTCCAGCACTGCTGCTGTCACTTTACGTAGATGTTCTGTGCGAACCGGCCCTACCGTGCTGAAATCAGTGTGGCTCTACTACCTTGTCTCTTGTGAGATGTCGACACTATTCCATTCTTATTAACCGAGTTCAAAACAAGTAACGCCGTCCTTGCTAACCCTATGCAAGTGGGCTATGAGTGGTTGCGTGTACAATAGTATAATGTGTGTACCTCGATGTACTTGGGGCGCAGATGCGAGGAGGGCCTGAGCTGCTGCTGCGCGGCCGCTGCTGCTGCGATGGCTCCCGAGGGCGGCGGCAGGCGCGGTCCTGGAGTTCCCGCAGACCCTGAACCTCCTGAGCCTCCACCACGGGAACCGCGACGACGAGCCTCCTCTAAACTGGGGAGGAGGGGATTAATACTTGTCATACTACACACATCAAAAGTGTCTAGGGATATCAAGCATTTTTATGCGGATTTCTTGAGATTGAGATGTGGCTTTGTAATAAATTTATGATTTTATAAATTTATATGGATCCTTTTTGGTGCATTTCATAATTTGAATCAGGAACTGTCAATCAAATTCGAGTAAAAGATGAAAATCAGCTGTCAATATTTTCCCTATAAAAACATACAACGCATTGAAGACATTATTAGTGCTACTGTTTCCCTACTACTGATTAAAACCAACGTTATAATGGAGCGGCGACGTCATTTAAGCATGGAAGAAATGCTCAGAGCCGTGGGAATGATAGAAGCTGGTTCCCGGCAACGTACTGTGGCTTTAGCTCTGAATACAAGTCAGAGTGTTATCAGTCGACTTTGGACACGTTACCGAAGCACTGGTACCGTGGCTGAGCGCCATGGAGGACGGTATCGCTGCACCACACGGAGACAAGACCGATACATTCAAATCTTAACTCGAAGAGCTCCAACAATAACCGCCATGATGTTAGCCGTGAGGCTTCATCACTCTTCAGGGAACTTAATTAGCGACCAAACAGTCAGAAACCGCTTGCATGAAGTGAACCTTCATTTCCGAAGACCGCTACGGGTACCACCTATAGCAATGCACAATCGTAGGATTCGATATCAATGGGCTCTTGAACACAGAAATTGGGCAGAAGAACAATGGCGTTTCGTGTGCTTTTCTGATGAGTCTCGTTTTGGTATGAGACCGGATACAAGACGTATACGACACTGGAGAACCCCTGGACGCCAACAGCGATTAAAATCCTGCCAGGAAGTCCATCCTTATAGTGGTGGAACCATCATGGTATGGGCGGGTATTTGGATCGGCGGAAGAACTGAGTTGATTTGGATCAGAGGCAACCTCAACGCTCAAATTTATGCTGAGACGATTGTATCAGACGTCATCGTTCCTCTACAAGTGCAAATCGGTCCCTTACTTCAGTTAATGCATGATAATGCACGACCGCACACCGCAAGAGTTGTAAGACAGACTCTCGCCGCAGCTACCATCAATGTCCTGCCCTGGCCTGCTCAGTCGCCAGACTTGAACCCGATTGAGCATGCATGGGATATGCTACAGAGAAGAGCTCTGCCGAATATGGAGGGTATCCAGTCGCAAGAAGACCTTTTTTTGTTGTTGCAACGAACATGGGCGGCCATTCCACAGCGTGATTTGGATGAACTCATTTTGAGTATGCCAAACCGATGTTCTTGTGTTGTTAGTGTTCGCGGTAGAAACACGGATTATTAATTGTTTAAGTTACCTAATAAACTTTTAAAGAAAACTGTTATTTCAGTCTTTTTTTCGAACTTTAATGTTAGTGGTTCAAATGTCAAAAATCCTTTTATTAGGAAAATGGCAAATTTCTTTATTAATGCAAAGGTGACTTGGTTTATCGTTACTGTGACAAACGAAAACACTTTATTTGATGAATCCTTAAAGAAAATTTTAATTAATATCAATCAGGAGAAAAGTTTTGGAAAAATATATGTTGATCCCTGGACACTTTTGATGTGTGTACATACTACAAAATCTATTTGCTCCTAAATTAAGTAGAACTAATGCTGGAGATCGAGCTCCCCTTAAGCCGGGTCTCCACCGAACAAAAGTTGGCAACTTTCGTGTTGTCAACACGTGTTGGTGGCAAAAGTCTCTGTAATTTTTTTTAAAAGACTACTCCCGCACTAGAAATAAATCCTGTGTCGCGGGGGACTTTACAAACATACATGAAACGGACACAAAGAACACCCAGACTCAGAACAACAATTCGTGAATCACACAAAGTGTTGTCCTACGTGGGATTTGAACCCACGACACTTGGTGAAGTAAGAAACGGCGTGGTGACCGTTAAGCCACTAGGCCAAACGTGCAGTTACCCTGTGTTAGCAACAAAAATAGTCAACAAATATTGGGAGCCGTGTTTCTGTTTTTGGCGATAAACATCAAAAAGATACGCTTATTGCAAATATTAATTGACTCTGTGGAGACGCATAGTTGAAATATTTTTCAAATTGTTGGCAACTCGGTGTAGACGCAATGGAAACCAAAGTTGGCGATTTTCTAAAGAGTTGCAAACACTGAATTTGCCAACTATTTCGGTGGATACGCGCCTTTAGAAGAATTATTAAATCTTATAATGATAAATTCACTGACATAGATATATTTCACTTGTCGATATCAAAATTGAAAAGAAGTATTTTAGAACATTACCAACACGTAACCTAGTCTCGGTCTATGTATAGTATTTTTTTTTTTCTTTGTGATCGACAACTACGTTAACACTATGTACTATGTGATACTACTCTGTGGATAACGGCGCTGGTTGCGTGATTAATTTATGAGAACATTTTAGAAATAAGGCGTATATTGTAAGTTATTATCGCGCAATTGTTCGTTGTCCTGAATAAAAATACTCGGTGCCGAGTTTAAATCAAATTCTTAGCCAATTTTTACTACTGACGTGATATATTAGCCTGTATTATTATAATTATACTTACATATAACTAAATATGTACATACATGATAACATTGGTGTTATTTTCAACTTTAAATTTAAATCAAAAACAAGTAAAATTTTAACAAAAACGTAAACCGACTTCAAGGTTCGACTCGAGTTCTCTTGGATGCCATCATCAGATCTTAGTGTACTTATCATGGTACCACCATTGGGATATCTCCTTTCCATTAAAAAAAAGAATCATCAAAATTGATTCATTAACGACGAAGATATCCGCGAACACATAAAAAAAAACATATATATGGCGAATTGATAACCTCCTCTTTTTTTGAAATCGGTTAATAACACAAAATCGTTGCTGGCCACCGTGGCCGTAATCGGTTAGGAAAACATCACAAACTTCAGATGTATAATAAAATTATTATTATTATAAACCTGTTAAATAATAAACATATAATATTTACCTCAATAGTTTAGTGGGCGGATTGATCGGCAGACTCTTCGGTCGCCTGCAGGATTCATTACCGCGCAACTCCACTAGAGATTCACATCGGTCCTGGACAAAACATATCTACATTTATATTGAAATAACTAGCTGAGTCCCGCGGTATTACCTGCGGTTATTGTCGTACCACGGGTGACGCCGCGGGGCGAAGCTAGTCTAAAAAAAGTAGCCTAAGTTATCTATATCATCAGCTACATATCATGTACAAACAGACAGACAGACAAAAATTGTAAAAAAATGATTACCCGGAACAAGCAGACAGACAGATAAAATTTGTAAAAAATAAAATTTTGGTATGTACATGCATATGCATTTAGTAAAAATCGGTTATTTTAATATTATAAACAGACACTCTAATTTTATTTATTTGTATAGATTAATACACCAACAAATATATTTACGTTTGGTATATATTGTACTAGTTTTTCCAGAGGATCCTCCCGCATGTTTGTCGATTATCGCATAAAAGCGGTTGCTATATCCTTCCTCAAGAATCAAAGTATCTTCATGCCAAATTTCATTGAATTCGGTGCAGCGGTTTGGCAGTGAAAACGTGACAGACAGACATCACTTTCGCATATAATTCATAGAAAACACACAAACTCCGAAACAAATATTTGCAGATCATACAAACATTTGGTACGAATCGAACTCGAAACCTCAAACTCAGCAGTCGCATACGCTACCATTGCGCCACCGAGGCACTAGACGACCAGCCTATATACATACTTGTTCTAGGGATTCAGGTCCAGAATCCGCGTCTTGCTCTTCGGCGAACAACTCCTCAGCATAGCAGATCAGGAATTCTGTTACCACCGCCTAGAAAAGGAACATATCTATATAGTAAAGCATAAGTTTTGTACCCATTTTACAAATGAACGGCACGGAAATTTGGCACAGTTAAAAGTTTATATGGACGGGATACCATGAAAAGGAAGATGACAGCTCGAAGGAGCAGGGTGAGCGAACTTCTTCGGAGTAAATTGGCAGTACAGTCTTAACGCTAGTACCCGTGTATATATTATACTCGTTTATATATTTGTATATATATTGATGGTAGTGTATATGTGTATGTTTGTGTATATTATGTATGTATTAATATAATTGTGTATGTTTGTTACATCTGATGTAGGCTTATCTATTATTTGCTTTATTACTATTTGTCGAATTAAATATTTTGTCCTTGCACCTACCGCATCATATTTCTGCAACACCCGAAGGTTGACTGGTAGATAATGCCTAATGGCATTGAGTCTGCCTATGTACTTCATGTGCACAAAGTTAATAAATAAATAAAAGGATGCTTAGAAGACGAATCCTTGGAGGACCATATATAGGACGAGATGTCTAGAGAAGGTATGTGTCAGCTCGAAAGCCCATCTAGAGAAGCGTGTCGGCTCGAGGGACCATCTAGAGAGGTGTGTGTCGGAGTGAAGGACCACCTAGAAGAGCTTGGCGGCTCGAAGGACCATCTAGAGGAGCGTATGTGTGAGCAGGTCTATGGTCCAGGTGGGGCGGTACCTGCACGGCGACGCCCTGCAGCGCGTGCTGCGGGCGGGGCGCGCGCAGCAGGTTGGGCGCCCACACGATGGCCATGTTGCGCGCCGTCATGCCCGTCACCGCGCCCAGCAGCGACACGCGCCGTAAGTGACGCATCAGGTACGCCAGCGTCCTGCAACACACACACATCAAATCCATATTATGATTACAAGTACCAAATTCCCAAGGTAGTAGAGTCACATTGATTTAAGCACGATTGGTCCGGCTCGTAGGGACGGTACTACCCTCTCAAAGAAGACCAACCTAAAATGCCCAACATTAGCTGTCGTGTTTCGTTGGTGAGTGCGAGATTAGAGGACCATTGATGCAGAAGCTTCTCAATTCTGCTCATGCTACATGGTTTCATTGTCTGCATTCGCAATGAGTATGATGTCCACCACTAGGCCGAGTAGAGTCAATTTAGAAGGCTCACACATAACAAAAAATCTATCTACGCAAGAAAAAAGCATAGAAAAGAGACAAAAAACTTGGCACAAGCCCCATGCCAACCGATCTGGACACCGTGGGGTACTAAAAGTTTTTTCTATAAAGAAACTTATGTCTAAGCAGTAAACTGTTAAAGGCTTTTAATCGTGACATATCTGTGAATTATTTGAACCAGGTTTTATTAAATGGAATAACCCTCTAGAGCACAGAAACATAACCTGACGGTATAAATCTACTCTAAGATTAGGGTGACAGATAGTGTTCGGTTCGGATAACCTCACTCCCTCGGTGTAAAGCATCTGTGACTCTGTATGATTAATTTGTATTGAAGAAGGGTAGGTAGTAAACAAGTACTCTAAACTTACCTATAGTGCGGTGGTGGTAGTTTAACGACGGTGTCCCTGACAGCCTTTAACCTCGCAGCTTCATCCCCTTGCTGCACCGCACTCACAAAACTCTCGTAAAGCTGGTACGTACACAGAGGGTTTGGTAATTCCCTGTTAAAAGAATAAGTTATTAAATCTCACTTTAATTTGATTATGAAAATCAACCCCTCTAAAACTATGGTGTAGGGCTATTCTAGTATCCGGCTCGAAAGACCATGTTGAAATATATTATGGTCTTTTGAAATTCTGGTTAATATGGTACTAAATTCCAAAACAGATTCACAACACTACTACTGTTATTGTTTAGTGAAATCTAAACAAACTTAATTTTTTAGGCCAAATAGTCTATGTAAATATAGTCCTAATGGGTGCCAAGCCATTGTCTATGCACAATAATGAAAATACACATTGATGAAAATATCTCTTATGTCATCGTGTTTTGTTTTCCTGGTCAGTTTTAGCCTGTTGTTGGGTCTATATGCCGTACTAACCGGAAGTAGCACTTGAGGAGCGAGGGTACGGCGTGAGGGTCCCGCGCCAGGGCGGCCTGCAGAGGAGGCGCGGTGAGGTCGGGCGGAGCGCCCGCGTCGAAGGCGGCCCGGAGACGCTGGGTGAGCCCCGCCCCGCCAGACAGCCGGTACACACCGTCCACCGCACCACGGGCTTCGATCATGGACGCGCACGTCAGCAGGACCTGGGGTACTGAACACAACACAACATTACTTACTAATATATTATGTGAATACATAAAAAAAAAATATTTGGAATCGATCAGTATAAAAAAAAAACATGACAGGACAAAAGTGACGTAAAACAACTCCGCCACACCACAAAATACACCTTGCCTCTAGTCTGCCAATCACGCATACGCCACACTTTATTTGACCTTAAAATACAGCGAAAAAGTGCTATAAAAATTACTATATCACATCTAATATATAAGAAAACACTCAGTAATACCTACTAATACTAATACTCAGTAGACCTAGAGTCCTGTTTTACTGGTTACAGATAACTTCAGGACAGGTTATCCGTCAGATGGTTTAACACAATTTATATTGAAGATACGTCAACAAATAAGCTATTCGACAAAACTTATCTGTAACCAGTGAAACAGGTTCTAAATACTAAAGTTATACTACCCTTCAGTGCTTCGTAAACTAAATGAGTTAATTATTACTTTAACGAATATAATATATGTGGTGCACCACACACCAGTCATGAACACCTCAACGTCCTCAAAGCTAAGAACATTCCAGAAAAAGACTCGAACATCGAACCCAGTCGTGAAAGTTCTAGTTGGTTTTTTGAGGCACAGCATAATGAACCTTACGCGAATATCCATAGCGTCGAATATAGAATGATTATCGCGCGGTTTATATACGACAACGTGTTCTCGGAAAAGGTCATTTCGAGAGGCCGTTGAACCGTCCGGAATGATCTAGTAATAGCGGCATCGAATATAAAAAGGCGTGCGACAAATATCTGAGTGATATAAAGTTATTAACCCAGCTACCTCGGCGATTATTAAGGACTATTATTCTGAGTTATATTGTGCTGTTACGAGTGTTTTAATAGTCTCTTTACTCAAATTTGTCCAAACCCAACACGTAACAATATTAACACCACCACCTTTGAAAACAACAAAAAACCTTACTAACAATCACTACCTTCCTGACCACAGTTTAGCAGATGTTCCCCGAGGTCACAGCCGAAGACCCTCTCTCGGAGTATACCTTGCTGCTTCAGACTCCTCCGGGAGGGACGCGACAGGATAAAGGAACGGAAGAGGGATATCAGCTTGCCGTGTTTGCGGAGTACTGGTTTTATTGGAGCCACTGCCAAGGATCTGTGGAGAAAGATTTTTTTATTAAATTTTATTTCAATAATTAATCAATTTGAACACCTGAAACTCAACGCCATCTAGCTTCAAACTAAGCAGAGCTTGTATTCTGAAAGCTAGATTGACTGATAGAATATTTATAAACTTTTTTAGTAAATACATATTTTGAAACTCTGAAACAAACACTTGCAGGTCATGTAAAGATTTGGTCCGACCCGGGAGTCAAACCGGAGGAGTCGCATACGCTACCACTGCGCCACGGGGAAGTAATTTGATTGGTTTAAATCTGTTAGAAAACTCCCGAACTAGAAACATATTCTGTGTCGCGGGGGACTTTACAAACATACATGAAACGAACACAAAGAACACCCAGACTCAGAACAACAATTTGTGGATCACACTTAGTGTTGTCCCATGTGGGGTTCAAACCCACCATCTGTGTCATTGTTTGTGTTAAAATATATTTAAATTTCGCGCCTTCTAATGTGCATTAATAGTTTGTTAGACTGTGTCTCTGGTCAGTACTTAGCTAATTGATATACTGTGAGATATATTCTCTCCTTCCTTTCCGTGACACTACGAGTCATGTACACGTTTTGTAATTCTCATATAATAAAAGTTATTAAACTCTTATAAACCAACTTCCACATCATTTAAATACAAATTCAACAGTTTGATTAAATTTTCACAATATAATCTTACATTCACTATTTAAGTGTCTCAATTAGATTTTATATTGCTTAGAAATTGCTGTAAAGGCCTCTTTTTAGAAAGACCAGAGACCGGAGGCCCAATGATGCAGAAGCATCACTAGGCCGCCATCGTGTGGATCACCATGCTGCAATGTTGCATTGTCTCCATTCGCAATGAGTGACAACCACTCTTGGATTCTACTCATTCTTCCCATCAGGCAGAGTAGAGTCACTTAAGCAGACTCATATTTACATAAAGAGAAGGTTGTGGCTTACTATACCACGCTGACCAAATGGGTTGGTAAACGGTTTGTGTCAAGTTTTCCTTCTCTCTGCAGTTCTGTTATCTTACTACACCAACTGGATGAATAGGGACGGTGACAGTCCGTATTCTTAATCCGTCACCACAAGTTTTAATATATAAAGAACTTATTCTAATATAGGCATAACAAAGTATTCGGCTCGAAAGACCATGTTTCATTCAATATGGTCTTTCGAGCCGAATACAAATATCAGTAGGTATATAAATAACTTACCCCACTATAGGCGGAGGTTGTGTCATGTGACGGGGTACTTTATCCCCAATGACGGCGACACAGTGATGGGGAAAGAATCCCACTCGGAACCCACGTTTGCCTCGCCACCACAGGGACTCTTGAGGACCTGGTACGAATATTTAGCTTTTAAATTTTAATTCTACATATAAATAAGATAGGATAGGACTATTTTAGGATTAGGATTAGATTTTATTCCAAGTAGATAAATTCTATATAGACAAATAGTATTTATATTGTTTTAAGACTCACCTGGCATATCTATAATAGAAATCATGTCGCCAACTTCGAAACTGATTTCGTCGCGTGCCTGTCAAATAATAATAATATTAACATTAGCAATTTATTATAGCATTAAATGTGAAAGAAACTCTGGTCTATTTTTAACATCTATTACTATCAAGCAAATTTTTCGTGAGTAAGCTTCTGCAGTGGAACGGTTGTCATGTCCTCCAACACAAAGGGAGGATCCTCCGACCAGGTGAGGTGATCATGCCTGGCGGGCCACGTCCCAGCGGTTGATAACTTCTATATCGCGATGCAGGTTTGGTAGTTCCTATTGAACGTCATTCCGTCGTTTGGTGTATATCCGGTAGACGGCGCTGTAGCGTGTTTTTGTTGTATGTGGTAGTTGCCAACCTCATTTTGATGAGACGCCTAACTTTTTCTCTTACAAAAGTTCTCGATTGTGGTAGCTAATGAGGTAGCAGGGATAAAATATGATCCTGGACTAATAGTGTGGGTCACCATGCTACATTATTACATTGTCTGCATTCGTAATGAGTATGGTGTGACCACCATTCTTGGATTCTGCTCATGCTTTACATCAGGTAGAGTAGTCATAATTTAATAAAAAATACAATACCTGAGACACGTATTTCCTGACGGAGTACGCAGCAGCGACAGCCGGTGTGTTGATTGACGACGAGTCTTCGTTAGCCACCAGTAGTTTGTGACCTGATATAAAAAAGTAAATATGTATTTATATCAGTTGTCCAGTACCCATGGTACAAGCTCTGCTCAGTGTGGGACTACATGGTGTTGTGTGTCAGATGTCCAAAATATTATTATTAATATCATCAGTCGGTCGAAAGATCCTCCTCTTGTGTACGAGGGACACCCGTTTCCCCACACAGTTGTTTCGCAGCCCTGTTGTTCCACAAGTACTTGTCCCTCCTGGCCTAACCCCAGGACTTCTATTCAGGAACAGAAGTCCTGGGGAGTCTTTCTAACAGGATAGGAACTTCTATTAGAAGCAGAACATCAACAGACCTTGACCTGTCATCTACTATATTTATTTGCTCTAAAGAAAATAGCCTAAGTTACTCCTTATATCATCAGCTACCTACACACATCAAAAGTGTCTAGGGATCAACATATGTGTCTAGGGATCAACATATATTTTTGCAATAACTTTTCTCCTGATTGATATTAATTAAAATTTTCTTTAAGGATTCATCAAATAAAGTGTTTTCGTTTGTCACAGTAACGATAAACCAAGTCACCTTTGAATTAATAAAGAAATTTGCCATTTTCCTAATGAAGGGATTTTTGACATTTGAACCACTAACATTAAAGTTCGAAAAAAAGACTGAAATAACAGTTTTCTTTAAAATTTTATTAGGTAACTTAAACAATTAATAATCCGTGTTTCTACCGCGAACACTAACAACACAAGAATCGGTTTGGCATACTCAAAATGAGTTCATCCAAATCACGCTGTGGAATGGCCGCCCATGTTCGTTGCAACAACAAAAAAAGGTCTTCGCGACTGGATACCCTCCATATTCGGCAGAGCTCTTCTCTGTAGCATATCCCATGCATGATCAATCAGGTTCAAGTCTGGCGACTGAGCAGGCCAGGGCCAAAGCCACATCTCAATCTCAAGAAATCCGCATAAAAATGCTTGATCCCTAGACACTTTTGATGTGTGTATTTGTAAAAGTTAAAGTCCCGTCAAAATCGTTCCAGCCGTTCCAAAGATTAGCCGGGACAGACAGACAAATTGTAAAAAATGTTATTTTAGTAGATGTACCGTGTATACATCCTTAAAGATTTACTAAAAAGCGGTTATTTTACTATTACAAACAGACACTCCAATTGTTTTTATTTGTATATAGATTCAGCAGTGCTTTTGATCGAGTTAACCATTCAATTCTTTTGAGGAAATTATATGGATTCGGTGTGGATGGCCCACTTTTGAAGTGGTTCGAGTCTTATTTGCAACAGAGACCTCAGTCGGTGTCTGTGAATGGATTTGACTCCAAAACTTATTTTGCAAATACCGGTGTGCCCCAGGGATCGCATTTGGGACCCCTTCTTTTCATAATATTTATTAACGACATAGTCGATAAAATAAGACACTGTAAGGTGTCACTATTTGCCGATGACCTCAAAATATACAAAACCATAAATTCTGTTGTCGACTCTCACCAATTGCAAAGTGACCTAGATACGATCCTACAATGGTGTCGCTGTAACAGAATGACACTTAACGCAAGTAAATGCTTTCACATTAAATTCACTAGAAAAAGAAAGCAACTTGCTACGGAATATAAGCTTGATGGTACAGCACTGGCAGAAGTTAACGAAATCCGAGATCTTGGCGTGATAGTTGACAGTCAACTTAAATTCACCTCACACATCAACAAGTCTGTCACAAAAGCAGCTCAAATGCTCGGATTCTTAAAACGTAGCGCGGGCGGATTTAAACATCAGCGCACCAAAATCTTGCTTTACCAAACCTTAGTGCGCAGTCATCTTGAGTTCGCCAGCGTTGTATGGAATCCGTACTATGCCGTGCATTCGCAGCGCGATGAGAGCATACAAAGAGCGTTCACTAGGCATCTAGCTTATAATTCTAGCGGCTTTTCCCACAGAAATCCTTACAAAGAGCGCCTAATTAAGTTTCGAATGCGTTCTCTTCGTGAACGGAGACTTTTATTGGACATGTCCTTCTTTCACAGAATCGTGAGCGGTCAATATCAGTGTAGCTACTTTCTGGAGGACATGCCTTTAAAGGTGCCCCGTACCTATCCTCGCGGGAAACTCAAATGTATTTTCTACACCCCACCTGTAAAGTCTAATTTGGGACGGCAAGCACCTCTCAGTAGAATAATTGATGAGTATCATTCCCTTATCACAGTAATACCCGATCTTGACGTGTTCCACGATAAGTTGCGTATATTTAAGAACAAAATAAAAAATGCACCTTAATTTTAATTTAATCGTTAATTAATTGTTGTTTGTTTACTGACCTGTTACTTGATATTATATTGACATTCCTTCTTTTTTGACATGACATGACATTTATTAGACATTCATATTATTATTTCAACAATTATTACTGTATTATTTGTTATTCTGAATTCAAAGTATGTTTTCATTAGGTATTATTTTTCTTTTTTTTTATTAATTATTGTATACCATCTTCGAGCCGATGAATTGCCAATGTTATGTACGCCATTATTGTCACTTGCATCAGGCCATAAATTAAATAGTATAAGTTATTTTCAATGTTAAATGTTTGTGATGTGGCAGTACTTTTTAAATAAATAAATAAACTTATTGCGAGTGTTGTACAAAAAGGCGAACATAATGCCATGAGGCATTCTCTTCTTTAGTCAATAGTCAGGTGTTGTAGTAATAGAATATCTAGACTAGCCTCGCCCTGTGGCTTTCCCTTCGGTTGCTGGTGCCGTAAAGGTACAACAACAAGCGCAAGAAACACCGCAGGGCTCAGCTAGTGCCGAATACATTGATTACATACCCTTATTGTCCATCTGCAGCCAGTTGAGGACTGGTCCGCAGTTGATGGAGTCGTCAGCGATGATGGAGAGGTGGTGGACGTAGTCGCTGATGAGCCGCGCGTACTCCAGGGTACCAGACCCTCGCGCCAGGGACGTGCGGAGGTTCGGGAGCCCTGACACCTTGCGGTCGTATATACACCTGGGAATGAGAAACCATTTACCTCTTGGAAAGTATACTATTGTTTATACTCTTGATTGTCGGCATTTGGGCGAACTTGTTGCAATCGATTCAAAAATTAAAACTCACTTGTACTAATTCTACTATTTTTTATTAAGTTAAATCCTGACCGATTTCGCCTTATGGCATTATCCTATATCTTCCTTCATTACATATTTGACTCTGACAACAGCCAGTATTAAATAAATTAATAATTCAAACGATTAAACATCTATAGCGAGATTCAGAACTCAGTGATTTTCTAAGTAATTCAGAGTCTAACAACTAGATGGCGTTAGGTGTACATACCTGTGCAGCATGTCATCAAGCTGGAGGAAGTTGTCCCTATTCCTGGTGAGGGTCCACTCCCTCACGTCGCTGGCTTCCGTCCAGCTGGAGCTGAGCGCGCGAGACTCGCTCTCGTCTGAGGAGCTCACGTGAGAGCGGACCTTTAGGCAGATCCAACCTAGGGACAAAATGTAATAAGTTAAATATCTATGTTAGGAGGCAATTTTCTGAAATATTCATAACCCTAATCAATCAAATACCTTAATGTTCATATGATTTGCAAAGATTTGTTTTTTTTTTGGAACAGCGGGCAAACGAGCAGACTTATCGCCTGATGGTAAGCGATTAACGCCGCCCATGGACACCCACAACACCAGAGGGGTCACAAGGTCATTACAGGCCTTTGGGGGACGGGAAGGAGGGTGGGGGGTTAAGGGTTAGGGTATGTGCCTCTGGTATCCTCACTCACTCGATGAAACACAACGCATGCGCTTTTCACACCGGTTTTCTGTGAGGCCGTGGTATCACTCCGGTCGAGCGGACCCATGCATGCCGAAGCATGGCTCTCCCACGGTATAAAGTTTCGACGTTTTCTATGTATAGTATGTATGTTTTTACAAAAATAGTATATCCGTATTCTATCAGTCAGTCTAGCTGTCATGCTACAAGCTCTGCTTAGTTTGAAGCTAGATGACGTTGTTTGGCGGATGTGTCCTTCCTTACGAGCGATCAAAACTTGGAACTCACTACCAGCGCACGTGTTTCCCTCGCACTATGATCCCGAGTCCTTCAAGCAGGCAGTGAAAAAGCATTATACTAGGCCGCCACAGTGTGGGTCACCAGTAGGAAAAAATTACATGTGTACGATTTTGGAGGGGTCATGTCCCCTGTGACTAATCCCCCCCCCCCCCAAAACCGCGCAAGCTACCGACATTCGTTGTCCGCATTCACAGTGAGGATGGTGACCACCAACTCTTATCAGGCTAAGTAGAGTCATTATGGCAGCCAATTAAAGGGAACAATGTACAAAATAAATCGCGCAGCTGTAATTAAATCAAATTGCTTTTATCTGCCACTTGAAGAAACTTAGAGTGGCAGATATAAAGTGTTAGGTATTGTATGATAACGAAGATAAAACTAAGATAATAATACAGAGATAAGTGGATTGAATCAAAGTTCTAGATTATGATTAAAACCACAGTTTTTCATATTTTTTTTTAAATGGGAGAATCAAGTATCGGCTGGACCGCAGCGATTCACGACGTCACCGAAAACAGAATGAGGTTATCTGTGGATAAACCTCCCCTTTGACTTTAAAAGAGGGGGGGGGGGGAGATTCGAAAAGAGTGACAACGCACTTCTGTCTCTAGATTTATAAGCAAGTTATGTTTCTTTAACCGACTTTTAAAAAGGAGGAGGCTCTCAATTCGACCGTATATGTTTTTTTTAAATGTGTATTCGCGGATATCTTCGTCATTTATGAACCGATTTTGATGATTCTTTTTTTAATGGAAAGGAGATATTCCAACGGTGGTACCATGATAAGGACATTGAGATCTGATAATGGCATCCCTGAGAAATCGAGTCAGTCGACTCGATTCGATTCGGTCGAATCGTGAAGTCGGTTTTTATTAAAATTTTATTTGTTTTTAAATGTTTTAGCTGTCAAAATGATTCTGCTCTGCCTCATGGAAAGCATGAGTAGAATCCGAGAGTGGTGGTCACCATACTCATTGAGAATGTGGACAGTGCAGCATGGTGACCCACACTATGGCGGCCTAGTGAGATGCTTTCTCACGCCCCGCTTAAAGGACCCGGGGTCATAGAGGGGAGCAGCTGTTGGGGACAGCCATTTACAATCTGGTGACCGGTCTCTTCGTTTGTCCATTTTAGCATAAAAAATATCTGACACCCTTCTTCTCTTATGATCTTCTCTTATTTACTTTAGCAGCCTTGCCTATCTGACTCTAAAATATTATTTTTACGTTTACTATCACTTGAGGCACGGATGAGTGCAGATACACAGGTTTCTCGATTATTGATGTGATAACGTGTTAAAAATCGCTGAACGACGGCTGCACGTGCACGTGCAAAGCGTGACTCATTGTCACGTTCCGCCCGAGCCGAGCGTGCGTGCGAGAGCGCGGGACGAGCGATAGAGAGCAACGTGAGGCCTAAAGGCGCGTCTCCACCAAAATTGTTGGCAATTTCAGTGTTTCCAACTGGTTGCAACACTTAAAAAAATCGCCAACTTTTGTTTCCATTGTGTCTACACCGAGTCGCTAACAATTTGAAAAACATTACAACTAAGCGTCTCCACAGAGCCAATAAATATGTGCAACAAACGTATTCTTTTGACGTTTACCGCCAAAAACAGAAACACGGTTTCCAACATTTGTTGTCAATTTTTGTTGCCAACACAAGGAAATTACAGAAACTTTTGTCACTAACACGTTTGACAACACAAAAATTGACAACTTTTGTTCGGTGGAGACCTATGATGATAAGGCTTATGACGCATTTATCGCTCACATTTTGACGTTATCGTGTAAAATTCGTCTCATTAGTCTGCACGGTTGGCCGTAGTACTTTAAGTGGTGCCCACGCCGCTTTCTACTGCGCAGTGTTGTGGGTTCAAATCCTACATAGGACAACACTTTGTGTGATCCACAAATTGTTGTTCTGAGTCTGGGTGTTCTTTGTGTCCGTTTCATATATGTTTGTAAATTCCCCTGCGACCCAGAATATATTCTCGAGTTGTCTCTAAAAAAGAAAAAAATATCGTCCGTAAACCGACTTTACAGACAATCAATTTTTTTCCCTTCTAAATGGTTATAAATGTAAAAACACTAAAACGGTAGCCTTAAATGACTCCCTCCCAAATATTCTTTTTTACTCTTAACTTTTCTTCTCTTCTTCTCTCTTTTTTCAGGCAAAGAAGATATGAATCAGCTAACAAAAGTGATGAGAAGACATACCTTCATCCAAAGAGTCCTGACACTTCTCTTCACAGGGCACAGTCTCTATACTGAGTCCTCCGAGGGAGACTCTCTCGTAGTGGAAGTGCGCGCACTCCTCCAGTTTGGGGAACCGGCAGGAGGGAACTGCTGGCGATTCCTGGGAAAATATACAAATTAATTTATTATATTATTATATGCATCGCGCAATCAAAGTTCTCTCTAGTGTTTTCCACTTACCGCATCATCGTTGTCGTAAGTAGTTGATGCTGACGGCACGGACTGGCTCATGGCGGAGGTCTGTGACGTCACCGGGGTGACCGTCAGCGCCGTCAACGATATCGAGCCTGGAAACCATTGACAAGAATTTTAGAAAAAAATTGAGACTACCTAGTTACAATTTTGACAGACAGAGTAATAATAATATTCAGAAATAACTCCTTATGCTTCCATGGCTAAGTCAATGCTTTGATTTGAAAGAAATTTGACATGAAAATACTTGGTTTCTTCGGGAATAAATACTACTGTTTACCGGTATAACCGACTTAAATACTTGTGGGGTCGCGGGCAAAAGCTTATGCTTTGCTTATATTTGACTTAAGAATTGAAAATTCCACAGAAAACAAATTTAATCAGAACCAGTCTAGCGGTTTCTAAACATACTAATATACTTCTAAATACATACATGTTATATCTTGACACCGCGGCCATAAGTTGATATGATGACATAGTATATATGTCACCGTAAGATTGTAAAAACCGTTAGATTATAATCTACCTAGCGAGATTGCAAACTATCGATAGATTGTCAACTGTGATATACTGCTTACGGGCGTCATATTGTCACTGTCTCTGATCGGTCGGTTTTACAGTAGGCCCTTCAATGGCCATATAGTTAGGTTAGGTGAGAACTTCTTTTGGCGGCGTGGTGCTGGCGGTGTCCTTGGACATCGCCAACGCCTTCAATAGTCTGCCACTTAGCTGCATCAGGGAAGCACTCCACTACCACGGGGTGCCAGAGTACCTGAGGCGGCTAGTGGCAGACTATTTAGAGGAGCGTACCATCGTGTACGGGCTTTCCCCTCCATCCGCTCTAGTGGCCACCCGCGAGGCGGCGACGTACGCGTGTGCCGTACGTCGCCTAATTGAGAGTTTTAATAGCAGACGGTGCCCGCTTCAGTGCGGGCAGGCGCTGGGAGGGGCCCGGACGTGTTAATAACTGCAATTCCCGGATTCCTCCCTTCACAGGCGCAGAGTGGCACACCGTGTGGTTTTAGTCGGTTCGAGTCCGACACACCGCCCCGCCGCAAGCCCCGGTGCGGTGACGGTCGAAGGGGATTTCCACACGTTATAAAAAAAGGTAAGAACTTCTCTAATAAATCACAAATTAATTTTACTCTCACAACAATTTTATATAACTAATTCTAAAGCTGTTAGGTATTTTCAACATGAAATCAATTTACAATCACAAAAATACTTTACATTCGGCAACAAAGACGAATTAAGAAACAAATATGGCGGCGCGGGATGTATGCTGTTCAACCAATCAGCGCGCGACTAGCGATTCGTCGATACCATTTCACAATCTTTCGACTGTTTGCAATCTCGCGAGATAGATTACAATCTAACGGTTTTGACAATCTTACGGTGACATATATGAATAATGCGCACACACAGAACAAATGAACGTGCTTATTACAATCAATAATCGATTATATGTCCTGCTTAAGAATCGAACTCACGACCCCTGTCTTAGCAATCAGTAACCACTTAACCGTCTCGAACGATACAGGACTGTGGCACTTACCAGGGGTTTCCCTTTTCGTATCTTGGTCATTGGAAGTTCTGTTCGAAGTGCGCGAGTCCGAACTGAAACGCACCGACCTGGAAAAACAAATTAAAAATATCAAATCCATACTAATATTATAAGGTATTAATACGTCGTAGAGCCACGCTGATTTCAGCTTCAGCACGAACGGCCGGCTCGTCCGGGGTGGTACTACCCTCGCACATACGATCAACGTAAAATGACAGCGTTCGAGCTGGCGTGTTTGTTGGTGAGTGCGAGACCGGAGTCACCATGCTACGTTGTGCGTGACTATGGTGACCACCGTTCTTAGATTCTGCTTATGCCTTCCATCAGGCAGGAGTCATTTTGGCAGGGCCATACATAAAATTAAAAAGCTGAAGAGTATGTTTGTTTGGGTGAACCTGCTAATCTCAGGAATTACTGGTCCGATTTAAAAAATCAGCATTAGATAGCCCATTTTTCCAGGAAGTCTATATATCATCACGCTACGACCAATAGGAGTGGAATATCAACGAAAGTAGTCGCAAAAAACGGTTGAAAATTATTCGTTTTGGTCTCTATAATATCAGTGTGATGGTTAAAGAGAGTGTAAGTGTGTAGACAGACAACTCACCTGTGGAAACTTGCGCAGTGAGTCATGCCGTCCTTTTCGGGCTCGGCGAAGGCGCGAGCGGCCAACGACTGGCAAGACATCACCGATCCGTGTGGGGAGCCCTGGGAAAGAACATGGGTTATCATTAGTCCATTATCTAGCAGATATCTCAACGATGCAGAAGCATCTCATTGTTTCATTGTCGGCATTTGCAATTTTTTTCTTTTTTAATCAAATTTTATTTAGGGGCTTTTAGTCACACATAAGACCATGTCAGCCCCATTGTACGTACAAACAAAAGTATTACAATAAGTTATATGCCTTACCAAGTGCAGGCACTGTTATTGGTTTAGTCGTGAAAGCGTAACAGAGAAACAGACTAAGCCACTTTCAAATTTATAATATTAATATAGATCGCGATAGGTACTATCGCGGGCTTTTTGTAAATATTTTACAAAATCCTGTGTTTTTAAATGTTCAATTTTATGTGTTTATAGAACGTATAAAACTGAGCTGTATAAATAATACCACTATGTTACCATAATGGTTTGTAAAATACTGCGGTATTATAAGTACATAAAGCGTCCTTGAAACATAGCCTAAATGGTGATAAGCGTCTGAAAGCTACTTTATTTCATGCTTTGTAAAGATACGTAATGTAACATAACACTAAATCAACCATACAACCTTGGGTTTCGACTATTACAATAAAAATTATATTGGTAGTCTACATTTTGTTTCATTGTGTGGTCACACTATTCGTATATCTGTTCATAAGATCACTGAAATGCTATAATCTCATTTTAGAGGTAAGATACACACAATTAAAGATACCTATTATTTTGTAGAAACTTTTTACAAAAAGTTTAATACTCTACACTTTGTGATACTTTAGTCGTCTAGCAGCTAGACATGCAAGTATGTTTGAGAACGTGAGGATTGAGGGACCAGCTTTAATTATAAATATCTTCAAAGTGCGTCGATATTTTTTTTTAATTTATTTTTTACAAATTGCTATAAGACTTGTTCTAAAACATTATGCAAGAAAATAAAGATTTTATTCCGTTGATGTGATAATATTCAGTATAACAAAATCTTTCGTGTGTGGACTGAGGGACCACAGTATAGTCGTTGTATTTTTTTAATCGTTGATGATTTGTGCTCAGTTATTTAGTATATATCTTTACAAATTCTCTACTAAATGTCTGCAGTCACAATACCTTATTTTTTTACATACTTGCCGGGATCCGGCTGATGGTATGTGAGGATTGAGGGACCACACTTAAAGGGCTGTAGTTTTTAATATATCTTTTTACAAATTCTCATATTTGTTCTACAATTGTTTTGAGCCTACTACTAAATCTTATAAAAAATTCAAAAAAAAAATATCACTATGATCCCTCAGTTCACACGCACACGAAACTTGTAACTATTGATGGGCGGGCCGCAACATATAATTATTGGATCGACAGGCAGGGGGAGGCCCAGGGGGGGACCTGAAATAATATGGTCCGGGTCCTACTCAGAGCAGGGCGCCTGAGACCGGCCGTCGGGCTGGTTTTTAGGGGAATCACCGGGGAGTCGGAGATCCGAAAGGATTGAAAAAAAAGGTATTCATGGGCGATGGTAGGCACTAACCATCACGGGACCCTTGTCGACTCTTTAACCCCCTCCCCCCCTCTCCTATACCATAAAAATACATAATAACGGCCACGCATAGAAAACGAATGCTAACTATGCAACGTGCTCATCAGATACCTAATTCTCCAAAGCCCTATCTAATGTAGTTAATGGTCTTCTAAATGCTTTTTTTTTCGGTCAATAGCACCAGATAAGCGAAGCCGTTAACCCTTCAAACACTCGACTGCACTCCATACTTATCAGCTGGGAAGTAATTGCCATGTTAGGGTTTAGATTACATTTAAGTGCTGTCGATTTATATAAGCAAATACATGTATACGTGCTTTTAAGTAACCACAAAGGGGTGTGCGGAGACGTGTTTTTTTTTTGTTTTAAAAATTTAACTCCCGCATCTATACTATTTTATAAAGCTGAAGAGTTTGTTTGTTTGAACGCGCTAATCACAGGAACCACTGGTCCGATTTAAAAAATATTTCAGTGTTAAATAGCCCATTTATCGAATAAGGCCATATATCATCACGCTAAGACCAATAGAAGCGGCGCATCAATGAAGAATGTTACAAACGTAAGCGACGTTGCGTGGGTCAGCGAGGGGTCATCCTGTGTCGCGGGGACTTTACAAACTTACTTTACACGTTTTGGCTGAGTTAATGTTTATTTTCAAAAAATCTCCCTTAGTGGATGCGTACAACAAAAACCGGCCAAGTGCGAGTCGGATTCGCGCATAGAGGGTTCCGTACAAACCTGTAGGTATAGGTATATTATATGATGTAACTCAAAATTTATGCTTCTCGCAATTTTTCCTCTATCTGTGCGACAAGACGTTGCTTCGTACCAAATTTCGGGTTGAACTTCAAGGTTTTGAAGTGAAAACTTCTTTAGGTGCGTTGAGCACTTTTTGGGTGAACAAAAAATCACGGAACTCGTGTCATCGTCACCGAACGCTTTCCATGAGCTATAATATAGCATATATTATAGCTATATACGTGGAAAGCTCAGCTCAGCTCATGAAAATGCGCGATAAAAACAAGTAAAATTATATTATATTTTTACTTCTTTTTTTTATCGCGCTTTTTATTGAAAGAGCTAAGAGGTTAATTTCAAGTGAGCATAAATAACTGTTTGTTTATGGTTTCGAGTTTTCACTTCTGTCGGCAGTTTTATGATCCGTACTCACATACGGTATTACTCGATAGTTTTACTCCAAAACGAGTAAAATTAACGTGTGGACCGCAATACTCACATCGAGCCGGCTCAATGGCTCGACTTCCTATTACGTTTCTCCTTTTCATTTTCTTTAATTCTTTTATAATTAGGAATTGCTGGACTTGCTAAATGTAGCCACTGTCTCCTTTGTTGAACAGATATATTTTCGGTGAATACTGACCGGCGAGCCAAAAGATGCGTCACTCGATCGATGAATGCTGAATGTGTGGACGAAAGCCGATGGTGTGGTTTTTACTCGACATGTTTGCTCGATCATATAAAACCGTATGTGAGTACTTAGCATTATTGGCGTACCTAAGATAGCATAGTTAAAACCACGCTTAGACTAATATAAGCAGAATACGATTGAAGAGACGCAAAAGAAGTTGCGTGGATCAGCTAATTTTATATATATATATGCTAGTTGTTGCCCGCGGCTACGCCCGTGTCAATGTCGGTTACCGCGGCAAAAAGTAGCCTATGTGTTATTCTAATGTATAAGCTATATTACTGTAAAGTTTCTTGCAAATCCGTTCAGTAGTTTTTACGTGAAGAGTCACAAACATCCATCCATCCATCCATACTTACAAACTTTCGCGTTTATAATATTAGTATAGACTAGCTGACCCGGCGAACTTCGTACCGCCATATTTACATATCTGTCTCAGCTTCCCACATGCAGTGTACAGTCGCGGACAGAAAAAAACACTTTTCCCGTTATCTTTTCTTTCTAGCAAAAAAAGAATGAATGAAATCGGACAATGTGTTATTGAATTACAACTAAGTACATATTTTGATTTTCATCCCCTCTCTCCAGGATACCGTGCTGAATTTCGGGATAAAAAGTATCCTATGTCCTACCTCGTAGTATGAACTCAAATCATGCTAAGTTTCATTTGAATCCGTTCAGTAGTTTCGGCGTGATGCGCGGCCAAGATACAGACAGACAGACATACAGACAGACAGACGGACAGACAGACAGACAGACAAAAATTAAAAAAATTACAGTTTTGGCTTCAGTATCGATTCTAGAGAGCCCTCCAAAAAAAAATTTCAAAATATCTTTAATGTACAGAATTTGACCCGTTACATTCTTATTATAAGTATCCAGAGTAATTAGATATAGATTAGTGGGATAGATATAAATAGTCTACTATACATGGATAGAAGTAAGACAGAATGAGGCTACTTCCATCTCCAAAACTATTAATACCATTTCCCATGGCGAATATTTTTACTGTGACACTTTTATGACCTATTAAACTCAGCGTAAGGCAAGGTCTCATTGAGAGCGATTTGCGAGTAAAAACAAGAAAAGCTTCATATTATTGACTTAAACATCTTTCCGGTAATGTTTGTTGAGTGTTTTTAAACAAATGGGATTGAAGTATGTAACAGGAGGAGAATGGAAAGCATTTTATTTGATTTAACAAATGTGGGATAGTTTTAAGGCGAGTTATTTTTGTCAGACGTGTCCGATTTTTTTTGATCGATACCGTTCTGACGCGTCACAACACGTGACGCGTCAGAACGGTATCGGTTTCATACATTTAGTCAAGCCATCACAACAGATTACGCAGTACGTACAAGTATGCACATTACCATACTAAATTTATGAAACCTATACCGTTTTATATATATATATATATATTTTTTTTTTACACGTCCGTTTTATAAACGTCAGACAAATATGACACTTTGCCTTTAGTCGTCGAAAAACTCCTTGGCCACGGGTCCCGTGTCATTGTCCCGATTTCGCATGATAATCTTTTGGATTTTCCATTTTTAAAGGTAGGTAAGTCCAGGGAAGGTTGGAGTTTATAACATACTAGTAAGTACACAATAAAGAATACTGAAAACTGCCTCGTTGACGCGGTGGTAGCGTACGCGACTGCTGTGTATGAGGTCTCGGGAGCGATTCCCGGATCAGACCGAATGTTTGTATGATCTGCAAATGTTTGTTTCATAGTCAAAAAAAAAAAACACCCAGTTTTCAATGTACATATATGTATTTAGAAAAAAAAAGTATATACTTAAGTATTTTATCAGTCAATCTAGCTTTCATAGTAAAATCTCTGCTTAATTTGGGGTTGTGTGTCAGATGTTCGAAATATTTATAATAATAAATATAGATATAGAAAAATAAAGAAATATTTGTATTAATAATAATTAATACTACTAAACGTAGGTTCACGCCAGTCAGTAACAGTTATTAAACCTGCAACTATTTATTTGAAAGTCCATCATTGCCTTAGCCATTATACGACCTTCGCACGAAATTAAAAAAAACTATCTAGAATAAAAGCTGTTAAATTTAGCGGAACTAAAGCAAATAATCGGAATACAATTAACTCGCCACACGCTCACAGTGCGACCTCGCCCTTCCGTGTTCAAAAATCGTAGAGAATGCTGTTAACCCAGTTTTGAGAATATTTTATGGCTCTATAAAATATTATGTCCGGCGGTTATGTATGCGTTGCCCTTTATACCAGTATCTCACATTTAGAATACATATACATACTTACAAAAAAAAAAGTTTCATATTTATTTATAACTAGCTGTGCCCATTACACTTCGTACACGTGACATTTGGATTTTTTTTTCAAGTTTAAAACTTCCCTCGACTACGACAATCATTTCAAAACCAAAATCAGCTAAATCAGGCCAGCCGTTCTCGAATTTTAAATAGAGAAACGAACAGAGAACGAATTGATTTTTATATATAAGAGAAGATAATATTTCGGACATCTAACACACAACGCCATCTAGTCCCAAACTAAGCACAGCTTGTATTATGGGTACTAAACAACTGAACATACATATTATACAGGGTTTTTTTGTAAATACATACATATTGTACACAGAAAACACTCAACTACGAAACAGATATTTGCAGATCATTCAAACATTTGATCCGACCCGCGAATCGAACCCGAGACCTCAAGCACACCAGACGCATACGCTACCACTGCGCCACAAAGGCGCAGTATATCATGATAACTAACTACCAAATATTTTAAGTTAAAATCTAATGAAGGGGGTTAGAGAATTTATTCTAAAGGTAATTGTTTGTACATAAAAAAATTACTAAACTACCAACTTGCTTATGATTTTTTAAGTAAATTAATTGTGACTTAAAAAATATGACATTAGAAAATGAGATTAATTACACAAGTAGGTATTAATGGTTTTCTAATTAAACACAAATACATGCAGGATTAAAACAACAATCTTATTCATACAAACATGTTAATTTACACTTCTTTTTGCGCAATCGGGTAAATTTCGTCTTTTGAACAAGTGTTAAGGCTGTTGTACATATTGGGCTAAGGTTCTGGGTCAGCATATTTTACTTATTTTATTGATCAGATCACATACTTAAGTCTCTCCTACGAGAAAACCTCAGATAAGCACTTTTTTAGTTGCTTTTCACCAATTGAGTTAGGTTATCAGAGATCAAACAACTTCTCCACCTTTTCATCTATGGGAAACCACCCAGACACCATTCACTGGTAGTTATGTTGCACTTGAAGTTAGCACCCTAGAACGGCAATACCTGGAACCCCGACAACCGCTTTACCGCCTGATTTCAGGGCAACTGACTTGTGACTCTTGAATTGAAGGTATCCAAGGATCACCAGTCTGCTTCAGACTCGGAAACAGTTTTACGTGTGTCTGGAAAACTGATACTATTTGGGTGGCGAGCCCATATAGCCGCCAACTACCAACATACCATGAAGTGGATTTCTTAATGACTCAATATGCTGGCCCAAGACCTTGGCCCAATGTGAAAAGCAGCCAATTTAACAGAAAGAGTCACATGCAGTTATAAAGCAGACATGAATAAGTTGGTTAGAATGTAAATAAGTTATAATCGTTAGAAAAAACCCATATTTAGAGTTTTCATTATAACCATAAATAAATAAAGAACAACACATCTTTTGTAGAAAAAAACCCTTGCTACATGTTATGTTATTCTAAAATTCTAATGTTTTTTTTGTGTTTTTAAAAATACAACACTCGCATTAGAAATGTATGCTGTGTTGCAGGTTACAGGGAACTTTACAAAGATACAAAAATAAGACACAATGAGCATCCGGACACAAAACAACTATTTGTGGCTCACATGAAGTGTTGTCTCATGTAGGGTTTGAACCCACAACACTCAGCCCAGTAGCAAGTGGCTTGGCGACCCTTTAAACCACTATGCTATCCATATCTAACTTATATTTGTAGCCTGTGCTCTTTCTCAAGAATCAAAAGCTCTCTGTAAATTTAATCCACATTGTTCAAGCCATGAAAGCTTAACAGACAGATAGTTACTTCCGAATTTATAATATTTGTATGGATTGTCCATTCGTTTAGATAGTGTCAGTGCACCCCGCACACAATTGTGGTTATTGTTGTGAAATACCAATATATTAATTCATACAAAGGGCGTAAACTGACAAATCATACTGGCTTGTAGGGGTACGTCGCAGGCGGGCCCTTTGATTTTGTGGCGGCTTACCGTACGTGCGACGGCGGCGTGATCAAGGTGAACGTATCTAAGCGAATGGACTATACTTGACAGTTTTTTTCCATGATAGGCTGTAAAATACTTCAACACACTGTTTTAACAGCCATCATATTATATTCTTTTGGCAAACCTGTACCCTAAATGTCTTGATAGATTACTCCTAAATGTGTGACGGAGAGTTTGTAAAATTTTTATTTACACTTTTTTCACTAACACACATTATCATTTTCCTTGTCCCATATGTATTTGGGGTCGATCACAATAGAATTACTGCTTTGTCCTTGCAAAGTAAGAATTGTTAAGTATATCATTTAAAAATCGTGACGATTCATGCATATTCTTCATTGTGTCAGGATCACCATGACACAAATAAACATTAAACATAATTATTAATCACTTTTAAAATGTGTTAAATAGTTATGAGTCAACAGTCAGTATGTAAATCACTTTGTTACAAAAGTAGCCAAAAACAGAAACACAGTTCCCAACATTTGTTGACAATTTCTGTGGCCATCACAAGGAAATTACAGAAACTTTTGTCAACAACACGTGTTGACAGCCTACCTTCTTGGATGAGCAAGCTTTGTTTGGTATTTTTTTGGTAAATTTTCTAAAAATGAGGATTCGTTTTTAGAAAATTTACCAAAAAAATATCGAAGACTCTGGTCATCCTCTAAATGAATGGAATGTGTCTTTTTTTTTTAAAACAGGTTCTTACCCAAATGATGAAAATCAGTTCAGCCAATACAAATTAATACAAAGGTTTCACCATATAAAATTTTTTGGTAAAAAGCATTTTTAAAACAAACCAAATTATTATTTTTCTATTCGGCTGAAATAAGTATAGCTAATTTTTTTTTATGTAAGGTACGCTGTCTTTTTTGTACCTCTGATTATTATTTAGAAAGGGATTTGTTGAGCAATTTAATTGTGGAATCGTAACAAATAAACATAGATAACATCAGCTATAAGTTACATAAATGTATATTTTAAATACTGGTTTAATGGTTGTACTATGTATTACAACTGTATTCCTACCATTAATAATGTCATTAAGTTTACTTTACAATGACCTGGCATACCATATGGCAATGTTAAAAGGTTTTTTTCTTCGAAATCATTCTACAACAAGAATCTAAAATTAATTCTCAATAAAAACAACATTCTAAATATGGGTGCAGCAAAAAAAAAAATATTAAAAAGAAACAGACATACAGACAACATCTAGTGACAGCCTGGAATGATTATCCTCTCACATTCTGTCCGCAGAGCTTCCAACTGTCCGTGCACACGCCGAAAACCCGCCTCATCCTCGTTCAGAACTAATATGAAGCAATTTATTGCAATAAAATGCCATTTAGTTATTTAATTAATACGAAAACAGTTAACATAGCATAAATCCACTTTCCGTTTAAAAAAAACAGACTAGTCTATAGATTCTTAGAAAAACACCTTATTCTTTTTTTAATTATGTTAAATCACATTTTAATTCGTTACTGTAATAGATTTATCACTTTGGCACTGCATTTTAGGACACATAAACAGTTTTTTTTTGTATTAACATTGGCATTTAATCATGACCAAAATAATTTCGAAAGTATTTTTGCAACAAAACGTCTAAGCAACGTTTACGGTCCGTTGAATTCCGAAGGCAGAAGTAAAACAAAGTGAAAAAACACAACACTGCATCACTGTTGCACTATATTTCGAAACTAAACCCACTAAACCCAATATTTACAATAAAACTGGGCTACAAAACAAAAATAGCAATCGCTGCGGGCACATCTGCAAGGCTAATGATAATGACGAACAATAATTCGCTTTGTTATCCAATATTCGTGTTATTAGAACGTTAGTGACCAGACCAATTCATTATTTTAGCGGAAATTAATACAAGAAAAAGCTTTTTCTATTATTGAAATGATCGCGAAATATAACTCAGACTAATTCGATTTGACAAGCGACCCCCCACCCCGCCCGCGGCGTACAGCGGTCGATGGCGATGTTACCACCGTTGAAAAACCGCCTTGACTATGCGGGAGAATATTTTCGTGAAGATAAAAATATCATTGTTTATTTTGGTCTTAAACTATTTACCCAATATAAGTTGCATACAGAGTAAAATATTTCAATTGGATTTTTATCTAAGATTCAAACGATAAAAATGCCTTGATAAAACTTCTTTTTGATAAATTGTCCTGATGTTTTGTCAAGGTTTTGTGATGATTTCTTTTGCTACCGACTGAGTCACTCTGGCTACCAATGTCACTGCCAATTGCGTATAAAAATAATTATATTTAAGGCATTTAACATAGCGGTTTTAAGTGCTTTTTACTGTATTGTGAGTCGTTATTTGGAGCTTTGATACATAACATGAAATGACGAATCTTGTTGTCGTCAATTTAAAAAAAATAACAGAATACCTACTTAATGTTTTTTTTTCATATGGTAGGTAAATAACTTGTGTGAAAAGTAAGATAAACACAAGTAAAATTTTAACAAAATGAAAACCGACTTCAAGATTAAACTCGATTTCTCTTGGATGCCATTATCAGATCTTAGTATCCTTATCATGGTACCACCGTTGGAATATCTCCTTTCCATTAAAAAAAGAATCATCAAAATCGGTTCATAAACGACGATGTTATCCCCGAACACACATATAATATATATATATATATATATATATATAATATAATATATTTTTTGAAGTCGGGTAAAAATGGGGAAAACAGACATAGGCTGATAGAGAAACCTCAGAAAAGACAGAAAAGACGAAATCTCTTTTTTCTATTACAAAACGCCATTTTTCGGAGGAGTAAGTCTCCTTTCTCGTAAGAAAAAGTTTTTCGTCAAGTTAAGAATAAATATTTTCATAGATTTATAATTTATCGTATTAGACTACGCAGCATAACAAGTTACGGTGTTATAAACCAACATTAGTATAGCTCGACCGATACAACAAATTACAATAACAAGGAAAATGTCTTATTAAACGGGTCATTTACTTTAGAAATACGAAAAATACGTGCAATTGATATTATAAGGTAATAATAAGTTTAATAATTATAATTAGAGCACGCATGTGATAACAATATATGCGACTATGCGTGTATACATTCCAATTGTATTCTGTCATTCATTAAGTTCCATTTTTCATTATTTTAAACCGACAATCAAAAAAGGAGGAGGTTCGCAATTCGACGGTATATACGTTTTTTTTTAATGTGTGTTCACGGATAACTTCGTCGTTTATGAACCGATTTTGATGATTATTTTTTAATGGAAAGGAGATATCCCAACCGTGATACCATGATAAGGACACTAAGATCTGATGATGGCATTCAAGAGAAATGGAGACGAACCTTGAAGTCGGTTTTTGTTAAAATTTTACTTGTAATATTTGTGTTGTGAGGGTCTCAAACTTAATCTAATAATTTTAATTAACTGCAGATCATTTTCGCGGCTCGTGACACCTCGCTGCTTCCTACTGTGCCGGGTGTTGTGAGTTAGATCCCACATGGGACAACGCTATATTGGATCCATAAATTAATAATTACTCTGAGTCTAGGTGTTCCTTGTGTACGCTTCATTTATGTTTGTAAGATCCTTGAAAATATATATCAAGTGCGGGTCTCCTAAAAAACTGGTACTCAATGTAATAAATACAATAAAATATAAATAGACATGGATTATGCTTAACAACAAAATCTCTCTGTGGATTACGAATTATGGTACCTTGATCTGGAAAAGGGGAGGGTTCCAAGAGAACTTATCAGCTTGTTTGCCTCTTATTATACATAAATAAATAAAAATAAACAATTAAAAGCCTTCTATTCCACGTTTTTCACATGATACAAGTTTTAGTAAAAAAATCTTATTGACATTTAAGAGGCATCAATTTATAGGCCAATAAAGCTTTGTATAAACGTTTGCCTCTTATACCATAAGAAAAAAGCGGTTCTCTGTAACATCCATATCCGTAACAAACGTTCAACAAGCAACTTTCTTGATATGTACACGACGTGATTATTAAACACACTAATAAAGCGTAATGACAATAAATTAGAAACCAATTACGCACGTCCAATATGGTGTCTAAAGGAAAGTGATACATGTTATTTATTACGTCAGTAATTGACACTTAAGAAAGTGTTATCGTTGGATTAGTGTCTTGTCTGAGGAAGCTGGTCCTATTGAGGAAGCCGGGACGGCCTGCCGATTCGGTCGCGGCCTATAGGCCCATCGTGTTGCTGGACGAGGCGGGTAAACTTTTTGAGAGGATACTCTCTGCCCGCATCGTCCAGCACCTCTGCGAGGTGGGGCCCGACCTGTCGGACGCCCAATTCGGATTCCGAGAGGGGCGTTCGACGGTCGATGCCGTGATGCGCCTTAGGGCCGTGACCGAAGAGGCAGTGAGCTGTGGCGGCGTGGTGTTGGCGGTGTCCTTGGACATCGCTAACGCCTTCAATAGTCTGCCATTTAGCTGCATCAGGGAAGCTCTCCACTACCACGGGGTGCCAGAGTACCTGAGGCGGCTAGTGGCAGACTATTTAGAGGAGCGTACCGTCGTGTACGAGGACCGAGAGGGCGTCTTGAGACGGCGACCCATGTCGTGCGGCGTTCCGCAGGGGTCTGTCCTTGGACCACTCCTGTGGAACGTGGGGTACGACTGGGTCCTACGAAGTCGTCTGCCTCCCGGGCTGGGCGTAATTTGTTACGCCGATGACACACTTGTCACAGCCCGGGGGGCGAACTTCCAAGAGGCGGCGCGCCTGGCCACCAGGGGTGTTTCTCTGGTGGTCGGGCGCATCGAGGCGCTGGGCTTACGGGTGGCCCTGGACAAGACGGAGGCCCTATTGTTCCATGGGCCCCGTCGTGGTCCACCCGCCGGCGCCTCCATAGAGGTCAACTCGGTCCTCGTACCGGTTCGGGCCCAGATGACGTATCTGGGCCTGATCCTCGACGGTAGGTGGCTCTTCGACGAGCACTTCCGACAGCTTGGTCCAAAGCTGGTCGACGCTGCCTCCGCCCTTGGGCGACTTTTGCCCAATTTGGGTGGAGCCAGCGTCGCAACGAGACTCCTATACACGGGGGTTGTCCGGTCGATGGCGCTGTATGGCGCACCGGTGTGGGTGGCGGCTCTGACTGCCCTAAATAAGGCTCGCCTCTGGCGGCCTCAGAGGGTATTGGCAGTCAGAGCCATACGCGGATACCGCACGGTGTCGACCGAGGCGGCGTGCGCCTTGGCCGGAACACCCCCGTGGGATTTGGAGGCGGAAGTGCTCGCCGAAGTTTATCGACGGGTGGCTGAATATCGGGCGGAGTATGGCTATCGCCCTCCGCCCGAAGAGGTACGCGAGTGGCGTGAAGCCGCCCGTCGAGCCACTATGGCTAGATGGTCGTTCCGACTGGAGACTCCACGTGCTGGCTTTGCCGCCGTGGAGGCTCTCCAGCCGGTCATCCTCGAGTGGGCAGGGCGGCAGCACGGGACCCTTTCCTTCCGACTGACGCAGGTCCTTTCCGGACACGGTTGCTTCGGGAAGTACCTGCACTCGGTCGCTAGGAGGGAATTGAGTCCCGCCTGCCACCACTGCGACTGCAGTGAGGACTCGGCCCAGCATACGCTGGCGATTTGCCCTGCATGGGCGTCGCAGCGCCGGGCCCTCACTGCAGTCATCGGAGGAGATCTCTCGCTACCGGCCGTCATACGCTCCATGGCCGGTAGCGATAGCAGTTTTACCGCGGTCGCAACCTTCTGCGAAGAAGTCATCTCGCAGAAGGAGGTGGCGGAGAAGGCCCGGGAGGATGATATCCACTCGGACCCAATCCGCCGCCGGCGAACCGGGCGGCGGAGGCGCGCCTATCAGCGCCTCATGCCGCCCTGAGTGTGGCCGCGGATGGTCGGGACGGGCTTTCCCCTCCATCCGCTCTAGTGGCCACCCGCGAGGGGGCGACGTACGCGTGTGCCGTACGTCGCCTAAATAGAGAGTTTTAACAGCAGACGGTGCCCGCTTCAGTGCGGGCAAGCGCTGGGAGGGATCCGGACGTGTTAATAACTGCAGTTCCCGGATTCCTCCCTTCACAGGCGCAGAGTGGCACACCGTGTGGTTTTAGTCGGTTCGAGTCCGACACACCGCCCCGCCGCAAGCCCGGGTGAAGGTCCGAGGGGATTTCCACACGTTAAAAAAAAAAAAAAAAAAAAAGTGTCTTGTCTGAGACTCTTTAGCTTGTATTGTAAAACGAAATTAATATTTTTATGTAACTACCTCGGTGGCACAGTGGTCGCGTATGCGACTGCTGTGCTTGAAGTCTCAGGTTAGATTTTTGTATGACCCAATTTTTGCATGATCTACAAATATTTGTTTTGGAGTTTGGGTGTAACAACAGGAAATGGCTACTTATATACCTACTTTATTGTATATATTATATACAAAAAAGTAGGTATATATGTATGTATAAGTATTCTATTCGTCAATCTAGCTTTCATAGTAAAAGCTCTGCTTAGTTTGAAAATAGTTGGAGTTGTGTGTTAGATGTTCGAAAATGGCAATGGCTATTTGTTTGCCTGAGTGTTACCCGCGATTGTTGTACTTTTATAACACCAACGCAGGTAACGCCGCGGGGCGAAGCTAGTCTAAAAAAAGTAACCTAAGTTACTCCTTTCATCAGCTATCTGCCAGTGAAAGTCTCGGAGGTGGAGGGTGTAGTAAGAAATCACGTGTATTTTCTTACGTTATATTTATTTTTCCGAGAGAAATTCTCTGCGTAGTGTAGTGTGTATGTACTAGTACAATTTTAGTTTCTCGCATGATTACACTATTCCTTTAAGTAATATTATTTTTATGCAAGTCAAAAACAACCTGCAACCTTTCTGTCTAGAGTTTTTTATCATGGTTCTTAATTACAGAATAAAATTAGATTATATTCTGAAAATTTGCTAAAAATACACGTGATTTTAGGAAGGGGGGGGGGGGAGTTAATCTTAAACCTCACCACGTATCACCAAGGGGGGGTTAAAAATGCTAAAAAACCTCACGTGGTTAATGGACGGCCCCATAGATGACCGTATAAAACTTGTTTTTATAACCTGTATAGCATTTTTTTTCTAGTAATTTATTAACTACTTTATAATTTTCTATTTTATAGGTAGGTACCAAAAACAATAGTTTACAATTACATCATACGTGTAACGTAATATGTAAGTATTAGTCGTAATCGTGGTTCTATTCTTTCCAGATTTATCTTAGACATTGCCAGTAGTTAAAACTGTATAAAAACGATCGGTATAATTTTAAGGTGTACTACGCTATAAACTAACAAATTCTCCACAGTTAATAGTACCTATTAGGCAGGATAATGAAAATAAAATCAACAAATTATCATATGCCTGGTAGTCAAAAAAAAAAAGCGGATGAGTGGGATCACTCATCTGTTCAACACATTGTCTCATATGACGTAATGGCAACATTTGTTGGCTTTGTATAACACGGAGCAGTCAATGAGCATGTGCACATTTTTGGTAGTTTTTAAGTTTTAATTGGCATCTCTGTATTGCGAGGACGATTTTCAATATAGCGAAGCTAGAAGGGGGTATTTCATTACAAGATGTAATTATATATGTTGATTCTTTATTTATTTATTTTAATCAAAATCTGATGAATCGTCACTGTCAATCGATGAGCTCTCCCTAACATATATTATAAGTTCCTGTACTTCTATATTATCGAATGCCACATGAATTTCCCAATCCAACGCTATAATGTTTTACTTCCGCACATGCATTTGTTAATAAATCTAACATCTTGTTTGCCGTAAAAGGGGGATGGGTATTGTTTCGAGCGGCGTGTCCTTTGATTTGTGCCCATATTAGTTCTATAGCATTGTACTGGCAATGATACGTCGGAAGTCGAAGAACCCAATGACCACATTCGGCAGCTATTTCGTCGGTAATATATCTTTTAGGGAGGCTTTTTTCGATTTTAAAATATTCACTAATTGTACTTTTAATAAAGTATTATCCACATTTTCGCCATGACGTTAGAGCTAGTCAATTATCTCTTGTTTTTAATTGGCCTGCGGCGGCATTTTATCAATTTGTCTGGAGTGATATGTAACATTGTCCATAACAATTATCGACAGTTCTTCCAGAAATTGCACCATTTCTTAGATTGCATCATTTCTTTAAACCATCCTTCGTAAATCTCTGCGTTCATTTCTTCGTGGTAGTCCCCTGTTTTCTTGGATTTAAAGGCCAGTAAAGCATCTGACACGAATCCTTTCGTAGACCCTGCATGGCATATGATAAGGCGTTCACCTTTTCCCATTGACACTGAACTAGTGGAAGCGGCGGTGTCATCTGTCCAGTTCTTAGATACTGTGTGGTTTGCATTTAACCAAGTCTAGTCAGTGAAAATAACATTTGACCAATCTAATATCATTTTGGCTTCGCTCAAAAATTCGCAGCGAGCCATAGCAACGTCGTGACGGTCCATCACTATTTTAAGTTTGTTCGATTTTTTTATAAGAAAATCCAATTTCTTTCAAAACCAAGCTAAATGACGGTTTTTGGAACAAACCACATTCACGTAAAGAAACAAAAAGGTTTTTAAGTGTTGGAATTTCTTTGCGCAAGTAATAGTCATATAATGACGGCGAATAGCGACAGCGTCGAAGTTGTCAACCGATGTCACACGACGTGGTTGGCGTTTTTCTTCGGCGTACGTAGCTTATTTTCCTGTGTGCTGCTTGTACCGGTAGTAATTTTTGAAATTGTAGGTCCACTAATTCCTAATGCGGCCTAAACACGCTCTCGCACTTGCGACAGTGGTAATAGCGGGCCACCATTTTGATACTCTGCTTCAAAGTAATTACAAACCTTGATCACCACTTCTCTCGCCTGCCTTTTCAGAACAGATCCTTTAGGCATTTTGACATTTGACAGCTGGGCAGCATTCGCCACGGAGGAACACAAAATACACAACGTAACGTATGTATGGATAATGTGAAAAAACTCAACGCACAGAAATGTAGTGACTTTAAAGCACGACCGTCTTGTTGCGAGTGACAGATTAAAACAAACACAAAATGGTGGTGGGTCATTGAGTGTTTCCAGCTTGCGAAAATATATTTCAATGATTTTGTTGTATTTGTCTTTGTTCAAAACATAATAAATATATGCGATCGATATCATTACTTATTTGGTCACAACACTACAATTATCAAATTAGAACTGTCATCGAGAAAATAAAGAAATGGAATAGTATAAATGTAATTATCATGTCACGTTGTTGCTCACGATAAACTACGAAACTATCTAACTGATTTTCAAGCTTGTGTGTTAACATCACGTTTAGACCAATACAAGCCGAACATGATTGAAAAGAGACGAAGCAAAGTTGCGTGAATCAGCTAGTACAATAATTATATAGATGTTTAATTTTCTTTCTATCACTAATAACTTTAAATAATTTCTCTAACAGGTAGCTTCTCTTACATAAACCGTGACTTTACGCCAAGAGAGAGTGCTGCTTGAACAAATGTTAGCCATTTTCTCCAATGACTCGCCATATTTCGTATTATTTCGGAGTTATGACGGCGGTGATTAGGCAAAAATCTTTGTTTAAGGTTCAAGTAAATGTCTCTACTATGACAGGTAAGCAAGCATTTATACTGGGACCACGTAGGCCGTATTGTATTGGCCGTTTTAATGTACAAAAAATTATAAGTTTTTTTCCAACCAACCAATCAGAAGTTTGCATAAGAGAGACAGACGCTACCCAAACTTAGTCTATCTCTCTCTCTCTCTCTACTCCGATCACGCATTCCGCCCGTTCGGCCTCCAGGTATATGTATACTCTAAGCATCTAACATACAACGCCACCTAGCTTCAAACTAACCAGAGCTATGAAAGCTAGATTGACTGATGGAATACTTATATTATACTAGCTGATCCGGCAAACGTTGTTTTGCCATAAAAAAGAGATGTAAGTCGATTCTCAGACCTACCCGATATGCACACCAAGTTTTATAAAAATCGGTCCAGCCGTTTCAGAGGAGTATGGTAACTAACATTGTGACACGAGAATTTTATTTTTAAGATTTATAAATACGTACATATTACACATTTACACAGTCAAACAATAATAATTATATACTTCCTGTTTTATACACTAACTAGCTTTAGTCATAATTCTTTTAAGTCAAAAGTGAGTGTTGTTTTTGACATTGCAAAAATCCAGTGCTTTTTCTTCTTTTTATTTAATTATTATTTCCTATATGTTTTATTGTTGAAACTGTGCACGCTTCCGTGAGGTGTTATGTTGGGCTTTAGCTGAAAATCAGCGCTGTGGTCACTTTCAGGACCGCAGCATAAGCGGAGCTGTGGCCTTTTAGTCACACAGCTAGACATTTCACTGTTTTCATTTTGTTTGTTTTATAATTTGTTTTATTGTTGTTTAATCTAAGTTAAATGTCTTATTTTTCTCTTTTACATGTTTATTATGTGTGACTAATAAATGTATTCTATCTTTAGTTCCGCCTGCGTCTATGTCTGTTTTCGCGGTATAAATCCTCAAAAAATCAAAGTATTTTCTTTTCTAATTTCATTAAAACGGTGCAGTTGTTTAGCCGTGAAAGCATAACAGACAGATAAACTTACTTTCTTGAATTAAATAAAATATTACTAACTAGCTGACCCACGCAACCTCGTTTACGTCTCCTATTGCCCGTAGCGTAGAAAGTTTCTCCCGTTTTTGTAACATTCTTCATTGGTGCTCCGCTCCTATTGGTCTTAGCGTGATGATATATAGCATATAGCCTTCCTCGATAAATGGGCTATCTAACACTGAAAGAATTTTTCAAATCGGACCAGTAGTTCCTGAGATTAGCACGTTCAAACAAACAAACTCTTCAGCTTTATAATATTAAATAACTAGCTGATCCCGGCGGTGTTACCCGCGGTCTAACAACAACCGCTAACCGATAATTTAAAAAAAAAAACTATGTAAAAGTATCCTATGTCCGTCTCCTGGTTCTAAGCTACCTCCCCACCAATTTTCAGCCAAATCCGTTCAGCCGTTCTTGAGTTATAAATAGTGTAACAAACGCGACTTTCTTTTATATAGATAAATATAAGTATAGATATGGATTGTATACAAATAAATTATTATTTCAAAATACCAACGTTTCCTGTGCCATAATAATAACCATCATTACTATCATAAACAAAACCGACTACGGCCAGGTCCCACGCTATGACATACATGACATTTGACCATATCAATGACCTATGGTACTTTTTAAGCGATTTCTTTTTTATTATAGGTATACTAGCTGAACCACGCGGTGTTACCCGCGGTTATTGTCATACCGCGGATAACGCCGCGGGGCGTAGCTAGTCTTAAAAAAAGTAGCCTAAGTTACTTCTTAGATCATCAGCTATCTGCCAGTGAAAGTCCGGTCAAAATCGGTCCAGCCGTTCCAGAGTTTACTCGGAACAAAAAGACAGACAAAAATAGTAAAAAATGTTATTTTGGTACATGGACCGTGTATACATACTTAGGCATTGATTAAAAAGCGGTTATTTTAATATTACAAACAGACACTCCAATTTTATTTATTTGTATATACTAGATACACCCGCGGTATACACGTATACACGCGGTATACATTCTAAAATAAGAGTAGTTTAACTAAGATACTCCTTATAACATCAGCTATCTGCCAGTCCACTCAAGATCGTCCAGAATTTTTTTAGATTAACCGGAACAAACAGACATTTTTTTTATTTATTTATGCACCTCTGTTAATTAGAAATCACAAACAGACACTTCAATTGTATTTATTTGTATAGATAACATTGAAAATATATATTAGACTTAGCCAATACATATTATATTTATACGCTAGCATGCATTTACAATAGTTGCTTGCATATAATACAGGCTATTGTACGTGACGTATGCTAAACATGCAATGACGTCAGCAATTATGTCTCGCAGTATGTCCGCGTTGCACGATTATTAAAAAACTAGTTGTTGCCCGCGGCCCCGCCCGCGTTTATGTCGGTTATCGCGGCAAATAGACGCCTATGTGTATTCTGATGTATAAGCTATATAACTGTAAAGTTTTATCCAAATCCGTTCAGTAGTTTTGCGTGAAAGAGTAACAGACATCCATCCATCCATCCATATGTGTCCATATCCATCCATGTATGCATATAATACATACATATGCATTTAGCAAAAAGCGGTTATTTTAATATTACAAACAGACACTCCAAATTTATTTATTTGTATATTATAGAAGTATGACTTTCTTTTAAGGAGCCACTCCTTACTTACACCACACACTATGTGATGTTCTTCTCTTTTTGTACAAATAAGTAAAACATTTCGGACATCTAACACACAACACCATCTAGTCTCAAACTAAGCAGAGCTTGTATTAAGGGTACTAGACAACTGATACAAATACATGTATACTATTTTCTGTAAATAGACACATATCATACACACATACACATATATATTCAGATCGACCGGGAATCGAACCCGAGACCTCAGGCACAGCAGTCGCATACGCTACCACTGCGCCACCGAGGCAGTCAATTTAAGCCATGTTATCGCAAGCGCGTCATCGTCTTCCATCGCGGACGACATGTTTATAGGAGAACTGACGATCGATGCAGATATCGTTGACGTGTGGACGCTCTATGGACGTACGATAACTGTACAGTCGAACTGTGCAGTCACATCGCAACGATAAATCGTTGTAGTGTATACCGACCATTACGCTCGCTATTATTCGTTGGTCTAGTCTAAGAAATTCTTAACAGCAACCTGGAGTATGGAATATGGCGGTGTTCCCGCCCGTGCCTCGGGGAGCGCGTTAAGCCGTAGGTCCCGGTTTTCATGAACATAACAATTTTACAAATAAATAAAAAAGCTGGTTGCTTGCTGGATACCTGTTTTTTAACCGACTTCCAAAAAGGAGGAGGTTCTATGTTCCACTGTATGTATTTTTTTTATGTATGTTCACCGATTACTCCGTCAACTGTAGACCGATTTTGAATTTTTTTTTTGTGTTCGAATGGGTATGCTCCCGAGGTGGTCCCATTGCTACCATATCAGGATCTGATAATGGGATCACAGGGAAATCGAGAGAAACCCTCATTTTTTATAGGCACATACTATGTTTTTCATATATTTTCTGAAGTTACAATGGTATTTGCATCTGGTAGTCATCATTTTATGATGATGAGCTGATGATGTAAGGTACAACTCCTTAACGGTTAGGAGTTGGAGGATAAATCTTTAAATATCATATGTATATATGTTACCTTTAGTCGTATTCTTTCAAATTATTTAGGTAAACTGATGATGGAAGGTGGAAGGTACAACTCCTCAACGGTTAGGAGTTGGAGGATAATTCTTTCAATTTCATACGTATCTAAAGACCTTCAGTCATATACTTTCAAGTTATTTAGGTGAGCTGATGATAGAAGTTTAAACTCTTTAACGGTTAGGGATTAGAGGATGATTTTAATATTACACGTACGTATAGACCTTAATTTGTATTCTTGATGATGAAATTTGATGAAATAGTTCAACTTACTACTTACCTACGATTGTTTGCACTAAAAACTGAAAAATAAAAACTTTTTATATAAAAAAAAACCGACTTCCAAAAAACATCCAACGAAAACTCTCTGCCAAAAAAACACTTAAAAGCGTAAAATAAACTGGTTCTTCATAAATTGCGTATACCTAATTCTTTATTCATTTAAATAGTAGTATTATAATGTGTGCTAGGTACCTAAAATCTGTTTGAAGTCGGTGCTAAGCCAAAAAGAATACAAACGAACAATTACAAAAGTCTAAGCGATAGTCACTTGGCACCGACGTCAAATTGATTCTAGGTACCTAGCACACATTATAATACTACTATTTAAATGAATAAAGAATTAGGTATAGGCAATTTATGAAGAACCAGTTTATTTTACGCTTTTAAGTGTTTTTTTGGCAGAGAGTTGTCGTTGCATGTTTTTTGGAAGTCGGTTTTTTTTTTCTGATTTCATATTATGCTATGAAATTGCAGTTACAGATATTTACTAACATTAGTTGTATGTTTGTACAGGGATTGTAATCCTGTAGTGTACATAATATGAACATAGCTGAGAAAGAGACTTTGCGAGAAAATGACCATTTCAGAAAGGAAATTTCGAGAAAAGACCATTTTACGCTCAGACGTTCTCTAGTTTAATTGTCGACAGTATTCTCCTAAACTGCCACCCGAATTAACTTCTTATTTATATACCTACAGCTATTTATTTTCTTATGTCTTTTATTGTGTACTATACTATGAGACCGCTATTTGTACAACAAAAATTGCTTCTTATCATACAAACCAATTCAACTAATCTCTCGCAAACATTATTCCGCGAAATTCTTCTTTACAATAGTCAGACATACAATGGACAATCGTTTAAGACGTAAATTACGATTCTAACAAATGAATTGTCTACTCTTACATGAGCCGATATTAAAGTTTTAATTTATTAAATAAATATTTTCGGACATCTAACACACAACGCTATTTACTTTTTTTTGTAAATACTTACATATTTGTAGATCAACAAACATTTGCAGATCATACAAATATTTGGTCCGACTCGGGAATCGAACCCGAGACCTCAAGCACAGCAGTCGTATACGCTACCACTGCGCCACCGAGAATAATATTGAACATCTATTGGTGTGTACGAGTGTCACCACCCCTATTCATCCCGTAGGTGTCGTAAGAGACAACTATGAGAGCATACACAGGACGTGCGTCGTGAGGAAGTGGTATCGCTCTGGTCGGATATATCTCCATGTAGTAGGTCTATCTGCTTACTAGTGTAAATAAAAGTGTATTAAGATTTATAAAGCCGAGCCTCCACCGAACAAACGTTGTAAATTTTTGTGTTGTCAACACGTGTTGGTGACAAAAGTTTCTACAATTTCCTTGTGTTGGCAACAGTGTTTCTGTTTTTGCATATGAAGAATACGCTTGTTGCAAATATTTATTTGCTGTATGGTGACGCTTAGTTCGAATGTTTTCGAAACGCCCGTCGTAAATCCGCTGACCAGCTAAAACCTCCTTACTAAGGAGACCTATATACCACAGTTAACTATAAAAGGATGGATGATGTGATATGATCATTTGAAAAAAGGAAACAGCTATTTGGCTCCAGAAAATTCTTCAAAAAGCGACGTAAAAATTGCTTATTGCTTGAATTCTTTCGTCCAAAGCGTAACTATCACTCCGGTCGAACTGACTCATATGTGAGTTATGTGACGAGTGAGGTTAGCGAAGATCAAACCCATCCCCTCTTCTTTCTGGTCTATTCATTTGGAAAGAGAGTTATTCAAATGTATTATATTACAAAGAAACTGCACAATCATCTAGTATTGGCCGTTTATGTGGATATCGATACTCATTGTGAGAAAAAAAAGTTAATCGTTTGTCTATTGTTGGCTGCGTGTGTACACAATAGAGGTATGAAAAAATGAAACGGTATTAATTCTGTGTAATTGAGTTGAGATCGTGTTTGTTTAACTGTTTATAATCGTATTGATTTGTGTAGTTGTTTTATAGTGTGGGGTCGCGATGATGGAATACTTTGCAACAGCAAGTGCATGGTCTCGCTCCGAGCTCGACAGGGCTCCTGTTTAATTCCTTTCCCCAGGGCTGAATCCCCGTCCAGCTGATTTTTACAAGAAGGGCATCAATAAACTGCCAATGCGTTGGCAAAGATTTGTCGATTGCATGGGTGATTACTTCGAATAACAGAAATAAAAAGTTTGAAAAAATAAGTACTTTCACTTATTGCATACAAAACGGCAATTTCATAGGTAAAGACCTAATATTATGTATTTACTAGCTGACTCGGCGAACTTCGTACTACCATATTTTTCTTTTGTAAATATTTTCTAAATTTCTGAATAACTTGTTTTAGTAATTATGCCCGCCTCAACTCCCCACAGGCAGTGTACAGTCGCGGACAAAAAAAACTTTACCGGTTATCTTTTAATTTGATTCTACACAAACCTTGTCCTAACAATAACGAACACATAAATTTTGCGCAGTCCATCGGAAGTTATGCGCGTAAATACATTTCAGCGATTCATTTTTATTAATATTATACCTCTAGATTTATTAACTTTATGCACAAAATGTAAAAAGGCTGACTTAATACCAAAGGCATTTGCTACCAGTCTACCGTGTGGTGGTGGTGCGGAAATGAGTGAGATGGTGCACTGTACTTTCGTTAGGACCTTGAAAGTAATCCAGCAATAACTATATATGTATACATAATTCTCGTGTCATCTTGACCATCTTCTTACTCACGATGCTAACTATCTAACAGATTTGCACGTTTTTATTAATGTGTGTTTAAACGGCAGTAGACGTGCCCAAGATAGTATAGTTAACATCACGCTCAGATCAATAATACCCGAGCATGATTGAAAAGTGACGCAGAGTATAGAGTATAGGTATTATAAAATAATGTAATAAATCTAGAATGAATTAACTTCTTTTAAAAATATTTTGAAAACAAAAAGTTGTAACCTCATTTGTGGTCCCATCCGTCACGCGCGAAAACAGTTGATGCTGTTTAAAAAACGAAAAAGACGTTCCAAAACTAAAAAGTTTCGTTTTTTTGTAGTCATTCTTTTTTTAATGGCAATAGCCTCTTTTAAACACAAAACAACCACAGACAAAAATATTTTCTTCAACGCGTAGAGCGCACGCATTAGAGCGTATCAAATGAATATAAACAGGTATTACTGTTCGCGATAATGTTAGTTTTTGTCAGTAAATGTAGCGTACAAAGAAATTAATTAGGGATAAGGCTGTGCTTACAACAAAGATGTGAGAGGTCAGCTAAGCGAGAGATACCTAATGCCAATGATAAGATGGATGAATAGATAGATGTTAGTTACTTAATTATACTTCGGAACGGGTACCGAACGGTGTGTGTGGTATCTGAATCAAATTTGGCGCATAATAGATTAGTATCTATTGATTTGACCGAATGCATATGAAAGCTGGTACCTTAATACAATTAAGTTGAATTGTTTATTCGTTTCTTCTTCGTTATGTTATTATTGTGTAGCACTCATAGATAGGCATTTCAAGGTTAGTAGAGACACGCTGATTTCAGATCGAGCTGGACCAGCTCGAGCACGGCGGTAACACTCTCTCACAGAAGAACGACCTAAAATGACAGCATTTATGCTGTCGTGTTTCGTTGGTTAGTGCAATGGAGAATCATCTCAATAGGCCTCCATTGTGTAGGTAACCATGCTGCATTGTTACATTGTCTACATTCGCAACGAGTATGATGACCACCACTCTTGGATTCTGCTCATGCTTTTTATCAGGCAGAGTCACTATGGCAGGCTCAAATGAAAACAAACAATGTCCCTTCTAATACCGCTTCACAGCTCAGTTACATATCTCCGCTCCGCTCACCCAAGTCACAAACCTTATACAGTGCGTAGTTACATCACGTATGCATAAAGGGGAGCTAACTCATTAAAAATGAAAGATTGTGTTCGCCGTTGGACATTAATATGTAATCTGATATAAGATATTAAATTTTACCTTTTGTTTTAAGCGAGATGTCAAAAGACATCATATCAAATATCTGCAAAAACACCTGATATCTACATACCGGTGTCTGATTGTTTTAGACAGTTTCAATCCTGAATTAGGCAGAGTCCTTAATTAGGTAACCAGGCTACTAACAAATATACTTATTGTTAGAAATTGAACGTCATTATAATGGCAACATTTTTGATTGTCATTTTTCTTGTTTGACGTTTTGAAGTGACAAGTAGTACTTATGGACGCTTTGACCGGTCGAGCAAGGTTTCGTAAAGGAGTGCCGGGTGTTAATTGAAATTTAGCTCATTGATCATCCAATTTCGGTGTTTCGTTGGTTACCGGTATGATTGGTCTGGTTTGGACTCGCGAGTTGTAGTAGTCACGTCAATTAGGCGCGATCCGCGATAGTTAAATCGGGTGTCTTGTAATTATGAGACTTCGGGAGCCCGTAAGCCATTTAGGAGTATGTATGTGTAACGACGCAGAGAGGAAACTACCAAGAGGCCTCTTGGACGCCGCTATCAAGGAATCTACACATCTCCAGTAAGTGCTTGAGATTACATTAGCTTAGAATAAGAACACGGTGAAACGCCGTGAAAGTTTAATTCTTTTGCCAGTGAATAGCGTAGCGATTGAATGTCTATACTATGGGCCTATAGACATTTCAAATTTCCCAAGGTGAACGCTGCATTGGCGAAAGGATTGAACACTTATTAACTGAAGAAAAACTCTCTTTACCCGATTACGGCGAAGCCAATAAAAGAATAATATAGTGTCTAAATTACGGAACGTTTTACGAATGGAGGGACCGACACGTAATCAATGAGGTGTCAATCTTGAATGAGATGAAAAGGTAGAAAATCCCTTCGGATCTCCTGTCGGTCCCCGAGCAATGCCAATGCGATGATGCAGGAGCTAGAAGTATGTGATGTTAAAAAAAAGACCCCTACGCCACGCCAGTAGATCCAATCTGTATGGACATGTGTTTGCCTGATCGCGTCTTGACAGACTAGGCTGCCACCCTATATAAATAACTGTAGTCCCTAATCTACTACCACTTCCTCTTATCCAGCTGCCCTATCAACGGTAGATATGCCGCTGCCGTCTCTTAGACTCAGGATCGACCCTTTTCTGATCCGTTCAAATATCTTTATTTCAAGTAGGCCTTAGGCACTTTTGAAACGTTACATTACATTAATGAATCCAGTTGTTCGGTTCGAAAATGCCATTCCTATGGAGAAGAACCGACAACAAACTCTATAAGTTACTCTTTTAAAAAAGCAGATTTATTCAGCGGTTTCTTTCATTAAAACTTCACAGAAAAAGACCAGAGCGGCCTGCAATGCTGGCGGGGAATAGAATACACATCTAAATAAAACATTAGATATACATTACACTAAAAAAAAACTAAACACGTTTCTTGACACATAATAAGTGTACGCAATTGGAGCCGCGTGCGAAAGCTCGTGAATATATCATATATAATTACAGTATTCATCGCCTTATTTAACAGTTGGCGTGACGTCACCCACCGTTATATATAACGGTTCAATCTCACTCATAAACACACATAACAAATAATTAAAACAACATACACCGTAGTTAAAGATAACCATTAATATTGTGGTAATTTCTTACTTAGAAGGACTCGTGGTTAAGTGTCAAGTAGTAGGTTGACACATTGCAGAGTTAAATTAGCCAGGTCTGTATATGAATAGGTCTATGTTAGGTTATTATGGGGAGTGCTCCGAGGACTTGTTCGAACTGATCCCTACCGCCACTTTCCGTCATCGTCCTACGCGACAGCAGTTTCATCCCCATCATTTAAATTGTTAGCAGCCCACAACTGTGCGCTTTTCAAGAAACTTTCTGCCTGGCACAACAAAACTGTGGAATGAACTGTCGCCAGCGGTATTCCCGGCTCCTGGACCAAAACGACTTTCAACTTTTTCCTCTGGTGTTGCCATGGGCCTCTGTAATCATGCTGTAATCGCTTACGATCAGGCGACCCGTCTTCTCGTTTGCCCCTATCCCATAAAAAATGTTAATATATTGAAACCCCTCCGTGCATCCAATACCGTTTGCTATACGAACATCTATGGCTATCATTAGAGATAGTTGGGAGTCCTAAAAACTCCATCTAACTTCAGATCTTCGATGTGGTCTTGTATGATTGTGGAGCTCTGATGACATTGATATTAACTGCCTTATTGGTCTAGTGGTTAGCGTAAGCGAATGCAGATCGAGAGGTCTCGGGTCGGTCTGCTGTTGCTTGCAAGAAATTCTTAATAGCAGCCCGGAGTACGGAAGATGGCGTTGTTCCCCGCCCGTGCTTCGGAGAGCACGTTAAGCCGTCGGTCCTGGTTGTCATGAACATCTATGGTAATCGTTATTGGGAAGTCAGTGCCTTCAAATATACTGACAACTAGTTCAACCTTCAAATTCAGTTCATACTCAGGGTTGCGGAGGTCCGATGCCAGTCGTTTCGTGTAGAAAATGATATTCAGGTAAAACCGGTTGAACTAGTAGCCGACCCCAAATCTTCGGAATAATAAAGTCTAGGTTTGGAAAGTGCCAGAAACCAATAGCCTGTGTGAAAGTTTTTAAGAACAGTAGGAGAAGTAAAGTAAAACAAGCTCTGGGTGTATGTAAGTATAGAAAGAAGTATAGTATATAGCTGAAACGAGTGGATTATAAAACCATCTAAAATATCATAAAATCTACCAATAAATAACCTGTTGGCAACATTACTTTCATATGTTCTCAAAACAATGCGGCCACTGTTTAATTTGTAATGTTCCTAAGTTATTAGTTTATTTTATAGTTATTAGGCAGAGTGCAGTGAATAAGTTGTTTACTGTTTAATTTATATCTGACTAAACTAAGATGTTCTGAAAGCATTTTTTTATCAAGTATGTTTACGCGGCATTTTACGATGACATAACAGGCGATGTGTTGTCATATGGAAAAAATGCGTTCGCACGCCACAAAACAATGCACGGAAACTATCGCGTTTGGCATCACGGCATGCGTGATAGCAATATTATACTCATCATGGTTAATTCATGAACGTCAGATAATGGTTACAGCTTCAAGGGCATTTCTTAGTAAACTTTAAACTTTATTTTTTCTCAACAATTCTATGTTATTAGTGACAGTATCTTCATCTTCAAGAGTAGCAAGTAACGTCTCTACCAAAATTAGGTGGGAGGGGAAGTTTGGGCTCAAAGAACCTCACTTTCTCAGAAAAGACAAGTAGAAGAAGAAATGCCAAGTACATGTTTACTGTGAGCCCGTAGTATCACTCCGGCAGAGCTGGTTAATTTGTGCTAAAACTCTGCAACGGTAATAGACCAAACACATAACGAACTAAAAATAAACAATCAAGGTCGTTAATAAATTTATTATAATCACTAGCTGCGCCCGCGACTTCGTCCGCGTGGAACAGTGACTTTGGGTAGCAGTTTTAATTATTAAGGCTAATATTATTTTAAAAATAAGACACACTTTTCACTGTTAAAAACATATTTAAGTATTTATATAAGTACATAAAATAAAAAGTATTTTGTATGAGCTTATTTCGACATTCGACATGGCCAAGGCTTTCAACCTGTTCTTGCACCGTTCGCTCCTCTCCGAGCTCTAAGCATTCGGTCTGCCTCCTAGAGTCGTCTCTAGATTGACTTTTTTCTTCATCAGTGCCTTCGCATTCGGGTTCTTTGCGACGGACGGCGCGGCCTCTGTTTTTCTGGAGGTAAACGCTAGCGTACTTCAGAATTCGGTCCTGTCGCCCAAGATGTTTCTTCTGCATGTCAATGACATATTAGCCCTTGGCAATATACATTGCTATGCAGACGATAGCACAGTGCATGGGCGATATTATGGATACCCTGCAGCCAAGATAGTAGACGTTGAGGAAAATGGATAGGAGCTTGTCGCTGAGCTTGACCGGGTTTTGAACCGCATTTAACAATGGGGTGATGAGAATCTGGTCGATTTCAACGTTAAGAAAACACAGGTGTGCCCGTTCTCTACCAAGAAGTCTCCGTTTCTTCCCCTCCCCACTTTTCAGAGCACTCAACTGTCACTATGGGATAAGCTCGGTGTCCTGGGCATGGATATTTGCCGAGACCTCAACCCACAGGAGTACATCGAGGGCACCACTAAGGCAGCCTGAACAGGGTGAGACGGATTTTCGCGCTCGAGCATTTGTGACTCCTTTATAAGACCCAGGTACGCTCGTCCATACTGTTCTCATCTTTGTGATGGATCTAGGCATTGATTTTCTCGATCTTTTGCAGCGGCAATTAGTCCGCATTATCAACAGTCCCAATACTACCGATTCCTTTGAGCCTCTGCAGTTGCGGAGAGATATCGCCTCTATGGCAGTCCTCTACCGCTTTACCATGGAGAGTGTTCTGAAGCGTTCTTCCAACTGATCCCACTTCTCCCTTACTCTACAGAACAACACGTGCTGGTCTTGGAAGTCACCGCCTCAGTATTAGAAATACGCTCTCGAACCAAACGGTTTGGTTCTGCATTGTCTGCTTTCACAGCGAGTATGGTTGCCTCCACTGTTGGATTCTGCTTGAGTTTTCCCTCAGTCTGAGCAAATTCTCAATTTTTACAATTTTAAAATACTACGTTTTTGATTTGCCATCCTTTGTCAAAATATAGTGATTTAGCTGATTTGATACACGCGATTGTGCTGCCCATTTGAAAACATGTTTTTTTTAAAATGAACTGCATCTTTAACCGTTTGTCTTTGGGCTTTGATAATTGGTAGTGCAAATTTTGTTTTCAGCGGAAACTGCATCCTTTTAAATTGAAATTGCAAATAAGTTTGAATTATTGGAATACGGGGAATTGAAACATTTTCTTTTACAATGTTGTACCCCAGATGTGTATTTTGTAGCCGTGTATCATTACATATCTTTGTCGCTCAAGATTTCTTATTAATAGGACTGGAACATTAACTTTCAGTCTTAACTTATGGGAAGGCGCTCCTGATAATTCTAAAGATTTAAAAAACTTTATGCATAAGCTGTGATATGACTGGTTCAGTTTCCCTTGCATTGTTTCCTGAGAGGTATTCGTTAACATCTTCCTCCACGTCTGACATGATCCGTTCGTTTATTTGATAACTGTCTCATTAGTCGGCGGATCAGAATAGATATTATTTTTAGATCATGTGTGCTTTCATATACCAGAACTCACGTCTCAGTGTAATCATGTCGTTACTGTCATTTGGCATACAATCCTCCTATTTTTAGAAGAGCATTTGCATATTGACACTGCTCATAAATCATTGTGAAGTTGTACTCGCATAGTTGTAGTAAAACAAAACTTTTTAACATGTACCCATAATACATATGTTTCATACAGGCATTTATTTCATCTTGCGGCGTACCCCTTTTGCTTTTTTTGTGTTTAAATTCCGCCGGATACTTTTCCTTCGGATTTTTTCACGAAGAAACTTATTTAAATAAACAAAAATTCATGTTAACAAATCGAATCCTAGTGAATAATAACGAATTTGTAGTAGCAAAATTCAACATCCGCATGCGGCACAGTCGTCTGCCCGTTCGGGTAAGCACACTTAGGCATATTGTGATAACTCAGTAAATGCTACATCTGAATAGCTCTAATATTTTGTCTCCTGTCCCAAACTCATGAAGCATTTTCGCAAACCTTGCATCATCATCATCAGCCTATCGCAGTCCACTGCTGGATATTCCATATAAAGGATATTTATATTCTATATATTCTATATAAAGTTCGCTATACTGGACATAGGCCTTGCCTTGCCTTCACAAACCTTGCATATTTCCATACAAACTTTCATCCCCTATTGCTATTTTACCCCCTTGATCTTAAAATTGTTACAAAATTTAAAAGACATTTTTATTTATATGTAATCAACAGCTTAAAAAATTAAGTTTAAGATTTTAGCTTAAAATGACGATATTTCTGTGGATATTTTTGAAGTTTAGAAACACTGTTTTGTAATTTGTCTTATTTATTTCAATTAATATAATGAACATACAAATCATATTTATGTTAATAAATACTTAAATATGTTTTTAACAGTGAAAAGTGTGTCTTATTTTTAAAATAATATTAGCCTTAATAATTAAAACTGCTACCCAAAGTCACTGTTCCACGCGGACGAAGTCGCGGGCGCAGCTAGTTTATTATATTATTATATTAAGTCTTCGTTGAAAAGGAGAAATATTTTTAATGAATTTGACATCCTTGTTTACTCGTTGCCAAGACGCCCGGTGTCACCAAGGTAACGCACAGGCGCGTGGCGATTGAACCACCACTCTTCTATACAATCTTTCATCCCCCCTTTCAACACCTTATTACCTTTTTTCGCAGTAAAATCGTCTATGTAAAAGTAAAAGTACGTACGTAGTACGTAAAAGTAGCCTATGTCCTTTCTCAGGCTCTAGACTATCTGTGTACCGAATTTCATTGTAATCGGTGCAGCGGTTTGGCCGTGAAAGCAAGACAGACAGACAGACAGAGTTACTTGCGCATTTATAATATAAAAAGTATGGAAGTATGGATAGCCTTCCTCGATAAATGGGCTATCTAACACTGAAATAAGTTTTCAAATTGGACCAGTAGTTCCTGAGATTAGCCCGTTCAAACAAATAAACAAACTCTTCAGCTTTACATATTAGTATAGATGTATTTATTATACTCTTCTAAGATCTAATACTCATAATTAACAACACAATTATTTAGATAAAGATTAATATTACGCATTATGTTGATAAAAACTCTTTGGCAAATAACTCATTATTAGGTACCAACTCTTAGCGTCTTATACTCATGATAACTTCTAAACGAAATGTCGGATTGGGATGAAACAAAAAGTATTTTACTTCTACATAAATACCCTAGATAGCACAATGCTTAATTTGGATAAGGATTAATATTACGATACACATTTAACGTAGTTACTTTCTTCAGACGATTTAATATTTTTTTCGAACACAAAAGCGGTTATTGTGACTAAACCATGATAGTTAGATATATGCTCTCGCGGACTTTTTTGTAAATCTTAATGGGCCCTACAAACCCGTAATACATTATTTTGTTCTATTGTCAATAGTCTTTGCAGCGCACGCAAAAATAGGTTTTCGATTTCACACCTTGGGTTAGAAAATAGCAATTTTCTTACGGATCCCTAATTTTTTTGAAAATAAAATATAGCCTATAGCCTTCCTCGATAAATGGACTATCCAACACTGAAAGAATTTTTCAAATCGGACCAGTAGTTCCTGAGATTAGCGCGTTCAAACAAACAAACAAACTCTGCAGCTTTATAATATTAGTATAGATAGGAAACTACCCTATTATTAAGATTATCAAACAATACATCAAGGTAGGGTAATTTCGCTAATATAATTGGCAACACTGACGCACCCAACCGTGACACGCACATGTTTTAACGAAAGTAATTGAACATGTTCGTGACATATCAAGGAATATTGTTACAAATCTACATAATAACATTATAATGGCAATGATCTGGGGACTCGGTAGTGCCTCCGCAAAGCCGAGAAAAAATGAAAAGCATGGCACAGCCTATCCCTTTTCTCACTGGCATACGGGAGGTTTTCGACCCTCTAATCATTTACACATTTTCATTCAAGGGTGTCCGATCACAGACTAGGAAGAGCCTGTATTATGATAATCAGACTGCTGATGAACATCTCATATATTATTAAATTCATACAACATATCAAAGATAAATAATACATGTAATTTCAGTATATTGTTTTAAACTTTCATGGTCAGAAACATTAAAATAGAAATCTACGAGTTACTCCGTGATCATGGCGCTTGCAACAGCGCCGAAATATCGGATACTCACAAACAAAAAGGTACATGGTAGCAATCCCGTAGATTTCTATTTTAATGTAATTTCAGTGTACATAAAGTTGAAGGTTTTCATGATTAAAACCTTAAGATACCGAAATTTTCCTTCTATTCCTTACATACACAACATAAATAACTTGGAATCATCGCTGTTCATTAAATTATTCGGTCCCAGCTACCTTCTTTGGGTCCCTAGTCCATCGGGTGTAGAGCATCCTAATATTTTTTTAGGGATTCGAAAGAAGTCGGTATAGGCATATTTTATTTTAAAAGTCACCAATCTCCCGATAGAATAGATTCTCAGATCAGAAGAGACTGATCATCAATCAGTCTCTTCTGATCTGAGGACCTATTGTATGTACTGGTATTGTATGTATTGGATGTACTGATCATCTATCAGTCTCTTCTGATCTGAGGACCTATTGGATGCGAAAATTTGATCTGCGAACACTGATTCTTATGTAACTAATTGACAGCTCCTTGACCACAGGCCTCAGTCTGGTCCAAAACTAGGCAGTCCGGTCCAAAACTAGGCAGTCTGCTCGAACCAAACAGGTAAAAACATTGCAATCACTCCTGTGAAGTCAACCTATATGTGCCGAGCATGACTCTTCTACAGCTCAACAGACTTGGACCTCCAGCTTTTAAACACCCGATCTATTTGTATTAGGTTTTTCTTTTCTCCTATTGCTTTTTATTTTCACCTGTGTTTACATAGTTATCTGGTTGACAACAATAGGCTTGCTATGACGTGATTGGCACCAAAATTTATTAGGCAAATTAGCAAATATACACCCATTTTAAGACGCCTCTCTATTATTACAAATTTTACTTCAAATTTCACCTGAGCGCAACAGAATTTCGCTTCAAACTATGTGCGAAGAACGATTCCCAGCCACGTGACCGGTCATAAAAAAAGAAACCAAAACCACTTTACAATAACTGATGATATGGCTAGAAAGGAAGTAAGCAGTGACTTGACGAGTAATAGAGGGGAATGGAAGGAGGAAACTCATTGCACCAACCCCAAATAAAGTTGAAAAAGTATAATAATTTTGCTGCTGCCAGCTCGCTGCCAGCAGTAGCAATAAGACCAAGAAGAAGTTAATAATACGCCTCTGCCAACCATTTGCAAGGCGAATGTACGTACTCTTGAAATAACTCAAACCTTTGCCGGGTCCGTATTGCGACCATGAACTTTATAAACTCATTGTCTATTATCGCTAATGTGACAGCAATTTATATAACTGGCAACACTCGCAACACAATGGCACCTTAGAGCTGTAGTAACGCATCGAAAACCGCTAATAATATATCGAAACCTGTTCCGGTTGTTAAATTTCTCTTAAACATTGAATATTTAGCAAAATGCATAGAAATGTGATAGTTTTCGTTTTCTGAGAACTTTGTATTGTATTTTTAAAAGTGGCACAGCTATGTAATTTTGTACAGTACTTCTGTCTAATACGATTATGGACTGTTTTAATCGAATTATACAAAGGGAATGAATTCACAATTCAAAATTCAAAATAATTTATTCAATTAAGTCACCAAGTGACATTAAATTTATGAACGTTAATCTGAAGTTACAGTTAAATATCATAGATCGACACAAACAGACGCCACAGCATGTGGATTCGATTCGTTTCGCCATTAGATTTTATTTTTTTATATAAACGCTGCCACTGCGCCACCGCGGCAGTCAAATACCTTAAGCTTTAATTTGTTACATAGGTTGTTCAATTTGTTATTATAAATTAGTAAGCAACCCTGTCTGTCTCTTAAGCTTTAAAGGGTAAACCGCTGAACCAATTTCAATAAAAATTGGCATGGAGATACTTTGATTATTAAAGTTAATATTAAAATGAAACCACCAAAAGAAAGCAATAAAAATTTTCACCATCCATCCGTTTTGACTACAAAACCAAAATAAAAAAAAACTAGTTCATTGACATCGTTTTTTTTATTTAACAGTTGTAAAATGTAAAGTTAATATTAAAACTAAAATCGTGAATACACTTAATAGATATCTATTAGAAAGCAGAATCTACCGGTTTGTTGAAGTTTATCGGCGGCTCAAGAATAGGGTGGACGATACAGTTGTCGGTCGTACGAAATATAATCGGCATGAAATGGCCGGTTCGACCGGAGTGATACCACGGCCTCACAGAAAACCGGTGTGAAATAGCGCTTGCCCTGTGTTTCACCGAGTGAGTGAGGTTCCTGGAGGCCCATACCCCAAAGGCCGGCAACGCACTTGTGACGCCTCTGGTGTTGCGGGTGTCCATGGGTGGTAATCGCTTACTATCAGGTGATACTTCTTTCTGCTCGTTTGCCCCTTATTTCATAAAAAATATATTTTAATAAATACGTGAAGCTAAAACTTTGTACTCCTTTTCACGAAAATTATGCGAACGGAGAAGTACGAAACGTAGAACAGTAAAAGTTTATATGAAGGAGGAGTGCAGAAAGCGAGAAAGCTAAAAAAAATAATTGCCACATACACATAATTGCCAAAACAAAATGTTACAAGCCTCAAAAATTACCAAAAACAATTTGTTACAATCTTAATTAATTTTTTACTGTGTTTGAAAAAATATATTTTGGTTGTGTGCTGTGTTATGCAAATAAAGTTTTATTTTTATTATTAATTATGGTCGAATGAACTTCGACCACTGGGCGATAACTAGTTTTAATTTAATACTGTTAGAAGTTTATGAACCAAAACTGTGCGAGAGCCATGATGAAAACAGTTTATCATCTCGTTTAAAGGTCAACTAACCCTTTTGCTTAATAGGAAAACTGCATAATGGGAATATTATGATATCTTTTTAACCGACTTCAAATAATCAAAAGTTTCAACAAAAAGAAAAAACCGACTTCAAGAATTGAATCAAATTGAAATGGAACCACATGGGAAGAAATAGCTTTCATTTTTTTTTTATCAAAATCGGTTTACCCAGTCGAAAGTAAAGAGGTAACAAAAAAAATACAGTCGAATTGATAACCTGCTCCTTTCTTGAAGTCGTTTAAAAAGGAGGAGGTTCTCAATTCAACCGTATATATTTTTTATTTTTAACCGACTTCCAAAAAGGAGGATGCTTTTTTGGAAGTCGGTTTTTTTTTATAAAAAGTTTTTATTTTTATGTGTGTTCGCGGATAACTTCCTCGTTTATGAACCGATTCTAATGATCCTTTTTTTAATGGAAAAGAGATATCCCAACGGTGGTAGCATGATAAGGACACTAAGATCTGATGATGGCATCCAAGAGAAATCGAGTCGAACCTTGAAGTCGGATTTTGTTAAAAAAATTTTTACTTGACTAAAAGAAGAAACATTACATATTTTATCGACAACCGACAACAAGGTCTCCCACCTCATAAAGTCTTTGAATCTATTACATTAGATACACTGCATCGGCTCGTTATTAAGTGAAAATTAAAACAAATGTTGCGGAATGCAAAGATATATTTGATCAGATATCTTAAAAGAAATACAGAGTTGATTTCGAGGAAATAGCGGTTTATTGAATGCATTGGGGGATCTGAAGTTGCCACTCTTTGGATTTTTCTTTCCCCTCCCCCCATTACGGGAGGGAGGATTAGGTCCCGTAACCTGACTCTTTCGGAGTAGAATAGCGAAAAAGTTGCTGAATACAATGTTTATTTTCAACCGCCTTCAAAAAAGGAGGAGGTTCTATGTTCCACTGTATGTTTTTTTATAAGTTCATCGATTATTCCGTCAATTGTGGACCGATTTTGAAAATTCTTTTTTACGAAGCCTTAGTGTCACAGGGATCGAGCCTGCCCTCTTAGCTAAGATGCAAGTGTTTTGCATCGATTCTCATTCTACAATCGCTAACGCCTTTATTCTCTTGTATTGTTGATTAACATTTTGTTTTGTAAACATGGCCTACCTTTTTTTAAGTCGGTTAAAAAGGATAACTCCCGCACTAGGAATAGTATCATACGTCGCGGACGACTATTTTTGTGGATCACCCAAAGTGTAGTCCCATGTGCGTATCGAACCTACAACACTCAGCACAGTAGGAAACGACGAGTCGACTACTTAAGCTACTACGCCATCAGCGTTGCCAATTTGTTTGTCAAATCGGGATTTTGAAACTTTTTGGTGAAGAAAAGCGGAATTCTTTCGACGACAAAAATATTTCATATTGAGATATCAATTTATATTTTTAATTTTGTGCATCTACCTTGTTTTAGCTCTGCTTCAGCCTGAGGTCGACTGGTAGAACATGCCTACAGCATTAAGTCCACCTTTGTCACTTTTAATGTGCATAAAGTACCAATTTATATAAAAAAATGTCAATTGCCATTGCCTGCCAATTTTAATAACGATAACCCACTACGGCTAACTAACTAACTTCATTTTCGGCGTCCGGCCAGTTATCCCCAAAAAGAGGGCCATTAAAATTTTGTTTAAAAAATTGGAACGTCTGGCAACGCTGTACGCCATCCACTGCAGTCATAGTCACAAACGCAAGACAATGTCCTACAGTTGCCAAAAAGAAACAATTCCATATAAAAATAACTTCAATCTTCCTAATTTGGGACGCGAAGGGACCACTTAAACGAAATAGTAGCCGAACTCGCTGGATTTATTTTAAGATAACATGTGGTGAGACTTAATATTATTAAACTCACATGTCACGCACACGGCCGTTTGATAAACTTACTACTTACTAAACTGATACTTTAGTCATCTAAATTCATGGATATGTTAGACTAGCTGCGCATCACTGTGTTAAGTAGCCTAAGTTACTACTTATTATCATCAGAGTTCTGCCAGAGGAAGTCCCATCAAAATCGGTCAGGCCGTTCCAGAGATTTGCCGAACAAACAAACAGATAGAAGTTGTTTTAAATTTTACTATGATTGATGATCATTTGCTACGCTGATTTCAGCACGAACGGGCCGGCTCAACCGGGGCGGTACTACCCTCGCACAGAAGATCAACGTAAAAGACTGCGTTCGTGCTGTCTGTCGTGTTTCGTTGGTGAGTGCAAGACCGGAGGCCTAATGATGCAGAAGCATCACTAGGCCGCCATGGCGTGGGTCACCATGCTGCATTGTCTGCATTCGCAATGAATATGGTGACCACCACTCTTGGATTCTGCTTATGCTTCCCATCAGGCAGAGTACTTTGGTAGGCGGAAACATAAAAAAAATATGAAAAAACTATGAAATGTCAAATCAAACACGTACTTACAACAGTGACACAACAAATTACAGCTACCCGACTGCGAGGGAAAATCCCATTTAATAACACAGCAACACTGACACGCAGAACGATTAGTGTTGTGAAAATATCAATTTGAAAATATCGATTGTTTTGATAGTTTATTTTTAGAATTGTAGACCGATATCCGAGTCTAAAACATGACTGTTTCTTTTTATGAACAAACGAACATGTACCCAGTAATAATGTATTCATAATAATTCCTATAATTTAATGCAACATTTCACTACATACATCAATGTGTATTATAACCCGCGCAGCTTTGTCTGCGCCCTGCCAAAGGATATAGGCATTTCGATAAAAAAAAACATAGTAAACCAATATGGCGGTCGAGAATATATATTACATTATATATTACTAGCAATATAAATAAAAGGAAAAAATATAAATAAAAATGTGTCATAAAGTAAAAAACATCCAACGAAAACTCTCTGCCAAAAAACACTAAAAAGCGTAAAATAAACTGGCTCTTCATAAATTGCAATGAGCCAATTCTTGTCTATACCTAATTCTTTATTCATTTAAATAGTAGTATTATAATGTGTGCTAGGTACCTAGAATATGTTTGAAGTCGGTGCCAAGCGACTATCGCTTACATTTTTGTAATTGTTAGTTCATATTTACTCGTTCGTACTTTTTGGCTTGGCACCGACTTCAAACAGATTTTAGGTACCTAGCACGCATTATAATACTACTATTTAAATGAATAAAGAATTAGGTATAGACAAGAATTGGCACATTGAGCAATTTATGAAGAGCCAGTTTATTTTACGCTTTTTAGTGTCTTTTGGCAGAGAGTTTTCGTTGGATGTTTTTTGGAAGTCGGTTTTTTTTATAAAAAGTTTTTATTTTTCAGTTTTTAGTGCAATCAATCGTAGGTAAGTAGTAAAATCAACTATTTCATAAAATTTCTGTTGATGCAAATAACTTTAGTGGTTCAAATGTCAACCCCTATTTCACCCCTTAGGTATAGCATATCCAGAAACGCTACGTAATACGTTAATACTCATTTTTATCAGTAGCCCAAAATTAAAGTTTGACGTTTCTAACTTAAAAAATACGAACTTTTAAACAATCTTTCAACCCCTATTTCACCCCCTTAGGGGTAAAAATTCCAAAATTCCTTCCTTAGAGTGTGTCTACTCAATAAAACGATCTGTATGAATAACTGAAAGAATACAAATTAAGGTCTATACGTACCTGTAATATTAAAATCATCCTCTAATCCCTAACTGTTGAAGAGTTTAACCTTCTATCATCAGCTCACCTAAATAACTTGAAAGTATACCTTCAAGGTCTTTAGATACGTATGAAATTGAAAGAATTATCCTCCAATTCCTAACCGTTGAGGAGTTGTACCTTCCACATTCCATCATCAGTGTACCTAAATAATTTGAAAGAATGCGACTAAAGATAACATACATACACATGATATTTAAAGATTTATCCTCCAACTCCTAACCGTTAAGGAGTTGTGCCTTACATCATCAGCTCATCATCATGAAATGATGACTAGCAGACGCGAAAGCCGGAAACTATATCAGAAAATATACGAAAACATAGTATGTGTCTACAAAAACTGAGGGTTTCCCTCGATTTCCCTGGGACCCCATCATCAGCCTAATATGGTGGCAATGGGACCATCTCGGGAGCATACCCTTTCGAATACAAAAAAAAATTCGAAATCGGTCCACAATTGACGGAGAATAGGTGACCATCCATAAAAAAAAAAATACATATAGTGGAACTTAAAACCTCCTCCTTTCTGGAAGTCGGTTAAAAATATGTGTAAATTGGCGCGTTCTTATTACTCAGAATCAGTATTCTGTAGATAGTAGAGCCACGCTGATTTCAGCACGGTTGGGCTGGCTCAACTGGTGCGGTACTACCCTCGCACAGAAGACCAACCTAAAGTGACAGCATTCGTGCTGTCGTGTTTTGTTGGTGAGTTCGAAACGGAGGCCCAATGAAGCAGCAGCATCTCAATAGGCCGTCATAGTGTGGGTCACCATACTGCATTGTTACATTATCTACATTCGCAATGAGTATGGTGACCACCACTCTTGGATTCTGCTCATGCTTTAACCTAACCCTATAGAAGCCCGTCTGGCTGGCGTGGTACAGTAGACCAACACCTCCTTTCTATGTCCAGCAGTGGACTGTTAAAGAAAGCTCGTCAGTACTCTCTTATTAGTTTATTTACTTTATTAAATAAAATAAATATTTCGGACATCTAACACACAACGCCATCTAGTCCCAAGCTAAGCAGAGCTTTTGTTATGGGCATTAGACAACTGATATAAATACATTTATACTTTTTTTTTGTAAATACATACATATTATACATAGAAAACACCCACACTCCGAAACAAATATTTGCAGATCATTTGGCACCCAAACATTTGCTCCGACTCGGGAATCGAACCCGAGACCTCAAGCACAGCAGTCGCATACGCTACCAGTCGATACGTTATAATTTTCTTTGTATCCGTTTTCGGATAAATTAAACAATCCCAAAGTAAACCAACACATTTAAATAGCCCACGGTTACATTTAATATCGTATTGTCATATCCACCCTGTATACGGTACTATATTTAACCTATAGTACCGTATATAACGTATCATATAATATTATAATGGCTGCCTATAAAAAATCTAGTCATTTAACACAACCCGTTAATGTTCAAAGTTTAATTGGCGTAAAAGCCCATTACATTTTTTTTATTATATCTATTTTTAGGGTTCTGTACTCAAAGGGTAAAACGGGAAAGCTACCCTAATCCATATATATAATAAAAATGTAACTGGTCCAATTCTGTACATAAAAGACATTTTGAATTTTTTTTGGAGGGCTCTCTATAATCGATACTGAAGCCAAAACTGTAATTTTTTTCATTTTTGTCTGTCTGTATCTTGGCCGCGCATCACGCCGAAACTACTGAATGGATTCAAATGAAACTTGGCATGATTTGAATTCATACTACGAGGTAGGACATAGGATACTTTTTATCCCGAAATTCAACACGGTTTCCTGGAGAGGGGATGAAAGTCAAAATATGTACTTAGTTGTAATTCAATGTACATATAGCCCGATTTAATTCATTCTTTTTTTGCTAGAAAGCAAGTACTTTAAATATTGTTCCGTGATCTATTTATACATAATATAATAAATCTGTAGACGTCGAGTTTGTCTGTTTGGTTTTGCCCGCATGACGTAAACGTACGATCAAAACTATCGTGGAAAGGTTTTATGCACAAGCATTGTGTGTATAGTTAGTATTTGATAGGTAGGTATTTGTTTTAGGTTCTTTCCATAGAAAAAGTTATTTTAAATTTTCTTGAAAATTGTGTGTTAGCTATATACATCTTCGAATCTTTCCAGGTAGTAGGTTCGAATACACACTTTAAAAAAATTACTTCGTAAAAATATAATGAACACCATTATATTTTTACGAAGTAATTTTTTTAAAGTGTGTATTCGAACCTACTACCTGGAAAGGCTCGTAGCTAAGTGTTAATCGAGTAGGTTAACACATTGTAAAGTTAAGCAACCTTAGCCAGGTCAGTTTATGGATGGGTTACAGTTTCTTAGCACATTGAGTGCGCCTTCCAGCTATAAAGTTCGACTTGTCAAAATATCTGTCAAGGATTTACTTACAAAAATATATATAATTTATATCCTTGGCAGGTATCGAACCCGCAATGGCCGATGGTTCAGCAGCTGTGGTCAGTTTTGACCTTAAATCCGCTCACAAGTTAAAAATACCGCTACGAACAATAACAATGACGTTGTATTTTCTTGCTTTATCAGAAACTGGATTTGAACCTACTAAATTCGTGTTTACATTACCTCAAAAGAAGCTATAACGGTATTGACCCCATGACCCCATAAAACATTTTTTTGTATACAAATCAATAGCGTAGAAGTACCTCTTTTTGGAGTACGATAAAAGTAATAACTCGACACATCTCAAGCCGAGTCTCCACTGAACAAAAGTTGCCAACTTTTTCGTTGTCAACACGTGTCGGTGACAAACGTTTCTGTAATTTCCTTGTGTTGGCAACAAAAATTGTCAACAAATGTTGAGAGACGTGTGTCTGTTTTTGGCGGTAAAAATCAAAAAAATAGGTACGCTTGTCGCAGATATTTGTTGACTCTGTGGAGACGCTTAGTTGGAATGTTTTTTAAATGGTTGGCGACTCGGTGTAGACACAATGGAAACAAAAGTTGGCGATTTTCTGAAGAGTTGGAAACACTGAAATTGCCAACAATTTCGACAAAAGTAGATACAACCTGTACTATGGTAACTAGACTGCTGATAAACATACTAATATTATAAATGCGAATGTAACTCTGTCTGTCTGTTGCGCTTTCACGCCAAAATAACGGAACCGATTTAAACGAAATTTGATACACGGATAGTCTAGAGCCTGAGATAGGACATTCGCTACTTTTACATGCGAAATAGGGGCTGTGAGGGGTTGTATAAATGCTACCCAAAGTCACTATTCCACGCGGACGAATTCGCGGGCACAGCTAGTACTTATATACATATTTTTCAATAAACACATGTGTATCTGTGTATTTAGGTAGTGTAGTAGATAAATTATTTTTATAGAGAACTCTAGCCTGCCTTAGACAAGATGGAATAAAAAGTTCCATAACCATACCCTGCAGTACAACATCAGCAACAGAATGAACGGCAGTGTTGGGGTTATCCGGCTTAGAAGCAGACCTGTCTCCAAGGGTAGGACGCCAAGAAGGACCGCATCCCATCCCAATTTGCTGACTTGTAGTGCCACACACGGCGGATGCGTTCTACGGTCTACGGCCCATTATACGGTCGCTTTCGTGCAGAGTTGTAGATTCTAAACAAACATGACTAAACAATTTTTGAAGCGGTCCTATAATTGACTCGAAGCTGTACTGGGTCATTTCTGTACTTACCAATTTTGCGAATCACTTAGCTAAGTAGTACATACAGTTTGATATTCATTGAATGTATCATATTTTTATTTCATTATATTCTCAATAACAAAAGACCGCGTGACAGATTAAGAATACAAAGTGTCAACTCACACCCCTATTCATCCCGTGGGTGTCGTAAGAGCCTACTAAGGGAACTAACTACGCAAGACAACATCACTATAAAGCGTAGACAGAGAATCTATACGAGTCACGACTCACTTATTAATCACAAAATCTCAGAAACTATGACACACAGAACACGATAGAATGGTGAAAGAGGCGTGGCACGTGTGCCGAAAGCTTGCACTATAGTGCATAGTATTAATGTCGCCCACTCATTACGCAGCGAGATTCACGGAACGGCGTTCGCAGCGTAACAAAACAACAAAAACTTCATTACGATGCCGTATTGTGCAATCACTAACTGTTAAAATAAGAGTAGTGAAGTTAATCTGAAGAAAGGAGGCATTTCCTTTCATCAGGAAGTACTGTTTTTTAGTAAAAACAAAGATAAACAAGAATCAAAATGTTCTTTCAACCAGTATTATGTTGTCAACTAGAAGCAATTATCTGTTTACTTTTTCATTAAGGTACTGAATCCATTACGTTCAATACACAATACTCGTACTTATTCCCGTGAAGTGACCGCGCAATGAATATCGAAATAAACAATCGTTCCGAAAGCTCAATTAAACTGTTTGCACGAAGTACGGATGCCCGATGCGGCATGCGCTAGAGCTTGATACACTACGTAGGTGAATGTACCTATCGATAAATTGTTATTATGCAGGCAAGAGACTATTTAATTCTGGTAGTGTTATTTCTATATTGTTCAACTACGAACTGTGAATGAGAATGTGAAACTTATTGTCTATTTGAAATAAAAATAAGTTTGGTAGGTATATTAGTCAAAATATTTACATTATAAATATATACATTTTGTAGTTACCTGGATCCTATTATATAAAAAGGCTTTATTATCACATTTCAAAAACATCCATTATATACCTACCTAAATTACGTGTATGATAACCGATAAATATTAAAAATTTGGTTTTTAGTATTATATACTATATAGAACTTACTTTATATCTTAATTGTCAATTTTTTTCTTAAATATTAAGTTGCATTTCAGTTTACCAATGATTCCATTCTTCGATAAATAGACATGAAAGTTTGACACTTCACTAGTCGACACTCGCGCATTGACCCATCGGGTGCGTTTAGGGGGCGCGGCTTTATGATTTGTTGCCACGCAGGATTTATATGGCAAAGTACTTTCATCACCAATCTATCTTGATCAATATCTGTGCTATGACAACTTGAAATTTAGCAGGTGTAGACATCCGCTAAGAACGGATTTTACGAAACTTCACCCCTAAGGGGGTAAAACGGGGGTTGGACGTTTGTATGAAAGTCCTATGTTTTTGAAGTAAGAGACTTAAAATTTAAAATGTATGCTCTATAGATGGTGTGGCGGTGTACTTATAATGTATCTTTAGAAACCAACTCCCTTTTGGGGTTAAAGCGGGGGATGGTAATTTGTATAAAAGTATAATTTTACTGAAGTAAAAGTAATTAAGGCAGAAGGATTTTAAATTGTATTTAAGTATAAAAAAAATGTGCAAAAAACTAACTCCACGCGTACGAAGTCGCGAGCGGCCGCTTGTAGTATTATATATTAGCCTACTTGAAACAAACTATACTAACCCGTCTGTCTTATAACTATAACTATGGCCACAATAAAATAAATAATCCATTATTGCAACGTAACTGTCATGGCGCCCTATGTCAAATTAACATAAACAGAAACGCGGACGCGGCGCCTTGGCGGGAAGAGGGCGTTCGTAATTTAAAAAAATTCTTGATGAGGCTAAACATTCTTGCTGGTATTGACATTATCGGGGAGATATCTTTTTGGGCTGGCAAGGTTGTGTGGCGGCCTCCACATACAGCGCAACAACAACATAATATACTACAGCGCCATCTACCGAAGATACGTCGAACTATGGAGTAACGAAGGAAACTAAGAAACTACCAATCCTGAATCGCGCAGTGAAAGTTCTAGCGCCAGTTGACATATATACAACATCCCAACATCAACCGTTGGGCAGTTGGCCCGCCAGGCATGATCACCTCGCCTGGTCGGAGGATCCTCCCTTTGTGTTGGTGGGACATGACACACCCTGTCCCCCACAGTTGTTTATTATTGGATTTTCAATAAAGGGAGTAGAATTAATTTAAAATGAGTTCATATTTTATTCACTACTGGTTTTACCAGCGGTTTTTACGCGGTTATCAATGTTGTTATTCGTATTGTTGTTCGTATCTCGTATTTTGAAAATCTAACCATTCAATTAGTTTAGTAAGCCTTTCGTATTTATAACTTTACTAGCTTTTGCCCGCGGCTCCGTTCGCGTATATATCTGTAACCGCGGTAAATAGTAACCCATGTCCTTCCTCAAGAATTAAAGTGTCTCCATAACAAATTTCATTGAAATCGGTACAGCGGTTTAGGCGTAAAAGACAGACAGAGTTAATTTCAAATTTATAATATTAGTATACTCGTAGATACGGTGAAGGAATTTCTGCTGCAGGATGCGTTCTTCACATCCAACTTACTAGTATTTTATTTGACAGTATCCTCTACTGCAGTACCTGAAAACAAAGAGAAACAAATAATAATTAAAAACATACATAATCACAAATTTTAACAAAAAAAAAACCGACTTCAGGAACTGGACCAAATTGAAATGGGACCACATGGGAAGCACCAGCTTTCAAATAATAAAAAAACATCAAAATCGGTTCACCCAGTCGAAAGCTATGAGGTAACAAACATAAAAAAAAAACACTCGCATTGATAACCTCCTCCTTTTTTGAAGTCGGTTAAAAATAAGCTCAATGCAGAATAAATCTAGTTGTAGAATTGTATTGTATCACATGTATTATTTTCAACGTACACAAGTAAAATTTAAAGAAAAAAAACAACTTCAAGAACTGGACCACCTGGAAACACCAGCTTTGAAATAAAGAAAAAATACAGTCTAATTGATAACCACCTTCTTTTTGAAGTCGGTTAAAAACAATCATCAAAATCGGTGCACCCAATCGAAAGTTCTAAGGTAATAAACATAAAAAAGAACAGTCGAATTGATAACCTAATCTTTTTTGAAGTCGGTTAAAAATCGAAGTTCAGCCGTTCAACTCATAGTTTGAGAAAAAAGGCTCGGAGAAAAAGAAGGTAGATATTTCTGCAGCACGATAAACCGTACTTCTCACGACGGATAGAATTACTGTTCCCATGAGTTCACACTTCTTTTGTTTCCACCGACTATGGCAGATAGTTAATGAAGCCTTACTTGTACGTATATAGTCCATTCGCTTAGATACGGTCACGTGTACGGCATGCCGCGCCGCCACAAAATCAAAGGGCCCGCCTGCGACATACCCCCACAAGCAAGTATGATTTGTCAGTATACGCCGTTGTATGAATTAATATATTGGTATTTCACAACAATAACCACAATTGCGTGTTAATGCACCAACACTATCTAAAGTTCTAAACGAATGAATTATACATAGATATTCTATATGATGATAGATCGGGTTCGAATCCCGGGTCGGACCAAAAAGTATTATTCAGTTTTTTTAATTATAAAAATGCTTAATAACAGCTCGGAGTTTGGAAGTTTCGGTCCTAGCCCTCGTGCCTCGGAGAGCACGCAAAGCCGTCAGTCCTCGCCTGATCTCTCCCCGGTCGTGTCGGATAACCGTCCCCGGGATTATGAGAGTGAGAGAACAGGAGTGCACCTTTATTTGCGCACACACATAATATCTCCTGCGTAGTTGGCTGGTCTCCGTTGAGACTGGCCGCCTCATTGCATTTTTTTAATGTTTATTTTACGTAAGAATCTTAAATCTATTACAATACATAAAAACTCGCCAACCGAAAATATCCATTCAATATATATTATAAATAATACCAAATATCAATTCCGTTAACATTTATCTAAACACGCTACTAAACTATTTACCACCTTAGTGGTACAGAAACAAGACAGGCAATATACTATACTCTTTAACAACCTCAAATAAAAAAACAAAACATTTATATCAACATTATGACACATAAAAACTTATGAATGACAAAATGTATTCGCTCATAAACCCCTAGAAATATTATGAGGGGTTGGCGATGACGTCACGCGGTCGTGGTGATGTAATCCTATTATAGGGGTGGTGGCGTCGTCTGGTCGCTACTGAACTTGTACAAAATGTCAAAAATAAAAGTCAATGCGTGTGTGCTAATTTTAGGATTGGTGACCGATAATTTTGAGAATACCTGATCCAAGTTTTAGCTGTTTATTTAGTTTGATTGCAAAATCTGAAATCGTGTGATCCAGCAACTTAATAAATCGATTTATCTAAACATGACTGCATGGTTGGCATAGTGTTTAAAGCCGTTGCCACGCCGCTTCCACTTCGCTAAGTGTTGTGGGTTCAAATCCCACATGGAAACACACTTTGTGTGATCCACAAATTGTTGTTCTGTGTCTAGGTGTTCTTTGTGTCCGTTTCATGTATGTTTGTAAAGTCCCTCGTGATACAGGATGTTGCGAGAGAAGTATTTAAAAAAAAAATGTCGATGTCGAGTCACATTACAGATATTAAAGACAAACAACTGAAGTTTTAAGAATTTTTGTCTGCGTGTTTGTGCTTGCTAATCTGAGAAATAGCTTAACCGATTTGAATGCGGTTTTCTCTTAAGTATTGCGGTAAATGTCACCCGAAATTTACTGTTTGTTTTATTTCAATCAGTTATCAGATGACAAAATAATCACTACATATTATTAAACAAAGTCTTCCGCCGCGTCTGTCTGTTCGCGATAAACTTAAAAGTTACTGCACAGATTTTGAATTTTTGATGCGGTTTTATCAATAGATAGAGTGATTCTTGAGGAAGATTTTCGTATATTATAATTTGTTAATTTTTTGAGTATATTGGCTAAAATATAACGATATTTGTTGAAGACGTCGGAAAAAATCAAGACGCACATCTTCTCGGAGTAACCATAGGCTATATTATATTTTCCGTAAAGAGCCTGTGCGAAGCCGGGGCAGGTTCCTAGTATCAGTTAAAAGAATCACAGCGACAAACGACATATTATTATGTCCGAAGAATAGGAATGACACATAATTTCGGCTAAAACAAATATCTTCGCCTTGTTCCCCTCTTCCCATAAATTCTCTCTATTTATGGGTTTTTTCACTAACTGGTGAGTCAGTCATATATTTGCAACAAACAGACACTCTTGTCGATATAACTTAGTCATAGTAGGAAAAAATATTTCCGCTGATGTGAAGAGATTCTTTTTAAAAGAGCGTACTCATTCTTAAAATGCCGGCAACTTACTTGCGACGCCTCTGGTTTGCGGGTGTCCATTGGCGGCGGTAATCGCTTACTAGCAGGCGATACGTCTACTAGATTTCCCCCTATTTTATATAATATATTAAAAAAAGGTTATGGTAACCCATACTAAAATTATAAGTTAGAAAGTAATATGTCTGTCTCTTGGCTTTCACGGTTAAACCGCTAAACCAAATGTTTGGATAGATTGAACCTTAGAGAAGAACATAGGCTACTTGTCATTAAAAAGAGTGACCATGAGTTTCTTTGCCAGTATTCTTCTCATAAGGCTTTTTTTTTTTTTTTTTTTTTTTATGGAATAGACCGGCAAACGAGCAGACGTATCGCCTGATGGTAAGCGATTACCGCCGCCCATGGACACCCGCAACACCAGAGGCGTCACAAGTGCGTTACCGGCCTTTGGGGGATGGGGTGGGGGGATAGGGGGAGGGGTTGGGGTATGGGCCTCCGGTATCCTCACTCACTCGGTGAAACACAGCGCAAGCACTATTTCACACCGGTTTTCTGTGAGGCCGTGGTATCACTCCGGTCGAGCCGGCCCATTCATGCCTAAGCGTGGCTCTCCCACGGTTGGGCTCTAAGCATTTTGGAAACTGGAAGTTATGGATCGACACAGGCAGGCAGAAGATTTTAGTGTTTTCACCTAATTTACTTTGACAATGCATGCTGTGGCGTCTGTTTGTGTCGATCTATGATTTTTAACTGTAGCTTTGACGCTCATAAGTGTCACTTGGTGTGTTAGTTGAATAAATGATTTTGAATCTGAATTCGTGATAGCTGATAATAAAGAAAATTACAAATAAAAACCGACTTCAACAACTGGACCAAATTGAAATGGATATGACCACACGGGAATCGCCAGCATTCAAATAAAAAAGGAATCATCAAAATCGGTTCACCCAGTTGAAAGTTCTGAGGTAACAAACATAAAAAAAATACAGTCGAATTGAAACCCTCCTCCTTTTTTGAGGTCGGTTAACAAATACGCCGGCGGAGCGACGCACAGTATATTATTTCCCTTCAATTGCGGAGATCTTATTTTATTTGCGTTTTAGATAGGTGAACAACACTTCTACTAAAATCCCCAAAATTTTTCTATTATTAGTTTTAGAGAAATTTAGAAAATCGAGAAATGTCCATAGAAATCAGAAAAACGCTTTATCTCCATAATAAAACATTTTTTCAAGAGGAGGATTCTTTATTAAGATTCAGATGTATTTCAGGCATTAATTTAATTAAAAAAGAGTAAAAAATGTCATCTATTTCGGGAGAAAAAAAATATTTTCTATGATTTGGTTTTTATTTTTTTTCTGAGGCATCTAGTCACGGTCGCATTTTTTTTAAGTGCTAAATTATAATTTGCAGTTATTATAACTACCACAAAAAAAACCAGATGCTTCAAATGTAGGACTTCAGAGATATTTAGTTTTAAAATTTTGAATTAGGGTTGGCACTCACGTCTGTTTTTATTTTCAGTGGTAGTCATCCCAGATTTTAAGTTTGAATGTGATGTGACAATCCAAGGAAAAAATTATTACACCTCCTAAAATAATATTTCGCATAGTCAAAGAAATTTAGAAACGAGAAATATAGAAATATAAATACCTATAGAAACTATAAAACCACTTTATATCTATAATTAAGCATTTTTTCCATTGGATGTTTTATTATAACAATTCCGATGTATTATATACAAATACATCTGTAAATAAATTATTATGACACATAAGTCTTTAGAAAACTTAGAAGATTGCCACTGAAATAAAACCATGGACTTGGGTGGCAATCCCAATCCAAGATTTTAAAATTAAATATCTCTGAAGTCCTGTGTTGGAAGCATTTGGTTTTTTTGGTAGTCGTTATGGTAACTGAAACTTTTAATCTGGTATTCAAAGAAAAAGCGACCGTGATGAGATGCCTCAGAAAAAAACAATATATAGAAATAAAAAATTTTGGCCGAAAAAGACTAAGTTTATATTAAGATTAGATATTAAATTTTTTTAAATAAGTAAGTACCTAAAATACATCTGAATTGTAATAAAAAAATTGGTATAGAATTATTAAAAAAAAAATGTATAATCCTTAGTATATATATACTGCCTCGTTGGTCTCGCGGTTGGCGTGTGCGACTGCTGATCATGAGGTCACGGGTTCGATTCCCGGGTCGGATCAAATGTTTGTATGATCTACAAATATTTGTTTCGGAGTTTGGGTGTTTTCTATGTATAATATGTATATATTTACAAAAAAAAGTATATATGTATTGGTATCAGTTGTTTAGTACCCATAACCCAAGCTCTGCTTAGCTTGGGACTAGATGGCGTTGTGTGTTAATGTCCGTAGTATATATATATATATGTGTACACATATAGAATAAACTTAATCTATTTCGGACAAAAAAATGTTTTCCTATATATTTTTGTTTTATTTTTTTTCTGATGCATCTCATCACGGTCGCTTTTTTTTTAAATACCAGATTGTAAGTAGTAGTGACTACTATTACCACAAAAAAAAACCAGACGCTTCAAACACAGGACTTCAAAGATATTGAGTCTTAAAATTTTGCATTAAGATTGGCTCTCATGTCCGTGGTATTATTTCAGTGGCAGTCATACCAAGTTTTTAAGTTTTATATATTTTTATGATAATAATCTAAGAAAAAACATATTATATCTACTAAAATAATATATAAACTTAATCTAATTCGGGCAAAAAAATGTTTTCCTATATTTTGCTTATTTTTTTTTCGGAGGCATATCATCACGGTCGCTTTTTTTAAATCCTAGAATATAAGTTGCAGTTACTATTATTACCACAAAAAAAAAACAGACGATTCATACAGAGGACTTCCGACATATTTATTTTTAAAATTTTGGTTTCAGATTACCACTCAAGTCCGTGGTTTTATTTTAGTGACAATCATCCCAGTTTTCTAAAGGTTTACATAATAATTTAATACAAAATTTTTAAAAGCCTCATCTATTTTGGCGATTTTTTTTTTCTATCGTTGGGTAATTTTTTTTTTCTGAGGCATCTCATCATGATAGCTACTACCACAAAGATATTTAATTTTAAAAATTTGAATTAGGATTGCAACTCTATTCCGGGGTTTTATTACAGTGACAGTCATCCCAGTTTTTTAAGTTTTATATGGGATAATTATCCAAAAAAAATCTTTGTCCTAAAGTAATATTTTGCATAGATAGAGATTATATAGAAAATTATTTAAATTCATCATAATCTTGTATGTTTTATTAGAACCTGACCTACTCGGCTTGTATGAAATGTTATCGGAAAATAAAACAGCAATAGGGCTTTCTATTTTGTGAAACAAATCCACTTCAAAAGTGTAAAACGAATTCACAAAGATTTAACTAGGTATAGTAATTTATCTGCTAACGAAATTTTTTCACTATGCTTTACTCTAAGGAACTGTGATAACATACACAAATAACACAAACACAGTCATACAAGTATCCTATTTAACTAACTTAATAGATATATGGTATCTAAAGCATCTATACACATATTTTTTTTGACAACCCTATTTCCATAGAAAATTCGAAAAAACTTAGACTCGTTATATCTCTGAAGTCCTGCATTATAAAAATTCAATTCTTTCAGAATAGGAAGGTACAGGACTGAAGTATTTTTTGTTGGTAAAAAAAAATGCGACCGTCCCATAGGAAATTTTATATAATTTTTTTTCTGAAAATTATAAAATATTTTTTATCTCAATTTCTGGAGTACATAAAGACTTGTTATTAATAAAAATAATTAAGTTTATATTCTTAAATTTACTGCTAATTTTAAATAAAGTAAGTGTTGGTTATTTTGTGAATTATCTGCAAAAATGTTTTTGACAAAGTTCATTGACCTTTCAATAAATGCGTTATAGTTTCAAAATTATAAAATATATTTAAAGTCGTGTTTCATATTTAGGTGTATTACAGTTATATGTATACTATTCAGCGATTAAAGAAGGGTGTCCTCAATTGAAGGAAAATAATATACTGTGCGACGGGCAAGATCTGACAATTGAATGTCGGTATTATTTACACAAACCGCAAGCCTTGCGGTTAACCAGACCGGGTTACAGAGTTATATCTATACATACATACGCACATACATGCATTCGCGCCTACCTTTGGAGGGGTGATTTAAACAACCACAGTTTGTTAATTATATAATTCGTGTACCACTTATGTAAAAGGTTTCACTTCTTTTATGTGTGTATGTGTTAACAATTCAGAAGACTGATCTGGAAAGGATTACTTAACCTGGCAATGTGCTAATGTACTAGATTACTACTCAATCACGATTCTTTCAAAATATATGTACTCCAAATTTTCCCCCTCTCGAACTCACTACCAGCGCACGTGTTATCTTCCCTCTATGATCCCGGGTCCTTTAAGCGGGGCGTGAAAAAGCATCTCACCAGGCCGCCATAGTGTGGGTCACCATACTGCATTGTCCTTATTCGCATTGAGGATGGTGACCACCACTTTTGGATTCTGCTCATGCTTTCCATCAGGCAGGGCAGAGTGATTTTGGCAGCTAATACATAAAAAAAACCTACTTAACGACAATAGCCTTGTCTTTTTACCCGACTACGGAAGTCAAAAGGAACGGTAATAGTTTTGGCAGTCTATTATGGCCCTCCGTCTAAGCTACTGAACTGATTTTTAACCGACTTCCAAAAAGATTCTTGCCGGTTCTTCTCCATGGGAATTACATTTTGGAACCGCGCAACTACAGTCGCTAATGTAACTTTTCAAAAACGCCTGAAAAAGCCTGAAAATAAAACTTACTTACTTAAACTTACTTGAAATAAAAGTTTTTCGACTTTATCAAAAGTTCTTACGTAGTCAGGTTAGGTTTTTAGGGTTCCGTAATTCACGTCTCGGAACCCTTATATTTTCGTCAGGTACGTCCGTCCGTCCTCGGCTTACCTTTCGAACGGTCAGCGCTAGAAATGTGTATTTACTTTGTCGACAAAGTGCTAAAATAAAATGACGAAAAATATTTTGTTTGGGGCACCTTCCCTACACGTAAGTTAAGTACGGATGATTTGTTTTTCTCGCGTCTACCCCATTGTGTGGGGTATCATTAGATAGCTCTTTTAAATATATTAAGAGATAACGAAGACAATTTTTTGATTTAACTGTCCGTTTGCAAGATATTCATCTTTAATGCGCATTTTCTTGATAAAATAGTGGCCACAGGCCACAGGAGACCCACGTGCCATTATGGGTGACCACGGAACCCTATAATATGCATGGCCTGACACGCACTGGCCTTTATTTTTTTATGGAATAGGGGGCAAATGAGCAGACGTATCACCTGATGGTAAGCGATTACCGCCGCCCATGGACACCCGCAACACCAGAGGCGTCACAAGTGCGATGCCGGCCTTTGGGGGATGGGCGGGAGGGGTTGGGATATGGGCCTCCGTTGTCCTCAATCACTCGGTGAAACACAGGCAAGCGCTATTTCACATCGGTTTTCTGTGCGGCCTGTTTTTTTAAACTTAATTTTATGGGCATCAGGTTTACTCCTTATTACTAGACATCGGATTATATGCACTATCAAAATGCCGAAATATGCATGCAAATATGCACTAAAAAAAGGCGAAATATGCACAAAATATGCACACTGAAAAAAACATTAAATACATTAATATTGGTTTCCACACTTTCCACTGTGTTAATGTTGGTTCTGGGGGTGGTGCTACATTTGGTAGTTGCTCTCTATATGCGTGTACTCGCAATGGTGCTTTTAAAAACACTTTTTTTGTAGAAGAAATCAATTTATTGACTATCTCGAACTCGTTTCTGATCGCAGGCGCATCGTCAGAAACAAAACACATATTTTCTCGTTTATAAACAAATCGGGAAATAGTGTTCTGATGGAATCATTCATGAACCGAGTGATAGTTGAATGGTTTATTTTGTTATACTGTCAATGAAAAAGTACCAAAATATGCAATAACGCTAAAAAAATAGAATTATATGCATTTGCATATGCAAATGCATATAATCCGATGTCTACTTATTACTTTTTAATACAACGACAATATGCCACAGTGAATCGTGCCAGAGTATAGCAAGTACATTATAATGAAGTTATTATACCTATACAAAATCTTGGCGGTTTTCCATGAGATGGAGTACTGCAGCCAAATAACGCAATGCGTCACATTATCTGGGTCAAGGTAGACCACAGACCTGTTAGCATCTTCAATTTATGAAGCCCTAGTTTACTTCGCATCACATGCTTCAATGACTTCACTATGTTTTTACTAGCTTTACCCGTGGCTACGCTTGCGTATATATATCTGTTATCGAGGTAAGAATAGCCTATGCTTTTCCTCAAGAATCACAGTATCACCATGTAAAATTTCATTTGAATCGGTATAGCGGTTTATCTGCAGGTAACACCGTGTGGCGAATCCAGTTTTAAAAAAAGTAGCATAAGTTTCTCCTTATATCGTCAGCTAACTACAAGTGAAATTCCGGTGAATTTCAGACCATTCATCCCAGAGATATGAAGGTACAAACAGACTAACAGCCAAAAAAAAAATAAACAGATTTTTATAAAATTTCATAAGGATTTAATAAAAAGCTGCAAAAATTTGAATAAGACCTTTTTACCGAGTGATTAAGTTCAAAACCTCCCGCCTTCTGATTTTGGGGAGAAGGTTTCAAAAATAAATCACAAATGACGGAGTTCAATCCTCTAGCCAATGCAGCGATCACCTTGTGAATTTTGCAATGCCTATAGGGCCCATGAATAAGGCATTCAATCGCTAAGCTAGTTCACTGGAGAAAGCATTAAACCTTCACGGCGTTTCACCGTGTTCTTATTCTAAGCTAATGTAATCAAGCACTTACTGGAGATGCGTGAAGTCCTTGATATCTGCGGTCGTTGAGGGGTACCCCTCTGCTGATCCTCTCTCCGCGTTCACACATTCATACTCCTAGTCTTTACAGGTTTCCTAAGTATCGTGATTACAATACACCCGTTTTAACTGTCGCGGATCGCGCCTAATTGACGTGACTACTAAAACTCGCGAGTCCAAGCCCGACCAATCATAACGGTAACCAACGAAACACCGAATTGGATGGACAAACAGCTAAATTTTCATTAAACGGCACTTTTCAACCACCCTGGCTGACCGTCCTTACAAAGCTTCTCATTAATTCTATCTTGTCACTTCAAAACGTCAAACAAAAAACATGACAATCAAAATGTTGCCATTATAATGACGTTCGATTTCTAACAGGAGTTTTGTTATAACAAACAGAAAAATTCTAACGAAATTGAGATCTCCCTGTTCTGAAGTCAGTTACTAAGCTGACCGTGTGAATAATACAAGTAATCGATCACAATTCTGCGCGTGCGCACGATACGGAGCAGTTCGCGTCGAAAGTTGAAAGTCTCTACGTGTTTTGGGTATTAGTTATAACCTGTTTTATAAATAAGTATAATTTGATGAATAGCTAGCTTTTTAATCGATTTTTGTGTGTGGGATCCAACTTGCAATTAAGTGGTCGTGGGTTCGAAACCCAGATAACATAATAACTAGCTTTGCTTGCTATCTTATTACGTGTTTTCTAACTTTGAAAATGACGAGCTTTCATCCATTATTTTGACTCCTATTTTGCTTTAACAAGTATCAATGCTGCTTCAATGAGTTCATGAATGTCAAGTGTATAGCCCCCGCGCTTTGGGCTCTGTATTTAACCGATTTCAAAAAAGGGAGGAGGTTATCAATTCGACTGTATTTTTGTTTGTTTATTACCTCATAACCTTCGACTGGATGAACCGATTTTGATGAATCTTTTTTTATTTGAAAGCTGGTGCTTCCCGTGTCGCCCCGTTTATATTTGGTCTAAGTAGTTCTTGAAGTCGGTTTTTTTGTTAAAATTTGTGATTATGTAAAATCAGTCTAGGCGAGTCATTTTATATATAGAGTAATAATAATTTAGCATGTCACCCACCGGTCACAGTTCCTTAATCTTAGATTAGGTAGAGCCTATACTTTGGTAACCAGCCTGCTGATATACATACTTGATATACTTACTAAATACCTACATATCAAATCACATCACTAATATTAAAGGCGAAAGTTTGTGTGTATGTTTGTTACTTCTACACGCAAAAACTACTGAACGGATTTGGATGAAACTTTACAGTAATATATTTTATACATCAGAATAACAACACATAGGCTATTTGCCGCGATAACCGACATATACGCGGGCGGAGCCGCGGGCAACAGCTACACTCTGACACAGAACAAATGATCGTGCTCATCATACAATTACTTGTCCTGGGTGGTGGTGGAAGTCGGGGGTCCATTCGAACCCACGACTTCTAGCAGTCAAATTCCATGTCAAGTAATCCATACTTATAAATTCCCCCCATCCCCCAAAGGCCGGCAACGCACTTGTGACGCCTCGGGTGTTGCGGGTGTCCATGGGCGGCGGTCATCGCTTACCATCCGGCGATACGTGTGCTCGTTTGCCCCCTAATACTTCCATAAAAACCAAAGCTACTGTGTGTGATAAGCTTTCACGACTAATCCGCTGCACCGATTTCAATTAAACTTGGCATGATGGTACTGTGACTATTGACGAAGGCCGCAAGGCCGAAGACCGCTGGCAAAAGCTAGTAACTAATAAATAAAAATCCACTCGTCAGACGAACATCCAAACTTATTACAAATGCGAATTCGAAACTGTTTGTTACGCTTTCATGGCTTAATTACTTAACTGGTCATCATCAAACTTTGAAAATATACATTACTAGCGACCCGCCCCGGCTTCTCACGGGTGGATTTCATATGCCCCCGCCGACGACACGATTCGTGCATTTTAAATCTGTAATATCTTCGAATATATTCATTTAAAGTAGATACTGTAAAGGACCATTTTGATCTATATTAAATGCACAATGTATTTAATTTACTTAATTGTATAAGGATTCATTCTGTATTGCTTAAAATCACTTCGTAAATAAGCCATTATTTCTCGTAAAAAGAAAGGAATAAAAAATGGTTGTTGTGGGTTATGCCTAAGAGATTTTTTTGCAGTCCTTTTTAAGGTGTACAATACTGTAGTACATTATTTTGATCTATCTCGTAGGGTGCAACCAGCGTTTGCAATGTAAGCGCAAAAAATGTGTTTAATTGCTACATCACATTAGAAACCTCGAAAATTAAGTGTTTCCATACGATATTATGCATTTATTATACATAAAAACCTTCCTCTTGAATCACTCTATCTATTAAAGAAACCCGCATCATAATCCTTTACGTAGTTTTAAAGATTTAAGCAAACATAGGGAAATAGGGACAGAAAAAGCGACTTTATTTTATACTATGTAGTGATAAGATACAAAAAGATCATCAAAAGCCTTTAACAGTTCACTGCTGGACATGGACCTCTCCTTAGAAGAAGGTGTTGGTCTACTACACTACTACACCACGCTGACCAGACGGGTTGGTATAGGGTTTGTGTAAATTATTACTCTTCCGCTGGATAAATATATTTACCTATTATATCGCGATATAACTATAATCGACTATAATAATGTGAACTATCCTCGCGAGGGTGAGGCAGCGCGTGCGAGGTGCGAGGTCGTTTGGGCTCGGCTCTTAAGGTCACAGTGACTCACTTATAACAGAACCGTGTGTATTTCGTAATACTTTCTCCTATACGGATGTATAGTGGCCGAAAAAACTTAGTAATGGCTAGAGAACGCCTGTTGCTGAGCGAATTTCGACTTTTTTAGACTCAAACGATGGCTTAAGTGTGTAATTTAAATGATCACCTGTAACAAGTGTTTTACGTTCGATATCCATAGTACAACACTGTTTCATCTTCCTAGCTTTTATTATTCCCAAGATTATTTGGAATCGACTAATAGTTCAACCGGTTTCTCCACAGAGCGACTAGCATCACAGGCATCGGACGTTCTCCGCAACATTTATTAATTTGGTAATATTTATATTAGCTCTGCCTAGTTTGTGATCAGACGTGTGTAAGATGTGTCAAATTATTATTCACTATTGTATAAGACTACTTAATCAAGTCGAATTGGACTTTTTTTTAAATAATAACATATTATTCAATATTTGATTTTTACAAAATTTTAACAAAAAAACACCGACTTCAATAACTGGACTAAATTGAAATGGGACCACACGGGAAGCAGTAGCTCTCAAATACAAAAAACCCAAAGAATCATCAAAATCGGGTAACCCAGTCGAAAGTTATGAGGTAACAAACATAAAAAAGACAGTCGAATTAAGAACCTCCTCCTTTTTTTAATACGGTTAAAAAAATCTTTTGTGCTGTTTTAGGGCTCTCACACATAACTGCTATGCGATGCGGCGTCGCACGATGCGAATCAGATCGGAAGTTCTTGCGGTGCATTCGTTCAAGCTTGCAGATATTTGCGATGCGTTGCGAATTCGCAGTTATAGTGGAAGCCCATATATAATAAACTTTACAAAATTACTTAATTTCACGGTCGTGCGTTCTCAAAATATTAGAGATGGGCCGATCATTACTTTTGCCGACTAGCCGATTAGTCGGCCCTAAAAAGGCCGACTCGTAACCACGATCGGTTTGGCCGATTAGTCGGCCGACTAGTCGGCCTACTAATCGGCCAAACCGATCGTGGTTACGGACATTTCCGTAACTCTTCGTTTACAGCTGATTCGCGCCCCAGTCGCAAACGCCGCCTGCGAACCTTGTTTCATTTTTGCTTCTGTAAGGCTCGTAGTCGGAGGTGTGTTTTAGAGTTAAAAAATATTTTTGTGTAAAGATATTACTATTATTGTTGATTGAAGTGAAGAGTTAAATGAAAAAGAAAATCACTTGTGCCGATGTTTTTTAAACAAGTGGACGATGTTTTTTGTTTTTTTTTATTTAAAAGCCTGCCAAAGTGATTCTGCTGAGCTTGATGAAAGCTTGAGTAGAATCCAACACTCCAACACCATACTCACTGCGAACGCAGACAATGCAGTATAGCGTCCTATACTATGGCGGCCTAGTGAGATGCATTTTCTCACGCCGCCTACAGGAACCGGGATCATAGTGGAACGGAAACACGTGCGCTGGTAGTACCAAACAGTTAAAAACTGCTCGGCCCAGGAAGGCAGAACGGAACCGTTTAGTTCCAAAGCGTATTTCTACGACTCTGAAGCGGTGGCTTCTAATGCCAGTACGTGTTGTCCTGTAGAAGATGGGAGAACGTGGGATTAGTTGGAAGAGCTCTTCAGAATACTGTACATGGAAAACACGCTAGAGGACTGTCACAGAGGCGATATCTCTCCGCAAGTGCAAAGGCTCAAGGGACTCGGTGGCATCGGGACTGTTGATAATGCGGACTGCTGGCCGCTGCAACCGATCAAGAGCATCAAGCAAGTGTGGATCCATCAAAAAGATAAGAACAGTCCTCCACGAACGAGCGAACCTGGGTCTTATAAAGAAGACAGATGCTCGGGCGCAAAGAACTGTCTTACCCTATTCAGTACGCGAAGTTTCCGCGAGGCCGCCTTAGTAATGCTCTCGATTTTTTAATGTGTTTTCTGCCAAAATGACTCTGCCCTGCCTGATGGAAATCATGAGCAGAATCCAAAAGTGCTGGTCACAATTCTCAATGTAGGTAGTAGGTAGGTAATAAGGACAATGCAGAAGTGTGTGGACACACAGGACAGCGTGACCTGGTGAGATGCTTTTTCACGACCCGCTGAATGGACCCGAGATCGTAGTGGGAAGGAAACACGTGCGCTGGTAGTGAGTTCCAAGTTTTGACCGCTCAGCACAGGAAGGAAGAACCGAAGGGATGAGTGCGAGAACGTATGTCTACCACTCTGAAGCGGTGACTTCCGAGGCCGGCACGTGTTGTCCTATAGAGGAAGGGAGAGGAGAGGACCAGTTGGAAGAGCTCTTCAGAACACTCACCATGACAAAGGCAATAGAGGACTGCCATGGGGGCTATATCTCTTCGCAACTGCAGAGGCTCAGCTCAAGGGACTCGGTGGCTTAGGGACTGTCGCCAATGCGGATTGCTCGCTGCTGTAACCGGTCGAGAGCGTCAAACAGATACTGTGCGACACCATCGCTAAGATGAGAACAGTACTCCACACACGAGCGAACCTTCTTTTTTTTTACGCGGGAATGCATTGTGCACCATACCCTCCGTGGGGGGGGGGGGGACACGAAGGACGTGTGTGGGACTCGATGGTCTACCCACTAAACCCCGCGGCGGCTTACCTCGGCAGTCGGGAGGAACTCCAGGAACGCATCAGCGGTTTCTGGAAACCCTCCTGCCGTATCTCATGACTGAGGTACATCCCGGGGTAGCCATACTCACCCCCGGGGCGGGTCGCTGTTGCGCCTCCTACCGTTCTACACAGTAAGAGTCGGAACACTCACCCTCCTTAGACGACAACCCCCGGCCGCACCGGGGTGTCACCGGTCTCGGGCCGTTAGTAGCGGCCACATCTCTCAACGTCTTTCCAACGTTTTTCCTCAACGTCTGCCAGCTTGACTGCAAGTTGTCCAAAATATCGCCCATGGACTATGCTGTTGTCTGCCTAACAATATCATGTTGCCATGGGCTAACATTGTGGGCTAAAGAAGAAACAGTGTGGGCGACAGGACGGAGCCCTGAGGTACGCCAGCGTTTACCTCTAGAAAATCAGAGGCCACGCCGTCGCATTGGACCCTAATGCTGTTATGTGTAATCAATGTCAATGATTATTTCTCGTGGTGGAAAGGAAAAAAAGTGCAAACACTACAAGCAAACATTTTGTTTAATAAATGTCAGATATGTTTGTTATCAGCAAGTAATTTTAGAAACTGGTTACCAAAAGAAAGATTGCTTTGTTTTACATTTCAAAATGTCTAAAACTGATTATAAAATAAAAATTGACAAATATATTATTGAGAAATACATACAAAGTAATAAGCCGAATAGTCGGCGCTTTTTGCCGACTAATTGCCGACTAATCGTCGACTACGATTGTTGCCGGATAGTCGGCTTTACCGACTAGTCGTCGACTAGTCGGCACATCTCTACAAAATATTAACCAACGAACGCGTACCTAACATTATTTTTTGTGGTATTAAGATTATAGAGTGGCTGGCTGGTAACAACCAGCGTCATATAACCACACGTCACCCATAAACGTATTTTCCTTCGTTTTCAGTTTTTTAAATATGTTCTTTAACACCATGAAATAGTAGCTGCCATGTTATTACGTCAAACCGCTGTGTAAACAAAAGTGTCAACTGTCAACTGATCAGCGTATGTTTTATATTGTCAGCGCATTTGTTTTTGTTTACAAAGCGAACTGACGTCATTCCACAGAGCAATATGGCGTCCACTGCGTCTAGCGTTTTTGACAAATTACGCGCGAAATTTTAAAATGTTACATTTAAATGCATTTTATGGCACTTATCGATTGAATAAAAATTTTGTGTTTTATTCAATGGTTTAATAGCACTATAGAATCTAATTAAGACACTTTTTAAGAATGGGTGTAATACCCTATATAATATTGCTGTCACAGTCGGATATAGCGAAACCATAGAGGTATTATAGATAGAGCAGGGAACCAGGCCTTCAGCCGTCCCTCGGTTAGAAAGAGAGAGACGATCGCGGTACCTATCTGTCTCTCTCCACTCACGTATGCGCAGTTAGCGCGGAAAAGCAGCATAGCAAAACGATTCGGCGGTTAATTGTTGCGATTGGATTACCATTATTAGTCCTTTACTGCGCATGCGTCAGTAAAGAAAGACAGATGGGGTACCGCGATCTTCTCTCTCTTTTTAACCATTGGACGTTTCCGCTTACAGGCAGCCGTATGTCGTCCCTGATCTATCTGTAATAGCTCTATGAGCGAAACACTACCATCCACAGAATTGACACGAATGAGCAATGAGCTTTCGTTCGGCTAATCTAAACAAACAACTATCGTGCAAGAATTCTAGTTCTTGGTTCTCATTCTTGCACCTTGCTATTTTAACCAACTTCAAACATAAAAAGGAGGAGGTTCTTAATTCGTTTTTTGTGTTTGTTACCTCATAACTTTCGACTAGGTGAATCGATTTTGATGATTCTTTTTTTATTTAAAAGCTGGTGCTTCCCGTGTGGTCTCATTTCAATTTGGTCCAAATTGAAGTCGGTTTCTTTGTTAAAATTTGAGATTATAGTGTAAATGCTGAAAACGAGGTTTTGTTTACACTGAAAGATTAAGAAAGAATGCTCTTGTTCTAGCTCTTTGTTCGTTTAGTTTCAACCTACCTTAACGAAGACTCTGTTTGTAATCAGTGCTACAACGATGATGTCACATCACAAACCTGTCAACAATGGGCTCCTGAAGACAAATAACGTCTGTCCGTGATTCCAACTGACACTGACACTTTGAATCGACCATGTTTATGTTTTTTTTTGTGCGTCTTCTTTGACATGATAGCATCCGCATACCTTGGAGACAATAGGTGATAATAAATAGCAGGGATGTTATGGATCTTTGTAACCGTATGCCAAACTTATCGTAGGTATATATCTCAAACTGTAGCCGAAATAAAACTTTCGGATACGTTATATTTGAAATAAAATTTCGTTATTGATTGGTTTTGACAAAGAAATGGAAATTATTTGTGATCGTTCATTATTAAAAAGCGCTGATGATTATTTATTATTAATAGGGTAGATGACACCTTAGTCAAATTACTTAGTTACTTACTTTTTATTATCTGTCAAAATGGTAACTTTGAATAAAAAATGTACTATACTCTGTCCATTACTTTATTTTCTTTTTGACAGCTCACGCCTATAAATTATCATATTTTTTTTCGGAATTATGTACTACAGTAATGTCGTACTTTATTGGCGGTGACGGTACTTTAGTGAAGTGGTCTGTGCATAACAAACAACCACAGACTATAAAACAGTACTTGAAATACGACAAATCGATCACATGATAAAAATAATTTGACTTCATGTAAGTATTTTTTCTGTAAATTTAATAAAAAAAGGAAATAACAATTGTATCTATGACTCCAAGATTGAATTTTTGCAAGGAATTAAGTCGAAGTCTTGGAATTTAGGATCAAACCAAGAGTAAAGAACAATAACTCTGTTCATTCATCTAATTTACTGATTTATTATTTATATTTTTGTTTATTTCTTACATAATATAAAAAACTAATGAAGGCATAATTAATATTTCAACTAAAAATATTTAATTAAAACGATTGAAAGTTCTTCATAAATAAAATCGCTATTCGTTTCAAATCGAATCGGTAATGCTGGAGGGCGTCACTAATTTCAAAATTTCTTGAACTGTCAAAAAGAAAATAAAGTAATGGACAGAGTATAAATACAAACTTCTTGTGTCGTCACTGTTTTAGGCTGCTCAATTGAGCAAAATATTTAAGGGGCATTTCACGTCAAGCGGACAATGAAAAAAAAAAGAGGTCGTGAATTTTGTTTATATTCTGGTCAGTTATACTTCTAGGAGACGTGGATGTGTACACCCAATATTTTTTTCGTATGATGCTTTATTGCCGAGTTATGAGCTTTTAAAAATTTACTAAAAATGAAATCTGTTATTTTTGGATACTTATTATTTACATCAATTAATTTGTAAAAAAAACTAAAAAGTATTGTTTCTTATAGTTAAATAGTTGAAATTTTGTTTTTTTTTAATAGAATTCTAAATTTGAATTTTTTTACGTATAGTAAACCGGAAGTGAACATTTCAAATCGATTTTTGAGTAACTTCGACATTTTTTATTTTTTTATCTTGAATTAAAGCTTTATATGTACTAATTCTTCACAAAAAAAATTAAAACGTGATCTTCAATAGTTTGGGAATTAGAGTGGTTTTATTAATTGAGAGTGAAACAGTATTAATTAAAATGGAGAGTTTTATTTTCAAATTTTTACAATTTTACCATTTGCACTAGTGCTAATGCTTTTTACACATACATTTTCGTTGGTTGGAAGAAAAGCATGCAGTTTTTGAGTTCCTGGGACGGTGATAGCAGAAGCAAAAGTGACTCGTAGAAAAGCTCGCTCTCGGTATTTATCGGTATAATCGGTATTTATTTATGATACAGTCTATATCTATACTTTATTTGTATTTTGCTTTAGTTCCTGACTTCTGAGCCTCAGCTAATAGATTCGAACCCACCTGGTAAATTGCGTGATAGGCACAATCCCTTTTGAGTTTGGGAATTTCTCTATTAGTAGTACCTATATCATTCATTTCTTACAGCATGTTCTTAAGTATTTAAAAATATATAAGTGAATATCCCCTATGCATCCCGTGCATGTTGCATCCCCCTATGCAGTTTTAGCGTGAAAGAGTAACAAACATCCATCCATACTTAGTTTACAAACTTTCGCGTTTATAATATTAGTATAGACTATGCCCAGCAAATTTGTCGAATTTAACGATTTTGTGAATTAGTCTGTAAGTAGTCTGTCTAGCATCCTTCTTTGAATACGAGTTTTAATTCAAAATTCTTTAACACAAATTCGAAACAAAATTACTTACTAAAACAACTAGTAACATTTATTACTAATTCAAGGTTTTAATTGAAATAGATATTTAATTCTTTTCAGGCCAATTTGGCAATCTAAACATAATAACTAAGTAAGTAAAGATAATTCTTTGTTCCCGCGTTTTTTAACAAATATGGCGCACGGAAGCGCATCCTATTTGTAATACTTAACGTTTATAAATGTAGAATAAGTGCACACATGTAATATTTTTATTAGATGATATTAGATTAGATATTAGATGTAGTTTTTACAGCTCCTTGTACTACCTTAAGAATCAAAATATCTGTATGTCAAATTTCATTGAAATCGGTTCAGCGGTCTAGCCGTGAAAGCATAACAAACAGACAGATATACCTACTATAATATTATAGTACTGGTATGGTATATAGTGTGGGTCACCATGTTGCATTGTTTGCATTGGCAATGAGTATGGTGACCACTACTCTTATTATCTATACTAATATTATAAGGCTGCAGAGTTTGTTTGTTTGTTTGTCTACAAAAAGTCCCCGAGAGCATATATATAACTATCATAGTTTAGACACAATAACCGCTTTTGTGTTCAAAAAAAATATTGAATCGTCTGAAGAAAGAAACTATGTTAAATGTGTATCGTAATATTAATCCTTATCCAAATAAAGCATTATGTTATCAAGGGTATTTATGTAGAAGTACTTAAAATACTTTGTGTTTCATCCCATTCGGACATTTCGTTGAGAAGTTATAATGAGTATAAGACGCTAAGAGTTGGTACCTAATAATGAGTTATTTGCCAAAGAGTTTTTATCAACATAATACCTAATATTAATCTTTATCCAAATAAATGTGTTGTTGATTATGGGTATTAGATCTTAGAAGATTATAATAAATACATAATTATATACTAATATACATATTGCTGAAGAGTTTGTTTGTTAGTTTGAACGCGCTAATCTCAGGAACTACTGGTCCAATTTGAAAAATTCTTTCAGTGTTAGATAGCCCATTTATCGAGGAAGGCTATTTATCATCACGCAAAGACCAATAGGAGCGGAGCACCAATGAAGAATGTTTCAAAAACGGGGGGAAATTATCACGCTACGGGCAATAGGAGACGCAAACGACGTTGCGTGGGTCAGCTAGTCACTGCTAATATTATAAAGCCGAAGAGTTTGTTTGTTTGAACGCGCTAATCTCAGGAAGCGCTGGTCCGCTTTGAAAAATTCTTCAGTGTTAGATAGCCCATTTATCGAGGAAGGCTATTTATCATCATGCTAAGGCCAATAGGAGCGGAGCACCAATGAAGAATGTTTCAAAAACGGGGAAAATTTCTACGCTACGGGCAATAGGAGACGCAAACGAGGTTACGTGGGTCATCTAGTATATAAATAAGTCTACAAGTTTCTTTTAGAACATGAATACAGTCACATAGTTAGCAGAATAATTAAAGTAATTACTGTTACATCATCGCCGAACTATCTGTTCCCACAACAAAGGGCTTATCTAGACCTCAATTGGGGCCAATTGGGGCGGGCCAGCGGATAGATTACTTAAAGTAACTTATGCTATTAGTTTATGTCCCGGCCGTTTACAACAACATATACTTAAGTAGATAAACATCAATACATAGTATAAAACAAAGTCGCTTTCTCTGTCCCTATGTCCATTTGATTGCTTAAATCTTTAAAACTACGCAACTTATTTTGATGCTTTTTTGATTTCTTTAATAGATGGAGTGATTCAAGAGGAAGGTTTTTATGTATAATAAATGCATAATATAGTATGGGTACACTGTTAATTTTCGAGATTTCTAATGTGATGTAGCAAATAAACACATTTTTTTGCGCTTACATTGCAAACGCTGGTTGCACCCTACGAGATAGATCAAAATAATGTACTACAGTATTGTACACCTTAAAAAGTACTACAAAAAAGTCCGCGACGGTATATGTCTATCTCTTAGGGATAACCCACAACAACCATTTTTTATTCCTTTCTTTTTACGAGAAATAATGGCTTATTTACGAAGTGATTTTAATCAATACAGAATGAATCCTTATACAATTAAGTAAATTAAATACATTGTGCATTTAATATAGATCAAAATGGTCCTTTACAGTATCTACTTTAAATGAACATATTCGAAGATATTACAGATTTAAAATGCACGAATCGTGTCGTCGGCGGGGGCATCTGAAATCCACCCGTGCGAAGCCGGGGCGGGTCGCTAGTACGTAATAATTATAACTTGATGATGAGACACGATCTTCTGATTCCAAGCCTGGCTAGGCTGTCAGTCTGTACATTTTTGATGTAGTGTTAGGGTTTTATTAATCTAAAAGGGCATGCTAAAAAGATAGGTGATAATAATGTTTCAGACATCTGACACACAACGGTATCTAGTCCCATACTAAGCAGAGCTTGTACTAAGGGTACTAGACAACTGATATAAATACACGTAATACATACTTTTCTTACACGACTATTTTACATATATAATATACACGTACATACAATATACTTAAATATTTGCAGATCATACAAACATTTGGTCCGACACGGGAATCAAAGCCTCGAGCTCAGCAGCCGCATACACAACTACTGCGCCACCCAGGCAGTGAAAAAAGAAAAAAGCGGCCAAGTGAGAGTCGGACTCGCCCATGAAGGGTTCCGAAGCAGCAAGAAACATAATATAAAAGTTCTTGTAGTTCGTTGTCACTTTGTTCGATAAATTGCGGTTTACGATTTATGACGTATTAAAAAAAACTACTTACTAGATCTCGTTCAATCCAATTTTCGGTGGAAGTTTCCATGGTAATGTACAATCATATATTTTTTTTAGTTTTATCATTCTCTTATTTAAGAAGTTACAGGGTAAACACATTTTACCACTTTGGAAGTGTCTCTCGCGCAAACTATTCCGTTTAGAAAAAAATGATATTAGAGACCTCAATATCAATTTTGAAGACTTATCCATAGACACGTATGGCTTTGATGAAAATTTTTTTTTTGAGTTTCTGTTCTAAGTATGGGGACCCCCAAAATTTATTGTTTTTTTTTATTTTTGTGTGAAAATCTTAATGCGGTTTACAGAATACATCTACTTACCACGTTTCAACAGTATAGTGCTTATAGTTTCGGAATAAAGTGGCTGTGACATACGGACGGACGGACAGACAGACAGACGGACGGACAGACACGACGGACAGACATGACGAATCTATAAGGGTTCCGTTTTTGCCTTTGGCACGGAACCCTCAAAAAAATGTATTTTGTGTCGAAGAAAATCAAGATAATTGTCAAAAATGAAACCTCTGTGTATTGAAATATAACTCAAAATCATTTACATTCACGTGTAGCTTGGTCCTTCGAGCTCATCATCGCACTTATACAAGTCAGTAGCCATAATTATTGTTCAATTACAAATTCATGGTTCAGTTCGTGCGTGTTTCTATTAATATTCTACAAGCATCCTCGCCTACGCCCCTATTAGGAATGGCGGCAACAATAAGAGTAGTTATATTACTACTAATAGACTAGAAGGAAATATATATATATATATAAGCTATAGCTGACTACGTATATTTTTTTCTGTATAAGCCTTCCAAAGTGCCTCTACTCTGTCTGATGGAAAGCATAGAGTTCATGGGTAGTTGTTACCATACTCATTGCGAATGCAACAATGCAGCATGGTGACTCACACTACGGCTTTATATGCTTCTGTATCATTGGGCCTCCGCGTGAGTGCGAGACTCATCAAGGAAACACGACAGCACGAATGCTGTCGTTATAGGTTGGTCTTCTGTGCGAGGGTAGTACCACCCCGTTCGTGCTGAAATAGCGTGGTTCTACTTCTTTGATAAATGACTATCCAACACATTTTTTTTTCTTTTAGTTCAAAGTAATAGTACCTAGTTAGACAAAAAAACTCTTCAGTTGTATCATCTATAATATATAAACTAGCTTTTACGACTGATGTCAGTCAGTCAGTCACCTTCCTATTCTATATATATAAAAGAGTAAGGTGACTGACTGACATACCCAGAGATCAACGCACAGCCCAAACCGCTGAAGCTAGAATCCTTAAATTTGGCATGTAGGTTCTTTATATAACGTAAGTGAGCACTAAGAAAGGAATTTTTAAAATTCCACCCCTAAGGCAGTAAATCAGGGGATGAAAGTCTGCGTGAGCGAAGCCGCGTGTAAAAGCTAGTATATTATATACCTTGTAACAACATGCATGTGTTCATCGTTATAATTTTACATAGCATACAATGAATACTCAACAGATTTACATACTTGCTTAATGCAGTTTTCATTAATAGGTAGAGTGATTCAAGAGGAAGGTTCATATGTGTAAAACATGCATTTGCAAGGTAGTACAGCCACGCTGATTTCAGCACGAACGGGCCCGGCTCGACCGGGGCGGTACTACCCTCGCACAGAACTTCAACGTAAAATGACAGCGTCCGTGTTGTCGTGTTTTGTTAGTGAGTGCGAGACCCAATGATGCAGAAGCTTTACTTGGCCGCCATGGTGAGGGTCACTATGTTGCATTGTTGCATTGTCTGCACTCGCAGTATGGTCACCACCACTCTTGGATTCAGCTTATGTTATTCTGTTATTCAGGCGGAGTAGAGTCATTTTGGCAGAGCAAAATATTTAAAAAAAACCTTTATAATTATAAAAAAATATTGTATGGCAAATAACTACTTATCTGAAAGTTTAAAATTATCAGATACTAGTGAGTTATTCTTAAGGAGTCGTAAGGTAAATCACTCGTTGAAATGCACCGAAAGAATTGATTATGACCGATCTTCTGTGAGCTAATTACTCCTTTCCAGACAGACAGCCCTGTGGCCCTGCTACGGTAAAAAATCTGTCTAACAATGCACAATCACATCACACTAATATAAAGGCGAAAGTTTATGCGTGTGTATGTTTGTTACTTCTTCACGCAAAAACTACAGAACGGATATAGATGAAACTTTAGAGTAAGTAATATAGCTTATACATCAGAATAACACATAGGCTACTATTTGCCGCGATTACCGATATACACGCGGGCGGACCCGTGGGCAACAGCTAGTACATGAATAGTTTCGAAGGATCGAGGTTCTTCTCTAAAAGATAAAAAAATTGAAACAAACCCGTGGGACCGTAGGAGAGCCACGCTTCGGCATGAATGGGCTGGCTCGACCGGAGTGATACCACGGCCTCACAGAAAACCGGAGTGAAATAGCGCTTGCGCTGTGTTTCACCGAGTGAGTGAGTATACCGGAGGCCTCCACATCATCCAATTGCCGGCAACGCACTTGTGGCGCCTCTGGTGTTGCGGGTGTCCATGGGCGGCGGTGATCGCTTACCGTCAGGTGAAACGTCTGCTCGTTTGCCCGATTATTCATAAAAAAACCCTGTAACCCTACAGCCAGCCAAAACTCCTTTCCAAAAAAGCGGCTTTTGTACAGAGGTGGACTATTAAAAGCTGTTGTTGTGAGGTATAGTATAGTTTTTCGGGATGACATCATGCTAATATGATTCGTACTTCAGTAAATAAGGATAATCTAAAAATACCGTTGTGTTAAGGCGAGATGGCAGTGTGATGTCACCCAATTTTTAGTGAACAGGATTGTCATTGTTCTGGCAGAATGTTTTAATAATATGAGTGTTTAACTATTTTCGGATCCCTCAGGCCACATTAGCAGGTGTCTCCTTAGTATGTACCAGCCAGCGACCCGTCCCGATTACGCACTGGTCTTTGAAATTCCCGGGTTTCCACTACTATAATATTACACACTAGCTTTTAAACGCGGCTTCGCTCACGCAGACTTTCATCCCCTGATTTACCCCTTAGGGGTGGAATTTCAAAAATTCCTTTCTTAGTGGGCACTTACGTTATATAGATAACCTACATGCAAAATTTCAGGATTCTAGTTTCAGCGGTTTGGGCTGTGCGTTGATCTCTTGGTATGTTAGTCACCTTCCTCTTTTATATTATATGGCTATGGACAGATAGATATGAACTTTCTTCTTGAATCTCTCTATCTATTGCTAAAAACTGCATTGAAATTCGTTAAGAGTTTAAAAGTCCGAACAGGCAGAGAGAGAGAGAACGAGCGGATCTCTCACAGCGAACAGGTGATGGAAGGCTTCATCTTATACAATACTAGCGACCCGCCCCGGCTTCGCACGGGTGGATTTCAGATGCCCCCGCCGACGACACGATTCGTGCATTTTAAATCTGTAATATCTTCTAATATATTCATTTAAATTAGATACTGTAAAGGGCCATTTTGATCTATATTAAATGCACAATTTATAAAATTTACGTAATTGTATAAAAGGATTCATTCTGTTTTGCTTAAAATCACTTCGTAAATAAGCCATTATTTCTCGTAAAAAGAAAGGAATAAAAAATGGTTGTTGTGGGTTATCCCTAAGAGATAGACATATACCGTCGCGGACTTTTTTGTAGTACTTTTTAAGGTATACAATACTATAGTACATTATTTTGATCTATCTCGTAGGGTGCAACCAGCGTTTGCAATGTAAGCGCAAAAAATGTGTTTATTTGCTACATCACATTAGAAACCTCGAAAATTAACAGTGTTTCCATACTATATTATGCATTTATTATACATAAAAACCTTCCTCTTGAATCACTCTATCTATTAAAGAAACCCGCATCAAAATCCGTTGCGTAGTTTTAAAGATTTAAGCATACATTACTTCCAAAGAAATTCCAACACTTAAAAAACTTGTTGTTTCTTTACGTGAATGTGGTTTGTTCCATGGCCAAAAATCGTCATTTAGCTTGGTTTTGAAAGAAATTGGATTTTCTTATAAAAAATCGAACAAACGTAAAATATTGATGGAGCGTCACGACGTTGCTATGGCTCGCTGCGAAGTTTTGAGCAAAGCCAAAAAGATATCAGATTGGTCAAATGTTATTTTCACTGACGAGACTTGGTTAAATGCAAACCACACAGTATCTAAGAACTGTACTGACGACACCGCCGCTTCCACTAGTTCAGTGCCAATGGGAGAAGGTGAACGCCTTATCATACGCCATGCAGGGTCTACGAAAGGATTCGTGTCAGATGCTTTACTGCCCTTTAAATCCAAGAAAACAGTGGACTACCACGAAGAAATGAACGCAGAGATTTACGAAGGATGGTTTAAAGAAATGATGCAATCTAAGAAATGGTGCAATTTCTGGAAGAACCGTCGATAATCATTATGGACATTGTTACATATCACTCCAGACAAATTGATAAAATGCCGACGCAGGCCAATAAAAAACAAGAGATAATAGACTAGCTCTAACGTCATGGCGAAAATGTGGATAATACTTTATTAAAAGTACGATTAGTGAATATTTTAAAATCGAAAAAAAGCCTCCCTAAAAGATATATTACCGACGGATGTGGTCATTGGGTTCTTCGACTTACCTACGCCGTATCATTGCCAGTACAATGCTATAGAACTAATATGGGCACAAATCAATGGACACGCCGCTCGAAACAATACCCATCCTCCTTTTACGGCAAACAAGATGTTAGATTAATTAAAAAATCCAAGTGCGGAAGTAAAACATTATAGCGTCGGATTGGGAAATTCATGTGGCATTCGATAATATAGAAGTACAGGAACTTATAATATACGTTAGGGAGAGCTCATCGAGTGACAGTGACGATTCATCAGATTTTAATTAAAAAAATAAATAAAGAATCAACATAATATAATTACATCTTGTAATGAAATGTAATATTAGTGAATAAATTTGTACAAAATTATCCGGCAATAGTTTTGTTTTTTACACTTTGTAAAAAAATATCGGGTCTGTTATCGTATTACGTTTATCGATAGCTCCATCCCTATGAGTTTCCATCCATCTGCTATGACCTTGTACGTGCGTAAGTGTCATATTTTTATTAAATAATGTATACATAATGTAAAAAAGACGCTCGTTCAAGTTTCCACAAAGAGCTGTCATCGAGAAAATAAAGAAATGGAAATAGTATAAGACTTATACATACAAAAACAACCCATAATGTCCCACTGCTGGGTTCGGGTCTCCTCTCAGGAGAGGCTTAAGGCCATACGTCCCCACGCTGGCCAAGTGCGGGTTGGGGACTGGCAAGACAACGTTGTGGCTACGGAATCTTGCCGTTGGATGTTTTAAGCCGCCCAAAGGCCTCCAACTAAGCTTCACGACTGTTATCTTATGATAACAACCACGACCGACTGCTTAACGTGACCTCCGAATCACGGAGACGCTCATGTATCATGCCACCAGCGGTCACCCATCCAGGTACTGACAGATGTTTCTAATCACCGAGTGCAACTGGGCTATGAGCGCCTCATACATACGTATCTTTTAATTATGTTGGTAATACAACATACATGTATGTTGTATTACCAACATAATTAAAAGAGTTCTTGTGACTGTATCGGCCAAAGAAAAATCAACAACTTATTGGTAGCAGTGATAATTCGCATATCGCGTGACGATTAATCTAAGTGCTTTCTGATAAATTTGACCTAAAAAATAAATAGAAATCGACCAAAAAACCGGTCGTTTATAGATCTGTACGTCATTTAATCACCAGCCTTTAAAAGTCCACGGCTGCACATAGGTCTCTCCTTAGACTTTTATGCTGCGTAGTTTGCCCCCTAAGTGGGCTTTTATTAAACACATTATATTTAAAGATCGCCTGGAAAAAGAGCAATGATTTAATGGAGAATAGAAGAATTTTAATAAAATAGATGTAAGAGGGTGATGTTTTGTTAGTTCTTTTGGTGTCAAATATAGATGAAGTGTGGTAAGTATACGGTATTAGGTCAAAATCTGCTTTGTAAGGAGAGGTCTATGTCCAGCAGTGGACTATTAACGGCTGTTTATAATTATCAGGAGCATATTTAACTTGCACCGAGAGGGAGACCGCGACAAGTGTCTCGGTCTTTCCTGTATGTACTGTACTCTGTCTCCTGTCTCGGTCTCGCACACGAACTGTTGCTTACACATTGCCTATGATCAAGTGATGGTCGCGGTCTCCTGTCTCGGTCGCTTGTCTCTGTCGCAGCGCGAACCGCTACCTTTTAATGCTAAAATATGCGCGCTTACTGAAGGGCGCTATGCTTACTAAAGGGTGCTATGCTTACTAAAGAGCGCTATGCTTACTAAAGGGCGCTTTGCTTACTAAAGGGCGCTATGCTTACTAAAGGGCGCTATGCTTATTAAAGGGCGCTATGCTTACTAAAGGGCGCTAGAGTAATGATTGCACACGCGCACACGGCTAGAGACGCCTTTGATGATGACGATAGTTTTGTCAGTTCTAATTACACTAAAGTACGATCACCGCGAAAATTCACATGTTTTCATCTTCGAACAAACGCGACACACTTTTGGAATTCGTTTGCTAATTTTTAGTACCGTTTCATTGCCAAAACTGAGGACCGTAATTAAATTAATTTGTAAAGGAAATTAGCAACTTGTAATTTCTAGTTTGAGGTCAGGGGCCAGGTCAAACGAAATTATTACTTTGAAAGAGAATTCACATTTTAAACTAATATTAAAACGGCGAAGCTTTGTCTGCGTGTTTGTATGTTTGTTACTTCTTCACACTCAAACGGCTGGACACCCTGAATTGACACGTACTGATACGTATTGATACTTTTTATCATGAAAAAAATACAGATGAGTAAGCAATTCATCTACTGCAGGTAACACCGCAGGTCGCTGTTAGTTAACAATAAGTTAGGAGTTTTATTACGAAAACCATCAGACGATATAAGGTATGCTATGGAGATCTGGACTTGAACGTCGCAGATTCATTCATTGTTGATCAGTACAATAGCTTGTGTATAAGTTTACATTAATAATTGATTTCTGTCTTCGAAGTATTAAGTACTCGTTGTTGCCCGCGGCTCCGCCCACGTGTATGTCAGTTATCGCGGCAAATAGTAGTTGGGTTATTCTGATGTATAAGCTATATTACTGTAAAGTTTCATCCAAATCCGTTCAGTAGTTTTTGCGTGAAAGAGTAACAAACATCCATCCATACTTACAAACTTTCGCGTTTATAATATCAGTAGGATGGCTTGAATAATAACCAATACGCTCTCGAACTAAACTGTTCGGCTCTTCCTTCCTACGCCGCGGAGTCAACGCCTGAAACTCACTACCAGCGCACGTGCGGCATATGTTTCCCTCCCACTATGATCACAGTACCTTCAAGAGTGAAAATGCATCTCACTAGGCCGCCATAGTGTGTATTACCTGCATTAGGAGTGAGTATGGTGGCCCCTACTGTTGGTTTCTACTCATTCTTTCCATCAGGCAGAGTAAGGATACTTTGGCCGGATTTTCATATAAAAACAACCTCACTCACTATAAGGGGGTTGCTAACAGCGATTTTCTCTAAAGAAGTTCTATCACTCCGGTTCTGTCGTCTCAAGGTAGTAAACCACGCTTATTTCAACGCGAACGGGCCGACTTAACCGGCGCGGTACCCTCTCACAGAAGACCAACGTGGGACAGACGTGCTTCGTTGGTTAGTGCGAGACCGGAGGCCCAATAATGCAAGAGTATCTCAAGAGGCTGCCATAGTGTGGGTTACCATGCTGAATTGTTGCATTTTACGCACTCGCAATAAGGTGACTACCACTCTTGGATTCTACAGGTGCTTTCCATTAGGCAGAGTAGAGGCACTTTGGCAAGCCCATATACTCGTATAATAATTACAATTTTTTACAAAAAAAAAACGACTTCAATCTGGACCAAATTTAAATGGAACCATTCGGGAAGCACCAGCTTTCAAATAAAAAAAGAATCATCAAAATCGGTTCACCCAGTCCAAAGTTATGAGGTAACAAACATAAAAAAAAAAAAAAATGCTGTCGAATTGAGAACCTCCTCCTTTTTGAAGTCGGTTGAAAAGAAAGCCGAGGGTTCCGTACAAACCTGTAGATATATTATATGATGTAACTAAAAAGTTGCTTCGTACCAAATTTAAAGATTCTGAGTTCACGGGAAGTACCCTTTAGGTTTTATTCCCTTGCGAATGTCGAAAATTTGCAACATAAACTGTATCTTTTGATTGCGTTGGCTTAGAAGTTTGATTTTTTCACAGCTCCAAGGGACAGTAGACCTGAGTATTTCATATGAATTTATGCTTGATAGCTCTACGCTTTCCTGAGAAAAAGGGTCTTGACAGACTGACAACAAAGTGATCCTAAAAGGGTTCCGTTTTTTCCTTTTGACGTACGGAACCCTGAAAACAATCCTCATCAACATACATAGGCCTACTAATTGCTAAATCAATTGAAAGCTCCGATGACATCATGAGTACACATGCTTTATCTAACGAGAAGTAACTTGTACAACATTATATGTAATTAAAAACCAATTAACCATTGAGTTTCTTCTCTACTGTATCTACTGTTAGGACTGTGGTGACATACTTACTTGGCGAATATTATATTACAAGCTTTTTATTAACTTGCAATGTATGTAAGTATGTATGCTTGTATGTTCGGGTGGAATCTTGCAACTCAATTTTGAAGCAGATATCTTCAATCGATTCTGCTGAAATTTTGCAAGCATATATGTATCGTACAGCGTGACAATACAATATTATAATGACATGGAGCTGATCTGATGCTGGAGCTGGAAGGTGGCCATAGGAACATAGGTCAGCTATACTCTTTGTGCTTTAGCATGGTGCGTGGTGGTTTAATTTAATTTAATACAGTTTATGGTTTCATTTAATTTACTACAGGTAATAATGATTTAATATATTGCGAATGTCAAAATTCGAAAGTCATAATTTGTAAATCACGGCAACTTTCAAGACTGAAACAAAATGTTACTGAACAGTGCCAGCACCATGCTACAGCGCAAAGAGTATAGTTACTAATTTTATTATTATTTACTTTCACTTCGAAAGTGCCTGAATAAGCCTATTTAAAATAAAACCCAGCCGTGAAAGAGATTAGCAGCAATAAATAAACAGAAAAAAAAACTTTGTGTAGATGCTGTATATAATTACATATGTATTTAGTGAAATTCTGTTAATTTCAAATTACAAACAGACAAATTACAGACAGATTTATTTGTATAGATGTGCACCCTTTATGATCTGTGACAACACTAATGAATGAGTATAGCTAGTGAGGAGTCATAGCTAATCAGATTTTTTTTTAAGTATTTAGGTACTACAAAAAAAACTTTGGATAAACAACAACAAATAAGTAATGATTTGAAAAAAGCATATAAAATTTGTAAATAATTAAGTGTCACACTTCATTAAGTAAATTAAGCATTAAAAAATAATATTATAATTGTAATATATTGTTAGCTTTTTTTCACATAATGCTAATGCTATATATAAATATGTTCATGTAATGCTATTATGAAAAGGACTCAATAGAATAAACTTTGCAATACAAAATTACTTAACTCCAAAAGAGGTGAATTGCAATTATTAACTCCATTTCAAATAAGAATGTTTACAGACTAAATTATATGTATTGAGAAGTATGCTAATAATAGTAATAATTGATCAGAGAATGGTAAAATATAAACACAAAATAAAAGAGAAAAAAAATTGCTATAAATATCGGAAACAAAAAAAAATCTTTTTTTTTTTTATTACCTTCAGCGCAGGAGCTCTAGTTATCCCAAAAAATCCATGTTGTCACAACACCTTAAATTACCAGAACCACTAACACTATGTTCTATTTTGTTTTTTTTTTCACTTTCACTCACCACCACACCACGGAATAAACGAGGAATAGAAAATAAAAACAACGCAAACTGAAAATGTTCGTTTTCAAAACAGGATGTGAAATGAAAACAATTTTCGCGACGAAAGAATTGCGTTTTCGCTGCAAAAGTGATTTTATATTTTTATTTTATCATGATTATACATATAGTTTTTTTAATAATTAAGTTTGATAAATACTTAACGAATATTTTATTTATTTTTTATTTAATAAATGCGCGAACGAAGGAGATGCACCCCGAAAAGTCAACAACCGTTTGACAGATATTAGCAATTGGACGCGACGCCATTTTACTTGTAAACTTGCCAGTATATAAACTAAATAACTCCTACAATTACGAAATAAAATAAATGTCAACAAAAATTAGATAAAATTATTGAAATCAAATTTCTCAATTAGAAAATCTTGAATAATCACTTTCATTTTACTTCTAAAAAACTTCTTAGCTCTATAAATGTGCTAACGACATCTATAGACTAATCGCTACAACTTGTTAGGTTCTGACTGGCTACTTTAGCCAGCCACCGAGACTAACAATGTATTATCTTTATCTTATTAATATTAGTACAAGTTATGATCAAGGGATGTCACTACTTCATCAGAAGCTCTTAACAGTCCACTTCTGGACTTCAACCTATCCTGTAAAAGGAAGTTTTCGACTGCTATACCATGCTGTCCAGATGAGTTGGGATAGTGTGCTTCAAGTTTTCCTTTTTTTTTTGTAGTAATGTCCTGCATTTTCTTAGTAGTCTCGTACGATTACGACACCCATGGGATGAATAGGTGTGTTGACACTCTGTATTCTTAATTATCCACTCCACGGCTGCACGATTGGCCTAGTGGTTTAAGCGGTCACGACGCCGCCGCTTTCTACTGCACCAAGTATTGTGTGTTCAAATCCCATATGTGACAATACTTTGTGTGATACACAAATTGTTGTTCTGAGTCTGGGTGATCTTTGTGTCTCCTTCATAATTGTTTGTAAAGTCCCCCGCGACTCAGGGTGTATATTCCTAATGCGTGAGTTGTCTTTAAAAAAAAAAAAAAAAAAACTCATAATACACGTCACATTTATAACAATTTCAAAAAATCTTGTGTTCAATCTTAATAAACATAAAGATCCAGAATTTCTTAGTTGAGAATAGAATCCCCATGATAGGCATATTTTATTCGTTTAGCTTAAAAAATGTCACATGCCAAATCTTCATCAATCATGTAGTTTTCGTCATCATCAATTAATAATTAACAGTCTTGAATAGTCCACTGGCTGGACATAGTTTACTGCAGAGTGCCTGCATGCATTAGAGAAGAGGTTTTGGCCTAATATAGGAGGATAGGATGATGTGATGTGGCAATCCGTATTCCTAATTCATCACCGCGTCGTAGGTAGGGGCAAGCTATCACCGTCGACGGCCTTCTCGGTCGGAGACGATGGGGAATAGAGAGTGATGTTCCGCCGTCAGGGAATCGGAGGATCAGGGCCAGATGATGTATCTGAGGCCCTGATCTTCGACGGCAGATGGCTCTTTGACGAGCCCTTCCGACGGCTTGCTTCAAAGCTGGTCGACGCTGCATCTGCCCTTTGGTGACTTCTGCCCGATTTGAGTGGAGCCAGCGTTGCGGCAAGACAGCTATATACGGGGATTATCCGGTCAATGGCACTGTACGGTGCACCGGTGTTGGTTCGCTCTGACCGCCCTGAATAGGGCACCTCACCTCAGAGGATATAAGCTTTGTGAGGCATATGCGGCTTGCGTGCATTGCGGGACAATTTATAAATTTATAATATATTTTTTCCATGTTCAATATGTTTTTTTAAAATCAACTGCATCAATTCAAATCTCTAGGAGGGGGGGCAGCTGCCCCCACTTGCCCCCCCTTGGCGACGCCCTTGTGTAGTATTAATGCTTATGTCATTGTGGCGACTTCCACATACAACGCAAAACAGAAACACACTACAGCGCCATCTATCGAAGATACGTTGTACTACAGACTAAGGAAGGAAACGAAGAAACTACAAATTCTGAATCGCGCAATAGATGTTCTCGCACCGATTACAATATATACAACATCCCAACGTCAACCATTGGGCAGTGGCCCGCCAGGCATGATCACCTCGCCTGGTCGGAGGATCCTCCCTTTGAGTTGGAGGGACATGACACACCCGTTCCTTTACATCATCATATTATCAGCAGCCTATCGCAGTCCCCTGCTGGACACAAACATCTAAAATTGCATGCCATTGGTCTAATCCAGTTCTTGCCATCCATCCTATATAAATCATCATTACACCTGGCAGGAAGACGTCGTACGCTACGTCTGCAGAGACGCAGTCTCCATTTAAGAATATGTTTATCCCAACGGTTATCGGTTCTGCAGCTCATACAGCCGGTACGTATTTAAATTTATCTGCAGTGGCCTAAAAGGCGAAAATCTGCTTGAACTGAATTAAAGCTGTCTTATTTAAGTAACCTACTTGGAAAATATAAGCATCTTCATCGTCATCATACTCTCACATTTTTGCCAAATTTTAATCGTGATATGTGCAATTTCTAACATGGTTTTGGCTGTCTTGAACGCTTATCAATGAAAAGGTTTTTAATGAATAAATGGACTTCTCCCACTCCACTTTTTTAGGTAGTAGAGCCACGCTGATTTCAGCACGAACGGGCCGGATCCCTCGTACAGATAATAAACTTAAAATAACAGCGTTTGTGCTGTCATGTTTCGTTATTGAGTGCGAGACCGGAGGCCCAACGATGCAGAAGCATCAATAGGCCGCCATGGTGTGGATCACCATGCTGCATTATTGCACTGTCTGTATTCGCAATGAGTATGGTAACCACCACTCTTGGATTCAGCTTATAATTTACATCAGGCAGAGTAGAGTCATAGTGGCAGATCCATACATAAAAAATGAAAAGAACCTGCTGTCTTGGCTGGTTCTTAATTAAAAAGTTATTTAAACTTGAAACAATTCCAAAATCGGTCGTCAAATGCAGACTTTTTTTATGGAATAGGAAGGCAAACGAGCAGACGTATCACCTGACGGACGTCACAAGTGCGTTGCCGACCTTTGTAAAAAGGTCGTGGTATTACTCCAGTCGAGCCGACCTATTCTTGCCAATGCGTGGCTCTCCCACGGCGAGTTTGGTTCTCCCACGGCAGACTTTCCGAGTTTAACCTTTTTGTCTTCTAACTACCCCCGATTAACTTGAAAAAATTACACTAGTTTATTTTCTACTCTTTTTATAGATATTAAGAACAAAATAATGAAAGATTTTTTAAAATGTTTTATTGGACATAAGCTTGAAGCGAATTGTTATACAATCTCATCACATATTATAAATACCTACGTAAATAAATGCAAAGGGAGGACATTTTCTTTCGCACAATAAATAAAGACAACAGACACGAAATACGAATATGATATTTCTACTTTTTTTAATCTTAACATTTCTACTTATCGCGTTCACAATTTTCCAATAATTTGGGTAATTTAGAATATGGCAGCATTTTTCTTTTACTTTTCTACAATAAACAGGCAAGCAAGAAGAGTCGGACCGTACATAATACTTATATCTTTGGTATACATTTTTAATTTCGTGTTTCGTTCGTCGTCTTTCGTTTTAATTTATTGCCAACGCCATTAGTTTTGATGTTTTGGTATCCTTCTCAATACCGGGAAACACAAAACCTTTTGCTGCTAGTTCTTCGTAAGTTATTTCGTATAAATCTTGGAAGCCCGCTTTTTTGGCGACATTTTGCGATGCGCCCGCTGTAAAAACTGTTGCTGTCACTTTGACATCCAAAGCTTTGCAGAGAGGAATCCTGGAATAAAAGAAAACAAATTAAATCAATAAATGGTGAAGTGACGATTGGCGCCTTTTATGTAGGTAGGTACTCGTTGATGCTTTATATGAATAAATTTCCATTTTTGCAACATATTTTATAGATGCAAAGCTCCTTTTGATCGTAGCTTTCCTCGAAAACTGGGCTATCTAACACTGAAATATATTTTTATTTTTTCATTTATATATATATTCATATTATTTTATGGGTACCTATTAACTAGACAACTGATACAAATCAAATACATATTTACTTTTTTTTTTTTGTAAATACATGTATGATATATACATAGAAAACACCCAAACTCCGAAACAAATATTTGTAGATCATACAAACATTTGGTCCGACCCGGGAATCGAACCCAAGACCTCATGATCAGCAGTCGCACACGCCAACCGCGAGACCAACGAGAAGGCAAAGAATTTTTCGAAGAAGAATCGGACTAGAACTTTCTGAGGTTAGCTCGTTGAAACAAACAAACTCTTCAGCTTAATAGCAATTTGATTGAAGATTTATTTGTTCAGTTGAACACGTTATCTAGACTATACTAAGCTAATGTTACAAAATTGAAGGGTTCGTTTGTTTAGTTGGACGCGCTAATCAAGAACAACTGTTTCAAATCGAAAAAATATTTTAGTGTTGGATGGCTATACATTAGGCTACCAGAGAATGAAAGAAAGAAATCTAGCAAGAAAACGGACTAAGCTATCAAATACCACTTATTTAATCTCTGCACATTCTGGGGCACTAGCCCATACATTTTTTATTCATCTCCTTTGCTTCTGATGGGTTGGTTAGCTATACTCTTTGCACTGTAGCATGGATCGCGGCAACTTTCAAGAGTGAAACGAAATGTTTCTGAAACTGTCACGCACCAAGCTACAGCGCAAAGAGTATAGGATTATTAAAGTTTTAAGTAGGCGAATAACTACTGAGAAAAAATACTTTCATCGCAATATCTCCACGTCAATCACATTTCGAAACGAGGTCTGATAAATACCCTTTTCCCAACACTTCTAGAATATTTCCCATTACGAGTATTAAAGAACTCAAGGAGTTTGCGAGATCTTGTTTAATTAAAATCGACGATCGATCTGCAATAGTTCACGAACGACATTTCAGGTATTTAGGTTTGTAAACGATAGAGCGATTTAATTCCGATTAAATATATAACTATAATAATCTATCTATAGGGTTACAGGGTAAGTCGACCTATTCCTGTTAAGGGCGTGTAGTTGGCATCATTTCTGACTGATTTCACGAAAAACACCCTATCCTAAACCTAAACGTTTTTGAGATATTCGAATTTAATTGTTTTTACAAAAAATGACCGATTTTTAACTGTTAGCTTAGATATTTTGAATTGTGTTGTTGTTATTATAACTATTATTTGATTTTTACATGTAAAATAAGATGCTTAATGACGTTAATAACCAATATTATACGTAATGTGAATAAATAAGTTGTTGTGGACGATTTAAACTAAAAAATAAAAATTTAGAAAGTATATTTTTCTTCAATTGATATCTTACAAAAATATCATGGCGCCTGTTTTGCAGATATGCTTAAAAATATCTATATTTCACCAGCTATCCAACGCAGTATAACAATCTAGGGTTTAAAAAAAAAAAAAAAAAACTTAGTTGCGAGCCGCCAGGTCGCAATTCTGAAAGTCCCAGCCAATTGTTCTTTAAGGTTAATGCGGTGCGTGCGATCGAGACACCTTACGATTTATACAGGTGTGAGTGAGAAAAAGAATGTGCAAATGTGTTTTGTGTACGTTTTGTATTAACTTGTTATTGTAAGTCTGCTTATGTGATTCGTCCGTGGTAGATGTGATATTATTTTGTTATCTGTTTCCTACTGGACACGGCTGTGTCTTTGGTCTGTTTCTTCTGATTTATGATTGCTGTGCTTGCAAACTGGAGTCTGATTTGTGCTTGTGATAGGTAAAAGAATTATATGGTCGAATTTCGACTACTGGGCGACTAGTAAAGCTAAATTAGACCATTTTTTCTTGGTTTATTATCGAGAATTATTATCAAAAAAAGTGATATGGATGATATCACTTTTTTTGATAATAATTCTTAGTGTCTGATATTAATAATATTTTGGACATCTGTCACACAATACCATCCAATCCCAAACTAAGCAGAGTTTCCAACTCACCTTGAAACTAAGTAATAGGTAAAATAAATACCTGGCCAACAGAAGTTCCTTTCCTACGTGGCATCCCCTCCACTGAGGATCTACTACCAGACCGTACGCAGTCAGGTACTTGTCCACTCCGTATTTAGAGAATATATCGACACTCCGAGTCACCAGGTCTACTGCGCCGAAGAGTTGCGCCCAAACTGGATCTTCGGTCTGAGAACAAGATGAGGAAAATACAGATGGCCCGATATTTCCTATCTCTTATCTCTCTCTATAGAGATAATTCCTTTTATCCACAGCCTTTAGCTGTTTACAACTGGACAAAGCAAAAAGAACTTAACGTAAAAAGAAGATTTCAACCCAGTACTACTGCTACTATACACGCTGGTCGTTGCCAAGCTGCTGTCCAGTGTAATTTGCTTCCTTAGTCATCTCATACGACATGAGAATTGGGTGGTAACTCTTCGTATGTTGAATCTGTCACCACACAGACTCTCAAGGGCACATAGCTGACTCTCAACGTCATAGAAATCGTATATTTTTTTAAAAAGTAGACAAACCACATAATTATTACACCACTTAGATATAAAACTTCATCTTATATAACTATAGCGCGATTTACAAACACAAATAACGCCATCTATAAATTAAAAAATAAAACAATTTGAATCTGAGTGGTTTGTCTAAGTCTGAACACATTCTTACCTGGAATGGTTCCTCCTTATCCTCCTTACAGACGACAGTGAGGACATTGACACCGATGATGTTGGGAGGCTGTGCATCATCATCTACTACACACGCGAGAGATAAATTGTCTTTGAGAGTGTTGCGCCACAGTTTCTGGAGTTCAGAAACCGCTGCCGGATGCTTGTTGATTTCTGTTACAAACGTGACGTCTATTTAAAAAGGTAATTATAAAAAAAACTGTACTTGTATTTTGAAGGTGAGTCCGAGTTCGTCCGTCGAACTTTTAAAGAGGAACATTTCAATAGGCCGTCACAGTGTGGATCACCATGTTGCATTGTCTGCATTTGCAATGAGTATGGTGACCACTACTCTTCGATCGCTCATGCTTTCTATCAGGCAGAGTATAGTCATTTTGGTAGGCTCAAATATTAAACAAAAATATGTAAATCTATCCAACGACAAGATTACGTAGCCACAACGTTGTCTTGCCAGTCCCCAACCGGCACTGGGCCAGCGTAGGGACGTAAGGCCTTAACCCTCTTCTGAGAGGAGACCCGAGCCCTGCAGTGGGACAATATGGGTTGTTGATGATGTAAATCTAGGTACTTTAAAAAACGTTATAATTCATCAAGTAGTTTACGGCACAGAGAATGCTAAAGAAATATGCAGACATGATAATATTACGTATATTCTAAAAACATAAGTATGAAAAACATTAATTCTACCTTTAGAAAACCTTTAGAAAACCTTTATTATTAAAAACCATAAAATAAAATAAAACAATAAACCTGTCAACGTAAACCTGCAGAATCTTGAACTGCACTCCACATCAGTAGAACTTCATGAACCTAAGCATTTAAAAAAGAAAAACAAAATTAACACAATGTTTAAATAATTTATTTTGAAGGCCATGGACTATTTCGCATGAGAAGCTTATGTCCTGTAGTGGACTATTAAAAGTAGGTGATGATAACGTCCGTGTGGTGACGTGACGGATTAAGAGTACATAGCGTCACCATATCTATTCATCACATGGGTGTCGTAATGCGACTAAGGGAGCAAACTGCAGAGGACAGCAGAAGGAAAACTTAAAATAAACTCTATACCAATCCATCTAACCGTGGGCCGGCTCGACCGAAGTGATACCACGGCTTCACAGAAAACCGGTGTGAAACAGTGCTTGCGCTGTGTTTCACCGAGTGTGTGAGGATAACGGAGGCCCATACCCCAACCCACGTACTTCTATCTCTCCTCCCCCCATCCCGGCAACGCACTTGTGACGCCTCTGGTGTTACAGGTGTCCATGGGTAATCGTTTACCATCAGGCGATACGTCTGCTTGTTTGTATGGTATGATAGGTCAAAACCTGCTTTCTAGGAGAGGCCTAGCAGTGGACTGTTGTAACGCTGTTGATGTGATGTGATGATGATACCGTGGACCGTGGAAAGGAATAACCGTGGGAGAGCTATGCTCCGTAACTAATGAGCCTGCTCGATCAGCGAAAAACTACCCAGAAAACTATACGTTAAGCAATTCTTCCTTTGCATTTATACGATTGATTGAGTTTACAAGATCCTAAAAACCTGGATCATTACGATTATCACTACGCAAAGGGCTATTAGCAACAGCTCTTGCAGGCCAGGTCATGTACCTGTTCTTAAGCCGGGTCTCAACCGAACAAAAGTTGTAAATTTTTGTGTTGTCAACACGTGTTGGTGATAAAAGTTTCTGTAATGTCCTTGTGTTCGCGTTTTTGGCGGTAAACGTCAAAAGAATATGCTTGTTGCAAATATTTATTGGCTGGTTCGAATGTTTTTCAAATTGTTGGCAACTCGGTGTAAACACAATGGACACAAAAGGTGACGATTTTTTGAAGTGTTGCAAACAGTTAGCAATACTGAAATTGCCAACAATTTTGGTGAAGACTCGCCTTTGCGTGACGCGCGACAAGTTGCAATTGTTTCGCGTTCATTTTCTTTTTTCAAAAACCTTTATTCTCTTGTGTTATTGGCTAATATTTCGTTTTGACCACGTGACTTAGCGTTGAAATAATGGCATTTCTAGACATTGTTCGTATTCTAATAACGTTTACGTTAGTATAATGTCAATTTGGCTATTAGAGCAGGTCACGTATTGCCAGGAAATTAAGCCCTCTACGGGTCATTCAGTGATAATTTAAATTCCACCTAAATTTGTTCAGAATACTGTCTGTATTTGATGCAACTGAATAAAATGACCACGAGCAAAGAGTGGTTTTATTTCGTTGTATCAAATACAGTTCTATTCTGAAGAAATTAAGGTTGAATTTAAATCGTCACTGAATCAGTCTCTTCGTCGCTACACCGTCCATCGGCCCTTAATCATACAGCTTCTATATCACATACCAATATATTTGCAGGGTGGCTCATCCCTAGTAAAGTATTTGGTTAACAAATCCATGGCTTGTTCTTGCATTTCTTCTGTCACGTCTTGGATTCGTAGCGGTCCACGGTCTGTTGTGAAACGACTCCAGACGTTGGGATAAGGAAGGTGAGATGGTCGGGAGAACGGCATCTGGAGAAAAATGGAAATCTGCCACTGAATGAATACGACCACTTGCTTGTTCTGTGTCTAGGAATAATTAATATATTATATGTATGTATTAATTAAATATGTTTCTATAATGACGCGAAACGTATGACGACGTCATAAACAAGTATAAATAATAATAATAAATATTTCGGACATCTAACACACAACGCCATCTAGTCCCAAGCTAAGCAGAGCTTGTATTATGGGTACTAGACAACTGATACAAATACATATATACTTCTTTTTTTTTTTGTAAATACATACATATTATACATAGAAAACACCCAAACTCCGTAACAAATATTTATAGATCATACAAATATTTGGTCCGACCCGGGAATCGAACCCGAGACCTCATGATCAGCAGTCGCACACGCCAACCGCAAGACCAACGAGGCAGTCAATATATCTTCTAATCGGGAACAAGAAAGTGAATAGGGCGTTCCGTCAGAGATGAAATATCTACAACTAGCCTTAGCTATAGTTCAACCCGCGTGTAAGTTAAGGCAAAGGGCAGCGCCGACTACGGAGTGACGGCGAAGACACTAATTGAGTAACAATTTAAATTCAACCTTAATTTCTTCAGAATACAACTGTATTTGATGTAACGAAATAGAACCGTTCCTGGCCGTCATTTTTTGTTAGTGAATTATTCTAACCGATATCGCACGGAGGATCAGCACGCTGAAGTGGAAGTGGGCCGATCATGCCTCCAGGCGGACTCATGGTCGCCGACAAGTGTTAGAGTGGAGACCACGATTAGGCAAACGCAGTGTAGGGCGCCCTGCGGCACGATGGACTGACGATGAAGATGGGGTATGGGCTCCGGTATCCTCACTCACTCGGTAAAGCATTCATACCGGTTTTCTGTGAGGCCGTGGTATCACTCTGGTCGAGCCGGCCCATGCATGCCGAAGCGTTGCTCTCCCACGGTAAATGTGTGTTGGTAAATATGTATAAGGCAGAAATGCATTTATTTCACACATTGCTGGTTAATATTCCTAGTGCGGATTTGTCTATAAAACAAAAGAAAACAAAATTATATCATTAATAATATAGGTTAGTACCTACCCTATTGCTCATAAAGCGATAGTTGTTAAAAGAATATTACTGGCTTCATAGAGAGTTCACCACGTCGCAAGTTTTTTCTTTAAGACTTCGTAGCCTCTAGATTTTATTACTACCTTATATAATCGTGATTGTTTTAGGCGAGGTCATATGTTACCGACTAAAAGCTGTGAAAAAGGAAATATATAATAATTGTCCTATTGGTCTAGTGGTTAGCCACGCTGGAGGTCGTGGGTTTGATTCCTACCGAGGACAAATCTTGTGATGAGCGATCATTTGTTCTGTGTCTGGTTGTAATTTATCTACCTATACTTATCTATTATTAATTATAACAAAAACCTAACAGGTCCAATTCTGTACATTAAAGATATTTTGAAAAATTTTTTTGGAGGGCTCTCTATAATTGGTACTGAAGCCAAAACTTTTCATTTTTGTCTGTCTGTCTGTCTGTCCGTCTGTCTGTCTGTCTGTCTGTATCTTGGCCGAGCAACACGCCGAAACTACTAAATGGATTCAAATGAAACTTGGCATAATTTGAGTTCATACTACGAGGTAGGACATAGGATACTTTTTATCCCGAAATTCAGCACGGTTTCCTGGAGAGAGGGGATGTAAGTCAAAATATGTACTTAGTTGTAATTCAATAACACATAGTCCGATTTCATTCATTCTTTTATTGGTAGAAAAGAAAAAAAATAAAAGATAACCGGAAAAGTCTTTTTTTTTTGTCCGCGACTGTACACTGCCTGTGGCAAGCTGAGACAGATATGTAAATATGGCGTTACGAAGTCCGCCGGGTCAGCTAGTCTATAATATGTATGTATTTATACTATACTGTGCGGGACATATCTCTAACAGCATGATCACATGGGACTCCGTGTGTGGATCCATATATTTTGTTTACAACCGCTAGATAGCGTTATGCGATTTATTGAATTGCGTTATCAAAAAACCACGGGCCAACCAACCCCTCCCCCCATATCCCATAGGCCGGCAACGCAGTTGTTACGCTTCTGGTGTTGTGGGTGTCCATGGGCGGCGGTAATCCCTTACCATCAGGAGATTTTCACCTTAACCATGAAAAAATTAAGGCGGGCGAGCGATTATATTATGTTGCATCAAATGCAGTTGTATTCTGAATGACTTGAGGTTGCTTTTAAATTGTTATTTAATTAGACTCTTCGCCGTCACTTCACCAGGCAGCGCTAACCCAGCGCTAACCGACATCTGCACACGGGTGGAACTTACGATATGAAAATATTTCACAGGGCCGGACCGTGAGTTTAGGGGGCCCTGGGCTAATACTACTTAGGGGCCCACCAAATTCTTTTTTTTAAAGACAACTCTCGCATTGGGAATATTCATACTGTGTCGGGGGGGACTCTATAAACATACATGTGATAGATGTAACAAACACAAAGAACACTCAGACTTATAACAACAAATTGTGAATCACACAAAGTGTGGTCCCATGTGGGATTTAAACCCACAACACTTGGCGCAGTGAAAAGCGGCGTGGCGATCGCTTAAACCACTAGGTCTGGCGATTGCCAGTCTGGCGGTTGATGATTATCAATCAAACAATTACTCAAATATATAGGATAAAAATTTAACCATAAAATATTTAATTTGTATTTTAATATATTATGCCTTAGGGCTTAGTGTTTAATAAGTACAATCGTAATTAAATTGACAAATGATAAGGCAAACTTTCTGCACTTTCCTTTGGCAAATTTAATTTAATTTGCTTCTCACTTACTAAATTCTTAGTTAAATCAACATTTATGGACAAAACGGATAAAAGCCTATATATGCCATCACTCGGCTTCACAACTTGTGATTAGTATGGTTAAATATATTTTTAAGATTGTATAGCAATTTAGGAATACGTCAACAAGCTTCTTTTCATAAATAATCGCAAAAATGTCTACGCAAGATGAAATAAGTTTTTAATTAGATGCATTCGTTGACTAAATATTCATCCACATTTTCGAGATAATAGTCGATAACCTTACGTGTGCTTTCTAAATCAATGTGTTGCACGATATTTTCTTGCAAATCCATAAAAAAAAAAAAAAAAAACTACATGTCTCATAAACTCTCATAAAGTCTCATAAACTTGCTAGTTATATTATTATAAATAAATTTCTTGCTTTCTTCTCTTTTTAGAAAATCTGCTTTTTTCCTCTTCAAGTTCGCTGAAACTTATCAAAATTTTCTAATATTATCATAGTTATTTTTTAAAGATTTAACAGCATCGTAGTGGCGATACCATCTAGTCTGACATAAATATCAGTTTTGTTTCACAATTTAACAATTCCTATCTATATGGGTTGAAGCAGAAAAGAAAACATATATTTTAGCACTTCTCAAAAAAAATACGATTTTGGTTCCAACCTTCACAGGTTCTTCACCAACTTGGTTAAGAGAATGCGCAGCACATGGCACGTAATCCGCAGATTAATTTTTTTGTTCTAGTATTGCTTCTACACCATTGTACCGACCCGCCATATCAGCAGAGTTGTTGTTTGACTGTCTCCTTTTTTGTGCGGAAATCCCCCCTGATACCACCGACTGGTGGCATGTCGGACTCGAACCGACTAAAACCGCACTCCGCCTCAGGTACTAGAAGCCTGAGAATCAGGTGCACCCTCGAAAGGAAATCCCTGGAACCTCGACGTACCACGGGCCACCTAGGTTTTGTAGATGGCCCTCTCCTGAGCTCGAACCCCGATGTTCTCTTGGTACAAAAAAGCATCTGCGCCTCCACCCCAGCCTGTTTCTGCTAGGGTGACAGTTGGCCTCATCTGCCAGTCCCAGGCTTGCGCTTATCTGGAGGACGGAGATCGTTCTGCGACCACCGGCGCCTGAGTCGTTTGCGGTCCTGAGCCCATTCCCGGGCCTGGCGGACCAGGAGAGTTCTAAACCTGTCCCGGTCCCGCTCCGCCGTCTCCTGCACGAGCATAATGAGAATCGCAGAAAGAGACTGCGGATTTCCACGCACTCTCGCTTCGAAACATGGCCGCAATCATGTTACTGAGTGAGAGAACGCCCACTGCAATGGCCGCCACGAGATCGCGCCTTGGCTCCCCCCACGCTGGACATTCTGCCAGCGTGTGGAGCGCCGTGTCTACGGTGTGGCCATCGCAGTGGTGGCACTTAGGCGTTGGCTCCTTACGGATCAGACACAGGTAATCGCCGAAGCATCCTTTTCCAGTGATCACCTGCGTCAGCCGGTATGAGAGGCTCCCGTGATGCCTCTTAAGCCAATCCTCCATAACGGGTCTTACCACCGCAATAACAGCGTGCCCAGCGCTCAGTTGCCCAAGTCGTTCTTATTTATTTATTTAAGCTTTATGCCCAGATACTCTAGTAGGTAGTAGAGCCACGCTGATTTCAGCACGAACGGGCCGGCTCGACCGGCGCGGTAGTACCCTCGCACAGAAAATCAACGTAAAATGACAGCGTTTGTGCTGTCGTGTTTCGTTGGTGAGTGCGAGACCGGAGGCCCAATTAGTCTAGTCAACAAGTACCATACTTGTTGACTAGACTAAAAGATGCACAAGCATCACTAGGCCGCCATAGTGTGGGTCGCCATACTGCATTGTTGTATTCGCAATGAGTATGGTGGCCACCACTCGTGGATTCTGCTTATGCTTTCCATCAGGCAGAGTAGAGTCATTTTGGCAGGCCAAACATAAAAAAAAAAAAAAGATGTTGCAAAGGCGGACTTAATGCCTTAGGCATTTTCTGCCAGTCAACCTTAGGGCGATGCAGAGCTAAATATGGTAGATGCACGAAAATTCTAAATGATGTGCTACAAAGAATGTATTTATTAAATATTGCTTATATGTACAGAATATAATATAAAATATTGATACTACTACTATATACTATAAACTACTGCTATATAACACAAATACATATATATTTATATATACATAAACATAACTACATACTATAAAATTTTGAAGGGGAGAGGCTAAGATTGTGGTGGATCCGAAAGCGTGTCTATAAAATGTTTCCGCAGCTGATATTTAAAACTCTGCCGAGATTTTACCATCCTGATCCCGAGAGGGAGCGCGTTCCACAGCAGGACAGACTGAACCAGAAAAGTAGAATGTACAATGTCAGAGCGGTGAGTGGGACAGTGAAGGAGTAGATTGTTTGAAGACCTAAGGTTTTTAGAGTGGTTTGTACCTAAATACTGAAGTTGAGTAGTTAAGTAGAAAGGTGAAGTTGGAGAGAAGAGTAAAGAGTATAGGGTACTTAATGCTCGTATCTGTCTGCGTATGCGAATTGGAAACCAATTCAAATGGGAGCGATGCTGAGAAACGTCAAAGTAGCACATGTCACCATAATCGATTATTGGAAATATTAGGGTCTGAAAAAGCATTGCCTTAGTTTTCAATGGAAGGAAGTTTTTAAGTCTGTAAAGGGCCCGCAACGTCCGTCCCTGTGACTTTCTGGCACACGGATGCGACTTGTTTTCGCCAGCTGAGGGTCGTGTCCATGTATAATCCTAAGACCTTCACACTTTCAGCATATGGAATAACCATGCCATCTTAGGTGAGTGGTGGAACTGAAGTTAGGTCTAGCAGGCTCATACTACGGCTACTCCCAATGATAATAGCCTGACATTTCTTCGAATTTACCGATACACCGAAGATGTCGGACCAGTGTTTAATAGTTGCCAGGTCATTATTTACAGCCGAAACAGCAGACGATACACTGCACAGCTCTGTTTGGTAGTATAGCTGCAAGTCATCAGCGTATAAGTGATAGGAACACTGAAGTCTTAAGGTAATAAGGTTAATGAAGATGGAAAACAGGAGGGGTGAGAGAATACCGCCTTGAGGGACTCCAGCAACAAGACCACACCAGTTAGAGGAAGACTCTTCCATACTGACTGATTGCTGACGATTCCGAAGATAGGAAGAAACCCAATTCAGTGCTTCCTGAGAGACCGAGAAGTGGGATAGGACGGCAAGGAGAAGTTCATGACTGACGATATTAAAGGCATTGGAAAAATCAACCAATACTACGGTAGTAACCTTAGTATTCTCCATCCCCGACTTAATATCGCCAGTCACTTTAAGAAGGGCGGAAACTGTGCTATGGCCTGGTCGAAAACCTGACTGAAGAGGGCTGAGTAAGTTATTACTGTAAATAAAATGTGAGAACTGTTTATGGACACAGGCTTCTAGCACTTTGGAGAGGAAGGGAAGGATGGAGATTGGACGAAAGTGAGTAGGAAGAGACGGATTTGATATTTTAGGTAACGGACGCACATACGCTCTCCGCCACAGAGAAGGAAATGTGCCGGACATAAGGGAGAAGTTAACAATGTGGGAGATAGCAGGAAGAAGGTGGACTAGCAATGATGTGATCATTCTACGACCGATGCCATCACAGCCAATTGCTTGGGATTTGATAGACAGGATTCTATGACATTCTTAATCTCTCCTTCTGCAACCGAACTGAAATTAAATGGGTTTAAGTTAGGGCGTGGTAGACTATTGATGTAATTTCTGGCAATATGTTCAGATAGACTGTCTAACGTGAAGGAAGTAGTAAAATGTTGGTTTAAGGAATCGAGACTTATGGATTGTGGAAAGTCTACATGTCGCGATCTGCCGATTTCAAGAGTTCCAAGGAACTTCCAGATGTCAGCAGGAGAAGAGGAAGAAATATTATCTAAAATATGGCGGCGTTTAGCGTTCCGTATCATTTGGTTACACCGATTTCTCGCAGACTTATACAGTTGCCGGTTGACATCGATACGGTCCCTCTTGTAAGTCAAAAAAGCCTTATTTCGGCGTCTCATCGCCAACCGTATACCATTCGTCATCCAGGGTGCCGGTGGTCGTTTGAGCTTAACCTTTTTAACCGGTGCATGGGTATCGTACAGTTTAATTACTTTTTCATTGAATACGAGTACCTTGTCGTCGACAGAGGTGGCATCGATCAGAGATGTCCAGTTAATATTAGATGCATCGTCGCTTAATTTATCAATATCCATTTGTCTAAAGCAACGCCTGTATAAAATTCTAGGTTTGGTTTTTGGGGGTTTGAGGATGTAGGAGAGGAAATTCTTCCATTCCTCCACGATGACTTGGCGGAGTTGGGATTTCTGATCTTCGATTTTCCGAATCTCAGGACACCTTCCCAACTTCCGCGCCTCCTTGAGCCACTAATAAAGAGCCGCAAGGGCTCTTGCCTCCAGGTCCAATGGTGGAGTTCCGGCCAGGAGACTTGCCGCCTCAAAAGAGATCGTGCGGTATCCCTTTATGATCCTGATGGCCAGCGCTCGTTTCTGTCGTCGCAATAGCGCGACAGTGCTGGCCCTCAGGTCCTCCACCCATACTGGGGTCCCATAAAGGGCCATGGACCGCACGACCGTCTGACTGTCCCCTACAGTTATCCAGTGGTAATCCATTTATTTAAAAAAAGTCTTGTTAAACATTAAATAAATGTAAGCTAGTATGACTACCAACTTTAATTAACGATATACATCTTTCGTACACTTTTCCCGAAAACAGTATTGAAGTACGATACTTAACTGATCATTATAAGATAGCTCTGGGACTGAGAACAGAACCGCAAAAAAGAAAAAAATTACGCTAGGTGATAAGTGGCGGGAATTCCCCCGAATTATAGACTCAGCCATAGACTCACGACCTTATGGACTGGTAGCAAGATATATGAGCCAAATATACTTACTATCGAACGAGAAAATACTTGATGTGGGTATAATTAGCGGAACAAAGTTATTATCACATGGTATTTAGAAATATTTTAAGTATTAAAGTTAATCACGTAAGAGGAATTAAAACTATGTTATATTATATAATATGTTATTAAAATATGAAATTGTAACATGTAAAAATGTTGAAGCAGTATCTACAACTCTAGAAAATTATGACATACTGTTGTCCGTAAATAATCGACACGCATTTTAATTTAGTTATAGCATATTTAATATAGCATACTTTAATTTGACTTAGCTGGGGGCCCCTGTAATCCCCGGGGCCCTGGGCTTAAGCCCAAAAAGCCATATGGTAGATCCGGCCCTGATATTTCATCTCTGACGGAACGCTTTATTCGCCATCTTGTTCCCGATTAGAGATAGGTTAATTGTTTATGATGTCATACGTTTGGCGCCATTTTAGAAATTGTGTTTCTTTCACCGTCATGTTAGAAAATTATTTTTTTATAAATTTTTAAAGACAAATTAGTTTCAATTTCTTATAAATATAAATGTATTATACATTGTTATTTCCTATAAACTTTTTCCACAATATGTTGGGGTTGGCTTTATTTTTTTTATTTCTTGGTATAGATAATAGAAATGTATAGAAAAAAAACACATCAGTTTTAAGTAATATGTAATCTTATTTATAAAAATCAATTGCTGTTCGTTTGTCTCAATAAAACTCGAGAATGGCTGGGCTGATTTAACTGATTTTGGTTTTGAAATGTTTGTCGTAGTCCAGGGAAGGTTTGAACGGTGAAAAATTAAAAATAACTAAAAAATCCAAATGTCACGTGTACGAAGTAGCTGGCACAGCTAGTGTAATATAAAACTAAATGACTTACTGTAATTTTTCAATGTTTGTCTGTCCCTCACAACGCACTCACTGCAAATGACGGAGGGAGAGTATCTTGGAGGACAGCAAGGGTGGAAGCACAACAGGTGGAATTTAATATCGAAGGAATGCGTCCAGAACGGTATTTCGCACCGCATTCTCAATAAGGTCACCGAGGATAATATTTCTAGTAAACTAGCTGTGCCCGCGACTTCATCCACGTGGAATAGACAATATGGATATAGATAGGGAGCGCAGGTCGCTGGCTGTACGTTGCGATATGCTGGCTCGCAGGTTTGCGCGCTGCACTGACAACGTAAAAATTATGCTGTTCAAAGCTTTCTGCCAATCATTTTACACGTGCAGCCTGTGGACTAAGTTTACGCAGAAGGCATACAGCGACCTGCGTGTCCAATATAACAATGCATTTAGGGTGCTTTTGGTGTTGCCATGGAGTTGTAGCGCATCAGGCATGTTCGCGGAGTTTCAGGTCGATGGATTCGCCGCATAATGCGAAAACTTTTCTTCCATGCTTGCGCGCCTGCGCTCCTTTTTTTTAACGTGTGGAAATCCCCTCGGACCGTCACCCCACCGGGGCTTGTGGCGGGGCGGTGTGTCGGACTCGAACCGACTAAAACCACACGGTGTGCCACTCTGCGCCTGTGAAGGGAGTAATCCGGGAACTGCAGTTGTTAACACGTCCGGACCCCTCCCAGCGCTTGCCCGCGCCTGCGCTCCTCCTCCAACGTATGCTGTTGGATGTTTTTTCGGATAGGTGGGACTCACCCCTCATGTCCAGGTGTTTATGCATCCACACTAAATAATATTTATAATACTAACACTAGGTTAAGTCATTCTGTAACTAACAAAATATGGATGTATTAATATTAATAAGTCCGAAATAAATAATTTGAATTGAATTGAATTGAATAGCGACTTTGGTAGTATTTATATAACTTATCATCCCCTTACAACCCTTTATTCGCATTAGTTTGCAAGAGAAAAAAACGTTTATTATATTTCAAAATCCGTAAAGCCGTTTCAGATATTAGGCGGAACAATCAGACAGATAGACAAAACATTTTAAAATGTTTTTTTACATAAATATCGTATCTACTTTCATTTGTATTGAGTGAAAAGCTGTTGAGCTGTTGTTTGAAAATTACAAACAGTTATTTCAATTTTATTCATTTTTATAGATTTTATTTACTACATAAATAAAAAAAACTCTGGTTTTTCACCCTCTATGGTCTATAGCTCACTATAATTAGGTGATATAGTAGGATAGTAGGTAGTTAGGAGTTTTGTGTGATTTGTCTAAGGCATTTGACTGCGTTTTTCATGAAACTTTGGTCAGGAAATTGTATCACTATGGAATTAGGAACACTTGTTTGAATCTTCTTATCTCATATTTTGGTAACAGGATCCATAAAGTAGAAGTTAATGGTCATAGATCCGTGGGATCTCTGGTCAATATGGGGGTACCGCAGGGCTCGATTCACGGCCCATTTTTGTTTCTCGTTTACATCAATGACCTGCCTAATTTGATAAAGGGGGATAGTCAGGGGATAGTGCTATTTGCGGACGACACTTCACTTTTATTTAAACTGAAACCACAACAATCTGTTACTGATGACGTGAATGACGCTCTCTCTAATGTCGTGAACTGGTTCAATGTTAATAATTTACTTTTAAACGAGAACAAAACTAAATGTATTAGATGTTTTACACCCAACGTTAAACAAGTAAAAACCAGTGTTGAAATAAATGGAAAGGAGTTGGGCCTTGTGGACACCACCAAAGTTTTTGGGTATAACTCTGGCTCAAAATTGCAGTGGGGCCCACACATTGATGGATTATCGAATAGACTCAGCTCTGCAGCATACGTGGTTTATAAAATTCGTCAATTAACCGATGTAGAAACAGCTAGATTAGTATATTTTAGTTATTTTCATAGTGTAATGTCATATTGTATTTTGTTGTGGGGGAATGCTACCGATATTCAAAGTATCTTTGTGTTGCAGAAGAGGGCTATTCGTGCAATTTATAATCTTAGTTATAGGCAGTCACTGAGGAATAAATTTAAAGAAATTGGTATCATGACAATTGCATCTCAATTCATCTATGAAAATTTAGTTTACGTTAAGAAAAATATTTATCTAAACACAAAGTTTAGCGACGTTCATGATATCAACACTAGAAATAAAGACAAACTCGTGTTGCCAACCACTAGATTACAAAGAGTAAGCAAGTCTTTCCGATGTCAGGGTGTGCGATTTCACAATAAAATTAATAAAATAAAATATCAAGAATTAAGTATTACCAAATTTAAGTCCTTAATAAAACAGAAACTATGTGAAAAGGCTTATTACACAGTTTTGGATTATTTAGATGACTTTGCTTGGGACTGACGATGCTCACTTCAGTATTTACCTACGTATCTTGTGTGAATGTGATAGACATTTATATTTTTATTGTATGTTGTTTTTATACCAAGTGAATTCATTTTGTGTATGTGAGTATAGTCTAGGCTTGGAATATAAGTTCATATTAAGTATTGTGGAGGAACGGGTGTGATGTCCTCCAACACAAAGGGAGGATCCTCCTACCAGGCGAGGTGATCATGCCTGGCGGGCCAACTGCCCAACGGTTGATGTTGGGATGTTGTATATATATATGATTATCGGCGCGAGAACTTTCACTGCGCGATTCAGGATTGGTACTTTCTTAGTTTCCTTCGTTACTCCGTAGTTCAGTGTAACTTCGGTAGATGGCGCTGTAGTATATTTCTGTTGCGCTGTATGTGGAAGTCGCCACTTCACTCCCCTCCAAGACCGGAGGTCGATATATGATGTGTCAGCTGTCTGTGCTCTGTTGCGGAGCTTGCCAGTGCCAGGAGTGAGTAGTTCCAGTGAGTCGGAACTGAGTGCCGCAAGTTCCAGTGAGTCGGAACTGAATGCCGCTAGTCCCAGTGAGTCGGGACTGTAGTCCGCTAATCGCAGTGAGTCGGGATATGCTCTGCTTACATGGACCGTAGGTGCATTGTGCTGTGCCTAGACACTGATGAGGCCGTAGGGGTAAACCAGGCTTCGCCACCAGGCGGTCGCTTCCTGCGTGTGGTGTATTCCTGTTGAGGCCGAGGTTGCTGGCTGGCTGTGAGACTTGCTGTGGGAGTGAACATAATGGTGGCGTGCTGATTCTGCTTCGAAGGCTGCTTCCAATCACGTCGGGGTCACCATTGTGGAGGAACGGGTGTGATGTCCCTTCAACACAAAGGGAGGATCCTCCGACCAGGCGAGGTGATCATGCCTGGCGGGCCAACTGCCCAACGGTTGATGTTGGGATGTTGTATATATGAATATCGGCGCGAGAACTTTCACTGCGCGATTTAGGATTGGTACTTACTTAGTTTCCTTCGTTACTCCGTAGTTCAGTGTAACTTCGGTAGATGGCGCTGTGGTATATTTCTGTTTCGCTGTATGTGGAAGTCGCCACAGTATCTTTCTGGTGGCTTTGAGTGTTTCCCCGGCCTACCCAAATGTCCTGCTGACGCTAGTTTCGCGCTTCGGGTCGTAACACGATGGCTGGGGCTCGTATGCTGTCTGTATGGACAGGCCGACTCAAAACTATGCTCCTTTCTTCAAAAGGCCAACCCAGATCCTATACTGTACTCGCACAGATTTTTTTTTGTTTTGTAGGTAATCAATGTTCGCGGACTAAAAAAAGGACATCTCTGTGGTTTGTTTCGACATTTCTTCCCAGAGTGAGTCGTAGGAAATGCCGGTCTCTTCTAGCTGTAAAGTCCGACCTGTAAAAATATCTGAAAAGATTTACTTACAAATAAATATCATTTCATTTCATTTCATTAATACCATTTTGTGTTAATACTCGGGAGTGAATTATGATATAATGTCTGTACTCGTAATATGACTGTTTGTCACCTGCACCTAAATATAAGAAAAGAAAAATATCCACTCTCAGTGTGTCCCAGCGTTACGGAGATGTCGTCACGAAGTAATCCGACCCAGCTAAGCGATGTTTAATTTGATATCCCACAACATCTATCATTCACTCAGCTGCCTTTATAATCACAGCGTTATAGATTTTCCTTTTGATGTTAAAAAACCTATTTAAAAGACGTTGATGAAAGGACTTACAAAACCCAAAATTAATGATAACAGAACAGCCGGAGCAAACAAACAGACAGATAATAACAGACGATAATTTTCGAACATGTCTTTATACGTCAACTTAATTTATAAGTGTAGATGAATTATGTAAACGGCCCAATTGAAGTGCGTCAGGGGTTGAGGATTCCAGTTTGAAAATCAATACATAGTAAGTACCACTGGTCAATGATTAGTTATATTGATTGGTCTGATTAATTGCAAGTATAATATGTATATCATTGAGTGTAGAGGAGGGCCTGGTTGCTCTCCTTCATTTGCATGCTTTCTCATGGTATACCTCTGTCAGATATACCACAGGAAGACAGCCAAGTATAAAATTATAGTATAACTGTAAAACTAAAAAGTAGAAAATAAATTTTAGTTTAAAAAACTAAAAAATACTAAAAACCACGCTTTAATAGCATTTTTTATACGTATTTTTTAGTTTTTTAAACTAAAATTTATTTTCTACTTTTTAGTTTGGTATATTTACAAAAGCGTGTTCGTTTAGTTTTTAACCGACTTCCAAAAAGGAGGAGGTTCTATGTTCCGCTGTATGTTTTTTTTTATCTATGTTCAGCGATTACTCCGTCAACTGTGGACCGATTTTGAAATTTTTTTTTGTATTCGAAAGGGTATGCTCCAGAGGTGGTCTCATTGCCACCATATCAGGATCTGATGATGGGATCCCAGGGAAACCGAGAGAAACTCTTCATTTTTTATAGGCACATACTATGTTTTTCGTATATTTTCTGAAGTTACACCAGTATTTGCATCTGGTAGTCATCATTTTATGATGATGAGCTGATGATGTAAGGTACAACTCCTTAACGGTTAGGAGTTGGAAGTTAAATCTTTGAATATCATGTGTATATAATGTTACCTTTAGTGGTATTCTTTCAAATTATTTAGGTAAGCTGATGGTGGAAGGTACAACTCCTCAACCGTTAGGAGTTGGAGTATAATTCTTTCAATTTCATACGTATCTAAAGACCTTCAGTCGTATATTTTCAAGTTATTTAGGTGAGCTGATGATAGAAGGTTAAACTCTTCAACAATTAGTGATTAGAGGATGATTGTAATATTACACGTACGTATAGACCTTAATTTGTATTCTTGATGATGAAATAGTTTAACTTACTACTTACCAACGATTGTTTGCACTAAAAACTGAAAAATAAAAACTTTTTATAAAAAAAAACCGACTTCCAAAAAACATCCAACGAAAACTCTCTGCCAAAAAAACACTTAAAAGCGTAAAATAATCTGGTTCTTCATAAATTGCCTATACCTAATTCTTTATTCACTTAAATAGTAGCATTATAACTTGGCACCGACTTCAAACAGATTCTAGGTACCTAGCACATAATACTACTATTTAAATGAATAAAGAATTAGGTATAGGCAATTTATGAAGAACCAGTTTATTTTACGCTTTTAAGTGTTTTTTTGGCAGAGAGTTTTCGTTGGATGTTTTTTGGAAGTCGTTTGTTTTTTTATAAAAAGTTTTTTTTTTATTATTATTTTAGAAAAAAATGTTTTTTTTTTTAATTATTGTATAGTCATCGGCCCTTTACTCCTGTGCAAATTAAAAAAAACATTTTTTTTTTAGTTTTTTTTTTTTTCAAATTATTGTATTGTCATCGGCCCTTGACCCCTGTGCAAATTTTCAAGTTAATCAGACTCCTAGAAGTAGGTGTAAAGTGAAGTCAAAAGATTTTGTTACATACAGGTCAAGCTAATAAAAGCGTGGGCTGCCTACATCAAAGTGACAACATGCTTTCAAGGTAGTAGAGCTACGCTGATTTGAGCACGGTTGGGCCGGCTCGAACGGACCCTCCCACGGAAGAGCAACCTAAAGTGACAGCATTCGTGCTGTCGTGTTTCGTTGGTGAGTGCGAGACCGAAGGCCCAATGATGCAGAAGCATCACTAGCCCGCCATGGTGTGGGTCACCATGCTGCATTGTTGCATTCACAATGGGTACTCATGGTGACCACCACTCTTGGATTCTGTTCTTGCTTTCTATCAGGCAGAGTATAGTGTTTTTGGCAGATTTATCGCATTCATACAGACAGACAGAAAAATAAAACAAGCGTAGCAGATGGACTTTATTTAACTAATTAGTTGATCAGTAACTTCGTCTGCGTCTCCTGTTGCCCGTGGCGTGATGTTAAAACAGCTTTATAAATTAGTTTACCATACAGGAAAGGTTATGGTGAGCCTACCTTACCAGATAAACATAATTTTATCGTACATGTTTTTGGGAAACTTTACCCGTCAGCGCAGCGCACCCAATGGAATTATTCTCCCCCATTTTACAAGCTTTTTATGATCTTGTGGCATGTGTCGTAATTTTGTAGCAGGTAGATATCTTCAACCGATTTTGCTGAAATTTTGCAAGCATATGTATACAGCGCGACAATACAATATTAAGTATAATGACATGGAGCTGATCTGATGCTGGAGCTAGAAGATGGCCATAGGAACTCTGTAAAGAAACGTCGCAACATCATCGAGTTTGGACTGGTTTGATTCGTCTCGAGGCATTCCAGTAAAACCTTGTTTTAAAAAGCTTTTTAATTTAATATATTTGTAACATTTTTCATTGATACTGAGCTGCTATTGGTTGTAATCAAAGTATCTCCATGCCAAATTTTATTGAAATCGGTGCAGTGGTTTAGTCGTGGAGGCTTACCATACAGACAGATAGAATTACTTTCGATTTTAAAATATTAGTATGAATAGTCCTCCTCGATACATAGGCTATATTGATTACACTGATATACACACATCAAAAGTGTCTAGGGATCAACATATGTGTCTAGGGATCAACATATATTTTTGCAATAACTTTTCTCCTGATTGATATTAATTAAAATTTTATTTAAGGATTCATCAAATAAAGTGTTTTCGTTTGTCACAGTAACGATAAACCAAGTCACCTTTGCATTAATAAAGAAATTTGCCATTTTCCTAATAAAAGGATTTTTGACATTTGAACCACTAACATTAAAGTTCGAAAAAAAGACTGAAATAACAGTTTTCTTTAAAATGTTACTAGGTAACTTAAACAATTAATAATCCGTGTTTCTACCGCGAACACTAACACAAGAACATCGGTTTGGCATACTCAAAATGAGTTCATCCAAATCACGCTGTGGAATGGCCGCCCATGTTCGTTGCAACACCAAAAAAAGGTCTTCTTGCGACTGGATACCCTCCATATTCGGCAGAGCTCTTCTCTGTAGCATATCCCATGCATGCTCAATCGGGTTCAAGTCTGGCGACTGAGCAGGCCAGGGCCAAAGCCACATCTCAATCTCAAGAAATCCGCATAAAAATGCTTGATCCCTAGACACTTTTGATGTGTGTATCTATACATATATGGATAAAAGAGGAAGGTGATTGACATACCCAGAGATCAACGCTTAGCCCAAACCGCTGAACCTAGGATCCTGAAATTTTGCGTGTGGGTTCTTTATATAATAATAATAATAATAGGATCGTACATCAACAGCTTGCCCTTAAATACAAACTTGTGAATTCAGAGGTGCCATACTACAGGTATGTGCCCGACCCAGTTCTCGAGAATGGTCGTGCTACATTATATTGGGATCGATCTATTATCACAGACAGGACTATTGTTGCCAATAAGCCTGATATTGTGGTGATAGATCGATTAGAGCGCCGCGCAATGATTGTCGATATCGCCGTTCCTCATGACGAGAATCTCGTGAAAGTCGAAAAAGAAAAACAATTGAAATATTTGGATTTATCTCACGAGATTGTCGAAATGTGGAATGTTGATTCGGTGATCATTGTTCCGATAGTCATATCTGTTCACGGATTAATTGCCAAGAGCCTCGACCAACACCTTAAGAGGCTCACGTTAGACGGCTGGATTAAGGGTCTGATGCAGAAGGCAGTCCTCCTTGACACGGATCGTATTGTGAGGAGGTTCCTGTCTCTGGAGCCCTAACCACCGGTTTCTTGGTCCCTGTACCCGAGGTCGGTGGTCTACTATTTTTTATATTTTTAAATGTATTTGTTTTTTATATTTATATTTAAAAATGTAATTAATATGTATATAGAAATGAAATAAAGAGAATAATAATAATAATAATATTTATTGAGTTTCAAAAATTTTTTTTACACAGTATTTGATTTGATAAGCACTGGAACCCCACACTAGGATCCCCTGTGTTGTGAGGTCCAGTCTCTTTCATCACAATGTCAAAGTCTGAATGTATGAGTGCATATAGTTGGAAGTGTACGTGCGTGCTCACTGCTGGTGTCTTTGTTGTGTGTGTGTGTGTGTGTGTGTGTGTGTGTGTGTGTGTGTGTGTGTGTGTGTGTGTGCATGCGTGCGTTTATGCGCGTCCAGGTATGTGTATGGATATGTTAATTTGTTCAAGAAACAGCTATAAATTGTTCGGTTTTAGAGTAATCCAAATCTATCAGTAAGTTTGTAGCTTTCTTTTTAAATACGTATCTAGTCGTTTGAATAGCGTTCAAGTCCTTGTTGACTTTTGTATATAGATGAGGGCCCATAAAAGCGAAAGCTTTGTTGCCAAATCGTAGTTTACAGATTTGCTTTTGCCATTTGCATTTTCTCTGTGATCGGTCGCTTATAAGTACAGTGGAAAGTGCTGTTTTGTGAAATCTGAGAACAACTGCCAAAATGTACAATTTGCGTACTGTAAGTACTTTTGCAACTTCGTATAACTGATCTGTTGGATAGCGAATTTTTTTCTTAAGCATCACTTTTAGAATTAGTCTTTGAGCGCGCTCGGCAACGATGAGATGGGTTTTACATGCGGTACCCCATGACACGATGCAGTAACCCAAGATTGACTGGCACAAGGCCTGGTAGATTATTTTAATTGTTGCGAGGTCTGTTATTAACCGCAGTCGCTTAAAAATGTAAACAAGTTTTCTAACTCTTGTGCTCAGCGTTCTAATTTGTATCTGCCATGTCAAATGTTGATCAATGCAAATGCCCAGGTATTTAATGCTGTTGACTCTGTCGAACTCTATGCAGTCACAACTATTTCCTTTCGCGTAATCGCAAGTATGTAATTTAAGTCTGTGCGATAGAGTGGCTGAAGTTCTCCCAGATACACTAAAGTTAATTGTTTTTGTTTTGTCCACGTTTAGACTAAGCAAATTATGCTGTAGCCAGACAGCCACTCTTTTCATACCAGATTCCGCTGCGTTGAATGTGTTCTCCCAGGAATTGCCGTGGAAGATGATAGCGGTATCATCTGCATAGGCAAAGATTTGAGCGTTTTTTAGCTGAAGCGAGCAGAGATCGTTAATGTATATGAGGAACAGTGTAGGTGCGAGTACACTGCCCTGAGGCACCCCATAACCAACGTGAGCGAGAGAGCTCTCAAATCCACCAATGCAGATCTTTTGTTTGCGTTCCGTGAGATAAGATCTGAACCAGTCCAATGCAATGCCTCTTATACCAGTACACTCAAGTTTCTTTATGAGGATAGGCCTCGAAACAGTGTCAAAAGCTTTGGCTAGGTCGAGGAAGACACCCCCACACTTTTCACCGCTATCCAGTTTTGTAGTTACAAAATCAACTAGATTGGTGACAGCATCTTCCGTCGACCTGTCACTTCGAAAGCCGTGCTGGTTTACTGAAAGAAGGTTTTGTTTCTGTAAGTAGTTTAATAGTCTCTTATTCATTAGCTTTTCTAGAATTTTTGACACCGCTGGCAAAAGAGAAATAGGGCGATAGTTGGATGCTACAGTAGCATCTCCTGCTTTATGAATCAGGTGTAAGTTAGCTACTTTCATTAGAGATGGCACTTTTCCTGTTATTATACTTAAATTACAAATATAAGTGATAGGAATCACAAGTGATCTTTGACACAGTCTAATAACATAATTTGTAATTCCGTCCCACCCTGGGGCAGAGTCTCGTTTTAAGTTCGAAATAATGGTGCTAACCTCTCTTTCATCTGTTGGATTTATGAAAAAGGATCCAGAATCCGAGAGTGTAATTCCAGAGGACTGTGGTATGATTTCGATTAAGTCAGATTCTGATTTATTCAGTCCTATCAAAGTTTCTTCAGCGATTTGAGCGCCCACGTTAGCAAAGTAGTTATTGGCTATATCCAGAGAGAAGTGCTGATCTTGGTGTGCGTGAAGCAACTCTAGGTTTTTAGAAGACTTATTTTTAATGTTACATATCTGTTTGACTGCTGCCCAAGATTTTTTACTGTCGCCCTTAGATCGATCTAAAAGATTTTTATCGTAAGCGTTTTTAAGGTTTTGCAAAATGTTATTACAGTAATTCCTGTAATCTTTATATTTTTGTTGCAAAACTTCATCATTTCTATTTGATTCTTTTCTAGCTTCTAAATGTAGCAAGTCCCTTTTTCGTGTGCACTTTAGTAGGTTTTCGGTCATCCAGGGTTTCCTTATTTCTTTGGAGTTTCTGATTAGTGTAGTTATAGTGTGTTTATTTATGCATTCGCCTAGAATTCTTGTAAACTCGTTAGTAGCCTTGTCAACATCATTATATCCGAGAATTGTATTCCAGTCTGTGTTTTCGATCTCTTTAGTCAAATTAGGAAAATCAGTTTTGACCTTCTTCTTATTATTGTCTTGGGATGTATTCTGTGTAACGTAGCTGCCGATGCCAATAATCACAGTATCGTGGTCAGTTAGCCCAGTTTGGCAAACCACTACTGAAGCTGTCTTTTTTGTTTTAATCAGGGCGTGGTCAAGGCAGCTTCTATCATGAGTAGGCAGTTGATGCCCAGGGTAATAGCCATGGTGGCTTAATAAGTCCAGATATTCGTTTGCGCGATTATCTCGGGTATCGAAAGAGATATCAATATTGATATCACCTGTCAAGACACATGTAGGCGTCCTGCAGACTTGCAGGATGCTATTCAAAGAGTCACAAAAGTTCTGTATGTTATAGAAGGATGGCGACCTGTAGATGGCACAGATGGTTAGTTCCGTTCCCACGGTAATCAGTAAACAGTTGGCTTCCCTAAATGACGGCTCTTCTATTGTCACCTTTAGTTCAGTTTTGTACAGTATTGCCAGGCCATCATTTTGATTTAAGTAGCACCTGGAGTAGTGGCATTCGTATCCATTTAATTGTACCAAAGGTGTTGAGTCATTAAGACGACATTCCGTTAGTATAACTATGTCTGGTAGAAAGTTAAGTCTAGTTAAGAACACAGTGAAAGCATCAAAGTTCTTCTGTATGCTTCTTATATTTTGATTAATTATAGTAAACTTAGTATTTGCGGTCTGAAGGAAATTGATGCATTTTTCTGGGGAGTTGAGTTTAGTACTAGAGTATATATCCGTATTGTCGATTTCACTTATAAGATTATTTTGGTTAGCCATATTTATAAGTATTAAGGTACGTGGTTCTGTTAGTGTATTTTACAGTAATTAAAATTTTATTGGATTTGAAAGATGATGATGTCACGTATGTTATGGGTGGGATATTGTTGTGTGTGTGCGATGTGTGTGTAGGATGAGAGTGTGAATATGAGGATGCAGTTTGTACAGTATTCTGTGTTATGTTACATGTTAAGTACTTATAATTATTGCTAGAAATATTAACAATAACAAAATTTATAAAAACATAGAAAAACGACATACAACAGATTGCTTCAAGAAGTAATGTTTTTGTCTCCACGAAGTTGTTGGAGTATGTTTTCATTCTTGACCATGGTATATTTGGCTCCTTCTTCTTTCCGTAGAAAAATCCGTCCGCTCGCGATCCAGCAATAGTTATATTTTTCAGTTTGAGCAAAATCTCGAGCAAGAAAATACAATCTTTTGGCTTTGTTAGTGAGATGATCGGAGAAGTAAATTGGTGTGGCCGGCATATTGGAAATTAGGTGGGATGAGTTGAGTCGGGAAGATTTGTTGTTGTTATTGTATTGTTTGGTAGTGCTCAAAAATTTTTCCTTGTAAAAAACAGTGGAGAATTCCACGACTATCGTCGATGTGGAAGACGCTTCTTTAGATGGGAGACGGTAGACGTCTTTAATATCCGGTGAAGAATATTCAAGGTTGATAGTTTTAATAAGGTTTGTAATTGAGTTCAAAATATCTTGTTTACTTTCCTTTTTTCTCTTAGGAACGCCTCTGATCTCGGCACTTGTTTTTCTTATGGTTCTGTCAATAAGTTCGTGTCTTTCCTCTAAGTCGACCAGCAAAGCCCTGTTGGATTTACAGTCCTTCTCGAGTCCCTGAATCTTGCTTTCAAAGATATATAACGTAAGTGTAAGTGAGCACTATAAAAGTAGTTTTTGAAATTCCACCCCTAAGCGGGTAAGTCAGGGAATAAAAATCTGAGTAAGCGAAGCCGCGTGCAAAAGCTAATTGGATCTGTAGTTTCTGAAACTAGTGCGTTCACTCAACAAACAAACTCGCTTAATAACATTGGTATAAATAAGTAATTAATTCTTGATAGATCAAGAATCAGGTGACATTGTTCTACAACTGATTTTTATACAAACTGCGCATGCGCTGTAGGCCTGTAGATCCAAGTTCGTTGTTCTGTAATGAAAATCTTTGTTCCCAAATGGTATATAAAGGGATGAGCAAGGTGTGTGTCGAGTAGGGTGAGAGGTACTATAATCGGCTGTGGTTTATCACATTTATCTAACATGATTACTTACTAGATTTTCCCTGAATCTATACAGTGTTAGTTTCTGTATTCTTACTCAATTTATTAAAGACGTAGTGATCGTTCAGTGGTCGGAATTCGTCGAATTCGACCTTAATTCATCTAATTATTTTATTCTAGCCTTTTACACTCTTCATTTTCGTAAAAAAGTTTACCAAGATTTTGTTATGATTCATTATTTTCTAAAAAAGGGATAAAAATGAATATCAATGTTGCAATACACTTTTACATGTTCATGCAGGGTGTGCGGTTCAGACGGGCGCAGCAGTGTCAGGGACTTTTAATTAATCTGCGCGCTTACTAAAGGGCACTAGAGCAATGATTGTACAAGGGCGCTTCATGGGCTAGAGACGGTTCTGGGAAAAACGAACTAATAATTCTGTAAGTGGGTATGGGCAAAACTGAACACTGCAATATTGTGATCCATTTTCCAATTTTATTGACATGGTCTTGACTGATTTGTTTTATTAGTAAGATTGTGTTTTTTTTTAATAGATAAATTTCATTTTCTGCGTCTCCGCTGCCTCTTACTGCCTCGTCGGTCTAGTGGTTAGCGTAAGCGACTGCAGGTCAAGAGGTCTCGGGTTCGATTCCCGGGTTAGACCGCTGTTGGGTTTTTCTTACAAGAAACTTCTAAATAGCAACATCTATGGCAATCGTTATTGGGAAGTCAGTGCCCTCAAATATACTGACAACTAGTTCAATCTTCGAATTCAGTTAACCCTCAGGGTTGTGGAGGTCCGATGCCAGTCACACGTGTAAAAACTGATGTTCAGGTAAAACCGGTTGAACTAGTAGCCGACCCCAAATCTTGGGAATAATAAAGGCTAGGAAGATGATGATGGTCTTGACTGATTCGTTTTATAGAAATAGCATGTAATTTTTGAATAGATAAGTTTAATTATCCGGGACTGCGCAAACAGTGTAAAAAGTCCACAGGCCAAATGGCGAGGCCTGCAGTTGAAAAAGTCTATGTCCAGCAGCGGACAGGCGATAGGCTGATAATGATGATGAAAAACTTTGATTTTAAAGACAAAGGAAGTTTTGTTAGACATATTTTTTTTAACCGACTTCAAAAAAAGGAAGAGGTTCTCAATTCGACTGTATTTTTTTCTTTTTTTTTATATTTGATACCTCATAACTTTCGACTGGGGGAACCGATTTTGATGATTCTTTTTTTATTTGAAAGCTGGTGCTTCCCATGTGGTCCCATTTTTATTTGGTCCAGTTCTGATATGTCATCCACGAGAAAATCATATAAATCTTCAATTTGCATTAAGTATGTGCGCGACAAATTGACGAATAACTCAATATCACGCCGACTAATTTCGATGATGCTTTTTTTAATTGAAAACTGGTGCTTCCCATGTGGACCCAATTCAATTTGGTCGTTCTTGAAGCCGTTTTTTTTGGTAAAAAAATTGTATTATTTTATAACTAATCTAACTTATGTTCAAAATTTAAAACGATGGGCGATAACAGGAGCCTCTACCCTAACGCCGGACACAACGCACTTCGTATTTGGCAAAGCGCCAGCTTGGATCAACTCCAGATTTCATTTATACATCGCAACAACAGTCAAATCTAGTCTAGTAAAGTGTACGGACGTCGAATAAGCAAAAAAACAATAAAAACAAACAATAAATTACTAGAGCAATAAATTGTTTGAGGCAATAGCTTGGCGTTTGACAGGTGACAGCGCGGGAATTCGCGCCAATTTTGCGACCAGGCAAAGGTCATTGTGGTGTAATTCCTCTGTGGATTTATTTTGTTTCAACCGCCGCGTCAGGTGCTAAAAGGTAGGTCACTATGTCTATTATCACTTTGTGATCTTTCATATGCTTGACAGTTTTAATTTTATTAAGCTTTATTGTGTAATATTTTGTGTAGTAAATAATTGTAACTTTGTAATTCTACAACAGCGTAAGATTATTTCTAGCTTCGTACACGTTGTACGGTCCATAGATAAGAATATTGGTAGTATCGGTACAGTCCTTTGTAACAAAGGATTATGAAATAACGCCTAATATAGTGAACAAAAAATAACTGAATTAAAGTTAATAAATAAGATTATATTAAGACAATGACATTTAGATATAGCGCCTTATTGTAGGAGGTAGGTTGTACATTTTGATCACAGACTGTCGAATATCACCAGAATATCCTTCGAATAGTACATTATTGATCGAAGAGAATATCAGATTTACAAATAAATAATTTGAGCTTATGTTTCTTCCCGAGTGTTATTATTATTATTGTGAGACTATTATTTTATAACCTGTCAAATCTATACAAATACCTAAATCAAATTGGAGTGTCTGTTTGTAACAATAAAATAACCGCTTTGTACTCAATGCATATGTAACGTACTTATACACGGTACTACGAAAACATTTTTTAAGATTTACGAGTATTAACATTTTTGTCCGTCGTGTCTGTCCGGCTAATCTCTGGAACGGCTGGATCGAATTTGACGCGACTTTCATTGGCAGAGGCCCAAACTCACCCCCCTCCCCATCCCCCAAAGGCCGGTGTTGCAGGTGTCAATGGGCGGCGGTAATCGCTTACCATCAGGCGATACGTCTGCTCGTTTGCCCGCCTATTACATAAAACTTTTTAATTCAGTTCAGTTTGGGACACGTGTTTTTTGCCTTATCTAAGTAGTCTTACCATAGACTATAAATGGTTTGTTTTCAATTGTCGAAAAGTGCAATATAATTTGAATCTTCTGAAACATATCGACCACACTTGGCCGAGGCGAGTAGTTATTTTCGACTGGAATATTTACAAACATACATACACCCACACTCTGTTATCTTGCATTTATCCAGACTTGCCAAAGTTTACGTCAATTAATCTATTTTATGACACAGTTATAAACAGCTGATTTTTGTTTTTATACACTATTGATTAAGTACAACATCTTGGCGCCAACTCTTGGTCAATGGTCCGAAGGGCATAAACAAAAGTCCTAGTTTGAAAAACTTTCCTTTTTATCTGTAGTTAAATATATATATATATACTAGCTGACCCGGCGAACTTCGTAACGCCATATTTACATATCTGTCTCAGCTTCCCACAGGCAGTGTACAGTCGCGGACAAAAAAAAAGACTTCCCACTATCTTTTTTTTTCTTTCTAGCAAAAAAAGAATGAAAAAATCGGACTATGTGTTATTGAATTACAACTAAGTACATATTTTAACTTTCATCCCCTCTCTCCAAGAAACCGTGCTGAATTTCGGGATAAAAAGTATCCCATGTCCTTCCTCGTAGTATGAACTCAAATCATGCTAAGTTTCATTTGAATCCATTCAGTAGCGTGATGCGCGGCTAAAATACAGACAGACAGACAAAAATGAAAAAAAAAATACAGTTTTGGCTTCAGTATCGATTATAGAGAGCCCTCCAAAAAATATCTTTAATGTACAGAATTGGACCTGTTAGATTTTTATTATTTTATTTATTTGTTCTAGGAGAGACTATTATAATTATAGATTGTAATTTATTTTAGTGTGATAGCACTTCAGATAGATATCAATTCAGTTATGTTTTTAAATATCTCAGGACTGCGTCTAATAACCGAAGTGGTATATTCAATTAATATCGACTAGTAGGTCCTTGGGTTGTGGTGGTCTGATTGCAGTCCCATATATAATCAATAACAACAGGAACGATATAAGTATTACATACTTAGTCTTATATATTAATCTACTTCAAAATTGAGTTGCAAGATTCCACCCGAACATACAAGCATACATACATACATTGCAACTAATATTAATATGATAATAATTATTGAGCCACGACCCCCGATGGCTATAATCAATGTGTTTTTATCTGTAGGCAGCAGCAAAACATCATAAAACTAAATTTTTGTGAATATGTCTAAATATGATAAACAGTATTTTTACAAGCTTTTTATTAACTTGCAATGTATGTATGTATGCTTGTATGTTCGGGTGGAATCTTGCAACTCAATTTTGAAGCAGATATCTTCAACCGATTTAGCTAACATTTTGCGAGCATATGTGTACAGCGTAACAATACAATAATATAATGACATGGAGCTGATATCAGATCAGCTCCATGTCATTAGAGCTGGAAGGTGGCCATAGGAATTCTGTAAAGAAACGTCGCAACATCATCGAGTTTAGACTCGTTTGATTCGTCTCGAGGCGTTCCAGTAAAAGCTTGTTTTTAAAAAACTTTTTAATTTAATTTATTTATTCCTGAATTTTCCACCTTTCGGGATGATGTTTAATGAAAATGAAAATAATACATATCAAAATGGAAAGTATTTACGCCCAAAAGTAAACAATCGATTCCTAAATTAGCATCCCGTATTCAGAATCCCTTTATTTTTTAATTCAGTTGAGTAAAATATCAAAACATCTAATAATTAGCCAAATTAAAACGTACTGAATGAAACGCAAGAAAATATAGGCAAACTTTTATCGGGTTGTTTGTAATGGCGCCGAAATATAAACAACATGGCTGCTATATTTACCCGCGCAATCCTTTAGTCCCAACAACGACCACGTCGGATTCATAAACGGAAAGTGATCGTTTAAAATGGAACCTTTGTTTGATGTCAAATTTTACACCGAGGGAGAGCCACGCTTCGGCATGACTGGGCCGGCTCGACCGGAGCGATACCACGGCCTCACAGAAAACCGATGTGAAATAGTGTTTGCGCTGTGTTTCACCGAGTGAGTGAGGATACCGGAGGCCCATACCCCTATAATAATAATAAATCTCTTTTTTGTACCAGATTAGTTACAAGGTTAACTTAAACTAGGCAAGTACAATTGGCGGACTTATCGCCCGGAGGCAATCTACAAGGGCATAAATAAACTGCCAATGCTATGGCAAAGATGCGTCGATTGCATGGGTGATTACTTCGAATAACAGAAATAAAAAAGTTTGAAAAAATAAGTTTCACTTATTGCATACAAAACGGCAATTTCATAGGTAAAGACCTATTATATGGCAGTATTCAATTTTTATAATTTAGGTGTATGTAATTTATCGAAACTATTTACTGACATGTTTTGGGATCACACGAATAAACAATATTACTATATTTACCTTAAATGATTTTGAATAAGTTTTTTTTGTTAAGAAATATGTTAGTTGGGCATAAAAAAATTACTCAGTGTTGATAGTAATTATATAGGTAGGTAATTACTGCGGCCTATGCAAACCCCTAAAGCAAATGACTCCTGTATGTTACTACATTCTTAATGAAAAAATTAAGAAAAAGGACCGATCAGGGTGGACTACCCTCTCACAGGAGACCAAACTTAAATAACAGCATTCGGGCTGTAGTGTTTATTTGTTGAGTTCAAGACCGAAGGCCCAATGATGCAGAAGCATCTCAATAGGCCACTGTAGTGTGGATCACAATTGTCTGTCATTCGCAATGAGTATGATGACCACTACTCTTGGATTCTGCTCATACTTTCCATTGGCTCTTCTACCATTATTTCTGCGTATACTCGTACTAGTGGCACGAAAGATAAAATTTGCCGCTCTTATATGACATACGTGTTATGAGACAATTTTGTGAATAGATCAAGATCCACTTGGCTCTATATGAGATATTGGTGTCCAACACAATGACATATGAATGAAGTATTGCGTAACTGTCAAAGATGACATATTAAAACTTATTGAAAGTCGATCACAATTATTTTGTGATGTATGAAGATGTCAACATAGAACTTTATATGATGCTTACATGGATGTTTAGATCTGAGGGTGACCTCAGAAATTCATGGCTTTGAGACTATTATAAGAATTGAAGAATCAAAGCCCACAATACAAAAACACCTAAATTTTTAAGTTAGCGAGCGGTGTCTGGTCAAAGTTGACTGATATCTTAACATATAAAATGACTTGCCATGACTGATTGTTTTATCAACGCAGAGTCGAAACTGCTGGAGCTACAGACTTGACACTTTGGCAGCTGATCCTGATAAAAAATAGAGTTGTTACCCGGCACCCCAAAGAAAATTAAAGTAACGGTTGTACTGAAGATCGTCATTTTCAAATTTTGAAACATATGTAAGATATAATCAGTCAAGCGAATCTGCGGGCAATACCTTATCATAATATAGGTACTAGTGCGATATTAAAAAAAAAAAACATTAAACATTATTTTTATTAAAGTTTAAGAGAGTTTTAGAGTAGAGGAACGGGTCACAATATGTCCCTCCAACACAAACGGAAGATCCTCCGACCAGGCGAGGTGATTATGCCTGGCGGGCCACTGCCCAACGGTTGATGTTATATAATATATATTACCAGCTTTTGCACGCAGCTTTGCTCACGCACACTTTCATCCCCTGATTTACCCACTTAGCAGTGGAATTTCAAAAATTCCTTTCTAAGTGCTCACTTACGTTATATAAAGAACCTACATGCAAAATTTAAGTATTCTAGGTTCAGCGGTTTAGGCTGTGCGACGATCTCTGGGTATGTCAGTCAGTCAGTCACATTACTCTTTTATTTAAATAAAATAATCAGCGCGAGAACTTCTATTGCGCGATTCAGTATTGGTAGTTAGTTACTCCGTGTTGTGCGTAACTTCGTAGTTAAATTTGTCACCTAGGATTGAAAGCGATGGCTTATAATGCTCTATCCATATTCTTGGATGCCTTCCTCAAGAAATGTAGGTACAATCTAGGTGTGTTTTTCCTCGTTCCTTCGTTTTTCTATACAGGAATGTCTGTTTAAAATATCACGCAAAGTAGCAAAATATATGCAGTGTCCATAAGTTAAACTTCCCTCGTAAATCTGAAATAGACAGACTGCTTCTGCATTTTATATACGTCCTAAAGTTTTCCTCACAAGTTTCTGGATAAAATTAAAAAATATAAAGACCGGGAATTCCTGAAATCATTAATCCCAAACACAAAAATATATATTTCGCCTTGAAACTTAGATACGCACCGACAAAAACTGCGTTTTCCCAATTGGAATTAATCCAAATGGCTTTTCGAGACTAAATTTATTGAAGCCCCGACTTACTTGTAATTGTAAAACATTTGAAAGAAAATCACAGATCATCATATTTTGGTTTTCCCGTAGGCCATTGACACGTATAGAAAGTTGACACGGTTGAATAATAGAGGACGCCACGTGCGTTTTGTGTTTACAAACATGATTTTGCGCGATTCTGGGTTATTTTTATCTAGTTCAACCGAACAGGTGTAACAAAGACGAACTGTATGTTTATTTTGTACAAACTGAACTATTTAAGAGATATCAATATACACAAATATCTATGAACATGCATACATACATTTATCAATTTATTTATGGATTACTAGGTTTTTGGTGGCGGCGCCGCCAGCGATGCAAATAGTAGCCTATGTGTTATTCTGATGTATAAGCTATATTACTGTAAAGTGTCATCCAAATCCGTTCAGTAGTTTTTGCGTGAAAGAGTAAAAAACATCCATCCATACATACTTACAAACTTTCGCGTTTATAATATTAGTAGGATCAATGACACAATATACTAAATAGACCGACCCTCCCCTGGCCCAAACTGTACACCGAAAAAAGCTAGAAAAATTCACTTAAATCTAGATGGCGCGCAAAAATAAGGTACTAGAAATAGTTTAACAAACTCTATCACTATTTTATTGATATGCTTCAATTAGAGTAATTATTTTATTATTTTTCGAATATAAATCTTACTTTCTAATGCTTGTTTAAAAAAAATAATTTTCAATTGCGTAACTATAAGTTATCACCTATTTTTAGGAGATGTCGTTGCAATCGATTTAAATAAACTTGAATATAATGACCTATTTACTACGCTAGATGTCACATTTATAAGTTATTGATATGACATATAGAATATTATATGCTGGATGCGCGATGATAGCGCCACCAAGTGGCTACAATTACGTCGGACTTTGATTTGTCAAATGGTTAGTTGTCTTACGAAGAGTAAGTAAACAAACAAATTATTTCAACGATATATCGTAAAGGGGCGTCCATTAATTACGTGAGGCATTTTTGAGAATTTTTCGACCTCCCCTCCCGCCTTGGTGAGATATCGTAAGATTTTCATCAACTCTCTCCCGCGTCCCCAAATCTCACGCGAGATTCTTCAAATTTATGTTTTGGCTGTAAACGTGTTGGATTATTGAACTGGTTCTATTACTTCGATTGAAGCCTAGCAAAGCAAAATCGAATGCTACTTCGCTGCTCTGCGGAGTTCGGACGAATACGACAAACACTATTGTGTCAGATTTGGCCATATTTTATTCGGAAATAATTTTTCACGCAATTTTACACAATAATTACGTGATATTTGCCAAGGCCCCCCTAAGTGAGATTTGAAAAGATTTAGGTCAATCCCCTCCCCCCTAAAACACCTTACGTAATTAATGGAAGCCCCCTAATTTAAATATATTCTATTCAATCATGTAAATCTATGGTGTAGATAATAATGTTGAGCGATTTTATTTCCTGTCTGATATGGCATAATCAATAAATTTTAGGTCATTATATGTCATTTTAATATAAAATAAATGTTTGAACTGCAAAGTATAATCTTTATTTTGGAACGAAGTTCCTTATCGCGCGTCGCGAAAGGGGGCTAGACGGCAAAAAATGTAACGACACTTATCGTGCCAAAAGTTGTAACGACACTTTTAACATTGAATTGACGTCATAGTGCTGGATACTCACCGTTAAATATAACAAACTGATTGCCAACGTCCATACCATGTTGAATACACCGGTTCTCGTCCGATCATCGACGTTAAGCAACATCGGGCGTGGTTAGTACTTGGATAGGTGACCGCCTTGGAACACCACTTGATGTTGGGTTTTTGCATTTATTTACAATATATTGTTTTATAGTATATTTTGTAAAGCTTGATTATTACTAAAATAATTTGAGTATTTTATGCGCATTTTTATTAGTAGGAGCATATCAAATATAATATATATATAAACTTCGTTCCATCCGGGTGTTCTTTGACACCTCTCAAGTTTTTATTATACATATTTTAATTTGTACAACAAGTAATATTAAAATCACATTAAATCAGTCAGGAGATTAAAAAATAAATATTATTTCATAGACATACACTTTAAACAGTTTTCTAACAATTTTTTTATCCTATTATTTAAATTACGGCAAAATCCAAAATCTGATGACAGCATTTTAAAATCTAAAGAGTTCAGAAGAGGTTTCTAGAGAATTGACATTGATGCAGCTACGAAAATAAAGGTTATGAATTGGACAGAAGACGGAAATAAATTCAGCTTGTCATTATTTTACAAATCTAAAGTGTATTTTTTTATAAGGCGGCAAGGTGTAGTACTTGCCGCTCCAACCACAATCCGAAACTCCGAAAGTGGCTAGCAAAATCCGATTGTTTTGCCCTGATCTATTTAAAAAAAGAATAACAGAAATTCGAAATGCATTAATTAAAGATAAAGCTTGTGTGATCACTTTCGATGAAATCGCAATAATGTGTAACTTATAATATTCCATCAGCAGTAAAAGCAGAATTGTTACAACTCTTTTAAAAGCTACTATAAATAAACTAATTGATAATAAGTGGGCTTCTGCTAAAAGCTGTTTTTTGCGGTCGGGCTACGAAAAACCAAAATACATGCAAGAAATCAGGGATATCTAGTAACTTTTCCTTTTTCTTTTGCAACGTTTTGTAAAATTATTTGCGTTTTTTGATGTACCACATTTAATTAAAAGTATTCAAAATCATTTTCTAAACAATAACTATGTTAACGGCAATGAGCAAATTTTGTTTCAAGATGTTACCAAACCATACGAAATAGACAAAACTTAAAACTTGAATCGATCACTTACAAAATTGACAGATAGGCCCATTGAACAGTAATAAAAAAATATGAGATGCCATGGAAACACGCATTGTTTAAAAAAAGGACACATGCATTAAATGCGATAAAGACGGGCAAAAATTATTTGAAAAATTACACAATTAACTAAAACAAAAACCAACTTCAATGTTCGACTTGATTTCTCTTGGATGCCATTATCAGATCGTAATGTCCTTATCATGGTATCACCGTTGGGACATATCCTTTCCATTAAAAAAATAATCATCAAAATCGGTTCATAAACGACGAAGTTATCCACGAACACACATAAAAAAACATATATACGGTCGAATTGAGAAACCTCCTCCTTTTTTCTAAGTCGGTTAAAAATTGAATCAGGATGTAATAGAAAATTTGTTTGCGCAATTTCGGCAAAAGCAACAAAAATCCAACAGCAAAGTTGCTAAGGACCATATTTAGGAGTAATTTAGTTAATTTCTTAAAGAGTCCCCATAACAAAAAACTGTGAGGATGAAGATGGTGATTTTATCCAGTTAGCCGTTGGAGAAAGCAAATATTTTTTTCCAAAACCATCATTGTCACCAAAACACGCAGTAAACAACGAGAAACAATGCACTCATGAACGGCAACTTATTTATTTATTATTTACCGCTGCCCATGAATACCCGCAACACCAGAGGTGTCACAAGGCTTTTAAGGAGAAGTATGCTCTTTTCTTGAAGATTGATTGAAGGTCGTACGAACTGTCGACAGACAGTTCATTCCACAGTTTTGTTGTGTAGGGCAGAAATTTTCTCGAAAAGCGCACATTTGACACCTAAATGATGATGATGAAACTGCAGTCGCGTAGGATGATGGCAAAAAAAGGAGGCAGGGATCAATTCAATCAATTGCTCGGAGTACTCCCCATTGTAAATACGATAGCAGATGCGTAACGGAGCCACGTCTCCACACAGCGCGTGCAGCGCCAGAGATTCCAGCCGAATTGAAACTTCTTGACAATTGACGATTCGATTCGATTGTATATTAGTATTTCAATCACAGTGAATTGAATTTTGCGTGAAATAAGAAATAGGTACATTTTGTATACTCAGAACAATAAAATTACTTGAGGAACTTGATGAACTTGTAAGAGTTGGTTTGCAGATGTTTATATTTGTGCAAAAAAAAAGCTGGCAGGTGGCTTAGAAACTTCAGTGAACACATGTAAACAATGAATGCCTTGCAAATACTAAGTAAATTATTAAAATATTCAAGGAGCTTTTACAAATGCGTGTGAACTTTTCAACACCTACCCACGAAAAAAAAAATTAACTTAATAAAGATTAAGTTTTACTTAAATATTTAAAAAGTGAAGATTATGAGCTGTTACATTATTTTTCTTTCAGTAATCGACATAGATATCATTATTGTGACATAATAAAATATACGTGTCGTTCCAAGATGAATATCTGAGGCCACTTTAAGACGCCTCAATCGTGTTCAATTCAGTTCTCGTACTGTATTAATCCCAAATAATATATCTAGGCCTGTTCCTTAACAGTGGGTTGACGACAGTTTCACACACACACTTTCAATAGTTTGCTCGAAAGCTTTTGCCGAATTTAGGTAAACTGAGTGTTGCGACAAGATGGAACGCAGAATTCTCCGGTTAATAACAATTTACTGTACCCGGTGTAGACGGTAGCACTGACCGCCTAGAGTAGGGTGCGCCACAGGAGAGTAGAGAGTAGACAGTAGAGAGTGTTGCTGGTTTGAGCCACACGCGTTTATCACATAATGTCTACGGATGCAGAATGCGCGTTGTCAGGAATATCCATGTGAGATTTGTTCCGCGTAACGCAGGTTCTTTCTGGTCACAGTTGCTTCGGAAATACCTGCACGCGGTTACTAGAAGTGAGTTGAATCCTGCCTGTCCAGTGTATTGAGCCGATTCCCTGTGCCATTACTTGAGCATCGCAGCGTTGGATATAGAATGCAGTTATGGGAGAATTTCTCTCGCTGCCAACCATGTTATGCTCCATAGTGGATAGCAACAGAGTTTTATCTTCTGCGAAGATGACATTGCACAGAAAGAGGTGGCGGAAAGGACCAAGGATGAAAATTTCTACTTGGACCTAATTTGCCGCCAGCCGCTGAAACGGACGCAGCAGTGCATTCTAGCAACTCATGCCACCTTCAGTGGTAATTAAGAAAATGTTTAGTTAAAATTACTAATTTAAATTGTAAAATTTAACTGCTATTGAGATGTCTTATAAACAGATATTTACAAAGATGTATTTTAACAAGCATATAGAATTTCTCAAACAGTACTATTAATACATTATTTCTTCTTGTTAAACTGCCAAGACTTAATTTCTCCATTTCTATTACAGTAATGTAGTTTTTTTAAATCATTTAATTTGCCGCCCCCTAAAAGAAGCCGCCCTAGGCTTCAGCCTACTGAGCTTCATCACTGAATAATATAACCTAATATAACATATATAATATATGGATTTTTTCAACAAATTTTGATTATTATAACACAATTAAGTAGCTAGACCTACATACAGAGTTTTATGTGAAAATTTAAAAAGTTTCATACAAAAATTAATAAAAAAATATATATTCATGTACCGTATCTACTGAGAAGCATTTATGAAGAAGCTGTTTATTTGAAAGTATAAACAGACATTTCAATTTTATTTATTTGTGTGCTCTTGGACGATTTAAGAAAATATCACATAAATTACTAATGTAATTTTGTGGAAAACGACATCTAGTGGGACATTTGCACTAATACAAAAACAAATAAACTTGACAGTTTACTCTCGGATTCGTATCGGAGTAGAAGCTCAGAAAATATCTTTGAAATTTACAATTTGATACACTTAGTGACATCTAGTGAACATTAAGCTTATTATACATCCGCGTACAACTCTAAGTTCATGCGATGTAAGTCTATAGTTATATTTCGTCAGTGGTAGGATTAAATAACTAGATGGGATTGTTGGTGAACCCTTCACACCCAAAACAGATACTGTGTGATGAGCAAGTTCATTTCTTCTGTGTTCGAGGGTAATATGTCTATAAATATGTATATATGTAAAAATTTATAAGTTGTGGGTGTGTCCGCTATACCCACTTATGTACCCTAGCTTTTTTGTACTTGGTATGGTCGGGTATGAACGAATTTGGTTCAGTATGCCCATACATCACGCGCCATAAAGTTTATTAATATCATTTCAAAACATGTATATCTATAGTTGCAACCTGCCAAGCTTCAAAGAGGTTGCCCAAAGGAGGTATATCTATATTTATTTATTACAATAAATGAAACTGTTATAAAATGTAACCATTTTTACTTACAGTGTCGTTTTGGGACAATGGTTCTGTTAATACCTTCCAACTACTGCTATCTCAACTCTATTTCCCATCAATGATTTACAGTTTCTGTCCGAACTCTTACCAAAAAGTCATCGAGATATTACGTACTACGTACTAGAGGAGCCACTCAAAACCAATTATATGTTCCGTTTATATTTGAATTAACACTAAAAAGCGCTGCAGCGCAGCCAAACAATAATTAGTAGTCTAATCCAACAGTATTAACAAGCAGCGCTCTATCGCATTCGAGCTGTAGTTTCCTGGCGAGCGAAATGTCATAAGCGCCGTGATTTTCATGGCGCTTACGCGTTTTGGCCAACGAACTGTTGCAAAGATTCGCTTTTATAGAGTAAGCGTCAAACAAGAAAGCAGAACGGATAAATAGCTTTATACCTACGAAGCTTTATTAGGAAATTCACTTTGAGTAAATAGTACTTCAATAGCTTTACCAGTTTCAGTTTTTTTGTAGAATATGAATTCTAGGTATAAAATATAAAACCCGAATATTCAATTTTTAAATTATACTTTAATGATAATTTAAATATAATTATTGCAAAAAAAATGTTATGGGTTATTTACGAAGCTATTTTTAACAACATATTATTTTTCCTTATCCAATTAAATACGTTAAATACGTTGTGCATTTAACGTCAGTTAATTCTACCTAAATATCACTTCTGTATGTTTTACTCTAAGTACTCTATGTCGAATTAGGCAACAATGGCGTCTTAAAATATTTTGTTCGTATTTAATTTTAAAACAATTATATCTAGTTAATTACTGGTGAAAAGTTATTCCTTTGTTTTTCTCCGTATTCCTTGTATTATTAGTGCAATATCTCAAGACACAAAATGGCATAATTCACGAGTTTTAGAACGTTTTTAAATTTAAACAATCACACGCTTAAGCCACCGCTTCATCAGAGTGTAGCTAGCAAGCGACTGAAGGAAGTGCGGCGCATGCGCCGCAATTGCATGGAACACCGCACTAATGAGTGGCGTCTTCTCTATACATTATATCTCGATGCCAAAAAGTACCTTTTTCCTTTGTCCCGTCTAAAAAAGATTGTACTTCCAAGGAAAGTTAGCGTAAGGCAGATGACCGGCCTTGATACTAGCTCGCTAAAACTTTCCTTAATTTCAATTAAGACAAATTGCAAAACATTTTACCTTCTAGGAAACTCCCTGACGCAAGGTGATTGGCGCGATATATGTGTTTCTTCCCGCCTTTTGGCAGTCGGCCATATTTGTATTTACTTTTTAAATAAATGACGACTCCGTCTGACAGACTTGTGACCGTTTTATTCAAATAAACGAGGTAATGGAACTTTCAAGGTGTCGATAAATCTATAAGTACGCAGAGAATAAATTATATATCCGCGTGTTTCAAAGCGCATAGTGCTTAGTTCCAAACTCACGTAAAAGTTTCGACTGCATTTTCCTGCCATTCATCACAATTTCGTCATGGATTTTGACATTTGAATTGCCGTCATTGTCATATTTTTTTCCCAAAATTATTTATGTTAGTCGCATTGTTTAATACCTACTGCAAAGCTTATAAGTTCCTTTCTTTTATTGCACTCTTGGGTATGTGATCGTTTTCAAACAGAACAAAAGAAAGAAAGGAAAACGAATAGGGAGAATTAATTATTAAACTGTCTTAAGCTTAATTCCACTAATTGTGTTAAATACTTAGGTGTTGAAATTGATAATGTACTCTCATATAATACACACATAAATACACTCACTTCTAGACTTAGAAAAATGATTTTTATTTTCTCTCAATTGCGGTACGTTGCGAATGAAAAAGTGCTAAGACTTGTGTATTTAGCCCTTTGCCAATCCCTAATACAATATTGCATTGTTACTTGGGGAGGTTCCGCCAAAACTCACCTCCTGAAACTTGAGCGTGCTCAAAGAGCACTCTTAAAAGTGGGTTGGAGACTTCCTTTCCGGTTTCCAACAGCCGATCTATTTAAAACTTGCGGTGTTCTCTCAGTCCGAGCCTTATTCATTCGCACTACTGTTTTAACCACACACTCACAGACATATTACAATCCGGATCATATTGAAACTAATAGACATAGACATGCTATTTTGCCTCCTAAATTAGTTCACACAAGCCTAGCACAAAGAAGCTTTCACTTCCTTAGTAGTTATTTGTACAATGTAGTAAATAAACATATCTACATATATCCACTGACAATCCATGAATGCAAAAAAGACACCACAAACTGGCTTATTAGTTTGACCTATGATGAGACCGAAAGTCTTTTACACATACTTTCATAGTTTCTCACTGGACATTCACAAACTCTCACAACTTGTACCATACGCTCGTCATACAACGCGCGCCAATAATATAATTATAATTCTTTCAACTCAATTTAAACTCACACTTATTTTGTAATTTAATTAAACTCTCTCTCTCACACACTCACCACACACACACACACACACAACACTACTACACACAACCTTAGATAGATTTTGATCTCATTTTTGTTAATTATTTTTGTTAAATTAATGATAATTTTGTATAAATTTAAGTTCCTACCTTAATCTATATTTTTCTTTTCTTTGGAGGTGCAGTTGCATTTTTCTGTTTCTGTATGTTTTTGAATAGCATATTTAATAAAATAAAAATATTTTGTCGGCCGTAGGGTGGGCCTGGAGATCTGTAATACAGGCTTCGAGCCTAGTATGGACTCCAGCTCTCACTAGGGATGTTTTTGGAAACTTTAGTTTGTACCAAGATATCTTGTAACCAATTTGTACCTTCCTGTGAGAGAAATAAAGTTTTATTATTATTATTCTCTTTATTACATTTATATATACATATTATTTACATTTTTAAATATACATATAAAAACAAATACATTTAAAAATATAAAAAATAGTAGACCACCGACTTCGGGTACAGGGACCAAGAAACCGGTGGTTAGGGCTCCAGAGACAGGAACCTCCTCACAATACGAGCCGTGTCAAGAAGGACTGCCTTCTGCATCAGACCCTTGATCCAGCCCTCCAACGTGAGCCTCTTAAGATGTTGGTCAAGGCTCTTGGCTATCAATCCGTGAGCAGATACGACTATCGGAACAATGATCACCGAATCCACATTCCACATATCGACAATCTCGTGAGATAAATCCAAATATTTTATTTGTTTTTCTTTTTCAACTTTCACGAGATTCTCGTCATGAGGAACGGCGATATCGACAATCATTGCGCGGCGTTCTAATCGATCTATCACCACAATATCAGGCTTATTGGCAACAATAGTCCTGTCCGTGATAATAGATCGATCCCAATATAACGTAGCACGACCATTCTCGAGAACTGGGTCGGGCACATACCTGTAATATGGCACCTCTGAACTCACAAGTTTGTATTTCAGGGCAAGTTGTTGATGTACGATCCTGGCAACTTGGTTGTGCCTATGCAAATACTCGCCGTTAGCAAGACGAGAACAACCAGAAATAATATGCCTGATAGATTCTCCAGGACGGTGACATGCCCGACAGATGTCGACCGTACCATCCTTCAGGATATACCTCCGATAGTTATTCGTCATGATAACTTCATCCATAATCGCACAGACAAAACCTTCGGTTTCTCCGAACAGATCACCATACTGTAGCCAGGACGTAGATGCTTTAAAATCTATATCAGGCCCATTTAAGGCCCGATAAAATCGACCATGAAGTTCTTTGCCCTTCCATACCTCCCTGCGATCATCAGTACCAAGTACTACAGGTTTGCGCCAATTCTCTTTAGCCAAAGCGAGCGGAGTGAGTCCGGTATCCACTGCAACTACACTGCGATGCAATCCCACATCAGTATGAAGAAAATATTCTCTAAGATTGTATACCTCGCGATTGTGTAGGGTCTTGATATTTAATAGACCACGACCCCCGTACTTTCGCGGGATATACAACCTCATAACCGATGAACGTGGGTGATGCATTCGGAATGCAGTCAGCAATGTACGGACTCTCCTGTCTAGGGCATCTAATTCGGTCTGAGTCCATCTAAGTATACCAAAGGAATACATCAGAACCGGCATGACCCAACCATTGTAGGCTCGCACCTTGTTACCGCCTGATAAAAGACTTTTAAGTACTTTTTTCAGGCGGCCAAAGAAGCGTTCCCGCAACGACTGTTTCATGTCAGATTCTGGTATTCCTAAGGACTGTGAAAAACCTAGATACTTGTAGGTTTCGGCTGCAGACAGAGATCTGAGTCTTGTGGAATCTGAAAGCTCTATACCTTCAGATTCCGCAATCACACCTTTCTTTACATACATGACTGCACACTTATCCACACCAAACTCCATTTTGATAGAATTACTGAAGTTTTCCGTAACCCTTAGTAACGCTGTCAATTGTAATTTAGTGGGGGCAAATAGTTTCAAATCATCCATATAAAAAAGGTGAGATATAACTCGATCATCTTTCTGCAACCTATAGCCTAACCCTGAACCCTCCAATAGAGTACTTAGAGGATTCAAAGCCAGGCAAAACCACAAGGGACTCAGACTGTCACCTTGAAAGATGCCCCGCTCAATATTTATAAGTACGTCGTTTACCGCAGTCTGCCGACATCCAGGATAGCGAAGTACTGTTCTCCACTGCCCCATACACGACTTTAAGAAAGTGCACAGAGTTGTATCAATTTTATACAACTCCAGCACCTTCAAAAGCCATGTATGTGGAACCGAGTCATAGGCCTTCTTGTAATCTATCCAACATGTCGCCAGACTCTTACGATTACGACGTACTTGTTGGCTAATGGTCATGTCTATGATAAGGAGCTCTTTAGTGCCACGGGATCCACTTCTACATCCATTCTGAGAAACGGAAATTATCAAATTATTATTAATATGTGTAGAAATTTTTACTCTCAGAATAGATGTCAGAAGTTTATACATGGTTGGTAAACATGTAATGGGTCTAAAATTTTTGGGATCCATGGCACTACCAGATTTATAGAGTAAGTGGGTTATACCAGTGGTTAAAAATTGTGGTAATGACCCCGAGTCCAATGCTGCCTGGAATTGAGATGCCAGACACGCATGCGAGCTTCGGAACCATTTAAGCCAAAAGTTGTGCAGACCGTCTGGACCAGGTGATTTCCAATTCGGCAATGAACGGACTGCACAACTTACATCATCTTCATCAATGACAACTGGTTCCATAGATGTTATAGACTCACATGAGCGTCTGACATCCCGCATCCAATCACCATCTGTGTGAGTGACAGGCACCGACCAAATGTTACGCCAAAATGTATTTGTGGCATTTTCATCTGGCAAGTGCCCATCACGCTCACATGGACTCGGTGCCTCCCATTTTCGATACACCCACTTCTCATTTCTTTGGAAAATACGATTCTGATTGAAACGGTCTCCTCGTTTTTTGTACCGTCTTATCCTATTTGCCCATGCATAAACTTTCTGCTTCAAGAAGTCAATGCGCTCCGTGACACTCGACATGTACTGTTGAGGACTGATGGTAGTCCCCAAGAATGCCTGTTTCACAAAGCGCATTACTCTTGGCCGCGTATTACCTAATTTAAATGCAATTAATTTACCGATGAGTGTCCTGGTCTCAGCAATACGACGTTCTATTCTGTACTGCCAAGCTGGCACAGCATTTTTGGGTCGAGTAGTGCTTTGTTCAACAAATTTAACACCAGCTACTCGACAAACTGCCATAGCCGCACAGTACAAAATAGAATGTGTATCACTAAGATCCTCGCTATTACCAAAATAATCCGGTAATAACGAATTCAGGGCACCCACCAATGCTAAATTGCGTCTATGTATGGGCAAACGGGGCAACCGGGGTCTGTTATTAAAGTTAACATACCGGTACTCCTGAATCGCATCCTCCAAAGCACTCCTTATCCTATCATTACATTGGGTACTTACGGATATAAATTCACTCTCCACTTGTTCATCAACATCTTCATTGTATGGTAATTGTTGCGTATTAGCTACCACATGTACAGCATGTGACGAAGAAGGGACAGTCAAAGTATTCCGTACGTCCGAGCGTATCCTCTCAAGTACGGCATCATCCAGCAGGTGACAGCGCTGTATAGCTCGTACTTGATCCGACAATCGTTGTGCGGATACGTTAACGGCTGGCTCAAGCTCCTGAAACAGAGAGACTAGTCGAACACGGTACGCTGTAAGGTTGGTTCCCAGCTCTGTAGCCCGAAAATATGCCCGCATGACATTCTCATTTATAGAATGTGTCCACTTCATGCGGCGCACATCACCACCGGTAGCGGGGGCCCTGTTCGAGGTCAGTGGTCCTCGGGATCCCAAGCTGGTCGGTGGCCGGCCTCTCCCCTGCCGACGTACAGGTGTTGGCGACGTCGGCGGAGAGAAAAACTCGTCGCTGGAAGATGAGCTCGACGCCACTTCAACAGCTGAAACTTCAACTATTGCTTCCGTGGGTGGTATGGCGGAGCGGGGCGACGAGTCCGGGGGTGATAACTGTGCTCTACGTCTAGCCCTTGTTAGCATATTCGGAATTTCTTAATATTGTAAATTGTTGTGACATGACGTTCAAAACGTCAAGTCTTACACAATAATATTTTTCTTGTAAAACGCCTGTTTTATGATTTAATCCTGCTTCGATGCAAATAATCCATTTTTTATATATATAAAAACTTGTTTTGGTTGCTTTCTATTACTCCAAAATGTTATAAATAGAGAAAATTAATTATTGAAAAATATGTGTGCAAAATTCCACGTTGTGCTTTCAGTGTTGCTAGCTTATTAATATTATTATTTATTCTCTTTATTACATTAAATATACATATTAATTACATTTTTAAATATAAATATAAAAACAAATACATTTAAAAATATAAAAAATAGTAGACCACCGACCTCGGGTACAGGGACCAAGAAACCGGTGGTTAGGGCTCCAGAGACAGGAACCTCCTCACAATACGAGCCGTGTCAAGGAGGACTGCCTTCTGCATCAGACCCTTGATCCAGCCCTCTAACGTGAGCCTCTTAAGATGTTGGTCGAGGCTCTTGGCTATCAATCCGTGAGCAGATACGACTATCGGAACAATGATGACCGAATCCACATTCCACATATCGACAATCTCGTGAGATAAATCCAAATATTTTATTTGTTTTTCTTTTTCGACTTTCACGAGATTCTCGTCATGAGGAACGGCGATATCGACAATCATTGCGCGGCGCTCTAATCGATCTATCATCACAATATCCGGCTTATTGGCAACAATAGTCCTGTCTGTGATAATAGACCGATCCCAATATAACGTAGCACGACCATTCTCGAGAACTGGGTCGGGCACATACCTGTAGTATGGCACCTCCGAATTCACAAGTTTGTATTTAAGGGCAAGCTGTTGATGTACGATCCTGGCTACTTGGTTGTGCCTGTGCAAATATTCGCCGTTAGCAAGACGAGAACAACCAGAAATAATATGCCTGATAGATTCTCCAGGACGGTGACATGCCCGACAGATGTCGACCGTGCCATCCTTCAGGATATACTTCCGATAGTTATTCGTCATGATAACTTCGTCCATAATCGCACAAACAAAACCTTCGGTTTCTCCGAAGAGATCACCATACCGTAGCCAGGAAGTTGAGGCCTTGAAGTCTATATCGGGCCCATTAAGAGCCCGATAAAACCGACCATGAAGTTCTTTGCCCTTCCATACCTCCCTGCGATCATTAGTACTAAGTACTACAGGTTTGCGCCAATTCTCTTTAGCCAAAGCGAGCTATATTATTATTATTAGCATATTATTATTTATTATTATTATTAATAGTAATGATGTCATCATTGTTATCATACTAAATTCCTACAAAATTGTTACAAAAATCTTGTTTACAGGGGGTAGTTATTAGTTAAAAATTATAAAACCTGTTTTGCCTGTATTGCTTGTGGCCTGACACGCATTTGGCTTGTTTTTATGTTATTTGATTAGGTACGTTTAAAAGTTTGTAAGTAGATGTTTCGTACCATCTGTATCTGTTTTGACTTTTGAGGCATCTTTTCGTATTTTTCTGCGGCGTAGTTCATAATATTTATAGTTCAAGTTCCGTTGTGTGTATATTTAGTTATTCGTGGCGTATTTACTGCAACTATCACTGATAGATGTTTTGCTCTAATAGGGCTGCCATTCATCCAGATTTGTCTCCATTTAGAGAGCATCCGGGGAGAGTCCGGGCGGGGTTTCATTTGCAATTTGGTTTTAACCGATCGACCAAATCTAAGATTCTTTTAGTCACTGTTTAAAAGAATAATAGTTTAAAAAATCTATGACAGCGGAAGCGACTTCATTTTATAAAAATAAAATATTTTTGGTTTTATTTTTAAATATGAAATATTTTTTTAAGCGATCCATCATCAGAATCAGCATCACCAGAAAATGTGAATTTTATGATCATGACTTTTTTGCCACCGATTATGACAAACTTTCGAGACTTTCTGAGATCATAGACACATTATGAATTGACGTAATATTAGTTACTAGTTTGGCACGGTATCATGCATTTAATGATGGCGAAATATGTATAAACTCGAGTAAATGACACGTTAGAAATATGTGAAATTAACAAAAGCACAGTTCTGGAAATTCATCTGTTATACATATTATACATACACTAGCAACCCACCCCGGCTTCGCACGGTCTCTTTACGGAAAATATAATATAGTCTATGTTACCCCGAGAAGATTTTCGGATAAATTTTTTCCGACGTCTTCGACAAATATCGTTATATTTAACCCAATATACTCAAAAAATTTACAAATTATATACGAAAACCTTCCTCAAGAATTAATCTATTTATTGGTAGAAACCACATTAGAATCCATGCAATAGCTTTTGTGTTTATCGCGAACAGACAGACAGACAGACGCGGCGGAGGACTTTGTTTTATAATATGTAGTGATACAGTTGTATGTGTATATTTAGAGTACTATATTATATATAGTATAGGAGAAAATCCAGCTCAAATATTAAGGTTTTTACTACACACTAACACAAACAAACTCATTCGCGTATAGACTCACACATACACACAAAAATACACAGAACAGAAAGTCCAGGGAAAACAGAAGTGTGTTAAACTAAACAATGAGATAAATGCATGTTTGAAACCTGTTCTCAGTCCTATATATGATATTGTATCCAACTGATTAGTTAACTTTCTTTAGTGGTAGCATAGTTTTGTCTTTAAGAATTCTGAAAATATCTTATTTTTGACGTCTTTGAATCTACTAAACAACTAATCTAAATCTGCGACCTGTGGCTTGCTCTTAAATCCCCGAACTATCCACCAGTTTTAAATATTTTTTGTATTAAATACAGTCTTTATTGAATAATATATGCCATATAACGTCAAGCTACAATTGTTAGAAGCGAAGTACTGACTACAAACGCAAGTGCAACTGCGAATAACTTTCAGTAATTTATAATAAGAGACATTGATGAATGCATGCAATCTTCGCGTTAACTGTGCGTTACTTTATCATCAATACTTGCGAAGTTGGCATCCTCACTCCATCTATCACAAACTTGTTGACTGATAATACGTATTGTTCACAACACGAGTTGACATTAACGTAAATGTCTCTATTTAAAGCTTTGCAACTATGTTTGCAACACATGTGATTGTATGTACTGCATTATTGTCAATCATAGGCATGATAAGCTCAGTCGTTGTTTGTTAGTCGACTGAAGAGATTGAGCAGGAAGAGTTGAGTCTTTCATTAACTTTATTTGTAACGGATTTGTAGAAGTTAGTTTTTTTAAATATATATATGTGCCTCCCAAAGCGACTCTACTCTGCCATAATGGAAAGCATGAGCAGAATCCCAGAGTAGAGTGTCCACTACGGTCACCGAACGCATTGCATTGACTGCACGTTTGGCCTAGTAGTTTAACGGTCACCACGCCGTTTCCTACTTCGCTAAGTGTCGTCGGTTTAACGACTCGTTGGTCTCGCGGTTGACGTGTGTGACTGCTGATCATGAGGTCTTGGGTTCGATTCCCGGGTCGGACCAAATGTTTGTATGATCTACAAATATTTGTTTCGGAGTTTGGGTGTTTTATATGTATAATATGTATGTATTTACAAAAAAAAAAGTATATATGTATTTGTATCAGTTGTCTAGTACCCATAACACAAGCTCTGCTTAGCTTGGGACTAGATGGCGTTGTGTGTTAGATGTCTGAAATATTTATTTATTATTTATTTATTTAAAAATCCCACGAAACACTCACTAACGAAACACGACAGCACGAACGCTGTCATTCGTGCTGAAATCAGGGTGGCTCTACTACCTAGAAATAATAATTATAAGTTTTTTTACTTGTTCCAGTGACGATGCCTTCGGAAGTGATATCAGAGAAGTCGATGCAGCGGGAGCTGGCGGACTCCATCATTAGAATGGTGCCACTTGATGAGATTAGAATTCTGCTTGCTTGTGGAGCAAAGGTCAGTTTTCAATAATTATGCTCATTCTTGATTTCATCATTAGGTACAGTTTAAAAACAGTTCCTTGAAACTTCAGAGGATGTATTAACTTAGGTACACGTAAATAAATAAAAGCAAGGAAGGGGTATATTAAAATTGACTCTTGATTCACATTAAGAAAAGTCTAATTGGAAACCAGGAACCGATCAGTACCGGACAAGCTGAACCGGAACCTTTGATTCATTGTCTCTCTTCTCATTAATATGTAGTAACGTTTTTCCTTTATACGTATAAGCGTTTTGCTCTTGTGATTTAGTTTTCTGAAGAATCTCGCAATCCTAAGTTCCTGTAAATCACAGCCTTACTTTGCAGGTAAATGAACCAGTGACCCAAGGTCTACGTCCACTCCATTACGCGATTTGGCAGCGGTACCTTGAAGCAACCAGGCTTCTGGTCGTTCGTGGTTGTGACGTGAACGCTAGAGATGACTGCGGGTACAGCGCACTGCATCTTGCTGCGGAGCATGGGTTAGAATGATATGACTATTAATTCATTTGTTCCGCGTGGAAACACTCATCATCATCGGGTCGTTGCAGTCCACAGCTGGACATAGGCTACAAAGCCCAGTTTGCAGCAAACATTAGAGATTGAGAATAACCTCTGATCCGAAACAACTAAAATGACAGAGTGTGTAAGAGTGTTAACAAATCTACTTACCTTTGCCTCCAAGACCTTTTCTATCAATCTTTTTACTTCAAATTAGTGAACATATTCAATACAAAGATGGTTGAAGTGGTCACCAAGCCGTTTCCTATTGCGCCAAGTATCACACATTATTGTTCTGAGTCTGGGTGTATATTTGTAAAAGTCCTCCGCGTAGCAGTAGTTGTTGTCCTAGTGCGAGAGTTGCCTTAAAAAAGTAATGTGAACATTTCATAAAAGGTTGTAATTGTTTTATATTATAGATTTCGACTGTTGACCTTTCGACAGCGTATCATCAACTGCCAGTCTTTTTTTAATTATACTAATTAGCGAGAGAATGAAAATGTCATAAAGTGAAAAGCTAATATTAATTATAAAGTACCATTTTACATCTTTTAGCAATCCTTTTCCAAAAAATCTTGTAGCAACTGTATAGTAAGCTTTCTTTATTTAGATGATGTTTTAACTTTTAGCTACACCGAGCTAGTAAAGCTGTTGTTGCAAAGTGGAGCAGCGGTTGACTACAGACCTGATACAGGTGAAGAATTCCCCCGAACCACTCTTTGCGATGAACCACTGAGATTGGCTATTAGAAACAAACATTATGTAAGTATTATACGAAGACATTAAGAACACTTAATCGAGTCAGACACATCTTATTGGAAATCTTCCCATAATCGTTGCAATCACTTTACGTTTCAAAACTTTTTATCATAAATAATGAAATATTATAGAAAATGGTCCAAAAACTTGAAAGCAATTTTCCCTATGTATCAAAAACATAAAACACTCATGATTCATGTCTTTGATAAAAAGTTTTCGAGCCAGCGATGATGCAAGACATTTTTTTATGTTTTTACAAGACCATGAACTCATTACACACTTCTCTACTCAACTATATTCACTATTTTTTATTAACGAGTGCTGCTATCATCAACTATTCAGACCATCCATATTTAGTTAGATACATACATGAGATAATTCAAGGCAATTTCATAATAATCACAATTACATCTCCTTGAATTTAATCTCATGGCATGTATCATTGCTATTGACTTGATTTATTTCGTTCTGCCGTATTTTATCTTCGTTCTAAAGTAGCAATTCAGGTGTTATCGGTCATGGCATTGCATAATTTAATAGAACATTTAAAAGATCCAAAAAACTCCAACTTGCATCTTTAATTTCACGTGGAACTTCTTCCATTCATTTTTCATTTTCTAGCTATCAAATACTAGTTACAATACCTGATTTTTTCAGGAGGTCGCTCGTCTTCTACTGGAACATGGTGCTGACCCAAACAAACGTTACTTCTTCGGTGCGGAGATAAACCTGGTCTCCGATCCTGAATATTTGGAGTTGCTGCTCACTTTTGGAGCGAATCCAGACTCCAGGGATAGAGCTGGACTCACACCTCTTATGAAGGCTGCTAGACAAAGAAAGGTAATTTTTACTCTTTTTAGCTCCGTTTATCTATCGCCTCCGGTGGTGTTAAAAATACTGTATCACCACCTCTGTTAATCCTGTGGATACCGTAAGAGCCGACTAGGGCAGCAAATACGCAGAGCAACAGCACTGCAAAGGAAAATTTGAATTAAGTCCAATAATAACCCGTCTGATCAGATTGGTATAGTAGGCCTGGTATAGAGAGGCCTATGTCCAGCAGTTGACTATTAATCATTGTTAATGATGATGTAAACTGAATATGATACAGGATGTTAACGACTGAGATCTTTCCAGGGTATGGACGCTGTGTTGCTTTTAATCAGCTACGGAGCCGATATTAACGCTATGACCGATGCGCGGAGTGACTACAGAACCGTCATGCATTATGCAGTTCTCAGTGGTGAGTTTTTTTTATCTTTTTTTTTATAGAATAGTAGGCAAACGAGCAGACGTATTGCCTGATGGTAAGTGATTACCGCCGCCTATGGACACCCGCAACACCAGAGACGTCACAAATGCGTTGCCAGCCTTTGGGGGATGGGGAGGAGGATGGAGGGAGGGGTTGGAGCCTGGGTTGGCCTCCGGTATCCTCACTCACTCGGTCAAACACAGCGCAGGCGCTGTTTCACACCGGTTTTCTGTGAGGCCGTGGTATCACTCCGGTCGAGCCAGCCTATTCATGCCGAAGCGTGGCTCTCCCACGGTAATCCCAGGTTTCTTTAATTTTATTTACTTTTTTATTCAGGCAACCCAGAGGTGGTGACTTTATTAATCAAACAAGGTGCCCGAGTGAACTATGAGTGTCCGGAACTGAGCAAGCCCAGTCCTTTAGACCTTGCCATTTTGAAAGGAGATGTTAGCATGCTACAGATGCTGTTAAATGCTGGTAAGTTGACTTCCGATATTTTTTTATGGGACTAACCCCGCCCACACGTCCACCACTGTAACTCCTGTACACCAGGATCAACAGCGGTGACCCACGAATACACCGAGTTATGAAACTCGGGAAAAATTAAACTGTCTTGGAACCCGCAACGAAATTAATCAGAAGAAAACTGGAGGAGTTGGAAATATAATAATGACTTCCGATATTGTCTATGTGCTTAGGAATGTCAGTGCTTTAAAGTATTATACGGATGGTGGTTCTTGCAGTCACATAATAGTGAAACGGTTCGATTCCCGCAAGGGACACTAGTCTCTGCTAGTGCGCTGTGTGCCATCTCACATTTCACGATAGCAAACAGCGCACAATATCATCAAAATAAATGTTTATCACAAATTATTTATCATCTTGGCAGGACATCTTCTTTTTGTTATTATTGTGCAACTTACTCAAATTTTTCCTAATGTCCTTTATTGGTAACGAGAAGATTTCCCTAGTGGCCGTTTGCGGAACTAACGTATGACAGATACTTCTACCTGACAGTTTAATATACAGAGCGAGTGCATTGTTATTTTAAATTCTTTCTACAATGATTTCATTGATAGACGTCTACGGAGTAGTAAAAAATACTATAAGACCACTTCGTGAGGGTGAACAGTATTTTAAAAGTGGAATGTTAACGTGTATATGTATTTTTATCTCTCATACGTTAGTTCTGCGACTTGCTACTAGGGAATCTGCTCGTCACCAATTGAAATTATGACACAAAAGTCTGCAAATTTTGAGACTTTTTTACAAAACAAAGAAACACCTACTCCATCCCGACAATAAGGAATATATCCTTAGGAACACCCAGACTCAGAACAACTATTTGTGGATCACATAAAGTGTTATCCCATATACGATTTGAACCCTCAATACCCTAGCGAAGTAGAAAACGGTGTGGCGACCGCCTAAACAGTTCATATCTTTAAAAATAGGTACTAAATATGATTTTTTCATATATCGCAGGTGCCCAGGTAAATGCTTCAAGTTCTGTCATCGGGTCGCCGTTGCACGTTGCCTGCTCCGATAATATCGCGAATGGGAAGGAAATTGTCAAAGTAAGTTAAACCCGTCTGATGACGGTCGTCCCGTGGACGACAAGTGACTAAGAGACCGACTAAAGGAGCAACTTAGACAGGACAATTATAACAGCACTGCTGAGCGAAGGAAAAACATTTTACCTGTTTTTCGCAGGGCATAGTACATCAAAACTTCCTTACTAACGAGAGATGTTCAGTCTGGCTAAAGTCTCTGTTCTATGGTTTGGCAACTTTTTTTGACTGCCCCTGTGACGCAGCGGTAACGTATGCGACTGTACTTGAGGTCTCGAGTTCGATTCCCGGGTCGGACCAAATGTTTGTATGATCTGCAAATATTTGTTTTGGGGTTTGGGTGTTTTCTATGTATAATATGTATGTATGACATACATATTTACAAAAAGAAAAAAAACGTATATATGTATTTATATCAGTTGTCTAGTACCCATAACACAAGCTTTAGCTTAGCTTGGGACTAGATAGCGTTGTCTAAATATTTATATTTTATTTTCTAACATCCCTAGTCACTGGTGAATATTGGACTAGTTAAGTCGATTAGGGGTATAAGGAGGTGAATAGGTCCTCTAGTGACTATCAACATCATCATCTTTGTCTGCTAGTTCCATAAAAGCTTGTAAAAATGCACTTGTTCAATTTTATCTTCATTTTCTAGATTCTTCTAGAAAGCGGAGCAGACCCGAACCTGAAGGTATACAACGACGAAGACGCGACACAACTCCGGCCAGCCCTGGCTGAGTACCTGGCGAGCAACGTAACTCCCAGCGCGGAGGTTATTACCCTGCTGTTGAGATACGGCGCCAGGGTAAGTAGAATGGAATCCTAGCCAATAACTGGTATTTATACCAATACAAGCTTACTACTGCTACTATGTCTGTTATCGTTAAGTAAAAGTAGGATATGTTCCCCCTTCTTTTATACATATTTGGGCCTGTCAAAGCGCCTCCCTCTCTACTCTGCCTGATTGATGGAAAGCATAAGCAGAATCCAAGAGGTTGCCATACCTATTGCTCGTGCAGACAATGCAACAATGCAGCCTGGTGGCCTATTGAACAAATTTTAATAGTCTGTACAACTTTGAATTACAAAATTAAATATATTTTTTCAGGTAATTATGAAAACTCAATTCCGTGATCCAGACGGCATCCTGAACCATCTCCAGAACGTCACCTCAGAAGAATACCAGCACATCTTCTACTTACTCCTAGAAGCGGCCGAAGCATTTGATCTGTGTATGATCAAGAGGAACAACGTAGTCACTCCTCAGCAAAAAGAAGCTCTAATGCACCGTGCTAAGACTCCAATTTCTTTATTAGCACAATCTAGGATATTCCTGAGAAGGCATTTCAAGACTACCCTCATTGATATCGTTCCAGAGTTGGAAATTCCAAAAATTCTTCATGAATACCTCCTTTTTAATTGCAGTTAAGCTTTTTTCTATTTTTTTGAGGTTATAATTTAGGCTGAAGAGGTATTTCTTTAGTCTTGTATCTTAAAAAGATACTTGGTGTAGTCAGTTGGTAAGCTCTCCCTGAGTTTAGGAGGTTATGATTTAAGAAAATTGTCTGTTTATAAAAATGGAGATTTAAGAAGATTAATTCAAGTCTTTTATTCGAATTATATCATGTATCTTTATTAAAGTCGTGAAAGAATTTCTTATATATTTTTTTAGAATTAAGAAGTCTGTGTTGTCATGATATTTTTTTTCTCGTTCATGTTGTCAGTTTTTTCGTTTTTCGTTCTCAATTTACGTTCGTTATTTGTTCTCGATTTAAATAAATATTTTTCTGATTTGGAAAGGAATACCTCCAACTTGGTTTCATTAAAATAAAGAATAAAAAAATTGTGATTTAAAAAAATACTCTTTATTATGATTGATCATTGAAATCGAATATATATTTTAAAGTTAATTATGAGTGATAGAGGCCGATAACATTTATTCAATTTATATTGTATCTCTTAGCATCTAAAAATTTTAGTTTATTTAAAAAAAAATCTATTTTTTGACAACCGGTTTCTGCCATTCACGCAAAACGTGAGATTTTTTTTATGGATTGTAAGGTAATGTGATGTGACATGTCACTTTAAAAAGAAACCATTGGTAATGCTGCTAATTCAGTTGTTGCTTCACTAAACTAAAATCTCTCATAAGTTATCTTTTATTCTCTCATTTTAATTAAGCGATTTCCAAATTGTTATTTTTGTGTTAATATAACGTCTATTTTAGAGTGAATCTAATTTTAGTAAATCTTTGACAATTAGAACTTCGTTCGACGGGCCTAACTCGTTTTTAGTTTAGTTTTCGAACAATAAAATTAGCACCATTGATCATTTATAAATCACAGTTCCATAAGTTCTTCATCATGTAGCAATAGCATTATGATTAGCGCTGCATTATAAAGCTAAATAGAAATACTGTGGTGACACCCCATATTTTTAATATGTCACGAATCATGATCGACAATCACGAAAAAATAATTTTTAAATTACAATATACTTGCAATTTAAGACCAGAGGCCCAATGATGCAGAAGCGTCTCAATAGGCCGCCATACTATGGTTCACCATAGTGCATTGTTGCATTCACAATGACTGGTGACCAACACTCTTGGATTCTGCTTTCCATCGGGCAGTCACTTAAGCATAAGTAGGCTCATATTTAGCAAAATTATAATATCTTGATGTTTTTATGTATAATAAGTATATTTACGTATTATTGTAACTGTAGTCTGATTTTACAATACTATGTGATAATTTGTGATATATTATTATTTTATAACTTGTGCTTGTAAAGATTAAGCTTCAAGTGTATTCATTTTATCAACTGTAAAAAAATAAACGTGTCAAAATAACTGTCATTTATTTGGCGCGTAAGCTTGTCACCGAGTATCCCATTCATATTTGATAAATTCCATAACCTACTCCCATAGCTTTTCAGTACCCTACCATGCTGCATTGTCTGCATTCGCAATGAGTTTGGTGATCCATCCATCAGGCAGAGTAGTCACTTTGGCAAGCTCGTGTACAAAAAAATACTTTCTTGAAACAAATATGGCGTCTTACAAAGGAAAATAAAAGAGTAGTCAGCCTAAAAATTATTTTATTGACTAGCAAAAAAATTATGCTGTATCATAATGTATAACATTGAAGGTACTTATAGACTAATGAAGCATTATATCTATAGTATACTATACGTGGACTCCGATCACTAACGAACGCTATAAACGAAATAAAGGAGGCCATTCACTGGCACAATAGTAGAAAATCGGACAATGTATAGAAGATATTATGTTTTGACTTTTGTAACATTTTTATTTGTCAACTATTATTTGAAATATAATTCGCATGTTATGTTGTTGCTTTGTTGGAGTGTTTGATAGGATAGTTAACATCACGCTTAGACCAAATAGGTGCCGAGCATGTTGTGGGCAGACGAAATAACATGGGTCTAAAGTTTTGAATTATGAATAGTTTATGATATACATCGGTAAATTATTTACTGATTTTAAGACGTATATTTTTATTTAATCGTATCCTTTTCCTCTAAACCCTCTAAACACCCAATTTTCTCATCTAATCAGAGGTGCTGGTGTCTAGATCAACCATTAAATTGTAAATAAATCATAAAATATAACGTGACTTTAACATTAGTCCAAGTTTAAAGACGAGCTGTTGTTTTAGTTTATCGGTAAAACCGATAGATGGCGTTATTAGGTAGAGCTAAATCACAATATGGTTTCGTTAACAACTCCAGTAACAGTTTTGAGATAGACATCTTTTTTTATTTATTAGTATTGTTATTTCTCACTTAGGAGGCTTTAAAATTCTTTCAGTCGGCTTGCTACAACATGTTTGACTGACATTTTTGCCCATAAAATGTATTCACTTCTAGTGGTAGTTAGACATAGACAAAATAGTCTTCAAGTGTCAGATTTTTCAAAAAAAAAGTTTATGCCGCAAATCTATTCTAAACATTGGCGTTCAATTTCCAGACCGTACGATTAAAAAATTACATTACAATATATATAATCTACGCTGTATATTAATGTATATGTACTAATACATAATTATTACATTATTAAACAATGTTATAATCTCTTTTTACTCACACTTCCGTTTACGTATATCCGTTGCGTCGTATAACATATTTCAAATTCTACGTTTAGAGCTATCATGATATAGTATTAAGTTCTCAGATATATCAAAATTGAAACAATGAAAGTTAGGGGATCATCAATATCAGCCCATTGCTGTCCACTGCTGGACATAGGCCTTTCTAATAGGGTAGATTTAGTCAAATTAGTTACTTTTTATCATCTGTCAAAACGATAACTATGTTGTATATGTATGTGTAACTAAAGAAAAATGTACTAAATACAAACTTGTGACGTCACAAGTTTTTAGACTACTCAATTGAGCAATATGTTTCAATGTTTATTTAATTAAAATTTGTAATGGAATTGAAAAGCTGCAATAATTATATATTCCGAGATGTTTTGTAATATTCGTTTTAAGGAAGGAGACATAGTTATTTATTTACGATGCAGTCAACTACCCTACTGCACGCCACTTGGTTCGATACTTGGCTTCTCGTGTCCAGCTCCTGCCAGCCATCTTGCTGGGTCACCGGGTAAGTGATTATGTATGCTATACGACTCAAAAAGACGCCAGTGCGTTGCATTTTTGAGACCATTCCCTACCCGAAACAGAGGGAAGGCATTTCGAGAATTTTACTTCACTCATTCCTTGAAAAGCAACAAAAATATTGCTTAAAACTGGTATTCGTGGCTCAAGTTAATAATAAGTTAAGACAATGACATCTCTCACATTAGGCCCTCTGACGTCATGTTTGAAAGAAATTTGAGAATCTCATGATCGCATTATTAATGGACGCCCCTTTTTTAAGTTTAATTCCCATACAATATCTAGTACCAATAAACTTACAGTTTTTATCGAAAGCACTTTTTTGCAACTAAAGGCATATTCAAACAAGTTTCAAGAAAAGTTAAAAGATCCAAACGAACGTGGTACATACAATATAACAATATATGTATATCATCATAGCTCCAATAAACACTAACATCCTTAAGATAAAAGAATATCGCATTTTATACCAAAGTTATAAAAAACAAATGATTATGCCACGACTGTGTTGCCACAATTATACCAATGGAAGACTATCACTATACATATAAAGCTCAAATTTGAAATTGGAACGAGCGTTGAAATTCAAAATTGGAAGAATACAATTGTATATTTGAATGTCAATCTCAATAAAAAAAGAAAAGTAATTTTTTTCGTTGCGTGTATAAAAGAAATGACACAGATAATGAAAAAAAATACATAGACAATTAAAGTTACTAATTTTTTATGGTATAGACGGGAAACGTCAAAAGTAAAGGGGTCACTTGATAGTAAGTGACCACTACCGCCCTTGGACGGCTACGACCTAAGAGTCAAGTGCGTTGCCATTCATTTTACTTCCTAAAATCGGAGGAATGGGGGATATATATTTAAGTGGATTTGAGCTCTGGTAACTTTACTAGCTCGCTGAAAAGCAGTTGCTACTTACTGAATAAAAAGGCTATATTTATTCAGTAAGTAACACATTAAACACGAGACCAAATATAAAATAAATATTAACACTATCACACAGTTGTGACATTTTTAAATAAGTGCTGTTATATTTCAGAAATAATTTTCTTTCTAATGAATCATATTACACAATTTTGGTACAAAACTTTTACGATATTATTTAATCCGTAACCATTTTTCGCCCGCCATAAGTTTTACATCTAAATAGAGACGTCCAGCGATTAATCGACTAATTTTTTTTAGTAAACTGACTAATATTGACGAAACGATTGTGATGAGTTTCTAAACTAAAGACTAATTTAGTCAATTAATAGTTGGACATCTGGACTAAGTTTAAGTGTCAATTACGTTTTTTTTAATACTTTTTCGCGTATACAATTTTGCATTGAACGTTAAGTTTTCGAAGTATACTATGTTTAATGGAAATCGTATAGTAAGTTTACATTCGTATTGTTTTTTTAATACTAAAACACTAGTGTTCGTATGCTGTCAAGCGTCGTATATAAATGTTGCCATTATAATTGATTGTACAGATTGCCAGTTTAAATAAATACAGAAACTTATATTAGTATATAAATAAAAAATATAAACAATTGTGTTTATGAGGATACGAGGAGACAATGTAGGTATAATTCTAATGAAACCTTGAGTTAATACTAAAATATATTTACAAATAGTAATATTCTTACACTCTATGCTCTGTGAATTAGTAGGAAAATGTTACCAGCGTAAAAAAATATCTCAGCGGCAGTGTGACCAGTGTTATTTTTTTTCATCAATTTTGATCAGTAATAGATTTCATTAATTAATAAGACACTCGACAGCATATGACATACAAGAAATAAACTAAAATCTAATATGGCTGTATTTAAAAATCAATAGAAAATTAACAATGAGTACTTTTAAAAAACTTATTACAAATTTCTTTTATAAATAAATACAATTATCTGAGTGGACGGTACAATATAGTTTCGCAATGTAGAAAATATCATTAGCAATTATTTCTGTCTCAGTCGGTAAGGGTAGGTGGGAAAGAAACGCATGTATATTATCACAACCGGTATTCAAATTGACGAAACGCTAAACCAAAGGACCTCTTTGAGGCCAATTTTCGTCTGCTAACGTATTATTTTAGTGTTGCCATTATTATTATATGTAAAATCGATTTGTTTGAATACATTGCAGCATTTTTGTATTGTTTTTTATTTTTATATATTTACAAACGAGTTCTTTTTTAAGATCTATCAAAACGATTTTACATATAACTAATATTTGAATAATGATCTTTTTAATACTTATATCTAGAACATTGCATTTTAGGTCATTGAAAACCAAAAGATTTTAAAATTAAGAATTATTTTAGTCTTAAATCGTCTAACTCTAAAGTATCAAAAGACCACTATTCAACTTTGTAGCCGAAATGTTTTTGATAATATGAAAAGTTTTTTTAAATATAGATAGTTGAGGTATGATTACGTATACAAGGTTCTAGGTTGCGTGTGTTAGAAAGAGATAATGTGCGTTCGCAATGCGTATACTAGTTGTTTTTATTGCAGCAATTGACTTTTAACCATAACTAACAAAGAACTGGCACAGTAGACATGAGAAAGCACATGTCTGCCCTAATTCGATACAGCCGAGTAGAATGGTATCAAGCAAACCCAGCGGATCTGTTGCCAAACGGTCTAATATAAAGTATACAGTAGTCATTACTAAAACCTTCATTGCGCGATACAGGAATTTATAGTTACTAAGTAGTTCCATTTTTCATCGCTAGATGTCACTGTTTATTATTTGCTATGTAAATTTGGTTTAGTATAAGTTGGTAGTATTTTCACAACACTTTATACTGATTCGATCTAAGAAAATATAATTTTAAGTATTTTGTATTAATTTCCTCGTGAACGCACACTACCGCCATCTATCACACCTCTATTCTATACTTAATTTTACGGTATACTGATCAATATATTTATATTATGTCTTTTTAAATATACATAAATAAATGAATTTTATTGTGACATGGCATTTGTCATCAAAAGATTTTTTTAAGAATTAATACGTATACATTGAATCGTAACTGGGAATCGACTAATTCACACATTTTAAATCGACTATCTGGGCTTTGAGAATTGACGACTATTTTTATTTTATCTCAGATTCAGTACTTATAGATATCACTATGATATTTATTGTAATTATTATTTAAAAGAGTACTATTTTCAAATGAATAACATTTAAAATTGAATTTATCTTATTTAAATCTGTGTCGACCGCACTCTGCCGGATTTTTCACAGGTTCATTGGCTATACAATTGGCAATACAAGATTTGTATTTGATTGGCGAATTCCCGCAAACTTTTAAGAAATAAAACATATCATACTGCACCAATGTCTATAGGTATTTTACACTCCAATTTCTTGGTTGTGCTAGAAGTTAATTTTTTCTTCAACTCCATTTTAACAATAGTTAGTAGATACATAAATATAAATTATACAGTAGAATAATTATTCTTCAAATACTTTCTTTTCAACAAGAACGTTCGACAGAAGTCAATTCCCAAATCCCAAACTCACTCTATCTCCAACTCTTCTTAGTGCATAGTCTGCTGTATGGCAAATGTAGCCTGTTCTGTATCCGCAGTATCTTGCTCATCACCTGACGCTTCGCCTTCTTGGTCTTCATCTTCTGAAGACGACAGGAGACCTGGAAATACAACAAACACGGTTCAGTCTGTTTGTTTGTTAAGGCTAATCTCTGGAACGCCTGGACCGAATTTGACGGGACTTTCAATGATAGGTAGCTGATGATATAAGGAGTAACTTTTTTTGGACTAGCTTCGCCCCGGGGTTCAGCTAGTTTCATAATGTTTCAATTAAAATTATTAACATCAAACATTAGCATGTCGGTGACACGGTGACGCGAACTCATAAGATTTTCTCCTACCAAAAAGTGCTCAACGCGGCTCAAGATATTTTCACTTCAATAAACTTTATTTCTCTCACTAGGTAGGTACAATTTTAGTTACAGGATATATCTAGGTTAAAAGGTTCTAAACAGTTCTAATGAGAGCTGGAGTCAATATTAGGCTCGAAGCCTGTGTGACAGATCTCCAGGCCCACCCCACGGCCGAGAAAATATATTAAAAAATTAATAATACTCATCAAAATCTATATATATAAAAGCGAAATACCACTCACTTATTAATCACGAAATCTCAGAAGCTATAATACCTACAGACTTGAAATTTGGCAGGTAGGTTCCTTATAGGGTGTAGACATCCGCTAAGAACGGATTTTACGAAACTCCACCCCAAAGGGGGTAAAACGGGGGTCGGAAGTTTGTATGAAAGTCCTATGTTTTTGAAGTAACAGACTTGAAATTTAAAATGTATGCTCTATAGATGGTGTGGAGGTGTACTAATAATGTATCTAGCTTTTCCGAATTTCATTAAAAATTATTTGCAAATAACTAGCTCCATGCGTACGAAGTCGCAAGCCCCCGCTAGTTATATAATATACAAATACAAAAATATGAATGCAACTGCACCTTCAAAGACTAAATGTAAATACTTAATTCTATATACTCATATTATAAAGCGAAACAGTTTGTTTGAACAACTACTTTTTTTTTCTCAATTTTTTTTTTTAAAGACAACTCCCGCACTAGGAATAAATCCTGTGTCGCGGGGGACTTTACAAACATACATGAAACGGACACAAATAACACCCAGACTCAGATCAACAATTTGTAGATCACACAAAGTGTTGTCCTACGTGGGATTTGAACCCACGACACTTGGCGAAGTAGGAAACGGCGTGGTGACCTTTAATCTCTAGGCCAAACGTGCAGTCGTGCAGCCAAATTACTGGTTCTACTGGTCCGATTTGCAAAATTCTTTCAGTGTTAGATAGCCCATTTATCGAGGCAGGCTATAAGGATAGGAGCGGCGCATCAATAAAAAATGTTACAAAAACGGGGGAAATTATTACGCTTAAACGAGGTTGCGTGGGTCAGCTAGTAGAAAATAATCAGAAGAAAATCCATGCGGGAGAAACCGCAGGCAAAAGAAGTAATCATATAAATGAAGGAACATACCAGCAGTGAACTGTGGATTGGAGAGCGCATCTGGCCAATATCTCTTACTCACTGATGAACCATTCTTCCCTTTTTTGCCACCTGCAAACAAAGTAAATAAAAACGTTCAGAAACTACTGAACATATAAAAGCTAGTTTAAAATAATTACAAATTTTAACAAAAAAAAACCGACTTCAATCTGGACCAAATTGGGACCATTCGGGAAGCACCAGCTTTCAAATAAAAAAAGAATCATCAAAATCGGTTCACCCAGTCCAAAGTTATGAGGTAACAAACATAAAAATAAATAAAAAATACAGTCGAATTGAGAACCTCCTCCTTTTTGAAGTCGATTGACAAAGTCGCTTCTGCTCTCTGTCTGTCCCTATAAATGGATAGATCTTTAAAACTACTAAACGGATTTTGATGCGGGTTTCTTCAATAGATAGAGTGATTCAAGAGGAAGGTTTTTTATGTATAATAAATGCATAATATAGTATGGAAACTCTGTTAATTTTCGAGGTTTCTAATGTGATGTAGCAAATAAACACATTTGATGCGCTTACATTGCAAACGCTGGTTGCGCCCTACGAGATAGATCAAAATAATGTACTACAGTATTGTACACCTTAAAAAGTACTACAAAAAAGTCCGCGACGGTATATGTCTATCTCTTAGGGATAACCCACAACAACCATTTTTTATTCCTTTCTTTTTACGAAAAATAATGGCTTATTTACGAAGCGATTTTTATTAAGCAATACATAACGAATCCTTATACAATTAAGTAAATTAAATACATTGTGCATTTAATGTCGAACAAAATGGCCCTTTACAGTATCTAATTTAAATGAATATATTCGAAGATTTTACAGATTTAAAATGTACGAATCGTGTCGTCCGTGGGTGCATCTGAAATCCACCCGTGCGAAGCCGGGGCGGGTCGCTAGTAATATAATATTTCACACAGCACATACACGGACGTTTGATCCTTTAAGGCAGACCTTGTACTATGATAACAAGACAATATTTGTAATGGGTGGGAATAGAATCCACGACCTCTATCACTAACTACCAGAGGCCAGCCCCTATCTTGTTGACAAACGCAAACGATAATAGAAAAATTAACAAATATGTCAATGATAAGTCACGTGGTTAAAATAAAATATTAGCCAAATAATACAAGAGAATCGAAGCGATGGCGATTGTAGAAAGTGAAATATCGTGATACACTTGTATCTTAGCTAAGTGGATGTTAATAATATAATAGGTTACCAGGTTTATCAGCGCAGTCCAGCATCGGCTGCAGGATCCTACGGCGGGCGTTGATGAACCAGTTGTTGACTTGGAGTAAAGTCAGCCGGGTCTGAGCTGCCAGTGTACGCTTCTCCTCTTCCGTGGGGTACGGATGCTGTTCAATAAAGTATACTATGCTATTGTTACGAAGAAAGATTGATAGCGAACAACATTCGTGACGTCTACAGAAAGATCTACACACACAGAAATTTCTCGTCGATCTCCTTAGGCACGCAATAATGAACCTTATCTCTATGTGCATAGCGTCGAATATCAATTGGTTGTTGCGCGATAGTGTAGAACGATCTCGACGGCAGGCGTCATTGGAATGGTGAATGACCTTGTCTTTACGAGACGTCTCTCGAAAAAAAAAAATTGTATGGGTATTATATTAAAAGGTCGTGACGTTTTAATTATAGTATGAAAAACATCGAAGTTATATCAGCGATCAACCTAGCGACCTCGGCGACCATTAAGGATTGTAATTCGGAGTAATATTGTTATTTTAAACGTGCTTTTAATAGTCTCTTTAACAAGTCAGAAGGTTTATTTCTCAAATAAATCGAACCTTAACACGTAACACTATTAACATCACGCCTTTTATTAGTATCTCTTTATCGTGTTAGCAGTTTTTTTTTGTGTGTGAGGACCTGCCAGTGTAACTCTGTCTGATGGAAAGCATAAACAGAATCCAAGAGTGGTGGTCACCATACTCATTGCGAATGCAGACAATGAAAAAATATTTTTTATTTCCGATTAACTGACACACAGCGTCATCTAGTTTCAAAGTGACAGTTTCAATCTGTACTTGTATTATGAAAAAGCCAAATTGACTGATAAGCCAAACACTTGTATAATTTCTTTGTAGATACAAACATTTGCACATCACACAAACTTAAGGTCTGTCCCGGGAATTGAACCTCATGACAGAAGTTTCATACGTTACCACTGCATTGCTGAGGCAGTCATTTAGGTAAGAATTGACAACTAAATCCGAGTCGATTGTCACTGCCCCTATTCATCCAATGGGTGTCGTAAGAACCGACTAAAGGCGAGTATCTACTGAAATTGTTGCCAATTTCGCGATATAGGATAAGTTACTACGTAGTTCGGCGTGTCATCGCTAGATGGCGCTGCAAATTGTTTTAGTTACCGTATTGGAAGTCTGTCTAGTCTTTGTTATTTTAAAAAAGACATTAGGAATATACATCATGTGTCGCGGGGGACTTTACAATTATATATATGTAACGGACACAAAGAACACCCAAGCTCAGAACAACAATTTGTGAATTACACAAAGTGTCCTATGTAGGATTCCTACATAATATGTAGGATGTAGACCCACAACACGTGGCGCAGTAGAAAGTGGTATGGCGACCGCTTAAACCACTAGGCAAACTGTGCAGTCTAGTTTGCGTCGCGAGAACATCTATATCGCGATACAGGCTAAGTTACTACGTAGTTCGGTGTGTCTTCGCTAGATGGCGTTGCAGCATGTTTTTGTTACCGTATTGTAAGTCTGTCTAGCCTAATTTGATATCCGAAACATACCACTAGGTGTTGAAAGAGCCAGGCCCTCATGACTTGCGTGGCGTGTCTGGGCAGCACCCCTCGCTTCCCGCTGGAGTCCTCGCCGCAGTCATCTTCGGGAGGGGGGGAGCCCGATACTGAGGAGCAGGAGTTGTTGGAATTTGTGCCTGTAACATTTAACATTCATTTATAATCGGTGATTTTATTTATTGATTTGCCTTGATGGCACCGTACTGCTATTGCTTGAGGTCTCGGGTTAGATTCCCAGGTCGGACCAAATGTTTATATGATCTGTAAATATTTGTTTTGGAGGTTACATCCAGCAAGCGCAATGTTGTCTATAAAGACCTCAGTCTTACCTGTTGGTGGAATGACCGGTTTATCATAAACATAATAAAATAATATATAGTAATCGTTATTGGGAAGTCAGTGCCCTCAAATATACTGACAACTACTGTTTTAAAACTTTCGCGACCTTTACACATGGTTTTTGCTATGTTTGACGTTTCGAACGAAGTATTCCCGTGACCACGAGCGGTATAACCCGTACGAAACGTCGGGATACAGAAGGTCGTGACCTTTTAAATAATATTATGGGGTATAAGTCGTGCAATACAACAAAAACTACTAACAACTAGTTCAACCTTCGAATACTGTTCATCCTCAGGGTTGTGGAGGTCCGATGCCAGTCACTCCGTGGAAAAACTGATATTCAGATAAAACCGATTGTACTAGTAGCGGATCCCAAATATTATTGGGAATAATAAAGACTAGGAAGATGTATTGGCTCTTACCTGTAAAGGAGTCCGTGGATAATAGCCCCGCGCCTATTTGGCTGATCGGCGTCGAACCTTGGACTACGAGCGACGCTGCAAAACAACACGATACGATTACTTAATAAACTATGTTTGTATGATCTGCAAATATTTGTTGCCGAGACATTTTATGTATTTACAAAAAAAAGTATATGTACTACTTTTTGTCAGTCAATAAAACTGTTAAAATGTTTTCTATGTATATTAGTATTTATATTATATTTTTTTTAAAGATAACTCCCGCGCTATGAATAAATCCTGTGTCGCGGGGGACTTTACAAATATACATGAAACGGGCACTCAGAACACCCAGACTCAGAACAACAATTTGTGGATCACACTAAGTATTGGCCCAAGTGGGATTTGAACCCATAGGCGAAGTAGGAAGCGGGGTAGCGACCGCTTAAACCACTAGGCCATATGTCATAACAGGGTAGATGACTGTATCGTAAATAAATACCGACGTCTCCTTCATTAAAATGAACATTACAAAACATCTCGCATTATTACAGCTTTTCTTTTCGATTTCAGATTTTAATTAACATTGAAATATATTGCTCAATTGAGTAGTCTAAAACAGTGACGTCACAAGTTTGTATTTAGTGCATTTTTCATACAAAGTTATCGTTGACTGACTTCTTGGCGCAGTGGTAGTGTAAGCGACTGCTGTGCTTGAGGTCTCGGGTTCGATTCCCGGGTCGGACCAAATTTTTGCATGTTCTGCAAATATTTGTTTCGGAGTTTGCGTGTTTTCTATGTATATTAAGTAGGTATGTATTTAGAAAAAATATATATATGTATTTATATCAGTTGTCTAGTACCTATAACACAAGCTCTGCTTAGCTTGGGACTAGATGGCGTTTTGTGTTAGATGTCTGAAAAATATTTATTTATTTGACTAAGGTGGCTTCTTACCCTATTGCTTGTAAATAGATTGTATTATGTACTAACCGGTATCTCTCTGTGGTGTGGCATACCCGATGTCTGTGTGTTGTGGCGCGAAGGGGGGGAAGGGGACCGCCGGCAGAGGGGCGGGGGGCGACTGCACACAAACAAACTTACACATTAACATTTTACACCAAAAAAAAACCTGGTGTCGTAGGAAAAAAAATCAGCCAAGCATGAGTTAGACTCGCTCACGAAGGGTGCCGTACCATTTTATATAGACTAATGGTCGTCCAGTGGTCGATATTCAACTATAATAGGGATGTTGACTAATTTTTGAACTCTTTTCATTTTATAGATAGGGACGTAAATATTATGAAAAATTATATTTCAATTTTTTTATTATAGATAAAAAACAACTTTAATAAGTTTAGTATTTAATTTTCGCGCAAAAAAGCTCCAAGCTGTCACGTGGTCTTGATGACGAAACAGAGTATGAAATAAACAAACTGCTGTCAGACTGTCAAAGGCGTTAGATCAAAAGCTGTAATATTTAAGTGTTATTTATTTTCTAAGATATTATCGACATTACATTATATAAGTAAAAATAATGAATAGCAAGTTTTGTAAGTATTGTGTTTCTTTGTTGATTATCATGCCTTAAAAAAAATGTTAATTACAAAGATGTTTTCGCGAACTTTGCCGCACAAAAATCCTTGTTCTTAGAAAATTGTAACCATCTAAGAAAGAGAAAAGAATCTACTTTCGATAAACTTGAACGATTTCCTTTGATAAATCCAGGCTCCACCGTAATTAATTTTAACTAATTTTGCACTTTTAGCAGATAAGTCCCAAAAACAGCCCAAAAAGAATGCAAAATGCAAACAAACATGACAGTTTGACTTTGACAACATTTTTTTTTGGGGCTTTGCAAGGCTTGCATTTAGATAGGTTATACTACTTGTCTCTGGTTCTTCATACAATGTGACGTAACGCACTCCGATTGGCGTTTGCAGTCACGAGACATTCAGAATTATTTTCCACATTTTTTATTATTTTTAGTTAATTTATTAAGCATATTTACATCAACAAAATATGATTTTCAGAAATCAAATATTTCCCTGCTAGGGCAAAAACATAACTTTTCATACATTCGCTATTTATGTCAACATCCCTATTCATTTTATTTTTTAAACGACTTCAAAAAAGGAAGAGGTTATCAATTCGACTGTATTATTTTCTATGTTTGTTACTTCATAACTTACGACTGGGTGAACAGATTTTGATGATTATTTTTTTATTTGAAAGCTGGTGCTTCCCGAGTTGTCCCATTTTAATTTAGTCCAGTTCTTGAAGTCAAACTCCTCCGTTCGCATAAGTTTCGTAATAATAATCACAAATTTTAACAAAAGAAAAACCGACTTCAATCTGGAACAAATTTAAATGGAAGCATACGGGAATATTGAGTTATTCGTTAATTTGTCGCGTATATACATAATGCAAATTGAAGAATTATATGATTTTCTCATGGATGACATGTCAGAACTGGACCATTCGGGAAGCACCAGCTTTCAAATAAAAAAAGAAGCATCAAAATCGGTTCACCCAGTCCAAAGTTATGAGGTAACAAACATAAAAATAAATAAAAAAATACAGTCGAATTGAGAACCTCCTCCTTTTTTAAGTCGGTTGAAAAGGGGCACAAAGTTTTTGCTTTACGTATTAATACTATACTATATAATAATAAGTAATATACATATTTGAAACGTCTTTCTGTAGATGTTTTTAATATCGAGCAAAAAATGGCAAACAGCCCTATTAAATGTTATGTCCCTGTTATAGCGGCAACAGAAATACATAATCTGTGAAAACTTCAACTGTATTACTATCACGGTTCATGAGATACATCCTGGTGACAGACGGACGAATAGACGGACAACGAAGTCTTAGTAATAGGGTCCCGTTTTGCACTTTGGGTATGGAACCCTAAAAATGTTCTAAGTTCAGCACTTACAAGTGAACTCGTAACAAGCACACATTTTTAATAAATATATATAGTTAAGATGTTAACATACATTTCATACCTGGTATTGCGGAGAGTTGGAGGTACTCGAGTGTTCGTCGATGGAGCCGGACAAATTGTTGTTGCTTTCAACGCCACCTGGTGACAAAAGTTACATTTATGAACTAGCCGAGCCCCGCGGTGTTAATCGCGGTACAACAACATCCGCGGGTAACGCTGCGAGACAAAGCTAGAAAAAAAGTAGCCTAAGTTGCTCCTTATATCATCAGCTATCGGCAAGTGAAAATCCTGTCAAAATCGGTCTAGCCGTTCCAGAGATAAGCCGGAACAAACAGACAGACAGACAAAAATAAAAAAAAAATTTTTTTGGTATATGTACCGTATATACATACGTATGTAAAACGGTTATTTTAATATTACAAGCAGACACTCTAATTTTATTTATTTGCATAGATAACTAGCTAAGACCTGCGGTGTTACCCGCGATAGTTGTTGTCTTTTACAATAACAACTTAACAGTTAGTACTTACATTAAAAAGGAATATTTAAAATATTTGTCTATTTCGGCTAATTTCGGGAATGACTGAATCGATTTTGACGGGACTTTCGCTGATGATGTAAGGCGTTCTTTTTTTCAACAGCGGGTAACGCCGCAGGGCTCAGTTAGTAAATAAATCAAACTGTTGCAGACAAATTAATCCTGCTCATTATACAACTATTTGTCCTAGGTGATAACCGAGCCCACTACCTCTGGCTTAGCATACAGGATCATTTAATGACACTCAGTCAATAGGCTTGTCGAAATTAAGCTGCCGGATCGACTCGGTCTTCAAAATGTATTAAACGACCTTTATATGAAACACTCCAGGTCCAGCAATTGAAGGTCACACTAACCAGAAGTATAATCAGTCCTTAGCAGGTTTTCACTCTGCATTTTAGTCTTCAGGCAAGCGATGTACCTCCCACAGAAGTCGCGACATAACTCCTGGACTTTCTCCAGCTCCAATAAGTGGATCCGTAGCACCTGGAAACGGAAAAGACAGTGTATTTTATTTTGAAATAATTTGCCTACTCTACTTACAGCAAGAAACATACTACAGCGCCATCTACAGAAGATACAACGAACTACAGAGTAACTACCAATCCTGCATCGTGATATAGAAGTTTTCGCGCCAATTAGCATACCTATACATATACAAATTCGCAACATCAACCGTTGGGCTGCGGCCCGACAGGCATGATCGAAATTGGTGGCCACCATACTTATGAATGTAGACAATGCAGTATAGTGACCCACACAATGGCGGCCTAGTGAGATGCTTTTTCAAGCTCCACTTAAAGGACAGTGGGAGAGAAACACATGCTGTGGCAGTGAATTCCAGTTTTTGACTGCTCAGCACAGGAAGCAAGAAATGTTTAGTTCGACAGCGTATGTCTACCACACTACACGAAAAGGTGAAAGGTTCTCCTCTAGTGCTGGACAACCCTGATATTGAAGTGTAATAATTTATTATAAGCTGAATTTCTCATGACACCATGACATCGTTGAGTGTAATATTTACTGTATCTTATTAATCAGACATCATCATCAACAGCTTTCAATACCCTCTACATCTACACTGTGCAATTGTACTGATGTACTGTTGTGTTACATAGATACAACAGTACATCATGGGGAGTGCTCCGAGGAATTGTTCGAATTGATCCCTGTCGTCTATTTCCGCCATCGTCCTACGCGACAGCAGTTTCATCCCATCATCTAGATCGTTGGCAGTTCACAGCTGTGCGCTGTCTGCCTCGCACAACAAAACTGTGGGATGAACTGTCGCCTGCGGTATTCCCGGGCCAATACGACACTCAAACCAAGAGGCCTCCCTCCTAAAAGGCCGGCAAAGCACTTGTGACGCCTCTGGTGTTGCGGGTGTCCATGGGCGGCGGTGATCGCTTACCATCGGGCGATAGGTCTGCTCGTTTGCCCCCTATTACATAAAAAAGACATACCTGGATGCTCTTAATCATAAGGCCATCGACTTCTGGATCATCGACTAGAAACGGTCTCCTATCTCTCCTCTGGTGCTGGACGAATGCTTGTAGGTCTGCGCCGAACGCCTCAGCGGCTGGAGGCTCGGCCCCCGCCGTGGCTTGCTCGCATCGCTCCAGTAGGAGGGCCAGTAGAGGGAACAGTGGATGTCTGGAATGTAATGGGGATTTTTTAATATGTTTGTAGCGACTTCCATGTACAGTTAATCAAAAACATACTCCAAGGCCACCTAACGAATACACACTGAACTACGAAGTTACTATTATCCTGCATCGTGTTATGAATAATTCTTACCCCGATTGGCTTATATATACAAATTCCTAACATAAACCGTTGGGTCGCAGCCCTCCAGTTATGCATACTTAGATGACAAAGTCAGAGGATCATCCCTGTGTTGAAGAAACATGACACCTGTTCCTCTACAAGTTAATTACCAGTATACCGGATTACTACTAATCCTACATCGCGATAAAGAAGTTCTCACGCCGATTGGCATATACAACTTCCCAACATCAACCGTTGGGCTTCAGCCCGCCAGGCTTTTTCACCTAGCCTGGTCGAAGAATCCTCCCCTTGTATTCGAGGGTCATGACACCCGTTCTTCCACACAGAATATGTTTATATTAATACTAACTTATAAACAGCTCGCTTATCAGCCTCGAACTGCGCCTGGTCGGCATCTGCGGCGGGCGCTCCGCCACCTTGCATCCCGCCGCGATCACCAAGCCCTGCGCCGCATCTGTAACAATAAGAAGGCACCTGTACGCTTTTCTGGAGTATGACATACTAGCTGACCTACGACCTGACAACGGGTTTAGCTGAAAGTATTCTTAACCAGCGATCGTCAATGAAATATAAATAATAATAAACCCAATTATTCATAAACTTTATTTAACTTTTACATGGATTAATCATGATAAAGGTAATAATTGCATTGATCTCCGACCGTATTGACGTAGCTTGCTTAATATTTAAACGTCCTAAGTGCGGCATGCACTGTAAGTAAACGAGGGAAATCTTTATTGTTTTGACAGTTCCAAACGATTTATCGGCAAAGTGGTTCATGATTCATGTTTGTCGATAGTACGTTATACGTCGCGTTCTGAAAACTTATCAAAATAGACTTGCGCGGTAAATTGTATAAGCGACGAAATATGAGCTGACCTGCGCAACTTATACCGTCTCTCAAAATGAACACATTTTCCCAGTTTTTAAAACATTCATCGTGTTGCTCCGATCATACTGTTCGCAGCGTGATAGACCTAGCCGTGATTATAATGAGAATGATCACCAGCGCCAGTATTTCCTGACAATTCAGAGTAGGTGCATACAGCAAAATGTACATAATGAACCATGAGGTGAATATAAATTTACACACTTAAAAGACCAGGGATCAAATCGTCTGCAAATAAAAATGCCTTGGACCGTGGGAGAGCCACGCTTCGGCATGAATAGGCCGGCTCGACCAGAGTGATACCACGGCCTCACAGAAAACCGCTGTGAAATAGCGCTTATAGCGCAACAACACATGCTCAAAATTGTTCCCTCCGTCCCTTTCACAATATAACAATATATAGTCTAAGTTACCCGGTTATTACGAACCCATTGACACCTCATTCATTAAAATCGCTTCAGCAGCTTAGACGGTGGAACCTACAAATATACATGACTGCCAAAACCCTTTCCCTACCCTTCCTTTTGGCTTCGCCGTGTTTGGGTAAAAAATCATTAAAGCGATTACGAATAAATTTCACAAACCAAGTAACAAGTCTACCCGTCCCCATTAATTTAACCCGCATAAATAAAAAAACTAATGCTCTAACAAACAAAAAATAACATTATAAGAAAGTTTCAAAGTTCACTACAAAACTATGAGCTAAATAAATAAACGAAAAACATAAACATTTAGGGTATAACAGTAAACTCTAGAATAACACAGACCGGGGGTAAATAACAACGGCTGGCAATAAAAATATATATTAAAAGCTTACGAAGAACATTCATCACAAGTGTTGCCAGCTAGATTGATATAAAATACCATTTATATTTTCTTTTACTGTTTCTAATGGTGTTATGAAGTATTAAGAGGGTTGATTTTTTAATATCTTAGTGGTATTATATTATTTTTGGACCGACTGAAGTTGGTAGTCCATATTCTCCTATGATACTCACAAATAATGTGGCTTTCATTTGGTTAAATAATTTGCAAAATCGGTTTAGTAGATCCGGAGATTACCCCTACAACCTCACTTTTTTTATTGATGACTAGCTGTTAGCCTCAGATGGCCTCTACAATTTTACACGGGTTTTTTTGGTGTACGCTGTGGGCTCTCAAGCTCACAACCTCTTTATAAAATGCTAGCCGAGCCGGCCGAACTACATCCATTCTTTAACTTAAATACATATATTATATGATTAATATTATGCTAATATTATAAAACTCTTTTGTTTTATATTTCAATATGCGTCTTTACTTAATATAACAAGTAAAATTATTTATTAGTAAAAAAACTCGACTGCGTTAACACCTGCCATCTTTATTATTATTTTATTATACAAAATGTAAGTTATACGAGTATATATTATATTCGTAATCACCGTTAAAAATATATTTGATACCACTCGATGTATTTTGAAAACTTTCTTTTTTGATATGACTTTTTGGCGCCAATAATCCTTAATTTTGTTTTTTTTTTTTTATTTTGATGTATCCAGTGTCACTCTCACGACTAAGACGAATCTATTGACACCACTCACATAAAAATACAACTAGCCGTTTAGGGTCTAGGGCGTCCCAAAGAAATATACATACATACACTCGAAAAACATAACCCTCCTTCTTTCGCAGTCGGGTAAAAAGCAGTCGTTTGTTCAATTGTACATTTTAAGGTACTCAACAGATTTAAATCCAGTTTTCAGCAATAGATAGAGTGATTCAAGAGGAAGATTCATATAATATGTAATACATGCACATTTTAGTAGAGAAAATCAGTGAATTTCAAAGACATCCGTACTAAGCCGGGCCGGGTAGATACTTTTTTTATAAAGATTAGTTCAGCATTTGGAATCTTTATTCTCTATACCAGGGGATTTTACAAACATACATGAAATGGACACAATAAACACCTAGACTCTGAACAACAATTCGTGGAACACACAATGTTGTCCGATGTGGGGTTTGGAACCAATAATTCATCATTATCAGTTAACGAGTAACATAGGCAATTTTTTACGTGTAATCCGACATATTATTATTATAATATATGTCGGATAATAATGAACCACCCAAAATCCTTGGTAAAGGTACTCATGAAGGAAACTCACACGACTCGTAGGCTAAAACGGAGAACCCTCAAGACATACTTAAATAAACCTGTTTATATTTAGTGAAATAGTATGTGACACAGGTGATTACAGGTAGTAGAGCCACGTTGATTTAAGCACGAACGGGCCGTCTGGACCGGGGCGGTACTACCCTTGCACAGAAAATCACCGTAAATGACAACATTTATGCTGTTGTGTTTCGTTGGTGACTGCGAGACCGGAGCGGAGGCCCAATGATGCAGAAGCATCACTAAGCCGTCATAGTGTAGGTCACCATGCAGCATTGTTTTTTTTTTTTTAAAGACAACTCCCGCACTAGGAATAAATCCTGTGTCGCGGGGGACTTTACAAACATACATGAAACGGACACAAAGAACACCCAGACTCAGAACAACAATTTGTGGATCACACAGTGTTGTCCTACGTGGGATTTGAACCCACAACACTTAGCGAAGTAGGAAACGGCGTGGTGACCGTTAAACCACTAGGCCAAATGTGCAGTCGTTTGCACGAGCAATGAGTATGGTGACCACCACTCTCGGATTCTGCTTATGCTTTCCATCAGGCAGAGTAGAGTCATCTTGACAGGGTCATACATATAAAAAAAGGTCACATACTGAGCAAGTCATGATAAAAAAAGAATTTGACATAAACGCGGGTGGAGTCGCGAAAAAAAAGTAAGTAATGAACTATTTTAGGTAGCTACAAAAAAATAACACAAATTCAAATCGATAAACCGGGGAAAACCTCCGCAAATACAGCCTAGAGAATGTTGCCACTAAGAAAATAAGAACGCGTGCCCATTTTCCTCATTTTAGCCAAATCGTCTGGGATTAATTATGTTTGCGCCTTATCTTGTGAAGGGGAGGACGTAGGCTACACGCGACTGAGAAAATATCAGCACAGGTTTTTTTGTATTACAATATTTGTACAGGAAATAAAAACTGTGCAATACTAGGTGTAACCTACCACGTTTCGATGTGGCATGTTTAAGTTGCATTAATGAGAGATGAGGAACACGACTGCCTGCCAAATGCAACTGCCAATCACGAGGTTTAGAGTTCGATTCGATTGGGCCACAATGTTTTATTGGGTTTTTCTTACAAGAAATTCTTAATACAGTCCGGGATATGGAAGTTTGGCGGTGTTTCACGCCCGTGCCTCAGAGACCACGTTAAGTCGTTGGTCCCGGTTGTCACGAATATTTATGGCAATCATTATTGGGAAGTCAGTGTCCTCAAATATACTGACAACTAGTTAAACCTTCGGTTACGGAAGTCCCATGCCAGTCGCTCCGAGGAAAATCTGATATTGTGGTTAAACGGGTTTAACCCTCCCAAATAGGCTTGGGAATAAAGGCTGAGAAGAAGATCGTCTTCGATGATGAGAAATGATGAACAAATCTGACATGAAGAATAGATAGAACCTTTGAAACGTGTTATACGTCGCTTCAAAATTTGATCTCAATCGGTACAGTACTTTTGAGTTTCTGAAGCGTACAAACAACCTACTGGCTGACCTAAGCTTATTAGCCTGCGTCTCACAAAGAGAGCAAAGTTTTCACGCTTTATGCAATATTTTTCATTGACACTCCGCTCCTATTGGTCATAGCGTAATATTCTATAGCTTTTAGGTTTCCTCGATAAGTGATCTATTCAACACTACAAGATTTGTTTTATTCCAGTAGTTCTTGAGATTAGTGCTTCAAACAAATAAACTCTTCAGATTTATAATATTATCTTTTCAGTTTGTGTTGGTTACAACCTTACTTGGATCAGTTCGGTAGTTCTGAAGTACATCGCGTTCAGAAAAAACATACCCAGAGACAGACAGATATGTGTAGTGATATTAATATTTTCTGTTATGTCCTTGTTCCACTCACATATTAATTATAAAATCATAAATTTTAATGTTTCTGATAACAATTATGTATGCGGGAAGAATTTAAATCACGCACTTTACTAAGATATTAATATTCTGTGATCCACATTAGGCATAGCTACTTATTGCTTTATATATTTACTAGCGACCCGCCCCGGCTTCGCACGGGTGGATTTCAGATGCCCCCGCTGACGACACGATTCGTGCATTTTAAATCTGTAATATCTTCGAATATATTCATTAAAATTAGATACTGTAAAGGGCCATTTTGATCTATATTAAATGCACAATGCAAATAATTTACTTAATTGTATAAGGATTCATTCTGTATTGCTTAAAATCACTTCGTAAATAAGCCATTATTTCTCGTAAAAAGAAAGGAATAAAAAATGGTTGTTGTGGGTTATCCCTAAGAGATAGACATATGTATACCGTCGCGGACTTTTTTGTAGTACTTTTTAAGGTGTACAATACTGTAGTACATTATTTTGATCTATCTCGTAGGGTGCAACCAGTGTTTGCAACGTAAGCGCAAAAAAATGTGTTTATTTGCTACATCACATTAGAAACCTCGAAAATTAACAGAGTTTCCATACTATATTATGCATTTATTATACATTAAAACCTTCCTCTTGAATCATTCTATCTATTAAAGAAACTCGCATCAAAATCCGTTGCGTAGTTTTAAAGATTTAAGCAAGCATAGGGATATAGGGACAGAGAAAGCGACTTTTTATACTATGTAGTAATAGATAGATATTGTAGAATCAGATTTTTAAATAATTTTAACCGACTTTGAAAAAAGTTTACATATAACACATAAAAAACAACCAAACTCCGAAAGAAATATTTGCAGATCATAAAAACATTTGATGCGATCCGGGAATCTTCTTTTTTTTAAAAGACAACTCCCGCATTAGGAATATACATTCTGTGTCGGGAGGGACTTAACAAACATACATGTAACGGACACAAAGAACGCCCAGACTCAGAACAACAATTTGTGTATCACTCAAAGTGTTGTCCCATGTGGGATTTGAACCCACAACACCTGGCGCAGTAGAGAGTTGCGTGGTGACCGCTTAAACCACTAGGCCAACCGTGCAGTCAATCGAACCCGAGACAGCACAGCAGTCGCATATGCTACCACTGCGCCACCGAGGCAGTCTTATTTCAGATCAAATTCATAATAAACACCTAAAAAAGTAAGATCGCTTACAGAGTACAAAATCCTTCTTACAGAACAAAATACTAAATCAATAAATATAAAGTTTTCAACATAGGTATATAATAATATATACGTTTGTTCTGTGTAAATACGACTAGAGAACGGCGGTTGCATGTAAATGGCCGACTTATTTTGGCGCGCTTTCGACAGTGTTGGGATCTGTCGATGTTGCTAGTTCAAAATATTTATTTATTTTGGTAGGTTGGGTTTGTTTTGTTCGCCGATTTCGTTTGTATTAATTAATATAGGCGTCGATATACATGTTATTATGAAGATCAGACAGTTTTCGGAGGTATAAAATATTGGTACGCGTTGTAAAGGACTGCGTAAGGTCGTTTAATAATTCTAGGTTGAATTACCTGGTAAATAGATAGTTAAAATGTGTATGTAGTTTTATCATTAGTAATAATATAAATTCGAAAGTAAATATCTGTCTGTTTGTTGAGATTTTATGACCAAACCGCTGAACCGATTTAGTGAAAAACATAGGATGTTCTTTACGATTATGTTACTATAAGCGGTAAATACGCCGGCGGAGCCACAAGCAAACGCTAGTCTAGAATAAAGTTGCCATTAGAAGCTGGAGTGCTCCTCAAGTTTCTTAATCAGAAATAAAGGTAACGCAGTTTAGTTAAAATAACAGTTAAGTCAGCAATACGAGCATTATGTAAACAAATATTACTACGATATAAAAGTTCAATTCGGTAAAAATATTAATTTACAAATCGATATCTCAATCAGTTACAAAAAAACTGTCAAGTCACAATGACAGCTGTCAAAACTGACAGTAGCATAACAAACTTCAAGAAAACATTTTCCTTCACCCAATCTTACATGCGAAAGAGAAAATCTTATTAAACTTCAATTTCATTACGAAATGTTTAATTCTTAAATTGATTAACTAATTTGCATAGCAGATTGGGGCAGGAATATTCTTTAGGCAAGCGTGCGAAAACTCCAATCTATTCGAGAGATACATGCGTATATATTTGGGGAAATTTTTCCTTCATTCTCTCAGATATTGGCCCAAAAGGGAAGGGATAAACTGAGGGACGGAAGACGTTTCATAGATAGCGTTGTTTTAATCCTAAACAAATGTTTTCATTTTAACTTGTAGTTTTAACGTCGGAATTGTTAGCAGATTGTTTTGGTATACGTATTGTATTAGATAGATATCTATCATGATGAGTGAATTTATTTCAATAAAGTTTTATAACAGCTCATTTTTTACCCGACTACGGCGAGTGGGATAATAATGTTGGTAGTTTATATAAGTTTATAAACTTATTATAAACTTATACAAATTTATTATTATAAACTTATTATTTTATAAACTTATATAAACTACCAAAATTATTACCCCACTCGCCGTATTATTCCACCGTAGTGCCTAAAGTACTGCAGCGATTTTAATGAATGGAGTTTCAATAGTATCGTAATAATATCCCGGGTGACATACGCTATATTAATTTTATCAAAAGTTTTCACGTTTTTGTGTTTTCGTTTTTTAAACTTGACTGTCGAGAAATGTTTTTGGGAGTTTGAGGTCAGTCACACTATGACCTCAAGAAATAGCAGTAATGACAAATCACTTTTATTAAGCTTTATATTGTGTCTCGCTTTGATGACAAGCATGTTGGAATTACCGTTTGACACCCGGCCATTTTAAGAAAAAAGCTGGACGAGATGCGGACTGCCCAAGAACGGGATAGTTGGTGCTCTATGGGGGAGGCCTTCATTCAGCAGTAAACGGCAGTAGGCTGAAGAAGAACCGGCCATTTCAAGAACAAAATAAGAAAATTGGGACCAACCATTTTCACCAACAGGTCTTTAACTTCTAAGGACTTCCCGAGTACCATAACTCAGTGTGTTCGTGGGTCACTGCTGTTGATCTTGGTGTACAGGAGTTACAGTGGTGGTATTGTGGGAGGGATTGGTCCCTGTTATCATCATCAACAGCCTTTAATGGTCCACTGTTAGACATATACCTCACTTTAGGCCGGAGGTTGTGCTCGCTACCACCACTGACTACTATACCACGCTGGTCAGGCGGGTTGGTATAGGATTTCGTTTCAAGTTCAAGTACACCATCAGTTCCCAACCCTATTAATATAATACAATTAAACACTTAGTAAAATATATATCGACAATTATAAACACATCACTATTCCGCTAACGACACTGCGTCAGTGAAATAGAGGCCAGAATATATTCGGTATGCAGCTACGAACACCGGCTGTCTCGGCTTAGGGTTTGATTTCCTACAATTTAAGTAACGTTTCTGCAAAATGGTACAAGTTTAAATAGTTACGAATCATTTGTGACTTAATTTAACATGACATTAGTATTTTTATGTAGAAAACAAAACAGTAGGTGGGTTTACCTTAGAGATAGATAGAAAGAAAATAAGTTTATTGGCCACACAAAATAAAAGATTATAGATACAAGTACAAAATAAAATAAAAAAAAGACATTCAAAAGACCTCAGTAATATATCTTTTTTTTTCGTTGACTTCGGATCTACGGCTCCTCGGGGACTGAGGAGCCAGATATGTGGTGATTCGCGCCAGATATGTGGCGCCCTGCTCTAAGGATCCTGGGATATAAGGCGTAACTTAAGCTACTTTTATTTTAGACTAGTTACAAATGATGATCATAAATGACGATCAATCTTGATGATCATTATGAATGTCATTGTCAATGGATCCTATGTTCAAATGATGAGATGGACATAGATCTCATGGTAGAAAGGTACTATATCAAGCTGGATAGAGGGGTTAGTAAGATTTCCATTTCTTTGTAGTAGTTGTTCTGCGTAGTTTGTAGTCGGATTTTACAACACCCATGGGATTATTAGGGGTGGTAACACTCCTTATTCTTTATCCGTCACCACACAGACATCATTTGTTACATTAGAAAATTAAACAAAACAAAGAAAGAAGTAATTATTATTTTTACGGGGATTAACGCGATCACTTATTTGCCTGAACCAGTCAGCCTGTGACCACGGCCAGTGCAACCTGGTCGAAACTTCAGGCAAATCAAGGGTATGTAATGCCTTTAAATAAGTGATCGCGTTAATCCCCGTAAAATTACTTATTATTATATCATGGAACGCGAAAGTTTAAAAGTTAGTAAATAGTAAAATTAAAATTCTGAACAAACACAACTTCTTATTTGTCTTAAGTTGTTGTTATGATATTCTACTGTGTCACGTAGCGGCTTTGGGAGCCTAGAAGGTTGTGGTGAAGCCACGAGGTTCTGATGATGATTAAATTAGACGCTTCACAACAACAATTTAAAGAATTTATTTACTGAAGTATAACACAAACAGATAGATGTACAGTCAGGGTGTGGGTTTGAGAGATTCGACCAGTCAGTGCCTCCAGACAAGAAGCACTTAACTGTAGGTTCGCAGCGATGAGAAAAGGAAGAGGTGCAGTCCTGGGTCGGCTTTAGAGGCCGACCCCCGTAGAGGCGTCGCAGGCAACTGGCGTGGTAGACGCCGGCCGAAAGAGGTGCAGTGCTGGGGCTCCGGCGTAGGCCGGGCGGCCCAGCCACCAGGCGTGGTAGACGCCGGGCGAAAGAGTGCAGTGCTGGGGTCGGCTTTAGAGGCCGACCCCCCGTAGAGGGCAGCGCAGCCGTCCGGCGTGGTAGACGCCGGGCGAAAGAGGTCGAGCTGTAGTGCGCTCGTCATTTTATGTGTCCCTGCGGTGGCAGGGACAGCGGCTCAGCGGTGGGAGGCGAGCGCCGATGACGCGTGACACCCCCCTCATTAGGCGAGAATTTTTCCTAGGGGAAATTCGCTGACCTCGGGGTCGCCACTGTCGGCAGCTCCTCGCTGGTACCCTGGGAACAAGATTAAAGCAGGATCAGAATTTTTTTAGAGACAAAAAAAGTTTAAAGAGATAAGAGGGAAAAGACAAACTAACAGGCTAAGGTCATATCAGCTTAGTTCAATAGCAAAAATATAGTGAAGTTAAAAGTTTAAAGGTTTGAAATAAAATTTCAAATAAAAAGTTCAATTGAGAACATAAACAAAGTGAGTCATACATTCCGATGCTCCGTTAGAAATGTTTAAAGAATTTAGTATAATAGTTGCAAACTTGTTTAACTGTTTAGGTAGATGCAGTAATAGAAAATTGTAGTTATAAGTAGGTATGCTAGCTAAGACATATGTGCGAAAGAGAAAAATAAACAACCAGATCGACAACAACAACCAAGAATCGAACCTGTAAGTCGGGTTTGACTCGACTTTTTAACTACTGAGCCATAGGTTAAAAAAGTTTTTGTAGATTATAGTTAGATTTTTATAGTGCGATATTTATTTTGTTTTTATTGTTTTGTAGTAAGAAAAAAAATGTTAAGAGTTAAGATATTTAACAACAAAATAAATGTTATTATTGACTCACGACGCAGGAAGTAAATATTGGAGATAAATAAAACAGAAACCCATCTGTAAAAAGTGTTAGATATGGAATGAGTAAACAAAATCACTGTTTATTAATTGTTTTAACTAACTTTGGCTAATTCGCCAACCAAACGAGATCTTTTAGAAACGACATTAGATTTGACTTATTTAGGGGCCAATTTTTATAAAATATTTGTGTTCGTCACTGAGAAAATAAAATTATCGAGCTGCCAGTACCTTCTCAAAGATAGAAGGTTGATAGTCTAAAGTCTTGGTGTATACATACATCTCGTGGTTCATCAACTATATTGGGATCAAAATCCGTAGCAATATAGATGCGACCACAGTGACGACTTAAATTTCAATATACATTGTAGTATTAGATTTAGTAGTTTAGAGAAATGAATGATTTTAGTATTTAAATTGATGATAGATTCTCTGGTCGCGAATTATCAAGTAGAAAAAGTTGTTTAGTAGTTTTTGGTAGTTTTTAGTAGCTTTTAGTAGTTTTTAGTAGATATAAGTAGGTAATTGTAGTTTAGATGTATCGTTTCACCGAGTATAGTTTAGGGTGTATACAGCGGTGTGTCGATTAGGGTATTTAGATAAGTTTATGTGGTCATTTTCAATGAAATTGAAACGACTGTTTAGGAGAATAAGGGAACAAAATTACTGTTTGTAGTAAATTAAATATATATATGGCTTTAAGGCTTGTTTAGAGAGTTACCGAACGCTCTGTTATAAATAAATCCCCAATAATAATAATAAGTTTGGCTTTAAGGCTTGTTTAGAGAGTTACCGACCGCTCTGTTATAAATAAATAAATCCCTCATCAATGATAAGTTTTAGTACTAAGGCTTAAGTTTTAGGAGTCACTAACCGCTCCAAAGAGTATTAAAAGTACCAAGAATCATTAGTAGAAACTGGTATGTCCAAGTTAAGAGTATAAAGATTTCAAGGGTTAGAACCTTGAAGGTCATTTAGAAGACTTTTTTTTTTTTTTTTTTTTTTAGAAGACATGATGACGCAACATCATAAGAGTTACAAGTAGTAATCTATCAAGGGGTAGGGCCTTGAGTCTTTCAGAAGACATGATGTCACAACATCATATAGGTTACAAGTAGTAACTATCAAGGGGTAGGGCCTTGAGTGTCTTTCAGAAGACATGATGTCACAACATCATAAAGGTTACAAGTAGTAACTATCAAGGGGTAGGGCCTTGAGTCTTTCAGAAGACATGATGTCACAACATCATAAAGGTTACAAGTAGTAACTATCAAGGGTTAGGGCCTTGAGTGTCTTTTAGAAGACATGATGTCACAACATCATAAAGGTTACAAGTAGTAACTATCAAGGGTTAGGGCCTTGAGTGTCTTTCAGAAGACATGATGTCACAACATCATAAAGGTTACAAGTAGTAACTATCAAGGGGTAGGGCCTTGAGTGTCTTTCAGAAGACATGATGTCGGACGTCATTAAGGTTAGAGGAACAGGGTTAATGACATTTTGGTGGATGATCAAGTGCTTAGCACAGAGCGATACCTGCCACCGATATAGGCGAACAGTCAAAGCTTAAATTCCAATCAAAACTGTCAATAAACCTTTTAGAGTTAGTTAGTTATAGTGGCAGTATAGCCGGTTAGAGATAGATATACTCATTTTGAGAGTAAATTTAAAAAGTTATAGGAGTCTAGCAACGAGAATAAAGACATTAAATAAGTAAGTATATTGGTTTAGACCAAAATATACACAAACGAACATACAGACTAGAAACATTCATGCCAATACGATACCCACATTATGTGATTATTTTTATGTAGTCGTATTGCAACTTTATATAAATCCACCTACATCTCAAGCATCACTAGATAAAATTGTCTCAAGTTGAGAATAGTGAAAGAATGTTGTAAGAACAACATGTTTATAGGTATATTTTATATGTAGCTATAGTGGAACATCTGTATAGTGAATTCCAAAGGTCGATAGAATATGATATAGTAGATTGTAGCTTTAGTATATAGTACTGTAGTACGTTGCAGCGGTCAATAGTATTATATTATTTATTAGTAGACATTTAGAATGCATTTCGAAATTTATCGAACGAAACAAAGTAGAAAAGTAGGTACTAAATGTACACGAAGAAATCAAAAAGTAGTATTTTAGAATACAAATTTTAGAACAAGGATCCGAGACGATCACATTGTGCAAAAAAACTATGGTAGCTATTTTGTTTAAATAGTAGCCATATGGTTAAGTACCTTTTGAGGTTATGTCGCCACGAGGCTTTAAATTAGCCCAGAACAATTTAGAGTGAACGATCGACGACGATACTATTAACAGCTACTTAGTCATCAAATTAATTGTTTTAGTTTAATTTGATTTTTGCCCACTCCTTACAAAAAAATTAAATTTAGTGGTTAGAAATATTTTTAGATTTTATTTTTATAGGTTTACGCTTCTATCATGGTTAGAATGCATTTTTAAGAGAGCGTAAACAATAGATGGGCAAGAAACGACAAGACTCAGACTGTTTTGTCAAAAATAGAAAAAAATATCCAATGATGCTACACCGATCGACATCATTTATAGCATATTTTTAAGAAAATCTCAAGCAACAAATGAACGAGAAACGACAAGACTAAGAACCACTGTGTTGGATATTATTTAACACATATTTAATATAGTTTAGAAAAGTATAGTTTAATGTTAGTAACCTCATTTAGAAAACAAATCGCATCCATTGTACCTACCAGAAAAACAAGTTATAGGAATTAGTTTTAGAGAGGTATCAACATGTACCATTTTTGAGTTTTAGATAGTAAATGAAATGACCATAGCCGCAGATGTATATAGAAGTTGAAAGAAAAAAATTACGCGTTAGATGAATATTACGAGTATGTAGTTTAAGTTTAGATAAGTTTAATAATGACTCAAAGTAATAATTAAGTTTTTAGTAATGAAGCCAAGTTTGGTCTAGTTAGATATTTGAACGGAATTAATTAAGTTAGATATAGCTATCGAACCCATTAAGGTGTGTTTGAAAGAAAAATAGAATATATCGAATTTCATCCAGGTTGTTACAATAAGATTAAGCGAGCCGTAGGGCGTGGCGTGGTTCTGCGCGTGCGAAACCGGTTTTCGTTTGCGACTCAAACGCATTCCAGCGACTTGCATTTAAATTGCGGTTTATATAAGCCACAAGCGAACAAAATTTAAGCGAAAGTAATTAAAAGTATTTTTTGCACACGCGGTTCTAGCGAAAAAATATAAAAAGGCAAATAAAAGTGCGTGAATATACACGCGGTTTCGACTGGCACGTGTTCACAGCGAAATAATAGAAAAAAACACTTTCCTGGATGGGATTCAACACAAAACAAGCAATACACACAAAATATACACAATAAAAAGAATATGAGGTAAACCGTGATCGAATCTCTCAGTTCAGTCGGGCGCCATGTGTCACGTAGCGGCTTTGGGAGCCTAGAAGGTTGTGGTGAAGCCACGAGGTTCTGATGATGATTAAATTAGACGCTTCACAACAACAATTTAAAGAATTTATTTACTGAAGTATAACACAAACAGATAGATGTACAGTCAGGGTGTGGGTTTGAGAGATTCGACCAGTCAGTGCCTCCAGACAAGAAGCACTTAACTGTAGGTTCGCAGCGATGAGAAAAGGAAGAGGTGCAGTCCTGGGTCGGCTTTAGAGGCCGACCCCCGTAGAGGCGTCGCAGGCAACTGGCGTGGTAGACGCCGGCCGAAAGAGGTGCAGTGCTGGGGCTCCGGCGTAGGCCGGGCGGCCCAGCCACCAGGCGTGGTAGACGCCGGGCGAAAGAGTGCAGTGCTGGGGTCGGCTTTAGAGGCCGACCCCCCGTAGAGGGCAGCGCAGCCGTCCGGCGTGGTAGACGCCGGGCGAAAGAGGTCGAGCTGTAGTGCGCTCGTCATTTTATGTGTCCCTGCGGTGGCAGGGACAGCGGCTCAGCGGTGGGAGGCGAGCGCCGATGACGCGTGACAGATCTTCATCCATTCCACTGCCACTTCATTCATACATAACTAGCTGACTCGGCGAACTTCGTACCGCCATATTTATATATCTGTCTCAGCTTACCACAGGCAGTTTACAGTCGCGGACAAAAGAAAATCACTTTTCCCGTTATCTTTTAATTTTTCTTGTACACAAACCTTGTCCTAACAATAATGAACACTTTTAAAAAAAGAATTATTTAATTTGGTGCATCACGTTTTGACACGATGCGAAGGACATCCGCCCCGGTACTAGTGATGACTGATGTGATGGGACGACACCCTCAGGTGAGGTTGAATTTGGCTGTTCGACTCCTGACATCAGATCTGAAATTGGCGGATCCCGATTTCGACACCCCAGGTACGGTTGACGTGCTACTGGGAGTAGACGTTATGGGTAAGTTTTTGCTGTCGGATCGGCGAGTCTTGCAGCATGATCAACTCATGGCTGTGGAGACTAAGTTTGGCTATGCGATAATGGGACCGGTATTACCCATGGTTAGACCTATTGAGTCGGATGGTATACTCGTAGGTTCAGCATTATCCGAGACGATGCAAAGGTTTTGGGAGATCGAGGAGCCCCCCACCGCGCGTCGAGTGACCCAGACGAAGAAGAGTGCGAGTTGTTTTACCAGAATAATACTGGTCGCCTTCGTTCTGGTCGGTTTGTAACTCGGCTCCCCTTCAGGGCAAATAGGCCACTGTTGGGTGAATCTCGGAAGACAGCCGAGACTCGATTGTTGTCGATGGAGCGTCGTATGGAACGTGCATCGGTGATCGGAAGTTATGCGCGTATTATTCAATTTTAAAACAATTTAGTACAATTCCTATATTTATTTTCTTAACAGGTAACCCTAAACATTTAAAAATTGAACGTACATTTACTCGATTATCGCGTTTTCAACACAATATTACCCCTTCCGTCCCAAACAAAGACTCAGAAATTCTTTCATTCCCGATCATCAACATAAAAAAAACAAAAACCAATTGTCTGTTCTCCATTCAGAGCACTTCAATTCGTTTCGTCCGAAAACGATAATTAAAAAGGAAAAATCGTGCTGCCGTCTTTCTTTTTTAACGTTCGGAAATCCACTCGATGAGTCCCTGTCTTCGCAATTAGCTCAATTTCTGAATAAAACGTACTATGTTGCCAGCATGCAAAATTTAATTCGGTCCTTTTCTTTTGAAGTGGCCCTTATTTTAATTGTGTGATGACGTACTTTTAGGGATCGTTAGTGAAATAATTGTTAATTTTTGAGGACGTCTTTGAGGAGTCACAGAAGTGTTATATAATTTTTCGCAATCTTGTTGAAATTCGTATAAAAATATTGAATACTAGCTACAACCCGCGGTTTATGTATGCTTTGAATCGGATATTATTTACTATATTGGTTTTTATTATGTTTTCAAGTAAACCTATTTCTTTTTCCAAAAATAAAAGTAGTCTTAATTACTTTTTATAACAGCAACTATCTGACAGAGAAAATCCCATCAAAATCAGTTCAGCCGTTCCAGAGATTAGTCGGAAGAAATGGACGGGTAAAAACTTTAAAATTGTTTTTTTGCTGTAAGTACCGCGTATACCTCCATATACATACATTTAGTGAAAAGTCGTTAATTCGATTAATTACAAACACTTCAATTTTTAACCGACTACAAAAAAGGTGAAGGTTATGTGTTCCACTACATATATATATATATATTTTTATTTATTTGTATGGATCGATGTTTTTCCTCTTACTCGAATGTGCGAGAGGGTTATTCGAATAAAAGCGACACTAGATATGGAAAAAAACATTTTTATAATTTTTAATAAAAAAGAAACTGCTATTCAAGCAAAAGATAATTACTGACTTTTATGTCTTATTATTTTATATTCACTTTTAAGATAATAGTTTGGTATAAATGAATAGCAGTAGCAAAACACATTTTTTTATTAAATCCTTATATAGTAAGTTATTCTATACTAAATTTGTAATTAATTATAATTGAAAAATAATAACCAAAGATATTTTATTGCCGACTTCAATAGTTCCTATTGTGTTGCTAATAAAGTAGTAAATGGGGAATCAAAAGCTTTTGTTGTTTTTAATAGTTTGTTGTAGAAATAAACCTCCCTCGACGTTAATAAAAAAAACACTTATTTGTACATTTTTTCTTTTATTGGCAACACTGTGAGCGGAACGACTTGCGTAAAGTAGCCTCCACACTACTCGCGAACTTACTCGACGAAGTACTCGGGAAAGTTGACCGCAGTCCGAAATACGTCGCTACACACTCGTTTAACTTCGCGAAGAACACATTCGCATAACTTGGAATCCTTTGACTCGGGCGCAAAAACCGACAATAAATGGAAGTTGTTTGAGGCGAGCCGAGGTTGTACGAAGTAAGTCGTAGTGACTCTTCACACAATCGTACTCTTTAAACTATCGTATTCGCCTAACCTCGTTGAACTTCGCGAGAGGTGTGAGGCTTAAGAGTGGCGACGAGTAAATGCGAAGCAGCAGACCGGGCTCTATGGTGTGCCTTGGGAGAAGACTATGTCGAGCAGTGGACTGTAACGGGTTGATGATGACTAGTGCTAGTAAAAAGTTAACAAATCGAGAGAAAGCCATCAGCTTTCAGCAACTTTTTGAATGGTTATAATTATATTGGACTTCATATTTTTATTGTTTTTTTCATTTTTTTTTATTAATATTTTTATTTTCTATGTAGAATATGTACGTATTTACAAAAAAAAAAGTATATATGTATTTGTATCAGTTGTCTAGTACCCATAACACAAGCTCTGCTTAGCTTGGGACTAGACGGCGTTGTGTGTTAGATGTCCGAAATATTTATTTATTTATTATTATTTATATTATTTCGGGCAAAAAGAAATGATACAACTCACTTTACACACAAAACACAAATGAATAGATTGATCCCAAACTAAACAGAGCCTTTTCTATGGTAACCCAACTGCTGATTAACATAAAACTAAACATATAAATAATAAATACACCCATACACAAAAACCACCAGGACTATATTCCCGCCAACACAATGTACTTTCACTTAACAATAATCACAGATTTTAACAAAAAAAACAGACTTCAAGAACTGGACCAAATTGAAATAGACCACACGAGAAGCACCAGCTTTAAAAAAAAAAGAATAATCAAAATCGGTTCACCAAGTCGAAAGTTATGAGGTAACAAACAAAAAAAACAGTCGAATTGATATCCTCCTCCTTTTTTGAAGTCCGTTAATAAAGATAAAAAATTAACAAAGCAACACTACCGTTTCCCTCTCAAACCTGATTTCCCCCCGCATATAGCACCACTTACAACATAACCTAAAATATTCAGGAAGGGTCCACAATGGCAGAACCAATTCCGCATCCAGGACATAAACGCGAAACTCCAAACATATGTATAGATTTTGAGTTTTCGAGGAAAAACGGACGGAAAATAAACACGGTTTAGACAATACTGCATAAATATGATAAAAACCAATCTTTGGCATAGGGCTGTCGAAAGGCAATTTTTGAGATATTCTTTTTATAGTAGAATAGCCCTGCCCCCCTAGCCAAGTTGTAAGCGTTCTTTGTTCTGCAATCGTTAACGCTTATATTCTCGTGTGTCATTGGCTAATACTTTGTCTAAGATTAGCCAATGACACACGAGAATTTAGGCGTTAACGATTGCAGAGCGAGGAACGCTTGTAACTTGGCTAGGAGGGCTGCTTAGAAAATATGGGAGCTATTAGGCTATTAGCCTCATAGAAAACTCTCAGTTAATTGAGGTGTAGTCACTTCCTGCCCCTGTATACAATACATGTGTTCTATCTATAAATATTGAATTATGACCCACCATAAGCTTGATTTTTTTACAGACATTGAAATACAGTTAGGTCAACTTTTGCGTAAATATGCGTTTCCATAGTAACCACCTTGTTATCTGTCGTTTAATTACATAGAGAATTATCTGGTGCAGTATCTATAACTATAAATTCTCAAAATTAAAAAAAAACCCCGATATAATAACCTGAGTTCCCTTTAAAAAGTAAAAAACACGTTATGAGACCCCACTCGATGATATTTTTGCAGACATTCGGTTACTCTTCCCCACTTTCACCCCCATAACTTTTAAACGGCTCAACCGATTTTCATGAAACATGTCTAAGAACACTCGCACGTAACTCACCTTTCATACAAAAAAACTAAATTGAAATCGCTTCATCCGTTCGGGAGCTACGGTGCCACAGACAGACAGACACGTGAAACTTATAACACCCCTCTTTTTGGTCGGGAGTTAAAAAAAGCACTTGTTCTGAGTTATAGTTAATTAAAAGAGCATGGATTGAAAATATGATTATTGTTGTTTTATCTAATATAATTATTACATAGATCTCCGACCAGATTTGACGTAGCTTGCATAATATTTAAAACGTCCTAAGTGCGGCGCGCACTGTAAATGAAGGGAATATTTGTTGCTTTGACGTTTCACACGAATTACCGGCATAGTGGGTCATAATGCAAGTTTTTCGATATCTATACAAATAAATGAAATTGGAGTGTCTGTTTTTAATATTAAAATAACCGCTTTTTACTAAATGCGTATGTGTATACACGGTACATATACCAAAATAACCATTTTTGTCTGTCTGTCTGTTCCGGTTAATCTCTGGAACGGCTGGACCGATTTTAACGGGACTTTTACTGGCAGATAGCTGATGATATAAGGAGTAATTTAGGCTACTTTTTTAGACTATATTTGCCCCGCGCCGTTACCCGCGGTTGTTGTTGTACCACGGGGCTCAGCTAGTTCCATAATATATGTGTACTGTAATGGGTACAGAGAGTTCTTCTTAAGTACTGGATGGATATTTTTATCTGAAGTCTAAATCGGCCTTCGTTCTCTACGTAATCCATATAATTTAGTGTGGTCGGAGAGTCTTCTCTGTGCTGGATAAACAGCACCCATTGCTCAACATCTCATATTTACTAAATTTATAACTTAAACTAAAACACCATCAAACTACAAACAAAAACGTTCAGAACACAAACCTAATTTTGTCTCTGACACTTACCATAAACAATGCCAATGACAAATACAGAATACTAAATTCTTTTTCAAGTCTAGCAACCCTGTGTGCAGGATGTTGTGTAGCGTGCACAGTACTCAATATTTGAGCAGATGCGCGGGTGGCGTTATTTTTATGCGACCTACATGAAAATGTTGCTACCCCCACACTAGGGATGTGCCTACCTGATATCGATAAAAAATTGTCAGGTGAAGTCAATTCTCCTGCTATGAAAAATATTTTGTTTTACTTTTAATAGTACGTAAAGAAAGTTTTAAGTATTGAGATTGAGAGTAGAGCAGAGGTTATTAAGAGTATAGAAGGACTAAGAAAAGATCGAGAGACTGATGCCCGTTTTCACCAACTATACTTAAACAATCTCTTAACTAGGAACCCCCTAACGTAGGTAGCTCCTAAATATAAATCTTATCTAATTTCGTTTTCACCATGCTAAGTGACACCTAAGTAAGGGTCTCCTATTTTGTAGGGATTTCAAAAACCGTAAACGTGCGCAATTGTATGTGAATTGTCTTTTTCTTCAATATTAAATTATTCAATGAATAATTATTACTAAGTAATAAACATACAATATAAAATAGAATTATGTTTTTGTTTACTATAAAGATTACACTCATTTTTTTCTATTTTTTTATTTTAATCTAATGCCTCGAAATGTCAAATTCAACTGACAATTGCCAAAAATATGTACCATGTGTCACACCGACTGCGAGTCGTTGAGGTTATAAAGTAAATATGTAATTACTATGTCTCCTATAAAATGTTCCGTGTTATTTTTTGTTATTTCTCCACTACCTGTTTAATATTTGAGTAGAAGTAATCACTTATATTTACAGTAAAACTTTAAAAGTATAAAGTTGATGGTTGTAAAACTTGATTACACAACTACTTAGTAAAATATATAAAATTATTATAAATACAAAATATTGCAAAAAAGTGAAAATATTATTAGTAACTTTTTTTTATATATGGGCCTGCCAAAGTATATGTGTATAAGTAGTGTATGGGCTTGTATTACCTATTCTCAGGATATTCCAATATTTGTTCAATTTTATTTAATAAATAAATAACACGCCTTGGTTAACCTAAATCTTGTAACAAAATCTATAACGACATATTTTGTAAATAAGGCTGGTCTATCTCGATAATATATTGAATAAACTAGGATTATTTATTATTTCATTGTATCGTAACTCCCATAACTCCTCCATTTCATTTCATTGTATCGTAACATCCCATAACTCCTCCATTTCAAAAATTTTAAGCAAAACGTACGTCAAGTTTCTTTATCACTTTGTTAGGGGTTGGTTAGGTAGTCAACATTCGAGCCCCTAAATTTTAAGAGACGCCTAAGCACTTAGGTAACCCCTAAAGGTTGGTGAAAACGAAAATATCGCTAAGGGTTACCTAACTCTCTCTAAGTGGTCCCTTAAATTTAGGGAACGTTGGTGAAAACGGGCATGAGTGAAATAGGACGTGTCCAGGAAGGGAGTGAGCAGTGAACTGACGTGTAATTGAAGAGAATGGAAGACGAATAGATTTGGAAGAAGTGTAAGCAGATGATGAGTAGTAGGTGGAACTCGAATCTTCTAGCAATAACCAATTTGACTTACAAGTATACGTCCCTAATTCCTTAAAGCGTTTGTTTGCTATTTTAGTATCGCTAAATAGAACCATATTAGTTTATATTAGTGGCTTTCCGTTCTCATAAAAATCATAAATCTCAAAGCGTTAAACATTTCAAGTTATAATCAGTCCTAATATCATAAATTCGAAAATAACTCAGTCTGTCTGTGTGGTATGCTTTCACGGCTAAACCGCTGTTCCGATTACAATGAAGTTTGGCATGGAGATACTTGATTATTGAGGAAGGACATATGCTACCCTTTACCACGTTAACTGACATACACGCGGGTGGAGCCACGGCCAAAAGCTAGTTTTTTTTTATGGAATAGGGGCAAACGAGCAGACGTATCGCCTGATGGTAAGCCATTACCGCCGCCCATGGACACCCGAAACACCAGAGGCGTCACGAGTGCGTTGCCGGCATTTTGGGGAAGGGGATGGGGGTAAGGTATTGGGGTATAGGCCACCGGTATCCTCACTCACTGGGTGAAATACACCGTTTTTATGTGAGGCCGTGGTATCACTCCGGTCGAGCCGGCCCATTCATGCCGCAGCGTGACTCTCCCACGGGTAGTCTGTCTGTATCTGTATAAAATAGAATCATTTTCTTAAATAATCCCTTTTAACAATTGGCTGCACTTCTATTTTTAAGCGACTGCTATTAGACTTCTAAAACCCAAGTCCTAGGCGATATTGAAGTTCTGTAGAAAGACTGATGTTGAAAGAAGTTATTTTGGCAACTGGGAGAAATTTAACGGGCTCTCCAAGACACGGAGGGGTCTCAATATGTTAAGAATGGTCACCCATCCATATACTGACCTAGCTAGGATTGATTTGCAATGTGTTAACCAACTAGGGCCACTTGTAGTAGAGTTGTATAAATACCACCTGTCGTCATCGAACGCGCATTTAAGCATAATAACATCAATATAATCAAACATGTTAAACCAACCTTCACTGCACTATAATCATTTTAATCATAAATATTATTTAGATATTATTCAATGAAACATATAACAAAAAGTACGTATAATTAGACATTCTTCGGTTCATGGTCGACAGCGTTTAGCTATAGTCCAACATATTACTGAATAATTATAGTTTATACCCATATGTACATTCTAACCTTATGTCTAAATATCAACAGCAACATGCCTTTAGATTCAAGATGCGATATTCGTATATTTTTAACCGACTTCAAATAACGTAGAAGGTTATCAATTCAATCGTGGTTTGTGTAAAAAACTGGTTTCAAGCAGTTTAGTCGACGCTTTTCGCCCGAGTGAGTGAGGTTGCCGAATACGAAAACCTAAAATGACAGCATTCGTGCTTCGTTGGTAAGTGCAAGACCGGAAACCCAATAATAATAATAATAAATAAATAAATATTTCGGACATCTAACACACAACGCCATCTAGTCCCAAGCTAAGCAGAGCTTGTGTTATGGGTACTAGACAACTGATACAAATACATATATACTTTTTTTTTGTAAATACATACATATTATACATAGAAAACACCCAAACTCCGAAACAAATATTTGTAGATCATACAAACATTTGGTCCGACCCGGGAATCGAACCCGAGACCTCATGATCAGCAGTCGCACACGTCAACCGCGAGACGAACGAGACCAACCAATGATGCAGAAGCATCTCAATATGCCATAGTGTGGGTCACCATGTTGTTGCATTGCCAGCATTCGCAATGAGTTTGGTAACCACTACACTTGGATTTTGCTATTGCTATCCATCAGGCAGAGTAGTCATTTTGGCAGACCTATATAAAAAAAGACTAAATCCTCTTCCTACTATTCAATCTGGGAGTAGAGACTGAAATTGACATTGCCGCCCAATGTAATTGTGACACTTCAGTTGCAGGTGTCCACGAGCGGCGGTAACCACTTATCATCAGAGGACCCGTTTACTTTTTATTTATTTATTGAAATAATATAAGGTACACACTTTAACTTAAATGTTAGATGCCACATAAACTCATTCGAGCTGTTCCGTGCATCAGTGTTATCACCAAAGCATATTTAAATCGACAAAAGTACGCAACGGATTTTGATGCGGGTTTCTTTGATAGATAGAGTGATTCAAGAGGAAGGTTTTTATGTATAATAAATGCATAATATAGTATGGAAACACTGTTAATTTTCGAGGTTTCTAATGTGATGTAGGAAATAAACACTTTTTTTTTGCGCTTACATTGCAAACCCTGGTTGCACCCTACACCCTACGAGATAGATCAAAATAATGTACTACTGTACTGTGTATTGTACACCTTAAAAAGTACTACAAAAAAGTCCGCGATGGTATATGTCTATCTCTTAGGGATAACCCACAACAACCATTTTTTGTTCCTTTCTTTTTAGGAGAAGTAATGGCTTATTTACGAAGTGATTTTAAGCAATACAGAATGAATCCTTATACAATTAAGTAAATTAAATACATTGTGCATTTAATATAGATCAAAATGGCCCTTTACAGTATCTAATTTAAATGAATATATTCGAAGATATTACAGATTTAAAATGCACGAATCGTGTCGTCGGCGGGGGCATCTCAAAATCCATCCGTGCGAAGCCGGGAAGGCTCGCTAGTAAGATTATAAACAACAAAAAAATTTAAAAAAACAAAAAGCGACTTCAAGGTTCGACTCGATTTCTCTTAGATGCCACCGTACCACCACTCGTGGTATCACCGTTGGGATATCTCCTTTCCATTAAAAAGAGAATCATCAAAATCGGTTCATAAACGACGAAGTTATCCGTGAACAAACATAAAATATGTCCTACTAATATTGTAAACGCGAAAGTTTGTAAGTATGGGTGGATGGATGTTTGTTACTCTTTCACGCAAAAACTACTGAACGGATTTGGATGAAACTTTACAGTAATATAGCTTATACATCAGAATAACACATAGGCTACTATTTGCCGCGATAACCAACATATTTGCGGGCGAAAGCCGCGAGCAACCACTAGTATAATAATATATACGGTCGAATTGAGAACTTCCTCCTTTTTTGAAGTCGGTTAAAAACCAAACTAGAAATGGTTTAGGCAATACGCAACACCTTTATAATCGCCCTAAGGGGTCAAACAAATGTTCCAATAATCAAGTACAAAAATTACCATTATCTAATGTGTTTTGTAACACCCACGCGTGGTACAACACCTGAGGCGATTTTAGTTAATAGAGACCTTCATAACTCTTTATTATCTGTTGCATACATTACTTCACGCCTGTAACTAAAACGAGGTAAGCAGTACAGTAGTAAACCTTCACAGTTTATTGAGTATTTTGTTTCACTCACAGAATTACAGAAGATTCATCAACAGCTTTTAACACTACTGGCCCTCTCCGAAAAAAGGAGCCTACCATGCTGGCCCGACGGGTTAATATAGCGTCAGTTTAAGAGAAGATTATTGGCCGTCAATTAGGTAGATACGTAAGATAAATATAAATACCTATAATTATAGTATCATGACACATTTTTTATGCGACCGTCTAATCCCATACTGGACAGAACCTGTGCTATGAGAATCAGACATCTGATAAACATACTTACACATTTATTCAAACACTAGCTGACCCGTTGAACTTCGTACCGCCATATTTACATATCTGTCTCAGCTTCCCACAGGCAGTGTACAGTCGCGGACAAAAAAAAATTCCCGCTTTCTTTTATTTTTTTTCTTTCCAGCAAAAAAAGAATTAAAGAAATCGGACTATGTGATATTGAATTACAACTAAGTACATATTTTGACGTTCATCCCCTCTCTCCAAGAAACCGTGCTGAATTTCGGGATGAAAAGTATTCCATGTCCTGCCTCATAGTATGTACTCAATTCATGCCAAGTTTCATTTGATCCATTCAGTAGTTTCAGCGTAATGCGCAGCCAAGATACAGACACACAGAAAAAAATATAGTTTTCGCTTCAGTATCGATTATAGAGAGCCCTCCAAAAAAAAATTCTAAATATCTTTAATGTACAGAATTGGACCTGTTACATTTTTATTTTATTTCAAACATATTTCGTTAAATTTCACCCAGACAGCACAAATGATCGCGCTCATGACACAATTATTACTTCTGGGTGTGAATCGGACTCACGACAACTGGCTTACTAATTCCAAGACAATTAGGCCCATCAAATCACTGCCAATATCGATAACAATCTATCGACAGCCTCCCACCCCTAAATCGAAATCTTCACCCTTTCCTATTGGAGCGCCCTCGGAAAATACCCGAATTTGTATCTCTAGCTCGCTCCTCTATTATTTAACTTATATTAACATAAATTCTTTTGGACCCAGCTGGAGTTCACGCCTCTTACGTGAAGGCGTAGGCAGTGAATACTTGTTTCATTTGTATTTTTATCATACTGCACTAATTTCCGCATTCGAGTTCGCTTGTGTGAATATTGCACCTATAAAGGTATAGACAGGTATTGCTTACTTGTACATGTGTTAGGTTATGAACATAAGGAGGGCTCATTGCTAATTGTAATTATATTTTCAGTCTAGTTACAATAGTACAGGCTCTGCGTCAGGTGTGGTTCTAGGGACGGGTGGGGGGGTTAACCCCCCCCCCCCCCAAATCGTACACATGTAACTTTTTACCTGCTAAGAGAACTTGATTACCAAATATTATCATCCCAATAGATTTACCAATAGTCAGATAAACAGTCAGACAGCATTTATTCTACAGATAACGTAAATTTGCGTTTTTTAATGGTCAGACATCTGTTATTCAAAGAATAAAGGTTAAATCTGAGGTATATCTTTATCTGTTGTTTCAAACCTCAGTTAGTGATAGTATCTGTAGAATAGTGATTTTGATGTTTGTGTATTTCTATAAATTCTCTTAGTAATGGTTGTGATAAAATTACATACACTGCCACAATTAAGTATTTAATTTTGCTTAAATGAAAATGGATGTTTTGACTCGGTCGACGCGACGATATCGAAGAGAACCATCTTAATCTAAACTTTTTTTTTCTGAGGAAAAAAAGGGTTAGAGAAATATAGGTTATAGATACTATAGAGAAGATGAAGATTTTTTATTTCACACACTGCTATCTAGTTCAAAACAAAACAGAGCTTGTACTAGGTATAGGTACAGAGAACTGACATAAATACAAATATACTTTTAATTTTTAAACACATTTATTAATCGTAGAAATACTAGTTAAATAAATTACTATGCACCACCCGCCAACCATTTCACTTTTATAAATTTCATTTTTATAAATTTTGTTTTTAATCATTGCTATGGACTCTACAACAGGAATATCATAAACGACTTTTTTACATAATTATTATTTACTACCTTTATTATGGACAAATAATAATTACAATCGAATGCTTTCATTTAATTAAATATCTCAAACCGGAAATCATAAAAAGAAAGACAAAAAGAAATTAAAAAGGAACAGTCAACTTGAATGTCGTCTAAAAGTTTGGTCCTTATCTAACGTGTGACTACCTGTATAGCTGCATCTCGCTTGCGCATGATTACAGTGAATATAGCTGTGAAGGACCATCAATAACTATGTATCTAACTTTTACTCCCGATTGAAAAACACAAAAAGTTTATTCGCTTGTTAAAGAGCTAGATACATTTATTCCCTTGTTAGTTATTTGACTGTTTAACTGCGGATTGAAAAACCAGCCCTTAAATTGATTATATATTAGTTACAACGCCCCCCACTTACTAAATTTCGGGCTGCGACCGCACCAGCTCTGCCTAGTGTGCCGTATCTATACTACTATATAAAGAGGTAAAGTTTGTGAGTTTGTGACGTTGCGTTGTAGGGGGTAATCCGTGGATCTACAGGACCGATTTTAAAAATTCTTTTACCAATAGAAGGCTACGTTATTTGTGAGTGACATAGGCTATATAATAACCTTAAAAGTGGAAAAACTTTTTCGTGGTAGCTGAATTTACAAAGTAAGTCGGAGAAAAAATATTTACCGCCCAACGAAGTGGGCACGGATCAACTAGTATTAGATATTATGTCAGCTTGTTTCTTTGTTTTACCGGGCCATTTCCGCACAGCCTCTTGATTGGGCCGATGTACATGGGTTTGTCATCTTCTTACTCCAACCATCCTAGATCATCCCAGAAGCTTAGCAGCCTTTTCAGGTCACTTTATGTTTCCGGGAGTGATATTGATTGGAGAATGTCTGCCCGTTGATCTGTCACGACTGTCACACTTCTACATTATTTCAGAACGTGCTGCGGCGTTTCTCGATATGTCAGCTTATTATTATAGGGAGTGGAGTTACCCGCGGAGCGCAGCTAGTCTAATATAAAAGTAGCTTACTCCTAACATCAGCTATCTGCCAGTGAAAGTCACGTCAAAATCGGTTCAGTCTTTCTAAAGATTAGCCGGAACAAACTGACAGTTTTTTTTCTGTAAATACCTATCGTATGTAATTCCATATGCATTTAATGAAACTACACAAGAATTTGAAACTACAAGCAGACACTTCAATCTGGGGGCACGGTCGTGCCCCCGCCAAGACGAAGCAAGCGAAGCGCAAGGGCACTACCTACCTTTTCTCGAAGTGTTTCGTCGTTTTTTTGAACCCTCATAACTTTGGTTTCCGATATACCAGATCGTTCAAATTCTCAGGATATAATTTCAGTAATAGACTAATGAAACATACAAAGTTTCAATTGCATAGCTCTTATACTTTAGATTTTATTGATACCTAAAATCACCGATTTCGTCACTGACACACTGATGATCATCACAACTGTTAGGGTACTTCCTGAAGTGCTAGAAAGCTGAAATTTGGTATGTAAACTAAGTTTAGTATACAAACAACAGAAAAATTCATAAACCTATTACTTTTGCCCCCCAACCCCCAAAATTGGGGGGTGGAAGTTTGTATGAGACTTTCACAAATTTTTATGCTAGAGGTTTTATTTTTAGTGTACGGACTTTTTTGAAAGAAGAAAGAAGATGTACAAGAAATACACCCAAAAAAGAACAATAAAAATACTGCCTTAAGCAATTTACAAAAAGAAATGAAATCCCACCAAAAACATTTTCGTGTAAAATGTTGCCAAGACGACTGCATATGGCTTACCCTGTGAAAAAGATATCAGATCTCATGTAGAGCGAAGGTTTTGAATCTACACGCCCTAACTCTACCAACCCTAACTTCATAAACTCTACATCTCAGTTAAAATGTATGGCTTGGCTGTTTCGTTACTTCAGAAACTAAATATTCGCATAACACATTACTTCAGAAACTAGATATTTGCTAACACAAAAGGCGTTCGTTTCTCCTTCGTGACGGTATGGTAGCGAAACGGCGAAGCCATACATTTTTACTGAGATGAAGAGTTTATGAAGTTAGGGTTGGTAGAGTTAGGGCGTGTAGATTCAGAACCTTCGCTCTACATCAGATCTGATATCTTTTTCACAGGGTAAGCCATATGCAGTCGTCTTGGCAACATTTTACATGAAAATGTTTTTGGTGGGATTACATTTATTTGTATAGATACATATTATAAACATTTGAAAATAAATAAAAGTATCATATTTTTCAACAATCAAAGTGCATTGAAAACCCGTATATTTCTATAACCTACTTCGCTAGAATCATTTTATTTATTTTATAGTTTGAATTAAAATACCAGAGTCTTTGTCTGTATAAAAGCCGATCATAATAACAGAAACCGCATTCAAAATAGCACAGTCGTTTTCGAGATAAACTCGGCCACTTTCCTCCTTCGCCGAGCATCCCGTGGGATTAAGATTAAACCAAACAAACGGATGCTTACATAGACTGCCTTCTATGTACATTGTGTAAGAAAATAGCGTCATGGGAAACCAAGTTGACATGAAAACTGTTAAACGTTTTCTCTTTGGCTCATTGTGTTATGTATACGATTGTCCGTTGCTGTGTTTTGAGTTTGATACTCCGATCGATCTGAGTAAAAAATTACCTATCTTTTTTTCTTTTTTTTTTTAAAGACAACTCCCGGGGGGCTGTACAAACATACATGAAACGGACACAAATAACACCCAGACTCAGAACAATAATTTGTGGATCACACAAAGTGTTGTCCTACGTGGGATTTGAACCCACGACACTTGGCGAAGTAGGAAACGGCGTGGTGACCGCTAAACCACTAGGCCAAACGTGCAATTATCGTGCTCCCATCCCTCTAATCATGCCTACAGCCTATCGCAGTCCACTGCTGGACATAGGCTTCTCCAATTGCGCGCTACTTGATTCGATCATCGGCTTCTCGCATCCAGCTCCTACAGCCATGGTGGGCTTCAAACATACATATTTCGTGCATTAAGAAAATCCTAAAACAAAACTCTATACGTACATTTTAATCTCCTATTATTTTATTTACCATCTCTTTAACATACGAACAAAAAAAATGCCAGTAGTATAAACATATTCAAACAAGTATGGTTACATTAAAATTATCATTATTTCACGGCTGTTAGCTTTCCTATAAGCGAAGCGGATGTTAAGTGAGAGTAATAGGTTCTGTGTGGTATGGAGCGTGGTCCATAGTGTGGGAATTAGCGGAACAGCACGGCTTGGTATACAAACTTTGGGATAAACACAAGTAATACCACGGCCTTATCAGGAATTATTGGGCCAAACCCACCAACTCGATCCTCCCATTCATAAGCTCACTTACAAAGAGGTAAAAACAGCAATTAAGGCTTTAGATCCAAATAAAGCTCCTGGTTACGACCTTATAACAGGAAAAATCCTAAGAGAGCTGCCAAAGGAAGGGATTAAATTCCTCACTTTCTTGTATAACGCTATCCTACGAAGAGGAATGGTCCCTCCTCAATGGAAAATAGCCCAAGTTATAATGGTTCCAAAGCCTGGAAAAAATCCGGTTGAGGCACAATCATATAGACCTATTAGCCTGTTACCCATACCATCAAAAATCATGGAGATAGTTATTTTGCTTAGATTATCCCCGATTATTGCCGCTAACAAATTAATACCTGACCATCAGTTTGGTTTCCGTCGAAAACATGGCACTATTGAACAAGTGCACAGACTAGTGGAACATATAAACAAAGCTCTTGAATCAAAACAATACAGTGTCGCAGTATTCCTGGATATATCTCAGGCATTTGACCGGGTGTGGCATGACGGACTTCCTTTCAAAATAAAAACAAACTTACCTATAAACTTCTACAACCTAATAAAGTCATATCTAAGCGACAGACACTTTTTTGTTAAACAAGGAGACGAGTTAACATCTTTATATGCTATCAAAGCTGGAGTTCCGCAAGGCAGCGTCATGGGTCCCACGTTGTATCTACTTTTTACAGCTGATCTCCCTACGACAGATGGAGTAGTTACTGGGACATTTGCTGATGACACAGCAATCCTATCAATGGACGATTCCGCAGACATTGCAGCACAAAAGCTTCAAAACAGCCTTGATCAGGTATCCAAATGGCTCAAAGAATCAAAGCCAACGAAACAAAATCTGTCCAGGTTACTTTCACAAACAGGAAAGGAACATGTCCACCCGTCACCCTCAACAGTATACCTCTACCGCAAGAGGATCACGCTAGGTACCTCGGAATATACTTGGATAGACGCCTGACCTGGAAGAAGCATATTCTCACAAAGCGACTAGCTATGGGCCAACAGTTGCGCACTATGTACTGGCTACTGAATAAAAAATCACGACTCTCGCTTCAAAACAAACTATTGCTTTATGAATACATAATAAAACCCATATGGGCATATGGTCTACAACTCTGGGGAACAGCAGCAAAATCAAACATTGAAATAATACAAAGATTCCAGTCAAAGATACTAAGAATAATAACGAACGCACCTTGGTATGTCTCAAACGTTAGACTCCATCACGACCTCTGCGTCAAAAGTGTTATGGAAGAAATCTCTGAGAGGACAAAAGCGTACAGGAAGCGAATCACTGATCATCCAAATATTCTGGCGGTCAATCTAATGAACACCCAAACAGTAACCCGCAGACTGAAAAGAAAGATTCCTCAAGACCTTCTCTAAGAGGCACAAGCATTAACGGAGCAGTCACTGGACGGCTTTCGTGCAAGCCCTTTGTTCAATGAATCCTACATATTGCTGAATATCTGCAAGATTGATAGATTGCAATAAAAAAAAAAAAAAAAAAAAAAAAAAAAAAAAAAAAAAAAGTTGCTCGAGTGGTTGAAGTTACTTCTCTTTCCTCAAATGGTGCAGGGGGGGGGGAAAGACTAGAATGATAACGTATTTTATCTCAGTAGGAGTCCGTTGTCGATGATATTCATTCAGAATCATTGGATCTGTCTGCTTTATTAGGCATAGTTACGGAACTGACAGAGGGAGCCCTTATTCATGATCAAATATGTTTAAATACATTGTTTGGAAATACTTAATGGACTTACTCACATACAAACATTATTGTAAATACATATGCTATAACTTGTTTGAAAATCAGTACAAAGAATTCCGTTTACACATTACACAAGATGTACGTTTGCAAAGCGAATCGTCCCCGACATCAACAGTATCGGCAAAATTATGGCGTATGTTTTTAACCGACTTCCAAAAGGAGGAGGTTCTCAATTTCATCGTTTTTTATAATGTTTGTACAATGAGTACTCCGTCAATTGTGGACCGATTTTGAAAATTCTTTTTGTATTCGAAAGGGTATGCTCCCCATGTGGTCCCATGGCCACCTTATACCAGGATCTGATGATGGGGTCCCAAGGAAATCGAAGGAAACCCTCAAATTTAAGTGAGCGCCTGCAATGAAGTTAAGAGCAATTGTCTACATGCCTTCATATTCTGTAGACATCACTTAATTTCATAATACATAACGGGTCCTAATGATATTGTCAGTTTACCTCAAGCCACTTGAATTATAGTAACCTATAGAAGATAGTCCATTTGAGATTTTATTACAAAAAATTACCTGAAGTCCTTTCGATTCTATACAGTATGTATGTTACCTTTAGTCGTATTCTTTCAAGTTATTTAGGTGATATGATGATGAGAGAGTTGAGAAAGACTAAAGAGCGAAAAAAAAAAACTTCGATTAAAAAAACAGACTTCAAAAACTAAAAAGTATAAAATAACTTAATTTGTATGTGCTACCTTTTCATAGGTTTGAAGTCGGTGCCAAGCCAAAATGTAATAGTAGTTACCGCACTCGCCGCGCGTGACCTTGAGCGGGATAGCTGCTCTTCGCGTAGAACAAAACAAACGAAGCGTCAGTGACGTCGTTGACGTTCGTCTCGAAATATAGCGAGTGCGGTACCTACTATTACATTTGGCTTGATATCGACTTTAAACCCATGAATAGGTAGCACATACAAATTAAGTTATTTTATACTTTTTAGTTTTGAAGTCGGTTTTTTTAAACGAAGTTTTTTTTTTGTCTCAATAAGATTCATACTTAGACCACCCCCTAAATCGCTTGCACTCATAACCTGCACCACCCATCAAGCATGTGTTACATTCATTATCGTATAACTGGTTACGTTTACCGAGCGGTGTAAACAATTGCTTGAACATCGTGACTTGAACTATTAGTATCAATCATTGCGGTAAAGTAGGTGACCACACAGATTCTTCTTTATAGTATAATGCAAATGCAATGGGCAGGCCAGGCAGCTGATGGATAGTAGGTCCCCCGTCTTCACTCAAGTAAATGGGGGATTTTTAGCCGGCGCAATCTTGTTAAAAAAACAGTTTTTTTTGTAACGTAACATACATGTAGTAAAAAAAAATCGTGAAATACATGCTAATTTCAAAAATTCGAAGGTAACTGTGTCTGACTGTCACGCTTTCACGTTTAAAGCGCTGCAACGATTTCAATTAAGCTTAGTATATAATTAGATACTTTGATTATTTAGGAAGGACATAGTCCACTCTTTAACGCGATAACAGTCATACACGCGGGTGGAGCCGCGGACAAAAGCTAGTAAATGTATGCATTAAAACATTCGTATCTCGGTAATAGTTGAGACAATTTGCATTAAAAAATATATTTGTAAATTAACGCATTGTTTATATTATATACTCCGACTGTGTAAAAAGATATAAATAAAGTTCCTAAAAGTTAGAAAAAAGGCGATTTGATTATTATCATAAATTTTATATGTATTTTTTTTAAACAGTGTAAATTTTACAATTAAAACGACACCGCAAACGTCAAAATATATGACACTGCTTTCCAAAGAAACATATACACTCAAAAAACAACCCTCCTTTTTACGCAATAAGTAAAAAAACTCAAATATTACAAAAATAATATATATATTTAAAATTAATCCAATTTATAATCAATCACTCATTAGCCGTAGCGAGGACGAAAAATATATTCCCTCACGGAAACTCATTTACTTCGAAGCGCTCTGGAATAGAGGTCCCTATCTTAGGCACTCCCGAAATAAAGGGACCCCGGGTCCTTTATTACGTCGCATCACGGCTTTAGGATCGGGTTGATTGTCCTTTTACTTGAAACACTTTAAATTTTTGAATTCCGCCTGTCGAATTTTGAGGGTAGTCGGATAATTTTTTCTGTAAAATTTCAATATGGAGTTTTTTTTTATTCGACTGCTAAAAAAGGAGGGTTATGTTTTTGAAGTGTATGTTTGTATGTGTGTATATTTCTTTGGCACGCCCTAGAGCCTAAACGGCTTGTCGTATTTTTATGTGAGTTGTGTCCTCTTAGTCGTGAGATTGACACTGGGTACGTCAAAATTTAAAAAAAAAACAAAAGAAATAATTAAACAAAGATGGCAGATATTGAAATAAATTAAGACAAATTGTCATTAAAATAACAATTTCATTCTTAAGACGTCATTAACAACACAAACTCTTTTTTTAAACGCGACATACCATAAACAAGACCTTCTCTATGGTAACATCATAGATAAGGAAATTCAACCTCATCATTTTCCACCATATAATCTGCTAATTATCCCTCTTGCTCCTAACCCGATAACACCCCATCTAACAGGGGGTGGCAGCTTTAGACTATCACCTTTTCATGTACCATGATATACGTATATCCTAAATAATTTATTTATTGGTTGGTTTGTTAGTAGAAATTTGTTTTTGGATAATTAACTTTAAAATTGGAATAAATTGTATTCGGTTCTCCCTTATTTTCACCCTGTGGGATAATTGTTTTCTTCAAATTTAAATGAGACGCAACACAAAGTTAATCCATTCAAACAACAAGCTAAAATTCAAAATTTAAAAAACCCCCTACTCAAGCACTCACTTTCACCCCCATAACTTTTAAACGACTCAACCCATTTTCATCAAACATGTGTAAGAACACTCGCACGTTTCCCCTTTCATACAAAAAAAACTAAATTGAAATAGCTTCATCCGTTCGCGAGCTACGATGCCACAGACAGACACGTCAAACTTATAACACCCCTCTTTTTCCGTCGGGGGTTAAAAAGAGAATATTCCATAAACGACGAAGCTCAAAGTAACACAAACATAAAATAATCGAATGAGAACCTCCGCCTATTTTCGAATCGGTTAAATTACAATTAAGTTTTCGCAAACAGAGGCTTTACTCTAAAATAAAAAAAAAATCAAAATCGGTCCACAACTGACGGAGTAATCGGTGAACATACATAAAAAAATAAAAAATACATACAGTGGAACATAGAACCTCTTCCTTTTTGGAAGTCGGTTAGTAAAATTAATCCGAAAAGTATTTTTGTTTATTTCAATTCGGTCATAGTCGAGAACTATCATTCAGTGGGTCATTCGGTCATTCCACGAAAAGAGACTGAAACTGTGTAACTAGGAACCGGAGAAGTGCTCTACTTGATTTGACAATTAAAATTAAAAAATATATATAAATACGTGCATAGTTTAAGCAAAAACCTGCTCTTTTTAAAATCACACACGATTATATAGACAAAATGTATTTTGTTTTCTAATCTAATATTATATAACAAAAATAGGTAAAAAACCTCATTGTTTATGACCGTGTTCTTAATTTCCAAACTTTTCGCCGCCATTGTAACAAAAAAAAGGACGTTGGTTGAAATTACAAAATTAATGTACCAATAAATCAGATCTGTTGTCCTTTATCCACAAATATAAGGCAGCCACTATGTCCGTTATTAAATTCGTCCATAACTTGCCGACGCCAATTATACAACGGGCCGGCGTCACTTGCCAGTAATGGCGGACGTTCCCGCCTTTTTCGCTGTCAATGCGGTTTTTTCGCGGGAAATCCGAACGATATTCGCCCCTCCAGTTTCTGCACTCTTGACAAAAATCTTCGCAACGTGGTATAAATTTTAAGTTGGCAGACCCTTTTTTAGAATTTTTGATAAAACTCGGAAAAAATATTAGACGTGGAATACGTAGTTGGAACGAAAGGTTTGCTGCATAAAATAAACGAGTAGGTATCTGCATAAAATTAACGAGTATTTTAATCTGTCTTATAGGCGGTCATCTGCGGTCCACACTACAACGATATATTCTAGCGATTTAACTGTGCAGTTCGTTTGTGCAGTTTTATCGTACGTGTGGACGGAAATTGGCTCAGATTTTTTGAGAAATATCTGAGCCAATTTCCGTCCACACGTAGTAGTGTGGACCGCCTATTATACACGTCATGCATGTCGACAGATAGAGCTGATGACTTTTCCTTGTAAATTATTAAATTTCAGCATCAGTGTTCTTGCAGTCATCATCAACAACCCATTATGTCCCACTGCTGGGCTGGGCTCAGGTCTCATCTTAGGAGACGGTTAAGGCCATACGTCTCCACGGTAGGGGGTGCGATTTGGGGACTGGCAAGACAACGTTATGGTTATTTTCAAGCCGCCCAAGGGCCTCCAACTAAGCTTCACTACTGTTATCCTATGATAACAACGGGACCGACTGCTTAACGTGAACTCCGAATCACGGAGACGCTCATGGTATTGGTCAATGTCTGGTATCATGCCACCAGCGGTCGCCCGCTACTGACCAGACCAGATACTGACAGCGCCATCGCGGTGATTGTTTCTAATCACCGAGTGTGACTGTGCTATAAGCGCCTCAGAGTGTCGTTCGTGCAGTATATTTTGTTTTTAGGTAGAGTACAAAAGAGCCAGCATGTGAAAGTATGGAAAGTAACTACCATTACCCGAACAAAAGTCTGCAAGAAGTCACAAGTGCGTTGTTCGTTTCCGACCGAGACAGAAACAGGCCATTTTCTCGAAAATTTGGAGATATACGATCATAGTTACGATCGATATGGACACTTCAAATATTGATTCCGTTCTCAAATAGGGAAGAGGAATTATATTGATAGTGTGCTCTCATAAATAAATGCATCTGGTGATAGCATTTTTGCCAGAAACACGAAATCCGGGCAAGGTTGACGCTAATTAATCGAATAAGACGCATTTCCAGTCGAATACATTTGTCGACCGTCTCTCTTGCGTATTTTATTCTTCATGTATGGTTGTGAGGATGGGATATGCGTTATTACCAGGACCATTGTCGGCTCAAAAGGAAAATCTTTTAAGAGATGTGCCTGCCTGCCTGATGTAAAGCATGAGTAGAATCTAAGAGAGATGGTCACCATCCTCAATGCATACGCGAACAATGTAGTAAGGCCTAGTGAGGTACTTTGTCTCACCCCGCTTTAAGAACCCGGGATCATAGTGGGAGGGAAACACGAGCGCTGAATCAGCAAGAAAAAGAGCATAGAGAGAATAGAAAAGCACTAAGTAGTGAACTGATGAATGATAGGAAAGATTAAAAACTAATAGTAATTTCAACACCCGAAATGTCTGTGGCGGTTCTAGTGGAAAGGGTCACCTGATATTAGGTAAAAGACTAGGTCCTTGCCAATATTAGAGAAGGAAATGGAGTCTACGTAACCTCACTCACTCGTCAAAAGCCAGGAAAAATTACCTACAGAGGTTTATTTTAATTTATACATGACTCTCCTACGAAATACAACCAAAAAATAGTTTTAATACCATAGATATAGGTACTAATATGTATTATGAATTGCAAAGTAACTCTGTCCGTTACGATTTCACGCGTGAACCAGTATAGATTCTTTGACTCTTGAGGAAGGACATTGGCTACTCTTTATTGCGCTGACCGACGTACACGAGCGGAGCCGCGGGCAAAAGATAGTTGTCTATAAATGACTGAGCTACTAAAATACTGTCACATATTATGTACTTTGGATACCGATAAGCCATAATGACTAATGGCTACCGATGGATTGCTGGTTTAATGTACTACATACATGGATGTCCTGGATTCTTATCTTTGTACAATCTAATCGGGAAAGCTGATATACAATTACTTACTATTATTAACTTGGAATAAAAAAATCTAGTTTTTTATTAAGGTATTGAAGCCATATTACTAAATACATACATATTGCAGATAAGTACACGGTTATCGTTATCATCGTCTCAGCCGAAAGACGTCCACTGCTAAACAAATTATATATCGTTCTATGCTATGCAACGGCTTCCAGCTACCTTTTTTTTATGATGTACATATGACTCTGCTCTGATTGATGGAAAACTGCGAGTGCAGACAATGCAACAATGTAGTCAATTGAGACGCTTCTGCATCATTGGGTCTCAGGTCTCGCACTCACTAAAGGCACGCCAGCACGAATGCTGTAATTTTAGGTTGGTCTTCTGCGGCTCTACTACCTTGAACCATCACCACCATCAGGGCTTCGTTCACTAGGATCCCCTGCTTAGATCTCCTGAGATCCCCTGGGTCGGATTTGGAATTAATTTCCATTTTAATCCCCCAGGGGATTCATTTGGAAGTTTTTATAAACAATGTCCATTTGATCTCCTGCTTAAACCTAGCCTAACAAAGGTAAATCAACTTGTAAGCAAGTCAAATCCTTTAACTTGGTCATTGAACAATGATTTCTGGTTGATGGTAATCGAAGCTACGACTTCTGGGGTTCAGCATCCCACGACAGCAGTCAATATTACTAACCATTATACCAAAACGCCAAACTCGATAACTTTTTATTTACCTACAATTGTAAAGTTAATTTACAATCATTTTCGAAGGTTTCTCCAACCGTTCAGAGGAATAATTTGTACGATATGATCATAATATTTTTTTCAGGCCTATCTACATCTGAAGCCGAGTGACTTTAGCTCGGAATATCAAAAAAGTTCGGCAGTTGAATAGTGGTTTTGAAACTCGGCACTCATTTTGTTTGAAACTTTTTTTTTTAACCCACCCAGTTCTTAGAACGTGGAGAAAACTGTACGAATTTTTCTGTAACGGCATGTTTTTAACTGAAAAAAAGTAATTTTGCTTACTTATTTTCTGTGATTGAATAAGTTTTATTTTCTTTAGTTATACCTGTCTGACAAGATAGATATATTGATGACTAGGTTCTGTCCGCGGCTATGCCTGCGTGTATGTCGGTTATCGCGGTAAAGAGTAGTCTATGTCCTTCCTTAAGAATCCACGTATCTCCATGACAAATTTCATTGAAGTCGGTGCAGCGGTTTAGCCGTATTAGTTTCGAATTGATAAATATTACACATACATGTATATTATGGACAACATAGTTATATTATGGCCTAAGGGGCAACAAGCAAGCAGATTTCGTGGGAGAGCCACGCTTTGGCATGCATGGGCCGGCTACACCGGAGTGATACCACGGCCTCACAGAAAATCGGTGTGAAACAGCGCCTGCGCTGTGTTTCACCGAGTGAGTGAGGTTACCGGAGGCCTATACCCCAACCACAACCCTAAATGGGGGATGGGGAGAGCAAGGGGGGAGGCCCCTTGCTCTCCCCATCCCCCAAAGGTCTGCAGGTCTCCATGGGCGGCGGTAATCGCTTACCATCAGGCGATATGATAGATACTTATATACTTTCTCAAACCCAGACTGTTTTGTCTGTCTGAGACATATTTCGGAGCAGCTCGTCAACGAATCTGTCTGTCTCTGTCATGCACTTCGTGCTTCGTCGTTCGGAGCAGCTCGTCTCGATCCGTGCAGGCTTCGGGTGTTAGGCGGTTACGTTACGGAATTTCTGCACAAAGACCCCAAAGCCCGCGATAAAAGCTATGCAATAGCTTAAAAGATGGGTTATGTGATTGTACCTGACCTGTTGATAGTTTAGTAAGGAACGCCGCTCCTGGACATCTGCTCAAGAGTAGGTTTCCATCATTTATAATGTTTCCACCCTTTGAGCTTCCTTCATCAATCAGGCTACAAGGGGGAGGGTTGATCGATCCAAATAAAGAAGAAGATTCTATAAGTCTGATGGCGTAGCTAGCTCAGCCAGGACAAATAATTGTGATGGGGACGATCCTTTGTGTCTAGGTGTATATAAATCTATACTTATAATAAAAATGTAACAGGTCCAATTCTGTACATTAAAAGTATTTAAAAAATTTTTTTTGGAGGACTCTCTATAATCGATACTGAAGCCAAAACTGTAATTTTTTCATTTTTGTCTGCCTGTCTGTATCTTGGCCGCGCATCACGCCGAAACTACTGAACGGATTCAAATGAAACTTGGCATGATTTGAGTTCATACTACGAGGAAGGACATAGGATATTTTTTATCCCGAAATTCAGCACGGTTTCCTGGAGAGAGGGGATGAAAGTCAAAATATGTACTTAGTTGTAATTCAATAACACATAGTCCGATTTCATTCATTATTATTTTGCTAGAAAGAAAAAAAAAAGATAACGGGAAAAGTCTTTTCTTGTCCGCGACTTTACACTGCCTGTGGGAAGCTGAGACAGATGTAAATATAGCGGTACGAAGTTCGCCGGGTCATCTAGTCAATAATATGTATGTACTAGTTGAACCTGACGGTGTTACCTTATATCGACAGCTATCTGTCAGTGAAAGTCGATCCAGCTGTTCCAGACAAAAGTTTTTTTGAAGTATTTGATCTGTACTTTGATATGCTTATAGTGAAACGCTGTTAATTTAAAATTACAGACTTTTTTATTTGTAGAGATGAGAAATACACACATCAAAAGTGTCTAGGGATCAAGCATTTTTATGCGGATTTCTTGAGATTGAGATGTGGCTTTGGCCCTGGCCTGCTCAGTCGCCAGACTTGAACCCGATTGAGCATGCATGGGATATGCTACAGAGAAGAGCTCTGCCGAATATGGAGGGTATCCAGTCGCAAGAAGACCTTTTTTTGTTGTTGCAACGAACATGGGCGGCCATTCCACAGCGTGATTTGGATGAACTCATTTTGAGTATGCCAAACCGATTCTTGTGTTGTTAGTGTTCGCGGTAGAAACACGGATTATTAATTGTTTAAGTTACCTAATAAAATTTTAAAGAAAACTGTTATTTCAGTCTTTTTTTCGAACTTTAATGTTAGTGGTTCAAATGTCAAAAATCCCTTTATTAGGAAAATGGCAAATTTCTTTATTAATGCAAAGGTGACTTGGTTTATCGTTACTGTGACAAACGAAAACACTTTACTTGATGAATCCTTAAAGAAAATTTTAATTAATATCAATCAGGAGAAAAGTTATTGCAAAAATATATGTTGATCCCTAGACACATATGTTGATCCCTAGACACTTTTGATGTGTGTATTTATGCATGTAGTGTGTTTAACTGAGGTCTGCCCCCGAAACCAGGTTGGAAGCGTTTTTCTTTCTGCAATCGTTAACGCCTAAATTCTTGTGTCATTGGCTAATTACTTTGTCTAAAATTAGCCAATTATAGACACTTAAGAGCGCGGCGACCGACGCTCGCAACTGCAGGTTGAAATTTGTTCGGAATATTGCTGTATCTAATGTATAATAAAATAAAATATATATCTAATCTCGTCACTGTATCTCGGTAAGCCATACTAGTCCATTGAAATGTTACATTTTTTAGGCCTAACCTTGCGTTTTTTAGAGGACGCAATTTGATTTTTTTGATGTGTAGGGGGGGTCAGTGTAAAGCTAAAACCAAGTTTGTGGGGTCGCCACCCTTGTCCCACGGCCGCCATCTTGAAAATAGGGGTTGAAATGGTTTTTACGATATATCTCTTAGACTATTTATTTGATTAAAAAAATTTGCCAACATTTTTATTGCAAATTAAATTCTCTACAACTTTGATTCAGTAACTTTTTGTCGTAGAACTATAAATAAAAAAGTTATAAGTGAAAATGTTCAGAAATTCGCGATTTTTTTTTTATATTTTTCGATATAACTTTTTTCTTAATCATTTTACAAAAAAATGATATCAGACCATTTTTGTAGATCGTTTTTTGAGGAATAACTTTTATTAGCAACATTTTTTCATTAAGTCAATAGCTAAGGTCTTACAGCGCTCCGAAGTGAGTACTATTTTTCAGTACTCTTAACTATACCTATATTATACGTGTGTACTAATAATGTGTCATCAGTTATTGTCTTTTTTTGTTATAATTTTTTTTATTATAAATTTTGCACTATTATTAATAATTAATTATTGACTCTTTTCCCCACCACACACGAAGTAGAGCTGGAGGCGCGTTTTTTTTTACGTGGTATCCCCAATACGCATAATCCACGGTGATTTTCTAAATTAGAACTACTCCGTCCTCAGTCTTTTCGATGGACCAGGCTGCGGCTCAGGATCTGATCGGCTTTCTGAATTAAATATCAGTGGGAGAACTGGAATGGGTGTTAATATAGGTGGTTCATCATCAAAGTCATTTTCATTTATTAATTCTGAGAGTTCCATTACGTTGCTGCAAGTCTCTCCAGAACAATGGAAGCACACTGCAGAACATTTCAGCCCTGCTTTTCGACATCCACACATCGCTCCACAGTTTCCTTGGCATTTGCAAAAGATCAATTTTAGAAGCTCGGGGGGTGCAAACAAATAAAAACAAAAAAAAACAGACAAAAACAAACAAAAAAACAGAATAAAATACATCGCACGTAGAGAAATGTGTAGCAGAATTAAAAGATATAAGTTGAACGACAACTTCAACACAATATTATTAGCTATTCTTACAATAAGAGAGGTTAGGAATAATAATAATAATAGCAGGCAGCTGTTCTTTTGTTCCCTCATGGTCACTTGGGTATTTACTACCTGAACAGTATTCTCGGTAACAGCCATCAGATTTAAATTATTTTAAAAATCAATAATTGTAAAATCCTGTAATGGAGTGGAAAAGAGTCAATAATTAATTATTAATAATATTGCAAATTTGTAATTAAAAAAAGTATAACAAAAAAAGACAATAACTGATGACACATTATTAGTACACACGTATAATATAGGTATAGTTAAGAGTACTGAAAAATAGTACTCACTTCGGAGCGCTGTAAGACCTTAGCTATTGACTTAATAAAAAATGTTGCGAATAAAAGTTATTCCTCAAAAAACGATCTACAAAAATGTATTGATATAATTTTTTCGTAAAATGATAAAGAAAAAAGTTATATCGAAAAATATAAAAAAATCTCAAATTCCTGAACATTTTCACTTATAACTTTTTTATTTATAGTTCTACGACAAAAAGTTACTGAATTAAAGTTGTAGAGAATTTAATTTGCAATAAAAAATGTTAACAATTTTTTTTTATCAAATAAATAGTCTAAGAGATATATCGCAATAACCATTTCAACCCCTATTTTCAAGATGGCGGCCGTGAGACAAGGGTGTCGACCCCACAAATTTGGTTTTAGCTTTACACTGACCCCCCCTACACATCAAAAAAATAAAATTGCGTCCTCTAAAAAACGCAACCCCAAATGTAACTTTTCAATGGACTATACCTGGAGTAGTATATTGACATCTGTTTGCTGCGATAGCACTACTATTTGGTTTTTATAATAAATATGGATGTGTTGTAGACTACCAAAAATCATCAATGAAAACTCAATGTTTTCTCAAAAAAAGAAAATCTTTTCCATAATTAGTAATTTGATAGTACAAGCTATGCTTTTTTATAATAAATATTATATGTATTGCTGTTTATAATATAGAAAAAACAAACTTAAAACATGCCATTTACGCTGCAAAAATGTGCAAAATTAAATTCAACTTTTTCGTTACTTTACGTAAGTTTTTTTAAATAAAAAGGGAAAAGGAACCTGGATAAATACTGTTTAAATCTGGATATCAACATAATATGGTGGAAATATGTTCAAACTACAAATTATTTTGGTATTCAATTTGTATGGAGAACTCAGTGACCGCCGGCTTCTTAAATAATGGGTGTAAGACTATAATGGTCACCTCATCTCTTCCTAAAAGCATGTCCCACACTATGGCAGCCTATTGAAATGCTTCTGCATCATTGGGCTTCCCAAGTTATTTATAGCCTAATGTCTTCATGGTGCACAGGATTCCATAGTAAACATACTCGGACATTATTATGTAACTAGTAGTTAGTATTTTAGGTGCTATGGTGTAACCATACATAAAAAGATTACCCATCCTTTTGACTTTGCTGTAGTCGGGTAAAAAGTATAGATAAATAAACAGAAAATTGGAATAAATCTTAATATATTTTAGTCATAAATATGTATATTGAATTGCTGAACAGGAATTTATTCATTTTTTTCTTTGCATTTTGAATTTTTATAAGATTATACTTTTGCTACAGGTAAAAGTTTTTGTTTTGAATTTTACCTAGGTAGTAATAAGTAATTTTTATTTATCAACAGCCTATAACAGTCCACTGCATATGCCTCTCCTTAGAAAGTTATTATTTTAATTTTAAGATCTTGCAAAATTGCCTTTCTAGTTAATTTCATAAAATACATATTACAGTCAAACCTTAGTAAGTGAGAACTGGCTAAGCGAGAAAACTCTATTATTGAGAGTATTTACCAGGTCCCGTCATTTTGCCCTCCTAAAACCTCTATAAGTGAGAAACATAAAACCTGTATAAGTGACAGTCTTTTTTCACGCGTGAACCTCTGCAAGTGAGATTGATACTTGCCTATAACTCTATAAGCGACAGTTAACCATGTTTGACTCATTCTTAAATTTCCAGGGAGTCTTATTTAATTCAAACCAAATGTGTGTCTGTTATTGTTTTCTAATACTTTTAGGAATTTACATTGTATTCGAATGACCAAATGTGCGTCTGTTATTGTTTTGTTATTTGTAGTCGTTTTGTAGTTCGAGTAAATCATTCTATTCAAAAAGCCAAATGTGCGCACCGATTTGTTTGTGAAGCTTATTACAGTCAGCTAATAAAATACAAGCAGTTGCGAAGAAAGATACTGTACTTACTCATAATATCGAAACCAAAACTCAATGTGTTGTCTTTAAGTGATAAACTAATAAATGTAAATGCTTTTGAATCTGGGAAATTATAAAATCAAATTCAGAGTGACTTTGGCTTAGAAAAATCCACCTACTATAAAATTATAAACTCAAAAGAATTAAAGTCTCAGTGCTCTGAGGGACACGGAAATATCAAGATAACTTAAAAAACATACACAAAATTTAATTAAAAACAGAAAATCAAGTAAATGTTGTTATGATATTATTAAGATTAAACTTTCGTGTTCAGCTATTATTTCAATAAATATGTAATACCCATAAATACACATATTTTGTTTCTAATTTTTATAGACCTCTATAAGTGAGACAGACCCCCTTCTGTAACTCTGTAAGCTAGAAACTCGGGTTAGTGAGAAACCTCTATAAAAGAAAAAGAGATAGCGGTCCCTTGAGTTCTCAGTTACTCAGGTTTGACTGTATTTTCATCTTATTTTCAAAGTAAATCATATTGGAAATGTTTACATTTTATTAAGTAATAATTTAATTTCTAATATAAAAGTATGTATGTGCAAATAATCATTATGTTGCTACAATTGTACACAATCAAAGCAGATTTTAAATTTCGAACTTATTGACATTAATTGTCTCCAATCAAAATTCGTTACGTCAATCAGGCAAATTGCCTGTGACTATATAAAAAAAGATCCTTAAATGTCAATACTGTACAAAAGAAGAAAGCAACGTCTACAAACCACGTGGAGCGCCAAGGTCGAATTTATGTTTTCAACTTGTCAAGCGAGGCGTGTGATAAATTAATTCTACGGCCCGTTATAGTCAACCATATACCCAATAGTAAACCTTAACGTTATAACATACAGGACATTTTCGTTTGCGCACAAGGCCCACGCATAGTCGCCAACCCAGGCAATATATCTTAGGCCGTGTACTGCCCCTGACAGTTCGTAAACAAACTGAAGCTACCGCAACAAAGGGCGACTGTCATTTTCCGATTTTAATATCAAAGTTTACAATAAATAATATCATAACCCAACCCAAAATACATAATTTAACAAGTCTGTTCTCTATAACAATGGCTAATAACCATAAAATCTCGATAAACAACAATAAAAACGCACTTACCAGAGGTAATCAACACGATTTTGAGTAACGCAGAGTCATCTGTGATAAATCTTGCACATATCGATCTGGTTGCAGTTCTCAAAAACACTAACGGGATAAAAAAAACGAACGCAGAGGTTAGCAATCGAATTTGGTAACTAAACGTCTATCAAACGTCACTGTTGTAGTAAATAGTGATTTTATTACAAACAGACGCACAACGCGATAGTAAACTCAATGTGGTCGTTAAATGAATCACTATCAAAATAAAAATAATCCGGCAGACGCTGCGTCGTCTAGCGTGCCACTGTCTGTCTGCCGTGCTGTCAATATTCGTCAAAACGAAAATGGCGACACCCTCGACAGAATACGATCAGCACCGGCCTGCCGGCTGTTCCCGTCTTTTTCTAACCAATTCATGCACTGTTGCCAGCCTTCGAGTTTTTAGTACAAGTCTGCCGCTTTTTAGTTGTTTATTGATATCCCTTTTACATCACATTGTTAGATACATTTTCCTTGCGTAAGAGTAGGTACAGAGATTTTAATGTTCAGTGATTTTTACAAATGGTATGTGTTCTTTGAAAATATTAAATACCACGCAATGGCATATTGTATCCTGGACAAGTTGTAAAATATTGCTAACGACTCAAACATTTAAAGAATCAATCATTTTATATTGTGAAAGCATAAACAAACTTCTCATAGTGGCGGAAAACATAAAATGAAGAGCTCTTAAACATTGCAAAAAATAAGATTCTGTTAAGTTCTAACGTGTTTGGACTTGCAAAACTTGCCTAAAGAATGAAATATAACAGGGATTCGAAGGATTTACACATTTACATTTCAGAATTATACCTGAAAACTTCTGTATTAGTTCATTGAACATTTGATACAGAATTCCTTGATGTATACTGATACAGATAATTTGTAATAGTTAGGTACAATATTACAAGGCAATACATTCAAATATAATACAGTACTATTATTACTGTCTCACAGTTCTGTGTGTCTACTACTACTACTACAACATTTTGTTGAAATCATATTAAGTTTCTTCTTACACGTACGGTCACCATTCTAATATAAGTTTTTTTTTTTTTTTTTTTAAATTTATATCTTGCAATCAGTCAATAGACTATGAGCAGATGTGAGGAAGGATGAAGTTACTTTTAGAGCAAAATCCCCGCTGGGAAAATCTCTATCTTAATGTATCAAGTGCAACCATCCATTTCCAATATATGATGCCTTTTCAGTCTCTTTATTGAATCCGGAATGGTCAGTTGCACTGCTAGCTTATTCGGATGGTCTGCAAGTCGTGCTTTGTATTTGAAGCTGGATGATCTTATTTCTTCCTTGACTGTCTTTATGTTTAGTAGGTCGTGTATTTCCGAGATCTTCAGGAACCACGGTGAGTTAGAAATTTGTTTTAAAATGTAATTTTGAACCCTCTGTATTATGCTGATGCTGGAGTCACACGCTGAACCCCATAGTTCTATGCCATATAACCAAATGGGTTTCAGCAGGGTCTTATATGTAAGGAGCTTGTTATCCAGAGACAACTTGGAATTTCTTCCGAGTAACCAGTGGAGCCCTTTGTACCTTAGATTGATCTCATCTCTTTTCTTTTCCATGTGTTTCCTCCATGTAAGTCTGCGGTCCAAGTGCATTCCCAGATATTTGGCTGAGTCACTTTGTGGGAGCTCATTGTCCCCCATCGAGACAGGTGGGCAGTTACCTCTTCGTTTTTTTTTTTTTTTTATGTATGCCCGCCAAAATTCGTAAGGCGAAAGTCACATGAACTGATTTATTTGCACTAGATTTTATGCTCCATTTGGTTAGCCATTTGTCAATGTCATTTAGTGCACTCTGTAGGATTACGGAAGCCTCTGTAGGACAGTTACTACATGCAAGAATAGCTGTGTCATCAGCGTATGTTGCTACTGTTACGTTGTCACTCTGGGGAAGATCGGATGTGTACAGGGAGTATAACACTGGGCCCAAGACGGAGCCTTGAGGAACTCCAGCCAAGATAGAATGAAATGTTGAAGTGCAGTCCTCTTCTTTTATTTGGAATATTCTGTCCCTTAGGTATGATTCTATGATGGCAAAGAAGGGAGATGGCAGAAGGGATTTTATCTTGCACAACAACCCCCTATGCCATGCATAGGAATGATGAATGAATGAATGCAGAAGAACAATACTTCTTCCGCTCCAGCGCTTGCCTAATCGTTCTGTATACTCTATGGATCTGCTCTACAGTGCTATGTTGCTATCTATAGCCAAAATGATGATCTGGGATGGATCTCTCGCTAATCTCATGTAGTAGTCTGGATAGCAGTACTTTTTCGAATGCCTTAGAGCTTATTGGCAACAAACTTATCGGTCGGTACGAGGTTATTTCGTGTGGTGGTTTTCCAGGTTTAGGAATCATTATTACCTGTGAAACCTTCCACAAAGCTGGGTAGTATCCGGTTCTGAGAATACCATTAAACAAGGTAGTAAGATACATTATAGCCTTTCTTGGTAGTTCTGTAAGGACTTTCTTGTCAATAAGGTCGAAACCGGGTGCCTTGTTATCATCCATTTTCCTAATGGTTCTCGTTATTTCATTAGGGGTGACATGTTTAAGTGGTAATACGAGTTGAAACGGTTGGTTCAGGATATTATCAATATCGGAATCGTCAGTATGTGGATCGGCTTCATTTGGAGTGAATACTTTTGCTAGGTGCGCACCAAACACATTAGCTTTTTCCTGGCTCGTCCTTGCCCATTGGTTGTTATTTAGCCGTAAAGGTGGCTTGGGATTCAGGGGCTTATTTGAGTTTTTGCAAGCGCGCCACAAGGAATAATTGGTAGCATTTGTAGCACTAAGTGATTCAAGGACAGCTTCTATTGAGTCGTTGTTAAACTTTGCAATAGATGTTTTCAGTTCCTTGATTGCCCTGTTGAGAGCAGTTTTATCAGCTGGATGTCTGCTAGTTTGCCATATTCTACGAAGCCTCCTCTTTTCAAGAATTTGTTGTCTAATGTCTACTGACATCCTACTTTTTCTTGGCCTCAGGTTGTCAATTTCCGGAGTAGATTTCCAACAAGCCGATTGGACTGTCAGCGTAAATTTCGCTGTTGCGCTATCGATATCATCTTCGGTTTCCAGAGCCATATGTAGACTTAATTCTTTGGATATTATTTCGCGAAATGCGTCCCAGTCAGTGTTTCTGTTGTATAATGACGGACGTTTTTCCTGGTTGACTACTCGAGTACTAAGTTTAAGAATCACAGGAATATGATTGGACGATCCGTCAAGGCTGGATTCAACTTTGAAGAAAAGGCATGACAGACCCTTTGTTATGAAGAAGTCCAGGACATCTGGGAGTCTGTTAGGGTCAGTTGGCCAATGTGTTGGTTCGGGAGTCGAGATGGTGATCAAACTGTTTTTATCAACGCTGCATTTCAAAGCTCTGCCTCGTGTAGCTATTAGTCTAGAACCCCAGTGTAGGTGTTTGGCATTCCAGTCACCACCAGCAATGAATCGGGGTCCCAAACTCTCAAAGAACTCATTGAATTGCTCTTCTGTTAGTCTATGTTTGGGAGGACAGTATACAGCAGCGATGTTAATGTTGCCGTTTCGATCCAATACTGCAACTGTAGTGCCCTGGATGTGATCTGAACAAAATTTGGGCAGTTCATGATGTTTAATAGACGTCCTTATTATAACTGCCGTTCCCCCGTGAGCTGAGCCATCTGGATGATTTGTGGAATAGATGTAATATCCCTTAATTTTAATTAAGCTGCTAGAGACAAAGTGGGTTTCTGATATAAGAAGAACGTCAAGATCATGAAGGTGTAGTAACAATTCAACTTCATGTTTGTTGGGAGTTAAACCATTGATGTTCCAGGTTGATATGAATTAATAATAATAAAGCATAAAGGCAATGTAAATTTTAAAGCTCTTGGACTTTTTTGGGGCAAAAGTCCTGGCAACACTGTGTACGAGGAACAAGGACCGAGAATCAGACGATTTTTTCAACTCGACCGGACCGACTGATTTGTGATGTCACGCCCAGCGGCGTAACGTTTTGCGTAATTACACGTTTGTGACCGCTTGTAAACTTGTTTTGATGACGTTAATTTACAACCATTTTGTATATTAGGTCCGATGAAAGTGTCCGCCGAAATTAAGATTAATTATATTGGAAAGCGAAAATATTTTAAGTTATTATTTCTTTGCGCAGGCTAGGCCCATCCCACTACTCAATATCTGTCGTAAGAGCGCCTCCTACTTCTTATTTTATTCAGTGACTTTTTGGATGTTCATCTTGACTGCATTATATTGCTGCGAAATCAGTCGCATTGCAGTTTGATTAATATTCTAGAGGACTTAAGTTTGTATATTTCGTGAATGAGAAATAATCGTTGCACCAAGAACAATATTGTAATTCTACAGATTTGAATGAGGAACTTTTGCATGCCTAAAATTGTTTTGATAAATTTTATTGTCCATTGTTTTGCTTGATTTTTTAATGTAACAAGGTATTACTTATTGTCAGTGCTAATATTAGGTTCAGATGTAGGGCCCTACATCTGACCTACGGTCCTCGGGACCTACTGATATTAATTAAAAATGATTTTTAAATATTTTTTTGTGAAAAACGTTTTAAGTGGAAACTATATAATTAAACGAATCTATAGATTCGTTTAATAAGAATAAAAGATATATAATCTTAATGATTTTAAGGTTGATATAATCTTAAGGTTGACGTATTTTTCAATCATAGGTCACTCTTTTGTAGTCAAGCGTTTAGGTACCATTTCACATATTAATTCTTGATTTTATCAAAAACATCTTTAATCCTTTTAAATAAGATTTTAAACTATTTATTGTACCTAATTTAGTACTCAATAAATTAAATGAAGCAAAGTTATGTAAAGTTAATATTTTTCGCCTATTACCAAAATAGATAGTTCGGTGGGTAAGCAAAAGATGGCGCTATTCGCAAATTTAATTCCCTGAATCGTAAATTTCTGTCGGATAAAATGGCCGTTAAAAAATTTTAAAAACTAAATCTTCAAATTCAAATATGAAATACTTTAGGTATGAGGTCGGTGGTATCAACTATTTTTTAAATTAATCAATATAGTGGCGTCATCTTGCTAGAACCTTTTTTTTTGACGGGGGGAAATCCTCATGGATGTCCTCCGCCCTGGGGAAAGGGGCGAAGGGGTCTGTCAGACTCCTACTGACTAAAACCCCCCGGTGTTCCGTCTCACACCTACGCCGGGGATCACGGGAACATAAGAGACAACCGCGATCCCCGACTGGTGCCGGCCCGCCGCTGCGGGCCACATCTCGTCAGCGAGGGAGAGTTTCCCTCGCGACTTCAAGAGGGGCGCGCGGGAACACTACGCGCCGCCACCTCGGGTCCAGTTGGGGGGCGACGGACATCCCCAAGTGCGCCACCCCTGGACCCAGTTAGGGGGGCCGGTGGAGGGCAGCGTAGGCCCTCCCCCGACGCCCGGTGCGCCTGCTGCGGACCGAGAGAGAGGTCAGGATCTCCCTTTCCCTTTCCGCAGCCTCCTTCTGCGAGATGACCGCTTCGCAGAAGGACACCACCGCGTCCCAGGACTCCTCGCCGTCGACCATAGAACGAACTACGGCCGACAGCGAGAGGTCACTGCCTACTACAGAGATGAGGGCACGGCGCAGGTCAGCCGCCCAAATCGGGGCCCCATATAGGGCCATCGATCGCACGACCCCCTCGTACAACCGCCTGCAGGCGGCGCTCGGGTCCGACACGTTGGGAAGCAACGTTGACAGCGCCCCCGCCGCGCCCATCAACTTGGGTGCTAGCCGCCGGAAGTGGGGGCCGAAATCCCACCGGCTGTCGAGCACCAGTCCCAGATATTTTAGGGTGGACTCGACAGCGATGGTAGCCCCCCCAACCACCATGTGCAATCCCGGCGGCGGCGCCCGTCGGGGGCCATGAAAAACTATGGCCTCCGACTTGTTGAGGGCCACCTCCAGGCCAAGGCGCCGTATGCGGCTCACCACCTGTGAGACCGCCGCCGTCGCTAGCAACGTTGCTTCCCTGTGTGTGCTCCCCCGGGCAGTGACCAGCGTGTCGTCGGCGTAACACGTCAGGTCCACACCCGGTTGGAGCTCGCCCCTCAGCACCCAGTCGTAACCGATGTTCCACAGCAGTGGGCCCAACACCGAACCCTGTGGAACACCGCACGACATGAGGCGCTGGTGTCTGCCATCACGTCCCAGATAGGTGACACACCTCTCCGTCAGGTAAGCCCCAACGATGCGGCGGAGGTAAGGAGGCACCCGATGGTAGCGCAGTGCCTCCCGGATACAACTCCAGGGCAGAGTGTTGAAGGCGTTGGAGATGTCCAAGGACACCGCCAACATCACCCCACCCCGGGACACCGCTTCCTCCGCCAGGTCTCTCACTCGCGAGATCGCCGTAATGGTGGAGCGCCCATGCCGAAACCCGAACTGGCACTCGGCCAGGTCCGGCCCCTCCTCGCACAAGTGGCGGACGAGGCGGGCTGCAACTATCCGCTCGAATAGTTTTCCCACCTCGTCCAGCAGCACTATGGGCCGGTACGCGGACGGCGAGTCCGCAGGGCGCCCCGCCTTCCTGAGCAGGACCAGACGACCAGCTTTCCACTGAGCGGGCAGCTGGCCCCGCTCCAGGCACGCTGAGTAGAGACCTATCAGTTGGGGCTCCAACTCCTTCAGAGCCAGGGCCAACACGCAGCCGTGAATGCCATCGGGCCCCGGGGCAGTGTTCTTCGCCCGGAGCCGCAACACGGCCGCCCCCAACTCTGACTGTGTCACCTCTGGGACGTTGGCGTCCTCCTCTTCAGACTCCGCAGCTGTGGGCAGAGCCATCGGCGGCGGAGTGTGCTCCGCTCGTGCCGGGAAGAGGGCTGCGACCACTTCCTCCAGCAGCTCGGGTTGGAGACTCTCCGTAATTGGAGGCGCCCATGGTCCGATTTTCCCTCGGACCGAACGATAAGGACGCCCCCACGGATCCCGGCTTAGAGTCTCCAACATCTCCTCCCTGGCTCGCGTCTTCGCCTCGCCGATGGCCAGCTGCAGAGCCTGCTTAGCCGCGCGGTACCCCTCGTACAGCGCGGCTTCTTCCTCCGCGACCCGACGACGTCTTCTTCGGTATCGGGTGTACTGGCGCCTGACACGAACGCACGAGACGCGCAACTGCGCGATCTCGGCGGACCACCAGTACACCTGGCGCCTTCTGGGTTGTGTGTGGATCCGGGGCATGGACGCGTCGCTGATTTGCGTCATCGCCCCGTGGAACCACTGCGCCTCCTCTTCGACGTCGACGGGTCCGGTCGTTGCCGACTCCCGGATCCAGGCCTGCACAATAGCGGCCTCCTCGAGTAGCTCCCTGTCGAGGCGCTTACGCGCCCAGCGTGGACCGTCCGTCCTCGGGGCCGATGGCCCGCGACCGCCCGCGGTCTGGGCGGAGACGCTGAAACGGATGTAACGGTGATCCGACAACGTCTCCACCCCCACGGCGACACGCCAGTTGCGGACACGGCCCGCGACAGCGGGACTTGCGAACGAGACGTCCACTATGGAACCGCCCCGCTGCCGCACGCACGTGTACACCGAGCCCCGATTCAGGACGGTCAAGCCGGTCGTAACGGCCCACTCCTCCAGTGCCTCGCCTTTGGCATCAGTGCACGGGGATCCCCATGCCGCAGACTTGGCATTGAGATCCCCGAGCAGCAGCACCGGGCGAGGGTGGTACCCGTTCACGACGGCACCCAACTCGACAAGGAAGCTCTCGAAGTCAGCGAGGCTCCTGTTGGGCGAGAAGTACGCCCCAACAGTGCCAATGCCTTCCACGAGGGCGGCCACCCAGCCGCGACCTCGGGACGGGTCGGCAAGAGCCCCGCCAATGATGGCCACCAAGCCGTCCAGGTCTCCCATCTTGCTAGAACCTGGTCTAACAGTTTATTCTGTTACTACGAATGTTAAACTAAATGAACTATGGAAAATTCATTTCCTAGATGGCGCTGCACGTGTAATCTTCACAATATGTAAGATTTATCAATTCAGTATTTCCTCATGGTTTTTCTCGTAGACCACAGATACGGTGTCGGAGTAACTTTTCCGGGTCAACGGTCTTTTCAAGTAGTTTTCCGTGCTGCCTGCAACTGAAGACTGGTCACTGCCTAATCCTTTCTGTCATAAAAAATATTTGTATTAGTTTAAGGCGCTTCTGAATCCAAGGCTTGAGACCAAGTGCGTATCAGGCCGCGCATAGAATAGGGTTCCGTAGTCACCTATATATAATAGTACCTGGAGAAGGCGGCGGAAATATTTTGGAACTAAGTTACACAAATGGTTGGTAGAAAAGTGTTTTTATACACAGGATTTATGCAATGTAATCTATACTAATATTATAAAGCTGCAGAGTTTGTTTGTTTGTTTGTTTGAACGCGCTAATCTCAGGATCTACTGGTCCGATTTAAAAATTCTTTCGGGGTTGGATAGTCCATCTATCGAGGAAGGCTATAGGCTATATTTTATTTTCATAAAAAATAGAGATCCGTAAGAAAATTGCTATTTTGTAACCCAAGGTGTGAAATCGAAAACCTATTTTTGCGTGCGCTGCAAAAAGTGTTGACAATAGAACAAAATAATGTATTACGGGTTTGTAGGTACCATTAAGATCTACAAAAAAGTCCGCGAGAGCATATATCTAACTATCATGGTTTAGTCACAATAACCGCTTTTGTGTCCAAAAAAATTATTAAATCGTCTGAAGAAAGAAACTACGTTAAATGTTTATCGTAATATTAATCCTTATCTAAATAAAGTATTACGTTATCAAGGATATTTATGTAGAAGTAAAACACTTTTTGTTTCATCCCTTTCGGACATTTCGTTTAGAAGTTATCACGAGTATAAGACGCTAAGAGTTGGTACCTATTATTGAGTTATTTGCCAAAGAGTTTTTATCAACATAATACCTAATATTAGTCTTTAACCAAATAAATGTGTTGTTGATTATGAGTATTAGATTAGAAGAGTATAATAAATACATCTATACTAATATATAAAGCTGAAGAGTTTTTGTTTGTTTGAACGCGCTAATCTCAGGAACTACTGGTCCAATTTGAAAAAGTTATTTCAGTGTTAGATAGCCCGTTTATCGAGGAAGTTTATCGAGTTTATCTATATCATCACGCTATGACCAATAGGAGCGGAGTACCAATGAAGAATGTTTCAAAAACGGGGGGAAATTATTACGCTACGGGCAATAGGAGACGCAAACGACGTTGCGTGGGTCATCTATACTAATATATAAAGCTGAAGAGTGTTTGTTTATTTGAACGCGCTAATCTCAGGAACTACTGGTCCAATTTGAAAAAGTTCTTTCAGTGTTAGATAGCCCGTTTATCGAGGAAGTTTAGCGAGTTTATCTATATCATCACGCTATGACCAACAGGAGCGGAGTACCACTGAAGAATGTTTAAAAAACGGGGGTAAATTATTACGCTACGGGCAATAGGAGACGCAAACGACGTTGCGTGGGTCAGCTAGTGTTGTATAATACTTAATAAAATATAATAGTTATGTAATCGATAAAGAAACAAATATTTGCAGATCATGCAAACATTTGATCCGACCCGGGAATCGAACCTGAGACCTCAAGCACTGCAGTCATATACGCTCCCACTGCGCCACGGAGGCAGTCGAAAATAATGTTAAGGTACTTATTATTTCATTATTTTTGTAGGTAAGAAGTTTTCCAAGTTGGCGCATTTTACAAGTTAGGTCTCTATAACTCCTAAGTCCTAAATTAACAAAGTTATCTAAGCCGTTATTGTTTTTATTCAAAACTAGCTGATCCACGCAACGTCGTTTATGTCTCCTATTGCCCGTAGCGTAATTTTTTTCCCCCGTTTTTGTAAATTGTAACATTATTCATTGGTGCTCCGCTGCTATTGGTCTTAGCGTGATGATATATAGCCTATAGCCTTCCTCGATAAATGTACTATCCAACACTTAAAGAATTTTTCAAATCAGACCAGCGGTTCCTGAGATTAGCGCGTTAAAACAAACAAAGTCTTCAGCTTTATAATATTAGTATAGATAATAGTATATATTCATCACATGGACTAACATCATGTTTAGTTTATTAGGGAGGTGGGGGACTTATAAAAAAAGTTTGCTTTATAATTAAAAATCGCGCAAACTGATACCTAAATAAATTCGTCTTAGCAACCTCTCAACGTTTTTAAAAGACTTACATAATGATACCATTGGTACCCCATAGTAGTGGGGTACCATTTTACAGGTCTTTTTAGAACGCAACAAAAATAAACATCCCCACTATACATGTAGGGAAGGTACCCCAATAAAAATATGTTTCGTGATGATATTTTGGCAATTCGTCGACGTGGTAAATACTCATCCATGCAAAATATCATCTTTCTAGTACTAACCATTTCGTAGGTAAGACGTGGATGGACGTACGGGCATACGGTCTTATGATATTGGAATGGACGAAAAAAGGAACATTACTTATGTTGAAAATTTTTTTATTAAACAATATTTTTAGATACAAAATCCCTAATTACTATTTACAATGCTTATCACTAATATTCGTATAAAAATAATATCATAAGAACCACCAATATGTCTTTAATTATTCAAAAAGTATAGTTTTTAATAATATAAAGAGAAGTCTTGATACATTAAAGCTTTACTAAATTCTATTAAGTACATATGCATCGATTATTCGTTTGGTTTAAATAGCTTTTAGTCGACTAATTTAATCGACTAATCACCAACCGGGGGGTATCCATTCATGGAATGTCAAAAAATATTTTTAAAAAGGCGCGAAATTTACAATAGTGTCATCTCACTTACCATCTGTGCATCTGACAGATACCGCGCGCTCATTGGTCAAGTCAAAAAATGCGCGCTATCTTTTACACAATACCGTTCCTTTTTACGGAACCAGTCCCACAACTTGTATTTTTATTTTTCTATTTATTTCTAGTTTGAATGGGAAATTATTTTGAATAATGGAATGTTTCGTATTTTACAAACAATACCTATATTTTTAAAGGTTGATATTTTTACCTAGTCAACATTAAAATATTATTTAAAATATAAAAATTGAGCAAGCACATGATATGTCGTTTATTTATTTGATGTAGTATATTTTGTAATCGCAGACATATTTAAGTTAGGAACTACTGATTTGACTAAGTTATGGGGCAATATATTTAAACGTTTAAGGCACTTTTATACAACCTAGGATTATATTTTTTGTGAAAACCATAGTATTCCTTTTCTTGACCTAAGCAGCTCCCCGTTCTGCAGTCAAATTTTAAAGAGTTTGCATAATTTTCATGTTACTTTTAAGTCTAGAGTCTAAAGTCAAATCAGTAAAATTCTTGAGTAAATTTTTACCTATCGAACGCCATTGTCACATATACAAATAAAAATAACACCCTAGCGTCATTTATAATGATCTAATAACTATAAATTCTCAAAATTTAAAAAAGAACCCCGACATGATAACCTGATTTAGCTTTAAAAAGTAAAAAACAAGTTATGCGCTTTCATTTGAGACTCCACTCGATGATATTTTTGCAGACATTAGGTTACTCTTCCCCACTTTCACCCTCATAACTTTTAAACGGCTCAACCGATTTTCATGAAACATGTCTAAGAACACTCGCACGTAACTCACCTTTCATACAAAAAAACTAAATTGAAATCGCTTCATCCGTTCGGGAGCTACGGTGCCACAGACAGACAGACACGTGAAACTTATAACACCCCTATTTTTGGTCGGGGGTTAAAAACGTAAATTTTATCGAAATCCTTTTTGTTTAGTATTAAAAACGACCAAGGCTACATACAGGCTAAAAACATAAGGCAACATATCCATACTAGGTACATGACGTGGGCCTTAAAATAACACACTTGGATACCTAAACCTTTCCGGTTTTTAACCGACTTCAAAAAAAGGAGGAGGTTATCTATTCGACTGTATTTTTTTAATGTTTGTTATATGTTGTTTAATGTTGTCATAACTTTTGACTGGGTAAACCGATTTTCATGATTCTTTTTTTATTTGAAAGCTAGTGCTTCCCGTGTGGACCCGTTTCAATTTGGTGCATTTCTTGAAGATGTTTTTTTTTGTTAAAATTTTGTATTATTGTGTTAAATTTACTTATATGTAACAGCGACGCATATTTTACCTGTCATTGAAAAATTGTGTATAATTTCTTTAATTTTAGGCAAAAGTGAGCAAATATTCTCTTTAAGTCTAACGAACTCCTTCAAAATCGGAGTTCCCCGTCAATCAGTTGTATACACAACCTTATATCTTATATCTACATGATATTTATCTAAAACGGTTCCCCTGGTTAATTAACTAGGTTTTTATTGTCATCTGTTACCTATTACCACAGACAATAATCCCATGATTTTTTACACATAGCGTTAGCTACAATGGCGACCCTAACCTTGTCAGAAGATAGAAAAAGTAGGTACGTGTTAGACAGAAAGGATTTTTTTACCGTAGGAAAATTAACGTTGTGCAATCTAAAATGCACTTTATTGCATATAAGTGTTACTATTACTTACAATGAAGCTAGAAAGACATAAAAAATTACATCTTGCATTCAAAGTTAAGTTCAAGTGATTTAAGTTAAAATATTATTATTTAATTCTTTTGTCACTGCAACTGTCAGATTGCAATATTTGTCAGTATCAGACTATCGTAGGTATATAAACTGACAAAGGTAAAGTCATAAATCATTATAAAAAAAATTGCTCTATATGACAACTAACACCTTACAAGAATGCCTAAACGTAATAATTCCTAACCCAAAGACACATTAAGGTTTTAAAAAAAAACAACACTAACAAATAATTTCTGACAATTCTAAATTGATTGACAGAAAATCTAACGTGAGTGACAAAATGGACGCCAAACTAACACAGGGGAACAGTTTCTTTTTTATCCTAACCTCATTTAATTCTGCATACACCTGTTATGTTCTGACAATATAAAAGTATTGTCAGATCTAATTAAAGATTCCCTTTCCATATCATTAAATGTTGACTGCACCAAGTCCGACCTTAAAATATTTCTTAGCTCTAAATTACAGTCAGATCTGACACAATTTAGCTCTTGCATTTTATCGTTGTTTAACGGTAGGTAGAGAGATTCCCTATTGGGAAGTATTTTATGAGAGCCATTAATCACTAAGGTAGACCCTCTCCTCAAAGTCTGTCTTCCAAGTTCCACGATTTCAATGGAGTTTTGTCCCATGACGAGGCTTTTATATGCTTTTATGAACACTATAGTAAGAGATAAAAAACCGAAGATGATTAGAGAGTAGGTTAAGAGGGGGGCTGCAACTGGTCCCACAGTGGTGGCTAGGTAGATCCATCGCCAGATGGGGGTCGGTAGCTCGTGGATACCCTGTCAAGAAAAAAAAAAGTGTTATTGTCAGACTTTATATTTGTCAGATTGTGGCGACCTCCACATACAACGGCAACAAAAACATATGACAGCGCCATCTACTGAAGATATACTGAACTACGAAGTAACGCACAACACGGAGTAACTACCAATCCTGAATCGCGCAATAGAAGTTCTCGCAGCGATTATCATATATACAACATCCCAACATCAACCGTCGGGCAGTTGGCCCGCCAGGCATTATCACCTCGCCTGGTCGGGGGATCCTCCTTTTGTGTTGGTGGGACATGACACCTGTTCCCCCACAAGATGATTGCGTATATTTCGGTGATTCGACAGGAAATAAGCACAAACTTATATAATGTTTGTCATCGTGCCCATTTTGTCCTGGTCCTCGTTATTTATCTAGAAACTAAACAAACTTTTGCGCATCCCTTATCGTACCTTGGTGGGAATCGAACCTCGACTACGACCCAGGAGCGGTCGCAGCCTGAAATTTTGGGGCGGGTCACTAATATAATATAATCAATTTAAGTCGAGTAAATTTGACTTTATTGCACAAAATACAATTTTATTGCACACATTAAAAACAAATATATATATTTTTTTTTATTGGTACCTAAGTCTATTGGGATGATAATATTTGGTAAGCAGGTTCTACTAGCAGGGAAAAAGTTACATGGGTACAATTGGGGGTGGGGGGGGGGGTCGTGTCCCCTGTTACCCCCCTGGAACCGCTCCTGCACGACCTCCTTCTCACCAATTATAATCACTACTAGGCCTAACAGGCCTACCATATTTGGAATTAAAACACCAGACTAGTTTAAAATCTTTCAGAACTTACTTCTTCCAGCCACATCACTGGGAAGATGATGTTGGGGAAATTGTTAATATTGTTGATGGCAATGTTCGGAGCTTGGTCTACCTTCATATTGAGCTGGACTCGCACGAACCCTTCAAGTGGTACTCCAATTTTCTGGAAAGGAAATTAACATTATGATATTCAGTACATTTCAGTTCAACTTGAGTAATAATTAGTAAGACTGTTGCCGTCAACTGGACTATTGACTATTAATGTGATGTCAGCAATCTAGGTAGGTCAAAAAGTAGGGATATAGGCTTCCCCCAGGATAGTCTCTATAGACGCGGCGTCGTTTCTGGGGGGACCTGAAATAATATGGCCCGGGTCCTCCGATGAGCAGGGCGCCTGAGACAGGCCGCCGGGTGGTTTTTAGTGTAATCACCACATACCTGGCTCCTCAGTCCCCGAGGAGTCGGAGATCCGAAGGGACTTTCCATCCGTCAACTAAAAAAGCAAAAAAAAGGTAGGTCAAAAGTAAGAGTACGTTTGATTCTTACCGGTTGTATCATAAAATAAGTCTCATGCTTCTTCTTTTCAGGCTGGAGTCCATCGAAACGATCTAGCAGTTCCGGATCAGCGTCGTAGAAATGTGGGAACGATAGATAAACGGGAGCATCTGGAATATTGAAAGGTTATTGTCAATAAGTAGATAGTCAATAAGAAGGTATTTTTTATCTTATCTCGAGCAGAAAAGTAGCCTGATAGTTATTTACTATTACTGCTTATGGACATCTGCAATTAAACTGATCAAAGTGAACTGCCACCTTTGTTGTGCCAGAGGTAAAGCTTCTGGTAGCTTTTTGTTTGGTTTTGCCATGTGGTGATGCCGTTTTCCTCCGTTTAGCTAGAGCCAGGAAAACATGGGTATCTTTGGAGGAGGCCTTTGTCGATTGACAAGCTGTTACAGACAAACATCCAGTTGCCGATAATTGAAATAAAGAAAAAGGAAAGTTAGAAAGTAGGCATTTATTATAATATATTGTTTTGTAATTGAATAGCAATAAAGGCTATTTTAGGCCAGTAGGCCAATAAAGGCAATTTATTTAATATGCGTTTTCCTGGATATCTCCTCATTTCTTAAGAAAAATATAACAGAATTTTCTCCACAGATCTTTGAGCGACTTTGAGGCGCCTTGCGGCTCGGTGGACTGACGACTCAAAGACAGTGGCCGGCAGCGAATAAATGCTGATAATACCGGGATACTTGGCACTTCTTGGAGGGGAGAGGATCTTCGTTGCGCAGTGGATGGCGATAGACTATTGATGATGATTCATATCCACAGGGGCATCCGTTTGGAGCCAAATTTTGTGGCAATAAAACGACCGGACTAATCGTCATGACAAGGTAATACTTACTGTATTGACATGGACTGATGTTTTGCAATCCCCTGGGTGGACATTTCTCTCCAGGGTAGTAACACTTATTGTCTGGGTTGATGTCAGCACTCTCGAATGTTGAAGGCGGTGGGGTGTATAGACCTGTTTGTATACCTGGAGGAAAAACATAGTTCTTTAGTATGATTGTCACATCCTACATGTAAAGGGGCTCAGAGTGAAATGGTAACCGACCAGGTGAGTATGGGCAAAGATCTTTGGCAATCGTTACTGGTCATTGGGGACTAGTCCTACCAAAGTCTATCTACAGAACTTCAATATCACCTAGTACTTGGGTCGTGGAGGTCTGACTGATGGCAGTCGCTCCACGTAACAAATCCAAGTTCATCGAGTCGTAGTGGACTTAAAGCCGATCCCAACCTAATAACGTCAACTTATTTCCAGATAAACGATGTCTTGTGTACTACTTTATACATGATAGTGGCAAACAAACTGTATTTTAAAAACTTATGAAAGTTTTTTTTATGGAATAGGTTGGCAAACAAGCCGACGTATCGCCTGATAGTAAGCGAATACTGCCGCCCATAGACACCAAACACTAGAGGCGTCACAAGTGCGTTGCCGGCCTTTGGGGGGGGAGTTGGGGGATGGGTCTCCAGTATTCTCACTAACTCGATTTTCTGTGAGGCCGTTGTATCACTCCGGTTGAGCCGGCCCATTCATGCCGAAGCTTGGCTCTCTCATGGAAGAAAGTTTGTGAGGATGTATCTATGTTTGTTACTCTTTTACGAAAACACTACTGAACGGATTTAGATCAAACTTTACAGAAGTGTAGCTCTTTTACATACACCATAACACTTGCCTGCGACGTAATCCTTAAAGCTAGTAGGTATTAGAAATGCATATGTGAGTTTGTTTGTTACGATTTCGTATCCAAACTACTGAACCGATTAATTATAATAGTTCTTTCACCAATGGAAAGCTTCATTATCAGCAAGTAGCATAGGCTATTTATATATAAGACAAATGTACAATCTTACCATCTTTGTAAACGTCTTTCTGGTACTGCAGAGGCAAGATCCTGCAGAGATCCTTGTCGTAAATATGGACGATGTCGGACTTGGTCAGCGAACGGGGGGGAAAGAACGAACCTTCGGATGCACTGGAACAGAGGGAGATAAACAATTAATACAGTGAGTCAAAAAATTTGTTGGTCGCGGATACGATTCCCATTCAAGACAATTTGACTGCGCGGTTGGCCTAGTGGTTTAAGCGGTCGCCAAGCCGCTTTCAAACGCGCCAAGCGCCAAATTCCACCTTTTTCTAAAATAAAATATGGGGCAAACGAGCAGACCAATCACCTGATGGTAAGCGATTACCACCGCCCATGGACACCCGCAACACCAGTGGCGTCACAAGTGCGTTGCCGGCCTTTGGGGGATGGGGAGAGGGATGTGGGAAGGGGTTGGGGTACGGGCCTCCGGTATCCTCACTCACTCGGTGAAACACAGCGCAAGCGCTATTTCACACCGGCTATCTGTGAGGCCGTGGTATCACTCCGGTCGAGCCGGCCCATTCATGCCGAAGCGTGGCTCTCCCACGGTGATGGGACAAAACTTCATCCACAAATTGTTGTTCTGAGTCTGGGTGTTCTTTGTGACCGTTTCATGTATGTTTGTAAAGTTCCTCGCGACACAGAATGTAATATTCCTAATGACACAGTTAACTTTAAAAAAAAATTTTGAGGTTCACGATTACTTGCAGTTTTTGGATGTAACTCGTCTAAAGTATTTATGTAGATATTTATTTAGTAATTATCACACTAATTTTATAAAGGCGAAAGTTAGTGAGTATGTGTGTTTGTTACTTCTTCACGCAAAACTACTGGACGGATTTGGATGAAATTTTACAGTAATATAGCTTATACATCAGAATAACACATAGGCTACTATTTGCCGCGATAATCGCATTACACACGGGCGGAGCCGCGGGCAACAGCTAGTGTATAAATATGTATATCAGCAGTCTGGTTACCATAGTACTGGGTCTGTCTAGTTTGAGATCAAACGTTCGTGTGTGATATTAGTGGAGTTTTTATTATTAAATATTAAAAAATCGGCCAAGTGCAGGTCGGACTCGCGCAGGAAGGGTTCCGTACCATTATCTATACATTTCAAGCGTCTACCTGTTGCCATTATCAACATCGAGCAAAAATTAGCAAATAAATCACGTTTGTTGTATGGGAGTCCCCTTAAATATTTATTTTATTCTGTTCTTTAGTATTTGTTGTTATAGTGGCAACAGAAATACATCATCTCTGAAAATTTCAACTGTCTAACTATCACGGTGCATGAGATACAACCTGGTGATAGACTGATAGCGAAGTCTTAGTAATAAGGTCCCGTTTTACCATTTACGTTTACGTTTTACCATACCAGGAACCCTAAAAACAGGTTCCAAATAATTTTATTTAGTTCAGTTGAAACTTACATACAAGCGTCAGAAAATATATCCTGCATATCATTGCCTACTGATAGCGTTCCCAAAAGACTGGCGGCATTGCCACGTTAAATGACAATGCTATCAAAAGGTCAGCCTTCTAGTCACGAGAATCCTCGATCAGTTACATTTGAGGGGGCTGACTTCTCAATAACGATTGTCATAGATGTTAATGACAACCGGAATCGACAGCTTAACGTGCTCTTCGAGGCACGGGTGTTAACTCCTATTTCCAAACTCCGGGCTGTTATTAAGCATTTTTATGGTCAGAAAAATTGAACCCGAGACCTGTTAATCACCAGTCGCATACACTAAACGCTAAACCAACGAGGCAGTCAGGATCAGTATTAAGACACCCTATTATTTATGTATCTCTATGCGCTTGAGTATCAAAGTTCAAAAGTAAGTTAAACAAGTTTGTTTGTCACCTTGATGGTGGTAAACAATCCATTATTATCTAAGAGCAAACATCTTGTGTGACCTAGTACATAAACGTGCATTATTGTCTAAGATAATATCGTCATTCGTTCTAGGAATTATCTCTTTGAACTAACTCAATATGTATATCATAATAAACATCATTAACAATCTTTTATAGTCCACTGCTGGACATTCAAAGACTCATTGAATAAATAAAATATTATACAAATGTTCATTAAAACACACGCATAAATACACACACACACACACACACACTCACACACGAACAAACACACACACATATACACACACACACACAAACACACCACATCACGCACACATGCACACACTCATCGCATCGGATCACATTGTCTACTTGCCCCGCCACAAATAAACTAATGAATATTGTAATCATTTTGCTTTAGTACGTACCTAACTATCAGCCAACAATTATTATAACACGGAGCAGAGACTTGATGACCTACAACACAGGTTTATACCTAGCTTAGGCACCAGTCCTCCACAATATTGTGTTGAGAGAGATGGCATTGCTTGCTAGGCATAATATTTGTAAAACCTAACATATTGTGGTGGGAAAATAAACACTTTTACTGTCTACCAGCTAAACTTAGAGTGAATAGAGGATAGAAGAACAGACATATATATACAAAGAACCTGATCGTTCAAGGCAGAGATAATAAACTCTGGCTCTCCACCTGAAGACATTTAAAGAAGGACTGGTACGTACTTGGAGCGGCAAGGCATTTCACAGCCGCACAGCCGCAACACTGAAGGAGTTGTCATAGCGACTTGTCCTATGGTAAGGATTTTTTTTACATTGAATAAAATCATCAATCAATACAATCAGATCGAAAAATTTACAGTGCGCATAAACAGGCAAAACTGTAGAAAACAGTAAGCTGTACTTACCTAAGTATTTTTGAGAATTCTACACTTGCTGACAAGAAACGCAGCGTAAACGCCACCAAAACGTTCATCGAACGCTACATTAGACAAACGCAACGTGAAGGGGCTCTAAATCCTAATTAATACTAACTATTTATTTGTTAGGTAAGGTTCACAAAATTCTTCATATTTACACCTTAAACCACTCATCAATGAACAAACCCAAATCGTGACTTTTCATTTATTACCATAACATAATCCTTGACCGCAATCCACCATTATCATTCAATAATTTACCCATAAATATACAGTACAACAGTAATGTCTAAATGTAAGTTGTGACTCAAAAGAGAATAAATATTGATATTCAATACATATACATCAAGGCAGATGACGTGATCGGCTCTTTTCGTGAAGATTTCAGTAACATCATGTAAAATCCCATTTAGAGTGTTAATCTTCTTGGCACGATTATACTTCTGAAGGTATTAATCATAAATTTTATTTACGACCCACGGGTCTTTAATGAAAGAAACCCTAATTCTGATATTGACAGAACCACACATAGTGTTTAAAACAGGAGAAAATTAATAAAATGGCGATAAGGTTAGGCAGTGAGCTACAAGCAATCAACAATTATAATCATTCCCCTTTTACCCGGGGAAAAGCTTTTCGCACCATACCCTCAGTGGGGGGACTGAAGGTGTGTGTGGGACTCCTTTAGAAACGGTCTACCACTACGTGTCCTTCCCACGCGGGTGACCCTAATTTTCAAACTCGATGTTGTTATTTAGCATTTCTATAATCAGAAAAACTCAATAACACTTTTGGTCCGACGTGGGAATCAACCCAAAGCCTGATCAGCCTGAGCCTGATCGGGAGTTGTCACTCACCGGTAGGCAATGAGGTTTTCTTTTTTCGTGTTTTAGCTGGCAAAATGACTCTGCTCTGCGTGATGGTAAGCATGAGCATAATTCAAGGGTGGTGGTCACCATCCTCAATGCGAATGAGGACAATGCAGCAGGGTGACCAAAAGAGATGGCTGTCTAGTGAGATGCTTTTCCCGCCCACGCCCCGCTTAAAGGACGAAGTTAGTATGGTATAGGTCATAAGCATACAGCAAGTGCGTCGTCTCCTTTATGTGCTTTTCTGTCTCCCTTACCCTAGATCGTAGACTTATGGTTACCCCACACAAACGATAAAAAGGCATAACTTAACTGCGATTTTATCTGAGACATTAAATTAGTCATAAGTAAGTATTTCTGAGTAATTGCAGCATTAAGGACAATGGATTAAATCTATCTTATTGTCATCTACAGAAGGTCGAATTCTGTGACATCATAATCAGTTGCATCCATGCAACTGTCCACAGAGGCATCTTTTAAGAAAGGAGGTGGTCGCCTACTACGAGTATACCACGCTATACACATTTAGCAAGTTTTTAAGCAAACACTGTTTTGCGTCAATTTAGCCACATATTTACGTCAAAACTTCATGTCATCGTACAGCTGGACATGTGACTCTCCTCCAAAAGGAGTCTTTGATCTACTGTACTATGGTTGGTTGGTTTGTGTCAAGTTTTATTTCTCTTTGCAGTGATGGTCTACGTTTGCAGTCGGCTCTTACGAAATCCACGTAGTGACTAGTGGTGGTGATACTCCATATAAGAATATAAATAAATAAATACTTGAGACATCTAAAACACAACGCCATCTAGTCCCAAACTAAGCAGAGCCTTTACTATGGGTACTAGACAACTGATGTTAATACATAGATATTTTTTTTTGTAAATGCATACATGTCATATTATACATAGACAACGCTCAAACTCCGAAATAAATGTTTGCATATCATATAAACATTTAGTCCGACCCGGGAATCTTACCCGAGACCTCATGCACAGCAGTCGCGCTGTTAACGCTGCGCCTCCGCGGTAGTCGATATAATTATGGAGTGTCACTGCCACTATAGACTTTAATAGGCGTGTATTGTGACTAATCTTTCAGCTTTACCGCTTAGCTACTTAACTAAGTTATTTATCATTCAATAACTTACTAATTGAGTTATATACATTGTTCGTAATGAAGTAATAAATATAAGGAAAATGTTGGAAAGAAACTCATCATGACGTGGCTAAGGTTTCCTTAGATGATAGATAAAGTAAATTGTATCTAAAACGGCTTTTAAGATAAAGTCATGATGCAAATGTATTTTTAGAATAAAGATTACTAGTAGTAGGTATTTCTATAAGTTGGGGTAGAATTATAATAGCAATTCTGAGATCTATTTAAGATGGGTCTGCGAGAGTCCAGAGATTGGGGATTTCTGGTGATAAATAGGGAAAGACGAAGTCTAGTCCGGAGACCTTAACAACAATTGTACCCGGACCCTTCTGATTTCAGGCGCAAAGTTTTAGTTTACTTGCTAACGATCCGAGGGGTTGTCCACACGTTAAAAATGGAGTAGTTTAGTTAATTAAATTTGTTTTCTTCTTCATAACGTAAGCGATTGAAACGGTCGAGACTTGCAGTAGTCTTCTATGGTTTGTAACACAGTATCATCTGACGGACAACTTGAAACTATTACAGACTTCCGTTTTTTAAGGTATCTCTACCACAGATGCAAGAACGTGCGAAGAAAGAGGAAATGCGTAACAACTCAAAAAGTGCAGTGTTTGTTAGCTTCAACGAGGAGACAAATGTGCGCGTTTTTACCCGAATGCGAAAGAAGGAGGGTTATGTTTTTCGAGTGTATGTTTATTTCTTTGGTACGCCCTAGAGTCTAAACGGCTTGTCGTATTTTTATGTGAGTGGTGTCAATAGATTCGTCTTAGTCGTGAGAGTGACACCGGGCACATCAAAATCAAAAAAATATTTTCAGTACTTTCTATTTTTTCAGTTCTTCAATGAATTGAATAAAGATGGCAGATGTTGACGCAGTCAATTTCTTTTTTAATAATTCGTTATTGGTTTTAAAGGATAACTTACGTGTTAGAAATAAATCCTGTCTCACTGAAGATTTCACAAACATAAATGAATTGGACACAAAGAACACACAGATTTAGAACAATAATTTGTTGAGCACACAAAGTGTCGTCTCACGGTTTAAACACACAACACTAAACGTGTAGAAAATAGCATTTCAACTGCCTACGCTATTCCTGCAGTCAAGTTCACTAGGCAGTAGTAGAAAATAAGTTACCAGTAATCTCCTTTCTAAGGAGAGGCCTTTCTAAGCTTGATGGTGGTTAGATTTAGTATTGGACTTGGCCTGGTAACCTTGCTTATTAGGTAAAAAGCAATGTAAGAATAGCTTATCACCACCAGGTTTCTGTAAACTGTCCGTATGACTCCTATCGATTGGTTCCAGACCTTTATGCTGAAGTATATCACGCTCTAGTACTTTTAAATGCGAATACTTGGACAGTGGCATTTGATATGTTCTATTGCCGACTAATTTAGCTAAAGACTGTTCAGACATCAGCAAGGGAGAAATTTCATAGCGCGATTTAGGATTAATAGTAACTCCTTAGTTAGGTATGTGTTTGTTGAATGTGTCATATAAGATTCGTGTTGAAAACAAATATTTTTAAAATGAAATGATAAATACCTTAACTATGTGTATAATTAATACTCGTCAGTTTTTGCTGTTAAAACCGCGACATTTTATTTAATTAAGTAAGGTATTTTCTTATAGAAAAACAACAAAAACATGTTTTTATTATCTCTAAATTATTTACCAAATGACGCAAGACATTATAAATTAAACCATAACTGATTTTATATAAAAAAAGTTTCTCGAAAATAACTATTTGACGTCAATTGGTTTTTTCATTTGTAACTTACTACTGTTGAACGAACATTGGGTTTTTTATAATGGTTTGTTTTTTTTACAATGTTTTAAAGGTACCTAGTAGAGCCACGCTGATTTCAGCACGAATGGGCCGGCTCGACCGGGGCGGTACTACCCTCGCACAGAAAATCACCGTAAAATTACAGCGTTCGTGCTGTCGTGTTTCGTTGGTGAGTGCGAGACCGGAGGCCCAATTAGTCTAGTCAACAAGTACCATACTTGTTGACTAGACTAACAGATGCAGCAGCATCACTAGGCCGCCATAGTGTGGGTCTCCATACTGCATTGTCTGCATTCGCAATGAGTATGGTGACCACCACTATTGGATTCTGCTTATGCTTTCCATCAGGCAGAGTAGAGTCATTCTGGCGGGCCAATTACGTAGCAAACAATTATCCTATTTATTTCGTACGTAAATCCTCTAGGTTACATAGAAAACACCCAAAACTCCGAAACAAATATTTGCAGATCATACAAACATTTGGTCCGACTCAGAAATCGATCCCGAGACCTCTAGCACAGCAGTCGCACACACTATACTCGCACTATATCGCAACATATTCGAACGTATGAACGTATACGATACGTACTAGTTGTATTAGGGCCATTCTTTCATTCATGACAATCGAGATCGAGGGCATAACGTGGTTTTCGAGACCCGGAGTAGAAACACCACGAAACTACCTAAGCTAGGGCTGTTAATAAGAATTTCTTGAAAAAAAATCACAACAAAACTTATGGCCACACCATTGATCTGCAGTCGCTTACGCTAACCGCTACACCAACGAGGCAGTCACCCAGTCAGTTATGAATGAACTTTAACACGCGTTTTCCATCTGTTGTCTGTAGATACCCTAAGAAACTTACCGTATATCATTGCAAGGCTTGTCGTCCCAATGTGGTAGGTGGTCCAATCCATTGATCCTGTCCATATATCCAAAGTTATCCATATGACTTTGTCCTGTGTACATCGTGGATACTTCATCCAAAGTACCATTTCTCTGTGGACAATACAAAAGGATTTAAATATGAATTATGAAACTATAACTCGACTACGTACAAACTTTACCGTGGAAGAGCCACGCTTCGGCATGAATGGGCCCGCTCGACCGGAGTGATACCACAGCCTCACAGAAAACCGGTGTGAAATATTGCTTGCGCTGTGTTTCACTGAGGATAACGGACACGGACGCCCATGCCTCAATCCCTGCCCACAACCTATTCCCCATCACCCAAAGGTCGGCAACGCACTTGTGACGCCTCCGGTGGGTGTCCATTGGCGGCGGTAATCGCTTACCATCAGGTGATACGTCTGCTCGTTTGACCCCAATACCATAAAAAAACCTGGGCCATTACTGAGAATTTATTGACACCTAATAAAAAACATCGGCCAAGTGCGAGACGGACTCGCGCAGGAAGGGTTCCGTACCATTATCTATATATTTCAAGAGTCTAGTAGAAAGCGTCAGTTGCCGTTATCAATATCGAGCAAAAACGAGCAATCAGTCAATAGTCAATAAATCTGAGAATTTCAACTGTCTAACTATCACGGTTCATGAGATAAGGCCTGGCGACAGATAGACGGACAGACGGACAGCGAAGTCTTAGCAATAGGATCCCGTTATTTATCCCAATACGGCGAAGTCAAAAACAGTTTGTATGTTCCACCGTAGCGCCTTAACTACTGAACCTATTCACTTTTAATGCATCAAGCTGCCAAAGTGACTCTACTCTGCCTGATGGAAAGCATAAGCAGAATCCAAAGTAGTGGTCACCATACTCATTGCGAATGCAGACAATGTAATAATGTAGCATGGTGATCCACACTATGGCGACCTACTGAGATGCTTCTGCATCATTGAGCTTCCGGTTTCCCGTTCACCAACCAAACACGACCGCACAAATGCTATCATTTTAAGTTGTCATAGTGTGATGTTTTAAAACCTATAACGTTCTTCGTTAATTGAGCTATGCAACAATAAAGCAATTTTTTTCATCGAATCAGTAGTATCTGAGATTAGAGTGCTCGATCAAATAAACAAACTCTTTAGCTTAATAATATTAAATAACATTATAAGGATAGAAAAAAAAGTCAATTAAAAGTTGATTGAATCTACTTACAGCTAATAACAGCCCCATTTGACTATTGGGCCGTTTGCCTTTAGGGTAGAAGTAGTGGGCCAGTGTCACCAGCGGGTCGTTGTATCTGAAAATAAAAGCCTAAATAAAATAAACAGATCATATAACGGTGTCGTGCTAGCGTATGCGACTACTGAGCTTGAGGTCTCGGGTTCGATTCCATCCAAGACAATTATTATTATGTGATGAGCAGATGAGTACGATCATTTGTTCTATGTGTGGGTATAGTTTATCTATACTTATAATAAAAATGTAACAGGTCCAATTCTGTACATTAATGATATTTTCAAGTTTTTGGAGGGCTCTTTATAATCGACTAGCGACCCGCCCCGGCTTCGCACGGGTGGATTTCAGATGCCCCCGCCGACGACACGATTCGTGCATTTTAAATCTGTAATATCTTCGAATATATTCACTTAAATTAGATACTGTAAAGGGCCATTTTGATCTATATTAAATGCACAATGTATTTAATTTACTTAATTGTATAAGGATTCATTCTGTATTGCTTAAAATCGCTTCGTAAATAAGCCATTATTTCTCGTAAAAAGAAAGGAATAAAAAATGGTTGTTGTGGGTTATCCCTAAGAGATAGACATATACCGTCGCGGACGTTTTTGTAGATCTTTTTAAGGTATATAATACTGTAGTACATTATTTTGATCTATCTCGTAGGGTGCAACCAGCGGTTGCAATGTAAGCGCAAAAAAATGTGTTTATTTGCTACATCACATTAGAAACCACGAAAATTAACAGCGTTTCCATACTATATTATGCATTTATTGTACATAAAAACCTTCCTCTTGAATCACTCTATCTATTAAAGAAATCCGCATCAAAATCCGTTGCGTAGTTTTAAAGATTTAAGCAAACAAAGGGATATAGGGACAGAGAAAGCGACTTTGTTTTATACTATGTAGTGATACTGACGCCAAAACTGTAATTTTTTTCATTATTGTCTGTCTGTCTGTATCTTGGCCGCGCAACTACTAAATGGATTCAAACGATACTTGACATGATTTGAGTTCATACTACGAGGTAGGACATGGGATACTTTTTATCCCGAAATTCAGCACGGTTTCCTAAAGACAGGGGATGAAAGTCAAAATATGTACTTAGTTGTAATTCAATAACACATAGTCCGATTTCATTCATTCTTTTTTGCTAGAAAGAATTTTTATTCATAACAACCGGGACTGAAAGCTTAACGTGCTCTCCGAGGCACGGGCGGGAAATACCGCTATCTTCCATACTCCGGGCTGCTATTAAGAATTTCTTGTTAGAAAAACCTAGTATAAGAATAAGTTTAAATATCAGTATCGTCAACAACCCATAATATCCCACTGCTGGGCTCGGGTCTCCTCTCAGGAAAGGGGTAAGGCCATACGTCCCCACGCTGGCCGAGTGCGGGTTGGGGTCTTGCAAGACAACGTTGTTGTTGTGTAGACATTAAGGTGGTCCTTGCAGCTTCCTATTGCTCTAAGCGTTGTGAATTCTATCACCACACGGACAACACTTTGTGTGACCTACAATTGTTGTTATGAGTCTGGGTGTTCTTTGTGTGCGTTTCGTTTATGTTTGTAAAGTCTCTAAGACACTGGATATAGGTACTCCTAGCGAATTTGCAGTTATCTTACCCAAAGACAAGTTCCTCAGCGGTGATGTGAACGAAGGGTTTAGCGCGATCTCGATAAGTGATGGCCAGTCCAGATACTAGGAGATTGAAGAGCCAGCTTGCCAAATTTGGGGAGAAGGAAGTCACTGTCTGTAAGAGAAGAATACATTACTACCACATGTAACATCAGCTTATTGTCATTCCCTGCTGAACGAAGGTTTTGCCCAAGAAGCGTCAATAATCCTGATCTATTAATTAGAATACTAAACTGAATATAATTATAGTTTTTAAATACTAATTTGAAGTAATTATTTCATTACGTTATATAAGTGAGACTGGAAAGAAACAGACTCACCAGCAATGGGATGTTGGGCACGACCAGCTTCTGGTTCTTGTCCACCGATAGTTCTGGCACAAATCTCAGGATCTTGTTGTGTTGGTACGTTACTGTGTCGTTCTCGTGAAACTTGATGTTTACTTTCTCCATGTCTTCCCTGGGAAAGAAGATGAATATGAAAAAACTTATATGAAACTAGCGACCTAGTCTTTGAAGCTCTCGGATTTCCTTTGGTATCATATGCATGTATTAAATACATAAACAGCCCTCTTTAATCACTCTATAGATTGCTAAGAGCTACATTAAAATCTATTAAGTAGTTTAAATGATCAAAGCGACTAGACAGCGAAAGTGACTTCACTTTGTTCTATGCAAAGAAGATATACAAAGATATACGATGACTGCCACGGGTGGTGCAGTGGTAGTGTATGCGATTGCTTGAGTTCGATTCCTGGGTCGGACCAAATGTTTATATGATCATAACAATGCAAAGATAAGGAAAATTTGAAACAAACTATTTATCAACCTGTCTGACCAACTTGTATGTCAAATGTTATTAAAGTGTCAAAATATAAATCATTATTTTTCCTTCCAAAGGCGTCGTAAGGATTAAAGAAGCAATTTAGGCACATAATATGTATTATTTTAAAAGCGGGTACCGTGAATTAAAACGTTAAATAAATACATCGTCTGACCAATGTGGTAACAGTAGGCTACAATCCTCAAATGTAAATAGGGTGATAGAATCCTTAGGCTTCAGAGGATGCAAAAAAAAATCTTATGTATAAACGGATGTGTGGTTTTTAAAGGACTAAATGAGGGAAAGGAAGCAAGACAAAAAGGAAGATCGTAAACCTGGCAACTGCTTTAATTAATATAATAATAACGTAGCAGGTTGCTTAACCTTTTTAGATATATTTATTTATAATACATCATGCACTTTAGGTGCGTTGGCGGACTTACCTAAAGTTGTCTCAACACTACTCGCGAAGTTGAACGAGGTTAGGCGAATACAGTGTGGAGGCACTACGCCTTACTTCGTACAACCTCGGCTCGCCTCGGGCAAGTTCCATTTGTTGCCGGTTTTTGCCCGAGTCAAAGGATTCAAAGTGACGCGAATGTGTTTTTCGCGAAGTTGCACGAGTATGTAGCTATGTACTTCGGACTGCGTTCAACTTTCCCGAGTACTTCGTAACTTCGGGTAACTTCGCGAGTAGTCTGGAGGGGCCATAAGGCGTTCTCTACCAGTCAACCTTTGGGTGATGCAGAGAAAATATGAAGTAGGTACAATTTGGCTAAAGTTACTTCTGAAATATTTTAATATGGCTTTCCATTAGTAGAATTCAAGAGTAGTGGTCACCATATTAACTGCCCATACAGACAATGCAGCATGGTGGCCCACACTATGTCGGCTTATTGAGATGCTTCTGCATCGTTGGACCTTCGGTCTCGCACTCACCAACGAAACACGGACAGCATAAATGCGTCCTTTTAGGTTGGCTTTAAAATAAATAAATATTTCGGACATCTAACACACAACGCCATCTAGTCCCAAGCTAAGCAGAGCTTGTGTTGTGCGTACTAGACAAATAATATAAATACATAGTTTTTTTGTAAATACATACATATTATACATAGAAAACACCCAAACTCCGACACAAATATTTGTAGGTCATACAAACATTTGGTCCGACCCGGGAATCGAACTCGAGACCTCAAGCACAGCAGTCGCACACACTATATTCGCACTATATCGCAACATATTCGAACGTATGAACGCGTAACAGTGGCGCAGTGGTAGCCTACCACTGCGCCACTGAGGCAGTCGCCTTCTGTGAGAGGGTAGGAAAGCCCCGTTGGAGCCGTACTGTAGTGCAGAAATCAGCGTGTCTTACCTTATCTGTTGATAAAGGACTTTACGACCGGCGTCAGACAAGTATCCTCAACGGTTACAAGTGAGTCAACGCTATCTATTTGTCGTATCTTATGAACAAGGAGATCCTTGTCAAAAAAGTATTATTAATTTTGTACTGTATAAATTATCATACTAATAATATTTACGCACTTTACTGTTTGCACTTATATAACACTTTGAGAAACGATTATCATATTTAGGCCGTGGTATAAAAAAAAATATGAACAATACAATCGAGTATTAACCAAAAGTTGGGCGTTACGCTGCAGCTCATTGTCGTCTCATAAACTGTTAAAAAAATAGCGCTAGAACGCTTATTTTATTATTAGGGGTAGTTTTCTGGCGACCAAGATGATGGAAGCCTCGAAGATTTCATGGCGCTTACACACACAGTTTTTTAAATTACCAAGTTGTTTATGATTTAATTAATCGGAATGGATGCAATGATTTGAATATGCACAAATTCAAGACTGTTTGGTAATTACGTCAGGCAAATCAGAGGTATGTGATACCTTTTAATAAGTGATCGCGTTAATTCTCGTAAAAATAATTATTATTATGTTTGGTAATTGTTGGCAAACTGACACAGATACTGATTTTATTTATTTAAAAGGTTCACTAATCATTTTGTATACTTAGGGTACTGAACATTTTTTTTTATGGAATAGGGGGTAAACGAGCTGACGTATCGCCTGATGGTAAGCGATTACCGCCACCCATGGACACTCGCAACACCTGAGGCGTCTCAAGTGCGTTGCCGGCCTTTGGGGGATGGGGGCAGGGGTTGGGGTTTGGGCCTTCGGTATCCTCACTCACTCGGTGGAACACAGCGCAAGCGATTTTTCACACCGGTTTTCTGTGAGGCCGTGGTATCACTCCGGTCGAGCCGGCCCATTCATGCCGAAGCTAGGCTCTCCCACGGAACTTCCCTATCCGTCTGCCACCAGGCGGTATCTCTTGAACCGTGATAGTTAGACAGTTGAAATTTTCAGAGATGATGTATTTCTGTTGCCGCTATAACAACAAATACTAAAAAACAGAATAAAATAAATATTTAAGGGGACTCCCATACAACAAACGTGATTTATTTGCTAATTTTTGCTCGATGTTGATAATGGCAACAGCGCGTGGAGCTTGAAATATAGATAATGGTACGGAACCCTTCCTGCGCGAGTTCGACAAGCACTTGGTTGATTTTTGCAGCATATTATTTATTGGTACTCTCGCTCATTTTGGTTTTAGCGTGATGATATTATAGCATGTAGCCTTCCTTGATAACTAGGCTATGTAACACTGAAATAATTCTTCAAATCAGAACAGTGCGAACTAAACAAACATACTCTTTAGCTTTATATCTGCACTAGTTGTTACCCGCGGCTCCGCTCGCGTGTATGTCGATTATCGCGGCAAATAGTAGCCTATGTGTTTATATTATTGTAAAGTTTCATCCAAATCCGTTCAGTAGTTTTTGCGTGAAAGAGTAACAAACATCCATCCATACTTACAAACTTTCGCGTTTATAATATTAGTGGGAAGTAGGATGGTTTGTCTAGTGGTTAAAGCAGTCGACACGCCGCTTTCTACTGCGGCAAGTGTGGGTTCAAATCCCTCATGGGACAACACTTTGATTGATCCACAAATTGTTGTTCTAAGTATGCGTGTTCTTTTAGTCCGTTTCATGTATGTTTGTAAAGTCCCCCGTAACAACACAGTGTATGTATACGTCTAACGCGGAAGGAGTATTTAAAAAAAAATGAAAGAAATAATATTAGTAAAGAAGTGGATTTCTGATAAGCATATCAACAAGTAACCGTTAAACTTCCGAAGTTTATAAATGCAGTATTTATAATCTAAGGATAAAAAACCCCCGACATAATAACCTGAGTTCCCTTTAAAAAGTAAATAACTTTTAAACGACTCAACCGATTTTCATGAAACATGTCTAAGAACACTCGCACGTAACTCACCTTTCATACAAAAAAAAACTAAATTGATATCGCTTCATCCGTTCGCGAGCTACCGTGCCACAGACAGACAGACAGACACGTCAAACTTATAACACCCTCTTTTTGCATCGGGGTTAATAATAAAGAACGTTATTTCTTTCCTTACTTCCTTGCCTATACTTATAATTCTGGTCAGCACCCGAAAACTTTTGATAGCAATCTTCTACCTTGAGATGGAAAGGTTAATTAGAGGTCACAGTTTTTTAACGTAGATGACTTACTCATGTTTGTATGTAAGTAATAGTACCTCAACAAGAATTTTGGGTTTTACCCAAAATTGATCCAAGGGCTCCTACAAATCACAATAAAATACATCTGCAAATATTTGTTTCGGAGTTTGGGTGTTTTCTATGTAAAATATATATTTATTTAAAAAAATGTATATATATTATGTATTTATATCAAGCAAAGGCCGGCAACGCACTTGTGACGCCTCTGGTGTTGCGGGTGTCCATGGCAGCGGGAATCGCTTACCATCAGGCGTTACCATACGTCTGCTTGTTTGCCCCTATTCCATTAAATAAAGTACCATCACGGCCACTTGAAACTTTGCTATTTTTTGGAGTTACCGTTGTCTTGGCGTAAAAACTATGAATAGAGGGTATTTTAAATAATATTTTACATCTCTCATGTTCGGTAAGTAGGTTCTTATTACCTCTTGTAGGTAGTAGGGCTTGTAGGTGACTAATTAGCGCTCTAGGGTAATAATGTAGCTCGAAAAGCCCTAGGGCGGTAAGTAATTTAAAAAAAACACTTCTTTCTTTCAAAAAGTTCGCGTACATCTAACCATCATACTGGCAATAGACATCATGCATTCAGCCCAATGACCAAAGAGGTCGCTTTGCTATTCAGCCTTGTCTGCGTGTGAGTATAATAGTCGTCAATTTTAAATATCGAACGGCAAAGCTCAATTTCGTTCAAGTTCTTTATTTGATTATTTTTAATAAAAAGGCGGGAATAGAAATACTAAAATGTTTTATTCTTTTATTGCCGGTTATTTTCCTACTTACCTCACAATAGAGATGTAAAGCAGAATAGTTAGCTCGGATGCAAGCACCAATTGCACCCCCGAACTATAGGCTCGAGCTGCAATTGATGCCTTACAGCCCTTGGCTACTAATGTACTATTAAAAAAGATATAAAGTTTGGGCATATAAATAAAGAAAAACTGTACATGGAAAAGTTTTGGTTACCGAGATATTCGTAATTTTATAGCTTGTTACAGGTCTCTCAACTTTTAATATTTTTTTTAAAATCTGTTTTTAAAATCTTCATAGTATGTATAGTACATACTAATCGTTAGGAAATTTTGTAACGAACCCAAAAAGAAAAGTAGTAATTAAGTGTTCGAAAAACTGCATCAGAGTCAAGTGGGGTGTCCCACCTTGAAGAACATGCGCCAGAAGTGCATAATTTCACTTCAAAGTCTACGCCAAACGAGTAGTTATTGTTATCTCTCTCCGAATCAGAGATGGCTATCTTCTCGTACAATATATTACATAAGTTAAGCAGGTATTACAAACAGGTTTTTGGAGAAATTTGTTAAATAAATATTGATTGAATCATTCATTTGTAATTGCGATGTGTGATCTTCTTAATGTTGACGATGTTATTAAAGATCATAATTGTAATGTATTGTGGTCATATCTATTATAATTTGTGAATAATATATTGATGAAATGGCAACCAGCCGGATCTCTCGGATCAGCTATTTCTGCCAATATCAAGTGTTTATAGTCTTCATATCATAAGTCTTCTATATCTTCCATATCTTCGTCGTGATGAAATTAATTAATGATAAAAAAATAAAATGTGGATGAGATGAAATGGGGACCGTCTTCCGAAAAAAAAGTCAATAATATTATCATCCATTTAATCTAAGGGGTATCGTTTGAAAATTTTGACATTGAAGATTAGGGAGGGTGTAAAATAATTCGATCACTATACGAGTACTATCCGTTTCTCGATTTAATTTCCTTAAATTTACAAATCGATTTAAATTTTACATATCTATGTTAAAGAGATGTAGGACATACTAAAGTAAATAGATATTAGACACTATACTTTGTCCATTCGTTTATTTTCTTTTTGACAGCTCACGCCTATAAATTACCTTTTTTTTTTTTCGGAATTATGTACTACAGTAATGTCGTACTTTATTGACGGTGACGGTACTTTAGTGAAGTGGTATGTGCATAACAAACAACCACAGACTATAAAACAGTACTTGAAATACGATAAATCGATCATATGATAAAATAATTTGACTTTATGTAAGTATTTTTTCTGTAAATTTAATTAAAAAAATTAAATAAAAATAGTATCTATGACTCCAGGATTGAATTTTTGCAAGGAATTAAGTCGAAATCTTGGAATTTAGGATCAAACCAAGAGTAAAGAACAATAACTCTGTTCATTCATCTAATTTACTGATTTATTATTTATTTCTTATATAATATAAAAAACTAATAAAGGAATAATTAATATTTCAACAAAAAATATTTAATTAAATCGATTGAAAGTTCTTCATAAATAAAATCGCTATTCGTTTCAAACCGAATCGGTAATGGGTGAGGGCGTCACTAATTTCAAAATTTCTTGAACTGTCAAAAAGAAAATAAAGAAATGGACAGAGTATAGCTATGCCCATTACTTCGTCCGCGTTGAATAGTGACTTTGGATAGCAATTATACAAACTTTCATCCCCCTCTTTTAACCCCCTTATAACTTTTCGCATTAAAAAGTCCTTTTCCAGGCTCTAGACTATCTGTGTATCTAACTTTATTTAAACAGACAGGCACACAGAGTTACTTTTCGTTTAATATTAGTAAGGATCGTTAAAATAAAAAAAGCGAATTTCCTCTCGATTGAAACCCATAAGGTTAATAATATCTATAATATCTATATTCTAATCTATATGTCTATATATCTATACTAATACTAGCTGATCCGGCAAACGTTGTTTTGCTTTTTTTTTAGACACAAAAAATTTCATCAAAATCGGTCCAGTCGTTTTTGTGAATCTAAACCATTCCCAGATCCCCTTGAACACACACAAAAAATTTCATCAAAATTGGTCCAGTCGTTTAGGAGGAGTTCAGTCACATACACACGCACACAAGAAATATATATATTACTAGCTGATCCGGCAAACGTTGTTTTGCTTTTTTTTTAGACACAAAAAATTTCATCAAAATCGGTCCAGTCGTTTTTGTGAATCTAAACCATTCCCAGATCCCCTTGAACACACACAATAAATTTCATCAAAATTGGTCCAGTCGTTTAGGAGGAGTTCAGTCACATACACACGCACACAAGAAATATATATATTAAGACTAGCTGATCCGGCAAACGTTGTTTTGCTTTTTTTTTAGACACAAAAAATTTCATCAAAATCGGTCCAGTCGTTTTTGTGAATCTAAACCATTCCCAGATCCCCTTGAACACACACAAAAAATTTCATCAAAATTGGTCCAGTCGTTTAGGAGGAGTTCAGTCACATACACACGCACACAAGAAATATATATATTAAGATATAAAGCTCAAGAGTTTGTTTATTTGTTTGAAAGCGCTAATCTCAGGAATCGCTGGTCCGATTTGAAAAATTCTTTCTGTGTTGGATACTACATTTATCGAGGAAGGCTATAGGCTATATATCATCACGCTAAGACCAATAGGAGCGGAGCACCAATGAAGAATGTTACAAAAACGGGGGAAAATATTACGCTACGGGCAATAGGAGACGTAAACGAGGTTGCGTGGGTCAGCTAGTACAGTTTGATAAAGGAAATAAATGACATATGTTTTTCGTATAAATCCACACACATTTACCAAGTTTTTTAGCAAACACTGTTTTGCGTCAGTTTGTCTACAGATTTACGCAAATATTTCATATCATCGTCAACATCCTCAAACAGTCCACTGCTGGACATAGGCTTCTCCTTAGTAAGGAGGTTTTGATCTACATCACCAGATCAGACCGCTTGTGTAATATAAGGTTTATCTAAAATTTCCTCCTCCGGTATCCTTACTCACTCGGTGAGATACAGCGCAGGCGCTGTTTCACACCGGTTTTCTGTGAGGCCGGTTATCACTCCGGTCGTGCCGGCCTATGCATGCCGATGCGTCGCTCTCCCACGGTAAGTGTTTAAAAAACTGAAACCCGAGTTCATAAAAACTTTTCGTAAATTTTATATAACCTGTGTCACATGAGTCTTTATTACGAATCTATTGAAATCTGTTTAGTACTTTAGGCACCACATGGAACATACTAACATATAATATAGATTACCAAAACTATTACTCTTCCTTTTTTCTCCGCAGTCGGGTAAAAACAACACTAATGACTATTCTTTTATACATCTAAAACAATTAAAGTTACTTTTAATGAATGTCTTTAAAAGAACTGTTAATTTTAATGATTGTTGACTAACAAAGATTTTATCATTAAAAATAATAATGAGATAATGATTTAGGGCCTGTAAAAAATAAAGGAATCATTACTATACTCTTTGTGCTGTAGCATGGTGCGTGGTGGTTTAATTTAATTTACTACAGTTATTAATGAGTTAATATATTGCGAATGTGATACAGCTGTAATACTAAGTCATAATTTGTAAATCGCGGCAACTTTCAAGAGTGAAACGAAATGTTACTGATCTATGCCACGCACCATGCTACAGCGCAAAGAGTATAGTTGGTCTAGGAAAAAATAATTTGTGATTTGTTTGTTATTGTTGTACTCGTAATGGATGACCCGGGATCATTGTGGCAGGGAATAAATTTTATTTCTCTTCTAAGAATTCATTTTCAATTTTTAATTCTACTTGCCACTAAAGCATGTCTTTTTAACCGATTTAAGAAAAGGAGGAGGTTCGTAATTCGACTGTATTTTTTTTAAGTTTGTTACCTCAGAACTTGATGGTTCTTTTTTCATTTGAAAGCTGGTGCTTTCCGTGTGGTCCCATTTTAATTAGGTCCAGTTCTTGAAATCGTTTTTTTGTTAAAAATGTTTTGTTTATTAGTATTTTAGCTACATTTTTTGATTTGCGGTACATTCTTGCAAAACAGTTTCAATAAAATCTAACCGTTCAAAGTAGGACAAAATCAAGTTCTAAGGAGTCGGTTACAAACGAACAAACATGTAGGTGAAGCCAATATAAAAGCGTGTGTTAGAAATTTAACGTCATAGTAATGGCAACATTTTTGATTGTCATTTTTCTTGTTTGACGTTTTGACGTTTGAGGTTAGAGTACTAGCAAGACGCGTGTTGTGAACGGTCGACGATTGTTGTTTTGAGAACCGTAATTAATTGATATTAAGCTAATTGTACATCGACCCGGTCCCTTTAGTGATTTACCGTTTTTGTTAGGTCTGGTTGGACTCGCGAGTTTTGTAGGCGCGTTCCGCTCCGTTCCGTAGGGTAGCTGAAGCGAGTGAGTTGTAATTCGAATATCCGTGATAGCTGATACGAGTTTATTGTAATTCGAATACCTTGAAAGATATACAGCACTTGAAGCAAGTTTGTGTGACGACGCAGAGAAGAAACTACCCAAGAGATCTCTTGGAACGCCGAGAACACTGAAGCCACACAACTCCAGTAAGTGCTTGATGATTTTAGTTTAGATTAAGAACACGGTGAATCGCCGTGGTTTATTTTTCTTGCCAATGGACTAGTAGCGAGTTAATGCTTATACTCATGGGTCCTATAGGTATTACAAGTATCACAAAGTGATCCTTTGGTGAGAGGAATGAACAGCGTGTTAAAAAGAGAAAAAATAAATTACATTAAAAAGCTTTTTAAAAACAAGCTTTTACTGGAATCCTTCGAGACGAATCAAACGAGTCCAAACTCGATGATGTTGCGATGTTTCTTTACAGAGTTCCTATGGCCACCTTACAGCTCCAGCATCAGATCAGCTCCATGTCATTATAATATTGTATTGTCACGCTGTATACATATGTTTGCAAAATTTCAGCAAAATCTGTTGAAGTTATATGCTTCAAAATTGAGTTGCAAGATTCCACCCGAACATACAAGCATACATACATTGCAAGTTAATAAAAAGCTTGTAAAATCACCTACCTGTACACAAAAGGTCCCACTTCTACCAGCTTCGGTTTCTCCCCATGCTCCAAAAACGCTTGAGGATTCGTCACGTTGAATATGTACACCTTGGTTAACCTGATCACTCCAGGTTTATGCCAGTAGCTGTAGCTCAAAGACCCGTTCCAAAGCTTTAACTCCTGAAATAAACACAGAGTTGATGAAAAGAGCCTGGATTTCAGCAGCCTTTAACAGTCCACTGCTGTACATAGCCCTCTCCTTAGCAAGGAGGTGTTGGTCTTCTACACCACGATGACCAGACGGGTTGGTATAGGGTTTGTGTCAAGTTTTCCTTCTCTTTGCAGTGATGTAGTCCTGGTAGTTTGCTCCCTCAGTCGTCTCTTACACACATGGGCTGCATAGGGGTGGTGATACTCTGTATTCTTAATCCATCACCGGCGAAATTATTTATAATACATGTTCAACTGTACGGTGACATGCAGATTAATTATAAATACCTGCATTATGCATTCAAACTATTGAATAAAATTATTATTATTTCAATGGCAATAATTTAATAATGGTGATTTATTAAGGAAATGCTTTGTAACATATTTTATTTTATCACGAACAATTAAACTTGTATGCGTCAATCCAGTCACCTCACTCGGTCACTCATTCATGCACTCAGTCACTCATTCATACAGACGAACAGTCAACGCACCACGTTAGTAATACGAGAGCCGTTGGCGAGAGTAAACGTGATGGCAAGTCTGTGTAATGTACATATCCAAATGGAGGAATGCTACAAAACTCTTAAATAAACAGCAGTTTTCAATGTTAAGCGTGATCTAGATGCATATTATATGAAAATGTTTCTAATATACTTACTCTAAAAATAATATAATCAAGCCAGGGTACAAATGACAGAATGATTCCTAATACTACGGTGCAGATACTGAAGAGGATGACAGCTAGACGTCCTGAAACAAGCAGAAATTATCATTATAAGAAGAAAATTTTTGTTTGAGTGTTTAAGTAGTTTAAGCGGTCGCCACGCCGGTTTCTACTGCACTGAGTGTTGTTGGTTCAAACCCCACACGGGACAACCCTTTGTGTAATCCGTGAATTGTTGTTCTGAGTCTAGGTGTTCTTTGAATCTGTTTCATGGATGATGCAAAGTCCCCTGCGACACAGGATGTAAGCGGAGCCGCGGGCAACAACTAGTCTATCTATACTAATCTATACTAATATTATAAAGTTGCAGAGTTTGTTTGTTTGTTTGTTTGAACGCGCTAATCTCAGGAACTACTGGTCCGATTTGAAAAATTCTTTCAGTGTTGGATAGTCCATATATCTATATCATCACGAACTAATAGGGGCGGAGCACCAATGAAGAATGTTTCAAAAACGGGGGAAAATTATCACGCTACGGGCAATAGGAGACGCAAATGACGTTGCGTGGGTCAGCTAGTTATATATATAATTTTAGTGTCACGTTGTTAGTCACGATAAACTTCGAAACTATCTAACCGATTTTCAAGTTTTTTTATATCTGTGTTTTACTGGCGTGTCTAAGATAGGATAGTTAACATTACGCTAAGACCGAGCCAAACTTGACTGAAAAGAGACCATATTTTACTTACATTGTTATCTCGCTAGTTGACAAAGCATAAAGATTTAACTGATGATCAAGATGCAACCGGTTGTCGTAATACAAAGGTTTTTTTCCAAGGAGATCGCTGAAGTCACTGTGACCACAAATTAAGGTTAATCACACAATATTATCTTTATATTTTATCTATAACAATAAACTAGCGACCCAGCCCGGCTTCGCACGAAATTCTCAGATGTCCTCTACACTTCTACAGGGGCGTATTGACCTATAGTGCCCGTGTGCAGTTAGGGGCGCCGGCCGCGGCACTTGTAATGAAAATGCGCATTTACTAAAGGACGCTATGCTTACTAAAGGGCGCTCTTCTTACGACAAGGCGCTAAAAGAACGATTGCACACGGGTCAGAGACGCCTCTGGTCCTCTAATATAATATGCATGTATTACACATATAAACCTTCCTCTTGAATCACTCTACCTATTATTATAAACTGCATAAAATTCCGTTGAGTAGTTTAACAGTTCTAAGCGAACAGACAACGGAAATGAATACATTTTATACTAGGAAAATATTTATCTAATTGCATTTTACTCAGCATTATGGTCAAAGGCCATATAATCATTCTTGGAATAAATGATTTGCTGCGGCTTTTTTCTAGTTGTGTGGAAACCCCCAAGGTTCGTGGTAAAGTGGTCACACATTGCAAAAGTATTCAATGTCAGTCAGATTATCTATGGATAGGTGACATTAAGACCAGTGGCTCATAGAGAACGTGAATTCATCGGTCCCGGTTTTTTTTATGGAATAGGGAGCAAACGAGCAGACGTAGCACCTGATGGTAAGCGATTACCGCCGCCTATGGACATCCGCAACACCAGAGGCCTCATAAGTGCGTTGCTTGCGTTGAACTTGGTAGATTTAGTCTCGGTTTATGACGTAGTGTGTATCTTTATTGTTTTCTTATCTTGTTGTGTACAAATATTGATGTTTTTTTTACAAATTTGCATATTTCCAATAAATAGATTCTAGGGAGAGTGAGTATTTCGTGTTCCCGAAAGTAAGGTTTGCAGAGATAAGTGTTGTCAATGTTGGCTAGGATTCTAATAAGTTTCTTTTGCATTGTGAACAGTGTTGGGGCATCCGTGCTTTCAACCCATAGTATTATGCCGTAGCTGAGCCACGCATAAGCATAGGCATAATATGTGGCGAGAGCTGTCTCAAAATTTTTCGTTTTTTTTATTTCACGGACGGTATTTATCAATTTTGATTGTTTTGACTTTATTTTAGCGATGCGAGAGTCTAAAATAAATGTAGCTTAGTTACTCCTTACATTATCAGCTATCTGCCGGTGAAAGAAGCCGTTCTAGAGATTATCCGGCACAAATAGACAGACAGACAGACAAAAATTTAAAGATTGTTTTTTGGAAACAGCTGTTAATTTGAAATTATAAACAGACACTTAAATTTTATTTAATTGTAGGTAGATAAGTACGTCTTATGACACGTGTTAATCATGGTCTGCAATGTGAAAATGACCAGCAATTAATTTAATTGTAGGGATGCATGTAATTCACCTAGATTGCTAACGTATCACATGTGACAACATGTGAGCAAATCATTTAAGTTTGTCCACGTGAACGGAGTATCACCACCGTAAGAGCCGGGTAAGCCCGCAAACTAGCAGAGGGAAACTTAAAATAATCCCTATACAAACTTGTCTGGCCAGCGTGGTTTAGCCAAAACCTTCTTTCGAAGCAGAGGTTGGCTCGACCGGGGCGGTACCACCCTCTCACAGAAGCCCAACCTAAAGTGAACGGGTGGCACGTCCCTCCAACACAAAGGGAGGATCCTCCGACCAGGCGAGGTGAGCATGCCTGGCGGGCCGCATCTCAACGGTTGATGTTGAGATGTTGTGTAAATGTTAATCGGCGCGAGAACTTCTATTGCGCGATTCAGGATTGGTAGTTTCTTTGTTACTACGTAGTTCGACGTATCTTCGGTAGATGGCGCTGTAGTGTGTTTTTCTGTTTGCGTTGTGTGTGGAAGTCGCCACAAGAGCATTCGTGCTGTCTTGTTTCGTTGGTGAGTGCGAGACCGGAGGCACAATGATGCAGAAGCATCAATAGGCCGCCATGGTGTGGGTCTCCATGCTGCTTTGTTTGCATTCGCAATGAATATGGTGACCAACTACTATTTGATTGCTTTAAATTAGGCAGATTAGAGTCACTTTGGAATTATTATATACTAGCTTTTGCACGCGGCTTCGCTCACGCAGACTTTCACCCTCTGATTTACCCCCTTAGGGGTGGAATATTAAAAATTCCTTTCTTAGTGCTCACTTACGTTATTTATAGAACCTACATGCAAAATTTCAGGATTCTAGCTTCAGCGGTTTGGGCTGTGCGTTGATCTCTGGGTATGTCAGTCAGTCAGTCACCTTATTTGTTTATAAGTTTTATATATTATATATATTTATAAAAAAGAAGTGTATTAAAAGTATTTATCTGTAAAAATATCGTCATGTTCGTAGTATAATATGTCGGGGTTCCAGGGAATTCCGTCTGAGGGCGCACCTGGTTCCCCGGCTTCTAGTACCCGAGACGATGTGCAGTTTTTAGTCGGTTCGAGTCCGACTTAACCACCAGTAGGTGGTATAAGAGGGGGCATCCACACAAAAAAAATGAAAAAAGTGGTAAGTAGTCTAATAAAATCGTACCTGGTCGCTGTCTGTTCATGGAAGAAAATAGAAGTAAATAAGAAAAACTATTATAGGGGCTTTATGAACGCAGTAGAACCCAAAACAATGTTTTTTAAATGTTTTCTCTGTTTGTCTGTACTTTTGTGCACGCTAATCTCAGAAACATTTGAATGCGGTTTTTTGCACTTAATATTTAGTGTTTGATTCATTTCAATCGGTTCATAAATAAAAAACTATATCAGTTTGAAGAATCACCGCGATAATCGACCTTTACGCGGGCAGAACCACAGGCAAATACTAGTACTAAACTATTCGCAACTAGAATGTATGTCTCTACATTGTTTAATACAATTACTTGTAAGCAAAATAGAATAAATATATGGAATAGATGTATAATACTGCAATAAACTATTATCTAGGCAGCTTAGTTTGCGGAAATACTAGTTGTCCTACGCAACCTCGTTTGCGTCTCCCATTGCCCGTAGCGTGATAATTTTTCCCCGTTTTTGAAACATTCTTCATTGGTGCTCCGCTCCTATTGGTCTTAGCGTGATGATATATAGCCTATAGCCTTCTTCGATAAATGGGCTATCTAACACCGAAAGTTTTTTTTCAAATTGGACCAGTAGTTCCTGAGATTAGCGCGTTCAAGCAAACAAATAAACTCTTCAGCTTTAGCTGTAGTTTTAGCTAATATAGATTAGCTTTTGACCGCGGCTCCGTCCGTGTGTATGTCAACTCTTCTTGGCTTATGTGTGTCTCCTCTCTGAGGAGAGGGTATCCAACTATTTTAGCCTGTTGATGTATACCCTCAGGATTCTTCAAAATAAAAATCTATATCAATCACCAATTTAATCATAAATTTTTTAATTGATGACATAGATAGATGATCCGATGTAATAATAATTTACTCTATGACGTATAATAATGTTAATCTCAGCATCCATTCACAAGGTCATTACCATAGACATTTCAAGTTCGCATAGGCAATTTAAAAGTGAAAGTTCTAGAGACCATATCAATGGCGAACCGGTTTTCTAGCATTCGGTGTATGATAAAGTGAAAATAATGGTATGAATAGTTTATTTATGATGGAACAGTTACGATTTCCGAATTGCCAAGAAATAAAATTTAATAATTTAATAATAAAAGTTAGCACTGGTAGCTATGGGTTGCCACTTATTTTTTTTTATTTCGACTCAAATAGGCTCAACCGAAGTGACGTCACGGCTTTATAGAAAAGCTTTGTTGCTTTTCACCGAGTGACCGAGGTTACTTTCCCCTGATCAGGGGTGGAATTTCTGTTCAAAACATTCGAGGGAAAGGGAAAGAAGGAAAGATTGATTTGTTATGTTTTGCAGTAAACTCCACAAAGTTATTTAAGGATTTCAATCTATTTAGGGAAAGCAAATGCAACAAGTACAAATTATTAAAAATAAAAAACCCGACTGCGTCAATATTTAACAATAAAAACATGTAAGTTATATATATATTCTTAATCATCGTAAAAAATTCTTTATTTTGATACCACACTCGGTGTATTTTCAAAACATTAAATTATTTTTTATTACTTTTTGGCGCCAAAAATCCTTATTTTTTTAATTTTTTTTTTGATGTACCCAGTGTCACTCTCACGACTAAGACGAATCTATTGACACCACTACCATAGAAATACGACAAGCCGTTTAGGCTCTAGTGCGTGCCAAATATATATACATACATACATACACTCGAAAAATATAACCCTCCTTTCGCAGTCGGGTAAAAAAAGCCGCATATCGCCTGACATGTGCCTTTCACTTATAGTGACTTTCATGAGTATTTATCTAAATATCACATCGCATAACTCTATAATAGTCTTGTATATTTTTCTTAGTTTATAAATCTGCTTTCTAAGAAGATGCCTATGTACAGCAGTGGGCAGTTAAAGGCTCTTGATGATGGCTCCATATAACAGTATGCTAGTGTACATACATTTTTCATTGATACTCCGTTCTTATTGGTTGTAGCGTGATGTTATATAGTCTATAACATTCCTCAATAAATGGGCCGATAACGCCGAAAGAATTTTTCAAATCCAACTAGTGGTTTTTCAGATTATCGCGTGCCAACCAACAAACTATTCAGCTTTATAATATTAGTACAGATTTAATCATTCTAGCCACAAAATGTCGTCAGTCATGGCAGGCTTATTATCTCAAATATACGTTTTTATTAGAGAAGGAAAACCTTTTGTTATTGTAAGAAAATAGAAGTACCTCGTATCTGCGTTAACAACGTGCAAAGGTCAAGAGCATCAACCATTGTGGCTTTAGACTTGGGGATTCTTTAACTATTGTTACGAAGAAAGATTATTCACGAAATACGATCGAGAATGTTCTTGATTATTCGCGAACAACGATGGAGAAAGTTTATTTTTGAGGCACGGAATAACGAACTTTATGTCCATATATATAACGTCGAATATCGATTGGTTGTTGTGCGGTTGTTTGCAATGAGTTCGCAGGTGGGCGTGTTCTTGGTACGGGGAACGCCCTCGTATGTACGAGACGTTTCTCGAAAGCGCTAGTAATATTAAAAATGGATATAAATACAAACTCTCGCAGTCGCGGTACGCAGTTCAGTTCAGTTTGAGCTACAGTGTGATAAACACCGAAGTAATATCAGTGATCAACCTATAGACCTCGCCGACTATTAGGGTATGTTATTCGGAGTGATATTCTAATTTTAATAGTGCTTTTAATAAAGTCTCTTTAACACGTCAGAAGGTTTATTTCTCAAATACATCGTACCCAACACGTAACACTATGTTACTAGCTTTTCAAAGCAGCTCGGTTGTCGCGATAACAAGTTGCCTATAATTAAACATATATTGAAAGTATCTCCATGCCAAATTTCATAAAAATCGGTTCAGTGGTTTGACCGTAAAAATGTAACAAATTAATAATAAAGCAAACAAACTCATTTTGCAGCATTGCAGCATAGAACACTATAGCGGCCTATTGAGATGCTTCTGTAACATTGGGTCTCCGATATTGCACTCACCAACGAAACACGACTGCATCAGAACTAGAGGAGAGGAGTGATTTGGGTGTCTAATAGCATTTCCCACAGTTACTTCCGGGTTATTGTTCAAAATTATAAGCACTTAATTAAGTTCTTAAAATAACCTGAAAATATTACAACTCTCTTCATTGGACATTTAGCCACTAATTATAGCTAAAATTATATCTGCAAGGGAATAATGACACGCTTATATTACAGATAAAATATTAATTGAAATAATACTTATCTATTTAAGTCTAGCACTAAATTCTATCTATTTTTAAACGACTTTTTAAAATACCGATGAAAATGAGAACCTCCTCCTTTTGGAAGTTGGTTAACAAGGCGGAGGTTCTCAATTCTACTATATTTTTTTATGTTTCTTACCTCAGAAGTTTCGACTGGCTGAACCGATTTTAATTATTCTTTTTGAAAGCTGGTTTTTCCTATTTCAATTTGGACCGCTTCTTGAAGACGGATTTTTTGGAAAAAAATTGTGTTTATAACTACTATATTTAACCGACTTAGAAAAAGAAAAAAGTGACATCGAATAAATTAATATTCATTGTCCGTGTGGTGACGGATTAAGAATACGGAGTGTCACCACCCCTATTCACCCCGTGGATGTCGTAAGAGTCGACTGAGGGAGCAAACTACCAGGACAACAGCACTGCAAAGAGAAGTAAAACTTGACACAAACCCTATACCGGCCCGTCTGGTCAGCGTGCTATAGTAGACCAACACCTTGTATCTAAGAAGACGCTCATGTCCAGCAGTGGACGGTTATAGGCTGTTATTAAAGTTACTATTTTACCGTGGGAGAGCCACGCTTCGGTATAAATGGGCCGGCTCGACCGCAGTGATACCACGGCCTCACAGAAAACCGGTGTGAAACACCATGTGTTTCACCGAGTGAGTGAGGGTACCGGAGACCCATACCCCAACCCCTCCCCCTATCCCCCTCACCATCCCCAAAAGGCCGGCAACGCCTCTGGTTTTGCAGGTGTCCATGGGTGGCAGTAATCACTTTTCATCAGGTGATACGTCTGTTCGTTTGCCCCCTATACCATAAAAATACTGAAATACGAATGCATCTAATATCGTAAACTCAATAGAATATCTCTCTTACGATTTTGCGCAGTTCATGCATCACGGATGTAACCGTGGATGTAACGTATGCGCTAAAAATAATAACCAACGAAATTATAAAAACATATACAGGTATTTATACCAAAAACAAGTCTATTCAAGAAATATTAGCATTATATTAGGTCGTTTTAATATATAAACTAACACGTTTCGTCATCACTATCAAAGCCTTTTATGTTCATTCCTGGATATATTATGTCACCGTAAGATTGCCTCCTTTCGCAGTAGGGTAATAAAAAAAGCATGGTGGTTTAGGTGTAGTAATAGCATCCAATTACCCCCCCCCCCTGCCGCTTCCCTTCTGCTTTTAATTTAAACTAGTTGCTGCACCGTGCGGTGTTCCCGTTAATAATGTCGCGGGGCGAAGTGAGTCTGAAAATATAGCCTAAGTAGCCTCCTCATATCATCAGCTATCTGCCAGAAAATCAGTCCAGCCGTTCTAGAGATTAGCCGGAACAAACAGACAGACTTGTTTTTTTTATGTAAGTACCAGCTTTCTTATGCATTTTTGAAAAGTTGGTAATTTAAAATTGCCAACAGAAACTTTAATTTTATTTATTAGATGTACAGATAAAACGGCTGTACAGATTTGTCTCATATAAATTTGTATTTTGTGTCTTCTGGAAAAATACTATTAAATACTATTAAGGACCTGGGTGACCTGGGTGAGTTTTTTTTTTGGTATTTTTTTAAAATGAATTCTAGCTAGATCGATTCATAGTCCCTGAAACCCCTTGCCTACTAAATTTCATGTAAATCGATGTAGTCGATTTAGATTATAAGTTATGGAATCAGGCGTTACTTTGCGGAAATCCATGACATTAAATGCTATGAAATACATTTAGCTTTAATTCCGGGAGACAATGTCTCGCGGAATTAAAGCTAAATATATTTCATAGCATTTACGATTTAGATTATACATATTCAAGAATTTCTCGTATGAAAGAATAAGATTTAGGTGCATTAAATTCAGTTATATATTTCCAAAAATAATTATTTTTTGCTTAAGTTCAAAGTCACCCCACTCTAACCATACAAGGAGCATCTAATAAGCATTGTTTGTTTGTATGTCCGTCTGCGACTCGCTGGGGCTGTGCCAAAGTTAGTGAGTAAAAATGAGTAATCATTACAATCATCTTTTGTTCAGTTTCCGCATTGTAATTTAGAAAATGAAATTTTTATTCGATGACTTATTATTAAATAAGTCACAGGTTCGATTCCTATTTATGAAAAAGTTTTTACGCATGAGTTATTTGTTTGGGAGTTAGAATTTAGTTGTGCATCTTTGCATTTGCATTGTAAATCGCTGGGAGAAATGTGTAGATAATGAAAATAATATTTTGGACATCTAACACACAACGCCATCTGGTCCCAGCAGAGCTTGTATTATGGGTACTAGACAAGACAACTGACATACATACATTTTTTGTAAAAACATACATGTTATACACAAAAAACACCCAAACTCCGAAACAAATATTTGACAAATAACGTATATTATGACGTAACAAACTTTTGTAGATCATACAAACATTTGATACGACCTGGGAATTGAACCTGAGATCTCAAGCACAGCAGTCGCATACGCTACCACTTGACTGCCTCGTTGGTCTCGCGGTTGGCGTGTGCGACTGCTGATCATGAGGTCTCGGGTTCGATTCCGGGCCGGACCAAATGTTTGTATGATCTACAAGAGTTTGTTACGGAGTTTGGGTGTTTTCTATGTATAATATGTATGTATTTACAAAAAAAAAGTATATATGTCTTGTATCAGTTGTCTAGTGCCCATAACACAAGCTCTGCTTAGCTTGGGACTAGATGGCGTTGTGTGTTAGATGTCCGAAATATTTATTTTATTTACCACTGCGCCACAGAGGCAGTCAAAATAATAATAATCTTTTCTATAAAAACTGAAAAGACGATTATTATTTGTCTATAATCCTTTAAGTCCTACTGAATGTCAAAAGTGGCCATGATGAAGAAAGAAAGAAAGAAATACATTTATTAGTCACACTCCACGAAATAGACATAAAAGAGAAAAAAATAAAAATATATTAAACTAAGACACTAAGACTAAACAAAAACAACATAATACAAAACAACCAAAATAACAATAGTGAGATAGTGACTAAAAGGCCACAGCTCAGCTTATGCTACGGTCCTGAAGGTGACCATAGCGCTGATTTTCAGCTGCAGCCCAACATGACATCTCACGGACGCGTGCACAGTTTTAACAATTTAATCCTTAGAAATCGAATCTTTAGAATTTGAAAGCATGCATTTACCACATAAGCTATATATATAAGATAAAATAATATACAGAATAAAACTAATGTAAGAGGGACATATTTAGCACTACAATCACGACAAGGCACCGGATTTCTGCAATGTCAATAACAGCATCCTCACTTTTGTCTTAAAAGTATTATGACTAACTAGGTTGCGAAGTGGTGGTGGCAAATTATTCCAGCACTTTGTTGCATGATAACGAAATCCCCCCCTAAATGCTGTAGTTCTGTGTCTAGGTATGTGTAGTGGTACAGACCCTTCCCTGCTATTGTGCCTCATGCTTTCCCTCCAGTCCAACTTGGTAAACAAATATACTGGCGTTTTGTACTTAACAACGCCAAATAAGAGTGTAGCCAAGTGTAGCTCCCGCCGCTGCCGCATTTTTAAAATACCAGCTGCATTTAGAAAAGGTGTTACATGGGCTCGTCTATATTAAAGCAGTAACGCGCACACGCGTTCTGCACTCTTTGAACAAGACCAGCCGTTTTAGCGAGTAGCCTAGGACCATATACTACATCAACATAATTGAACTTAGATAGCACAAGCGAGTCACATAATTGTATACGCAGGTCAGTATTTATAAAATTTCTTATTCTGTATAATAGTTTGAGTCGGTAAAAACAGTTCCGTACTACGTCAGAGATATGATGTTCGAACCTAAGCTCTTCGTCCATAACTAACCCTAAGTTTCGCGCCTCTGACACACGGACAATTTGAGACCCGTTGATCAGTACCGGAGGGTTCAAGCTACATATTTTTTTAACTTGGTCCCTGGAACCCATAATCATAAATTTAGTCTTATTCGCATTAAGTAGCAAATTATTATTCAAAGCCCAGTTATAAATATTATTTAGATCTTCATTAATTTTATCCACTGCATTTAAAGTTTCGTTAGGTTTAAATGATAAATATATTTGAACATCATCCGCATAAATATGAATTTTACAATATTTAATTACTTTTACTATGTCAGCACTATATATAATAAATAAAAGTGGTCCCAAAACTGATCCCTGTGGAACTCCCCGCGTCACTGATTTTATAGAAGAACAAGAGGTTGATCCATCTTCATAATGAAGAAATGAATCTTTGTGTCTCCCTTTGTGTATGGAGAGGAGTGAAGGGACATTCCTCCCTCCTCTCCTCCCACTTCTCCCGTTCCTCCATATCCAGCAGTGTATTATTAAGAGCTGTTGATTGACTTAGAAATAATTATTTCTCTTCATCAACAGGCAAGTTACTTCAGTATACGCCAGGAAAACCTAACGAACTGACAGTAGACCAATACGGCTCTATCGAATTTGTTTCACTACACATTTCAATGTCGTATGTCGTACTCGTTCGTTTATCTTTCCCCACCCACCACGTACTGACGGGAAACCAGTCTAAGTTCAATACCACGTTATCAACTATCAACACAGGACATTGTTTTTATTTACATATTTATTTATTTTTACATAATTTTTTTTTTAATCACTAGTGTTTTAAATTAATTTTAATTCAAGTAGTACCTTTGCTAATAGGTTTGTTCAATATTTTATTTTTGGGTAAAATTTTTAAAAATTAATCCTAGCTTAATCGATTTATCGTTCTCGAGTCCCGGACGACTACACAGTTCTACCTTACATCTTTATATCATTAACTATCTGTCAAAATCGGTCCAACCGTTCCAGTGATTAGCTGGAACAAGCAGACAGACAGACAAACGCTGTAAAAATTGCTTTCTTGATGTAAGTACATATAGTGAGTAACTGTAAATTTGAAATTACAAATTGGCACTTCAGTTTTATTTATTTGTATAGATTAATATTATTCTACGAAAACCAGTGACAGATTAACTCGATGACATACAATAATTTTTTAAGTATTTTTACCTTTAAGTTATCTTGACAAATGGATCTGTCCAAAGGCGTCTAATACCGTTAGTTCAAGTGTTCCCTGGTCGATGATCCCTGACCTGAAGAGGTTAAAGAAGGTTATTAAATACCTAACTTAACCAGTCCTCAGTAGTCCACTGCTGGACAAAGATCTCTCCTTAGAAATAAGGTTTTGGTCTAGTATAACACGCTGACCAGTCGGGTTGGTAAACATCAGTTTTCCTGTCAGGTTTTCCTTACCTTTTTAGTACTGTTTTATTTAAAAAGACAATTCCCGCATTAATAATATATGGGTAGCCCGTGTCGCAACTCGCAGGGGCTTTACAAACATACATGAAACGGACACAAAGAACACCCAGACTCAGAACAACAATTTGTGGATCACACTAAGTATTGTCCCATGTGGGATTTGAACTCACGACACTTGACGCAGTAGATAGGTCAACCGTGCAGTCAAGTTTGCTCCCTTAGCCAGCTCTTCCAACACCTACAGGATGCTTAAGAGTTGTTACTATTACTAAACATAATACGTGCCCACGCTGACCAGACGGGTTGGTATAGGGTTTGTGACAAGTGTTCCTTCTCTTTGCAGTGCTGCTGTTCTGGTAGTTTGCTCCCTCAGTCGGCTCTTATGACACCCATGGGATGAATAGGGTTGGTGACACTCTGTATTCTTAATTCGTCATCTAACAGATAAGACTTAAGCATATTACTTTATAGAGCCAAGCTTCGGCATGAATGGGCCGGCTCGACTGGAGTGATACCACGGCCTCACAGAAAACCGGTGTGAAATACCGGATACCGGAGGCCCATACCCCAACCCCTCGCCACATCCCTCTGCCCATCCTCCAAAGGCCAGCAACGCGCTTGTAATGCCTCGGGTGTTGCGGGTGTCCATGGGCGGCGGTAATCGCTTACCATCAGGTGATACGTCTGCTCGTTTGCCTCCTATTCCATAAAAAAAATATGTCATAGAGTATAAAAAACTAGATCATAGATATTATTACTTTCCTTTAAACCATATTACCACAGATTAAAACATTTCCGTTATGAAAATTAAGTAAAATAATTTGTCATTGATCATGCACTTAAAACACAATTGGGGATGTGAAACGATTCTGACGTCGATATTATCGATAAACTTATGTCAATATTTTTTTAATTTAAATTATAACAAATTCACTCGACAAATAAATAAGTAAATATCTCGGACATCTAACACACAACGCCATCTAGTCCCAAACTAAGCAGAGCTTGTGTTATGGGTACAAGACAACTGATATAAATACATAAATTCTTTTTTTTTGTGAATACAAACATATCATATAGAAAACACCCAAACGCCGAAACAAATATTTACAGTTCATTCAAACATTTGGTCCGACCTGGGAATCGAAGCCGATTCAGTCACCACCACCGCGGCAGTCTTAAATAGGTTCTTGACAAAATTTCAATCTTATTACGGAAAAAACTTCCAGTTTTAGTACCTAGACACTACATAGAAAAGGTTCTCTTTTTAACCGACTTAAAAAAGGAGGAGGTTCTCAATTTGACCGTATATATGTTTTTTTTATGTGTGTTCGCGGATAACTTCGTCGATAATGAACCGATTTTGATGATTCTTTTTTTAATGGAAAGGAGATATCTCAACGGTGGTACCACGATAAGGACATTTAAGATCTGATGATGGCATCCAAGAGAAATCGAGTCGAATCTTGAAGTCGGTTTTTGATTTTGTTAAAATTTTACTTGTATTTATAAAGATCAAAGGAAACCGATCACAAGTTAGAAGCTAGTGACGCGTTCTCAAAATATACTCGTCAGTAAAATACTACTGCTGACCTCGGCTACTTATGAGACACAATTGCGTTAAACGTTTATTTCAGTGTTCAATTGTACGGTTATCAATTAAGTTTATCATGACGCGATGCTACAACTAAAAAGAGCGAAGTGTGTATAAAAATTTTGCAAAGCGGGGGAAAATTTATCATTTTCAGCGATTCCATTGAGTGCGCTGTGTAAAGGGTGAAAGTTTCACAAAAACAACGTATGAAAGAATATTCCCTATAACCTTTTTTCATAGCATCGCAATACGGGCTTTAGAAGACGCAGAGGATGTTGCGTAGGTCAGTTACTATTGAAATATTTAGCTTAATGAGACACATGGCAAAAAGCTTATCCAGTATTTAAATATGACCACTATGACCAGTCTCTTGCCAGATGCCAATTTTCATGAAATCTAATATATATAATTTAGGTTGGAATGGAACTCAATAGTCAGTACACACTAAAAATCTAACATATCGATAAAGTAACACCACTATTTTCATATTTTTTCCTCATTAAACCTTTTACTCCAATGAATCGTGAAATCGAACCTAAGAATCGAACTGGTAACCTTGTCAATGCTGTTTAATTTTGACCTTCATGAGGTCAACTGGTCGTGTTGTCGTCTTGGTAAGTTAAATGTGGTTATTGCATAAGTAATTAAGATAAAAAATGTGAACTGGTACGTCATCAAAATGTCTGGACTTCCCGACGACAGCCAGTTCCATTTACACCCTTGACCTGGCAACTTCTTTAACTGGTGCAGTGGTTTGACTGGTCACTTAGCTAACTAAGACTGATAAGTTATAAGATAAGGACACGACCTCAACGTGGATAATTACCATCACATTCCCCTCCATCCATTCCCATTGATTCCCATATAAATTAAACAATTGTGGGACGAGCACTATCTGTTCTGGCGTCTGGATATGATTTATTATATGTTAGTTATATAGTTTCGGACTACATACTCGTGCCTCAGTTATCTATCTCTTGCGTTTAGTGTTTGTGTTCAACGGCACTGACTTCATCAACAGCCTTTAAGGCTACGTCCACTGGGATCCCCTGCTTAGATCCTATGGGGGATACATTTGAAAGTTCCAAAAAGATTCCTTTAGAGGTCTTGGACAAAAATCCATCAGTTTAAGCAGGGGATCCAAATGGAGGTTGTGTTTATAATTTTTGTCTACTAAATCCCCTGGGGGATCAAAATGGAAATTAAATTCAAAAAGATTCCCTTGGGGATCAGTGTCAACTTAAATTCCAAATGAATACCCAAGGGATCTCTTAAAAGGATATTTTGGCCTTAAGGTGAGTTGGTATAAGGTTTGTGTCAAGTGTTCCTTCTCTTTGCAGTGCTGTTGTCCTGGTAGTTTGCTGCCTCAGACGGCTCTTACGACACCCACGGGGTGAATAGGGGTGGTGACACTCTGTATTCTTAATTCGTTACCACACGGCTTGGACTTACCGTTAGTTGATTAGATTACAAGCCAAACCAGTAATATGTAAGATGACGTCTGAAGGTAAAACGAACGGATCCACGTAAATTCCCTAGTGGTAGCCATCAGTGGTTGCAGAACGGAATCGAATTAAGTACCGGCAGTTATTGCACTACTTCGTACATTATACTAAGTTTTACAAGTTATAGGCTTAGAGCGATTTTTAAAGTGAAAACTTCTTTAGGTGCGTTTAGCACTTTTTGGGTGAACAAAAATCAAGGAACTCGCGTCATCGTCACCGCACGCTTCCTCGACGATGCCATTCATAAGTTACTTAGTTTTCACTTCTATCGGCACTCCCCAAAGACTGTTCCGCATTTTTTTAAAAACATGATTATTTTTAAAGTATATTTTATTGTGTAGGGCACAAACGAAAGTGGTGATTAAATTCAAAATTAACTCTGTCTAAAACGCTGCACCGATTCTACTGAAATATGGCAAGGAGATTCTTGAGGCATAGGCTACTTTACCGCGATAAGCAACATACAAGCGGGCGGAGCCACGGACAAAGCTAGTATGTAAATCATCATCATCACTACATAGCATAAAACAAAGTCGCTTCCGCTGTCTGTCTGTCTGTTCGCGATAAATTCAAAAGCTACTTCACAGATTTTTTTGCAGTTTTTACCAATAGATAGAGTGATTCTTGAGGAAGGTTTTAAATTTTTGAGTATATTGGCTAAAATAAAAAGATCATTTGTTGCAGACTTCGGAATAGATTAAGCCGCAAATCTTCTCAGAGTAATATAGGCAATATTATATTTACCGTAGAGAATACGTGCGAAGCCGGGCGGGTAGCTAGGAATTAATAAGCGGAAAATCAATTAATTCACTTTTAAAATCAAAGTTGTTGATTTTATCATTTCCAGTCATAATGATTGTACGAGCTAGTACATGATTTGATGACTCCACACAGATAATAACATGACATATGTGGTATGCGATATCAATCATTGAACTAAAAACACGTCGCGCAGTACTCGTAGTATAAAATCGCTGATTGTACAAACTTGTAACAATTATTTTATTAGTACAAATAAATCAAGTTTTTAAGTTAACTACAGCACTCTCCTGTTTTATCTGAACACTACTTACAGCTGAGAAACCTTCACTGCGCCACCATATCGGGGGAGAGCCCCGCTTCGGCATAAATGGGCCGGCTCGTCCAGAGTGATACCACGGCCTCACAGAAAACCGATGTGACATAGCGCTTGCGCTGTGTTTCACCGAGTGAGTGAGGATGCCGGAGGCCCACACACCCACCCACCTCCCCCATCCCCCTCCCCATCGCCCAAAGGTCGGCAATGCACTTGTGACGTCTCTGGTGTTGCGGGTGTCCATGGGCGGCGGTGTCTCAGTGTATCAGGTGATACGCCTGTTCGTTTGCCCTCTATTCCATAAAAAAAGGGTTTAACCGACTTAACATTTTCTAACTCCTCCAGTTTTCTTCTGAATAGTTTCCTTGCGTGTTCCAAGACAGTTTAATTTTTCCTGACTTGTCCATACACTTCATTTATTAACTCCCGACGCAAAAAGAGGGGTGTTATAAGTTTGACGTGTCTGTCTGTTTGTCTGTACGTCTGTCTGTCTGTGGCACCGTATCTCGCGAACGGATGAAGCGATTTCAATTTAGTTTTTCTTTGTATGAAAGGTGAGTTACGTGCGAGTGTTCTTTAGACATGTTTCATGAAAATCGGTTGAGTCGTCTAAAAGTTATGGGGGTGAAGGTGGGGAATACAACCCGGTCACATTATCTAGAGACCTCGCTGGAATGCGAACCTCCCGCCCCGTTCTCCTTTCACCTCCCCGCGCTCGCCACGGCGTGTCAGTACGGTTAGCACTTTCGTTGCCGATACGCGTTGACTTGTTTTCGTGGTATATTTTTAAACATTTCATTGTTATTGTTACGTTTGGACTTTTATTGTTATTTTGTTATTGCTGTTACGTTAAAATATTGTTTTTGTTGCAACGTTGGACATTTTTGTTAAGTTTGGACATTTTGGTTTAGTTTGGACATTTTTGTTACTATTTCGTTGCTTTGAAGTGGGACAGTGAAATTATTTTCAAATATGGGAAAACCTATTCACAGTGAAGCAAGAAATTTAATCCTGAAAGTTCTCGCTTTCTTTGAATCAGAGAAAGCTAACAAGCAATTCGTAATACCTGTAGATCAAGTTGTTAAACGAACCTGTGCTGCAACAGGAATATCAAAATGTACTTTGATGAGAATAAAAAAGGAGGCCAAAGAATTGCGGCATGCGTCACTGCAACATGCTACACCGAGTACGAGTACTAGTCAAGGTTCTAGCAACGATACACGTGAAGAAAAATTGTCAACACCAGGTAAAAAGCGCAAGAAGTACAAAAAAAAAATCGAAATTGATGATTTTGACATCTGTGCCATACGTAATATTATTAACAGTTTTTATACTGTAAGAAAAGAAATCCCAACCTTAAAGAAAATCTTGGCAGTCGCTAAAAGGGATATAAATTTTAAAGGTGAAAGAAGTTACCTTAGAAAAATTTTAATTGACCATTTGGGATATAAATTCAAAAAATGTAAAAACGCCCGTACAATTTTAATACAAAAGCCAGATATTGCCGCGTGGAGGGCTCGCTACCTGCGCCGGATGAAAGAAAACAATGACCTTGGCGCACATAAAAAACCGGTTACGTTTCTAGACGAAACATGGATTCACTCACACTACACCGTTAATAAATGTTGGCAAAATAGTACCGACAGCAGCGTAAAAAAAAATTTTAACCCCGGCCAGAGATGGATTCTTGTGCATGCTGGGGGAGAAAACGGTTTCATACCAGGCGCAGAATTACTATATAAATGTAAACAGACAACAGGCGACTATCATCATGAGATGGACACGGATAATTTCTTGAAATGGCTCAAAGAAAAGTTGCTACCTAACTTACCGCCGAACGGTATAGTCGTCATTGACAATGCACCTTACCATTCAACGCAATCAATAAAGGCACCCACGAGTGCATCACTCAAATCTGTTATGCAAAACTGGTTGCGTGACAATAACGTTCCGTTTGACGAGAATATGACGAAAAAAGAATTGTACCCGATAATTTTAAGGACAAAGCCTCCAAAAAAATACGTCGTCGACGAATTAATGAAAGAGAATGGTCAGGAAATAGTACGTCTGCCACCCTATCACTGTGACTTAAATCCGATTGAATATATCTGGAATCTAGTGAAGCAAAGGGTGGCAGACAAAAATGTTACCCAGTCGGAAAAAGAAATAGAAAAATTAACAAGAGATGCGATTAATTCCATCACTCCTTCCGACTGGAAAAAAGAAGTAAATCACGTTGAAAGATTACAACAGGAGTATTGGGAGAAAGACCACCTTGAAGAAGAAAATGTTCGTGAAATAATTATATCCCTAGGCGAAGAGAGTTCGGACAGTGAGATCAGCGATAGCGATAATGAGACAATGACTGGCATTGAGCCAATCATATATTCTGAAGAAGATTTTTAGTCTAATTTTGTGTAATAAACACTTCTTGTACCCACTTAACCAATATTGTTTCATTTATTTTCCATCATTTTAATCATATCATTATAATTATATTAATTAATAAATAAATAAAAAGCCTTTTATTTCTTGCATTTCATAGTACAATTTCATTTACAGTGTGCATGTAAAATAGATTAGAAATAGATAAATTAAAATTAATGTGATTATGATAATATTATTATAATAATATTACCTACATTAAATTAATTAACACAATATTTGTTTTGTTGGAAATCTTATTGTTTATAATAATATCCTACTAGAGGATACTTGTTTTGCGCACCATATCAGAGCGCCGACGCGACGTGACGTCATCGACGCCAGGTCTCGAGATAATGTGACCGGGTTGTAATTACCGAATGTCTGCAAAAATATCATCGAGTGGGGTCTCAAATGAAAGCGCTAACGTGTTTTTCACTTTTGAAAGGTCTGGGCAAACAGCAGATGGGACGGGACGGCGAAGCGACGCTAGCGGGACGTCATCGCGGCGTGGATGTCACACTGCGGGCGTGATGATCGCGCTAGCATCGCGGTGGCCGACCCGTCGCACTCGGCGCGATTACTCGAGCATTTCGTAAAGAGAGTTTCATTCAAGTCCTTGCCTATGGATTTCCATATAGCAGCTTTCAAGTTCGTATTTTTGTACTGTTGATGGCTCAAGTCATACATAAAGGTGTAGCCTCGAACAATTTCGATTAATTTTTCCACTTTCTCCACGTTCATTTTTGTAAATAAGATACAAAATTGGCGTCACGCCGAACGCGACATGCTCCCGTCGCGCTGTCTATTTGACTACTCGAATAAATTTCCTTAGAACACAAAAATTTCATCGCGCTCACGTCGCGATCGCGCTTCGTCCCGCCGCACTCGTTTTGAATTCCCGCCGAATGCGGGGGCGCGCGCGGCGACGTGACGCGACCGCTAGTCGAGCGCCGAGCGCGACGGCTCTATGTGACACATTCTTCATCATCATCATCACTACATAGTATAAAACAAAGTCGCTTTTTCTGTCCCTATATCCCTTTGTATCCCTACAAAAAAGTCCGCGACGGTATATTTCTATCTCTTAGGGATAACCCACAACAACCATTTTTTATTCCTTTCTTTTTACGAGAAATAATAGCTTATTTACGAAGCGATTTTAAGCAATACAGAATGAATCCTTATACAATTAAGTAAATTAAATACATTGTGCATTTAATATAGATCAAAATGACCCTTTACAGTATCTAAGTTAAATGAATATATTCGAAGATATTACAGATTTAAAATGCACGAATCGTGTCGTCGATGGGGGCATCTGAAATCCACCCGTGCGAAGCCGGGGCGGGTCGCTAGTTAAGTAATATATTACAACTCTTCACGTCCCGTCCCGTCCGCTGTTTGCCCAGACCTTTATGGGAACTCAGGTTATTATGTCGGGGGTTTTTTTTAATTTTGAGAATCTATATTTATTTCTCTTGCAATTACTATCGGGGTTTCCGTCTACTCCTTTGTGCCTCTCGCTTTGTCCTTTGATTGTTACACTTACATACGTTGATCAAGTTTGTTTTCATTTGTTTTCTGGTTTTCCTTTCAGTTTTGTCAAATCCAAATAGGTTCAGCCGTTGCCGGGATTAAGCAGAACAAACAGACAGGTCAGCAATTCTTTTAATGTAAGTACTTTATATACTTTCATATGGATTTAGTTAAAAGCTGTTAATTTGACATTTTAAACAGACATTTCAATTTTATTTATTTTCCCTTATTACATCATGAAACGCTCGTTCGACGGTTCTCTAGATAAAACAAGTCATCCTTCTGTATCTTGAGCCGTACACGTTGTTACGAAAACGCGGATAGCGGACCAGCGGTGTTGTAAACGAAATTGCACAAAACATACATATTATATATGAGGTTACAACTCTTGTACAACGATAGTAAAACTGGCTATCTCATCATCTTTTACACAATAATAAGATTTAGAATTATCCGTTGAATTAAGTATACAGAGAGTCATCCCCTATTCATCCCATGGGTGTCGTAAGAGACGACTAAGGGAGGAAACTACCAGGACAACAGCACTGCAAAGAGAAGGAACACTTCAAATTCAAAATCATTTATTCAAATAAGGCACTAAGTCACATTTATGAACACAGCAACATAACTGTAGCTTCAATTTATGAAGCTACAGTTAAAAAACTTTTTATAAAAAAAAACCGACTTCCAAAAAAACATCCAACGAAAACTCTCTGCCAAAAAAACACTTAAAAGCGTAAAATAAACTGGTTCTTCATAAATTGCATATACCTAATTCTTTATTAATAAGAAGGCTAAGCCAAAAAGAATACAAACGAACAATTACAAAAGTCTAAGCGATAGTCACTTGGCACCGACTTCAAACAGATTTTAGGTACCTAGCACACATTATAATACTACTATTTAAATGAATAAAGAATTAGGTATATGCAATTTATGAAGAACCAGTTTATTTTACGCTTTTAAGTGTTTTTTTGGCAGAGAGTTTTCGTTGGATGTTTTTTTGGAAGTCGGTTTTTTTTTATAAAAAGTTTTTATTTTTCAGTTTTTAGTGCAATCAATCGCAGGTCAGTAGTAAGTTGAACTATTTCATCAAATTTCATCGTCAAGAATACAAATTAAGGTCTATACGTACGTGTAATATTAAAATAATCCTCTAACACCTAACTGTTGAAGAGTTTAACCTTCTATCATCAGCTCACCTAAATAACTTGAAAGTATACGACTGAAGGTCTTTAGATACGTATGAAAATGAAAGAATTATCCTCCAACTCCTAACCGTTGAGGAGTTGTACCTTCCACCTTCCATCATCAGCTAACCTAAATAATTTGAAAGAATACGACTAAAGGTAAGATATATACATATGATATTTAAAGATTTATCCTCCAACTCCTAACCGTTAAGGAGTTGTACCTTACATCATCAGCTCATCATCATAAAATGATGACTACCATACGCAAATACCGGTGTAACTTCAGAAAATATACGAAGAACATAGTATGTGCCTATAAAAAATTAGGGTTTCCCTCGATTTCCCTGGGATCCCATCATCAGATCCTGATATACTGGCAATGGGACCACCTCGGAGGCATACCCTTTCGGATACAAAAAAATATTTCAAAATCGGTCCACAACTGACGGAGTAATCGGTGAACATACATAAAAAAAAAAAACATCCATACAGTGAAACATAGAACTTCCTCCTTTTTGGAAGTCGGTTAAAAATCATAGATCGACACAAACAGACGCCACAGCATGTATTGTGTTGTCAAGGTAAATGATATGAAAACATCAAAATCTACTGCCTACTTGTGTCGATCTATAACATCGAGTTTTTAAAGCCTTTTTTTTTCATTTTGTAGAATAGGGGGCAAACTAGCAAACGTATCACCTGATGGTAAGCGATTACCGCCGCCCATGGACACCCGCAACCCTAGTGGCGTTACAAGTGCGTTGCCGGCCTTTGGGGGATGGGGAGAGGGATGTACGGAGGGGGAGTCTGGGCCTCCGGTATCCTCACTCACTCGGTGAAACACAGCGCAAGCGCTATTTCACGCCGGTTTTCTGTGAGGCCGTGGTATCACTCCGCTCGAGCCGGCCCATTCATGCCGAAGCGTGGCTCTCCCACGGGTATTATGAGAAGAATACTTGCAAACAAATATTATACTAATTCGTCTGATCAGGGTGGTGTTGTACGCCAACACGTCTTTTCTAAGTAGAGGCTTGTGTCCAGCCGTGGACTATTGGAGGTTTTTGAAGATGAATAATGATGAAAATGTAGAATTAGACATTAAAGCGACATTTATTTTACAATAAATTTAATATTTGTTTCGGAGTTTGGGTGTTTTCTATGTATAATATGTAAGTACCTATTTACAAAAAAAGTATATAATATGTATTCATATCAGTTGTCTAGTACCCATAACACAAGCTCTGATTAGCTTGGGAATAGATGGCGTTGTGTGTTAGATGTCCGGCTTTTTTAGGGTTCCGTGCCAAAGGCAAAAAACGGAACCCTTATAGATTCGTCATGTCTGTCTGTCTGTCTGTCCGTCTGTCCGTCCGTATGTCACAGCCACTTTTTTCCGAAACTATAAGACCTATAATGTTGAAACTTGGTAAGTAGATGTATTCTGTGAACCGCATTAAGATTTTCACACAAAAATAAAAAAAAAAAAAAAAAAATTGGGGGTCCCCAACATATTTAGAACTTTAACTCAAAAATTTTTTTTTTCATCAAACCTATACGTGTGGGGTATTACCTACACGTATCTATGGATAGGTCTTCGAAAATGATATTGAGGTTTCTAATATAATTTTTTTCTAAACTGAACAGTTTGCGCGAGAGACACTTCCAAAGTGGTAAAATGTGTCCCCCCCCCCCTAACTTCTAAAATAAGAGCATGATAAATCTAAAAAAAATATATGTTGTACATTACCATGCAAACTTCCACCCAAAAATTGGTTGGAACGGAATCTAGTAAGTAGTTTTTTTTAATACTTCATAAATCGTAAACTGCAATTTACCTTTCATTCAATCAGCACAAATATAAAAAAAAAAAATTACTTGCTGCTGCGGAACCCTTCATGGGCGAGTCCGACTCGCACTTGGCTGCTTTTTTAAATATCTAGCTAGCAAAAGTTAGTAATAATATACATATATTAGCAGAGACATAATAGTTTATGTCATGCAATAGAGCCGCGAATGAAATTTAAAGTCATCCTAATCAGATGATGTTTGGTTACGACAGCTGCTTTAATTTTCAACCTTGGCCCAGCAGTTTCATATAAACATTGCACAGATATACTAAAAATGTTGATTATGTGACAATTGTTGTGGGTACACATTTACACAAAATAGAACTTAGTAGAATATGGTCAAAGTCTTATTATTATTATAATCTAGATTTTATCTCCGGCTCCGCCCGGATAAAGGTCGATTTTCGCAGTTATTATTTAAACTGATATAACTTTGTTGTTTTCGAATCGATTGAAATGAAATACATTACATAAAGGTAGTAGAGCCACGCTGATTTCAGCACGGTAGGGCCGGCTCGACCGGGGCGGCACTACCTCGCACAGAAAATCAACGTAAAATGACAGCGTTCGTGCTGTCGTGTTTCGTTGATGAGTGCGAGACCGGAGGCCCAATTAGTCTAGTCAACAAGTTCCATACTTGTTGACTAGACTAAAAGATGCAGCAGCATCACTAGGCCGCCATAGTGTGGGTCTCCATACTGCATTGTCTGCATTCGCAATGAGTATGGTGACCACCACTCTTGGATTCTGCTTATGCTTTCCATCAGGCAGAGTAGAGTCATTTTGGCGGGCCAAACATAAAAAAAAAAAAAAAAATTGTAAAAACCGCATTCAAATCGGTTAAGCCGTTTTAGACATACAGACAGAAAAAAATTCTAAAATCATTGGGCTCTATTGCGATCACAATGCCCCCTATATTATTTCTTCTTACATAATCTTCCATGTACAGACAGCGACCAGTTACGATTTTATGATATGTATTTATTCGGATTGATGCTTGTTGGGCCACCGGTATCCTCACTCACTCGGTGAAACATAGCATTATCTTTTTAACCCCCTACGCAAAGCAAAAAGAGGGGTGTTATAAGTTTGACGTGTCTGTCTGTCTGTCTGTGGCACCGTAGCACGCGAACGGATTAAGCGATTTCAATTTGTTGTTTTTTGTATGAAAGGTGAGTTACGTGCAAGTGTTCTTAGACATGTTTCATGAAAATCGGTTGAGTCGTTTAAAAGTTATGGGGGTGAAACTGGTGTAGAATAACCGAATGTCTACAAAACGTGCCAGTATAATCGTTAAATGACAATTATGTAATTGATAACTTCGACCTGATGCTGCATAGGGGTTTTTTAAATTTTAAATTTATAGTTATTAGAGTTAGTTATAATTAAGATGATTTAGTTGTGGTTTAATAAATCATTTGTCAACTGATCTGATGATATTTCCTCGTATTTAAAATTATTTCATAGGAAGTGATTATTTAACAAGGCCGGCCACGTTATGGTCAATATTTTAGGAGATTCCGTTATTTTTAACACACATCTATACAAATAATTAAAATGGAAGTTTCTGTTTGTAATTTCGAATTAACAGTTTTTCACTAAATGCATATGAAAACATAGGCTGTAAATTGTCTGTTGATTTTGTGTGGATTTTAACAGGACTTTTACTGGCCGATGATGTAAGGAGTAACTTAGGCTACTTTTTAGACTAATTTTGCCTCGCGGCGTTTCCCGTCGTTAACAGCGTAAGCTCAGTCAGTGTAATCTAAGAATGTTAGTAGAAATCACTTGTCTGGTATTTTAAAATGCAATTAAACAAAATATTCGTTTAAATGTTACGCCCGTAACCGTTTTGTTTATATTAACATAATATAATTAAGTATCTTTTATACTATGCTAAGTGAAATTAAAGGAAGATATATGTTATCGCGGAATTATTTAGAACTTTTAAAGAGGAAAAAATCTATCATAAATTGTTTTTGCGAAACTTTAACCGTTTTCACAGCGCAGGAATAATTTTCCTTCGTTTTTGCAACATATTTCATTGATACTCCGCTCTTTTTAGTCGTGGCGTGATGATATAAAGCCTATAGCCTTCCTTAATAACTGGGCTATCTAACACTGTAAGATTTTTTTTTAATTGGCCAGGTACTACCCGAGATTAGCTTGTTGAACCAAGCACAAAAAACGGGCAAATCTTTGGGGACTGTCGATAGGAGTTAAAAAAATACTTTTCAAAAACTAAACAAACAAGATTTTTTAATATAAAATAAAAATAGATTGTAAATTATAGTTTAAAAAACTAAAAAAGCACGCTTTAATAGCAATCGAACTAAAAAGTAGAAAATATTTTTAATGTAAAAGCGTGGTTTTCAGAAAGCACCCCACGCTTTTTACATTAAAATTATTTTTATTGGTAAATTTATAAAAGTGTGTTTGTGAAATGTGAATGAAAAAATTTTTTTTTTATCTTTTTCTTGTACTTAATTTTTTTAAATTATTGTATCGTCATCGGGCCCTTGACCCAGGCGCGGTTCCAGGGGGGGGGGGGTCCCCCAAAATCTGCTACTAGAACCTGATTTGCTTATTCTTATCAGTTTCCATAATTGTTCAATCGAGATAAGAAATCAAAGGATAGGAACTCTTTTGGCCGTATCAGCGAGCACCTGTCGCGAGTGGGCCCTGATCTACCGGACTGCCAATTTGGATTTCAACGAGGATGCTCGACAGTGGACGCTAATATATAGGTGTGTCTGCTCCCTGTCGGGGTCGGCAGTCCGAACGGGGGGTGGTGTTGGTAGTTAGCCTTGATATCGTTAACGCTTTCGGCACCCTTCAATGAGGCGCAATTAGGGAGGCCTTTGAATATCACGAGGTGCCGACTTACCTGCATGCCGTCATATAGGTCTATCAGCGCGACAGGACAGTGAAGTTTATCGATCGGAACGGAGTGGAAAATTGAAGGGAGGTGTGTTGTGGGGTTCACCAGGGCTCTGTATTGGGCCCATTGTTATGGAACCTCGTATACGATGCGGGTCTTCGCACTAGTCTGACTTCGGGCATCAGTGTCGCCTGCTATGCAGACGATACCCTAATACTGGCTAGAGGGTCACGCTTCGGGGAGGTGCTTCTGCTCGCAAGGGGTGGCTTGTGTCGTGGATAAGATTCATGAGCTGGGCCTGAGGGTGGCGCCTCAGAAAACTGAGGCGATATGGTTCCATAGCCTACGTAAGCGCCAGGAACCACCCAGCTCATACCTCCGGGGATATGACACCGAAGTCCAAGTGGGTCAGTACATGAAGTACCTTATCATGGACAATCGGTAGAGCTTTGAAAAGCATTTCGGGCGACTAGTCCCCAGTACGAGGAGTAGCAGGGGTGCCACATCGTCTGCTGCCCAATCTCGGGGAACCGCGGGAAGAAGTTCGCTGCCTCTCTGTGCGTGGGCGTGCGTATGGGCGTCGTGCGATCCATGGTCCTCTATGAAGCACCGGCGGGATCTTCCCGCTGTAATGCTCAACTCAGGAGTCTGCAGCGGTTGATGGCCATACGAATCGTACGAGGCCACCGTACGATCTCGTACGAGGCGGCGATCCTGGCACGATCTCCACCCTTCGACATTCTAGCCGACATGAACACAATGGTCTGCGACGAAATTCGATCTGTCGGTCGGAATGACGAAGAGATAGTGCCGTATCATGAGCCCGGAATGCAACGTCAGAACACACATACGCAAGCCCTACGAGCTTGGCGGGCATGGGTCGACACCCAGGATTGTGCCAGCCAACGCGCTGTCGGAGCCTTTCTGTCGAGCTTCGAAGCTTGCATAGAGAGAACCAACTTTTCACCTACCGATTCACTTAGAATCTCACCCGGTCGGACAGATCGGACGAAACCTGTCACCAACAGCTTTGATCGCGGCAATGCTGGCGAGTAGTGTGAAGACGTTATGCTCTAGAAGGAGTCCGAAGAGCGGGATCGGGAAATGGCCGTCCCGCTCGAAAGAGGTGACGAAGGATGCGCGATAGAGGCCGCTAGCTCCCCAATCGTCGGTTAAGGGTCATTGTGGCCACATGCAGGGGAGATGTGGCCACTGAAAACGACTCGACACCTCGGTGCGGCCGGGGGTGTCGTCTCAGGCAGTTCGGTGTTCCGACTCTCTTACTGTGTAGAGCGGTGAGAGGTACGACAGCGACATGCCCCGGGTTTGAATCTGGTTACCCCGGGTTGTACCTCAGTGATGAGGTAAGGCAGGGGGAACTCCAAGGGGAACTCCAAACGCAAGGGGAGCCGCTGATGCGTTCCTGGAGCTCCTCTTGTGTATTATGCAATAAAGTCTAATTTACTCGACTTATTTGATAGTGACCCCTCCCAAAATTTCAGGCTGGAAACGCGCCTGCCTTGACCTCTGTGCAAATTTTCAAGTTAATCAGACTCCTAGAAGTAGGTGAAAATGAAGTTAAAAGATTCCGTTACATACATACAGATCAAGCTCATAAAAGCGTGTTAAAAACCAAGTAACTTGTGAATTGTATAGTCGAGGAAGCGTGCGGTGACGATGACGCGAGTTTCACGATTTTTGTTCACCCAAAAAGTGCTCAACGCGCCTAAAGAAGTTTTCGTTTCAAAAACTCTTTAGCTTCATATTAGTATGTATTTGTGTTAGGTATATACTTGAAGTTGTTTTTAATTTGTTATACATTTGGTAATGTAGTATGTGTCCATAGGTTAAGGTGAACAGCATCTAGAATTCTAGTAGACCTAAAGTCGATGCCAATCTCGTTTGTATAAAAGCTCAGCTAATAGTGGGTAGCAACTGTTAGTGTCAAAAAATTTTTCGGTATTAAACTCAGAAATTTATCTTAAACTGTTTTCTACCATATGTTATGGGATTAGTATGATATCTTTTAGCAACTTGATCTGGATTTATTTGGTAGTTATTACCGACCTCACGCGTAGAATCAGAACGCTGGAGCGAAAGTGAGCCTATCATGTTTCCAGACGAACTGATGGTAGCTGGAGAAGACATAGAGACCGCGATTATACAAAAGTAGTGTAGACCCCGTGCGGGGACCCCGCATGGATGGTGGTTGGATGTTAACACGCTTATATTAGCTTGACCTGTATGTATGCAACAAAATCATTTTCACCTCCTTCTGGGAGTCCGATTAACTTGAAAATTTGCAAAGGGGTCAAGTGCCGATGACAATACAATAATATGAAAAAAAAAAACTAAAAACAATAGTTTAAAGAAACTAAACAGACACGCTTTTGTAAATATGCCAAACTAAAAAGTAGAAAATAAATTATAGTTTAAAAAAAAACAACTTTTTAGTTCGATTGCTATTAAAGCGTGTTTTTTAGTTTTTTTAAACTATAATTTTCATAAGCCATGAGCAGAATCCAAGAGTGTCATCATACTCATTGTGAATGCAGGCAATGCAACAATGCAGCATGGTGACCCACTATGGCTGTCTATTGAGATGCTTCTGCATCATTAGGCCTCCGTTCTCGCAATCACCAGGTAAACACGACAGCACGAATGCATTATTTTAGATTGGTCTTCTGTGAAAGGTTAGTATTGCCCCGATCAGCTGAGATCAGCGCGTCTCTACTGGAAATGAATGAGGATTGCCCAAGACTTGGAGGCCTACCCGTGAATGGCAAAAGTGCAATAATGATTATGAAAGACTTACCACTACTCAGTCTTCTCTGTTGTGATATCAGCATACTGATAGGCACTCTTCTGTCGGTGGGGGCCAGCCCGAACAGTCGGTTCCGGGCCGTTTGCCCCACCTGTGCCAAATACGGTTTGTGCCCCATGGTGAAAGATGTTTCTGGTGGGTTTCGGCCACATGTGGTGGAGAAATCTGGAAAGATAGAGAGAGGAAATTAATAAAAAAATACTTCGAGACTGCCCTTTAAGTTAGACAAATAATTCTTAAATGAGCACAGTCTGTATTCTGTGTCTGAAGTGTGATTTAGCTATAATATGTAGGTATTTAAATATACGAGTATAAGGTTATCAGCAGTTTGGTTTCTATAGCACAGGTTCAGTGCTATTTTCCTGTGTACAGTGCTGTTCCCTTAGTAGGCTCTTACGATACCCAAGGGATGAAATGAGGTGGTAATACTCAGCATTCTTAGTCCGTCACCATACTCTCCATTATATGTACAGACTAGCCGAACCGTACCGAAAAGGTAGTAGAACCACGCTGATTTCAGCACAAACGGGCCGACTCGACCGGGGTGGTACTACCCTCGCACAGAAAATCAACGTAAAATGACAGTGATCGTGCTGTCGTGTTTCGTTAGTGAGTGCGTGACCGGAGGCTCAATGATACAGAAGCATCACTAGCCCGCCATGGTGTGGGTCACCATGCTGTATTGTTACATTGTCTGCATTCGCAGTGAGTATCACTCTTGGATTCTGCTTATGCTTTCGATTAGGCAGAGTAGAGTCATTATAGCAGGACAAATATATATTTAAAAAAAAGTGCCCCATTCGTTGGGCTGAGCGTTAATCGCCCGCTTTTCATCGGCTTGGTTTACAAATACTATTATTTTTAACATAATTTTCTGTTCAATCATAATAAAAAGGGCCTATGTCACTCCTGAATAGTGTCGCTTTCTGTTTGTAAAAGAATTTTCAGGATCGGATCAGTACTTCCCAAGATTACCTCCTACAACCATACAAACAAAGTTAGACACTTTACCTCTTTATAATATACTGCCTCGTTGGTCTCGCGGTTGGCGTGTGCGACTGTTGATCATGAGGTCTCGGGTTCGATTCCCGGGTCAGACCAAATGTTTGTATAAACTACAAATATTTGCTTCGGAGTTTGGGTGTTTTCTATGTAATAGGTCTTTACCTATGAAATTGCCGTTTTGTATGCAATAAGTGAAAGTACTTAATTTTTCAAACATTTTTATTTCTGTTATTCGAAGTAATCACCCATGCAATCGACGCATCTTTGCCAACGCATTGATGCCCTTCTTGTAAAAATCAGCTGGACGGGAGGCAACAAACTCTTCAAAGGCATTTTGTACTGCCTCTCGGGAATTGAATCTTTTACCCACTAAAAAGTTGTCTAAATTTTGGAAAAAGTAATAGTCGGTAGGTGCAAGGTCTGGTGAGTATGGCGGATGAGGGAGAGCTTCCAACCCCAGCTCTTGCAGCTAGGAGACTGTCTGTTATGGGTCGCGCGTTGTCGTGAAGGAGCAGTGGGAACGACCGATTGACCAAAGCTGGTTGCAGATGTGCAAGCTTCTCCATCATTCTCTCCAGTTCTTCACAGTACACATCTGCATTAATGCTCATGCCGTTTTGTAAAAAGCTGTGGTGAATCACACCCGCACTAGACCACCAAACAGTGACCATCACCTTTTTAGGGGTCATTTTTGGTTTAGGGCATTGCTTTGGTGCTGAACCAGGGTCTAACCAACTTGCTGAGCGCTTTCGATTGTCGAACAGAATCCATTTCTCGTCGCACGTAACAATTCGTTTCAAACTTCCTTCATTTCTTTGCCTGTTGATCAGCGCAAGGCAGGTCTCGACGCGTACGTTGCGCTGGCGATCGTTAAGGTCGTGGGGCAACCATCTATCAAGCTTTTTTACCTTGCCAATTTGTCGCAAATGGATCAATATTGCTTTGATGCTTACATTAAAAGCTGCTGCTAGCTCAGCTGTAGATTGAGTTTCGTCAGCTTCCACAATCGCCTTTAATTCATTATTGTTAACCAAAGTCTCCGGACGACCACGAGCTTAATTTTTCAAGTCAAAATTTCCAGAACGGAACCGGGAAAACCAATAACGGGTTGTGCGTTCGTTTGTACAGTTCTCTCCGTAAACGTTTTTGATGTTACGTGCCGTTTGTGTCGCGTTGGTGCCACGACGAAACTCATATTCCATAAGTACACGAATTTTTAAAGTATCCATTATGACGAAAAATGTTCAAATGTAATGAAAATACAACGCTAATCAAAAAACAAAAGACTAAGTTTGTAAATAGAATGTCATGGTTTTAAAACAAAATTAATTTGAATTTAGAATAAAGAGCCATTACAAACTTTTTTTTATTTGAAATGACCAGTACTGAAGAAAGGAAATTTCATAGGTAAAGACCTAATATAATATGTATGTATTTACAAAAAAAAAGTATATATGTATTTGTATCAGTTGTCTAGTACCCATAACACAAGCTCTTCTTAGCTTGGGACTAAATGGCGTTGTGTGTTAGATGTCCGAAAAATATTTATTTATATAGACAAGTGAGAAACTCGCATCCATAGTCCCAATGCTAGAATTCCCGAAGAACTACAGGAATTTAAGAAAACATTAAGCGGTATAGTAAAACTATTTGTTAAGCTTAGTTGTTATAGCAGACAGCTGTGCAAACGGACTTACATCATTCGTTATCTAACACATAATTGTGGAAGTTAAAAAAAAAAGTGTTTTTTCTAAGTTTTTATTATATTTAAAAGTGAATGGATACTAAAAATATTTTTTTACATGCTTTCGACCGCCTCTGCGTCCGCGTGTTTGTCGGAAATCTCGGAAATAGTTTTTTGGGTTTATATATAGCTTGACACTCCCAAATAATGTAGCTTTCTGTTGGTAACTCACATCAAATAAAAAAAGGTATATAACGCACCGCCTTGTTCTTGTTGAAGCAGAAAAAAGTAGCGTAGTTCCAAGTAAACACACGCGATACGCAGTAACTGTGCTATAAACTACACTACTATCCGTCAGTATCGTATAAGTTGTCGAAACTTGTACTGATACCTTTTTATTTGACCTGATGTTGCTAAAAGAATTTTCAAAATCGGTTCAGTAGATCCAAAGATTAATACTTTACAATATTAGTATTTCTTTTATTTATTTTTAAAAGACAACTCTCGCATTAGGAATATACATCCTTGGAATATGTATATTCGTCGTACCCTGTGTCGCGGGGGACTTTACAAACATATGTGAAACGGACACAAAGAACACCCAGACTCAGAACAACAATTTGTGGATCACACAAAGTGTTGTCCCATGTGGGATTTGAACCCACACATTTGGAGAGTTCGAAGGGTTACTATTTAGAGTTTTTTAATGGAATAGGGTGCAAACGACCTGACGTATCGCCTGATGGTAAGCGATTACCGTTACCCATGGACACCCGCAACACCAGAGGCGTCACAAGTGCGTTTCCGGCTTTTGGGGGATGGGGGAGGGGTTGGGGTGTGAGCCTCCGTTATCCTCACTCACTCGGCGAAACACAGCGCAAGCACTATTTCACACCGGTTTTCTGTGAGGCCGTGGTATCGCTCCGGTCGAGCCAGCCCATTCATGCCGAAGCTTGGCTCTCCCACGGAAATCTGTATTCTTATCTCATCACTACATGGACTAATAATTTCTTAAACTTATATCATCATTTAGCAGATCTAACCTTGGCCTATCATTGCGGATATATTACTAAATAAATGAATAACCGATGTCTGATTTGGAAATTTAAAGTTTAGGTAATAAAATAGATAAATATTTGAATATCTGAGCGTTAGTTTTGTGATGTAATGATAAAAGATTTGTAATGTTGCATGGGAGTCTGTGTGATCTGGTTACAAAATGTTCAAATCTCGAAATATCTAATGCTTGCTTAATATTTTAATTATCTTTTTTGAGTTTATGTGCTTTTGATATGAATCATTTTAAGCAGAGAGAAACTTTTGTGTATGGTTTATGTATGTATGTATGTTCGGGTGGAATCTTGCAACTCAATTTTGAAGATGATATCTTTTTCCGATTTTGCTGAAATTTTGCAAGCAATGTATACAGTGTGACAATGCAATATTATGATGACATGGGGCTGATCTGATGCTGGAGCTGAAAAGTGGCCATAGGAACTCTGTAGAGAAACGAGTTTGGACTCGTTTGATTCGTCTCGAGGCATTTTAATAAAAGCTTGTTTTTAAAAAGCTTTTGAATTTAATTAATTTATGTATATATATATATATATATATATATATATATATATATATATATATATATATATGCCTGCCAAAGTGACTCTAAGCTGTCCTCTTCTTTCCCAGAATTGTGGTTTCATTCACAAATCAAATCAAATCCAAATCATTTATTCATCTAAGACACCAAGTGACACTTATGAACGTCAAATTGAAGCTATAGTTAAAAATCATAGATCGACACAAACAGAGGCCACAGCATGTGCTGTATTGTCGAGGTAAGTTAGGCGAAAACACCAAAATCTACTGCCTGCCTGTGTCGATCGATAACTTCCAGTTTCCAAAATGCGTAGACCTCATGAGAAGAATACTGGCAAAGAAACTCATGGCTACTCTTTTTCAAAATCTGATTTTCAGGTACAATAGTGTTAGTATTACATGTAAAGTAAACAGTATGCAAGCTGTTGCCACCTGAAATTCATTTTATTAAAAAGCTCCAAAATCTAACGCGCAAACAAACAAAAAACACTCAGTGATAACGTTGAAGGTTTGAGTCTATTAAACATGTAACAAAATAGAAACAAGGTGCACATCCACTTACATTCAGTTGCAAAATCTACTGTTGAAAATAATTCGTGACTGGATTAAGAGGCTAGGGTTGCAGTTGAACGAACCAGAATAATAGTATTGTCTAAAGAATCACTGACTAGGCCGACCAGTCACCCCAAGCAGCACTCGTTCACGAGTATGACGCATGGACCAACAGTGACAGATTTATGTAAAAATTAGTTTTGGCACTGAATTGGATAAATTGTCAAGAATTTGAATGCAAGGTAGAAAACAAAGACACGTTTGGCAAACAGTTTTTTATAGATATGAGTTGGCCAAAGTGACTCTACTCTGTCTGATAGAAAGCATGAACAGAATCCAAGTGTGGTGGTCACCATACTCTCCATACCCATACGATGCAGCAAGGTGCCCCACTCTGAGGTAGCGTATTAAGATGCTTCTGCATCTCCGGTCTCGCACTCACCAACGAAACACGACTGCTGTCACTATAGGCTGGTCTTCTGTGAGAGTGTAACACCTCCCCGGTCGAGCCGGCCCGTTCGTGCTGAAAGGAGCGTGGCTCTACTACCTTCGATAGTGATAAAATAAAGCCTCAATGTGCTTCTTAAACACAAATTACTGTATTAAACATATCGAATGACGTCTTCTTGACTAAAAAGACTAATCTATTATTCATAGATTATACAAAACTTGTACACAGAAAAAAAGTGAATTAACATCGCTTATACACATGAAGTACATACATTTAAGTACGCAACGCGTTTGAGTAAGTACTGCGCGCGCGCATTCTGGTCAAGGATCAATACTTGTGTCTCATTGGTTGACGGCAGCGTTCCATATTTGAACACTCGTAACGGATTTTTAATTGATTTGTAGTATTATTTGATATTTAGGTTTGTTATGGTCTATTAGTATGTATAGTAGACATTATACTATTTCCATTTCTTTATTTTCTCGATGACAGTTCTAATTTGATAGTTGTAGTGTTGTGACCAAATAAGTAATGATATCGATCACATATATTTATTATGTTTTGAACAAAGACAAATACAACAAAAACATTCAAATGTATTTTTGCAAGCTGGGAACACTCAATGACCCACCACCATTTCGTGTTTGTTTTAATCTGTCACTCGCAACAAGACGGTCGTGCTTTAAAGTCACTACATTTCTGTTCGCTGAGTTTTTTTCATATTATCCATACATACGTTACGTTGTGTATTTTGTGTTCCTCCGTGTTAATTGCTGCCCAGCTGTCAAATGTCAAAATGCCTAAAGGATCTGTTCTGAAAAGGCAGGCGAGAGAACTGGTGATCAAGGTTCGTAATTACTTTGAGGCAGAGTATCAAAATGGTGGGCCGCTATTACCACTGTCGCAAGTGCGAGAGCGTGTTTAGGCCGCATTAGGAAATAGTGGACCTACAATTTCAAAAATGACTACCGGTACAAGCGGCACACAGGAAAATAAGCTTCGTACGCCGAAGAAGAAAAGCCAACCACGTCGTGTGACATCAGTTGACAACATCGACGCTGTCGCTGTCTGTTTTGAAAGAAATTGGATTTTCTTATAAAAAATCGAACAAACGTAAAATATTGATGGAGCGTCACGACTTTGCCATGGCTCGCTGCGAATTTTTGAGTAAAGCCAAAAAGATATCAGATTTATTTATTATATTAGATTTATTTATTTTCACTGACGAGACTTGGTTAAATGCAAACCACACAGTATCTAAGAACTGGACTGACGACACCGTCGCTTCCACTAGTTCAGTGCCAATGGGAAAAGGTGAACGCCTTATCATATGCCATGCAGGATCTACGAAAGGATTCGTGTCAGATGCTTTACTGGCCTTTAAATCCAAGAAAACAGTGGACTACCACGAAGAAATGAACTCAGAGATTTACGAAGGATGGTTTAAAGAAATGATGCAATCTAAGAAATGGTACAATCTCTGAAAGACCCGTCGATAATTATTATGGACAATGTTACATATCACTCCAGACAAATTGATAAAATGCCGACGCAGGCCAATAAAAAACAAGAGATAATTGACTGGCTCTAACGTCATGGCGAAAATGTGGATAGTACTTTATTAAAATTACATTTATTGAATAGTTTAAAATCGAAAAAAAGCCTCCCTAAAAGATATTATATTACCAACGAAATAGCTGTCGAATGTGGTCATTGGGTTCTTCGACTTCCGCCGTATCATTGCCAATACAATGCTATAGAACTAATATGGGCACAAATCAAACGACACGCCGCTCGAAACAATACCCATCCCCCTTTTACGGCAAACAAGATGTTAGATTTATTAAAAAATGCATGTGCGGAGGTAAAACATTATAGCGTCGGATTGGGAAATTCATGTGGCATTCGATAATATAGAAGTACAGGAACTTATAATATATGTTAAGGAGAGCTCATCGAGTGACAGTGACGATTCATCAGATTTTGATTAAATAAATAAAGAATCAACATAATATAATTACATCTTGTAATGAAATGTAATATTAGTTAATAAATTTGTACAAAATTATCCGGTAATAGTTTAGTTTCTTACACTTTGTAAAAAAATATCGGGTCTGTTATCGTATTACGTTTATCGATAGCTCCATCCCTATGAGTTTTCATTCATCTATCATCTATCATCTATGACCTTGTACGTGCGTAAGCGTTATATTTTTCGCAAGACGCTCGTTCCAATTTCCACAAAGAGCTGTCATCGAGAAAATAAAGAATTGGAAATAGTATAGTAACAGTAATAACTTATTAAATCTTACACACGATCGTTTGATTCAGAATTGCCCTCGCACAGAAGATAAACGTAAAATGACAGCGTTCGTGCGGTCGTGTTTCGTTGGTGATTGCGAGACCGGAGGCCCAATGATGCAGAAGCACCACTAGGCCGCCATGTTGTAGGTCACCATACTAAATTGTTGCATTGTATGCAATCGCAATGAGTATCGTGACCACCATCTTGGATTCTGCTTATGCTTTCCATCAGGCAGAGTAGTCATTTTGGCAGGACTACATATAAAAAAATCTAACTAAGATATTAATAAATCCGTTGCGCTTATAACTCAAGACTCACAATTGTGTTTTGTGTGACACACTCACAATTGTGACACACAAGTATACGTTTTTTCTCTTTTTTTCTCTCTCTCTTTTATAAAAGACAACTCACGCACTATAAAACATGACACGGAGCCGCGGGCAACCACTAGTTATGCATATATTATAAACTAGTGGTTGCCCGCGGCTCCGCCCGCGTATATGTCGGTCATCGCGGCTATACTACAGTAAAGTTTTATCCAAATTCGTTCTGTAGTTTTTACGTGAAAGAGTAACAAACATCCATCCATCCATACTTACAAACTTTCGCGTTTATAATATTATTAGTATAGTTATAAACCTTCCTCTTGAATCACTCTATCTACAAAATCTGTTGCGTAGTTTTAAAGATCTAAGCATTTATAGGGACAGACAGACAGCGGAAGTGACTTTGTTTTACACCATGTAGTGATAGTGAAGTAAGCAAGCCTACTTAGGCATATTCTCTATATAGAAAATTTACATTTGGGACTAAAAAATAATAATAAAAAATAATAATATATAAGTTTGATTTGGTTATCAGACGGGAGTAAGTCGATCTTCACCGGCTCTTATACTATCAACAGCCTTTCAAGACCCAAAGATCATTATAATGATTACTGCTACTTGAATGATGAATCATTTTCATTGAAACTTAACTATGCAGGAAGAAAACTGCCTAGTTATTACAGGAAACGTAGTACAATTATTGCTTTAATAGGTTTGCTGCAATGTGCGATGATCAAGGGCTATTTGGAAATCCATTAATGGATAATGGTTAGAGGGTCACAGATTATGGTACTAGAATATAGCACTTATAACTATTTTTTTTTTCTAAACCGCTTTAAAACAGGAGGTTTATATTTAAAATGAAATATTTGGCACCCCTGACCTCTGTCATTTATAAATCGATATGAGGAATTAGTTTATTTATCATGAATTCATATGGGAAGACACATATTCAACAACAACCCGTAATGTCCCACTGCTGGGCTCGGGTCTCCTCTCAGGAGAGGGTTAAGGCCATACGCTGGCAGAATGCGGGTTGGAGACAGGCAAAACATCGTTGTGGCTGCGTAATCTTGCCGTTAGATGTTTTTAAGCCGCCCAAAGACCTCCAACTAAGCCTCACGACTGTTATCCTATGATAACAACCGGGACCGACTGCTTAACGTGACCTCCGGATCACGGAGACGCTCATGGTATCGTGCCACTTGCGGTCACCTATCTGGGCACTGACAGCGCCGTCGTTGCTTTGGGCAACTGGGCTATGAGCGCCTCACACCTCATGCCTTTCACCTCAAGATACATATACTACTTGTAAAGTGGGAAGTGGACCGGTCATGTCTCCAGACGAACCGATGGTCGCTGGAGCTAACATGTGCTAGAGTGGAGACTACGATTAGGCAAACGTAGTGTAGGACGCCCTACTGCGATTTGAAGAAAGTGGCTGACGGCAGCTGGATGCGGTCTGCCCAAGACCTTGATAGTTGGTACCTACTCCTTGGGGAGATCTTTCAGTGGGGGCCTGCGATTGGTTATTTTGGTATATTCTTGTTTAGTTTCGTATGATGAAGGACGTACCCCTAAGAAAAATGAAGTAATCAAAAACAGCTTATTATGTCAGTGTTATTTTTTACTGTTAAAATTATTTCTCGTTCTTTTTTAATACAGCACCTGTACTCGGAATACATCCTGTATCTTTTTTTTAGAGACATCTAAACGCCATCTAGTCCCAAGTTAAGCAGAGCTTGTGTTATGGGTACTAGGCAACTGATACAAATACATATATACATACTTTTTAAAACATAGAAAACACCCAAACTCCGAAAAAAATATTTGTAGATCACAGAAGCACTTGGTCCGACTCAGGATTTGAACCCGAGACCTCAACCACAGCAGTTATATTCACTACCACTGCGCTACCGAGGCAGTCGCTTTGCAGTAAAACATGTTAGTCAACTCTGCATTAGTGTAAGTTGTCCTAAATGAAAAAAATACATAAAAAAAGTAAAAAGTAAAACCCAACTACGACAAAAAACGACGCTGAAAAAGTATGAAACAAGTTTCAAAAGCCGTAGTGACGCGTTGTTAATGTGTTATGGTAGGTACATTTCTACGTAACGTGTGACTACGGTCGTAGTTGGGTTTTAGTTTTTACTTTTTTTTATTTAAAATGTCCAGTTGTCCAGTTCTAATAAGTAGTTGAGGAGCTATGAGATACGAGAACAGATGAACATACATACATACATAGCCTGTCAAAATCATAACCCTCCTTTGGCTTTGCCGTAGTCGGGTAAAAATACAACAACATAGAACCTACAAAAATTTGGTCCGACCCGGGAATCGAACCCGAGATCTCAAGCGCACCAGTCGCATACGGTACCATTGCGCCACCGAGGTAGTTTATTAAATAAATCGTTACTTAACAAACATGAACGACATGTAGGAATCAAATCCACAACACAGTACGAAGCGGTCTGCATCATCTGTGCAGTCGAATTAAAAACTACGAGACAATAATCTTTGTGCTAGTTCGCCATATGAAGTTAAACATAGATAATACCTAACCATAGATAATGTAAGGTCAAGAAAATGTGACGGAAACAACAACAATAAGATTGATTGCTATTCATGGCGACAATAGTCTATGGGTAATTGTCTATGGGTATATACATAATTGCATGGGAGGGACTCGAGGAAACCGTTAACACATTGCAATTTTAACCAATCAGGCCAGATTATGATGTTGTTTGACCATTCCTAGCATATTGAGACATTTCTGTGTCTCGGAAACACAGTAAACCGTCGATTGGTTTGATATTAATAAAATTACACCAAGAACATACATACAGAACAGATGATCGTGTTCAACACAGAAAGATTTGTACTGGATGGGAACAAAACCCACGACCTCTGCTCAGCAGGTAGGACTACTAACCGCTAGACCAAAAATCCAGTGTATTTGGCGACTAATAAAAAAAAACAAACGAATTGAGAACCTCCTCCTTTTTTTGAAGTCGGTTAAAAAGTTCTATGTTTATACTACAAGTTAAAGCACTCAATCGTCTGCGTCGTTTTTTCAATTATGATCGGCTTCTACTGTTCTAAGCGTGATGTGAACTATCCTAATTACGCGAAAACACATATTTGAAAGAAATAACGTGAAAATCAGTTCAATAGTTGCGGAGTTCATTGTGAGCAACAAAGTGACCCGTATTTATAACTAGCCGAGCCCCGCTGTGTTCCCGTTACCTATCTGCCAGTGGAAGTCCCGTCCGAATCGGTCCAGCAGTGCTACAGATTACCCGGAACAGACAGACATAAATTGCTTTTTTGATGTAAGTATCGAACATACTTCCATATGTATTTAGTGAAATTACAAACACACTTCAATTTTATTTATTTCAATTCATTTTGTAATTACATCTTTTTTTTGTTTTATCATTCTCTTATTTTAGAAGTTACAGGGGGGGGGGGACACAGTTTACCACTTTGGAAGTGTCTCTCGCGCAAACTATTCAGTTTAGAAAAAAATGATATTAGAAACTTCAATATCATTTTTGAAGACCTATCCATAGACACTACACACGCATGGGTTGATGAAAAAAAAAAATCAGTTTCAGTTCTAAGTATGGAGACCTCAAAATGTTTTGTTTTTTTTTCTATTTTGGTGTGAAAATCTTAATGCAGTTCACAGAATACATTACACACAACATTATAGTTAGTTTATAGTTTCGGAAAAAGTGGCTATGTCATACGTATGGACAGACAGACAGACAGACATGACGAATCTATAAGGGTTCCGTTTTTTGCCTTTGGCACGGAACCCTAAAAAGGCTGGACACCATTCGCTTCAATTTTACCCAGGATCATCGTTACTGCTCTAATCCTAAGTGTCATAGCGTGATGTCAAACAGCTCATAACTCTCTATAAAAAGTGCATAAATAATTTCAAAAATGCGACTTGTAGTTTCAACGATAAATACATTTAGACAATTCTTAGACATATAAAATGAGTATAGATCTTTATTTAAGGACTTTATACCAGTATTTTTGAGGTACAAATTGCAACTACTGTGGTCACAGAAGTACTCTCTTATAGTAAGCGAAATTTGATTAAATCGAGGTTTCGTCTGATCAAACATACGTTCGTATATTTTTATTTAAAAAATGCAAAATCAAGTCATTTTGCATGTTTTTAAATAAATGTATGTATTTGTCAGTATTTGCGAAATATACACATGTTCATATTACTGTTTTGCTTAGACATAATGTCCATTTTGCAAAACAAAAATGCTTATTACTTGTCCTACATTTTTAATTATATGTGTTTGTTTTAAATTAATTGTAAGAATGGTTTTATATTACGATGGTTTATTCTACAGACGGGCGGGTGAGAAGCTCAGGTGAACGGTTAAACCATATGTAAAGGGAGCGCTAGACACCTGTTATATTAATTACACATACACAAATTGTAAGGAATGTAATTTACATCCTTTAAACCTTACACTTTAAGAATTAAATGGAAAACTAGGTTAAGTTAATATTATGTACTTAATTTAAAAAATCTTAGATAGAACTGTTCCTCACAGTGCGGTGGCAACATGTAAGTAAAAAACTGAGCACATAATTGTAAAACATGTGTGTAAACTCTGCATTAGTATAAGGTGTCAACAAATTATCACGAAGCAGCACTGTAGTCAGACAATGTTGTGATGAAACAGAAGTTTATGTAGGTATTCTTGTAGACATTTATCATTTATTCCTGCGTTATTAAAACATATTTAAAGGGAAATCATCTTTAGGCGCGTTGAGCACTTTTTGGGTAAACAAAAATCATGGAGCTCGCGTCATCGTCACCGAACGCTTTCCATGAGCTATATGTATACTGTGTATTTATATATGTGTTCTTCTTGGGTGAACAAAAAGCTCGAAACTCGCGTCTACGTCACCGTACGCTTCCTACACTATACAATTCACAAGATACTTTGTTTTCACTTCTGTTAGCAGTCCCCAAAGACTACCACGATTTTTTATCTTACTTTCAAAGTAGATTGTTGAACTATCAAATAAAGTGCCAAGATCATAGCGTGACGTCTCGTTATGTGCCATCATCTATGTTATTTAGTGCATGACCATCTCACACCGCGTCGCGGTTCCGTCCCGTCAGCTTTCTGACCCGACCTTTATACTAGAGGATAATTAATACTAGAGGATTACACGACATCCAAATATAGAAAATGTAAGTTGTTTAACTACTCATATGTAATAAGTTTCTATTTTTTTAACGAGCATTTTAGTATTTCTCATTTTGCTTGTTTTAATTTTATTTATTTATCTTTAATGTACACAACTACACACATAACACAGAAATAGAAAAAAAACTTGCAATACACAAATCTGGCAATTGACGGTCTATTCGCTCATGGCAATTTCTACAGACAATCTTTGTACGGATATTATGGTAAGTGATATTAATTAAGGTATCAGTAGTAGGGTGCACAAATCTTAAATTTCTACGTGAATAATAAAAAAATGGCAAAATTAAAAATATATAACATTCATAAATTAACATACATCTACTGAACATGAAAAACATTATTTATATATTTTATTTATTTATGTAGAGTCTGTTTTTTTTCATTGATGCTCTGCTCAGCTTCTATTGGTCGTATCATAAAATCATATAGCTTATAGCTTTATTCAAGTGATGAGCAATGCAAAACTAAAGTTGTAGGTAGTAGAGCCACGCTGATTTCAGCACGAATGGGCCGGCTCGACCGGGGCGGTACTACCCTCGCACAGAAAATCAACGTAAAATGACAGCGATCGTGCTGTCGTGTTTCGTTGGTGAGTGCGAGACCGGAGGCCCAATTAGTCTAGTCAACAAGTTCCATACTTGTTGACTAGACTAAAAGATGCAGCAGCATCACTAGGCCGCCATGGTGTGGGTCGCCATACTGCATTGTCTGCATTCGCAGTGAGTATGGTGACCATCACTCTTGGATTCTGCTTATGCTTTCCATCAGGCAGAGTAGAGTCATTATGGCGGGCCATACATAAAAAAAAAAAAAAAAAAAATGGTTTTTTGAATTCGAAGCAGGGTTTCCAGAGAAAAGCACGTTCAAGCGAGGAGAAAACTCTTCAGCTTATAATTATAACATAGATCTTATCTGGGTTACATGAGGACAAAAAGAGATCATCCTCTCCCATTCTGAGGGGGCTCACCATTATTATTAGTAAGCAATATGTTCTGGGCCTCCTACAAGGTGGTTCCGACCTGGACAAGGTAGCAGAACGGACTAGGTTTCTTGTAGAGAGCCTATAAAGAGGCTCGTCCAGCTATGAGATGAAGGTGATGAATTATGTTCTTGATATAGCTGGTGATAATTCACAATTCAGTTCAACCATGAGAGAGTCTACACTAGTATATGATTACTAAACTATTCACCGAAAAAAATATTAATTAGCCAATAGACGAGTTAATACCAATTAGAGTGACCTAGATAATATCGAGGTTACATCGGTATTTTTTGGTAAGTTTTCTAAAAATTAATCCTAGCTAGATCGATTTATCGCCTCCGAAGCCTGCATATTCATGAAAATCTTCGGATCCGCGTCCAAGATCCAGAATATATTTATACAAGAGTAGCTCGCATAAAGATATTAGATAAATTATGGTACCAAAAAACAGCCCGTCTGCAACTTGTTACTTTGTGCGATGCTTATCAAGCTAATAGTTGTAAACTTAAATAGAACAAAAAACTTACTAGAGCATATAGACATATATGTTTAGAGTTAATAAGAAAATTTCAATAAAATAACTATTAGTATGGTACATAACATTTAAACAAATTAACGAGTTCTATAAATTTTCATTTGGAATCACATTTACTTAAACAGTACCTCGAACTCACTACCACCGCACGTGTTCCCTTCCCACTATGATCCCAGGTCCTTTAAGCGGGGCGTGAAAAAAGCATCTCACTAGGCCGCCATAGGTCACTATGCTGCTCTGTCCACGTTCACGTTGAGGATAGTGACCACCACTTTTGGATTCTACTTATACTTTCCATCAGGTAGAGTAGAGTCATTTTGGTAGCTTGATCATAAAAAAAGTATATTCGAGCTTTGCTCGGTACCTATTTTTTTTTAAATGAATCCTAGCTAGATCGATTTATCGACCCCGGGACCATACTAAATTTCATGAAAATTGTGAGAGCCGTTTCCGAGATTCAAATTATACATTTAATTACTTTCACTGGCAGATAACTGATGATACAAGAAGTAACTTAGGCTACTTGTATTTTAGACTTGCTGAGCCGCGCGGTGTTACCCGCAGTTTTTGAAGTGAAAACTTCGTTAGGCGCGTTGAGCACTTTTTGGTAGGAGAAAATCTTATGAGTTCGCGTCACCGACATGCTGACATGACAATTACGAAAAATTGCACTTTTTGGTAGAGGAAAATCTTATGGGTTCGCGTCACCAACATGCTAATGTAACATCAAACATTTCAATTTAAACATTATGAAATTTCTAATTTTACACGTTAATTTTACAAATAACATTCTAAGTTATAAGTTTTCACTTCTATCGGCAGTCCTTATGACTGCCAATTTTTTAAATATATGAGCCTACTAAGGTGACACTCTTGACAACGTACTCTGTGTGATGGAAAGCATAAGCAGAATCCAAGAATACTAGTCACCATACTCATTGCGAATGCAGACAATGCAATAATGCAGCATTCTGCCCCACACTATGGCGGCCCTTGAAATTCTTCTGCATCATTTTGCCTCCTGCCTCGCACTCACCAACGGCATACGATAGCACGAATGCTGTCAATTTAAGTTGTCTTAGTACGACACCGGTTGAGCCGGACAGTTCGTGCTGAAATCAGCGTGGCTCTACTACCTTGGGTAGTTGTAAAGCTACGGTACACCGCGGTGCTTAGCTAGTATTATTCTTAAAGTAACAGCACTATCTAGACAATAAACGGTATATTATATACAACTGTGAAATCTAGGAAGCACAAGATTAATTATTTTTCTAAATACATACATATTTATCAGAAATCTCCAGACTGTATCAAATAGAAATGTATGCATACATATTTATACAACAAGCGGTAACCGGATTTATTTTTTATTTCATTATGTCATTTGTTTTTATTTGAAACTAGGTTTTACTTACGACTCCGTCCGCGTATATGTCAGTTATCGTTGTGATTCTTTAAACTGATATAACGTTTTTATTCGTCAACCGATTGAAATAAAACAAATACTAAATTTTAAGTGAAGTTTACTACAATACATAAGATAAAATCGCATCCAAATCGGTTGAGCTACTTCTGAGATTGGCGCACACAAACATACAGATAAACCTTCTGAAAACTGTTGTTTTTAATTTTTTATTTCTATATAGACATTCATCATTAGTTTTTCTTCAATATCTTTATGGTAAAAACATCGACTTACAATTGTATTATGTGTACAGAATAGATCGTACTATGACGGATTTAATGATAATTCAAAATATTTTTTGTCTCGAAAACCAATGTCTGAACCAATACGAACTTCAAACCTTAAAAAAAACGAAATCCAATCTCAGCAACACGTTCATTTTTAATTGCGGGTCGCCATGAACGGCGATACTCGCTTTCTATCAGGTCTGCCGTCACCGACAACATTTGCAGTTACAGACAAATTTTCTACACTACCGACTTTAACCGACTTCAAAACAAATATAGTTTCATAATAATCATCAATAGGCTTTAAAAGTCCTCTGTTGGTCACCCAGACATACAGACAAACAAACAAAAATTTAAAAAACATGGTTTTGTTGTACATAAGTAACATGAATTTATTTTTAAATTATTTGATTGCCTCGGTGACGCAGGCGCAGTGGTGTATGTATGCGTACGCGACTGCTGTACTTGAGGTTTCGGGTTCATTTTTTTTTATGGTATAGTTGGGCAAACGAGCAGACGTATCGCCCGATGGTAAGCAATCGCCGCCCATGGACACCTGCACCACCAGAAGCACAAGTCACACGTGCGTTGCTGGCCTTTTGGGGATGGGGGGGGGGTGGGTAGGGTGAGGTAGGTGTAGGGGATTGGGGTATGGACCTCCGGTATCCTCACTCACTCGGTGAAACACAGCGCAAGCACTATTTCACACCGGTTTTCTGTGAGGCCGTGGTATATGTATGATTTGCAAATATTTGCTTCAGAGTTTGGGTGTTTTCTATGTATAATAATATATGTATGTATTTATAAATGACGTTGTGTTTTAGATGTCCAAAACATATTTATTTATCTATTGTCATATGCATTTATTGAAAAGCTGTTAATTTTTTTTATTTTAATGTGTTAATATTATTTTATTTTAATTTTTACTTTATTTACTCAATTGGGTCACACTATACATTTAAGTATTTAATTAACTGTAGGTATATATTTATCTTATTCCTTGTTTGTTTGTATTTCATTCCACACTATGTATTACTGTAAAGGTTTATAACAATCTTTATTTACTTTATTTATTTTATTGTCTTACTTAGTTTTACACCAGACACCACCCTACACTATCTCATAATCACGTTTTTCTCTCCATCCAATGGTTGCCTGTAAGAGATTGCCTCCGGGCGATAAGGCCGCCAATTGTACTTCTCTAATTTTAAGCTTACCTTGGAATAATCTGGTGTACAATAAAGATATATATTATTATTATTATTAATTTGAAACTTAAACAGATATTTCAATTTTACTTAGTGGTATAAATTACACTTCATTGTAAGTAACACAAGTTGCTGATTATCAAATTAATCCTCACCTTAATTTAAACATTTAAGTAAACAATAATATGTATATTATACCTAATTACTTTTAGCTCGTCACACCAATAAAATGCATTAATTTAAATATTCATTGCCAATGTCAAGGGGAGTTTATCAACCCATGGGCATGTGCATTTCAAGAAACATAAGTTATTTTATAAAAGACAACTCCCGCATGAAGAATATACATCCTGTGTTGCAGGGGACTTGACAAACATACATGAAATGGACCCAGAACAACCAGATTCAGAACAAAAATTTGTGGATCACACGAAGTGTTGGCCCATGTGGGGTTTGAACCCACAACACTTGGCTTCTGCATCATTGGGCCGGTCACGCACGGAGTCGGTTCGAGTCCGACATAAGCACCAGTCGGTGGTATATGAGGGGACTTCCGCACAAAAAAAAATGTGTAGTTTAGGGGTTCGATAATTTCACTCTTTGAGATTTAACAACCAACCCCACATTGGGGGAAGAGGAGCTTTAATACCTGTCTAGGAGGCATAGTGGTGGCGTACGCGACTGCTACGGTGCTGCGGGTCGGACTAAATATTTGTATGATCTGTAAATATCTGTTTCGGAGTTTGGGTGTTGTCTATGTATAATATGTATGTATTTACATCAGTTGTCTAGTACCCACAACACAAGCTCTGCTTAGCTTGGGACTAGATTGCGTTGTGTGTTAGATGTCTGAAATATTTGTTTATAATTTATCTTTTAGAAGGGAATAATTCTTTCATGCATTTATTTTGTGTAACTTTAACTGTTTACGCAGCACACGCAATGGACGCTCTCGAAAGTAATAATTTTCCCTGTTTTTGCAACATATTTCATTGATACTTCGCGGCTATCTAACAATGAAATAGTTTTACAAATCGTACCACTATTTCCTGAGATTAGTGAGTACAACCAAATCTTTATATTAAAAAGTACACATGTAGAAATAATCAGAGTCAAAATGAGTCTGTGCACGAAATTAACCAGACATTAAGTACTGGTCACTGTTAAAAAAGAAACATGACGTACTAAGTTCAACTTGGATGGTTCACAGTTAGCTTTCTAAGTAGGTCACCAACGGAATACCGAGGTGATTGCTTTTATTTCTTTTTGTGGGATTAGAATTTTAGAAGAGTAATAACTTTGTAATCTTACCGTCAATTTTTTGTAGCAGGTTCGTGTATTATCATCACACTAATATTAAAAAGGCGAAAGTTTGTGGCTTCTTCTACTGAACGGCTTTTGGATGAAACTTGACAGACAGACAAAAATTGTAAAAAAAAATATTTTGGTATATGTACCGTGTATACAATTACATACATAATGCTTTTAGTAAAAAGCGGTTATTTTACAAACAGACCTGAAAAAAAATACAGGTTCTCAATTAGGCTATATTTTTTTTAAATGTTTGTTAGTTATGAACCGATTAGCCAAACAATTTACGTGAAAGGGTATAATTATATATTTTGCGTTTATATAATTTCAAAGTTCTTCTAGTTAAGCCTAGTCATCTAGAAAGGCTATAGGCATCACGCTGTGACTTAAAGAAAACGGTGTATCAATGAAAACTGCTCAGAACGTTGGCCTAGTGGTCACCACGCCGCTTTCTACTGCGCCAAGTGTTGTGGGATAACACTTTATGTGATAAACACATTGATGTTCTGAGTCTGAATATTCTTTGTGTCCCCCATGACATAGAGTTAACTCTCAGTGCGAGAGATGTCTTAAAAAAATGATTGAAGGCTTGCTTATTGTTTATTTAGCCCAATCGAATAAATTAATACTCCTTTCTGTTCTCTCTTCATATAGTAGTTCTTTCTGCATAAATTTCCAATTCAATATACCTACACCCAATTTTCCCATACTTAACACCCAATGCTCGTTTTCCCAATATCCTATTCCATATTAAAATCAATTATTATTAGTAAGAGTGGGCGTTTAAAACTTAGTACCTGGATGACAGAGCTTTGCTCGGTATTCTAGCTATATGGATCGATTTATTGCACCTAAATTTCCAAAAAACTTGTTTTAGGATTTATGCCCGCCTCAGCTTCCACGAGTAATGTATAGACTAAGAAAATATGACACTTCGTGTTTTCTTTAAATTTTCTTCTATACGAACCTTGTCCAGACAATACCAGACACATGGAAAAAATAATTATCCAATTGGTGCAGTCGATCGGAAGTTATGCGTGAACCTACATACATTTCGGTGATTAATTTTTGTTCATGTAGATGTCAGATCTTCTTCATCATAGTAAAGTAGTTTCTTTTTTAAATCTGGTCCTATTTTAAAACACTGTACACTTAATGTTTCTTCCACGTGCTGTCATTATTGCGGTTATGTGGTTTAGCATACTGTACATTAATTTTTGCACGATGTATGAGAAAAATCATCCGTCGGTTGTTAGAGCAATTTGAGATTCTTGTAGAGTGTTTATGATTGTGTGTGTGTGGGCACTGACTTCCCAATAACAATATCAAAGATGTCCATGACAACCGGGACCGACAGCCTAACGTGCTCTCCAAGGCGCGGCCGTCAAACACTGCCAATCTTTAGTACTCTGGGCTGTTATTAAGAATTTCATCAATTTATCCAATCTGCACGGGTTCAATAGCTTGTTTCATAAGTTATTTAACATACCTAATGCTACTACGTATAGGAACGGAGTAGTGTTACCAAATGCTAGTGAACCTATACACAATAAATACTTACATACCAGTTAAATGTCAGTTGCATTCGTGACCTGAGGACAAACAAATAATTATATTAGTCGATTTTTTTTTATGTAAGCCTTCCAAAATGACTCTCCTCTGCCTGATGGAAAGCATCAGGCAGAATCTAACAGTGGTTGTCGCCATATTCTTTGCGAATGCAGACAATGCAACATGGTGACCTAAACTATGGCGGCCTATTGAGATGCTTCTGCATCATTGGGCCTCCGGCCTGTAAATATCATAATATTGTTAATGCTGAGAGATCAAATCTTAGATATGTATGTATATTGTATCCTCGAAGCTACTACTGCACGGTTGGCTTAGTGGCTTAAGCGACCGCCACACCGCTTTCTATAGCGCTACACTTTGTGTGATCCACAAATTGTTGTTCTGAGTCTGGGTGGACTTTGTGTCCGCTTCATGTATGTTTGTAAAGTCACCGACGACACAGGATGTATATTCCTAATGCAGGAGTTGTCTCTTTTTAATGAACAAAAAAAGAAAGTCACGTACGTCTTAAACACCAACATGGTGTTTAAGACGTATTGTAGGCAATTTGGGAAAATAAATGGGAAAATTGGGTGTATATTGTAAGTGACAGGACAAGACACTGGGAGAAAAGGGATATAACTGGTTCGAATATTGTATTCAATAGCTTGACTAGAAGTTTGAGAAGCGGATTTCTATTTTAAACTCCTCCTATTTTCTTCTGATTAGTTACCAATTTCGTTGTGGTTTCCAAGACAGTTTAGTTTTTCCTGGAACTTCTCGAGTGTTATAACTCAGTGTGTCCGTGGTTCATTGCTGTTGATTCTGGTGTACGGGAGTTACAGTGGTGGGCGGGATTAGGTGCGTAAAGAAATTGGCTAGACAGGTCAAGGTTTAATATCTTTTTTTTACGCGTGGAATGCTTTTCGCACCATACCCATCGTTGTGGAGACGAAGGGCGTTTGGGGGGATCTCCCGGAAAACCAGTGGACCTACTAAACCCCGCTGTGGCCTACCTCGGCAGTCGGGAGAAACTCCAGGAACGCCTCAGCAGCTTCTGGAGTCCTCTTTGCCTTACCTCACAAATCGAGGTATATCCCGGGATAACAACGGTCACCCCGGGGGCAGAACACTAAGCGACCCGCCTAAGGTCTAATATGTACCTATACTTCCGATCAATTTAGTTATTTTTGAGAAATTATATAGGAAAGGAAATACACATTAAAAGGGTATTAAATGATAGGTCTACGTCCAGAAGTGGACGTCTTTTGGCTGAGATGATGATGATAATAAAAATGATTTGACTGCCTCCTTGGTCTCGCGGTTGGCGTGTGCGACTGCTCATCATGAGGTCTTGGGTTCGATTCCCGGGGCGGACCAAATGTTTGTATGATCTACATATATCTGTTTCGGAGTTTGGGTGTTTTCTATGTATAACATGTATGTATTTACAAAAAAAAGTATATATGTATTTGTATCAGTTGTCTAGTACCCATAACACAAGCTCTGCTTAGCTTGGGACTAGATGGCTGTGTGTTAAAAAAAAAAACAAAAATGATGTAATTGACTGGGAACTTTCTGTTTTATTTTCATATTTTTATTTTAAGTAGGTATAGTAAATGTACACATTTTAAAAACTCATTTTTAAAATGTGTACCTTTCTCTATTTTTTGGGGTTCCGTAGTTAGGGAACCCTTTAAAACAAGATAACGGTACATAAATATTTGTATTGCTACAATTCTTTGGATTTATTCGGAATGGGTCCTATTTAAGAAGTGAATATTCCGGAATAACGATTTACATAAGTTGTAGAGGCACGCTGATTTCAGCACAGAGTGCTCGGGCCGGGCCGGCTCGACCCTAGGCGGTGCTACCCCCTCACAGTAGACCAATCTATAGTGACAGCATTCGTGCTGTCGTGTTTCGTTGGTGAGTGCGTGACCGGAGGCTGATGCAGAAGCATCACTAGGTCGCCATAGTGTCGGTCAGCGTATTGGCATTCTCTGCATCCAATGACCACCACTTTAGGATTATGTTTATACTTTCCACCAGACAGAGTAGAGTCACTTTTGCAGGCTCATACGTAAAAAAAAAGAATACTTAACTATTCCAACAGGACAGTCAGTCATTTTTTTTATTTATCTTAAAAATAACTCTAAACGTGGGAGAGCCACGCTTCGGCATGAATGGGCCGGCTCGACCGGAGTGATACCACGGCCTCACAGAAAACCGGTGTGAAACAGCGCTTGCGCTGTGTTTCACCGAGTGAGTGAGGATACCGGAGGCCCAACCCCCCCCCCTCCCCATGATGGCGCAGTTGAAAGACAGATTGATACCCCAGGAGGGTACCAACTGCGCTAGCGTTGGAGAATCCCTCTCTGGGCGTCCGCGCTCAGGACACAACGCGCCTGAACGTGGATGCCGAGGCTGCCCCTCGTATTCTGGGGAGGGCAAAATTGCGCTAGATCACGCTCGGGGTAAGAGCAGTAACATCACGGCACCCCCTACCACGCTGGTCGTGGATTTCTGCAACGTCAGGGGATTACATAGTAATCTTGATGCTGTCCATCACCACCTCGAGACAGCAAAGCCAGCATTGCTCTTTTTGACCGAGACGCAGATATCGTCTCCTGCGGACACATCCTACCTCAGCTACCCGAGGTATGGACTAGAACATTCCTTTATGTCTAAAGCCGGAGTGTGCGTGTACGTCAGAGACGATATTAGCTCTCGTCGCCTCAGCAACCTTGAAGGTAGGGACCTCTCCATCTTATGGCTCCGTGTAGACAGCGACGACCATCCCCGCGTCTATGCGTGCCTCTATAGGTCCCATAGCGGTGATGCCGAAACTGACCGACTCATTAAGCACATCCAGATGGCTACAGACCTTGTGCAGCAGCAGATCCCTTCCGCAGAGATCATCGTACTTGGCGATTTTAACGCTCACCACGCCGGCTGGCTCAGCTCCAGTAAAACGGATCATGCGGGGAGATCTGTTCACGACTTCGCCCTGGCTTATGGCCTGACACAATTGGTTACCACGCCCACGCGAGTCCCAGATGTGGAAGGTCAGAATTCCTCTTTGTTGGACCTTCTGCTGACTTCTCATCCGGACGGATACCACGTATCCGTAAACGCCCCACTTGGCTCCTCAGACCATTGCCTTGTCCGGAGTACAGTGACACTCACATGCTCACCGCGATCGCGAGTTGCGCGCAGTCGCCGTGTGTGGCACTACAAGTCAGCAGATTGGGATGGGATGCGGTCCTTCTTTGCGTCCTACCCTTGGAGACAGTTGTGCTTCTCGCCGGATAATCCCAACACCGCTGCTGATTCTATTGCTGATGTTGTGCTACAGGGTATGGAGATTTTCATTCCATCCTCTGTGGTTCCCATTGGTGGCAAGTGTCGGCCCTGGTTTGGTTCATCTTCCAATAAAGCTTCTCGCAGGAAGCAGGAAGCTTACCAAGCCTGGGCTGACGCAGCGGCGGTACGGGATCAAAACACCAGCGCTCTAAAAAAGGAGTACAACTTTGCCTCCAGGTTCTTCAAAAGAGACATAGCTAGGGCGAAGTCGGTGCACATTGCTGGGATTGGCGAGAGGCTTGAGCGTCTTCCTTCGGGGACTCGAGCATTCTGGTCTCTTGCCAAGGCTATCGAAGGGAATTTCTGTAAGCCATCCCTTCCACCTTTGCACTTGGGAAACAATCCGTTGGCCTATGACGCAAAGGAGAAAGCCGATCTCCTGGCAAAACACTTTGCGTCCAACTCGACCTTGGATGACGGGGAACAGGAGCCGCCTACCATACCGCGGTGCGAGAGCCGTATGCTGGATATCCAGTTTCACCAACGCTCAGTGCGTATAGCACTTTTATCCCTGGATATCCATAAGTCGAGTGGCCCGGATGGAATCCCCCCTATAGTGTTGAAGATGTGCGCTCCAGAGTTGGCACCGGTCTTAACGCGTCTTTTTCGGCTCTCCTACTCTTCTGGCGTAGTCCCGACAACATGGAAGGCAGCATTAGTCCACCCGATCCCAAAAAAAGGCGATCGCTCTAATCCGTCCAACTACAGGCCGATAGCCATTACTTCCCTCTTCTCGAAAATAATGGAGTCCATCATCAACTATCAACTCCTACGGTATCTAGAAGATCATCATCTGCTTAGCGACCAGCAGTACGGCTTCCGTAAGGGTCGATCGGCTGGTGATCTTCTGGTATACCTGACACATCGCTGGGCACAGGCGATTGAGACTAAGGGGGAAGCCTTGGCAGTTAGTTTGGACATCGCGAAGGCCTTCGATCGGGTCTGGCACAAAGCGCTTCTTTCGAAGCTCCCTTCCTATGGGCTTCCCGAGAAATTATGCGATTGGGTCACTAGCTTTCTAGCAGATAGAAGCATTAAGGTCGTAGTCGACGGTGAATGCTCTGATTCCATATCTGTGAATGCTGGTGTCCCGCAAGGCTGTGTGCTATCGCCTACTTTGTTCCTCCTCCATATCAATGACATGCTGCAAAATTGCGGCATTCATTGTTATGCGGATGACAGCACCGGCGATGCTTTTTACACCGGCCGCGCCAATATTTCTCGGGAAAACGTCATTGAGAGTCGAAACAAACTTGTGTCTGAAGTCGAGACTTCTTTGGAGAAGGTCTCAGATTGGGGTAGACTTAATTTAGTCCAATTTAACCCCACAAAGACACAAATTTGCGCGTTCACCACTAAAAAACTTCCGTGGGTCGTATGTCCTCGTTTCGAAGGCACTCCACTATCTGCCTCAGCCAATATTGGAATTCTTGGTGTCGACATGTCGAGCGAAGTCCAGTTTCGTGGCCACCTGGAGGGTAAGGCCAAATTGGCCTCGAAAAAGCTTGGTGTGCTCAACAGATCGAGACAGTATTTCACTCCGGCCCACCGCCTTATACTTTATAAGGCCCAGGTTCGGCCTCACATGGAATACTGTCCCCATCTTTGGGCGGGGGCACCCCAATACCAGCTCCTCCCTTTGGACCGCATTCAACGGAGAGCGACCCGAGTCGTCGATTGCCAAGAACTTTCAATTCGGCTAGACTCTTTGGCGCTGCGTAGAGATGTAGCTTCGCTGTGCATCTTCTACCGCATTTATCATGGGGAGTGCTCCGAGGAATTGTTCGGACTGATTCCTGCCGCCTCTTTCCGCCATCGTCCTACGCGACAGAAGTTTCATCCCCATCATTTAGATGGTTGGCAGTCCTCAACTGTGCGCTTTTCCAGGAACTTTCTGCCTCGCACAACAAAACTGTGGAATGAACTGTCGCCTGCGGTATTCCCGGACCAATACGACCTTCAAACCTTCAAGAAAAGAGCGTACTCCTTCTTAAAAGGCCGGCAACGCACTTGTGATGCCTCTGGTGTTGCGGGTGTCCATGGGCGGCGGTAATCGCTTACCATCAGGCGATACGTCTGCTCGTTTGCCCCCTATATCATAAAAAAAAAAAAAAAAAAAAAAATGACCTTAAAATCATTTGTTCACCTTATTCCATGAAAAAACTGAGTTTGGAAACTATGGAACCCTACATCGCTTGTGACACGATACACATTTGACCATTTTTTTAGTTTGTCAGATAGTTTTGTGCATTTTTTGTGCAGTTAAGAGACCAATTATCGAGTTTTGATATTAAAAATACTCGTGGAAAAAAGTTAGAAAGTGCATAATTAAAGTTTTAGGTGCTAATTGGGTAAGCAGCCGTCTTTATTATTTAACAGTAATCTTGTTATACATTATTAAGAATAACTGAAGTGAAAATACGTTACGCATGGTTTAGGATTCCGTAGTTAAATAATTATAGTTTTGAATATGTAAATACTTCATTTTAATATTTTTTTAAAGAATTATTTTATTTACATTGTTATATCTCATTGGAGTGTCTGTTTGTAATGTTAAAATAACCACTTTTTTCTAAATGCATATGTATGTATACACGGTACATAAACCAAAATATTTTCTTTATAATTTTTGTCTGTCTGTTTGTTCCGGATTATCTCTGGAACGGCTGGAGCGATTTTGACGAGACTTTCACTGATAGGTAGCTGATGATATAAGGAGTAACTTAGGCTACTTTTTTTACACTAGCTTCGCCCCGCGGTGTTACCTGCGGTATGACAATAACCGCGGGGTTCAGCTAGTTATATTTAGATTATAGCGGTAAAGAGCAGCATATGTCCTTCCTCAAGAACCAAAGTATCATTACACCAAGTTTTATTGAAATAAGTTCAGCGGTTTAACAGTGAAAGCTTAACTGACAGACAGATAGTTACTTTCGAATTCATTTTTAAGTATACATATGCAATGTTTAAGGATCTCTACACAGAATGAAATAAGCGTCTAGCAGTATAGAAAGATGTATATATAAACTATAAAATAAATAAATCAATAATAATAAATGTTTTCGGACACAATCAGCGGACAACGCCATACAATCCCAAGCTAAGTAGAACTTGTACGAGTGTTATGGGTACTAGATAACTGATATAAATACATAATATATATTTACTATTTTTGTAAATACATACATATTACACATAGAAAACACCCAAACTCCGAAACAAATATTCGCAGATCATACAAACATTTGGTCCGACCCGGGAATCGAACCCGAGACCTCAAGCCAAACAGCTTACGCTGCTACTTGCGCCACCGAGGCAGTTAAATAATATTACTGTAAAGTTTCATCTAAATATCTAAATCCGTTCTGTAGTTTATGCGTGAAAGAGTAACAAGCAGCCAACCACATACATCCATCCTCGTATACTTTTGCATTTAGTATGTAAATAGGAAGGATAGGATCGGACATAGAAAAGTACACATAGATTCTCAAACCTGTACATCAATATTAAGACAGTAGTACCAGCTTATTACCAGGTCATTGTAATTGTTTTAAACTCATAAAAAGAGTAATACAAATTGTTTCGGTCAATTACCGAATACCGAGCGCAGTAGAGTCGAACCAAACTATGTTATATAACTGTCTATTTCCTAACAAGCGAAATACTTGGCTTGTAGTTAAGTTTACTGAAGATTTTTTATTTATGTACCTGCCAAAGTAACTCTACTCTGCCTGACTTTAGAATAGGGGGCAAACGAGCAGACGTATCGCCTGATGGTAAGCGATTACCGCCGCCCATGGACACCCGCAATACCAGAGGCGTCACAAGTGCGTTGCCGGCCTTTGGGGGAAGGGGAAGGGGATGGTGTGAGGGGTTGGAGTATGGGCCTCCGGTATCCTCACTCACTCGGTGAAACACAGCGCAAGCACTGTTTCACACCGGTTTTATGTGAGGCCGTGGTATCACTACGGTCGAGCCGGCCCTTGCATGCCGTAGCGTGGCTCTCCCACGGTTGTTTTTAAAAAAGTAAAATAAAGTATTTAGTAGCTCCGTATGATTGTAGAAATTGTAGTAAATTATTATACCTACTTCTTTAATATTGCTGCATAAAATACGTGCATGGCAGTTATGCGGTAATAAAGTAAATGTTTGCTTTCGAGCTGGCTTAAATATGAAAGCCTTATATTCGCTTTTTATTTACATTGAGGTCTTAGAACTCAAGTACGGAGCTACATTTTATTATTTGCAACCAAAACATATTATTAAACGCGCTTATATTCCCAAAGCGGTAGATAAGTTGGATGGTAGGTAGGTTGGATGCGAGAAACCGAGGAACGAACTAATTGTCCTGTAATTGAAGAGACCTATATTGTACCGTGTAGTTTACGCACTCAGTCGGCTCTTACCATTGAGTTCTACGTATAATATCTACTAGTTTTAGCTCGCGGCTCCTCCCGCGTGTATGTCGGTTATCGCGGTAAATAGTAGCCTATGTGTTATTCTGATGTATAAGCTATATTACTGTAAAGTTTCATCTAAATCCGTTCAGTAGTTTTAGCGTGAAAGAGTAACAAACATCCATCCATCTATACTTACAAACTTTCGCGTTTATTATATTAGTAGGATAGGATATGGCAAGAGCGATAGGGGTGGTGAAACTCCGTATTTTCAAATCGTCACCACATTTATTGTTTTGCGTCAAATAAAACTAAGTCATTACTAAGTTAAAGTACGTTTGTTGCATATTGTTTCCCAGTATTGTTTTGTGGTTTCATTGTCAGTGAAAGATTTACGTAAGAATTACGTGTTTGTACTGAATTGGATAAATCATTCTCAAGAAAGGCAAAAAACGGAACCCTTATAGGTTCGTCATGTCTGTCTGTCTGTCTGTCCCTCTGTCTGTCCGTCCGTATGTCACAGCCACTTTTTTCCGAAACTATAAGAACTATGATGTTGAAACTTGGTAAGTAGATGTATTCTGTGAACCGCATTAAGATTTTCACACAAAAATATTTAAAAAAAACAATAAATTTTGGGGGTCCCCATACTTAGAATTGAAACTCAATTTTTTTTTTCCATCAATCCCATACCTGTGTGGTATCTATGGATAGGTCTTTAAAAATGATATTGAGATTTCTAATATCATTTCTTTCTAAACTGAATAGTTTGCGCGAGAGACTCTTCCAAAGTGGTAAAATGTGTCCCCCCCCCCCCCTCCTGAACTTCTAAAAAAATTATCATTATAAAATAAAATATATGATGTACATTACCATGCAAACTTCCACCGAAAATTGGATTGAAAGAAAACTAGTAAGTATTTTTTTTAAAACGTCATAAATCGTAAACTGCAATTTACCTTTCAGTCAATCAACACAAATATAAAATAAAATTATATTATGTTACTTGCTGCTACGGAACCCTTCATGGGCGAGTCCGACTCGCACTTGGCCGCTTTTTTTTGATATGAGCCTGCTAAAGAAGAGTTCTAAACCTCCCTCACCATTTCCTTCTCAAGGATAGCTTGTTCGCAGAAAATCAACTATCCTATTTCAATTTCTTGTTTATCAAATCAAGAAGAATCCAATTATTGGAAACTTTAATAGGGAAATAAATAAAAACTTTTTATAAAAAAAAAACCGACTTCCAAAAAACATCCAACGAAAACTCTCTGCCAAAAAAACACTTAAAAGCGTAAAATAAACTGGTTCTTCATAAATTGCCTATACCTAATTCTTTATTCATTTAAATAGTAGTATTATAATGTGTGCTAGGTACCTAGAATCTGTTTGAAGTCGGTGCTAAGTAGGAACTATTTCATCAAATTTCATCATCAAGAATACAAACGAAGGTCTAAACGTACGTGTAATATTGAAATCATCCTCTAATTCCTAACTGTTGAAGAGTTTAACCTTCTATCATCAGTTCACCTAAATAACTTGAAAGTATACGACTGAAGGTCTTTATATACGTATGAAATTGAAAGAATTATCCTCCAACTCTTAACCGTTGAGGAGTTGTACCTTCCACCTTACATCATCAGCTTACCTAAATAATTTGAAAGAATACGACTAAAGGTAACATATATACATCTGATATTTAAAGATTTATCCTCCAACTCCTAACCGTTAAGGAGTTGTACCTTACATCATCAGCTCATCATCATAAAATGATGACTACCAGACGCAAATACGGGTGTAACTTCAGAAAATATACGAAAAACATAGTATGTGCCTATAAAAAATGACAGTTTCCCTCGATTTCCCTGGGATCCCATAATCAGATCCTGATATGCTGGCAATGGGACCACCTCGGAAGCATACCCTTTCGAATACAAAAAAAAATTTTCAAATCGGTCCACAACTGACGGAGTAATCGGGTAACATACATAAAAAAAATATATATATATATATACAAACAGTGGAACATAGAACCTCCTCCTTTTTGGAAGTCGGTTAAAAAACAAGGGATAAACGGTTGGTATAAAAATCGTCATGTTCAAAGTTAGAAACAAGAAATAACGTGTCGAAGCTGCAACCAATGAGTAATATAAAATTAATGTAAATATTAAGTGTTTTTTTTTATTTAAACAAGTTTTATCGGTTTTTGTGTCAAGATACTCTTTATATTAATTTTTTAAGTGGAAGTCAGTGTTTGACCTTTTGTAATTTATTAAGGACTTTTTGTTCAAATCGTTTTAGTGTTATAAATGCGAAAGTCTACATGGATGTTTAATACTTTTATACTTAATACATTAACGTCAAAACGGCTGAATAAATCTAGAGGAAACAGAATGGAGAAATCTTATAGACTGGTTTACATATGGACAGTGTAGAGTGCTTTTTATCCCGAACTAGCTGACCCACGCAACCTCGTTTACGTCTCCTATTGCCCGTTGCGTAATAATTTTCCCCCGTATATGTAACATTCTTCATTGTTGCTTCGCTCCTATTGGTCTTAGCGTGATGTTATATAGCCTTCCCCTATAAATGGGCTAACTAACACTGAAAGAAATTTCCAAATCGGACCAGCAGGTCCTGAGATTAGCGCGTTCAAACAAACAAACAAATTCTTCAGCTTAATAGTATTATAATAATATATGTATATAGCATAGATATACTCGTAGTATAGATTAATTGAATTGTGAAATCAATTTTAATGTAAACGAAGCGGAAAATTAAAAGTTCAATGATATACCATTTTTTTTTGCTTCCTAGTCTTTATTAGGCAAAAGATTATTTGGGGTCAGCTGGCACGGAGCGACCGGCATCAGACCACCGCAACCCTGAGGGTTGAACAAGTAGTAGTAGTAGAAGGGAAATTCGAAGATTGAACTATAGTGCGTGCACTGTGTTTCACCGAGTGAGTGAGGATACCGGAGGCCCATACACCCCCCCTCCCCCTATATCCCCCCTCCCCCTATCTCCCCCCCCTCCCCCTATCTCCCCTATCTCCCCCCCCCTCATCTCCCAAAGGCCGGTAACGCACTTGTGACGCCTCTGGTGTTGCGGGTGTCCATGGGCGGCGGTAATCGCTTACCATCAGGCGATACGTCTGCTCGTTTGCCGGTCTATTCCATAAAAAAAAAAAAAAAAGTTGTCAGTAAATTTGAGGGCACTGACTTCCCAATAACGATTGCCATAGATGTTCACGAGTAGCGGGACCGACTCTCGGACTGCTCTCTGAGCCACGAAACCATTATTATCTTCTATATTATGTATAGGTACAAATGAATCGCCGAAATGTATGTACGCGCATAACTTCCGATCGGCTGCACCAAATTATATAATTATTTATGTGTTCGTTATTGTTAGGACAAGGTTTGTGTTTAAGAAAAATAAAAGATAATGGCCAAAGTATTTTTTTTGTCGGCGACAGTACACTGCCTATGGGAAGCTGAGACAGATATGTAAGTATGACGGTACGAAGTTCGCCGGGTCAGCTAGTATTAGTTAATTTAATGAATTGATTTTCTGCAAAGCAAAACATTTGCAAAAACGCGGACCTTTTGCCACGGACAAATTAGTACAACATTACTGTAAAGAGATGGAATATTTCAAATAAACCCTATTCTAAGCCGTTTGCCAGAGCATAGTAAACGAAAACTTTATTTCTAAGAAGGCCTATGTCTAACAGAGGACTATTAAAGGTAGTTGATGAGCTTAAAAAACTCCAGGCAAACCTCCTGTTGATACTAGTAATTATGTTAGTACTGGCTGTTTATCGGCCATGAGTGTTTATGCGATTTCTTCTCACAAGGCTCTTGGCGCACAAGGCTATTCGGAAACAGACATTTATAACGATACAGACAGATTGACAGATTATTTGCGAATTTTTAAATTTATCAATCATGATTTGACAAAGAAACCTGTTTTCATCAACAATCCATAACGTCCCACTGCTGGGCTCGGGTCTCCCCTCAGAAGAGGGTTAAAGCTATACAAACGTACTCACGCTGGCCAAGTGCGGGTTGGGGACTGGCAAGACAACGTTGCGGCTATGTAATCTTACCGTTGGATTTTTCAAGCCGCCCAACGGTCTCTAACTAAGCTTCACGACTGTTATCCTACGATAACAGCCGGGACCGACTGCTTAACGTGACCTCCGAATCACGGCGACGCTCATGGTATCATGCCACGCCATGCCTACCAGGTACTAGGTACTGACCGCGCCGTCCTTGCTTACCTTCGGTGATTGTTTCTAATCACCGAGTGCAACCGGGCTATGAGCGCCTCTTTTAACCGACTTTTCGAACTTTAACCGAAGGTTCTAAGGACGGGGAGGTTCTAATTCCAGATGTTTTTTTTAATTTAGAACTCCTTCTTCTTCTTTTGTTCGATGGAGATTTATTCAGAAATGTTTAAATTTCATGTAAATATGATGATGAATTTCGGAGACAGACAAGGAAAGTGTCCAAAAAATGACAACATTTCAACAGCGATTGCTGCTATCGCAAAAATATGAAATTTGTACCTACTTTCTTGTTTTTCCCTTTATGCCGACTTTTTATGAAACATTAAACTAAGTGCTTTTATTCCGACTCTTTGATTTTTTCTAAAATTTGTAACCGTTTTGACAACTTTCAAAAATTTTACAATTGGAGTACTAAAAAAACTTTTTATAAAAAAAACCGACTTCCAAAAAACCATCCGACGAAAACTCCCTGCCAAAAAACACTAAAAAGCGTAAAATAAACTGGCTCTTCATAAATTGCTACGTGCCAATTCTTGTCTATACCTAATTCTTTATTCATTTAAATAGTAGTATTATTGTGTATGCTAGGTACCTAAAATCTGTTTGAAGTCGGCGCCAAGCCAAATGTAATAGTAGTTACCACACTCGCTTTATTTTGAGACGACCATCAACGACGTCGCGTCAGCCCGCGCGTGTCTGCTCGCTTGGGTTGTTTTATGCTAGCTAGTTTTTTTGAAGTCGGTTAAAAATAGTAGGTACTCCGATTGTAAAATTTAACTTGTATTATAATATAAAATTTATAATATAAAAAGTAATAGTAATATTATTTTAAAATTTACAGATACAGACAGTTTTAATTACTGATTATAAAATAGAATATAAATCGGTTTATTAAGTTAGCATGTTCGGCTAAAAATATATTCATAATAATGAGAAAACCTTAATTAATTAAAATATTATTGTATTTAATTGAAACATTAAAGGATGAGAATGTAGCCAGTAAATACGATGCTCGCCATGTCATGGCCTCTCGTCATGTCTATCTATAAGTTAACAAGCTAAAATTCAAAATTTAAAAAAAAACCCTTACTCAAGCACTTAATCGAGTAATCATACGCCAATGATATTTTTGCAGACATTCTGTTATTCTGCCTCACTTTCACCCCCATAACTTTTAAACGACTCAACCGATTGGATTAATAATGGATTAAATACTGGTTCACTTCAAGGTATTTGACATTGACCTACTGGAGTCATTGTTTACATTCTCCAAGCCATTCATATAAGCTTTTTTTTGTGTGGTGTTACCCGCGGTTATTGTCGTATCGCGGGTGACGCGGGGCGAAGCTAGTCTAAATAATCACAAATTTTAACAAAAAGAAACGACTTCAATCTGGACCAAATTGAAATGGGACCACTCGGGAAGCACCAGCTTTCAAATAAAAAAAGAATCATCAAAATGTCGTATGTCACCAGTCGAAAGTTGTGAGGTAACAAACATAAAAAAAACAATCGAATTGATAACCTCCTCCTTTTTTGAAATCGGTTAAAAACGGTCTCTCGACTGAATTATTCATCACCGCATTATTTTGACAATATTTCTCTCTGACATTCAATATGTCCTTTTGTCAACAGTAGCGCCACCAATGTAAACACTATACGGACATTTTTTTATAAATACAGAGATGAACCTCCTTAGATATTTTATGCATGTTTTTGTTAGTTGAAGGAGGTGGACAAACAAGGATTTAAAATCTGATGATGACCTCTTTAGTAGTGGTCAGTTGATGTGTTGGTCATATTGTCCTAAGCGATTATATTAATCGAGTTCTATCGACGGACATACGTACAGCCGCGACTTCTAACTGCTGCTCTCTAAGACTAATATCTCTTTCCGAATCTGTGACCACAATTATCTGTTTTTAACCGACTTCAAAAAAGGAGGAGGTTCTCAAATCAACTGTTTTTTTTCTATGTTTGTTACCTTATAACTTTTGACTGGGGGAACCGATTTTGATAATTCTTTTTTTATTTAAAAGCCGGTGCTTCCCCTATTTCAATTTGGTCCAGTTCTTGATGTCGTTTTTTTTTGTTAATTTTTTTTTGATTATTTTTTCCTTAATTGGCATTCTTCTTTTAATGTAACTACAATAACTGGCTGGCTGAATGCATTTTTGATTTAGCAGATAGCTTATGCGAGATCGACAGGTCCCGGGCTCAATTCGTTGGGCTGAAGTGTTTTTGGGTTTTTCTTACTAGAAATTTCTTATGACAGTAAGGAGTAAGAACTGTGTTGCTCGGAGAGCACGTTAAGCCGTCGGTTCCGATTGTCATGAACATCTATGGCAATCGATATAGCGAAGTCAATGCCTTCAAATATACTGACAACAAATTCAACCTTCGAATTCAATTCTGACTATAAATATATAAAACCAATATTTGAAGCATGTTGTATTTTGTGTCGAAATCTGATCTCAATCGGTGCAGAAATTCTTGAGTTTTTGAATCCGCCAACAAATTTTAACATAGTCACTATATCTTTAAACGTTCTATTACTAAATAACTTGTTTATATACGTTTGCCTAATATATACATAATAACTGAAGGAAGTAGGGCTATAGGCATGTATGTCTGTATGTCACAGGTGTTACGTAAACCGTTATGTAAGTTGTTACGAGTCGGAGATGACGATATTAGCTCATAGGTAGCGTTCATTCTAAAATATAATGATAGTCTCGAGGTAAACTACATCGATTTGTAGTATATACACTACTAGCTAAGCCCCGCGGTGTTACCCGCGATACAACAACAACCGCTTGCTCCTCATACCCTAAGTTATCTGCCAGTGAAAGTCCTGTTAAAATCGGTCTAACAAATACAAAAAAAATAAAAATTGCTTTTTTATGTAAGTACCGTATATACTTTCAAATGCATTTAGTAAAATTGATATTACAAACACACACTCAATTTGATTTATTTGTATAGATGTAGAAACGTATCTTACACGATTATTAACCGACCTTAATAATTAATTAATCATTAATGAATTGTTATTAAATAACATGTCTGTCTGGTAACGGATTAATACAGAGTGTCACCCTATTCACCCCATGGGTGTCGTAACAGACGACTGAGGGAGCAAACTACCAGGACAACAGCACTCAGAGCCGTCTTAAGCTCAGCTGGGGCCCCTGGGCACACAAAAATTTGGGGCCCTTTTGAAAAGTAAAGAAAGCGAATTACAATAACATTCCACTATGATCATTTATGAGTAATCAAGTACATGAAGTCAATCAAGTAAGTGAAACTTGGTTAAGTAGGACCTGGATAACTGAGAAACCTCCATAACTATAACTCATGCTGAGGTCCCAACACTTTGGCACTGAATTACCTCTGCTAGCGGGACAAAGCAAACCTCTATATCTGGGACTCGTTCTTTCGATTTTTTCGTCACAGTTACCTCTATAACTGAGACAGCGAGTGAATTTTATATACATTAACCTCTGTAACTGAAATAAAATCGTTTTATTTGTTTGAAATGGAAGATAACGACGAAATGGGCTCGGAACTAAATTTAGTAGAAATTCTAAACGCAAAGTAGTAAAAGCACTAGAAACTTTGCACAGTGATTTTAATAGGATATAAATTGGTGACAAAAGCATATTTGTTAAAATTTATAACATCGAAAAACATCTGATGTCTGATGTTTCCAAAAGACAAACTAAAATGACAGAGCAGAGAGCAGTTCACTTATTGCATACAAAACGGCAATTTCATAGGTAAAGACCTATTATTATGTTTTCATTTTGTACTATTTATAAGAAAACGTGTTTGAATGTTTTTGTTTATTACATTTCCTTTATTACCTTTTTTGATTCCCAATAACGATTAAAACCCACTTATAATGTTTACATAATAGGTTATTTTATTTAAGAATAGCTCCTCTATAACTGAAATAACCTGTATTCTGACCTCTATTAATGGAACCCTCTGTAAATGACACAGATATTTATTTATACCTGGATATCTGAGACACTGGGTAAGTGGAATACCCCTATAAGTGAGACCAATTTGCTGGTCCCTTGATATCCCACTTAACCAGGTTTCACTGTATATAATTTATTAAGTCATGAATGATATTAATATGTAGCTAGTTTTTTGGTTACAATAACGATAATGTTTTTTTTTCAGGTTTTCTGCTAAACAAAATCTTCTATTATACATTACGTGTTAGGGTTCAACGAATATAAGAAATAAGCCTTCTGCCGTGTAAAAGAGACTTTATTATAAACACTCTTAAACCACAAAATTATTTAGAACAATAATCCTTAATGTTCGCCGTGCTCGTTGTGTTAATCACTTATATCACTTAGATATTTGTCGTACTATAGCCCAAACTGAACTGCACTGCGGTCCGCGATACGCCTTTCTATAATATATGCCGCTATAGATCATTCAAGAAAATTCAACGGCCTCTCGAAGGGACTGCCAATCTCGCGACGATCAGTCTATACCTATTCGATTCTATTTACCACATTTACGTTATGTTCATTGTTTTGTGCCTCAAGAAACCGACTAGAACTTTCAAGGCTAAACCGATTCACGATTCTTTTTGTGGAATGTTCTTTTTTCGTAACACTTACTCCTTCTTAGAGATGCTCGTCCCGAGAACCGCTATGGCTGCCACAATATTTAGCCAGGCGGTCTAATGCACTACTTTAAACCCCTCTTGGTAGTCGCCGACCTTGTATGAACCCTCCCACTTGGTCTGTAGTTTAAGGGATTTCCCTTTCCCACGGGTTGGGTTAAGGAGCCAAACCAGTGCACCTTCATCAAAATCGTTTGAGCGCTGGTCGTTTCGGGTTTTCTTGTTATCGCTCACGACGTCAACCGTGATTTGTTTCCATGATGTGTTTTACAGTTGCTGGTTTCCTTGACTTCGCATCTGTGGACCTTTTACGACAGTACAATTTACTGCACCAATCTGGTACATCTTGCCAAGAATGAAGCCAGTAGAATGTCTCACGTACTGTTAACAGTGTCTTCTTGACACTAGAATGGCCTCCTGAATCGTGAACTTCACGGATTTGCAGGTAGAACTCTCTCCCGTTGATAATAATAATAATAATAAATCTCTTTATTGTACACCAGATGCATCCAAAGGTAAGTTTAAAATTAGAGAAGTACAATTGGCGGCCTTATCGCCCGGAGGCAATCTCTTACAGGCAACCATTGGATGGAGAGAAAAACAGGATTATGAGATAGTGTAGGGTAGTGTCTGGTGTAAAACTAGATAAGACGAAAAAATAAATAAAGTAATAAGGATATATACCGTTATAGTAATACATAGTGTGGTTTATGAAATAGATACAAACAAGGAATAAGATAAATATACAGTTAATTACATATATACATGTAGTAGTGTGACTGTGTGACCCAATTGACAAAACAAATAAAAAAAAAAAAATAGCAGGTTAAGGGGTATTGATGTCTCCCAGATAATGCTCCTTTACAAGTCTCTTGAATGCAGTTAGTGTTTGTGCACGTCTAATTGCGACTGGTAAGGCATTCCACAACCGAACTGCTTGGACACAGAAGGAGTGGTCGAGAAATTTAGTAGAATGACCAGGCATTTTCAGTTTCAGGTTCTCTGTTGACCTCAGTAATTTGGGATGTGTGTCGTGTAAGAAAGTGAACCTTGATTTGAGGTAGCGTGGGGTAAGAGGATTAAAGAGAATGTTATACAGAAGAGAAAGGACGTGTGCATTCCGGCGAAGGCGGATGGGTAACCACTTAAGCTTTTTACGATAATAGGAGACATGATCATATTTTCGTAAACCGAATATGAATCTTATACAGAGGTTTTGGAGTCTTTCAAGCTTATTTAATTGGTCTTCATTAAGATCTAAATAACTGGCATCAGCATAATCAAGGATAGGGAAAAGAAGGGAATGTGTAAGAGCAATCTTGGTAGAGGTAGGTAGAAAGTTGCGTAGTCTGCGCAAGGACCCTGCAGCGGCAAACATTTTGCGACTCAGCTCCTGCAGCTGAGGACCCCAGGAAAAGGTACTGTCGATATAGATCCCCAGGTTCTTTACCTTGTCACTATACGGGATAGGTGTGCCGTCGCAAGAGACCTGAGGCAGTGAAGTCCAATCAATCTTGGATAACATTCTTGAACTTCCAACGACAATGACCTGAGTCTTGGTTGGGTTTATCTTCAGACCGTGGGAAGTGCTCCACTTACAGATTTTTTCCAAGTCGCTATTTGTAGTGTTAACTGCAGCAGCCAGATAAGCCGGTGGTGCCGTGGTATAGATCTGGAGATCATCCGCGTAAAGGTGGTAGGACGAAGTTAAATTATTAGTGATGGTGTTGATAAAAACGGAGAAAAGTAATGGAGATAGCACGCCGCCCTGAGGTACGCCAGTGTAAGTGCTACACCAAGAAGAGACAGTGTTGTCAATGCTAATGCGCTGCCGGCGACCAAACAGGTAGTTGTGAAACCAGTCAATCGCAGTTGGAGATATGTTAAGAGAGCGTAATATACATAGCAGTATGTCGAAGTCGACGGTGTTAAAGGCATTACTGAAGTCTAGAAGTGTAAGGACTGTGAGTTCACCGTTTTCCATAGCGGATCTGATGTTCTCCGAAATGTGAACTAGAGTAGTGGTGGTGCTATGGCCGGGTCGAAAACCGGACTGGAGAGGATTTAAAAGCAGGTTTGTGGAAAGGAAATTCGAAAATTGAGTGTGAATTAAGCGCTCGAGGACCTTGGAAAGGAAGGGGAGGATAGAAATGGGGCGGTAATCGGCAAAGGATCCGGGGTTCTTCTTTTTAGGGATCGGAATAATATTTGAATCCTTCCAGACCTTTGGGAAAACGTTAAAGGTGATTGAAAAATTTAGTATGTGACAGATGGCAGGAAGAATTTCATCCAGGATTGGGAGGATCATGTTACGACTTAAACAATCAGAGCCCACTGCATTCGAAGTAATAGAAATTATGCTCTTCTTAACATCACAACCAGTAAATTGACTAAAGAAAAAGGGAGAACAGTCAGGAGATGGGGCGGAAGTTAGATGTTTCAGAGTAGCATCTTTTGTTATTTTACTAAAGTTTGTTGAAGCAGAGAAGTGTTGATTAAGTAAACTTAAGTCTATAATTTTAGGAGAAGAGTCATGAACAGATTTGCCTACTCCCAGTGACTTTAAAAATTTCCAGACTTGAGCTGGATCTCCATTTTCAACAGAGTTGTGAATGTATCGGCGTTGTGCATTCCTACACACCTTGCTGCATTGATTCCTAATAGACACATATTTTTCCCGGTTAGTTTCGCTTGGGTTCTTTTTAAATCTAGATTTAGCGAGTGCTTTCTTATGGATTAGCGTTTTGATGTCTGCAGTTAACCATGGTGATGGGACACGTTTGACTTTCATTTTTTGAAGTGGCGCGTGTTTGTCATAAAGAGACAGTATTTCGGCGTTGAAAAAATTTACTTTCTCGTCGATGCTATCTGCACTGTAGAGAGATGTCCAGTCAGTGTTATTGGCATCACTTTTTAAGGTATCAATGTTCATAGCCTTGAAGTTCCGCTGCAGAATAGACTTGGATTTAGGTTTAAGAGGACGGATACGGTAGGATAGGTATAGTAAATCATGGTAGGAGAACTCGTCAGCTGAGCACTGTCCGTGCTTAACTGCGAGATTAGAGGAGGAAACAAGGATAAGGTCCAGAAGAGAAGGAGCAGAGTGTGGGAAAAAGTGTGTTGCGTTGGAAGGAAGAATAGATAAATTGCAGGATTGGGCGATGGATCGGAGAGTAGTAGAACGAGTATCATTTTTAAGGAGGCATGTATTGAAGTCACCCATGATTATGGTATGACCGTACGAGGGAGTGAATTGTTCTAAGAGAAGTTCAAATGATGAGAAGAAGTCAATGCGTAAGGAGGGGCAGTAGAAGACACCGAGAAGAATTTTAAAATGAAGGAGTTCAACTTCCAGGAAAAGGTGTTCACCCGCATTAGGTGGGGGGGGCTGCGGCGACAAACTAATAACAGTGTAAGGAATCTGAGAACGTAGATAGATTGCAACACCACCGCCACCGCCCACAGCGCGATCATTCCTGATGAGGTTGAATCCAGGAAGTGAATATGCAGAAGATGGTAAGCAGGGCTTAAGCCACGATTCAGAAACAAGGATAGCGTGTAGGTTCGTACAGTCAAAAGAAGCCAGCATTTCGGGAAAGTGAGCCGGAATACTTTGTGCATTAATGTGCACAAGATTGAGATTTCTGGGGACGTCAGAGAACTGAGAAGAGAGAGTCTCAGGGATAGTTGGGTCCCTCTGGGAGCTGAAAGTACTGCACGCTGACAAAAAGTCATCGCTATCGTCACTGTTGTAACATGACGACATACTTTCGGTACAGGTCGAAGGTTTGACAAGTAATAATAATGATACCTATTGCAAAAAAGAAGAAATAAAATAAGATGAGAACGGTAGTAAATAAAATAGTATAAAATAGTAATAGGGTAGAATAATTTGTAGCAGTTAAATAAAAACAAAAATATATATCAGTTGGCATTAGCTCCATCTGCCGGTTGCTAGTTACAAAATAACCAGTAATTTAACCTAGCAGTTTAAATAAAAAAAAAAAAAAACAAAAAGAAAATTAACAATTAAAGAATAAAATAAAATTGAACAACAACAAGAGAGAAAAAAAACGTAAATTGAAAGGCTCACTTTAGTCAAGGCACTTAAGTTTAAAAGCCTTGGATCCAGACATTTAGAGTACCGTCGAACGAAACGCATGTGTGACATGTGTCACATCTTGTTTACAATACAATGGTTGATGATAGCTGTATGTTTGTGAGAAAAAGTGGGTTATTACTATTAATTAACTTTATGAAGGTATAGTATCAAATGTAAATGTAAACAAAATGCCCACGAATGCTGCGAATTGCAATGTGGAGCGGTACCTTCACTAATAACTGCATGTGAGTTAAGTAGGTGTATTACCTACTTTTTGCGGCAGTTGTACGCTTTGGCTTTGTCCCTGTGGCTTTAGGGACTGCGATGGATGGTTTCGGTGGAATGGCGAGAACCTTGTCGAGCTCAGCTAAAGACGTCACGCGATAACGCGCATCATCCGGGGCCAAAACGTACACGATGCCCTCTTTAGTCCAGCACCTCGCAATCCCCGCCCTCTCACGGGCCGACATGAATAGCTCATGTCGAGGCTTGGTCAAGAACTCCGATAGCGTGATACCAGAGCCCTTTAGCTTGGTTTTGCCAAACCACAATCCATCCCGAATGGTTACATCAGCAAACTTGATCAGTATAGGTCTGTTTTTTTTGGTAGAAGTGGCTCGGCCCAGCCTTTGACAGCGCTTGATGTCGTTCGTGGTGAGGTCCCGGCCATCGAAGTGGTGTGAAAGTGTTTCTACAGCAGTGTCGGCAACATTTTCATCCTTAGTCTCCTCAACACCATGCAGGAGCAAAATCTTCCGTCGCCCCTGCATTTCAATTCTATCCATGGTGTGGGACAGAGCCTCAACTTGGCCCTGTAGCAGTTGTAGGGCCTGGGTCACAAAGGCTCTAAATGCGGCAAAGTCGGTAGATAAACTGGCCAGACTTACCGAGGAGGCAGATGATCTTGTGAGTTGGGCTTCGAAGTCCTCCATCCTCTTATTGAAGGTGCTTGTTAAGGTGTTAAGAGTAGCCTGCGCAGTGGTCATAGTGTAGCAAGAAGTAAAGTGATGGAAAATATAAAGTGGTCGATTTGCTAGGAGGAATTTTATAGGATCCGGCAGCTGGATGGTTTAGCACACCATTAGTGACATGTAAGTCCACAAATATGTATTAAGTTTATTTTTAAAACTAATTTATTATGCAGATGAAAAATTTTACTTATGTTTTGGTTGACTACCCACTGTATTGTCTCTGTTGATCTTCTTCCATCTCCGGTAAAGGATCCCGTTTTGTAGAACCAAGCTATCCCATTGTGCCCAATAAGCTTTAGTAGTACTGATTGCAGACGATATATGACTCCAAGCAGGTTAAGCTTTTCACATAGAAAGCACAAGGTTATCCTTGTGATAAGTTGCATAAGGTCAGCGTCATACGTGCTATCTGCATTGTTTCATCTTCAAAACCCTTGAAGACGAAACCCCAAACGAGTTCACCAAGGTCCCAAAAGGAGTAACGTCGATGAGCTTCACCGTCAAGCCAATTGATTTCGAGTTTGGACTTGGAGTACACTTTCTCTACGAGACATATCTTTGCATTGTATGATGACGTCACCTTTCATTTTGCTGTCATGTTTTCCCAGATCGCTGCCTTGGAACGTGCGTTTTGGATCAACAAATTTCTTTTCGCAATGTTTTCCAGGTAGTCTTATATCGTCTTCATCTGCAAAATCCTTAACCGGCAACTTAGCTGCAGAAGACCGGCCGAAAGGTACGCTTTCCGTACGAGGTTCTCAATTTGCTATGCCCATTGCTGTAGGCCTTCTCCCAGACTTTAAACTCTATCGCGTAGTAGGGCGTGGAAAACGTGTTCCGAATGGCGATCCCCGTATCTCGACTCGAGCGCTTCTAACAAATATTCATACTAGCTGCCTGCTGCTATTTCCATGCTATCTGCTTCTGACTGCTTCCTGGAACCTTTACCAGGTAGTCGGACCACCTTGTGGGGGGCCCAACAACGTTGCAATTATCTGTACGCGTTCGTCTCGTAAAAAATTAGTAGCCCCATCGATCATCGTTTCTGCAAGAAATGTGCCTCACCCTCTAGTTAACAGTTAAGTTATTTTCTTAAACGATTTATATTATAGGAAACAGCAGCTTGACTATGGAATCAAAGTTTTTATTATAAGTGATCGCCAGATGATGTTCTTTGTAAATTAAGTAGGATACCTTCTAAATAAGCGCTTTGTGATAACATTACCGATGGAGAATCTATACTAATATTATAAACGCGAAAGTTTGTAAGTATGGATGGATGTTTGTTACTCTTTCACGCAAAAAGTACTGAACGGATTTGGAAGAAACTTTACAGTAATATAGCTTATACATCAGAATAACACATAGGCTACTGTTTGCCGCGATAACTGATAAATGCGCGGGCGGAGCCGCGGGCAACAACTAGTAATTGTATAAACATCAAGCACATAATGTCAACATTGAATATTTAACGATTTAAAGATTTTTCTCCTACTATAATTCAGCAAATACAAAGGCAGAGAAAATATTTAATTTAGGATTTAACGATCGTAAAGAAGGTGAAAGAGACACAACTTTTTACGCTTTCATTTTTCAACCGTAAAAAATATATGAACTGAAAGCTTAGTAATTATTTCGAATAATACATACTGAACTGTTTTTTTGTAAAAAAAATAATGTAATGTGCGAGAGAAATTGACGGTTCCTCGGGGCCCCCCTGAGGATGGAGGCCCTGGGCACTGGCCCCGTGTGCCCTTATGGTAAAGACGGCACTGTCAGCACTGCAAAGAGAATGAGAAATGGGACACAACCCGTTTTTTCTTTCTTTTAACGTGTGGAAACCCCTTCAGGCCATTACTCCACCGGGATTTGAGTCACCGTGTCGAAATCGGAAATACTAAAACCATACGGTGCGCATGCCACTCTGCGCCTGAGAAGGAAGGGATCCTTGAACTACTGTTATTAACACATCCGGAAGCACACTGCACAAATCCTATACCAACCCGTCTGGTCAGCGTAGTATAGCAGACCAACACCTCCTTTCTAAGGAGAGGTCCATGTCCAGCAGTGGATTTCAAAGGGCTGTTGATGATGACCAAACAGAAATACCAATAATCCAAGCTTTCAATTAATCACCATTAGCTTATAATCGTCTATACCATTGAGCTTCATCATCAGCTCTCCTCAACCAGTTTTTCGAAGGGCGTGTGTGGGACTTCCGATGCATCGGTCTACTCACTAAGCTCTGCGGCGGCCTACTTCGGCAGTCGGGAGGAGAAGCTTCTAGAATCCCCCGTGCCGTCCCTCACGACTGAGTTCGCTGTCGCGCCTCTCACAGCTCTACACAGAAAGAGTCGGAACACCGAAGCGCCTTAGACGATACCCCTGGCCACACCGGGGTGTCAGCGATCTCGGGTCGTTTGCAGCGGCCACATCTCCCCTAGGTGTGCCCACAACGACTCTTAAGTGACGATTGGGGAGCTACCGGCCTCCACCGCGTCCCCTTCGTAGCCTCCTTCGAGTGGGAACGGCCCTTTGCCAATCCCGCTCTGCGGACAACTCTTCTACACCTAGGCTTTGTAGCTTACAAATGTCATGAGCTATATGGCTGTTATCTCAATGGTTACCATAATACTTATTTGAATGATTTTTGTTATGAAATTAATAAATTAATGTTTAACTTTAATTTTTTATGTAAAGGCGGAGACCCGGGCCTACGAAAGCGACTCTACTCTGCCTGATGAAAAGCATGAGCGGAATCTAAAAGTAGTGGTCTCCGTACCCATTGCAAATGAAGATAATGCAACAATACAGCATGTTGACCCACAATATGGAGGTCTATTGAGATGCTTCTGCATCATTGGGCCTACGGTCTCGCACTCACCAACGAAACACGACACTATAAATGCTGTCATTTTAGATCGGTCTTCTGTGAGAGGGTAGTATCGCCAGGGTTGAGCCAACCCAACCGTGCTTACATCAGCGTGGCTCTTCTACGTACGTACTACTCCTATGAACGTAAGCGAGTCAGTCTTCGATACTCTCGGCACACTAATTACATCCCGACACAGAAGAAACGGTCATACTCCTCACACCATGGTTTTGTAGAGGAACGGGTGTCATGTCCCTCCAACACAAAGGGAGGATCCTCCGACCAGGCGAGGTGATCATGTCTGGCAATCCACGGCCCAACGGTATATGATAATCGGCACGAGAACTTCTATTGCGCGATTCAGGATTGGTAGTTACTCCGTGTTATGCGTTACTTCATAATTCAGTGTATCTTCGGTAGATGGCGCTGTCATCTGTTTTTGTTGCCGCTGTATGTGGAGGTCGCCACAGTATGACCTAGGTGGAAATCGAAACCAAGACCCAGGGTCACTAGCCACTAGATTAACAGGCGAGACAATTCTTAAATAACTCAGGCCACCAAAATTATACATATAAATAGGAAATAATAATGTCTGTATGTTACAATGTGTCGTGAGAATTTTGTCATAATTCTATTGTTTTTCTTTAATAATTTGTTTTTTGTGTAATCTTAGAATAAATTAGGCTCAACTCAGTTTCCGCAGCAAGCAGATGCGGGTGTATAGTAAGATCATATTTATAATTATTTATCTAATTATTACAGAATCTGACATAAATTATGTGTGTATATTCTAAAATAGCTGACCCGGCGAACTTCATACCGCCATATTTACATATCTTTCTCAGCATCCCACAGTCAGTCGCGGACAAAAAAAAAATACTATTCCCATTATCTTTAATTTTTTTTCTTTCTAGCAAAAAAATAATGAAAGAAATCGGACTATGTGTGATTGAATTACAACTAAGTACATATTTTGACTTTCATCCCCTCTCTCCAGAATTTCGGGATAAAAGTATCCTATGTCCTACCTCGTAGTATGAACTCAAATCATGCCAAGTTTCATTTGAATCCATTCAGTAGTTTCGGCGTGATGCGCGGCCAAGATACAGACAGACAGAAAGACAAAAATGAAAAAATTACAGTTTTGGCTTCAGTATCGATTATAGAGAGCCCTCCAAAAAAAATTTTCTAAATATCTTTAATGTACAGAATTGGACCTGTTACATTTTTATTATAAGCATAGATAGATAAGTATAGATTTACGATACTTTGTGATCTGTATGTTAATCATCTTCCTAGCCTTTATTATTCCCAAAATTATTTAGGGTCGGCTACTAGTTCAACCGCATTTATCTGAATATCAGTTTTTCCACCGAGCGACTGGCATCGGACCTCTGCAACCCTGAGTGCGAACTACATCCGAAGGTTGAATTATTGACACACACCAGGCTGACCAGACGGGTCGGTATAGGATTTGTGTCAAGTGTTCCTTCTCTTTGCAGTGCTGTTGTCCTGTACCCACGAGATGAATAGGGGGTGTTGAAACTTCGTATTCTGAATCTGTCACCACATAGACGTACGATAAATCAAATATAAAAAACCCACCAAGTGCGAGTCAGAGTCACGCACGAAGGGTTCCATACCATTATCTACATAAACGGCAAAAAAATCACGTTTGCTTTATGGGAACCTCCTATGTATATTTTATTATATTTCTCAGTATTTTTTGTTATAGCGGTAACAGAAATACATCATTTTTGAAAAAAATTACTGTCTAACTATCATGGTTCATGAGCCTGGTGACTGTCGGACGGACAGACAGCGAAGTCTTAGTAATACGGAAGCCTAAAAATAATCTGTATTTAGGTATATTACTCATACTCATACATAAACTGCCTCGTTGGTCTCGCGGTTGGTGTGTGCGACTGCTGATAATGAGGTCTCGGGTTCGATTCCCGAGTCGGACCAAATGTTTGTATGATCTACAAATATTTGTTTCGGAGTTTGGGTGTTTTCTATGTATAATATGTATGTATTAAGAAAAAAATATATATATATATATATGTATTTGTATCAGTTGTCTAGTACCCATAACACAAGGTCTGCTTAGCTTGGGACTAGATGGCGTTGTGTGTTAGATGTCCGAAATATTTAAAAGAAAAAACATTTAAAAAAAAAAATTAAAAAAAACTTATACTAGGTACTCAAGTTACAAGTTTATTTAAATTAACTTCAAAAAACACATGTTCTTAAAACGGACCTAACATAATGTTTATTTAACACACCAATAACATTATGATAATGTGTGAAGAGATTTGATTAAATACATATGTTTACACAATTACTAATCATAACAAAAACGAATGAGCCATGCAATAGTACATAATAAGATGTGTAACATTCTAACTCCACCATCTGACTGACAACTCTAGACAATTTGTGAATCACATAAAGTGGTCTTCCATGTGAGATTTGTGGAAATCACGTGTTTAAGAAACATAGCGTAGTAGGACACCGTCAACAAAAAACTTTTTATTAAAAAAAACCGACTTCCAAAAACACATCCAACGAAAACTCCCTGCCAAAAAACACTAAAAAGCGTAAAATAAAACTGGCTCATCATAAACTGCTATGTGCCAATTCTTGTCTATACCTAATTCTTTATTCATTTAAATACACACATCAAAAGTGTCTAGGGATCAACATGTGTGTCTAGGGATCAACATATATTTTTGCAATAACTTTTCTCCTGATTGATATTAATTAAAATTTTCTTTAAGGATTCATCAAATAAAGTGTTTTCGTTTGTCACAGTAACGATAAACCAAGTCATCTTTGCATTAATAAAGAAATTTGCCATTTTCCTAATAAAGGGATTTTTGACATTTGAACCATTAACATTAAAGTTCGAAAAAAAGACTGAAATAATTGTTTTCTTTAAAATTTTATTAGGTAACTTAAACAATTAATAATCCGTGTTTCTACCGCGAACATTAACAACACAAGAATCAGTTTGGCATACTCAAAATGAGTTCATCCAAATCACGCTGTGGAATGGCCGCCCATGTTCGTTGCAACAACAAAAAAAGGTCTTCTTGCGACTGGATACCCTCCATATTCGGCATAGCTCTTCTCTGTAGCATATCCCATGCATGCTCAATCGGGTTCAAGTCTGGCGACTGAGCAGGCCAGGGCCAAAGCCACATCTCAATCTCAAGAAATCCGTATAAAAATGCTTGATCCCTAGACACTTTTGATGTGTGTAGTAGTATTATAATGCGTGGTAGGTACCTAGAATCTGTTTCAAGTCGGTGCCAAGCGACTATCGCTTGGAATGTTGTAATTGTTCGTTCATATTATTTTTGGCTTTCGTTGTTTTTTTATATAAAAACTTTTTATTTTTCAGTTTTTAGTGCAAACAGTCTCGTCGGTAAGTAGTAATGGGACTAATCCCGCCCACACGCCCACCACTGTAACTCCTGTACACCAGGATCAACAGCGGTGACCCACGAAAACACCGAGTTATGACACTCGGGAAGTCCCAGGAAAAATTTAACTGTCTTGGAACCCGCAACGAAATTAATCAGAAGAAAACTGGAGGAGTTGGAAATATAATAAGTCCACTTCCCTCCTTAGCAAAGCGGGAGACAAAATGGAGTCAAAATAGGCAGACGCCTTTTTCAAACCGGGAAGCACCACGGATAAAAATATTATGGGTCCTAAGTGAGCTATATTTGATTTCTATAGTATGTATGGCAGAATCGCTTAAACGCACGGAAATTCACCGCAGTTGACACAAGATCCCCATAATATACTACCCCAGACGTCATTTGTAAGCTATTTAGCATCATGTTACGTTCATTGTACCAAAGACTACATTCCCAGAGGATATGATGAGCCGACTGTTCACAGCTAGAATCAGGTGTTGAGCATTGACACAATGGTGAATCGACTAATTTAAATGAGTATAGTTTGCTCTTAAAGTTACCGTGGCCTGTAAGAAATTGAGCGACACAGTGATCTACCTCGAGCCATGTCCTTGACAACCTTTCGCGAACAGATGGAAAGAACTGGTAAAGGTGGCGCCCCTTAGATGATTCGTCCCATCGTTTCTGCCATTCATCCAAGAGGTCGTTATAGACATTGGTTTTTTGTTGAAACAATCTTATGATTTTACCGCGGTCTCGTATGCCCAAAAAATCGCATTCCATGTTTTGTAGTGTGGAATTGTACATGGCTGCACGTCTTTGCACCTCGAGATCGACCGGAAGAACACCTGCCAACACCGGTAAAGCCTCAGTGCTAACCGTCCTATATGCCTTGCACAAGAAAATCAATGCAGGTCGTTGGCCTTGTAACAGTTTGCGACGGACAGCACCTACAGTCGCCCTATCTGCCCATACAGGAGCACCATAGCAAATAGAACCCAAATAAGTAGCTCCATATATGATCTTTAGTGTATTATATGACAGACCCCATGTCGCAGTTGATATCCTCGTCAGTGCAAAGAAACTCTTTTTAGACTTTTCATTAACTGTTCTAATATGTTCAATAAATGAAAAATTTCTTTCTAAAACCAATCCTAAATAACAAACCGAGGTTTTATTTTTAATAGTAATATTTTCAAATTTAATACAAGGCGGTGATTTGAGGTTACCTTTCAGAAGTAGCTGGAAGGTTTTGTTTGGTGCAAACGTCAACCGATTACGCCCACCCCACCGAGGTATTAAGTCCAAACATTCACTGGCCAGCCTCTCAAGCCCCGTTCTAGTATCCGACTCTATCAATAACAAACCGTCGTCCGCGTACGCATTCAGGGTACATCCGGACGGCACAGGCATTGCCAGAAAATCGTCGAAGCCTATGTTCCACAAGTATGGTCCTAGCACTGACCCTTGAGGACACCCCATCGTAAGCGCCTTCGACACAGAATGATGCCCAAGTCTCAATTTAGTAGTACCTTGTAAGAAGTACGAGGAGATAAGGGAATAAATATTTTTAAAGCAACCTCTTAATTTTAATTTTAGCAATAGCATGGGCCACCACGCATTGTCAAAGGCGCCAGATATATCTAAGAAGATGCCTAAAACGTATTGAAAACTTGACTCGGTGACAGTTTTCCTTACAGATATAACCGCATCAGTTGTCGATTTTCCCAACGTAAAGCCGAATTGTCTATCATGAAATTTAACTCCACCCGGTAGAAGTCGTGGTACTACAAGACGCTCTAAAAGCTTTCCCAGCGATGGTAACAGTGTTATGGGTCGATAGGATTTAGGATCGTCCGGCGGCTTATCGCCGCTTTTTGGTATTATTCGAATATTACCGCACCGCCAAACATTAGGAAATACTCCTTCCGCAATGCTACGTTTAAAAACTGTTAAAACCGTATCACCCGAAAGTTTACAAGCTTCTTTTATCATTTTGTTTGATATTTTATCGTCGCCCGAAGCCTTATTTAGTGGCAATGACCTAACAATACTGAGGAATTCGTCTGAAGATGGTAAGTCAGACATTGGAGACAATGGTGGTACAATAGCCCACTGCCTAATTTGTCGGTGATAATCCGTGTCATCCTCCGGCCGATCGTCAGGCACAAGTGATTCTAAAAGATATTCTGTGGTTTGTTCTACTCCTGTAGTATAACTATTATTAATTTTGATGTTCTGTACGTATGCAAGGTCGATTGATCTATTTGCTTTAAATTCATGATACAAAGGTGACCAGGGACCCTCTCTATCGAGTTTATCAACAAGTTTACGTATTAAATTTCCCTTAGATTTCTCCACAGCAGCTCTATAATGAGACCTGGCAACTCTAAGAGCAATAAGAGCATTATTGTAAATATCTCCTGTTACGTTACGCTTTTTAATGTCATTTAGTTTTTTACGAGCTTTTCGATAGATTCTACGTAATTCGACTAATTTATAATTCCACCAATCACATCTACGAGTGTTAGTGATAGATCCACGGCCGATACAAACATCAGCACAATATGTGAAAGTATCTGATAATATGTTTGCGCTTTCCTCAGCTGATAGACCACTGCGACTGAAGTCTTTGGCATGTACTGCAAAGAGTGAACCAAATAAAGCCCAATTTGCCCCTTTAGTTTTATACCTAAAATTGTAAGGAGTTCTTTGTGGATATTGTGCAACCATTGGTATGAATTCGTACACGATTAAGCGGTGATCACTACAGGATGCGTCCGGTAGGACACGCCATCCAGATATCGAGACGTCGCCGCGCGTAAGCGTCACGTCAATAGAAGACTCACCCATTGGGCTGCAAAAAGTTGGTGGTGCATCAGGGGTATTGTGGATAGTAAGATTCATTTCCGCAATAAAATCTTCAACCGCACAGCGACGAGCCATGTCAGCTGCACGCAATTTGCCATACCATAAAGTAGAAGAAGCATTGACATCAGCGCCAATGATAATTTTGTGTCCTATGAGGGACCGCAAAACGAAACGTAAATGATGTAGATGAGGATCAATAGGATGTGAAAATTGAAAATAACAGCTCACTATGTAAACCCTACAGGTAGAGGATGAGATCTCAGCAACGGCGCAGTGTGACGTCATAAGGTTACGCAAAGATGTTACCGTAAAATTAGAACTTGCAACATATATCCCAGCCCGCGACCGGCCATCTAGTTGTACTACATAATTCCGCAATTGAGCGCTTTGATATTGCTCTTGTATAAGGACAATGTCTAACTTTTGTTCCAAAACTAAGCGATCTAATTCTGACGTGGCTATTTTATCATTATGAAGATTTAACTGGCCTATTGAGATATTATCCATTTTATTAAAAAGGTACTACAGCTACTACTGTATAAGCTATTCAGTAATTAGTATTTAGGATTAGCTGCTCTAATTTAAGTTTATATGTGGAGCAGTCTTGTGATCCACATCGATGGTCACATGGTTTTTTGTACCGGCTGCATTGTGCGCATTTCGGTTTAAAATCTGGTGTGTCCTTATCCGGGCAAGCCCTTGTATCGTGGCTGGCCGCGCAATTAGCACACGTAGGAGTTTTAATAGTGCAAAATTTTTGAACATGACCGAATTGTTGACAGTTTAAGCAACGAACTACTTCTAAGTCGTCTATAAACCTACATGTGGCCCAGTCTATATATAATTTATCTTTTGTGCTAGCCAAGTGTTTCCTAACCTCTGTCTCTAATTCTAAGCCTATCCATTGACGTCCGTTTTCCAGTTTACGATGCCTGACAATTTTGGTCGTTTTTAAAAAATCGCTTTCGCTTAATTTTAATTCGTCCTTGATATTCTGACGATATAAAGCTGTTAGGAAGGTACGATCCTCCATAGAACCGGGCACGTCTTTTACAATTATACGGGGCCTTCGGCCTTTCGGCTTTTCTAAGCGTAAGCCTACAGATTTAATGGCGTTTACTGCTTCTAGTTTTTAAGCTGCCGTTCATTTGCGACCCGCAACACGACGCCTGCCTTTGCGGTTTTTTTGACGCCTACAATTTGAAAACCTTCGTCGCTAGGTTTAATAGCCTTCATGAGAGCTTCTTTTGTAGCTGACGAAGTTGCATAGTCCGCTGAACGTTCCGTAGTAGGATACGCAATAACACACGGCCTAGATACGCGCGCCTCAGCGGACACCGGACACGGGGCTGATCCAGGTGGTAAGCGAAGCCTAAGCTTGTCCGCGTACGTCAAGCCCGGCTGTTGAACGGCGACACCCCCCACCCGGCGCTCGAGATTCGCTAATTTCGTTTCATTGCTAGCAGATTTAATTGCCAACAATGAGACGATACCGGTAATCCGCTGGGTTACGTCCATAATGGCGGTCCTATTCCCCACATTCATTCGCGACCCCTGATCGTTTACCAATTCGTTAATTTTTGCCAAATATTCGGTTGCCTGAGACACCAACTCAAAATAATCATACTCCCCACAGTTATCACGACCACTAAGAGACGAAACACTCTCGCCCAAGTCCGAAGCCCTAATTCGTTCAGTTCTACTTTCATTTGACGATAAATTTGATGGCGACATTCTACCAAACAATTTATTTCCGGTTGGTGTTCGAAATTCATTTGTACCACCGGGATCCGGCAACTCGCCAACAACCGACATGGCCAAACAAAGACACACCAGACAAAAGAAATATCAATAAAAACAACTTCAAAATCAAAAAACACGAAAAGAAAATTAATACAAACAAAATATTACTCCTACCTACCTTTATGAATAAAATAAATTGACTTACCGATAGCCGTAGTAAAAGAAACTAACACAATATTTGTATTTATAAGGCGTAAAACTTACAGATTATTTGTCAAAAACACTATATACAACCTTATACCGCCCACAAACCGGGTAACAGTCGCAAGGATCCACAAAAACAATATTTAAATTATTAAAACGCGACGTCACACGTGAACCGTACAGCCCCGCGGAGGGAAGTAGGTAAGTAGTAAGTTGAACTATTTCATAAAATTTCTGCTGATGCAAATAACTTTAGTGGTTTAAAAGGACGTATTATATGTCAACTCCTATTTCACCCCTTAGGGATAGAATATCCAGAAACGCTACGTAATTCGTTAATACAAATTTTTATCAGTAGCCCAAAGATAAAGTTTTACGTTTCTAACTGAAAAAAATACGAACTTTTACACGATCTTTCAACCCCTATTTCATCCTCTTAGGGGTAGAATATCCAGAAACGCTTAGATAAATTTCCATTCATTTTTTAACCGACTTCCAAAAAGGAGGAGGTTCTATGTTCCACTGTATGTTTTTTTTTTTTTTTTTTTTTTATGTATGTTACCTTATTACTCCGTCAGTTGTGGACCGATTTTGAATTTTTTTTTTGTATTCGACAGGGTATGCTTCCGTGGTGGTCCCATTGCCAGCATATCAGGATCTGATGATGGGATCCCAGGGTAATCGAGGGAAACCCTCATTTTTTATAGGCACATACTATGTTTTTCGTATATTTTCTGAAGTTACACCGGTATTTGCGTCTGGTAGTCATCATTTTATGATGATGAGCTGATGATGTAAGGTACCACTCCTTAACGGTTAGGAGTTGGAGGATAAATCTTTAAATATCATATGTATATAAGTTACCTTTAGTCGTATTCTTACAAATTATTTAGGTAAGCTGATGATGGAAGGTGGAAGGTACAACTCCTCAACGGTTAGGAGTTGGGGAATAATTCTTTCAATTTCATACGTATCTAAAGACCTTCAGTCGTATACTTTCAAGCTATTTAGGTGAGCTGATGATAGAAGATTAAACTCTTCAACAGTTAGGGATTAGAGGATGATTTTAATATTACACGTACCTTAATTTGTATTCTTGATGATGAAATTTGATGAAATAATTCAACTTACTACTTACCTACGATTGTTTGCACTAAAAACTGTAAAATAAAAACTTTTTATAAAAAAAAAACCGACTTCCAAAAACATCCAACGAAAACTCTCTGTCAAAAAACACTTAAAAGCGTAAAATAAACTGGTTCTTCATAAATTGCCTATACCTAATTCTTTATTCATTTAAATAGTAGTATTATAATGGGTGCTAGGTACCTAAAATCTGTTTGAAGTCGGTGCTAAGCCAAAAAGAATACAAACGAACAATTACAAAAGTCCAAGCGATAGTCACTTGGCACCGACTTCAAACAGATTTTAGGTACCTAGCACCCATTATAATACTACTATTTAAATGAATAAAGAATTAGGTATAGGCAATTTATGAAGAACCAGTTTATTTTACGCTTTTAAGTGTTTTTTGAGAGAGAGTTTTCGTTGGATGTTTTTGGAAGTCGGTTTTTTTTTTATCAGTATCCCAAAGATAAAGTTTAATGTTTCTAACTTAAAAAATGACGGACTTTCGTACAAACTTTTAACCCCTATTTCACCCCCTTAGGGGTAGAAATTCCAAAATTCGTTCCTTAGTGGGTGTCTACTCAATAAAACGATCCGTATGAATAACTGAAAGAATACAAATTAAGGTCTATACGTACGTGTAATATTAAAATTATCCTCTAATCCCTAACTGTTGAAGAGCTTAATCTTCTATCATCAGCTCACCTAAATAGCTTGAAATTACACGACTAAAGGTCTTTAGATACGTATGAAATTGAATGAATTATCCTTCAACTCCTAACCGTTGAGGAGTTGTACCTTCCACCTTCCATCATCAGCTTACCTAAATAATTTGAAAGAATAAAACTAAAGGTAACATATATACATATGATATTTAAAGATGTATCCTCCAACTCCTAACCGTTGGGGAGTACCTTACATCTTCAGCTCATCATCATAAAATGATTACTACCAGACGCAAATACCGGTGTAACTTCAAAAAATATACGAAAAACGTGGTATGTGTCTATAAAAAATGAGGGTTTCCCTCGATTTCCCTGGGATCCCATCATAAGATCCTGATATGGTGGCAATAGAACTACCTTGGGAGCATACACAACGGGTCAACAACGGACACGGGTCCACAATTGACGGAGTAATCGGTGAACATACATAAAAAAAAAAAACATACAGTGGAACATAGAACCTCCTCCTTTTTGGAAGTCGGTTAAAAAAAAAGATACTTTGTGGCTAGGCGGAGTGGCAGTCTGCGAAAAATTTATGAAAACCTAGATGAGATTTTAATAAATTCAGTTTCAGAAAACCCAGTTATTGAGGGAGGCTATTAGCTATATTTCATCAAAAATCATAGAATAATAAAAAAACTGAAATGGGAACAAATAATTCCTTTCTTGAGACGCAGGATCTTTATATGAGTGTATTTTATATTGGCAAAAGAATACGGCAATAACTGAGAATAACCTCTACAAAACATGCTAACAAATTAAATTGTCAAACACTTCCTGTATATTAGAATATATATGTATTATGATATGCTTACAACCTTAATATTTAATCACGAGATTATTAGGTAATATATTCACTTGACCTTAATCAGTCATTTTTATACGTGACTAGCTGGGCGCTGTGGTATTACCCACGTTATTGTTGTACCATTACGACAACTGTGGGTAATGCCGCGGGGCAAAGCAAGTCTAAAAAGTTGACAGCTTATGATATTCCTTATATCATCAGCTATCTGCCAGTGAAAGTTTTATCAAAATTGGTCTACTCCTTCCAGAGATTAGCCGCACAGACAGACGGATAGAATTGCTGTAGATAGATTTGCTGTGAGTATCGTATATCTATCTATATATATATAGAAGAGGAAGGTGGCTGACTGACTGACTGACTGACATACCCAGAGATCAACCCAAACCGCTGAAGCTAGAATCCTGAAATTTTGGATGTAGGTTCTTTATATAACGTAAGTGAGCACTAAGAAAGGATTTTTTGAAATTCCACCCCTAAGGGGGTAAATCAGGGGATGAAAGTCTGTGTGAGCGAAGCTGCGTGTAAAAGCTAGTACTTTCATATGCATTTAGTGAAATCCTGTTAATATGAAATTACAAACAGACATTTCAATTTTATTTACTTACATACATTTAACCGCTTCATGACTTCATAACTGAACCAGAATTGAGTTTAATTATATGTTTAATTTCAATGTTGTAATATCATATAATAATAATACATATTTTCGGACATCAAACACACAACGCTATCCAGTCCCCAGCTAAGCAGAGCTTGTGTTGTGGGTATTAGATAACTGATATAAATACTCATTTTTTTGTAAGTACATACATATTATACATAGAAAACATTCAAACTCCGAAACATTTGCAGATCATACAAGCATTTGATCCGACCCGGGAATCGAACCCGAGACCTCAGGCACAGCAGTCGCTTACACATACGCTACTACCCGCGCCACCGAGGCAGTAGCATAATAATATGTTTAAAACGTATGTGATGGCTATCCTGCTAAGCCTAAGGTCGATTGATTTGTACACAGAATAAATATCGTGTATAGAGCACGATCATCTGTACCACGCCTCTGTATTATCATAAATCATCCTTTGCCAGTCCACTGCTGGACATGGGCCTCTCCTTAGAAAGCAGGTGTTGGTCTACTACAGCAGGCTGACCAGACGGGTTGGTATAGGGTTTGTGTCAAGTGTTCCTTCTCTTTGCAGTGCTGTTGTCCTGGTAGTTAGCTCCCTTAGTCGGTTCTTACGACACCCTTGAAATGAATAGGCGTGGTGACACTCTGAATTCTTAATGAATCACAATAAGGGTAAGCCAATGGGTCTAAAAATTATAGAGTGCAATTAAGGTGTTTAATATGCCTCTGTCTTTGGTACAATGGTCGTAACATAATCAACATCTGGGGCGGTATACTATGGGGATCTTTTGTCAATCGCGCTGCATTTCCGTGCGTTTAGGCGATTCTGCTATAAGCTTTTAAAATGAATTTAAAAGCTTTTTTAAAACAAGCTTTTACTGGAATGCCTCGAGACGAATCAAACGAGTCCAAACTCAATGATGTTGCGACGTTTCTTTACAGAGTTCCTATGGCCACCTTCCAGCATCAGATCAGCTCCATGTCATTATAATATTGTATTGTCACGCTGTATACATATGATTGCAAAATTTCAGCAAAATCGGTTGAAGATATCTGCTTCAAAATTGAGTTGCAAGATTACACCCGAACATACAAGCATACATACATACATTTATTGCAAGTTAATAAAAAGCTTGTAAAATAAAATATAGCTCACTTAGGACCCATAACATTTTATCCGTGGTGCTTCCCGGTTCGGTAAAGGTGTCTGCCTATTTTGACTTCATGTAATCATGTTGTCTCCCGCTTTCCTAAGGAGGGAAGTGGACTTATTATATTTCCAACTCCTCCAGTTTTTCTTCTGATTAATTTCGTTGCGGGTTCCAAGACAGTTTAATTTTTCCTGGGACTTCCCGAGTGTCGTAACTCGGTGTGTTCGTGGGTCATTGCTGTTGATTCTGGTGCACAGGAGTTACAGTGAGCGGGTTCAGTCCCAATAAAAAAATGGCTCGTCTTTTGGAATTAGTGACGTAAAGAAAAATAATCTGAAACCTGATGAATCTTTTGGTAAGCTAAATTTGACGCCAGTTTGCAGATCTGGTTTATCATCGCACAGGCTCAACCACTTTTGCAGTTAATGCTTTTTATATTTGTAAACATCTACTGAGATAGGATTTTTTGGAAACTTTACAATATAAAAATAAAGAGTAAATGGTTGGGAAATTGGCCTTCGCAGTCCTCACTCACTTGGTGAAACACAGCGCAGCATTTCACACCGGTTTTCAGTGAGGCCGTGGTATCACTCCGGTCGAGCCGGCCCATGCATGCCGAAACGTGGCTCTCCCAAGGTAGATGATGGTTCTGACTGATAGCTGATTTGAGGAAGGCTCTTTTTATTTTATGTTTTTATAATATTTTGTTATGCAGCATTACGCTATAACCTTCGGTAGCAGAGCAGTGACCTTATATAATGAGTAATACTGTGAGAAACTAGTAATATTTCATAGAAATGGGGTTTGACCTGTAAAATTATATTTTACATTGAAATTTACATATTAATGTTTGATAAACCACAATGTATCAGCAAGTGCGTCATTGATAGCGTCATCTGACTTGCCTTGATTTGACAGGCCCGTTAGGTCTAGTGGTTAGAGACCCTGACTGCTGAGGTTCGACTCCCACCAGAAACTAATATTGTGAGATAAGCACAATTTGTTCTTTTTCTTTTTTTATGGAGTAGAGGGCAAACGAGCAGACGTATCGCCTGATGGTAAGCGATTACCGCCGCCAATGGACACCCACAACACTAGAGGCGTCACAAGTGCGTTGCCGGACTTTGGGGGATGGGGGAGGGGTTAGAGTATGGGCCTACGGTATCCTCACTCATTCGGTGAAACACAGCGCAAGCGCTGTTTCACACCGGTTTCCTGTGAGGCCGTGGTATTACTCCGGTCGAGCCGGCCCATTCATGGCGAAGCGTGGCTCTCCCACGGTATCTGGGTGTAGTTAATCGATGATATGTATTTATTTAGTAATATATAGGTATGTTTATTAGTAGTCTGGTTTCTTTAGTACAGGCTGCAAGAGAGAGAGAGAGATAGAAGAGATAGAGAGAGAGCTCTCTACAAGAGAGCTGCTACTCATCCTACCAGGGCAGAGAAGGTTTACTCCGTGATATCAATCATATAGAACCCATCCATTAGAACAAGAAAAAGTTAAATAAATTAAATTAAAAAGCATTTTGCCCGACTTCCAAAAGGAGGAGGTTCTCAATTTCATGGGTATTTTTTTAAAGCCGTTACTGGAATGCCTCGAGACGAATCAAACGAATCCAAACTCGATGATGTTGCGACGTTTCTTTAGAGAGTTCCTATGGCCACCTTACAGCTCCAGCATCAGATCATCTCCATGTCATTATAATAATGTATTGTCACGCTGTATACATATACTTGCAAAATTTCAGCAAAATCGGTTGAAGAAATCTGCTTCAAAATTGAGTTGCAAGATTCCACCCGAACATACAAGCATACATACATACATTGCAAGTTAATAAAAAGCTTGTAAAAACACTACATCTCGACTACGAAAATATAAGTATAAATACTTTTGGCAAATTAAATAACCTATATCACCCGGGTCATTATTACGAATATATTGACATCTCATTCATTAAAATCGATAAAGTAGTTAAGGCGTAACGGCAACACATATAACAGAAAACCTACTTATAATGACAGCATTCGTGCTGTCGTGTTTCGTTGGTTAACGCGAGACCGGAGGCCCAATGATGCAGAAGCATCTCAATAGGCCTCCATAGTGTGCATCACCATGCTGCATTGTTGCATTGTCTGCATAGGCAATGAGTTTGGTAACCACCTCACCACTACTGTTGGATTCTGCTCATGTTTTGCATCAGGCAGAGTAGAGTCAATTTGGCAGTCCCATATTAAAAAAAAATACATAGCCTACCAAAACTACTACTTACCCTTTCCATTCGCAATTATATACAGCTTATTATTATATAATATTTATTCAATTATGACACTTTATTGACGTTCATGAACGTTAAATTGAAGCTACAGTTAAAAATCATAGATCGACATAAACAGACGCTACAGCATGTGTTGTATTTTCAAAGTAAATTATGGTCTAAGATCCGACCCTACATCGACCTTCACCGAGCTGATAATAGAATAAAACTTAGTTTAAAATAAATTTAGTATATTAGAAAACATATTAAAAATGGGTTGTCTAAAAAAATCCTGGACAGAATATTTTTATTCAAAAATAAATTTTTTAATTAAAAATTATATATAGTTTATAACGAAAATAATAAATATTAATAATAAAATATTAAACAATATAACATAAATTAAACAAATCAATAAATAAATATATATATTAAAATACATAAATATATAAATAAATACATATATTGATTTATTTACTTGTTTAATTGATGTAGGTATACATATATATTTTTATTTATTTATTTGTTTAATTTATGTTATATTGTTTAATAATTTATTATTAATATTTCTTAGTTTTATTATAAACAAAAAATATTTTTTTTAACCAAAAATTATTATGTCCCGGATTTTTTTAGACAACCCATTTTAAATATATTTTCTTATATACGAAATGTATTATAAAATAAGTTTTATTCTATTATCAGTTCGGTGAAGGTCGATCTAGGGCCGGATCTTCTACTATTAGGTGAAAACACCAAAATCTACTGCCTGCCTGTGTCGATCCATTACTTCCAGTTTCCAAAATGCGTAGAGCCTTATGAGAAGAATACTCGCTTCGCTGTAGTCGGGTAAAAAAAATATTTAAATGAAATCGTCGCGCAAAAGTTGATTCCGAATCGAGATACCCATTCAGGCAACTTTGTGCAAGGTCTAGATGTATTATTAGGTCGTGGCCACAGCCTAGAAATGCAGTTAATAGTTACAAGCCTTGTGCTGTGAGACAATATTGACTAGATCAACGTTTAACTTCAATAGGTAGGCAATATAATTTGTTTTAATAACAACTGACCAGCGTAACTTGGTTTCCGGCTCTTAGAAGGTATAATTTTTTATTGATGCTAATTTCCTATTTGTCATATCGTGGTACAATATAACTCGTAGGCTTCCTACATAAATGGGCTATCCAACAGTAAAATAATTTTTCAATTCGAATGAGTAGTTTCTAAGATTAGCGCGTTCAAACAAACGCTACAGATTTGTAATATTAGTACCTATAGATAAGTTATGGTTAAGTATTAACGTTTATTTGCTAGATAACTTTGAAAATTAGTATTATTAGAAGTGCGTTTTTAGTGTGAAACATCTTAATGCAAACAGTTATACACATTACATTATTGTGGCCAATGATTGTGGCGACACTTCACCACGGTATACATCACCATGCTGTTTGATAATATGTATGGTTTTTATAATGATAGGTAATATGCCTCGTAAATAATTTTAAAAAATAATTTTGATAATGACATAATTATACCTTTTGTAATAATAAAAGTCTGTACTTGGTACGATAAAATAGTTAGCATAGAAAATAACTAGCCATTTATATGCTATTTTTTTATTTATCGTACCAAGTATAAACTAATAAGCTAGTTTCATTTGAACCTGTTGGTCTACATATCAAATTAAATGGATTTTTTACTTGGCAGCACCAGAACTAAATAAAGGTTAGCCAAAGTGAGACATGTATGGTGGGTATAATTTTTCCTTCAACTTTTTGCTTTGCAAAAACAATCTACGAGACAAATAATTTATTATTAATAATTAAAATAGGTCTGTGTTCTCAGAAGTTTTTTTATGGAATAGTGGGCAAACGATTACCGCCCATAGACACCCGCAACACCAGAGGCGTCACAAGTGCGTTGCTGGCCTTTGGGGGATGGGGAGAGAGATGTGGGGAGGGGTTGGAGTATCCTCACTCACTCGGCGAAACACAGCGCAAGCACTATTTCACACCCGTTTTCTGTGAGGCTGTTGTCGGTCGAGCCGGCCCATTCATGCCGAAGCGTGGCTCTCCCACGGTCCACTCCCAGGTGTAATATACAACGCCATCTAGTCCCAAATTAAGCAGAGCTTGTGTATGGGTATTAAATAACTGATGCAAATACATATATACTTTTTTCTAGATACTTACATAGGTAATACCCGAACTCCGAAACAAATATTTGCAGATCATACATTTATTTGGTCAGACTCGGAGAATCGAACCCAAGACCATGCACAGCAGTCGCGTACGTTACCACTGCGCCAACGAGGCAATAAAATATTTTTCTTGGCATCACTGGTCCCATTTCTAATTCTTGATTCTTTAAATTACAGTTAGTACCTAAGCCTACCTGTAGTTGAGAGAGAGTTAGATATTCGGGATCACAAACGTGTAGAAAAAGGTCAAATTCTTAAAACCTTGGTAAGTCTGAAACAAATATTTGTGATCAATTTTTAATCCTTTTAACAATTAAACATCATACGACGCGACGGGATGAAAAGATTCTTTTGTATCTTCGGTTCTTTAGGAATCCAGGAGCGGGTTTGTGGTGTTTTCTCTAAAAATTACTCCGACAACTGACTTTAGGCGCGAAGAAGTACAATGTGATTTCAAGGTTCCTTCCGAATGGATGCTGCTTCTAACTAAAGCCTATCCTGGGAACTGTCTCCCGTACCAATTGGCTCAATAACTTCATTGCGACATAATCACGTCTTCATGAGATATACAGTCTGAATCAACTCAAAATGAGTACTTATCTTTGTGTGTAGATTTATAATTCTGTGTGCAGTGTAAATTCGAAATAACTGTTGAGCAGTTCTACGAAATAAAGATATTGAATTCCAAAGTAAATATAACAACAAGACAAATCATTACCAACAAAAAACCTAGTTTCATACGAATGGTATATTCACTTAATTGATGTCTACTGTCGCGTCATCTTTAACGGTTTAGCTAGCTCCTATTCAAGCGAAATAAATTGAATTGAAAGTATAGGTCATAGTTTAAGAATCGAGAGCTGAAGATTTTTTACGTTGTTAACCCTCAAGGGGTCAGCACTTCGCCATAACTAACGGTCAGTGGACTTTTATCACAATACGATGCGAGCCGCAAGCAAAAGTTAATTTTAAATTAAAACTAGGTACCTAATCATGGAATGTTCTGGTAAAAATGTAAATTGGTGGCTCTAAAAAAAACCGATTATTTGGACTTGGATTTTCCATTCAATGAAATCTGATAACATTCAACATAATAATAAAAAACATTGTTTTATGTTTTACAAGATTTTTCTTGTAATATAATATAACTAGCGACCCGCCCCGGCTTCGCACGGGTGGATTTCAGATGCCCCCGCCGACGACACGATTCGTGCATTTTAAATCTGTAATATCTTCGAATATATTCACTCAAATTAGATACTGTAAAGGGCCATATTGATCTATATTAAATGCACAATGTATTTAATTTACTTAATTGTATAAGGATTCATTCTGTATTGCTTAAAATCACTTCGTAAATATTAGCCATTATTTCTCGTAAAAATAAAGGAATAAAAAATGGTTGTTGTGGGTTATCCCTAAGAGATAGACATATACCGTCGCGCACTTTTTTGTAGTACTTTTTAAGGTGTACAATACTGTAGTACATTATTTTGATCTATCTCGTAGGGTGCAACCAGCGTTTGCAATGTAAGCGCAACAATGTGTTTTTTTTGCTACATCACATTAGAAACCTCGAAAATTAACAGTGTTTCCATACTATATTATGCATTTATAATAAATGCATAATATAGTAAAAACCTTCCTCTTGAATCACTCTATCTATTAAAGAAACCCGCATCAAAATCCGTTGCGTAGTTTTAAAGATTTAAGCAAACAAAGGGACATAGGGACAGAGAAAGCGACTTTTTTTATACTATGTAGTGATTATACATTTTCTCATAATTGGTCACAGTTTTTGACTTGAGGAACCGATGAAGTTGACATGATCTATATCACACATATATATATATATATACTAGCTGACCTACACAACCTCGTTTGCGTCTAAACTACCATCCCCCATTTTACCCCCTTAGGGGTGGAGTTTCGTAAAATCCGTTCTTAGCGGATGTCTACACCCTATAAGGAACCTACCTGCTAAATTTCAAGTTTGTAGGTGTTACTGTTTCTGAGATTTCGTGATGAATAAGTGAGTGTTATTTCACTTTTATATATATAGATATATATATATGTGAGACAAGTCCATTGTCTCTTTTTGCAGAAATGATGCGATGGAAGGAGTATGAAATTAGGTACAGTTAAAGTTTATACGGAGGATAAGTGCAGAAAGCTAAAGAATAAAAGGTCAAAGGTAGTAGAGCCACGCTGATTTCAGCACGAACGGGCCGGCTCGACCGGGGCGGTACTACCCTCGCACAGAAAATCAACGTAAAATGACAGCATGCTGTCGTGTTTCGTTGGTGAGTGCCCCCCGGAGGCCCAATTAGTCTAGTCAACAAGTTCCATACTTGTTGACTAGACTAAAAGATGCAGTAGCATCACTAGGCCGCCATGGTGTGGGTCGCCATGCTGCATTGTCTGCATTCGCAGTGAGCATGGTGACCACCACTCTTGGGTTCTGCTTATGCTTTCCATCAGGCAGAGTAGAGTCATTTTGGCGGGCCAAACATAAAAAAAAAAAAAAAAAAAAAAAAAAAAAAAAAAAAAAAAGACATACAGTGGAACATTGAACCTCCTCCTTTTTGGAAGTCGGTTAATAAAAAAGAATCATGGTCGACTTTCGACTACTGGTAAATTTGAATACTATGTTTCACTAAAGTCATCCATATCACTAACAATTTAAACGAAAAAGAATTTCGAAAATAAGTTTTAAATGATAATGAAAATCCCCTTTTAAGTTCCTCCTCGTTTGCCTTTATTAACCGACTTCAAAAAAGGTTATTAATTAAACGTTTTTTTTATGTTTGCTACCCCATATCTTTCGACTGGGTGAACCGATTTAGATGATTCTTTTTTATTTGAAAGCTGGTGTTTCCTGTGTGGTCCAATTTCAATTTAGTCCAGATTGAAGTCGGTTTTTTTTGTTAAAATTTATGATTCTTTTGTTAGGACTGGTCCAAGGATAGGTCCTAAATGGATTCCCACTGGCACTTTCAAATGGATGCTTTAAAGAGATCTTAATAATTTACTGTAAATATATTTTACGTAGTCTATTAAAATAAGTCAGGACAAAAAATATCAAACATCTAGCTAGATACTCTAATGGCATAAATCTTAAAGTTTTCGTCAGGTACATTTGATATTCAACTCAATCAAACGCTTTAGTACAGTCGGCATTTCAAAATTACTATTTATAAATATATCCCAGCCTTATTTCAGTCAGCCTTATTGATTACAATACGTGGACAGTATGAAAACTTTCGACCTAACGACACACATTACAAACACAACATTTTTTCTTATTTACTTCTTCTACGTAGTCTCTTTGAATTCTACACACGCTCACAGCGATGCACGACACAAATGCAGAGATTCAGTAGTTTCACGAATGCTGTAATTTAAGGTTAGTCTTCTGTAGGTCCAGGTCGAGTCGACGTTGCTCTCCTACCTTGAAAATACAATTTGCCATCTTGAGCATTTCATAATATCCCAAAAACGAATCTTTTTTTGTCAATGTGAGGATCTTTGTAAGTTGTTTAATAAATGACATGTTTTTGTGAATTTAAACCTCATGTCACCTTGAAAAAACCATTACCAAACTTATTAACAAAAAATTAACAAAAAGTAAAAACTAAAACCCAACTACGACAAAAAACGACGCTGAAAAAGTATGAAACAAGTTTCAAAAGCCGTAGTCACACGTTGTTAATGTGTAATGGTACATTTCTACGTAACGTGTGACTACGGCTAAAATTTTTTATGCCTCTATAATATTAATTTCTCTGCAAACCAGATTTCAAATCGGTACCATAGAAATATCACAATTATCGAATAAATACGGACAAAGTCAGGAGAAAATGCTAATAATATATATATTTTTGAAATCTACAAGTCACGCCCTCTTGAATGATACAACACGAATGAAACACGGCATATTTATTTCAAATTATTTTTTTAATACAGTACTTTATGTCGGCTAGAGGGCGCCACATTAGATTCAGTGACACGTCATATAGCCTATAACCAGCGTACGATCAAGACTCTTCTAATGATACCTCAATTGTCCAGTTCTAATAAGTAGTTGAGGAGCTATGAGGGAACAAATGAACATACATACATACATACATACATAACCTGTCAAAATCATAACCCTCCTTTGGCTTTGCCGTAGTCGGGAAAAAAAAAGCTAGGTAACTAGTAAATGATAATTATATTATTGTTAATAATTCAGTATTTAAAATAAGTAATTTAGAATTGACTGAAAGAACGTTAATTGGTTATTAGTGAATATATGTTTTATAGCTTTTAGAAGGGTATGTGAATAAAAATAAGCATAGATAAGCTACACACTCTCATCTCATCATCTCACATAGCTCTGTCTTCATCAATCGTTTTGTGAAAGGAAGAATTTTGGTAGCAGGTTATTATTTTAGGTTTGTTATGTTGAACCTTCATTATTAATAAACCAATTTGAAATATTATTTTATATTTGCGAGGTTTAGAAGGAGCCAGCGTTCGTGCTGTCGTGTTTCGTTGGTGAGTGCGAGATCGGGGGCCAATGATACAGAAGCATCTCAATAGGCTGCCATAATGTGGTTCACCATGCTGCATTGTTGCATTGCACTCTTGGATTCTGCTTATGCTTTCCATAAGGCAGAGTAGAGTCACTTTGGAAGGCTCATATATAAAGAAAAGGTCCCGCTCTTTAAAGAAAATCTTTCTGACATTGCATTAATTACTAGCTTTCGCCCGCGGTTTCATTCGCATTTAATAAAAAATATCCTATGTTACATCAATACCTCCAAGAATATGTGTACAAAATTTCATGATCGGTTAACTAGTTTTCACATGAAAGCGTAACAAACAAACATACTTTCGCATTTACAATATTAGTAGGAAAATAAGAGAATGGAAAACCTACAATTTTACACATAAAGCATTGAAGTCGTTGTTATTTTTTTCAAGTTACAAACACGTGTAAAATTATAGATAAACTAGCTGACCCGGCGAACTTCGTACCGCCATATTTATATACAATAATTAGCAATAAATTAAAATTGCGACTATAATTTGAGATTTAAACTATCCTATCTCTCAATTTGGATCGAACTGCACATGGTGTGCAAATTTTATTATAATCGGTTAAGTGGTTTAGGAGTCCATTGAGGACAAATATTGTGACACGAGATTTATATATATTAAGATGATTAGAAACTTGAACAAGTGATATACAATCTTCTTAAACCCTACGAATTTCTACAGACCATTGCAATTTAACTGAATGTTTAACAAGTAAAATTTTAACAAAATAAAAACCGACTTCAAGGTTCGACTCGATTTCTCGTGGAAGCCATCATCAGATCTTAGTGTCATTATCATGGTACCACCGTTGGGATATCTCCTTTCCATTAAAAAAAGAGTCATCAAAATCGGTTCATAAACGACGAAGTTATCCGCGAACACACATAAAAAAAATATATAAGGTCGAATTGAGAAACCTCCTCCTTTTTTTGAAGTGGGTTAAAAACTAATTTGAATTGTTTTTTTTTCGTACATCCATTAGAAGTCAATATAAAGTGATGAATAATGTGATAGCTAATTTTAATAGTCTGTTGGTATTACCAGGTTTTTTGCGTCTACAGAAATTCTTTGCGTTGACGTCGATAGTTTTTATAGAAGAGAATAATTCAATGGTTTCTATAGATAATTTATCTCGAACGGTGTTTTGTGGAGAGAATGTTAAGCTGTCTAATTCCGTTATATGTGAATCATTTGGATATGTGGGTCATATGATATTTGAACTTAAAGTATTTGAAAATAGAGTACATATTGACTGGCTTTTTTTCGAAGATTTGAAGAGGTTTAGGAAGTGCTAATGATGGAAATTTACTTGATTTAAAAATAAAAACATTTTGTGGTTTATTTTTAACTTTCGTGACTCGGAAAAATACGGTAACCAAAATCTCTGAAGTCGAGTATTGCTTTTCGTACGACTTTCGATATCTTATCTGTGATTACAGAATGGGAAGATTAACTGACTGCCTGATTTTTTATTTCTGACTTTAAAATTATGGATTTGATATCTAATACCAACCTACTAAGGTTTGTTGATAAATACCTACATACATATTATACATAGAAAACACCCAAACTCCGAAACAAATATTTGCAGATGACACAAACCACTGCGCCACGGAGGAAGTCAGTTGATAGATGTCTATTAATTTTAATGTGCGCTCAAACGAATAGTTATCTCAAAACATACCATTTTTAGGGTTCCGTGCCAAAGGCAAAAAAAAGGAACCCTTATAGATTCGTCATGTCTGTCTGTCCGTCCGTATGACACAGCCACTTTTCTCCGAAACTATAAGAACTATAGTGTTGAAACTTGGTAACTTGGTAGATGTATTCTGTTAACGCATTAAGATTTTCACACAAAAATAGAAAAAAACAATAAATTTTGGGGGTCCCCACTCCCCATACATAGAACTCAACTCAACCCATACGTGTGGGGTATCCTATGGATAGGTCTTCAAAAATGATATTGAGGTTTCTAATATCATTTTTTTCTAAACTGAATAGTTTGCGCGAGAGACACTTCCAAAGTGGTAAAATGAGTGTAGATGTACCTAAAAGCTGTCTCAACGGTTGGTGTCAACGCTAATTTCAGCACGAGTGGGGCTGTACTACCTCTCACAGAAGACCAATCTAAAATGACAGCATTCATGCTGCCCTGCAAAAATGCATCATGGTCATCAAACACTATAGCGATCTATTGAGACGCTTCTATATCATAGGGCCTCCGGTCTCGCACTCACACGAATGCTGTCGTTTTAGGTAGGTCTTCTGTGAGAGGGCAATTGACAACTATCACTAATATAGGAGTACACCCGTAAAGTAAAAAAAAAACAGGCACAAATGTCTCGGCTCTACAAAATTTAAATAAAATAAAAAAGACTAATAATATAAAGCTGTATGAAGCTCGTGTTGATCTCAAGAAATACTTGTTCAAATTGAAAATTATTTTAATGGCTGATAGCCCACTTATCAAGAATGTAGGCTATATGACGTCAAGGTACGACCAATATGAGTTCAACAGCAAAAAGAAATGTAGCGAAAACGAAAAAGAAATTCAGGAGACACGGACGAAGCTGCACAGGTCAGCTGGTAGTAGATATATTTACATGTGGAAACCCCCACGGGTCGTCACTCGAGCCGGGTTGGCGGCGCGGCGGCGTGTCGAAATCGGACCGACTAAATCCACACGCCAATCTGCGTCTGAGATGGGAGAGATCCAGGAACTTCTGTTGTTAAGACATCCGATGGTAATAGATATATTTTTATATAATTACAAATACTTTAACGACTCTATAATAAAACGCATTAGATCAGAACTAACGTCAATTCTGTTGTATGTCGATTTTATTGCCGTTTAACAGTTTCCTAGTGACTTTATTTATTCAAGCAATAAAGTTGAATACATTTTATATTTTATTGATCCGGTTTTTATTATATTATCATCGTCAATAGTTTTTAATATGCTGGACATATGCCTATCCTTAGGCTATATCACTCTGGCCAGACGTGTCGGTATTGAGTTATTTCAAGTTTTGTACTCTTCGCAGTGCTCTTGTCCTGGTAGTTTGCTCCCTCACTGACTGCTCTTACGACACCCACGGGATGGATAAGGGGATTTTTTATGTAACAGGGGGCAAACGAGCAGACAAATCGCTTGGTGGTAAGCGATTAACGCCGCCCTACACCCGCTACACCAGAGGCGTCACAAGTGCGTTGCCGACCTTTGGGAGATGGGGAAGGGGATGGAGGGAGGGGTTGGGGTATGAGCCTCCGGTATCGTCACTCACTCGGTGAAACACAGCGCAAGCGCTTTTTCACACCGGTTTTCTGTGAGGCCGTGATATCTCTCCGGTCGAATCGGCCCATGCATGCCGAAGCGTGGCTCTCCCACGGGGGTATATTAATTATTAGTTAGTACATGATAATTCGATCTTACATCTGAAGTGGAATTAAGTATTTTGTAAATGGTAAGGAGGGTAAACGATCAGATCCCTTGATGGTAACTAAATTCCATCTCTCGTGGCAATCTACAACTCTTGAGTTGGCATCACAAGTGCGTTGCCAACCTTTGAGAACTCTTCCCAGAATAAAATGCCAGCAAGTTTTAGGCACCGGTCACGTCAGCATCTCGATAAAAAGCTACCAAAAAAAATTGCCTTGTTTTTTTTCTTAAAGTTGCGAGGCTTGAATTTTTTTCCACACATTTTTTATTGTTGTGAGAATATTTTGAAGTTTATAATATAACAAAGACAAAATTAACTTCTCGCAAAAAAAACATTTGTTAATGATTATGTATTTCCCCTTTTATGTACCTATATAAAACATTATGAAGATCAGTTTAGGAGTTAGAGGGTCGAGCGTTACAAATAAAATACATTTAACATTTTTGTTTGTACCATTTGCCAAGCGCAACTTCTGCGTCTCTTAAAAGAAATAAATTAAAACTGTTTTTCATACATGATTTATCAATACTCGTCTCCTAATCACCATAGTGTGATATATCATATCCTATAGGGTTCTTCTATATATAGACTAGCTGACGCGGCATACGTAGTTTTGCCAAAAAAAAATTTGGGGTGGGTCGCCCTTATCATTTAGGGGTATGAAAAAATGATGTTGGCCGATTCATAGACCTACCCGATATGCACATAAAATTTCATAAAAATTTGTCCAGCCCTTTCGGAGGAGTTTGGTAACAAACATCGCGACACGAGAATTTTATATATTAGACTAGCCGAGCCACGCGGTGTTATCCGCGGTACAACAACAACCGGGGGTAATGCCGCGGAGCAATGCTAGTCTAAAAAAAAGCTGAAGAGTTTGTTTGTTTGAACGCACTAATCTCAGGAACTACCGGTCCGATTTGAAAAATTATTTCAGTGTTAGATAGCCCATAGCTGATGACATAAGAAGTAACCTAGGCTTTTGGGCTTTGGACTAGCTTCGCCCCACGGCGTTACCCGCGGTTTTTAATGTATCGCAAATAACACCGCAGGGCTCAGCTAGAACGAAAATATAATCGGAAGAAACGAAACACGCAATTCGCGTGTGCATGTGTCCATAACAAGAGCCACGGTTAGGCAACAGAATTGAACAACTATGAATACTGTACCTAAATTTAATGATCTAATTATGTATTATAAATACAGTTTCGGATATTTACCTAATAAACTTTATTATATAACAAGCTGACCCACGCAACGTCGTTTGCGTCTCCTATTGCCCGTAGCGTGATAATTTTCCCCCGTTTTTGAAACATTCTTCATTGGTGCTCCGCTCCTATTGGTCTTAGCGTAATGATATATAGCCTATAGCCTTCCTCGATAAATGTACTATAAGAATATATAAGATATACTATAAGAATTTTTCAAATCGGACCAGTGTTCCTGAGATAAGCGCGTTCACACAAACAAACACACTCTTCAGCTTTATAATATTAATATCTTAGTATAGATAAGATTTAATTACTTTATGCACAAATACATGCATTGGCGGACTTAATGCCTAACATTTTCTCTGCTAGTCGACCGATTGGGCAATGCAGAGAAAAGATGATATTTGCAGTTCTGTTGTCGTTCTGTAACTCAATCATAAAAATGCATTGAGTTGAGTGAATTCGCAGTCAAACGTTACAAACCGGGTCAGACAAGTGAGTGAGGATACCGGAGGCCCATAAACCCAATCCCTCCCCCCATCTCCCTCCACCAAAGGCTGGCAACGCACTCTGGTGTTGCAGGTGTCCATGGGTGGCGTAATCGATACGTCTGCTCGTTTGCCCCCTATTGCGTGAAAAATCCTTTTGTTTGGCTATTATTTCCTTGCTGGTTACTCAATAAGTAAAGTTTATAAGTTTTCTACACCACTCTAAGGTTGACTGGAAGAGAATATCCTGGGCATTAAGTCGATGTACGACTGCACGTTTGGCCTAGTGGTTTAACGGTCACCACGCCGTTTCCTACTTCGCCAAGTGTCGTGCGTTCAAATCCCACGTAGGACAACACTTTCTGTGATCCATCCACAAATTGTTGTTCTGAGTCTGGGTGTTCTTTGTGTCCGTTTGATGTATGTTTGTAAAGTCCCCCGCGACACAGGATTTATTCCTAGTGCGGGAGTTGTCTTAAAAAAAAAATGTACAAACTTAGTGCCTATAAAGTTTATATAAATAAAACAAATAAAGCTCTTGGAACATCCCGTCCACGACTCACAATACTGAGCAGACAGGGTATTCTTTTTTTATGTACGGACCTACCAAAATGACTCTACTCTGCCTGATAGAAAGCATAAGTAGAATTCAAGAGTGGTGGTCGCCATACTCATTGCGAATGTAGACAATGCACAATGCACGGTCTCGCACTCACCAACGATACACGACAGCACGAACGCTGTCATTTTACGTTGATTCTCTGTGCGAGAGTAGTACCGCCCCGGACGAGCCGGCCCAACCGTGCTGAAATCAGCGTAGCTCTTCTAGCTTGAATTGTGCCAGGGAGGAGGGATGTCTGAGGTTATTATTACTAACTATATACAATATATACAATTTCCACCCAGATTCTTCAGGAAGGACATAGGCACACAATTGACTGCGATAACCGATGCACTTGCGGGGGGAATCGCAGGTAAAATCTAGTTTGTTTTATAAAGTTACAACTGACGTCTTTACACATAGAGTCTTCCCGTGATTGTCGGGGTACCAGGGTTTTCCTTTCTAGGGTGCACCTGATTCCCCGCCTCCTAAGTACTCGAGACGTCGTGCGGTTGTCGTCGGTTCGAGTCCGACATGTATTGCCAATAAATCCCGCTGTTTAACACAAACTATGTCCGAAATAAATTATAAAACACCTTAAAATATTTAACCCTAAGGTTCAATTTAGCTTCGAAGGTAAATAGGATGATATTATTTCACCACTAATATGGCAAAGCAGGTTTTGTATGTATTTGAAAGTAAAGTCTATTTAGTAGCAAGTTCAACGTAGAAACAGGTGTGTTACGACAGAGGCGGCTAGAATGTCTACTTACCAAGTTGGCAATACCTTACTTAAGTCTAACTTATATCGCTATTTATAGAATAGTATAGGTGGCAAGTAGTAGGTTATCTGATAGTAAATGATCACCATCGGCCAAGAGGCGCTAATAGCCCAGTTGCACTCGGTGATTGGAAACAATCACCGAGGGTAAGCAACGACGGCGCGGTCGGTACCTTGATGGGTGACCGCTGGTGGCATGATACCATGAGCGTCTCCGTGATTATATGATATCAGTCGTGAAGCTTAGTGGGAGGACTTTGGGGGTTAAAAAACATCCAACGGCAAGATGACGTAGCCACAACGTTGGCCTTAACCCTCTCCTGAGAGGAGACCCAAGCCCAGCAGTGGGACGTTATGGGTTGTTGACGATGATGATGATGAAATGATCACCATCGCCTATGGACAAGAATTACAGGTATGTATGTTGTCACCATTTGGATCAAACTTCTCCCAAATGGGGGGAGGTTCTGCTAATAGCCTTAAATTTATTTTCTAAGTTTTTTTTATGTACGGCGCTGCCAAAATGACTCTACTCTGTCTGATGGAAAGCATAAACAGAATTCAAGAGTGGTGGTCACCATACTCATTGCGAATGCAGACAATGCAACAATGCAGCATGGTGACCCACACCATGGCGGGCTAGTGATGCTTCTGCATCATTGGGTCTCCGGTCTCGCACTCACCAACGAAACACGACAGCACGAACGCTGTCATTTTACGTTGATCTTCTGTGCGAGGGTATAACCGCCACGTTTGAACCGGCTAATTTGTGCTGAAATTAGCGTGGCTCTACTACCTTGTTTAGTTAAGTCTCGTTGGTACAGCGGTTAGTGTATGCGACTGCCGATCAAGAAGCCTCAGGTTCAATTTCCGAGTCAAAAATGTTGTTAGTTTTTTTCTTACAAGTATTCACGTCATGGTTGAGCTCTTTTAGTTATGCTATCAGGCAGAGTAGAGTCACTTTGGCAAGCTCTATTTCTGCTTCAGTCTATTGTCGTCCTCTGAAAAAAGGCATCTCCCAAAGCGCTCCAGCGACCATCAGTCCACCTGGAGACATAACCGACATGATATGACAACTTTGGCAGAGTCCATATTAAATAAAAATCGGCCAAGTGCGAGTCGGACTCGCGCAGGCAGAGTTCCGTACCATTATCTATATATGTCAAGCGTCTACCTGTTGCCGTTATCAATATCGAGCAAAAACGCGCAGAAAAAATCGGATAGCGAAGTCATAGTAATAGGATTCCTTTGAGTACGGAACCCTAAAAATTATACGTGTACCTACTCGCTTGCCCACGTATCACAAAACATTTTTTTCCAATATTACTTCAGCGGTTTAGACGTAAAAATGGACAGTAAGAATCATTAATTTCTTATTTATAACATTGGTGCGGATATAAATAGAATGTATTGGAATTTTTTGTACCGGAGACTTTATACGATATAATTAAATGCTTTTTAACTGTCAAAAAAGGGTTTATTTATTCTTAGAAGGTTCCGAGTTATAAACAGACATATCCAAAAATAAATCAATTAGGTCAGGTACTTGTTTTTCATCTTAAAGTTATAAATAAATATAATAAGATGAAAAAAATATGTTTATGTGTGCTTTGAAGGCAATTTCGCCAAAGGAGAAGGATGACCTCATTATGAAACCTCTGACAGTCTCCTGCTGGTTATAAGCTTCTCATTGGAGAGGAAGTTTTAGACTACTACTCGTCCTATAGACAGGACCGGAGGTGATTAGCCATAGTATCCCTTCCCGATACAAAACTGTCATTTTTTGCGAGAGGAAATCTTCACACATACATTTTAGACTCGCATACAAAAACAATCGCCAGTCACTACGAACTCACACATAACAATTAAAACAAAATAATTCAGAATATCACGCACACACAAATAAAGTATCTGTTAACAGTGTAACGCGTAGGCACATTTGGGCTCATACTTTGAAAGTGGGAAACGCAGGCGTTCCGCTGCTTTTACTTCCCGTATTTACTTGATTTTTCGTACCAAAAACCAGTCTTTGAGTGGTTAATGACCTTACCTGCTGAGCAAGAGATTGCAGAGAATTCCCAACCAAGAAATATAGTTATGTGATGTGCACGATCATTTGTTCTGTCTGGGTGTAATTTATCTATCCATTCTTATATACTTATAATAAAAATGTAACAGGTCCAATTATGTACATTAAAGATATTTAGAAAAAATTTTTTGGGGGCTCTCTATAATCGATACTGAAGCCAAAACTTTTTTTTGTCTGTCTTTCTGTCTGTCTGTATCTTAGCCGCGGATCACGCCGAAACTACAAAACGGATTCAAATGAAACTTAGCATGATTTGAGTTCATACTACGAGGTAGGACATAGGATACTTTTTATCCCGAAATTCAGCACGGATTCCCAGAGAGAGGGGATGAAAGTCAAAATATGTACTTAGTTGTAATTCAATAACACATAGTCCGATTTCATTCATTATTTTTTTGCTAGAAAAAAAAACAGAAGATAACGGGAAAAGTGTTTTTTTGCCTGTGGGAAGCTGAGACAGTTATGTAAATATGGCAGTACGAAGTTCGCCGGGTCAGCCAGTTTATAATATGTATGTATTTAATAATATATAAGTATGTATATGAGCAGTCTAGTTACTATTCCATAGTGTACTACTTGGCCCTACTTAGTTTGGGAATTTTTAAAGATCTTGTATAATTTTTACGGAATAGGGGGCAAACGAGCAGACGTATCGCCTGATGGTAAGCGATTACTCCCGCCCATGGACACCCGCTACTCCAGAGGTGTCACAAGTGCCTTTGGGGTTTGGGACAGGGGTTGGGGTATGAGTCTCCGGTATCCTCACTCACTCGGTGAAACACTGTATACTGAAAATTATTGCTGACACAAATAACTGAAATTGAAGTGTCTTCTGTGATTACAAATTAACAGCTTTTCACTAAATACATATATTTGAAAGTATATAGTACGGTAATTACATCCAAAAATATATATTTTTTGTCTGCCTGTCTGTACTTTGTTCCGGTTAATCTCTGAAACCGCGGGGCCTATTTTGACGGGACTTTCACTAGCAGATAGCTGATGATGATATATAATTTAAAATTGCTTATAAGTATCGTATACATAAACATTAAGTAAAAAACTGTTAATTTGACATTACAAATGGACACCTAAATTTTATTTATTTGTATAGATCATATTTACGAGAATTAACACGGCGATCGAAAGGTGTCGAGGTCGATTCCTAGCTCGGATTAAAAGAGTTGTTGGGTTTTTGTCACAAGGTATTCTTAAAAACAACCTCGAGTATGAAGGTTTGACGGTTTTTTACGCCAGTGCATTCGACTGCACGTTAAGCCGTCGCGGCGTCGGTCCTGGTTGTCATGAATATCTATTTCAATCGTTATTGGGAAGTAAGTGCCCTCAAATATACTGACAACTAGTTTATTTAAATTTCAGTTGTGCTCAGGGTTGCGGAGGTCCGATGCAAGTCGCTGCGTGAAAAAAACGGATATTCAGGTAAAATCGGTTGAGCTAGTAGCCGGCCCCAAATAATTTTGGGAATCATAAAGACTAGGAAGATAAAGTAACGTGTTTACGAGAATAAGGTATACTAACGATAGATATTAAGTAGTTATATACTTTCGAATGGGGTATAAATATTTACGGCCAATACAAAACAGTTTGGAAAAATCTGTTTGAATATCATCAACCCTTTGCTAATGAAATTTTGAAGGTCAATTACATTTTAAATTTAGACTTGTAAAAGGTTCAAACAAATTTGTCGGTGATTATGATCCGTGGGGATTTACCTCGAAACAGGTCCTAAGAGGTCTGGAAACTTCCAAAGCATCTTCAAATGATACAGGTCAAGGGACGTAGGGTTGCCACTTATATCTCTTTGCTTTTACTCAATAAATTCTATCATAATTTGGAGCTTTAAAATTGGTCTAAAATCAATTTTTTTTCATCTATGAACCTGACAAAATTACTCTACTCTGGCTGATGCAAACCATAAGCAGAAGCCTCCACAGCTGGACACGGGAATCTACTTAGAATAGACATTTTGGCCTACAATACCATAGCCTATGTAGAGGAACGGATTTCATGTCCCTCTAACACAAAGGGAGGATCCTCCGACCAGGCGACGTGATCATGCCTGGCGGGCCAACTGCCCAACGGTTGATGTTGGGATGTCGTATATATGATCATTGGCGCGAGAACTTCTACTGTGCAATTCAGGATTGGTAGTTTCTTCGCTTTCTTTGTTGCTCCGTATTTCGACGTATATTCGGTAGATGGCGCTGTAGTATATTTCTGTTGCGCTGTATGTTGAATTCGCCACAGCCTACATGTTGGATAGATGGTATTCTATAAGATTTGTGTCAAATTTTTGTTCTCTTGCCATTGCTATTGTACTGCGTAGCTTTTTATATGGGCTTGCCAAAGTGACTATCTGATGGAAAGCATGAGCAGAATCCAAGAGTGGTCATCATACTCATTGCGAATGCAGACAATGAAACAATGTAGCATGGCGACCTATTGAGATTCTTCTGCATTATTGTGCCTCGGGTGTCGCACTCACCAACGAAACACGACAGCACGAATGGACATAAACCTCTCCTTTGAGAGGAGACTTAACCCTACTATACCACGTTGGCCAGAAGGGTAGTGAATATTTTGTCCTATAATTTATATATACATATATGTACACTGGCTGATTCACCAATATCGCATTTTTTTTTTATATGTAGCCCGCCAAAATGACTCTACTCTGCCTGATGGAAAGCTTAAGCAAAATCCAAGAGTGGTGGTCACCATACTCATTGCGAATGCAGACAATGCAGCATGGCGACCCACACCATGGCGGCCTAGTGATGCTTCTGCATCTTTTAGTCTAGTGAACAAGTATGGAACTTGTTGGGCCTCCGGTCTCGCACTCATCAACGAAACACGACAGCACGAACGCTGTCATTTTATGTTGATTTTCTGTGCCAGGGTAGTACCGCCCCGGTAGAGCCGGCCCGGTCGTGCTGAAATCAGCGTGGCTCTACTACCTTTGTCTGTGTCTCTTTTGAAGACACAAGACCGATGATTAATGCTCGGTTCCTATTAGTTTAAGCGTGATGTTAATTATCCTATCTTCGGTACGCCAGCCAAACACATATCTTCTAAACAAATAAATAAAATTGGAGTGTCTGTTTGTAATATTAAAATAACCGCTTTTTACTAAATGCATATGTACGTGCGTACATATACCAAAAATGTATTGTTTTCAATTTTTATCTTTTTGTCTGTCTGTTTGTTTCGGCTAATCTTTGGAACGGCTGGACCGATTTAACGTGACTTTCACTGATAGGTAGCTAAAGATACAAGGAGTTACTTAGGCTCTTTTTTTCAGACTACCTTCGCCCCACGACCATACCCGCGGTACTGCAATACCGCGGGACTCAGCTAGTTCAAGAATAAACTAGACACAATAGGGGTTGTTGCTAACTGGTCTGGCTGGGGGGTGCTATAGTGGACCAAAACCTCTTTTGTAAGGAGAGGCACATGTCCAGAAGTGGACTGGGAAAGGCTGTTATAATAATTTTTTTGAGAGTAGCAACCCTAAAACGGTTTTGAACAAAAATACAATTACAATTTATTCACATCTGTAAGATCTTAAATTTTTATAATCAAGATTATTAAATATTTTTTAAATGTTGTTTATAATTGTTAACTTAATATATTTTAATTAATTTTATAGAATTGTTAACTTAATATATTTTAATTATTTTTTATATTATTGTTAACTTAATATCTAAATAAATTTTTGTAAAGTGTAAATTGTACCTAAAGCTGAAGAGTTTGTTTGTTTGAACTAGCCATCTTATCTAATTCTTAATTTTAAATTTTGAACGTCAAAGGCTGTATAACATCACGCTACAATCAATAGCAGCCGAGCATAAATGAAAAATGTTGCATAAGCTGCGCATTTTTTATTTATTTTAAGTTTATGAGAAATGTAGACGGACCCTCCGCAACCCTGAGGGCGAACTGAATTCGAAGATTGAACTAGTTGTCAGTATATTTGAGGGCACTGAATTCCCAATAACGATTGCCATAGATGTTCATGACAACTAGCAACGAAGGTTTAAGGTGCTCTCCTAAGCACAAGCGTGAAAAACCACCAAATTTCCAGATTCTGGGCTGTTCTTAAAACAATCTTGTATGAAAAACTCAATTACAAGACTTTCCGACCCGGTCTGATCTGAAAAGCTACAGATCAGGCTCTGTAGTGTGCCTTGGGAGACACCTGTGTTCAGCAGTGGACTGCATAAGGTTGATGAAGATGATGAAGGAATCTAGCTTGAGACTTCTTTTTTTATGCATGGCCCTGCCAATATGACACTACTCTGCTAAATGGAAAGCATAAGCAGCATCCAAGAGTCCAAGAGTGGTGGTCAACATACTCATTGCGAATGCAGACAATGCAACATGGCGACCCGCACCATGGCGGTCTAGTGATGCTTCTGCATCATTGGGCCCCCGGTCTCGCACTCACCAACGAAACACGACAGCACGGACGCAGTCATTTTACGTTGATTTTCTGTGCGAGGGTAGTACCGCCCCGGTCGAGCCGGCTCGTTCGTGCTGAAATCAGGTTGGCTCTACTACCTATATATGTATTATTGTATGTATATTGTATATATTTAAAATAATGATGTTTTTAAAATAATTATATATCATTGTGACGTGTAGGAAAATCTTTGTAATTACTTAATACTTTTGTATTATTATGCGACTGTATGCATGCATGCATGGCGGTTTTATAACATCCTATTTACGCAATTATTTTTCATTTATATTATAACTACTAACTGATTCACGCAATTTTGTCAGCGTCCGTTTTTAATCATGCTCAGATCCCTTTGGTCTAAGCATGATGTTAATTATCCTATCTTGGGCACGCCAAAACATATCTAAAAAACCGTGAAAATCTCGATGTTTATTAATCTCTTTATAACCTGATAATTGTTGAACGTGGGATTGAACCCTCTAAACATCAAACACATACCAAAACATATCCGCGAAATATCAATTACGTAAAACTACGAAACATAATAGTTCATTATCCTTTCTGAAAAATGAGTAACTCTGCCTGTTTGTAGTGTCACGCTTTCATAGCTAAACAACCTGACCTACACAACCTCGTCTGCCTCCTAGTGCCCGTAGCGTTATGTTATAAAAAATTACAAATAAAAAAGAATCATTAAAATCGTTTGACCCAGTCGAAAGTTATGAGGTAACAAACATTAAAAAAGTACAGTCGATTTGATAACCTCCTGTTTTTTTAAAGTCGGTTAAAAAGTGATATGATACATGTATTTTTAATCTACTTCAAAAAAGGAGGAGGTTATCAATTTGACTGGATTTTTTATGTTACCTCAGAACTTTCGACTAGGTGAACCGTTTTTTTTGTTAAAATTTTAACTCATCTATGTTGCTATAAATATGGTCGCTACTTCGTTTTTTTATGTATGGCCTGCCAAAGTGACTCTACTCTGGAAAACAGAAGCAGAACAATGCAGCATGGTGATCCACACTATGGTGGCCTCGTGATGCTTCTGCATCATTGGGCCTCCGGTCTCGCGCTCACCAACGAAACACAATAGCACGAACGCTGTCATTTTACGTAAATCTTCTGTGCGAGGGTAGTGCCGCCCCGGTCGAGCCGGCCCAACCGTGCTGAAAGCAGCGTGGCTCTACTACTTTAGGTACGCATAATATTTTAGTATTATTATATTTATTTAGTACTATATTTATTCAAACTTTTAAACTTTCGCGTTCCATGATGTAATAATTATTATTTTTACGGGAATTAATACGGGTATGTGACGGTACATGGCGAAACAAAAATATCAATAATATCGAAAATGTGCGGGTGGATGAAGAACCTTCTACTTCACGGATTCGACGACGGAGGGCGTGCGCCGCTGAGCCAGTCAGCCTGTGACCACGGCCAGTGCAACCTGGTCGAAACGTCAGGCAAAATAGAAGTATGTAATACCTTGAAATAAGTGATCGCGTTAATTCCCGTAAAAATAATTATTATTATATTTATTCAAATTTTCTCACCCTATAAACTCTCTCTTGACCAAAATTAGCGAATTAGGTTCAGTCATTTCTAAGTTTGCAGCTGCATGGAGATTAATGCCCATAATTAATTTGTTAATGGTAATATTAGCCGCAGAACTGATTACCGTTGGGGTAAACGGGTTCTTAATAACAGCAAACGTAGTGTAGGACGTCCACAGGCCAGGTGGAGTGATGATCTGAGCAAGACGGCTGGCAGGAGCTGGATCCTAGAAGCCGAGGATCGAACCAAGTGGCGCGCAATTGGAGAGGCCTATGTCCAGCAGTGGACTGCGATAGGCTGATGATTTGATGATGATGATGATTTCTAAGTTTAGTAATACTAACGAACATCAATTCATTTTTAAAATACCAGGATGGCCGAGCTTTGCTCGATATTTGTTATTGATAAATATTGTAACAAGTAGAGAATCCGAAAATAAAAATCCGACTGCGTCAATATCTACTATATTTATTAAATTCATTGAAGAACTGAAAAGAAAGTTTTTTTTTTTTTTTAATTTTGATGAACCCAGTGTCACTCTCACGACTAAGACGAACCTATTGACACCACTCACATAAAATACAACAAGCCGTTTAGGCTCTAGGGCGTGCCAAAGAAATATACATACATGGGTACATACACTCGAAACACATAACCATCCTTCTTTCGCAGTCGGGTAATAAAAATGAATCCTAGCTAGATCGATTTATCGCCGCCGTAACCCTGCATACAAAACATCGTTAAAGTCGTTTTCACGATTCAGATTAAATATTTAAACAAGAATTGCTAATTTGATAGTATTAGACATATAAAACCAATCTAAAGAATATGATAATAAGTAGGTACATATTTTCAGACAAATATTTTAATCAATAAAGAATTTAGACGATATTAAATTCGTTTTTAACCACGTAGGTATACAGACGGTTTTTATTACCGGTTTGTTTGTGTGTTACCTCCAGTTATGTATATTGGAGCTATATTATTTGAAAGCCTTTGAAACCAGTTCAAAAATATTGTGTAATATATTCTAAATATAGCTTTGTTAGTCGCCTAAATTCAATGCAAGTTTATCAAGGCGTGGTATAGTGTAGGGTCACGTAGCTGGTCGGTTTGACGTCAAAAAAGCTACACTTTAATTGAGAAAAATGCAGGAAGATTGATTTATGATAATAAGTTTATTCTCTTTCACAAATGCATGGCTTATTAATAGGATAGTAACTTGACTTCCGGATTCCACCTTTGTGAAAGACTGGTGCCTGATGTAGGTTATAAAATATAACATTTCCTTATTATGCTTTCCATCAGGCAGAGTAGAGACGGGCGACCGACAACTTAAAAAAAGTGGCTGGCAGTGAATGAATGCAAACTGCCCAAGACCGGGATAGTTGACGCTTCTTGGAGGGCCTTCGTTCAGCAGAGGACTCTTAGTATTTTAACCGACTTCAAAAAAGACGGAGGTTCTCAATTCGACTGTACTTTTTTATATTTTTTACCTCAGAATTTACGACTGGGTGAACCGAATTTGATTATTCTTTCTTTATTTGAAAGCTGATGCTACAGGATGCTTCCCGCGTGGTCCCATTTCCATTCGGTCCAGTTCTTGAACACAGTATTTTTTTTTAAATATCTAGAATATAACGTCTAAATCCGTTGCGTGGTTTATGAATATTATTTTTACCGGCCTACATAATTAATGTGACAAAGCTATTCTGAGCACATGAATACTAAATAAACATACTTATATGATATTAACGTTTTGTGAATTATGGATGTAATAAAAAAAAAAAATAGCAGATTATTTTGCTAAAGAATTTATTTTATTGGTAGTTATATTATGATATCTCTTCTGAGTTCGATGTTAATTTATTATTTACTAGTTGTTGCCTGCGTCTCCGCCCGCTTGTATGTCGGCTATCGCGGCAAATAGTGGCCTATATGTTATTCTGATATATAAGCTATATTACTGTAAAGTTTTATCCAAATCCGTTCAGTAGTTTTTGTGTGAAAGAGTAACAAACATCCATACTTACAAACTTTCGCGTTTATAATATTAGTAGGATTTAATATCATCGTTATTAAAACATATTTTAGCAGTTACATCATTAAAAAACAATACTAGCGGGCCCTACGTAACGTCGTCTGCGTCTCTTTTCAATCACGCTCGGCTCCTTTTGGTCTTTGGCAAAGTACACATTTAAAAACACGTGAAAATCGGTTAGATAGTTTCGGAGTTCATCGTGAGCAAAAACGTGACACGAGAATTATTTAAACAAAAGATGTTTAATTAAGTTTTTAAATACAATATGGCGTACTGAAAAGCACGATGAGACCTTTTTACTCGACTACGGTGAAACCAAAAGGAAGGGTCACAGGTAGTAGAGCCACGCTGATTTAGCACGGTAGGGCCTGCTCGACCGGGGCGGTACTACCCTCGCACAGAAGATCAACGTAAAATGAGATGCTGTCGTGTTTCGTTGGTGAGTGCGAGACCGGAGGCCCAATGATGCAGAAGCATCACTAGGATGCCATAATGTGGGTCACCATGCTTCAGTAGTTCAGGTGCTACCGTGGATATACCGTGGAATACATAGATTGCTAAAACTATTCTTTATTTTATGTATGGCCCTGCCAAAGTGACTCTACTCTGCCTGATGGAAAGCATGAGCAGAATCCAAGAGTGGTGGTCGCCATCCTCAATGCGAATAAAGACAATACAGCATGGTGACCCACACTATGGCGGCCTAGTGAGATTGTTTTTCACGCTCCGCTTAAAGGAAAAATCTCACTTAAAAATCATTTTTCAAATGGAACAGTTATTTTCTGAAATTAGCACGATCAAGCAAAGTCTGTAGATTAAGTGAGCTATAAAGAGGCGCATAAAACTTCGGAGATTTTCTACTTTCACTATCCTTTTGTTTAGAGAATCCGATGATAGAACAGGTCTTGCTGGCCGGTATTTCGGACCTGTTAATTAAATAAAGAAGTATCTATAAGTTGTATTTTAACCTCAATATTCAATCAAACGTGCCCGTAGAACACGTATTTTCGTTGATATAGTTTGGTACTTAATAATCACAAAATAAAACAAGTTAAATTTTAACAAAATAAAAACCGACTTCAAGGTTCGACTCGATTTCTCTTGGATGCCGTCATCAGATCTTAGTTTCCTTATCATGGTACCACCGTTGGAATATCTCCTTTCCATTAAAAAAAGAATCATCAAAATCGGTTCATAAACGACGAAGTTATCCCCGAACATACATAAAAAATATATAAATATATACGGTCGAAATGAGAAACCTCCTCCTTTTTTTGAAGTCGTTTAAAAACCGACTTCAATCTGGACCAAATTGAAATGGGACCACACGGAAGCACCAGCTATCAAACAAAAAAAGAATCATCAAAATCGGTTCACCCAGTCGAACGCAATAAGGTAACAAATTTGTTTTTATTTAGTGATTATTTAAAACCTGAAAATCTGTCTACACAAATAAACAAAATTGGAGTGTCTGTTTGTAATCTTTGAATTGAATTGATAACCTCCTCCTTTTTTGAAGTCGGTAAAAAAGTATGTGTTATTACTAGTTGACCCACGCAATCTCGTCTGCATCTAATAACCGTGCCGTAATGTTTTAACAGCGTGGACAAATTTGGTTACCGTAAAAACGGTTTGTAGTTAGTATATTTAATTATTTTTGGTAAATTTTCTAAAAATGAATCATACCTAGATCGATTTATCGACCACGAAACCCCCTGAATACTAAATTTCATGAAAATCGTTAGAGCCGTTTATGAAATTTAGATTATTGTATGAGAATGCTCATTAAAGGTATTAAATATTGCGTTGTGTTGGGAGTTTGATTCCCACATAAGACAACACTTTGTGTGATCCTCAAATTGTAGTGCTGAGTTTGGTTGTTGTTTGTGTCCGTTTTATGTATGTTTGAAAGTCCCTGACACATCTGTACTTATATTATGTACTAGCTGACCGGCGAACTTCGTACCGCCATATTTACATATCTGTCTCAGCTTCCCACAGGCAGTGTACAGTCGCGGACAAAAAAAAGACTTTTCCCGTTATCTTATTTATTTTCTTTCTATCAAAAAAATAATGAAAGAAATCGGACTATGTGTTATTGAATTACAACTAAGTACATATTTTGACTTTCATCCCCTCTCTCCAGGAAACCGTGCTGAATTTCGGTATAAAAAGTATGCCATACCTCGTAGTATGAACTCAAATCTTTCCAAGTTTCATTTGAATCCATTCAGTAGTTTCGGCGTGATGCGCGGCCAAGATACAGACAGACAGACAGACAGACAAAAATGAAAAATATTACAGTTTTGGCTTCAGTACCGATTATAGAGGGCCCTCCAAAAAAAAGTTTTTAAATATCTTTAATGTACAGAATTGGACCTGTTACATTTTTATTATAAGTATAGATATATACTCGTAGATATATCTATACTATACTAATATATAAAGCTGAAGAGTTTGTTTGTTTGAACGCGCTAATAACAGGAACCGCTGGTCCGATTTGAAAAATTCTTTCAGTGTTGGATATTACATTTATCGAGGAAGGCTATAGGCTATATATCATCACGCCAAGACCAATAGGATCGAAGCAACAATGAAGAATGTAACAAAAACGAGGGAAAATTATTACGCTACGGGCAATGGGAGACGTAAACGAGGTTGCGTTGGTCAGTTAGTAGGATGAATTCCTAGTATTCGTAATATTAATTAATTTCTTTTGAAACTTTTAAATATTAATAGTCTTAAATGAAAGAATGATCTCGAAAACACCATTAGGTATAAATATAATAAAAACTAACCAGTTTTCTTTTATCGTAATCATAAATCATAATTTATAATATAATTTATTCAAGACGTAGTTATAGATCTGTAAACAAATTAATTTTATTTCTTAGATCTAAAAATAAAGTTGCCATTTGCCATAGTTAAAATTGACGTACATGTTTAGAGTTTTTTACCGTGTAATGGCAATCATAAAAATACATACATAAATTATTAATAATTTCTGTAGTCGGCAAAAAAAAAGTAGAATTTTAGGTTTGATTAATTTGTTACGATTTTAGGGTTAGGTGGAGTAAATAAATCCTATATTTTAGTTATTCAATTGTTGTTGTTGTACCTTTATAGCAAGAACTGTGGGTATCGGGGGTGAAACTAGTCTAAAAAGTAGCCGTATTTCCTTCTTATGTCATCTATCTGCCAGTGAAAGTCCCGTCAAAATTTGACTGCACGTTTGGCCTAGTGGTTTAACGGTCACCACGCCGTTTCCTACTTCGTCAAGTGTCGTGGGTTCAAATCCCACGTAGGACAACACTTTGTGTGATCCACAAATGGTTGTTCTGAGTCTGGGTGTTCTTTGTCCGTTTCATGTATGTTTATAAAGTCCCCCGCGACACAGGATTTGTTCCTAGTGCGGGAGTTGTCTTAAAAAAAGAAAAGAAAAAAAAATCGGTCGAAAGAGATTAACGGGAACAAACAGACACTTTTTTTTTTATTGTTTTATTAATTATTATTATTACTTCAATTTTATATATGTATTTGCATAGATGTAGGTATAAGTAAAATGGCAAAATGGCGGACTTAAAGACCACCGCGACAGCCAGCCAAAGTTTCTCTGGGAAGAAGCTGACAATGTCATTTCAAGACACCCCCGTTGACGAGCGACGGCACCACCTAATCTGCCAGAAGACGAAGCCCTAGAGCAAAACTTAACTAATTTGTACTAAGTTAGTATAAAAAAAGTAACCTACGTTACGCCTTATATCAACAGCTACCTATCAGTGAAAGTTCCGTCAAAAAGCCAGAACAAACAGATAGATATAGAAAAAAAAAATTTTTTTGGATGTAAGTATCGTATTTACTTTTATTTGCATTAAGTGAAAAGCTGTTAATTTGATTTGACACAGACACTTCAATTTTTTTATTTGAATATAGTATAGATGTATAGACAATTTGTCTATAGTAACAATTAACTATTCTAATAGACGTTCTTGCGTTCTTGTTTTTTAAATTGTTATTATTTTTTGTTACCTATCCTATTATTATAAATTAATATTTGACGATCGAACTGACGTCAACGCTAGTTGTTTTAAATAGACTTTTAATGAAACTAAAAAGACTTTGGGAGCTTTTTTAGGTCAAATGTTTGTGTGATCTGCAAATATTTGTTTCGGAGTTTGGGTGTCTTCCTTTTTTTTGTTCCTTTTGGTTGTGTAATATGTATCCCACCAAAAATATTTTCATATAAAATGTTGCCGAGACGAGTGGTGCATATGGCTTACCCTGTGAAAAAGATTCCGCCAAGAAGCCAAGCTTGGGTTTGTAGATACCCTAACTTCACAAACTCTACATCTCAGTAAAAATGTAAACGGTATACGTACTTTTTGTACCTGATACACGGTAACAAAAAGTCCGTATACCAAAAACAAAACCTCTAGCATAAAAATACAAACTTCCAACCCCCAATTTTGGCGGTTAGGAGGAAAAATTAATATGTTGTTTGTATACTAAACTTAGTTTACATACCAAATTTCAGCTTTCTAGCACTTCAGGAAGAACCCTATATTTTGATGATCATCAGTGTGTTAGTGACGAAATCGGTGTTTTTTAGGTATCAATAAAATCTAAAGCATCACGAGCTATGCAATTGAAACTTTGTATGTTTCATTAGTCTATTATTGATATCATATGCTGAGAATCTGAACTATCTGGTATATCGGAAACCAAAGTTATGTGGGTTCAAAAAAACGACGAAGCATCTCAATAATAGGTAGGTAATGCGCTTGCGCTTCTCTTAGCTCATCTTGGCGGGGTACGACCGTGCCCCCAGATGTATTTACAAAAAAAAAGTATAAATGTATTTATATCAGTTGTCTAGTACCCATAACACAAGCTCTGCTTAGCTTGGGACTAGATAGCGTTGTGTGTTAGATGTCCGAAATATTTATTATTATTTATTTATTTATTGGGGGAGGGAAATACGTGCGCTGGTAGTGAGTTCCAGGTTTTAACTGCCCGGCACAGGAAGGAAGAGCCAAACAGTTTAGTTACAGGGCGTATAAGCGTTTATTATTCAACAATAAATTTTCAAACAAGCTCAAGCAAATAAAATATTCATATTAAGTAATAAACTTATACATAACTTGAATATATTGTTGACCTTTCAACGGTAGATGTCAGAGGTCGGTTCGATTCCCAAACTGTACATAAATTTGTTATCATCCGGGTATTTTTACTTAGACTAATAATAAAAGTATCTCTGTCATTCTTGTAAAAGGTCACAGTTTAACTCTTAGAGGCAAGGTAGTGATAGTGACATACAATTAAATAATATTGTTAGTGACACTGACTCCTTAGAAAAATGTCATGAGTTCGATTCCCACTTAAGACAAATAATTGTGTGCTTCACACATTTGATCTGTGTCTGAGTGTTATTTTTCGTTATTTTTCTAAATATCTAAAATACATTAGTATACTAGTGGTTTCCCGCGGCTCGCGTCGGCGTCGAAGAACTTTAACGGATTCGTTAGATACGCAGAAATCGTTTTTTAGGTCCCTTTGGTTGATAGAGTGACGCGGGCATTGTAGTAGTACCGTTCCGCGTTCCGAGCAAGCGATTGAAGCGTCAGTCGACTACACTTCAATTTTATTTGTTTTGATTCGTTGCACTAAGGGCTCCCACACATAAGTGGGACTTCGCAATGCATCGCAAATATCTGCTAGCTCACACGAATGCACCGCAAGAACTTCACGTCGCATCGCATCACATCGCAGTTATGTGTTGGAGCCCTAAGTGTACCATGCACGAACTTACCCCCACTACGCCGAAATCTGGCCAAGGTACGTGCCGGCGCCTATACAGTCCCTGCTCAAATAGATAGGTGGTAGAACAACGTCGATTTCAGCACGAACGGGCTGGCTCAACCGGGGCGGTACTACCCTCGCACAGAAGATCAACGTAAAATGACAGTCACGGTCACTATGCTGCATTGTTGATTCACAGTGAGTATGGTGGCCACCACTCCTGAATTCTACTTATGCTTTCCATCAGGCAGAGTAGAGTCCTCATGGCAAGCACATACATAAAAAAAGGTAAATTCAGACCGTTTTCAGAAGCCTATCTCTTATTAAAACTGGAGATAGGTTATTGAAAATAGCCGTTAAAGACCAACGGTCAGCCGTGTCAAGGTTAATGCACTGTCAAAAACGGGAACTAAATGTAAGATTACACTGTCGTACACTGGATAAGACTACTATTAAAACTGATGACTTTAAAATTGCATCATAATTGCTTAGCCGCAACTTTAAGTCAAGTATAAATCAACCAAAATGTCGGACACCGTTTCTAAGACGTGTTGTAGAAAGTTTTAAAAATGGTTTAGTATTTTTTGTATGAGTGACAGGCCAGGTGGTTGAGTTGTTAGTGACTGACAGATAAACCGGAGGTCGTGGATTCTATTCCCAATAAGAATAAATAAATGTGTAATGAGTAAGTTCATTTTGTTCTGTGTCTGAGTGTTTTAATCTATTTATTAGTTATTTAAAACGACAACTCCTGCGCTATAAATAAATCCTGTGTTGCAGATACTTTAAAAACATACACGAACAAATAAATGAACACCCAGACACCGAAGAATAATTTGTGGATTAACAAGTAAAATTTTAACAAAATATAAACCGACTTCAAGGTTCGACTCGATTTCTCTTGGATGCCCTCATCAGATCTTAGTGTCCTTATCATTGTACCACCGTTGTGATATCTCTTGTCCGTTAAAAAAAGAATCATCAAAATCGGTCCATAAACGACGAAGTTATAAGCGAAGTACATAAAAAAAAATATACGATCGAATTGAAAACCTCCTCCTATTTTGAAGTCGGTAAAAATTTGTTTTTTTTTCATATGTGGGGTTTGAACCCACGACGCACTTTGTATGTTTTTATTCTGTAGAGGGCAAACAAGCAGTGAATCGCCTGATGGTAAGCGATTACCGCCGCCCATGGACACTTGCAACACCAGAGGCATCACAACTGCGTTGCCCGCCTTTATTAGTTCTAGTATGTATGATAGGGTTGAAAAATTAAGGTATATTTGATTTCAACACGGTTGGGCTGGCTCGACCGGGGCGGTACTACCCTCGCACAGAAAATTAACGTAAAATGACTGCAGCAGTGCTGTCGTGTTTCGTTGGTGAGTGCGAGATCGCAGGCCCAATTATGCAGAAGCATCAGTAGGCCGCCATGGTGTGGGTCACCATGCTGCATTGTGGCATTCGCAATGAATATGGTGACCACTGGTCTTGGTTTCTGCTTATGCTTTCCATCAGGCAGAGTAGTCACTTTGGCGAATCCGTACTTAAAAAAAAACACTGCACCACACGTGCAGAGGCAGAGGTTCGACTAGTTTGACATCAGGTGACAAATTAATTGTAACTTTTGACTTGCATAAGTCCATGGCCGCAGGTAGCCGCTTACCATCAGGTAACCGGTCGACTTTTTACCTCCTACACTAGTAAGTTCTGTATTAGTTATTTAGTTTTGCTCTAGAGGAGATTTGGATTTCACTAGATTTCTACCAATTACTTTAATTATATTGTAAACAATTATAGTCTATGCTTGGTTGCTTAACCAGGATTTTCTTGGCTGGTACTATTGAAATATATTTCAAATGACTCTAAATTCATTAAAAAAACTGGGCAATATTTATATTTTATTCTTTCTTTTTCAGGGTTCCGTACGCAAAGCGTAAAAACGGGTGTGCGTGTGAACTGAGGGACCATAGTGATATTTTTGTTTGAAATTTTTATAAGATTTAGTAGTAGGCTCAAAACAATTGTAGAACAAATATGAGAATTTGTAAAAAGATATGTTAAAAACTACAGCCCTTTAAGTGTGGTCCCTCAATCCTCACATACCATCAGCCAGATCTCGGCAAGTATGTAAATAAATAAGGTATTGTGACTGCAGACATTTAGTAGAGAATTTGTAAAGATATATACTAAATAACTGAGCACAAATCATCAACGATTAAAAAAATACAACGACTATACTGTGGTCCCTCAGTCCACACACGAAAGATTTTGTTATACTGAATATTATCACATCAACGGAATAAAATCTTTATTTTCTTACATAATGTTTTAGAACAAGTCTTATAGCAATTTGTAACAAATAAATTAAAAGAAAACATCGACGCACTTTGAAGATATTTATAATTAAAGCTGGTCCCTCAATCCTCACGTTCTCAAACATACTTGCATGTCTAGCTGCTAGACGACTAAAGTATCACAAAGTGTAGCGTATTAAACTTTTTGTAAAAAGTTTCTACAAAATAATAGGTATCTTTAATTGTGTGTATCTTACCTCTAAAATGAGATTATAGCATTTCAGTGATCTTATGAACAGATATACAAGTAGTGTGACCACACAATGAAAAAAATGTAGACTACCAATATAATTTTTATTGTAATAGTCGAAACCCAAGGTACGGTTGATTTAGTGTTATGTTACATTACGTATCTTTACAAAGCATGAAATAAAGTAGCTTTTAGACGCTTATCACCATTTAAGCTATGTTTCAAGGAACCTTTATGTACTTATAATACCCCAGTATTTTACAAACCATTATGGTAGCATAGTGGTATTATTTATACAGCTCAGTTTTATACGTTTTATTAACACATAAAATTGAACATTTAAAAACACAGGATTTTGTAAAATATTTACAAAAAGTTCGCGATAGTACCTATCGCGATCTATATTAATATTATAATTTTGAAAGTGGCTTAGTCTGTTTCTCTATTACGCTTTCACGGCTAAACCAATAACAGTGCCTGCACTTGATAAGGCATATAACTTGTTGTAATACTTTTGTTTAAGTACGTAAAATTTGGTTATAACTAAATGAATGTAAGATTTGTTGGTCCGTACTGTAACGCCCTGGCAAAAAATGCGAATGACTCTGTTTTGTGAAAAAAAGTTCTATCTAGCTTTTTTTCACATACTTAAACAAAAGTATTACAATAAGTTATATGCCTTACCAAGTGCAGGCATTGTTATTGGTTTAGCCGTGAAAGCGTAATAGAGAAACAGACTAAGCCACTTTCAAATTTATAATATTAATATAGATCGCGATAGGTACTATCGCGGACTTTTTTTAAATATTTTACAAAATCCTGTGTTATAAATGTTCAATTTTATGTGTTAATAAAACGTATGAAACTGAGCTGTATAAATAATACCACTATGTTACCATAATGGTTTGTAAAATACTGGGGTATTATAAGTACATAAAGCTTCCTTGAAACATAGCCTAAATGGTGATAAGCGTTTAAAAGCTACTTTATTTCATGCTTTGTAAAGATACGTAATGTAACATAACACTAAATCAACCGTACCTTACCGTACCTTGGGTTTAGACTATTACAATAAAAATTATATTGGTAGTCTACATTTTTTTTTCATTGTGTGGTCACACTACTTGTATATCTGTTCATAAGATCACTGAAATGCTATAATCTCATTTTAGAGGTAAGATACACACAATTAAAGATACCTATTATTTTGTAGAAACTTTTTACAAAAAGTTTAATACACTACACTTTGTGATACTTTAGTCGTCTAGCAGCTAGACATGCAAGTATGTTTGAGAACGTGAGGATTGAGGGACCAGCTTTAATTATAAATATCTTCAAAGTGCGTCGATATTTTTTTAAAATTTATTTTTTACAAATTGCTATAAGACTTGTTCTAAAACATTATGTACGAAAATAAAGATTTTATTCCGTTGATGTGATAATATTCAGTCTAACAAAATCTTTCGTGTGTGGACTGAGGGACCACAGTATAGTCGTTGTATTTTTTTAATCGTTGATGATTTGTGCTTAGTTATTTAGTATATATCTTTACAAATTCTCTACTAAATGTCTGCAGTCACAATACCTTATTTATTTACATACTTGCCGAGATCTGGCTGATGGTATGTGAGGATTGAGGGACCACACTTAAAGGGCTGTAGTTTTTAACATATCTTTTTACAAATTCTCATATTTGTTCTACAATTGTTTTGAGCCTACTACTAAATCTTATAAAAATTTCAAACAAAAATATCACTATGGTCCCTCAGTTCACACGCACACTAAAAACGGGACCCTATTACTAAGACTCCGCTGTCCGTCCGTCTATCACCAGCTAGACAGCTAGCTAGATAGTTGAAATTTTAATGATATGGAACCCTTTCTGCGCGAGTCCAACTCGCACTTAGCCGTATTTTACAAGCTTTTTTTTAACTTGCAATGTATGTATGTATGCTTGTATGTTCGGGTGGAATCTTGCAACTCAAATTTGAAGCAGTTACCTTCAACCGATTTTGCTGAAATATTGCAAGCATATGTATACAGCGTGACAATACAATATTATAATGACATGGAGCTGATCTGATGCTGGACCTGGAAGGTGGCCATAGGAACTTTGTAAAGAAACGTCGCAACAACATCAAGTTTGGACTCGTTTGATTCGTTTCGAGGCATTCCAGTAAACGCTTGTTAGGGTTCCGTGCCAAAGGCAAAAAACGGAACCCTTATAGATTCGTCATGTCTGTCTGTCTGTCTGTATGTCTGTCTGTCCGTCCGTATGTCACAGCCACTTTTTTCCGAAACTATAAGACCTATAATGTTGAAACTTGGTAAATAGATGTATTCTGTGAACCGCATTAAGATTTTCACACAAAAATAGAAAAAAAAAAAAAGCAATAAATTTTGGGGGTCCCCATACATAAAACTGAAACTCTAAATTTTTTTTTTTCAAACCCTATCTATCCTAGGGGTATCTATGGATAGGTCTTCAAAAATGATATTGAGGTTTTTAAAATCATTTTATCTAAACTGAATAGTTTGCGCGAGAGACACTTCCAAAGTGGTAAAATGTGTGTCCCTGTAACTTCTAAAATAAGAGAATGATAAATCTAAAAAAAATATGATGTACATTACCATGCAAACTTACAACGAAAATTGGTTTGAACGAAATCTAGTAAGTGTTTTTTTTTAATACGTCATAAATCGTAAAGTGCAATTTACCTTTCATTCAATCAATACAAATATAAAAATAAAATAAAAATTATATTATGTTACCTGCTGCTGCGGAACCCTTCATGGGCGAGTCCGACTCGCACTTGGCCGCTTTTTTTTAAAAAGCTTTTTATTTTAATTTATTTATAATTGAGTTGCCAAAATGAATCTACTCAGCCTGATGAGAAGCATGATTATAATCCAGGACTGGTGGATTCTATTCAATATTCCGGCGTTTATGTTAAACGCTATCTAGTCCATAAAATTATTATAAACTAGCAACCCGCCCCGGCTTCGCACAGGCTCTTTACGGAAAATATAATATAGCTCAGACCAATAAAAAATTATTGGTCTGAGATAATATGTTACCCCGAGAAGACGTGCGACTTAATTTTTTCCGACGTCTTCAACAAATATCTTTATAATTTAGCTAATGTACTCAAAACTTTAACAAACAATATATAGAAAGAAAGAAACCAAAAATATTTATTTTGGCAACAAAAGTTATAGAGAACATAAAAAGGCAGCATACCACAATCTTGCAAGGCCAAAAATGGACCCAATTCAGCATTGTGTCAGACAAAGCATCTGACGCTGGTTTTCCTCAAGAATCGCTCTATCTATTGGAAAAACCCGCATCAAAATCCGTGCAGTAGCTTTTGAGTTTATCGCGAACAGACAGACAGACAGACGCGGCGGAGGACTTTGTTTTATAATATGTAGTGACTAGTTGTTGCCCGCGGCTCCGCCCGCGTGTATGTCGGTTATCGCCGCAAATAGTAGCCTATGTGTTATTCTGATGTATAAGCTATATTACTGTAAATTTTAATGCAAATCCGTTCAGTAGTTTATGCTTGAAGAAGTAGCAAACATACACACTTACAAACTTTCGCCTTTATATATTAGTGTGATGTGATTAGTATTAGTATAGATTCGAAAGTGACTTTGTCTATCTGTTACGCTTCACGGCCAAACCGCTGCACCGATTTTAATGAAATTTGGCATGGAGATGCTTTGATTCCTGCAGAAGTACATAGGCTACTTTTTATCGCGATCATCGACGTACACGCAACCGGAGCCTCAGGCGAAAGCTAATATGGTATATAAATCAAGAATGTTCTATCTTTCTATACCCGAGAGCAATGCATCCGGGTCAGATTGAGGTTGTGATTCTTTTAACCATAAATGTTAGATCGAGCATGTTTCAGATGTGTTTAAACGATTCGCGAGACAACGAAACTCTCCTCTGCCCCCCTAGTCAAGTTGCAACCGTTTTTAACACGCTTTTATTAGCTTGACCTGTATGTATGTAACGGAATCTTTTAACTTCATTTTCACCTAGTTCTAGGAGTCTAATTAACTTGTCATTTTTTGCACAGGGGTCAAGGGCCGATGACAATACAATAATTTGAAAAAAATAACAAATTAAATTTGTTAAAAAAATGTTTTAACAAACAAAGCAAACACGCTTTTATAAGTATACCTACCGTTAACGCCTAAATTCTCGTGTGTCGTTGGCTAATCTTAGACAAAGTAATCTTAGACGAAGTATTAGCCAATGGCAGGCTAGGGCTGATCAGGCTTCAAAACCTCAAAATTGCTCTTATAGAGAAATGGGAGTCGTATCCAAGATCTCTAGGTTAGTTTTCAAGGTCCCTAACCACTATATTAACAGGCCAGTAAGGCAATTTAATTATTTTCGTTTAAAGCAGTAGTGAAACGGCTAATAAACACAATTTAAATGATCCAGCTAACATTATTAGTGTGTAACCTAGATTTATTTGCGTGACCCGAATTCATTGGTCTTTAGTGTAGTTCTTAATCTATATCTATACTAATATTATAAACGCGAAAGTTTGTAAGTAGTGATGGATAGATGGATGGATGGATGTTTGTTACTCTTTCACGCAAAAAATACTGAACGGATTTGGATGAAACTTTACAGTAATAAAGCTTATACATCAGAATAACACATAGGCTACTATTTGCCGCGATAACCGACATATACGCGGGCGGAGCCGCGAGCAATCACTAGTTGTGTTAAATTGTCTATGAACCCAGCTTAATTTATTTAATTAACCTATTTCAAAAAGAGGAGGTAGGCATATTTACACAGATTGCTAGCGACTAGATAGAGGGCTTTCAATATGTTAGGAATGGTCACCAATCCATAAACTGACCTGCTTGCCTTTGCAAAAGTGATAACTTACTCGACCACCACTGAGCCAGAAGCCCTGCTGATATAATGACAATTTGCTTTCACAAAAAATGATTTTACTTGGTTAAGTGAAAACTTAAGTACGTCCAACTTAGTACTACTTAGAACAGACTTATGAAAGTGTCTGAGGTCAACGTCTCAATCTATACTAACATTAAAAAGAGTTTGTTTGTTGGCACGCGCTAGTCTTAGTAACTACTGCAATACTGATCCAATTTGAAAATTTTCTCAGTGTTAGACAACTCATTTATCGAGGAAGGTTAAAGGTTACATGACGCTACGTCCGAAAGAAGCTCAGTTTTAATGCAAAATGTTGCGAAAACGTGGTAAAATTATTCCTTTCGAGAGATACCATAGAACAACTCACAGAAAACCGGTGTGAAACAGCGCTTGCCCTGTGTTTCAACGAGTGAGTGAGGATACCGGAGGCCCATGCCCCTCCCCATCCCCCCATCACCCTCCCCATCCTCCAAGGGCCGGCAACGCACTTCTGAAGCCTTTGGTGTTGCGGGTGTCCATGGGCGGCGGTAAAACAACCGGGACCGAGCGCTTCACCGACCGAATCACAGAGACGGCCATGGTATCATACCACCAGCGGTCACCCATCCAGGTACTAACCGCGCCGTCGTTGCTTACCTTCGGTGGTTGTTTCTAATATCACCGAGTGCAACTGGGCTCTGTTGCTCTAAGAGACATACAAACAAATTAGCGTTTGTTAGGTGTTAGAAATAGCTGAGCTTTCTCCGGTAGCCGTTTTATGATCTGTCTATCATAGGCCATGGAATTTACAATGTAAGAGTTTTATAGCTTTACACGTCACCAATGGCCGACAAATCCCAAACTGTACTTGCAAAACCTGTACTACATTAACCAGACTGCTGATGCTGCTGATATAAATTTATTATGTACTAGCTGTTGCCCGCGGCTCCGCCCGCGTGTTTTTCGGTTATCGCTGCAAATAGTATTTTTTTTTTTTTATTTTTTTTTTAAAGTTTTGGCTGCGCCAAAATGACTCTGCTCTGCCTGATGGAAAGCACGAGCAGATTCTAAAAGTGGTGATCACCATCCTCAATGCGAATAAGGACATTGCAGCATGGTGACCTACACTATGGCCGCCTAGTGAGATGCTTTTTTACGCCCCGCTTAAAGGACCCGGGATCATAGTGGGAGGGAAACACGTGCGCTTGAAGTGAGTTCCAGGTTTTGACCGCTCGGCACAGAAAGGACGAACCGAAGCGATGAGTACGAGATCGTATGTCTACCACTCTGAAGCGGTGACTTCCAAGGCCGGCACGTGTTGTCCTGTAGAGGAAGGGGGAAGGGGGGACCAGTTGGAAGAGCTCCTCAGAACACTCTCCGTGATACAAGCGATAGAGTACTGCCATGGAGGCGACATCTCTACGCAACTGCAGGGGCTCAAGGGACTCGGTGGCTTCAGGACTGTTGACAATGCGGATTGCTCGCCGCTGCAACCGGTCGAGAGCGTCAAACAGGTACTGTGCGGCACCATCGCAAAGATGAGAACAGTACTCTACGCACGAGCGAACCTGGGTCTTGTAAAGAAGACACAGATGCTCGGGCGAGAAGAACCGTCTCACCTTGTTTAAAACACCTAGCTTCCGCGAGGCCGCTTTAGTGACACTCTCAACGTATTCGCGTGGGTTGAGATCTCGGCAGATATCCATGCCCAGGATATCGAGCCTACCTTGTAATGCCATTTGAGTGTTCTGAAAAGTGGGAAGGGGAAGGAATGGAGACTTTTTGGCAGAGAACGCGCACCGCGAACGCTAAGTATGCAAATAGCCTATGTGTTATTCTGATGTATAAGCTATATTATTACTGTAAAGTTTCATTCAAATCCGTTCAGTAGTTTTTGCGTGAAATAGTAACAAACATCCATCCATCCATACTTACAAACTTTCGCGTTTATAATATTAGTATAGATTCTTTTATATCATAGATACTCGATACTAGACTGCACGGTTAGCCTATTGGTTGAAGCGATCACTACGCCGCTTTCTACAACGCCAAGTGTTGTGGTACTAACCTCACATGAGACAACAATTTGTGTGGTCCACAAATTGTTGTTCTGAGCCTGGGTCTTATTTGTGTCCGCTTCATATATAATATTTTATTTTTATTTCGGACATCTAACACACAACGCCATGTAGTCCCAAGCTAAGCAGAGCTTGTGTTATGGGTACTAGACAACTGATACAAATACATATATAGTTATTTTTGTAAATACATACGTATTATACATAGAATACACCCAAACTCCGAAATAAATATTTGCAGATCGTACAAACATTTGGTCTGAGCTGGGAATCGAACCCGAGACCTCAAGTATAGCAGTCGCATACGCTACCACTGCGCCACCGAGGCAGTTAAAATGTGTGTTTAAATGCATGTTTGTAAAGTCCGACACGACACAGGATGTATATTTCTAATAACGCGGGAGTTGTCAAAAAAATAACAAGAGATTTCAACCATCAAACTGTTAATTTAAAAAAACTGGTGGATTAATAAAAGGGATAGGTATTTGAATGGGAAGGAAAAGAATATCGCTGATAGACAATTGGATTGGTGGTTGTAAGTTATTACTTACTCAAGCAGGTCAGAGGTCAGGGTTGTATACAACCCATACCTGCTAGCAGATTCTGGGCATTCTGATTTCAATTAAGTGTTTATGAAATGTATGTAGTTTCAAAAGATTCTGTCTTAAATTGGGTTTTTTTTATTTTTTTATAGTGGGCAAACGAGCAGACGTATCGCCTGATGGTAAGCGATTATCGCCGCCCATGGACACCCGCAATACGAGAGGCGTCACAAGTGCGTTGCCGACCTTTGAGGAATGGAGAAAGGGATGTGGGGAGGGGTATGGGCCTCCGGTATCCTCACTCACCCGGTGAAACACAGCGCAAGCGCTTTTTCACACCTGTTTTCTGTGAGGCCGTGGTATCCGGTACTCCGGTCGAGCCGGCCCATTAATGCCGAAGCTTGGCTCTCCCACGGTTAAATATATAGTATATGTGCCTGCCATAGTGACTCTACTCTGCTCGAAGGTAAGCATGAGAAAAATCCAAGAGCAGTGGTCACCGTACTCATTGTTAATACAACAATGCAGCATGGTGACCCACACAATGGTGGCCTTCTGCGTCATTGGGCCTCCGGTCTCGAACTCATCAATGAAATATGACAGCACGTATGCTGTCATTTGAAGTATTTGGTATTAAATTAATTCTATTTACAGGAACATGTAGGATAGCTTTTAAAAGTGTTGACTCCAGGGCAATGCTTTTGTATGTATTTAGATAATAATATGTATAAGTACTAGCTGACCCAAGCAACCTCGTTTACGTCTCCTATTGCCCGTAGCGTAATAATTTTCCCCCGTTTTTGTAACATTCTTCATTGGTGCTCCGTTCCTATTGGTCTTAGCGTGATGATATATAGCCTATAGCCTTCTTCGATAAATGGGCTATATAACACTGAAAGATTTTTTCTAATCGAACCAGAGGTTCCTGAGATTAGCGCATTCAAACAAACAAACTCTTCAGCTTTATGATATTAGTATAGATTTTTATTAGCAGGCTCTGCTTAATTTGGTTAGTATAGGATCAGACAGTCGTGTTTAGGATGTGTCAAGTTATTATGTTAATTCTGGTTGTTTAATACATACAATAGAACGAATAAGATTATTCTATTCATTTATATTCCCTTCATCTTTTTTTAAATTTGCGCCTGCTAAAGTGACTATACTCTGTCTGATGGAAAGCATGAGCAGAATCCAAGAGTGGTGGTCATCATACTCATTGGGAATTCAAATTGTATTGAGATGCTTCTGCGTCATCTTCTACATCATCAATCTCCATCAGGATGGTTAAGTGAGGTATATTTTAATTCAATACTGGAATAGCCGTTCCAAATTTAAATTAAAAAATATCATCCATAATACGTGCAAATTTAAAAAGAAATAAACAAAATATAACATTCAGAAACAATAAAGAAATTTTAACTTAATACAATAAATTACATATACATTTGTATCTTAGTATTGGAAATAATATAATTGAGAGAACGTTATCTATATATTAAAAAACAAATAATATTATTAAGATTATTTTGAATACAACAAAATATATAATTAACAAATAATCTTACTTTCATTACTTAAAATACAATTTAATAAAATAAGCTGATCTTTGAATATAAAATTTATTCTGAATTTAAATAATTATTGCTAACCATAAGTAAGAAAAAAAAGTATTTTTTACTGGCCACTATATAAAACTCGTTCTTAAAAAAAAAACATTTTAAGAATGTAATAAAAATTTAAATTCAAAAAGAAATTTATGCGTCTGTTGTTTTTTTAAGAATATTTTTTTTATTTAAAATTGAAAGTATGTGTATATCTAACAGTAGACTGATAAAGGCATATGTTGGTGATGTAGATAGACACCAGGGTTTCTATAGTTATTTCCTCTAAACCTTTTCCCCAAACTAGGTTAAGGTCGACTTTAAGTCTAGTGCGATACGGATGAACTTCGATTGTTTTCGTGGAGCGACTGTCATCAGAACTCCACAATACAAGTACTGGGCAATATCAAAGTTCTGTTGGAAGACTGTTGATTTTTAGGGCTTCAACTACCAATAACGATTGTCAAAGATGTGTATATGGTGACGGGGACTGACGGCTTGACGTGCTCCACGAAGCATGGAAGGGTCTCAACTCTCAATATGTTTAGAAGAAGAAGGATGAGTGCGAGACCGGAGGCCCAATGATGCAGAAGCATCACAAGGCCGCCATGTTGTGGGTCACCATGCTGCATTGTTACATTGTCTGCATTCACAGTGAGTATGGTGACCACCACTCTTGGACTCTGCTTATGCTTTCCATCAGGCAGAGTAGAGTCATTTTGGCAGAGACAAACATAAAAAAAAGAATGATCACCCATCCATAAATGGCTTAGGGTAGGGTACCTTATCTTAGCACCGACGAACAGAATATACAGTAGAAATATATATAATGTGAATAGTTTAAAAAATGAAAGTAATATCTTTGGTTAAATGCATCATAAGGCGTTCATCTCGGAGAACACTTTCGTGACCGAGTGCCCTACATCTCCCACTACGGGTGAAAGCGTTATTAGCAAAATGTGACATAACACGGCATAACTGAAATATCAAAATATGTGCCGCCATTTTTAATTGTATTGCCCTTTTATTACTTAATAATTTTATTAGTAATGTAACTTTAAATTAAATCTTATTATGTCTCATAGATGTTAGATATTCAAACTATAAAATAACATTAGAAAAAAATGTTACTTTTGTGTCATTATGTATTTTTATTTTATTATTTTAAATATATATGTTTATGATATCGACAACATAAAAATATTTTTTTTATTTTACAAAAAAAGAAATTACACAATTATATTTTTAACTAACTTAAATCAAAAAATAATGTAAATAAAAAAGCTTACCACAATTAGAAAAAAAATCTAATTCCTTGTATTAATGTCCCGCGAATCCCAAATGTCACTGACACAAATCCACAATTTTCAAATTTAGAATTCACAATTCAAACACTGGAGCTGTCACGAATGTCACTTGTATTTTTTTTTCATAACTTTTTTCCGCGGTGACGTAGAACGCACAAGCGTTTGGTCGCAGCGGGCTTACTTGCCCAACTGAATACAACCATCGCGCCATTCTCTTGCAAACTTTAATACGTCACGCGGTGATTCTTCATACTGATTATTTGATAGGCATCAGCTGAATAACAGGTGCTTTCAACATGTTCGGACAGCAAGATGTCGCAGGTTCGATTACTTGTCTATGTGAAATGTGTAAAAATATTTGTTTCAAGTGCATATTACACATAGAAAACACAAATTCTAAAAACAAATATTTGCAGATCTTACGTACATTTGATCCGAGTCGGAAATCGAACCCGCAACCTCAAGCACAGCAGCCACATACACTACCACTGCACCACCGAGGCAGTCATATTGGACCCTGACTGCTGAACTAAGGGTCGCGGGTTCGATACCCATCCATGATAAGTAATTATGTGATGAGCATGATCATCGACGTTGACTGCCTCATTGGTCTCGCGGTTGGCGTGTGCGACTGCTGATCATGAGGTCTCGGGTTCGATTCCCGGGTCGGACCAAATGTTTGTATGATCTACAAATATTTGTTTCGGAGTTTGGGTGTTTTCTATGTATAATATGTATGTATTTACAAAAAAAAAAGTATATATGTATTTGTATCAGTTGTCTAGTACCCATAACACAAGCTCTGCTTAGCTTGGGACTAGACGGCGTTGTGTGTTAGATGTCCGAAAAATTTATTTATTATTATTATTTATTTATTTGTTCTATTTCTATCTGTAATAATCTTCAACTAGCTGAGCCCCGCGGTGTTACCCGCGGTACAACAACAACCGCGGTTACCGTCGCAGGAAAAAAAACTACACAAAAAGTATCCTATGTCCGTCTCCTGGTTCTAAGCTACCTCCTCACCAATTTTCAGCCAAATCGGTTCAGCCGTTCTTGAGTTATTAATAGTGTAACTAACACGACTTTCTTTAAATATATAGAAGACTAGCTGAGCCTCGTGGTATTACCCGCGGTACAAAAACAACCGCGATTAACGCCGTGGCGAAATTTAAAAAAAAAAGGAAAAAAAAACTTTTTAAAAAGTATCCTATGTCCGTCTCCTAGTTCTAAGCTACCTCCCCACCAATTTTCATCCAAATGTTTTCAACCTTTCTTCAGTTATCCATTGCTGTGTGGGTAGGTATATAATCAAATAGTGTTACTAACACGACTTTCTTTTATATACATAGATTTTATATATAATTGACTAGACTAAAAGATGCAGAAGCATCCGGCATCCGCCATGGTGTGGGTCGCCATGCTGTATTGTCTGCATTCGCAATGAGTATGGTGACCACCACTCTTGGATTTTGCTTATGGTTTCCATCCGGCAGAGTAGAGTCATTTTGGCGGCCATACATAAAAAAATGTATAGATATGTATTTAATAATATGTAACTATGTTTATCAGCAGTCTGGTTACCGTTACCGTGATAGCGTATGCGACTGCTGTGCTTGAGGTCTAGGGTTCGATTCCCGGGTCGGACCAAATGTTTGTATGACCTGCAAATATTTGTTTCGGAGTTTGGGTGTTGCCTATGTATAATTATTTATTTATCTTTATTGTATACACATAACAGACATAAAAAGAGAATTACAATATACAAACGTGACAATAAGTTATTTATGTATTTACAAAATAAAGTATATATGTATTTATATTAGTTGTCTAGTACCCATAATACAAGCTCTGCTTAGCTTGGGACTAGATGGCGTTGTGTGTTAGATATCCGAAATATTTATTTATTTATAGAACAGTCTAGTTTGAATTAGACACGGCTAAGTGTTGAATTATCAAGGTATTTTTATTTAAATACCTTTAAACAGTCACTACATATCATAAAACAAAGTCATCCGCCGCGACTGTATGTCTGTCTGTTCGCGATAAACTCAAAAATGCTGCACGGATTTTTAACAGGCTTTTTTTTTATGTTTGGCCCTGCCAATATGACTCTACTTTGCCTGATGAAAAGCATAAGCGGAATCCAAGAGTGGTGGTCATCATACTGCGAATGCATTCTATAGACTGATTCTCGAGGAAGGTTGACTGACTGCACGATGGGCCTAGTGGTTCGGGTGGTCGCCACGCCGCTCTCTTTACTGCGCCAAGTGTTGTGGGTTCAAATCCCACATGGGACAACACTTAGTGTGATCCTCAAATCATTTTTCTGAGTCTGGGTGTTCTTTGTGTCTGTTTCATGTATGTTTGTAAAGTCCCCCGCGACACAGGATGTATATTTCCAAGGCGGGAGTTGTCTTTAAAAAAAAATTGAGTAGTATTTTCGCTAAAATAAATAAATAAATATAAATATTTCGGACATCTAACACACAACGCCATCTAGTCCCAAGCTAAGCAGAGCTTGTGTTATGGGTACTAGACAACTGATACAAATACATATATACTTTTTTTGTAAATACATACATATTATACATAAAACACCCAAACTCCGAAACAAATATTTGCAGATCATACAAACATTTGGTCCGACCCGGGAATCGAACCCGAGACCTCATGATCAGCAGTCGCACACGCCAACCGCGAGACCAACGAGGCAGTCATGAAATAAAATTATAACGATATTTGTTGAAGACGTCGCGTCGGAAAAAATTATGCTGCAAACCTCTGAGAAACAGGCTATATTATATTTTCAACCCGTGCGAAGCCGGGGTGTATTGTTAGTGTTAAAATAATTGGCATTCTCTATGGCAACCCTGTTGACAAATAATTAAACATAATTAATTATAAAAATGATTAGGAAATACACATATCTACTGAGTCTCTTAGCGGCAGCCATTACATTATAAGTGCGGCTGATTATAACACAAAAAAGACAATACAATTGCATAGACAATTTACTGTTTTTTTATTAAACAAGGCCGCTCATAAAACTAAGCGACAAAAAGTTTTTGCGGGAATTATTTTTGTTTATAAATAAATGTAATAAAAATACAAAACTTGTAGATATTGTGAATGTTTTTATTCACAACATCTAAAAGTTTAAAATCTTAATATATATATTTCTTGTGTGCGTGTGTAAGTGACTGAACTCCTCCTAAACGACTGGACCAATTTTGATGAAATTTTTTGTGTGTGTTCAAGGGGATCTGGGAATGGTTTAGATTCACAAAAACGTAAACGATGTTACGTGGGTCATAAATATGGCGGTACGAAGTTCGCCGGATCAGCTAGTATACATATAAAAGTTTAAAAATAAATGTTGATACATAATTTATGTTATTTAATTTATTTGATTAAAGAAACGATTAATAAAAGCTCGGAATTTGGCAGTTGGGCTCTTAATCCCCGTGTCTCGAAGAGCTTGTAAAGCCGGTCCTGCGCCTGAACTCTCCCAGGTCGTGTCGGATAACCGTTTCATATTCAAACTAAAAAGAGCTTGTAGTATGAAAGCTAGATTGACTGATAGAAACTTATACATTATACATGGAAAACCTTGAGAGAGCCACGCTTCGGCATGAATGGGCCGGCTCGACCGGAGTGATACCACGGCCTCACAGAAAACCGGTGTGAAATAGCGCTTGCGCTGTGTTTCACCGAGTGAGTGAGGATACCGGAGGTCCATACAGGCAACCTCTCCCCCATTCCCAACCCCTCTCCCCATCCCCATCCCCCAAAGGCCGGCAACGCACTTGTGACGCCTCTGTGTCCGGGTGTCCATGGGCGGCGGTTATCGCTTACCATCAGGTGATATGTTAGCTCGTTGCCCCCCCCTATTCCATAAAAAAAACACACAAACGCCGAAACAAATATTTCAAAACAATTTCTAGCACTGATGATTTTACATTAATGTATTCCATAAATACATATTGGAAAGAAAAGTTGATGATGATTGGAAATATCTTCCTTTTATATCGTGGTCATCAATAATCTTTAACAGTCCACTGCTGGACATAGGCCTCTCCATGGTATAACAATATACTACGCCAGGTATGGTATTCCGACGAACGACATGACGTCATCATCGCTGTCGCTGGTTCTGATTGGTTATTTTGGGTCATGTTGCTATCACGTGGTAACTGGATAGTGACGTCACCTCGGAGAGCTCTCGGAATGCGAGCCCTTGTTTCATTAGACCATGGGCCTCTCTTTAGAAAGCCTCCTTTCTGTTGGTTGGTTTACTACACCACGCTGACCAGGCGGGTTGGTATAGGGTTTGTGTCAAGTTTTTCTTCTCTTTGCAGTGCTGTTGTCCTGCGTAGTTTGCTCCCTCAGTCGTCTCTTACGTGAATAGGGGTGACACTCTGTATTCTTAATTCATCACAGATTATTTCATCTAAACTCCAGGAACTTGCGCAAAATGGAACAAAAACAACATAATTATAATTCTTAACATAGTAATTATATCATTTCTTGGAATTAACTTGCATTCACAGATTTTTTACCTGTATTATAACATCAGTAATTACATGCCGAGTTACGTGGCAATGTTTTCTTATTTAAACACTAGTTGAGTCCCGCGGTTATTGTCGTACCGCAGGTGACGTCGCGGGGCGAAGCTAGTCAAAAAATAGTAGCCTAAGTTACTCCTGGTATCATCAGCTACCTGTCAGTGAAAGTCCATTCAAAGGTCCAGCCTTTCCAGAGATTAGCTGGAACAGACAGACAGAAATTGTAAAAAATAAATTTTCCGTATATATACCGTGTATACATACATATGCATTTAGTAAAAAGCGGTTATTTTAATATTACAAACAGACACTCCAATTTTATTTATTTGTATATTGAGACATAACAAACCTATAAGAAAACGTATAGGTACTCAAATCTACACAACTGCCTCGGTGGAGAGGTGGTAGCGTATGCGACTGCTTTGCTTGAAGTCTCGGGTTCGATTCCCGGGTTGATTTGTTTCGGAGTTTGGATATTTTCTATATAATAATATGTAAATATTTACAAAAAAAAAGTTAATATGTATTATATCAGTTGTCTAGTACCCATAATACAAGCTCTGTTTAGCTTGGGACTAGACGGCGTTGTGTGTTAGATGTCTGCATTCACCATGAGTATGGTGACTTGGTGACCACTACTTTTGAATTCTGCTTATGCTTTCCATCAGGCAGAGCAGAGTCAGTTTGGCAGGCTATCAAAGGAAAAATAGCTGTCTCAGTAGTCTGGGTTGCTAACAATTAAACAGCTTGTTTCAGGAAGCACTTGTCCTACGTACGTCGCCTAAATTGAGAGTTTACCAGCAGACGGTGCCCGCTTCAGTGCGGGCAAGCGCTGGCTGGGGTCCGGACGTGTTATTAACAGCAGTTCCCGGATCCCTACTGTCTCAGGCGCAGAGTGGCATACCGTGTGGTTTTAGTCGGTTCAATTCCGACACACCGCCCTGCCGCAAACCCTGGTGGGTTGACGGCCCGAGGGGGTTTCCACAAGTAATAAAAAAAAATGGAAGCATTTGTCCTATTTGAGAAATGCTATAAGTGTTGGATAGCCCAGTTATCTAGGAAGGCTATATATATATATATATTTTTATGGAATAGGTACAAACGAGCAGACGTATCGCCTGATGGTAAGAGATTAATGGGCCTACCACATGCGCAAGTATCACCACAGTTTTGCCTGCGCAGGCCGGCTTGTACACGGAACACCGTGCGTGTGGTTGGTAAAACTACGAGTATATCACGCGCTTACCAACTGTATCACGACAGTTTTACCCACGCAGTTATAACTGTGGTGATACTTACGCGTGTGGTAGGCACTTAACGCTGTCCATGGTCAACCGCAACACCAGAGGCGTCACAGGTGCGTTGCCAGCCTTTGGGGGATGGGGAGAAAGATATGGGGAGGGGTTGGGGTATGGGCCTCCGGTATCCTCACTCACTCGGTGAAACACAGCGCAGGCGCTGTTTCACACCGGTATCTGTGAGGCTGTGGTATCACTCCGATCGAGCCGGCCCATGCATGCTGAAGCGTGGCTCTCTCACGGCAAATGTCTTTTTTTTAAGGTAGGCTCATTATAACCTTTTAACCGACTTCAAAAAAAGGAGGAGGTTCTCAATTCGACTGTATTTTTTTATGTTTGTTATCTCATAACTTTCGACTGGATGAACCGATGATTTGATGATTCTTTTTCAACCGACTTCAAAAAAGGAGGAGGTTCTCAATTCGACTGTATTTTTTTTTATGTTTGTTACCACATAACTTTGGACTGGGTGAAACGATTTTGATGATTCTTTTTTTATTTGAAAGCTGGTGCTTCCCGAATAGTCCAATTTAAATTTGGTCCAGTTCTGACATCATCCATGAGAACACCACATAAGTCTTCAATTTGCATTATGTATGTACGCGACAAATTAACGAATAACTCAATATTCCCGTATGGTCCCATTTAAATTTGATCCAGATTGAAGTCGGTTTTTTTTTTGTTAAAATTTGTGATTATTTATTTAAAGGTTTGTGCTTCCCACAGAACAAAAAATATAGGTAGAAATGTTATGTAGGCGGGGCAGGCGCGCCGCGAAATAAGTCCAAATACCTCTATTTTGTCTGCTGGCATTAACTGAACGGTCGCATTCGCATTTTACTTTCAACGGGAAAAAACAATAAAACAATCATACATTGCGTATTAAATTCGATTACTAACTACACTGTTTCCACAACAGTACGCAATGAACTGCATTTCCTGCGTGAATATTTCGATATATTTCACCCGAACAGATTTAGTGTAAGGCATAGGGGTGTGCCCAAATATTTATAATGCAATCGATACCGCAAAATTGTGGATGTCGATGATATTGGTTTGTGTTTTTCTCAAGTAGAAAGAGTTGATTTGTTTTATATTATGATTTTTAACCGACTGCAAAATAATTTTTAATATGAATTTTTTTTGGAAAGCTTTTTGATGAAATGGAATAGGAATGATAGAAATATTTCTTTTAAAACTTAAACATATTTTGAAGATTAACATTTTCGGGCCGTCCGACGTCTATACATTGTTTTTTGCATTTAAATTTAGATATGAAAATGTACATCTTGTGAGGATATAAAAATAACCTCTTACTGTTGATTACAGGGTTCTACAGAAAAATTATTAAGATTATGTGTGTTACGTCTATAGAAAGTTGTGTCGTGTTGATAAGTATGAAAAGTCAAACTCCAAAATTAGATGTATAATATGTACTTATGTTTTGACAAAACAAATGTCTTATTTTTATATTAACACAAGAAACTAGTACAATTTCACTCAATCCATATCTAAGACAGTGAATTTCATATAAAAAATAGCATAGCGATATTTAAAAGTAAGAACTATTTCTTATAGAAATTAAGCAAATTTAATTATTATAATCGACAGGACCACATCTCTACGGTGGGTGGGTCATAGACACGAAGATCCACCTCTAAACACAAAATTGCACGTAAAACTCTACTTAATGCCAAGTGCATAAGGTTGTAGTTTAATATTATATTCATTAAATCCCTTGGACGAATTAGAATAGACTTAGTTATGTGTGTATAATATTATTAATCGTTTATGCGTGCGTCCCGGCGACAAAAGATTACTTACGAAATTACGTCAAAGGCTTTTCTAGTAGTTCTGTGGTGCTTCCCGTGTGGTCCGATTTAAATTTGGTCCAGATTATTTTTTTTGTTAAAATTTGTGATTATTTAAGATAAACTTTGTTCGCGTTTTTAAACATTACGCTACGGGCAATTAGGAGACGCATACGAGGTTGCAAGGGTCAGCTAGTTTGGTTTAAAAACGGTGCATTGGGGTCATCGTACTAGGTACGTAATACAATTCGCTGTGTCAGCAGAAAAATGGACTCGACACTACACTTCAAATGTTAATATTGCGACATACCGACAACGTTGGCACATGAGTAATATAATATTACGTTTCCGCTGTTGATAATAACTATAGCAATTTTTAGGGTTCCGTACCTCAAAAGGAAAAACGGAACCCTTATAGGATAACTTTGTTGTCCGTCTATCTGTCTGTCAAGACCCTTTTCCTCAGGAACGCGTGGAGGTATCAAGCTGAAATTCATATCAAATACTCAGGTCTACTGTCCCTTGGTGCTGTGAAAAAATCGAACTTCTAAGCCAACGCAATCAAGAGATACAGCCGTTTATGCTGCAAATTTTCGACACTCGCAAGGGAATCAAAACCTACAGAGTACTTCCCGTGAACTCAGAATCTTGTAATTTGGTAAAAAGCAACGTCTTATAGCACATATAAAGGAAAAATTGAGAAAAGCATACATATTTAGTTACCTAGAGGTTTGTACGGGACCCTCGGCTTTTTGACACTACTACTACTTTTATTTCAGACCTGTCTAACGAGCGTCCATGTGGTGACGGAGTATCACCACCCCTATTCACCCCGTGGGTGTCGTAAGAGACGACTGAGGAAGGAAACTACCAAGACAACAGCACTGCAAAGAGAAGCAAAGCGTTCGTGCTGTCGTGTTTCATTGGAGAGTGCGAGACCGGAGGCCCAATGATGCAGAAGCATCACTAGACCGCCATGGTATGGGTCACCATGCTGCATTGTCTGCATTCGCAGTATGGTGACAACCACTCTTGGATTCTGCTTATGCTTTCCATCGGGCAGAGTACATTCATTTTGCCATACATAAAAATATATATAAATACTAGCTGATGCGGCAAACGTTGTTTTGCCATAAAAAAAAATGGGTATGAAAAATAGATGTTGGTCGATTCTCAGACCTACCCGATATGCACACCAAATTTCATAAAAAGCGATCCAGCCGTTTTAGAGGAGTATGGTAACTAACATTGACACGAGAATTTTATATATAAGATGTTTATCTATTACCTTAGAATACATATAACTTCTGATTCCAAACCAAAAAGACCCAGTACTATGTTGACCGAACTGTTGATAAACATACCTATATATGTATTTCTAAATACATACCTATAGTAGACATATTACACTCAAACACACATTTATAGGCGCTCATAGCCCAGTTGCACTCGGCGATTAGAAACAATAGTACGTGGAAGGGTGACCGCTGGTGGCATGATACCATGAGCGTCTCCGTGATTCAGAGGTCACGTTAAGGGGCGCGTCCCTAAAAACGCGCGAAAAGGCACTTGCAGTTTTGCAAAACACAAACAACTCAATTCATATTTGAAACTAAAAAAAAAATCTCAGTAGTTTAATAAATCAGTCTACCAATCTACCGAGTGAAATTTATAAAATAATTCTTTATTTTTGTGAAAAAAAGCGTTAACAAAGATCAAAATCATCGAAATCGACCTTTTTAATTAGCACACTCTGTCCTATTTCGTGCTCTATTTTAAATGTTTTTTTCTTATTTCGCGAGAAAAAAGTATGGAGAAAAGATTTACCGTTTTAGTTTTTTATTAATTCTCACCAAAAAGCCATAATCTAAGGCTAAACATCATTCATTTTTAGCGACAAAAGTTCCATACATTTTAGTACGTAGATATCGTCTCCCGTAAATTGCAATAAATACGTTTTATCGCGCTCAAAAAATTCAGTGCCCGCCGAATATTCAAGGTGACACCACGTCCGTTTGTAGTTCGCACTGAGCTCCATAATACGTAAATGACAAGTTTTAGGGTGGGTTGCCAGTGAGTGTCGAATTGTAACTGTTAATTTGTATTCTTGAATTTAATTTAATGTTTTTTTAAAGAATAATTTCAAAGAAAAATATTAGTATTTTTTATTAACACAGAACTTATTTATTTATGTTTTTTTTTCACTTGCTATATATGTATATATCTAACTATATTTGTTAAGACGGAATCTTGCAACTCAATTTTGCAGATATCTCCAACCGATTGTGTTGAATTTTTGTAGGCATATGTATATAGCGTGACAATGCTATATTATGATGACATGGAGCTGATCTGATGTTGAAGCTGGAAGGTGGTCGTAGGAACTTTGTAACGACGGAACCTATCGAGTTTGGAGTCGTTTGATTTGTCTTGACGAGTACTTTGAATACACTTTGTCAGACCGAGACACTTTGAGAAATTGTTTTTAAAAAAGTAAAAAAAATATTTTTTTGTGATTTCTGTTAGAATTGAATAACTACTACTGAAATAATGAAAGACCTTAAAATTACAGTTTTATTTTTGACTGCATACCATTTTGGTCTAGTGGTTTAAGCGGTTGCCTCGCCGCTTCCTACTGTATCAGGTGTTGTGGGTTCAAATCCCACATGGGACAACACTGTGTGATCCACGAATTGTTGTTCTGAGTCTGGGTGTCCATTGTGTCCGTTTCATGTATGTTTGTAAAGTCCCCCGCGACACAGGATTTATTGGATATATACGGAAGTTGTCTTTTTTGAAAAAAAAAAACTAGCTGAGCCCCACGGTCTTACCCGCGATACTACACCAACCGCGGTTACTCCTTATATCATCAGCTACCGATCAGTAAAAGTCCCGTCAAAATCGCTCCAGCCGTTCCAGAGATTAGCCGGCACAAACAAACAGACAGACAGACAAAAATTGTAAAAAAGGGTCCCATCTACACTTTACGTCATTTCCATTATTATTCATCCCTTAAGTTCGAATTTAATCAATTGGTGAATTGTAAAACAATATATGCCCTATCCCTTACATTATCTGATATCTGTAATCTATATAAATAAAAGAGGAAGGTGACTGACTGACTGACTGACATACCCAGAGATCAACGCACAGCCCAAACCGCTCAAGTTAGAATCCTGAAATTTTGCATGTAGGTTATTTATAATATAATATATAAACTTTAAGACAAATGGTTTGTTTTTTAACCGTCTTAAAAAAAGAAGGAGTTTATAAATTAACTGTATTTTTTTATTTTTTTACCCGACCACGGCAAAGCCAAAGGAGGGTTATGATTTTGACAGGCTATGTATGTATGTTCATCTGTTCCCTCATAGCTCCTTAACTACTAATTAGAACTGGATAAATGAGGTATCGTTAGAAGTGCCTTGATCGTCCGCTGCTTATAGGCTATATGACGCGTCACTCAATTTAATGTGGTGCCCTCTAGCCGACATAAAGTACTGTATTAAAAAATGAATTTGACATAAATATGCCGTGTTTGGTATCATCGGAAAGGGTGTTACTTGTACATTTCAAATATATATATAGGTATTATTAGCATTTGCTGGTGACTTTGTTCGTATTTATTTAATTTTTTTTATATTTTTATGTAAGGTATTTAAAATATACTTTGCATATAAATAATTATTATCACTACACCAAAACATTAAAAAAAAAATACTTAAATTAAAATAGAAACGTACCATAACTCTTAAAAACACGTGACTACGGCTTTTCAAAACTTGTTTCATACTTTTTCAGCGTCGTTTTTTGTCAAAAAGTGAAAAAAGTACGTAAGTAAGCAAGATCTATGTAGTAAAATTTAGTCAATATGAGCAATAAAAGCGATCAAAAATTATATTTTTAAGAAACATTATGTTCCATTAATATAACATATATCATACAAATTTTATTGCATAACATAGCATTAAAATCCGTTGATTACTGTAAAAGATCTAAGCTGACAGATAGCGCGAGCGACTTAATTTTATACTGTGTAAAATATATTATTTGTCCATGAAATGAATTAAAAAGGAATAGGTACACTTGAACCCCATTATCGGCCGTTGACGAGTTACTTAAAGCCCGCAGGCTTTCCGATATGACTAAGATACATTGCGTGCTTTGTAGGACATTCTAAACATTCTTCAAAGGCGAACAGTTAATGAATATGTAACTAGAAGAAAAAACCGAAAGTAAATTTATTAGTTGCCAGGGTTAGTATGCAACAGTGCCCGATGCGTTTGTGTGCATGTAAAATATGAATGTGGGTGTTCAATCACAAATTCCCACGCTCAAGGACTACAGTGGTCCCGGTTGTTATCATAGGATAACAGTCGTGAAGCTTAGTTGGAGGCCTTTGGGCGGCTTGAAAACATCCAACGGCAAGATTACGTAGCCACAAACTTGGCTTGCCAGTCCCCAACCCGCAATCGGCCAGCGTGGGGACGTATTGCCTTAACCCTCTCCTGAGAGGAGACCCGAGCCCAGCAGTGGGACATTATGGGTTGTTGATGATGATGAAGACATTTATTCGGCTCAAGATGGAACCGAACCCACGACTACTCAGCAGTTAGGATGTATGACCTTTAGAATTGTCTGTCGTGATATTACATCATTTTTAACGGGTTTTTAACTAGGTTTACATGGTAACTGCTTTTAAAAATTAATATAGATAATTTTGAATAATTAAGTTAGGGGTCGTTCAAGTATTACGTAAACACTATAGGGGGGCGGGGGGGGGGCTTTGCTTATTTTTGATGACATGGGGGCGGGGGGGTCTAGATGGTGATTACGTCAGCAGTATTTATTTACTTTTTTATACATATGGTAACCTACACATTGTTAATGTTCAAAACGAAACACATTTTTGGGGATTCCCACAAATTATGCATACTCGTTTAGAACCGAATAGGGGAATTACCGAGCGCTATCCATATTACTATTTTTTTCCGTTAATCTGTTCTTTCGTTAAGACTGACAATTTGTCGCACGCAAAATGTAAGCAAAGCAAATTATTGTATGTCTGTAACACAAACATTAATTTGCTTTGCTTACATTACGTTGACCATCTTTCACCAAAGTTGAATTGTTTCATATAAAGATGTCATTTCAAATAGTGAAATACAAGATATACCAAAAAACTATAGCAAGTTTAAAAAAATGTCATACAACTATGGAAGACTGCACGGTTGGCCTAGTGGTTTAGGCGGTCGCCACGCCGCTTGCCAATTCGCCAAGTGTTGTGGGTTCAAATCGTACACGGGACAACACTTTGTGTGATCCACGAATTGTTGTTCTGTGTCTGGGTGTTAATTGTGTCCGTTTCATGTATGTCTGTAAAGTCCCCCGCGACACAGGATGTTTATTCCTAATGCGGGAGTTGTCTTTTTAAAAAAGAAAAGAAAGAAAGAAAGTACAAAATGTGCAGAAATCAAGTCTTTTTTTTTGTGCGGCAATCCCCTCGGATACCTCAAACTAGTGGCTATGTCGGACTCGAACCGACTAAAAACCGCACACCGTTTCGGGTACTAGAAGCCGGGGAACCAGGTGCACTCTCGGAAGGAAATCCCTGGAACCCCGACGTACATCAGGCCATCTACGGTTTGTAGACGGCCCCCTCCTGTCTAGGAACCTTGATGCACCTTTTCTAAGTAGAAAAGGGCGCGAGCACATGTAGAACTCGCGCCACCACCCTGGCCTGCTTTTGCTAGGGTGACTCGTGGCGTCACCTGTCACTCCAGGCTTGCACTTATGGAGGTCGGAGATCATTTTGCGATCTCCGGCGCCCGAGTCGTCGGCGGCAGTACCCCCGTTCCCGGGCCTGGCGGAAAGGAAGAGTTTTAAACCTGTCCCGGTCCCGCTCCGCCATGTTCTACGCAAGCATAACTTGCTCGCAGAAAGAGACGGCAGAATTCCACGCGCTCTCGCTCCGCCACATGGCCGCAATCATGTAAGCGAGCGAGAGTACCCCCCTCCGATGGCCACCACGAGATCACGCCTCGGCTCGCCCCACGCCGGACTTTCTGCCAGCGTGTGGAGTGCCGTGTCCACGGTCTGGCCATCGCAGTGGTGGCACTCAGACGTTGGCTCCTTGCGGATCAAACATAGGTGCTCTTCAAGGCATCCTTTCCCAGTGATCACTTGTGTCAGCCGGTATGAGAGGTTCCTGTAATACCTCTTGAGCCAATCCTCCATAACGGGTCTTACCGCTGCAACAACGGCGTGCCCAAGAAATTAGTTAACAGTAAGTAAAATACTGTTCATTTTCCTAAAACACTGTTTAATATTCTTTTCAGACATAAATTATTTCTTGTAAAAAAAGTTGGCAACCCTAAGTACTCTTAATACAAGCTCTGCTTAGTTTGGGACTAGATGGCGTTATGTTAGATGTCGAAAATATTTAATTATTTAGTAATGTTTACGTAAGCATGTGAGGGGGGGGTAAGAGCTTTGCTTACTTTTGCTGACAAGGGGGGTAGATAATTGTAATAAATCTGCTTACGTAATACTTGAACGGCCCCTTATATACACCGGTTTTGTTTGAAGGAATTTATGCCTTTCATATAAATTATTGATATTTGAATTACTATTAATTTTTAGAGTTCCATTCTAAACATGTAATATATCTTTTTGTCATTACCATATTTGGGTTTAATGTTTAGAGGTGTCAAATGGAAATTACCATAAAATAAATACACACATCAAAAGTGTCTATTGATCAAGCATTTTTATGCGGATTTCTTGATAGGTAGCTGATGATATAAGGAGTAATTTAGACTTTTTTTTTAGACTAGCTTCGGCCCGCGGCGCTACCCCCGATACGATAATAACCGCGGGTAACACCGCGAGGTTCAGCTAGTTAAAATATAAATGTGGCTATTTCAATCACATGATGATATACACATGTATATTTTAAAATTTGAAGGTAATTTAAATACACACATCAAAAGTGTCTAGGGATCAAGCATTTTTATGCGGATTTCTTGAGATTGAGATGTGGCTTTGGCCCTGGTCTGCTCAGTCGCCAGACTTGAACCCGATTGAGCATGCATGGGATATGCTACAGAGAAGAGCTCTGCCGAATATGGAGGGTATCCAGTCGCAAGAAGACCTTTTTTTGTTGTTGCAACGAACATGGGCGGCCATTCCACAGCGTGATTTGGATGAACTCATTTTGAGTATGCCAAACCGATTCTTGTGTTGTTAGTGTTCGCGGTAGAAACACGGATTATTAATTGTTTAAGTTACCTAATAAAATTTTAAAGAAAACTGTTATTTCAGTCTTTTTTTCGAACTTTAATGTTAGTGGTTCAAATGTCAAAAATCCCTTTATTAGGAAAATGGCAAATTTCTTTATTAATGCAAAGGTGACTTGGTTTATCGTTACTGTGACAAACGAAAACACTTTATTTGATGAATCCTTAAAGAAAATTTTAATTAATATCAATCAGGAGAAAAGTTATTGCAAAAATATATGTTGATCCCTAGACACATATGTTGATCCCTAGACACTTTTGATGTGTGTATAAATGATACTTCCATTAGACCAACAATGATAACATTATTTATGAAAGAAGATCTTATAGAACAGTAAATAAAAATTCATCAATAAAATAAAACTTGTCACACCTGCCATCTGATCTCACTCAGAGCCTGTTTTGAGGTAAGCACTGAGTTGATAAACATTCAATATATGATCCTCCCAAAGTGTCTCTACTTTGCCTGATGGAAACCAAAATCTAAGAGTGGTGGTCACCATACTCATTGCTAATGCAGACAATGCAACAATGCAGCATGTTGACCCACACTATGGCGGCCTATTGAGATGCTTCTGCATCATTGGGCCTCCGGTCTCGCACTTACCAACGAAACACGACAGCACGAATGCTGTCATTGGTTGGTTGATCTTTTGTGAGAGAGTTGTACCACCCAGGTCGAACCGGCCCAACTGTGCTGAAATCAGCGTGGTTCTACTACGTTGAGATGACGTCAATTCCATATATTAGTTAGTTTTTTTTAATAACGTTTACGTTTGTAGATTGTCAACTTGCCTAGGGGTGCAAAACCAGACGTTGAGTTGAATCTTAGCGGAGCTCTATGTCCACCAGTAGGCATCTTCTGGCTGAGACAGGGGCGTCTGTACCCATAGTCCAAGAGCCTTATTTATATCCAGCTGATGGGCGCCACGATTACTAAAGTGCGCTTGAGTATTGATTGCATAAGGGCGCTTCACGGGCTAGAGACACTTCTGGGCTGAGATGATGATGATTTGGAAGAGTGTTTTTAACGCAGTTTTATTGAGTTCACCTGTTTTTGTTTACAAACTTGAAACTAAACTCACTTGTACTATTATTCCACTATTTAATTAATTCAAACTTAACCTAACCAGTTAACCTAAGCATTAACAAATTCCACCAAGTGACGACAATCGAGAGCATTAATTTTACGTTTATTTGTAAGCGTGTTTTTAAATAACGTTTTTTTTAATTAAAATTGCAAATCAAAGTTTAACGTTCACAAGAAACTTACCAACAAATATTTAGAAAATACTTTGTACGGAACTTTCAGCACACGGGTCGGACTATCATTTACACTATTTTTGTATAATTAAAGTTAATTATTACGATTCTATAGGCATTTAAATCAGGTTTTATTTTTAAATTCTGATCACATACCTACATATAATTATAAAAGCAAGAACATTGACATCGCACAATTTTTTTAACGTACGAGTAAGTCCTTTTTTACAAGTTTTTTTTTTATAAACTTGCAATGTATGTTCACTTGTATGTTCGGGTGGAATCTTACAACTCCATTTTGAAGTAGATATCTTCAACCGATTTTGCTGAAATTTTGCAAGAATATGTATACAGCGTGACAATACAATATTATAATGACATGGAGCTGATCTGATGCTGGAGCTGAAAGGTGGCCATAGGAACTCTGTAAAGAAACGTCGCAACATCATTGAGTTTGGACTCGTTTGATTCGTCTCGAGGCATTCCAGTAAAAGCTTGTTTTTAAATAGCTTTTTAATTTAATTTATTTATGTTTTAGCTACCAAAATGACACTACCTTGTGTGATGGAAAGCATGAGTAGAATCCAAGAGTGGTGGTCACCATCCTTAAAGCGAACGTGGACAGAGCAGCATGGTGACCCACATTATGGCGGCCTAGTGAGATACTTTTTTAACCGCTTAAACGACCTGGACGCTGGTAGTGAGTTCCAGGTTTTGACAGCTTTTTAACGTTTTACCCTCCAAATAAATACAGGGTGAGAAATAACACCATCAGTTTATTTTTAATGGGTGGGAATCGAACCTGTGACCTCCAGCTTAGCAGTATTATCACGAACCACTAGATCAACAGGCACGTTAATTGGAATGTGCCACAAATTAAGGAAGCAAGGGGAAGAACTAAACTTCAATTTCCATATTCATATGGGGAAAAGTAACGAAATAATTACTTAACATCGGTCCCACCCACAAATCAGGGAGGAGGGAGGTCGCCTACAGGAATCATCAACACCTATTCTGTTTCTGTGAAATCCTGCGGCCCACTTGCATTTGTTCGGCTACTTTTTACAAGTCAATACACAATATATCAGTCAACGTCAACAGCTTTTGTCAGGCCACTGATGGACATAGCCCGTCTCTGTAAAAAGGAGGTGTTAGTCTACCATACCACGCTGATCAGACGGGTTGGTATAGGGTTTGTGTCAAGTTTTACTTCTCTTTGCAGTGCTGCTGTCCTGGTAGTTTGCTCTATTAGTCGTCTCTTATGACACCCACGGGTATTCTTAATCGTCTCCACATGGAGATTATATGAGTATCTTATCATTGTAAGAAGTTTAATATAGAACCGCTTAACGCTTAACGATTAACGCACTTCTATTTTTAGTTATAAACAACATTGTAATGCGGTGATAACTTTGAATCGTCACGGCACTGGTTTTTCCGAGGCATGATATTTACATTTATTCAATAATGACTAGAGATGAGATTAAATATACGGTTTCCTGTATCTGTTTTTCTCCGGATAATCATAATAGTATTGTTTATTCATTATACGCAAAAAGTACAAGTAATCAATATTAATAACAAGTTAAACTGAGTGAAAGCATAAAAAAAATTGAAATTTAGTTTCATTTTCACTTACAAGTTATTAAATCTTTTTTTTTACGTGCAGATACGCCCTCGGGGACGTCACTCCACCAGATTTTGCTTTGGGACGCTATGCCAGAAACGGGCAGACAGCCACACGGTGCGCCTGAATTAGGAGGGATCTGGGAACAAGTGTTAATAAGACATCCGCACCCAGTAACTATCAATTTCAAATTAATATTCTTCATAAAAGTAAGTAAAATGTTAACTGAATACATCGTCGTTAGGGATGTCAGAATAAAAAAAAATACTTTCGCACCCTGAAATGTATATAGTACCTATTCATTCCCCCTACCTCTTTAGTCCATACGTCTGGAGACATCCAGTTTCAGATGGATCCGGAGTCTTAACATCCATTCTGTTTATCGCTGTTTTCTTCTCTATTAAAGTATCCGGTTAATATCCGGACCCATAATCCGGACTGTTTATCCACATCACTTTTGTTTATTATCTGTAACAAAATACAGATGTACATTTATTAATAAATTATTAATGACAATTTGTGGTTTTATAATCTAAGAAATTATCTAGATTTGTTACTTAGAAATATGGAAAAAACATTTACTTGCCATGCCATCTCTTGATTATTTAGCGGAAACCCTTACAACTGTGTTATTTATTAACTTAAGGTGGCACAAATACCACAAGACCAGAAGCTGTTGTGTTTTGTCGGTGAGTGCGAGATCGGAGCCCCTATGATGCAGAAACATCAATAGTCCGCCATAGTGTGGGTCACCATGCTGCATTGTTTGCATTCGAAATGAGTATGGTGATCACTACTCTTGGATTCCACTCAAGCTTTCTATCAGACAGAGTGTCAGACGAATCCCGGCTGCGCAAACAATTTGCGTCGGCGGCTTTGACGATGTGCTTGTTACCTATACCTACAGGACTATAGGGCAAATATAGGCTGCAGAATGGATTGTGGAATGATGCTGCATTGTTGTATTGTCTGCATTCGCAATGAGTATAGTGCCCAGCACTCTTGGATTCCGCTCAAGCTTTCCATCAGGCAGCGTAGAGTCACTTTGTTCAGGCTCATATTATATAACTAGCTGTTGCCCGCGGCTTCGCCCGCGTGTATGTCGGTTATCGCTGCAAATAGTAGCTTATGTGTTATTCTGATGTATAAGCTATATTACTGTAAAGTTTTATCCAAATCCGTTCAGTAGTTCTTGCGTGAAAAAGTAATAAACATCCATCCATCCATACTAACAAACTTTCGCGTTATTAATATAGGTAGGATTTTTATCGATATAAAATCATGATACAAAATGTATTGGTACCTGAATAGTTTTATTTTCTTTCCCTCGCATAGAACTTTTATATATTTTTATAAATCTGTTTAAATAAAATAAAGGGTTAAGACAATTTTGTGAAAACTAAAAATTTAGTATAGCGCCATCTGTATTTTTGATATGGAACTCATTCCTATCTGATGTCCCACGACACCACCCGATTTTTTTTACAAATAATACACACACGTTTTACTATTAAAAACTTATTTAAGTATTTATATATGTACATAAAATATAAAGTGTTTATATGAGCTTATTTCGACATTTGACATCGACCGGGTCTGGCACCGCTCGCTTCTCTCCAAGTTCTCGGCATTCGGTCCGCCTCCTAGACCCTGTCACTGGATTGACGCTTTTCTTCATCAGCGCCGCATTATGGGCCTTTGGACGGCACGGCCTCTGATGTTCTGGATGTAAACGCTGGCGTACCTCAGGGTTCAGTCCTGTCGCCCACACTATTTCTTCTGCATATCAATGACATGTTAGCTCTTGGCAACATATATTGCTATGCAGACGATAGCACAGTTCATGGGCGATATTTTTGACACCGTTCACCCAAGCTGGCAGACGTTGAGGAAAATCGACAGAAACTTGTCGCTGAGCTCGACCGGGTTTTGAACCGCATTTTACAATGGGGTGATAAGAATCTGGTCGAGTTCAACGCTACGAAAACACAGTTGTACGCGTTCTCTACCAAAAAGTCTCCATTTCTTTCCCTCCCCACTTTTCAGAGCACTCAACTGCCACTACGGGGTAAGCTCGGTGTCCTTGGCATGGATATTTGCCGGGACCTCGAGTACTTTTCTCATCTTTGTGATGGATCCGCGCAGTATTTGCTTGATGCTTTCGATCGGTTGCAATGGCTAACAGTCCGCTTTACCAACAGTCCCGAAGCCACCGAGTTCCTTGAACCTCTGCAGCTGCGTAGAGAAATCGCCTCTATAGCAGTCCACTACCATCTGTATCATTGGAAGTATTCTGAGGAGCTCTTCTAACTGGTCCCCCTTCTCCCTTCCTCTGCAGAATAACATGTTCACTCTCAAACCAAACGGTTTGGTTCATCCTTCCTGTGCCGAGCAGCTAAAAACTCACTACCAGCGCACGTGTTTCTCTCCTACTATGATCCCGGGGCCTTTAAGTGGGGCGTGGAAAAGCATCTCACTAAGCCGTCATAGTGTGGGACGCAATACTGCATTGTCTGCTTTCCCAGTGAGTATGGTTGCCCCCACTGTTGGATTCTGCTTGAGTTTTCCATCAGGCTGACCATAGTCACTTTGGCAGCTTCAAATAAAAAAAGTACAATTTTAATAACTACGTTTTTCCTTTTGCCATATTTTGCCAAAATATAGAGATTTTGTGGATTTGATATACGTGAGTATGCTGCCCATGAGAAAAAAAAACTGTATCTTTAAGCATCTGTCCTTGGGTTTTGATAATATTGTAATTGGAAATGCTGTTTTCAGCGGAAACTGCATTCTTTTAAATTAAAATGTCAAATAAGTTGGAATTATTAGAATACGGGGAATTAAAACATTATCTTCTTTTGCCATTCCATGCGTCATGATTGTAGCTTTTATAATGTTGTACCCCAGTTGTGTAATATTTAGCCATGTACTATTACATTGCTTTGGCGCTCAAGATACCTCATTTAATAGTACTGGAACATTAACTTGCAGCCTCAACTTATGGGTAGGCACTCCTGATATTTCTAAAGACTTTAAGTATTCGACAACATCTCCCTCCACGCCTGACATGATCCGTTCGTTTAATTGATAACTATCTCATTAGTCAGCTGATCAGGATCGATATTATTTACATTTTTATTCATATCTAACCAACAGCTAGCTTATAATGATGATACTTCTGTAGAGAATTTTGAAGTTAAGAAAGGCTGTTAATTAATTATATTAATTTGGCTTATTTATTTCTATTAATATAATGAACATACAAATCAGATTGACGAATATATACTTAATATCTTAATATTTAATTTATATATATATAATATCATTGCTATCATTGTTAAGTCTTCATTGAAAAAGTGAAATATTTTTTATGATTGTGACAGCCTTGTTAATTTTTTTCTTGTTAATTGTGTAGCGTAATAATTTCCCCCCGTTTTTGAAACATTCTTCATTGGTACTCAGCTCCTATTGGTCATAGCGTGATGAAATATATATATATATATATCATCACGCCTATAGCCTTCCTCGATAAACGGGCTATCTAACACTAAAAGAACTTTTTCAAATTGGACCAGTAGTTCCTGAGATTAGCGCTTTCAAACAAACAAAAACTCTTCAGCTTTATATATTAGTATAGATGTATTTATTATACTCTTCTAAGATCTAATACTCATAATCAACAACACATTTATTTGGATAAAGACTAATATTAGGTATTATGTTGATAAAAAGTCTTTGACAAATAACTCAATCATATAATAATAATACCAACTCTTAGCGTCTTATACTCGTGATAACTTGTAAACGAAATGTCCAAATGGGGTGAAACAAAAAGTATTTTACTTCTACATAAATACCTTTGATAACATAATGCTTTATTTGGATAAGGATTAATATTACGATACACATTTAACGTAGTTTCTTTCTTCAGACGATTTAATAATTTTTTTGAGCACAAAAGTGGTTATTGTGACTAAACCATGATAGTTAGATATATGCTCTCGCGGACTTTTTTGTAGATCTCAATGGGCCCTACAAACCCGTAATACATGATTTTGTTCTATTGTCAATACTTTTTGCAGCGCACGCAAAAATAGGTTTTCGAGTTCACACCTTGGGTTACAAAATAGCAATTTTCTTACAGATCTCAATTTTTTTTGAAAATAAAATATAGCCTATAGCCTTCCTCGATAAATGGACTTGGATAGTCCATTTATCGAGGAAGGCTATAGGCTGATACACTGAAAGAATTTTTCAAATCGGACCAGTAGATCCTGAGATTAGCGCGTTCAAACAAACAAACAAACAAACAAACTCTGCAGCTTTATAATATTAGTATAGAAATATAAATATATAATATATTATATAAGTATAGATGGAAAAAAAAAACATACCCCAGGTGGAACAACACTGTGTGATCCGCAAATTATTGTTCCGAGTCTGGGTGTTCTTTGTGTGCGTTTTATGTGTGTTTGTTAAGTTCACATAGGAATTATTCCTAATGCGGGAGGAAAAATCGTCCCCTTCCCATACCACTGCTGTACATAGGCATCTCCGTAGAAAGCAGGTGTTGACACATTGGTCATAGCTCGGGGGGCGAACTTCCAAGAGGCGGCGCGCCTGGCCACCAGGGGTGTTTCTCTGGTGGTTGGGCGCATCGAGGCGCTGGGCTTACAGGTGGCCCTGGACAAGACGGAGGCCCTGTTGTTTCATTGGCCCCGTCGTGGTCCGCCCGCCGGCGCCTCCATAGAGGTCAACTCGGTCCTCGTACCGGTTCGGGCCCAGATGAAATATCTTGGTCTGATCCTCGACGGTAGGTGGCTCTTCGACGAGCACTTCCGACAGCTTGGTCCGAAGCTGGTCGACGCTGCCTCTGCCCTTGGGTGACTATTGCCCAATTTGGGTGGAGCCAGCGTCGCACCGCGACTCCTCTACACGGAGGTGGTCCGGTCGATGGCGCTGTACGGCGCACCGGTATGGGTAACGGCTCTGACCGGTCAGAACAAGGCGCGCCTCTGGCGGCCTCAGAGGGTACTGGCGGTCAGAGCGATACGTGGTTACCGCACGGTGTCGACCGAGGCAGCGTGCGCGTTGGCCGGGACACCCCCGTGGGATTTGGAGGAGGAAGTGCTCGCCGAAGTTTGTCGACGGGTGGCTGAATATCGGGCGGAGAGAGGCATTCGCCCTCCGCCCGAAGAGGTACGCGAGTGGCGTGAAGCCGCCCGTCGAGCCACGATGTCTCGCTGGTCTTTCCGACTGGAGACTCCACGCGCTGGCTTTGCCGCCGTGGAGGCTCTCCAGCCGGTCATCCTCGAGTGGGCAGGGCGGCAGCACGGGACCCTTTCCTTCCGACTGACGCAGGTACTTTCCGGGTACGGTTGCTTCGGGAAGTACCTGCACTCGGTCGCTAGGAGGGAACTGAGTCCCGCCTGCCACCACTGCGACTGCAGTGAGGATTCGGCCCAGCATACGCTGGCGATCTGCCCCGCATGGGCGTCGCAGAGATCTATCGCTACCGTCATTCGCTCCATGGCCGGTAGCGATAGCAGTTTTACCGCGGTCGCAACCTTCTGCGAAGAAGTCATCTCGCAGAAGGAGGCGGCGGAGAAGGCCCGGGAGGACGACCTCCACTCGGACCCAATCCGCCGCCGGCGAACCGGGCAGCGGAGGCGCGCTCACCTGCGCCTCATGCCGCCCTGAGTGTGGCCGCGGATGGTCGGGACGGGCTTTCCCTTCCATCCGCTCTAGTGGCCGCCCGCGAGGAGGCGACGTTACGTGTGTACCGTACGTTGCCTAAAATGAGAGGTCTTCATAGACGGTGCCCGCTTCTGTGCGGGCAAGCGCTGGGAGGGGTCTGGATGTCTTAATAACAGCAGTTCCCGGACTCCTCCCTCCTCAGGCGCAGAGTGGCACACCGTGTGGTTTTAGTCGGTTCGAGTCCGACACACCGCCCCGCCGCAAGCCCCGGCGCGGGTGACGTTCCGAGGGGATTTACACACGTAAAAAAAAACCAAAAAAGGGGTTTGTGTCGTGTTCCTTCTCTTTGCAGTGCTGCTAGTTTGCTCCGAATTGTTATTCCTTCACCAAACGGTTTAACCAATGTTAAAGATTAATTTTAGGAAAGAGAATTTAAAACAAGATGTTTAAATATTCCAACCATTATTAATGAATACGAATTAATATAAAACGGGTAATTCCAAAGTTTGTTTTTAACAAGAAATAAATAAATTCCAAGACATACTAAACATATATATATATATTCAATTTAAATGTTTTCTATGTGTCACTGTCAGACTTAAGTCTTGTGCCTTATATACAAGTTTTTTTTTATAAAATACTAGTGGTTGCCCGCGGCTCCACCCGCGTATATGTCGTTTATCGCGGCAAATAGTAGCATATGTGTTATTCTGATGTATAAGCTATATTACTGTAAAGTTTCATCCAAATCCGTTCAGTAGTTTTTGCGTGAAAGGGTAACAAACATCCATCCTTACAAACTTTCGCGTTTATAATATTAGTAAGACTAGCTGACCCGGCCACCGGCGAAAAATTTATCATTTTCTTTGGCTTTGACATTTCATTTTTATTGTTTGAATTAAAACTTACATGATGGTACTTTGGTACTTATATAACAATATGTTTGTATTCCCCATTTATTAAATACCACTTGTTATTGAGATAGATGCGAGTGGCCGAGGATCGAACTAAGTGGCGTGCAATTGGAGAGGCCTATGTCCAACAGTGGACTGCGATAGGCTGATGGTGATGATGATTTGTTATTGTGTGAGCACCTTGTCGACTATAATTATTATTACTTTCCTTTGATATTGACCTGATGCTGATGATTTGCTGTGCGGCCTGAGTATGCGGCTCAACTAAGGTTGAGTAGGTCGATGACTGATCCATGCATCTTACTTTATTACCCGACTGCGAAAGGAGGGTTATGTTTTTCGAGTGTATGTATGTACATTTCTTTGTCACGCCCTAGAGCGTAAACGGCTTGTCGTATTTTTATGTGAGTGGTGTCAATAGATTCGTCTTAGTCGTGAGTGTGACACTGGGTACATCAAAAAAAAAAAAAAAGAATTTTTGGCGCCAAAAAGTAATAAAAAAAAATGTTTTCAAAATACATCGAGTGTGGTATCAAAACAAGTTCAAATTATTAAAAATAAAAAACCCGACTACGTCAATATTTAACAATAAAAACATAAGTTTTATATATATTCGTAATCACCGTAAAAAAACTTTATTTGTTCTTTTTTTATTATTATTTTTGTTAGTTAAAAATAATGTCCAGTTTTAAAATGTTTAAATCTTACGTATTTATTGTTTAAAAGGTTAAAATTAGCAACTTCCATAATAGATAAAAATTAAAAAATACATTAATCACCTTAATTTGCATTTTTGAACATGACACGAGTCAAGACACATGAGTTTTGACATAGTATAAAATGAAGTCGCTTCCGCTGTCTGTTCGTTTAGATCTTTTAAACTACTCAACGGTATTTAATGTAATTTTCAGCAATAGATAGAGTGATTTAAGAGGAAGGTTTATACGTGTAAAACATGGATATTGTAGCAAAAAATACGAGAATTTCAAAGACTATGCGAAGCCGGGCTGGGTCGCTAGTCATTTATAAACTATTTTGAGCGTTGCTTTAATTGACATTTATATAAAATTCAGACATATAAATCTTGTAACATTTTCAACAAAAAATCAAGGAAAAAGAATTCTTAAATTGAAAGACGGCAAATATTCCCAAATATACACAGTTTAAAACGAAATCAACGAAATGTTGAATGTTATTTATCTATATTTATCTATATCTATATACTTATAATAAAAATGTAACAGGTCCAATTCTGTACATTAAAGATATTTTGAAATTTTTTTTGGAGGGCTCTCTATAATCGATACTGAAGCCAAAACTATATTTTTTTTCATTTTTGTCTGTCTGTCTGTATCTTGGCCGCGCATCACGCCGAAACTACTGAACGGATTCAAATGAAACTTGGCATGATTTAAGTTCATACTACGAGGTAGGACATAGGATACTTTTATCCCGATATTCAGAACGGTTTCCTGGGGGAGGGGATGAAAGTCAAAATATGTACATAGTTGTAATTCAATAACACATGGTCTGATTTCATTCATTCTTTTTTTGCTAGAAAGAAAAAAAATAAAAGATAACGGGAAAATTATTTTTTTTTGTCCGCGACTGTACACTGCCTGTGGGAAGCTGAGACAGATATGTAAATATGGCGTACGAAGTTCGCCGGGTCAGCTAGTTTTAAACTATAGTTTATCTGATTTAAGAAGGTGATTTCGACAGTTGACGTTTAGTGCTTGGGTGTCTTTATGCCATAGTGAAAAAAATCGATTACGATTATACATCAATATAATATATGTAGCATCGTTAATCGTTTTAAAATTGGAATAATCTATTCTCTTATTTTTAAGAATTATGTTACATAAACAATATATATTGTATTCCACAAATATAGTTAAGAATCGCGGATAAATTTCTCAAATTGAGCTAAAATTAGACACCATTATGGCTACGTATTGGATTCTGGAATATAAATTGATTTGGTATATGTCTAGATATAACATCGCGCTGCAAAAGATAAAAAAGAGGCCAAGTGCGAGTCGGACTCGCCCAATGAAGGGTCCCGCAGCAGCAAGTAACATAATTTATTTTTTATTTTTATATTTGTGTTGATTGAATGAAAGGCAAATTGCAGTTTACGATTTATGACGTATTAAAAAAAAAGCGGCCAAGTGCGAGTCGGACTCGCCCATGAAGGGTTCCGCAGCAGCAAGTAACATAATATAATTTTTATTTTATTTTTATATTTGTGTTGATTGAATGAAAGGTAAATTGCAGTTTACGAATTATGACGTATTAAAAAAAACTACTTACTAGATTTCGTTCAAACCAATTTTCGTTGGAAGTTTGCATGGTAATGTACATCATTTTTTTTTTGATTCATCATTCTCTTATTTTAGAAGTTAAAGGGGGGGGGGGACACTCATTTTACCACTTTGGAAGTGTCTCTCGCGCAAGCTATTCAGTTTAGAAAAAAATGATATTAGAAACCTCAATATCATTTTCAAAGACCTATCCATAGATCCCCACACGTATGGGTTTGATGAAAAAATTTTTTTTGAGTTTCGGTTCTAAGTATGGGGACCCCCAAAATTTATTGTTTTTTTTAATTTTTGTATAAAAATCTTAAAGCGGTTCACAGAATACATCTACTTACCAAGTTCCAACATTATATGTCTAATAGTTTCGGAAAAAAGTGGCTGTGTCATACGGACGGACAGACAGACGGACAGACAGACAGACATGACGAATCTATAAGGGTTCCGTTTTTTGCCTTTGGCACGGAACCCTAAAAAACTACTTACTAGATTTCGTTCAAACCAATTTTCGGTGGAAGTTTGCATGGTAATGTACATCATATTTTTTTTTAGTTTTATCATTCTCTCATTTTAGAAGTTACGGGGGGGGGCACATTATACCACTTTGGAAGTCTCTCTCGCGCAAACTGTTCAGTTTAGAAAAAAATGATAGTAGAAACCTCAATATTATTTTTGAAGACCTACCTACAGAACCCCACACATAATTATGGTTTTGATGAAATTTTTTTTTTGAGTTTTAGTTCTAAGTTTGGGGACCCCCAAAATTTATTGTTGTTTTTCTATTTTTGTGTGAAAATCTTAATGCGGTTCACAGAATACATGTACTTACCAAGTTTCAACATTGTAGTTCTTATAGTTTCGGAAAAAAGTGGCTGTGACATACAGACGGACAGACAGATAGACGGACAGACAGACATGACGAATCTATAAGGGTTCCGTTTTTTGCCTTTGGCACGGAAACCTAAAAAGAAATGAACTTACTTGTCGATCATTGTATGTTCTAAATTGTCGATACTAATTATTCTTATACAAACGTCATTTCTTTTACAATACTTTTTTTCACACACATTTGACCTCAAACTAACTCAAATAAAGTGACGAAAAAATATGTATTTAATTTTAGAAATAATTCAATGGCTTGTAATGCTGAAACAGATATGAAAGAATGATACTTTCGGATAACGCATTAATATTATTCAAATTGTACTTTATAATATAAAAATGATTGACTGCACGTTTAGCCTAGTGGTTTAACGGTCACCACGATGTTTCCTACTTCGCCAAGTGTCGTGGGTTCAAATCCCACGTAGGACAATACTTTGTGTCATCCACAAATTGTTGTTCTGAGTCTGGATGTTATTTGTGTCCGTTTCATGTATGTTTGTAAAGTCCCCCGCGACACAGGATTTATACTAGTGCGAGAGCTGTCTTTTAAGAAATAAAAATGACATAAGTATTAATGTTAGTTCACTTCAGTTTCATTATACGAAAAGCATAAAATGAACCCCCGACCAAAACGAGGGGTGTTATAAGCTTCACGTGCCTGTCTGTCTGTCTGTGGCACCGTAGCTCCCGAACGGGTGAAGCGATTTCAATTTGTTTTTTTTTTGTATGAAAGGTGAGTTACGTGCGAGTGTTCTTAGACATGTTTCATGAAAATCGGTTGAGCCGTTTAAAAGTTATGGGGGTGAAAGTGGTGAAGAGTTAGCGAATGTCTGCAAAAATATCATCGAGTGGGGTGTCAAATGAAAGCGCATAACGTGTTTTTACTTTTTAAAGGGAACTCAGGTTATTATATCGGGGTTTTTTTTTAATTTTGAGAATTTATAGTTATTGCCTCTTCCCATGCACTTTTTTATTAATGTTGCATTTTATTACTTACTTCTAAGTTGTGTATTTTATTATAAGGTGTGTTTATAGCTATTTACAGTTGATGAGGATATGCTAATTGAATAAATATACAATTAATGCAGTAAGTAAATAATACGTTTCTTGGTTTATTTAGCAAAACGTGGGACGTAACTTATAATATTTTCTACATTACTTAGAAGGAAGCCGATGGAAATATTTATTATGATGTTAGAATTATTATTAACTAGCTTTTTGCTGCGGCCCCGCCCGCGTAAAGGTCAGTTATCGGGGTGATTCTTCAAATTATAAATAATAAATAAATATTTCGGACATCTAACACCAAACCCATTTAGTCCCTAGCTAAGCAGAACTTATGTTATGGGTACTAGACAACTGGCCGGCACACCCCCGTGGGATTTGGAGGCAGAAGTGCTCGCCGAAGTTTATCGACGGGTGGCTGAATATCGGGCGGAGTATGCCTATTCGCCCTCCGCCTGAAGAGGTACGCGAGTGGCGTGAAGCCGCCCGTCGAGCCACTATGGACAGATGGTCGTTCCGGCTGGAGACTCCACGCGCTGGCCATGCCGCCGTGGAGGCTTCTCTATTAGTGTATTTTTTAAATAATATTAACTTAAATTATAAAAAAAAAACCGACTTCCAAAAAACATCCAACGAAAACTCTCTGCCAAAAAAACACTTAAAAGCGTAAAATAAACTGGTTCTTCATAAATTGCCTATACCTAATTCTTTATTCATTTAAATAGTAGTATTATAATGTGTGCTAGGTACCTAGAATCTGTTTGAGTAATCGCTGAACATAGATAAAAAAAATATACATACAGTGGAACATAGAACCTCCTCCTTTTCCAAAAAGTCGGTTAAAAGGCGTATGATTATTGAATAACATTGCTAAATATTTTTCTATCTTTTATCCTTGTTACATTTAATGTTATTATACATACAACACACATAACATCAACGTTATTTAAAGTTAGACCGTTAGACGTCAAATCAACCCAGCGTCGTCCACTGATGGACGGAGATATTTTACCACTACAAGATTATCAGAACAATTCCAGGGGGACAGCGCGTACGCAGTCCCCACTACCAAAAATTACGCATCCGAGTTATCCACATTAGGGATAATCGCAAGGGTCAACCCAACCGCAGTGCAATGGAAGAGTCTCGCCCTGGAGGAACCGCCTTCATGATCACGGTTACCTCTATGCCAGGTAAGTATGATTTAACTGACGCCCCACGGGGTAGTCATTCACTCGCGGAGACTCTTAACACCGACTTCCATTTTTATGGTGCCGCCATCTACACGTCATGAGAGAGATACAAGTGACTAACTCCAGTAGCGCCATCTAGCCTGTCATTCTAGCTTTAAATAAAGAGATAAAAATGAGTTTTGTGGCACATTTGTGAACTACGCATTCACACCGTTTAGGTTATAAAGTAATTGTAGTTTACATAACACAACAAAAGTAGTTTGTTGCCATCTAATTGATGAAAATCTATAATAGACACAAATTTGACTTAACGAGCACTATTAAAGATTTATCTTAAATATTTAAATTAATAATTAAATAATTTATGACAATTCTATCTCATCTTCCTTCCCTTTCACCGAATTCATTTGGGATCAGCACATTAAGTTTTTTCTTCTATTCTCAAGTCACCCCTTATGTGTTTCACTCAGTCCATCTATGTTTTCTTTGTTCACCCTGTACCTACTCTGATATTTGTCAACAGTCATAAATACAACTTTCTTCAGCACATTTAGCAAATCTCAATTTTTTATATTATACTAGCTGATCCAGCAAACGTTGTTTTGCCATAAAATTGGGTATAAAAAATAGATGTTGGTCGATTCTCAGACCTACCCGATATGCACACCAAATTTCATAAAAATCGGTCCAGCCGTTTCATAGGAGTATGGTAACTAACATTGTGACACGAGAAATTTATATATAAGATTATTTATAATACCAGGATAACCTGTTGCTCCTCAACTGTTGAACTAGTAGTGCTATTTCCAGATTTTCTCTGATAAGTATATATTCATCATTCTTAATTTATTAAAGTCTCATCATCTTTCCATCTTAGTTCAATTTATAACCCACTCACATTTCACTTATTATATGGCAACACGAAGTCTTGCTAGTAACAACCACTCATAACATTTAATAGACAATTTCATAGACAATCTCAGATCAATTTGGTTTAAAGATACATGCCACTCGCAGAATTAACGTTTTTCAATATGATATACATACACACATCAAAAGTGTCTAGGGATCAAGCATTTTTATGCGGATTTCTTGAGATTGAGATGTGGCTTTGGCCCTGGCCTGCTCAGTCGCCAGACTTGAACCCGATTGAGCATGCATGGGATATGCTACAGAGAAGAGCTCTGCCGAATATGGAGGGTATCCAGTCGCAAGAAGACCTTTTTTTGTTGTTGCAACGAACATGGGCGGCCATTCCACAGCGTGATTTGGATGAACTCATTTTGAGTATGCCAAACCGATTCTTGTGCTGTTAGTGTTCGCGGTAGAAACACGGATTATTAATTGTTTAAGTTACCTAATAAAATTTTAAAGAAAACTGTTATTTCAGTCTTTTTTTCGAACTTTAATGTTAGTGGTTCAAATGTCAAAAATCCCTTTATTAGGAAAATGGCAAATTTCTTTATTAATGCATTAAGGTGACTTGGTTTATCGTTACTGTGACAAACGAAAACACTTTATTTGATGAATCCTTAGAGAAAATTTTAATTAATATCAATCAGGAGAAAAGTTATTGCAAAAATATATGTTGATCCCTAGACACATATGTTGATCCCTAGACACTTTTGATGTGTGTAATATAAGGTACGATTACAACGATAATAATTTGGAACGTTATATAATAAAAATTTATGTATATCATATACAATCACAAACTTGGATTCTACAAGATTTAGAAAAATACAATGGCACTGTTTAGAAGAATACCTATTGTTTCTTTAAAAAAAGCGGCCAAGTGCGAGTCGGACTCGCCCATGAAGGGTATAGGTAGAAAGAAGGTAGAAGGCTCCGTAGCAGCAAGTAACATAATCTAAAAGTTCTTATAGTTCGTTGTAACTTTGATCGATGTTCTAATAATAGTGTATTTTTTTGACGTATTAAAAAAAAAACTACTTACTAGATCTCGTTCAAACCAATTTTCGGTAGAAGTTTGCATGGTAATGTACATCATATTTTTTTTTAGTTTTAGCATAATCTAGCATCTTATTCTTATTTTAGAAGTTACAGGGCGGGGACACACTTTTTACCACTTTGGAAGGGTCTCTCGCGCAAACTATTCAGTTTAGAAAAAAATGATATTAGAAACCTCAATATCATTTTTTAATACCTATGCATAGGTATGGGTTTGATGAAAAATAATTTTTTGAGTTACAGTTCTAAGTATGGGGACCTCTAAAATGTGTATAAGTCTTAATGCGGTTCACAGAATACATCAACTTACCAAGTTTCCGTAGTATAGTTCTTATAGTTTCAGAGAAAAGTGGCTGTGACATACGGATGGACAGACAGACGGACATGACGAATCTATAAGGGTTCCGTTTTTTTTCATTTGGCAACGGAACCCTAAAAATATAATCACTACCTATTAAATATATAATATTCGGATTGCTCGAAAAAAAATTGATTGTTTATTTAATATCAATTAAATGAATAATCATTAAATTTTCACTCAAAAATTACATACCTAGTCATTTAGTTAAATATAGATTTACCTTACTATTACCACGACTATATTACCTATGCGTCAAGTCTGAACCGTGCACTTTTCATAATCTATGATTTTCATTCATAAATGGCGGGCACTAAATGTAAAAAAAAACTTCGTTTAAAAAAACCGACTTCAAAAACTGAAAATTATAAAATAACTTAATTTGTATGTGCTACCTATTCATAGGTTTGAAGTCGGCGCCAAGCCAAATGTAATAGTAGGTACCACACTCGCTATATTTCGAGACGAACGTCAACGACGTCACCGACGCTTTGGTTGTTTTGTCCTACGCGAAGAGCAGCTATCCCGCTTAAGGTCACGCGCGGCGAGTCCTACTATTACATTTTGGCTCGGCACCGACTTCAAACCTATGAATAGGTAGCACATAAAAAAATAAAAAAAAATAAACCGATGAAATTGAGAACCTCCTCCTTTTGGAAGTCGGTTAAAAAAAATTGATTTAATGTTTTGTTTGCTTAAGATAAGTTACATCACTATCTTTTTATAGATAGCTTTTTGCACGTTTTTAACACCCAGGATGGCATTTTGGAATAAAATGTTTGTCACTCTGTTGACGTTCGGTTACTACGAGCTCCTCAGCATAGATAAGAATATGTACTAACTCCGCAGAGCGACTAGTTGCGCTGATGTCTCGGGACATCAACATATGGAGCAAAAATAACTAAATAACTTTGTAGGACAGGTTGATTCACCAACCACGGATATATTTAATTGATTTGAAATTTTACTCTACATTAGCTGATCCGGCAAACGTTGTTTTGCCATAAAAAATGGGGTATAAAAAACAGATGTTGGTCGATTCTCAGACCTATCCGATATGCACACCAAATTTCATAAAAATCGGTCCAGCCCTTTCAGAGGAGTATGGTGACTAACATTGTGACAGGAGAATTTTATATTTAAGATTTATATTTCTTAATAAATCGAACATTAAGATTGAAATAAAAAAATCCTCCAGTAATAGGTTAATTATTATGATTATCCAGGTTAAGCGACATAAAGAAAAAATAAAGAATCTTACATAAAAGTGTGATTTTCTAAAAAGAAAAATTAGGAGTTTAAATGAAAAGGTCCGAAGACGTGATCTAAAGATTGCACTGTGCTCTGACATCGTCAAGCATCTCTTAGCAGTCTCATTTTGAAAGAATGTGCAGGACCTGATGATTTTCTCAAAGGCAAATTTCCTATCTATATGAATAAATATTACAAGTATTTTAAAACATGTTTTATTTACTCAATTTGTTATTTCGCTCAATGTTAACATAATATAGGTACTTATTGTGTTAATAATCAGATCCCGAACCGTCAGAGCTACAAAAACTAGGAAAACAACGATATATATTCTTGTTAGTTTAAATGCGGAGGTGTTCTGTTCTCTCTTTAGTCTTGTTGCTAATAGGGCTGATTTCTTATCCGATGACAAATTGTTTTTAAATAATAACTTGAGAAACCTCACACACAGCCATCTATTCCCAGACTACCGACAGACCAGCCTTTGCGTGCCGAAATTGAGGTATAGCTACAAGGAAATCCGCCACCAAATCCCGCGGCGGTGGCACACCAACGCGGTGCTCATATTTATCTAGTCAGGCGTCTCGAGACGGAAAACTTTTTTTTTGGATTTTAGTTTTAAGTCCATTATTCAAAATTTAATCCATCATGGCGGATTCATATTTTTACGTTCCTACCATAAATACATAACTAATCGCAAACAACTAAAGTTATTTAATGTTATTGATATTTTTTCAATTTATTAAATATTTCAGTTCAATATCGATAAAGACATTTCGAGTCACTCTACATAGGTACAACCATAAAGCCAGCCATTTTATGCGCCAACTTCTTGTGTAGGTTTACACGATAATTTTTAACCGACTTCCAAAAAGGAGGTTCTATGTTCCATTGTATGTTTTTTTTTTTTAAGTATCTCCAAACCAAATAGAATACGAACGAACAATTACAAAAATCATTCTAGACTTCAAACAGATTTTAGGTACCTAGCACTCATTATAATACTACAATTTAAATGAATAAAGAATTAGGTATAGACAAGAATTGGCACATAGCAATTTATGATGAGCCAGTTTTATTGTACGCTTTTTAGTGTTTTTGGACAGAGAGTTTTCGTTGGATGTTTTTTGGAAGTCGTTTTTTTTTTTAATGTAGGTAGGTATGGCTAGTCCATGTATTCTTAGGTTAATGGACTGCACGGTTGGCCTAGTGGTTTAAGTGGTCGCCACGCCACATTCTGCTGCGCCAAGTGTTGTAGGTTCAAATCCTACATGAGACAGCATTTTGTGTGATCCACAAATTGTTGTTCTGAGTCTTGGTGTTCTTTGTGTCTGTTTCATTAATATTTGTAAAGTCCCCGAGACACAGGATGTATATTACTAATGCGGGGATTTTCAATAAAAAAAAAGAAATCACATCTTTTTTTAAGTTCATTTGCAAAATATTACCAACATTAAGTTAGAAATTATGTATATAACACAAGTTCATTAGAAAGACTATAAATATCTTAAATCAAGATGCTAGCTGTCACCTAGTAGCACATTTTCCATTGGTCATCAAGACCAAACCACTTTCTAGATTATTTTTAATGTAAAACATAGATCTACTTATTTGAAAACTAGCTTTTGCCTGCGACTCCGGTTTTCGCGATGTTTCTTCAAACTAATCTAACTTTTTCATTTATGAACCGTTTGAAATGAAACATCACTTTACACCGTGGGAGAGCCACGCTTCGGCATGCATGGGCCGGCTCGATCGGGGTGATGCCACGGCCTCACAGAAAACCGGTGAGAAACAGCGCTTGCGCTGTGTTTCACCGTGACAGTGAGGATACCGGAGGCCCATACCCCTCCCCCCATCCCCTTCCCATCCTCCCAAAGGCCGGAAACGCACTTGTGACGCCTCTGGTGTTGCGGGTGTCGCTTACCATCAGGCCATACGTCTGCTCGCTTCCCCCCTATTCCATATAAAAAAGCACTAAATGTTAAGTGGAGCTAACCGCTACGCATTAGTAAATACCGCATTCAAATCGGTTAAGCCGTTTCTGAGATTAGCGTGCACAAACAGATGAACAGAGATTTTTTAACAGTTTTTCGTATAGGTATATATCTTCCATGTACAGACAGCACATCAATTACGATTTTATTTTAAGTATTGATAACATCATAAAAACATACTGCCATCGGGCAGAGTAGAGTAATGAATAATATTTTAGAATTAAACTCTAAAGTAATTATTATTTTATTATTTTCATTAACTTTAAGCCTGACCGGTTTCTCCCAATGGCAATATAAAGGTTACACTTAAAATAAAATTTAAAATCAAGTTAATTAAGACAGTGGAACAAGTACAAGTGAGTATAAATTCTAGAATGTATTACAATGTATTACAACAAATTCCATCAAGTGCCGCCAATCGAGAGTATAAATTACAAGTAAAATTCTAACAAAAACCGACTTCACTCACTCACTCGATTTCTCTTGGATGTTATCATCAGATCTTAGTGTCTTTATCATGGTTCCATTGAGATATCTACTTATCATTAAAAAAAAGAACTATCAAAATCGGTTCATAAACGACGAAGTTATACGCGAACACACATGAAAAAAAAAACGGTCGAATTGAGAACCTCCTCCTTTGTTGAAGTCGGTTAAAAAAGTAGTGAAACTTGCTTCGGTCAACTATTCTGTGGAACAAATTGTCCTCTGCGGCTCTGCGGTATTCCCGGACTGATACATCTTCAAACTTTCAATAAAAGAGCTTACTCCTTCATCAGAAGAGGCAACATGCCTATGACTCCTTGGGTTCCAGGTGTTTATGGACGTCGGTTGTCACTTTCCATAAATAAACTTGAAGTGTCTGTTTGCTTTTCTCCAAATCCATATGAAAATATATACCTATGGTACATGGTACACTTACATCAACAAAGTATTTTTTTTATTTTTGTTTGTCGTCTATCTGTTTGTTCTCGCTAATCTGTGCAAATTTTGACGGGACTGGCAGATAGCTCATGATAAAGGGAGTAACTTAGGCTACTTTTTTTAGACTAGCTTCGCTACGAGGTGTTACCCGTTAGGTACAAGAACAATCGCAGATTCGCAGGCACTGTGAACTTGATGGAACTTTCAATTCGGCTAGACTCTTTGGCGCAGCGTAGAGGAATTGTTCGGACTGATTCCTGTTGCCTCTTTCCGCCATCGTCCTACGCGACAGAAGTTTCATCCCCATCATCTAGATGGTTGGCAGTCCACAACTATGCGCTTTTCGAGGAACTTTCTGCCTCGCACAACAAAACTGTGGAATGAACTGTCGCCTGCGGTATTCCCGGACCAATACGACCTTCAAACTTTCAAAAAAAGAGCGTACTCCTTCTTAAAAGGCCGGCAACGCACTTGTGATGCCTCTGGTGTTGCGGGTGTCCATGGGCGGCTGTAATCACTTACCATCAGGCGATACGTCTGCTCGTTTGCCCCCTACATCATAAGAAAAAAAAAATGTAGTCGCCGAACTTAGTGGCGAGATTGGCTATTTTTGGACGCCTGGATACTCCTTTGCACCGTTCAACCATTCATACAGAAGGGTGGTGTGTCTGAATCGAACCAACTAACACTACAAGATATCAATATGCCACATCATCGTTATCAGCCCTTAACAGTCCACTACTGGACATAAGGTTCTTCTTAGGAAGCGATGGCTTACCTACTACCTACCTAAATGGTTTTTACATTGTACACCTAGTAGAAAAGTCAACTAATTATAATATAACAATTTAACAAACCATTGAAATGGCTACAAGAGCGGCCACTAGGTAGGTACCTACTCAGGTAGGTACTAACATTTTACAGATGTTTTTGGGTAAAGAGAAGCGTGTTTCTTTCTCTCATTTACTTCGAATTCTTTTATAATGTATAGTATGTTAGTTACTCTTTTTCACGCAAAAACTACTGACGAATTTGGATGAAAGTTTACCGTAAAGCATAAACATCAGAATTACACATACACATAGACTACTGTTTATCGCGAGAACCAACATGCACGCGAGGCCGCGGCGCGCAGGCGGATTTCTGGGCAAAACCATGGAGTATAGAGGTAGGCAAAAGCTTATTAGCAATAATCTAAGGATAAAAAACCCCCGACATAATAGCCTGAGTTCTCTCAACCGATTTTCATGACTCGCACGTAACTCACCTTTCATACAAAAAAAACTAAATTGAAATCGCTTTATCCGTTCGCGAGCTACGGTGCCACAGACTGACAGACAGACAGACACGTGAAACTTATATATAACCTTATATAACACCCCTCTTTTTGCATTGGGGGTTAAAATTAAAAATGATGTCTTTACAGCTTTGGTTCTAGGAGCGACATCTTTTATATTTCCGTTAAACTACGTATAGACAATCTCCATCAACGAAGTGAATCTATTACAAATGAATTTCTAAAGAGGGCGCTAAAAGTTATAAATGCATTCTCATTGTTCTCTTTTAAAAGGACAGTATAATGAGTGTGATTTAAAATCATGTCAAAATAAAATTATTAGAGAATTAAAGTTTCAATTCAGTCTAAGATAGGTACTTTGTAGATGAGGTTTTGAATGTTTTATACCAACATAGTTCAGCTTGAATAAAACTAAACCAAACAGTTATTGCTATTTGTCAATAGATGTCTCTTTAATCAATAGCAAAAAACGTTCGAATACACCCAAAACCTCTCTTAATTTTATGCCAGATAAATTAATAAAGATTTTATAAATAAAAAAATAGTTTTTTTTTTCGTTTTGCAACTCGATGAAAAAAATCAAATAAACAAGTAAGATGCAAACATTGAGCCTCGCTCTTTAATTAAAGTGAATAATAACGAACGGCGTCAGCTACTCGTTATCAAGACTAAAAAAACTGTCTACTTTCAGGGAGATTCTTATCAAGATTTTTATTATTAATATTATCTTCAAGATAATAATGTTGATATCCAAGAAATTGATTAGTAATTAAACATTTAATCTGTTCGACGAGAAATGGCCCACCGCATATGGAATACTGTCCTCATCTTTGGGTGTGGATACCCCAGTACTAGCTCCTCACTCTGGGCCGCATTAAACGAAGAGTGGCTCGAATCGTCGACTGCCAGGAATTTTCAATTCGGCTGGTCTCTTTGGCGCTGCGTAGAGATGTGGCTTCGCTATGCATCTTCTACCGCATTTACCACGGGGAGTGCTCTGAGGAAATGTTCGGGCTGATTCCTGCCGCCTCTTTTCGCCATCGTCATACGCGACAGCAGTTTCATCCCCATCACTTAGATGGCTGGCAGTCCACAACTGTGCGGTTCTCTAGGAACTTTCTGCCTCGCACAACAAAACTGTGGAATGAACTGTCGCCTGCGGAATTCCCGGACCAATACGACCTTCAAACCTTCAAGAAAAGAGCGTACTCCTTCTGAAAAGGCCGGCAACGCACTTGTGACGCCTCTGGTGTTGCGGGTGTCCATGGGCGGCGGTAATCACTTACCATCAGGCGATACATCTGCTCGTTTGCCCCCTATTCAATATATAAAATAAAAAAAGGTTAGTGTTTATAAGTGTCGAGATTATTAAGCGTTTCGCTATGTTTAAAATTACGTGTAATAGTATTATTCGTAATTTTAAACATAGCCATGGAGTAAAAGTTACAAGAAAGAAATTTCCCTATTGAATTATAAAAGCTCTTTCTGTAAGTCCTTAATGAAATAAGGTGACATAACGATAATCTTTTTAGAAGCACAAAAATAACTTTTGAGGGTCATTGTGATATTAAAAATGTATTTTACTCGTAATAGTTCAGCGTAGATTTTGTAGGTAAAACAATAGTTATCTATAATAATTATAATATATTGAAATGTAGTTTCTGTTTGTAATATTAAAATAACCGCTTTTTACTAAATGCGTATGTATGTATACACGGTACATAATATACCATTTTTTGTTTTAAATTTTATCGGTCTGTTCCAGCTAATGTCTGAAATGCCTGGACCGATTTCGACGGGACTTTTACTGGCAGATAGCTGATGATATAAGGAGTAACTTAGGCTACTTTTTTAGACTAGTAGTATCATAGTTCCGCGGTGGTTGCTGTATCGCGGGGCTCAGCTAGGTAGTACAATATAAGCACAATCGTGAGTACAAAATACCTATTGACATATCTACTCAAATACGTCATTACTTAAGGAAAATAATAATGAAATCTGTCTACTTTCAGATAATCATGCATTTTGTTAATAATGTTGCTTGTTGCACTTTATTCAACAGTCTGACTGAGTAAATGAAATTAATGTATTGTAGATTTAAATGATGAAACATTTTCCAAAATTAAAGCTAATAAGGAGAATCCAGTTTATATCTGGCAACACTACGAGTGGTATGCCATGCTGTGCCTTGACTATTGCACGATCAACTGTTTATGTAAACTTTCTGTCAAGTGCATTGTGTTTCAAAATAGTTAACATCGAGTAAAACAACAATCGACGATCCACTTTCGCAATATAGACTATAGTGTCGTGCAACTTCCTAATTTAAAGAATTAATTAATTCTAAATAAGAATTAACAGTTTTGTGTAACAGAGACGTTGTTTTGTAAAAAAAAAATGTCATATGTTTACGATACGATTTCCTCTGGGTATTGAAGTTGTAACTTAAATTGTGAGAATTGAAAATTTGTGTATGAGCGTTACCTTATTAGTGAATATAGGCAACAAAAATGTATTATGTTATATCGAAATGATATCGTCTTCAAAGAACAGAGTTCAAAAAATAAAAAATCAATTTGAGAGTCTGAACAACGACATTGTGCCGGTGAGAATTGAGTCACAATTGTACAAACATAAACATGGTTTCTCTGCAAACGTCGGTAAGGAAAACACTGAAAATAAAATCGATTGTAATTTATCGCCTAATAGGGATATTGATATCGCGAATGAGTCAGAATTCAGCGATGAATGCGCACCGAAACCAAATAACAGTTACTTGTACACTAAAATAGACGTGAAACGAAGTGTTAGTGATACGAAAAACAGTTTATCGCGCCAAATCAGTGATCCTGGCAAGAAATTGCACCGAAGTCATGCATTTCGGTGTGATAGAAGTCAGAAAATAATCAGTAACAGCCCTAAAAGGCACGGCAGTTGCAACGGGAGAGCGGAAACTAGTGATTTTTCTTTAAGGATGGAGCGAAGGTTGAGTAAGGACAGATTAAAAAGGCTTGGGAATTTCCTAGAAGACCAGATGCGGAAAGAAAACTTTGTTTCACCTGCTTACACAGAACTTATTGAGCCAACCAGTGAGCCAGTCCTAGCCGATTCTATTCCAGATTCCGATGTCCCTGAACACATTTTGCAACAGTATGCTCAAGTAGTGAAACTGAAGAAAAAAGATTCTGAAAAACAAGATGCCATGACTGATAGTGGAGTCAGCTCTGAAACGGAGAATGTTGAAGAAGACAAAGCTGGCCGTGTGAAAAAATTAAAATCTCAATTCGAGAAACCCTCAGAAACAACAAATTTACCTGCTATGGATGAGTTCTGTAATTCCAGTGATACTATCCGATTAGAGCTTAAAAATCCTCACTTAAAACTAACCGATACATTAAAAAAAGCTTTGAAACAACCGCTACCTGCCGGGCCTCCACCGAAAAAGCCACCGCGCACTTTTAACATTAAACCAACTATATCAGAAGAAGACATCGAACACCAAAAGAAAGAAGCAATGAGAAAACTTGAAAAATTAGAAAACTTATTGCTCCAAAAACGTGAAGGAACCGAAAATCCGAAAAACGAAAATAACCCCAAAAAGCCGAAAGAAATCCACTACTTATGTACAGAAATTCTGGATATAACCAACAGGACATTGCTACCAAACCAAACTATGGATCCGATATCCCGTTGCCTTAATTCTCTAAACTGTGCCATTACAAATAATTCTACTTCAAGTCTGCCATACACCCGTTTGAATAGTGAAAACCAGGGTACGGTGATGGCATGTTGTATGTCTAGTCTGGACAGCATACAAGAGAATCAGAAGAGGTGCATGAAGTGTATGATGAATGATGGGAAGGACCAAGGTTTTAAGTGTCACTTAAACTGTAAATGTGTTGTGAAAAATTCTGAATTTTATGTGAGTGATCATATTTATGATGTGCCTTATTCAGAAGATGATATTAAGATTGTGAAGAGGAATAAATATGGGACCCTGAACACGTTGAAATCTAGCAGAAGTATGGATGATTTGAGACTGAAAACTATTGAAGTAAGTAATAGAATAAGTTTTATTTTTATTTTTTATTTGTGCATATTTTAGAATATTTTAACTCCCACTTACAGGATAGAATAACTAGCTATTTTAAGGAGTAAGTAAAAAAATATTGGAGCATTTTATAAAATAAATAAAATATCCTTAACAATAGTAGCGTAGATAACTCTCAAACTTAGAGAAAGTAATAGATAGAAAACAAATAAGTCTCATTTATTTATCAAAATAACACAAAATAAATAAAAAGTACTACATACTTAGTTTAAAAAAAAAACTAAAAAACACGCTCACAAAAAGTAGAAAAAAAGATTCTAAAAGTGAAACTAATAAAAGTGTGCTTTTATTAGCTTCACTTTTAGAATCTTAAGTTAATTAAAAATATTGTTAAATTACTATTTATCCTAGGACATTTATTCTCCATTCTATGTAAAGAAGTATATTTGTATTGAAACTTCAAACATATTTTTTTTGCAATAAGTCTACCCATTCTTTATATTTTGGTATTGGCAATTGAGGCAAATGACCAAAAATCAACACATGTATTACCAAAATCAATTGTACCAGTTCTTTGTCTTTTTTGAAGTATTCAGTGAAATAATTATTTATTTGAGTAATTATTAATGGGGTCAAATACAGGCATATTATTATTATTTGGTATTTCCAATAGCTTTGAGATATTGAGTTTAGTGAGGGAGCCATAACCACGTTCCCAATTAGTATGTTCCAGGCAGTCACACCCCAGATTAGGCAGAAAATTCCTCTTATAGAGTTTTTTTTAAAGAATGTCACCATAGTCTGAGAGGATGTCCTTGCATGTAATATGTAAAGAAGGTTCATTCCCAGTAGATCCATTGGCCAGATCCATGATGGATCTAGTGAGAATTTTTTTTCTCATTAGATCTAGATTTCAGCATGTGGATCTACTGAGACTTTTTTTTCGATTTTTCCCAGAAGATCTATTGGTAAGATCCATGATGGATCTAGTGAGAATTTTTTTTCTCATTAGATCCATTTAATTTAAAAACATAAAAAAATGGATCTAATGAGAATTTTTTATTTGAAAAAAAAATTGGAAAAGATTATTTCCCAGATGCAATGAATAAAATGTGGGGTTCACAGAGAAATAATAATTTGCCTAGCCTTTGTTATTCCCAAGATTAATTGGGGTTGGCTACTAGTTCAACTGATTTTGCATGAACATCAGTTTTTCCACGGAGCAACTGGCATCGGACTTCCGTAACCCTGAACTGAATGGTTCGAAGGTTGAACTAGTTGTCAGTATATTTGTGGGCATTGACTTTGCAATAATGATCATAGGTGTTCATGACAACCGGGACCGACGGTTTTGCATGCTCTCCAAGGCACAGAGAAAATGTACCATTATAATGATTTATCAACTGTATCAATGTATACTACTGTTTATATAATTATTTTATCATTAATGCTGTTATCTAATGATAACTCAGAGATAATAGATAGATATAGATATAGATACTCGTACTATATAAATATGTATTCTATCTAAATAACAACATATTATAGACTAGCTGTTGCCCGCGGCTCCGCCCGCGTTTCTATCGGTTATCGCTGCAAATAGTAGCCTATGTGTTATTCTGATGTATAAGCCATATTACTCTAAAGTTTCATCCAAATCCGTTCAGTAGTTTATGCGTGAAGAAGTAACAAACATACACACAATCGAACCCATGGCTTTCGGCCTGTCAGTCAGGTTCGCCAATCGACCAGGCTAGTCAATGAATAAGCGTTTCCCTTTATTATTCTTAAATAAATTAATATTTCGGACATCTAACACACAACGCCATCTAGTCCCAAGCTAAGCAGTTTTGGGTACTAGACAACTGATATAAATACATACAACGTACATACTTTTTTTTTTGTAAATGCATACATATTATACCTACATAGAAAACACCCAAACTCCGAAACAAATATTTACAGATCATACAAACATTTGGTCCGACCCCGGAATCGAACCCGAGACCTTAAGCACAGCAGTCGCATACGCTACAACTGCGCCACCGAGGCTTAATGTTGTGGTTTACAGATAAGTTTCTGATTCATGAAGTTTAGTCACTCTGTTAAAATTAGGTATTTATATAATTTTGAGGAAAACTTACAGATTAATAATAAAAATAATAATGCACACTAATATTGGTCGTCTCATATTTTTTTTGGTGGATGGAGTTTAAGTAGCTTGCAAATTGTTCACGAAGGCGTCGCTGAGCTCTCACCAGTCTACCCATGACCACGATCGGTGCAATTCGGTCGAAACGTCGGGAAACCAAAAAAGGTATTGTACCTTGTAGATATTATCGCGATTAAGTCCCGATTGACAGTCAAATAATCTTTAAATATTCATCGTTGAGATTATGTGCTTGATGTATATACAATTATGCTCTATCGCTAATGTTTTTTTATTATAATTATAAATTGTGTAAGAAAATAACTAACTTTAGTGTTAGTGGGCGAGGCAGATTGCTCGCAAAAACGAAAACCGATGGGGCCACAAAGTTCCCCCTTGGTAGGTCCCTCGCAAGGTGGTCCGACAACCTGGCGAAGGTCGAGGGAAGTCGTGAGATGTTGGCCGCATGGAAAAATTGCGGGTGGAGTGATGAACAGTGCCTGACTGCCCTTACTGTTGCGCTTAGGGAGCAACCGTTGTCAGTCCTAGAATCACTACCTGGTTCAGGTAGCGTATATAAAGAATTGTTTGATGTGTGATTGTGTGATTGTTTATTGAAGAAGCGCTAGAGTCGAGATATGGGAAACGCCATCTGAAACACGATTTCCGCTTGCAGCTACGCTATATAGCCTAAGGCTCAGGAGAAGGCCTGCAGCAATGTGCGTTGAAAATTGAGAACCTCGTACGGAAAGAGAACCTTTCCACTGACGGAAGACGATAAAAGCAATCATCGTGCAGGTTCTCATAAACGGCATCAAGGACTTGTAGGTTAGAGCTGCAGTGAAGCTTGGTCACCATGCTTCACTAAGGGAAGCACCAGCACATGCACTGGAGGTCGAAGCGGTTCAACAGGATATCCGGTTGACCCACAAACTAAGTCTCAGAGGAAATCAAAGAAGTCAAGTCGTCTTTTAAGAGGGGTTCTGGGATTATGTGCAGAATGGTAAGAGAGGTCATCTGCAGCTAAGTTGCCTTAAAGAAAGTTAGTTGTAAAAAGTTCCACAGAAGCAAAACCATGAAAACCAGCAACTTTAGAACGGAATGGAAACTAATCACAGTCTATATCGCGAGCAGGCACGAAAACCCGATACGACTGGCCCCTATACTACAGATTAAGTGGGAGGATCCGTACAAAGTAGTGCATATCGACCGCCTGGCTAAATAGTATATAAAATGGCAGTGTTACGAAAAAATATCTGAGTGATGTAAGTGATTAACAGAGCGACCTCAGCGGTAATTACGAACTATTATATATTTATAAAGTCTTTTGAACATCTCAGAAGGCTTAATTCTCAAATTCGTCGAGCCCGAACACGTAATAATAAATAGAAGGGGTTTGCTTAACAAAGAACCTGAAAGAAACCATTATTGTAACCAAAAACTAACAGCATACATGATTCCATTAATGATCATAGTAGGAAAATGATAGTATAATACGCTTTCTTTACTCTCCAAAAGGGCCCCAAATTCTTGTGTGCCCAGGGGCCCCAGCTTAGGTTAAGTAGAATGTTACAAAAACGGGGGAAAATTATTACGTTAGTGGCAATAGGAGACGTAAACGAGGTTGCGTGGGTCAGCCAGTACACTTTTTTTTTTTTTTTTTTGGACATTTAACACACAACGCCATCTAGTCCCAAGCTAAGCAGAGCTTGTGTTATGGGTACTAGACAACTGATATAAATACATATATACTTTTTTTTTGTAAATACATACATATTATACATAGAAAACACCCAAACTCCGAAACAAATATTTGTAGATCATACAAACATTTGGTCCGACCCGGGAATCGAACCCGAGACCTCTTGATCAGCAGTCGCACACGCCAACCGCTAGACCAACGAGGCAGTCAGACATTATTAAATGAAGTCGCTTTTTACCCGAACACGAGGAAGCAAAAGGAAGGAAGGTTCCTGAGATAAGCTCGTTCAAACAAACAAACTCTTTAGCTTAATATATTAATATAATAGATCAAGATTAGAAGAGCAAGCCTCCATCTTAGTTTTGGTTATTTCCGTTCTCCATTCACTTGATATCCGTTGCTTTCGCGCACTTCCTGAGTGTGATCTAGTTCCCACTCTTATTTTCCATTGAGTATCGGAGATCATAACAAAACGTCAGCTAAATCAAAAGTAGACCTGGTCGGGTTGGTTCCTGTCAATCTGCACATAAGTTTAATGGTTAGTTGCTGATTGCTAGTCGGCGTTCGATTCCATCCAAGACAAATATTATGTGATGAGCATGATTCATATTAAAAAAAAACCATGTCACCAAGGCCTCTAAAAAAGCAACTTTTACATTGTTTTTAGTAAATGACTAGCTGAACCCCGCGGTGTTATCCGCGGTTATTGTAGTAACGCGGGTAACGCCGCGGTACAAAGCAAGTTTAAAAAAAGTAGCCTATGTTACTGCTTAGATCATTAGCAATCTGTTAGTGAAAGTCCCGTCAAAATCGTTCGTTTGTAAAAAATCATAAAAAATGATTTTTTGGTACATGTATGTATGTATGTACATATGCATTTATTAAAAAGTGGTTATTTTAATATTACAAACAGACGTTCCAATTTTATTTATTTGTATAGATACTGGAGACCGGTTCCTTCCTGATTCTAGGGGATGATACCATCTGACGACCCATTAAGTCTTTTGCCGCCCCCCCCCCCCTCCCCTTTATCGTAAAATAGAAACAAAAAGTGTGAACAATACCTTTGGCTTTTAAGAAATACCTAGATTCTAAGAAGTTAAATGCCCCTCTATTTTGCTGCCACATTAGTTTAAAAATGCCGAGGTCTTATGTTGTTTTATAAATCTCAATCTGTAGGAAGTAACCTGATGACTCAATTCACGGTTGGGTGGCTAATCGTGGGTTCAGTTCCTGGTTGGCGAACCGTGACGTCTCGGTGTCCTTAAACGCATGGCTGGTTTTGTTATGTGTGATATAGATTCTTTCTATATTGTTAAAACTGTGTGTCTAAGTATTTGTTTGTAACTCGAAAACTGCTGATTCGCTTTTGAAAGAGATTTGATTTTTGACGGTGTCGTTACACAGAGTAAATTATTGTACTTGTTAACATAATTATTTGTCCTTAATCCAATGGCCGAATGATGTAGAAGCATCTCAATAGGCCGCCATAGTGTCAGTTACTATGCTGCATTGTTCCCAATGAGTATGGTGACCACCACTCTTGGATTCTGCTCATGCTTTCCATCAGGCAGAGTAGAGTCACTTTGGCAAGATCATACATAAATAAAAATTGAACCCATAACCGCTCGTTGTCAAGTCAGATTACTAATCACTAGACCCACAGGGTCTTCATAGTGCTATTCTAAGCACATGGGACAACAAACACACTGTATGATCCACAAATTGTTGTTCTGAGTCTGGGTGTTCTTTGTGTTCGTTTCATGAATGTTTGTAAAGTCTCCCACGACACAGGATATATTCCTAATACGGGAGTTGTAAAAAAAAAACTACATATTACATATGATAGAGTTACCTGAATTGGTTTATCCTCCCTTTGTGTGTTGAATTAACACAATACATGTAAAACCCTTTCTCTACACATAAAACCCGGGGTTTTTCTAAAACATTGACACCTGTTTGCAATACAGTTTTTTTTAAAGTCGGTTAAAAAGACAAGTTATCAATTCTATTATTAACTCTGTTTGAATACTGCCTCCTTTGTCTAGCGGTTAGCGTAAGGTCTCGGGTGCGATTCCCAGGTCGGACTGCTGTTGGAATTTTCTTACAAGAAATTCTTAATAGCAGCCCAATATGGAAGATGGCGATGTTTCACGCCCGTGCCTCGGAGAGCACGTTAAGGTCCCGGTCCCGGTAGTCATGAACATCTATGGCAATCGTTATTAGGAAGTCAGAACCCTCGAATATACTAGTTGAACCTTCGAATTTAATTCACCCTCAGGGTTGCGGAGGTTCGATGTCAGTCGCTCCGTTCAAAAACTGATATTCAGGTAAAACCGGTTAAACAAGAAGCCGAGCTCAAATAATCTCGGGAATAATAAAGGCTACGAGGATGAGACGATGACTCTGTTTGGGAATTGTTTGGTGTCGGGTTAAGAATGGGTGTCTTAAGAACTGACTATGGGAGCAAACTACACACGACAACAGCACTAAGGAGAGAAGGATAACTTGAAATAAATCCTATACCAACTCGTCTGGTCAGCGTGGTGTAGTAGACTATGTCCAGCAGTGGACTGCTAAGCTGTTGATGTGTGATAATGTGATAGACACCTGTTTACTACTCTATAGGTTACATAACGGTGTTGAACGTGTCGCAATGCCTAGCCGTAGAGCCGATTAGAATTCTTAATAGGCTTACACTTGAGTGCAATGAAAACTGGACAGTAATTTTTGCATGGCAGTGATGACAATAGTGATCATGTACTCCTAGCCGATTTAGGCCACGGCGGTCAGTCTCAACGGAAACCAGTTACGTAAGAGATATTATAGTGCACAAGTGTGTGCGCAAACACAGGTGTATTTCTGTTCTCTCGCTCTCATAATCCGATGGGACGGTTATCCGACACGACTGGGAAGAGATTAGGCGCAAGACCGATAACTTTACGTGCTCTCCAAAGCACAGGGGTTAAGGCATTTACTTCCAAACTCTGGGCTGTTATGTGGAATGTAGTAAAAATTACGATTTTATCTGTATTTAGATGTATATCGCATTTCGGTTATGACGAACACTTTCCTGGAGAATTGGCCAACTTTAACTGGTAGTGGTCAGGGCATATTGCTCTCAAGAATGATGGCCAATAGACCAAGTTTTTCAAGTGGCGGCCGCGTAACGTAAGAAACGTGGGTAGGTTCTCTACAAGGTGGTCCCACGATCTGGGGATGGACACGGTTATTTTTTATTATTTTATTTATCTATATATATAAAAGAGTAAGGTGACTGGCTGACATACCCAGAGATCAACGCACAGCCCAAACCGCTGAAGCTAGAATCCTGAAATTTTGCATGTAGGTTCTTTATATAACGTAAGTGAGCAATAAGAAAGGAATTTTTGAAATTCCATCCCTAAGGGGGTAAATTAGGGGGTGAAAGTCTGCGTGAGCGGAGCCGCGTGTAAAAGCTAGTTTATTTATAAAGTTTATGCATTAGGTTTGTACATCGGCGGACTTAATACCCAGGGCATTCCCTTCCAGTCAACCTCCGGGTGGTGGAGAAATCTTATATGGTAGGTGCACAGAGGTTAAATACATAATGCAGTCAGTTTTAATAAAATGTAAACAGTTCACAACATATTTAAACGTATACACATGGATACCGAAATATAAACATCAATACATATAATAAAATCGTAACTGGTCGCTGTTTGTACATGGAAGATATATCTGGAAAACGATTATATTATACCCCTAAAAAATTCTAAAAATCATTTGTTTTGGGTTCTATTGCGTTCATAAAGCCGGGGGGCTATCCATTGTGTTTGTCTGTGCGTTCATCTCAGGATCGGCTTATCCGATTTGAACGCGGTTTGCACCAATCTGTTGTAGTTTGCTTCACTTTCATCTAAATCGGTTCATAAATAAAAAAGTTATGTCAGTTTGAAGAATTACTGCGATCACTTTTACGCTGGTGGAGCCGCAGGCAAAAGCTTGTACCTATTATATTTATTTATTTATACACTATAAATACTGGTGACTTATGGTTTGTTATGGATTAGTGATAGTTCATTGAGAAGAAGATCATACATACATATTGTCACTCACAATAGGCTATTTGACTGATTTTTGGGAATCGTTTTAAATTATTCTTTATTACGTAATAAGCACACTGCGTTAATATTTTGCGGAATTTCTACTGTAATAAGAATTAAAATTTATGATATAGTTCAAGTTTGACAACCGCGTCAAAAAACGACATTTCTTTAATGGCGCTGGTCACATGACACGTGTGACGTCACACGCTAGTAAACAAATTCACAAAACGCCAACAATACTCAGTCGAGGAATCTTTCGTTTACTAGCGTGTGACGTCACCAGAGTTGCAACAAATCACAAGGCGTTCATGTCGCAGAAAATATTTCAAAAAATTGTTATGATTTATTTCGTGCAATCTGAGAAAAAATCACATTATTTTGTTTAATTCATAGTGAAATATGTATTTTTAGGCTATTATCTGATAGGATGACCATAATCCATAGTTTATTTTCAATATTGTCAAATAGCCTATTAAGACTTAATCAACCGGCACATCAAACGCCACAATCTATCTACTTATTTAGGCTAAAGAACGTGACAATGAAATAAACATACATACCTAAATATGTTCGAAAAACATAATACTCGTCTGTCGCAGTCGTGAATGGTTATTACTAATAACTTATTAGTCTATAATGGTTGAATTACTACCGCCAGGTCTCTAGTACGAATAAATCTTTAACCCCGAAAGGGTAGTTGTATTAGCTGTACACTGAACCAGTATAATTTATACTGCAATAACTCAGATCAAATAAAAAAAGGTAGATAACGCCTTGTTCTTGTTGAAGCAAAAAAAAGTAGCGTAGTTTCAAGTTAACACACGCGTTACGCACTAAATATGCTAGGTACTTTTCGTCGGTATCGTACAAGTAAGCGATACTTTTTTTATTTGATCTAAATGCAATAACAAAACGCAGCGGCGCCTTAAAAAAATGTAAGCAGATGTTGCCAGAATGAAAAAAAAGATATTGCGAGTTGCATTGCTAGTTAAAACTTCCTTGAATTACTGGATTTATATCCTGCCGGCTGGCTTGTAAATATTACATGTTTTATTTACAATTTGCCCCTCCGTCCGTGTGTATGTCGGTTATCACGACAAGAAGTAGCCTATGTCCTTCCTCGAGAATCAAAGTATCTAAATGACGTAGACGTGACAGACGGTGTTACTTTCGTATTTATAATATGGATACTGGTGTTAGCTTCGTCAAAACATATTGATGATAGAGACAAATATGTATAACGTTTTCTGCGTGTGGTAAGAATACATAGTGTCACCACCGCTATTCATCCCGTGGGTTTCCTAAAAGCCGACTATAGCAGCAAACCACGCAGGACAACAGCATTTATCTTATACTTATAATAAAAAGGTAACAGGTCCAATTCTGTACATTAAAGATATTTTGAAAAATTTTTTTGGAGGGCTCTCTATTAACGATACTGAAGCCGAAACTGTCATTTTTTTCATTTTTGTTGTCTGTCCGTCTGTCTGTCTGTTCGCGCATCACGCCGAAACTACTGAATGGATTCAAATGAAACTTGGCATGATTTGAATTCATACTACGAGGTAGGACATAGGATACTTTTTATCCCGAAATTCAGCACGGTTTCCTGAAGAGAGGGGATGAAAGACAAAATATGTACTTAGTTGTAATTCAATAACACATAGACCGATTTTATTTATTCTTTTTTTGCTAGAAAGAAAAAAAGAAAAGATAACGGGCAGTCTTTTTTTTTGTCCGCGACTGTACACTGCCTGTGGGAAGCTGAGACAGATATGTAAATATGGCGGTACGAAGTTCGCCGGGTCAGCTAGTACTAAATAAGTATGTGTGTAGTGTGTATATATGCGTATTATTGTATGTTTATTCAAGGTCAAAATAGTTTACATGTAATCTATAATTTTAATACTTAACCACTAAGTGCACCTACTGCATCGCCCAATCGGTCGACTACTGAACGGACTTTGATGAAACTTTACAGTAATATAGCTTATACATCAGAATAACACATAGGCTACTATTTGCCGCGATAACCGACATACGCGGGCGGAGCCTTAGGCAACAGCTAGTATAAATGAAATGAAGTTGCTTCCAATGTCTGTTCGCTTAGATCTTTTAAACTACTCAACGGTTTTTAATGCAGTTTCTAGTAATAGATAGAGTGATTCAAGAGGAAGGTATATTATATAATACATATTATTGTAGAAGCAATCCGAGAATTGAATAACTCCCGTACGAAGCCCGGCTTAGCGCTAGTTTCTTAACTGTACATGTTTTAACTTGCAACTATGTTGATGAATGATGTAGCAGGGACATGATTTATTGAAAGCTCTTCGCCTACTAGGAAGGGGGGTGACCAGCGTTTATCCCAGGAGAAGCGTAGACATTTTGTAGGAGACAATGATGCAGAAGCATCACTAGGCCGCCATGGTGTGGGTCACCATGCTGCATTGTCTGCATTCGCAATGAGTATGGTACCACCACTCTTGGATTCGTAAAAAATGATATTTTAGTATATGTACCGTGTATATTATATAGATAACTATGCATTTATTAAAAATCGGTTATTTTAATAGTACAGACACTCCAATTTTATTTATTTGTATAGATAAATGAATATCAGTCTGGTTACCATAGTCTGTCTACTTTGGGATCAGGCCGTGTATGAGATGCGTCCAGTTATTATTCATGTGTCAGTGACATCAGCTGTTTGCTGACACAGTTTTTCATATAAATTGACATGCAGATGTGGATAAATATTATTAAACTATAGCTTTTGACTCCGTCCGTTTTTAACCTCTCCGAAAAATGAAGATGCACAATTCGGTGCTACATATTTTTATCACTACTATAAAAATGGGATTGTTCATGTATATACATACTTATATATTATAACTGCCTCGTTGGTCTCGCGGTTGGCGTGTACGACTGCTGATCATGAGGTCTCGGGTTCGATTCCTGGGTCGGACCAAATGTTTGTATGATCTACAAATATTTGTTTCGGAGTTTGGGTGTTTTCTATCTATAATATGTATGTATTTACAAAAAAAAAAGTATATATGTATTTGTATCAGTTGTCTAGTACCCATAACACAAGCTCTGCTTAGCTTGGGACTAGATGGCGTTATGTGTTAAAATGTCCGAAAATATTTATTTATTTACTTATTTATTATTTATTTATATATATTTTACGCAAAAGTTCTGACTTTTCACGAGTACCGTTTTTAAAGTTCAAGCTAAGTACGTTATGGAGTGTAACGAACAATGTATTTCCGGAAACGGAAGTGACTGATTATACGGAATTAACGCGTGTCTGTTTATTTAAGCTGTACTGTTTCTTTCTAGTGTTATATGAGTTCAATGGTAGCAGAGCACAGCGGATTTCATTAGTTTTTTTCATATATGAGCCTGTCAATGTGACTCTACTCTGCCTGATGAAAAGCATGAGCAGAATTCACGAGTGGTGGTCACCAACTCACTATACTCATTGCGAATACAAACAATGCAGCATGGTGACCCATACTATGGCGGCCTATTGAGATGCTTCTGCATCATTGGGCCTCTGGTCTCGCACTCACCAACAAAACAGGACAGCACGAATGCTGTCACTTTAGGTTGATCTTCTGTGTTGGGTAGTATCGTGTGCGTGGCACTTTCTATCTTGAAAACGCACACATGTACACTTCTTATTAAGGGTAGTCAGTTCTTTCCCTGTCTAATAAAGCTTCAGGTTTATTTTTAGTTCTGGGGTTGACGAACGGAGGGTTGGTGGCCCGGCCCTCCTTTTGCAGTTACTTTTTATAGATAACGGGAATTATAGCGGAGGATTTTATTATTAGTGTCTTTTTAAGACGTCTTAAAAAGTGACGTTACTGAGACCGGGTTTGACCTACATATATCTTTTTAGCCTTTATTATTCCCAAGTTTATGTGGGGTCGGCTACTAGTTCAACCGGTATTGCCTGAATATCAGTTTTTCCACGGAGCCACTAGCTAGGACTTCCGCTCCGTGAAACACCATCAAACTTATATACTCCAGGCTGTTATTAAGATTTTTTGTAAGAAAAACTAAACAACACGGCCCGACTCGGTAGGTACCTCTTGATCGTCCTGTCCTGATCTATTCGTCCCATGGGTGTACGCAGGACGACAGCACTGCCAATAGAAGGAAAACTTACACAAAACCCACGAATACAATAAAACCGGCCAAGTGCGAGTCGGGCTCGCGCACCGAGGGTTCCGTACTGATGTAGGTAACTAAAAAACGATGCTTTTCGCAATTTTTAACCCCCGATGCAAAAAAAGGGGTGTTATCAGTTTGACGTGTCTGTCTGTCTGTGGCACCGTAGCTCGCGAACGGATGAAGCAATTTCAATATCGTTTTTTTTGTATGAAAGGTGAGTTACGTGCGAGTGTTCTTAGACATGTTTCATGAAAATCGGTTGAGTCGTTTAAAAGTTATTTACTTTTAAAAGGGAACTCAGGTTATTATGTCGGTGGTTTTTTATCCTTAGATTATTCCTTTATCTGTGCTATAAGTCGTTACTTTGTACAAAATTTCAAGATTCTGAGTTCACAGGAAGTACCTTGTAGGTTTTGATTCCCTTGCGAGTGTCAAAAATTTGCAGCATAAACGGTTGTATCTTTTGATTGCGTTCTCTTAGAAGTTTGTTTTTTTCACAGCTCCAAGGGACAGTAGACCTGAGTATTTAATATGAATTTCAGCTTGATACCTCCACGCGTTTCTGAGAAAAAGGGTCTTGATAGACAGACAGACGGAAAACAAAGTGATCCTATAACGGTTTCCTTATTTTCTTTTTGAGGTACTGAACCCAAAAAATATATATCTTTAATTTATAACAGTTGAATATATAAAATATCAGAATGTAGTGTGACAATGATGTAGGTAGTTCAGTATTTCCCACGTCAATACTAGGTTAAACACATCTGTGTCCGTTAACCGGATGAGTGACTTGCCAAATTGTACAACACTAATACAAAATATTTCTGTTAATCCTCCATGAAGCAGTAGGCTCTGAATGATGCATCATGATCATGAACAACCTTACTACTGGACAGGATAATGACCTTAGGAACAAGGATCTAGAATAGGTACTATACCACGCTGTCCGGACGGGTTGGTATAGAATTTTTGTCAAATTTTCATTTTCTTTGCAGTGCTGTTGTTCTGCGTAGTTTGCTCTCAGGCGGATTTAACGACAGCCATGGGATGAATAGGGGTGGTGAGACTCCGTATTTCAAATCTGTCTCCACACAGATTCAGCTTTTTAAGGAAAACCCGACTGGGAACATATCTAAGTGGTGTGTCTCAGGGACTTTATAAACATACGTGAAATGGACATAAAGAACACCCTGACTCAGAATCTGTGGATCACACAAAGTGTCCCATGTGAGACTCGAACTTACAATTCTCGGCGCGCTAAGAAGCGGTGAGGATTTTTTTTTTTTGTAACATTATAACCAGAATAGAAACAGCCTAGTTACGCGATGAATATATAGATACAAGTAAAATTTTAACAAAAACAAAAACCGACTTCTAGGATGCCATCATCAGATCTTAGTGTCCTTATCATGGGACCACCGTTGGGATATCTCCTTTCCATTAAAAAAAGAATCATACGGTCGAATTGAGAACCTCTTCCTTTTTTGAAGTAGCTTAAAAACAATAACTATTACTATAATGTTAGTTCTGGTTGGGGATCGAATCCGCAACCTATGTATTGCAAATCCGACGTCACATACTTTCCCACGCGTGGGAACTAATAACTAATAATAATTATATACATATATTGATGTAAGAAGTCGTTAGAATACAATCAAGAGTTCTATACGAGAGAAAGTCTATGACATGTCTTGACAGCTTGACAATTAGTGAACGAAGATTCATGTACTCACGGCTATATGCCTAAAGGGGTGGACAGAGATGTATTATACGCATTTATTTAGGGTCTGCTGTTATAATTTAATTTTCCCATGAGAATGTAAGCAATTAAGCATTGCAAGGATTAGATGGAAAAATACCCAGATCGCTGATATTTATGTATTTTAGGAGAGTGTGGGAAATAGCAGGACAACAGCACTGCACAAGAGAAGGAACAATTTTTTTTTACGTGTGGAATCCTCCACGGTCCGTTACCCCACCGGGATTTACGGTAGGGTGGTGTGTCGGAATCGGACCGACTAAACCACACGGTGTGCCACTCTGTGCCTTAAGAGGCAGTCAGTACGTATATTATGTTGTTGGTAGATCTTGGGAGATAAATTAAACTTGTAAACTTCTCGAAAATGCTTTGTATTTGTAAAAATTAGTACAACAATGAGACATACACTCGTGGTTGGTGTGAATATTGGACTGCCGTCCGCCCCGCGTACCTCACCCCCGCATAGCACAGGGATGTAGTTACCGCAGGGCCGTATTTGAAATGAAATGCACTCCGCGACATTCTCCCGCCCCTTGAAACCCTCGCTTTCAAGCCGATTCCTCTTCGGGTAGAAGGGGACACAATCTTGAGACTGCTCTTCGTAGTATGCCCTTATTTGTCCGGACGTCCACGACTCTGCATACGCCGTCAGGGCCAGGAAAAAGATTTTCAACGCGCCCCAATAGCCACTTCATTGGTGGAATGTGATCGTCTCGAATGATGACATGTTCGCCGAGTTTGATATTGCGCCCTCGAGTGCGCCATTTGGTACGTGCTTGCAGTTCACTCAGGTAGTCCTTTGACGGCAGCCTTGTCCGGAAACTGCTGCTATTACGACATCCGGACCCCTCCCAGCGCCTGCCCGCACTGACTCTCTATTAGGCCTACTCGCGGCACTAGATACAAACCCGATACCAACCCGTGTGGCCAGCATGGTACAGTCGACCAAAACCTCATTTCTCAGTAGAGGCTTATGTTCAGCAGTGGACTAATAACAGCTGTTGCTGGTTTAGCCTGTGAATGACTTAAACAACCTGAATGTTTTGAACAAAAAAAAGTTTAAAAAACTATAACCCAACTAAGACTTCGTCATGAATGGGCCGGCTCGACCGGAAGATACCACGGCCTCACAGAAAACCGGTGTAAAACATCGCCTGCGCTGTGTTTCACCGAGTGAGTGAGGATACCGAAGGCCCATACCACAACCCCTCCCCCCATCCCCCAAAGGCCGGCAACGCACTTGTGACGCCTCAGGTGTTGCGGGTGTCCATGGGCGACGGTAATCGCTTACAATCTGTCGATACGTCTGCTCGTTTGCCCCCTATTCCATTAAAAAAGTAAAAACATTTGGTAAAATGTAAAGCCTATGTCAATCGGGACATTATTACGAGTCTATTGACACCTCATTCATTAAAATCGGTTCAGTAGTTCAGGCGCTACGGAACATACAAAGTTTGTATTACAAACATACATAGAATGTCAAAAATATTACCGTTCCTTTTGGCTTTGAAGTAGGGTAAAACGTGCGTTCATAGCTAGCGTCTGAACTTGACTCTTTAATCCTGAGGTATAAGGAAAATAAACCTATTTTTATTATTATCAGTCTAACCATGACTTCTATTAGTTAGACCTTGTGTGTTATTGAGGCTACCTGAGATAAAATACTTTAGCCTACTCAGCATCTCATTTATTGAAGACTGACTTGCGGCCGCGGATTTCTTTGCTTTTAATTCGACAGTACAAGGAAGGTTATTTTTCTTGGGGTATGTGTATTTCTTTGGCATGGTCTGTAGGCCACAGGGTTCAATTGGTTTTAGCTTTCGTCAACTTAAATTTTTTATTTATAACCAGCTATCGCCCGCGGCTCCGCCCGCGTGTATGTCTATTATCGTGGTAAAGAGTAGCCTATGTCCTTCCTCAAGAACCAAAGTATCTCCATGCCAAATTTCATCGAAATCGATGCAGCGGTTTAACCTTAGAAAGCGTGACAGATAGACAGACAGAGTTACTTTCGAACTTGTAATATTAGTATGAATTGTATTGCACTTCATCTATACATATATACAAATAAATAAAATTGGAGTGTCTGCTTGTAATATTAAAATCTTAAAAATCTTAAAAAAAAAAAAATTGAAAATACACGGTACCAAAATAACGATTTCTTCAATTTTTGTCTGTCAGTCCGTCTGTCTGTCTGTTTGTTCCGGGTATTCTCTGGAACGGCTGGACCGACTTTGACGAGACTTTCACTGGCAGATAGACGATGTAAGGAGCAACTTAGGCTAATTATTTTAGCGGCGTCACCCGCGGTTGTTGTTGTTGTACCGCGGATAACACCGCACCGCGGGGCTCAGCTAGTTTGTGATAAAGGTGGCACGTAAAGAATGAAAATATAGGTGATACTAAATATCTATAGTTCTATATTCGTATATCGCATAGATCAAGCTATATTTTAAGAACTGTTATGTCATGTGATTCGTTTTAATACTCGAAGTTGTTCAACTAGTTTACTAGTCGATAAAATCACGTCAAAATAATTATTCGCTTCTCCGCTAACAGTGTGACAGATGCCTTATTGCTCATCCAAGCACTTATAAATGAGCTAATTAAATTCACTAGAACCCAATTGATTAATTATGGCAATCAGCGTGTGGTTACAATAGCGAAAGTCTATTGTCTATTGACGGGGAAAGTAGCGTGGGCTATGCGGAACTTAGCTGTTTTTGTACGCGTACAGTGAGTATGATATTAGGGGTTTCAGTGGATAAGTCTTCTTTTACATTTGAGCTATCTCCCATCATCAGTCAGCAATTATATATGACATGGGCCTCTATTTAGAACAGAGGTTTGAACTTACTTTACCACGCTGACCTAACGGTTTGTGTAATTTTTTTCTTATCTGTACAGAACTGTTCTCCTATGCATTTGGCAACATGTAAGTCAACTTCCATATTAGGAATATATCATGTGTTACGTCGGACTTTACAAACGTACATAAAACGGACAATGTGGATTACAAAGTGTTGGCGATCGATCCAACACACTCAGTCAATCGACACTCAGTGCGGTAGAAAGCGGCATGTAGCTAAGACTTGGGATGAGCTCATTTAATATTCAGAAAGTAGAAAAGTATAAACTAATAGAATCGGATGCCAAAACCTCTTACCCCTCATCCTTTGGACTACCAAAGGATGAGGGGTAACCCGATGGTTAGTAACTATACTAACCATCGGGTTACCCTTCTTATTTAAAGAAATAAGCAAAGAAATACATATATGTATATAAGTGAGTTTGTCGGCCCTATGCCTCCACTAGATGTAGAATCCTTGAATACTTTGCCAAATTGCGAAAAACTAATGATAGAGGGGAAAAGACCCAGAAGCCGTAGCTCATTGCGCTGCGAAGACCAAGTTTGGTCTACTCTTGGCACTACGACTCATGTTGCCTTACGCACTGCTCAGGATAGAAACAGGTGGCGACCCATCACCCGCAGAATAGTTCCAAATAGGGGTCACCACCCTCAGAATTGAGAATAACTACATCCTTGGAGGTGTATTTGTCACACGCCTAACGGTTAAGCAATAACCTATCTACATATAAAACACCTGCAACACTATCATCCGAAAGTAACCACGTTTTAATAAGCCCTACGTGCCTATCTACTACTCTGCTAATAACCTTCACACCATGTATAGCCGCTAAGATTAATCAACAGTGACTACATAACAAGTGTTGTACCAAGCTAACGTTTAAATAGAACTTGTCCGTATAAATCACTGAAATTGTGGTCACTGTAGTTATGTTTAATCCCCTTTTTAATAATACACACATCAAAAGTGTCTAGGGATCAAGCATTTTTATGCGGATTTCTTGAGATTGAGATGTGGCTTTGGCCCTGGCCTGCTCAGTCGCCAGACTTGAACCCGATTGAGCATGCATGGGATATGCTACAGAGAAGAGCTCTGCCGAATATGGAGGGTATCCAGTCGCAAGAAGACCTTTTTTTGTTGTTGCAACGAACATGGGCGGCCATTCCACAGCGTGATTTGGATGAACTCATTTTGAGTATGCCAAACCGATGTTCTTGTGTTAGTGTTCGCGGTAGAAACACGGATTATTAATTGTTTAAGTTACCTAATAACATTTTAAAGAAAACTGTTATTTCAGTCTTTTTTTCGAACTTTAATGTTAGTGGTTCAAATGTCAAAAATCCTTTTATTAGGAAAATGGCAAATTTCTTTATTAATGCAAAGGTGACTTGGTTTATCGTTACTGTGACAAACGAAAACACTTTATTTGATGAATCCTTAAAGAAAATTTTAATTAATATCAATCAGGAGAAAAGTTATTGCAAAAATATATGTTGATCCCTAGACACATATGTTGATCCCTAGACACTTTTGATGTGTGTAATTGGCAGAGGATTTCAGTACATTTATAACTCACTAGAGACCAGGCCCTACTTCGCATGGAAGTCTTCGAAATTCTCGGATTTTCTTCTTCTACTATATAATATGCATGTATTACACATAAACCTTCCTCTTGAACCATTCTATCTATTGCTGAAAACTGTGTGGAGGAACGGGTTATATATCCTTCCAACACAAAGGGAGAATCCTTCGACCAGGCAAGGTGATCATTCCTGGCGGGCCACTGCCCAACGGTTGATGTTAAGATGCTGTTGTATATGCTAATTGGCCCGAGAATTTCTATTTGCGCGATGCAGGATTGGTAGTTTCTTCTTATTGTACGTTACTTCGTCGTTTGGTGTATATCCGGTAGATGGCGTTGTAGTGTGTTTTCTTGTTGCGCTGTATGTGGATGTCGCCACAACTGCATTAAAATCTATTGAGTAGTTTCAAAGATCTAAGTGAACAGGCAGCGGAAATGAATTCATTTTATGCTATGTAAAACTTTAAACAATTAAATTATGTAAATTATATACAAAAATGTAATAATTTAGTAATAACTGTGTTTATTTATTCACTTCTGGTTGTAATGTTACGGAATTTGTGATGCCTCGCTGCTTCCTATTGCGCTTTGTGTTGTGAGTTCGAACCCCACATGGACAACACTTTGTGTAATCCACAAATTGTTGTTCTGAGTCTAGGTGTTAATTGTGCCCGTTTCATGTATGTTTGTATAGACCCCGTGATATGCGAGTAGAATAAATTCGAAGGGTTTTTCCTAAAAGCGATGGAGTCCGTGTGGTGACGGATAAAGAATACAATCTATACTAATATTATAAAACTGAAGAGTTTGTTTCTTTAAACGCGCTAATCTCAGGAACCACTGGTCCGATTTGAAAAATTCTTTCAGTGTTGGATAGTACATTTATCGAGTAAGACTATAGAGTAAGACTATAGGCTATATATCATCACGCTAAGACAAATAGGAGCGGAGCATCAATGAAGAATGTTTAAAACACGGGGGAAAATTATCACCCTCCGGGCAATAGGAGACGCAAACGGGGTTGCGTGGGTCTGCTAGTATAGGAATACTTAGCTACAAAAATGTCAAGTTTTTAACCCCATCGTATATAATAGTCCACTGCTGAACATAGTGCTCCTTAGATAGGAGATGGGCCTACTATGCCACGGTGGCCGGCCAGGTCCTTCTCTTTGCAGTGATGTCCTGCGTAGTAGGTTCCTATAGTCGGCTCTTAAGAAGCCTCCACACTACTCGCGAAGTTGAACGAGGTTAAGCGAATACGATAGTATGGAGAGGTACTACGATTTATACTTTGTACAACCTCGGCTCGCCTCGGGCAGCTTCCATTTGTTACCGGTTTTTGCGCCCGAGTCAAAGGATTCGAAGTAAGGCGAATGTGTTCTTCGCGAAGTTGAACGAGTTTGTACTGACGTACTTCGGTCAACTTTCCCGAGTAGGTACTTCGTCGAGTAACTTCGCGAGTAGTCTGGAGGGGCCATTACGACACACACATACATCCACGGGATGAATAGGTGCGGTGATACTACGTATCTTAAAAAAAAAGATTTATAATAATATTCCTCTTCCAAACTCACTGGCTCAGAATGCTCTCAGAAGACCAACTTAAGTGACAGCATTCGTGCTGTCGTGTTTCGTTGGTGAGTGCGAGACCTTAGCTGCAGCGGCCAAATAAAGCAGAAGCATCGAAATGGGTGGGTCACAGTGCAGGTGCAGCATGCATTGTCTGCATTCGCAATGAGTATGGTGCCCAACACTCTTGGATTCTGCTCAAGCTTTCCATCAGGCAGAGTAGAGTCACTTTGGCAGGCTTATATATAGAAAAAAACACTTCGTAGAAGACATGAACGTAGTTGTACAAAACATACAAGCAACTTTCTTTTCCTGCATAGTATCAATGTACAAGCAATGATATAGGTACTTGTTTATGCAACACTTGTGCGGATATGCGCGTGAGTGGATTTTATAGTAGTATTTCTTGTCTACACTTCTATACTACTATAAAGAGGTGTGTTCGTGATGTTATAGGGGGGCTTTTACTACCCGAGACGGTGTATGGTTAGTCGGTTCGAGTCCGACATAGCCACCAGTCGGTGGTATCCGAAGGGATTTCCGCACAAAAAAGGGGTTAAATTCAAAATTATTTATTCAATTAAGACATTAAGTGACATTTATGAACGTTAAATTGAAGCTACAGTTAAAAAAATCATAGATCGACACAAACAGACGCTACAGATGTACTGTATTGTCAAGGTGAATTAGGTGAAAACACCAAAATCTACTGCCTGCTTGTGTCGATCCATAACTTCCAGTTTCCAAAATGCGTGGAGCCTTATGAGAAGAATACTGAATTAAGAATGCATTTTGTAGGTAAATGGTATAAAAACTACACAAAAGTGATCAAAAAGTCTCAAAGAATGACATAACACACGTTAGTACACACCCAATAGACGTACTGGGAGAGTGTTGCCAAGAATTCGTATTCCTAATAGCCAAGAAACTTGGATAAGTAATTTGTAGTCAAGATTTGATCTGAGGTCTCAAGTTACAAAAAAGAGTGTCTGTCTTGCCAGTTCCGTCCCCAATATCATAAAAAGCAATGTTTGTTTGTCTCTAAAGTACCCCTCTTAAAACTGTGTCTAAAAATAACTACGGACCAGATGTTTCCTATTGTGGCGGTTCATTCATGGTTAAAATAGAAATAACATGCTCTTATATAGGCGAACTATTTTAAGAAATACTAAGAATGGAGATGATTAAGGAAAATACTAAAATAAACTAATTATTACGTATATTGTTTGATATTTAAACGAGCAATTCTTGAATATACTGAATCTCGGAAACGGCTCCAACGATTGTTATGAAATTACAAACTTTTTATTAACTTGCAATGTATTGTATGCTTGTGTGTTCGGGAGGAATCTTGCAACTCAATTTTGAAGCAGATATCTTCAACCGATTTTGCTGAAATTTTGCAAGCATATGTATACAGGAGGCAGGAGCTGAATGCGAGTAGCCGAGGATCGAACTAAGTGGCGTGCAATTGGAGAGGCCTATGTCCAACAGAGGACTGCGGTAGGCTGAAGATGATGATGAGATGATGTATACAGCGTGACAACACAATATTATACTGACACGGAGCTGATCCTATGCTGGAGCTGGAAGGCGGCCATAGGAACTCTGTAAAGAAACGTCGCAACATCATCGAGTTTGGACTCGTTAGATTCGTCTCGAGGCGTTACAGTAAAAACTTGTTTTTAAAATATATAAATCGATCTACCTAGGATTCAAATTTAGAAAATTGACCAAAAAGAAAATACCGAGCAAAGCTTGGTCATCGTACATTTTAGGTACAGTTTTTTTTGTAATTAGTACTACTTAACTTACTGTGGTTCACCCACCATTTTGACTCGCATCCTTTAGAAAAGTTATATTTATCCTTCAAATGCCAGTGAATACGTATATCAGTTGCATCACTATTTAAAACACGATAATTGATAATAATCACTTTGTTATTAATAACTTACAGATGATATGTCAACGTTTAATTATCAATATACCCTCGTCCGACCTGCCATCTTTGTTATCATACCCATGCCATTCACAATACATGAGATCATCATCTTTATTGAATATTGGGAAATTTCAGATCATGTCGACGGATGCAGAAGCATCTCAAGAGGTCGCCACAGTGTGGGCACAGAATAATTAATAGCACTGGTGTGGGTCACTATACTGCATTATTGCATTGTCTGCATTCGCAATGAGTATGGACACCACCACTCTTGGATTCTGCTCATGCTTGCAGGCAGAGTACAGTTACTTTGGCAGGCTCATACATAAGAAAAAATATATTTAGTTCGATTGATATTACATACTCCATACTAAAATTATAAATTCGAATCTGTTATGCTTTCACGGTTATACCGCTGCACCGATTTTAAAGAAATTCGGCATGGAGATACACACCTCAACAAAGTCTAGAGATATCATAATCCTATACTATTGACGACTTTTTAGTTAAAAATCTTTTTAGTTTGCATAAAAAGTGTAAATACTAAATGAAACCTCATTTATTCTATTTTCAAAATTTAAAAATATAAAAAGGATAACAATGCTAAAAACAAAAGACGGCCGCAAAATTGTTGGTAATTCATTACGACAAGAAAAATTCAAATTGTTTTTATGCTGTTAATGAATTAAAATTGATTAGATTGTCTTTTTTTTAAATTGAACTTGCTGTGCCAGCTTCAAAAGTCATGTCACGTCGCCATTTGAGTCGAGATGAAATGTTACAAGCCGTGGGCATGTTAGAAAATGGTGCTATTCAACGCGTCGTTGCTAAGACCTTACATACCAGCCAAAACGTGATATCAAGATTGTGGTCACGTTATCGCAGTACTGGGGATGTGGCTGAACGGCACAGTAGTAGACAACGGGTTACTACGCAAAGACAGGATCAATTCCTCCAAATGAACGCCAAAAGACAACCCAATATCACGGCGTACTACTTGTGCAAAGGCTCCAGGAGGACCACCAGCTGCTGGTAAGCGACCAAACCGTGCGAAGGAGGTTGCATGAAGTCAACCTTCAAGCTCGAAGACCGCTACGTGCTCCAGCTCTACGACGTGTCAATCGCGGTCGGCTGCTTTCGTGGGCTCGGGAGTATTTGTCTTGGAGTGATCAACAATGGATGGTTGGATTGGATGGTTTGGATTTCATCCGGATTCAAGAAGAACTAGTGTTTAGAGAACTCCAGGCAGAGTTAGCCGTCTGCGGCACCCTCATCAGGTCCACTCTTACCGAGGCGGGACAATCATGGTGTGGGCAGGAATTCGTCTTGGTGGGCGAACCCAGCTCGTTTGGATTCAAGGCAGCATGACTGCACAAAAATATCTCGAAGATGTAGTAGAGCCTGTGATTATCCCACACATAATCCAAATGGGCCTGGAGTTTCTATTCATGCACGATAATGCTCCTTGCCCGACTTAAATCCCATCGAGCATACCTGGGACATGTCACAACGAAAAGCATTGCGAGATTTCCCTCCAAATTTGTCTTGGGACCTCATACCGCAGCAAGACATTGACAATTTAATTTTAAGTATGAGCAATCGATGTCGATAATTAATGTAAAAGGTGGCAACACTGATTATTAATAATTAGATTTTATTACATTTTTAATTATTTTATTAATATTAATAATGTTACGAAAATTCTATGACATTTGTTTTAGTACCAATTTTCTACAACAATAAAAATCTATGAAAATTCTTCTTAGATTTTTAGATATTTGATGAAATATAAAATATCCCTAGACTTTGTTGAGGTGTGTACTTTGATTCTTTAGTAAGAACATGGGCTACTTTTTACTGCGATAACAGACACACATACACACGGGCGGCGCCGCAGGTAAAGGCTAGCAATATTTTAAATACGAATTCGTTTGTTAAGTTTTCACACCTACAATTCAAAAAAATAGCATTATCATCGAATGACATATACACCTGTACAGTTTTACCACGGCAGGGTTCCAGGGATTTCCTTTCAAGGGTGCGCCTGGTTCCCCGAGACAGCGTGCGACATTGCCACCAGACGGTGGAATACGGGGGGATTTCCGTACCAAAAAAAAGGTATAGTTTAACCGCCATGGCTGACGTACACGCGGACCCACATGCAGTAGCTAGTACCTAAAAATCTGCCATTTTCAGATAAATAATAATTGCCATTTTCCTTTGTTTATGTATTTAGACTTTTTAGGTTATCATATAAGTAATTCATCAAAACAATTATAATTAGTGTTTATGTATTGATTGATTTTGAGATCAAGACTTATGTATTGATATTGATTGCATCTTGACCTTACACGTATTACCAACTGTACAGATGGTGGAATGGTTTAATGGGTCACCTCGTTCTCCTTCTACCTAGCCTTTATTATTCCCAAGATTTGGGGTTGGCTACTAGTTCAACCGGTTTTACCTGAATATCAGTTTTCCACGGAGCGACTGGCATCGGACCTCCGCAGCCCTGAGGGCGAACTAAATTCCATGATTTAACTAGTTGTCAGTATATTTGAGCAGGGATCGGAAAACCCATGCATAACGGTATGCGTTATAAACGGTTACCGAATCAATCTGTAACCGTTTCAAAGGGTTACTCTTTGATTCGGTTAACAGATTGTATATGTTATTGTTTTAACCCAAACAATAAGGGTTAACCCAAATTAAAGGGTTTATGTTTTTGAAATGGTTAACCCAAGTAATAGAAGTTAACCCAATATTTCGGTTATTTTACGACGTTCGCAATTCGAAAATAATCAGTTTTACTTGATCTCTTGTGAAAAAAAAATTACTTGTTATTAGCCGAGATCCCCCTCTTCCCATCTCACGCAAATAATTCCGACTGTAACGAAAAATTAGTCACGGACCTACAAATATCCAGAAACCTATATGCAATTCGGTTAAGGTTAACCGTAATTGTCCTGTATTAGACTATTCCTGTTAACAGTTATAATTCGGTAACATCTATTCATGTTAATCCTAAATTTAGGTTAACCCATTTCCAAAAGGGTTAATAACAGATTATTTCGGTTAGGTTAACCCTAACCGGAATATCCCTGTATTTGAGGGCACTGACTTCCCAATAACGATTGCCATAGATGTTCGTGACAACCGGGACCGACGGCTTAACGTGCTCTCCGAGGCACGGGCGGGAAACACCGCCATCTTCCATACTCCGGGCTGCTATTTAGAATTTCTTGTAAGAAAAACCCAACAGCAGTCCGAACCAGGAATCGAACCCGAGACCTCTTGATCTGCAGTCGCTTACGCTAACCGCTAACTAATGGGTCACCTCGTTGCTTTCTTTTAAAAGAGACAACTCCCTCATTAGGAATATACATCCTGTGTCGCTGGGGACTTTACAAATATACATGAAACGGACACAAAGAACACCCAGACTCAGAACATCAATCACACTAAGTCTTCGATCAAATATATTATAGATGCACAGTTCCATACAAAAGTAAACAAAATACTGTCCACGCTTCTATACGTACTTAGGTATATGTATACCACTTGAGATATAGCGAAAAAAGTCCTGAACTGGTATACAGCTTAACCTAATTTTAACTTTAAGCAATTGACGTACGGACGGAAATAAATTCATATTAAATTTTCTACATATTACCTTTTAGTTTGATGTCAGGATAGGACAATAAAATTTTATGACTCTTTCAAAAATCAGAAATAAAACAACACATGCCCAAAAACAAGTGTATTAAAAAATTAAACTTAACGTATTACAATAGAGCACATAATAGTACAAAGAATAACGAGAGTTACATTCCACTGACATTAAATAGTGTGTTCGCGTCTTATCGCTTCTATTTGGAACATGGACAAAATGGAGTTGCTTTTTGATTTAAAAAACATACGGTAGTTGGATGGACCAACAAATAATGAATTCTTCACACAATTTTTATTTCTTCTTTTGATTCTGATAGCTAAAAGTTTGAATAGAATTTTATTATAAATTATAATAAGTATTAATTTAATATTGAATATTCCATTCAGATATTAGACCTTCTATACCTACGTGCCTGTATTTATACATATTATATTGCACTATTCCATAAATTGGACTACACCTAAACTATAATCATCAAATATATTTTATATTCCAACTTAAATGTTTTTCAGATAATTACGAACGGACGGATAATTTTAAATTTTGGTAATCACGTTTAGAATCTGGTATAGACCAACATTTATAAACAGTTTGCAATTTTGTCAAAAATACATACATGCAGATCGAATTAATAACCTCCTTTTTTAAAGTCGGTTAAATATTCTTAGTAGAATATAATACCTACCTGTGAAGTTGGTAAGGCTGTCTTTTTTATTCTCCTGAATATGTAAATTTCAAAAAACTAAAACAAAAACAAATCTTCAATTAACCTAAAAACATTGTAACGGCGACTCCATCATTATCCTACTGACTTTGTTCGCTAGCACTAGGCTTGTCTTTTTTTCTCTTATGAACATCGCGCGTGAGTGTGAAAGGGATGGATGCGTACATTAGAAGCCGTTCTAAGTCACAAATTTTATCAAAATATTAATAAAATTAGCTTTAAAGCATAACGAAAATACACCAATATGTTAGATTAAAGATAGACTTACTGAAAATATGATATTCCATCCTTTTTTTGCACTTTTAGAGTAAAATTTTTACATTTTTTTGTGTGTATACACGAGCACGGCCACCAAGCGAATGAGAGTGAAACAAGGCATATTGTTGTTTTATGCCTTGTTTTGCCGGTGCCACTTTTTAAGCGGCAACAGTGCATCTATGATATATTTGATCGAAGCACTAAGTGTTGTCCCATGTGAGATTTGAACCCAGAGTACTTACACAGCACACCCACACAGATCATAATTCCTAGTGAGGGAGGTGTCTTTTTCAGCAAAAAATACATCTAGACATCTATGTATATCTCTATATAGCTATAATTAAATTGTAAGAGGTAAGAGTCTGTAGGTACATTTAAGATATTGAACAAAACAATAGGTTTGAGAATTTGTATGTCTGTTGTTTGTGATTGATAATCTCAGAAGTGGCTTGACCAATTTGGATTTGATTTTCTCTTAGGTATTGTGGTAACTTCACTAAACATTTAGTGTTCGGTCCAGTAATTTCTGAGATAAACTCTTTTAACCAAATGAACTCTTCAGTTTCTACAGATTACAATGTTTTTTTTTCATTTATAACTAGAACCCCGCGGTTATTGTCGTAACGCGGGTAACGCCGCGGGGCGAAGCTAGTCTAAAAAAGTAGCCTAAGTTACTCCTTATTACATCATCTACCTATCGGCGAAAGTCTCGTCAAAGTCGGTCCAGCCGTTCCAGAGATTAGCTGGCTCAACAAACAACAGACAAAAGTTGTAAATAATTTTACTTTGGCATATGTACGTACAGTGTATACATACATATGCATTTAGTAAAAAGCGGTTATTTTAATATTACAAACAGACACTCCAATTTTATTTATTTGTATAATAAATAGGTATATTGCGCACGTGGTTTTATTTCTACACATACATATTACTTCACGTTACACCTCACGTGAAGTTCGTTCATTAGCTGCTATTAAGATAACAAATAATCAAAGTTTATAAACATTGACATGTTTGGATGACAACTAACAAACCTACTAAAAGATACTACTTAATCGTGTAAGGTCGCATACTTGAACAATGAACCTTGGTGAACACTATTTGGTGTATCACATCAAATCTTTAACAGCTCACTGCTGGACATAGGAGGAGAAGGTAAATTAGGTGAAAGCACCAAAATCTACTGCCTGCTTGTGTCCATCTATAACTTCCAGTTTCCAAAATGAGTAGAATTCTACTCGCACAGAAAATCAACGTAAAATGACTAAGATCGTGCTGTCGTGTTTCGTTCGTGAGTGCGAGAGAGGAGGCCCAATGATGCAGAAGCATCACTAGGCCGCCATAGTGTGGGTCACCATGCTGCTTTGTCTGCATTCGCAGTGAGTATGGTGACCAACCACCACTCTTGGATTCTGCTTATGCTTCCCATCAGGCAGAGTAGAGTCATTTTCGCAGAGCCATTCATTTTTTATTTTATTATCTGTCATAAATTGTGATGGTAAGCAGAAAGCAAGCTATCATAAAAAATAAACTGCATCTTACAATTACTTTCATCTGATTCAAATTTATTTCGGACTAGCTGAGCCCGCGACTTCGTCCGCGTGGAACAGTGACTTTGGGTAGCAGATTTAATTATTAAGGCTAATATTATTTTAAAAATAAGACACACTTTTCACTGTTAAAAACATATTTAAGTATTTATATAAGTACATAAAATAAAAAGTATTTTGTATGAGCTTATTTCGACATTCGACAAGGCCAAGGCTTTCAACCTGTTCTTGCACCGTTCGCTTCTCTCCGAGCTCTAAGCATTCGGTCTGCCTCCTAGAGTCGTCTCTAGATTGACTCTTTACTTCATCAGCGCCTTCGCATTCGGGTTCTTTCAACGGACGGCGCGGCCTCTGTTTTTCTGGAGGTAAACGCTAGCGTACCTCAGAATTCGGTCCTGTCGCCCAAGATGTTTCTTCTGCATGTCAATGACATATTAGCCCTTGGCAATATACATTGCTATGCAGACGATAGCACAGTGCATGGGCGATATTATGGATACCCTGCAGCCAAGCTGGTAGACGTTGAGGAAAATCGACAGGAGCTCGTCGCTGAGCTCGACCGGGGTTTGAACCGCATTTCACAATAGGGTGATGAGAATTTGGTCGAGTTCAACGTTAAGAAAACATAGGTGTGCCCTTTCTCTACTAAAAAGTCTCCGTTTCTTCCCCTCCCCACTCTTCAGAGCACTCAACTGCCACTACGGGATAAGCTCGGTGTCCTGGGCATGGATATTTGCCGAGACCTCAACCCACGGAAGTACATCGAGGGCACCACTAAGGCGGCCTGAACAGGGTGAGACGATTCTTCCCGCCCGAGCATATGTGTCTCCTTTATAAGACCCTGGTTCAACGTCCGTACTGTTCTCATCTTTGTGATGGATCCACGCAGTATTTGCTTGATGTTCTCGATCGGTTGCAGCGGCGAGCAGTCCGCATGATCAACAGTCCTGATACCACAGAGTGCAGTTGCGGAGAGACATCGCCTCTATGGCAATCCTCTACCGCTTTACCATGGAGAGTGTTCTGAAGAGTTCTTCCAACTGATCCCACCTTCTCCCTTACTCTACAGAACAACACGTGCTGGCCTTGGAAGTCACCGCCTCAGTCTTAGAAATACGCTCTCGAACCAAACGGTCTGGTTCTGCATTGTCTGGGTTCGCAACGAGTACGGTTGCCTCCACTGTTGGATTCTGCTTGAGTTTTCCCTCAGGCTGAGCAGATTCTCAATTTTTTCAATTTTATCAACTACGTTTTTTGATTTGCCATCTTTTGCCAAAATATAGAGATTTAGCGGATTTGATACACGTGATTATGCTGCCCATGGGAAAAACATGTTTTTTTTCTAAATGAACTGCAACTTTAAGCGTCTGTCTTTGGGCTTTGATAATTGTTTTCAGTGGAAACTACATTCTTTTAAATTGAAATTGCAAATAAGTTTGAATTATTGGAATAAGTGGACTTAAAACATTTTCTCCTTTTGCCATTCCATGCATCATGATTGTAGCTTTTACAATGTTATACTCCAAATGTGTATTTTTATAGCTTTGGCGCTCAAGATTTCCCATTAATAGGACTGGAACATTAAGTCTCAGTCTCAACTTATGGTAAGGCGCTACTGATAATTCTAAAGAGTTGAGAAACTCTATGCATAAGCTATGATATGACTGGTTCAGTGTCCCTTGCATTTCTTAAGAGGTATTCGATAACATCTTCCTCCACGTCTGACATGATCCGTTCGTTTATTTGATAACTGTCTCATTAGTCGGCGGATCAGAATAGTTATTATTTTTAGATCATCTGTGCCATCATATACCAGAACTCACGTCTTAGTGTAATCATGTCGATACTGTCAGTTGGCATACAATCTTCTCCGATTTTTAGAAGAGCATTTGCATATTGACACTGCTCATAAATAATTGTGAAGTTGTACTCGCATAATTGTAATAAGACAAAACTTTGTAACATGTACCCATAGTACATATGTTTCATACAGGCATTTATTTCATCTTGCGGCGTACCCCTTTTCCTTTTTTTTGTGCATAAATCCTCCCGAATCCTTTTCTGTCGGATTTTTTCACGAAGAACATTAACTGAATAAAGAAAATATCATGTAAACAAATCTAATCGCAGTGAATAATAACGAATTTGAAGTGGCAAAATTCAACATCCGCATGCGGCACAGTCGTCTGCTCTCACGTGTCTGCCCGTTCGGGTAAGCACACTCAGGCATATTGTGATAACTTAGTAAATGTTACATCAGAATAGCTCTAATATTTTGTCTCCTGTCGCAAACTTATGAAGCATTTTCACAAACCTTGCATAACACTGAAAGAATTTTTCAAATTAGACCAGTAGTTCCTGAGATTAGCGCGTTCAAAGAAACAAACAAACAAACTCTGCAGCTTTATAATATTAGTATAGATATATCTATACTAATATTATAAAGCTGCAGAGTTTGTTTGTTTGTTTGTTTGTTTGTTTGTTTGTTTGTTTGTTTGAACGCGCTAATCTCAGGATCTACTGGTCCGATTTGAAAAATTCTTTCAGTGTTGGATAATCCATTTATCGAGGAAGGCTATAGGCTATATTTTATTTTCAAAAAAATTTGAGATCCGTAAGAAAATTGCTATTTTGTAACCCAAGGTGTGAACTCGAAAACCTATTTTTGCGTGCGCTGCAAAAAGTATTGACAATAGAACAAAATCATGTATTACGGGTTTGTAGGGCCCATTAAGATCTACAAAAAAGTCCGCGAGAGCATATATCTAACTATCATGGTTTAGTCACAATAACCACTTTTGTGCTCAAAAAAATTATTAAATCGTCTGAAGAAAGAAACTACGTTAAATGTGTACCGTAATATTAATCCTTATCCAAATAAAGCATTATGTTATCAAGGGTATTTATGTAGAAGTAAAATACTTTTTGTTTCACCCCATTCGGACATTTCGTTTACAAGTTATCACGAGTATAAGACGCTAAGAGTTGGTACCTATTATTGAGTTATTTGTCAAAGAGTTTTTATCAACATAATACCTAATATTAGTCTTTATCCAAATAAATGTGTTGTTGATTATGAGTATTACATCTTAGAAGAGTATAATAAATACATCTATACTAATATATAAAGCTGAAGAGTTTTTGTTTGTTTGAAAGCGCTAATCTCAGGAACTACTGGTCCAATTTGAAAAAGTTCTTTTAGTGTTAGATAGCCCGTTTATCGAGGAAGGCTATAGGCGTGATGATATATATATATATATATATATATATATATATATATATTTCATCACGCTATGACCAATAGGAGATGAGTACCAATGAAGAATGTTTCAAAAACGGGGGAAAATTATCACGCTACGGGCAATAGAAGACGCAAACGACGTTGCGTGGGTCAGCTATACTAATATATAAAGCTGAAGAGTTTGTTTGTTTGTTTGAACGCGCTAATCTCAGGAACTACTGGTCCAATTTGAAAAAAATGATTATTATAAATGCGAAAGTAACTCTGTCTGTCTGTCTTCCTTTCACGGCCAAACCGCTGCACCGATTTGAATGAAATTTGGTACACAGATAGTCTAGAGCCTGAGAAAGGACATAGGCTACTTTTTAATGCGAAAAAGGGGTTGTAAGGTGTTTAAACGGGGGATTAAAGGTTGTTCTGGGAGGTTACTCGCCACACGCCAGCGCGTTACCTACGTCGGGCATCTTGACAACGAATTAACAAGGCTATCACAATCATAAAAAATATTTCACTTTTTCAATGAAGACTTAACAATGATAGCAATGATATTATATATATAAAAATTAAATATTAAGATATTAAGTATATATTCGTCAATCTGATTTGTATGTTCATTATATTAATAGAAATAAATAAGCCAAATTAATATAATTAATTAACAGCGTTTCTTAACTTCAAAATTCTCTACAGAAGTATCGTCATTATAAGCTAGCTGTTGGTTAGATATGAATAAAAATGTAAATAATATTGATCCTGATCAGCTGACTAATGAGATAGTTATCAATTAAACGAACGGATCATGTCAGGCGTGGAGGGAGATGTTGTCGAATACTTAAAGTCTTTAGAAATATCAGGAGTGCCTACCCATAAGTTGAGGCTGCAAGTTAATGTTCCAGTACTAAGTTATGGAATCAGGCGTTACTTTGCGGAAATCCATGACATTAAATGCTATGAAATATATTTAGCTTTAATTCCGCGAGACAAATATCCAGGTCTGAAAGCAGGGCACAAATCCCACCGTCATGCATATGTACACATACAAAACAAGTGAGAAATAATTAGCATGCCATGCAACCAAACCTATACTCGACACGTGTTTCGCCCCTCCACGGGGCATCCTTGCGCGCATTCGAGCTCAAACGCTCGACGAGTCAACATCTCCTGAGGATGCCCCGTGGAGGGGCGAAACACGTGTCGAGTATAGGTTTGGTTGCATGGCATGCTAATTATTTCTCACTTGTTTTGTATGTGTACATATGCATGACGGTGGGATTTGTGCCCTGCTTTCAGACCTGGATATTTGTCTCGCGGAATTAAAGCTAAATATATTTCATAGCATTTAGTTCCAGTACTATTAAATGAGGTATCTTGAGCGCCAAAGCAATGTAATAGTACATGGCTAAATATTACACAACTGGGGTACAACATTGTAAAAGCTACAATCATGACGCATGGAATGGCAAAAGAAGATAATGTTTTAATTCCCCGTATTCTAATAATTCCAACTTATTTGACATTTTAATTTAAAAGAATGCAGTTTCCGCTGAAAACAGCATTTCCAATTACTCATTTTTTCTCATGGGCAGCATACTCACGTATATCAAATCCACAAAATCTCCATATTTTGGCAAAATATGGCAAAAGAAAAAACGTAGTTATTAAAATTGTACTTTTTTTATTTGAAGCTGCCAAACTGACTATGGTCAGCCTGATGGAAAACTCAAGCAGAATCCAACAGTGGTGGCAACCATACTCACTGGGAAAGCAGACAATGCAGTATTGCGTCCCATACTATGACGGCTTAGTGAGATGCTTTTCCACGCCCCACTTAAAGGCCCCGGGATCATAGTAGGAGAGAAACACGTGCGATGGTAGTGAGTTCCAGTTTTTAGCTGCTAGGCACAGGAAGGATGAACCAAACCGTTTGGTTTGAGAGTGAACATGTTATTCTGCAGAGGAAGGGAGAAGGGGGGTCCCCCTTAGAAGAGCTCCTCAGAATACTTCCAATGATACAGATGGTAGTGGACTGCTATAGAGGCGATTTCTCTACGCAGCTGCAGAGGTTCAAGGAACTCGGTGGCTTCGGGACTGTTGGTAAAGCGGACTGTTAGCCATTGCAACCGATCGAAAGCATCAAGCAAATACTGCGCGGATCTATCACAAAGATGAGAACAGTACTCGAGGTCCCGGCAAATATCCATGCCAAGGACACCGAGCTTACCCCGTAGTGGCAGTTGAGTGCTCTGAAAAGTGGGGAGAGAAAGAAATAGAGACTTTTTGGTAGAGAACGCGCACAACTGTGTTTTCGTAGCGTTGAACTCGACCAGATTCTTATCACCCCATTGTAAAATGCGGTTCAAAACCCGGTCGAGCTCAGCGACAAGCTTCTGTCGATTTTCCTCAACGTCTGCCAGCTTGGGTGAACGGTGTCAAAAATATCGCCCATGAACTGTGCTATCGTCTGCATAGCAATATATGTTGCCAAGAGCTAACATGTCATTGATATGCAGAAGAAATAGTGTGGGCGACAGGACTGAACCCTGAGGTACGCCAGCGTTTACATCCAGAACATCAGAGGCCGTGCCGTCCAAAGGCCCATAATGCGGCGCTGATGAAGAAAAGCGTCAATCCAGTGACAGGGTCTAGGAGGCGGACCGAATGCCGAGAGCTTGGAGAGAAGCGAGCGGTGCCAGACCCGGTCGATGTCAAATGTCGAAATAAGCTCATATAAACACTTTATATTTTATGTACATATATAAATACTTAAATAAGTTTTTAATAGTAAAACGTGTGTGTATTATTTGTAAAAAAAATCGGGTGGTGTCGTGGGACATCAGATAGGAATGAGTTCCATATCAAAAATACAGATGGCGCTATACTAAATTTTTCGTTCAAGAAATAAATAAATCATTACAGATGGCTCTATACAAAATTTTTAGTTTTCACAAAATTGTCTTAACCCCTTTATTTTATTTAAACTGATTTATAAAAATATATAAAAGTTCTATGCGAGGTAAAGAAAATAAAACTATTCAGGTACCAATACATTTTATATCATGATTTTATATCGATAAAAATCCTACCTATATTAATAACGCGAAAGTTTGTTAGTATGGATGGATGGATGTTTGTTACTTTTTCACGCAAAAACTACTGAACGGATTTGTATAAAACTTTACAGTAATATAGCTTATACATCAGAATAACACATAAGCTACTATTTGCAGCGATAACCGACATACACGCGGGCGAAGCCGCGGGCAACAGCTAGTATATATATATATTAGCTGACCCACGCATCGTCGTTTGTGTCTCATATTGCCGTCGTAGCGTGATAAATTACCCCCGTTTTTGAAACATTCTTCATTGGTGCTCCGCTCCTATTGGTCTTAGCGTGATGATATATAGCCTGTAGCCTTCCTCGATAAACGGGCTATCTAACACTGAAATATTTTTTCAAATTGGACCAGTAGTTCCTGAGATTAGCGCGTTCAAACAAACAAAAACTCTTCAGCTTTATATATTAGTATAGATGTATTTATTATACTCTTCTAAGATCTAATACTCATAATCAACAACACATTTATTTGGATAAAGACTAATATTAGGTATTATGTTGATAAAAAGTCTTTGACAAATAACTCAATACTACACACATCAAAAGTGTCTAGGGATCAACATATGTGTCTAGAGATCAACATATATTTTTGCAATAACTTTTCTCCTGATTGATATTAATTAAAATTTTCTTTAAGGATTCATCAAATAAAGTGTTTTCGTTTGTCACAGTAACGATAAACCAAGTCACCTTTGCATTAATAAAGAAATTTGCCATTTTCCTAATAAAGGGATTTTTGACATTTGAACCACTAACATTAAAGTTCGAAAAAAAGACTGAAATAAAAGTTTTCTTTAAAATTTTATTAGGTAACTTAAACAATTAATAATCCGTGTTTCTACCGCGTACACTAACAACACAAGAATCGGTTTGGCATACTCAAAATGAGGTTATCCAAACACGCTGTGGAATGGCCGCCCATGTTCGCTGCAACAACAAAAAAAGGTCTTCTTGCGACTGGATACCCTCCATATTCGGCAGAGCTCTTCTCTGTAGCATATCCCATGCATGCTCAATCGAGTTCAAGTCTGGCGACTGAGTAGGCCAGGGCCAAAGCCACATCTCAATCTCAAGAAATCCGCATAAAAATGCTTGATCCCTAGACACTTTTGATGTGTGTAGATACCAACTCATAGCGTCTTATACTCGTGATAACTTCTAAACGAAATGTCCGAATGGGATGAAACAAAAAGTATTTTACTTCTACATAAATACCCTTGATAACATAATGCTTTATTTGCATAAGGATTAATATTACGATACACATTTAACGTAGTTTCTTTCTTCAGACGATTTAATAATTTTTTTGAACACAAAAGCGGTTATTGTGTCTAAACCATGATATTTAGATATATGCTCTCGCGGACTTTTTTGTAGATCTTAATGGGACCTACAAACCCGTAATACATGATTTTGTTCTATTGTCAATACTTTTGGCAGCGCACGCAAAAATAGGTTTTCGATTTCACACCTTGGGTTACAAAATAGCAATTTTCTTACGGATCTCTAATTTTTTTGAAAATAAAATATAGCCTATAGCCTTCCTCGATAAATGGACTATCCAACACTGAAAGAATTTTTCAAATCGGACCAGTAGATCCTGAGATTAGCGCGTTCAAACAAACAAACAAACTCTTCAGCTTTATATATTAGTAAGTATAGATTAGTATAGATAAGAACTGATTTCTATACCTGTTTAATTTCCACTAAACCAGCTTCAAGAAACACGAATAGCCTCGGGAAACTTCATCTTTACATAGTATATGAATTAAATTAAAAATCTTTTTAAAAACAAGCTTTTACTGGAATACATCTATGGTCTCGACGTTTCTTTACAGGTACTATAATAATATTATATCACTAGCTGACCCGGCGAACTTCGTACCACCATATTTACATATCTGTCTCAGCTTTTCACAGGCAGTGTACAGTCGCGGACACAAAAAAACATTTCCCGTTATCTTTTATTTGTTTCTTTCTAGCAAAAAAAGACTGAATGAAATCGGACCATGTGTTATTGAATTACAACTATGTACATATTTTCACTTACATCCCCTCCCCCCAGGAAACCGTGCTGAATATTGGGATAAAAAGTATCCTATGTCCTAACTCGTAGTATGAACTCAAATCATGCCAAGTTTCATTTGAATCCAATCAGTAGTTTCGGCGTGATGCGCGGCGAAGATACAGACAGACAGACAAAAATGAAAAAAATTACAGTTTTGGCTTCAACACCGATTATAGAGAGCCCTCCAAAAAAAAAACTCTAAATATCTTTAATGTACAAAATTGGACCTGTTACATTTTTTTTATAAGTATAGATACACGAATATGAATATTTAAGGCCACATACCTATATGACAATTCACACAGGAAAAATGTCTGCGGTGTCTGCCTGGCAAAATTATCAAAAAACCTTTCTACTGATAAGAAATATTGATGTTATCAAAATGCCTAATTGTAACAATATTATTACTCTTATCATAGTGTGTTAAATGTTTTGGGGGAAATGGGTTAATAGTTTCATAGAATTATAAATGCGCGGGCGCAGGTTATCGTTTTAATTTATCCCTTTTCTGTTCGTTCCTTTTCTATTAGAAGATATTCAGAACATCTTACACACAACATACATTTAAAATACCTTGAAACTGAAAACTCAACTATTCGAAAATATAAACCACTGAACAGTATGTATGCGTAAAAATAAACACTATCAAAACAGCTTTCAAATACAAGAAAAAGTTCATAAAATTTTAACCCGACTGCGTAAAAGCTTGATAAAATTATGTAAGTAATTATAGTTGCGTACATCTATCTATATATATATATAAGAGGAAGGAGAATGACTGACTGACATACCCAGAGATCAACGCACAGACCAAACCGCTGAAGCTAGAATCCTGAAATTTTGCATATAGGTTCTTTATATAACGTAAGTGAGCACTAAGAAAGGAATTTTGGAAATTCCACCCCTAAGGGGATAAATCAGGGGATGAAAGTCTGCGTGAGCGAAGCCGCGTGTAAAAGCTAGTATAATATATTTATGTATTGGTATGTATAAATAAGTATTTTATATGTATGTTTATATATTACTTCAAACTCAGTGCACAGTAAAATACTACTACGTTATGTCTCTCCGAAACATTGATCCATCCAAAGGTTGCCTGGAAGAGATTGCTTTTGGCAATAAGGCCGCCGCGCCGCGCCGTATATACTCTACATGTTGGACATTTTATGTTTTTTTAACTCTGTTCTGTTCTGTAAGTCAGTGAGATTATCAGGGACCCAATTCTTCTGAAATGGTAGCAACGTATTTGTGAGTCTTGAACTGCAGGGGTCCATGGATTGAGATGGTACCTTACCATAAGATGATCCGCCTGCCAGAACCCTATCTATGCTAATATGACTACTGAGACTGCCTTGTTGGTCTAGCGGTTAGCGTATGCGACTGCTGATCATGAGGTCTCGGGTTTGAATCCGGGCCAAAAAGTGGGATGGTGTTTTTTGATTATAGAAATGCTTAGGCTTGGAGTTCAAATTGGGGTCTTAAGCCGAGTCTCCACCGAACAAATGTTGGCAAATGGTTGATGACAAAATTTTCTGTAATTTACTTGTGTTGGCAATAAAAATTGACAACAAATTAATGTTGAGAACCGTGTTTCTGTTTTTGGTGGTAAACATCAAAAGAATACGCTTATTGCAAATATTTATTGACTCTGTGGAGACGCATAGTTTGAATGTTTTTCAAATTCTGGCGACTCGGTGTAGATCTCTCCCCGGTCGTGCCGGATAAATAACCGTCCCATCGGATTATGAGAGTTACGGAACAGAGAGTCCACCTGTGTTTACGCACACACTCGTGCACTATAATATCTACTGCGTAGTTGGCTAGTATCTGTTGAGACTGGCCGCCGTTACCAAAATCGGCTATGAGAACATCATCATGATCATAAATTCGAAAGTAAATCTATCTGTCTTCTGTTACGACTTAAGACTGTAGTCCCTGAGCGTGGGAATTTGTGATTGAACACCCACATTCATATTTTACATGCACACAAACGCATCGGGCACTGTTGCATACTAACCCTGGCAACTAATAAATTTACTTTCGGTTTTTTCTTCTAGTTACATATTCATTAACTGTTCGCCTTTGAAGAATGTTTAAAATGCCCTACAAAGCACGCAATGTATCTTTGTCATATCGGAAAGCCCGCGGACTATAAGTAACTCGTCAACGGCCGAGAATGGGGTTCAAGTGTACCTATTCATTTATAATTCATTTCATGGACAAATAATATATTTTTACACAGTATAAAATTAAGTCGCTCGCGCTATCTGTCAGCTTAGATCTTTTACAGTAATCAACGGATTTTAATGCTATGTTATGAAATAAAATTTGTATGATATATGTTATATTAATGGAACATAATGTTTCTTAAAAATATAATTTTTGATCGCTTTTATTGCTCATATTGACTAAATTTTACTACATAGATTACTTACGTACTTTTTTCACTTTTTGTCAAAAAACGACGCTGAAAAAGTATAAAACAAGTTTTGAAAAGCCGTAGTCACGTGTTTTTAAGAGTTATGGTACGTTTCTATTTTAATTTAAGTTTTTACTTTTTTTTTATTTAAAATGTTTTGGTGTAGTGATAATAATAATTTATATGCAAAGTATATTTTAAATACCTAACATAGAAATATAAAAAAAAATTGAATAGATACGAACAAAGTCACCAGCAAATGCTAATAATACCTATATCTATTTGAAATGTACAAGTAACACCCTTTCCGATGATACCAAACACGGCATGTTTATGTCAAATTCATTTTTTAATACAGTACTTTATGTCGGCTAGAGGGCGCCATATTAAATTGAGTGACGCGTCATATAGCCTATAAGCAGCGGACGATCAAGACACTTCTAACAATACCTCATTTATCCAGTTCTAATTAGTAGTTAAGGAGCTATGAGGGAACAGATGAACATACATACATAGCCTGTCAAAATCATAACCCTCTTTTGGCTTTGCCATGGTCGGGTAAAAAAATAAAAAAATACAGTTAATTTATAAACTCCTTCTTTTTTTAAGACAGTTAAAAAACAAAATATTTGTCTTAAAATTAATATTAACACAGAACACTTTTTGTTTTGTGAATATTAAGAGTGTAAAACTTTGAAATGGAAACTTCCTTAAATATATAATACTAGCTTTTACACGGGGCTTCGCCCACACAAATTTTCATCCCCTGATTTACCCCCTTTGGGGTAGAATTTCAAAAATTCCTTTCTTAGTGCTCACTTATGTTATATAAAGAACCTAGATGCAAAATTTCAGGATTCTAACTTCAGCGGTTTGGGCTGTGCGTTGATATCTGGGTATGTCAGTCAGTCACCTTCCTCTTTTATTTATATAGATTACAGATATCAGATAATGTAAGGGATAGGGCATCTATTGTTTTACAATTCACCAATTGATTAAATTCGAACTTAAGGGATGAATAATAATGGAAATGACGTAAAGTATAGATGGGACCCTTTTTTACAATTTTTGTCTGTCTGTCTGTTTGTTTATGCCGGCTAATCTCTGGAACGGATGGAGCAATTTTGACGGGATTTTTACTGATAGGTAGTAGTTGGTGTAGTATCGCGGGTAAGACCGTGGGGCTCAGATAGTTCTTTTTTTCAAAAAAGACAACTTCCGTATATATCCAATAAATCCTGTGTCGCGGGGGACTTTACAAACATACATGAAACGGACACAATGGACACCCAGACTCAGAACAACAATTCGTGGATCACACAGTGTTGTCCCATGTGGGATTTGAACCCACAACACCTGATACAGTAGGAAGCGGCGAGGCAACCGCTTAAACCACTAGACCAACCATGCAGTCAAAAATAAAACTGTAATTATAAGGTCTTTCATTATTTCAGTAGTAGTTATTCAATTCTAACAGAAATCATTTAAAAATTTTTTTTTACTTTTTTAAAACAATTTCTCAAAGTGTCTCGGTCTGTCAAAGTGTATTCAAAGTACTCGTCAAGACAAATCAAACGACTCCAAACTCGATAGGTTCCGTCGTTACAAAGTTCCTATGACCACCTTCCAGCTTCAACATCAGATCAGCTCCATGTCATCATAATATAGCATTGTCACGCTATATACATATGCCTACAAAAATTCAACACAATCGGTTGAAGATATCTGCAAAATTGAGTTGCAAGATTCCGTCTTAACAAATATAGTTAGATATATACATACATAGCAAGTTAAAAAAAAAACATAAAAATAAGTTCTGTGTTAATAAAAAATACTAATATTTATCTTTGAAATTATTCTTTAAAAAATTAAATTAAATTCAAGAATACAAATTAACAGTTACAATTCGACACTCACTGGCAACCCACCCTAAAACTTGTCATTTACGTATTAGGGAGCTCAGTGCGAACTACAAACGGACGTGGTGTCACCTTGAATATTCGGCGGGCACTGAATTTTTTGAGCGCGATAAAACTTATTTATTGCAATTTACGGGAGACGATACCTACGTACTAAAATGTATGGAACTTTTGTCGCTAAAAATGAATGATGTTTAGCCTTAGATTATGGCTTTTTGGTGAGAATTAATAAAAAACTAAAACGGTAAATCTTTTCTCCATACTTTTTTCTCGCGAAATAAGAAAAAAACATTTAAAATAGAGCACGAAATAGGACAGAGTGTGCTAATTAAAAAGGTCGATTTCGATGATTTTGATCTTTGTTAAGGCTTTTTTTCACAAAAATAAAGAATTATTTTATAAATGTCACTCGGTAGATTGGTAGACTGATTTATTAAACTACTGAGATTTTTTTTTTAGTGTCAAATATGAATTGAGTTGTTTGTGTTTTGCAAAACTGCAAGTGCCTATTCGCGCGTTTTTAGGGACGCGCCCCTTAACAGCTGCACCAATTTCAATAAAATCTATAAAATTTGGCATGGTGATACTTTAGTTCTTGAGGCTACTCTTTACCGAATAACTGACATACACGCGGGCGGGGACGCGGGTGAAAGCTAGTATACCATAAGAATAATTAATCTAATATTTTCTTATCTCAAGTTAAGTAGACGGAATGGCACCAGATCAACCCGATTCTGACAATAACAATAATATAGATGAAACACGGCCAAGGGCAATATAATTACCTTGATATATGTATTAACCAACTCAGAACATGTTTATTCACCGTTCTAGAACGTTCTGAGATAAAAAAACGTATTTTTTTAGGTTTACTAATTACGAAAGAAAAAAAATTAGGAGATTTGAACAAAAATATGTCAACATGGTTGACCATGACATAGTTCTCAAACTTGAATAAGTTCAATAGTACCTACCGTATTAAGGCCCGGAAGTCTTAATAACAGTGGTTCCCGAATCTCCTCCTATTTCAGGGCCCAAAGGGGGAAACCGCGTGGTTTTAATCGATACTATTGCAATACACTGCCTCAGCGCATATCCGGAGTGAGTTTTCATATGTTAATGACATAAAGCTATATAGGCATAGTTAGACCTCCGTTGTTTTTTAACCGACTTCCACAAGGAGGAGGTTCTCAATTTCATCGTTTTTTTTTTATGTATGTACTCTGATTACTCCGTCAATTGTGGACCGATTTTGAAAATTCTTTTTGTATTCGAAAGGGTATGCTCCCCATGTTGTCCCATGGCCACCATATCAGGATCTGATGATGGGATCCCAAGGAAATCGAAGGAAACCCTCAAATTTGTTAGGCACGTACTATGTTTTTCATATATTTTCGAAAGCTATTACAGTATTTACATTTGGTAGTCATCAGTTCATGATGATGGAAGATAAAACTCCTTAACGGTTAGGAATTGGAAGACAAATCTTTAAATGTCATGTGTATGTATGTTACCTTTAGTCGTATTCTTTCAAGTTATTTAGGTGAAATGTTGATGAGAGACTTGAGAAAGACTAACCAGCGAAAAATAAAAAAAAACTTCGTTTAAAAAAACCGACTTCAAAAACTATAAAGCATAAAATAACTTAATTTGTATGTGCTACCTATTCATAGGTTTGAAGTCGGTGCCAAGCCAAAATGTAATAGTAGGTACCGCATCGCCGCGCGTGACCTTGTGCGGGATAGCTGCTCTTCGCGTAGAACAAAACAACCGAAGCGTCGGTGACGTCGTTGACGTTCGTCTCGAAATATAGCTAGTGTGGTACCTACTATTACATTTGGCTTGTCACCGATTTCAAAATAGGTTTGAAATCGGTGCCTACTATTCCATTGGCTTGGCACTGACTTCAAACCTATGAATAGGTAGCACATACAAATTAAGTTATTTTATACTTTTTAGTTTTTGAAGTCGGTTTTTTTAAACGAAGTTTTTTTTTTTCAAATAAATTTAACAATCCCAAAGTCAACAGACATATTTCAATGGCCCGCGGTTTCGTTAAATATCGTTTTGTCATATCCCTTGTTCATTATTATTATCGGGCCCCAGTAATGCTGATATACATGTTTCACATTTAATTGTTTAAATTAATGAACTACGGATCCTGCTATATAAGTACCTGTGAAGCTTAACTCACTACATTGAACAGTTTCCATGTGTTAACTGTAGGTACTGCAGTTTTTATCAGGGTACGTCGTTTTGTTGATTTATTGAAGTCATCCTCTGAATCATACAAATCCGACTGTAACTTGTGGGGAACCATTTTCTTTTCCTGTGGCAGATATCCACTAATCTTTTGATTATTTAATGACAAATTTACAGTTTGTGAGTACTACTGCAGGTGCCTAACGTTGTTTAGCACATCACTAACTCTCGACGATTTTCTGTGACCGTACCACTAAAATTCGAAATCAAACATTATTTATTCATTGCGTAATACATTTCGCTTTGTAATACCAAACTCTCCAAATATCACCCAACACAAGAGGCAATGTAGTAGTAAGTACGAATAAAGTCGCAAATTATACCAGTTGTAATATTCATTGGTAAGGCTATGTGTATAAATTTACTTTTATCAAAAACATAAATAAAACTAAATGTAAATACTTACCGATAAAATGTTATCCCCTGATTAGTGTAATTACACGTAGTAGACGAATTGCCATTCCAGCAATGCTGCAAAATACCATTTTACAACAGTACTTGCCGAGACAAAGATTCGAGGGTAACTGAGCGTGATATCGCGCGCTGGTGGCGTCGGAGTCACCTGCGCGGCGACAAGTTTACGCGTACATAGCACTTCTATTACCTTATTTAGATTTCTGTGGGTATTGTGGGTTAATCCCAATATTGTCCTCCAGGCGACTTTTTCCTTATCTGTAAGAAATTTACGGTTTACGCCTTTGAACTCTAACCTTAGAAATGACCAATTAGCTTATCATAGCCTTTTACAAAAAACTTCCATACTCTGGGCCGTTATTAAGAATTTCTTGTAAGAAAAACCCAATGAAACTTTTGGCTCGATCTGGGAATAGAACCCAAGACCTCTTGATCTTGATCGGCACTACGGACGTTAGTCTAATGCGACATAGCGACTAATGACGCGGTATATCACATCATCATCATCATTACACTAATATTATAAAGGTGAAAGTGTGTGAGTGTGTATGTTTGTTACTTCTTCACGCGCGAACGACTGGATCAATTTTGATGTTTGGTATGCAGGAAGCTGACACCCTGGATTAACACATACGCTACTATTTGCCGCGATAATCGACAGCGGGCGGAGCCGCGGGCAACAGCTAGTTTTTAATAATACCACAAAGAAATTAGTATCAGAAGGTCACTGCCCTCGGTGACCTAGTGTCAGCATTTCTGTGTTAAAATGACACAAACATACATGTATGACTGTATGTAGTTCTATTGTTGAAAATTGCGTGACCTACTAAGATTAGTCTGTGTATATCGCTTAGTGCAGCAACTTAACTAAGAAAAGGTACGAAAAAGTAGAGTAGATCGTCAACCGGTTCGACTCCCGTTCATTACAAATATTTGTGTGAATGACTATGTGTTTTTGCTAGTGTAGGTGTTATTGTATATTGAGCAAAATGTGAAGGGAAAGAAATAGCATATATTTGCGATTGTTAGTTTTTCAAAAGCAAGAGCTCGCATTCACAAAAAAGTCCTAATTTGTTTGCTATGTTTGATGAAAAACGGTAAGGATAGCCGCATCCGTAGGATCCAAAATAAAGCAATTCATAATGCTTAAATCAATGTAATTAATTACTAGTTTTATAAAATAATAACTACAGTAGGGCTTCAATAATCCGAACACTCAAAATTATCGCCCTGTTCGGATTAATGAGGTGTTCGGATTATGTGTCAGCATCCTCATTTTGTATTTGGTTTATTTTTAAAGGCTCCTGACAATTAATATTATCAGTGCTTGATAAAAAACATTTGATCTCTTCTTCTGAAAGACCTCTGTTACAAAATATGTTTAATGGAAGGTCATCTTCAGGGTCAAAGTCATCCAGATCTTGGCCAGAAGTATCCTCTGGCTTGAGTAACGACGGCCACAGAGGCTGCCAAGATTTTTTGATTAAATTTGGGGCACTTGTTGCCAACATTGAGCGATATTCTATGGAACAGTGTCGTTCGGATTGTAGAGGCATTCGGATTACTGGGGGTTCGGATTATGGAGGCCCTACTGTACTTATAAGCTAATTGGAGGTTATTCCAGTTCGAAGAGTGAAACCGGAATCTCCTTATAAACTAATTTTACTAAATTAAAACCTACAGCTAATTAGACTAGTGATTCCGCCTACAGCCATTTACTTAAAAGATGTAAGGCGTAGAAATATAAATGAGAAAAAAATGAATGATACCAAATATCCTCGAGAGAGATATCAAATGTACATTAATATTTATGTAAAATCGATCCAGTTATCTATACAAATATATAAAATTGGAGTGTCTGTTTGTAATATTAATTTAACCGCTTTTTACTAAATGCATAATATGTATGTATACACGGTATATATACCATTTATTTTTAAATTTTTGTCTGTCTGTTTTTTTCGGCTAATCTCTGGAATGGCGGGACCGATTTTTACGGCTTTCACTGGCAGATAGCTGATGATCTAAGGAGTAACTTAGGCTACTTTTTTTAGACTAACTTTGTCCCGCGGCGTTACCCGCGGTACTACAATAACCGCAAGTAACACCGCTGGGTTTAGCTAGTATATGAATAATGTTATTCAAAATTTTAATCGATACTAACCTAACTGGCCTCAGTAACTACTGGTCTGATTTGAAAAATTCTTTACGTGTTAGATAGCCCATTTATCGAGGAAGGCTATAGGCTATATATCATCACGCTAAGACCAATAGGAGCGGAGCACCAATGAAGAATGTTACAAAAACGGGGGAAAATTATTACGCTACGGGCAATAGGAGACGTAAACGTGGGTCAGCTATAAGTTCTATAAATATTAAGGTACTAGCATTTGCCTATGGTTTCGCCTGCGTAAAGGTCGGTTATCGCGGTGATTCTTCAAACTGATATAACTTTTTTATTTGTGAACCAATTGAGGAGCAAACCGCAACGTATTAGTGAAAACCGTATTCCAATCGGTTAAGCTGTTTATGAGATAAGCGTGCACAAACGTACCGACAAAAATTAAAAAAAAAAATTGTTTTAGATTCTATTGCGTTTATAAAGCCCGCCTTTGATATTTTTAATATTTTATTATATATGTATTGATGATGTATTAAAATCTTTTCTTCGCTAATAAAACTTTTTTTTTTCACTTAATCTTTTTTTTAACAATGATTTATTAAATATCTAGAGTGTAAGTGACAGTTTCCGGTGGATGTCCGTCCCCAGATCCTTCTAGAGTGGTCCATTAATATCATCTTAATAGCTATGAGAATTCAACAGTGTGAATGAGGCCTAATCGTTATAATACAATGGAATAATGTTACGTTAACCGGGGTCTTAGGGTTGTCACCTTTGTGAAATAAAAAAAAATCTTCTTTTATTTTTTCAACCGACTTCAAAAAGGAGGAGGTTCTCAATTCGACTGTATTTTTTTTTTTAATGTTTGTTACCTCATAACTTTGGACTGGGTGAACCGATTTTGGTGATTCTTTTTTTATTTGAAAGCTGGTGCTTCCCGAATGGTCCCATTTAAATTTGGTCCAGTTCTGACATGTCATCCATGAGAAAACTACATAAGTCTTCAATTTGCATTATGTATGTACGCGACAAATTAACGAATAACTCAATATTCCCGTATGGTCCCATTTAAATTTGGTCCAGATTGAAGTCGGTTTTTTTTTGTTAAAATTTGTGATTATTTGAAAGAGATACCAACTGTGGGCCATAAAAATACGTCTAGCTAGCTTTCGGTTTTATTGTCCTGTTTATTTTTAAAACAATAGAAAGTTTATAGTTTCATTTTTTTTTTAATAGTTAATGAGGAACAAAATTGTAATTTTGATCATCTACTTTGATATTTATCTGCTCATTTGCTCTGTTCTATGAAAAAAAAAGTGTGCAGTCATGGGACGACTGACAGATGTAAAACATCGAAATTATTTTGTTTAAGTTAACATTACAAAAAAAAACTGTGCCTCTTTTCACTTTTTTTTCTATAAAATAAAATGACTGTTTATTACATTTAAAATTCATTTTTATTAAATACAAAAATTCAAAATTTTTAAATTTATTTATTTTAAAACTCAATTATTTTCATCAGTGACTTCGGTAAGGCGAAGCAGCGAGATTCGCCACTCTAATTCTCGCCACGCCAAAAATCAGGTTTAACCCTCGCCTATAGATGTTTCACATCAAAATTATAAATTTTTAACAAAATACCTTTCATATGATTCAATAAGTTAAGAAATAGGTCAAACTAAGTAAACCATTAGAAATCCTGCATTTACATGACAAATACCTCCTTGCTATGGTTTCTACCATTAGTGAACGTTCAAAAGCTGTTAATGATTTATAACCTTAACCAGGATAATTAGAAATACAGCCAGCGCGTTTCTCTTATGTATGGGCCTGTCAAAGTGACGCTACTCTGCCTGATGGAAAGCATGAGTGGAATCCAAGAACGGTGGTCACCATACTCATTGCGAATGGAGACAATGCAGCAATGCACAATGGTGACACACACTATATTCGCCTATCGAGATACTTCTATATCATTGGCCTCCGGTCTCGCACTCACCAACGAAACACGACAGCACGAATGCTGTCTTTTAGGTTGGTATTTTGTGAGAGGGTAGTACGGCCCAACCGTGCTAAGATCAGCGTGGGTCTACAACCTATTTTGTGACAACCCTGCCATTGTTAACATAAGACGACTATCTTAGTAGGTCAAATAACTATATAGTGTAAGTAGAATACCAAGTGTTTAGTGCACTGAATAAAATAAGCAAACAAAAAACCTACTCCGAGAAACTATATATCATCAGCTTCAACAGCCTTTAACAGTCCACTGCGGGATATAGGCCACTCCTTAGAAAGGAGGTGTTGGATACCACGGCCTCACAGAAAACCGGTGTAAAACAGCGCTTGCGTTGTGTTTCACCGAGTGAATGAGGACACCTGAGGTACATATCCCAACTCCTCCCCATTCCCCTCCCCAACCCCCAAAGGCCGTCAACGCACTTGTGACGTCTCTGGTGTATCAGGTGTCCATGGGCGGCGATAATCGCTTACCATCAGGCGATACGTCTGCTCGTTTGCCCCCTATTCCCTAAAAAAAAATACTCACTCACATATAACTAATAAAACAAAACATTCACTTCACGCACACATAAATTAGTTCTGTGTCATAACAGTGTAACGCATAGGCCCATTTTTTATTTCACTTCGGTATGAATGGGCCGGCTCGACCGGAGTGATACCACGGCCTCACAGAAATCCAGTGTGAAATAGCGCTTGCGCTGTGTTTCACCGAGTGAGTGAGTCATCCCTTTCCCCATCCCCCCATTTGGGCTTATACTTGTTCAGAGAATAACATCGGGGAGAGATCAGGCGATGCCACTACTGAATGGCTAGCTTTATTTTTAAATTATACAATAAAAGTGCTATTTCAAAATGGATTGAGCAAACGTCGTTTATAAACCGTTGTGCAACATTTCCGCTGTTTGCTTTCGGTCTCTGAAGCCCTTTCGTATTGAGCAATATTGTAGAAACCGATAAGACTAATTCATTATTTTGATACACTCGTTATTTGCGCTTTGTGCTACTTGGAGAGGTTAGAAATCAATTGTCTATTATTTCAATCAAATCGTTGGGCCCGTGTTTCGATCCAGTCAACTCAGTTTACGCTACGCCCAACGATTTTATTTGTTTTGTCTGATCAATGCCTTAGATTGATGAGGGAGAGGGGTATGATGACTGGAACTTGGGACCTTCCGAATTATTTTTTAGCTTTTAGTAGGTACATTATTTTCAATAGAACCGTTTAAATTGTTTTTTTTTTTTACATTTTTTTTAAATCGGACCCGGAGTGCCTGAGACCAGCGCGTTTAACCAAAAAAACAAAAAAAAGGAGCCGAGTATGATTGAAAAGAGACGCAGACGAAGTTGCGTGTGTCAACTAGTATGTAGAGTCCTCACAGAAAACCAGTGACGGTTAAGTAAGTGAGGTTATCGACGGAAACCCATCTCCTATTCAACACCGCCATCTTCCATACTCCGAGCTGCTTCTTATACTATAAAAATCTTAATTTAAAGTAATTTTCACTTACTTAGGAATTGTGGTTGGCATACGAAAGCTTTATATAAAGAAATTTTAAATTTTTCAAACAATAGGTATTAAATGTTTTATAAAATTATGTGAAAAATGCTAAAAAGTCTTAGACAATGGACTAACTTATGTTAAATACAGTTTCCTGCCGCCATTCGACGCAACCAAACTCTGATATGAGTGTGGTGACGTATTAAGAATACGTAGTGTCACCACCCCTATTCACCCTGTGGGTGAGGTAAGAGACGACTTAGGGAGCAAACTACCAGGACAACAGCGCTGCAAAGAGAAGGAACACTTGACACAAATCCTATACTAACCCGTCTGGTCAGCGTGGTCTAGCTAGTAGACCAACACCTCTTTTCTAAGGAGAGACCCAGTTTCAGAAGTGGACGAATAAATACTATTGAAGTATTGTGACTCCTCAAATTAATATCAAAATTTTTAATATCTAAGTCTGTTAAAGAAATGGACATCCAATACCGTGAGTCGTTATATAGTTGAAACAATAAATACTACACAGGTTCTGTTAAAACCTGTTTCCTTGAAGCCGTATTGTTTTTGCGAAATTAAAAATAAACCAGAATGCTTTTTGTCCTTGAATGTTACTCATGTAATATTCTAACGAATAAAAGTAACGAATTTCTTATTTGTCTTAGATCCTTATCAACAGCCTCTAGATCTTTATTAACAGTCCACTGCTGGACATAGGCCTCTTCTTAGTAAGGAGGTGTTGGTCTACTACAGCACGCTGACCAGACGGGTTGGTATAGGGTTTGTGTCAAGTGTTCCTTCTCTTTGCAGTGCTGTTGTCCTGCGTAGTTAGCTCCCTTAGTCGGCTCTTACGACAACCAAGGGGTGGTGACACTCTGCGTCTAAATTAACTAATTTCTGTATTCTACTTTTCCGTGTATTAACCAAGGAATAGTAACACGAAGTAAATAAAAAATACCGGCCAAGTGCGAGTCGGACTCGCGCACTGAGGGTTCCTTACAAACCTGTATGTATATTGTATGATGTAAGTAAAAAATTATGCTTTTCGCAATTTTGCCTTTATCTGTGCTATAAGTTGTTTCGTACCAAATTTCAAGATTCTAAGTTCACGGGAAGTAGGTACCCTGTAGGTTTTGATTGTCAAAAATGTGCAGCATAAACGGCTGTATCTTTTGATTGCGGTGGCTTAGAAGTTTGATTTTTCAGAGCTCCAAGGGACAGTAGATCTGAGTATTTGCTATGAATTTCAGCTTGATACCTCCACGCGTTCCTGAGAAAAAGGGTCTTGACAGACAGACGGACATCAAAGTGATCCTGTTCGCTTCTGTGTTTCCAGTCCAGAAAGCTAAAAAAAAGAAATGAATTGAAATACGGTCGAATTTGGACCACTGGGTGTCTAGTAGTCTATTTAAAAGTAAGAAGTATATTTAAAGTTCTCTTGTCCGTCTCCTGGCTTAAAGATAAAATAAATTAAATTAAAAAGATTTTTAAAACAAGCTTTTACTGGAAAGCCTCGAGACGAATCAAACGAATCCAAACTCGATGATGTCGCGACGTTTCTTTACAGAGTTCCTATGGCCACCTTCCAGCTCCAGCATCAGATCAGCTCCACGTCATTATAATATTGTATTGTCACGCTGTATACATATGCTTGCAAAATTTCGGCAAAATCGGTTGAAGATATCTGCTTCAAAATTGAGTTGCAAGATTCCACCCGAACATACAAGCATACATTCATACATTGCAAGTTAATAAAAAGCTTGTAAAAAAACATATTTTTGACACATCTTACACTCAGCACTCTGATCTTAAACTAGAAAGAGCATTTACTATGGTAACCAGACAGTTGATAAGCTTACTTATATACTTTTTAATACATATAGGCAGATAAATTACACCCAGACAGAATACCTACAGATGATCGTGATCTTCACTTTACATTTGTGAAGAAGATCTGAGTTTTAAAAAGAGTGGCCATGAGTTTCTTGGCCAGTATTATTCTCATTAGGCTCTACGCATTTTGGAAACTGGAAGCTATGGATCGACACAAGCAGTCAGTAGATTTTGGTGTTTTCACCTAATTCACCTTGACAATCCAGTACATGCTGTGGCGTCTGTTTGTGTCGATCTAAGATTTTTAACTGTAGCTTCAATTTAACGTTCATAAATGTCACTTAGTGTCTTAACTGAATAAATGATTTTGAATTTGTCTTGACTGGGAATCGAACTCACAACCTCTGGCTTAGCATTCATTCAATAATCCAGTCACATAATATTTCGTTAATTTAAATTTTATGTTTCCAATATATCATAATTTATACTTCATCTCCTTATATTCGCTGGTAACCACTTACCTTTGAATTATCGAAACCCAAAAATAAACATCTCCTTATTTTCGTTGATTACCAATGCTAACTGTACATATAAGGTCTGTAACCTTACTTCATTCAATAATGAACCTGCATCTGTTCAAGACAGTCTTTCTCAAAGTTTGTATTTACAGGGGGTGGAAGAAAGGGGTCAAAAGAATGAAATTATATTGTGTCGATTGCCACATACGGCTACACATTTTATGTTACTAGAACGCCATCTATTGAAGATGCACGGAGTTATGGAGTATTTAACGAATTATTGAGTAACTATAAATCCTGTACCCTCCCTTTGTGTTGGAGGGATATGACACCAGTTCCTCCACAATGTATACTTGTGGAAATTGACGGTAGAGGTTAGGAGAATCTTGTACTTAGACTGAAAGGTTTTTTATGGTGGTCATACTCATTTACCGTTAGCTTAGGTGACCGGTCTGCTCTATTAATAATATAACATTTTATAATAATAAAGTTGTTTGCATTTTTGTCATTATGATTATCTTAGCCGAAAGACATCAGACGACATAGACCTCTCCCAGAGCTCTTCAGAACAACTGGTCTTATGCTGCTGCCGCATCAGACGATTTACCGGAACCACCTTGTTTACCGAAAACACAAATGGAAGATGGAGCTAGGGGGTCTACCCTAGCTTCATCTTCCATTACCATTATTTTTATTTGCATTAAACATCATTAAACTCTTGATATACGAAATTATCTTAAAATAATTAAGGGCATAATCAACTTAAAAAGAGAAATCGTTTGCGTGTTACTAAATGTGCAGTAACACGCAAGCTACCTCTTAAATATTAATACGTACTTACGTAGTGAGTATTGACTGTGCTATAATCTTACGGATTTCAATCAGTCTAAGTCACCTTCAATGAAAAAAAACCACGTCGCAAGTGATATATAACATCTGACCGAATATTGGCACCATGTGCGTTTGTGAGTTAAGCAAATAGCTTACAAACTGCTGTCCTTTAATTGGTATATCTGCTGCAGATTGCTAGACGCGGGAACATAAATGTCACACATCACAAAATGTAACGGTAAAATTAGACCCTTGATTTATCTATTTGTTAGTGATTTTGACTGCTAAGCCAGAGGCAGTAGGTTCAATTCCCATCCAGTACAAATAAATTGAGTGAGGATCACGATCATTTGTTCTGTGTCTGGGAGTAATTTATTTATTATGCTAGAGACCTGGTCCAGTTCCGCATGGAAGTCTTTGAAATTCTCGGATTTCCTTCATAATTTGCATATATTACATATATAAACCTTCCTCTTAAATCACTCTATCTACTGCTGAAAACTGCATTAAAATCGGCTAGTTCAAAAGATCTAAACGAACAGACAGAGAAAGCGACTACATTTTATACTCATTGATAATTAATCTTGTGGTGAATTCCTACTAATCATGGTACAAAGGATTTCAAAAGATTAAAGTTTGAGAAACTGGTTAAGTAAAGGAGTTACTCACTTGATACACTTTGGATCTGAACAAAACACCGGAAACAGTGGCCTCGATACGGTATGTGATTATTACATCGTACTTAATCATTATGATGATGAATGTTGGGTGATATCAGACTGAAAATCACGCGTATATCCCCTAAGGGGTAGGCAGAGGCGGTAAACACTGTTATATAATAAGAATTAAGTGATCAACTGCACTGATGGCGTTGTGGTTTAATGGGACAGTCGCTACTTTAAGTGTTGTGTGTTCGATTCTTTCATGGGACAACATTTTGTGTGATCCACAAATTGTTGTTCGGTGTCTGGGTGTTATTTGTGTCCGTTTCATATAAGTTTGTACAGTCCTCTGTGACTCAAGACAGTTTCCTAGGGTGAGGGTTGGGTTTTAAATAACGAATGATTAAGGGAAATATTATTTCAGTGCAATATTCGCTGGTAACCACTTATCATTGAATTATCGAAACCCAAAAATAAACATCTCCTTATTTTCTAAAATAAGCATTCTAACATTTCTAACACCAGGAGCAGACGAACATGTTTGCAGCGATTGATGAATGTGGACGAAGCAAAAGAGATGTGTCAGGACCGTAGTAAGTGGATATCAATTGTGTCTGGCTACCCCTCTAGAAAATAGACGCCACTCTATTTATGTACTAAAACAACTGCTGTACATTGCATATTTAATTTGAGTAGTAATTATTTCAATACCATTGATCGATTGACGATCTTGACGCCTGTCGCAGAGACTGGCCGGAACTGGCCTTGGATAGAGGGAAGTGGCTTGTTGCAGGGGATGCCTTTGCCCAGCAGTGGGACACAGCAGGCTCATAAAAAAAAGTAATTGTTTCAGCCTAAGAAAGCATGCAATGAAATATTTTTTTACATAAACATCTCTATATACCTATTAGTAACAAAAATGTTTCTAGTAAATGTCAAGATACAAACTGATGTAACGACTTTCGAGTATTTATGCAAAATGGTATTTTATAATTAAAGTAGTAAGGTTGTATTTAGTTTAACGTGTAAGTGGCGTTTAGGATTTTTATTTGTTAAGTAAATGCTCTGTGACGAATTAGCGTTAATTTCTACTGTCTTGTGCGTAATAAGTAGATGAAACACAGCCGTATTTTGAACAGTATAAGATTCAATTTAGTATAATTATACTTAGGGTTAAGATTCAAATTAAATAAACTGTCTGTGACGAATTTGCGTAGAATTCTAAATGCGTGTGAAATGTTATTCTTGTCTAAGTTTGTGCAATAGGAGACACGCAATTTTGAACTTTATGAACTAGGGCGTTTCATCACATTTTAAATCTGTTGAACAGTTTCTTGAACAAAAACTGGTGATGAATTTAACTGTTTAAGACGGTTCGGTACGTATAAACTAGCTAGATTGGAGTAATACCACGACCTGGAAAACGAACCTAGTCTAAACTAAAGGTAGCCTGAGCTACCCTACAGAACATCAATTATATGGAACAAACAGACAGACTTTTTTTTGTGAACAAACTGACACTTTAATTTTATTTATTTGTATGGAAATAAATCACACCAAACACTGGAACAAATAATAGTGCTCATCGCACATCTATGTATTTATGTTGGATTGAATCGAACCCATGACCACCGCATCAGCTAGTCGGATTTTCTAACCATCAGACCGTCACATAAAAACACCATAATTAAGATACTGACAGTTCAAATCGAAAGTTTCTAATAACCGCACTCAGTACACAAGATTTCCGTAAATAATTGCACTCAATAACTCAAAACCCGTTCTTGAGAAAGTACTCTAACCAGTTCTTGGTACCAAGTGACTTGTCATCTGGTTTCTCTATGGTGTAGGGGTAAACGGTGCCCCTCGCATCGGAAGTGACTACCGCAGTTCAGGAACACCCCAAGGTAAAAGGGCAAAGGGTTCAGTCATTGCCGCAGTGAAAAACAAGACTGGCGACTTCCACATCATATCTACACAGTAGAGTGTCTATGTCTATGTGGAAGTCACTTCCTATCTGGTGCCCCTCCACGTTTACCTACGCTACAGCACCATCAGAAGGTACATCGAACTCAGGAGTAGTGAACTATGGAATAACTACTAATCCTGAATCGCGATAGAAAAGTTCTCGCGCCGATTAGCATATCACAACATCAAACGTTGGGTCGCGGACCCTCAGGCTTGATCACCTTGCCTGGTTAAAGGATTCTCCCTTTGTATTGGAGGGACATAAAACCGTTCCTCCACAAACACCACCTCTCTTGGATTCTTCTCATGCTTATACCTAAAAAAATTGCTTGCTTTCCTGTGTGTCGCATAGGACTTTACAAACATTCATAAAACGAACACAAGGAACATCCAGACTCAGAGCTAGAATTTGTGTTGTCCCATGCGGGATTCGAACCCATAACACTCATCGCAGTATTCAGCCGTGAGATGACCGCTTAAACCACTACGCCATCCGTGTAGTCTATAGTCAACGTCCTGCATCGCGCAATGGACGTTCTCATATCAATTATATATACTTCCCAACATTCACTAATGAGCACCGACCCGCCAGGTATTATCACCTGGTCGAAAGCTTCCTCAAGAAGGATCTATCACCTGTTCTTCCACAGATGATCTGTTGAAAGTTGAGGTGATGTCATGGTTTTAAGAATAAGTCTTTCTATACACTCAAAAACTGTGCTAATGAGGTGCCAAATACGTATTTGTACATTGAAAGCGACACTTTCTCTGAAAATGTACCGTTTGTTGTTACACTATACTTGCTAAATCACGCGGCTTTACTCGCGTGATTATTTGGTGTTTCTAACTTTGAATAGTTTTAAAATTTTAACAAAAAAATATCGACTTCCACAACTGGACCAAATTGAAATGGTACCACATGGGAATAATCAGCTTTTGAATAAGAAAATAATCATCAAAATCGCTTCACCCAGTAGAAAGTTCTGAGTTAAATAACATTAAAAATGAATAAAGTTGAATTGAGAACCTCCTCCATTTTAGAAGTCGGTTAAAAAGAGGGGTGGTATTTCTAAAAATATTTTCTTCAGAAGTGCCTGCAACATATAGCATCAGCATCAGCTTCCCAATTGTCAAGTTTGTAGGCCCAGTTTAGGATCTGCGTTGATGAATCATTCAGTCAGGGTAAAAGAGGCGTGACAGTACACCCTGGGGGTAACTCTGGTCACCCTGGTACTTCATAGTGGGGTACGGCAGGGGGGACTCCATAGCCGCTGATGCGTTCCTGGAGCTTCTCCCGACTAGCGAAGTAGACCGCCGCGGGATTTAGTGACTAGACCGGTTCTTCGGTAGGCCTTCACACTCCCTTCATCTCCTCCACGAAGGGTTATGGTGCAAAAAGCATTACCCGCGTTAAAAGGGCAAGTCATTTTATATGTATAATAGATTTAATATTCAACACATGTTTGTTATGTTTAGACCGTGTGAAATTCCATGTTTTTATTTTTCAAAGAAAAAAAATTAACATACATTGTGTATTTCCGCTCTTTGTGGGAGTGTATAAAAAGATAAAGTTGGAATGAGTGGAAATGTATAAGATGTAGTTAATGACATAAACTTGAGTTATATAAGAACCCAGAAGGAAGGGTGCTTCTCAGGATCCTGTAAAAATGTAATCGTGAGAGACCCGAGAGTGACCCAGACCCCAGAACCGGCCTTCAGTTCTGCACCGATTGAGTTCAAATTGTCTCAAATCTCTTCAAAATTTCTCAGGAACTTCAATTACTCAGGAATTTGCTCAACAACGGTGTTCTTTAAGGCCACGGCGCCATTATTTCTGAAACTATAATATTTTATAGAATTCTTATTCCGTACCTTTGTGTTTATAACAGAAATAATTTTCTTAAGTTTGTTATTCTTCTGTTATAACGTATTGTTTTCTTCTTCCAGGATCAGAACATTTACGATGTTCCATGCGACGACTCTCCTACACCAGAGCCACCCCTAACATCAGAAGAACCCCCGTTAACACCCAGAGAATCTTCGTTATCATCAGAAGAACCCCCTTCTACATCACAAGAACCCCCTTTAACATCACAAGAACCACCTTCAACATCACAAGAACCCCTTTTAACGTTAAAAGAACCCCTTTCAACATTACAAGAATCCTTCTCAATAACAGAAAAACCATCAAGCACTGATTTTGCCAAATTGCGGCAGAACTTCGAAAACGGATTTCCAGAGCCCGATATTAAAAAATCTGTCAATTTGACGCCGAAACCGATATTAGTCTCAAAATTAAAATCCGATATTAAGTTTAATACGGATTTGAAAAAGAATAAATCAAGAAATGAGGGTAGTATTTCATTCACTTTGCCGAAAAGAGATAATCAACTGGACTTGGATCGAGAGAATGTAAGTATTGATGCTTATTTTGATCTTTTAAGTATATTTTTAAGGACCTCTGTCATGGAAGGTAAAAGGTACGAATTAAATCTATATCTGTCTTTTATCAAGTTTAAAAGGTTTCTGTCTTAAAGCTTTGCGTGATTTAGAAGTAATTAATTTACCGTGAAATATGATCACATATATCTGTAACGAATTTTGTTCTTGTGTTGCGTAATAACAATAAGAAATACCGAAAATGTTGTAAAAACTACAGAAATATTGCTCTCTGTCGTAATTTTGGTAACAGTAACGTTGGCATAAGAAGATTAGTAACCGCACGGTTGGCCTAGTGGTTTATGCGGTCGCCACGCCGCTTGCCAATTCGCCAAGTGTGTTCAAATCCTACACGTGACAACACTTTGTGTGATCCACAAATTGTTGTTCTTAGTTTGGGTGTTAATTGTGTCTGTTTCATGTATGTCTGTAAAGTCCCCCGCGACACAGGATGTTTATTCCTAATGCGGGAGTTATCCTGTCTTTTAAAAGAAAAAGAGAAAAAAAAGTTTATGTAGTCCACGGCTGGACATAGGCCTCCCCTTAGAAAGTAGGTTTTGGTCTACATTACCACGCTGGCCAGACGAGGGTTTAATGAATAGTTAATACACAGTCATTAAGGTCGCTAAAAGTCAGGCAGAGTAAAGTAATTTTGGTAGGTTGATCATAAACAGTGTCGCTATCTAGCGGGATCCCAGAAACAACTGTTAAGACAACACTGGCATAAAAATGTTGTTCGCACAAAATTGCAAAAGAAAAGAAGCAAAAAAAGTGACGTTTAGTAAATAGTTCAAGTAGGTTTACATAGATGGCGTTAGTTGGTGCTTTAGTCATTGCATGGTAATATGCCAACCGGAAATTGCGCATACTGAACCTAATTATATTTGCTGTACTTTGTGGAGCTGACTGCATTTGAGAAAACCCTTGAAACTTATATCAAATAGTTATATTATTGATATAAACTTGTTCTAATACCTTTAAACCGAAGTAAAAGAGTCACCGCTTCAGAGTGGTAGACATACGCGCTCGTACTCATCGCTTCGGATCTTCCTTCCTATGCCGAGCGGTCAAAACCTGGAACTCACTACCAGCGCTCGTGTTTCCGTCTCACTATGATCCCGGGTCCTTTAAGAGGGGCTTGAAAAAGCATCACACTAGCCCGCCATAGCGTGGGTCACCATGCTGCATTGTCCTTATTTGCATTGAGAATGGTGACCACCACTCTTAGAATCTGCTCATGCTTGCCATCAGGCAGATCAGTCATTTTGGCAGCTATAACATAAAAAAAATTGGTCGCCGGTAGAAGTGAAAACTTATAACTTAAAATGTTACTTGTAAAATTAATGTGTAAAATTTTAAAATTGCATAATGTTAGAATTAAAATTATCAACATCAAACATTAGTTCGGTGACTTCGCGTCACCGCGTTACTATAGTTTTTTTCTTTATTACTCAAATAAACCGCATACTTCTCCATTTGAAGTTAATGAGTCAAACAGTTCCTGCATGTAACACTATATATTTAAACAATTACTCATGAACTCACATCAATCTAAAATGTGCGTTATAATTACTTGCGCTAAGTTCAAAATTCTTTACTAACATTAAATTACTCCCGTTCATCTTTGTATCATTGTATGTTATTGTAAAATAAACTTTACTACTCTAAAATAGGGTATAAAGTTCAATAAATTGTAGTAATAGAAGTTAATCATTCGCTGATAGATAAGGATGGCTGATCTTTTCTTTGTGTTAGACAGAGATAGGTTCAAGTACAGATAATGACAATAGTGTTGTGAATCTTACATTAGGTTTACATGCCACTAAATCTGTACTATAATCTATACAACTAAATAAAATTGAAGAAAAGAGCGTACTACTTCTTAAAAGGCCGGCAACTCACTTGTGACGCGTCTTTTGTTGTGGGTGTCCATGGGCGGCGGTAATCGCTTACCATCAGGCGATACGTCTACTCGTTAGCCCCCTATTCCATAAAAAAAAAACAGCTTTTCAGGATTCACTAAATGCATTTGAAAGTATATACGGTACTTACATCAATTTTTTTTTTTAGTTTTGTCTGTCTTGGGTTCTTATTAATCTCTGGAACGCCTGGACTGATTTTAACGAGACTTTCACTAGCAGATAGCTGATGATATAAGAAGTAACTTAGGCTACTTTTTTAGACTAACTTCGCCTCAGGAAATAAAACCATTGATCTCCAATATTACTCGTATATCACTACTTCTAGTTTTGTCTTCCATTATATTTTATTTTAAGCGCTACTACTTTTGTTCTCATTGGTACATAACAATTATATTTAACACACAATATTTAGTAGCACAGTTAGTTACTGTTGTGACTATGATAATAATAATGATATGATAATGATAATGACTCCAATAAACATGTAAACTAAATTGAATTGCCTTGACTTCATATCCTATGTCCTCTCGATTAGACTGAGGGCATCCGTATTAATTCTCCTGATTTATGTTTGAGCCTGCCAGTAAGTTTGTCTATAATCTGCCTGATGGAAAGCATAAGCAGAATCCAAGAGTGGTTGTCTCCATATTAATTGCGAATGCAGACCATATTCATGGTGGCCCATACTATGGCGGCATATTGAGATGCTCCTGCGTCATTGGGCCTCCGGTCTGGCACTCACCAACGAAACACGATAGTATGAATGCTGTAACTTTAGGTTGTTGATGTGAGAGCATAGTACCGCCCCGTTCGAGTCGGCCCGTTCGTGCTGAAATCAACGTGGCTTTACTACCTTGACCTCTGCCGATTCTTTTCATCTCATCTGCAACTGTGCGTCGCGAAGTTTACTTTGAGTTCCAATCTGCTGTACCTGTTTAAACTATGGGAGATAAACTCGTTAAACACTGGTTGAAGTTTTTCTCCAAAAGATTTGCCTTATCCACCTGTTAGTATCATTATCAGATCCAACATATCACATTAAGGTATTGTGTTTCGTGTATAACCATTTATGCCATTCAAAAACAACGTTATTTTTTATTGCAAAGTAATAAGTTACTGCAATTAAAACCCCTCATACGGAAGCAACTTTGCAATAAAATGGCGAAACCAATGCGTTTAGTTTCTGCCTATAGGACACGCTTTTTTTTCTTGTTATTGGTAGGTGTTAGTTATTGTCTCATTGTGTGTTCCGATTCCGAACTTTTGGAATAGTTTGCTCTCTTTGGGAGAGACCTTCATTCAGCAGTGGACGACGATAGGTTGAGGACGATTTTGTTGTTTGTATCCCACCCCCAAAATGGAAGGGAAGGGTGGTTTTTTAACGTCGTTTTTTTATGAAGCCTTGATATTTTCCGATCAAACTTGCTTGTATGTATGATGGCTTTTCCTCAGTCAAACCCGCAAAACCATGTCTGAAATTGTCAAAACTTGTTTAAAAATTGTGCTGGCAATGGCAATAAGGCTGGACTCTGAAATTTGATGCCACTTTAACTGTCTATTAGTTATGAGTGCTCAACTAATCGCGATTGGATCATTGACAATTGTAATACATAATGTTTCTTACGAGGATTGAATATTAATACATAGAGTTGCGTAAAAACGTATCATACTAGTACTTTGTGAGTATAATCCTTGGCGTAATATCTACAAACAATGTCACCCGTGTCCAATACTGGTTCAGTGATTCATTTCAATGTTTACCATGACGGAAGACAATGCAATCAGCTTCAGAATAGATTACGTACATATTTAGTCTTGGGAAAGAAAATCTCGAATGTTGTGTAGAAGGGACTGTAATGATTTGTTCCCTTGACGAGTGAGAGACCGGAGGCCCAATGATACAGAAGCATCTCAATAGGCCGCCAAATTTCGGGTCCCCATGCTGCATTGTCGTATGTGAGTATGGTGAACCTCATGGATTCTGCTCATGTTTTCCATCAGGCAGAGTAGAGTCCCTTTGGAGGGCTAATTAATTAAAAAAAAATTGTTTTGAAAAATATTAAGCACATAGAAGTTCGCAAGGGATTTAATTATCTACTATACTCTTTGCGCTGTAGCATGGTACGGGTGACAGTTGCCTGTACGACGATACCGGTTGATTTAATTTACTACAGATTTATTAATGATTTAATATATTGCGAATGTGGTACAACTGAAATACTAAGTCATAATTTATAAATCACGGCAACTTTGAAGAGTGAAACGAACAAAACGACGAAAGTCACCCGCACCATGCTACAGCGCAAAAAGTATAGGATTAATAGCTAACTGACTTTCAATAGGTAGGTACTGTTATTAGTCAAGCTTAATAAAAACATTCCAAACATGTCTCATTCAAAAAGAACGTCAAAAATCAAAAACCACCTCATGACAAAATGGCAGGAAAACCTTAATTAAGATACAATTTTGTACCTACTCACAGTGTACCTATGTAAAGTTTATGTATTGGTGTATGTATGTATTCATATGAGTATATATATATATATATATTTAAAGTATATGTGTAGTCGTATTATATTAGTTTATGTAAGTTCCATATATTGGTAGCAATTATAACCTCTGACTTCCACCACAATGCACCTACCTCACAAAATTTCTACATCACCCAAAGGTTGGCTGGTAGAGAATGCCTTGGGCATTAAGCCCGCCATTGTACATGTGTGCATAAAGTTTAAATAAATAAATTAAAAAAAAAACATGTATTTTATATACCAATGAAAGTACTCGTTTTTTGTTCTAGAATTAGTTAAAAAAATGAAATTAAGCAATAAAGGGAAGATAAAAAGCATATTTATCTTCTTCATCAGCAATACTACAGCTGTATGAAATTTTTATATTGTCCTCTCCTCTAAATTAACTGAATTTTGGTACTGAAAATTAACTTCAGATCGATCTGAGGTCTGTCTGTAGCAGTGCCGCCGCTTATTACATAAAACATTTTCTATTTATACCATATTACATAACTGGCATTGAAACTATAAATAATTTTAACTAAGTATTAGACTGTTGGTCTATTGTTACCTATTTATAAGATCAATCGTTCACCTCTTATAAAAATACTTTAGTAGTATTTATTTCCTACGGTATTTTTACGTCTGCAGTTAATGGACTGTGTTTCAAGTCCAAATCTGCAGCTGTCATTCTTAAAAGCTGAAGTCAAAAAGTCAAACGAGTCTCTTCCTTAATTTTATTCTTAAAAGCTGAAGTCAACAAGTCAAACGAGTCTCTTCCTTAATTTTATTTGTCGTCAGCACAATATTTAACATACCTCCTACGCATAGAGCAAAAACTACAAAGCACTAATTACTAAAACAACATTTTTCTCACTAAAAGAGCGTCATGTAGACCAACACTGTAATTCTTTGCATGCCGTACCGCACTCGGTATTCCGTTCGCGTCCAGTCACAACCACACCGCTTCGTAAATATATACCCAAATTTGAAAACAATCGGTTATATGTTGCACAAACCGAAATTATTACAAGGCCGTCTTAAATAGATTGGTTTGACTGTATTTTAAGTGTAATTCATTATCTTACTCCACTAAGAGAAGGTCGCTTGTTTGTTATTAAAAAAAATCTGGTAAAAAAACCCAGTCGAATAGGATGGGCAATTTTTTTTTTGTGATGATAGTCCTGTGTTGAAAATGCAGAAAAAAAAGTTTGATATGAATTTGTGAATAACTTTTTTGTGTGTATAAAAACCTTGGCTGTGCGCGTGAAAATGGTTTTTAAGTGCTACAAAATATTGTTTTACGAATTACAAAGAACAAGCGTTGTGTATTTTGAATTACGAACAGTATTACACGTGTGTTGGTTCTGAATTTGAATATATTTTAAAGTGTTGTGTGAACTTTTTAGTATTTTTTTGAATAACAGACATTTCTTATAATAATTGGTAAAAAAGATCGTTTTGAATAAAAAAAAAACTCTTGATTAATGTGAAAGACTTTTTGAATAATTAATTAACTGATTATTTTTTGGATAATCAGTGTAATTACAGAAGTGGTTGTTTTTTTCTTTTGGCGTATTGCATCTGGACTGAATGGAGTCAATTACAGGTATGAACGTCATAATTATTACGTAAACAGTTAGTTTAGTTTTTAGTTTACTTGTATCTTGTGTTTAATTAGTCATTACAGACAAAATACTACAAATTTGACGAATCATAATATTCATTAATAACTATATGATTACATATTATATTACGGAGTATCGCAGGGTAGTATCCTAGGCCCACTATCCATATCCTACTAATATTATAAACGCGAAAGTTTTTAAGTATAAATGGATGTTTGTTACTCTTTCACGCAAAAAGTACTGAACGGATTTGGATGAAACTTTACAGTAATATAGCTTATACATCAAAATAACACATAGCCTATTATTTGCCGCGATAACCGACATACACGCGGGCGGAATCGCGGGCAATAGCTAGTTAATATTATAAATCCGAAGGTAACTTTGTTATGCTTTCATGACTAAATCACTGCAATTTGGCAAGGATATACTTTGAATCTTGAGGCGCATACACGCGGGCGGAGCCGTACGCAATTTTTGTTTTTTTTGTGCTTGTTTGTATGTTTGTAAGGGGTAATCTTCGAAAGTACTGATCCAATCTTGAAAATTCTTTCACAACAGAAAGTGACACTATTTGAGACATAGGCCATAATCTTTTATGATTGAACAAAAAATAAAATAATCACATCACCAAACGTGGGCATGGGTTCGCTAGTTATAATAATACATATAATAAAATCGTAACTGGTTGCTGTCTGTACATGGATGATATATAAGAAAAGCTATTACTATGCTTTATGAACGAAATAGAATCCAAAACCATAATTGTTAGAATTTTTGTCTGTTTGTCTATACCTTTGTGCACGCTAATCTCAGAAACGGCTTAACCAATTTGAATGCAATTTTCACTAATGCGTTGCGGTTTGCTCCACTTCACATTTAGTGTTTATTTCATTTCAATCGGTTTATAAATAAAAAAGGTCAGTCATCAGTTTGAAGAATCGCAGCGATGGGCGGAGCCACAAGCAAAAGCTAGTTATAAATTCGTATTAGGTCTTTACACCTGTGCACAAACGTTATTTAAACCCTGACGGGTAGATTAAGGTGTGGTGCTGTGACCTTTACAGAAAATTACTTCGCCAACTGTGGGGTGTGCTGAAATGGCGATGCGAAACCATGACTCATGGTATATATTTATACCATAGCGATGGTGAATCACAGTGTTAATCTATGGTATGGAAAATATCAAGTTTGAATTGGCCCTTTATTGTGTTCTCTATAAAGATTTGACCATAAAGTTTCCGTTTTAGTTTATTACCCGACTACGAAGCCAAAAGGAGGGGTAAGTTTTGGCAATCTTATGTTGTACCGTAGCGTCTAAACTAGGTTAGTAATAATGGCCCGGACGGATAGAAAACGCTATATTAATGAGAAAAAAAGCCGGCCAAGTGCGAGTCGTACTCCCGCACCGAGGGTTCCGTACAAACCTGCATGCATATTATATGATGTAACGAAAAATTTATTTTCTCAATTTTTCCTTTATCTGTGCTATAAGACGTTGCTTCGTACCAAATTTCAAGATTCTGAGTTCATGGGCAGTAAGTTTGATTCCCTTTCGAGTGTCGAAAATTATTGCGTTGACTTAGAAGTTTGATTTTTTCACAGCTCTAAGGGACAGTAGACCTGAGTATTTGATATGCATTTTAGCTTGATACATCCACCCGTTCCTGAAAAAAAGAGTCTGGACAGAAAGACGGATTACAACCTAGCTACCAAAGCAGCCCCCCTGGCCAAGTTGCAAGCGTTTTTCTTTCTGCAATCGTTAACGCCTAAATTCTCGTGTCATTGGCTAATCTTAGACAAAGTAGCAATGACAATGACAATGTGCCAATGACACACGAGAATTTAGGCGTTAACGATTGCAGAAAGAACAACGCTTGCAACTTGGCCAGGGGACTGCTTTGGTAGCCCAATGGTGCCGTCTGCGACTTCTGCTCTTGAAGTCTCGGGTTCAAGACCTGGGTCGGACCAACTGTCTGTATGATCTGCAAATATTTGTTTCAGCATTTATGTACTATGTTTTCTATGTACAATATGTATCGTCATCTGCCTGCCCTTATCCTAATTTTATTTGATCCACATTGTCCTTCCTTACAATATGTAGGTAAATACATCACAAAAAAAAACGAATATTATTTTATCTCTTACAAGCTCTGCTTAGTTTGGAGCTAGATGGCGCTGTGTGTCAGATATCCGAAATATATATTTAATTTCGGGGTTAGCAACAATTAGATTGCATTCGAATGCATTTCCTGTATTTTATCAATGCCATTTAAATTCTGAGGGCGTCTATTCACCGTTTGTTTATTTATCGACGTTGTTATATAATTTAATTGGTCTCGTGTTGTCCGATAGCACTTAAGTGCTTAGTGGTTGGGTCACATGTCACTGTGATGTGTGGAAACTTTGGAGGGCTAATTAATTAGTAGAGAAAACAAACGTGTCCGGATAAATATCCGGAAATTTCCGCTGTTAGAGAGTTTTGCGTTAGATAGATTCGTGCTTACAGAAATGTAGGTAGAATGGAAATGACTTATATTTAGCATTTTCTTATGTATTGAAGGTTTTAAGCAATATTTGGTCTGGTCAAAATTAACTGTATGTTTTAAAGACTCCTTGGTGTCCGACAATTTTCAGAGTATCGGCCTCCGAGGCGTTGGTGGCTCGGTGTGTTAATATATCTATGTATAAACAAAATGCATTAATCTTTAAACAATCCCCTGATATTCTTTCATATCAAAACCAAATTTACTACTTGTCGCTAAACCAGAGACTCAACTTTACTAAAACTTTTACGAAAATCCCTAAAATTTGGGCGAGAATTCGACTGAAAACACAGTTTTTATTCTTCAATTACTGGTGTCCGTAAGTGGGGATATGCACTTACCATCATGTGATCCATTTGCTCATTTTTTTTCTTTACTTAATACACGTTTTTTAAAGATATTCATAGTTAATTCCCTGATTCCTTGTTAAATGAAGAGCCTCTGGGGCCCTAGTTTCTAAACTACATAGTAAACGACTAATGAAAGAATGAATAAATGGGTGTTTTCTATCTATAATTTGTATTTAAAGGTAGTAGAGCCACGCAGATTTCAGCACACACGGGCCGATTCGACCGGGGCGGTACTAGCCTCGCACAGAAAACCAACGTAAAATGACAGCGTTCATGCTGTCGTGTTTCGTTGGTGAGTGCGAGATCAGAGGCCCAATGATGCAGAAGCGTAACCAGGCCGCCATAGTGTGTGTCACCATGCTGCTTTGTCTGCATTCGCAATGAGTATGGTGACAACCACTCTTAGATTCTGCTTGCTTTCCATCATGCAGAGTAAAGTCATTTTGACAGAACCATACATAAAATAATAATAAATCTCTTCATTTATTCTCACAAAAGTTCCCAAGGTAAATTACAAAATAAATACTCAAGCAACTTCGTGAGAGTCTGGTGCCTGAAAAAGGTTTTAAAAAAATCCTGTAGTTACAGGTCACGAGAGCCCTCCCGCAGCAAAATAAATATATGTATTTATAGAAAAAGTATTTATGTATCAGTTGTCTCGTACCCTTAATAAAAGCTCTGCTTAGATTGGGACTGGATGGAGTTGTGCGTTAGATGTCCGATAATATCCAAATAAATAAATAAAGTATTTTGCTAAGAACTTCTACCTAGCCTATCCGTAACAAAGTCAGTTTGAAGTCTACATAACTACGTGTCCTTGCTCATATAGTATCCGGGTACGTAACCGATAAAGAGAATAGAGCTTTTGTATCCGGCAATGGTATGCGTGACAACTCTAGCATGACGGGTGAATAATTAAACAGAATATAAGGAATATTCTAACAACTTGTCTGGTTTGATATATTGAAACCTTATCAAATTCGTCATGGCCACATTCTTACAGACTTAGCTTATACCAGGATATCGACGAGTTTAAAAATTTGGCAGTAGAGTTAGTAGAGGCACAATAACCCCTAAATAGGGGGGCTAAAATTAGGATAATACGTGTGAAACTTGAGTTTCTAAGGTTAGTTTGTTTAAAAGAGCAAAACATTGATTTTGTAACTAACCGAACTAAAAAGTAATGTTTTTACATTACTTTTAGTTCGGTTCGGTCCTAAAAAAGCATGGGTTGGTTGCCGGGTTGGACCAAATATTTGTATGATCGTAATTGTTTTTCGGAGTTTAGGTGTTTTCTATGTATAACATGGATGTATTTACAAAAAAAAAGTATATATGTATTTATATCAGTTGTCTAGTAGGTACCCATAACACAAACTCTGCCTAGCTTAGGACTAGATGGCGTTGTGTGTTAGACGACCGATTTTTTTTTATATTTGTCCCTGCCACTGTGATTCCAGGTCCTTTAAGCGGGGCGTGATAAAGCATCTCACTAGGTCGACATAGGGTTGGTTTCCATACTGCATTGTCGACATTCGCAATAACGATGGTGACCACCAATCTTGGATTCTGCTCATGCTTTCCATCGTGATAGTCACATACAATATTTATTTATTTATGGTATAAGAGGCATAGAAGAAAACAGATCACCTATAAATAAATAAATATCACTCACTTGGTAAAAAGCAACAAATTTAGCTACTAATAGTTTTTACTCGCGGCTCCGCCCGCGTGTATATCGGTTATAGCGGCAAATAGTAGCCTATGTGTTATTCTGATGTATAAGCTATATTACTGTAAAGTTTCATCCAAATCCGTTCAGTAGTTTTTGCGTAAAAGAGTAACAAACATCCATCCATACTTACAAACTTTCGCGTTTATAATATGAGTAGGATTATCGGTTGCCAGTTCAATCGGTTTTATCTATTTTTTTTTCCACGGAGCGACCACATCGGAGTTCGAACTAGAATGTTGAACTATTTGTCAGTATTTTTGAAAACACAGTCTTCAAAATAACGATTGCTACACAAGTTTTATATCAACCAAAACCGACAGTTTAAGGTGCTCTCCGAGGCTCGGGAGTGAAACACCATCAAAATTTCATACTCCAGGTTGTTATTAAGAATTTCATGTAGAAAAAAAACCAACAAAACTTTGACCAGACCCGGGAATTGAATCCGATACCTCCTAATCAACGAGGCAGGCAACTAAAAATCATAATATATCTTCTTCCTAGAATGTATTATTCCCACTATTATTTCGGGTCGGCTAATAATTCAGCCAGTTTTCCTTGAATATCAGTTTTCCACGGAGCGACTGGCATCGGACCTCCGCAACCCTGAGGGTGAACTGAATTCGAAGGTGAACTCAACTAAAAATCGTATACAACTAATAATCATAAAACTAAATAAAATCATATATAATCTTACATAACCACGTGCTGTATACTCCATTATTCTTCCAAGATAAGCTCTTATCACCGCCGTAGTTAAAACAAAGAGTAATGACATCACCACTTCGGATAATTAGTGCGTATTACGTAGTTTCATCAATTTGAGTATACGTGACGCAGTGTAAATTAGTTTAAAACATCATATAGCTGCTATATAAAGAGTGGGATGCTGGGAGAGCCATGGGAGTGACGAGTCCTGCTGATGTCCTGTATAGTTTGTTCCCTCAGTCAAGTCTTTCAACACCCATGGGACGAATAGGACTCCCATGGCGTACGTGTCGGGGTCAAAATACGGCTTAATAATATGACTCCCAATATAGTCCATTCTTTTAGATAGTGTCGGTGCACCCGCACGAAATTGTGGTTATTGTTGTGAAATACAAATATATTAATTCATACAACGGCGTAAACTGACAAATAATACTTGCTGGTGGGTGTACGCCGCAGGCGGGTCCTTTGATTTTTTAGTTTTATTGAATAGGGGGCAAACGAGCAGACGTATCGCCTGATGGTAAGCGATTACCGCCGCCCATGGACACCAGCAACACCAGAAGCGTCACAAGAACGTTGCCGGCCTTTGGGGGATGGGGACTCCGGACTCCCACGGAATACCCATGGGAGTGGCGAATGGAGTAGTGCTTTGGCATAGAATAATATTATTATGTAATTGTTTCGTTGCTTTTCATCGCAGAATAACGGGCAACTCTAACACTGATACGGGGGGTGAGAATTCCAAATAAATCCCCCTATCTAAGCATGGGATCCTAGTAGACGGAGCCCTCTTGAATTACAAGTGGTGAGTGACTGGAGGCATAAACCCTTATATTGAGGGTTGAGTTGGAAAAGGTGGTCTTTTCTAACTCTTGAATTGCAAATGTTCATGGGCAGGCAGGCAGGTAAGGTAGTCAGTTCATATAGGCTCGTCCGGAATGGTACCACTGCCTCACAAAAAAACTATTATTTAGATGGTTGGCAGTCCACAACTGTGCGCTTTTCTAGAAAATTTCTGCCTCGTTTAAACAAATTTGTGGAATGAACGGTCGCCTGCGGTATTCCCGGACCAATACGACCATCAAACTTTCAAGAAACTAGTGTACGCCTCTGGTGTTGCGGGTGTACATGGGCGGCGGTAATCGATTACCATCAGGCGATCCGTCTGCTCGTTTGCCCTCTATCCCAAAAAAAACCTTTGTTAAGCAATTCTTTCATTGCTTGGCTGCTCACCATGCTATAAAGTTATGTAAAAATTACTACATAAAACAGTATCTATTCGGTATATATTTTGACCACTCATGCTTTATAAAAACCTGTACAAAAATAGTCCAAGTAAAACTGGTCAATGCAAGACATTCTAAAATCGTCGAAATCCGCAAACATCTGTAGTATGTATTTATAAAGTAGTGCAATTATATTATTAATATTTCAATGCCATTGTTGTATGAGGAAGCTCTTGAAGTATTGAAAGTGAAATCTAGACATTAGTTTGATATTGTTCAACCTCAGTGAAGAACTTTGGCTATTTAAGTGTATACTAAGTGAGGTATTGACGGTAAAGCTTTTTAAACTAGATGGATGTCGATTAAGCTAAAGACTCAGAAGAAGAGCGCAATCTCTTAGAGAATGTTCAGACGAAAGGTGTTTAACGCGCGTTTTAATCATGCGTCAAATAACACGCGCTATCTTCCTTTTTCTCTCACTTTCTTCACTCTGGCTCCTCAGTCCCCGATGAGCTGAAGATCCGAAGGGATTTTCAACCAAAAAAGGAACGTACTCTGTTACTGAGGACTACACAGACAATCACAAAATGAAAATAAAGAACACCCAGACTCAAATCAACAATTTGTGGATCACACGAAGTCTAGATAGATATATGAAAAAACTGCTTTTAAAAAAACTTTAAAAGAATCCAGAAACCATGCCAAAAACTAAACTGAATTGTAAAGTCAGTCGCTTTTAACAAATGAGAACCGCTTGCCATATGAAGGCTATACGAAAAACTTATAGTTTGATAAACGCGCGGCCAATACCAGATGTCTGAAGGTGATCTTAGATCCTTACTTTGCCCTATATCCCATGTCTCCTGAACGGGGTGTACACAGAAAGTCTTTATCTTGATCGGTTCTGAGCCTCTTGCTTTACTTTGCTCCAGGTTAACTTTAAAAACCAATGGCTCTTAGATACTGACCTGGAACTCGGAACCAACTCACGTGTTTCCACCCCTTTGTGATTCCGGGTCCTTTAAGCGTGAAACGCATCTCACTGGGCTGCCATAGTGTCGATATAATGCATTGTCCGCATTCACAATGAGGATGCTGACCACCACTTTTTGAATCTACTCATGCCTTCCATCATTTTGGCAGCTAAAAACTAATACACACATCAAAAGTGTCTAGGGATCAAGCATTTTTATGCGGATTTCTTGAGATTGAGATGTGGCTTTGGCCCTGGCCTGCTCAGTCGCCAGACTTGAACCCGATTGAGCATGCATGTGATATGCTACAGAGAAGAGCTCTGCCGAATATGGAGGGTATCCAGTCGCAAGAAGACGTTTTTTTGTTGTTGCAACGAACATGGGCGGCCATTCCACAGCGTGATTGGATGAACTCATTTTGAGTATGCCAAACCGATGTTCTTGTGTTGTTAGTGTTCGCGGTAGAAACACGGATTATTAATTGTTTAAGTTACCTAATAAAATTTTAAAGAAAACTGTTATTTCAGTCTTTTTTTCGAACTTTAATGTTAGTGGTTCAAATGTCAAAAATCCCTTTATTAGGAAAATGGCAAATTTCTTTATTAATGCAAAGGTGACTTGGTTTATCGTTACTGTGACAAACGAAAACACTTTATTTGATGAATCCTTAAAGAAAATTTTAATTAATATCAATCAGGAGAAAAGTTATTGCAAAAATATATGTTGATCCCTAGACACATATGTTGATCCCTAGACACTTTTGATGTGTGTAGTACTAGTGGACAGTCCCCAAGTATTCGACAAATAGGAGCGAGGCATGTTAAGCCGACCTCCAGCGATTATTGGGTAACAAATGGCCTTCTGATTTAATTTTAGGGATTTTATCAGTATTCCGTTGGCTGGAAGAGGTCGAATGTCAGCCGTTTCGTATAAAAAAATACAAAATAACCAATCGGATTTAATTAATTATTTAGGTATTTTAGTAATTGATATAATGTGAGAATCTTGGGCGCGAAAGTCATGGTCGCTTTGATTGATAAATTTTTGTTTCGTTACTTGTATATGCAATATAAACGTGTATGTCGAAATAATTCTGCAAAATAACTGCACGGATTGGCGTAATGGTTAATAGTATCACACGCCACTTTCTATCAAGGACCACACTGATTTACAAATTGTTGGTCTGAGTCTGGGTGTTCTTTGCGTCCATTTGATGTGTAATTGTGAAATGTCATTTACAAATGTGTGTCAAGGTAGTAAGGCCACGCTGATTTCAGCACGAACGGGCTGACTCGATCGGGGCGGTACTACCCTCTCACAGAAGACTAACTTAAAATGACAGCATTCGTGTTGTCTTGTTTCGTTGGTGAGTGCGAGGCCCAATGATGCAGAAGCATCTCAATAGAAGCCATAGCCTGGTCACCATGTTGCATTGTCTACATTCGCAATGAGTATGGTGACCACTACTCTTGAATTCTGCTCAAGCTTTCTATCAGAGTAGAATAGCAGGCTCATATACATAATAAAAAATCCGTGCCGTGTTGAAGATTTATTAAGAACTAGCTTTTGCATGCGGCTTCGCTCACGCAGACTTTCATCCCCTGATTTACCGCCTTAGGGATGGAATTTCAAAAATCACTTACGTTATATAAAGAACCTACATGCAAAATTTCAGGATTCTAGGTTCAGCAGTTTGGGCAGTGCGTTGATCTCTGGGTATATCAGTCACCTTCCTCTTCCATGTATATACCTAAAAGCGAAATACCACTCACTTATTAATCACGAAATCTCAGAAACTATAACACCTACAAACTTGAAATTTAGCAGGTAGGTTCTTTATAGGGTGTAGACATCCGCTAAGAACGGATTTTACGAAACTCAACCCCTAAGGGGTAAAACGGGGGTTGGAAGTTTGTATGAAAGTCCTATGTTTTTGAAGTAAGAGACTTGAAACTTAAAATGTATGCTCTATAGATGGTGTGGATGTGTACTAATAATGTATCTTTAGAAATCAACTCCCTTTTGGGGTTAAAACGGGGGATGGTAGTTTGGACGCAAACGAGGTTGCGTAGGTCAGCTAGTTTATATATATATAGAAGATGCGTAGTGTACCCTCCTTATTCATCCCGTAGGTATAGTAAAAGCCGACTTCGGCGCAAACTACGCAGGGCAACAGCTCTGCAAAGAGAAGGTACACTTTTCAAAAACCGTATACCAACCAGCCAGCGTGGTTTAGCTGACTAAAACCTCCAAAGAGAGGCTTATGTCCAAAGGTTGATGAGTCTCCAAAAAACTGTTGCTGCATATCACTAACATATCATTTAGTTTTTCTAATTTCACGTGCTCTCATATTCCATTTAAAATACAGACGGTCGGACGCCTTTTTGCGATAACCGTTACATTTTATAAGTTCAGCGCAATATGTATTATCTATATTTATTATTTATTAGCTTTGGAGTTATCTTAAGGTCTTAGCGAAGAGACACTAACCTTTTGTAACCTTATGGAGTAATTATAATTGTGAACAACGGGTCACACTTACGTGGGTACGCTAGTGGGTAGGAGGAATCAGAAAAGTGTGGTAGAGCATGCCTCGGATCGGGCCGTCGCTACGCTATGTTACCAGGGTCTTTTCTTTTTTTTATGGAATAGTCTGGAAAACGAGCAGACGTATCGCCTGATGGTAAGCGATTACCGCCGCCCATGGACACCAGAGGCGTCACAAGTGCTTTATCGGCCTTTGGGGGATGGGGTAAGGGTTGGGGTATGGGCCTCCGGTATCCTCACTCACTCGGTGAAACACAGCGCAAGCACTAATTCACACCGGTTTTCTGTGAGGCCGTGGTATCACTCCGGGCGAGCCGGCCCATTCATGCCGAAAAGCGTGGCTCTCCCACGGTCAGAAAATTTATGTTTAGTAATACTTTTTCGCTGTTTACCGAGCGAGTGAGGTGACGAAGGCCAAACCGTCTCCATCCTTGTTTAACTCTTTGGGCTTGAGTTTAAACTCTCAACGCTGTGTGTTTGGGAGTTGAAGGTCTTCACGTACATTTATCACAGGTGACACCTGCAACTCACCTTGCGTTGCCGTCTTTTGAGTGTATCTCCCAGAATCAAGGAAGGGTTTTGCTCAATGAAAAGCTGTAAAAACGGTTTACTGAGATGTGGTATCATTTCGATCGAGTCTACCCATTTGTCCAAAAGCATATTTATCTCCATATTTAAAAACATATCTGGTATTGAAAGAAATTTTGATCACCTAAGTCAATGTAGGTTCGGCTCTTCCCGTGCTAATCGGTCAAAACCTGAAAATTCCTACCATGTTTCCCTCTCTCTATGATCACGGGTCACATCTCACTAGGCCGTGATAGTGTGGGTCACCATGCTGCATTGTCGCATTGTCTGCATTCGCAATGAGTATAGTGACCACCACTCTTGGATTCTGCTTATGCTTTCCATCAGGCAGAGCAGAGACACTTTTCCAAGATGGAAAGCGAAATGGAAAGTCTACTTTTAATCCTAGACATAAAGATGCTTCTCAAATGAAAGTTGTTTATTTACTCCAAATCACGTGAAATAAAATAAAAAGAGCTTTCTAATTATATAATTTTGTTCAACTTTGATGTAACCGTCTTTCTTGCGATAAATCATTTCAGAAATTTGTTTTTAATTGTCGGCGGTATCACCAAAGGTTGTTATCACTAAAAAAGAAGCCGCCATTCTTTCTTTTTGATAAACAATAAAATGTAAACAAACCTGATTATTTAGGTACAATTTGGAACATATTTCACACATGTCGGAGCTCGTTGAGTGATAACCGAGTAGGTTAACTTATTGCAAAGTTAAGCAACCTTAGCCGGGTCAGTTTTTGACACATTGATGTCGGTCCTGTTTTCGATACAAACATCTAAAGCAACTGTTTCGGGCCTTGGCCTTGCCCGCATGTTTTTTTTCTGTATTTCTAACTTTTAATGATGAACTTCAAGACAACTGTTCCTCACTTACCCCTTTAATCTTTGGGTGCTGAATCTCTGCGTTGATGAATCGATCGATCGATCATCGATCGTTTTTAGGTATAGTTTGAACATCAAATCGTGTGCAAATTGTCAATTGCGTTGAAATATTTCGTTTCATATATGTATTATGTAGATAAATAGATATAGGGTAAACTTTTATGTGCTTCTGATGAGATAGGGGCCAAACAAACATACATGTAAATGATGACAAGTGATTACTATCACCTACACTTCAGCCTACTGCCGTCCACAGTTCAATAAAGATCTCCCTCAAAGAGCGCTAACCATAGTCCGCATTCATCTGCTGCCAGATATTTTCCTTAAGTCTATGATCTATCGTGCTGCAGGGCGCCCTCCGTTACCATCATGTCATCCCTCTATATTAAGTCATCTATGCCAACAAGAAATACTATATGTAGGTACCCACTATGTAGAAACTTTTGATTAAATTTATATAGCCACTGTCTCCCGGGCCAGTATCACAAATCTATTGATACCTCATTAATTAACTCTGTTCAGTAGTTTAGACGCTAAGGTGAACATACAAACACCTTCCTTATGTAGTGCCAGTCGGATAAAAAAGAGAAATTCCGTGTAAAGCTGAACATGTTTTGTTGACAAATACACATGTAATTATTATAGGTCATGTTAAATGGACAATCTGTCACATTTCCGGTATTTGAGTCATGATAAGCCAACATGGAAAAATACACTAGCACATAATCCTGAATAATAAACAACATTATGAACCTTATGGTTAACGGTTCTCGGTTCAAAATTGATTGATTGCGGTGTACTGCACGCAGTTCAAAGGTTAAGGATAAGCGTTAAAGGTCAAGATTTTGGATTGGTGACCGTTATTTACAAAATTATAGAATGTACTCTTAATATCTTGTAATAAGTTTTTTATATTTAATTGAGCCTATTCTGTGTGATGGAAAGCATGAGCAGAATCGAAAAGTAGTGATCACTATATCCATTGCGAATGCAGACAATGCAGCATGGCACCCCACACCTATTGAGTTGCCTCTGCATCTGCCTCCGATCTCGCACTCACTTACGAAACACGAAAGCTGTCATATTAAGTTGAACATCTGTGCGAGTACTATTAGTTATTCTGTGGTACCACCTCGGTCGAACCGGGCCGTATAAGTATCATAGTTATTGGTTGTGGGCTCCGGTTACCGCATTTAGTTTCAAAAATGGTCCTTTACGCGTCTAGGAAAAGTTATCTAAACCCAACCTAGCTCCTTTCAGAACCGGAGCCTCCTGTAGTACACCTAATATTGACCTTATAAAAAACAGAAATGTCATTGACATTGGCGTTCAAGGTCATGCCTTTCAGGCTTTCATATCCTAACTGAGATGATACGATATTATTTCAAGCCAGAAGCTTCTCTAGCCTGTGAAGCGCCCGTGTACCTACAATCATTACTTTAGCGCCCTTTAGTAAGCGCACAGATTCATTAAAATTGCCGTGGCCAGCACCCCTAACTAACACTGCTGCGCCCGTGTGCACCGCACACCCTGCACTATTAGACTACGGGCCCGTGTCGAAAATTGATGAAACACCAGGAGACCTTTTTAGAAAGATACATGGGCATAAAGCAATAACATTTAGCACTATGCCGTCACTTGTTAGCTGTCCAACTGAGTACAGGCGAAGGGGAGGGGGTAGCAACTAACATCGATTCCATACGATTTCAATACCTCTTCTAATCCATTATACCGCAATGCCGACACACAATTTCGACACGGGCCCGTAGTCTATATAGGTAAAGATTCCTCTGTCTCGAGCGGTATTGTCCAATGCAAAGCCAAAACCGTTGACCTAACGGGTCAGACTGTGGTGGTCGCCGGAGCATGGACGTTCCACGAATTATAACGAACGGTTTATTGAAGTAATTGTAACATCTTGGCTCCTGAATGGATGATTTTGACTTTTAAATACAAATATTTGACTATAGCTGTTTTTATGTACAGTAGTTTTATCATTTATGAATATAAATGTTATGTATATATCTATGGCCGAGCGGTCAAAACCTGAAACTCACTACCAGCGTCCTGGTCACATAGTGCTGGTCACCATGCTGCACTGTCCTTGATCGCATTGAGGATGGTGACCACCACGCTTGGATTCTGCTGGCGCTTTCCATCAGGCGGGGCAGAGTCATTTTGGCAGTTAAGATTTATATAAAAAAAGTCTTGCCAGTCCCCAATTTGCACCTGGCCAGCGTACCGACTCACTCATGAGAGGAGATCCGGGCCCAGCAGTGGGACATTATGGGTTATTGCTGGTCTGGTCCGTTTGCCAAAGACAGGTTGGTCTACTTATAATCTTCCATTTAGTCTTTTACCCTACTCCGAATAGAATTGACGCGGTATACGACCGTTGAGATAATAAAAATGCGACCGATTTGTAAACACATTCACTGTTGATAATAATTTTACTTCGTAATGGAATGTGTGTGAAATTTTACGATAATATTGTGAATTCTGTGATAAGGGCGGTCGGTGCGTGTGATCTTAAAATACTAAACTGTTTAAAACTAATTAGTAAGTTGATAGGGAAGGGACCGATCATTGTGAAAGTTTTATCGATAAAAATAATGTTTATATCAAACTCAAACTCAAAAAGATCAAATAGGCACTTATGAATAGTCAATATTTAATATTTCAAAATCGAGTGAGTCTAGTCGTCAGTTCCAAGTGCAGCCTACCCTTCATGGAGAAAATCTGGCAAGAAACTCCATGGTTGCTCCTTTAAAATAATAATAATACGGTTTACAATTATTTTTTTCACTAAGAGACTTGAATGAGAACGAAGTCGACCAAAGAAAACAAAACAAAAGGTTTGGAGTTATTGCTGCACAGCCATGAGCTAACCAATCATGCGCCGTTCTTACTGAAAGCTGCAAGATTTTTAGTATTTTTATATCGACAAAGAGAGCTATACTTCGGCAGAAATGGCAAATATTACGTTATTAGATTGATACTACAGACTCGCAGAACACAGGTTTTAAGCAATTAATTTGTTTTCTCATCGTAGGAGTGACGTTAAGGAAACCCCAACCCCTCTTGTTCCCTTTAATTATCGGGGAGCAACTCGAGGGAAGGGAGATCGACAACGTACTCGTGACGTTTTGGCAGACTATTAACAGTTGTTCATGAAGTTTCGTCTCAGGTCATATTACTAACTGTCCGCTTTTACTGTGTTGAGTGCTGTGTGTGTGATGCCTATATAGGACAACACTTTGTGTGATCTGCAAATTGAAGTGATAACCTCTTATGGAAATGTAAACCGCTTCGGTACGTCTGTCGGGCGTCCCGAGTCGCACTGTTTTTTTTTGTAATGAGTATGTATGTTTGTAAAGTTTCCCATGCTACAAGGTATATTCTTAATGCGGAAGTTGTCTGTAAAATTAAGTCGATAAACAAAGTCCATTGATCTACTTGGTATTCAAGAATATCGATATGTCACAGGGCATCACTAGGGTAATAAATCATTATCGCACACGTCATAATAACACTAGTAATGACCTAGCCTCATTTGTTAATGGTTTATTTATACGATACAGAGCCAGTAAATTGATTTTACCAGTGAGGTGGCAAAATATTATACTTATAAAATAGATTTTTGTATTCAATCTCCAGCACTACTGGCAAAAGGCACGAAGGATACTTGTCTATAGACTTTTACAATCGGGTAACTCCTCTATTCGTTTGTCCCCTAAACAGTAAAAAACCAGGTACTTCAGGTGGTACTACAGCCAAGGCCCTAATACTGCAAAACCATTGGAATGTCTATTTCAAATAGCAGACGAGTGGAAGAACCTTAAACACTTACATGAAATGAACACAAAGAACACCCAGACTCAGGACAACAATTTATGGATCACACAAACTGTCGTAATGAATCAACAACAACAATCAGTCGAGATGACCTCTTAAACTAAGCAGCCAACCGACTGACCAACCGCTGTCCATAAATCTGACATCATCATCCCATCATCAACAGCCATTAACAGTCCACTGCATAGGCCTCTCCTTAAGAAGGGGGTTTTGGCCTACCATATCACTTTAACCAGATGGGCTGGTATTGTGTCAAATTTGCTTTCTTTCTGCAGTGCTGTTGTCCTACGCAGTTTGCTCTCTTAAGTGCCTACCACACGCGCAAGTATCACCACAGTTTTGCCTGCGCAGGTCGGCTTGTACACGGAACACCGTGCGTGTGGTTGGTAAAACTGTTTCACGCGTCAACCAACTGTATCACGACAGTTTTACCTGCGCAGTTATAACTGTTGTGATACTTGCGCGAGCGGTAGGCTCATTAGGTACGTCCATAAAATAACTATCTACGATTGTATGTATGTCTATATGTGTATTATGTAGATTAACAACACTAATTGCTCTCAATTACTACAATTAATAACGTAGATATACAGTTTGGGTATATTAATCTAAAATTTAGTTCATGTGTTGTGAAATATAACTTCGCGTTATGTATAGTTGTTGTAAGATTATTATACCAAGATGTCTGCTTCATCTCTGTTGTAACTGTGAATCTTCTTGTCATAGGTAGTAAAATTAAGTCGCTCCCGCTGTCTGTTAGATCCGCTTAGATCTTTTAAACCACTCAACGGATATTAATGCAGTTTTTAGTAATAGATAGAGTGATTGAAGAGGAAGGTTTAGAACTTTAGATATACAATACATGCGTATGATAGTTGAGAAAAATTATGAATTTCAAAGATTCTCGTGCGATGCCGGGCAAGGTCGCTAGCGTAAATAAATCACTACATAGTATAAAACAAAGTCGCTTTCTCTGTCCCTATGTCCCTATATCCCTTTGTTTGCTTAAATCTTTAAAACTACGCAACGGATTTTTATGCGGGTTTCTTTAATAGATAGAGTGATTCATGAGGAAGCTTTTTATGTATAATAAATGCGTAATATAGTATGGAAACACTGTTAATTTTCGAGGTTTCTAATGTGATGTAGCAAATAAACTCATTTTTTTGCGCTCACATTGCAAACGCTGGTTGAACCCTACGAGATCGATCAAAATAATGTACTAGAGTATTGTACACCTTAAAAAGTACTACAAAAAAGTCCGCGACGGTATATGTCTATCTCTTAGGGATAACTTACAACAACCATTTTTTATTCCTTTCTTTTTACGAGAAATAATGGCTCATTTACGAAGTGATTTTAAGCAATACATAATGAATCCTTACACAATTAAGTAAATTAAATACATTGTGCATTTAATATAGTTCAAAATGGCCCTTTACAGTATCTAATTTAAATGAATATATTCGAAGATATTACAGATTTAAAATGCACGAATCGTGTCGTCGGCGGGGGCATCTGAAATCCACCCGTGCGAAGCCGGGGTGGGTCGCTAGTTACATAATAATTAATTGTAAATGACTCGCTCCAACTGTCTGATGCGGATTAAACTTCAAATTTTGACAGCTAATGCTTGTAATGATGGTTCGATTACTTCGATTCTCACCAGTGACTAGCTTTTTTGTGATGAGCACGATCGATAGTTCTGCGTCTGGGTCTAATTTACTTATAATATGCATGTGTTTGTCAGTTGTCTGGTTGCCTTCGTGCGGGCTTTGCCCGTTTTGGGTCGGACGATTGTGAATCGCCATGATCACGGAGTAACTGAAGATCTTGCGGGTGGGATGTTATTGGCAGACATATCGGTACATGGTAGCAATCCCGTAGATTTCTATTTTAATGTACTGACCATGAAAGTTTAAAACAATATATTAATTACCTTATTTGTAATACCAATGTTATAATGGCTCGCTACACGTGTTGGGGAACTGTAAGTGTAGTGAGCAGTTAATATAAATAAGTAATGTAGAAGGCACCCAATGAGTAAGGACTTTTTGGAAATTTCGTCCTTAAGGGTGTAAAATAAGAAATATCTAACAACCATCGAACTACGAACGTAATACATTTTAATATGGTGAAACTTTAGGACAGTGACACTAGGGATTGAAAGAGCCCCTGCTATCGCTTTTAATGTGACGCATCATGACAACAGAAATTTTTATTATTCCATTTAAATGTGTACAATAATCTGCAAAAACACGGAAGTGCAGTAAATTATACTAATAATGGTAAAATATCAGTCCTTTGTTTGTTTCGGTTGGAGTTCTAGTTCTTTCCATGGTTAAAAGAACGTAGGATGCCAGTGACAACGTTTTCGAGTAACTCTACTCAGCCTGATGGAAAGCATGTGTAGAATCCAAGAGTCACAATGCAGCATGATGACCGACCCACACTATGGCGGTCTAGTGAGATGCTTTTTCATGCTCCGCTTACAGAGCCCGGGATGGCAGGATCATAGTGGAAGGGAAACACGTGCGTAGGTAGTAAGTTCTAGGTTTTGACTGATTGTACCTTAATTTAAAGCCAGCTTACCAGAGCAGCAGCCAGCCAGGGAAACTGCATTAACAATTTTGTTATTTTGACTATCAAAATACAGTTTAAAAGTTTTGCGTAATATGAAAAAAAAAACATAATTACCTACAAATTTTAACAAAAAAAAACGACTTCAATCTGGACCAAATTTAATTGGACCATTCGGGAAGCACCAGCTTTCAAATAAAAAAAGAATTATCAAAATCGGTTCACCCAGTTAAAAGTTATGAGGTAACAAACATAAAAAAAAAACAGTCGAATTGAAAACCTCCTCCTTTTTTTGAAGTTGGTTAAAAATAAAAACCGACTGCAAGGTTCGACTCGATTTCTCTTGGATGCCATCATAAGATCTTAGTGTCCTTATAATGGTACCACCGTTGGGATATCTGCTTTCCATTAAAAAAAAAATCATCAAAATCGGTTCATAAACGACGAAGTTGTCCGCGAACATACATAAAAAATATATACACACATCAAAAGTGTCTAGGGATCAACATATGTGTCTAGGAATCAACATATATTTTTGCAATAACTTTTCTCCTGATTGATATTAATTAAATTTTTTTTAAGGATTCATCAAATAAAGTGTTTTCGTTTGTCACAGTAACGATAAACCAAGTCACCTTTGCATTAATAAAGAAATTTGCCATTTTCCTAATAAAGGGATTTTTGACATTTGAACCACTAACATTAAAGTTCGAAAAAAAGACTGAAATAACAGTTTTCTTTAAAATTTTATTAGGTAACTTAAACAATTAATAATCCGTGTTTCTACCGCGAACACTAATACAAGAACATCGGTTTGGCATACTCAAAATGAGTTTATCCAAATCACGCTGTGGAATGGCCGCCCATGTTCGTTGCAACAACAAAAAAAGGTCTTCTTGCGACTGGATACCCTCCATATTCGGCAGAGCTCTTCTCTGTAGCATATCCCATGCATGCTCAATCGGGTTCAAGTCTGGCAACTGAGCAGGCCAGGGCCAAAGCCACATCTCAATCTCAAGAAATCCGCATAAAAATGCTTGATCCCTAGACACTTTTGATGTGTGTATATATATATACGGTCGAATTGAGAAACCTCCTCCTTTTTTGAAGTCTGTTAAAAAAATAAGTGTTTTTAGGGTTCCGTGCCAAGGGCAAAAAACGGAACCCTTATAGATTCGTCATGTCTGTCTGTCTGTCTGTCTGTCCGTCTGTCTGTCCGTCCGTATGTCACAGCCACTTTTTTCTGAAACTATTAGACCTATAATGTTGAAACTTGGTAAGTAGATGTATTCTGTGAACCGCTTTAAGATTTTTACACAAAAAAAAAACAATAAATTTTGGGGGTCCCCATACTTAGAACTGAAACTCAAAAAAATTTTTTTCATCAAACCCATACGTGTGGGGTATTTATGGATAGGTCTTCGAAAATGATATTGAGGTTTCTAATATCATTTTTTTCTAAACTGAATAGCTTGCGCGAGAGACACTTCCAAAGTGGTAAAATGAGTGTCCCCCCCCCCTTTAACTTCTAAAATAAAAGAATGATAAATCAAAAAAAAATATATGATGTACATTACCATGCAAACTTCCAACGATAATTGGTTTGAACGAAATCTAGTAAGTAGTTTTTTTTAATACGTCATAAATCGTAAACTGCTATTTACCTTTCATTCAATCAACACAAATATAAAAATAAAATAAAAATTATATTATGTTACTTGCTGCTGCGGAACCCTTCATGGGCGAGTCCGACTCGCACTTGTCCACTTTTTTTGACAGTTGAGTTTTAAGAAATAATGTTAATTTTGTACAATAATATTTTTGAACTTACTTTATTAAAAAATCGTTAATATTTGGACATAAAGACAATATATATTTTAAACTAGTTGATGCCCACGGCTCCGCCCGCGTGTATGTCGGTTATCGCGGCAAATATTAGCCTATGTGTTATTCTGATGTATAAGCTATATTACGTCATTTATCGCGGCAAATAGTAGCCTATGTGTTATTCTGATGTATAAGCTATATTACTGTAAAGTTTCATCCAAATCCTTTCAGTAGTTTTTGCGTGAAAGAGTAACAAACATCCGTCCATCCATCCATACTTACAAACTTTCACGTTTATAATATTAGTAGGACTAACTGTGCCCCGCGGACCCGAGACCAGCAGTGGGACATTATGGGTTGTCGATGATGTTGATGAGCCCCGCGGTGTTACTCGAGGTTCTTGTAGTAGCTTTACATCAACAGTCGCAGGTAACGCCGCGGGGTGAAGCTGTATCTATGTGTATCTTTTATCGCGGTTAAGAGTAACTTAAGTCATTCCTGAAGAATCAAAATATCACAATGCCAAATTTTAATTGAAATCGGTGCAGCGGTCTAGTCGTGAAAGACAGACACAGTTATTTTAAACTTATCAAAAACAATATTATTACCATATATGTAAAGGGGCAGTCCGGTACAGGAATGTCCTATACCTACAACCATTGTTTAAAACAAGGATAATGATATAAATAAATTGAATTGTTCGCAGTTACATAAAGTCTTTCATTACTCGATGTATCATACAAGCCGTTATCTCTTCAAGAAACATTATGTTTTGTGATTAAACGAATTAGACCACTCTGCATGGTACTCGTGCGCATCACTACTGTTAAAAATAGTTTAAAAATAAATTGTGTTCATGTGAGTGAAAGTGGTGTTCCTGTGAGTGAAAGTTGTGTTGGAATTTATTGTTTTGTTCTTTGTTACATGATATCATTCACGATGACATTCAAAGGTTAGTGTTTATAGATTTGTTTTTGTTTTTTTTTCGGCTTTGTTTTGTTTTTGTTGGAAAGTGCCTTGTACTAACGTGGTCGGGTTTGTTTCGTTTTTTGCAATTTTATTGTTTCGTCATTCTCTATATTTTTGGACCAGTCCAATGGTGAGTGTCCACGTCTCGGCTCCGTACGGCATTACGGATAGGACGCACTGGTAAACATGCACCTTGGGAGAGCCGCTTCGGCATGAATGGGCCAGCTCGACCTGAGGGATACCACGGCCTCACAGAAAACCGGTGTAAAATAGCGCTTGCGCTGTGTTTCATCGAGTCAGTGTGGATACCGGAAGCCCATAATTCCACACGGTTTATCTATATTCTACACAAATAAATAAAATTTAAATGTCTATTTGTAATATTAAAATATTAAATTAAAAAGCTTTTTAAAAACGAGCTTTTACTGGAATGCCTCGAGACGAATCAAAAGAGTCCAAACTCGATGACGTTGCGACGTTTCTTTACAGAGTTCGTATGACCACCTTCCAGCTCCAGCATAGGATCAGCTCCGTGTCAGTATAATACATATACTTGCAAAATTTCAGCAAAATCGGTTGAAGATATCTGCTTCAAAATTGAGTTGCAAGAGTCCTCCCGAACATACAAGCATACATACATTGCAAGTTAATAAAAAGCTTGTAATAATAACCGCTTTTTACTAAATGCATATCTTCTCTTCTCTCTAGCCTTTTCCCACTTTAGCTGGGGTCGGCTCTCCTTGTTTTACGGCGCCAAGACATTCTGTCAAGGGTTGTCGGGTCCGGTAAATTCTCCTTCTTCAGGAGCTGAGTCATGCTGGTCCACCATATAAACGGGGGTCGTCCCCGGCTTCTTTTGCTTTCTGGTAAGCTTAGAGCCGTCTGCACGACATGCTGCTCTGGTCTTCTCATGATATGTCCGGACCACCTCAATCTCCTTTCCGTTAACTTACTCTGTATTGGAGCCACCTTAAAGGTACCACGGATATACTCGTTGCGGACCCTGTCCATCTTTGTTACTCCCCCAGACCACCTCAGCATTTTAATTTCTGCGGTGTGCAGTTTTTGGACGTGGCATTCTTTGACGGGCCAACATTCGGCAACGTACATCATTACTGGTCTGACCGCCGTTTTGTACACTTTGCCTTTTGTGCGTATTGGCATTAGAGTGTCGCACAGTAATCCTGTCAAGCTTCGCCTTTTTTGCCAGGCAACTTTTACTCTGTATTGCACGTCGGCATCTATGTCTCCGTTTTCAGAAATTACTGATCCGAGTTATTTATATTTGGTCACTTTTTGAACTAGTGTACTATCAGGGTAGTATACTCTGTCACCCGAGTTAGCTTGGTTTCCACTGAAATGGCAAATGAGGTGTTCGGCTTTGGTTCTACTAACTCTGAGTCCGGCGTTTTCTAATGAATTCACCCAATTCCAGAAAGTAGCTTGCAAGTCTTCCGCATTTCTAGCGATCAAAACAATGTCATCTGCATAGAGCAAATTCCAGGGGAGTGCATTCTGCACATCCTTCGTGACCAGATCCATCACGGCATTAAATAGAAGCGGACTCAGTACAAAGCCTTGATGGACTCCCACTCCCACTGTGAATTCTTGGCTAAGACCAGCCACACTTCTAACCCTCGTACGTGCGTCGTTGTACATATCTCAGATGTTTCGTACATAGCACTCAGGAAGTCGTTGTGCCCTAAGCGCTTGTCACACTAAGGTCCTGGGTACTCGGTCAAAAGCCTTTTCAAGGTCTATAAAAACCAGATGCAGGTCGCCTCGGTTCACACGGTGTTTCTTCACTAGGATTCTGATTCCTTGTATTGCGTCGGTTGTGGATGCGGAGGATGTCACGACACAGGGAATCCTAGTGTGGGGACCAGAGATATCTTTGGTTCAATCGTTATGTGAAACCAAATTGGTTAGGACTTGTGGAAATCAGTGACTGAATGCGGTTACTTATTACTCTTTCCCAGACTTTCAAGGTATGAGACGTAAGTTTAATGCCTCTATAATTTGCGCATTGTGTGACATCTCCTTTGTTCTTATAGAATGGCACAAGGTGACTGAGTCGCCATGAATCCGGCATTTTTGTCGTTCGGAGGATGATATTGAAAAGCCTAGTCAGCCAGTCTATGCCTGCACGTCCCAGCAGTTTCCATATCTCACCATCGGGCTCTACTGCTTTGCTATTTTTCATCTTTTTCACCGCATTAGTCACCTCATCGCATCCAACTTCATGAACCGGTCCCTCAACAGGCTTGTAAAACATACGGTTTTAACTAGGAACGCTCGTTATAGAACTGGTACCATCTATCGTTTATTTCTTCGTCAGTAGTGAGTCAAATTTTTGCCTTTTGTCTTTGATAAATTTATTAAACTTTATGTCCTGCGTTGATCTTTGTCTCGTTTTAGCTAAATGAAAGAGTTCTTTGTCTGTTTCTGCTGTTCTAATTCGATCGTATATGGTCTGCCTTGACATTGCTCTAGATTGTGCAACCTTCCTTTTGGTTAACAGTTTTGATTCTTTGTAGTTGATGTGATCCTCATTCGATCCAGAAGCCTGCCTGATTTTAAAGTCTTTTCTTGTCTTTGATCTGTTCCTTCACATCTTCATCCCACCAGGTTGGGTCTTTGTTGTTGCTAACGCCTCCCTTAGAAATGCCAAATTTTACTAAATGCATATCTACAATGCAAATTTACAATTTTTGTGTGTCTGTCTGTTTATTCCGGCTAATCTCTGAAACGACTGGACCGATTTTAACGAGACTTTCACTGATAGGTAGTAACAATTTGCCCGCGATTATTGTCATACCGCGGGTAACATCGCGGGGTTCAGCTAGTTTTTAATATATTATGAAGAAATACCACTTTTATAACAATATATGAAATCCATCATCTTCCTAGCCTTTAGTATTACCATGATTACTAGGGATCGGCTACTAGATCAACTGGTTTTATCTGAATATCAGTTTTTCCACGTAGCGACTGGCATCGGACCTCCGTCACCCTGAGGGTGAACTGATTTCGAAGGTTGAACTAGTTGTCAGTATATTTGAGCATAGATGTTCATGATATCCGGGACCGACAGCTTTACGGGCCTAAAACACTGCGTAACTTTCATACTCCGGGCTGTTATTAAGAAATTCTTGTAAGAAAAACCCAGTAACACCTTGGACTCGGGAATCGAACCCGAGACCTCTTAATTGGCAGTCGTATTCGCTAACCACTAGACCAACGAGGCAGTCAACAATATTTAAAACAACATCCATCAATTCAATGTAGTTTTGCTGTCTAAAATTTTTTATTTGTAATAATTTACACTTAGATTGTACATCCTTTATATATAAAGGAAGGTTATAATATATTACATAATACGTGTAACTAATTAAAAATGTATAATTAGCTACATTTGTGTGAGTTTTAAGTAAATTAATTTAATATTTAACTGGCCGTTTCGCGTTACGGCCGCTGCCTCGCTCCTATGACTCAAATTACGATGTCTTTACTAGCTGACTCGGCGAACTTCGTACCGCCATTTTTACATATCTGTCTCCGCTTCCCACAGGCAGTGTACAGTCTCAGACAAAAAGAAACATTTCCCGGTTAACTTTTAATTTTTTTGTATAGATACCTTGTCCTAACAATAACGAACTCATAAAAAAAAGAATTATTCAATTTGGTCCAGTTGATCGGAAGTTATGTGCGTACTTGCATTTCGGGGATACATTTTTAGGGTTCCGTGCCAAAGGCAAAAAATGGAACCCTTATAGATTCGTCATGTCTGTCCGTCCGTATTTCACAGCTACTTTTTTCCAAAACAATAAGAACTATACTGTTGAAACTTGGTAAGTATGTGTATAAAAAAAACCCATACTTAGAACTGAAACTCAAAATTTTTTTTTTTTCACCATACTTATACCCTACATCTATGGATAGGTCTTCGAAAATGATATTGAGGTTTCTAATATCATTTTTTTACTCTCTATTTTATTTCTGATTTTGGATTCAACCGCGGGCAAAGCTGCGGAGCGAAGCTATTCTAAGAAAGCCTAAGTTACTTCCCATATCATCAGCTATCTATCAGTGAAAGTCCCGTTAAAATCGGTCCAGCCCTTCCAGAGAATAGCCGGAACAAACAGACAGACAGAGTATTATATATACTTTCATTTGCATTTAATGAAAAGCTGTTAATTCGAAATTATAAACAGACACTTCAATTTTATTTATTTGTATAGATATAGATCACGTATATGAGAGCATAATCATTTTATTTGTCCAGTGTCTGGGTGTAATGTACCTATAATATCTATGTATGTATTTAGAAATATATATATGAATATATATATATATATATATATATATATATATATATATATATATATATATATATACTAGCTGATCCGGCGAACTTCGTACCGCCATATTTATGACCCACGTAACATCGTTTACGTTTTTGTGAATCTAAACCATTCCCAGATCCCCTTGAACACACACAAAAAATTTCATCAAAATCGGTCCAGTCTTTTTTGTGAATCTAAACCATTCCCAGATCCCCTTGAACACACACAAAAAATTTCATCAAAATTGGTCCAGTCGTTTAGGAGGAGTTCAGTCACATACACACGCACACAAGAAATATATATATTAAGATATGTATATGATTATTTAAGTATGAATATCAGCAATCCGGTTAATATGGTATAAGCTCATAGTACATAAATGTGTGAAGTTATTAAATCTTAATATCTACCATAGCTATTTCTAATAATATAAATTCGAAAACAAATCTGTCTGAACATTACGTTTTCAGGGCTAAAGCGCTGCACCGATTTCAATTAAATTTGGCATGGAGATACTTAGATTGTTAAGGAAGGATGTTGTAATGATTTTTATGATTCATTTTTTATTTGAAAGCTGGTGCTTCCTGGGGCCCATTGGTTCAATTCTTGAAGTCGGTTTTTTTTTGTATTAATTTTATTTGCGACAACATACTCGCGGGTAGAGTTAATGACAAAAGCTGTATCTTTCAATAAATAATAATTGTTGTGTCTATTCCAGCTCAACTGTCTGATGAACGAGCTCTTCGAGACTGTGACAGCTGTGTGCAATATGGACGAGAATAAACCTGGAAGTTTCCCCACCGATCAATCCGACTCTAGCACCAGTGAAGGTAAGGAAACCACACCCCTCCCCTATTTTTTTTCTCTTGCGGAAATCCCCTCGGATACAACCTGGTGGTATGTCGGACTCGATCCGACTAAAATCGCACGCCGTCTCGGGTACTAAAAGCCGGGGAACCAGGTGCACCCTAGCAAGGAAAACCCTGGAACAACCATGCAATCATTGAATAGCTTAATACTGGTGTGGCGACTTCCACACACAGCGGTAACAAAAACATATGACAGCGCCATCTACCGAAGATACACTGAACTATAAAGTAACGTACGGTACGAAGGAAACGAAGAAACTACCAATCCTGAATCGCGCAATAGAAGTTCTCGCGCCGATTAGCATATATACAACATCCCAACATCAACCGTTGGGCCGTGGCCCGCCAGGCATGATCACCTCGCCTGGTCGGAGGATCCTCCCTTTGTGTTGGAGGGGCATAACACCCGTTCGTCCACACTGGTTTTTGTGAGGCCTTGGTTTTCGATCCAGTCAAGTCCGAATACGTACCAAACTTTGACTGTACCGATAGTGTAGTGGATGAAGCGGTCGCCACACCGTGTTCAAACTCCACATGGGACAAAACTTTGTGTGGTCATAAAATGTTTGCTCTTTGTGTTCGTTTCATGTATGTTTGTATGTTTGTTAAGTCCCCCGCGACATAGAATTTATTCGGAGAGCGGGAGTAGTATCGTAAAAAAGTGACCCAACCATTGCTCTCTCAAATAAACTCCAGAATATCATATATCAATATGTCTTCTCTTCCAGAATCCGTCAAACTAACCCGCAGCTTGACAGAGAAGCGTAAGAACTACGTTCGCCGGGTATCCACAAGAGTAGCCTACTTGGACCCTAAGAATATCAAACGGTTAAGGAACCAAACTTCCATCTGTACGTACAAAACTGACGCAGCAGACAACCCCTACGCCACTTTCAGGTCCTGGAAGAGTTTTAGAACATCACAGGTAATACACCGACTGGGAAAGTTGTAAAATACCTCTCCTTCTTGTGTCGTTAACCGCAATTCTGAGAGTCATTTATCAATGACTGCCTCGGTGGCGCAGTGGTAGCGTATGCGACTGCTCTGCTTGAGGTCTCGGGTTCGATTCCCGGGTCGAACCAAATGTTTGTATGACCTGCGAATATTTGTTTCGAAGTTTGGGTGTTTTCTATGGTTAATATGTATGTATTTACAAAAAAAAGTATATATGTAGAATGTAGGTATTTATATTAGTTGTCTAGTACCCATAACACGAGCTCTACTTAGCTTGGGACTAGATGGCGTTGTGTGTTAGATGTAATATTTATCTATACTAATATTATAAATGCGAAAGTTTGTAAGTATGGATGGATGGATGTATGTCTATATGGATGGATGTATCTATGTATGGATGGATGGATGGATGGATGGATGGATGGATGTTTGTTACTCTTTCACGCAAAAACTACTGAACGGATTTGGATGGAACTTTACAGTAATATAGCTTATACATCAGAATAACACATAGGCTACTATTTGCCGCGATAACCGACATATACGCGGGCGGAGCCGTGGGCAACAACTAGTAGATTATAAATGATACTTGATTTTAATAATTTTGATATTTTCAATTTCAGGGTAACATCACAAAGATGGATACCGACTCGAAGTACAACCTGACAGATTCGAGAGGGAATCTCTTATCTATGAAAGATATGCTGGACGCCAGCACAGATAGCGTAGACAACCTGAGTATTGATGAGAAGGCTGGATGTATAGACCTGCCGTTTGAGCCTCGCGAGAAGGGGCTGTTCAACCTTTGTCTTCTGGTGGGCCTGAACTATATGACGGGACAGGCTTACGTGAAGAGTGCCTTTCCAAGCCAGGTTGGTGATTAATAGCTTCTATCTACGCTGGTGTGTTTTTTTTTAGTATGGGATAAGGGACAAACGAGCAAACGTATCGCCTGATGTTAAGCAATTACCACCGCCAAAGGACGTCAACACCAGAGGCGTCACAAGTGCGTTTTGTGCGGTTTGAAGGTCGTTTGGTCCGGGTTTTTTTAAATATTTGGCCTTGCCAAGATGACTACTCTGCCTGATGGAAAGCTTAAGCAGAATCCAAGAATGGTTGTCACCATACTCATTGCGAATGCAGACAATGTAGCATGGTGACCCACACTATGGCGACCTAGTCATGCTTATATTCTACATCATTGAGCCTCCTTGGAAATATCGCAGGCGACAGTTCGTACCACAGTTTTGTTGTGCGAGGAAGAAAGATGGATGGATGAAGATAGATGTAAATTTAGATGTATCCTGTGGGTATCGTTAAAGCCGACCAAAGGAGCATTAAGGGCAAATCCTACTGCTGCCTACAATGCCGCGGTGGTCTAGCGGTTGACGTATGCGACTGCCGATCAAGAGGTCTCGGGTTCGATTCCCGGGTCGGACCAAATGTTTGTATGATCTGCAAATATTTGTTTCGGAGTTTGGGTATTTTTCTATGTATAATATGTATGTATTTACAAGAAAAAAGTATGTATGTATTTATATCAGTTATCTAGTACCCATAATACAAGCTCTACTTAGTTTGGGACTAGATGGCGTTGTGTGTTAGATGTCTGAAATATTTATTATTATTACTAATATTATAAAAGCGAAAGTTTATAAGTAAGTTTGTTACTCTTTCACGCAAAAACTACTGAACGGATTAGGATGAAACTTTACAGTAATATAGCTTATACATCAGAATAACATATTTGCCGCGATAACCGACATATACGCGGGCGGAGCCGCGGGCAATAACTAGTACACTATAAACGAAAGAAAATTTGAAACATACCCATCCTTTCCTTATAATCCATCTGATCAGCATGATAGTCCTAAAGAAGGGTTATGTGCGACTGCCTCGATGGCGCAGTGGTGGCGCATGCGACTGCTGTGCTTGAGGTCTCGGGTTCGATTCCCGGGTCGGACCAAATGTTTGTATGATCTGCAAATATTTGTTTCGGAGTTTGGGTGATTTCTATTTATAATATGTATGTAATTACAAAATAAGAAAAGTATATTATAATTGTATTTGTATCAGTTGTCTAGTACCCATAACACAAGCTCTGCTTAGCTTGGGACTAGATGGCGTTGTGTGTGTCAACATAACGAAGTCTGTCGTGTGTATAATAGAGCTTATTTTAAAGGTTAATGGTATTTCAGGTACACGTCCCCCCACATATCGAGAACCTGGTCTTCCCGGAGACCATGAGCGCCACTCCCAGAAGCGAGTGGTCGGTAGACGCCAAGAGCCAACAGTGCTACTCCTTGGTGCTGACTGATGAACGAGGAGAGAGAGCTTACGGGTAAGTGTCCACGTTTAACATCACGCATATTAACAGTAGCTTTGCTTTATTTAGCACTAGCTGGGCCCAGCTGTGCCAAGGCGCGTCTCCACCAAAATTTTTGGCAATTTCAGTATTTCCAACTGTTTGCAACACTTCAAAAAAATCGCCAACGTTTGATTCCATTGTGTCTACACCGAGTCGACAACAATTTGCAAAACATTCAAACAATGCGTCTCCACAGGGTCAATAAATATTTGCAACAAGCGTATTCTTTTGATGTTTACCACCAAAAACAGAAACACGGTTGCCACCATTTGTTGACAATGTTTGTTGCCAACACAAGGAAATTATAGAAACTTTTGTCACCGACACGTGTTGACGACACAAAAATTGACAACTTTTGTTCGGTGGAGACCTGGCTATAAGTTACTCCTTAAATCCAAAATGACAGACGTCAGAGTCAGGGTCTCTACCCACTGTACTGATTCATCATCTTTTAATAGCCTACTGCTAGGCATAATCTTTATACCGTGGGAGAGCCACGTTTCGGTATGAATGGGCAGGCTCGACCGGAATGATACCACGGCCTCACAGAAAACCGGTGTGAAATAGCGCTTGCGCTGTGTTTCACCGAGTGAGTGAGGATACCGGAAGCCCATACCCCAACCACTCCCCATACCTCTCCTCATCCCCCTCCCCATCCTCCAAGGGCCGGCAACGCACTTGTGACGCCTGTGGTGTGTGGCGATACGTCTGCTCGTTTGCCCGCCTAGTACATAGAAAAAGCCTCTCCCTCAAAAGGATTGTACCAAATGTTAATTTTATATTTTAATGTTTACCAGATACTGCCGTCGGGTTCTTCCCGAAGGTGCCACAACCTGTCTTCCACTCTGTTACTGCCTCATAGGCAGGTACAGGGCTCCTGGATTTTACTATAAGGTATGTGTACACTGAAGTCTATTTGTAAACACTGACTCCACGTTTGTTCAGTGGTTCGCCACGCCGGCGCCGCTTTCTACTGGGCCAAGTGTTGTGGGTTCAAATCATAAACGGGACAACACTTTGTGTGATCCACAAATGGTTGTTCTGAGTCTGGGTGTTCTTTGTGTCCAGTTCATGTATGTTTGTAAAGTCCCCTGCGACACAGGATGTGTATTTCTAATGGAGAGTCGTCTAAAAAAAAACTAAAAGTAAAACAATGCAATAATAAAATTATAATAACGAATAATAATATACCATCAACAGTAGTACCAATATTCCAGGCGTAGTAGGAGTTTTATAAGTTAAAGTGTGTAAATGTGTGTATTTGGTTTCAAACTCTGAAACAGATGGATCGATTTTGATTCTCCTCTCCTTTTTGCATTTATTTCAGGGCCTTTGAGGAGCGAGATAAGAAACACAATATACTTTAATTATTAATACATTTTTTATCGTACGTAATTTAGGGTTCGAGTTTAGGTTTGTGTTGGTAGCTTGGTTTACCCAAACTCAAAAACAAAATTTTGCAGATCATACAAACATTTGGTGGGACCCGGAAATCGAATCCGAGACCTTAAGCACAGCAGTCACATACGTTACCACTGCGCCACCGAGGCAGTCGTTGTATCATGTAAAAGTATCAAAAGAAATTACTTAACGATGGTTTTTTTGTCTTTTATTTAAATGCCCTGGCTCCATCATCAGATCTTGGATACTATGAAAACATAAAGTACCCGTCGAGACCAATCAAACGAGTCCGAACTCGATGGTTTTGCGACGTTTCTTTACAGAGTTCCTATGGCCTCCTTCCAGCTCCAGCATCAGATCAGCCCCATGTCATTATAATATTGTATTGTCACTTGAGTACTTGCATGTAAAATTTCAGCAAAACCGGTTGAAGATATCTGCTTCAAAATTGAGTTGCAAGATTCCAGCCGAACATACATTGCAAGTTAATAGAAAGCTTGTAAAATGAATGTTTTCGTTATCTTACAGGTGCTAGAAGAGATAGAGTCCCTCCATGGACGATCAGACTTCGAAATCCATTCACTACTGCAGCAACTCTTCGACGCTGACTTCCCAAACCCCGGAGAAGAGATATCCATATGCTATACCAACACCCCCCACCATATGAAAGATATAGAGGAGTGTAGGAGAAAGAGTCAGACTCTACCCGAGAGGAGACTGATGGAGAAGGAGAATTTTAGTGATTTGGAGAATAATAATGGAGTTAAGAGTGTTAATCTAAGCTTGGATGTTCCTAGGTAAGAAATATACTACTTACATATAACATGGCTGTAGGTCTAGTGGTTAGAGACCCTGACTGCCGAAAGTCGTGGGTTCGGTTCCCACTCAGGACAAATAATTCTGTGAAGAGCACGATCCTTTTCTGCATGTGTAATAAGATGTTTATTTATATCTTTATATATATAATTCTTCTGTGAGTGTGTATGTCACTGAACTTTTCTCAAACGACTGGACCGATTTTGATGAATTTTTTGTGTGTGTTCAAGGGGATCTGGGAATGGTTTAGATTCACAATTTTGTCCGCTGGACAATGTTTTTTTAATAATTTTTGAAATTTTCAAATTAAAGACGTGTAGACAGGACAACGTCTGTCGGGTCCGCTAGTGTATGTATATTTTTTTGTAGTGAAAACATACATATTATACATAGAAAACATCCAAACTCCGAAACAAATTAATTAGCAGATCGTACAAACATTTGCATTGACCCTGAGAGCTCAAACTCAGCAGACTCTACTCTGCCTGATGGAAAGCATAACCAGAATCCAAGAGTGGTGGTCACCATACTCATTGTGGATGCAGACAATGCAGTATGGCGACCCACACCATGGTAGCCTATTGAGATGCTTCTGCATCATTGGACCATGCTTTTTTTTATAAAGAATAGGGGGCAAACGAGCAGACGTATCGCCTGATGGTAAGCGATTACCGCCGCCCATGGACACCCGCAACACCAGAGGCATCAGAAGTGCGTTGCCGGCCTTAGCGGAATGGGGAGGGGGATGGGCGGAGGGGTGAGGATATACCCATACCCCAGTATGGGTATATCCTCACTCACTCGGTGAAACACAACGCAAGCGCTGTTTCACACCGGTCTTCTGTGAGGCCGTGGTATCACTCCGGTCGAGCCGGCCCATCATGCTGAAGCGTGGCTCTCCCACGGTAAAATGCTACCACTGAGCCACCGAGGCAATCGTTAATATAATTTATTGGTAGGGTTTCCGGCGTACAATGCAAAATAATCTTCACAACTATTCGAAGATCATCAGCTCTGGTCTTTAAGCGTCCAATGTTTGTTTCAGAATCAAACTAATAAAACGCCCAATAGAGCCCAGAATAGACGAAGACAATATATCAACGGTGTTGGATGTTCTTGGAGCTGGGCTGCTGATTAAGGTCTTCGCTTCCCTACTCCTGGAGAGGAAAGTCATAATCGTTGGCCATAATATGAGGTACGTTTTATCTGTACTAATACTAGTTGACCCGGCGATACGCCATATTTACTTATATGTCACAGCTTCCCACAGGCAGTGTACAGTCGCGGACAAAAGAAAAGACTTTTCCCGTTATCTTTTATTTTTTTTTGTACACAAACCTTGTCCTAACACCTCGTAACGAACACATAAAAAAAGAATTATTTAATTTGGTGCAGCTGATGGGAAGTATGCGCGTACATACATTTCGGCGATTTATTTTATATATATATAGATTATAAATTCGAAACTAACTCTATCTATCTGTTTCTTAAACTGCTTCACTGATTTCAATAAAATTCGACATGGAGATAGGTTGATTCTTGAGGAAGGATAAAGGCACTATTTACCGCGATAACCGATATATCCTTTACACGAAAAAATATGTGTGTATTTACAAAATAACATATAAACATTTACAAATGTATACATGTATTTATATCAGTTGTCTAGTACCCATAACACAATCTCTGCTTAGTTTGGGACTAGATGGCGTTGTGTGTTAGATGTCTGAAATATTTAAACATTGTATCTTTCGGTAGGGTGGTATCATCATGCGTTGAGGCTCTCCAGTCCGCGCTGTACCCATTCGTGTGGCAACAGCCTCTCATCTCTGCCGTACCGCACGAGCTCCAGCGTGATGTTCTGGAGGCTCCTCTGCCTCTCCTGGCCGGAGCCCTGCACCCTGCTCCCAGGGACCTCGCTGACGTCGGCTTCGATGAGGTGAGACTCAGATGCTCTTGAGATCTACTGTTTTTTTATGACCCTGCCAAAATCTACTCAGCCTGATGGAAAGCATAAGCAGAATCCAAGCGTGGTGGTCACCATACTCATTGCGAATGCAGATAATGCAACTGTGGCGACTTTCACATACAGCGGCAACATAACATACTACAGCGCCATCTACCGAAGATACGTCAAACTACGGAGTAACGAAGGAAACGAAGAAATACCCATCCTGAATCGCGCAATAGAAGTTCTCGCGCCGATTATCATATATACAACATCCCAACATCAACCGTTGGGCCATGGCCTGATAGGCATGATCACCTCGCCTGGTCGGAGGATTCTCTCTTTATGTTGGAGGAACATGACAACCGTTCCTCCACACAACAATGCAACATGGTGACCCACACTATGGCTGCCTATTGAGATGCTTCTGCATCATTAGGTCTCAGGTCGTACTCGTACTCCACCAACGAAACACGCCAGGACTGCTGTTGTCGTTTTGCGTTGATTTTCTGTGCGAGGCTAGTACCGTGGTCGTACTACCTCTCACAGAAGACTAACCAAAAATGATGTGATGATGATGATGATGAATGATACATAGATAGTAGTCACTTTTGCAGGATCACATAAAAAATATTAAAAATACTAATATTGAGTTATCTCATCCCCAGGGTATGTTGATCGACCTCTCCCACCCATCTAAAGTTCTTTTCTACCAAGGAGATGAATCTACCATCCTCCCAACTGCCAGCTACAAGTCTCTGAAGACCTCGCTCCAGATGGAAACCTCCAAAAACCGGGAGGTCCAAGACAACAAGACCAGAAACGTGATGATATCGGAAGCATTCCTCAGGTTCTTCGTCGATATCCTGGGAGACTTCTGGCAGTTCTTCTCTGTCAGAGAGTTGAAAGAAGGGGAGTTGGGGAAAGGAGATGTTGTTTTTGATGTGAGTATGCTACTGTTTAAGTCTGGTGATTGATTAAGAAGGTCACAGCCCCTGTTCCTTGCCTGTTTTAAAATCTGTTGATGATGAAAATTATTTTATTAACAAATTTCTTTTTATTTTGTTACAGAAAGAAGCATTTGTAAAGAATGCTTCGTCAAAGCAAAATCAATACTTCCTCGAATGGTTTACGGAGACAGCTATGTTCACACACTTCATACAGAACATGGCTGCGAGCTACCACCACCGACTCAACGATGCTCTGCCACCCCCAGTGTTAGTGGACACCCCCCTCCCCAGCTTCTACGAACTCTTCAACGAAAGAGTCAAGTTAAGACACAATAAGACTGTGAAAAATCTAGACAATTCTAAGACTAATTACAAAAATGCCGTTAATAAAAAAGTAAGGTTTTTAAAACTTAAACTAAGGGAATTAGTCGCATAGTCAATTGGTGTACCATAGACTCATCCATGAACCCAATAGAGGGTATTCGACAATATGGCGGACGTCAAAAGCAGCTGTCGGGAATGAGAGTCGCAGCAACTTTCTGTATGGTTTTATTATACAGATAAGTTTCTAATTCTCTTTTATAATCTCACAAGAGAAGACTGTCTTGTGCTCTAACGGAATTGATAGCTGTTAAATTGACGTCTGATGTCTAGTTGACGTGAGCCGTCAGATGTGACATTCACAATGATTAATCAGCGTGCCTTGAGCTGGAGGATTACGGCCTACGGATAAGTTAAAGTAACTTAGATTTTTTGGTTATAATCGCTAAGCAATTGTGCCTTTTTCGTTCTGCTCATGAGTATGTTAGAGGAACTGAAGTATATATCAAACGATATTGACATTAGAAGTCGAAAATTGGGCTGTCAAATGTTTATAAACTTGTGTATGTGAGTTCTTTGTTGTGTGTGTTCAGGCAGAGGGAGTTTCCGATCTGCTAATCAACTATTAACATGGATATTAAAAATAAAAAGTTCTGATAAATCTAACGCACCAAGATGTCTCGAGTATCGTTACAATAACAGTATATAACGTGACGTTACTGACTATTTATTTCGGTAACTAGTTATTTTAGAACTCGAAGTTTGATTGAAAAGTCAGCTAAGAATGGTCTGTGTTATTTTCTTGCATTTCCTTTTGTTTGTATTTATTAGGACTCATTTTTAATGTGTATCAAAACTAAACAAGTGTAGTGGTTCGGTTAACTCTTTAGACAAAGTGTAATAAAGTAAGCGCGACAATTTCTTTTAAAATTGTAATTAAAATGTGAATTTTAATTTTAAAGATCAATTCAGAAAACCTAATTATGCCTTTCAATCTAGTCAGAATAATTAGAAATTTGAGGAGTTTTTAGATGACTCATACATGACCATCATCATTTTTACAAAGAAATCATGCACACCACACACTTGTTTTATTCGCAGACCACACAAGTCTCCCACACTACTCACACTTCGATTAATTTTCATAATCGATAGCTGAGGCTTTTTCCCTGCTAGTAACATTCCAATTATTCAAGTTGACTTAAAAAGTCTGCCTTAAATAAATAATAATACGTTTCCAATTTGGTTACACCACAGTAACCGTTGTGACATCGTTACGAATACCGTTTTTACTCTCAAAAACAATTTTCGTTATTTAAATAACAGATGCGTGCTAACAGTTCATAAAGAACACACACTTTCTATTTTACTTTAAGAATAATATTGTTACTGTTATTTAGCAAAAGTGGTAGTTTAAAATTTGTTTATAATATTACCGCAAGTGCTAAAAGTTATACCAGTTAGCGATATGCCAGTTATTTTAAAGTCTGATTTCTGTTAAATGTAAAAGTGACAATTAGTTATTAGGTTTATATCCCCACCCTATTAAAATTTATCTAATATGAACACATTCATTATTTTCTTCATAAACAGGTCTGAAGAAATATCTAAACTGTCAGTTATTGCGCAGATTAAATAGGTAGGTGAAAATGTTTTATTGAAAGAGAAGATGATAAGATCCTAAATGAAACAACGCTCAATGAAATAAAACAACTTATTTAAAATACCTATAAAATGATAACGTAATAATTACAATGGCTATTTCTCACAGTTTAAAACAGTTGTCAAACTGACGTCATAACGTTATTGTAACGTATCATTTCTTTTTGCGAAAGGAGATATATTTGAACATATAACATTTATACTGTACTTCTAATAAAAAATGAATGTGCTCGTATTAGTTATAAATTTTTACATAAATGACTGATATCGTTTCAGGATAACGGTTTTTAAAAATATAGCCCAGTATGTTTTAACTCTTGCCCGTTTTATCAGAAGGATCTATTATCTTGTGTTCATTTAATATGTATACACTAAAACAAAAAAGTATGACGTTTAAACCTCCTTAATAGTATACAGGCGTAATGTTATATTTTTTTAATAAAGAGAAGCAAAGGAATTGTAGCTATTGTTATTTATTTTTGTTTACTAGAGTAAGAAATTAAATTATGTATTGATTTAATATAAGTAATGTTATTTTTATGAATGAAATTGAAATAGATGAAAAATGCCGTAAACACATTTGAATCATCGTAATGGGTATAGTTTCGTTATGAGTAACATTAAAAACTTTCATTTATTGTAATAGTTATTTTAAAAACGTTATTTGTAAATCGTTACTAAAATATCGTTTCTCATTTTAACGTTATCTTCGTTATTTATAAAATATGTTCCGTAATTTTATTCTAAGTATACAAATATTGATTTTACATGAATTTGAAATAACGAAACTTAATCAAATCGTTATAGCAGTTTCCGAGATGAAATTAAGTACATATTTAATATTTGTTACAAGTATATTTAAGAAGCAGTTACTATAACATTTAAACAGAAGTGTCATGTTATTTTAGTATTATTTCAATAGATCATAACTATTTACTAATTTCTGGCACCATCATACATTATCTAGACCCTAAAACAAGTTTTACAAATTGTTATATTTAATCTATTATGCAAGGTTTTCGAATCTTTACCGACTTGGCTTTTAATTTTTTTATAATCTGTAATAGTTAAAAAAATATTAAATGTTCCACGATCATTAATGGCCACTTTGGAATAAATAGATATAACAAAATATAATAAAGTTTTAATTTAATTATAAAATACATCATGAAATTGGTTTTAATTTGATAATATACTGCCTCGTTGGTCTAGCGGTTAGCATAAACGACCGCCGATCAAGAGGTCTCAAGTTCATTTCCAGGGTCTGAACAAATATTTGTATGATCTACGAATATTTGCTTCGGAGTTTGGGTGTTTTCTATGTATAATATGTATGTATTTACAAAAAAAAGGATATATGTATTTATATCAGTTATCTAGTACCCATACTACTAGCTCTGCTTAGTTTGAAACTAGATGGCGTTGTGTGTCAGATATCCGAAAATAAAAATCTAAATTTTATTATTTGTATCCAATAGCTTTTATTTACTATAATTTGTATTCAGTTTCAATCTACGAATAAATAGTTTCAATGGAGTTACTATTTGAAAGTGTCATTGTATGTTTATGTTTAATTATGTTCTACATATAGGAACTCTGTATTATACCTACATTATATAACAATCTCCTGTAAAGATCTTTATTTTAAAACAGTTTTAAGTTGTGTAATATATACAAGTATTACAAGACCATTGTCTTTTATTTTACCTGTGGTTATTGTTGTTGTTGAATCAGTTTTTTCTGAAATAAATGAAGCCTGAGTTACTCCTTATAACGTCAGCTATTTGCCAGTGAAAATTCCGTCAAAAAAGGTCCATAACAGACAAATGTAAAATTATTTTTTGATGTGAGATTTGGTAAAAGCTCTTAATTTGAAATACTTTGTACATTGGCGGACTTAATGCCAATGCATTCTCTTCCAGTGAATTTATAAGTACACAAAATTGTATGTATGCCCATAACTTTCGATCGACTGCACCAAATTAATTAATTCTTTTTTTATGATTTTTTTATTGTCAGGACAAGGTTTGTATAGAAGAAAATTAAAAAAAGGAGGTGTTAATTATTCTCTTAGTCCGCTTAGTTCTATATACTGCAGCGCCGCTTGAAGTTGACACGGGCTTACAAAATTTTTTTTTCGAAAATTTTGAAAAATAAATACGGCGAATTTGGATGAATCTTTACAGCTTTACATTAACTTTACAGCTTATACATCAGATTAACACAGGCTAATATTTGCAGCGATAACCGACATACACGCGGGCGGAGACAAGGCCAACAACTAGTATTTATATAATATTCGTACACCATGACAGCTTGATATAAGAAGTTCCAATTATCGATTTGGTAGTTCTGCCATTTCGTTGAGAAGGAGATCATGTACCTTCATTTTGATCGTATAACCTAATCACGGTCTCCACTCTAGCACGTTTCAGCTCCAGCGACCATCGGTTCGTTTGGAGACATAACCGGCCCATTTCCACTTCAGGGTACTGAAGTAGAAATGTAGTTGTCATATTAGCTGCAGAACTGATTACCGTTGGGGTAAAGGGGTTCTTGAGTGGAGACCGCGTCGCGGCAAACGTAGTGTAGGACGTCCACAGGCCAGGTGGAGTGATGATCTGAGCAAGACGGCTGGCAGGAGCTGGATGCGAGAAGCCGAGGATCGAACCAAGTGGCGTACAATTGGAGATGCCTATGTCCAACAGTAGACTGCGATTGGCTGATGATGATGATGCGGCTAGCAGTCGGTTCCATAATGACGATGGTAAATTTTTTGTCATTTTTCCGCGGAGCGACTGTCATCAGACCTGCACAACCCAGTGTCAGTATATTTGAGGGCACTGACTTCCCAATAACGATTGCCATAGGTGTTCATGACAACAGGGACCGACAGCTTATCGTGCTCTCCGAGGCACGGGTGGGAAACACCGTCATCTTCCGGACTGCGGGCTGCTCTTAAGAATTTCTTGTAAGAAAAATCCAACATCATTCCGACCCGGGAATCGAACCCGAGACCTCTTGATTGTAACCACTAGACCAACGAGGCAGTCTCAATGTAGTCCATGTCCATTGCTAGATAATCCAAAAAACAAATGTGTGCAATTTAAATATTACAAAATACGAGAGGTCGGCCATATTTATTTGTGCGAGAAATCCTATAAGGCCTTGTTACATAATATAAGGATACAGAAATTCTTTTGTTCTCCGACCTTAAGTGTTGCGTGCATAAAAAATGATATTATTGCCATGCATCGCTGCTATTTATTAAATTTGGACGAGTACGACACGACCTTTTAGCAATGGAATGTACTGATCGGTACAATAGTGCTTAAATATAGAGGAATAAATATTTTTAGTCAGAAACACTTAACCCAAAAGAAAACCTGATTTTATACATATTAATATGAATAGTGGTTGCCCGCGGCTCCGCCCGCGTATATGTCGGTTATCGCGGCAAATAGTAGCCAACTTATGTGTCAATATCATGTATAAGCTATATTACTGTAAAGTTTCATCCAAATCCGTTCAGTAGTTTTTCCGTGTAAGAGTAACAAACATCCATCCATCCATTTACAAACTTTCGCGTTTATAATATTAGTATAGATATACCGCGATACGACAATAACCGCGGGTTATTGTCGTATAGCGGGTGACGGGGGGGGGGGGGACGAAACTAGTCTAAAAAAGTTACTTCTTATATCATCAGCTATCTATCAGTGAAAGGCCCGTCAAAATCGGTCTAGCCGTTCCAGAGATTAGCCGGAAAAAACAGACAGACAGACAAAAATTGTTCAAAATGTTATTTTGGTATGTGTACCGTGTACCTATACCTGCATACATATGCATTTAGTAAAAATCAGTTATTTCAATATTACAAACATACACTTCAATTTTATATATTTGTATAGAAATATACCTACGTTACGTTACGCTTTTACGAATTCAATGTAATTTTGCATGGAGATACTTTGATTATTGAGAAAGGACGTTAGCTACGTTTTAACGCGATAACCGACATACACGCAGGCGAAAGCTACTTTTTACAAGCTTTTTATTAACTTGCAATGTACCTATGTATGCTTGTATGTTCGGGTGGAATCTTGCAACTCAATTTTGAAGCAGATATCTTCAACCGATTTTGCTGAAATTTTGCAAGCATATGTATCCAGCGTGACAATACAATATTATAATGACATGGCGCTGATCTGATGCTGGAGCTGGAAGGTGGCCATAGGAACTCTGTAAAGAAACATCGCAACATCATCGAGTTTGGACTCGTTTGATTCGTCTCGAGGCATTGCAGTAAAAGCTTGTTTTTAAAAAGCTTTTTAATTTAATGTATTATATATAATGAAGTGTCTGTTTGTAATTTCAAATTAATAGCTTTTCACTAAAAAAAAAGCGGCCAAGTGCGAGTCGGACTCGCCCATGAAGGGTTCCGCAGCAGCAAGTAACATTTTTTTTTATATTTGTTTTGATTGAATCAAAGGTAAATTGCAGTTTACGATTTATGACGTATTAAAAAAAACTACTTACTAGATTTCGTTCAAACCAATTTTAAGTGGAAGTTTGCATGGTAATGTACATCATATATTTTTTTTAGATTTATCATGCTCTTATTTTAGAAGTTACAGGTGGGGGGGGGGGGACACAATTTACCACTTTGGAAGTGTCTCTCGCGCAATCTATTCAGTTTAGAAAAAAATGATATTAGAAACCTCAATATCATTTTTGAAGACCTATCCATAGATACCCCACACGCATGGGTTTGATGAAAAAAAAATTTTTGAGTTTCAGTTCTATGTATGGGGACCCCCAAAATTTATTGTTTTTTTCTTATTTTTGTGTGAAAATCTTAATGCGGTTCACAGAATACATCTACTTACCAAGTTTCAACATTGTAGGTCTTTTAGTTTCGGAAAAAAGTGGCTGTGACATATGGACGGACAGACGGACAGACAGACATGACGAATCTATAAGGGTTCCTTCCTTTGGCACGGAACCCTAAAAAACGATTTTTTTTTAATTCTCACTCTCTAGTAGTAGTAGTCTGTCTGGAAGATGGCGGTGTTTCCCGCCCGTGCCCACACACACACATAGTTTTCTGTACCTTAATCTAAAATAAAAAACCAAGATCTTAAAAAAACAATTCATTCTTATCATTGACATTAATGTAACTTGCTTTCTAGTTAGAGACCTATTTACAGAAGTGGACTGTTAAATGCTTTTCATAATGATGCTGATAGACCCATAACCAACAGTAGACTATTCATGGATGATGAAAGAAAGAAAGATTTATTTGTTAGAATATAGTTCAAAAGATGTTATCACATATAATGCGTTCCTTATATTCTAGTATTTCTGGTGTACAAATTTTAAATCTTATGAACTAATCTTAGGTCTAGACAATAGCATTATAATATATTTATATAAGGTCAAGACAGTAGCATTTCGAACCCGAGACCTCAAGCACAGCATTCGCATACGCTACCACTGCGCCATTGAAACAGTTTGCATAATATACACAACAATTTCTCGTCTAAAGGTATTAGATAGTTAAGCACTTTTAGTGGTGACTGTACCCACATTCCTCCGATTGGAAATCATAAAGCACTACTTATTCGTAACATCTATATTTTATATTAACATAATTTTGTATCTACATATACATAGCTATAAACAAAAATATACACAAATGGTTCAAAGATTGCGCAAACGCATCGTGACTTGTGCGTCACTGCAGAATTGGTGACGTAGTATCGTTACTAATATCATAAATTCGAAAGTAACTCTGTGTGTAATGCTTTCACGGTTAAAACGCTTTCAACGAAATTTTACATGGAGATACTTTGAGGAATTCTTGAGGAAAGACATAGGCCACTTTGCACCGCAATAACCGACATATATGCGGGCTGAGTTGCAGGCAAAAGTTTACTAATGTATAGCTGAAGAGTTTGATTGTTTAATTGAACGTGCTAATCTCAAGATCTATTGGGCCGAATTGAAAAATCTTGTGCGAGTATTGAATAGTCCATTTATCGAGGAAGACTATTAAACATCACGCTACAACCAATAGGAGCTGAGTATCAATGAAAAATGTTGCGAAAATGGGGACAGTTTCTTCCCTTTGAGAGTAGTTCTAGTTTCCGTAATACAATATTCGTCATTTACAGCCCTTAATAGTCCACTGCTGGACATAGATCTCACCTTAGAAAGGAGGTTTTAGTCCACTATACTAACTAAATTTCTGGTAAATAAAATATACTAAAATACAAATTTTTTGTTTCAAAAACACTCAAAAAATAGCCAATGATCGTATTCATTGCGAAAAATTGATTTTATTATTTGCAAAATAATATAATTTATTTAAATGAACCGATATGTCATTTTTAATAAAAGGAATTCTATTTATCTTTTAAATAAGATTTCGCCATGTTGAATCGATAATTTTCTTTTAAAATTGTTTCGTAAATATGACATTGGAATGTTGAGTATAAGAGCGTTTGGCAACTGTCATGGCGGCCGATGTTTGGATTTGTCAATTTTGTTACCAAATTTCCTGTATTTTTCTTACGAATTATAAGTTTAACTTTAACAAACTATGTAAACATACATTTGAAGTTAATTTAACCTACTTCTAATTATCGTATCGTAATATGTTTTTGTGAAATCTTACTAAGGTCCAGTTACACCAGTTCCTGAGAAAATTTCAAATAGTTATCTGCCTATTAACATTATTTAACAAGTAAAAGATAAATATACAGATAAATCAACAGCTTTTAACAGTCCACTGCTGCAAATAAGCCTCTTCTCCAAAAGGAGGTTTAGGTCTGCTATTCCACGCTGACCAGACGGGTTCGTACCTATAGAGTTTGTGTCAAGTTTTCCTTCTCTCTTCTTGGCAGTTGGAATAGGGGTGGTGACACTCTGTATTCTTCATCGGTCATCACACGGACACTATATACCTATGTTTAACTTACATATATATGTCTCTATCAAAAATCTGTGAAGTTCTAGGTTGCCATTTGCCAGCAATAATTGATGCTATTGCCGCTATTGGCCCTAAGTATTATAGAGAAGAAAGTTTGTGTGGATATTTGTTACTCTGTCACGCAAAAACGGCTGAAAGCAACTGCATGATATAAATGTTAGTCTGGAATAACTCACAAAACTATTTCTTTATCCCGAATGAATGAACACGTATTAGGTTTCGAAAAAGTGTAGTTCTCAATTCGTTAAAAAAATGTTAGTAAACGTCCGAATCATAGCATTCATGAAATGGTTTGGAAAATGTTTCATTTTAGAGAGCTGTTTTCTTGGTTACAGTATAGTCTACCTTTAAGGTGGAAAATTATGAAGTAAAGAATAGATTATTATCATTCATCATGCATTACACGCATTGAAATCGGTGCTATTCTTAAAACTTAACTTTAAAGCATTGAGGAATACGTAGTAATATTAGTTCAATGCTTTAAAGCAAATTTTCATAATCCCTACGTTCAATAGTCAGACTATCTTGATATTTTGAGTGAAAATAGATTCTATATGCAAAACTAAAGGACTGTAAAGGGGAGGAAAACTTGACACAAGTTTTACACCAACTCGTCGGCTCGTCAACTGGCCAGCGTATTCATCCTGTGGGTGTCGTGAGAGCCGACTAAGGGAGAAAACTACGCAGAACAACAGCACAGTAAAGAGAAGGAGAACTTGACACAAGTTTTGCACAACCCGTCTGGTCAGCGTGGTGTAGTAGACCAACACCTTCTTTCTAATGAGAGGCCTATGTCCGGCAGTGGACTGTCAAAGGCTGTTGATGCATGTAATGTGATAAATATAACAAATAGAAGCCGCATGATTTCGAAATACGTATTTTGATTCTGTACTACTCATTTGTAGAATGTGTTTCATAAGGCCTCTTTAAATAATTAAATATTGCGATTCAATATAAGATTACAATGTCAATAATTTTAAATACTAATTAAGTTTATTAAATATGCGTTTTATTATTGTTGGGATTAGAGAGGGTCAGGTACGGAAGGCGGAGGTCAAGGCACTCCTTATTTAATATTTATTAAATATTAATTATTGTCTATACATATGTTTTATTCTGGAATTTATTAATAATTGATTTATGTAGAATGTTGGTGCATTTGATTGTCACGTTAAAGGTCGTTTTTAATTCAAGTGCGAATTATTTTTTAACCGACTACAAAAAAGGAGGAGGTTCTCAATTCGACCGTATATATATATATTTATATGTGTTCGCGGATAACTTCGTCGTTTAAGAACTAATTTTGATGATTCTTTTTTTAATAAAAGGAGATATGCCAACGGTGGTACCATGATAAGGACATTAAGATCTGATGATGGCATCCAAGAGAAATCGAGTCGAACCTTGAAGTCGGGTTTGTTTTGTTAAAATTTTACTTGTATAGTGAATAAGCTGAGCCCCGCGGTGTTACTGCGGTGTACAACCGTAGGTGACGTTAGGTGAAGTTAGTCCATTAAAAGTAGCCTAACTTACTACTTACATCATCAAAAATCGGCCAGTGGAAGTCCCGTCAGTTTTAAAAATGGTGTTTTTGATGTAGGAACTACCGTATAAACTTTCATTTGCATTGAGTGAAAAACTGTTTATTTAAAATAACAATCAGACACTTATTTATTTATTTTTTAAAATAAAAGTTTTAATGCCTTATTTAATTTACAGCAACTATTTTCAAAAAAATATGTTTTGTAGAAAATTTGCGGAGTTCCGTATAAAAATTATAAGTACATACACACCTCAACAAAGTCTAGGGATATCATAATCCTATACTATTGACGAATTTAATCTTTTTAGTTTCCATAAAAAGTGTATAACTAAATGAAACCTCTTTTATTGTATTTTTAAAATTTAAAAATATCAAAAGAATAACAATGCTAAAAACAAAATACGGCGGCAAAATTGTTGGTAATTCATTACGACAAGAAAAATTAAAATTGTTTTTATGCTGTTAATGAATTAAAATTGATTAGATTGTCTTTTTTTTAATTGAACTTGCTGTGCTAGCTTCAAAAGTCATGTCACGTTGCCATTTGGGTCGAGATGAAATGTTTCGAGCCGTGGGCATGTTAGAAAATGGTGCTATTCAACGCGTCGTTGCTGAGACCTTACATACCAGCCAAAACGTGATATCAAGATTGTGGTCACGTTATCGCAGTACTGGGGATGTGGCTGAACGGCACAGTGGTAGACAACGGGTTACTACGCAAAGATAGGATCGATTCTTCCAAATGAACGCCAAAAGACAACCCAATATCACAGCGTTGCTACTTGTGCAAAGGCTCCAGGAGGACCACCAGCTGCTGGTAAGCGACTAAACCGTGCGAAGGAGGTTGCATGAAGTCAACCTTCAAGCTCGAAAACCGCTACGTGCTCCAGCTCTGCGACGTGGCAATCGCGGTCGGCGGCTTTCGTGGGCTCGCGAGCATTTGTCTTGGAGTGATCAACAATGGTCATCGGTGCTGTTCACTGATGAGTCCCGGTTCGGATTTCATCCGGATTCAAGAAGAACTCGTGTTTGGAGAACTCCAGGCTGAGTTAGCCGTCTGCGGCACCCTCATCAGGTCCACTCTTACCGAGGCGGGACAATGGGCAGGAATTCGTCTAGGTGAGCGAACCAAGCTCGTTTGGATTCAAGGCAGCATGACTGCACGAAAATATCTCGAAGAGGTAGTAGAGCCTGTGATTATCCCACACAGAATCCAAATGGGCCTGGAGTTTCTATTCATGCATGATAATGCTCTTTCTCATACGGTGCGACTGGTATCGACAGCTCTTCAAGATCATGACATTCAAATTTTGGATTGGCCTGCGCGGTCGCCCGACTGAAATCCCATCAAGCATGCCTGGGACATGTTACAACGAAAAGCATTGCGAGATTCCCCGCTAAATTTGACGACGGAACAAGAACTATACAGACACTTGACAGAACTTGGGACCTCATACCGCAGCAAAACATTGACAATTTAATTTTAAGTATGAACAATCGATGTCGATGTGTAATTAATGTAAGAGGTGGCAACACTGATTATTAATAATTAGATTTTTAATTATTTTATTAATATTAATAATGTTACAAAAATTCTATGACATAATTTGTTTTAGTACCAATTTTCTACAACAATTAAAAAAGTTAACTTTTTAATTAAAAACAAAAGAATTACGAATCGCTTTCTTCTTTTATTGAAGTCTCTAAAATAAGCTACTTTTCTTCCATTTACTATCTATGACAATTCTTCTTAGATTTTTAGATATTTGATGAAATATAAAATATCCCTAGACTTTGTTGAGGTGTGTATATACCTAACTGCTGTTTTTTACATCCCCACCGGTAGGTATACCTAGTATATACTTTTTATACAGGTGAACAGACCCATAGTATACAGTTTGACTGCACGGTTGGCCTAGTGGTTTAAGTGGTCGCCACGCCGCTCTCTACTGCGCCAAGTGTTGTGGGTTCAAATCTCACTTGACAACACTTTGTGTAATCCACAAATTGTGTTCTGAGTCTGGGTGTTCTTTGTGTTCGTTAAATATTAAAGTCCCCCGCGATACATGATGTATATTCCAAATGCGGGAGCTTTCTTTAAAAAAAATGTAATAGATGTTTATAAGCGCCGACCAACCGTCCCTCGCGTCATCAAATACAGTTGTATTGTGAAGAACTTTAGATTGAATTTCAATTGTTACAACATTAAGTCTCTTCGCCGTCACTCCGTTCGTCGGTCAGCGCTAACCCATATGAGGAAGTTATCAAACAACATCTTCTAGAAGTATATTCCAGGCACTCAGGCAGTCACAACTCGTTTAGATGACGTAAATCTTACGTCACAGTCTTTGTGCCCTTGTAGGACAATTATATAATCACAATAATAACGGCCTCCAATAGAAAAAAGGTTAATTAATCATCACTGTCAATTAATTATATTTGACTTCGTATTGTGGCTTGGTTGGGCCATAAAGTCGAAGATTGATGAGCGAAGATGATTTGATTTCGCACGTGTTTCTTAGGGCGGTGCACTACAGAGTTATTTTAAGGTATAACAGGAGTTAACAGGTCTCTTTTTTATTGATGATTGTCACATAATTATAGTGGAGTAGGAGAATACAGGACGCAGAGTTAATGATTTGAAATGTCCTCCAATGAATTCACATAAGAAATATTTCTCTTCTACCATCGTCTTCTCATGAACACATTTACTTGTAATGTGCTAGCAAACTTGATTGTTTTGTAGTGTCACAAGTGCATTGACGCCTTTTGTATGCCTCTCCTGCAGAATTAGGAAGAAAATAGTCATGTAAATTAACGGCAGCGCATAAAATACGAATGAACTCACATTGTTTTTTTTACTCCTTGTAAAATCCATTTGGTAAAATGTACTTACTCGCATCTAATAGGATAAGAAAAATAGTTTGTTAACAAGGATATCTATACAAATAAATGAAATTAAATTATCTGTTGTAACTTTTAAATTAGCAGCTTTCACTAAAAGCAAATGAAAGTATATGCGATACTTGCACCAAAAAATCTGTTTGTTTCGGCTAATCTCTTTTTGAGCGGTTGGAGCGATTTTGATGGGACTTTCACTGATAGGTAGTTGATGATACAAGGAGTAACTTCGGCTACATTTTTGGACTAGCTTCGGTCCGCGGCATTACCCGTGGTTGTTGTCGCACCGTGGGGTTCAGTTAGTTATACCATATACGAACAATTATTTCCTAAGTTTCCAAGCGCAAAAAGTCGCTGTATTTATAGCCACACACATTTTCTTCGCGATAAGTAAATTAAGTGAAAAAGTTAAGTTAAAAAAACATGATTATTCCAATTAATGCAATTTACATAATGTAAGCCGGTCATTGTGTTACGACAAAAGGACCTTTCCTGCCAATCCGCACATCGTTTATTATGTGTTTTGTTTAGTAGGAAATTTAGCCGACTGCATCAGAAGGAGGGTACATGTTTCAAGTATGTATTATGTATTTTTCTTTGACACTCTCTGTGGTATAAACTGCTTTAAGGATAACTTGGCAGATGTCGTTATTAGGACCTATTTATTTTCAGAAGGTCGTAAGTAGTATTTCCAATGGTCCAAACCACTCAGGTCATATACTTGTTTTCCAGCTTCGTTATCTATACAAATAAATACAATTTCAAATGAATAGCTTTCCACTAAATGCATATGAAAGTATATATCTACGGTACTTACATCAAAAAAGCATTTTTAAAATTTGCAGGTGTAATTTTCCTTCGGCGCGTTGAGCACTTTTTGGGTGAACAAAAATCATGGAAACGCGTCATCGTCACCGAACGCTTTCCATGAGCTATAATATATATTTTTACTTCTTTTTATCGCGCGTTTTATTTAAAGAGCAATGAGATTAATTACAGGTGAGCTTAAACAACTGTTTGTTTTATAGTTTTGAGTTTTCACTTCTGTCGACTGTCCTCATGACTTCTTTGTGTTTGTCTCTTTGTTCCGGATAATCTCTGGAACGGTTGGACCGATTTCGACTTAAGGCAGGAAAGACAAGGCAAGGAAGGAGTAACTTAAGCAATTTTTTTTAGGCTAGCTAGTAAATAAATCTACGAGGAAATAATGGTTAGTTATATGGGCCATAAAGTACTTGAGTGGCGACCGCATACCGGAAAACGCAGCGTTATTAGATCCTCCATAAGGTGGTCCGAAGACCTGGTGGAGATCGCGGCAAGCCGTTGGATGCAGGCAGTACAAGACCGATTGTTAAGGTTCCGGATGTCGTAATAACAGCAGTTCCCGGATCCCAGGCGCAAGTGGCACACCTTGTGGTTTTAGTCGGTCCGATTCCGACACACCGCCCCGCCGCAAACCCCGGAGGGGTGACAGCCCATGGGGGTTTCCACACGCAAAATAAAAAGGGTTTGTGTCGAGCTTTCTTTCCCTGTGAAGCGCTTTGCTGCTTTAGTCGGAGCTTAAATAACACCCAAGAGATGAATTTGTTTGTTAGTCAATTTAATTGGGATGTTCTACTAAACTATTTTCTTACCTCTTATGAGTAATATTACGAACATCCTGGTTTGCTAACATGACATAAAAAAACAGAGTTTTCAATTATCTATTTCTTGAGTAGTTAGGTAATAGGTTTAATTACTATAATTACACATGTTTTGATCACCAATTCCGTTAATTATATATAATTAACGCAATAATATCTTCAATTAAAATTATGTTAATTAAACTTAGCAAAAATACATTTGGGTGGAGCTTTTTTATATAATTGTGGCGACACATTCCGTAATAGCGTTCTTACCCGACTACAACGAAACTAAAAGAAAGTGTATGATCCACAAATTGTTGCTCTGAGTCTGGGTGTTCTTTGTGTCCGTTTCATTTATGTTTGTTAAGTCCAACACGACAAATGACATATTACTAGTACGAGAGTTGTCTTTTATACAAAACAAATTCTAAAACTATCTTTATCTTGCGGTTCCGCCTGCGTGTATGTCGGTTTTTTTATGTTTAGCCCTACCAAAATGACTCTACTTTGCCTGATGGAAGGCATAAGCAGAATCCAAGAGTGGTGGTCACCATGGTGCAGTATGGTGACCCACAGCATGGCGGGCTAGTGATGCTTCTGCATCATTGGGCCTCCGGTCTCGCACTCACCAAGGAAACACGACAGCACGAACGCTGTCATTTTACGTTGATGTTCTGTGCGAGGGTAGTACCGCACCGGTCGAGCCGGCCCGTTCGTGCTGAAATCAGCGTGGCTCTACTACCTTGTCAGTTTGCCTTTATTGCGGTAAAAAGTAGCCTATGTCTTTCCTGAATCAAAGTATCTCCATGACAAATTTGATTGAAATCTGTACATTGGTTTAACCATAAAAGCGTAACAGACAAACAGATATAGTTACTATCGAATTTATATTATACTAGCTTTCGCCCGCGGCTTCGCTCGCATTTCATAAAAGTATCATATGTTACTAATGTAACTTATTAACTTAACTATTGGTGACTAACACCAACAGACCGTCAACAGTTCTACCCGGCTCCTGTACAACTTACAATCGTAATGTTAATACCTCCATGAATATGTGTAATAAGTTTCATGATGATCGGTTAAGTAGTTTTCGCGTGAAAACGTAATAAACAAACTTACATTCACATTAATAATAATTAGGAAGTATGGATTCTGTACGTCTAATTTGCTTTTTTTAACCGTATAACGGAAGTCTGGCTCCTCGAATAACTTAATCTGATGATGAAATAATATTTAAGACGGTTTCATATTAAAATTAATATCAAAAATTTTAATCGGCAAACCGTAATAAAATACCACTTAAAATTCACTCGTTTTATTAATTTTTAGAGTTACAAAGTTAAGAAATCACAACCAGGTCAATCTGTGGATTGGTGACCAACACCAACAGACCGTCAACAGTTCTACCCGGATCCTATACAACTTACAATCGTAATGTTAAGTTATAGATGAAGTTAAAGTAAAGCACATAAGTCAATGTCGTACCGTGACGGTCGCACGTCAAATCGATTCGTTATGTAATCAGACTTCGCTAATACATGACCTCTTTCTGACTCTTTAGAGCTTAAACATTAATTTAGGGTTCCGTACGCGAAGGCGGCAAACGGAACTCGCACACACAGTGACTACTATTTTAGAAGAACATCTCTCGCTCTGAAATATACCTATATAATAGTCCTACACGACACCCAACTAATTTGTATGTAAATAGCTATTGCGCGCGGCTCCGCCCGCGTCTGTTTCGGTTATCGCAGCAAAGAATAGCCTATGTCCTTCCTCAAGAATCAAAGTATCTCCATGATAAATTTCATTAAAATCGGTGCAGCGGTTTGGACGTGAAAGCAGGACAGACAGTTACTTTTGCATTTCTAATATAGGTACGGATTTGTGTAAAGTTAAGCCCCCCGGGACCCGGTGACTTCACTTATTCGAGTAAACAAATGGAACAGCGAAAGATCCTGTGAAGACGTGGTATCCGTGAAAGTTGAAACGTTTAAGCAAAGGTTATCATCATCATCAGCCTATCGCAGTCGACTGCTGGACATAGGCCTCTCAAATTGCACGCCACTTGGTTCGATAATCGGCTTCTCGTATCCAGCTCCTGCCAGCCGTCTTGAGCAGATCATCACTCCACCTGGCCTGTGGACGTCCTAAACTACGTCTGCCGAGACGAGGTGTCAAAGTAATATACATACACTTATGCAAAACTACACCTTAATAATGTTTAAAAAACATTTTAAGAAAAAAAATTAAAGTGACTTCGTTGGAATCGTATAATCAGATCCCGACATGATGACAATGGGAACCTGGGACCTACATCCAACCCAATGCAATTTTTTTAAATCGGTTCATAAACGACGAAAATATCGACGAGCATACATGAAAAAAGTGTCCAACGAATTGAAAAACCACCTACTTTTTTGAAGTAGATTAAAAAACTATAACTTTTTTTCTGGTAAAACAGGGAATACAATATTATGAATTTTGTAGTAATTTTTTTATGTAGGTATGGAACCCTTCTAGTGTGGCAAACACTTGACAGTTTTTATTTGGATTTACAAACATCAATAGTGCTCATTAGAGCGAGGATTCATAATAAGAGAAGCCCACGTCTCGTATGATGATGAAGGCAGCGTGACCACCATTTTTAGGGTTCTGTACCTTAAACAGATATACAAGGCGACAGACAGAATGTGGTCTTATTATAATTGTAAATATTTATATTTACTCACGCTTACATTTCCAAAGGGCTTAAGCAGGGGTGTAGTAAAGCCTATATTTTCTTAACTATATATAATTTAATTGCAATTTGCGTAAAAGGGACTTAAGTGCGGATGGTGATACCGTGTCATGGGTTCGATTCCCTCATTGGACAACTGTTTGTGTGATACACAATTTGTTGTTCTGAGTCTGGGTGTTCTTTGTGTGTTTTATGTATGATCATATAGTCTCCAGACACAGGATTATATTCTCAATGCGGAAGTTGTCTTTTTACGGTAAAAAAGTCCAAGCGAGTCCAATTTGGAGCTTCCTTTTCTAGTCGACTTAAAACTAAATTTAAATTTATTATCATCACAGTTTATTCGTATCTGTTTAATTATTATTGATTCATAATAAAACTCCTTTTAGTCTCTTCTGTGTCCGGAGATAAATTAATAAATATTTCGCAATATAAATTGCAAATACACAAATTCTGTGATTTTATTGAAATTCCATTTAGATTTATTTATATTCAGAAAATACTGATTGATTAATAAACATTAACTGTTTATATAGTTAATCTATGTAATCAAAGTTTGATTAACATTACGACTATAACACAACATACTAGCTGCGCCACATGGTGTTACTGTCGATTTTGATGTACCTTGCTCATCCTATGAGAATACAAATTTTTTTTCTTTAGATAATATATAGGCCTCCATAGTATGGGTCACCATGCTACATTCTTGCATTGTCGCAATGAATATGGTGAGCCGCACTACTCTTGCTTCTTCTCGTGCTTTCCATCAGGCAGAGTCATTTTGGCAGGCTCATATATGTAAAAAAAACTATCTCTGTGTCAAATTTCATCCAAATTCGTTAAGTCGTAAATATATGCTTAGCTTACATGAATCGATTACCAACACAATTATTTTGATATATGTATGTACCATATATACATACATATGCATTTAGTAAAAAGCGGTTATTTTAATATTACAAACAGACACTCCAATTTTATTTATTTGTATTTTTTTGTGGAATACGGGGCAAACGAGCAGACGTATCACCTGATGGTAAGCGATCACCGCCGCCCATGGACACCCGCAACACCAGAGGCGTCACTAATGCGTTGCCGGCCTATGAGGGATGGGGAGGGGGATGGGGGCAGGGGTTGGGCATGGGCCTCCGGTATCCTCACTCACTCGGTGAAACACAGCGCAAGCGCCGGTTTCCGTGAGACCGTGGTATCACTCCGGTCGAGCCGGCCCATTCATGCCGAAACGTGGCTCTCCTACGGATTTAATAAAGTATAGATGTCACCCGGGCTATTATTAAAAAAATCTTGACACTTTATTTATTAAAATCGATTCAGTTGAGACGCAATGGTGCCGCAGCGGAACATACAAACAAACATATAACAAAACTACATATTACCCTCACTTTTGGCTACGCTGTCAAATAAAAACACACAAAAGTCGGTTAAAAAAACAAATATACAAAGAAAACTAATAAAAGCGTGTTCATAAAAAGAAACTTGAAACCTTCGCAGACGGATCCGGGATTAATCTGTTTTGGAGATTCCCAATTCCGGTTGAAAACACAAATTTCCGCTTCAAGTTTACATTAATAATTAATGTTAATATTTAAACATTTCTACAAGTAGCCCAGCGCGTATGACTAACATCTAAACGAACAAAGCACAATAACTTGAGTTCACGGTCACACTTGACGTAATTTCATCATCATCTCATAAAATTAAAACAATTAAATTAGTACACGATACTACTGACAACTCGAAATGCACATTTTGAGCTGGGAGTTTAAATATAATGTTTTAATATTTCTAACAGAAATGTTGTCATTTTGTTTTCTATGATATAGGGGGCAAACGAGAAGACGTATCACCTGATGGTAAGCGTTTAACGCCGCCCATGGACACTCGCACCACCAGTGGCGTCACAAGTGCAAAAATAAATTCCTTTTCAGAGAGACACTTTATTTCATAAAAATAATCTAGGAAATAATTGTTCCCCTTTATGAGTTAAAAAAATAGTCCGCTAAAACCTATAAATTTTTGTTTTTTGTAATTTCGACAAACGAGCAGATTTGGCCTGCCGGCCTTTGAGGGATGAGAGGGGGATGTGGGGAGGGTTTGGGGTATGGGCCTCTCGTATCCTCACTCACTCGGTGAAACACAGTGCAAGCGCTATTTCACACCGGTATTCTGTTTTTCTGTGAGGCCGTGGTATCACTCCGGTCGAGCCGGCCCATTCATGCCGAAGCGTGGCTTTCGGCTCCAACTTATATAAAAATTTGTTTCGTCTAGTGTGTCATTTTGTTTTTGTGATTGAGCAATGGCTTCTTTCTGGCTTTGCACCCTTTAAGACCCGAAGTATTCGACAGGAAAGAAGATAGTCTTCTCTATCTTATTTAAAGCATGAGCAGAATTCTACAGTAGTTGTCACCATACTCATTGCGAATGCAGAAAATGTGGCATGGAGATTCAGACTATAGAGGCCCATCGAGATGCGTCTGCATCATTGGGTCTCCGGTTTCGCGTTCTCAAACGAAACACGACAGCACGAATGCTGTCAATTTAGGTTGATGTTTCGTGAGAGGGTAGTACCGCCCCGGTCGAGCTGGACCAACCGTGCTGAAATCAGCATGGCCCTACTACCTTGAAGTTCTACTAACTACTAGAAGTACTAACTAACTTTCAGTATCTCTCGCGAGTTTTTGATCATCAAGGTCTGTAGTAATGCAATCGAACCAATTTCTTGGTCTTTTACTATGCGAACCAATATTGCCGAGTCGTTCAATACTGAGTTGCATCATGAAATACCAAAACCGCACTAGAACCCGGTGTGTGTCTTCAACGAGGTAGATTGCCAAACCTAAACAAAAAATAGTCAAGTGCCAAAAACACTTGAAATTACTAAATAAATAAAACGTGTTATACTGATGTTTAACAGCTACTCATTGGGTAGGCTGTGGTTTTAAAAGTTTTTAGGAAGGACATAGCATTACCACCGACATAGACGCGGACGGATCCGTCAGCAAAAGCTAGTCTTCCTTAAAGATTTTTTTTTGTTTGTTCTTTTCAAAATAAAATATATATCTTAGCAGTTCTTAATTTACTATTTTCTCAGAATAAATATAATACAATAGAAATTATAATTAGCTAAAGAGTTCATTTCGAGCGCGTTTCAAAATAATTTGGCAATTGGACGAACACACAATTAAAGAGAACCCCGCGAAAAAGAATGATTAGTTTTTTTTTTAATTTATTCAAACAGAAACAAAAACTATGGGAGTTATATTTTTATATGACAACAGTTGAGATTGCGGCTCGTAAATTATGGGTATTTCAACACACGTTTTTATGGGAATTTCCTTAACGACTCATTTACAAGAGGCTTATATTTTTTAGCTCAGACAACTATAGTTTAGTTTCTTGTGGTATAGTATTTCTATTATTATTTTCTTTTTGGAACCGACCTTGAAAAAAGCAAGAATGTTGATGATAATGATGACGTGTAAAATTATATATGTATGTATGTTTTTGTCGTGTTCTGAAAGGTTTACCGATTTTGGCTTGAGAGGTGCTACTATACTGTGCATAGATATATCAAAAATATAAAAAATAAATTTATTAATAACAAAAAACTGGAATAAATGGCTCAGATTGGTTTGTAATCAGAAGGGCCTATGTCCAGCAATGGACTGTAATTCTGTAATAGGCTGATGATGACGTAAATACTTCGCGAAATCTAATGCTGTACGCTGAATATATAGGTACATATTTTATGAGTCTTTAACAATACTACACCAAAACCACTATAAGCAGTCGATTTGTCCATCCAGAGGTTGCCTGGAAGAATTGCTTTTTACCGATAAAACATCCATTTCGGCAGCAGCACATGGTCATTCAATTGACCACTGACGGAGTATATTGTGTCATTGAATTGACGTATCTTCGGAAGATGATTTCTATGTTATTCTAAAATATAGATGGTTAGTTTATACCGACAACTAGTTCAACTTAAATATTGCCCGCGGTCCACCCAGGTGGACTACGGAGGTGGACCACGGGCAATGCACGGAATTCAGTGCGCCAGGCGAACTGAATACGAAAGTGAGCCTTGAGGGTTGCAGAGGTCCTATGCCAGTGGCTCCGTGGAAAAACGGTAAATCCGGTTGAACTATTTTTCGACCCTAAATAAACTTGGGAGTAATAAAGGCTGCGAAGATATATGATGGATAGTTTGAGTTGACCAAATAAGGAAATATGAGCAATATAGCGAAGTGATCAATTATATTCCGATCAGACCACGACATAAATGCACATTTGCATATTATCAAGACGACAAAGAATTTGTTTATTTTAAAATACTTAATTAAGACTTATTTCATGAGGACTTATAAATAAGTTACCCAACTTAAATATTATGATTATTTCATTTTATTTTAACATGTATTGAAATTGTGCATATTTTGACATTTTTTTTTGTATATATTGCAACCTTTTCTAGATCACGTATAAGTTAAATATTTCTTAATGGATTTAAACCGATGTCTAGTGATGAAACTGCTTGAAAGGCAATATTTTTAATATTTATATATTCGTGTGGTGGCTGATTAACAATACGGGGTGTCACCACCCTTATTGACCCCGTGGGTGTCGTAAGAGACGACTGAGAGAGCTAACTACCAGGACAACAGCACTGCCAAGGGAAGGAGAACTTGAAACAAGCTCTGTACCAACACGTCCGTCCCTCTAACTACGTTGCACACTACAAATATAAAGGTTAATAAAAGAATAACAAATTCTGCATTCGCAATGAGTATGGTGACCACCACTCTTGGATTCGGCTTACACTTTCGATCAGGCAGAGTAGACTCATTTTGGCAGGTCCATACATAAAAAAAACTACTAGAAGCGTTAACGATTGTAGAAAGAGAATCGTAACTTATATTTATATAACTTTTGCTAAGGCGTTTGGCCACTGTGGTACAGTAGACGAAAACCTCCTCTCTAAGGAAACCCCTATGTCTAGATAGGCTGTTGATGAAATTCCTAAGCTTTTTTTTTGTGTAAAAACCCTGTTTCTGCCTGCATTTAAAGCTATTTATATATTGCGGAACATCCGCTTTATAAATCATCAATGAATAACAGATGGGGATTCCCAAGAATATATATGCCATCGCTGCTTTTTACGGTAATGTAGTTGTTATGTCAATTGATAATGAGCCGTTTAAGGTTTCATTAGTAATAAAATACTGAATTCCTGAGGTTTAACTCGTCATGGTAAGCGATTACCACCAACCAAAAACAAGTGATGAAAAAAAAATGAATTGTTAATTTGTTACCTTGTGGCGACTTCCACATACAGCGCAACAGAACATACTACAGCGCCATCTACCAAAGATACATCGAACTACGGAGTAACGAAGGAAACTAAGAAACTACCAATTACCAATCCTGAATCGCGCAGTGAAAGTTCGCGCGCCAATTAAGTTACATACAACATCCCAACATCAACCGTTGGGCAGTTGGCCCGCCAGGCACGATCACCTCCCCTGGTCGGAGGATCCTCCCTTTGTGTTGGAGGGATATTACACCCGTCCCTCCACAGTGGTGACCCCGACGTGATTGGAAGCAGACTTCGAAGCAGCATCAGCACGCCACCATCATGTTCACTCCCACAGCAAGTCTCACAGCCAGCCAGCAACCTCGGCCTCGACAGGGATATACACACCACACGCTGGAAGCGACCGCTCCAGCCTGGTTCACCCCTACGGCCTCATCAGCGTCTAGGCAGAGCACACTGCAGCTACGGTTCATGTAAGCAGAGCATATCTCTCCCGTCTATGCAACAGCCAGCCACTACGCAGCAACCGCCCCGACTCACTGGGGACCTCACCGCAGCACCGCGCACCCCTGCCATCCCGACTCACTGGGATCAGCGGACTTCAGCTCCGACTCACTGGGACTAGCGGCATTCAGTTCCGACTCACTGGAACTTGCGGCACTCAGTTCCGACTCACTGGAACTGCTCACTCCTGGCACTGGCAAGCTCCGCAACAGAGCACAGACAGCTGATCCTTCATAATATCGACCTCCAGTCTTGGAGGGGAGTGATGTGGCGACTTCCACATACAGCGCAACAGAACATACTACAGCACCATCTACCGAAGATACATCGAACTACGGAGTAATGAAGGAAACTAAGAAACTACCAATTACCAATCCTGAATCGCGCAGTGAAAGTTCGCGCGCCAATTAAGTTACATACAACATCCCAACATCAACCGTTGGGCAGTTGGCCCGCCAGGCACGATCACCTCGCCGAGGATCCTCCCTTTGTGTTGGAGAGACATATCACCCGTTCCTCCACAACCTCAAAACGAGGCTATAAACATCAAGCCTAGAGGTCTTTAAATTGGAGTCGATGGCTGACATGACAAACTATTTAATACATATTATTTTTATTTCTCGAACATTATACCGACTATGGCTTTTTGTACCTTTAAAATATCTGAATATATAAACTACTTTGATTTTTTAACTCTTTTTTAAAGACAACTCCCGCAATAGGAATATATTGTTATATTCTGTGCCGCAAAGGACTTTACAAACATACATGAAACGGACACCACGAACATCCAGACTCAGAACAACAATTTGTGGTTCACAAAAAGTGGGATATTAAAGTGGGATTTTCTATAATGTTTAGTTACGGATGGATAAAATTAAAAAAGAAAATTACTCGAGTAAAAACTCGAGTTTTCCAAAGTTTATTTAAAACTTAACTTATTTCTTGAGAATCCTTTTTGAGGAATCACCTAGAACTTTATGTTGTAAGATGTTTGCATAATTGAAGTATAATTAAAACATTTTTTTTCCTAAGACGGATTTAAGGTAAGCAAGATTTTGCTTTAAGGAAAACTTGTGCTGGCGTGATCAAAAGCCACAGATATTAAATTTAAAAAATAAACCATAGAGATACAAAGAACTAGGTAATCGGTTCCCGAATCAAATTTTATAAGTGGTCAAGTTCGAGTCGAGCTCACTTCAGTCATTAAAATTTGAATTTAAAACTTTGCGATTTATTTTTAGTTTATTTATACATATAGCTTTTTTTTATGGGTTAGGCAGGCAAACGAGCAGACGTATCGCCTGATGGTAAGCGATTACCGCCGCCCATGGACACCTGCAACACCAGAGTCGTCACAAGTGCGTTGCCGGCCTTTGGGGGAAGGGGGGGGCGATATGGGAAGGGGTTGGGGTATGGGCCTCCGGTATCCTCACTCGGTGAAACACAGCGCAAGCACTATTTCACACCGGTTTTCTGTGAGGTCGTGGTATCACTCCGGTCGTGCCGGCTCATTCATGCCGAAGCGTGGCTCTCCCACGGGTTTATAAGTAAAGAAAATCATATCGGTATAATTGTCGAGTAATAAAAATAATATGTAATGAACTTTGGTAAGCTTGACTGCACAGTTGGCCTAGTGGTTTAAGCGGTCACCACGCCGCGTCTACTGCGCCAAGTGTTGCGGGTTCAAATCCCACATTGGACAACACTTTGTGCGATCCACAAATTGTTGTTTTGAGTCAAAATGTTATTTGTGTCCGTTTAATGTCTGTTTTTAAAGTCCCCTGCGACTCAGGATATATTATTATATTCCTAATGCGGGAGTTGTTATATTTTAAAAGAAAAATTGTCTCCTTTCCAAGTAGGGAACTGTATCCAGGTAACTGTTATGGGTTGTTGATGATGAAGGTAATGGAAATTTGCCGTTCCCGATGGGCGATGAGTATATATGTATATGCATCACTACATATTCCTTATACAATAAAATTAAAATTTTTAAAAACCCCCTTCGCAAGCACTAATCGAGTAATCATACGCCAAAAATGCCTTACATCATTTTGGAAAAGAGCTAATACTCTTACACTGTTGGACCGATATTAACCAAACATAGCTAAGAACCCTCGCAATGAAACTGCCTTTCAAATGAAAAAAACCTCATCGAAGTAGGTCTATCCGTTTGAGAGCTACGATACCGCAGCTGACACACACACACACAGATAGACATCGACGTCAAACTTATAACACCCCTCTTTTTGCGTCGGGGTTAAAAACATGGTCCTCCGCCGCGTCTATCTGTTCGCGATAAACTCAAAAGATACTGCACGAATTTTTATACGGTTCTTACTAATATATAGAGTGATTTTTGAGAAAGATTTTCGTATATAATTTGTAAATATCGAAAAAATTATTAAAAAAAAAACCGACTTCCAAAAACATCCAACGAAAACTCTCTGTCAAAAAACACTTAAAAGCGTAAAATAAACTGGTTCTTCATAAATTGCCTATACCTAATTCTTTATTCATTTAAATAGTAGTAGTATTATAATGGGTGCTAGGTACCTAAAATCTGTTTGAAGTCGGTGCCAAGTGACTATCGCTTAGACTTTTGTAATTGTTCGTTTGTATTCTTTTTGGCTTAGCACCGACTTCAAACAGATTTTAGGTACCTAGCACCCATTATAATACTACTATTTAAATGAATAAAGAATTAGGTATAGGCAATTTATGAAGAACCAGTTTATTTTACGCTTTTAAGTGTTTTTTGACAGAGAGTTTTCGTTGGATGTTTTTGGAAGTCGGTTTTTTTTTTATAAAAAGTTTTTATTTTACAGTTTTTAGTGCAAACAATCGTAGGTAAGTAGTAAGTTGAATTATTTCATCAAATTTCATCATCAAGAATACAAATTAAGGTACGTGTAATATTAAAATCATCCTCTAATCCCTAACTGTTGAAGAGTTTAATCTTCTATCATCAGCTCACCTAAATAGCTTGAAAGTATACGACTGAAGGTCTTTAGATACGTATGAAATTGAAAGAATTATTCTCCAACTCCTAACCGTTGAGGAGTTGTACCTTCCACCTTCCATCATCAGCTTACCTAAATAATTTGTAAGAATACGACTAAAGGTAACTTATATACATGTGATATTTAAAGATTTATCCTCCAACTCCTAACCGTTAAGGAGTGGTACCTTACAGCATCAGCTCATCATCATAAAATGATGACTACTAGACGCAAATACCGGTGTAACTTCAGAAAATATACGAAAAACATAGTATGTGCCTATAAAAAATGAGGGTTTCCCTCGATTTCCCTGGGATTCCATCATCAGATCCTGATATGCTGGCAATGAGACCACCACGGAAGCATACCCTGTCGAATACAAAAAAAAAATTCAAAATCGGTCTACAACTGACGGAGTAATCAGGTAACATACATAAAAAAAAAAAATACATACAGTGGAACATAGAACCTCCTCCTTTTTGGAAGTCGGTTAAAAAAAAATATACATACAGTGGAACATAGAACCTCCTCCTTTTTGGAAGTCGGTTAAAAAAAATAATACATACAGTGGAACATAGAACCTCCTCCTTTTTGGAAGTCGGTTAAAAATAAGCCGCGCATCTCAGAGTAACATAGGCTATGTTATATTTTCTGTTTTGTTTTTTATTTATTCAGTAATAAGGTTTTTTATTAACAATCGTTTCTTAAATACTAATCTCGCCAAACTGATGGCGAATGAACCCGTGCGAAGCCGGGGCGGGTTACTAGTAGTATATAATAATGATTATGTAAAATACCAAACAGTAAAGTCATCATAATATATTTAAGATAAAAACAAATCTACTACAGTAGGTACCGCTATTTAAAGATCAAATTATGATTAAGTTGTATTGTCAGGAAGACAAACCGAGTTCATAATATTTAAACATATTTAAACATTTAATATTGAAATAACAAAACGTGACATTTGAGTCTTACAACCTTCAAGCATACACCAAAAATATAATAAATCACTTTTTATTCAACGTCAAATATTATCCTTACTTATATTATAAACTTTTTTTTTTTTTTTTTTTTTTTTTTTTTTTTTTTTTTTTTTTTTTTTTTTAACGTGTGGAAATCCCCTCGGACCGTCACCCCACCGGGGCTTGCGGCGGGGCGGTGTGTCGGACTCGAACCGACTAAAACCACACGGTGTGCCACTCTGCGCCTGTGAAGGGAGGAGTCCGGGAACTGCAGTTATTAACACATCCGGACCCCTCCCAGCGCCTGCCCGCACAGAAGCGGGCACCGTCTGCTGGTATCCTCTCAATTAGGCGACGTACGGCACACGCGTACGTCGCCCCCTCGCGGGAGGCCACTAGAGCGGATGGAGGGGAAAGCCCGTCCCGACCATCCGCGGCCACACTCAGGGCGGCATGAGGCGCTGATAGGCGCGCCTCCGCCGCCCGGTTCGCCGGCGGCGGATTGGGTCCGAGTGGACATCGTCCTCCCGGGCCTTCTCCGCCACCTCCTTCTGCGAGATTACATCTTCGCAGAAGGTTGCGACCGCGGTAAAACTGCTATCGCTACCGGCCATGGAGCGTATGACGGCCGGTAGCGAGAGATCTCCTCCGATGACTGCAGTGAGGGCCCGGCGCTGCGACGCCCATGCAGGGCAGATCGCCAGCGTATGCTGGGCCGAGTCCTCATTGCAGTCGCAGTGGTGGCAGGCGGGACTCAGTTCCCTCCTAGCGACCGAGTGCAGGTACTTCCCGAAGCAACCATGCCCGGAAAGGACCTGCGTCAGTCGGAAGGAAAGGGTCCCGTGCTGCCGCCCTGCCCACTCGAGGATGACCGGCTGGAGAGCCTCCACGGCGGCAAAGCCAGCGCGTGGAGTCTCCAGCCGGAACGACCAGCGAGCCATCGTGGCTCGACGGGCGGCTTCACGCCACTCGCGTACCTCTTCGGGCGGAGGGCGATAGCCATACTCCGCCCGATATTCAGCCACCCGTCGATAAACTTCGGCGAGCACTTCCGCCTCCAAATCCCACGGGGGTGTTCCGGCCAGGGCGCACGCCGCCTCGGTCGACACCGTGCGGTATCCGCGTATGGCTCTGACTGCCAATACCCTCTGAGGCCGCCAGAGGCGGGCCTTATTTAGGGCAGTCAGAGCCGCCACCCACACCGGTGCACCATACAGCGCCATCGACCGGACAACCCCCGTGTACAGGAGTCGCGTTGCGACGCTGGCTCCACCCAAATTGGGCAAAAGTCGCCCAAGGGCGGAGGCAGCGTCGACCAGCTTCGGACCCAGCTGTCGGAAGTGCTCGTCGAAGAGCCACCTACCGTCGAGTATCAGGCCCAGATACCTCATTTGGGCCCGAACCGGTACGAGGACCGAGTTGACCTCTATGGAGGCGCCGGCGGGTGGACCACGACGGGGCCCATGGAACAATAGGGCCTCCGTCTTGTCCAGGGCCACCCGTAAGCCCAGCGCCTCGATGCGCCCGACCACGAGAGAAACACCCCTGGTGGCCAGGCACGCCGCCTCTTGGTAGTTCGCCCCCCGGGCTGTGACCAATGTGTCATCGGCGTAACAAATTACGCCCAGCCCGGGGGGGAGACGACCTCGCAGGACCCAGTCGTACCCCACGTTCCACAGGAGTGGTCCAAGGACAGACCCCTGCGGAACGCCGCACGACATGGGTCGCCGTCTCAAGACGCCCTCTCGGTCCTCGTACACGACGGTACGCTCCTCTAAATAGTCTGCCACTAGCCGCCTCAGGTACTCTGGCACCCCGTGGTAGTGGAGTGCTTCCCTGATGCAGCTAAATGGCAGACTATTGAAGGCGTTGGCGATGTCCAACGACACCGCCAACACCACGCCGCCACAACTCACTGCCTCTTCGGTCACGGCCCTGAGGCGCATCACGGCATCGACCGTCGAACGCCCCTCTCGGAATCCGAATTGGGCGTCCGACAGGTCGGGCCCCACCTCACAAAGGTGCTGGACGATGCGGGCAGAGAGTATCCTCTCAAAAAGTTTACCCGCCTCGTCCAGCAACACGATGGGCCTATAGGCCGCGACCGAATCGGCAGGCCGTCCCGGCTTCCTCAACAGGACCAGCTTCCCGCATTTCCAGCACTCAGGGAAGCGCCTGGACGCCAGGCTAGCGTCCAACACTTCCCTGAGGCGGTCCGACATATGGTCGAGGGCTCGGGCCATCACTCGGGCTGGAACCCCGTCCGGCCCGGGGGCGGTGTTCTTGGAACGGATTCGAAGAACAGCCGCCCCAACCTCCGATTCCCTAACGGGCGGCACATCGTCCTCTCTACCCCCGCCGTCTATGACCGCATAGGCCATCGACGGGGGTGTGTGCTCGCCCGCTCCGGGAAAAGGCCCTCGACCACTTCCTGCAGGAAGCTGGGCTGGAGAGTCTCGGTAAGGGGGGGGCCCGACGTGCGGAGCTTCTGACGCACCGCACGGTATGGGCGACCCCAGGGGTCACGGTCGAGACCCTCCAGCATCTCCTTTCTCTTTTCCTCTTTGGCACGGCAAATGGCCAGCTTCAGAGTCCTCCGCGCGTCGCGGTACTCCTCATGAAGCTGGTCCCCGCCATCGTCTCCACGGTGACGTCGCCTGCTGCGGGTGTAGGACCTCCGGGCACGAGTACAAGCCGCACGGAGGTCCGCCAACTCCTGGGACCACCAGTAGACCTCCTTCCGCGGAGGCCGACGACCTTGGACGCGGGGCATGGCCGTATCGCAAATCTGCGTAATCGCATCGCGAAAACGGCCAGCCCCCACGTCCACGGTGACCTCCTCGGTCGGGGCCTGCGGAGACAGCCAAGAATGAATAATGGCCGCCTCCTCTAGTAGGTCCCTGTCCAGCTTGGCAACAGCCCACCGCGGAAAGCGGGAAGGATGCCGCGCCGTGTGACCCCTACTGGGGCCCTGGGACCGGGAGAGCTCCAATCGGATATAAAGATGATCCGAGAGCGTCTCAACCTCTTCCAGGACACACCAGTTCCTTACTCGTGCGGCAACAGCAGGGGTAGCGAACGAAAGGTCCACTATCGACCCCCCTTGCTGTCGCACGCACGTGTTGGTGGAGCCTCTGTTCAGCAAACAGAGGCCCACCGAAGCCGCCCACTCCTCAACGGCTTCGCCCTTGGCGTCCGTCCCGGGGGACCCCCACGCAATGGATTTTGCGTTGAAGTCCCCCAGCACGAGGACGTGCCCTGACGCTAATCGCCGCATCGAGGTCTCCAAGCTGTTAAGGAAGACCTCGAAGTCGCTCAAACTCCGGTTGGGGGAGAAGTAAACACCGTAAACGGTGACGCCCCCCCACTCGGCGGCAACATATCCAGAGCCCTTGTCTCTAAGCGACAAGGGCGGGGAATGAGCCGCCGCGGAACCGACGACTGCCACGGAGCCGTCCCAGTCACCCATCCAGTTTGGACGGGTAGGAACGAAGTAGGGCTCCGCGACTACGGCAACACCGATCGACCACTGCGCCATGGTTTGCAGGAAGAGATCCTGCGCCGCGGCACAGTGGTTTAGGTTCGTCTGGACAAGAAGGTTGGAGACGTGATCCATTAAGGGATCGTCTCTACAACCTCCTCCATGGGCGACGATGAAGACGCACGAACGACATCGGAGGCAGCCTGGGTCGATTGGCTAGCCCCCGATGTCTGCTGAGAAGCGCGGGATGGCTTACAGCCTCCCTGCCCCATCTGGTGATTGGCGGGCTTGTCGTCCGCCGCACAAATAGGGCAGTGAGGGGCGGCAGAACATTCTGCCGCCTTGTGCCCCGGTCGACCGCAGCGGAAACAGAGACCGCTGCAGTCGAAGCAGTTCCCGCACTTGACGCGTGTGTGCCCCGATGCTAGGCATTTATAGCATCTCATCGGTCTTGCCGCCAGGACTGTTACCCTGGCACTCACAAAACCGATGAGAAGCCTGCCGGCGTCGCCCAAAACTTTGGCCGACGCCACGGGGCAACTCACCCACACTGCGCCAAGCCCTCCCGGACCGGGGCGGATGGCGCCAACTCTGACGCTCTCCGCGTTGCAACCCGTCTTTGCCCGGATTGCAACGCGAACGTCTTCGGTCGTCACCGAATCGTCCAGGCCCGAGATGCGCAACTCAGCGCATTTCGTAGGCCTGGCGATCTTGACACCATCCGTGTCTGCAAACACAGCCCGCAGTTTCTCAGCGAAGGTGTCCGCCGTCTTTGCGCCATCGGCCCCAGGGAACTCGAGGACCCGAGCTCCCGTCTGGGCGAGGCGCAAGCGGACACCTGCCGCTCCAAAGTCACCGGCGAGACAGTCCCGGGCCGTCTTGAAGACGGCCGCGTAGGACAGCCCGCCGGTAGCCGCCTCCGGCGACACGGTGACCACCACAGCCGCGGTTTTCGGCGGCTGCAATTTCCGCGGCTTCTTTTGGGTGGTCCCTGCCACCGATGGCGACTGCAGACCAGAGGCCGCCTTTTGGGCAGCCTTCTTGGCCCGCTTCTTGGCCTTCTTGGACTTTTTGGCCCCCCCGACTACCTGCCAATTCTCGTTTGAGGGGGCAGTTGTGGAGGGGCCAGGCAGGGGTGTTGGAGTGGGGAGCGGAGCAATGTCCGCTCCAGTCGCTGCCACCGTCTGGGGCCTTGGTTGCTGCGGCGGCGGCGCAGCCGTCCTGGCCGGAGCCTTCGCCCGCTGCTGCGTCTTGCGCTGGGCGGCAGGGCCCGGCACCGACGTCGCCGCTGCGTACGTCACTCGGCCACCCACCACGGGGAGCGGGGTCGGCGCTGAGGCGTCCTTCGTCCTCGGTGTCGCGAGCGGCGGCCGAACAATAGGGGCTGGTGGCAGCCTCGCCTCCAGACCCGCGATCCGTCCGTCCACCAGGTTACCCATTGCGTGCAGCATGTACTGCAGCATCTGCTGCAGGACGTCGTCGGGTACCCCGGGGACAGCAGGGGCCGGCTGGGACGCAGACGGGGCCGGTCGCCACGCAGACGGGGCCGGCTGGGACTTAGATGGGGCCGGCTGGGACGCAGACGTGCCCGGCCGGGACGCAGGCGGGGCCGGCCGGGACGCAGGCGGGGCCGGCCGGGACGCAGGCGGGGCCGGCAGCGACGTAGACGGGGCCGGGGCAGGGTGCTCCGCCCGGAAATGGGCAAACTGAGCGCCAAGCTCCGCCACCTGCCCCGTCAGGCGATCGTTGGCCGACTGGAGGCGAGCCACGTCTCCCGCGAGGGATCCGACGACTCCTGCCAAAGCAGAAGAGGAGTCCTTCAGAGCCCTCACGAAAGGGCCCTTTAGGTTCACGGACTTGGTGGCCACCTTGTGGATTATGGCCACCGCCGCTTCCGCTCTCTCCTGCAAGGAGGCCGGTGTTTCGGGCACTGGGTCCCCATGCACCGGCTCCCCGATTTTGAGCAGGAGACCGCTGATCTCCTCCTCCACCTGCAGTTCGCCGTCCGCTCGATTCCGCCTGTAGGACTCCGCCCTACAAAAGGGGGAACCTGACGGGGCCGGTACCGGGGTCAGCGATCGCTCCCTCTAACTGCTTGCCACCTTCGGAGGCAACATCGCCTGAGCGATGTCACTCTCGCAGCCAGTGGGGCGTCCGCGCTTCCGGTCCGCCTCCACATCCATCGGCTCCGGCGCGTCCGTCCTCGCACCGGGACCGCCGCCGCTCGCCATAACCACGGCGGACTTGGAACGCGTGCGTTCCACTGTTCTTCGGCTCCCAGCAGTCGGATCGACTTCTGGGAGCCCCACCGCTGCAGGCCTTTCAGCCGCAGCAATTTCCTCAGTAGAGACCGAGGGCAGAAGGGCGTTCGCCTTTCGGAACTGCCCTCTGCTGTTCCGCGTCTGCCTCTTAGTCTCTATTGGCGCGTCCTTCGCGTTTGTTTCGGTGCCGGATTTGACGCTCGGCGACGGGCGTGTGTGACATTGGGTGCCCCCCCCATAGTACGATTGGGGGCTGCCGGAGCCGACTGGCTCCGGAAGGGATTCCCCAGACGCGTCGCGTCTAGGACCCTCCTGGGTAGGTTTTCTCCTAATGTTGTCCATTGTCATTGAGTTTTTGGAGTTTTATGTCCTCCGACAGAGGACGCCCTTGGCACTGGACTCCCTCCAGCGATTCAGCTCATTGCCAGGCGTCAGAGCGTGAGCTTGGGGTATTTTTTATAGAGGTTTACGTCCTCGTGGCTTCGAAGAGCCACCGGTCCTGTCCGTTCAGGATTACGGCTGGGCCGGACAGGGTCTGCACCAGACCGGATCCGTCCGCCCCCTGTCTCTCTCGGAACTGCTGGCACTCTAATACGCCCTCTGCTAGAGCAGAGGGACGCTTAGAGTGCCCCACGCGGCAGTCTGTAAAGACTCCGTCTCGTATCCCATTTAGTCTGGAGCCTCCTTCTGGGCCTATCCGGCATGAGTGGCTCTACCGGCATAGCCCCAGAAATCATCGACTCACGCAAGCCCCACCACGACGACAACGTAGGGATACATTGGGGGGACTTACATTATAAACTAGCTGAACCCCGCGATGTTACCCGCGGTTATTGTCGTACCGCGGCCGGGAAACGCCGCGGAAGTTGCCATAAAGTTTGATTCGGACTATACACAAATAGTGTAGAGCCTGGGAAAAAAATTTTAAAGCAAAAAAAGGGTTGTAAGGGGATAAAAGGTTGTATAATTGTTACCCAAAGTCACTATTTCACGCGGACGAAGTCGCGAGCACAGCTAGTACCGATGTGTTTATAATGGTTATTATTACAAGAAATTCTAAATAACAGCCTGGAGTATGGAATGTGGCGGTGTTTCCCGCCCGTGCCTCGGAGAGCTCGATAAGCCGTCGGTCCCGGTTGTCATGAACATCTGGCAACCATTATAGGGAAGTCAGTGCCCTCAAATATACTGACAAGTAATGCAATCTTCGAATTCAGGTCACCCTCAGGGTTACGGAGGTCAGATGCTAGTCGCTCTGTATAAAAACTGATACCTATTCCGGTAAAACCGGTTGCGCTAGTAGCCGACCCTAAACAATGCGACTGCACGTTTGGCCTAGTGGTTTAGCGGTCACCACGCCGTTTCCTACTTCGCCAAGTGTTGTGGGTTCAAATCCCACATAGGACAACACTTTGTGTGAACCACAAATTGTTGTTCTGAGTCTGGGTGTTCTTTGTGTACGTTTCATGTATGTTTGTAAAGTCCCCCGCGACACAGGATTTATTCCTAATGCGGGAGTTGTTTTTAAAAAAATAAAAAAAACTTGAGAATAATAAAAGCTAGGAAGATAAAGATGTATGTCAAACCTGCTCGTATTGGTCAGAGCGTGATGTTAACTCGGTAGAGTAATTACCGAGATTAGTGCGCTCAAAAAAACAAGCCCTTGAGTTTCATTATATTATATAGTATACATTTTATATAAGTAGATGTGGTCAAAGTTCCTTGACATTTAATTGACAATAATGTTTACCAAATAAGTGATTGTACTGAGAATTTACTGTGTTTGTATAATAACTGCAAATATTGAATAGTTTCGATGCCTATCTTTGTATAATGAGATGTCGAAACGTAAGGTTACGTTCAAGAGTCGTAATCTATCTATCTATACTTATAATAAAAATGTAACAGGTCTAAATTATAAATCTACATTAAAGATATTTCGAATATTTCGAAAGTTCACTATTGGACAAAAGAATGGACATAATTAACAAGAATACAATAAATACTTAAATAAATATTTCGGACATTAACACCCAACGCCATCTAGTCGCAAACTAAGCAGAGCTAATATTATGGGTACTAGACAACTGATATAAATAAATACATAATACTTTTATTTTGTAAATACATATATATTATACATAGAAAACTCCTAAACTCCGAAACAAATATTAGCAGATCAAACAAACATTTGGTCCGACCCGGGAATCAAACCCGAGCCCTCATGCACAGCAGTCGCATACGCAGCCACTGAGGCAGTTGAAAGTCTAAAAACCTATAACCCGGCTACGTAAAAATCTTTGATATTCATATACCTAGCCTATGTCACTTGAATTATTATTACGAATCTATTGACACCTCATTCATTAAAATAGATTCAGTAGTTTAGACGCTACGGTGAAACATACATACATACATATACATATACAATACCAAAACGTTTGCCATTGGCTTGGCCGTAGTTTTGCCTGTCAAAGTGACTACTCTGCTTGGTGGAAAGCATAAGCAGAATCCAAGAGTGATGGTCACCATACTCACTGCGAATGCAGACAATGCCACAATGCAGCATGTTGACCCACACCATGGCGGCCTAGTGATGCTTCTGCATCATTGGGCCTCCGGTCTCGCACTTACCAATGAAACACGACAGCACGAATGTTGTTATTTTAGGTTGATCTTCTGTGCGAGGGTAGCACCGTTAACGAGTAAGTGGTGACCACCACTTTTGGATTCTGCATGCTTTTCATCAAGCAGAGTATAGTCATTTTGGCAGGCTTATGAAATGAAATGATATTTATTTGTAATAAATCTTTTCAGATATTTTTACACGTCGGACTTTACAGCTAGAAGAGGCCGGCATTTCCTAAGACTCACTCTGGGAACTCAGTCTGAGTCTGGGAAGAAATGCCAAAACAAACCACAGAAGTGTGTTTTTAAGTCTGTGAACATTGATAACATAAAAGCAATAAAAAATGTACCTATTTTTTTTTTTTTTTTTTTTTATGTATGGCCCGCCAAAATGACTCTACTCTGCCTGATGGAAAGCATAAGCAGAATCCAAGAGTATTGGTCGCCATACTCACTGCGAATGTAGACAATGCAGTATGGCGACCCACACCATGGCGGCCTAGTGATGCTGCTGCATCTTTTAGTCTAGTCAACAAGTATGGAACTTGTTGACTAGACTAATTGGGCCTCCGGTCTCGCACTCACCAACGAAACACGACAGCGCGAACGCTGTCATTTTACGTTGATTTTCTGTGCGAGGGTAGTACCGCCCCGGTCGAGCCGGCCCATTCGTGCTGAAATCAGCGTGGCTCTACTACCTCCTATTTTACCTATTCTACCTATTCTACCTATATAAAATATTTATTAGTTTTTTTAAATATATTTTAGCTGCCAAAATGATTCTGCCCTACCTGATGGAAAGCACAAGCAGAATCCAAGAGTGATGGTCACCATCCTCAATTAAAAATCTATTTATAATTTATTTATTTATTAAAAAAAAAATATTAGATATTTTTCAGCAGTTTGATTAATTATCAGGGAAGTACCTACACTACAGGGTCTGCCTATTTTGGAATCAGTCGTTGTGATGACATGAGATGAGTCAACAAACTCATTTGTGCTGAAGTGTTTTAAGATGGTTTATAAATTCAAGTGCAGCCGCGGATAGAGAGAAGTCAGTAACATATGCCCTCGGCCTTTCAAATATTACACAAAAGGCTTTTATTTTGCGATGATTACTTTTTAAACTGGTACTACATACTTTGATTTTTATGTTCTTTTATTAGTATCAAGGGTTACAAGGTTAAAAAAATAATTTAGGTTACGAAATTAAATATTATAGTTGAAAAACAGATGTCATCAAATTTTAGCGTAGTTTTGATTTGAGATGTTTTTTATAAGCTTTTTATTAACTTGCAATGTATGTATGTATGCTTGTATGTTCGGGAGGAATCTTGCAACTCAATTTTGAAGCAGATATCTTCAACCGATTATGCTGAAATTTTGCAAGCATATGTATACAGCACGACATACAATATTATAGTGACATGGAGCTGATCTGATGCTGGAGCTGGAAGGTGGCCATAGGAACTCTGTAAAGAAACGTCGCAACATCATCGAGTTTGGACTCGTTTGATTCGTCTCATGCATTCCAGTGAAAGCTTGTTTTCAAAAAGCTTTTAATTTAATTTATTTTTAAGGTGTGTTTTTATTCCCTTACACTGTAAGGGCACAAATGAGTAGACGGAACGTGATGGTGAGTGAATATCGCCGCCCATGGACGACAGCTCCAGCTCAAGAGTGCTTTGCCGTCCTAGGTGTCCCTACCCTAGAACTCAAAAGAAGGGGAGGTTGGATACTCTGGTATCCTCACTCACTCGATGAAAAGCAAAGAAAAAACACACGAACTTTTTTTTCTGTGTTTTTGATACATGGTGTTTCTTTTTTAACCGACTTCCAAAAAGGAGGAGGTTCTATGTTCCACTGTATGTTTTTTTTTTTTTTTTTTATGTATGTTCAGCGATTACTCCGTCAGTTGTGGACCGATTTTGATTTTTTTTTTGTATTCGAAAGGGTATGCTTCCTAGGTGGTCCCATTGCCAGCATATCAGGATCTGGTGATGGGATCCCGGAGAAATCGAGGGAAACCCTCACTTTTTATAGGCACATACTATGTTTTTCGTATATTTTCTGAAGTTACACTGGTATTTGCGTCTGGTAGTCATCATTTTATGATGATGAGCTGATGATGTAAGGTACAACTCCTTAACGGTTAGGAGTTGGAGGATAAATCTTTAAATATCATATGTATATGTGTTACCTTTACTCGTATACTTTCAAATTATTTAGGTAAGCTGATGATGGAAGGTGGAAGGTACAACTCCTCAACGGTTAGGAGTTGGAGGATAATTCTTTCAATTTCATACGTATCTAAAGACCTTCAGTCGTATACTTTCAAGTTATTTAGGTGAACTGGTGATAGAAGGTTAAACTCTTCGACAGTTAGGGATTAGAGGATGATTTTAATATTACACATACGTATAGACCTTAATTTGTATTCTTGATGATGAAATTTGATGAAATAGTTCAACTTACTACTTACCTACTATTGTTTGCACTAAAATCTGTAAAATAAAAACTTTTTATAAAAAAAAAAAAAACCGACTTCCAAAAAACATCCAACGAAAACTCTCTGCCAAAAAAACACTTAAAAGCGTAAAATAAACTGGTTCTTCATAAATTGCCTATACCTAATTCTTTATTCATTTAAATAGTAGTATTATAATGTGTGATAGGTACCTAAAATCTGTTTGAAGTCGGTGCTAAGCCAAAAATAATACAAACGAACAATTACAAAAGTCTAAGCAATAGTCACTTGGCACTTGGCAATAGTCACATTTTACGCTTTAAAGTGTTTTTTTGCAGAGAATTTCGTTGGATGTTTTTATAGAATAGATGACAAACCATCGGATGGGTCACTTAGGTTAATATAAACGATATGTTAATCATATTTATTATCGAGCATGCATGGCCGGCTCTACCGGAGTGATACCACGGCCTCACATAAAATCGGTGTGAAACAGCGCTTGCGCAGTGTTTCACTGAGTGAGTAAGGATACCGGAGGACTATACCCCAACCGTAACTTGTAAGTGTTGTAATTTCAGATTACTAGTTTTTCACTAAATGAATACGGTACTCAAATCAAAAAAATATTAATTTTTGTCTGTCTGTTTTGGTCATTCTCTGGTACAACTGGACCGATTTTGATGGGAATTTCACAGGTAGATAGCTGATGTTTATAAGAAGTGACTTAGGCTACTTCTTTTAGACTAGCTTTGCCCCACAGCGTTTTTATTGTTATTTGGTTTAGTTTTAAAAGACTAAAAACCACGCTCACAAAAGTCAGTCTCAAACAAAAACACAAACAAACATATAGCTGAAGCTAATACAAGTGTGAACAAAAGAAAAAAAAACTACTCTATTGGTAAGTTATTGATGATTGCAATAATAAAAATGATTTATACACATATAATAACTATGATCTTTAAAATATATTCTTAATACGTCAATAAATAACATTAATCTATATCTAATATCCATTTGAAATTGGATTAATAAATGCAAAATTGCTAAATAATTGCAAAATTATAATTGAAATTGAAGAGTATGGTGAGTATGTGTGACGTAACCATGAGCGATATGATTTAGTTCGATTATAAGATACTAGTTTTTGCTCGCGTCTCGGCCCGCGTATATGTCGGTTATCGCGGCAAATAGTAGCCTATGTGTTATTCTGATGTATAAGCTATATTACTGTAAAGTTTCATCCAAATCCGCTGAGTAGTTTTTGCGTGAAAGAGTAACAAACATCCATCCATCCATACTTTCGCGTTTATAATATAACTAGCTGTTGCCCGCGGCTCCGCCCGCGTATATGTCGGTTATCGCGGCAAATAGTAGCCTATATGTTATTCTGATGTATAAGCTATATTACTGTGAAGTTTCATCCAAATCCGTTCAGTAGTTTTTGCGTGAAAGAGTAACAAACATCCATCCATGCATCCATACTTACACACTTTCGCGTTTATAATATAACTAGCTGTTGCCCGCGGCTCCGCCCGCGTATATGTCGGTTATCGCTGCAAATAGTAGCCTATGTGTTATTCTGATGTATAAGCTATAATACTGTAAAGTTTCATCCAAATCCGTTCAGTAGTTTTTGCGTGAAGAAGTAACAAACATACACAAACTTTCGCCTTTATATATTAGTGTGATGTGATGTGATATAATGTGATATTAGTAGGATATTGCAATCTATCTAAACTAGCTGACGCACGCATTTTCGTGTGCGTCTAATTTCAATCATGCTGGGCTCTTATTAATATTTTTATGGCCCTGCCAAAATGACTCTACTCTGCCAGGTGGAAAGCATGAGAATCCAAAAGAGTGGTGGTCACCATACTCACTGCGAATGCAGACAATGCAACAATGCAGCATATTGACCCACACCATGGCGCACTCACCTACGAAACGCGACAGCACCAACGCTGTCATTTTACGTTGATTTTCTGTGCGAAGGTAGTACCGCCCCGGTCGAGCCGGCCCGTTCGTGCTGAAATCAGCGTGGCTGTACTACCTATCTGGTATTATTGGTCTGAGCGTGATGTTAACTATACTCTCTTAAGCTACGTCCACTTGGATCCCCTCAGTGGATTAGTGTGGAATTTTCTTCCACACGAAAGAGACCTCAAGCACAGCAGTCGCATACACTGTCACTGTGTTACCGAGGCAATCAAATACAATATTACGTTACGTTCCCCTGATTTTACGGCGAAGGCCCTAAAGATTTTTGTATACCTGATTTGAAAGTACTCACCTTGGTGTGCGGTGTTCACTTACCATCAGATAAATTTACCTACATCATTAAAAGCGAAAGTAAACTTATTAAAAGACCAAAGTTGCATCATCTTAGTCTGCGGTTTCTAGTCTTACTCGATCTGCGACCTGCGTGGGCGCAGGTAGGCTACAATCTAGGTTATCACAGGTCAGCATTTAAAGAGCTACCGTTTTTAGTTGAAATTGTTCTAGATTAGATCTAAGGCATTTGAATGGTTAAATCCGGCTCTGGCTTTTTTGGTATATTCTGTTTTTAAATTTCATAATAAACCGTTATGTATTATAAAAATCTAGACTTTTGTAATTTAAATTTCGAATTTGAGATTTAAATTTTGAATCTATTTTTTTGTTATTTGAATGTGGAAACAAGACCCATATACTGTTTAAGTAAATCAAAAATGAAAATATTACGCAACTCTGTCATAGCATAACTGATTGCGAACTTATAAGAGCTTGTCTATGTTTACCAGAACCAAGGTCTTGGAACGAACTTAAGACTCTTTGTTCTCTCTGTTTTTAAATCCATTGGGGGCGGTAGCTGGCGGTAGTCACTTAACGTCAAGTGAATCGTCTGCTCATTTGCCTCTCCAAATCATAAAAAATCTAGAAAGGCTGTATAAGTATGTATAATTTTGAACATGGAGTAGATAATATTTTGACATTATGTTAATACAAATAAGTTGTTATTATATTGTTATGCACGGTACAAGAATCGTGAAGACCTCGATTGCTATTCGATCTTACATCCATTACACCCAAAGACATAAAGGTGTCTACCCATTAGAGCGAGAAAGTACCGTGCTCTCATTCAACAGCACTGCAAAGAAAAGGAAAACTTGACGCAAATCCAAGTACAAGTCCAATTTCCAAGGTTGTAGTATAGCCACGCTGATTTCAGCACAAACGGGCATGCTCGACCGGTGCGGTACTATCCTCGCACAGAAAATCAACGTAAAATGACAGCGTTCGTGCTGTCGTGTTCCGTTGGTGAGTACGAGACCGGAGGCCCAATGATGCAGATGTATCACTAGGCCGCTATTGTGTGGGTCATTATGTTGCATTGTTTGCATTAGCAATGTGTATGGTGACCACCACTCTGGTTGATCTTCTGTGAGAGAGTAGTAACTGTGCTGAAATCAGCGTGGCTCTACTATCTTTTCTAAACAAATTATAGATACATGACACTCTGACAGAGAACAATCGATCCTGCTCACCACACAATATTAATGATGAATGAGATGAACTGAATAGAACCTTCAACCCCATACTAAGCAGTCAGAATTGATGACCACTAGATCGAATGTCTGGTCCTCAAACAACAATTACAACATACATCTGAAAACGTCACTGCACGTTTTTAAATCGAACAGCTCCAGTGGGTACGAACCTTTATCTTATAAATATGTATGAAGCCGCACGCTATTAGGGTTCCGTAGATGTAGCAGGCCGACATTGTGACGAGATGAAATCATATTAAACTCAAGTTGAAACAATGGCTGACCTTAGACGAATTTATTTTGTATACAAATGGTAATTAAATAGAGTTACCATGCTGTTTCATTCTACGTGGACTTGTATTTTTTTCTTTATTTCGTTCAAGTATTATAAATAAATATTTTGGACACCTGACACACAACGACATCTAGCTTCAAACTAAGCAGAGCTTTTACTATAATAGCTGGTTTAATTGACAGAATACTTCTTTTGTTGAATTACAAATATTTTTAAATGTGTATTTTCTATTTAATTTTGAGTTATTCAAATAACAATCTTGCTCTTTTTAAATATATGTAAGTATTCAAAATTCGTTACATTAATACTTTATCAATAGCCCTAAATAGTCAACAGCTGGGTACAAGGCTCTCATTAGAAAATAAATTTTAGGCTACGCTGACCAGACGGATTTTGGATAGGGTTTGTTTTAAGTTTTCATTATTTTTGCAGTTCTGTTGTTCTGCGTAGTTTGCTCCTTTAGTCTTCTCTTACGACACCCACGTGTTTAATAGGGCTGATAACACTCCGTATACATAATCCTAGTGATAAAATTGGTTATCACCGCCTAAAAACTCTCGAAGGTCCAGAAGTCGTAACAGTCCGAAAATATCGCAGGCGATAATTTGTCCATATTCTTAATCCGTCAGCACGCGGACAATCCCATCAGATCGTGAAAAATTAGTCAACCTACTTAAAGTTCTCGTTTCGAGTCATTTCTGTGTGGACAAATAATTATTGTACTTCGAATATAAGGAAATATTCAGGGTCGAACTTAATTTTTGTCAATAACAATTATAAATTTGACATACATACATATACTCACGCCTATTACTCAGATGAGGTAGGCAGAGGCCTATTAAAAGTCCTTAATTCCGCGTGTTGATGGAATAAGAATGCGTAGGGTCACAACCTTAATTCATCCTCAAAGAATATTGAAGAACTTCCATACAACCCATCATTCCTTTTTTAAGATTTAAGGAGAGAAATTTACAAATAGCTTTTATGTATCTTTTCTAAGATACATAGAAGCTATCAGCTAACAAAATGTCAGCCAGCAGTTTAGGCTCTGCGTTGATGAATCAGTTAGTCAGGGCAGAGGTCACAGAGAGGTCGCACAGGTGACCACACGCAGCGTAAGACACAATGATGCAGAAATATCTCAATAGCCCGCCATAGTGTCACCGTGCTGCACTGCTGCATTGTTGCTTTGTCCGCATTCGCAATGAGTTTGGAGACCATTACTCTTGGATTATGCTTATTCTTTTCATCAGGAAGAGTAGAGTCACTTTGGTAGGGTCATAAAAAAACACGCAGTTGTAGAATGAAGCATGTGATGGGTGATTAATGAAAGCTCTAACTAAACAATCCAACAAATGAAGTAGCATCGACGTCAGATAGCACCGATTCGAACACAAATCTTATGTTCATCATTTATCATTGTACTATAGCTGTCAAATAGGTACATTAAATAAGGATGCTGCGTACAGAGATTTTATCTTATGATATGTCAAGGCTTTATGGCATAACTTAGGTGTTATCGTCCCATCAGAGTATTTGAAGTTATGTAATATTAATCAAATTTTCTTATATGGCCAAAAGACGTAATATATTGCCACCTTAGCTTTTCTTTTCTGCCTAACTGTTAATATGTGTCAGTGTGTGGAGGACAGGTGTGTCATGTCCCACCAACACAAAGGGAGGATCCTTCGACCAGGCGAGGTGATCATGCCCGGCGGGCTAACTGCCCAACGGTAGATGTTGGGACGTTGTATATATGTTAATTGGCGCGAGAACTTACATTGTGCGATTCAGGATTGTTAGTTTCTTCGTATTGTACGTTGCACCGTAGTTCAGTGTAACTTCGGTAGATGGCGCTGTAGTATATTTCTTTTTCCGCTGTATGTGGAAGTCGCCACAAGTGTGACACTACCCCTTTTCATCCCATGGGTGTCGTAAGAGCAGCAAACTTCACAGGACAACAGAATTAAAAAGAAGGAAAAATTGATTAAGTAGTAGCCTAATGATACAGAAGCATCTCAATAGGTCGCCATGGTGTGGGTCACCATACTGCATTGTTGCATTGTCTGCATTCGCAATGAGTATGGAGACCACTGCTCCTGGTTTCTGCACATGCTTTCCATCAGGAAGAGTAGAGTCACTTTGACATGCTGATAAAAAAAACGATCTTAAAATTGTACACACAAACATACTTAAAATCACCCCTCTTTTCTCAAAGGGGTAGGTTCCACATTATAGGGGGAGAGGCAGGATAATCGGGATATTTTGTTAGCCTCGACAGGTGCACCACTTGCAGATAAGGTTGTCTTGGGGTCTTAAGTTCTTGGTGGGAACCCTTTCTCCCCTCGTTTTTTAGTTAAATATAGACCCATCTGTTTTAAAGCCTCTTCTCCATTGCTTTAACCTTTAAACTTTCGTTTTCTCTTCACCTTGAAGATACTAAGGAGCATTTGTTGGCCTGTGTCATTCAATGACTCATGCAAATATATTTGAAGGTTGTTTGTTTATTCGATTCAATTTTATCTAATAATAGTTCTAATAATGTAGTCTGTTTGTTCAACTTGAATTATTTTACGAGACAAACTTAATTGAAACACATGTCTTACAAGCTTTTTATTAACTTGCAATGTATGTATCATACATACATACATTGCAAGTTAAGGGCGGAATCTTGCAACTCAATTTTGAAGCAGATTTCTTCAACTGATTTTGCTGAAATTTTGAAAGCATATGTATACAGCGTGTCAATACAATATTATAATGACATGGAGCTGATCTGATGCTGGAGCTGGAAGGTGGCCATAGGAACTCTGTAAAGAAACGTCGCAACACCATCGAGTTTGGACTCGTTTGATTCGTCCTTTTTTTTCTTTTAGGGCATTCCAATAAAAGCTTGTTTTTAAAGTTTTTTTTATTTAATTTATTTTATATACGAGCCTGCCAAAGTGACTCTACTCTGCCTAATGAAAAGTATGAGCAGAATCCAAGAGTAGTGGTCACCATACTCATTGCGAATGCAACAATGCAGCATGATGACCCACACCATGGCGACCTATAGAGATGCTTCTGCATCCGATCGCTGTCACTTCAGGTTGGTCTTCTGTGGGAGGGTACCACCGCCAGTCGAGCCTATTGAAACCCTTCCTTGGGCCTATCAAACTTAAGTAATAAAAATAGTATCCGACACTTAGATTCCGAGATAAGTGTTTTCAGAATATATCAATAACTGATGAAAGTTGTACTATACCTTTGATAGATGGCGTAGTGTCGACCTGCTAAATCACACTATCGTTACCGGCTGTAGTATATTTTCGTTACTGTTGCATTTTTATATTTATTACAGGACAGTTAAGACGAATGTCGTTGTCCTGCGTAGTTTGCTCCCTCATTCGGCTCTTACGACACCCACAGGGTGCATAGGGGTGGTGACACTCCATATTCTTAATGCTTTACCACACGGATACTATTCAAAAGTACTTGATGGAAAATGGTTATCAGTTTATCACCATCCTTAGATGGTCTTCTCTTGAAGGTTCGGAAGTCCTAACAGTCCGGCAATATGTAAAAAAAGAAAGTGTGCTGTCACGGTCCCCGCCTTTGTATAAGATAAGTTATATAATAAAAAAAATGTGTCGTTTTTTCACTTTTTTTATTAAATATTAATACAATTTATACTATAATATATTATCTTAAAATTAAATTAAAATACTAGGAAATAATAATAAAAAGGAAGCAACAATATTTACATACAAGCTTCAAAAAAAAAATTTTTTTTCCATAAAATAAAGTAACTGTTTATGACATTAATATTTGTTTTTATTAAATACAAAAATTCAAAATTTTTATATTTATGTGAAATCAACTCAATTATTTTCATTTGTGACTTCGTTCAGGCGAAGCGGCGATCGTCGCCACGGCAATTCTCGCCACGCCAAAAATCAGGTTTGCCCGCGCCTATAGATGTTTCACATCAAAAAACTAAGTTCTTCTGTCTAAGTTCATCTTCTATGACAAACGACGCCGGGAGATGACACTAGTATATATTCTTGTTCAATATTAAGTGCGTGTAGGCGTCGCGTGGCGTTAAACGCTTGCTGTAGTGCGTTCAACAATAGGATGGGTGGGCCGAGTGTCTTGACTTTTAAGTCGAGTAGTAATGTGTTAATTTCTATGTTATATGCATAGCTATTGAGATTACATATTTTTACATACTTGCGTTGTTATTTACAAAAGTGTTATTTGATTTTGAGTTCTTTAGATACTAGTTTTTCTCACGGTTTAGTCCTTAACTAGCTGAGCGCCGCGGTGTTGACCGCGGTTATAGTCGTACCTTTACAACAACAAACGCGGGTAACGCCGCGGGTCAAATCTAGTCAAAAAAAGTCTAGTCTGCCACTGAAATCGTCAAAATCGCTCTGGCGGTTCCAGAGATTAGCTGTAACAAACAGACAGACAGAGAGACAGACCAAAATTTTAAAGCTGATTTCTTATTGTAAGGAATGTATTTAAGTATAGTATTCGCTGGGTGCAAAGTAGGTGATGGGAGACCACAAATTGATCACAGCGCGCATCGTGGCCAAAAAAGAAACTTTCGGCAGTCCAAATGTCACTTTTTAACCGACTTCCAAAAAGGAGGAGGTTCTATGTTCCACTGTATGTTTTTTTTTTTTTTTTATGTATGTTACCCGATTACTCCGTCAGTTGTGGACCGATTTAAAAAATTTTTTTTGTATTCGAAAGGGTATGCTTCCGAGGTGGTCCCATTGCCAGCATATCAGGATCTGATGATGGGATCCCAGGGAAATCGAGGGAAACCCTCATTTTTTATAGGCACATACTATGTTCTTCGTATATTTTCTGAAGTTACACCGGTATTTGCGTCTGGTAGTCATCATTTTATGATGATGAGCTGATGATGTAAGGTACAACTCCTTAACGGTTAGGAGTTGGAGGATAAATCTTTAAATATCATATGTATATATGTTACCTTTAGTCGTATTCTTTCAAATTATTTAGGTAAGCTGATGATGGAAGGTGGAAGGTACAACTCCTCAACGGTTAGGAGTTGGAGGATAATTCTTTCAATTTCATACGTATCTAAAGACCTTCAGTCGTATACTTTCAAGTTATTTAGGTGAACTGATGATAGAAGGTTAAACTCTTCAACAGTTAGGAATTAGAAGATGATTTTAATATTACACGTTCGTATAGGCCTTAATTTGTATTCTTGATGATGAAATTTGATGAAATAGTTCAACTTGCTACTTACCTACGATTGTTTGCACTAAAAACTGAAAAATAAAAACTTTTTATAAAAAAAAAAACCGACTTCCAAAAAACATCCAACGAAAACTCTCTGCCAAAAAAACACTTAAAAGCGTAAAATAAACTGGTTCTTTATAAATTACCTATACCTAATTCTTTATTTATTTAAATAGTAGTATTATAATGTGTGCTAGGTACCTAAAATCTGTTTGAAGTCGGTGCTAAGCCAAAAAGAATACAAACGAACAATTACAAAAGTCTAAGCGATAGTCACTTGGCACCGACTTCAAACAGATTCGAGGTACCTAGCACACATTATAATACTACTATTTAAATGAATAAAGAATTAGGTATAGGTAATTTATAAAGAACCAGTTTATTTTACGCTTTTAAGTGTTTTTTTGGCAGAGAGTTTTCGTTGGATGTTTTTTGGAAGTCGGTTTTTTTTTACTAGCGAAATTAACGTATCCCTGCATTTGAAGTAGTCAAGTGAGTCACGAAACCTGCTGCGTAGCTTAATTCAAGAACAATAATAAAAAAGTGGTCACAAAATTTGCACAAGCAAGTTGGAAACAAAACAAATATTTCTTTAAAGTATTTCACTTTCGAGTACTTTTCTTTGGTGAACTGTTTGACACTAGGTCTGCCCCTTTGCTAATCTTCGTTGGTTTTCGTGAAGCTTTCTTTGTGTTTGAGGTAGTATATCAGAGCGGCAATGTGTTTCCATCTGCCGCTCTGATTGTAGACACAATCATATTTCACTCGCACTCGCAATATAACAAATAGAATTTAATCAATATTTTTTTTTGATTATGGCATTTTAGACAGGAAATAATGAAGGTCAACCTTATTATCGCCACTGGAGATTTACATAATCGAATATAATGTGTGTAAATTACGATATTTAATTGAAATTATTTGTTAGTTTGCTTACCATTTGTAAAGGCAACCAGCCATTTGAGATTTCAAGTCCGCTGTAATTGTAGCCGCTAGTTGGCACTGTCAAATCGCACCCAGTTCGATATAGTTCAGAGATATAGTTTAGATTCAGTCGCGAATATAGTTCTACATTGATTTAGACAAATATTACGAAAATAACAACATGCTTCATTACTACCCCCTTCAATGATTCGATTTATTTTCCCCGTTAATTTTATTCCTAATCTTACATAGTCATTATGAACAATTACAGAACGTCCATTTAAAAAAACAAAAAAAAAACAATGGAACATAGAACCTCCTCCTTTTTGGAAGTCGGTTAAAAATGGAGTCTCATCCGCTGTCTGTTCGATTAGATCTTTTAAACTACGCAACAAATGTTACTGTAATTTCCAGCAATAGATGAAGCGATTCAAAGGGAAGGTTTATATGCGAAATACATGCAAATTTTAATAAAGGAAATCCAAAGACTTTCGTGCAAAATACAACCGGGTCGATAGTTTCTTATAAATGCAACCAAAATGCTAGCAGTATCTACATTTAGTTCTCTATAATAATTAAACCAAGGTTTCTATGAATCATCCTAAAGTTGTTAATCTTTTAATTGTATATTTTTTAAATGAATATGGATCTGACAGATACAACGCCCAAGCTCCACCTTTTAAATACGTTTTGGATTGGAGTTCCAGGAACTGTTATTAACTGCATATAGATTGTATTTAATTATTGGAAACTAAAAATTGTATCCGCGTGGTGACGGACTAAGAATATTGAGTGTCAAAACCCCTATTCTCCCCATGGGTGTTGAAAGAGCCGATTAAGGGAGCCACGCTTCGGCATGAATGGGCTGGCTTGACGGGAATGATACCACGGCCTCACAGAAAACCGATGTGAAATAGCGCTTGCGCTGTGTTTCACTGAATGAGTGAGGATACCGAAGGCCCATACCCCAACCCCTCCCTCATCCCCCTCCCCATCCCCCAAAGGCCGGCAACGCATTTGTGACGCCACTGGCGTTGCGGGTGTCCATGGGCGGCGGTAATCTTACCATCAGGTGATACGTCTGCTCGTTTGCCCTCTACTCCTACTAAAACTACGATGGACAACAGTACTGGAAAGAGAAGGAAAAATCGTCTAGTCTGGTACAGCAGGCCAAACCCTGCTTCTTGAGAAGAGAACTATATCCAGAAATGGACCGCTTGAGGCTGATAACGATTGGTTATTATTATAGTTACGTCCCAATGAAGTAGAATATTTACGAGAGAAGACTTGTCCTCATAGCTGCTCTCCTACTCTTTTGGACGTGTGAGAACCCTCCTTAGGCCTTCATTCTAGCGGGGTTTCAGGTGAAATCTGTCGGAAGACTTGAAAACCTTCAAGAAAAGAGCTTACTCCTTCTTAAAAGGCCGGCAAACCCACTTGTGAGGCCTCTGGGTTAAGGGGGTGATACGTCTACTCGTTTGCTCGTTTTTCCATAAAAAAATTTGTGCCCTATAGCTACCCTCCTTGTCCTTTGAACGTTTGGAAATTCTCTTTAGACTGTTATGCGTCATCCCAACGGGGTTTTAGGATGACTGTGTCGGAATCGAACTGACTAAAACGATGTGCCTGAAATATATAAGGCATCAGAGAACATGAGTAAGACTTTATTTATTAAGAAAATTACAACAGGTAACACATAAGGCATTATTTTTAGGATAAATATAGTTCAGTACTGACTGGTACCCTTCCGTAATCACATACCATTATATTCAAAGTAAGATTAACAGGAAAATATTTTTTAGACAATTAGACCCAAAGAGATACAATGATAATTTTATGAAAATGTTTAGTGAGAAAGTTCTCGGTGATCTGGTATTATATCGAGTGTTTATATTGATGAGGGAAAGCAAATTGGAAGAGTCAAACGTAACATAAAGAATCTTATGAAGATTAATTAGGTCCCGTTGCTTACGATGCACATGTAGGGGCACAATTTTAAATTTAGGCGCAGTTTCTTCTGGTAACTTTACACAGTCGTTGAAAAACAACGTAAGATTAACTTAATAGCGGTATTTCATGAGTCAGCACATACATGAGTATGAGTCTGTCTTATTTTCCACTCATCTCTTAAAAGAATGGATTCTTTCGTAGACTACTGAACCCAAAAAAAGCGTTTATGAAATACTTTCGGTCCAGTCAGTCCAGTGTAAAGAATAAACGGATGTGTCTCAATCATTTGTCAAATGGTACTAATTTGTTAAGATATTTCTATCTAGATTTGATAAGACGTTTTTTTAGGTTAAGTTGACACAAACATACTAAATAAAGGGTGTTAAATAGAAATTTCAGACAGGTATGTCAATAAGTTAGTAACAGAGTGTGGCGACTTCCACATACAGCGCAACAAGAAAACATATGACAGCGCCATCTACCGAAGATACACTGAACTAGGACTAACGGATTAACGTACAACACAACACTACTAATCCTGAATCGCGCAATGAAGTTCTCGCGCCGATTATCATAATATATGTATATACACCATCCCAACATCAACCGTTGGGCAGCGGCCCGCCAAGCATGATCACCTCGCCTGGTCGGTGGATCCTCCCTTTGTGTTGGAGGGACTTGATCCTCCCTTTGTGTTGGAGGGACTTGACACACCCGTTCCCCCACAAGAGCAAGACAGGCCGGCAAACCGGAGGGGGGTAGCCATAGCGTTTTTCCCGATACAAAACAGTCTGTTATTTTGTCTGAAATCTTCACACATACGCATTTTAGACTCACATACGAAAACAATAGACTACTAGAGGTAGTAGAGCCATGCTGATTTCAGCACGGTTGGGCCGGCTCGACCGGGGCGGTACTACCCTCGCACAGAAAATCAACGTAAAATGACAGCGTTCGTGCTGTCGCGTTTCGTTGGTGAGTGCGAGACCGGAGGCCCAAATAGTCTAGTCAACAAGTTCCATACTTGTTGACTAGACTAAAAGATGCAGCAGCATCACTAGGCCGCCATGGTGTGGGTCGCCATACTGCATTGTCTGCATTCGCAATGAGTATGGTGACCACCACTCTTGGATTCTGCTTATGCTTTCCATCAGGCAGAGTAGAGTCATTTCGGCGGACCATACATAAAAAAATAAAATAAAAAACAATCGCCTATCACTACGAACTCACACATTAAAACAAAACATTCACAATTTCACACACAATTAAACTCATTCTGTGTCATAACAGTGTAATGCGTATGCACATTTGTGCTTATACTTTGACAGAAGGGAACGCCTGCGTATGGCTACTCCTTACTGTGTTGCCCTATGGTCAGTAAGTAAGACTCGACCGGAGAAATATTTCGGTCATCTAACTAACACACAACGCCATCTAGTCCCAAGCTAAGCAGAGCTTGTGTTATGGGTACTAGACAACTGATATGAATACATGTATACTCTTTTTTGTACATTCATTCATATTATGCATAGAAAACACCCAAACTCCAAAGCAAATGTTTGCAGATCGTACAAACATTTGGTCCGACCCGGGAATCGAACCCGAGACCTCAAGCACAGCAGTCGCATACGCTTCCACTGCGCCACCGAGGCAGTGATATAGCTTAGATGATGATAAATACACTTTTTTTTTTTTTTTTTCTTTTTATCATCTGCAACATAGCAATCTGTTTTATCAACAATAAGCTTTGTTTCTGGCTGATGTATTCATCTGGAGTGATTTTAGTCGCAGTGAGCCATGCCAATTTGTATTATCTTTGGGAGGCTTTCACTTCATGGGGCGGAATCTGTCCACGAGTGTAGGAACGCTATGTCTTTGCAATCGTTTGTGTTGAAGTGATCCACATCCACTCAGTTTTACTGCTAGTGCATTTCTATGTCCAGATAGCCTCTCTTGGTATTTAATACTGAAGTTGGTGATCTCTTCCCTGACCGTGTTGATGTTTATATCATTGTAGATGTGTCTGTTGCTTATGTATTGCGGAATATTGAAGATTACTCTCAATGTTTTGGTTTGGAATCTCTCAAGAATTTCGATGTTACTATTGCTGGCCGTACCCCATAGTTGTATCCCGTAGGTCCATATTGGTTTCAAAATGGCTTTGTAGACCATGATTTTACTATCCAGGTTGAGACGTGAATGCCGACCTATTATCCAGTACATGTTACGCAGCTTGGTATCTAGTTGTTTACGTTTAGTCCAGATATGCTTTTGCCACGTTAGTCTCCTGTCCAAGTACATGCCCAGATACTTAGCATGTTGTTCCTGTGGTATTGCTTCACCATTAAGTACAACCGGGGGACATGTTTCTCTTCTGAGTGTAAAAGTGACGTGGGATGACTTGTTTTGGTTAGCCTTTATTCGCCAGGTTTTTAGCCATTTCTCTACTTCGTAGAGATGCAACTGAAGCTGTGCAGACGCTGTAACCGGATTGATATGTGTGGACAATATTGCAGTGTCGTCTGCGTATGTGGCAACTTTAGTTTGGTCCATAGTTGGTAGGTCAGCTGTGTATAAGGTGTACAGTACTGGTCCAAGTATACTACCCTGTGGCACGCCAGATTTTATTTCATGTAAGGCTGTGAGATCAGTGTTCAGTTTCACTTCAAAGCATCTGTCCTGCAGGTATGACCTTAATATGTGGTAGAATGAGTTAGGTATCGTCTCTTTTATTTTATAGAGCAATCCCTCATGCCATACTTTGTCAAAAGCTTGACTTATGTCCAGAAAGACAGCGGAACAATATTCTGTACTGTTCTACAGTACCATGATGTTCTCGAAACCCAAATTGGTGGTTCGGAATTACGTCCTTGAGATGAGGTTTTATTCTGTTGAGTAAAATTCTCTCAAAGAGTTTCCCAGTGACCGGCAAGAGACTTATGGGTCTATATGAACTAACATCTTGTGTCGGTTTCCCGGGTTTGGGTACCATTACGATTTGTGCTATCTTCCAATGTGCGGGGAAATACGAGAGTCTGAGGCATGCGTTAAATATCTTGACTATCTGCACAATTCCCTTTTTCGGTAATCTTTTCAGGAGGGTTGCGTCTATTAGGTCATATCCAGGAGATTTTCCGTCTTGTAGCATTTGTATTTCTTTTAATACTTCACGGGGATTTGTCCATTTAATTGGTAGACACACTTGCAATGCACTTTCTAAGCATTCCTTTATTTTGGTGCTATGCTCAGGATTTGTATCTGGAAGCGGTTTGAAAACTTCACAAAGGTGCTCAGCGAAGATTGTGGCTTTTTCTGCATCTGACCTAGCCCAGTCTCCAGTTTTTTTTTTAATTGGGGGTATCTGGGTTTTTGGGCGATTTAGGTTTTTTGTGGCCTTCCATAATGAATAGTTCGTATCGATAGTTGGTGTTAAGCCTGATAGGAATGTCTGTAAGTTCTCGTTTTGGAAGGTCCTAATAAGTTTTTTTAAAGTTTCCGAGGATTTGTTAAAAGCTGTTCTGTCCGATGGATATCTGGTCCTCTGCCATGTTTTCCTGAGGTGTCGTCGCTCTGTTATTAGGTTCTTAATTGTTTTAGGATATTCCTTACTTTTCGGTAGGAGTCTTTTCCTTGTTTTAGTTGCCATTTCAGCAGCACTGTGTATAACTTTGTTCAGTTTGTCAATTTCGGTTTCTACCTCATCAGTCGTTCGAATTGAGGTATGTAGGTTTAATTCGTAGTCAATTATATCTCTAAATCTTTCCCAATTAGTGTTTCTGTCATAAATTCTTATCGGAGGATCTATAAATGCAACTGTTAGACTCACATTAAGTATAACAGGTGTATGGTCAGAAGATAAGTCCGTATATGGTTCAATAGTCATGTAATTTGGGCTTATGTTTTTGGTTACATAGAAGTCAAGAAGGTCAGGTATCTTGTTTCGATCTGCTGGCCAGTAGGTTGGTTCACAGGGAGTCATACATTCTAATCTAAGTGTTTGTACTACTTTGTAAAGTTGTCTGCCTCTCGGAGTGATCAATCGAGATCCCCAATGGGTGTGTTTCGCGTTCCAATCACCTCCACATATGTACGTGGGTCCGAGGGTTGAAAAGTATGATCGATAGTCGGCTTCAGTTATTGTGTGTCTAGGTGGACAGTAAACTGCAGATAGCGTTATTTCACATTTATTTTTTAACTGTATTTTTATAGCAGTTGCTTGAATTTTGTCAGTTTGGTATTCCTCCAGTAAATAATGCTTTATATTATGTTTGACAATAATTGCAGTTCCTCCATGGCTATTGCCTGATGGATGATTTGTGGTGTAGATATTAAAGTATTTCATTGTTATATGTGATTTGTCGGTGAATCTTGTTTCCGATATTAATGCTACGTCAATTTTTTCTGTTGTTAAGAACGTTTCTAGTTCTTGACGACGAACTGTCAAGCCATTGTCAAGCATTCCATGTCATAATCTTTATGTTGCAGATCATTTTGCTACCAGACTTGCAACCAGTTGGACCATTCGATCCATCATTTTGTCCATCATGGATATCATGACTTGCTGTAGTTTTACGAACATACTTTCTAGTATTTCTGTGATGTTTTTAGAGTTTATTTCTCCTTCTGTTTGTTTTGAGCTGGTTGTGTGAGATCTTAATACGTCAGCATAGGTAGCGTTTAGCATTTGATTTTGTTTTGGAACTATGTTAGCCCTATTTCTTGTTTGTTGTGTACTTTGTGTAATTTTTGGTATATCTGTATTTTGTGTTATTCCTGGTTCCTGGGTTTTTTGTGTTAATTGTTTATGTTTCGGGTTTGGTTTTGTGATTTTTTCTCTGTATAGTTTATATTTTATGCATCCTTTATAGCTTGCTGGGTGATTTTCCTGGCAGTTTGCGCAGGTAGCTGGTATCTCAGGCTTTTTAGTACACGACGAGGTGGAGTGGTCATTACCACATTTGACGCATCGATACGGTCTGCAGCATTGATTTTTTGAATGTCCAAACCTCTGACATCTTTTGCACTGGAGTACATCTTTCTTCTTATAGGGTGCTTCCACTGTCACTTTCGATTGACATAGATATCTTACGTTGAATACTTCTTTATTGTTGTTTCTGGGTTCTAAGTCAACATAAAACACTGGTAGTGCTTCCTTAGTGGTTCTATGTCGTACGTTAACGATCTGCCTTACCTCATGGTTGTATTCTTTAAGTTCAGTTTTTATTTGATTAATATCTTCGGTAGCGTGTAGGCCTCTTAGCACAACACGATATGCTCTTTCACTCTTAAGTTGGTAGGTGTAATGGGAGATATTATTGGCAGAAAAGTTATCTCTTATGATTTTATATGTTGGTACGTCTGCAGGCATTAGTTTGATCACGTGTCCGGATCGTAGGGTACTCATGGTGTAGGATTTGTTATCAGTGATTTTGCTCAACATTCTTTTGAGGGTAATTACGTCAATTACCCCAGTCACAAAGATTGGTTCAGGCTTTGGTGTGTAGACCTTTTCAGTGGTATTGGTGTCATCTGTTTCAAGAATGTTGAATCGGTTGCGTACGGGTACTGTATAGACAGCTGTTCTTTTTGCTTTCTTTTGGTAGTCACTTTGTATCGGGCTAGTTTCTTTTCTTTTTTTCCTTTGTTGTGGGACTTTGTCTCTTTGCCATGCGTTAGTAGGGCTTATATCTACTTGTTTCTCTTGTGACTGTGTATCTAAAGCATGACCAGTGTCTTTTGTTGCGATAAGTTTTTCCTGATCGGTTTCTGTCGTCGCTGCGGTTGGTAGAGAGGGTACGCTATTGCAACGATTTCTTATAATTACACTCTTGTGGAGTGTTTGTTGTATCATATTGTTAGGATTTTTTAAAATTTTATTATTTTCATTCATATTGTTCACACGAGTCAGGACGAAATATATGGTCACTTAAGGGGTGACGCCTATTCCCTTAAGAGGGCTATATACAACGACGTTTGCCTGGATCGTCGAGGTTGGAGCTCGTGACTTAACTCCCTTAAGCCATGCATCCTGTCGGCACGTTACCCACCTTAGGATTAGGGTTAATTTTTATGGAGGCTTTCTACCTCTTGACACGGGCAACTAAGTCAATGCCACCGATTCCGTCCATCAATCTGTTGACGGATTTGCGGGTTCTGAAAATCATTTCCTATCTTCAGAAAGAACTATCTTGTTAGGACAGCTAGGGTTAATTAACCGCCGCCCAAGGCTCGGCGTTGTTGCTCGTTTAGCACCACCCGGGGGACACGTGTAGGGTGGGCCTAGAAATAGGTGGTAAGTCCTACGGACGCGAGCAATACCATCCCCCTAGAAGATAATAATAATAATAATGAAATGGACACATTCAATTAATGAGAATGTCATGCGGGCATATTTTCGGGCTGAGGTATATCCTGAAAGATGGTACGGTCGACATCTGTCGGGCATGTCACCGTCCTGGAGAATCTATCAGGCATATTATTTCTGGTTGTTCTCGTCTTGCTAACGGCGAATATTTGCACAGGCACAACCAAGTAGCCAGGATCGTACATCAACAGCTTGCCCTTAAATACAGACTTGTGAATTCAGAGGTGCCATACTACAGGTATGTGCCCGACCCAGTTCTCGAGAATGGTCGTGCTACGTTATATTGGGATCGATCTATTATCACGGACAGGACTATTGTTGCCAATAAGCCTGATATTGTGGTGATAGATCGATTAGAGCGCCGCGCAATGATTGTCGATATCGCCGTTCCTCATGACGAGAATCTCGTGAAAGTTGAAAAAGAAAAACAAATAAAATATTTGGATTTATCTCACGAGATTGTCGATATGTGGAATGTGGATTCGGTAATCATTGTTCCGATAGTCGTATCTGCTCACGGATTGATAGCCAAGAGCCTCGACCAACATCTTAAGAGGCTAACGTTAGAGGGCTGGATCAAGGGTCTGGTGCAGAAGGCAGTCCTCCTTGACACGGCTCGTATTGTGAGGAGGTTCCTGTCTCTGGAGCCCTAACCACCGGTTTCTTGGTCCCTGTACCCGAGGTCGGTGGTCTACTATTTTTTATATTTTTAAATGTATTTGTTTTTATATTTATATTTAAAAATGTAATTAATATGTATATATAAATGAAATAAAGAGAATAATAATAAAATAAAATACACTAATGAAATTTCAAAAGGACATCTCCCCTTATTACGAATATACATTTGGGGACTTTACAAACAAACATGAAACGAATACAATAAACACCCAGACTCAGAACAACAGTTTGTGGATCACACAAAGTGTTGTCCAAGAGAGATTTGAACCCACAACACTTAGCGCAGTAGAAAACGACATGGCGACCACTTAAACCACTAGGCCAACCGTGCAGTCAAATTGTATACTATATACTACAAACTTTATACAAAGTAGGTATTTACTATAGAAGGTAACAAGCTAAAATTCAAAAAACCCCATACTCAAGCACTCACTTTCACCCCCATAACTTTTAAACGACTCAACCGATTTTCATGAAACATGTCTAAGAACACTCGCACGTAACTCACCTTTCATACAAAAAAAACTAAATTGAAATAGCTTCATCCGTTCGCGAGCTACGGTGCCACAGACAGACAGACACGTCAGACTTATAACACCCCTCTTTTTCCGTCGGGGGTTAAAAAAGCATTTAAGTATTACTTATAACTTTTATACGGAACCTAAAGCGCCGCAAATTTTTAACGAAACATATTTTTTTTAATAGTAGTTGCAACAAATTAAATAAGGCATAACACTTTTATATTTGAATATGTTATTGACAAATTATCGATCAACTTATATGGTTTGTGATAACGATCGGAGGCGGATGGAAGGCGCTCACCCACTGTCGGCCTTCGTCTGGATATTAAACGGTTGGATAGTGCAAATGATCATCTAAATACGTTTTGAGGGCTTAGTGCGAAACGTTATTAGCTTTTTAGGCTAATTTTAATGGAAAATATAGTGGATTATAAACTCCACACATATCATGTTCCTAGCCTTTATTATTCCCAAGATTATTTGAATGACAAGACAATTCACTACCCTTGGATTCTACGAGTAGTTATGCGTTCTATTAGGCAGAATAGAATCACTTTGACAGACCCAGATTTTTTATATTTTTAACCCCCGACGCAAAAAGAGGGGTGTTTTAAGTTTGACGTTAATGTCTGTTTGTGTGTGTGTGTGTCTGTGTGTGGCATCGTAGCTTTCAAACGGATGGACCGATTTCGTTGCGATTTTTTTGTTTTAAACCCACTTTCGTTGCGGTGGTTCTTAGCTAGGTTTGGTTAATATCGGTCCAGCAGTGTAAGAGTATCAGCTCTTTTCCAAAATGGAATAATTCATTTTTGGCGTATGATTACTCGATTAAGTGCTTCACGCGTGCCAGTATAATCGTTAATGACAATTAATTGATAGCTTCGACCTGCTGCTGCGTTTTTGGTTTTTAAATTTTTTCATTTATGATTATATTAAATCGGTGTTGGCTGATACGGAAGCCCGGATGGTCATCACTGCCGCCTGACATGTATCTAGATCTATGATAGAGGTCTATGATCAGCTCTGGACTATGGAAACCTGCTAATAATGATAATTTAAATGCAACACACACAAGTTATAAATTCTCAGCGATATATGCTATTGGAAAATAAAATGTATCCTGTCCTCAATATCAGCATGAGTCAACAATGGACCTCGGATGCTGAATCATCTCATTTCTATGTAAATACTGCAATCTTTCCCCTAACCTCCTTACTTAGTTTTATTAAAGGTTTTTTGGAATCCGGCCAAATAATTAAAATTGGATTGTCTGTTTGTAATATTAAAATAACCGCTTTTTAACAAATGCATATAAATGTATACATGGTACATATACCAAAATAATATTTTTTACAATTTTTGTCTGTCTGTCTGTTTGTTCCGGGTAATCTCTGAGACGTCTGGACTGATTTTGACGAGAATTTCACTGGCAGATAGCTAATTATCTAAGGAGTTACTTAGGCTACTTTTCTACAATTCTACTCACCCCTCTGAGAATAAAAGCCTTTAAATTCTTAGTGAATTGCAAATTTAGAAGAAACATCAAACATTGAGTATCGAAAAGGACCCAATTGCATAAAATTATTTCATGACACAAAATAATCCCGAAGGTCGAAAAGAGACAAACATCATTTCTTAATATAGTGAGTCAGATACTTTCAAATTATTGTATCACTGTTCACTTATATAACTATAACAAATGTAAAACCATATATTTTAATGTAATCATTGACCTTAAGGGTCAAATTTTTTTACACTTCACTTATACACGACTAGCTGACCCACGCAACCTCGTTTACGACTCCGTCGGTAGAGTAATAATTTTCCCCCGTTTTTGTAACATTCTTCATTCGTGCTCCGCTCCTATTAGTTTTAGCGAGATGATATATAGCATATAGTCTTCCTCGATAAATGGGCTATCTAACACTGAAATAATTTTTCAAATCGGACCGGTTCCTGAGATTAGCGCGTTCAAGCAAACAAATAAACTCTTCAGTTTTATATTTTTTTAAATATTATACACGATATTTGACCTAAAATTTTGACCTACGCTAAGAGATTAACTGCGAAATGAGGATTGTGACAAGTTGCTCAAACTGATGTTAATAAATATTGTTTTTATTTGTTTGTTTTACATATCACATTTGTCCACGTTTTCGCCCGCGTGTATATTAGTTATCGAGGTAAAGAATAGCCTATATCCTTCCCCAGGAATCAAAGTATGCCTTTCACTGAAAGCTTAACAGACAGACAGACAGCCAGACTTACTTTCAAATCTCTAATATTAACTATGGATGGATTATATAACTAAAATCATCGGGCTGTAGAGAATTAGAGTATTGTTCACCAAGATACAGATTCAATTTCCACATTCCACAATCAAAGTATCTTTATGCCAAGTTTCGTCATGATAACACGAATGTGAAATCACAGAAATAAGTAGAAAGTATAGAAACATCTCATGCTGGAGCAGCATGAGCCGCGCTGGCAGGGCGATGTCCAATGACGTCCGACGTTCTTCCAGATTTCCTAATGCTAAGTCGGCACTTCAACCACCACACAACGATCACCTTCTAGAAAACCGATTGCAACTACGAAAAATTATCTATATCTATAGTTATCTATGCAGGGGGTTTCGAGGGCGATAAATCGATCTAACTAAGATTCATTTTTAGAAAATTTACCAAAAAAAAAACACAAATTTTAACAAAAAACGACCAAATTTAAGTAGAACCACACGGGAAGCACCAGGTTTCAAATAAAAAAAAGAATCATCAAAATCGGTTCACCCAATCGAAAGTTATGAGGTAACAAACATAAAAAAAAATACAGTCGAATTGAGAACCTCCTCCTATTTTTGAAGTCGGTTAAAAATACCGAGCGAACTTCGGACATCCAGGTTATTTGTATTGCATGTCTATAAGAGAAGATGATGTAAGGGCTATTACGTGTTTTTCTGTCTGTTTGTACGCCTGTGTCCGGCTGAATACATCCATCAATGGTCATGAATACATTTAAGAAAACCCATGGTTTTTCCGCATGTTTAATTTAAGCTTAATGAGAGCTATTGTAACACAAGTTTTAGAAATACCTAGAATGTCAAACCACTTGATTATCTAAATATTAACTGTAGGCTGCAGAATTCCAAATAAATTTATTTGTCTTATGATTACAACATCTTTTTTTGCCTCTAACTGCCTAGTTCGTCAAGTGGTTAAAGTATGCAACTGTTGATCAAGAAGTCTCGGGTTCGATTTCCGGGTCGGGCTAAAGTGTTATTAAGTTTTTCTTACAATAAATTACTAATAACAGCAGTGTTTCTCGGAAAGCACGTTAAGCCGTCGGTCCAGCTTATGATGAATATCTATGGCAATCCTTTTTGGGAAGTCAATTTGTAGATTCAACTAGTTGTCAGTATGTTTGATTAAATTATTTGATTAAATATACTGCCATATCAAACATACTGACAACTAGTTAAACCTACAAATTGACTTCCCAAAACATTTTATAAAAAAAAAAACGACTTCCAAAAAACCATCCGACGAAAACTCCCTGCCAAAAAACACTAAAAAGTGTAAAATAAACTGGCTCTTCATAAATTGCTATGTGCCAATATTCTTGTCTATACCTAATTCTTTATTCATTTAAATAGTAGTATTATTGTGTATGCTAGCATACACAATATTTTAGGTACCTAGGTACCTAAAATCTGTTTGAAGTCGGCGCCAAGCCAAAATGTAATAGGAGGTACCGTACTCGCCGCTGCCGGATAGCTAGCATAAAACAACCCAAGCGAGCTGACACGCGCGGGCTCACGCGACGTCGTTGATGGTCTCGAAATAAAGCGAGTGTGGTAACTACTATTACATTTGGCTTGGCGCCGACTTCAAACAGATTTTAGACCTAGTATACACAATAATACTACTATTTAAATGAATAAAGAATTAGGTATAGACAAGAATTGGCACATAGCAATTTATGAAGAGCCAGTTTATTTTACGCTTTTTAGTGTTTTTTGGCAGGGAGTTTTCGTCGGATGGTTTTTTGAAAGTCGGTTTATTTTTTTATAAAATGTTTTTATTTTTCCATTTTTAGTGCAAACAATCGTAGGTTATCAGTAAGTTGAACTATTTCATATAATTTCTGCTGATGCGAATAACTTTAGTGGTTTGAACACGTATTAAAACTGAGTATGATCAGTTTCCAAAATTATGTTGAGATGCAAGATTTCTGTTACCGAGAACGTGGTCTACGGGGCAATAGGAATCGTGTCCAAGCTTAAATGTCGTGATGAAATAGAAGCAGGCGAGTTACTTAAAGCAAAATACATTAAGGGGTTAGTCATCATAGCGCATGTGTCATCAGCTCACCTAAATAACTTAAAAGTATACACTAAAGGTCTATAGATACGTATGAAATTGAAAGAATTATCCTCCAACTCCTAACCGTTGAGGAGTTGTACCTTCCATCATCAGCTTACCTAAATAACTTGAAAGAATACGACTAAAGGTAACATATATACATATGACATTTAAAGATTTATCCTCCAACTTCTAACCGTCAAGGAGTTTTACCTTTCATCATCAGCTCATCATCATTAAATGATGACTACCAGACGCAAATACCGGCGTAGCTTCAGAAAATATACGAAAAACATAGTACGTGCCTGAAAAAAATGAGGGTTACCCTCGATTTCTCTGGGATGCCATCATCAGATCCTAGTTTCCTTATCATGGTACCACCGTTGGGACATCTACTTTCCATTAAAAAAAGAATCATCAAAATCGGTTCATAAACGACGAAGTTATCCCCGAACACACATAAAAAAAAAAAATATACGGTCGAATTGAGAAACCTCCTCCTTTTTTTGAAGTCGGTTAAAATCGATTGACATAGATGTTCATAACAACGGGGACTGACGGCTCGAACCCAAAATAATAAAGGCTTGGAAGATGATTTCCCAACAAATAGATGCACAACATTTTGAATACATTTTTAAGTAAATGAACGAAAGCCGTACAAATCAATACAAAATAAATTCGTTTTAGTAGATACAAAAAAACACATTGACAATTTACCCTTATAATGTAAATATGGTATGCGTGACTTCATTCACGATTTCTTGCCAGTATAGGCAGTTATATTATAATCGTAACAATTAGCTCCAAAGAAACTTCGCAAGAAAAAGTTTTGAATGGATTTTAATGATCTCGTAACAAATTAAACCATTAATTTGTACTGATTTCAGGTGATTTCATCAAAAGCCATTAATAGCCCATTGCTAGACATAATATAGGTGCTAGACATATTGCTAGAGATATATACATATAATAGTTATATACTTACAACGGGACAGACGAGTGTTGTTACCTAACTTACCTATAGGGTTTGTTTCACGTTTTCTTACTCTTGCCGTCCTGTTGTCCTGCGCAGATTATTACTTTAGTCGGCTTTTACGACACCTAAGGGGTGAATAGGGATGGTGACACTCCGTATTCTTAATCCGACACCATACAGTATGTAATATATACATTTATCTAATTATCTTTTGCACGCAGCTTCGCTCACGCAGACTTTCATCCCCTGATTTACCCCCTTAGGGGTGGAGTTTAGTAAAATCCGTTCTTAGCGGATGTCTACACCCTATAAGGAAATGCCAACTTCACGCTTGTAGGTGTTATAGTTTCTTAGATTTCGTGATTAATAAGTGAGTGGTATTTCGCTTTTATATATATACTAGCGGCCGTTCGCGACTTCGTACGCGTGCTTGGAGTTAGTTATTTGCACTTTTTTTTTACTTAAATACCATTTAAAATCCTTCTGCCATAATTACTTTTACTTCAATAACATAGAACTTTCATACAAATTTCTAACCCCCGTTTTACCCCCTTAGGGGTGGAGTTTCGTAAAATCCTTTCTTAGCGGATGTTTACACCCTATAAGGAACCTACCTGCCAAATTTCAGGTTTGTAGGTGTTATAGTTTCTGAGATTTCGTGATTAATAAGTGAGTGGTATTTCGCTTTTATACACACATCAAAAGTGTCAAGGGATCAACATATATTTTTGCAATAACTTTTCTCCTGATTGATATTAATTAAAATTTTCTTTAAGGATTCATCAAATAAAGTGTTTTCGTTTGTCACAGTAACGATAAACCAAATCACCTTTGCATTAATAAAGAAATTTGCCATTTTCCTAATAAAGGGATTTTTGACATTTGAACCACTAACATTATAGTTCGAAAAAAAGACTGAAATAACAGTTTTCTTTAAAATTTTATTAGGTAACTTAAACAATTAATAATTCGTGTTTCTACCGCGAACACTAACAACACAAGAACATCGGTTTGGCATACTCAAAATGAGTTCATCCAAATCACGCTGTGGAATGGCCGCTCATGTTCGTTGCAACAACAAAAAAAGGTCTTCTTGGGACTGGATACCCTCCATATTCGGCAGAGCTCTTCTCTGTAGCATATCCCATGCATGCTCAATCGGGTTCAAGTCTGGTGACTGAGCAGGCCAGGGCAGGACATTGATGTTAGCTGCGGCGAGAGTCTGTCTTACAACTCTTGCGGTGTGCGGTCGTGCATTATCATGCATTAACTGAAATAAGGGACCGATTTGCACTTGTAGAGGAACGATGACGTCTGATACAATCGTCTCAGCATAAATTTGAGCGTTGAGGTTGCCTCTGATCCAAATCAACTCAGTTCTTCCGCCGATCCAAATACCCGCCCATACCATGATGGTTCCACCACTATAAGGATGGACTTCCTGGCAGGATTTTAATCGCTGTTGGCGTCCAGGGGTTCTCCAGTGTCGTATACGTCTTGTATCCGGTCTCATACCAAAACGAGACTCATCAGAAAAGCACACGAAACGCCATTGTTCTTCTGCCCAATTTCTGTGTTCAAGAGCCCATTGATATCGAATCCTACGATTGTACTATAGGTGGTACCCGTAGCGGTCTTCGGGAATGAAGGTTCACTTCATGCAAGCGGTTTCTGACTGTTTGGTCGCTAATTAAGTTCCCTGAAGAGTGATGAAGCCTCACGGCTAACATCATGGCGGTTATTGTTGGAGCTCTTCGAGTTAAGATTTGAATGTATCGGTCTTGTCTCCGTGTGGTGCAGCGATACCGTCCTCCATGGCGCTCAGCCACGGTACCAGTGCTACGGTAACGTGTCCAAAGTCGACTGATAACACTCTGACTTGTATTCAGAGCTAAAGCCACAGTACGTTGCCGGGAACCAGCTTCTATCATTCCCACGGCTCTGAGCATTTCTTCCCTGCTTAAATGACGTCGCCGCTCCATAATAACGTTGGTTTTAATCAGTAGTAGGGCAACAGTAGCACTAATAATGTCTTCAATGCGTTGTATGTTTTTATAGGGAAAATATTGACAGCTGATTTTCATCTTTTACTCGAATTTGATTGACAGTTCCTGATTCAAATTATGAAATGCACCAAAAAGGATCCATATAAATTTATAAAATCATAAATTTATTACAAAGCCACATCTCAATCTCAAGAAATCCGCATAAAAATGCTTGATCCCTGGACACTTTTGATGTGTGCAGGTCTTTACCTATGAAATTGCCGTTTTGTATGCAATAAGTGAAAGTACTTATTTTTTCAAACTTTTTTATTTCTGTTATTCGAAGTAATCACCCATGCAATCGACGCATCTTTGCCAACGCATTGGCAGTTTATTGATGCCCTTCTTGTAAAAACCAGCTGGACGGGAGGCAACAAACTCTTCAAAGGCATTTTGTACTGCCTCTCGGGAATTGAATATTTTACCCACTAAAAAGTTGTCTAAATTTTGGAAAAAGTAATAGTCGGTAGGTGCAAGGTCTGGTGAGTATGGCGAATGAGGGAGAGAGACTAGGTATATTATTTTCAAATTATTGTTGCGCCTTCGAGAAAAATAGTCTAGAACAATCTACCAATCGCGAGAATTGAATTGAAGGCGCCATCTAGTGTCAAGTAGTGCGCAACTGTGGAGTAACTCTGATATTCGACGCTAGATGGCGCTAGATTACTCACTCTGGTAATTTCTGTTTAGTGTAGAATTTTCTATCGAATATTATAGATCTTTCTAGGGGTTTCAAGCCATATATAAGCAGATTGGGTTACCCGTACGAGTCAGTACTGGTTCACGATACAGCGGAGTTAACATCGAAGCGATCTTCTAGTGCGATTAACAAGTGACATAGCGAATTATTGTTGTAAAAAGGGTTGTAAATAAACAGTGTGTTATTTTTTTGGTAATCAACCGACTATCTTTAATTATTTAAATACCCGGCTCGTAACAATTTGGTGTCAGCAGTGGGATTAAAGTATGCCGGTTTTACCAAAGGAAGACACGGAAGGTATCCGAACTAGGAGTCAGCGTCAGCAAGAGGCCGACCTGAGGCGATTTGGAGGTGCACAACTGCCCACACCGGAAGGGCAGCAGCCAGCGATGGAAGCCACACCGTCTACATCGTCAGCAGCTCCAGATATCACGGCCCTAATGGTGATGCTCCAGGAGCAGGCCCGCCGTCAAGAGGAGCAGGCCCGCCGATTGGAGGAACAGCTGCAGCGGGACAAGGAGGAGCAGGCCCGCCGTCAAGAGGAGCAGGCCCGACGATTGGAGGAACAACTACAGCGGGACAAGGAGGAGCAGGCCCGCCATCAGGAGGAGCAGGCCCGCCGCCAGGAGGAGCAGGCCCGCCGCCAGGAGGAGCAGGCCCGCCGCCAGGAGGAGCAGGCCCGCCGCTTGGAGGAACAACTGCAGCGGGACAAGGAAGACCAGGCTCGCCGCCAGGAGCAACAAATGCTCTTGTTAAAAGGCATTCACGAGACCTTCGGCAAAGAACTCAAGGTAGTGAAGGATCAGGTTCTTCAACACGAGAACCGTATCACTGAGGCCGAAACTCAGATTGCTCAGATTGATGAAGAAGGCATTAGGGAACCTCAAAGTTGGAGACGGAGCGGCGACTTCAGTAACTGCTGTTCCTTCGGTGCATTGGTTCAAAGTACCGCCGTTTGATGGGACATCTTCGTGGTCAGCCTACAAGATCCAGTTTGAGGCTGTTATGACGGCGAACGGCTGGACTAAGGAACAGGCTATGACCGCGCTCACCTTGGGTCTTCGAGACCAGGCTCTAACCGTCCTCGAAGCCCTCGGTAAGAAGGTAACCTATGAGCAACTGCTGGAGGCATTGGAGGCAAGATATGGTGACGCTCACCTGGAGCACGTTTTTCGTGCACAGCTGAAGGATCGTGCCCAACGCACCGATGAGAACTTGCAACAATGGGCTCTGGAAGTTGAGAAACTGGTCCGTAAGGCATACCAGTCTGCACCTGCGCTCGTGGACGGGAATCTGGTGCAAGCTTTCATCGATGGCATTCGTGACCTCGAAGTTAGAGCTGCTGTGCGACTTGGGCACCATGAAACTCTCAAGGACGCTCTGGCCCATGCTTTGGAGGTGGAAGCTGTGAGACAAGATCATCGGTCTCATCGGGTCCGGAAGGTTGTGGCGTCACCTGTGCGGGATCGGGTTAAGGGGTACAGCCCTAGGTGTTACGCCTGTGGTGAAAAAGGTCACCTTCGGTCCAGCTGCCCTAAGCGAAGCATAGGAAATGAATACGAGCGACCTCAGCAGATTAGGGCGACTGATAGTACTGCCCAACATCGCAGTGGAAAATCACACGGTAACGCAGACGCATTATCAAGAAGACCTTGCCCTGAAGACTGCAAACACTGTGCCAAGCAAGAAGTAAAGGAAGCTGTTCCTATAAGGACAATAAAGACGGACCTTAGCATCGAATGGAAGGAAAGCCTACAGCAAGCACAGCAAGAGGATGCAGATATCAAACCAATTCTCGAGTGGATTAAAGCTGAGACTCCTAAGCCTCACTGGAGCGATGTTGCATCGCTGAGTCCAACCACAAAGAGTTATTGGGCTCAATGGGATAGCCTAGTCATCCAGGATGGAGTCTTGTGCCGTAAATGGGAAAACGCTCGAAGAGACAGCTGTCATCTGCAAATGGTTGTCCCTAAAGCTAAGATACCAGTGGTTCTGCAGCTCTACCATAACGGATGTTCAGGAGGTCATATGGGAGTTAAGAAGACATTGTTAAAGATAAGGGAGAGATTCTACTGGATTCATTGTCGTGATGATGTTGAGGACTGGTGTCGCAAGTGTACTAATTGTGCGGCCGTGAAGGGACCTCACACACGTAGCAGAGGTCCATTGAAATTGTACAATGTTGGGGCACCCTGGGAAAGAATTGCAATAGACGTAGCGGGACCATTTCCTGAAAGTGAAACCGGAAACAAGTACTTCATGGTTGTAATGGATTACTTCACTAAGTGGCCAGAAGTTTTCGCCATTCCCAACCAAGAGGCATCAACAGTTGCAGACAAATTAGTGCACGAAGTCTTCTGTCGTTTTGGAGTGCCTTTAGAAATTCACAGTGACCAAGGAAGAAATTTTGCGTCTCAAATATTTCAAGAGATGTGTCGAGTAATGGGTGCTCACAAAACCAGAACCACCTCTTATCACCCACAATCTGACGGAATGGTGGAACGATTCAACCAAACACTAGAGAGGTATCTCGCAAAAGTTGTTGAAAGTAGGCAAAAAGATTGGGACAAACACATCCAACCGTTTCTTCTGTCATATCGAAGTGCAGTCCACGAAAGCACTTCAGTAACACCAGCTTTTGCAAACTTCGGAAGAGAACTACGATTGCCTGCAGACTTGATCACTGGAATACCCCCTGACACCCCGCGAAGTATAACGGAGTACGCTAATGACTTGCGGAACAAGATGAATGACATTTATGAGCATGTCAGACAATCGGGCCAGCAAATGTCTGAGAAGATGAAAACCCGATATGACCGGAAAGTGAACAATAAGGGCTTCGAAGAGTGTTCTCTAGTATGGCTCCATAATCCAGTTCGCAGTAAAGAGAGATCTCCAAAGCTACAAGCCAAGTGGGAAGGGCCATACCGGGTGGTGACAAAAATCAATGATGTTACCTACCGGATACAGAAGTGTCCAAGAGGCGCCCCAAAGATAGTTCACGTAGATCGATTGGCGCGATACTATGGAACTGATTATGCTCGGGACGAGCATGTCTTAGGAGGGGGCAGTGTTGCGCCTTCGAGAAAAATAGTCTAGAACAATCTACCAATCGCGAGAATTGAATTGAAGGCGCCATCTAGTGACAAGTAGTGCGCAACTGTGGAGTAACTCTGATATTCGACGCTAGATGGCGCTAGATTACTCACTCTGGTAATTTCTGTTTAGTGTAGAATTTTCTATCGAATATTATAGATCTTTCTAGGGGTTTCAAGCCATATATAAGCAGATTGGGTTACCCGTACGAGTCAGTACTGGTTCACGATACAGCGGAGTTAACATCGAAGCGATCTTCTAGTGCGATTAACAAGTGACATAGCGAATTATTGTTGTAAAAAGGGTTGTAAATAAACAGTGTGTTATTTTTTTGGTAATCAACCGACTATCTTTAATTATTTAAATACCCGGCTCGTAACATTATTTTGATTTTAATTATGTTATGATTAAATGTATAATAGGCACATGCTTGTATATATTATAATCAATTTATATAAAAACTCCATATTAATTAGTGCGTTATTGTGAAGTTTTTAATATGATAGCCTTAATAGCCATAGATACAGATATTATTAGATGATAAAAAATATTAATAACTAGCTCATCATCTTCCTAGCCTTTATTATTCCCAAGATTATTTGAGGTCGGCTACTAGTTCAACCGGTTTTACCTGAATATCAGTTTTTCCACGGAGCGACTGGCATCTTTGAGGGTGAACTAAATTCGAAGATTGAACTAGTTGTCAGTATATTTGAGGACACTGACTTCTCAATATCGATTGCCATAGATGTACATGATAACCGGGTCCGTCGGCTTAACGTGATCTCCGAGCCACGGGTGGGAAACACCGCCATCATCTATATTCCGGGTTGCTATTAAGAATTTCTTGTAAGAATAACCCAACAGCAGTCCAAATCTAACCACAAGAGGCCAACAAGGCAGTTATTAATAACTAGTTGTTGCCCGCGGCTCCGCCTGCGTACATGTCGGTTATCGCGGCAAATAGTAGCCTATTTGTTATTCTGATGTATAAGCTATATTACTGTAAAGTTTCATCCAAATCCGTTAAGTAGATTTTGCGTGAAAGAGTAACAAACATCCACCCATCCATCCATACTTATAAACTTTCGCGTTTATAATATTAGTAGGATAACTGACCCGCGTAATTTCGTTTGTGTCTTTCAATACAAAATAAATATTTTTTTCCCAATGTAGCAGTTTTTTTTTTTTATTGGAGCGACATACTATCAGACCACCACAACCCAAGTACTAGGTGATATCGAAGTGCCGTAGAATTTGACAGTATGCTGTTGGATTCTTTAGTAAGTAGTTGGGGCTCTGAAAATATAGCGATTGCCATAGACGTTAATATGTCAATCGGGATCAACGGGACGTAATGTCCGAGACATGGAGGGTTCTCAATGTTTTGAGAATGATCACCCATCGATAAACTGACCTGTTTAGGATTGCTTAACTTTGCAATGTATGAAACTACTCAGTTACTCAGCCACGATAATGTTTGCCTGTATGTCCTTTATGGAATCGTAAACTATGCATTTGATCATGATCTTCAGTATAAGTATTGTGCATGAGCCCACAAAGGTTTCTGAGTTGGTACGACCAATCTTTGTCAGATGGCCGACATACAAGCGGGCGGAGCCGCGGGCAGCAGCTAGTAATCTATAAAAAGTTGATTCGGCCTCGGTGGCGCAGTGGTACATCCTTTTTTTTTGTAAAAACGTACATTTTATACATAGTAAACACCCCAACTCCAAAACAAATATTTGCAGACTATACAAACATTTGGTCCGACCCGGGTATCGAACCCGAGACCTCAAGCACAGCAGTAGCATACGCTACCACTGTGCCACAGAGACAGTCAAACGTATGTCATAAAAAACTTGTTTCCAGTTACATTGTGTTGTCACAACGTTATAATTACTAAATAATTGTTACTTATTAAAGACATGCAATGGTTTGAACACTCTGTAAGAATGACTTCTTATTATTCATAATAACTGCCACACAATTGACGTATGTTTTAGGGTTCCGCGGCTCAATGAATAAACCTAAGATGATAACCTGACTGTCGTTCATAGCCAGTTAACACTTCTGCGACTTAACCTTTACGTAGCAATAGCTACGTAAAGGTAAAGAAGTTTGTCATTTTTTATCTTAGAACGCTGGCGAAGCGGGCAGTAGCTAGTCTGTGTATATTTTTTTATGTTAGAACGCTGGCGAAGTGGGCAGTAGCTAGTCTGTGTATATAGCCAGCGTTCTAACATAAAAAATGACAAACTTCCATACTTTATCGTGTTATAGCCTGATCAATAAACAAGATTGTTCTGTATTATTAAAGGTTTTAAAATGTTTATAATAAAGTCCCTTTTAGTAGTCATAAGTTTTTTTTCTAATTATTCAAACTCTAACACGTAACAATAAGATTAGTCCTTAAATGTAGCCCGTAGAAATTTACATTAATATTTCGTCTTACGGAACCCTTTGCAGCCTAGTTCAACTCGTATTTGACTAAGTTTTTATGTGACTCCTAGTTAAGTCATTAATCTATGTGGCGATGCAATGACTAAAAACCTTTTCTGCAACAGCCATCACTGGGGAGGGCGTCAAACGGATAGATAGGGCACTTGATGATTTTTTTTTAAGGTAGTAGAGTCACGCTGATTTTGCCGTCGTGTTTCGTTAGTGAGTGTGAAACCGGAGGCCTTATGATGCAGAAGCATCTTAATAGGCCGACATAGTTTGGGTCACCCTGCTGCATTGTTGTATGGTGACCACCACTATTGGATTCTGCTTATGCTTTCCATCAAGCAGAGTAGAGTCACTTTTACAGGCTCATTCTTAAAAAAAGTCTCTACCGTCACATCCACTCTTGAGTGCTACTAATCCTAAATCACGCAAGGATAATTCTCACGCTAATTAGTATGTATTCAACTTTGTAACATCGATCGACCAACGGAACAAATTACGTCAGAAAACTGCACAGCAAAGAGAAGGAACACTTGACACAAATCCTATACCAACTCGTCTGGTCAGCGTGGTCTAGCTAGTAGACCAACACCTCCTTCCTAAGGAGAGGGCTATGTAATAAAATAAATAAATAAATATTTCGGACATCTAACACACAACGCCATCTAGTCCCATGCTAAGCAGAGCTTGTGTTATGGGTACTAGACAACTGATACAAATACATATATACTTTTTTTTGTAAATACATACATATTATACATAGAAAACACCCAAACTCCGAAACAAATATTTGTAGATCATACAAACATTTGGTCCGACCCAGGAATCGAACCCAAGACCTCATGATCAGCAGTCGCACACGTCAACCGCTAGACCAACGAGGCAGTCAAGAGATGGCACTGTACTGTGTTTTTCTTATTGAGCTGTATGTGGAAGTCGGACAAGGATCAACAAAACACACGTGATCACTTAGTCAAGAATTATATGCATAAGTCTTGTTCTTCTACAACTTAAATATAAAATTCTCGTGTCACAATGTTAGTTACCATACTCCTCTGAAACGGCTCGACCGATTTTTTATGAAATTTGGTGTGTATATGGGGTAGGTCTGAGAATCGACCAACATCTATTTTTTATACTCCAATTTTTTTTTAATGGCAAAACGACGTTTGCCGAAGCAGCTAATATTTCTATAAATATTTCTCTTTATAGTACATCACGGAAACATAAAACAAGTTTACTAAACTAATTAATCATTTATTGATGATAAAATTGATGAAGAGCTGTTGATAAAACCAAAATCGAACCCGGAATGGGACGTAATAAATCAATCTAGATTCGTCCTTGCCAATTATATTTTTAATCAACACAAAATGTCGGTATTAACATTATTACTAAATAAATTATTAAACACTTATAATCTTTAATTAGTACATGTTAGTTTAAAAGTACAGTACCTGGTTGACCGAACTTTGCTCTTTATTTTTCTTTTGGTAAATTTTCTAAAAATGAATCCTAGCTAAATCGATTTATCGCCCCGTAACCCCCTGCATACTCATAAAAATCGTTGGAGCCGTTTCCGATATTCAGATCAAATATATAAGTATAAATGCATTTGTATTCTTTTAATAAGGCTAAGGAAGTTATAGATCGACACAGGCAGGCATGATTTTTAACTGTAACTTCAATTTAACGTTCCTAAATTTGAATTATAAATATACAAGAATTGTAAAGGTATTAGATACATACATAATGTCACGCCTATTTCATAGAGGGGCAGGTTGAGTGAATTGATATCCACTTACTACGATCTTCACACACCTGTTTTACTTCCTCCCCATTCATCAATCGCTACATGCATGCTCGAGTTTTCTGGGTGCTTTTTCAAAAATACATACTCACGACTGACACGACAAGGAAGAGTGGAAACACTAGACCCCGCGGAGGTCACCTTATCGTTGGACTGACCAGATCAAGTCTGCCGTGGGAAGTTCGGCAGGATGATCTTGAACAGGCAGCAGTGGCGAAACGTCGTGACACGCATCAAGTCTCCCAAAACTGCTACTACATAACGATCACGACCGCTCTGTCAAGAGCGTACCGGATGAGAAGAGCTCACGACTAACTCCCTAAGGGAAGGCACACAATAAACCTGAACTGATCTGTCTTCTCATCATCATCAGTAGTCTTTAACAGTCCACTGCTGGACATATGCCTCTGCTTAGAAAGCAGGTGTTGGTCTACTACACCAGACGGGTTGGTATAGGGTTTGTGTCAAGTGTTCCTTCTCTTTGCAGTTCTGTTGTCCTGGTAGTTTGCTTCCTCGGTCGGTTCTTACGATGCCCACGGGATGAATAGGGGTGGTGATAGTCTTATTCCATCACCACACGGATACACTATTATGACCTTCTACTCTTTGATGAGTCTGTACAAAATGTATTACTTTGTTGTCACCGTACATTACATCATCTTCCTAGTCTTTATTATTCCCGAGATTATTTGAGGTAGTCTACTAATTCAACCGGTTTTATCTGAATATCATAGTTTTTCCTCGGAACGACTGGCATCGGACCGCAACCCTGAGGGTGAATAGTATTCGAAGATTGAACTAGTTGTCAGTATGTTTGAGGGCACTGACTTCCCAATAATGATTGTCATAGATGTTCATGACAACCGAGACCGACGCATTATATATTGGTAAAAAGACAACTCACGCATTAGGAAAATACATCCTGTGTCGCGGGGACTTTACAAACATACATGAAACGGACACAAAGAACACCCAGACTCAGAACAACAATTTTATGAATCACACAAAGGGATTTGAACCCACAACACTTGGCACAGTAGTAAGCGTAAGACCAACCCTTTCTTAGTGGGTACTTACAATACAAAAATCGTCAGCTACAAAAATGTCAAGTTTGTGGCTCCAGCGGTTTAGAATCTGCGTTGATGAGTGAGTCAGTCAGGGCAAGTCATTTCATATATATAGAGTTATAGTCTATTAGTGTACGATGTAAAAGGTTCTTATAAGGTCAAGGTATGCTCTATAATAGTTATGATAAATTGTTGTGATTAATCTTTAATGTTAATAACAGCCTTTATCGATTTATCGACTAGAAATGATGTAAAGTTTTAGCTTTACATTTTACAATAATACCGAGAGGCAAAGCTAGTTTAAAACCAAAACAAACAAATTTATTTAAAACTAGCTGGCCCGGCGAACTTCGTACCGCCATATTTACTTATCTGTCTCAGCTTCCCACAGGCACTGTACAGTCGCAGACAAAAAAAAGACTTTTCCCGTTATCTTTTATTCTTTTCTTTCTAGCAAAAAAAGAATGAATGAAATCGGACTATGTGTTATTGAATTACAACTAAGTACATATTTTGGCTTTCATCCCCTCTCTCCAGGAAACCGTGCTGAATTTCGGGATAAAAAGTATCCTATGTCCTACCTTGTAGTATGAACTCAAATCATGCCAAGTTTCATTTGAATCCGTTCAGTAGTTTCGGCGTGATGCGCGGCCAAGATACAGACAGACAAAAATAACAGTTTTGGCTTCAGTATCGATTATAGAGAGTCCTCCAAAAAATTTTTCAAAATATCTTTAATGTACAGAATTGGACCTGTTACATTTTATTATAAGTATATAGATTAACGAAACATTCGCTTTGCTACATATTTTCAAATTCATTTGTCAGTTTGAAAATAGCATTTCTGAATAAAAATAATAATTAGAACCTAAAATTCTTTCGTAATTTAAATCGAATGCACTGTAGTCTTTATATAGTATAGATTCAAATTTTGCATAACGAACGAATAATAATTCTGTCATCATAAATCAGTCAGTTTAATGAGTTATAATCAAAATAATTGGTTATGTGATGATGATGATTTTATGAGCTTCCTTACATACGATTATACATAGTTTTTTTACAAGGTTTTGCATATTAAAATTGTTATGTATTGGAGATAAATAAATCAAAAATCTTTTTTTTATGCAAATGATTATATTAAAATTGGTTGTGTACATTTCTAATCTACATAATATTAATTTATATATTAATATGTCAAGAAAACTTTTTGTACCTGTGTTTTACGAAAACTATGCCAACAAAGGCGTATGAAATTGATAATTGACACGGTTAACGTTTATTATGGAGAAGCGCAAAAAGATAAATAAAAATAAAATTAAAATCATAACAAATTTTGATTGATAAAAAGATATCAACTCGAATAAAGAATTATAAAAGTTTGTTTCTACATAATATTGGGTCCATTCGTAAGTTCAACTTATCCAGGAGACTACTAATCGACCCTAAAACATGAAGCTATTCTTTATGTGACATTCTATAAGTATGTATTGCAAAAATAGTCTAATTTATGACTTAATTAATTAACCTATTCGCATTTTAAATCATAAATAAACTCGTCAGTCACTTCCTAATATCTATGTTCCGCAACTGAGTTCGTGAGTTCGATTCCCACGATATTCCATGTCATCATACATCTTTAATATTATTTGTCTCTCCTAATATATTACTTCATCATCATCATCAGCCTATCGCAGTCCACTGCTGGAAATAGGCTTCTCCAATTGCTTAATATATTATTATATTACTTAGTATATATGTATATTCAAGCTAATTGTAGTATTTGTGATAATCACTATTATCATTTCCTCATATGTGCACCTACCTCATCTTTTCTCTGCATTGCCCAATAGGTCGACTGGCAGAGAACGCCGATGCATGTATTTGTGCATTTTTTTCAAAAGTTTTTACAGGTTTTTTTTTACTTTTTCCTATTTATGTCATGGAGAGTACATGAACAAATAGGTCAACTGATGTTAAGTCACTTTCGTCACCCATGAACTCTTTTGACCTTTGAGTCCCAAACTCCTAGAATCAGGGAGAATAGGGTTTCAGCTCCAGTGACGTCACTAACATGGTAGAAAGCTACAAAAAAAGGTGTGGAACTTTTCTTTCAGGTTTTAGATGCCAAAATGACTTTACTTTTCCTGATGGAAGCATGCGTAGAATTCAAATGTGCCAAAGCATGGCTGTCCTACAGTCGTGTATGGAATAGGGGCTAGGGATGGGTCTCGATGTCATAATAACAGCAGTTCCCGGACCCCTCCTATCTCATTCGCAGAGTGGCACACCGTGTGGTTTTAGACGGTCCGATTCCGACACACCACCCCGTCGCAAACCCAAGTAGGACATACGTATAAAAAGTTCGTGTATGGTATATTTAAGTTATTATTATAGACGATGCATAATTAATATCAGTACCTGAATGACAGAGATTTGCACAGTATTTCTTTGTTAAATTTTCTAAAAGTAAATCCTAGCTAGATCAATTTATCGCCTCCGAAAACCCAGGGGTACTAAATGTCATGAAAATCGTTGGTGCCGTTTCTGAAATTGTGAGTAAATAAACTGCTGCTGGGTTAGTGCGACGCTCATTTAGCAAGATTTGTCCGCTGCCTGACCCTGACGCTGTAGGTTGAAGCCGCCCCTTCAACACCTGGGGGCATTCTGTGTCTGGCATCGAAACTACCGTAGCTATTTTTATTTTTAAGTGGCAACACTGTGTAGTATTAGTTTTTATATACGACAGCAACAATAAATAATCTCCCCTTTTTTGTTCTCGTTGTTCGAGACACCATGTCGGACGTTTTATTTAACTCCTTCACCACGGCCACAATTATTTTATTTCAATTTATTTCGATCCGAAACATGGTCCTTTGAGCCGGATGAACCAGCGGATATGGATTCTGGATCGCCCGGCTCGAAGGACCATGTTTCAAAATTGTGACCGTGGTGAAGGAGTAAAATAAAACGTCCAATGTGGTGTCTCGAACAACGTGAAAAATAATGATGGAAGAATTGCTCGTATAAAGCTATTAGATAGATAACACTTACTTAAAAAGTCTAGAAATTACATTATGTCAATTTTATTAACTTATATAATGTGATGGGTATGTAAAAATACATTATTTTTCTGGTTTTATTGTACTAATTATGAGTGGATTTTTCCTCAAGTTATTTTTATCACATAATTAGTTTTAAACTAAAGTTTATAAGAAAATAAGTAAATTTAACAATGCATTGTTTTATGTAGTGCTATCTTAACACTCAGATAAAAAGGTAGGTATATTCACGAAAACGAAGCATATACGTCATTTGATGGTCGTGGTGTCTGCATGGTGATGGGTGCTTTTTAATCAACTTCAAACAAGTAAAATTTTAACAAAATAAAAACCGACTTCAATATTCGACTCGATTTCTCTTGGATGCCATCATCAGATCTTAGTGTCCTCATCATATTGCCACCATTGGGATATCTCCTTTCCATTAAAAATAATCATTAAAATCGGTTCATGAACGACGAAGTTATCCGCGAACACACATAAAAAAAAACATATATACGGTCGAATTGAGAACTTCCTCCTTTTTTGAAGTCGGTTAAAAAGGAGGAGGTTAGCATTCGATTATATTTAATGTTTGTTACCTAACAACTTTCGACTGGGTGAATCGATTTTGATAATTCTTTATTTATTTGAAAGCTGGTGTTTCCCTGTGGTCCCATTTCAATTTGGTTTAGTTCTTGAAGTTGGTTTATTTTTTGTTATTATTATGGTTTTTTATCCCGTGTCACAAGAGAGCAAACTACGTAGGACACCAGCCCTGTAAAGAGAGGGAAAACTGGAAAAAACCCAACTCTATGTTTGTCAACGTGGTGCCAAAACCTGCTTTATGAGGAGAGGCCTACATATGTCCAGCAGTGGACTGTTATAGGCTTTTGATGATGATGATGATTTAACTGCCTCTGTGGCGCAGTGGTAGCGTATGCGACTGCTGTGCTCGAGCTTGAGGTCTCGGGTTCGATTCCCGGGTCGGACCAAACGTTTGTATGATCTGCAAATATTTATTTCGGAGTTTGGATGTTTTCTTTGTATAATAAGTATGTATTGACAAAATAATATATATGTATTCATTTATATCAGTTGTCTAGTACCCATAACACAAGCTCTGCTTAGCTTGGGACTAGATTGCGTTGTGTGTTAGATGTCCGAAAATATGATGATAAGAATTTGCTGGGAAGTGGCTACCAACTCCTAAAGAACAACTCAAACACTAGATTCACAGTGCGATTCTACCCATAGAATATCCAGGCAAATCCGAGGGAGAGCCACGCTTCGGTATGAATGTGCCGGCTCGGCCGGAGTGATACCACGGCCTCACAGAAAACCGGTGTGAAATAGCGCTTGCGCTTGTTTCACCGAGTGAGTGAAGATATCGGAGGCCCATACCCCAACCAGCCAACCACTCCCCATACCCCACTTGTGACGCCTCTGGTGTTGCAAGTGTCCATGGACGGCGGTGATCGCTTACTATCAGGCGATACGTCTGCTCGTTTGCCCGCCTAGAACATAAAAAAAAACTTATTCTCAAGAGTTTTTTTCCTTTTTTTTTAAATATAACTCCCGCTTTAGGAATATACCTTTTGTGTCGGGGGGTGACTATACATGAAACAAACACGGAGAACACCCAGACTCAGAACAACAATTTGTAGATCACATAAAGTGTTGTCCCATGTGGTATTTGAACCCACAACACTAGGCGCAGTAGAAAGCCGCGTGGCGACCGCTTAAACCACTAGGCCAACCGTGCATTCGTCATTCGAATTTTTAGCAAATTGGAAGGAATCTGGTCTTCCAGTAACATCACTTACTTTGAAAATTGCCGGGAACTCGTTTCCTACAAGGAGGTGTGAAAAGTAAAACTTCCCAAGGAGACTTATACACGAGGATTCAGAAATCGAACCCGTGTCCTGGTTCACAATTGGACAGTCAAATTTTCTATAGCCTGGGTCTTTTTGATATTTAATTCGACAGAAAAACACAAAAAATAAAAGTTATAAATAGTATATAACCTAAATATTTCGGACATCTAACACACAACGCCATCTAGTCCCAAGCTGAGCAGAACTTGTGTTATGGGTACTAGACAACTGATATAAATACATATGTATACTTCTTTTTTGTAAATACATAGAAAACACCCAAATTCAATACAAGACAGATACAAACATTGCAGATCATACAAACATTTGGTCCGACCCGGGAATCGAACCCGAAACCTCAAGCACAGCATTCGCATACGCTACCACTGCGCCACCGAGGCAGTAAGAACAGTTCTAAGAGCGGTGAAAATTTCAATAGATAATGATATACGCTTTCTATCAGGGAACTAAGTACAAGGTTCTACTGAACTTGACATTCTGTAAGCAATGAGTCGCTTATGACCAACACATGTGTCATCGTTTGAGATTTTGGAGAAAAACCCACGTTTTGTAGAAATCAATTGCACCAAGGACATGGGTACTTATAACGATTTCAAATGACGTGAAATCTTATTTGCTACCTACGAGATGCAAATCTATAGGGGTCACATTGATTGATCCATCAGTAAAAATTGTTTACCTGGTTTTAATAACACACATCTCACACACATAGTCTGATCACAAACAATACAGAGATGATACTATGGTAACCAGACTGCTGATAAACACACACTATCTGCCACTGAAAGTCCCGTCGAAATCGGTCCAGCCGGACAGACAGACAAAAATTTAAACAAATGTTATTTTGGTATATGTACCACATATGCATTTAGTAAAAAGCGATTAGTTTAATATTACAAACAGACACTCCAATTTTATTTATTTGTAAATATAAAATATACGTAGATATAAAATAAAATGGTCGTGCTCATTTCAAAATAGTTGCCCTAGGTGGGATAAAGGTAAGCAAACGGTTAGTTAATGTAAAAGCTACATAGAAGACATTGCAAAACAAACATTTTGTACAAAGCGGGAATGGAACCCGCTACACATGTCATTGCAGTCGAATGCTTGTAGCGCCAGAGGTCATCATAGTCTTACACACTTTATTATTCTACAATGTACATAAATAATATGTAACTGATGTTTGAATATATACAGGCTGTTTCTAAAAGAAGGAATCATAATTTAGGGTCGAATAACACACCCTATTTAATTAACTTTTCAGTAAATACATACATATTTTACACAGAAAACACTCAAACTCCAAAACAAATATTTGCAGATCATACATACATTTGGACGGCCCGGATATCGAACCCAATACCTGTCTCAAGTTGAAGTCTCGAAGGATGACTTTTTTGGATCAGCCTATGCATTATAATGTTAAAAACGAATTTATATTAATATATATTGTCTGCATCACAACGACAGGCTTCGTGACATCGGCGTGTAGCGTGGTATGAATTTGAATAATTTATGATGAACCAACCAAAAGGGCAACCATTGTATTAATATTGTGTTTTAAGTGATAAAGTAGGTACTGTACCGTTTGGAAAAATATGTAGTGAAATCTAATACCTTAAAACGAACAATTCTTCAATTTATACCTTTATGTGAAATACAGAAAATCAACGTAAAATGACAGCGTTCGTGTTGTCGTGTTTCGTTGGTGAGTGCGAGACCGGAGGCCCAAATAGTCTAGTCAACAAGATCCATATTGTTGACCAGACTAAAAGATGCAGAAGCATCACTAGGCTGCCATGGTGTGGGTCGCCATACTGCTGCATATATAAAAAGGATTATTTTTGAAACCAAGAAATTCGTATTTATATAGTAAATGCGAAAGTAACTCTGTCTATTTGTCCCGCCTTTACGGCCAAACTGCTGCACCAATTTTAATGAAATTTGGTAAAGATATACCTACTTTGATTGTTAAGGAAGGACATAGGCTACTCTTTACTGCGATAACCGATAAAAACGCGGGCGGAGCAGCGAACAAAAGTTAGTAACAACATAAATATACATCTATATATATAAAAATTTCGTGTCACGATGTATGTTCGCGATAAACTCCGAAACTACTGAACCAATTTTTATCAAATTTTGTAAGCATGTGTAATTTGGTCCAACTTGGGTAATTTTTATCTCAATATTTGTTATTGAAAATTAAATGTTTATTATACGACTTTAATGTATTAATTGTCGGTTACTTCTATAAAATCCTAATAGATGGCGGTGTGGCATCTAAGTTGCACAGATATCTGGTAGATGGCCCCGTATTTCTATTTCTAGATTTTACATATATGTACTTTTATTCATGATTATATTTGTCCGATCATATCACGAACAGTGCATCGCGTGGCTGGGTCAGCTAAATGTATTCTCATAACTTCCGATCGAATGCACCAAATTGGATTTTTTTTTTCGTTGTGTTCGTTAATGTTAGGAGAAGGTTTGATAATCATAAAAGATAATCGTTTTTTTTTTGTTCGCGACTATAATCTACCTGTAGGAAGCCGAGGTGAACATAATTACTAAAACAAGTTTTTCAGAAATGTAGAAAATATTTACAAAAAATTGGGGCGGTACGAAGTTCGCCGGGTGAGCTATCTCAATCTATCTGAATCTCGGAAATGGCTACAACGATTTGCATTAAATTTAGTATACGGGGGGTTTCGGGGGCGAAAAATCCACCTAGCTAGGATTCATTTTTAGAATAGATATATACTAAAATAAAATACTGAGCAAAGCTCGGTCATTCATGTACATCTTTAGGTACTAAAATCTATATCCTACTGATGTTATAAACGCGAAAGTTTGTAAGCATGGAACACAAAAACTACTGAACGGATTTGGATGAAATGGGATGAAACTTTACAGTAATATAGCTTATACATCAGAATAACACATAGGCTACTATTTGCCGCGATAACCGACATACACGCGAGCGGAGCCGCGAGTAAAAACTAGTATTACTATATTATCCATAGGTTCTGTCTCTCTTTCTGTCTATCTGTCATATAACAACGGGTAGTTCAAAAGATAAGACGTATTTAAGTTATTCTCCAAATAAATAAGTTTTATAGTGTCTAAAGTTAAATAATATTCATAATAACGAGTGGAAGTTTTGGTTGGGGACCGACTACATAGGTCTTAGTGTTATCACGACAAATAGTGACCGAGTTATAACAGAAACTTGAATTAAACATTTTAAAAGAGTGACTTTAAAGTTAATGCGGGTGTCAAGAAATTTATTAGAACATTTGTAATTGATACACTACCTTACGCAGATCAAAGTTGTCGGAACGAAGAATATAGTACGATATTTGAATACTAAGCTTAAGAACGTTTGTGGCTAATAATTGCACGCGGCGACTGCAACTTGCGAGTGCTCGAGTTCGAACCTCAATTACGGGAGTACTTTTTGAGATTTATAACAGGTTGTTGTCATTGTTGGAATGATTTGCGCCGGTTGTAACGCTACGATTCTCGTCACTAGTAAAAGAATAAAATGCTGTGTTACAAAATGTACTCTTCATTATCACTTGGAATGTGTAAAATATGATGAAACGTCAACACCAAGAAGTAAATGGGTATGTCCGAGCTGCTTGTCAATGCGTCCTAAAATGGACAATACAAATACACCAGTCCACGGTAAAACGAGTACAGCGCCGCTTAACTTACCAACTCAATCGTCATCAGGAGTTTCTCCGATATCGAAACTTGCAAGTAAAAATAATGTATTAAGTGAGGGACATGAATTAGACAAGTGTTCACAGGAGATTTCGTCGATTTTGAGTACGGACACGGAAACTACTGTACAAAATAAAATACTAATTGAAATTCGTAAATTGCGTGGGGAAATGACTGACAAGTTTGATGGCCAGCGGGCTGCTTTGTTGAAGTTTGAAACTACATTGGGAGCTGTACAAAAGGATATAAATGAAATGAAAGTACGTTTTTCCTCAATGCGCGAAGAATTAGATGATTTTAAGAAGACAGTCATCTTCTTATCTGACGCTCACGATTTTCAGGAAGAACTAAATGTCAAAAACAGCAACTTTATAAGCGATCTTCTTAAAAATAATGCAGCTCTAAACGCCCAAGTAAAGGAATTGGATACTAAAGTTCAACAAATAGATCAACTCGCACGAGACAGTAATGTCGAACTACAGTGCGTACCGGAACACAAAAACGAAAATTTGCTGACTATTATACAACAGCTGGGAAGGGTTGTAGGAAATGAGCTGCAAGAAAAAGAAATTAAATCGTTTCACAGAGTTGCAAAGTTGAATATGGAATCTAATCGTCCAAGAAGTATAGTAGCAAGACTGAGCAGTCCTCGTGCAAGAGATAACTTGTTAGCTGCTGTGAGAAATTTCAATAAGAAAAGCCCTGCTGAAAAGTTAAACAGCAGTCATCTGGGAATTGGCGGAGGAAAGCAGTCGATATTCGTTACAGAAAAACTATCCCCAACTTATAAGAGACTTCACGCAGCAACAAGGATCACTGCAAAGGAAAAACAGTACAAGTTCGTATGGATACGTAATGGTCGCGTATTTGTAAGAAAAGACGAAACTTCCAAAACATTGTTAATTAAAAGTTTGGAATTTTTAGACGCATTGTAATTTTATGTAAAAATTTTCAAACAAGATTAAAACGTAGACTGAAACAAAATTCAAATTCAAAATATATTATCAAAATGTAAGAGGCTTAAGAACCAAAACTGCAAATTTTTATGATACTGCTTTGAATTTTGATTACGATGTAATTATTGCGACTGAGAGTTGGCTTAACGACGCGGTAATGGACCATGAATTATTAGATAACCGGTACAAAATGTTTAGGCGCGATAGATCTTCTACTGTGTCTTTTAAAACTAAAAGGGAGGGTGGAGGCGTGTTTATTGCGGCGCTGAGTAAGTATGACGTTACACGCAGATTAAATTGGGAGTCACATTGTGAGGAGTTATGGATTACATTAAGGTGCGAGAATGGCTTGAACATTAATATCTGTGTAGTGTATATTCCACCTCCAGTTAAGCAGGACTATGTTGATTCTCTTATTAACAATATTACTGAAGTCATAAATAAAAGATGCAAAAGTAATTCCATAAATTTAGTGATAGGTGACTTTAACATGGGAGGTATCAGCTGGGAATATGAGACGGATTCTGGTCAGATAGTCCCCAAAGGAACGAGTTGTAATCTGGAAAATGGTCTTATAGATATGCTAGCTTTTAACGATCTTTACCAATGTAACGCCGTTGTGAATGCTTCTAGTCGCATATTGGATTTAGTCCTTAGTAGCAACGGCAATGCAATTTCTGTATCGCAAGTAAGAACTCCACTGGTAACTATTGATCAACACCACCCGGCGCTGGAGGTTGAATTTACCACAAATCAAAATATAAATCCTCTGATGCAAAAAAAAACGCCGTACTTAAATTATTATATGTGCGATTATGAGGCTGTTAATGCGGAATTAGCAAAGATTAAGTGGTCTGAAGAGTGGAAGGATAGTGGTGATGTCAATGAAATGATGGTCGTATTTTACGACATACTTATGCCAATTATTAAACAGCATACACCGGTTACTAAACCACGCGACGATATGTATCCTGTTTGGTATAGCAGAGCTTTATTAAAAATAATTAAAGAGAAAGCTAAGTATCACAGATTATACAAAAAGTACGGAAATCCACGTGATAAAATAACATATGAGTGCTTGAGAGAACGGTGTAGTGTATTAATAAAAGAATGTTTCGCAAATTTTAAGAAAAATATAGTTATACATCTGCGTCGTAATCCCAAGCATGTATGGAAATATTTTAAAAATAAGCGGACGAGTACAAATTTTATACCAAATAAAATGAGTTCAAACGATAACCATTACGCCAGAGGTGGTCAAGAAATTAGTAATCAATTTTCGGATTATTTTCAATCAATTTATCAAATAAACAGTAACGGTAATATTTCAAATCCTACAGCATCAGAAAAATGTAATAACATAACTTTGGGTTCGTGTATAGTAAATATAGATGAAGTATCCACGTACTTATCATGTTTAAGTTGTGATAAGGGTCCGGGGCCTGATTCAATACCTCCACTCTTCCTACGGAAATGTGCAGATAATCTAGCCGAGCCACTGACTACTCTTTTCAATTATTCACTGTCGCAGGGTTGTTTTCCGGAAAAATGGAAAGTAGCATACATTACGCCTATTTTTAAGTCCGGTTGCTGCCAAAACGTGGCGAATTATAGACCAGTTTCAATTTTATCGGCATGTGGTAAGGTTCTTGAATCACTGGTTCAAAAGAAACTGTTCGCTCATTTTAAAATCATGTTAGATGACAATCAGCACGGTTTCCGTCCCAAAAAGTCAACAACGTCTAACTTGGTTGAATTTGTGTCACATGTATCGACCGCGTTGGATGCTGGTAGAGAAGTTCATGCTATATACACTGATTTTAGAAAGGCGTTCGATTTAGTTAATCACGACATACTTCTTGTGAAACTGGAGAAAATGGGAATTCACGGATCATTGCTGCGTTGGTGTGAGTCTTATCTTAGGAATAGATCACAACTGGTACATTTAAAGGGTTTCAATTCTAAGGAATGTTTTATTACAATGGGGGTGCCTCAGGGCTCGCATCTAGGTCCTTTATTCTTTCTAGTATTCATAAATGATTTAGGCACTATAATTAATTCAAAATATAAACTATTTGCGGATGACTTAAAGATATATAGGACAATAAACAGCGACTCTGATATTGCTGAACTTCAACGAGATTTGAATAATGTATGCGAGTGGTCTATGAATAACGGTATGACTTTAAATCAGGGCAAGTGCTACTTCATTAACTTTAGTAGAAAAAAGAATCAGGATACAACTCGTTATTATATAAATAACTGCGCATTGCAAGAGGTTAATAGTGTTAGGGATCTAGGTATTACAATAGACAGTAGTTTAAACTTCAAAAAACATTATGACAATATAATTAACAGAGCATCAAAGTTAGCAGGTTTCGTAGTAAGAGAAATGAAAATTTTTAGAGAACCGAATCTTACAATTTTTATTTATAATAGTTATATAAGGAGTATTTTAGAATACTGCTGTATAGCCTGGAGTCCGTTCTATCAAGTACATAGTGATAGAATTGAGCGAATCCAGAAAAGATTTGTATACAATTTGTGTTACTTAGAAAATCAATGTCATCATTACAACTCATACGATTCTAGGCTGCATCACTACAACATGATGAAATTAAGTGCACGTAGAAAGGTCTTGGATGTTTTATTCTTGTTTAAGTTGATCCACGGTCAAATTGATTCTCCCGAGCTGTTAGGAATGGTCAATATTTGCGTTCCACGCGTTGGAAGTCGTTTGGTCAACCGGACGACATTTTCTGTGCCACACTACCGCACCAACATAGGTCAATCCTCGCCCATGACGCGTATACCTTGTTTCGCTAACTCTCTCCGTACCGAGTTCGATATTTTTACTGGTTCTTTAGCTTCAGTTAGATCCAAACTAAGAGAGTTGATGGAATGATTTTAATTTTAATTTTAAAAAAAATATTTTTAAATTTATATAATTTTAGATTTTAAGTGCGTCTTTTAACTACCAAATAAGTTTATTAGCTTTAGTTGTAAATGCATGTTAGATTCACATCTAGTAGATGTAAATCGGAAGCAACAATGTAATGTTTATTATTATCTAAGTATGTAAGTGAGATTTTACATCAGTTTTGTGAATTATAATAAAAAAAAAAAAAAAAAAAAAAAATCTGTCCGTTCTGGTTAATTTCTGAAAAACTTGGACCGATTTTGACGTGACTTTCACTGATAGATGGCTGACTTTATAAGCAGTAACTTGGCTACTTTTATTATAGAAAAATAGGGTTACACGAAAACCAAATTAAAACCAATGAGATAGTGAACAATATTGGAATCACAAGCAACGAAAACTGCGGGTAAAACCGCGGGGCACAGCTAGTTTTAAAATAAAACCTATAAGTCTTAATCAGGAAACAGAACCCATTATACCTTCGGTATTATCATAACCAGTTGAATACACACATTATATTGACAAAAATTTATTAAACTTACCGAAGCTCATTGAAGAAATTCTTGAATTATATACTGGAGAGGAATGCACACGGGTCACATATAGATCCTGAAATTATCAGACACTAAAAATGTTAGCTTAATGAAATAAATTGTGTCCAATAGACAATTAAATACTCGTAAACTGGAAGTACATAATAAAATTTATTAACTACTTTGTATAATTTTCATGAATAAATGACGTACATGAAATAAAAACAATCGCACATTAAAAGAAAAAAGTAGTCATTACGAAGTTATAGTTTTAGAAATATATACCATTTAATATATAAAAATAATAGTTTTAGTTTTTTTTTTGGGACTAATTCCTCTCATAAGACCACCACTGTAACTCCTGTACACCAGGATCAACAGCGGTGACCCACGAACACACCGAATTATGACGCTCGAGAAGTTCTAGAAAAAATTAAACTGTCTTGGAATCAAAACTTGTAACTGTATTGGAACTTATGTATTCAGTCAGAATCATATCATTGTTACGAGCCGGGTATTAAATAATTAAAGATAGTCGGTTGATTACCAAAAAAATAACACACTGTTTATTTACAACAGTTGCGCGCTACTTGCCACTAAATGGCGCCTTCCTCCATTCTCGCGACTGTAGATTGTTCCAGACTATTTTTCTCGAAGGCGCAACATTATGTTCATTGTACCAAAGACTACATTCCCAGAGGGTATAATGAGCTAAGTTTGCTCTTAAAGTTTAAAGAGATTTAGTTTGGGTTGTCTCTATGTATTGTAACTACAGTACTTTTAGTCCGGGATCCCCGGAACAAATTTTACAAGTTATCACTATCTAGCAAATTTTTTGTGAGTGGCTTCATTTTGATGAGGACCCACATTTCACCTTAAAAAAATCGATTGTGGGAACTAACAGGGCTAGCAGGGAAAAAATGTTTTGAGCGTAGGACCGGGATAACGTACCACGCAATTTGTAGGACAATGTGGCTGTTAAATTATAGGAATATTAGTTCTGCCCTGTTAGTTCCCACAATCGAATTTTTTTAAGGTGAAAAGTATGCCCTCATCAAAATGAAGCCACTCACGAAACATTAGCTTGATAGTAATAACTTGTAAAATTTGTGCCGGGGAACCCGGACTATTTGTTTTGCATGCTGTATACAAACTTTTTTAAGCGTTACTTTGGAATTTTTTCCCATGTCTCAATGAAAAAACTAGAATTTAGAAGCGTGATCAGGGCATCGAAACGATAGATATTCTTTTATTTTTCTTCTTTCTAAAAGACAAATCTCTCATTAGGAATATGTCCTATGTCGCGGGAGACTTCATAAACATAAAAAAAGGATAAAAAACACCCAGTCTCAGAACAACAATTCACATGCACAAGGTGTTGTCCCATGTGGATTTTGAACACGTAACACTCAGCGCAACAGCGTAAACCACAACGCCATCTATGCAGTCATATCTCAAGTATCGTCATAACTCACCTCAAGATTGATTTTGTTGAGACCGTTCTAAACGGTTGATATTCACCTCTGCTAGTTACACTGTGACCTGGTTCATTGCTCTCGAGTACATTTTACCATGAACCATGTTGTTCGCCCACGGCCAAACGAGGATCCTGGTTTGAGTCCGGCGTATGTAAAATAATGATCATTTAATAACAGACGTAAAACATAATGTGTCATCTTCTTAAGAATAATCTTTGCAGCATCCGGAAGATGTTACACTATAATCACAATGTATGAATATTGAATAGTTTATAATTTGTTTTAATATTTACTAGCGACCCGCCCCGGCTTCGCACGGGTGGATTTCAGATGCCCCCGCCGACGACACGATTCGTGCATTTTAAATCTGTAATATCTTCGAATATATTCATTTAACTTAGATACTGTAAATGGCCATTTTGATCTATATTAAATGCACAATGTATTTAATTTACTTAATTGTATAAGGATTCATTCTGTATTGCTTAAAATCACTTCGTAAATAAGTCATTATTTCTCGTAAAAATAAAGGAATAAAAAATGGTTGTTGTGGGTTATCCCTAAGAGATAAACATATACCGTCGCGGACTTTTTTGTAGTACTTTTTAAGGTGTACAATACTGTAGTACATTATTTTGATCTATCTCGTAGGGTGCAACCAGCGTTTGCAATGTAAGCGCAAAAAATGTGTTTATTTGCTATATCACATTAGAAACCTCGAAAATTAACAGTGTTTCCATACTATATTATGCATTTATTATACATAAAAACCTTCCTCTTGAATCACTCTATCTATTAAAGAAACCCACATCAAAATCCGTAGCGTAGTTTAAAAGATTTAAGCACACAAAGGGACATAGGGACAGAGAAAGCGACTTTGTTTTATACTATGTAGTGATGATGATACGATTTTTTTGGGTTTTTTACCGGGTAAGGGTGTGTGGTGTTGCACAGGGTAGGGTTCCGTATTTCTTTTATGTGTGAGCCTGCCAAAGTGACTCTACTCTGCCTGGTGGCAAGCATAAGCAGAATACAAGAGTGGTGGGCACAATACCCATTGCAAATACAAACAACGCAGCATGGTGACCTACTATTTCTACATTATCAACAAATTGAATAGTCCACGGCTTGTCATCTGCATGTCCACAGAAGATCTACGTAAAATGACAACGGTTGTGTTGCCGTCTTTCGTTGATGAGTGCGAGACCGGAGGCCCAATTATACAGAAACATCACTGGGCTTTCATGGTGTGGGTCCCCATGCTGTATTGTTGCATTGTTTGCATTCGCAAAGAGTATGGTGACCATCACTCTTAGATTCTGCTTAGGTATGCTTTCCATCAGGCAGAGTAGAGTCATTAGCAAAGCCATTCATAAAAAAACTTTTTATAAAAAAAAAAAAAACCGACTTCCAAAAAATATCCAACGAAAACTCTCTGCCAAAAAAACACTTAAAAGCGTAAAATAAACTGGTTCTTCATAAATTGCCTATACCTAATTCTTTATTCATTTAAATAGTAGTATTATAATGTGTGCTAGGTACCTAGAATCTGTTTGAAGTCGGTGCTAAGCCAAAAAGAATACAAACGAACAATTACAAAAGTCTAAGCGATAGTCACTTGGCACCGACTTGTTTTTTTGGCAGAGAGTTTTCGTTGGATGTTTTTTGGAAGTCGGTTTTTTTTTTATAAAAAGTTTTTATTTTTCAGTTTTTAGTGCAAACAATCGTAGGTAAGTAGTAAGTTGAACTATTTCATCAAATTTCATCATCAAGAATACAAATGAAGGTCTAAACGTACGTGTAATATTGAAATCATCCTCTAATTCCTAACTGTTGAAGAGTTTAACCTTCTATCATCAGTTCACCTAAATAACTTGAAAGTATACGACTGAAGGTCTTTAGATACGTATGAAATTGAAAGAATTATCCTCCAACTCCTAACCGTTGAGGAGTTGAACCTTCCACCTTCCATCATCAGCTTACCTAAATAATTTGAAAGAATACGACTAAAGGTAACATATATACATCTGATATTTAAAGATTTATCCTCCAACTCCTAACCGTTAAGGAGTTGTACCTTACATCATCAGCTCATCATCATAAAATGATGACTACCAGACGCAAATACGGGTGTAACTTCAGAAAATATACGAAAAACATAGTATGTGCCTATAAAAAATGAGAGTTTCCCTCGATTTCCCTGGGATCCCATCATCAGAGCCTGATATGCTGGCAATGGGACCACCTCGGAAGCATACCCTTTCGAATTTTTTTTTTTTTTAAATCGGTCCACAACTGACGGAGTAATCGAGTAACAAACATAAAAAAAACAAAAAAAAAATAAACATACAGTGGAACATAGAACCTCCTCCTTTTTGGAAGTCGGTTAAAAAAGTGTTGCGTCTGAAATACTGAACCGATTTTAATGAATGAGGTGTCAATAGATTCGTAATAAGCTATAGTTTTTAAAACTTTTTCTTGTTAACAGATTGATGTCTTCTTCTCAACCTTGCCATGGACAAAAGTACAATGATTCAGGAGAGACAAGGTCAAAAGGTCAACTAACGAAATAAACAAAATCTTAAAAATTATATTTGAAATAAATATTATGTACATTTTAATTTCATTTTATTTTATTCATTTTATAATTAAACAATGAGTTTGCGTCTTAGTTTATTTTTATTATCAGGTTTATTTTAAAAGTTAAGTATCTATTAGGTTTTTAAGTTGATTTACTTAGGGAAACTGTTATCATGGAATCTTTTGAATGTTATTTTTTTATAGCGTAGGGCAAATGGACATATGGGTCACCTGATTACAACCGACTCAAGAATCACAAGGGCATTACTGATGTTTGACTTCCATCGCCCTGAACCGAAGGTTTCGGCCTCGGTAACCACTTACTGGTTGAAAAGTAATGAAACAGAAATACTCAAAGTTGTTTGAGAATCGAACCTGCAGCTTTATCGCCATGCGGCCGTCAGATCCCAAATTATGTAGAGCCTGTACTATAAATAACAATAATAGACACAGAACATGACATTTCTGTTTATATATTACTAGCTTTCGCCCGCGGCTTCGCTCTTATTTCATATAAAGTATCCTATGTTACTTTTAATACCTCCAAGAATATGTGTACAAAGTTTCATGATGACCGGTTAAGTAGTTTTCGCGTGAAAGCATAACAAACAAACTTACATTCACATTTATAGCATTAAGTAAGTATAATATCAGGATTAGGATTTGCACACCGCACAATGTGTTATGACCAGGGATCGGAATTGGGTGTGTGAAAATGCCTAAAGTTTGCAGCGGGACATAATATGGAGCTGTTACAACCACTTAAGTTAAACCGGTTTTGGATTTTACCGGTTTAGTTTCAGTTTTTTTTTACATGTTCCTTACCTTTGAAACACCGAACTATAAACATTTACAAGCTGCTAGTACAGTTCTAAATTAATTTTTGTTTTGTACTTTTCCGGTTAAAATTCGGTCTTTTAGTCCCAATTGTTCTTTGTCGATCAAACACAGAATTTTATATATCTGCAAAATGCTAATGCGGTTTTAATTTCTTTTTTTGATCTGTATTTTGAGTTAAAAAGTTTTGCTTCAGGTTGATGCAAGGAAAACGAACATTTTCGCGTCTTTACATAGTTTTAAAGTCGGCTTTTTTTTTAAATTATTAAACCTGCACTGCATCAAAAAATAAATTAAAAACAATTATTTCAATTGCAAGAAAGTTGTGCGTAAACTCCTTTCCACATTCAGAGTTCAGAACATGCAATTCCAATGTACTAAATAGGCTAGATAGCAGTGAGGCCTTAAGTATTACAAACGCCAAAAAATGTTATGCGAAATGAAAACATATTATCTGAAATAAAGTTCATTCAAGAAAATTTTTCGATTATAGAAAATGCGCTTACTAAATTACAAAAAATGAATCTGACTCTTTCTGAAACTTTAGAAATATTGGACAATGTTAGGTGTGCTCTAAATTGGAGTTCTAGCGAAATTGTACAAAATAAATTAGAAAATGTCTTACAACGAAATCCCGATTATGATGTTATTAGAACGACGTGTGAAAATATTGAAAAGGGAATTGAAACAGATCATTAATCATTTTACAAATTTGCACCTCTCACTTTCGTAGAAGTTGAACGATCCTTTTCCACTTACAAATGGATATTAAATGTACAAAGAAACCGGTTAAAAGAAGAGAACATAGAAAAACTGATGGTAATATATTTCAATTCACTTAACAATTCAGGCGAAGGTCTCAACGCTCCCGAGTCGGAAATTGATTCTGAAAACGTTGATCCTTCTAAAAATATTGAGCTATCATTGGAAAGCTAATAAATATATTAAGTAATGTAAATAGTTAATAAATATATGTAAATAAAAAATATTGTAAATAGTTAATAAATAAATAGTGTAAATATGTTAATATATGTAAATCGCCAGTTAATTAGATTTAAAAATTGCTCTAAAAAAATTGTGTGTCGTATTTATCGTTAGTCCTATATTTGTAACAGTTTTACTTAGATTGGTTCAAGTAAGAACAAAGAAGTGATTGAAATAAATATTTTCTAATAAATTTTTTGCTTATATTTCATAGTAAACCCCTGAATACAGATCGATGCACGAAGGACGAACACTGTCACAGAATACCTAATAGTAACAAGTCGGAATTTAACTCCGTTGAGGTCAAGTAAGCAGGGCAAGTAAAAACGGAGCGACGCCAATAAAGTGAACGCCGCGCTTACATGCGCGAAAATGTTCGTTTTACTTGCATCAATCTGTAGCAAAACTTTTTAACTTAAGATACAGATAAAAAAAGAAATTAAAACCACATTAGCATTTTGCAGATATGTAAAATTCTGTGTTTGGCCGACAAAGAACAATTGGGACTAAAAAACCGAATTTTAACCGGAAAAGTACAAAACAAAAATTAATTTAGAACTATATTAGCAGCTTGTAAATGTTTATAGTTCGGTGTTTCAAAGGTAAGGAACATGTAAAACAAAAAAAAAACGAAACTAAACCGGTAAAATCCAAAACCGGTTAAACTTAAGTGGTTTTAACAGCTCCATATTATGTCCCGCTGCAAACTTTAGGCATTTTCACACACCCAATTCCGATCCCTGGTTATGACATAGTGTATCTATGTTTCCGCAAATAAATGAATATTTCGGACATCTAACCATCTAGTTCCAAGCTAAGCAGAGCTTGTTTTATGGGTACTAGACTGATATAAATACATAATATATACTTTTATTTGGAAATACATACCATAGATATTATACATAGAAAATACCCAAACTCCATTTGCAGATCATACAAACATTTGGTCCGACCCAGGAATCGAACCTCAAGCACAGCAGTCGCATACGCTACCACTGCGCCACACAGGCAGTAATATGATTGATTGATTGATGATAGTGCTTATTTGTCCTCGGAATCAAACCTCAAACTCTGGCGTAGCTGTTAGGTTAGACTCACCAGCCACTAGACCATACCCAACAAGTTAAAAGTTATACTTTGAATTTAGTGTATTTACAAATAACAAATCTATATCTATATATAAAATTCTCGTTTCCCAATGTTAGTTACCATACTCCTCTAAAACGGCTAAACCGATTTTTATGAAATTCGGTGTGCATATCGGGTAGGTCTGAGAATCGACCAACATCTATTTTTCATCGCCGAAATGTATGTACGCGCATAACTTCCGATCAGCTGCACCAAATTAAATAATTCTTTTTTTAATATGTTTGTTACAACGTGTTAGGACAAGGTTTGTGTACAAGAAAAACTCAAAGATAACGGGAAAAGGCGATTTTTTTTTGTCCGCGACGGGAAGCTGAGACAGATATATTAAATATGGCGGTACGAAGTTCGCCGGGTCAGATACTTTAATATAATCTAAAAAAGGAACTGCAGATAGCTGCTTGAATCGGAGCCTACTGAGAAGAGAATGTAGAAGATCGTTGTTTTTCTAAAACATACTAATTTTGGTAAACAAAGGAGATGTGTTTACAAACACCAATCTTAAAAACATCAGCAACAGCAGTGGACTGTTAAAAGCTGTTGATGATGATATCATCAACAGCTTTTAACAGTCCACTGCTGCAGATAGGCCTCTCGTTAGAAAGGAGGTGTTGGTCTACTACATAACTACACCACGCTGACCAGACGGGTTGGTATAGGATTTGTTTCAAGTGTTCCTTCTCTTTGCAGTGCTGTTGTCCTGGTAGTTTGCTTCCTTAGTCGTCTCTTACGACACCCACGGGATGAATACGGGTGGTGACACTCCGTATTCTTAATTCGTCACCGTTTTTTGTACAAAGGCTTTGATACCGAACTCTATAGTGAATAAAAAGAACTTGTGACATCCTTGAGTTACAACTCAGTTGTACTTTTATACTACTACAAGCTTATGCCCGCTGATCCGCTCGCGTGTGTGTCGATTATTGTGGTAAAGAGTAGATATCCTTCTCCAAGAATTACAGTAGGTACGTCCATTCTTAATTTCATTGAAAGAAACAGACAGGCAGACAAAGAGAATTACTATCGAATTAATAAGATTAGTATGGATGTATAAGTATGGATTAAATTAAATTGTAATTTGTGTACTTGCAAAACAATAAGGGCTCCCACACATAACTGCGATGCGATGCGGCGTGAAGTTCTTGCGTTGCATTCGTGCGAGCTCGCAGATATTTGCGATGCGTTGCGAATTCGCAGTTATGTGTGGGAGCCCTAAGATGTAAAGCCGAGTCTTCACAGAACAAAAGTTGTCAACTTTTGTGTTGTCAACACGTGTTGGTGAATGGTGATAAAAGTTTCTGTAAAGCCGAGTCGCCACCGAACAAAATTTGGCAACTTTTGTGTTGTCGAATTTCGGTGGAGACGCACCTTAAGAAATATAAGTTAGCCTCTCTATCGTATTAGGCTACCTGCAATGATAGTAAAGTTGATATTACACATGAATGAATAAAAAAATTCGCAGTCATAAGGAATACCGATAGAAGTGAAAACTTATAACTTAGAATGTTATTTGTAAAATTAATGTGTCAAATTTAAATTTCATAATATTTGAATTTAAATTATCAACATCAAACATTAGCATGTCTGTGACGCGAACCCTTAACATTTTCCCCTACCAAAAAGTGCTCAACGCGGCCAAAGAAGTTTTGTGACGTAGCATGTCGGTGACGCGGTGATGCGAACTCATAAGATTTTCTCCAAAAAGTGCTCAACGTGGCCGAAGAAGTTTTGTGACGTCAGCATGTCGGTGACGCGGTGATGCGAACCCATAAGATTTTCTCCAAAAGTGCTCAACGCGGCCAAAGAAGTTTTGTGACGTCAGCATGTCGGTGACGCGGTGATGCGAACTCATAAGATTTTCTCCAAAAAGTGCTCAACGCGGCCATAGAAGTTTTCACTTCAAAAACCGGGATGCCGTTGTTTGGTACATCACCGGTTGTTGTGGAGAGATTTAGGCTAGGCCTATGTCCAGCAGTGGGCGTCTTCTGGCTGAGATGATGATGGAAACCTGAGCGGTTTCACCCTATGCGATTGCGAAAAAAGTTTTCCATTTTATTTTTACAATCTTAATCACAGAACAAAAGAATATAGTATTTGTATCAGTTGTCTAGTACCCATAACACAAGTTCTGCTTAGCTTGGGACTAGATGGCGTTGTGTGTTAGATGTCCGAAACATTTTTTATTATGGAATTAAAATTATATTATGGAAAAGATAAATGTAGCGGCACATATTAGGAACTAATTGTTGCCCGCGGATCCGCCCGCGTGTATGTCGGTTATAGCGGCAAACAGCCTATGTGTTATTCTGATGTATAAGCTATATTACTGTAAAGTTTCATCCAAATCCGTTCAGTAGTTTTTGCGTGAAAGAGTAACAAACATCCATCCATCCATCCATACTTACAAACTTACGCGTTTATAATAAGGAAGGAATTTTATTTATTTATTTCGTTTTTCGATTGTATTGTACACTTTAAAAGAATAAAACAGATTAGTTATATCCAAGTATTTACTACCCCAACATAAAAAAATGGATGCACAGTGCACATACTTTTAAATACTATTTAGGACCTACATTGGCCTAAGCCTAATAACGAGTTTTTTGAGATTCGCATACTCTTTTTATTAAACTACTAATATATTCAGCCTATCAATTTAGTAATTAATATAATTGTTATATTCTAAAACGAAATAAAAAAAATACAATCATTATCAAATTAAAACAAAAGATCCTTCGAAAACATTCGATTTTTAAAAATTCAATTTTTTTTTATTATCTAAACAACTTTTAAATCCATAGAGTATATTCATAATAATTATTAAAAATCGCACGCGACAGAACCCTTTTAATAAAAAAAAAATATACTCGATGATTCAGTGCCCGAGGTCATTTGTAGTTTCATAAACATTTGTATAAAAGACTCGGTCGCATCTTAAATGCGGTTGTTTCTACTCGACTAACGAAAGTGAGGCTCAGAGCGTGTTCAGAAAAAAAAACTTAAAAAAAATCTCTGTGACTGGTAATAAGCAAAGACCTGTCGTGAATTGTTTCAGTGTGTTGTGAGTGACTGTGTGGAGTGGTAAGTTGGCGGGAAAATTTATGTAAGTTATTTTTTTATTTATTTTTTATTTTATCTAGTTGAGTGAGTTGGTTGTGTTTGACTTGGAGATTTTTTCTTTTTAAATTAGCTAGATAGTTTAATTTTTGTTAGTTTTTGAAAAATATGTTGATATGAAAAAAGTCTATAAATCTTATAATCTACACATAAAATGCAATTACAAATTAAGTTATGTTTTTGGATACAATTTTATTAAATAATAAAGTTTGTTTTAAATTGCACAACATTAAAATACACGAGTCTAACATATATTACGAATATAATCTCAATGCATTATATTTTATATAATAATAATTATTTTTACGGGAATTAACGCGATCACTTATTTCAAGGTAAAGATTGCACTGGCCGTGGTCAGCCTGTGACCACGGCCAGTGCAACCTGGTCGAAACGTCAGGCAAAACAGAGGTATGAAATACCTTGAAATAAGTGATCGCGTTAATTCCCGTAAAAATAATAATTATTATATCATGGAACGCAAAGGTTTAAAAGTTAGCATTATATTTTATTTTGAAATAAAAAGCTTTCAAAATTTTAAATGTTTTCTTCTAGCATGTCATCTTATTTGAAAGCTTATTACAATGTTAATAAAAAGTATTCGCAGAATTAATTAAATGTTTAAATGAAAATAGTTAACATAAAATAAAACATTATAAAAATTAAATAAGCATTAAATTTGCCGTTACATCCGCCTAAATTTAATATTCAAAAGGATTTTACAAGTTAGTAACAGTAATTAAAATTAAATATAAATTAATGTTGATTAGATATTTGTATGCAAAAAAGTGGGAAACACCATTTTTTAAACATAAATCAACACTTTGCATAGAATTACAATTTAGTAAAAATATGATTATTTCTTCTTTTACAAAAACCTCTATTTTTTATGTGAAATAATGAACCAAAAAAAATTACAATTACAGTAATTTTTAAAGTAACACGAATGTTAAAATTAAAACATCATCTTAAATTATGCTCGTTTCAAATTGTGTATGTTTCATAGGATTTAAATAATTTGATATGTAGATAAATAACGATAAAAGCCTTACAAACACATGCATATATTGCATATTTACTACATGTACTTTGTATCTATCTGTACTTTGATGTTTTTTTTCTTCTTTTGATGAGATGGCAACCAGCCGGATCAGCTATTTCTGCCAATATCAAGTATTTAAATTCTATGAGTCTTCAAGTCTTGGTCGTGATGAAATTAATGATAAAAATAGAAAAAATGTATATGAGATGAAATGGAGACCATCTTATCTTTCAAAAAATAAAAACGATTTCCTTGATGTTTTTTATGCATAAAACATTACATTTTGACATTTTAGGCCGTTCTCTCATGTTTCCTTTGTATTAAAGTGTATTAATAACAACTAGAATGCAAACTTAACTTTTTGTTTTATTTTTATCTGAACCAAAATGAATTGACAAATTATTTTTATAATTTTTTTCTTCAAATTTTCAAAAGTTGTATCTTATATTGAAAATTAATAAGAAATACCCAAATTTCGTTTTTTTTCTCATAGTGGTTAAGGTAGCCTGACTATAACTAGAATAGTTTTTTTAATCGTTTTGTCACATTAAGGAACATTCCCAAAGAAGTAAACCTAAACGAATCTTAAAGACATAGCTTTTTATTTCATTACAAGAAAACATAATTATACATAACACTGATGATGTAACAAGCCAACAACTTATGATAAAGAGTCCTCGTATGTCCTGATATGTGTATTTATATAAAACCGAACTTTGATAAAAAAAACTTTTTAACCATAAAATAGTCTCATATTCTATAAAATAAAAACCAACTCACGAAACAATTAATTAATAACAAATAGCTACGAAAATAATGTGCTAAATGTTACATAATTTTCCACCGATTTTCCTGAGAATACAAAAAAAAATACAAATAAATAAAATTGATGTCTGTTTGTAATTCTAAAGTAACAGCTTTTCCCTAAAATCAATTTTTAAACTTTTTTGTCCGTCTGTTATTCGGCTAATCTCTGGAACGACTGAATCAATTTCGACGATAATATCATTGACAGATAGTTGATGTTATAAGGAGTAACTTAGGCTTTTAGAAAATAATGTTACGTACAAAGAATAAAATTACATACAAGATGATAAACAACAAGTTTTACCACCTAAATGCATCTCAGACTGGTCTAATTCTAGTCGTGATCCATCTAGATAAAAAACATAATAAAGACATGTATTACATAATTACTTAACACTTATACTATCGAAAACTACACACGTACCATGAAAACGTGTTTTGGATCTCGACAATGTTGCCAGCATCTATTAACGCGTTCCCAATAAAACTGTGATAAGTGAATATGATTTTTTTCGTATTGCGACACATATATACACATGTTGATCATTGAAAAAGTAGCGAGGAGATTAATTTGTACGTAAACATTTGAAGAAATATTTAGTTTCATCTTTCGAATAAAGAATCGAAATTCAGCCGAATATTATGAACAACTCCAACCTAATATGGACAAGAAAATGTTTGAAAAGCTATTACCCAACTACGTAAAAACGAAAGAAACTCTTGTTTGAAATGTCCTTTTAATTTTTTACAATCAAGAAAACCCTATTTAGAAACATCCTTTTGAGTATCTTCTGACAAAAGGGTAGACGACTGTATCGTAAATAAATACCTATGTCTTCTTCTTTAAAACGAATATAACAAAATATCTCGGGAAATATAATTATTACAGCTTTTTATATCTATTACAAATTTTAATCAATTAAACATTGAAATATATTGCTCAATTGAGAAGTCTAAAACAATGACGAGACAAGTTCTTATTTAATACATTTTTCATACAAAGTTATGTTTTTGATGGATGATAAAAAGTAACTAATTTGACTAAGGTGACTACCTTATTTGTAAGCAACATTTTATTACATTCTGTTTAGTAGTTTAAGTGTTAGAGCGTAACAAATAAACTTACATAGCTAATTATACCATTAGTTATGTCTAAGATTGAGCTTTTTAATTGACGTGTGTTTCTGTACTCATAATCACTGTTTAATGTTAATTCACAATTAGAGGATTCTCAACAAATTACAAAATACCGTTTTTTGTGCTCTGTCTGGCTCCTTATGTACGTGATAAGTTTTAATGAGATATTGTTACAACATCCATGTATATGTTCATCAGAATCAAATACATCTTAGGTCAGATTTAGGACTTGATCGTCTCATGAATTTAAACTAAAGATTGGTATAGATGTTATTTATTAAATACATTTTGTATCGCGGAGGACTTTACAACACACATAAAACGGACACAAAGGACACCCAGACTCGGAACAACAATTTGTGCTCCCATAAAGTGTTGTCCCATGTTTGGGTCGGATATAACGCTCAGCTTGTTAATTGAAACATAAACATTTGATGATAAAAGGTCATATCATAAAAGGATTAATAAGAAATACAATAAACAGGTAAAACGTTCAAGAACTATACCCCTAAAAACATTTAAAAAAAAATATATATACTATGTTACCCGGGCAAATATTACGAATCTATTGACATCTCATTCATCAAAATTGGTTCAGTACTTTAAGCGGAACATACAAACATTCATAAACTGCCAAAACTGCCTTCCTTTTGGCTTCGTCTTAATCGTGTTTCTCTTTTAACTTTCTTTAACTTAACATATTTTTCTACTTCTCCATTCTTCTATCTCTTATTTGAAAAAAAAAGAACAGTAACCACGCTGACAGATTAAATGTCAAAAGATTCTGACAGAAAATGTACTAAAGAGACCGTGACATTCATCATTTGACATGATGATAATTAGACAGGCCTTGTTAATATCAAAATATTTTGACAGTTCCATTGGTCATTTAAATATACGTAAAAATATATGTAGAGTAATTTGAATTTATAACAAGAACTTACACATATGCTACCACACAGGGGGTGATTAAATATACAGAGTGGTACAACCCCTATTCATTCTAAGGGAGCAAACTACGCCAGACAACAGCATTGCAAAGAAAAAGAAAACTTTAAAAAAGCCCTATAGCACCCCGTTTGGTTAGTGTGGTATAGTAAGCCAGAATCTCCTTTCTAATGAGAGTCTATGTCCAGCAGTGGACTATTAATGAGCCTACCAAAGTGACTCAACTCTGCCTGATGGAAAGCATGAGCAGAATCCAAAAGTGGTGGTCACCATACTCATTGTGAATGCAGACAATGCAACAATGCAGCATTGTGACCCACACTATGGCGGCCTATTGTGATGCTTCTGCGTCATCATCTCTTCTTATAAATGCAACTCTTCTTAAACGGAACAGAGGAAGGAGAATAAACCAGATTTCGGGAGTATTTGATGAAAAAACGTGTCTCATGCGGGTTCTTTAAGACTATAGTTCTAAACCCGTATCGTCAATAACGGTAGGGAAATCAACTGAAAATAATTTGAAATACAAAACTAAGAATAAAATGCTATAACTAACACAAAATAATTTTTGACAGCAAGTACTTTAATAAATAAAGTTCTAACCCAATTAAACAGCTTTTGACGTGTTTGGTATGTGCCTGGTGACATACAATCCAACAATGATGACAATTGAGTGTATACTTTATACATGACATCCATCTTGTTCAAACAGTCAACCGTCTAAAAAATTGTCAAACCCGCCAAAATTATATTTGGAATCAAAATCATAGTAAACATAAGTTTTATCGGAATGTTAAGTAGCTGTTTTATTCTCTTTTATATAATATGTTCTCGTAACAACGTGACTAGAACGAGAAATGTGAATAATAAAAGCTAGGGTTGATTAAACTTTGATTATATATTCAAAATGTTTTGACATTTCGGTATAAAATAGTCTCCCGTTTTTGGATATTGGTTTTTTGGGAATTTTCTTGTGTTGTAATTTATGCTCTTAAAAACCAATGCATATTTTGAAAATTTGTATGTAAAATGAAAACTCTCGATTTATTTTTAAATTCATGAGAGCTAATAAGACTATGCTTTCAAAACGTAATCCTAATTTAAAAAACCATTGATCTCAGCCTAAGAAAAAGATAAATCAATCTAATAACTTTAAACAAGGAATTCTTGAATCGACTTAAAACGAACAATAATATATTATCAGCAAATCTCGGAAACGACTCCAATGATTTTCAGGAAATTTAGTATGCAGAGGGTTTCGAGGGTGATAAATGATCTAGCTAGGATCCATTTTTACAAAAATAAAATAAAAAATACCGGTCATTCAGGTGCTTATATTTAAATAGATCATAACAAGCCATCTTCACAATAATAGTTTCGCCAATAACGGTTATTAATAATTATTGATCGAAACAAAAACGATCTGTAAATAGTTATGTAAAAATATCGAGTGTTATTTGTCACTGTCTAAGTTAAGGAATGCTCGTTACGTCAATAATATGACGACACCCGGATACAGCTGACGAGAGAAATATGTTAATGAAAAACATTTTGTGGTTTTACAGCATATATATGTATTTAGTATCTGGCCTTGTGACTCCTTAGATCTGAAGAAACCATGGTTTTTAGTCTGACAGACTTTTGTGTTTCATCAATAGCTTTTGCCTGAGGTTCCACCTGTTTATATGCCGGTTACATAAAAGTAGCCTATAACCTTCTCTACGGTCCAAATCCAAATTAGATTGAGCCTATACCAGCGCTGTGTTTCACCGAGTGAGTGAGGATACCGGAGGCCCATATCCCAACCCCTGCCCCCATTCCCCTCCCCATCCCCCAAAGGCCGGCAACGCACATGTGACGCCTCTGGTGTTGCGGGTGTCCATGGGCGGCGGGAATTGCTTACCATCAGGCGATACGTCTGCTCGTTTGCCACCTATTCCCTAAAAAAAAAAGAACCATGATAACCAGACTGCTGATAAACATACATATTTTAGATATATTATACACATGTCATTGTTATTCGCCAACTATTTAATCTGGTTATAAATAAAACCCACGTCCTCTAGTTCAGAGCCCAGGATCTCCACCCACTAGACCGACAGGTTCTTTTTATGTAAATTCGAAAGTGTAAATTGACGTTTTATGGTCTTATGTATTGAGAAGCGCAAGCGCATTCCACGTGGATCGTGTCATATTGTGCAACATCTGTTGAAAGTTAACAATAAAGTTTTAACACTAATAATACAGCTTTTGACGTGTTTGGTATGTGACATACAAACGAATAATGATTGATCATTAAATAGGATTAAGAGAAAAAAGATAAATTGCAGGTTTTGCAAAAATTTAACGCATATTTATTAATTAATAAGAAAGCAAACTACATAGGACTACAGTAACCCCCCCCCCCCCCCTTCCATAAGTAGTATAACTTTTTTTTTTCACACAACGCCATCTAGTCCCAAGCTAAGCAGAGCTTGTGTTATGGGTACTAGACAACTGATACAAATACATATATACCTTTTTTTTTGGTAAATTTTCTAAAAATGCAAGATAGATTCATCCGCCCGAATCCCCCTGCATACTAAAGGTCGTTAAAATCATTGGAGCCTTTTCCGAGATTCATATTATTTAATTTACAATAATTGCTCCTTTATAGGTATTATGTAAACTCAAATTGGTATCTATAGATCTATAATCTGTCAATGGTTTTCCTGTTAGCGTTTTCCTCAAACCAGGGTGGTGTCAGCTTCATGTCTACTAGGATACGGTCGAAGTTCGATTCTTTACGTGGATTAACTGTTATCAAACAAAATACTTGGCAAGTGCTTTTAGAATTGTCGGACTTTTAAAGCTACATATACTCATACAATAGCTATGGCAAACAAAACCGACAGCTTATCGTGCAATTCAAGGCACAAAAGAGTCTCAATATATTAAGAAATGGTCACCCATTAATCTGCCAGTGCAATACCGTTAAATGTTATCTGAATTGACAAACCACGCTCTGAATACATCTATAGTCGCATTATCTAATAGAAAACGTTGGTAAATAAATAACCTAATCTAAATTTTCATTTTTAAATGTCAAAATTTCGATTTAAATTTCGAATTTCATTAGAACTTTTGACATTACAAATGTCACAGGGGAATCTAGTTTTAGGATGTCGTCAAAATGTGGTTTAGTAATCGACCTTTGTCAACATGAAGTTAAATCTTGTTTGCTTAATCTTAAAAACTAGAAAACTTCTGAAATGGCTAGATCTGGGCTTGTTTTTACCCGACTACAGCGAAACACAGAAATAAAGTGCGTTTGCATGTTCTACCGTAGCGCCTAAATACTCAACCGATTTTAAAGAATAAAGTATATCAATAGATTCATAATAACAGCACGGGTGATATAGGCTATATAAATTTAATCAACCCCAACTAGTTTGGGCAATAGAGACGGATGAAGAAAGTAATTAATGAGCTTAAAGTATTCAAATAAGTTAACGTTTCAGTTTTATAATCATCATCACCGTCTTAGCGTAGTTCCCGGTTGCTTCCAAAGTTAAGCTAACACTTTGGAGCCCGGGGTCTCCTTTCCTACTTTTTCTTCCCCACTTTGTCCGGTCTTCGGAACCCTTGGTAGTGAGTTTCAGTTTTAAAATATATACTTAATATTATAAAATCGAAAGTAAGTCTGTCTGTTTGTTACACTTTCACGCCTAAACCGCTGCACCGATTTCAATGAAATTTGGCATGGAGAAACTTTGATTCTTGAGAAAAGACATAGCCTGACATAGGCTACTCTTCTTCACCTTGATAACCAACATACAAGTGAGTGGAGCCGCGGGAAAAACCTAGTATTATTATAGATTTCGGTTCAATGCTACCAAATAAAAAAAAACTCATATTATTTCCGGATCCACGCATACCATAATACACCCACATACCTAAAGGAATTTAGTTTTTTTGTATAAAATCGATGATTTATATTTACAAGGACGTACAAACTACGTATTATAATAGAATTTAAACCGGTCTGTTTTATTGTAGTTTAGTACCTATTCATTTGATAAATATACAAAGGACAGTTTTTTATGGCATAGGGTAAACCCATAGGGCACCATCATAGCATCTTTTTCCGATACGAAACAGCCCGCCATATTTTATGGGGGAATATTTTCACACATATACATTTTAGACTCACATACATTAACAGTCGCCCATCACGAACTCACACATAACAATTGAAACAAAATATTCAGAATATCACGCACACATTAATATATTATCTCATAATAGTGTAACGCGTAGGCACATTTGGGCTTAATCTTTGACAGAGGAAAACGCCACCACAGTAGAGACAATTAGTTAGTCTGTGGAAGAGAGTAGCTTTAAACTCCCTACTGTGTCGGGTAAACATATGGACTACCGCTATCAATGGACATCTTCAATCTTCAAATTAGTCACAAAATATGTGTTGCCGTCAGACGGTCTACCGTATTCTGAACACTGTATGTCGAAGATTGCCTAAATATTTGTCTTGAATAAAATATATGCATAGTTTTTTGTTTATGTAGTAAACGAGTTAGGTATACGGAGTGTCACCACCCCTATTCACCCCGTGGGTGTCGTAAGACTACGCAGGACAACAGCACTGCAAAGGAAAGGAAAACTTGACACAAACTCTTTATCAACCTGTCTGGCCACTTAGAGTATATATATACCTGGAGGGGCAGCCGAACGGGCGGAAAGCGTGATCGGAGTAGAGAGAGAGAGACTGAGTTTGGGTAGGGTCTGTCTCTCTTACGCAAGCTGCTGATTGGTGGACGCACATACCAATTTGCATGACTGATTTGGCGGAAAATACACAAACCAATCAAAAGCTTGCGTGAGAGAGACAGACACTACCCAAACTCAGTCCCTCTCTACTACGCTCACGCTTTCCGCCTGTTCGGCTGCCCCTTCAGGTATATATGCTCTCAGTCCGGCTAGCGTGGTATAGTAACCCAAATTCTCTTTTTTTAGGAGTTACCTATGTTCAGTAGTGAATTATTAATAGCTGTTTTGATGACGATATTGTAATGAATAGTTTATTAATCTCTGATGAGTAACCCTACACTTAAACTACCGAAATATCGACAACACATTTCTATCATTGATGTAAAACTCGATTTTTTTAGACCGGTCATGTATCACGGGTTTTTTAACACATTAAATATAGATTGTTATTCGTATCCGTGAATATAGATTCCTTAAACGGGGCATTAAACTTTTTATGTTAAGGCCAACCATTGTTGTAGATAATAGACGCTAAGTAGGTATACTAACTAGTTTCGTTGCAGTCTCAATAGCCTGGCAACTCGCCCACGTGTTAGATACATATTTATTACTTTACATACTTACCTCATCTTTTTCTAGCCTTTATTATTCCCAATTTCATTGGGGTCGGCTACGAGTTCAACCGGTTTTACCTGAATATCAGTTTTTCCACGGAGCGACTGGTATCGGACCTCCGGAGCCCTGAGGGTGAACTGGAAGGTAGAACTAGTTGCCAGTATATTTGAGGGCCCTGGCTTCCCAATAACGATTGTCATAGGTGTTCGTGACAACCGGGACCGACGGATTAATGGCTTACTGAGGCACGATTACTTTACCTACATACTTAAACATTCAATATTATTGTCATCATTATCAACTACTGCTGGACATAGGCCTCATCATAGAATGGTGGTTTCGGCCAACTAAACCACGCTAGAATGGTGTCAAGGTTTCCTTCTCTTTGCTGTGCTGTTGTCCTGGTAGTTTGCTATCTTAATCGGCTCTTACGAAACCCATGGAACGAATACGGGTGGTAATACGTCGTATTCTGAATCCGTCACCATATGGATAGAATATTTATATTTACATATTATCATCTATATGATTACAAATGAATCATCAAGTGTGTTGCTAAGCGCAAAACCCAAGATCGGCTGGACCAATTAGGACATTCGGTAAAACATAGGTAATAAAGGTCCTCATGAAGGAAACAAAATATGAATTTGAAAGAAAATAGTAAAAGCATCATTTTTCATTTCCAATATAATTATCAATAGTCTTTAACAGACCACTGCTGGGCATTTAGGTTTGGATTCGTTGGAATTGTCAGCGCTGTTGTCCTGCGAAGTGTAGGTAGGTACTCCCTTACTCGTCTCTAACGATACCCATGGCATGAATTGGGGTTGTGATACTCTGTATTCTTAAACGCACGCAACTTCATCTGCGTCACTTTTCATTGATACTCGGTTCCTATTGGTAATAGCGTGATGATATTAGCCTAAAGCCTTCCTCGGTAAATGGGCTATAACAACAAAACAATGATTGTTCCTTAACACGGAAATGTAATTGTTAAAATTAGTCCACGCTTGTTACTTTTACCAAGGAAAATAGGAATTCATTTTTATCCAAATACGGCGAAACCAAAAAGAATGTAATATTCTTGGCAGTATAACTATTTTTAATGTTCCACTGTAGCCCCTAAGCACCTGAACCGATTTTAATGAATGAGGTTTGTTTGTTTTACCGGTCCAATTCCGCACTTAGCCTCTTGATTGGGCCGTTGTACGTGGGTTTGTCATCTTCCTATTCCATCCTAGATCAACCCAGGAGTTCAGCAGCCTTTTTAGGTCACTACATGTTTCCGGGAGCGATGTTGATTGGAGTATGTCCGCCCGTTGATCTGCCACACTTCTACATTCGGTGAGAACGTGCTGCGGCGTTTCTTCTGCCTCCAAGCATTCCCTGCACAGAGGGTTGTCTGTTGCGCCTGTAGTGAATAGGTAATGAATGAGGTGTCAATAGATTCGTAACGACCCGGTGACATAGGCTATATTAATTTTATCAAAAGGTTTTACGTAATTGGATTATAGTTTTATGAACTTGTTCTTGTATTGTAAATTGCGTTAGTAACCCCTAAAACGTATCTTCGTACTAGTTATGTTAATTTTATTTACGTCCTTCTAGACTTGAGTAACCAGTTGTCAAGAACCCGATGTATATATGTATAAATTGTATATAACAATGTTTATTAAAGTAAATTTATCGTTCACCGTCTGGCTTTAATAACCTCTACAGAAGTAATTTTAAAAGGACATTTAATATTATTACAATTTATATAAAATAACATATTTATATAAAACTAGATGTGACCGCTACTTAATACACGTGAGGTTTGAATTATCAATTTTATTTTTATTTTTCAACGTTTAAACCTACCTTAGACTACGAAAAACATTTCAAGACCCAAATCAGCAAAATCGGTACAGCTGTTCTCGAGTTTTAGCGAGACAAACAAACAGCAATTGATATTTATATATAGGTAGATACATAGGAATGAGATTTCTTGACGACGATTAAATTGGTGCGGGTATGGAAATTAATAAATAAATTTCTACTCCTGTAACACTGTATAAAACAAATGGCAGACACAAATACTTCATTACTATCACATTGACACAATAAAAATAAATATGAAAATTAAACTCAAACAGGAATCGAACACCTTAACCTTCAAAATATTGCGAAACAATGTCATATTAAAATTAAGAAATACCAAACTCACGCCTATCATAAAATATTTAAAACACAATGCTCTAATAAAACCGCTTCAATAGTTTTATTGTTTAAATTAACATATATCAAGACAGAAATACAAAAAATTGATCCAAATATGTTAGGTTAATATTGTGAAACCACATTAGTGTATAATGGTGGGACCACACTCTGAGAATAAGCCATTAATTCTATTAAGGCAATATTTCAATCCATAAGGTTACATTACTTTAGTTAATTTAAAAATAAAATAAAAAAATACATACAGTGGAACATAGAACCTCCTCCTTTTTGGAAGTCGGTTAAAAAGAAAGAATATTTGTAAAGGAAAACGTAAAATAAAATGGAAGAAAAAAAAACTTTTGAATTTTTGAAAATTAAATGACAAAGACTACAAATTACAAAATTTTTGAGTCTTATTAAATCTAATAAAGTATTTTTTTCATCATAGCCATCACAGCCTATCGAAGTCCACATTAAGACATGGATCTCTTCAAAGGTCACGTTTAGCAGTTGGTCCCGGTTGTTATCATAAGATAATAGTCGTGAAGCTTAGTTAGAGGCCTTTGGGCGGCTTAAAAACATCCAACGGCAAGATTACGTAGCCACAACGTTGTCTTGCCAGTCCCCAACCCCAGCGTGGGGGCGTATGGCCCTTATCCTCACCTGAGAGGAGACCCGAGCTCAGCAGTGGGACATTGATGATCGCGAATGTTGTCAAGTAAGTATTAGGGAGTAATGAAATCGACTATAGTGCCTAAAGGACTTACGATAAAAAGTTGCATTCAAGGCCAATTTCCCAACGAATTAGATGGGGCCTGTGAAAATATAGTGAAAATAGAATTGGGTAATAAAATCTCACGGCCAATCTTTTCAATCAACAACAGGTATCTAATAATATACGCTAAAGAATCTAATGTCTTATATATACCGTTCAAATTGATGAAACAATGGCAATAAGTTCAATGGTAAATTCCAATACTATACAAATCTGGGGATCTAAGATGGCTGTCGCAATTTTGTGAAAATATTCTACCATAGGAGACTCATACTTCGGTATATATAGAACAGACTTGATCTGATCATGGCGTTTCTGTGTAAGCCTACCTAAGTGAACTCTACTCTGCTTGATGTAAAGTATAAGCAGAATTCAAGAGTGGTTATCACCATACTCATTGCGAATGCAGACAATGCAACAATGCAGTATGGTGACCCATACTAAATATTTTTTTACTTTTTTAACCGACTTCAAAATAGGAGGAGGTTCTCAATTCGACCGTATCCATGTTTTTTTTATGTGTAATCGCGGATAACTTCGTTGTTTATGGAACCGATTTTGATGATTCTTTTTTAAATGGAAAGGGAATATCCCAACCGTGGTACCATGATAAGGACACTAAGATCTGAGGATGGCATCCAAGAGAAATCGAGTCGAACCTTGAAGTCGGTTTTTATTTTTTGTCACACAAATTTTCGTGTCAGTATTGGTACTCATATCTCATCAACGTAGCCTGAATGAGCCACAGCGAAGTATGGCTGCGTACAGGCTAGTATTTTACTGAAATAGTTACAAAAAATATATATTTATCACGTTTCAAAGATTAGAATTCACGTTCCAAAAGTTGTTTACTTAAATAATTATTTTTATGATATAAAATTTATGCAATAATAAAGTTTAATATAAATGAACGTGTTTACTTTACAATAAAACATTAAAAATATAACGGTCTTTTGTTTTGTACAAAACATTCATGTTTGCGTGAGAATTTATATAATTATAACTTACAATAATTATTCTTGAGATACGTTAGAATTTATTTTCATAAAGTGCAATAATAAATAAAAAATAGAAAAAATAATAACTCGACTCATCTAACTAACTACTACTAAAACTCTGTACTATGGTAACAAGACTGCTGATGTACATACTTATATATTACTAAATACATACATATCATAAATAAATTACACATAGATACAGAACAAATGATTGTGCACATTACACAATTATTTGTCCTGTGTGGGAATCGAACTCATGACCTTTAGCTTAGCAGTCAAGATTCCTAAGCCAGCAAACCCGTCACATCTATAAAAAAATATGTACAAGCCTAATAAAGTGACCCTACTCTGCCTAATGGAATGCATGATACTCATTGCGAATGCAGTCAATACAACAATTCAGTATGGTGACCCACACTAAAATTGCCTAGTGAGATGCTTCGGCATCATTGGGCCTCCAGCACTCATCAAGGAAACGTGACATCACGAATGCTGTCACTTTAGGCTGGTCTTCTATGAGAGGGTAGTACAACAATTTATGTTTCCTTCAAATTAGTTCCCCTCAAAAATGAAACGAACTTAAAAATACACACATCAAAAGTGTCTAGGGATCAACATATGTGTCTAGGGATCAACATATATTTTTGCAATAACTTTTCTCCTGATTGATATTAATTAAAATTTTCTTTAAGGATTCATCAAATAAAGTGTTTTCGTTTGTCACAGTAACGATAAACCAAGTCACCTTTGCATTAATAAAGAAATTTGCCATTTTCCTAATAAAGGGATTTTTGACATTTGAACCACTAACATTAAAGTTCGAAAAAAAGACTGAAATAACAGTTTTCTTTAAAATTTTATTAGGTAACTTAAACAATTAATAATCCGTGTTTCTACCGCGAACACTAACAACACAAGAATCGGTTTGGCATACTCAAAATGAGTTCATCCAAATCACGCTGTGGAATGGCCGCCCATGTTCGTTGCAACAACAAAAAAAGGTCTTCTTGCGACTGGATACCCTCCATATTCGGCTCTTCTCTGTAGCATATCCCATGCATGCTCAATCGGGTTCAAGTCTGGCGACTGAGCAGGCCAGGGCCAAAGCCACATCTCAATCTCAAGAAATCCGCATAAAAATGCTTGATCCCTAGACACTTTTGATGTGTGTATATTTAAAATGTTCAGTTTTTTGGGGTCATTTAATAATAAATGATACTTAAGTATCACTTAGCCTTTTGACATGAAGAACGTATGAGCCGGAATTAATGTAAATGTCATATTTACTAGATGCGTAATACAATATAAATATAGTCATGTAAATTTTTACAAAAACCACGTTTATGACACACGTGAACTCTGTTATCTTCGAAACTAGTTGCTCAGACAGATTTCGATCAGTCAAAAGTTATTGGCCTGGGCAGTCCAAAAGACAAAACAAATATGTGTTTTTTTTCATATTTCTCTCGAAATTTTTACGTTTTTTCTTTCCATAAGAACCATTCTTGTGCCTTAATGAAAATATTTAAAAAGTTAACCGAATTGGTCGAAAGCTTTTTGAGTTTTGCTCTTAGCTACATATTTGACGAATTATTTTTATTCATAACAACAATATTTATATATTAAGTCCGTGCCACACGAAGTGTTACCACCCCTATTTATCTCGTGGGTGTCGTAAGAGCTGACTTAAAGACCAAACTATGCAGGAGAAGGAAAACTTGACACAAACCCTATACCAACCCGTCTGTTCAGCGTGGTGTAGTACACCAACACCTCCTTTCTAAGGTGAGGCCTATGTCAGTGGACTGCACAAGGCTGTTGATGATCATGGTGATGTAATTTCATTCATGTTTACAAATTTATGTTATCTTTACACATTAGTACCTGTATAGGATCTCTCGTAAGTAAATATTAATATTTTGCGAACATCTAACTCCTTATTACATTACCAAGGTAACAGTGAAAGTTAAATCGAAATCGATTGACCTGTTTCGGAGATTAAGTGCAATAATATACTTATAAGATAACTTAGAACTTGTAGAAGTAGAATTCCATTGTCTTATGTTTGCATGTTAATAGCAATTTCTTCCCATAATTATTCATGATGGCTGCCAATGCCAAGTTCATTGTCGAACAAATTAGTATCTAATCAATTTAATTTTATTTGAATTTAAATAACTTATTTGAACATTTTCAAAGAAGTGGAGCCACGCTGATTTTAGCACTAACGGGTAGGCTGGACTCTGATGCGTTCCTAGAGCTCCTACAAACCGCCGAGGTAGGCCGCCGCGAGGTTTACTTGGGTAGATCGGTTCTCCGGGAGTCCCACACACGCCCTTCGTCTCCCCACGTAGGGTATGGTATGAAAAGCATTCCACGCGTAAAAAAAGGGCGATGCTACCTTCTCACAGAAGGCCAATCTAAAGTGACAGCATTCGTGTGTATCGTTGGTGAGTGCGAGACCGGTGGCCCAATGATGCAGAAACATCCCAATAGGCCGTCATAGGGTGGATCAACATGCTGCATTGTCTGCATTCACAATGGTGACCACTACTCTTAGATTCTGCTTATGCTTTCCATCAGATAGGGTAGCGTCACTTTGGCGAGCTCATATATGAATATATATTATACGCGTAAAAATATATTGTCATCTCGTCTTTCCTTGTTTAATTTTCTAATTGAACTTCCTATATTTCCATCCCAGGAAGTTTGACTTACGGTGGCGCAGTAGTTTAAGGGAGCACCTCGCCGCTTCTTACTGTGCTGAGACAACACATTGTGTGATCCACAAATTGTTGTTCTAGGTCTGCGTATTCCTTTTGTCCGTTTCATGTCTGTTTGTAAAGCTCCCGTGACACAGAATGTACTTCTAGTGCGATCCTAGTTAAGTGTTTTTCAATGTTGCCATGCCCAAAGTGTGGCTACAACTTTATCTATTATATTTTAAACGTCTTGTCTATGATGTGTTGTAAAAGTTGTAAAATTGAAACATTATCGTTCAAGGTCAAACTTATTATCATAAGTATTTAGGTATTAGTGTGTCGTTTATGGGTTTTGTGGGCTATGGTCACATTGGAATGCATTACTATGGAAAAAGTATGTTTCATTCTAAGCTACTACGCCGGTTTTCAAGGTAAAAGGACAAGTTACCCGCTGATAACTTAGCTTTCCATTTGTTGTCAAATAATTTAAGAAATCGGTAATGGTATCGACGTTAAGGCGTAATAACAAACTCACATTCCTATAATTTATAATATTATGTACTCAGATACAATAATATTTGTAAACACACGAACACTTTTTCTACAAAACACCCACGTCTTAAAATACCAAATTGTCTTTTATTTTTCAAGTGGCAATACTGGTTTAAAATATGCATAATGCCAGTTAAAGTACTGTTAATAATGTCTGCGTTAAAAAATGCACATTTATTTAATAAGTATGTACTTAATCCTTTAAATATCTTGTTTTGGTTAAAAACATCCTTTTTCATCAATTGCAGTTCCTCATTATTGACATTTAAACTAAAATATCAGGGACAAATATATTTTTAGCTGACTTAACAATTGACTTTCGAATTCACAACTCGAATTATATTTTTGTTTAGCTATTACATATATACCTATATATAACTCTCGTGTGTCACTCACGGATTGTTGCTCACGATGAGTTCTGAAAGTATCTAACTGATTTTCATGTCTTTATGTCTTTTTTAAAAAGATAGGACAGTTAACATCACTCTTAAGCCCATAGGCGTCGAGTATGATTGATATTATTATAATTATAATATTATTTGTTACTACATAATCATATTTGTATTTGGGAAAAGCATTCTAAACCAGTTTAAGATTATTATTACATACAATCTGATCCGCGAAACTTGAAGTTTTACAACATATTTTATTGATACTCGACTCCTATTTATCGTAGCGTGATGTTATTAGCCTTCCACAGCTAACAGTCCACTGCTGGACGTAGGCTTCTAATAAGAAAAAAAGGTATTGGTCTTCTATACCATGCTGGCTAGACGGTATAGGGTTTGTTCCTAGATTTACTTTTCTTTGCAGTGTTGTCCACCTGATATTCGCCTCTTACGAATCCCAAGTCATGAATAGGATTGGTGACACTCCTTAATCCATCACCATTGGTAATATCTTAAAAAAGAATTACATAATATAAGTAATAGAGACTAGTTTGCTTCTAAGTAGCACTTAATAAGTAGCCCATCTAAACAAATAATATTACCGACTTGGCGGTGTTGCAAGCGCCAAAAAATGCGATACCATACTGTGGGTAAATGCAAGTGGGGTGGGTTATTTTGTAACATGTTTATTTGGTACGCAACATGTTGCATCATCAAAGGTAAACAAGTTGAACATCCGACTGGTTTGACTGCCGAATTCTTGATATAAGTTCGTGTAAGTGTCACTTGTGGACAGACAGACAGATGTAGTATATGTTTGTATAATTACTATGCATGTATAAGTATTTATAGTTACGATATTTTGTTATTTTATATGTCAACTCTTGCATTAGAAATAATATAAACTATATAATTATATTATGTTTATACTCACATCTGCGTTTGCACTGATGGCATAGTGGTTCAAGCGATAACCTCTCCGTTTTTTAATGCGCTGATTGTTCTCGGTTCAAACACTACATGGGACAAACCTTTGTGTAATTTACAAATAATTGTTTTCAGTCTGGGTGTTCTTTGAGTCCGTTTCATGTTTAGAATAATATTCTTTGAGTTGTCGTCTTTTAAAAATCTAAAATGCTAACTTAATGCAAACAGAGATTTATTAATTTTAGGTCTTTTTATGATATTTGGCTCGAAGGACCATATTGTTAAAAAATGTGGTCCTTTGAACATACAGTAGTAATGAAGCTTATATTTAACTAACTTCATCCGATTAAAGGTTCTTCATTTTTGTTGACGTTTTAATATAATTATCACAAATCGTGGTATTCCTCAATATGATCTCGAGTCACTTTCATAACCGTTTAGTAATGGTGGACCTTGACATCAAAACCTTGGGACTTATGTAGGCAGCTCATTATGGGTACATTTCTAAATTAAACCCCGACAGTTCAGTGACTTAATTATCGATCAAGGAACTTTAAAGGTTTAGGTTCATCACTTGTGTGCATCTATAAGCTTAATTTATTAATTTAAATTCACATGACACACACAAGCAATTATAAAAGTATCAAGCAAATTCAATGTTTTAACTATATTATATTATATTGATACCTAATATCTAAATACAAAAAAGTTTAAGTTTCTGTTTGTAAATTCAAATCGTCAGTTTTTCAATAAATGCATATAAAAGTATATACGGTACTTACTTAGGATTATCAAAAAATAATCCTTTTTCAAATATTAAAACGGCTGAACCGATTTTGACGGGACTTTCACTCACAGATAGCTGGTGATGCAAAGAATACCTACTCGCCGCGGCTATTATAAAATAAACATATTCTCTTTTCGTCTGAAGTATTTTTGAAAGTGATAATTTAAAATCCTTTTTAGCGAAAACTCGGATGCTTCTCGAGATTTTATTTTTAACGTTTCGATACTTTCAATTTCAGCAGTATTGAGAGAAAGTCGATGATCTTGTTTATTTATGGTCCCTTGTGATCTCATCCTGCGATTACGTATAGCACAATACTTTCATGTAGGTACTAACTTTTGAGATTTCGCGTTTGATGATAAATGGTTATTACTTCGGCAATTTGGCGATTAACTGCCTCGGAGGTGTAGTGGTAGCGTATGCGACTGCTGTGCTTGAGGTCTCGGGTTCGATTATGTAGTATGATCTGCAAAACCTCATTTCCTGCCGTCGTTAAAGGCTAAGCTACGGACAAAAACTCGGATAGTCAGAAAGACATAAGCCAGTAGGCTTCCTTATTAAGGCTACGGAACCCTAAATAAGTAAAGTCAAAATAAATCCTGTTTGTTATCGATTACATAAGAAGCTAAATAGATAATATTATATAAAAAACAGTCTTCCAAAAAGTCTTTACTTACTTAAAGCGAAACATTTTTTAAATTTAATTTACGGCTTTGGTTAATACTAATTGAAATTTGTATCTAAAATCGAATTAAAACTATTGAAAATACACTACCTCCGAGCCTTTGCCACAAAGTAGGTTAGGGTCGGATTTAAGTTTATTAAGATAGGATGAACTTTCATTTTTATATGTACTTCCATATCGAAGAATTAAAAGAAGTTTTAAAAAAAAAGTTTTAGAAAGACTTTTTTGTGACCAGTCCCGCCAACACGCCCACCACTGTAACTCCTGTACACCAGGATCAACAGCAGTGACCCACGAACACACCGAGTTATGACACTCGGGAAGTCCCAGACAAAATCAGTCTTGGAATCCGCAACGAAATTAATCAGAAAAAACCTGGAGGAGTTGGAAAGACTGTTTTCTAATTTTTTAGGCTTCCAATTATCCGTAATGATTGTTAATTGGCACAGGTGTTCGTATGATAAGCGGGACCGATGGCTTAACGTGCTCTCCTGTATGTCTTTAATAAATCTACAAACAAGCTAAAATTAAAAATTTTATAAACCCCCTACGCAAGCACATAATCGAGTAATCATACGCCCAAAATGCCTTACATCATTTTGGAAAATAGCTGATACTCTTACACTGCTGGATCGATATTAACCAAACATACCTAAGAACCACCGCAAGTAAACTGGCTTTCAAATGAAAAAAACCGCATCGAATCGGTCCATCCGTTTGAGAGCTACGATGCCACAGACAGACACATACACACAAAGACAGACAGACATCGACGTCAAACTTATAACACCCCTCTTTTTGCGTTGGGGGTTAAAAACACACAAAAAATATGTATTATAAAAATCTTTCGCTATAGAGATTCCCACGATTGTCATTTTTGTATTTCATAATGACATCTTAGGAGATTTTTCAAAAATTTAATTGGCAACACCGCCACTACAATTAAATAATAGCAAACGCGCCAATTTGCGTGCGCATTCTTAATATATGCTCTTAAATCGCATTTTTTAGATACAAAATTCTTATCTTATTAAAATCGTGGCAATTATTTAATTCCGAAATAAAATAAGTTTATTTTGTGACGTATCTTTTACATTTTTTTTTGCTACTACATGCTGTTATTATTATTAAAATTTAAAAATATGACCCCTACGACGTCAATAATATAATAATAAACGGCATATCAAAAAATCTTATGCCATTAATTTCGCAATTTAATTGTTTTTCTTTTTTTTACAAAAATAATTAAAAATAATTATGCATATTTAAAATATTGTTATAATAAAATTATACATAATTATAAAAATTTGACTTCGTATTTTAGTATTTTTTTTTAGGAACAGGTTTAGAATCATTTTAAGTAGACATAATTTTTTTTTTTATTTTTTTTTTTATGTATGGCCCGCCATAATGACTCTACTCTGCCGGATGGAAAGCATAAGCAGAATCCAAGAACCACCATACTCACTGCGAATGCAGACAATGCAGTATGGCGACCCCCACCATGGCGGCCCAGTGATGCTGCTGCATCTTTTAGTCTAGTCAACAAGTATGGAACTTGTTGACTAGACTATTTGGGCCTCCGGTCTCGCACTCACCAACGAAACACGACAGCACGATCGCTGTCATTTTACGTTGATTTTCTGTGCGAGGGTGGTACCGCCCCGGTCGAGCCGGCCCATTCTTGCTGAAATCAGCGTGGCTCTACTACCTACATAATGAAAAAAATACCACCAATTATATTTACTAGTGGTCTCGCAGTAGTCGAAATTCGACCATAAATCATTTAATTACTTTTTTTTATTTATTTTTAACTTTGTGCACGCCATGTTTCAAACTCCTCCGTTCGCAGAATTTCCGTAGAAAGGGGTACAAAGTTTTAGCTTCACTTATTAATAAATATATTACGAGGTTATATGAGATAAATAGGTGCTTTGATGAGAATTCTTCCGGTAGTCACTAACCGTCTGTCCGTTTGCCCCCTGGCAACTGAAGGCATAGGGATGCCAGACTATTTAAAAAAAATCCAACAGAAGATTGGCGCCCAGAAGGGGTTGGTCATAAAATCAATATGATTTAAAAAAAAACTAAAAAACATGCCTACAAAAGTCGGTCACATGCAAACATATAGGTGAAGCTAATAAAAGTGTGTTAAAAAGCAATCAAAACTGTTTGACAATTCTTTTTACGTTTTGATGTTTTTGTCAAAATGAAGCTGACATGTATTAACTGTCAACTACCATATTTGACAAGATATTTACGAATGCTCTACATAATTATAACAGTTTTAAACCAGTTTTCAAACTAAATAAACGATTAAAATTTTCCAAACCGGTTTTATAAATAGTTATTAAAAAAACCGTTGTAACGATATGGTAATTAATAGCCGTTATTTAGCAATATTACTTTCTTAATGTAAATCGATTTATAACCCGTTAAATACGTACTGTTACATTCTCATCCCTGTGTTTTCTGTAACATAATAAATACGTTTATTAAACTTTTCAGTATAATATGTTTATCGTGACTAGTATTTTACCGATCCCGGTTGCATAAGGGTATGTATAGCCAAACCTCCGAAACTGCTAGACCGTTTTGGATTGAATGAGTCCGTCACTATTTTAAACTCGTTCGGAGAGTAACGATCATTGAGGTTCTAAGATTCTGATGTAATTGTTTTTATGGGACGATAAAGTATTATATATAAAAAGCGGCCGAGTCAATGAGTTCCTACGATATTTCTTTCATTTTTATGGTTTTTATATTATAGTTTCACACTGAAATAAAACTGCGTAAATAAAACTGAAACAATTTCAATTCTTTATATTAACTAAAGTCTAGTCAATACTTAAGTAAAAACCAGAATGGCCTACTACATTTATAACAGACGTCTGTAGAATCCACCTACTAGTGGTTTGAAATAATAAATAGTCGGCACATTTTTACTACTAAAACTACAGGCAACCCTAAAGAATCAGTTACAAAAATAGCTGTAAACTATTTTTTATTATTTACAAATTACTAAATGTACGGAACTAATTAACTAATTTATTCATGTTCATCTCTGGCCGTATAAAATTTTAATTAGTAAACTTTTCAAACCATAAATTAAAAAAAAACTACTCAATAACCTTTACCAATTAGTAAAGAATCCGTTAGTGGAACTGTTTAAATTTTCCATAGAGAAGGGCAGATGATGACAGACATTGCATTATTCCTATTTCCTTTGCCTGTTGAAATTGTCAATTTAAAAAACCGGATAAGTGACTTAATTCAAATCTTAATTCTTTTAAACTTAATCATTTTATAAATTCGAAAGTAACTCTATCTGTCTGTTTGTTAGCTTTCACGCCTAAACTGCTCCACCAATTTCAATGTAATTTGGCATGGAGATACTTTAATTCTTAAGGAAGGATGTAGGCTACTCTTTACTGCTATAACTGACATACACGCGGGCAGAGCTGCGGGCAAAATCTAGTATTATATATAGGTACTAGCGTAGAACGTGATTAAATAACTTTTAAAAGCTTTCTCTGTTGCAGTAAATGACATACGCATAGTATAATAACTGACACATCTCACGTATAGCTGTCTGATTCCAATCTACAATCAGTAATATGGTACCAAGACCGCTGATAAATATAAGTTTACATATTTCTAAATACATACATATTTTAGATAGATTTTTTTTTTTTTATGTATGGTCCTGCCAATGTGACTCTGCTCTGTGTGATGGAAAGCATAAGCAGAATCCAAGAGTGGTGGTCACCATACTCATTGCGAATGCAGATAATGCAGCATGGTGACCCACACCATGGCGGCCTAGTGATGCTTCTGCATCATTGGGCGTCCGGTCTCGCACTCACCAACGAAACACGACTGCACGAACGCTGTCATTTTACGTTGATTTTCTGTGCGAGGGTAGTACCGCCCCGGTCGAGTCGGCCCGTTCGTGCTGAAATCAGCGTGGCTCTACTACCTTGTAATTTACATAGAATAAATGACCGTGCTTATCATTCAACTATTAAAATTTTTCCTGGGTGGAATCTGATATACCTAGCAGTAGGATCACAGCGATTACTGATCAGCCACGCTAGCCAGGCTTGGTATAAAGTTCGTGTCAAGTGTTCCTTCTCTTTGCAGTGTTGTTGTCCTGGTAGTTTGCTCCCTTAGTCAGCTCTTACGATACCCACGGGATGAATAGGGGTGGTGACACTCCGTATACCATCACCACAGGGACGAATTACATCTATACCTCTATACTTCTTATATATAAAATTCTCGTCACAATGTTAGTTACCATAGTCCTCTGAAACGGCTGGACCGATTTTTATGAAATTCGGTGTGCATATCGGGTAGGTCTGAGAATCGACTAACATCTATTTTTTATACCCCAATTTTTTATGGCAAATCAACGTTTGCCGGATCAGCTAGTAATATTATAAAGCTGAAGACTTTGTTTGTTTGAACGCGCTAATCTCAGGAACCACTGGTCCGATTTGAAAAATTATTTCAGTGTTGGATAGTACATTTATCGAGGAAGACTATAGGCTATATATCATTACGCTAAGATGAGCGGAGCACCAATGAAGAATGTTACAAAAACGGGGGAAAATGTTTACGCTACGGGCAATAGGAGACGTAAACGACGTTGCGTGGGTCAGCTAGTATCTAATATTGTCTAATATTAATTTCTTGGGGGCATTGGTTACACCACAACAGGCCAACGTAACTTAATTGATCAGCTTCTGAACACAAATGCTTATGACTTCACTCATAAGTTGAATTAAAAAGTTGCCCCCGCTTTAGAATATCGGTTATCTAGATTATTAATCTATGTTTGCTATTAAAATTCGGACAAGTGAATGTCTGATTTGCATAGCGATGGTTCCGTATGAAAAGGTTTTTTTCGTAGTTAATATAAGCAATTAGAATATAGATTTTCGAAAACAATTGCCGAAGTGTCTACTAAGCGAACACACTTCGCAGAACAACGGCTCTGGAAAGAGAAGGAAATCTGGAAACTAACCATAGGGTTAGTCTTGGCTATAGAGCCAAGACAACCTTTCAAAGAAGAGGCTTAGGTTCAACAGTGGGCTAATAAACGCAGTTGATGATGATTATGATGATGTTTCATAATTGCAGAATAAAGGTTTGTTATACGGGGAATTCCGGTTGAATTGGCATGCGACCGGAATTCCCCGTTTAAAAAAGTAACAAATTCCCCGTTTAAAAATAGTTTTTTTATGTACAGCTCCTTTTTAGTCGAAGCGTGATGTTTTATAACCTACAACTACTAACTACCTAACACGTGAATGCGGGCAGCACAGAATTTTGTGGGAGTTTATGTCCAGATGTTGACGTCTTTCGTTTGCGATGATGAGGGATGCGATTGCGATATCAACGAGTCTCTTACACAGATAATTTACGTCAAAACACTGCGGCTTTAGTCTAGCTCCTATAAGACGATGACGTATGGGGGTTCCCATGCGCTAAAAAAAACTGTCGAAAATAACATCCAATCTTCACTGATACACTCGAAACCCACTCCAAACATAACCCAAGGTCTTCCAATATTGGTTCAAATGCTAAACAAACATTTAAATACATAATACACATTCCAAAGGTATGTTGTATTGTTTGATTTGTATATAAAAGCGAGGTTAAACGCTTAATAGTTAGTATGATAATATGATGGGTAAGCGTGGGTGATAAGCTTCCGATGTTTTGGTTCCGGATATACATTGTGATAATTTATGAAGAAAGGTATAACGTCACACGACTGTCTGACAGTGGTGTCACGTTAAACGCTATGTCAAACTAAACCTGGTTACCAGGTACCTGGTACCCAAGTTTAGTTTCGGGGTTTCGCGGTAATAAAATGACAATGTCCCTTTAACCGTAATATTATTATGAAAAAATTAGAGGTGTAAAAATGACAATAGTGTAGAATAAAACCTTTCAGGGTGGCTTAAACTCCAAACCCCCTCTTCCACCACTCTAGCTACGCCCATGGCTAACACTAAACTAGGTAGCCTGTACAGTGGTGATAAACATACTTGTTATTAAATACATAATATCTATTCAAATAAACAAAAAAAACATACATTCAGTGGAACATAGAACCTCCTCCTTTTTGGAAGTCGGTTAAAAATTGAAGCGTCTGTTTGTAATTTCATATTAACAGCTTTTCACTAAATGCAAATGAAAGTACATACGGCACCATACATCAAAAAATGTTTTTTTTGCAAATTTTGTCATTCTGTTAGTTCCGGCTAATCTCTAGAGCATTTGGACAGATTTTTACGGGACTATTCATAAAGTAGCTTGTGTTATTTTACGACCTAGTATATTTCATTTATTCACGTAGGTACGCGTAACAAAAGCATACAACGATAATAGAAAAACAAATATGGGAATGATGCTAAGTCACGTGCTCAAAATAAAATATTAGTGTAATAATACTAGATAATAGAGACGCTAGCTATTCTAGAAAGAGATTTGACGTGAAACACTTGCATCTTGGCTAAGTGGGCTGTTTTATCCATTTTTATAACAATAGTTAGAAAAATAAATACTTTAATCATTTGCCAAATTCATTAAAACTTAAACAATTACTTAACATTTAGAATAAGATTTAATTTTTTTCTAGACATTATTTTTTTCATGAGAAATTCTTAAACAAAGACAAACTTTGAATTAATTTAAACTTGCGTGTCATTAAAATGATATACAAAAAAGTAATGTAAATATAATTAACATCAACTAAGTTAACCGTTAAAGGTCACAGTTTCGATTCTCATTTAGATTTAATATTTTTATTCAAGTTTCTTACTTTAACTTGCATGTTAGTTTAGTGGTTAACGACCCTTACTGCTAAATTAGAGGTTTCGATTCCCACACTGTTTGTTTGTTTTACATTTAACCGCGGGAGAGCCACGCTTCGGCATGAATGGGCCGGCTCGACCGGAGTGATACCACGGACTCACAGAAAACCGGTGTAAAATAGTACTTGTGCTGTGTTTCACCGAGTGAGAGAGGATACCGGAGGCCCATACCCAACCCCTTCCCCTATCTCCTCCATTCCCCGCCTCCATCTCCCAAAGGCCGGTAACGCACATTGTGACGCCTCTGGTGTTGCAGGTGTCCATGGGTGGCCGTAATCGCTTACTATCAGGCGATACGTCTGCTCGTTTGCCCGCCTATTACATAAAAAAATAAAAAAAAATAAAACATCCAGATATAATTTATCTGTAGTTAATATTATATAGACGTGAAGTTCCTAATTTAGTTTGTATGGTTTTAGGTGTTAATCTTCGAAAGTATTGATCCGATCCTGAAAATTCCTTCACTAACAGAAAGTGACAATATTCAGGAGTGACATAGGCCATATTTTATCGTGATTGAACAAAAAATTCAGTTAAAAATAATAGTAATTGTAAACCAAGTCGAAGAAAAGCGGGCGATTGACGCCCAAAGAAGCGGGGCACGGGCCGACTAGTAATATTATAAAGTATGTAGGGGGGGTAATCTTTGGATCTTCTGAACCGATTTTGAAAATTCTTTTACCAATAGAAAACCCCATTATTTGCGAGTGTGATAGGCTATATATTAACCCGAAAAGTATTTAAAGAACGAATAAATATGAAGAAAGAATCACTCGTGTCAAACTGCAGGCAATAGTTTATCTACTATCATCAACAACCCATAATGTCCCAAAGCTGGGCTCGGGTCTCCTCTCAGGAGAGGGTTAAGGCCATACGTCCCCACGCTGGCCAAGTGCGGGTTGGAGACTGGCAAAACAACGTTGCGGCTATGTAATTTGCCGTTGGATGTTTTTAAGCCGCCCAAAGGCCTCCAACTAAGCTTCACGACTGTTATCCTATGATAACAAGCGGGACCGACTGCTTAATGTGACCTCCGAATCACTATAGTATGTATTATTGAGAAATAGGTATATAAGTATGTTTATCATCTGTTCGGTTACTACAGTACCTTTAGTAGTTGGAATCGGACGGTTGTGTGAGGTATATTAACATATTTTTATATTGATACTCGTATATCATCAAGTTTAAGCTAGCCTTTAAAAAGTTACACTCTTAAAGCCTCCTTATAAATCAATCTAACTTGGTGAAAGCCGTATAACAATCCGTCAACTACTTATGTAGATAATCGCTTAGACAGATAGACGGACAGACAGAACAGCGGGGGTCTAAATCTCATAATATGTAGTGATTTATCTTGTAACGCAATTTCTATTAACTCTGTAATATATCTCTCAACACATCAGATTTAATCATATCGTATTGTAAAACCATTGAGCACACGGTCTACCGGTTAGCTTAGGCGACTGTGAATCAAGAGGTATCGGGTTCGATTTTCGGGTTGATAGGTTTCTCTTACAATATTTTTGTTAACAGCCGTTAACAGAGTATGGAAGTTTAGCGATGTCTGAGTCTGTTCAGTTACGCCCAGTTGTCATGAACATCTGAGGCAATCGTTATTGGGAAGCCAGTGCCCTCAAATATACTGACAACTAGTTCAACCTTCGAATTCAGTTCGCCCTCCGGTATCCTCACTCACTCGATGAAACACAGCGCAAGCGCGATTTCACACCGGTTTTCTGTGAGGCCGTGGTATCACTCCGCATCACAAAATCCGACAACAGTCTATTTACAGAACTTCAATATCTCCCAGTACTTGAGGGTGTGAAGGTCTTATGGTAGTCGCTCCTCGTAACAAATTAAAGTTCAGGGAAATCGCCGTAGACTCAAAGATCCCAACCTAGTTTGGAATAAGGCTCAAAGTTCTGAAATTCCAGTTGTAATCCATTCACTATGATCGCATTTTGAGGCGCGCATTACGCAATTTTAGTCGGCAAAGCTTCGCCCACAACTGACACGAATACACGTTGACTCACCATCCAAATAAATGAACGTTTAATGAACCATCGCTAGCAGTAATACCTTAAAAGCTCCTTGGAATTCGGCACACTAATCTATATATATACAAGTTGCGATTATTATCTACTTATATAAACATAGTAAGTACCTATGTTTGTTTACGCTTTAAAACTCATAAAGTACTGTACTAATTAAGCTCAAATTTGACACGATAAGCAACCTACTTTAACGGTGGTTTTCATCTATTTTTCGAGTGAATTTTCTTCTTCATTTCTCGTGAATCATCAACAACCCATAGTGTCCCACTGCTGGGCTCGGGTCTCCTCTCAGGAGAGGGTTAAGGCCGTACCACCGTATGCTACAATGTAAGTGTAGCTAGGTTTCATGTTTCTAACTTTTAAAATGACGATGTTCTGTATTTTAGATATTCTGATTTATCCATTATTTTACACCCTTAGGGATGCAAATTCCAAAAACCTTTTCTTATTTAGTGCCTACAACATAAAAACATCAGCTACCAAATGTTAAGTTTCTAACCACAGAGTTAGGCTTTGCAGTCAGAACAAGTAATTTCATATAATATGTTGTATAGATTTATACTCTTTTCAAAATATCGATTCGAACTTTGTGTGGTGACCGTGAATACAAATTATGTCGGTACAAATGGTCCAAAAGAACGCGATCACCAAAATCCCCAACCTATTATTAGCAAATATTGAATCATCGAATGCTAGTCTACCTATTAAAAAGGCAGGTCACGCACCATCTATGTACCTGTGTGTATGGTCTGGCATACCCTTCACTTTTTGAGATTTTTGGTATATATAATTTAGTAAAGAAACGGTTGTAGTATCGCATATAAAAGGTCTATTAATATGCGAGATAGAAGTCTTAGTTTTGTTCTATATCTTAACCAATGCGATAAAATAACCAAAATAATATTCATTAGTTTGAATTTTGATCTCGGTAGTCACCGAGTTAAAAACTAAAACACGGTGACTAAGTTAAACACGATAGAAATCTATCGGTCTAGTATGCCTACAAACGCAGGAAGACCCTCCAAGGCTCTTCATTAGAGGAGCCAGGACTCTCTACACATCGTAGAGTAATCCCTCCGCTTATGAACTTCATAGAAATTTCAATAATAGTTGAGTTGACTATCTTGGTCGCCTAATAGTGCCATAGTATGATTTGCAGTCGTTTCGAGTATTCGGTATTTCTCACAAAAAATATCTAATCTATTCAATCCCAATTTAATCGAAACTGTTTCTCTAAAAACTCCGTTCTAATATGCGATTTCTTTTGTTTCAGAACCATGAAGCCACTATTTCCAATAGTGGTTGCCATACTGGTCATCGCGACCAACGCTCACTCCGAATCCACCGCGGCAAAACAACTGGCCAAAAGCAAGGAACCAGTAGCAGAAGCCGAAGAAAGCGAGCCTCAGACACGATCTGAAAGATGTACAGTATGCTCTGGCACATCAAGCCTGAAAACACATAGCCACCACGCCTCAGCAGCCTTCCAGACGTTACCACAAATCTCTGAGATACATACACAACAGTTTTTCGAAGAATGCAACTCGGAGAAAGGTTGTGCTGGAGTCAAACTAAAAGATGGGAAACTCGTTCAAAAGTACGGAGATCTTGATACTTTTAAAGCAGCCGCTGCAGCCAACAATGGAGAAGAATTCGAATTCCAAGCGGCTGCAAGCAAGGTGTTAGAAGGGAAAATCCCTAACAGTGGACCATTTTGGTGGATGAATGAAAATTCGCCTTTCAAAAATCTCGGAGGCTCTGCTGGTGGTGGTGCTCAGAAATTCAGCAAATTTCAGTCCTCGAGCTATAGCACCTCAAGCAACGGAGGTTCTGGCGGAGTAGATATTGCTGGCAACCCATTCTTAAATGGAGATTTTGCAAAAATTAATAATGGTTTCACTAGCGGTGGTGCCAACTTTGCAGGACAAGGTTTCCAGGCTGGCGGAGGAAGCCAGGGAGCAGGATTTAGTGGTAGTTTCGGCGCAGGATTAGCCAATGGTTTCGGTGGTGGTTCCCAAAGCAGTTACAAGTCGAGTTCCCAAAGTACTTATGCTACTGGTCAAAACGGTTTCGCTGGCCAAGGAGGGCTTAGCCAAGCTGGTCTTGGTGTAGCTCAAGCAGGAATAGGAGGAAACCAGAACAACTTTAACGCCTTTAACTCTGCCAACAAGTTTGCTTCAGGATTCACTGGATCTTCACCTGCACCTTTCTCTTCCACTGGAGCTAATGTCAACCTTATTCAGAACTCCCAGAAGACATCAGAATATGACTTTGATCAACAGCAACAGACGCAGCAAAACATTGATGAAGCTTTCGCCAGTACTGGCAACGTTCAGGGTCTTCAAAATGCTGGTGGGGAGTTGCAGCAGACTTGTGCTGGACAAGGCTATATTTGTGTGCAGAAGGCGCAGTGCAATAATGGAGTAGTGAACAGCAATGGAGGCAATCTACTGCGGGCGAATACCCAGGTAGGTGAAATTTTATGTTTGACATCTTATTTTATATACAAACAGATATATTGGCCTAGTCTAGTCAAGTAATAATAGGTTAGCGGTGACTACAGCCAATGGACCTTTTCGTAAGCTCCTTTTTTTACGGAACATGATAATATTTCTCCTCAACAAATACCCGAGAATAAGCTAAAACTAGGTAAAGTTCTATGTAATGACGATCTTCTGCAAGGTTTATGTGAACTCGGAGGAGCCCTGACATGCTTCTATAAACGTTATAAAGGTCCAGGAAAAGTCATTGTAAAAACCCAGCGATTAGATTGTGAGGTGTTCGATTTCTGACCCATTTAGAGACCATTGTTGCCGATCATAGGCCACTCTGACTCTGTACTATAATAAATACCACCATAGCCAACTTGACATTCTATAAACGTGACCGTTAATAGAAAACTAACAAACTTAGGAGCTAAGAACGAGAGCTTAAGAAAGCTAAGTCACGTGCTCAAATTAAAATATTAGCTAATAATACAACAGAATAGAGGCGTTAGCGATTGTACAAAGAGAATCAAGGCGAACCATCCATCCAGTTTTTCCAAAACTATCTCGTTCATATTCCAGAAACTCCAAACTTCAGTCTTAAACTCAATATAATTCACTGAATCACACACACACTGAATCATAGCTTCAAAAGATCTTTGAAATTATATTTAGATTGTCTAATTTAAACCTATGTCATTCAATGTTTGATTCCATTATTCCATTATTCTCGAAAATGAAATATAGTTATGTACAATACTAAACAAATATTAAATAAAAATGAATGAATGTTAACTAAATATAAATATGCATCATACAAAACGACCTCAAGACATGAGGTCGATAAATATTGAATTATGTCATAATCGCCTTAGAGGCCACCATAATCGGCTACTAACTTCACGACTTCTATTGTTAGGGGACCTGCCACAAGTTATATAAGAGGGGCATCAATAGAAAATGTTTTTACATTACGTATAATTCATCATTCTATGTTCCGGGGCACTTGAAAGGTCGGAGTTTAACTTTGCGACAATGAAACGATGATTATTATTAAAATCTACCTTCATGTAATTGCCTGCCCTGACTGACTTATTTATCAACGCAGAACCTAAAACATTGGGGCTACAAACTTGAAATTTTGCGAACTCATGCTTTGATGTTGTAAGCGCCCACTAAGAAAGGATTTTCGGAAAATTCATCTCTAAAGCAGTAAAATAAGAGGCTAATGAACGTTCGTCATTTTCGAAGATAATAAGAAAATAATCATGCGAGCTAAGAAGCGGGAAATAGCTAGTATACACTTCTCAGAAGACCAACCTAAAATAGCAGCTTTCGTGCTGTTGTGTTCCGTTAGCGAATGTGAGACCAAAGGCCCAATAATGTAGAAGCATTTCAATAGGCTCTCATAATGCGGGTCACCATGCTGCATTGTTGAATTGTCTGCATTCGCAATGAGTATAGTGACCACCAGCAGAGTAGCTACTCTACTCTGCTGGTGGTCACTATATATTCATATATAAAAAAAAAAGAAATTCAACCTCAAATTAATACAACACCGTGTGTCATAAATATTCTTATGCTCATACAGCCCAAGGGCATTTAGAACCTTATTAAACACCCACAATACCATTTGCGCCCACAATAGGCTGGCTTTTTGATTTAGTGGTAAATTATCCTGAATGCTAAGCCGGAGGACGTGGATTCAATTCCTGACCAGTACAAAATTAAATATTGTGTGATCAGGACTACTATTTCTCCTGTCTGGGTGAAATTTATCTCAAACTAGCTGACCCGGCGAACTACGTACCGCCATATTTACTTATCTGTCTCAGCTTCCCGGACTCTTCAAGAGCGGTGATCATTGTGAATGCAGACACTGCAGCATGGTGACCCACACTATAGCGGCCTATTGAGATGCTTTTTCACGTCCCGCTTCCTTCCCGGTCCAAAAGACCCAGGATCAAAGTGGGTAGGAAAACATGTGATAGTGTGAATTTAAAGTCTATTTAATTTATAGTAGGTAACTATGTCTATTTGTAACACGTTCATAGCTCAACCCCAGAACCGATTTCAATGAAATATGGCATGGAGATACTTTGATTTTTGTGAAAAGACATTGGCTACTCTTTACCACCATAACCGATATAGTCTACTAGTAATATTCACTAGCTGACCCACGTACCTCGTTTACGTCTCCTATTGCCCGTAGCGTAATTATTTTTCCCCGTTTTGGTGCTGCGCTCCTATCGTTAGCGTGATGATATATAACCTATAGCCTTCCTCGATAAATGGGCTATCTAACACTGAAAGATTTTTTCAAATCGGACCAGTAGTTCCTGAGATTAGCGCGTTCAAGCAAACTAACTGTTCAGCTTTAAATATAAGATGATGGCTGTTAAAAAGTTATAGACAAACCAACTTTTAAATTATCTATTAATGAGAATTACGACTCAAGTGTAATGTTTATCTTTAAAAACATAAAACACATGTTTTTGCGACATGCCACTTTAATGCCAAGGTTTTATCAATTAAAAAGCCGTAGAGTGAATCGAACGCGGATATACCTAACCATATTGTTCGCTTGTTTGTTAATGTAGAATAGGAAATTGATTGATGAGTTTTCGTTAGAATCTTTGAATATATTTTTTGTAGGTATGTGAATAGATGTAATGAAATTTATCTTGATTCTTGACTAAACGCACAAAGAGCTAAAGCGAGAACAAGAGCGTTGTTTCTTAATCTTTTAGTGTAAACAAAACTGCGTTTTCAGCGTTTACACGAAAATAGCAACGAGCAACAATGAGAACCAAGAACTAGAATTCTCACGAAGATGCAACTGTTCGCGCTCTAATGCCGTTTAAGTTAATGCAAGTGAGCGAGCATTCTTAGAATATTCTATAGAATCTTTTAGAACGCAGACAGGACAACGAAAAATGGTCTATGTTTGTTTACTATACAAGAATTTTATGAATGAGCATTCGCTCGTCTAATGTAAATCGGCCTTTAGATTGTTATGTTGACTGTTCGAAACCTGGGTTGTGTAAATTATTACTGGGCGACGCGAGAAACGCTAAGTTCTACGGCGTGGCGGTGCTACCCTCTCATAGAAGACCAATAGAGACAATTTGGCAGGCTCATGTTAAAAAAAAATCGGGTGAAACCAAGGCCTAAAACTAGTTAATGTTTGAAGTGTAAGAGTAAAGAGTAACAAGAAAATAAAGATACACACAGCCTCCGAGTTCTTATATAACACTAGTTCACCTTGGCCGGTCGTTTGTTGAAAATTTTCAATATGGTAACATTATTAATTGATTGTCATATTGTTGACTAGCTATATCTTATGGTTTCGCTTGTGGTAGTAGACATTCTGGTAAAGAATAGTTACTATTCATTCTAGTACTCTGCGAATGGTTTCTTACAGTGTTTGTTTTAGAGACATTATGTTTAAATGCAGGAAATTCGATTTTAAAAACACTACTAGGATACTATTACTACACAACTTAACTGCCTCGGTGACGTAGTGTAGCGTATGCGATTGCTATGCTTGAGGTTTCGGGTTCGATTCCCGGGTCGGACCAATTGTTTGTATGATCTACAAATATTTGTTTCGGAGTTTGGGTGTTTTCTATGTATAATATGTATGTATTTACGAAAAAAGTATATATGTATTTATATCAGTTGTCTAGTACCCAAAACACAGGCTCTGCTTAGCTTGGGACGAGATGGCGTGTGTCAGATGTCCGAAATACTTATTTATATCCTGTGTCGCGGTATCTTTACAAACATACATGAAACTAACACAAAGAACATCCAGACTCAGGACAACAATTTGTCGATCACACGAAGTAATGTCCCATGTGGGGATCAAACCCACTACACTCAGTCCAGTAAGACGTTTCAACCACTACACCTTCCGTAGAATCTATTTATTTAAAACTAGGTGTCAAATTGATTTGTAATATTTAGCACTGCACGCGTTCATTTGCTTCCTGTAATGTACTTCCGTCTCGTCACGAGATTACTCCCACAGATTATAGAAAAGCGAGGGAAAATATATTAATAATCCACTGCTGGACTGTTTTGGATATACCACGCTTGATGCTTGGTATAAGATTGGTTCAACAGTTTTCCTTCTCTTAGCAGTGCTGTTGTCCTGGTAGTTTGCTCCCTTAGTCGGCTCTTACGACACCCACGGGGTGAATAGGGGTGGTGACACTCCGTACTTGATTTTTAGGGTTCCGAACCCAAAGGGTAAAACGGGACCCTATTACTAAGACTTCGCTGTCCGTCTGTCTGTCCGTCTGTCACCAGGCTGTGTCGCCTGTGTCTCATGAGCCGTGATAGTTAGGCAGTTGAAATTTTCAGAGATGATTCAGTTGCCGCTATAACAACAAATACTATTTTTTTTTTTGCTCGTCTTTGCTCAATATTGATTACGGCAACAGGTACACCTGGTACACGCTGGTACGGAACCTTTTCTGCACGAGACCGACTCGCTCTTGGACGTTTTTTTGTATTTTTTATCTTCTCTATTTTCTCTTTCAAAATGCAAGTACCAAACGACATTCAGGTCCTGAGGTCGATAGTATATTTAAATACTATTAAATTAAGTCGCTGTCTTATGTCTTTAAATTACTCAACGGATTTAGATGCAATTTTAGCAATATTGTAGTAGTAACATTATATTACCTGAGAGAGCTCTATATGACAATAATGAGATCTTCGCTGAACTAATCCAAGTGTGGGCCACAACCCACACTTGGCAGGTCAGTAGGTTTACTGTGTCACATTATGACGCAAGCGACCTACCGTCGCCACACAGTTAAAGGACATCGAAGTGAAAATGTAGCATTAGCAAAAACAATCTCTATAATAATATTAGTTTTTTTTTTTTAAATACAGTCGAATTGAGAACCTCCTCCATATTTGAAGTCGATTTTGTGTATTTTTTTTGTGTATGTGTTACCTCGTAACTTCTGAGTGAATCTACCTAACGATTTTGATGATTATGTTTGTCTGTGCCTTTGTAATTTATCCATGTTAATTATGTTTTATAAATATAAAGGTATGTTTATCAGCAGTTTGGTACTATGTCTACCCAATTTGGGATCAGAGTGCATGCCGTGTGTGAGAAGTTATTATCATACATTTTCAAATATATAAAATAGAAAACGAAAATACATATTTAGAAATATAAAACCTAGTAGACCACCGACTTTAGGTAAAGGGACATAATAATATAATTTAATTTAATTATAATTGTGACATTTATTCTGTAATTATTAAAAGTACTTTCTTTGCTGACTGTATGTTTAAACTTGCATTTAAGTAAATGTTTGACATATAAGACTACTTATGTCTATTGCTTACGTTTCTGCTGACCGTACTTTTGAACGACTCCCATTACGCTTGTTAATGTATGGGTGTGTACAGGAATGTTGTAGTACTTAACTTAAGAATTACTGATAATACATGCCATTGTATTTAGTATTAACACTAATACCGCAGAATAATGTTTATTGACTGTGCACTGCAAATTTCTGCTCGAAGCAGTGCCGTCTTCTTGAGTTAGGGTCGAATCAAGTTTTCCTTCTCTTTGCAGTGGTGTTGTCATGCGTAGTTAGCTCCAACGGTCTGCTCTCATGACACCCACGGGATAAATAAGGGTGCCGGTGCCGACACTACGTATTCTTAACCCAACATCACTCGGACCTTTTTGTAACAACCTGTATATCAGTCGAAATCTCCTGAACCAAACAACATACAAAAGTCATAATAATAAATAACTTAAAGAGAAATATTAAAGGGCAAATAACCAAACATAGGTCACCGCTAAATTACCCAAACTAACTTAACCTCAAGTTGGAGCGAACATCTGGTGAAGCAATACTTGAGATAGATCGCTATCATCGGTCGCGGCTATCGTTACTGGTAGGGTTGCCACGTCAAAATAAAAAAGCTTACTTAAAAAAAAACCCTGTGTTAAGATACTATGATACCTCATGGTTTCATAGTATTTTAATTGTATATATACTCCGTCTTGTCCGTATGTCTCCGTGATACGGAGGTCACGTTAAGCAGTCGGTCCCGGTCCGTATGTCCCGGTTTTATCATATGATAACAGTTCGTGCAGCTTAGTTGGAGGCCTTTGGGCGGCTTAAAAACATCCAATGGCAAGACTACGTACCCACTACGTTATTTTGCCAGTCCCCAACCCGCACTCGGCCAGTGTGGGGACATATGGCCTTAACCCTCTCCGAGGAGACCCGAGCCCAGCAGTGGGACATTATGGGTTGTTGATTGATGTCATCGACAGCAAGAAGAGGCAAGGCTACCGCTTAAACCACTTCACCTTCAGTTTATTTAGACCGAGGTGTCAAATTGATTTCTAATATTTAGCACTGCACGCACTCATTGGCTTCCTGTAATGTACTTCCGTCTCGTCACGAGATTACTCCCACAGACTACAGAAAAGCGACGAAAATTTATGTTAATAATCTATCGCTGGAAGTTGCCCTCTCCTTAGAAATGAGGCTTTACTAACCTAAATATTTAACTGGCAACCCTACATCAAATGGCGGCCGTACATCACTAGTCGTACACTGACGTACTATCAATCTTTTCATAGAAATAGTAACAAATACATATGCGCAATACTCAATGCTGATCAAATCATAAATTACCGCGACAATAGTCCCGTTCATCACCGATTACTGTCAATTAATGTCATAAGACCTTTCAGATAGTCCATTACATCACTGAGATTTAAATCCACTCAAAAGCTTACTTCATCTTATCTTCCTAGCCTTTGTTATTCTCAAGATTATTTTGGGTCGGCTACTAGTTCAACCGGTTTTATATGAATATCAGATTTTCCACGGAGCGATTGGCATCGGACCTCCCTAAGGGTTGCCCTTAGGACGAACTTAGTTGGAAGATGAACTTGTTGTCAGTATATTTAAGGGTACTGACTTCCCAATAACGATTGCCATATGTATTCATGACAACCTGGACCGTAAACTAAGACAACACTTTGTTAATTGTTGTTCTGAGTCTGGGTGTTCTTTGTGTCCGTTTACGTATGTATGTTTCTGAAGTCTCTCGCGGCACAGGATATATTTCTAATGCGGGAGTTGTCTTAATCAATAATTATTAAAATTGCCTATAATTTTTTGCTCTAAGTAACCGTTCAAATAAATGCTGGTGTTGCTGCACTAAAAATATTTTTCGTCCGCCTTGTAAAGTGATCTTGTGGCAAAATAAACAGATTTCCTAAAAGCTCTGGCATATCTCAATCGCAAATATTTCTGTTGTAAATTATACCAATCATTGTTCGTTTGCATATTATATTATCATTGCGTAATGCACATTGGATCAAATTCAAACACTAAACATATTTGTTTTGATGCAATATGAGGATAGTCTTAGATTTTTAATTCATTCTATAATTTCGACTTGTTATTTTAATTAATAAGACTCGATGTTAGTTTAGAGTTAAATAATGTATTAGTTTAACTTTATACTAATAAAATAACGCGATGTTTTAACAGCTTGAACAAATTTGTTAACTATCAAATAAGTTTATAGAGAGCCTATCATAAAAGATAGACGTAGGTATATTGTCGCGGTCTTTTTTAGAACTTTTACAAAGGAACAGTTCTTTCATACATTGATAAAACTTTAACGTTTACGCAGCTCACGAAGGAATAATTTTGACGTGATGATAAATAGCCCATAGCGTTCTTCGATAACTGGGCTATCTGCTGAAAGAATTTTTCAAATCGGGCCCGTGCATCCTGAGATTAGCGCGTTAAACCCAACAAACAAACCGGCCTTATGATATTACTAAAGATTACTGTTATTTATAAATTACAGCCATTTGTATTGTTTGATCTTTAAGTACGGCTCTATAATGGTTATCTATTCAAAGTAAATACCTAATATCTCTTTGAACTTTGACTTGCAAAGTTTTACAATTCATTGACAAAGTAATTAATAGGCACTTCATTATTAATATTCAAATACATCTTCACACGGCCGTTGAGTCCAAACTGGGTAGAACCTGTACTATGGGAACCAAACTGCTGATAAACACATACTATATAATATATTACAAAATAAATATAATACATATAAATATTTCGGACATTTAACATACAACGCCATCTAGTCCCAAACTAAGCAGGGCTTGTATTATGGGTACTGGACAACTGATATTATAAATACATATTTTTATAATAATTATTTTACGGGAATTAACGCGAACACTGCCACACAACTGTGACCACGGCCAGTGCAACCTGGTCGAAACGTCAGGCAAAAACAGAGGTATGTAATACCTTGAAATAAGTAATCGCGTTAATTCCCGTAAAAATAATAATTATTACATCATGGAACGCGAAAGTTCAAAAAAAAAAAAAACTTATTTAAGGTATTTTTTTATCTCCTTTTTTTACCTCTCATTTTTTTATCTCCGTTTAATTTTCAAGGAAATCAATGAACTAATTGCGATTATAATTCCATGGGATTCCATTGTCCATTGTTATAGAAAAACTCATAGTTTTTCCCTTCGATTTTTTTAAATTATCTTCTATATAATAGGCAAAAGACGTCAGATGTAGGTATTATAATTATCGATGTTTTTGCTTATCAATTCAAACAAATGTTATATAAAGATTAACGGAATTGTTTACCTAATGGTTTGTGAGCCTGACTGCTAAGCCAGAGGGACTGGGTTCGGTTCTCATCCAGGACAAATAATTTGTTCCTTTGTTCTTTGTCTAGATGTAACGTATTTGTTAAATTTATGTATTTAGAAATATATAAATAATGGCCGCCCGCGTGGATGTCATTTATTGCAATAAAAAGCAGCCTTTGTCCTTCCTCAAGCATCAAAGTATCTTCACATCAATATCAATGAAACCAGTGCAGTGATTTAAACGTTACAGATAGACAGACAGAGTTACTTTCAAATTTATAATATTCTTAAAGAAGTTCAGCAGTCTGGTAATCATACAGCGTTGCCAGACGTCCCGATTTTGGCGCTTTTTGAATCAAAAGTGTAATGTCTCGCGCGGAACAGATTTCGTCCCGCTTTTTATGGATAACTGGCCGGACGTCCAAAGTGAAGTTAGTTAGCTGTAGTGCTTTATCGTCAATAAAATTGGCAGGCATTAAAAAAATCCACTATTACATTACAAATAGGAAATGGCACTAGTTCTTTCACGAATTAGGGTGATGAAGCAGAAAAATAAAATTGTGATAACGACCTTTTTTTTGTCACTCCTACTCATGTGTCTTACCTATACGTTTTTTTACTTTGTCGAGCTTTCGACGAAATAATCCCGCCTTTTTTTCACTAAAAAGTCTCAAAATCCCGATTTGACTAAAAATAAATTAAATTAAAAAGCTTTCTAAAAAGAAGCTTTTACTGGAATGCTTCGAGACGAATCAAACGAGTCCAAACTCGATGATGTTGCGACGTTTCTTAACAGAGTTCCTATGGCCACCTTCCAGCTCCAGCATCAGATCAGCTCCATGTCATCATAATATTGTATTGTCACGCTGTATACATATGCTTGCAAAATTTCAACAAAATCGGTTGAAGATATCTGCTTCAAAATTGAGTTGCAAGATTCCACCCGAACATACAAGCATACATACATTGCAAGTTAATAAAAGCTTAAAAAATCTGGGAACGTAATTACCATAGTACAGGTTCTGCCTATTTTAGGATCAGAACCATAATGAAGATATGTGTCAACCATAAATAGTCTTTAATTATCCACGGCTGGACATAGGCCTCTCCTCTGCAAAGAGGCTATTATATCACGCTGGGCAGACAGGTTTGTTTATGGTTTGTATCAAGTTATTCTTCTTACAGTGATGTTGACTTGCGTAGTTTGCTCCTCTGGTCAGCTCTTACGATACCTAACGGGATGAATATAAGTGATTACTACTGATTACATTCTGTATATTTAATCCGTCACCTCGCGGACTTTTAATCAATATTTGCAAGGTCTATAAGTTTATTACATCATCCTATATAAACAATTAGGCAAGTCATCGTCAATTTTAATTGGCATACTCAAAATTGAGGCATAGCTCAAGTACCTTCGCGACTTTGAAGATGAAACTTCGTAATTTTATAACTACTTATGTAAAGATTTAGTTCCACTACAAACAGATAAAGCTTATATTTTTATGGTTTTTGGGTAAACTCAATATTTCGGTAATCTATACAAATAAATAAAATTGAAGTCTTTGTCAGTAATTTCGAATTAACAGCTTTTCACTAAATTCATATGAAAATATATTATACGGCTATTATAAATGAAAAAACAACAATTAAATTTTTGTCTGTCTGTTTGTTCCGATTAGTCTCTGGAACGGCTGGATCGCTTTTGGCAGGATTTTCTCTGGCAGATATTATAAAAAGTTACTTAGGCTACTTTTATTTTAGACAAGCTTTGTCCCGTGGTGTTAATCACGCTTGTTGTTGTAGAGATAGCTTTGGAACCATCTGCAGCCAAATAGCAAAATCTTGAATTCGATCCGTTGTTTATGAACCGATTTGATATTTGATCTCACAAATTACTGAAATTACAATTAGGCAACCAACACAAAGATAATTAAATTAGAACTTATTTACCCACATCCTAGTGTTTTTTTATCTGATCGATTAGGCACCTAAATATTTTTATAGCTTAGTAAATTTTTTATGTTCCATAGCTTTTAGTAAGTTGTCACCTTGAAGCCGTAACGAATATTACACAAACTCAATACTAAGTTAACCAACTGATTGACATTATGTTGTAATAGCTTTAAAGTGTTTGTTCGTATGTCACATTCGCTCTCGGAAACAATAAACTCAATGGAATGTCTTGCAATTAATGTTGTAGTGAAATTTATGGCCTTTTGAATGTTTTATGGGATTGGCTTGATAAGTGTTTGACATCAAATACACATTATATTCTAATTACTGGGTTCGGCTCGGCCTAATAAGGGTTATGAATGCTAGACATCTTACACTCGGCCATCTGTTCCCATATAAGGCAGAACTTGTAGTGACCAAACTGCTGATACACATACTTATATATTTCTAAATCAATGGCCTATTGACTGCCAGATGTCGTGGGTTCGGTTTCCATCCAGGACAGTAGTTTGTGTGGAGAGATATAATTCCAAACCGGCCCAAACCGGGTAGAATCTGTACTATAGTAACCAGACAATGCTGATAAATATGCGGTTAAATTTCGAAATACATAGGTACATTTGACTGCCTCTGTGGCGCAGTGGTAGCGCATGCGACACACATTTCTGTAATATGTTATCTATATGTACACCTGCAAGAAGTATAATTAAATGGTGATTAATTAATCGACTGGCAAATAACATCAGCATTCATATTCACTGTTTATCCTTGGTTTCTTTGCTTCCACACCCAAGCTGGCAATGAACTTTAAAACTAAATAAAAGAACTGCAATTTATTGATATTTAATAAATCAAATTGAATATGTGTTAGTTGATTATTTTGACATATATTTATGAGTGACTGTAAATTATCTAATAACAAAATTTATTAATTTATCTACACATATAAATTACTCGAAAAAAGCGTTGAAAATTTAAAATCTGCTTTTTTAAAAAGTTAGTTATGGAGTTTCTCGCCAGTTCTTCTCCATAATAATGACATTTTGGAACTGAGCAACAATAGTCATTAATATAAAATGCTTCGAAATTGCCTGAAAGGGGTTTTTTTAAGTATGGCCCTGCCAAAATGATTCTACTCTGTCTGATAGAAAGCATAAGCAGAATCCAAGAGTGGTGGTCCAACACTCATTGCGAAGGCACACAATGCAGCATGCTTCTGCATGCTTCTGCAACATTGGGCCTCCGGTCTCGCACTCACCAACGAAACATGACAGCAAGAACGCTGTCATTTTACGTAGATCTTCTGTGCGAGGGTAGTACCCCGGTCGAGCCAGTTGAAATCAGCGTGGCTCTACTACCTTAAAGGCCTACTTCTAAAAAAAGCTTTTTGATTTTGATATGTCACGTCCGATTTTTTTTTATTGTAGGCACATACAAAGGATTTTTGTCAATTTTACCCAGTACCAGTAAACGGAGAACTAGTCCCTTTAACAAGTTGCAAGTGTTTCGCGTCGATTCTCTTTCTATAATCGCTAAGGTCTCTATTCTCTTGTATTAATCGGTTAATACTTTTTTTGACTACGTGACTTATCGCTGAGAGATGTCTTTCCCATACATTTAAGGCCGGCAACTTGTGACGCCTCTAGTGTTCTGAGTGTCCACGGGCGGCGGTAATCGCTTACCATCAGTCGATCCGTCCACTCGTTTGCGCCCTATCCCAAAATAAAATCCTAAAAAAAACATTTGTTAATTTTCTATAACGTTTAGTATGTCATCAACTTGGCTAAGAGGGTTGATTTACTTTATAAAGGAAAGCCCTGGAATGGATATTTTAACCATAAGGGGTAAAATAAAGGTGAAATGGATATTATATAAGTGCGTTTTTTTTTCAATACAATTTGATAGTCAAGCACGTTGCGTATCACTTGTTTTATTCCGACGTAAATAACAATACATATAAATTATTTTATACATATAATTACATACTATTGTTCTCAGATTGTTTCTCAGATAAAAAGCGTCAAATTGCTTAATTATACTGAAGAAAAACGTCTAAGTATATAAGACGAAGTCTAAGTATGAAGTTAATATGAATCTAAAACTAGGAAATAAGGTTGAAATTTACTTCCAATTAGTAAATGAAGATTCTAGTTATGAATTTAGTTAATTAGACTATTCGTTAATAATATCTTAGTTAATTTAAAGCAAGGTGATTATTAGAAAAAAAAAATGACCACGTGAAAATGTACCTATATGTAATGATAATAAGGTCATACATCTGAAACATGGCCATAAACATACATACTCAAAAAGAAATCCCTTTTTCGTAGTAGAGATATTCCTATCCAGTACCTAGTAGAAAGATTTCCTACCTTTCTTACCTCTCCCAGGCTGTTGTAAGGCAGACAGCAGTAGACAGAAATCCCTTTTCCGATCCCAATTGTTGAAAAGAGGGAAAGATGATTTTGATGATGATAATGATTCTTTCCTTGCTAAAATCTTGCTATACCACACCGACATAACTGCCTCAGTGGCGCAGTGGTAGCTAATGCGACTGCTGTGCTAGAGGTCTCGGGTTCCATTCCTGGGTGGAACTAAATATTTGTATGATTTGCAAATATTGTTTTGGAGTTTTTGTGTTTTCTATATATATTATGTATGCATTTACAAAAAAAAAGTATATATGTAGGTATTTATATCAGTTGTCTAGTACCCATAACACAAGCTCTGCTTAGCTTGGGACTAGATGGCGTTGTGTGTTAGATGCCCGAATATTTATTATCATTATTACACCATTCAAGGAACTTTGCCGTTATTTCGAATATAATTAGTGAACTAAATTCCTCTCTTTTGTTACAGAAGCAGTACTGCAACATCAGAACTGAAGTTTGCTGCCGACTGGAAACATCATCTTTATCAGGAATTGGTATCTCTCAAGGCACACTCGGTGTAGGGTCTACCTTCTCAAGCACAACAAATCAGCAATCAGGAATATTCGCCCAGGGTGGTACAAAACAGAACAGCTTTGGAAACTCGAATAATGGCTTCAGCGTAAACAGAGGAAGTGCTTCTTCTGGATATGGAAGCAATACCAACCAGTTCTCCAGTTCTGGAATCTCTGGAACATCTCAAGTTGGATCTAGTTATGGTGGCAACAAATTTGCTGGATCTACCATCGGATCAGGCTTTGGAACAACTGTAGCTCCAAACCCCACTCGTTTTGCAGGCAATAACTTCAACAATGAAGTTTACAAAACCAACAGTCAAACGAACTTTGTTGAAACTGACTCTTTCTCTGCTGGAAGTGAAAACTCTGGTATCTTCAGGCCAAACGGTGGCCTTAAACCTGGTGTTCCTTACCTGCCTCCAGTCGACTCTTCCACTAGCGCTTCGAACATCTTTTCTACATCCTTTGTGACTTCTCCCAGGCCTTTCACCACTCCTCGCCCTTTCACCACTCCTCGCCCTGTTACCACTCAAAGACCTTACACACCAAGAGTGACGCCCACCTACCTACCACCTGTGTCTTCTACTTCAGCACCAACATATCTACCTCCAACGGATCCCCTAGATGGCTCAGAGTCAAGACCCACTTACGTTGATGGAGGCATCATTCGTGATACTTTCCTGCCACCTACACCTGGGCCGATAGTACCTGTCAACAGTAAGTTTATTTTTTATACTGAAATTCCAAACTATACATGATATACTCGTAATGATGTTAAGTAATAAATATAATTAAGTTACCATCTAGAAATAAGTCACCCCCCTATTTTATTGGCATAGACATCTGTGTCTATTTGGTACACCAGTGAGTCCTTACGTAATATTTTGATGAGAATGAATACTTAGATTTACAGGGTTCTAAATATTTGCTACTCACATATAAAAAAACAGAAAAATCTCTTTAACATACTCTGAAGTTCCAGTCATCATATTAGTCCCGAATCCCTCTGACAATATCTCTTTTTCCAACAGATGAAATCCCAGCCGGATGTGCAGCTGCTTTGAAATGTACCCCTATCGAATATTGTACCGCTGAAGGTGTTATTTCAAACACCACCGTCATTTTAACCCGTGACCAAGACGCATACAGAGTACCACTTACCGTAAGTAGCCATAAGCGCCATAACTCCTCAGTATCTTCAGTTTCTGGTATTAATATATGTCTTGACACATCTTGGTTCCAAACTCTCTAGAACCTGTGCAATGACAACAAGACTTCTGATAAACATATTATTTATATTCAATATGACATAAATTACACCCAGATACAATACAATTTATCACAATTATTCGTCCTGAGTGGAATTGAAGCCACGATCACTGTCGTAGTAGTTAAGATTACTAACACTACTAATTCAGTTGCTGAAGAACCAATAAGGATATTCCTGATATCTACATCTATGAAGATTTTTCCCTTATTTCTAACTGAATTATTTTTATGAAAAATGTATTCTCCTGAGTGCCTAAATAAGATCCTCTTTAGCGTCATTCTTTACTCCTCAACAGGACTGCAAAGACATCGAGACAGGACGCATCGGAAAGTGCTGCCGTGATCCGTACTACACGGATCCCTGGCCAGTAAACCAGCTCGGAAAATGGGTGCCCGATACCTTTGGAGGAAATGATGGAAAGTACATACCCGACAGCCGAGGTAGCCCGAATAATCCTCGTCCATTCGTCACTGCCAGGCCACCAACACAACATGTAACGGGATCAGTTCTTCTGAACACCTACAGGTAAGATACCCCATATTTTGCAGAAACTTCACAGATTCTGGACAAAATGAAAGTACTTAAGCCAATTTTCGAAGATGTTTATGTTCTGTTCGGAAAATATTTATTGCAATCTGGATTGGATTATTTAGACAACATGGATAACGTATGATCAATTGGGTAAGGTTTACGGGGTCTTAAGGTGGGCCGACCACATGGGTCATCACTTACCCTCAGGTCAAGCTTCTAGACGATATAAAAAGTAACAGATTCCTGTCTCTACCAATATGTAATGTGAATCAATATTTCAGAACCGACCAAACACCAGGACTGAACCAAGTAACTCCGGGTACAGTGATTCAGAACACACAGTACAACCAAGGCTCCTACAGCCAGGGAGGTAGAGGACAATACGAACAGAGAGGACAAGGTAGGATTAATATTTTCTAATTCATAAAAACTGCGACATCATTCCCAATGAGGGTAATAAACGTAAATAATTATTTCACAGGTCAATATGGTCAAGGCAATTCTGTCACTCAAAGCACTTCAGCCACCGCTCAGGTGGGTGTTGGGCAAATTGGACAAACTGTAAATCAAGGAGCTTATGCCCAGGCTGGTAAAGGTCAATATGAAGTGGTTGGACAGGTAAAGAAAGCATTGAATACATATAGTTATTCACCTCTATTGCATTTTTGGTAGCTAAATATCTTCTTTTTTCAAACAGGGTATACAGAGGAACCAGGGTTCAGGCTTCACCGTGACCCAGGGTATTGGTCAAGGAGTCCGTCAAGGTGTTGGTCAGACTGTAACACAAACCACCGGTACAGGTGTGACCCAAGGATTTGGAACCGGAATTAGACAAGGACAAGGGTCTTATGTCACTGGAGGTCAAGGCTTTGGAGTTCAGCAAGGAACTGGTCAAACCATTTCTCAATCTAGTGGAATCGGTGTCACTCAAGGATTTGGCACTGGAATCAGACAGGGACAAGGTACTACCGTTGTTGGGGGTCAAGGTATAGGAGTTCAAAGAGGACAGGGAGTAGGTATTAGCCAAGGATCCGGTATTGGCATCTCACAAGGAACTGGCTTCGGTGTGACAACTGGCCAGGGAGTCGGCATCAGGCAAGGACAAGGCCAGTACGTTAACCAAGGTGGATTTGGTGTTAGTCAGGGTCAAGGACTGGGAATCTTACAAGGACAAGGTCAAGCTTTGAAACAAGGACAAGGGGAAGAAATAACACAAGAGTCTGTTCACAGAGTCTTCTTGACAAGATACGACGGTTCTGGACAGTGCGGTGTACCCAACGTGAGTATCGTACTGCTGTAATACTGTTTCACTTCTGTCTATTACACTCTTCTTCTTCTTGGGCAGAAGACATTCTTCTGAATGAAGAGTTTCAGTGTCAAAATAAATTAATCATCTTAGTTGAATAACCTTGCTTCAGATAGGTCTAAATTCATCAAATTCTACGTGGCCACATAAGGTTCAATGGAAAATCTCAATTAAGTAAATTATATTGTCAGTCTTATTTAGTATACCTTGTAGCTTTTGTTAACACTAAACGATCGAGTAGACAATACAGTTAAAATCACGTCTTAATCAAAACAACTTAAGTAAATAATATTTTAATAATAAATAAATATTTCGGTCATCTTACACACAGCACCATCCAGTCCCAAGCTAAGCAGAGCTTGTGTTATGGGTACTAGACAACTGATATAAATACATATATACATTTTTGTAGCAAATACATACATAATATTATACATAAAAAACACCCAAACTCCGAAGCAAATATTTGCAGATCATACAAACTTTTGGTCCGACCCGGGAATCGAACCCGAGACCTCAAGCACAGCAGTCGCATACGCTGCCACTACGCTACAGAGGTAGTCGTGTAGTAAAATTTTAGTTTAGTGATGTTCTTTTAATTATGTCCATTCTTATGTCCAATAGTGAACTTTCAAATGCTGATGATTATTATACTAGCTATTTAAAAAACATTACGATTCTAGAACGCAACCTTCCGTTTCGACATCTCATTAAACAAAGATAGGCATTAAAACTATTCAATATTTGCACTTATTATACAAATAAATTAATTTCGTAGTACAATCATTTATTTAGCAAACATTATTGTTAATTAAATGTCAACGAAATTTGGTCACATTCTTTGATAATAAATCTATACTTATATTTTAAAAGTCAAGTGTTTGTTTTAGTGTGCTGATGTTAGATACTAGTGATCCGAGTTGAAAAAATCTGTGTTGAATGACTCACTTTTATTTAACTAAATATCTTAGATACATCTATAGTTTTATACAAACAAATAAAATTGTACTGTCTGTATTTAATGTTAAAATAACCGCTTTTTACTAAATGCATGTATACACGGTACATATACCAAAATATCATTTTTTGCAATTTTTGTCTGTCTGTCTGTCTGTTTGTTCCGGCTAATCTCTGGAACGGCTGGACTGATTTTGACGGGACTTTCACTGTCTAAAAAAAGCATCCTAAGTTACTCCTTAGATCATCAGCTATTTGCCAGTCTAAGTCCCGTCAAAATCGATCCAGCCGTTCCAAAGATTAGCCGGAACAAACAGACAGACGGACAGACAGACAGACAGACACAAAAATTGTAAAAAGAATATTTTGTTATATGTACCGTGTCTACATACATATATATATATATATGCATTCAGTAAAAAGCGGTTATTTTATTATTACAAACAGACACTCCAATTTTATTTATTTGTATAGAATAGTCAATAGATGTATAGATATATCACATGCATTACGAAATTACTTAAATTTTCGTTCTTCCATTTTTAAATGAACGAAACCGCGTTCAAAGCTAATTATCAGTGTATTTTTTAACTGGTAACCCTGCAATAAAATGCAAAGCAAGCGTGTTGTGTCATCAATCAAACGGGTTTTGTCGCAATATTGTAAAGATTGAACATCATTTCGTACACACCATTTTTCGTAGTTAATTAAACATTGATAGTTTAGAATGTAGTTATATCAGACCTTTAATTATATTTACAAGATTTCGCTTCGTGGTCGAATTTTGACTAATAATTGCAATTTTACTCATCTCGCACAAGGTCGTCTTTAACCCAAACTATAAAGATACTACTCCAAGATTGATTATTTGCAAGGAATTAAGTCGAAATCTTGGAATTTAGGATCAAACCAAGAGTAAAGAACAATAACTCTGTTCATTCATCTAATTTACTGATTTATTATTAATATTTTTGTTTATTTCTTACATATTATAAAAAGTAATAAAGGAATAATTAATATTTTAACTAAAAATATTTAATTAAATCGATTGAAAGTTCTTCTTATATAAAATTGCTTATCATTTCAAATCGAATCGGTAATGTGTACTAACTAATTTTGAAATTTCTTGAACTGTCAAAAAGAAAATAAACGAATGGACAGAGTAAAGGTAGAACCTGTACTATGGTAAAAAGACTGCTGATATACATACTTATATATATATATATATCACTACATATTATAAAACAAAGTACTCCGCCGCGTCTGTCTGTCTGTTCGCGATAAACTGAAAAGCTTGCTGCACGGATTTATATGCGGTTTTACCAATAGGTAGAGTGATTCCAGAGGAAGGTTTTCGTATATAATTTGTTAATTTTTTGAATAAATCGGCTAAAATATAACGATATTTGTTGAAGACGTCGGAAAAAATTAAGCCGCACATCTTCTCGGAGTAACATAGGCTATATGTATTTACCGCAAAGTCACATTTTTGAACGTTAAATTGATTGCTACAGTTAAAAATCATTGGTCGACACAAACAGACGCCACAGCACTGTATTGTCAAGGTGAATTAGGTGAAAACACCAAAATTGACTACCTGCCAGTGTCAATCCATAACTTCCAGTTTCCAAAATGCGTAGAGCCTTATGAGAAGAACACTGGCGAGAAACTCATGACCACTCTTTTTAAAAGCCATATTTTCAGGTACAATAGTGTTATTACATGAAAGGTTAACAGTATGGAAGCTGTTGCCACCTGAATTTCATTTTATTGAAATGCTCCAAAAGCTACTCGTAACATTTATAATATAAGTATGAATTTCCAGATTTAACTAAAGATAGGTTATTGAAAACGACCATTAGTCGACTTACGACACCCACTCGATGAATAGTGAAACTCACCGCACGGCTCTAGACCATAAAAAACCATCTTGTAATTAAAGCTTGCCTAATATATCACAAGTTTGACCCTGAATCATGTGGACAAATATTTCCTAGTTATTTCTGATAAGCCCAAAGGTCACTGTGTGACCTTATTGAACTGTAAGTGCCACGAACTCGTTTCTAAACATATTGCTAAACCATAGCGCTTGTTTTTCGTAAGATGGTGAGCAGAGCTTGTTAAAAGGTGACATTGCAACAGTTACTATTCTCTGTTTGTATTTGTGTTACAAATACTTATATACGTACTCGTAATATTGATGAGTACGTAACTTTCATGTTATTTTGGAAAATAATTCATACTATATATTTAACTGCCTCGGTAGCGCAGTGGTAGCGTATGCGACTGCTATTCTTGAGGTCTCGGGTTCGATTCCCGTTTGCATCTGCAAATATTTGTTTCGGAATTTGTTCCTATGTATAATATGTATGAATTTACAAAAAAAAGTATATATGTATTTATATCAGTTGTCTAGTACCCACACAAGCTGTGCTTAGCTTGGGACGAGATGGCATTGTGTGTTAGATGTCCGAAATATTTATTATTATTATTTATTTATTATAAATTTGTAAAAGTAATTCTGTCTGTCTGTATGTTACGCTCACGGCTAAAGTACTGCACCAACTACAATGAAATTTGTCATGGAGATACTTTGATTCTTGTGGAAGGACATAAGCTACTCTCTACTGTGATAATAATACAAGCTTTTACTTGTGGTTCTTCTTACATTTATGTCATTTCCTGCGAATAAAATAGTGTGATACTAGGATCTTATAGAAACCGGTGTTAAAAGCATTGACTTCATAGTTACCGGAGATTATTTTGAAAGAAACGATAATCTACGAGTTTGTTTCGTCTTTTCTTAGAAGGGCTAATCCAGTTAGGGAAGATCGAACGTATCTATTCCAAAAAAAAATCTCGTAATATATATCCTGAATAGATGACTTCATTTCATTTCGTTAGACTGTTTTTTTTTAATGGAATAGGGGCAAACGAACCGCAACACCAGAGGCAACACAGGTGCGGTTTTCTGTGAGGCCGTAGTATCACTCCGGTCGAGCCTGCCCATTCATGCTGAAGCGTTAAAATTGTTCTGCTGCCTAAGCGTTATAACGTAATCATACTCACAATTTTTCAAATCGGTTCCGTAGTTTCACAGATAGTTACGCTAGCATTCTAAAGAATACCCATATTATCAGATTCGTATAAGAATATATTCTATTCACTAGCAGCTTAGCTTGAACTTCTCCTAACCTTAACTATCATCCACCAGCCCCAGAAACCATACGGCAACCGTCAAGATCTTGAAGTAGACTTCGCTGAGATCCCCTGGCAAGCTATGGTCCTGCTTCAAACCAACAGGAGTCTGCTCTGTGGAGGTGTCATCACCAGACCTGATGTCGTTCTTACATCTGCTAGCTGCGTCGAAGGGTAAGTAGACCAGGGCCTGATGCTTATATCCCTAGAGAAATTTCCAGAAGAAAAATATAACTTTAGCATGTTAAAAGAATTATGGAAATAGTAGTTACTGTTTCCCCCATCATGACTTGTGGTGTACTAGGGTGGTCTGTTAAGTTTTCAACTTTAACTTGAAGGTAGCAGCACTGGTTAGTAAAAACTGGTAAATGTGGTTCTGCATCTTTGCATTGTGCATCGCTGAGAAAAATGTGTAGAGTTCAGAAAAAAAAAAATAAGAAAAAATGTGTTGAAACTTTTTAACCAGCCACGTATTTTTTGGCCATCCATAACTGGAGGACCAATCCTCACCTCTCTGTAGTTCGTTCTCTGTAGTAGTGAGGGGGAAAACCACTCAATACGGCGGTATAATCTTTGTATTATTGTTATTTTTTTAAAACAACTTCAGCATTGGGAATATACGTCCTGTGTCGCGAGGGATTTTACAAACATACATATAACGGACACAAAGAACACCCAGACTCAGAATAACTGTTTGTGGATTACACAAAGGATGAGGGATTTGAACACACAACGTGGCGTGGCGACCACTAGGCCAACCGTGGAGTCATCCCGTTTGGTCTGACCATAAAACATCTTCTAAAAACAACCTGTCCTAACTAGATAATCTAATTCCCAATCTCTCCAACAGCCTTCTCGCCAAGAACGTGCTCATCAAGGGAGGAGAATGGAAGCTCGGAGTAGACGACGAACCTCTACCATACCAGATCGTCCAGGTCAAACACATCCTCCGTCATCCCCTCTACGAACCTGGCAGCTTGAAATACGATGCTGCTGTTCTGGTCTTGTCAGAAAACCTGAGACTGCAGAAGAACATCTGGCCTATCTGCTTGCCTTCTTCTTCTGATAGACTGGATGCTTACTACAATGGTGCTGGAGAGTGTATCGTGACTGGATGGGGCAAGAATATTCTTCAAGGTAAGATTTACATACTTTTATGACCCCTTAGAGGTTAAAAACTTTCAGGTGAATAGAAATCCGTAGTCAATAGCTTATATATCTTCCATTAAAAGATATAGATTATTAATAGATATTTTAGCCGATTATTGATCATTTTATAAGCGCTTTAATTTAAGTATGTATTCCGGGGATTTCCCGGAATATTTGGGCTTCACAGGGGATTTTACTAAGCGACTTTCTCCGATATTTGCTCGGCGTTTCACTATGTATTTTGTCATAGGAGTGAAATGGGCCGGTTCGACCGGAGTAAATACCACGGACTCCTAGAAAACCGGTGTTAATGAGTATCTGCGTTGTGTTTCGACAAATGAATAAGGTTACCAGAGCTCAAACTCCCTCCTTCTGATCTTAAATAAGGATACTGGAGAAGGTGTCCTGGAGCGGAATAGTTGCTTCCCATCAGGTCGTTTGACCCCTTACACCATGAAAAGTGACCCCCCATCGTTTCCTTAACTAGTTAAAACTATTTAAATATCCTTTCCAAATACATACATAACATATGAAGAAACACATGCAAATAGAATCGAACCGGCGACCTCTGACTTCTCAGTCAAGTCCACTATATTACTGTTACGTTACTACTAAAGTTTTCGAGAAAACCCAACACAAATTACGAAAGACAAAATTCATTGTCACTTTATTATTCTTGTCAACTGTGAAACATATTTGCGATTTCTATTTCACACCTTGCCGCTAATATAATAAGCTCCAATTTTGTACGCTACTCCCCAACCACTACAAGCGGACCTCCCAATAAGTATTATTTGTTAAGAATTATATTTAATTTTTAATGATGGCGGTACCAACATACAGTGGTGGTTTGTTTGTTTCTTAATACCTCAAAATGTTACGTATTGATTCATATATTACTGTCAATACTCGTCATTTACAACATCTTCAATATAACAGAGGTCACGACTTGGTCTGCTCGTCACAAGTAATATTTACACACATACATAAACCACGCAAGATAATATGCCAAAAGAAAAAAACTTGAAACAAACCCTATACCAACCCGCAAAAACCCCTGTTTTAACCGACTTCAAAAAAGGAGGTGGTTATCAATTCGACTGTTTTTTTAAAATGTTTGTTACCTTATAACTTTCGACTGAGTGAACCGATTTTGATTATTCTTTTCTTATTTGAAAGCTGATACTTCCCGTGTGGTCCCATTTCAATTTGGTCCAGATTGAAGTCGGTTTTTTTTGTTAAAATTTGTGATTATTTATATTAGTGACTCTGCTCTGCCTAATGGATAGCATGAGCAGAATCCAAGAGTGATAGTCACCATGCTCATTGCGAATGCAGACAATGCAACAATGCAGCATGGTGACCCACACTATGGCCGCCTATTGAGATGCTTCTGCATCATTGGGCCTTATCTTTCTAACCATAGTAGTAGTACTAACCAAAACTAGTAATTTATATTAGTTAGTATATTAGGTAATTCGACCTCGTGTTTTATGTTGAAAGAGCCCCAGTATTGAGAATAGATCTAACACATTTAAGTATTCTATGAAATATTCAAAACTACATAATCTTAATCATAGATTACGTATTTATCAGCTTTTTTAATCTTAAATACTATACAGTGACCTGGGGGTCAATATAAGGCTATGTAATTTACTAAATCTAAATGTAGGTTTATAAAAACGCGAAATGACACAGTTAACTTTCTTTTTTTGTATGTGTGGAAATCGAACGATAACCACAGTGGTTATACGGACTCAAACAAAAAGCCGCACGCCGTCTCAGATACCAATAACAGCCGGGGACCATGTGTACTTACTTACCATAGGAAGGAAAACCCTGGAACCCCGATGTACCTCGGGGCAATAGCCGGGGACCATGTGTACTTACCATAGGAAGGAAAACCCTGGAACCCCGATGTACCTCGGGGCAATAGCCGGGGACCATGTGTACTTACCATAGGAAGGAAACCCCTGGAACCCCGATGTACCTCGGGGCAATAGCCGGGGACCATGTGTACTTACCATAGGAAGGAAAACCCTGGAACCCCGATGTACCTCGGGGCAATAGCCGGGGACCATGTGTACTTACCATAGGAAGGAAAACCCTGGAACCCCGATGTACCTCGGGGCAATAGCCGGGTACCATGTGTACTTACCTTAAGAAGGAAAACCCTGGAACCCCGATGTACCTCGGGGCATCTACTGCTTGCAGATAGGAGTAGGAACCTTCATGATTCCGAAATGCATATATTATGATCTGCAAAATATTTGTTTCGGAGTTTGGGAGTTTTTTATGTATGGTATGAATGTACATATTTACAAAAAAAAAGGATTAAATGCATGTATAATACAAGCTCTGCTTAGTTTGGGACTAGATGGCCTTTTGTGTTAGATGTCCGAAATATTTTTATTTGTTACAAAACGTACAAATGTATGAGCATGACATCAACGCTAAGTCCCCGTGACTTCATAACAAAATATTAGCCAATAATACAAACGAAAAGAAACATTAGCGACTGTAGAAAGAGAATCGATTGCGATCATTGTGGGGCTGATTATTGAAAGTTTTACATAATTATCCCGAGCGGAAATCGAACACAACATGGCTTCTGGCATAACAGTTAAGATGGTTCACTAAACCGTTACACCAATAATTAAAATTAATTACATAATTATGTATACATTTAAAATGCCCTGACTGACTCATCAACGCAAAGCCTAAACCACTAGGGTTATAAACTTGACATTTTGGCAACTGATGCTGTTTATGTTGTAAGCACCCACTAAGATTTTTTTTTATAGATTTCACCTTTAAGGGGGATCTTTTCACTCTTAAAATAGAACATAAACAATCATATAGAATTCATTTTCAAACCTAAAAATAGAGAAATAGTAGTATTTTAAAGTCTTTGTTACAATAAAACCACCGTTCTTAAAAGGTATGAATAAAAATAAGGTTCTTCTCGTCGAAATTCAATATCTTGAACAGGTTGTTCTGTAAACCATAAACTTTATCTACCCCTTGTTTGAACATGTTAAGAGAATCAAAAAAGAAAGTGAAAATGAATTGAGGTCATTGTCGAGGTGTACCGTCAGCAAAAAAGTCAACTGCACGGTTAGCGTAGTGGTTTAAACGCACTGCTCTCTCTACTAAGTGTTGTCGGTTCGAACCTCGCATGGGACAATACTTTGTGTGATCCACAAATTGTTGTTCTCAGTCTGAGTGTTCTTTGTTTCCGTTTTATGTATGTTTGTAAAGTCCGTGACACAGGATATAGGAGTTGTAATTTTATAAAAAAGAAACAATTTATAATAAATTGTTATTCGACTTTAAAAGAAGGTAATATAAAGGATTTTGATGGATTTAAGCGTTTGAAGTGTCGATTAGACACTATACTCATTTGCCCCCGTATACCATAAACAACCTCTTCAGTTTTTTTAATATTAGATGACACAGACAATATAATATGTTTTATCGGCTCCGTCCACAAGTCTCCTGGGTGATTCATTTGGATTTTTCGTCCAAACTGATGCCCCAGGGGATCATTTGGATTTCATTTCCATTTTGATCCGTCAGGGGATTCATTTGGAAGTTTTTATAAACACAACGTTTCTAGGTTGGCCGTGGGAATCGTAAGACAACTCTTTTTAGACCAACTGACTCACTGTATTATAGTCTGTTTTACACAACTAGCGACCCGGCCCGGCTTCGCACAGAAGTTTTTGAAATTCTCGGCTTTTCTCTACTATAATATGCATGTATTACACATTTAAACCTTCCTCTTGAATCACTCTATCTATTGCCGAAAACTGCATTTAAATCCGTTGAGTAGTTTATAAGCTGTAAGCGAACAGACAGCGGTAGCGACTTCATTTTGAAACCCTGACGCAAAAAGAGGGGTGGTATATGTCTGTCTGCGTGTGTGTGTGTCTGTCTGTGCCATCGTAGCTATCAAAAGGATGGACCGATTTCGATGCGGGATCATTTTAAAGTCAGTTTCCTAGCGGTGGTTCTTAGCTATGTTTGGTTAATATCGGTATAGCAGTGTAAGAGTATCAGCTCTTTTTCAAAATTATCGTATATATTTATATACGATATATATAATAATAAGTGCTTGCGTAGGGGGTTTTTTATATTTTTAATTTTAGCTTGTATACTACAATATGTAAAGATAAAGATGTCAAAAATAGCATATTTATATCTTGTGACACATCTGAAACTAATTATACCAAAACCCGGATTCTTTGTTGATAAAATATACAAAATCTGTTTTGAAATATAATTAAAACTAATTTACATTAATTAATAACTGTTTCCATAATTATTATCAACAATAATAGTTGAATTGATTCAGATTATTGAACCGGTAAAAGCTTGTTCTAGCTTACGGGTTAGGTAAGTAGAGGCATCGCTAAAATTCGAAATAAAAATAATTTCCCACGTTACAAGTTAGATAGCCAGTACAATGAATCAACAACCATTAACAGTTCACTACTGGACACAGGCCTCTCCTTAGTAAGGAGGTTTTGGGGTACTATACCACGCTGGCCAGACGGGTTGTTATAGGGTTTGTGTCAAACTGGGAGGGATCCGGATGTTTGGGATGGGTCTGGATGTGTTAATAACAGCAGTTCCCGGATCCCTTCCTTCTCAAGTGCAGAGTGGCACACCGTGTGGTTTTAGTCGGTCCGATTCCGACACACCGCACGCCGCAATCCCCGGTGGGGTGACGGCCCGTGGGGGTTTCCACAAAAATAATAGTGTTTATGTCAAATCTTTCGTCTCGTACAACACCCACGGGATGAATTGTATTGGGACTAATCCCGCCCACACGCCTACCACTGTAACTCCTGTACACCAGGATCAACAGCAGTGAACCACGAACACACCGATAACACTCGGGAAGTCCCAGGAAAAATTAAACTGTCTTGAAACCCGCAACGAAATAAATCAGAGAAAAACTGGAGTAAGCTTCCCTCCTAAGCAAAGCGGGGTAAATATGAATAGTGACAGTCCGTATTCTTAATGCGTTAAAGAAAAATATTTTATAATAAGCAAGCATAAAAGGAAAAAAATTGAAGTAGGTACCTAACTGAGAACATCATTCTCTCTTTACGTCGGTTAAATAAACGATAAAATAATCAAATTAAAGGTTTCAAATGACCTAGGGCCAGTTTCACCAGTTTCTGATGAAGCATCAGACAACAGATAAAAGTTGTCAATAAATATACGTATATCTGACATAATAGGTATGTCTGCATGCAAGACTTGTCAACCCGAAATCTGTATTATTTGACAGGTAAATCGACATAAATCTGTCAGAGAATTTATCAGCAAGTGATGAAACTGACCCTAAATCTCATAAATACTAAAAATAATTTGTGTTACAATAACAATGGTAAAATTTTAGAAGCTGCCCAATTGACAAGTAATTTTAACAAAAAGCGACTTCCAATGTACGACTCGATTTCTCTTGGATGCCATCATCAGATCCCAGTGTCCTTAACATGGGAGCACCGTTGGGATATCTCCTTTCCATTAAAAAAAGAATCATCAAAATCGGTTCATAAACGACGAAGTTATCCGCGAACACACATAAAAAAAAAATATAAACGTTCGAATTGAGAACCTCCTCCTTTTTTAAAGTCGGTTAATAAAAAAAATCTGGTTCAATTTCCGCCAAAAGATGCTAACGTCGACAACCCACGTTGCAGGTAGCCACTTAACTCATAATTCATATAAAAGGATTTCCTAGAACAACTTATAACAGATGGCATATTATATAAATACTAAACATATTAAGTATCAGGAAAGATGAAGATTTTTAATAATTTAAAAATCCACTTCCTGATTTAATGTTACGTCATTCCAGTTTTATAATTATTCATCATTATCATCAACTTTATAAGTCCATTGCTGGACATAAGCCACTCCTTAAAAAAATTCACAAAACAAAAACGGACTTTAAGAACGACCTACTTGAAATAGGACCAAACGGAAAGCTTTCAAATAAAATAAAAAAAAATAATGAATGCACTAATCGCCCCTAGGAATTTCGAAGGTTCGACTCGATTTCTCTTGGATGCCATCATCAGATCCTAGTGTCCTTATCATGGTACAACCGTTGAGATATCTCCTTTCCATTAAAAAGAAGAATCATCAAAATCGGTTCATAAACAACGAAGTAATCCGCGAACACACATCCTACTAATACACACATCAAAAGTGTCTAGGGATCAACATATATTTTTGCAATAACTTTTCTCCTGATTGATATTAATTAAAATTTTCTTTAAGGATTCATCAAATAAAGTGTTTTCGTTTGTCACAGTAACGATAAACCAAGTCACCTTTGCATTAATAAAGAAATTTGCCATTTTCCTAATAAAAGGATTTTTGACATTTGAACCACTAACATTAAAGTTCGAAAAAAAGACTGAAATAACAGTTTTCTTTAAAATTTTATTAGGTAACTTAAACAATTAATAATCCGTGTTTCTACCGCGAACACTAACACAAGAACATCGGTTTGGCATACTCAAAATGAGTTCATCCAAATCACGCTGTGGAATGGCCGCCCATGTTCGTTGCAACAACAAAAAAAGGTCTTCTTGCGACTGGATACCCTCCATATTCGGCAGAGCTCTTCTCTGTAGCATATCCCATGCATGCTCAATCGGGTTCAAGTCTGGCGACTGAGCAGGCCAGGGCCAAAGCCACATCTCAATCTCAAGAAATCCGCATAAAAATGCTTGATCCCTAGACACTTTTGATGTGTGTATTATAAACGCGATAGTTTGTAAGTATGGATGGATGGATGTTTGTTACTCTTTCACGCAAAAACTACTGAACGGATTTGGATGAAACTTTACAGTAATGTAGCTTATACATCAGAGTAACACATAGGCTACTATTTACCGCGATAACCGACATACACGCGGGCGGAGCCGCGAGCTAAAACTAGTAAAAAAATATACGGTCCAATTGAGAACCTCCTCCTTTTTTGAAGTCGGTTAAAAAGAAGGTTTTGACCTTATTATGCCGTACTGGCCATATTAATTGGTAGAATAGAATAGAATAAACTTTATTTTACACCAGATATTACAGTTTACATAAAAATAACATATCAATTGAATTACCATGTACAAATGGCGGTGTAGGGTATAGTATAGGCTTAGTTTCAAGATTTGCTGTTCTTTGCAGTGCTGTTCTCCTGTAGTTTGCCTCTTTAGTGCTTATGACACTCACGGGATGAATAGGGGTGGTAACACTCTGTATTCTTAATGTGTCACCACCATAGAGGTATTATAGATAGAGCAGAGGAGCCAGGCCTCCAGCCGTCCCTCGGTTAGAGGGAGAGAGAGACGATCGCGGTATCTATCTGTCTCTCTCTACTCGCGTACGCGCAGTTAGCGCGGAAAAGCAGCATAGCAGAACGATTCGACGGTTAATTGTTGTGATTGGATTACCATTATCAGTCCTGTACTGCGCATGCGTCAGTAGAGAAAGACAGATGGGGTACCGCGATATTCTCTCTCTTTTTAACCGTTGGACGTTTCCGCTTACAGGCAGCCATATGTCTTAACTACTCTATCTGTAATAGCACTATGGTCACCATACGTACCTAAATGCCAGATTCGCTCAACGGAATTAGATGAGATTTAGTTTAAAGATAGATAAATCAGAAATTTTAATACGTCGCCATGAGGATACGTCATAATGGTTGAACAGAATTGGATGAGATTTGCTATAGAGATAGAATCTAATCAGAAAAAAGTTATCGGATTCTTTTTAACCTGAAAAACATCATTAAAGCGATAGATTTCGCGTGTTTAAGCTAGCAATTCATTTATCTAGTATAGTATAGTTTACACAGTAATGTATGTAATAGTTCTAGGAAAACGGTTATATGTTTTTTTTATGCAAATGTTGTTAAGCAAATATTAACCAGATAGAGTTTGTCAAAAGTCAATCGTTTTTGTGCTATTTAATCACTTGAGATTCATTAGGTATCTATCTTATATAAAAAATATGTCTGTCTGTCTGAATTCACTTACGTATTCTTACTTCATATTATAAACTGGCTGACCCACCCAACCTCGTTTACTGTTTAAACGCGCTAATCTCAGGAACTACTGGTCCGATTTGAAAAATTATTTCAGTGTTAGATAAAAAAACACTAGTAAGCGGCATACGGGGACGAGGGTATGTAGTAGGGTATAAAGCAAAAAGTTATCTTCGACTCATACGGGTCAGCTTGAGCGGAGTGACCCGGCCGTATCTAAAACCTTCTTTTCTCCGATTAAGATTACTGAAGTTCAAATACCTCCTTCTATTTTGGGAGGGTGGAGTCAAAAGGCAGAAAGGCATTTACTACTCTTAAGTACCAGATGTCCATAGGCGCCGGTGGTCACTTACTATCAAGTAGACTGTCTGCTCCCTTTGCCATAAACAATACATTTTATTTGTATGTAATTGATTTAACGGTTGGCGTTTGAGCGTTCGCTACAACGTTTTCTACTGAGCTTTATCCAAAAGGAACAACACTTTGAGCGATCCATGATTCGTTGTTCCGATTCTGGGTGTTCTTTGTGTCCGTTTCTTGTATGTTTGTAAAGTTCCTCGCGACATAGTATCTATTCCTAAAGCAGGCTTTGTCTGAAAAAAACATTACACATATTGTGTGCGCAAGCGCAATCATTTTCAAATCTAGTATTGATCAAGCATTTGTTAAATCCAAGGTCTTGTAATACCACATCGCGGAATTTGCAAGTAAATAACGAAAATGAATATATAAATATATTATACAAGATTCTGGTTAGGACAAACATACAAACCGAGCATTTCAAGGTTATTGTGGTTAATACTCCTCGTAGTTTTTTATGTATGTTTGTCTTTGGCAATATATCTCTTAAAATGATAAACAGATTTGGATTTAGTTTCGTATTTAAGTTAATTATTTAAGTTTAGTAGGAGTTTAGTTTATACACACATCTTGTACTTAATATATAAAGTTGAAGAGTTTCTTTGTTTAAATCTCAGGAACTACTGGTCCGATTTGAAAAAAATGTTTTAGTGTTAGATAGCCCATTTATTGAGGAAGGCTATATATCATTGCGCTGAGTCCAATAGGAGCGGAACACCAATGAAGAATGTTTAAAAAACGGGGGAAAATTATTACGCTACGGGCAATAGGAGACGTAAACGAGGTTGCGTGGGTCAGGTAGTAACTAAATAAAAGATAACTCCAGATAAGTTAATTTTAGTTCACTTAAGTAATAAAAGCCAGCCCATTGCCGTGATTATGAGACTAGATGTGGAAAACAGCGGCATATTAAAAGGAAAAGTAGAATGGAAGGTAATGGTAGAAAGCATAATGCATACATACATATATCTCGAAGTGTCTGTTAGAAAAAATTAGGAGCCCTTATTCTAGACTACCTTTGCCATTGACTACGCCCCCGCGTGAGTACCCGATATCACGATGTGTTTTTCAAATGACTCTGATGAGCCTATGTAATATTCTAATGTAAAAGCTATAATAACTGTAAAGTTTTATCGAAATTCGTTCAGTACATTTGCGTGATGAGTAACAAACATCAATACATCCATACTCACAAACTTCGCGTTTATACTATTAGTAGGAAGTAGAATTAGTAGGATAACATGACAGTAAAATACAGTTTAATAAAATTTATTTATTTATAAAAAAGCACAACAAAACTAAGAATAAATTATACTAGTTATCGAAACGCTAGAATTCAAAATAAAAAAAATATGCAAAATTATTGACGCCGATATGTCTAAAATAAAAACACAGGTGGGTCTGTGGGACCTAGGAACTGTTTTAATAAAGCCGCTATTTCCCGTTATCGAAAGGACAAACGAGCTTTGAATTTCCATAGACAAAAAAAACAATAAATAAGTCATTCGTAAAACAAAAATACAGTATTCAGAATTGTCAGTGTCAAAAAATTTGCATAGATAATCTAGAATATTTTTATCTGTGCATAACAATTGTCAATTAAACGAAATGTCAGATTTAATAATTCTTTGATAGTCGTGTATTTTTTTTTATTTATTATATTTAGTGAATTATTTTAATAATTATAATTGTGTTGGTTTAGACACCTATAGACATAGAGGCTATTAGTTTCTAGGTTATATATGTAATTGCAAATTAATATTTTTATAGAAAAACTTTTAAATTCAGTTTCAAGGATTTAAACCGATTTTACAAATGAGTAGGTTCTTATTTCGGCAATTTTTTGTTTGTATTGTTACGTACTTACTTTTACACTTTTTCTTGTCATAATGGAAGAAAAAAGTCTGTACGTTTGTTGAGTAAAAAAATATTCAGGATTGTTTTGCGAACTGTACTTAATACCTGTTTATTATGGGTGTAGTTGCGTATTTTGTAATTTTATGGATATCTTATGGCTATGTGGCTATTTAATACACACCCTCTCATGTTTCATATTAATTGTGCATGAGGCTTCGCTTGTGTTAAATTGACTTTTCTTATTATGCGTGTGAAATAGTCTCGTCAAAATTTGTCAAGCCGTTTCGAAGGTAAATCGACCTTATAAGCACACTGACAGACAGGATACTTTAGAAGTAGTTTCTTCGCAAATAAATAAATATTAAATACTGTTGGTCTAGTGGTGAGTAGGAACACTGCCTTCTAAGAAAGAGATCGTGGAATTAGTTTCTACTAAGGACCAATATTTTGTGGTGAACAGGATCATTAGAGATGTGTTCAGTTACAATTGCAAAAGATCACTACAATTATTTAAAAAAAAACTAGCTTTTTCCCGCGGTTCCGCTCGCATGTATGTCAGTTATCGCGGTAAAAGTTACCGATATCCTTGAATATTTAGCCCTGAAACACTCAGACAACAGGTTTAATAACAGAAGATTATTTTTACAGTTGTCAAAAATTCCGTTCAACAACCGTCATTGGAACTTATCTTAAGCACAGATTAAATACCTAACTACAATACTAAGAAATAAGCATAAAACTGACTAGAATAACAGTTTATTTAATTAGGTACCTCAACATTTTAATGCGGCAAGTGGCATATGGCGAAATCTATGGAATTCCATGTTGCGTAAATAAATTAGACATTAAGAAGTACATTTTATCATATAACCTTATGAAAATAACGGTTGGGGGTAAATGTAGGGGGTATTTATATTTGTGAGGGGAACGCCTGCGTATGGCGACTATAGAGCTATTATAGATAGAGTAAGGAAGACATACGGCTGCCTGTAAGCGGAAACGTCCAACGGTTAAAAAGAGAGAGAAGATCGCGATACCCCATCTGTCTTTCTTTACTGACGCATGCGTAGTAAAGGACTAATAATGGTAATCGAATCACTTATTCCACTCTCAGATCAAATAAAAAAAGGTAGATACCGCACCGCCTTGTTCTTGTTGAAGCAGAAAAAACTAGCGTAGTTCCAAGTAATTATCGTACAAGTATCGACAACTTGTACGATACCTACTGACGAAAAGTAGAGTAGTGTATACACTACGCTACTTTTCGTTACGAAGTAACTATGCTATAGCATAGTTACTTCGAACGCGTGTGTTTACTTGGAACTATGCTACTTTTTTCTGCTTCAACAAAACAAGACGGTGCGTTATCTACCTTTTTTTATTTGATCTCAGATTCCACTATTTTATTTACCGTATGGTATTATTAAATTATTTTTTTTACATTTCTGTACCCCTCCTCCATATAAACTTTAACTCTACCTTTCATAGGTACTGCTTTGTTTGCATAATTTTCGTAAGAAGGGGTACAAAATGATTGCTTCACACATTAATACATACTTTATTTAGGTATTAACCTAAGCCTAATCATTGCAAGATTATTTATTTGTGCTATTAAATTTGGCGGTGATTAAACTTTACAACTTCAAACGGTAGTTAATTTACATGTTAAAGTAAGCCAACTGTTTTAATATTAATTTACATGTCCTCATTTGCAAAAAGTCATAAATAGTCAAAATTCCGGCTGCACATAATCCCATTTTTTATAATTATTATTCCATATTTTTGCATTTCTAAACAACGACGTCTTCATTTTATTCATTTCTCGATTTGTAATAAATTATTCAGAGTTAAACTATTGCTGTCGCCTTGGGCGTTCGATAAATTCTTTAAAACTTCAATAAATTATATTAATTTATACGAAATTGTAAATTTATGGATAACTGTATAAATTAAAATTGTCACGAGTTTTATGCAAAGTGATACTACAAGCATCTGCCCCAAGGCGATCGCAAGATTTATAGGATGCTAGGTTTTGGCCGCGATCTTGCCCGCGTGTATGTCGGGTATCACGCTAAAGCGTAGCCTACCCTATATCCTTCCTCTAGACTCAAAGTATCTCCATGCCAAATTTCATTAAAATCGGCGCAGTTGTTTTGCCGCGAAAGCGTAACGGACATACTTTCAATTAAGGAATTTACGGTTAATAAAAAAAATATCTCTATTTTCGCCGGCGATATGTTTTTACATCTTATTTATTTTTGACATGATAACGTCTAATACATTGATGAACGCCGGCTGCATGCACGAAAAAGGATGACTCTTTGTCCTGTTATTATGATGATGATGATATCTGTCCTGATGTTTCTGATCATTTCATCAATGTTTTGTTATGACGTTTTCACGTTAAAGTATCGTCCGTAAACCGACTTTACAGACAATCAATTATTTTTTAACATTATTCTAACATAGTAAACAAATCGTGGAAGTCAACTAAACCTTCTGTAAATGTGAAAACGGGTTAACAATACCTATAGAGTACCTATCACCACCCCTATTCATCTCGTGGATGTCGTAAGAGTCGACTGAGGGAGATTAATTATCTCTACCTACCCCGCTGGGAAATAGGCGTGACATTATGTTATGATTTTAGATTATTAGATCACCATCATTATATCTAAGCATGTTATGACTGATTTACTATTTTAATAATCTCAAAGAAAAAAATCGACTTTAGAGAATTATGACGTCACAAGGTAGGTACTATTTCACAAAAGTGCTATAAAAACACATAATTTTGACGTTAATACAAGAGAAACTGTATATTTTATCTCTTCATTACAATCGAAATTAGAAATCGATTCAAATCGACTAAGTAGCCATTATCGAGATACTAAAACACCATTCATTAAATTAACATAATTGATGATTCACATTTTAAATTGTATGTCATATATTAATTATAAAATTTAACTTATAAAACCAAATGTTTTTTAAACATTTAAAAGTTACGCTCAAAAGAACCTTGCCATAGACAAATAAATTCATGGATGCATTCGAAATGTCAATATTTGCCAACAATTTCCTAATTATAACCATTTAAGAATTATTTATTATTATATTATTCCGTATTATTCATATAATGGAACCGTTTCTATGTAAATTTTTTACAAATGTATTTAAGTGGAACACTTGTTATTTAGTTGTTTTTTTAATGCACTCAGAGATGGTATTTATAGATGTAGCTATAAGACCTCGGATGAGTGGCGCGTGCCCGTTTATAGATATGACCCTAAATTAATGCAACACACATATTTTAACATTATAATAATTCAGATTACAATTTATTGCTTAAACACCGTTTTTATAAATTGGCCATGGGTTTTATCGTTGATTTAATTTTTATTTCTTTTATTGACTGACATGCCTGCCAATGCACATGTCCCGAGCCATCAGAGTAGGTACTAATTGTAGGTAGAACTATAGTTCTTTTCTTTCTAGGGATCTATTTCGAGACGAACACTTTTTCCAAATGTTCACATTCAAATTTATTTACTCCTTCGAAATTCAATTCAAGTCGAATTCGAAGTCAATTTCAGGGATCAGATGCCTATATCTCTCTTTCCTAATAATTTTGGTTCTGGAATATACAGGAGTAAAAAAAGTTTTTTCCTACTTAAAAATATTAATTACACTTTTTATCCGAACAGCTAAGCCACACGAAGTGAAATTTTGTACAAAATGTATTTAAGTGGAACACTTGTAATTTATAATCCATTCGCTTAGTTACGGTCACATTGATCGCGCCTCCGCTGCACTGCTACAAAATCAAAGGGTCCGCCTACGGCGCGGCGTGCACCCACATTCAAGTAAGATTTGTCAGTTTACGCCGTTGTATGAATTAATATATTCGTCATTTACAACAATAATCACAATTGCGTGCAGGTGCACCGACACTATCTAAACTAATGGACTATAGTTGTTTTTATAACGCACTCAGAGATGATATTTATAGATGTAGCTATAAGTAAGACCTCGGATGAATGGCACGTGCCCGTTTATAGATAATTATGACCCTAAATTAATACAAAATGCATATTTTTACATTATAATTATATAGACGACAATTTATTACTTAAACACTGTTTTTATAAATAGACCATGGGTTTTATCGTTGGTATAGTTTTTATTTCTTTCATAATTTTTGACATATAATCTCAAACATCTCACACACGTCTGTCTAATCCCAAACTAAACAGAGCCAGTACTTCAGTAACGAGACTATTGATATACATATTTCACCATATATTTACCGTGGGAGAGCCACGCTTCGGCATGAATGGGCCGGCTCGACCGGAGTGATACCACGGCCTCACAGAAAACCGGTGTGAAACAAGCTTGCGCCGTTTTTCACCGAGTGAGTGAGGACACCGGAGGCCCTTCCCGCCATCCCCTTCCCCATCCCCCAAAGGCCGGCAACGCACTTGTGACGCCTCTGGTGTTGCGGGAGTCCATGGTTTATTCGTTTGCCCCTTAAACTATAAAAAAAACATCATCGACCTATCGCTGTCATCTGCTGGACATAGGGCACTCCAATTGCACGCCACTTGGTTCAGTCCCCGGCTTGTCGCACCCTTAAATATACATATTAAGTTTTATTTAATAACAACGAAACATAAAACAAATGATCGTGTTTAACACCCAATTATTATTTATCCTGAGTGGGAATAGAACCCACTACCTCTCGCTTAGCAGTAAGGATCAATAACCACTAGACTAATAGGCCCAATATAAATCCTACATTGATTTAAAAGTCTTCTAAATTGAACTTACCTACCCAAACTTACTTAAGACGTATATAACTAATGGTGGCTTAACTGGTTTATGCACTCACCTCCCCGCATTCTCCTACGGTAGTGTTATGGGTTCAAATCCCACATAGAACAACACTTCATGTGATTCTCAAATTGTTGTTCTGAGTCTGGGTGTTCTTTGTGTCCGTTTCATATAAGTCTGTAAATCCCCTGCAACATAGGATATATTACAAGTTACCTTATTCTAAAACTAAATTTCATGCAACGTGTTGAACACTTATGGTTTGACAGCATATCTTTTTAACCCCATCAATACTTATCATTCTCTTTTCTTCCACAGCTCACCTCCAAGGCAGCATAATGCATGGCCTGAATGTCTCTGTCATCAACCCTCAAGAATGTGAGACCAAACTGCAAGAAGACTACCCTCATCTTCTGGACAATTATGATCAGGACAGCTGCGTGTGTGGACAGCCTACTAACCCTACCAACAACATCTGCAAGGTAAGACAGATTAGGAACATGGAATCACCACCCTGCGGGTGTCGTAAGTACCGACCATCTTGACACAAACCCGTCTGGTCAGCGTAAGACCAAAACCTCCTTTCTAAGGACATGCCTATGCCTAGAGATGGACTATTGAAAGCTGTTGATCAATCTCCAAATTCTTTAGATTTGGGTGGTGGGAGATTTGCTGCAGAAGTCTGTAATTAAAGTCAGAAGAATCATCTCAACTCATCTCCTAAAAAAGAATTGAATTTCAATCACCTGATCTATAAGAATCACAAGGTGAATATGACTAAAATATGGCATTTTTTCAGGTGGACACTGGCAGTGCTCTTGCTTGCACAACTGACGGCAAATATACTTTGAGGGGTATCTACTCATGGGAATCAGGTAAATAAACGCTCACCCATTTATTACTTACCTTATCTTACCTTTGTTATTTTCAAGAATAATTCATTTGGATTTGTAAAGTTCAAATTCTAATTTCAAATTTTACAAAAAATGTATAGTTAATTTTTTTGTAAAATTTCACACACCACCAACTCTATATTAAAAAATCTAAATGACATACTTAAATTCGAATTGTAAAGTAAAAATACTTTTTAACTATTTTACACGTGTTTTCTATAGTCGAATCTAATTTTCAATTCAAAATTATCTTTTTTACATTCATGTATAAATAATAATTAATTGTTCTCATAATTCAATGTTTACAACTATATAATATACACTAATGTATTAAATATGTCCATATTAACTTTTTACAGGTTGTCAAGTCGGTAACCAGCTAGCTGCCTTCTACAAGTTCGACGTAGAATGGTACGAATGGTCTATTGGTTTAATCGAAAGCGTACGTTTCGCCCAATTCACCACCACGCAAATCACCAAGACCAAAATCATCACCCAAGTCAAGGGAGGAATCAAAGGAGCAACTGTCTCAGGCATCAAAGGCTTCGGTGTTAAAGGCCAGACAGGAGGAGTCGTCACTAAAGGTTTTGGCACTCAGATTAAAGGTTTTGGAGTTCAAGGACAGACAGGATCTACCGAATTCGGTCTCGACAACGCATCAGGCATTAAAACGCAAACAGGACAGTTCAGCCAATTCAATAAATTTACAACTGGATCAAATACGAAGATAAATTCCGAGTCAGGGGAAAACTTAGGAATAAACTTTGGAACTGATTTGAAAGCGCCTTTATCTAAAACCTTCAGTGCTACTTTTACTGAGAAGAAAATCTTCCAAACGGAACCCAAATTCGTAACTTACACGACTAAACCCGAAATTGTAACCTTCACGACGAAGCCAGAATACTTTACGTACACAACGAAACCAAAAATTGTAACTTACACAACTAAACCTGAAATTGTAACTTACACGACCAAGCCTGAAATTGTTACATTTACAACCAAACCGGAGTACTTCACCTTTACGACCAAACCCAAAATTATTGCTTATGAAACCTCAGGAAGCGTCACAAACCCTAGATACGTATCCCCATTCTCGTTCTCAGAAGTAGTTGGAGCCAAACACACACATTCCCCACAGTGCAATTGCAAAGGAAAGAAGTAACTTGTAATAAAGTTCAAAATAAGAATGGTACCTAACTGTGGAGAATGAGTGCCATACACCTCTTCGATTTGTTTAAAAATAACCTTACTTTTTTTATTGACAGTACAAAAAATACTCCAGTTCCTAATAAAAAAAGGTTACCATTTGTCTATTCGAAACTGAATTTGAAACGAAAATCGAAAAAATCAATCAGTTTATGGTTAATTATTTTTTTTAATCAAAGCTGTGTAAATAGGTAGGATATATTTAATTTTTTCACATATTTTTTTACGATTTTTTTTTTATATATTTTTTATCCCTTTTTGTGTATATATACACAATATGCCTATAATGGCTTTAAGCTTTTAACTGCCTGTTTTTTCTAAAAAAAAAGTATTAATGGTGTTCGCCCATGTTGTTTGGTTTTCTATCGTTTTTATAAAATACTATACGTTTATAATTAAGAAAAGAAAGAAATTAAATATTTTGTAAGAAAAATTGTCAACAATTAGAAATTTGACCATGTTGGTTTAAAATTCGCCAGAATGGTCGACTATCTAATTCAATTGGTAATTAGTCGTAACAATTGGACCTTATTAATTTGAATTTGAAAAATCGAAAATCAAATTTTGTAAAAAATATTTTTTCCGTAAATCGAACCAACTTTAAAAATAAAAAAAGAACTCAAATTCAAAATAATAAGTTATGTACGTAATTAAAATTATGATAGGAATTTTTTTACATTATTATTTTTTCACTTTAAGTATTTAGTCATGCCTACATATATAATAATATGTATTGCTATGGAATATTTTGTATCTAATTAAAAATTAAGATTAAAATGATCGAAATAAATGAAGTCTATAATTATTTTTTTCTTTTTTCTTTCCCATGCAACTACGCCTACGTCTATAGCTGGCTGAGTTTGTCTATGGACCATACATACGCGTGAGCGAAATTAGGTGTCATTTTTTACTGTAAGCTCACATTTGTACCACGCGTGGAAAGTTTTGTAAAAAAATCATCTAGAATGCTGGGATTCGTTTTAAGAAATGCGGTTAAGTTTCGATGTAGTAAATTCGTGGCATACTGGAGTACTGCAGCCCTGTATGGAGACCTCATTATGCGACATACAAATTAAGACTGGAGCGTATACAGAAGCGGTTCCTCTAACACCTAGCATATGCCTCTGCTGTTGCTAAAAGGATGAAATCGTATGAAGCGAGATTGACACACTTTAAGCTAGTCACACTCGAAAAACGAAGGAATGTTATAGACTCCATATTTCTATACAAGCTTCTGACACACAAGGTAGATTGTCCACAATTTTAGGCAAAATTAAATTCCAGGCTCCAGCTAGGTACCCTCGTTTTCCTATCACCCCCCTGCATCCCCCGCTTCGCAGAAGCATTCTCGGTACAAACTCCACCATCCCACGACTCTGTAAACTGCTCAATAGTTGCAGCGCCCTGCTCGATATACACACTGACTCGCTTTACAAATTCCGCAAAACCATACTAAATGCCTTATAAGAGGTACTTTATTTGAGTACCATCTGTTTTTAACCCCCGATGCAAAAAGAGGGGTGTTATACGTTATACGTGTCTGTCTGTCTGTGGCACCGTAGCTCGCGAACGGGTGAAGCGATTTCAATTTAGTTTTTTTTGTATGAAAGGTCAGTTACGTGCGAGTGTTCTTAGACATGTTTCATGAAAATCGGTTGAGTCGTTTAAAAGTTATTTACTTTATAAAGGGAACTCAGGTTATTATATCGGGGGTTTTTTATCCATAGATTATTGATAAAACTTGTATTGTATTTTTAGCCTAAAAGTATGTTAAGTAAATAAATATTTGTAATTGCATAAGTTGATAAAAAATGCTATGCCATAGCTTTACCGCGGCAGTCCCCGAGTGCCACACGTCTTTTTTTACTTTTATACAGTGTATACAATTGTTGGTCAGCCTAGTAAATAAATAAATAAATAGACCCTTGATAAGGACTCAGGATGTCTTCTCCAGGCCTACGCAGCTACTGTCTGTCGATATTCCGCGGCGTCTATTACTACAGGTGGATCACTAGGTTGGGCCTGGATGCGTATATTGAAAAGCTACGACCCGTAGGTAGGTTCTTGGTGCCAGACCGGTAGGGACGCGTAGCTAACGAGGTTGAACCAGTGCGGGTTTATACCTCAGGAGACCAACTTCCTTCCTATGCCCAGGTCCCGTTCGGTGTTTTCCCCTCTGCTAAGTTGAGGTCCGATAGGTAATGACCCCATGGGGCGCCCAACAGTCATCAGCTGGAGGTCTCGCGGCAGGCCCTCCCTGTCCGGAAAAAACGTAGAATCTTTCAAAATCATTATTTTTGGTACATGAGGCGTCATCTTTATTCACTTGGTGGTACTATTTTGACATGTTCGTCTTTATTCATAGATGGCGCGAAGCAATATAAAAAGAAGGTAAATAAAATTAGAAATAGTGCCATCTATGTTACATAACCATCGTCAATTTTTATTTTTCAAACGAAGAAAACACGGTTTAAAAAAGAACTAATTAACTCATAGATGGCGTTGAACGCGTATTTGTTGAAAAAAATAACGAACGGCCACGGTGCAAAACAGATAGAGCCGCTCGGGACGCTCGGGCTACGAACTCGAAATTACGGCAGCTGTTTTATGTTGATTCAGGTTGATTCTAAGCACCCACTAAGAATGGATTTTCGGAATTTTCACAATTAAAGGGATAAAATACCTGACTACGGCGAAGCCAAAAGGAAGGGTAATAAATCGTTTTGGCAGTGTATGTATGTTTGTATGTTCCACAGTAGCGCCTAATTTACTGACCCAATTTTAATGAACGAGATGTCAATAGATTCGTAACAAAACAAAATAGCAACAGTTTTACGTAGTCAGGTTACTTATAGTTTTTTAAACTTTTTCTTGTCAAAGGTGGAAACACCGAATAAGAAATTAGCAACAAAAGCTATTCTCAGAAATCATTCAAAGTACCGGTCACAAATGTATATATTACAAATGATGATAAAAACAGTGAGATGCTATCCATGTCATGAGTAGCATGACGGATTACAGAATACGGAGTGTCACCACCCCTATTATATTTTATTATATTCACCCCGTGGGTGTCGTAAGAGACTACTGAGGGAGCAAACTACCAGGACAACAGCACTGCCAAGAGAAGGAAAACTTGACACAAACCCTATACCAACTCGTCTGGTCAGCGTGGTGTAGTAGACCGACACCTCCTTTCTAACGAGAGGCCTATCTTTGCAATGCAGGGTGTGCGGTACACACGGACGCAGCAGCGTTAGGGGCTCCGGCCGCGACACTTTTAATGAACCTGCGCGCTTTCTAAAGGGCGCTACGCTTACTAAAAGGCGCTGAAATACAGTTTCATCTCCATTATTTAGATGGCTGGCAATCCACAACTGTGTGCATTTCTAGAAACTTTCTACCTCGCACAACAGAACTGCGGTAACTGTCGCCTGCTGTATTCCCGGACCAATACGATCTTCAAGAAAAGAGCGTACCTACTCCTTCTTAAAAGGCAACACACTTGTGACGCCTCTGGTGTTGCGGGTGTCCATGGGCGGCGATAATCGCTTACCATCAGGCGATGCGTCTACTCGTTTACCCATTTTCCCCTAAAAAAAATATCAAATAAAAAATCATTTCACACGGGCGCTTCACGGATTAGAGACGCCTCTGTAGATTGTTGATGGGTGTGTGAAAGTGTGAAAATAAACTAAAAGAAAAAGGTCGCATTATTAATAGACGTTCCCTTACTGTTCGACGTAGACACGGTAGACATTAAACCAACATTAATAAAACATAGCTAAGTGAATGACGACTGACGTCAGCCAACCTACAAGCACGTTCAACATGATGACGTAACAACGCTGACGTAGATAACCAAGTTGATGTTCTAATTTAGAATTTAATTATGGAAACTGATAAGAATAAGAAAATCAGATTCTAGTAGCAGATTTTGGGGGGGGTCACGTCCCCTGTGACCCCCCCCCCCCCTGGAACCGCGCCTGGTTCTAAACTAACAATTTGCGAGAATGAAGTCATGTCAACGCTAAGTCACGAGGTAAACGATAAATGTGATGCCTCTAAACGAGAAATTTTTGTATAAATATAATCTCATACGATTTTCAGATAGGGTAGGCTAGATATATTTACCAAAAGAAATGACGTTTCATTTTGTAAGTAAATCTTTTATAGATATTTTTACATGTCGTACTTTACAGCAAAATAAATGAATCTCTCGGTGACAAAGAAATAAAAAAAAACTTTTTTTAGTTAATTAAATACAGCTCTTTCACTAGGAATATAAAAGGACACAAAGAACAACCAGACTCAGAACAACAATTTATTTTGTGGATCACACAAAGTGTTGGTATGGTCTAACACACACAAAGACACCTAGATCTGACACATAATGTCATTCAAAACCATCAAACACTACATATATAACATAACAAAAAAAACACATTTTTATCCTCAACAAAAATGCCACTCCCCCAAAACCTGTCAGGTTTCTCCTCAAAAATGAACAGCAAAGTGATTGTCAAATCTAAGAAAAATAAAAAACTCCCCGACGTTAGCAGTGAGAAGTTCAAAGAAAACCAAATCTTCGTAAAAGCCATAGATTCGAAGATCAAAACAATAAGGGAGAGCCAAGGGAATTCTTCTTCTTCCTCCAGTGAGCTATGTCTAATAGCGAAATCAGAAGTATACACAATACCTCAAGAACATGGACGGACTAAAGCGAAAGTTTACGCCCAAGCTCTGATATCTCCCACTCAATCTATTATTGACGTGACTGGTTCTATCTCTCTTACATCTATATCTTCTTCTATTGGCAGGTACTTATAACTGCATTCTGCATCATTAGTAGCCTCTAATAGTACAGGAGGTTTAGTCTTAGCCACGCTTGCCAGACAGGTGTTAGGCTTTGTGTCAAGAGTTCCTTCTCTTTCTTTGCAGTGATGTTCTGAGTAGTTTGCTCCTTGAATTGACTCTCAAAACTCTAATCGAAACATTGACTAGATTTCTTCTTGCAGCCCTGTTCCTCTAAGCTAGGTTAAATGTCAATAATATTTCGAATAATATCTATATGTCATATAATAAACGTAGTGTAGGACGTCCACAGGTCAGGTGGAGTGATAATATGCGCAAGATTGCTAGCAGAAGATGGATGCGAGAATCCAAGGAGCAAACCAAGTGGCGAGCAAATCGAGAGGCCTTTGTCCAGCAGTGGACTGTGATATGCTGATGATCATGATGTCATTAACAGTCTTTAGTGGTCCACTGACGGACATTGGCATCTCTTTAGTTAGCCTGACGGGTTTGTTTCAAGATTTCCTTCTCTTGCAAGTGCTGTTGTTTTGCGTAGCTTTCTCCCTTAATCTTCTTTTTTTATGGAATAGGACAAACGAGCAGACGTATCGCCTGATGGTGAGCGATTACCACCGCCCATGGACACCCGCAACACCAGAGGTGTCGCAAATGCGTTGCCGGCCTTTTAAGGAGGTGTACCTAAGCTCTTGTTTCTGTTACGAAATTATCATTTATAAGTTAATAACAAGAAATGTCATTTTCTTTTTGTAGATTACGCTCGGATTTTGATGAATTCAAATGTAAAATGAAAATATTTGGTGAATCGTTGAACCTATGCAAGTGTATCGCGAGCGATTTCAAGAACAGGATGAAATGGATAGAGAAGAGATTGGATAATTTGGAGAAGAGACACAAACTGACAAAGGTAAGAATCTTGGATAAGAACAATCAAAATCTGGGATAGACACAGATAATTTTATTTCTGGAAGAGCTAATTTATGCACAAATGGACTGGGCTGGCACCTGGTGAAGGTCGCGGGTAGCCGTATGATGAGGGCAGCTTGAGACCGGTTGCTGTGGAGAGCTTTGGAGGACGTGTTTCGGCTGAGATGAATGAATGATGCCGAGGCTTTACAGCAAAGCAAATCTGTCGTAGCTTTTGCACCGAGTAAATATAGATAGACTCTGAATGGGTTACCCAAAGAACGGCCACACACTCGTGTCACTTAAGTTTCAAGTATACATAGCATAAAAACAATAATTTTAGGACCACGTCTTTAAACAAGTCTTTGTCGTCAACCGAATACTTTAGGCACAAGTTTGGGAAAAGTAGGTGTATATTAGAAAGGAATATGGGTAACAAAGAGATATTGCTGATGGATTGAGAGAGGCCATGAAGCAGGTTGGTCACCTGACAACTACCAGCGATAATAATAATAAAGGATTCATCATCAATGACAGAACTATTGTTGCGAAAACTTGATACAGTTCTGATAAATAGATTAGATTGTCACGATATGATAGTCGCTCAGTCCATTCCTCATGACTACAATCTTCTGAAAGGGAAAAATGATAAGAAAAATGTTTTGTATTTTTCCCACGAGATTATCGATATCTGGAATGTGGATTCGGTAATCGTTATTACAATTGTTTTGTACTCTTATGGATTGATAACCAAGATCAAGGTAAATAACCAAGAACCTTGAGTAAGATTAAACAGCAACAAGCTTATGATTACTGAGATGCAGGCCCTCATAGACGGTGGTTTCCACTTTCCATCAGGTCACCTATCTGCCTTGTACCCGTTTACTGTAACAGACGTCTAGTCAGCATTAGACGGCTGATTCACGAACCTGCAAAAGGCATCCCTCTTGACAAGGCCTGTAAAGTGCGGCCAATGGCTTTCTATCTTTGGACTCTAACAATCATTTTTTTCTGTGTCGGGGTGGAGTTTAACTATAGTATATGTACATGTGTATGTAAGTATGTTTATCAGCAGTTTGTTTAACATCAGACTGCCGTGCGTGCGATGTGTGAAGTTTTTTTTTTTTAACCTTCTTATGGGAGGGTAAATCGCTTCGTTACGTAACGCGTTACGGCGCCAGTCTGTCTGGCTTCCTTTTCTCTCACGCATACGTCAGCGGTAGGCAGGCTCCTCCTCTCTCACTCGAACACACAGCGCTAGCCGTAAATAGTTCAACTTAGATTAGTTTAAGTCACACGAGACAAACACGTTTTTTTTTTAAGTTTGTTTTTGGTTAAAAAACTATTTTTAATAGATTTTTGTTTATTTCAGCAAGAAAGTAACTACTCAACGATCATCAATAAGAACAGAAAGCTGTCTCAAAAATGCCTGAATTTTGCAAAGGTATGTTATTTTTATTATCTATACTAATATTATAAAGCTGCAGAGTTTGTTTGTTTGTTTGTTTGTTTGTTTGAACGCGCTAATCTCAGGAACTACTGGTCCGATTTGAAAAATTCTTTCAGTGTTGGATAGTCCATTTATCGAGGAAGGCTATAGGCTATATTTTATTTTCAAAAAAATTAGGGATCCGTAAGAAAATTGCTATTTTGTAACCTAAGGTGTGAACTCGAAAACCTATTTTTGCGTGCGCTGCAATAACTATTGACAATAGAACAAAATAATGTATTACGGGTTTGTAGGTCTCATTAAGATCTACAAAAAAATCCGCGAGAGCATATATCTAACTATCATGGTTTAGTTACAATAACCGCTTTTGTGTTCAAAAAAATTATTAAATCGTCTGAAGAAAGAAACTACGTTAAATGTGTATCGTAATATTAATCCTTATCCAAATTAAGCATTGTGTTATCAAGGGTATTTATGTAGAAGTAAAATACTTTTAGTTTCATCCCAATCGTTCATTTCGTTTAGAAGTTATCACAAGTATAAGACGCTGAGGGTTGGTACCTAACAATGAGTTATTTGCCAAAGAGTTTTTATCAACATAATACCTAATATTAATCTTTATCCAAATAAATGTGTTGTTGAGTATGAGTATTAGATCTTAGAAGAGCATAATAAATACATCTATACTAATATATAAAGCTGAAGAGTTTGTTTGTTTGAATGCGCTTATCTCAGGAACTACTGGTCCAATTTGAAAAATTCTTCCAGTCGTAGATCGTTTATCGAGGAAGGCTATAGGCTATATATCATCACGCTTAAACCAATAGGAGCGGAGCACCAATGAAGAATGGGGGCAATAGAAGACGCAAACGACATTGCGTGGGTCAGCTATACATACTTTTTATATTATAAATGCAAAAGTAACTCTGTCTGTCTTGCTTTTACGGCCAAACGGCTGCACCGATTTGAATGAAATTTGGTATACAGATAGTCTAGAGCCTGAGAAAGGACATAGGCTACTTTTTAATGCGAAAAAAGGGCAATAAGGGGTTGAAAGGGGGGATGAAAGATTGTATAGAAGAGTGGTGGTTCACTCGCCACACGCCTGCGCATTACCTACGCCGGGCGTCTTGGCAACGACGTAACACGGCTGTCACATTCATTAAAAATATTTCACTTTTTCAACGAAGACTTAAATTAATACATACATTCATGAATCCGATTTGTATGTATGTTCATGATATTAGTAAAAATAAATAAGCCATATTACTAAACAGTATTTAAATGCTATGAAATATATTTAGCTTTAATTCCGCGAGACACATATCCAGGTCTGAAAGCAAGGCACAAATCCCACCGTCATGCATACCCACATGCACATATGGGTATCATGCATATGTACACATACAAAACAAGTGAGAAATCAAATCAGTCCCTTAATTTTTTGGATCTAACAATCACAAGAGTCAATAACAAACTCGATTTCCAAATTTATCGAAAGCCCACACACACGGACATTTGATCGAAGCACGGACACAACGATTCCCGCTTCATCCTGTCACCCACTACAGCATAAACTAGCAGCCTTCCGCAGCTATGTCCACCGTTTAATGTCACTCCCACTGTCCACGGATAATTACGCAAAAGAACTCAAAATATTGTATCAAATCGCGACTTCTAACGGTTACACCAAACAAGTTATTGATAATATAATTAAGAAAAAGCAGAATGACCGGGCGCGCTCAGCACTTTATGCATGTACCCCCGAAAGAATTAACAAGAATGTCGGGAGTCTCACTTACATAGGCCCAATTTCAGATAGAATCGCGAATATTCTAAGAAAACACAATGTTTACGTAGCTTTTCGATCGAATCATAACTTGCGTAAACTATGTAACGGTAAAGATAAATTAGAGAATTCAAAAAAATCCGGAGTTTACAAATTAGTATGCAATGATTGCACCGGGGTCTATGTGGGTCAGACAGGCCGTAGTTTCGAAATTAGGTACAGGGAACATGTTGCCGCTCACAGGAATGGCCATCCAGATAAATCACATTTCGCAAAACATTTAATAGACACCGGCCACTCCTTGAGCGGCAACAATACCTATAACATTCTGCATGTTTGCGATAAGGGTTTCCGTCTGAGTGTGTTGGAACAGTTAGAAATATCAAAACATAACAATAATAATGCATATACACTGTTGAATGACCAAACAAACTTAATTCCATCACCACTTCTTAGTATGATTGCAGGTAGTTCGGCACAGATGTATTTATGACATTGTATCGACCATTATCATAGCGTCATCGAAACGGTATATAAAGGGCCGACAGCGGTGGCGCGAGCTCATTCGAGCTCAAACGCTCGACGAGTCAATATCTCCTGAGGATGCCCCGTGGAGGGGCGAAACACGTGTCGAGTATAGGTTTGGTTGCATGGCATGCTAATTATTTCTCACTTGTTTTGTATGTGTACATATGCATGATACCCATATGTGCATGTGGGTATGCATGACGGTGGTATTTGTGCCTTGCTTTCAGACCTGGATATTTGTCTCGCGGAATTAAAGCTAAATATATTTCATAGCATTTAATGTCATGGATTTCCGCAAAGTAACGCCTGATTCCATAACTTAAACAGTATTTATAAAATTCAAAAACTCTCTACAGAAGTATCGTCATTTTAAGCGAAAATATTAAAATTTCTTTTTTAGGCTGTTGATTAGATATAAATAAAAATGTGATTTAAATTTTGTAAAAAAATTACCATCAAGGGGGTTAAATAGCAATAGGAGATGAAAGTTTGTATGGCAATATGCAAAGTTTGTGAAAATCTATACATGCTTCATAAGTTTGCGACAGGAGACAAAATATTAGAGCTATTCTGATGTAACATTTACTGAGTTATCACAATATGCCTAAGTGTGCTTGCCCGAACGGGCAGACACGTGAGGGCAGACGACTGTGCCGCATGCGGATGTTGAATTTTGCCACTACAAATTCGTTATGATTCACTGCGATTAGATTTGTTTACATGATTTTTTGTTTATTCAGTTAATGTTCTTCGTGAAAGAATCCGACAGAAAAGGATCCGGGGGGATTTATGCACAAAAAAAGGGAAAGGGGTACGCCGCAAGATGAAATAAATGCCTGTATGAAACATATGTACTATGGGTACATGTTAAAAAGTTTTGTCTTATTACAATTATGCGAGTACAACTTCACAATTAATTATGAGCAGTGTCAATATGCAAATGCTCTTCTAAAAATCGGAGAAGATTGTATCCAACTGACAGTAACGACATGATTACACTGAGACGTGAGTTCTGGTATATGATGGCACAGATGATCTAAAAATAATATCTATTCTGATCCGCCGACTAATGAGACAGTTATCAAATAAACGAACGGATCATATCATGTCAGACGTGGAGGAAGATGTTATCGAATACCTCTCCGGAAATACAAGGGACACTGAACCAGTCATATCATAGCTTATGCATAGAGTTTCTCAACTCTTTACAATTATCAGGAGCGCCTTACCATAAGTTGAGACTGAAATTTAATGTTCCAATCCTATTAATGAGAAATCTTGAGCGCCAAAGCTATATAATGGTACACGGCTACAAAATACACGTCTGGGGTACAACATTGTAAAAGCTACAATCATGATGCATGGAATGGCAAAAGGAGAAAATATTTTAATTACACGTATTCCAATAATTCAAACTTATTTGCAATTTCCATTTAAAAGAATGTAGTTCCCACTGAAAACAAAATTTGCAATAACAATTATCAAAGCCCAAAGACAGACGCGTAAAGTTGCAGTTCATTTAGAAAAAAACATGTTTTTCCCATGGGCAGCATAATCACGTGTATCAAATCCGCTAAATCTCTATATTTTGGCAAAAGATGGCAAATCGAAAAACGTAGTTAATAAAATTGAAAAAAATGAGAATCTGCTTAGCCTGAGGGAAAACTCAAGTAGAATCCAACCGGAGTGTCAACTCCAATCCAAGTGGAGGCAACCGTACTCGCTGCGAACCCAGACAATGCAGAACCAAACCGTTAGGTTCGAGATCGTATTTCTAAGACTGAGGCGGTGACTTCCAAGGCCAGCACGTGTTGTTCTGTAGAGAAAGGGAGAAGGTGGGATCAGTTGGAAGAACTCTTCAGAACACTCTCCATGGTAAAGCGGTAGAGGACTGCCATAGAGGCGATGTCACTCCGCAACTGCAGAGGCCCAAGGGACTCGGTGGTATCAGGACTGTTGATCATGCGGACTGCTCGCCGCTGCAACCGATCGAGAACATCAAGCAAATACTGCGTGTATCCATCACAAAGATGAGAACAGTACGCACGAGCGAACCTGGGTCTTATAAAGGAGACACAAATGCTCGGGCGCGAAGAACCGTCTCACCCTGTTCAGGCCGCCTTAGTGGTGCCCTCGATGTACTTCCGTGGGTTGAGGTCTCGGCAAATATCCATGCCCAGGACACCAGCTTATCCCGTAGTGGTAGTTGAGTGCTCTGAAAAGTGGGGAGGGGAAAAAACGGACAGTTTTTGGTAGGAAAAGGCACACCTATGTTTTCTTAACATTGAACTCGACCAAAATCTCATCACCCTATTGTGAAATGCGGTTCAAAACCCGGTCGAGCTCAGCGACGAGCTCCTGTCGATTTTCCTCAATGTCTACCAGCTTGGCTGCAGGGTATCCATAATATCGCCCAAGCACTGTGCTATCGTCTGCATAGCAATGTATATTGCCGAGGGCTAATATGTCATTGACATGCAGAAGAAACATCTTGGGCTACAGGACTGAACCCTGAGGTACGCTAGCGTTTACCTCCAGAAAAACAGAGGCCGCGCCGTCGCAAAGAACCCTAATGCGAAGGTGCTGATGAAGAAAAGCGTCAATCCAGTGACAGAGTCTAGGAGGCAGACCGAATGCTTAGAGCTTAGAGAGAAGCGAACGGTGCCAGACCCGGTTGAAAGCCTTGGCCATGTCAAATGTCGAAATAAGCTCATGTAAAATACTTTTTATTTAATGTACTTATAGAAATACTTAAATGTGTTTTTAACGGTGAAACGCGTGTGTCTTATTTTTAAAATAATATTATCCTCAATAATTAAAACTGCTACCCAAAGTCACTATTACACGCGGACGAAGTCGCGGGCACAGCTAGTTTTTTCATAATGGCGAAGGAGACCGTCTGCTACCTCCAAACTTCATTTTGAGGATGGCACCCCATGATAATTAAGTTATTTTCAACCGAATTTAAATTTGGTTTGTATTTTTTAACTTCAGAGTTTCGTCATCATCATCATCATAAATCATCAGCCTATGGGCCTCCACTGCTGTATTAAGCTTCCCCTAATGGCAGAGGTTAGTTGGGGTCTGGATATCGCACAGGTGTAATGTAATCTGTGAGATTGTGGGAACAGCTGTTCCCAGATCCCCCTTCAGGCGCAAAGTGGCACACCGTGTGGTTTTAGTCGGTTCGATTATTTATCGATATCGGTCGAAAATCAACCCGCCTGCGGCCTGCTAACCCTGGTAAGGATACGGCCTGAGGGGGCTTGCACACGTTAATAAAAATCTCCTCCTTCTCCCGTCTCCAAACGGACTAATTGTTTATGGTCCCATGTCACTGCCTTAGCACCAAAAATTCCACATGAACGAAAACAAAATTTGTCTGACTCTGTTCATTTGTGACTCTCCGAGGAGTGAAGGATTAAAAATAAGGAGTGTTGGTGACACTCCTTATTTTTAATCCTTCACTCCTCCAAGAGAGTTTTGAAGTTTTGGAATTGGACACAATTCAAAGTTATCTACCTTAATATTATCGCGAATTAAGATTATAAAAACGCAATTGTAATTTTGAAACACGAAGTGAAATAATAAAAAAGTTAGAGGATATTTTTTGCAACATTTTAATTTGGTGTCTTTCAAGGAGTTTGAAAGCAAAAAGGTTAGTAACAAAATTATTCTATTATTATGTAGTCTGTGGTAAACGGAAATACTAAATTATAAAAAAAACATTGTCATTGTTAAACGAAAATGGGACCATTTTTCATTGTCTTTGTTGCCTATATACTTAAACTTGGTTTGAATGTACCTACGAGAGCCTACGAGTATATATCTGCGAGTCTGTGTGTTGACGGTTTGCGAGTACAGAGTACCAACCCTATTCATCCCGTGGACGTCGTTAGAGACGACTTAGGCTGCCTAAGGGAGCAAGCTACGAAGGACAACATCACTGCAAAGACAAGGAAAACACACAATATATCTATACTAACTATATCCTTGTCGTGTCACTATTGATTGGAGTTAACCAACTGAGGTTTAATAGTAGATTTCCTTCTATAATTATCATTTCAGCATTCATGGCAGCAACTGCCATGTAATACTTAATGCAACTTGTTATTAAAAAAATACAACTCATTCTTGCTATTTTTTAAGAAAATTGTTCTCTGCACTCGATGGTTATAACAATGTTGCTCATGCTCACATGAGGAAACGTTACAATAGCCGCCCCCTCCCCTTTCAAATTAGGGGAAGGGCTTGTGTCTCCGGTAACCTGACTCACTCGTTGAATAGCAAAAAAAAAATAGCTTCACAATGATTTTCTAGTAGGCCGTGGTATGGTATCACCCGGTCTCGTCAGCCTATTTGTACCAAAGCATGGCTCTCTTTACGTAGAATATGATTGCATGCAATGATTGTGATTGTACGCAGTGCAAAATTGTTATCTCAAATACAGTCTTCTGCAAACTTAGCATTAACAAAGAAATACAGTATTGCGAGCAATCTTTTTTCCTTTTAGGGTCATTCACTGCCTGACGCTTACATACAACAAACCGGATAAAAGCGAGGGAATGTCGATGGCACCATAAACACACAGTTTTCCTTATCGTTGCATTTTTTTTTGTAATACAAAGGGACAAAGCGCCATTCGGCTTGTAATGTCAATTGTACCCAAACCTTTCTGTTTAAAATGTCAAAATAAATTTTAATTTCATATTTATTCATTTTAGAAAGCAGGTTTGGTTTAGTTTGCTACCTGAGTGAGTCGACTCTTAACTGGATGAATAGCGGTGGTAACACTCCGTATTATTAATCCGTCACCACACGAACGCGTGACACTTAACAATAGTCTGAGATATAATACACTTTTTGTCCCTTGATAAAGCTTCAGAATTCGTTTAGCTTTTTATATAAACCTCTTTGTTAAAACGTAAACAAACTTTTTAGAACTATTTGTTGGTTTTTGTGTGTCCCATTTTGTTCAGTGAAGGTTGAAAGAATAAAGAAATATAACAAAGGTAGCTGGACAATCGCGAAAGGTGAAAAATTGTAATATGTACAGTGATAGTCTCACACATGTCAGACAAGAAAACTTTAAACATATCCTGTATCAACCCGTCCGTCCAGCGTATTGTAGCAGTGTGGGGAACGAACTCACAAAATTCAGCAACAGTACAGAGCGTCGAAGTTAGCGCTGCGCTGAAACCACTGCGCCATCCGTGCAATAAAAAAAAACTTTTTATTAAAAAAAACCGACTTCCAAAAACCATCCAACGAAAAGTTCCTGCCTAAAACACTAAAAAGCGTAAAATAAACTGGCTCTTCATAAATTGCTATGTGCCATTTCTTGTCTATACCTAATTCTTTATTCATTTAAATAGTAGTATTATTATGTGTGCTAGGTACCTAAAATCTGTTTGAAGTCGGCGCCAAGCCAAATGTAATAGTAGTTACCACACTCGCTATATTTCGAGACGACCATCAACGACGTCGCGTCAGCCCGCGCGTGTCTGCCCGCTTGGGTTGATTTGTGCTACACTAGGCATCAGCTATCCGGCAGCGGCGAGTGCGGTACCTCCTATTACATTTTGGCTTGGCGCCGACTTCAAACAGATTTTAGGTACCCAGCACAGATAATAATACTACTATTTAAAAGAATAAAGAATTAGGTATAGACAAGAATTGGCACATAGCAATTTATGAAGAGCCAGTTTATTTTACGCTTTTTAGTGTTTTTTGGCTCTCATAGATAATCATAGGTTATCAGTAAGTTGAACTATTTCATATAATTTCTGCTGATGCGAATAACTTTAGTGGTTTGAACACGTATTAAAACTGAGTATGCTCAGTTTCCAAAATTATGTTGAGATGCAAGATTTCTGTTACCTACCGAGAACGTGGTCTACGGGGCAATAGGAATCGTGTCCAAGCTTAAATGTCGTGATGAAATAGAAGCAGGCGAGTTACTTAAAGCAAAATGCATTAAGGGGTTAGTCATCATAGCGCCTGTGTCATCAGCTCACCTAAATAACTTAAAAGTATACAACTAAAGGTCTATAGATACGTATGAAATTGAAAGAATTATCCTCCAACTCCTAACCGTTGAGGAGTTGTACCTTCCATCATCACCTTACCTAAATAAATTGAAAGAATACGGCTAAAGGTAACATACATACATATGACATTTAAAGACTTATCCTCCAACTCCTAACCGTTAAGGAGTTGTACCTTTCATCATCAGCTCATCATCATTAAATGATAACTACCAGACGCAAATACCGGAGTAGCTTCAGAAAATATACGAAAAAAATAGTACGTGCCTGAAAAAAATGAGGGTTCCCCTCGATTTCTCTGGGATGCCATCATCAGATCCTAGTTTCCTTGTCATGGTACCACCGTCGGGACCTCTCCTTTCCAACAAAAGAAGAATCATCAAAATCGGTTCATAAACGACGAAGTTATCCCCGAACACACATTAAAAAATATATATATATACGGTCGAATTGAGAAACCTCCTCCTTTTTTTAAAGTCCGTTAAAAATAATACCGAGTTGATAATAATAAAATAGACTTGCTCCCTTATATCTAAATGGTACTAAAATTCTTTGCTGCCTCTGCTTACCCCTTCTTTGATGATGGTATTACGCAGGAGATATTAGTGTGTGTGCAGACACAGGTGCACTCTCTGTTCCGTCACTCTTATAATCTGATGGCACGGCTATCCGACACGACCGGATATTGATATTGGCTTAAGAACTTAGTTACCCTAGAGATTTCACAAATCTGTCTAGCTTTTCTAAAACGTGGAAGTGGATTATACTTCCAACTCCTCCAGTTTTCTTCTGATTAATTTTGTTACGCGTTCCAAGGCAGTTAAACATTTCCTGAGACTTCTAGCTAAAGTGTCATAACTTGGTGAGTTCGTGGGTCAGTTGATCCTGGTGTACAGGAGTTACTAGTGGTGGGCGTATGGGCGGGATTAATCCCAATAATAAAAAATCCGTCTAGTAGCTTCGGAGAATAGAACGTTCTACCAAAAAAACTCTTCGACATTACTTAAAGTACGAAGTCGAAAGTTTGTATGGATGTTTATTACACTTTCAAGTAAAAAGTCCTGAACGGATCTAAATGAAACTCGGCACACAGATATATTATACACTGGAATAACGCACAGGCTGCTTTTTATTTCGAAAAAATGTAGTGTTCTCGCAGGATGAGTAAGGTACGACAACAATCGCGGGTAACGCCACAAGGCGCTGCTAGCTTTCAAATAAAAACGTTTTCAACAACAAAAAACCTTTAGTATCGGTGTCTTTTCAGCTTATTTACTTGAAATGGGAACAGACAAATTCTCAGTACTATAGAAGAAAGACCTCTTAGATGGCGGTTGTATGGTTCGTTTTGTGGTCTGTTTTATATAATATTTAAAATTAAATTTAAACTTTGTAATGTTAGTGAAGTTGAAATGAGGTTAGGCGGTCTTTGGACAATTGCTGAATTTGTTTTCTTTCGTTTGGATAAGCAGATCTTTGGCGAAAATGTGCAGTAATCATGTAAGCAAGCTTTAATTTCTTTTACCAGTTCGTACTTATTATCGTTTTCTTTTCATCGGGCTTCGTTCGTATCGTTTTTTTTTTAAGTTTGTTACCTTAGTTACTTATTATAGACTTTTAAAAAAAGGTATATTTTTTAATTTAAATGGAAATCAATATTTGCAGAATAAATATGACCTGATGAATATAATATTTATTTATTCAAGCGATGATGCGCAGGAATTTTTTGATGTTTGTATGTAAAAAAATATATTATAAACCACAGAAATAGATCAAGATCCTGATTTATTTCTGTGTTATAAACTGTACTGTGACAGAAATGCATAGAATTTTATGCATATGATACATTGCCGTATTGGCTTGTCTGCTAATTTTGGTTGAAAAATTTTCTTTAATTAATTTGAAATTACAAACAGAAATTAATTTGATTTATTTGTATTTATTTATTTTATTTTATTTAAATATTTATGCACAAAAGTGGCAAAGGCGGACTTAATGCCGTAGGCATTTTCTGCCAGTCGACCTTAGGGCGATGCAGAGCTAGCCATGGTAGATGCACAGAAATAACTTTAATTAAGAAAAAAGAAAATATACATACATATACAATAAGTAATAGTGATAATAATATATAGTAAATAAATGTTTAAATAATAATATATAATAAATAAGTGTTTAAATACATATCTTTACAATTATACATACATAAATATACATAATATAAGATTTAGAAGGGGAGAGTATAAAATTAAGGTGGATCTGATAGTGTGTTTAGAAAATGTTTCCGCAACATATATTTGAAAGTTTGCCGTGTTTTTGCCATTCTGATCTCGAGAGGAAGCGCGTTCCAAAGCAGGACAGACTGTATTAGGAAAGTGGAGTGTACAAATTCAGAGCTGTGAGGGGGACAGTGAAGTAGTAGGTTGTTAGAAGACCTGAGGTTCCTAGCGTGGTGTGCACCTAAGTATTGTAGTTGTGTGGTTAAGTAGGAAGGAGAATTTGGAGAAAACAGAATAGAATACAGGGTAGTCAATGCTCGTATCTGTCTGCGTATGCGAATAGGAAACCACTTCAAGTGGGAGCGATGCTGAGATATGTGATCATATTTGCGTAAATTGAAAACGAATCGAATGCAATTGTTGAGAAGACGGTCAAGCTTATTGAGCAGATCTGCATTCAGGTCAAAGTAACACATATCACCATAGTCGATAATAGGGAATATTAGGGTCTGAACAAGCATTACCTTAGTATTTGATGGAAGGAAGTTCTTCAGTCTGTGGAGGGCCCGCAACGAGCCTGTAACTTTCTGACACACGGATGCAACTTGTTTTCGCCAGCTGAGAGTTGTGTCAATGTACAATCCGAGGTCTTTTACACTTTCACAATATGGAATATCCATGCCATTGTACGTAAGTGGTGGAAGTGAAGCAAGGTTGAGCTGGCTGATATTACGATTGCTACCAATGATTACAGCCTGACATTTATTTGGATTTACTGATACACCAAACATGTCGGACCAGTGTTTAATAGCTGCCAGGTCACTATTTACGACAGAAACCGCGGACGATACATTGCTCAACTCTGTTTGATAATATATCTGCAAGTCATCATCGTATAGATGATAGGAACACTGAAGTTTTAGGGTAATAAAGTTAATGAAAATAGAAAATAGGAGAGGCGAAAGAATACCAACTTGAGGGACGCCAGCAGCGAGGCCACACCAGTTAGAGTAAGAATCCTCTACACCAACCGACTGCTGGCGATCCCGAAGATAAGAGGAAAACCAGTCCAGTGCTTCTTGAGAGACTGAAAAATGGGATAGGACAGCAAGGAGGAGTTCATGACTGACGGTATTGAAGGCATTGGAAAAATCAAACCTTGGTATTCTCCATCCCCGCCTTAATATCGCCAGTCACTTTGAGAAGTGCAGAAACCGTGCTATGGCCTGGTCGAAAACCTGACTGAAAAGGACTGAGTAAGTTGTTACTATAAATAAATTGGGAGAACTGTTTATGGACACAGGCTTCTAGCACTTTGGAGAGGAAGGGAAGGATAGAGATTGGACGAAAGTGAGTGGGAAGAGACGGATTGAGGATTTTAGGCAACGGACGCACATATGCTCTTCTCCATAGAGAAGGAAATGTGCAAGACATGAGAGAGAAGTTAACAATATGTGAGATAGCGGGAAGGAGGTGGACTAGTAATATCATCATTCTCCGACCAATGCCATCATAACCCACTGCTTGGGATTTGATGGACATGATGATCTTCCTAATCTCTACTTCTGCAACTGGACTGAAGTGAAACGAGTTTAACTTAGGACGCGGTAGACCATTAATGTAGTTACGGGTATTTTGTTCAGTTAGACTGTCCAATGTGAAAGAGGTTGTAAAATGTTGGTTTAAGGAATCGAGGCTCATGGATTGTGGAAAGTCTACATGTCGCGATCTGCCAATGCCAAGGGTTCCAAGAAACTTCCAGATATCGGCAGGAGAGGAGCAGGAGATATTATCGAAAATGTGTCGGCGTTTAGCGTTCCGTATCATCTGGTTACACCGATTTCTCGCAGACTTATACAGTTGCCAGTTGACTTCGACACGGTCCCGCTTGTAAGTACTAAAAGCTTTGTTTCAACGTCTCATCGCCAATAGTATATCCCTGGTCATCCAGGGAGCTGGCGGTCGTTTTAACCTAACTTTTTAAACCGGTGCGTGAGTATCGTATAGGTTTATTACTATTTGGTTGAATACGTGCACCTTCTCATCGACAGAGGTGGAATCGATCAAGGGGCTCCAGTTAATATGTGCTGCATCATCGCTCAATTTATTGAAATCCATTTGTCTAAAGCAACGCCTGTACAGAATCCTAGGTTTGGGTTTTGGGGGTTTGAGGATGTAGGAGAGAAAGATGAGGTCATGATGTGAAAATCCTGGAGCGTCAAGTTGACCATGAGAGGAAACAAAGGAAGGGTTGGAAGTGATGATCAAGTCAAGCCAAGTGTCCTCGCTGATATTATTGTGGTGAGTTGCATGTAATGGTAGAACATTAAAGCTAACCGATTTAAGAAGGAGCTGGAGTTTACAGGAACGATTGGAGTTATGGGCTAGGAGATTGGTATTGAAATCACCCATGATGATATGATGAACGTACTCTGAACCTAGAGATTCAAGAACTGTTTCGAAATCAGTGAAATAGTCAATACAATTGTACAGATTGATTGACATTGAAGTCGGTAATGCTTTTTAAGATGTATCTCTTGCAATCATCATCATCAACAGCCTGTAGTCCAGTTTTGTATTTACCACATAATTATCCCGTCAATATCTCAATTACAATGGCTTCCAATTCGTCAGCGTCGCAGTTTGCGAGTTCAGACTACTCGGTAACTCTTTCCTCAACTCTCCATCGTTATTCCAATACATGATACCATACTTCCATTTCTTATGTTTCAATCAGAACCGAAACCTTCGGTCAACAAATAATCTGCTTCTTCTATGTCCTCCTAACATCTCCAACTTCCTCCATTCTTCCTTCTACGTGCAGTCAGTTCTTCTCAGGAATTCACTCCCTGCCGAGATCAGGATATCCACACACATCCTTACATTTAAGTCTAACGCGAACTTATTCGGAATGAGTCGGCAGTATATAGGATCCATTTTTTAGAGAATTTAGCAAAAAAACAAATACTTGTATCGAATATCGGATCCTATTTCTTCATCACCTGAAGGTCGTCTGGGACTAGAGAATGGATAAGATGAGGAATGACTACATTAGGAAGCCTGAAAGTAGCACCACCAGCCAATGAAAATTTGGAAAACAACATGAGGTGATGTGAAATGTGGTAAAGGAAGTTCTAATGCACTAGTGACGCCTCTGGTGTTGCGGGTGTCCATGGGCGGTCCTATTCCATAAAAAAAAAGTCGACGGATATAAGAGTAAAGGACGACCAAAGAAAAAGTGGGTGGACTGTATAAAAGAGGATATGGCCAGGAAGCACGGAAGTGGCGAGTGATAGAGTAGAATGGAGGAAGGAAATTCATTGTACCGACCCTAAAAAAGTTTGAAAAAGCTTAGGGAGATGATGATAATGATGAACTTAATTAATTCTTCATATTTTATATTATGTGAAATAAACAAGTACAAATTATTAAAAATGAAAAACCCGACTGCGTCAATATTTAACAATAAAACATAAGTTTTATATATATTCGTAATCACCGTAAAAAAAATCTTTATTTTGATACCATACTCGATGTATTTTGAAAACATTTTTTTTGTATATTACTTTTTGGCGCCAAAAAATGCTTATTTTTATTTTATTTTTAATTTTGATGTACCCAGTGTCACTCTCACAACTAAGACGAATCTATTGACACGACTCACATAAAAATACGAAAAGCCGTTTAGGCTCTAGGGCGTGCCAAAGAAATATACATACATACATACACTCGAAAAACATAACCCTCCTTTCGCAGTCGGGTAATAATGTTCAGTGCTTTAGTACACTGTACGGTTGGCCTAGTGGTATAAGCGGTCGCTCCCGGCTTTCTATTACGCTAAGTGTTGTTGTGGGTTCAAATCAAAAATTAGACAAAACTTTATGTGATCCACAAATTGTTGTTCTGACTCTGGGTATTCTTTGTGTCCGTTTCATGTATGTTTTTAAAGTCTGGTATTGTCTTTTAAAATGAAAATAAGAAGTGTGATACTGACGCTGAGCCGGAGATCGTGAGTTCTATTTCCACCCTAGGCGACTAATTGTCTGATTAGCGTGGTCATCTTAAACTTGAACTCGCGGGCTGGGTTTCCGCAACTCGACGTCTTTGATGCGCCTATTTTGCGTAATGGGTCGGCACTAGTGGTGCCAGCCCAGTTCCTCCAGGAAGCCTAGCAGAACCCTCGCGTTGCCGACGACTTCCTGAAGTGACCTCTGCGATCCGAGGTGTTTCGCCCGGTCTGCCACCCCAGGACATGCCAAGATGACATGGGCGGCTGTTTCATCTTCCTCCATGCATGCTCTGCACAGAAGGCTGTCCGTTAAAAAGATCTTTGTTTAATAGTGCATGACCAGTCATTGCTCCGATCAGAAGTCGAAGCGGCGGCCTCTTAAGTTGTTTCAGCTTCCGTGACAATCCGGGGTTGATCGTCGGAAGGGCCTCCTTGGTCTGCCTGCAGGTACAAAGTTTGGACCAATATATTTGGTGTTCTACCTTGGTGTTCTGTTGCAGTGTCCGTCGCAGCCAAGCAGCTGGCAAGGGCAATATTGGTTCTGCGCCGACTGCCCTTGTCTCCGATCCGCTCCTTGCTAGTGCATTAGCTGCGTCGTATCTGCGTGAGTTGCTATGCCCTTTGATCCACTGGAGAGTTATACTATTTGTAGTACTTACCTCTGTCAGGGCTCTGTGGCATTCGTAGATCAGCCCTGAGGTAGTCGCATGACTTTGTAGAGCTTGTAAGACTGATCGGCTGTCGGAAATTATGCGGATGGGGTATTCCGTTACCTTTCTGGAGATGATCGCATGTGCTGCCATTATTATACCCATGCACTCTGCCTGGAAGACTGTGGTGTGGGCTCCTAATGGTGTCGAGATGTGTTTAGATGTGATTAGGTCCTCAGAGAATGCTCCCGAGCCAGTGCCTGACCTTGTTTTGGATCCGTCCGTGAAGATTCTTAACTCCCTTGGGTTAAGTCCTTCTTGGGGATCCTCGTGTAGTTGTATCTTGTACTTTTTGTCGAAGACGAATTGCCTGGGTATTGTGTCAGTTACCGCTTCCATGAGCGGTTCCTTACCTATAGCCTCATAGAGGATTTCGGTGTGTGGTACCCTAGGCGGTCTCCAGAGATTTTGTTTCTTTAGCCGCATTGCTGCAGCAAGAGCCTCCTGCCTTATAAAGTGGAGTGGTGGTAGACCTATGATGGCTTCCAGAGCCGCAGTCGGTGTAGTCCTCATACATTAGCGTGGTCATTTGTTCAGTAAATTATAATTATCAATTATTTACATACATACATACGAACAAACCCACTGGCCAGCGCGGTATAACTTCCATTCTAAGACCATTTACATTTAATTATATTCACACATATTTAAACTAGGTTCCTATTACATATTTCTTTACTTTTTAATTTTAATTGACACATGAACTTCCACTCTGGAACTATCTCGTTCCATTAAACGTAAACATCAAGCTTCAAATATTTGTAAAATTTATTTGATTTCGTACACATTAACGTAAAGTATAAGCACATTATAAACCCATTTTCACCATTTTCATAATTATTTAAATTTAAATTATTTATTGCCTGCGCTAAACGTCGAACACAACACACAACTTATAAACAACTATGGGAGGGTGGTTCGTTTATATTCGTCATTGATCGTGTGAGTTCGACATTCTATATCTCATTCGCACTCATTGGAATTGCAATCACATCACCTTATCGAATTTCCGTGACGACTCTTCTTTCCCTCGCACGATGGGTCCGTCAGAGTCCGCCTCCCTCCGCCCCACCGCCAGTCCAGCAGTACTTATTTTTAGACTGTGCAGTGCAGACGTATCGCGATATACGAGTTATCGGTGTTTTTTTATTCTATACCACATAAAAGAATTAAACGTTAAGACATTACTGCATACGTGTTATCCTTGTGACTATGGCAAAGGTAAATTTTTGGTTTATTTTTTGTATAATGACTTATTGCAGCTGTAAAGAAACTCCTTGCACGACCATCGCACCACCCGGTGACGTATTGTTCGTAAGATAACTGTTACGTTATTTCATTTTATTGACTTTCCTAAAATATATTTCTATAAAAAACATCAAAACATATATTGCATTACAAATGCCTAACTTAAATGAAAGTCAATGAAATAGGTACCTATATAAAATAATTCGTTGGTTTAATTTAACAGTTCTTCAACAAAATTAAGTATAATATAAGTTGTCAACAAGGCTACATTTTTATAAAGCCATAACAAACGCTTATTATTATATATTTAATACTAAAATTCCAAAGTATTTAATTCATAAGTTCATAAGCTTTGCATTGCAAATAAAGCATTTATTAGGCTCTGCAGCTTGTCATCTGTGCCAAAATCAATAATTTTGAAAAAAAAACACCGCGTTGCCATACGTACAATTTTGCCATTAATTATTGCGACGCATTCATGAATCGGATGAATCCCCGTTGTCTTTGAGCCAGCAACCTGCACCCGTGGTAAATTTCCCCAAACGGACAATATCGTTGTTTACTCGCGATAACTAATTCTGTAGAATATGATGTTTACTTTATTTAAATCTATTTGTTAGAAATTATGCTACAGTAAGATAATTTTCCTAGTAACACTAATTCACAATTAAGGTAATTAGGTAGTATACATCTATTTATGTACAATAAATATTAATTCACACCGACCATTACCGCTATCTTTGTCTTTATATTTTTATTTAAGTGGAGGACAACTGAATATACGTTAATCTTTTTATTATTTAGAGCACGTCATTTGACTGTTTAAACTTACATTAACTACATGCGATTTATGGATTGGTTTTTATAGGTACAAAACCTTTTTCTTCCGATTCTTCAAATTTTTTATAACAATTGGGTTAGTCAATAATTTACGAAATGGTAACCCCAGTTGTCACTTTGTTTAGTTTGTTTGACGCATACTCTTATCACTTGTCATGTCAGTCAAGTTTTAAATATTTTGGTTCGCCGAACTTGTATTGCTGCCGACTGCCGTGAAAAATTTGTTTAGTTATTCATGTCAACTATAAAGAATTTATTCTTACTAGCTAAAAATACATACAGAAAAGCTATTACCATGAGAAAGCCCAGTCCAAAGGTAGGTTTCATATAAAAATCAATAAAATACGCTTTCAAAAAGGCGTTGCTCGCGCAGGATTGAGATTATGTACTGTTTATTCTAGAAATAACTTCATAATAGGAGTAAATTAACTTTGGGTACTCTCGAAAATGATTTATGTAGGATATATCTTGGCTTTTGTGAAGTTTGTTGGGTGTTTTGAGGTTAATTTGGTTGTTAATTATGATTGCGTCCAAAATCGTGATAGGTTCATTTAAATGCTTGTAAATTCTAGAACATAAGTATAAGAGTGTGTATGGTGATAAATAGTTTATCTCAACTTGTCAATGCTAAATTATCATTATTATGTAACTCTGGAATGTTTAACTGTTTTGCTACTTTTGCATCTATTAGATGCTCAAAGATTGGTAAACTATCTCATTGGTCTAGCGGTTAGAGTATGTCACTGCCAATGGGAAGATGTGTTCGATTCCCGGGTTGGGTCTAAAGTGTTGTTGGGTTTTTCTTACAAAAAAGTCCTAAAAAAGACAACAACCTAGAAGTTTGGCAGTGTTTCACGCACTTGTCTCGGAGCGCACGTTAAGCCAGGTTGTCATAAACATCTATGGCAATCCTTATTGGGAAATCAGTGCCCTCAAATATACTCACAACCAGTTCAACCTTCAAATTCAGTTCGCCCTCAGGGTTACGGAGGTCTGATGCTAGTCACTTTTTGAAAAAACTGTCATCCAAGTAAAACCGATTGCACTAGTAGTGATCCCAAATAATCTTGGGCATAATACAGACTAGGAAGGTAACTCAAGAGTGGTTAATGCATTTTCTCCCTTTGAGACCCTCTCATCCAGAAATATGGTGGATGGACCTTTCATAACCTTATCCACCCACATACAGCCGCAGTGCAACCATTAACATTGTTTTCCGAACTTTCAGGCGTATTAAAAGGTATTAGAAAACTTGCTTTTTATCTGACTATTATGAAGCCAATAGTTTTGACAGTCTGTATGTTGGAATCTGAGACAGATATATAAATATCTGATCTGACAGATATATAAATATATAAATATCTGAGACAGATATATAAATATAGCAGTATGAACTTCGCCGGGTCAGCTAGTAATTAAAAATAATAACTTGGCTGTGTAGTTCCAAACTTGGTAGAGCCAGACTGCTGACAAACATAATATGTATAATATGACAACCACTCAAAGGTTCTCTGGAAAAGAATATCACTGGCTTTAGTCTGCTAATGTACAAAAGTACATGAATGATGTAGTTGCTTGACCGTTACTCACTAGCTTTTATTGCACTTAGTGTTGTGAGTTCTATTCCCACATGGGACAACATTTTTCAAACATCCAAAAATTGTTGTTCTGAGTCTGGGTGTTCTTTGTGTCCCTTTCATGTATGTTTGTAAAGTCCCCTGCGACACAGGATTTATTCCTAGTGCGGGAGTTGTCTTTTAAAACGAAAAAAAGAAAATTTTAAAACTGTCACTATCATAAAAAGTTAAATAAAAATAAGCTAAAATTAAAAAAACCCTACGCAAGCCCTTAATCCAGTAATCATACGCTAAAAATGCCTTAGATCATTTTGGAAAAGAGCTGATACTCTTACACTGCTGGAACGATATTAACCAAACATAGCTAAGAACCACCGCAAGGAAACTGGCTTTCAAATGAAAAAAACCGCATCGAAATCGGTCTATCCTTTTGAGAGCTACGCTGCCACAGACAGACCTACACACACACACAAAGACATAGACGTCAAACCGTGGGAGAGCCACACTTTGGCATGAATGGGCTGGCTCGACCGGAGTGATACCACGGACTCACAGAAAACCGGTTTAAAATAGTGCTTGCGCTGTGTTTCACTGAGTAAGTGAGGATACCGGAGGCCCATATCCCAACCCCTTCCCCTATCTCCACCATCCCCTCTCCCATCCCCGAAAGGCCGGCAACGCACTTGTGACGCCTCTGGTGTTGCAGGTGACCATCCAGGCGGCGGTAATCGCTTACCATCAGGCGATACGTCTGCTCGTTTGCCCGCCTATTACATAAAAAAACTTATAACACCCCTCTTTTTGCGTCGGGAATTTAAAAAAAAGATATACAGTAAATAAATACCGTGGTTGAAGAACCTTATGAGCTTAAGGTGATTTGTCTATGAGAATATAGAGGCCCTATTCTCCTTAGTAGTAACTTAGCAACGCTTTACGCTATAATTGTCAATGGTTTTTGTTCCATTGTTAATGTTGTCAGCCATTTTGATGGTTTACCTTATCGCATCAGCATTTAGGTTTACTCAGGGGATTTCCCCTTTTTTCATAGTTGCTTTTTTTATTGAATAAGGTGCAAACAGTGGACTGTGAAACGAAGATGTGATGTGTGAATGTCTACGAATAATTTCATGACTATCGCTTGAGCAGGTACGGAGTGAAAGCGGCATAAATAAACAGATAAAAATGCGACTCTGTCATTGCCAGTCAGCGGGAGTACTATCATTACATTAGATAAGGGTTTTGTATTGACGTGTTTTTTCATTACTTTCAGTTGTATTGTAACGTATTACTCATCGGATATGACTCCGTTACAAGGTTACTGTGTTACTGCGTCTGTGAATTGTGACGCGTCATCTATATATAATTCATTAGTCTATACAAATGTGTGTATGTGAAAGTTTGATTCGATGTATGTTTGTAACAGAATTACTTGAGAAAGGGTGAACGGAATTGGATGAAAATTAGTAGAGTGATAGATTGTACTACTAGAAACTACTGGAATAGAACATAGGCTACTATTTATCACGACAAAAATTATTGAAAAAATAGACATTACATTAATCGAGTTATATGTATGTTAATGAGAAAATAACCGTCTGTTTGTCACAAGACAAGTAAAGCATATTTTAGTTAAGTACGAAACCTCACGAGATTTCTACACCACCCTAAGGTTGACTGGTAGAGAATGCCCTGGGCATTAAGTCCGCCGATGTACAAAAGTGCATAAAACTGCAAATAAAGTACTTCAGGGTCTGCCCTAGAGAAAGATATAGGCAACATTTAAAGCGAATATAAAACTTTGAGGTGGTTAAAAAATGGGAATAATCTTGTACCATTTTTGCATTCTTGTGCATTTTTGTCTAGTTTGCCTAATTCCAACGGAACAACCCCACCCTCCTCTCCAACTCTTGAGCAAAGCACTTGAACCTCTGACGTTGCTGGTGTCCTTGGTTAAAACTAGTGATCCACACCATGGCGGCCTATTGAGATTCTTCTGCGTCAGTGGGCCTCCGGTCACTCACCACCGAAATACGATAGCACGTATGCTGTCACTTTAGGTTGGTCTCCTGTCAGAGGGTGTACCGGACCTTTAGTGCTGAAATCAGCGTGGCTCTACTACCTAGAGTCATTTTACTGTTGCTTGATTAACCTTGAAACGAAGGCTTATAAACCTATCGCGTGTCTTTCTACACAGTACCGTGCGCCAGCGTGACGTGGTCTGGTCACCTTTTAATGACCTTTGCTTAACCGTCATGTTATCGTAAGTAGAAGTACACAACCGATTTCAATGTCCTATAATATGTGTCCTATTTTGGACATAAACTCTGAGATTCCCCCTAATGATCCTAATAATTTACCGGCCCGTTCTGTTAGTGATTCTGACTGCTAGTCGGAGGTAATGTATTCGATTCCTCGTTTAAAACAAATAGCTGAATGATGAGCACCATTATTTCTTGTGCCGGGTGTCATACAGCCTCTAATCCAATAGTCCATTGGTGAACATAGGCCTGACTTTAGAAAGGAGATTTTGGGCCCACTATACCACGCTGGCAAGACGAATTGGTATGTTCGGTGTTCCGAATATTCCATTTCTTTGCAGTGCTGTTGTCCTGTGAAGTTAGCTCCCTAAGTCGCTCTTACGACTTCCAAATCACATAACAGTGACACTATTCACAACTCGGTTGGCCTAGTGGTTGCCACGCCGCTTTCTACTACATCAAGTGTTGTGGGTTCAAATCCTACACGGGACAACACTTTGTGTGATACTCAAATTGTTTTTCTGAGTCTGGGTGTTCTTTGTGTCCGGTTCATCTATGTTTGTAAAGTCCCCCGCGATCACTTTATGGATCACACAAAGCGTTTTCCCATATGCGGGAGAGCCACACTCACTTCGGCATGAATGGGCCGGCTCGACCGAAGTGATACTCACAGAAACCGGTGTGAAACAGCGCTTGCGCTGTGTTTCACCGAGTGAGTGAGAATACCGGAGGCCTATACCCCAACCCCTCCCCCCATCCTCCTCCCCATCCCCCAAAGGCCGGAACGCGCTTGTGACGCCTCTGGTGTTGCGGGTGTCCATGGGCGGCGGTAATTGCTTACCATCAGGCGACACGTCAGCTCGTTTGCCCAAAAAAATGGGGTTTGAAGAGTCGTGGCGACCGCTTAAATGCTACGGTAACTTATTTTTAATAGCACGTAGCATAATTACTATAGGTGCCAATATTAATCGTGCCACGGCGACTATGCCATTCACTTCCAAGGAAGTTTTTGACTAGGCTTTTTCCATTCCATAGGTATCTAATTCTCTATGACGATAAGGAATACTCGGTATTTTTTATCTATATCAACATGTATTTCCAAATGTGTTTATTATTGTTTTTTATCAGATATTATCTAGAATGTCAAGTGTAATTTAACCTCGTTCTAAATAACTGACATCCTGGTTACTTATTAAAGGAAAACTGACGAAATACAAAATATACTCGTATTAAAACAAGTAATCAATTAAGTATTTTTGTTTTTTAAAACTCGGTTGCGTATTTTTTTTTTAATTTTGATGTAGTTTCACTCACGACTAAGACGAGTCTATTGACACCACTCACATAAAATACGACAACCCGTTTAGGCTCTAGGGCGTGCCAAAGAAATATACATACATACACTCGAAAAACATAACCCTCGGGCCCTTCTTCTTTAACTTTCTTAAACATAAAAAACGGAAGTCAAAGTTCTTCTCTACGATGTAAGTACTAGTCTAAAAAAGATAATAATTAATATTTACATAGTTTTTTTTTTATATTCCAAGGCTCCATTATATATAAGGACCCAAAGTTTAAGATAACATACAAATGGCTTAGTTGCTACAACAATCTTTTATGACTAATAAACAATTGATTTTCAAGGATGTCATATTGACTAATAGATATTTATCAGTTACCCCGCTGATTAGTCAGAATGCGGTTCTTGTAAACATCATAATCATTTATGTATGTCGACTCAACTATGGTTGAATAGGTCGATGGCTGATACATGCGTCTTACTTTATTTTACACTAGAGTTGCCCGCGGCTCCGCCCGCGTTTATGTCGGTTATCGCTGCAAATATTAGCCTGTGTTATTCTGATGTATAAGCTATATTACTGTAAAGTTTCATCCAAATCCGCTGAGTAGTTTTTGCGTGAAAGAGTAACAAACATCCATTCATACTTACAAACTTTCGCGTTTATAATAATATACTTTGTCTATTCGTTTATTTTCTTTTTGACAGCTCACGCCTATAAATTACCATATTTTTTTACGGAATTATGTACTACAATAATGTCGTACTTTATTGGCGGTGACGGTACTTTAGTGAAGTGGTCTGTGCATAACATACAACCACAGACTATAAAACAGTACTTGAAATACGTTAAATCGATCATGATAAAAATAATTTGACTTCATGTAAGTATTTTTTCTGTAAATTTAATAAAAAAAGGAAATAAAAATAGTATCTATGACTCCAAGATTGAATTTTTGCAAGGAATTAAGTCGAAATCTTGGAATTTAGGATTAAACCAAGAGTAAAGAACAATAACTCTGTTCATTCATCTAATTTCCTGTTTTATTATTTATATTTTTGTTTATTTCTTACATAATATAAAAAAATAATAAAGTAATAATTAATATTTCAACAAAAAAATAATTAATTAAATCGATTGAAAGTTCTTCATAAATAAAATCGCTATTCGTTTCAAATCGAATCGGTAATGGGTGAGGGCGTCACTAATTTCAAAATTTCTTGAACTGTCAAAAAGAAAATAAAGAAATGGACAGAGTATAGTGTGATAAACAATTGATCTTCAAGTATGACATATTGACTAATGGATATTTATCAGTTTACCCACTGATTAGTCAGACTGCTGTTCTTGTAAACATCATCATCATTGACATGTGCCTATCAGAGGTTGGTGTAGGATTTGTGTCAAGTTTTCCTTCTGTTTTGTGTGTGTGCTCTTTTCTTCTGTGGTACGCTGTCTTTTCTCCACTATAATATACAAATACTGATTTTATCAACTCACTTCAAATGTTACTATTTAGAAGCTGATAAATATACGGATAGAACCAGTATTATACCAGTATTATCGTTTATTCAACTAATAATTTTATTATTAAAGTGATAAGAAATACAGGATGAGTCTATGCTATCAATATTGTAAGAATTGTTTGTATGAATGTGTATAAATATATTGTTTAATAACTAACCTACCTACCTTTTATAATATATTTTGTAGTATCCGGCTATCGTCCGCTAAACATGATGATAAAAATGATTTCCAGCATTTACTGTATTATTGTGAAACTATAACCCGACTACGTAAAAACTTTTGATAACATTTGTATAGCCTATATCCGAGCAGAGGAGCCAGGCCTCCAGTCATCCCTGGGTTGGAAAGAGAGAGACGATCGCGGTACCTATCTGTCTCTCTCTACTCGCGCATGCGCAGTTAGCACGGAAAAGCAGAATAGCAGAACGATTCGACGGTTAATTGTTGTGATTGGATTACCATTATTAGTCTTTTACTGCACATGCGTCAGAAGAGAAAGACAGATGGGGTACCGCAATCTTCTCTCTCTTTCTAACCGTTGGACGTTTCCGCTTACAGGCAGCCATATGTCTGCCCCACTCTATCCATAATAGCTCTGTGCCTATATCACCCTGGCCATTATCACGAATCTATTGACAGTCCACTTCACTAGAACAAGACTATCAGCCTTGTGAATTTAATTGTTTTTTTGCCCCTAAAAAATTACCTACTTATCCGCAATTTATAAATTATGTAGAGTATTTATTTATACTCGCGTAAAAACTGTTAGCCTTTCAGTATTTCCTTGTATTAAAGTTATTTAACTTCCCGTTAGATATCTACTAGCTTTTGCCTGCGGCTGCGCTCGCGTGGATATCGGTTATGGCGGTAAAAATTAGCCTATGTCCTTCCTCAAGAAGCAAAGTATCTCCATGCCAAGTTTCATTGAAATCGTTCCAGCAGTTTAACCGTGAAAGCCGAACAGACAGACTGTCAGATAGCGAGCCCGAGAGAGAGTCCTTTGCGGCGCTGTTTCGCCCGCATTGTATATTAGTTATTGCGACAAAAAGTATCCTATGTCTTTCTCCAAGGTCCTATCCATCACAATACCGAAATCTATTGAAATCTGGTCAGCGGTTTAGCCATGAAAGTCAGAAAATCCAACAACACTTTTAACACAACCCGGGAATCGAAACCGAGATCTCCAACGCATAATATCAACGAATCATTTGATGGGAAAATGTATTGAGGTGTGCTAAATATAAACACGTTATGATACAGTGCATCCGGTGAATGAATTCCTACCACGCGCATGTTAGAAATGCAATCGAAACTATCAATTAACTGTCTTGTAAACATCGTTGTACAACATACATACAGACTGACAATCCTCTCTTTTTACCCGACTACGGCAAAGCCAAAGGAGGGTTATGATTTTGACAGGCTATGTATGTATGTATGTTCATTTGTTCCCTCATAGCTCCTTAACTACTTATTAAAACTGGAGGTATCGTTAGAAGCGTCTTGATCGTCTGCTGGTTATAGGCTATATGACGTGTCGCTGAATCAAATGTGGCGCCCTCTAGCCAACATAAAGTAATGAATAAAAAAATAAATTTGAGATAAATGTGCCGTGTTTGGTATTATTCGAAAGGGCGTTAAGCCGGGTCTCCTGGGACATTGTTTTATGTTTTTAAACACAAAACATCACATATTTATCAAAATATGGGCGTGGCTTAACTGTTTTGTTAATTTTAACAAGCAAACATGCTATCCAAAGCGGACTGAAAACATCCCAGCGTATATTTCTCGTATAATGAAACTGAACTGAACTAACATTAATACTTATATTATTCATATTTATACTATAAAAGTAAATAAGTAAGTGTACTATAAGTCATTTTGTCGAGTAGATAAAAGATTTTTGCTTTTCGTGTAATCGTGTTTGATCTTGGTTTAAAAGTCCGTCTCCTGCGACTTTTCGCTAACATGTTTAGTTAACAAGTTTTGTTATTTTTAGCCGCAGGAGACACGCCTTTACTTGTACATTTGAAATATATATATATTATATATTAATAAGCCGTTATTAATTTTAAATAAAAAAAAAATTAAAAACTAAAACCCAACTACGACAAAAAACGACGCTGAAAAAGTATGAAACAAGTTTGGAAAGCCGTAGTCACACGTTACATAGAAACGCACCATAACACTTTAACAACGTGTGACTACTTAGTTTAGTTTTTACTTTTTTTTTATTTAAAATGTTTTTTTTATTTAAAATTGTTAAAAACTACTGAATGGATTCAAATGAAACTTGGAATGATTTGAAATTCAGCACGATTTCCTGGAGAGAGGGGATGAAAGTCAAAATATGTACTTTGTTGTAATTCAATAACACATAGTCCGATTTCATTCATTATTTTTTGCTAGAAAGAAAAAAAATAAAAGATAACGGGAAAAGTGTTTGTTTTGTCCGCGACTGTATACTGTCTGTGGGAAGCTGAGACAGATATGTAAATATGGCGGTACGAAGTTCGCCGGGTCGGGTAAAAAGAATCTGAATTTTACTATCTAGGAAGTTATAACTATGATTTTAAATTAAGTCTTTATTATTAAATGATAACACAGCTTTTATTATTGACTTATAAGTATAAATGTAATTGCGGTATTAGTGATAAGTTTATTATGATTTCTTGCGAAATATCTGCGTGGAGAGGGTAGTCTGCACTTGAAGTTGTTTTATTAATCGAGTTGAGTAAATATTTATGAGTAAGATAAGTTTTATTATTTTACTCTTGTTACGATAAGATATAGGTTTATTAAGTATACGTGTGTCGTTTATTGACCTAGTTTACGGTTTAAAAATTACGTGATTAAATAGATGCCTTTTTAACCGACTTCAAAAAAGGAGGATGTTCTAAATTCGGCTGATTATTTTTGTAATGTTTGTTACCTCAGTACTTTCGACTGGGGGACTGGGTGAGCCGAATTTGATGATTTTTTTTTTATTTGAACTATGGTGGGCCATTTAAATTTGGTCCAGTTCTTGAAGTCGGTTTGTTTGTTGTTAAAAATTTTGTTTATTTATTAAATGTTTTGCTTGTTACGTATTTAGTATTGAAGTATTTCTGATCATGCAGTTACAAAGAGTTCTTACTGCAACTTCAGAGGTCGCGTGTTCGATCCAGAAATTGAAGCTTCGAGGCAAACTGAATCGTCAACAACCTTTATAGTCCACCACGGGACACAGAGCTCTCCGTAGAAAGAAGGCTTTTGCCTACTATAACACATGGGTGAAACTGTTATTAACCGCCTTCAAAAATGGAGGTGGTTATCAATTCGACTGTTTTTTTTTAAATGTTTGTTACCTCATAACTGGGTGAACCGAATTTGATGGTTTTTTTTTTTTCCTTCTCTTTGCAGTTTTGTTTGCCTGCGTAGTTTGCTCCCTTAGTCGGCTCTTACGACGCCCATGGGATAAATAGGGAGGTGACACTTTGTACTCTTAATCCAAAAAAGTAAAAATATTTATTCTCTTTGGACTGTTCACCTCGTGGCTTTATCATCAGAGCGTCATCATCAAAATTATTGTGGTCATCACACAACTACGAAATCAAACCTCTAACTCGCCGCAACCCTATCTACTAGTCTCGTTAAAACATCGGGGTGGTGTCAATGTGAATGTAATGGTTAGTGTCCCTACTGCTAATGCGGGAGGATTCCTACCCCTTTTTTTGTCTCACTCGGATACCACCGACTGGTGGTCATGTCGGACTCGAACCGACTAAGAACCGCACACCGTCTCGGGTACTAGAAGCCGGGGAACCAGGTGCACCCTTGAAAGGAAATCCCTGGAACCCCGACGTATTGTTATGATGTCGTAACCCCGGCTTTCAATATAAAACAAAACTGCATCGTTCGCATTGACGTAAGCGACGCAATTCATGCTAAAAGATACTTTAATATCTGAAAACAGACTTATTTCCGATTTCGTTGAGGGCACTAGGTTTATATTTTTGTAATTTCATTGATTTTTATTAAGTTAATAATAATTTAGTGTTATTTAAATTTCTTTCTTTAAAAGTACTTCTAAACCCACCCCGTAACAGTACCTCGAGCCACGGATTCCTATCCCCTGACAAATAAATGTGTAATGAGACAATTTGTTCTGTTTTGGTGATATATCAGCAGTCCGGTTAGCAATAATATACAAACACATCAATCAAACCATTTGCATTATATACGTTTTGATTAAAACCTACAATGTTCCTGATTGCAAATAATAAATGTCCATCATTTTAATTGCGATACTGCATGTGTCTGATTATTTAGACAGACATTTTTAATTGATATTAATTGTTATTCCAACTAGCAGGTCAATTGTAAAACATGGGTGCTTAATAAAAAGAAAAATTACATGTTTTTATAATTGTAATAAGTGCATATTAAATACTGCGTGCTTTCTGTTTACGTGTTCTTATGAATTACAACAAAAATACTGAAAACATCTCATACACGAGCGTCTGATCCTAAATTAGGCAGAACCTGTACTATGGTAACCACACTGCTAATATACATCCTGCTAGTATTATAAACGCGAAAGTTTTTAAGCATGGATGGATGTTTGTTACTCTTTCACGCAGAAACTACTGAACGAATTTGGATGAAACTTTACAATAATATAGCTTATACATCAGAATAGGCTACTCTTTGCCGCGATAACCGACATATACGCGGGCGGAGCCGCGGGCAACAACTTGTACTTATATATTTCTATATACACACTTATTATACACTAGCCGACCTGTTAACCGCCCGCTTTTCATGGACTTGATTCACAAATACTATTATATTTAAATGATTTTTTTGTTTAATCATAATAAAATATAGTCTATGTCACTCCTGAATAGTGTCGCTTTCTGTTAGTGAAATAACTTTCAGGATCGGATCAGTACTTCCTAAGATTACCCCCTACAACCATACAAAGTTAGAAACTTTAACTCTTTATAATATTAGTATAAACTAGCTGACCCGGCGAACTTCGTACCGCCATATTTACATATCTGTCTCAGCTTCCCACAGGCAGTGTACAGTCGCGGACAAAAAAACAGTTTTCCCGTTATGTTTTCTTTTTTTCTAGCAATAAAATAATGAATGTGTGGGGGACAGGTGTGTCATGTCCCACCAACACAAAGGGAGGATCCTCCGACCAGGCGAGGTGATCATGCCTGGCGGGCCAACTGCCCAACGGTTGATGTTGGGATGTTGTATATATGTTAACTGGCGCGAGAACTTTCACTGCGCGATTCAGGATTGGTAGTTTCTTAGTTTTGTTTGTTACTCCGTAGTTCAGTGTATCTTCGGTGGATGGCGCTTTCATATGTTCACTTGATGCGCTGTATGTGGAAGTCGCCACATCACTCCCCTCCAAGACCGGAGGTTGATGCATGTTGAGTCAGCTGTCTGTGCTCTATTGCGGAGCTTGCCAGTGCCAGGAGTGAGCAGTTCCAGTGAGTCGGAACTGAGTGCCGCAAGTTCCAGTGAGTCGGAACTGAATGCCGCTAGTCCCAGTGAGTCGGGGCTGAAGTCCGCAGATCCCAGTGAGTCGGGATGGCGTGCGGTGCGCGGTGCTGCGGTGAGGTCCCCAGTGAGTCGGGGCGGTTGCTGCGTAGTGGCTGGCTGCTGCATAGACGGGAGAGATATGCTCTGCTTACATGGACCGTAGCTGCAGTGTGCTGTGCCTAGACGCTGATGAGGCCGTAGGGGTAAACCAGGCTGGAACGGTCGCTTCCTGCGTGTGGTGTATCCCTGTTGAGGCCGAGGTTGCTGGCTGGCTGTGAGACTTGCTGTGGGAGTGAATATGATGGTGGCGTGCTGATGCTGCATCGAAGGCTGCTTTCAATCACGTCGGGGTCACCACTGTGGAGGACATGTGTAATTTGTCCCACCAACACAAAGGGAGGATCCTCCGACCAGGCGAGGTGATCATGCCTGGCGGGCCAACTGCCCAACGGTTGATGTTGGGATGTTGTATATATGTTAACTGGCGCGAAATTTTTCACTGCGCGATTCAGGATTGGTAGTTTCTTAGTTTTGTTTGTTACTCCGTAGTTCAGTGTATCTTCGGTGAATGGCGCTTTCATATGTTCACTTGATGCGCTGTATGTGGAAGTCGCCACAAATGAAATCGGACTATGTGTTATTGAATTACAACTAAGTACATTTGACTTTCATCCCCACTCTCCAAGAAACCATGATGAATTTCGGGATAAAAAGTATCCTATGTCCTACCTCGTGGTATGAACTCAAATCATGCCAAGTTTCATTTGAATCCGTTTAGTAGTTTCGGCGAGATGCGTGGCCAAGATGCAGACAGACAGACAAAAATAATAAAAAAACAGTTTTGGCTTCAGTACCGATTGTAGGGAAAAATAGGGCCCTCCAAAAAAAATGTTCGAAATATCTTTAATGTACAGAATTGGACCTGTTACATTTTTATTATAAGTAGGTATAGATAAAATAAATAAATACATAATTTTATGCTATACTTTCAATGCAACTTATATTGTCTATATCTCTTTTTACTGCATTCAAATAAAGAGACGCGAATAAGCTGCCCCTCTTACCGAGTTGACATTCTACAAACGTGAACGATATTAGAAAACTAATCAAATTTATGGAAATGACGTCATCTCAACGCTAAGTCACGAAGTCAAACAAATAGAGAATAGTATCATTAGCGATTGTAGAAATAGCAATCTTGCAAGGCCCTCTGAGTTATTGCAAAGCCATCGCATCACTACGTAACGCTCCTTGGTGTTATATAGAAATGTGGCTTCATTCTGCTTCCCCATCGCCTGTACCATAAAGAGTACTCTGAGGAATTGTGCAGACTAATACAGGCCGTAAATTTCCGTTATCTATTCACTCGTCAAATCTTCCATCTTCCATTCCATGGACCAATTTTGCCTCCCAAAACTTAACTTGTGAAATAAATTCTCGCCTGCGATATTCCCTTATCGTTTCGACCTTCCCACCGAAAAGCCGGCAAATCACTTAGTAACTCCAGATTTATCAGTGCCCTTAACAAGCGGTATTCATACATTGTCAGTCTACTATCGTCTGTGCGTTTGCACCCCGTATTCCAAGACAGTTTTACAGAGCTCAAGCTTTAGATTACCTACAGTTTTCAAGAGCAAAAATATTTACTTTACAAGACGCTGCCGGTGGCATCTTCTACCGCTTATATAGGTCGTTAAAAGTCAATTCTGCAACAATATTATTGTATACTGTTTATTTAATTATCAATGTTTTATCTAGAAATATTTATCCATTTATGCATTGCATACTTCAATACGTGCCTCGGAGATCACGTTTGGCGTCCTTGTTGCTATGCGAACATCGATACAATCATTTGGGTAATTAGGGCCCTGAATGGTCCAACAGACCATGTTTTGGTCACCATACTCATTGCGAATGCAGCATGGTGACCCACACTATAAAGGCCTATTGAGATGCTTCTGAATCATTAGGCTTCTAGTCTAGCACTCACCACAAACACGGCAGCACAAATGCTGTCATTTTAGGTTATTTTTCTTCTCTCACATCCTCCCTGGTCGAGCCGCTACCTTTTGAACCCTTTGAACTGATCAGTCTATATACAGAACTTCGATATTGCTTAGCACTTGCGTTGTGGAGATACAATGGCTGTCGCTCCACGTAAAGAATCTAAGTTCAGCTGTGTCGTAGTAGACTTAAAGCCGACTCCAACCAAGTTTGAAAACCAGCGAACCATGCTATAGCTGTTGATCATACATCGCGTAATAAGTGTTATCCATCATCGCCGCGGTCAGCGACGCATGGTGACTTTCTATTGGAGAGACATAAACCATTCTAAAGTTTTATAAAAATAACATCTAAATAGCTTATGTATAACATGACTGCAAAGAGAAGGAATACTTGATAAAAACCCCCTTGATGTTGATATGATGTGACAGCTTATGTCTCACACTCACGTTAATAATGAATGTTCCTTAATCAGGTTTTGGCCTGCTACCACGCTGGCCAGACGGGTTGTTATATGGTTATGTATCAAGGGGCCGGATGTGTTAATAACAGTAGTTCCCGGATCCCTCCCTTCTCAGACGCAGAGTGGCACAACGTGTGGTTTTAGTCGGTCCGATTCCGACACACCACCACCGGGGGTTTCCACACGTATTAAAAAAAAGAGTTATGTATCAAGTATTTATTCTCTTAATACATATTTATATATATGTAGTATTGAGTATATAGTCTGTATTCAATGTGTCGTTATCTAAATGTTTTTATACAATAGCAGAATTGTATGCTTGACTTGCATTTGTATAGACATATGATAAAAACAGGTTCAGTAAACTCATATTGTTATTGTTTTCTTCACTAGTTGTGTGTTTGCACGCGTCGGTATACGCGTCTTTGTGTGTGTTATCCGCAGGACTCATTCCACGGAAACACTACATTTTTGCGGGATCAAATGTAGCCTAGTTGTTAATCAAGGATGTCGGCTAACCCCTGTACCAAATTTTATCAAATTTGAACCAGCCGTTTGAGTGTGAAGAAGTCACAAACGCACACAAACTCTAACTCTAAATATCCCCATCCAAACGTGCCTAGAAGTTTTCACTCCAAAAAAATAACAAAGATTACTTAGAATTTCTAATGCGCAAATCAACTACTATTTAAAACAATAAAAAGGAATATCTCATTATATGACCATGTTGTGTACCTAACGGTCAAAGTATCTGAGTATCTAGTCTCGGGCCATATATGTAATATCAGGCCATAATGTCGGGCCATATAGATATGACGTAAGTGTAGGCTCGTCTTTATATCAGCGTAAAACAAATAGTGATAAAAAAATCTTAAAATTGTGAGTTTGTAAAGATTAAAAAAATTATATATTTATATTTAGAGAGTAAATATTACGTTGATATATTCAAAAGAAAGTTTTTTTGTTGGTATGAGCCTGCCAAAGTGACTACTCTGCCTCATGTTGAAAGCCTTACACCTTTAGACTTCACAGCTTTAGAATTAGTAGTTATATCAATTTGTTGTGACAGTTAAATTAATTTGTGATTAATTAAAGAAGTTCTAACCTAACTCTATGGCCATTGAACGGCCTACTGTAAAACCGACCAATCAGGGACAGTTGACAATTTGACGCGCGTAAGCAGTATATCACAGTTGACAATCTATCGATAGTTTACAATCTCGCTAGCTAGATTATAACCTAACGGTTTTTACAATCTTACGTTGACATATACAAGACTTGCTCGTTTGAAGGTATTAAATATATTAGGTCTTTACCTATGAAATTGCCGTTCTTCAGTACAGGTCATTTCAAATAAAAAAAAGTTTGTAATGGCTCTGTATTCTAAATTCAAATGAATTTTGTTTTAAAACCATGACATTCTATTTACAAACTCAGTCTTTTGTTTTTTGATTAGCGTTGTATTTTCATTACATTTGAACATTTTTCGTCATAATGGATACTTTAAAAAATCGTGTAATTATGGAATATGAGTTCCGTCGTGGCACCAACGCGACACAAACGGCACGTAACATCAAAAACGTTTACGGAGAGAACTGTACAAACGAACGCACAACCCGTTATTGGTTTTCCCGGTTCCGTTCTGGAAATTTTGACTTGAAAAATGAAGCTCGTGGTCATCCGGAGACTTTGGTTAACAATAATGAATTAAAGGCGATTGTGGAAGCTGACGAAACTCAATCTACAGCTGAGCTAGCAGCAGCTTTTAATGTAAGCATTAAAACAATATTGATCCATTTGCGACAAATTGGCAAGGTAAAAAAGCTTGAAAGATGGGTGCCCCACGACCTTAACGATCGCCAGAGCAACGTACGCGTCGAGAGCTGCCTTGCGCTGCTCAACAGGCAAAAAAATGAAGGAATTTAAAAAAAAATTGTTGCGTACGACGAAAAATGGCTTCTGTTCGACAATCGAAAGCGCTCAGCAAGTTGGTTAGACACTTGGTTCAGCACCAAAGCAATGCCCTAAACCAAAAATGACCCCTAAAAAGGTGATGGTCACTGTTTGGTGGTCTAGTGCGGTTGTGATTCACCACAGCTTTTTACAAAACGGCATGAGCATTAATGCAGACGTGTACTGTGAAGTATTGGAGAGAATGATGGAGAAGCTTGCACATCTGCAACCAGCTTTGGTCAATCGGTCGTCCCCACTGCTCCTTCACTACAACGCGCGACCATACTGCGCAACAGACAGTCTCCAAGCTGCAAGAGCTGGGGTTGGAAGCTCTCCCTCATCCGCCATACTCACCAGACCTTGCACCTATCGACTATTACTTTTTCCAAAATTTAGACAACTTTTTAGTGGGTAAAAAATTCAATTCCCGAGAGGCAGTACAAAATGCCTTTAAAGAGTTTATTGCCTCCCGTCCAGCTGATTTTCACAAGAAGGGCATTAATAAACTGCCAATGCGTTGGCAAAAATGCGTCGATTGCATGGGTAATTACTTCGAATAACAGAAATTAAAAAGTTTGAAAAAATAAGTACTTTCACTTATTGCATACAAAACGGCAATTTCATAGGTAAAGACCTATTATATATATAATATTTGCATTAGTATTACGTGTGTTTATACAATCCATCTATCCTGGCTCTCTGCCAATCATCTGTCAAGTATTATCACAATGCCTATCTGCGTATACTGAAGATAAGATAACATTCTATGTTACGATAAGTCCAAAGTGTATTTAAGATAAATAAATTTACTCTATACTCTTTGCGCTGTAGCATGGTGCGTTTACATTTACTACAGTTATTAATGATTTAATTTATTGCGAATGTGGTACAGCTGAAATACTAAGTCATAATTTGTAAATCGCGGCAACTTTCAAGAGTGAAACGAACGAAACGACGAACGATTTCGTCGTTTCGTTCGTTTAACTCATCACCAGGGATATTCCGGTTAGGGTTAACCTAACCGAAATAATCTGTTATTAACCCTTTTGGAAATGGGTTAACCTAAATTTAGGATTAACCTAAATATGTGTTACCGAATTATAACTGTTAACAGGAATAATCTAATACAGGATAGTTACGGTTAACCTTAACCGAATTTGATATAGGTTTCTGGATATTTGTAGGTCCGTGATTCATTTTTCGTTACCGTCGTCGGTGACGTTCATTATTTGCGTGGAATGGGAAAAGGGGATAACAAGTTAATTTTTTTTCACAAGAGATCAAGTAAAATTGATTAATTTTCGAATCGCGTCACGTCGTAAAATAACCGAAATCTTGGGTTAACATCTATCATTTGGGTTAACAATTTCAAAAACATAAACCCTTTAATTTGGGTTAACCCTTATTGTTTGGGTTAAAACAATAACATTTATAATCTGTTAACCGAATCGATGAGTAACCCTTTGAAACGGTTACAGATTGATTCGGTAACCGTTTATAACGAATACCGTTAAGCATGGGTTTTCCGATCCCTGCTCATCACTTCGTTTCAATTAAATTAAACCAACCAGAATCGTCGTACAGGCAACTGTCACCCGCACCATGCTACAGCGCAAAGAGTATAGTATTCTATTCTTTCATCATCAACAATCTATTATTATTATTTTTTAAAGACAGCTCTCACATTAGAAATGTACATCCTGTGTCGCAGGGGGGTCTCTACAAACATAAACGAAACGGGCACAAAGAACACCCAGACCAAGAACAACTATGCGTGGATCACACAGTGTTCTCCCATGTAGGAATTGAACCCACAACGCTTGGCGCAGTGAAAATCGATGAGGCGACCGCTTAAACCACTAGGCTAACCGTGCAGACAAATATTGCAGTCCACTGCTCTTGACTCTTAAATCAACCACAAAAAGAAATCATTGTAAATAGCTATGGACCGGTCTTACACCTAGCGTTTTAAATGTGTATGTAAGGTTATCTGTGGCCCAAATGTTCCCTCCCGTCCATTGATAGGCAGAAAACGGCAAATCATTCAAAGGGTGGCAACACTAACTTGTGAATTGCAACGACGAGGACGCCCAACCCCCTCGCCTTGACCTGCATTCAAGTAGTTTCAACGTAAGTAGTGAAATGCATCTTCAGAAGTACTAACTTAAAGTCGGTAGTGTATACCTGACAGGTTTGTCTGAATAGTTAAATTTTATAGGTAAACCAGAGCGTGTAGTGCCACAACTGTGCAGGTTTTCACACCTATTCAGGCAACTAATAAAATATGAATATTTTTTCCTTTGGTATATTTGTGCATGGCCTGCACAGGCGTTCCCCTCTGTCAAAGTACATATAAGCCCAAATGTGCCTACGCGTTACAGTTACTGTTATGACACAGAATGTATTTATGTGTGCGTGAAATTGTGAACGTTCGTAGTGACAGGCGATTGTTTTTGTATGTGAGTCTACAATGTGTATGTGTGAAGATATCCCCGCTAAATATGTCAGACTGTTTTGTATCGGAAAGAGATGTTATGGCTACTACGTTCAGTTCCGTATCCCGTATTGCATTATAACTTAAGCAGTTTAACTGTACCAAGTAAACTTTTTTTGATGTATGGACCTGTCAAAATGACTCTACTCTGCCTGATAGAAAGCAGAATCAGGTGGTCACCATACTCATTGCGAATTCAGTCAATGCAGCATGGTGGGTGACCCACACCATGGCGGCCCAGTGCTGCTTCTACATCATTGGGCCCCCGGTATCGCACTCGCCAACTAAACACGACAGCACGAACGCTGTCATTTTACGTTGATTTTCTGTGCTAGGGTAGTACCGCCCTGGTCGAGCCGGCTCAACCGTGCTGAAATCAGTGTGGCTACTACCTTTACCTAAACTGAGCGTGTGTGGCGATTATCTCATATCAGCTGCATATCATACTAACAATTGATCCGACCCGGGAATCGAACCCGAGACCACATGCACAGCAGTCGCGTACGCTACCACTGCGCCAAAGAGGTATATAATCTCGTGATTTTAAACTGTTCAAAATGTTTGAAAAGTAAGTAAATATAGTCCTTGGCCTTGTCCGACCTTGTTATTTGATTACCTCAATCGATATTTAGATTTACTTCAAACACGCTATACCTTAGTAAGCTTTTCACTAAATGCATAAGAAAATAGATACGGTACGACATCAAAAAATCAAGTTTAAAAATAAAAATGTCTGTCCTGACTAATCTCTGGAACGGCTGAACTAATTTTGACGCGACTTTCACTAGCAAATAGCTGATGATATGTTCTTTAGACTAGCTTCGCCCCATGGCGTCACTCAGGAGTGTCTCAGCAAGTTATGTCAATTACTTAGTTAGACGACCTATTAATAAACACACGTAAATACTCGTACATACATACTTGTTTTGTAGTCACATTTTCTTGAAATTCTTCTGTTGATTTTAATTGTTTCTGAGATAAGAACAACTACAACACATCATAAGATATAAAATATATAAGTCTTTAAGGCACGTACTGTTTATTGCACGCATCGGCAATTCTTTTACACTTTCTAGAGTATATTCATTTCTTGAAACTGCTATAATTCTAACATACCTAAATATATTCACGGCTATTTATTCAGAGTAGACAGAGACGTAATAAACGCCCCCATTTTGATGGTTTTTATGGAATAGGGGGCAAACGAGCAGGCGTATCGTCTGGTGGTAAACGAATACCGCCGCCCATTGACACCCGCAGCAGCGGCGTCACAAGTGCGCTGCCTGCCTTTGGGGGATGTGGGGAGGGGTTGGGGTATGGATCTCCGGTATCCTCACTCACTCGGTGAAACACAGCGCAAGCGCTATTTAACACCGGTTTTCAGTACGTATGGCTGTATTTTTTGTTCCAATTACGATTTTTGTTTACAATTGTAACTGCTGCTTAGATCTTAATCGTCATAGCGTGCTGTTATATACCTTAAAGCCTTCCTTAATAAATGATCTATCCAATACCGAAAGGATTGTTGTTCTGAGTCTGGGTGTTCTACTTTTCGTGTCCGTTTCATGTATGTATGTAAAGTCCTCCGCGACGCAGGACGTACATATATTACTAATGCGGGCGTTGTATTTTCATAGAAAGAAAAAAAAGATTTTTCAATTCGAACCTGTGGTTTTTGAGATTACCGCCTTCAACCAAACAAACAAACTCTTCAGCTTTATAATATTAGTATAGTTAGATGTTCTCCTGCGTTATTCGCGTTAATCTTGGATCAACCTTGTTATTTAAAGCCTTGTATTAGTTTTAATACATATATCTTTTATTATAGCTTCATAGAACTGTTAGGGGATTTAAAAACTATAAAACTGTTTAATTTTTTTTTATTGAACCAAAGCGGTCATAAACCAAACATTGCTAGACAAATATAACAGTAAATGTAAATGAAATTTTTCTGTATGGCGTATATTTATATATACATAATTATGTACATATACAGAGTGTTATAAAAACGTGTGCACATAATTTAGAATATAAACGTTTTAGTTTTAGTATACATATCAAGCGACGTTAATAAAGCGTTCCACAATGTTCTTATGTGGAAAAAAATTATTTAATTTTGACTTTAATAAGAAGGATAACATAAATTTATTTATCCTAGTATTTTATTGAAGGTTTATTGAAAGAGTCTTGATAGAAATGTTGCTTTTTAAAGAGTTTCATCGTAACAAAATAAGTTAACCATTTGTCGACCACATACAATGCTTCTAGAATTTGGCAACAAAATTCTGTAACCCCCTGTATATTATCTCATAATGAAATACTTATCTTACTTCATAATTCTCTTTGTATCTTACGCCCCTAGTAACTGATAAAGGCCTATGTCTAAAAAGAAGACAGCATCTTCATCAGTATTTAATAGCACTCTCACTAGAAAGGAAGTCTCATTATAAGACTGGACTATTTTTAGTTATATAGGAGCCATACGAACAGATGGGTCACGTAAAGGTAAGTGGCAACTTACGAGGTACATTTTAGGTGTGAATTAGTATTTTTATTGAACTTCATTTGTAATTAAACTGGCACGTAAACAATGAAAATATAGGTATTCTATACAAACAAATAAAATTAAAGCGTGTGTTTGGAATTTTAAATTAACAGCTTTTCACTAAATGCAAATGAAAGAATTAGTTATACAATACAATACTTACGTCAAAAAATATTTTTAGATTTTATTTGTTTGTCTGTCTGTTTGTTTGTTCCGTCTTATCTACGGAACGGCTGGACTGATTTTGACAGGATTTTCACTGATTGGTACCTGATGACATAAGGAGTAACTTAGGCTACTTTTTTGGACTAACTATACTTTAAGGACTATAGTGGTTGGTGATCCTGAGTGGCCAGAGATCTCTGGGTGCAAGTTATCTATAATATTTATGTATTTAGAAATATATAAGTATGCGTATCAGCAGTCTTGTTACCATAGTAAAGGATCTACATAGGGATCAGATAACCATGAGAGAGATGTCTCTGGGAGCCAGATTTCGTATTTCTTCTAACCAAAATCTTTCTTCTTCCCCAGAAACTTCAAATGTGCGGTACTGAGGAGGAGATGAGAGAAGTAGCTGCCAAGATCTGCAGGAACTATTTGCATGGCGCATGGAAGAAGGTCGACCCAAATGAAATGTATTTCTCGAAAGTCAAGTAAGTAACTTTTAAGTTTAACTTAAACGATGACGTATTGAGAAAACGCAGTTCACTTCTGTTCATCACAAACTTTATAGTCCATTCGTTTAGATAGTGTCGGTGCACCTGCTTGCAATTGTGGTTATTGTTGTGAATACGAATATAATAATTCATACAACGGCGTAAACTCACAAATCAAACTTGCTTGTGGATGTACGCCGCAGGCGGGCCCTTTGATTTTGTGGCGGCTTGCCGCACGTGTGACGGCGGTGCGATCAATGTGACCGTATCTGAGCAAATGGACTGTACCCAGTAAGCTTGGTATTGTAAGCCAAAAACCTCTTTCTAAGGACAGGTCTATTTCTACCAGAGAACTGTTGAAGGGTCTTTGTGATGACTATTGTAAATCTGAATGTTTGTTTGTTTGTTCTCCATTACGCCTTCATACATACAAACATAGTATGAGGTACCCTCCTGTGTGGGAACCCCGCTGTCCTCATTTTTGTCCCCAAAAGGGGGAGTGGCGCGCGCTCCGCAGCGTTCGCGCCGACACCCTGGCCTGCTTCTGCTAGAGTGACTGGTGGTCTCATCTGTCTGTATGGACCCCTCCACTTTCTCTATAAGCGCAAGTCTGACAATGTACTATCCTTATGATTGATGTCGGTGATAAAACAATACATCCTACGTCGGTGATATTAAAAAAGCCAGACGCCATTTTGTTTTCATCATAAATGACATTAAGCATGAAATATTCGCAATTGACTTGGTTTTTTATTATCTGGATGACGTTAAGGCGGAAGATAGGTCATAGTGTGGGTCATCATGCTGCATTGTCTGCATTCGCAATGAGTATGGTGACCACCACTCTTGGATTCTACTCATGCTTTCCATCAGGCAGAGTGAATAGAGTCATTTCGGCAGGCCCATACATAAAAAAAACCTCATGGTAAGTGCCCACCCACAAACATGAACACCTAAGTCACAATTAAGTTATTGTTATTTCCTCCTCTCAGCATCGAAGAGGGGGGGGTTGTTTTTTGGCTATTTTATCATCATCATGTAGAGCCTTTAACAGTCCACTGCTGGACATAGGCCTCTCGTTAGAAAGGAGGTGTTCGTCTACTACACCACGCTGACCAGACGGGTTGGTATAGAGTTTGTGACAAGTGTTCCTTCTCTTTGCAGTGCTGTTGTCCTGGTAGTTTGCTCCCTCAGTCGTCTCTTACGACACCCACGGGGTGAATAGGGGTGGTGACACTCTGTATTCTTAATTCGTCACCAGTCACCAGACAAATCAATAATACATTTGATTCATCAATCTTGTTATATCTCTAGTATTAAGAAATCATCAATCTATTAGATATGTGTGATAGGCAGGATTAGTATCTTGAAAACGTTGACATGTATTTGTCGGAATAAATAATCATCGTTGTCTAAATTGTCCTATCTCTTTTATCCGACTGCGCCAAAAGGAGTGTTATGTATTTATATGTAATAATAATAAATCGCTTCATTGTACACCAGATAACTAAGTGCATAACTTTTTTTTCGGAGACGCACGTAACTTAATGCTAGGTCAGCAGTACAACTGGCGGCCTTAGTGCCCAAAATAATCTCTTCCAGGCAACCGATGTATGTATTTACAAATATGTACAGTGCTGTGCCCGACACTCGACAGGGTCCATAATTGTTACTTATCTTTAAGCCTACCGTTTGTAAATACATTTATGGAATATAATGAATTAAATTGAAATCTAAAATATTGTTTTCCCAATGAGTAAATGTTCGTGTTTGATTTCAAATGGTTTGAACGAAAAGCCTGTCATAACCTCACACATTTCGCACATCTCGTAAAAGACGTCAACTGCTGAACATAGGCCATCCCCAAGCCTCTCCGCTTTTCCTGCGACCTTCACCAGGTCGTCGGACTACCATGTAGGGTGCCTAACCCACGCTCCGTCTTCCAGTAACGTTCTGGAGTGCCGATTCCTTCGTTTGTGGCAAAATTTCGTAATTTAAAAATAGATACCTAACCTGAAATCCATATCCGTACTAATTATAAATTCGAAAGTAATTTCTTTGTCTGATACGCGTTGATGCTGCACCGGTTTTCAATGAAACTTGGCATAAAAATACTTCAATTATTGAGGAAGGACATAGGCTACTATTTATCACGATAACTGATATACACACGAGCGGAATCGCGGGCAAAAGATAGTTGTTAATATATTTAAATATGTAATGCTATTTTTATTTAAAAGAGAAATAGTACTATAAGCTTAATGTGTTATCTCATTACCTGATCAAATTATAAACCGATTTAGGCGTTAGCATATTGTAGACCCTATTATCAGCAAACTAGTAAACATTAATATTTGAAACGAACGCCATTCTTACCGATTCTCATTGTGTGATTACTTTTGGATAGTTAATATTTGATCAGTTTAAATACAAATTTTGAGGTTTAATCACAATCATCATATAAACCGACAGACGTCTACTCCTATACATAGGCTTCCCTCAAGGCTCTCCAAGAGAACCGATCCTATGCTGCCCGTATCCAACCGTACCTGGGGATTCTAAGCACCCCTCTTCCCCGCCATTTGTTAGACCGCTACCGTAGCCAGGAACAACATGGCCGTCGGAGACTAAAGGCTGTTTCTTGGGTGTGCTTGCCATCAGAGGATTTGTCGGCATGCGGGTTGGTGATTACAGTGAGATGGTACTGTGCTTATTAGGATGCTTCTCCCCTACTCCATTAACCTATCCCTTAGTCGACTTTTACGACTTCTACTGGAAAGGGGATAAGCCATTCTTCACCGGCACTTAGTATTTTATTAAAGAAAAATTAGGATATAAGGAGAAATCTAGGCTAGGATATAGAACCCCCGCTGACCGCAGGCCGCCGGAGGATGGAGACCTCTGGAGGCAGATTGATTGCTGCGGTCGGGATAGCGGCATGATTGGGCCGTGCTATCAGACTACATCCCTGTGATCGAGGGGGGAAATAATTTTCCCCCGGGACAGAGCCTGATAAGGCACGGCGTCAATTCGGGGAAGACCTGAAATAACATGGTCCGGGTACTCCCAGAGTAGGCCGCCAGAGGCTGGTCGTCGGGGTGTTTTTTAGTGGAAACACCACATATTCCTGGCTCCTGTGTCTCCGAAGAGCTGGAGATCCCCGTCAACGAAAAAAGGATATAGAACCCCCTGAGGGTCTAGTGTGAGTTATATTACTTCAACTCACTCTCAACTGGTATGGCAAATTTAATAATGAAAACATTTTTTTTTTATGGAATAGACCGGCAAACGAGCAGACGTATCGCCTGATGGTAAGCGATTACCGCCGCCCATGGACACCCGCAACACCAGAGGCGTCACAAGTGCGTTACCGGCCTTTGGGGGATGGGGGGGGGGATAGGGGTTGGGGTATGGGCCTCCGGTATCCTCACTCACTCGGTGAAACACAGCGCAAGCACTATTTCACACCGGTTTTCTGTGAGGCCGTGGTATCTCTCCGGTCGAGCCGGCCCATTCATGCCGAAGCGTGGCTCTCCCACGGTACATTTATACCCGAAGAGACAGGCTAGGTGTATTTTGAATGCCATCTATTTTCGAACTACATCATTAGTCTTATTTAGGTACATACTAACTTTGGCCCGCGGCTCCGGCTATCGCGGTATGCAATAGCCTATGTTCTACCCTAACTATCAAAGTATCTCCATGCCAAATTTTATTTAAATCGGTACATCGGTTAGGCCGTTGAAAACATAGACAGACAGTTACTTTCGAATCTATACATAAAATAAAAATGTTAACAGGTCAAATTCTGTACATTAAAGATATTTTGAATTTTTTTTTGGAGGGCTCGCTCGCTATCTCGCGATTCACGCCGAAACTACTAAATGGATTCAAATGAAACTTGGTATGATTTGAGTTCATACTACGAGGTAGGACAAATTTAGGGACAATAACAAGAATTTAGGGATACTTTTTATCCCTAAATTCAGCACGATTTCCTGGAGAGAGGGGATGAAAGTCAAAATATGTACTTAGTTGTAATTCAATAACAGATAGTCCGATTTTATACATTTATTTTTTGCCAGAAAGAAAAAAAATAAAAGATAATGGGAAAACTATTTTTTGTCCGCGACTGTACACTGCCTGTGGGAACCTGAGACAGATATGTAAATATGGCGGTACGAAGTTCGCCGGGTCAGCTAGTTGATAATATTAGTATGGACAAGCCTTTCATTTTTGCCGGTGTGGAATAACCCTCCGCACCTCTGACGATTTAGGGACTTGGCGGCTGGAGATTGGAAGGAATACTCCGACCCGTTTTCCACCCACTAACTCTTACGAAGGGTCTATAAAATAGGTCAAGGTCATATACCAACATAATACCGCATACCTGTTCGTACCCGATCTAAAAATAGACTGCGTTTTATAAACTACGTAACGAGACAACTCTTAGCTTGTATTTCCAAGGTCTTTGTTATTTATTTATCTTTTTTTTTGGTTATTTACCTTGAGTGGAAGTTTGAACGACGCAATTTAAAAGCAAGGCGCAATACAGTGTGGTCGAGGTAAACATATTATTTTACTATCGTATTTATATGCATAAGTATGTCTGTAAATATATGTTGTTGTATCTTTACAACAACAACCGCAGTGAAACGGACACAAAGAACACCCAGACTCAGAACAACAATTTGTGGATCACCATAAGTGTTGTCCTACTTGGGATTTGAACCCACGACACTTGGCAACGTAGGAAACGGCGTGGTGACCGTTAAACCACTAGGCCAAACGTGCAGTCTAACGAGTCCTGACAAAAAAACAGTTGTAAATCGATCTACGATTTACAACTGTTTATTAATGAAATGTATGTATTTAAGTATGTACATCAGCAGTCTGGTCATCATAGTGCAAGTACTGCCTAATGTGGGGTGAGACGGAGCATCATCGTCACAAGCTTCTAGTAGTCCACTGCGGGACATAAACCTCTTTAGAAAATAGGTTATCAGACGCATATTAGTATCAGTCGCCTACGTAAACCGCAAGACCATCTGCCTCGTTGTTCTTGGGTTGACGTATCCGTCTGCTGGTCAAGAGGTTTCTGATTCGAATCTCGAGTCTGTCCAAAAGTGTTAGAGTTTTTCTGATTCTATAAATACTTAATAACAGCTCGGAGTTTGGTTGGAAGTTGGGGTCTGCACCCCCGTGCTTCGCAGAGCACTAAGCTGTCGGTCCTGCGCCTGATACTCCCCGATCGTGTCAGTGAACCGTCCCATCGGATTATGAGAATGAGGGAACTGAGAGTGCAATTATTTTTGCGCACACAATTGTGCACTATAATATATCTCCGGCGTAGTTGGTTGGTCTCCGTGGCCGTAATCGGCTAGGAGAATCATCATTAGTATCATTGTCTCTTTGGCAACAGATTAACAATACACAGTGCTTCTTTAGCACGGGATGCTGTCAAACTAGGCAAACAGCACTGCAGAGAGAAGGAACACTTGACACAAACCCTATACCAACCCGCCTGGTCAGCGTCGTATAGTAGACCAACACCTCACTTCTAAGGAGATGCCTCAGCAGTGGACTGTTAAGGACACTACATATTATAAAACAAAGTCCTCCGCCGTGTCTGTCTGTCTGCTCGCGACGATCTTAAAAGCAACTGCACGGATTTTGATGCGGCTTTTACCAATAGATTAAGTGATTCTTGAGGGATGTTTTCGTATATAATTTGTATTTTTTTTTACGATATTGGCTAAAATATAACGATATTTGTTGACGACTTCGGAAAAAATGAAGCCGCACATCTTCTCGGGGTAACATCTATAGGCTATATTTTGCGTAAAGAGCCCGTGCGAAGCCGCGCCGGGTTGCTAGTTATTATTAAAGTTACATTCAACTCATTCTTCAAACAGGAAGACGTTTGTGTGGAAAATTACTGACAGATAAAAAATAATTAGTTACTGTGTTCTCAAGATAACACTAATGTGTATGCGCCGCATAAATACCTCGAAGTAATATGACGAAATCGTAGAAAAATATTCCACTTGGCATACGTGTTAGAAATATAGATATTGCTTGACTAACAGTATGTCATTATCATCTGCTTTTAACTGTCCACTGCTGGACATGGGCTTGTTTTTAGAAAGGAGACTAGCTTTGCCCTGCGGCGTTACCTGCGGTTGTTGTTGTACCGTGGGTAAAACCACGGCGCTCAGCCAGTATATTATATGATAATTCTTATACTTAAATACCATTTACAATCCTTCTGCCATAATTACTTTAACTTCAATAACATTGAACTTTCATACAAACTACCATCCCCGTTTTAACCTCAGAAGGGGGTTAATTTCTAAAGATACATTATCAGTTCACCTCCACATCATCTGTAGAGCATACATTTTAAATTTCAAGTCTCTTACTTCAAAAACATAGGACTTTCACACAAACTTCCAACCCCCGTTTTACCCGCTTAGAGGTGGAGTTTCGTAAAATCTGTTCTTAGTGGATGTCTACACCCCATAAGGAACCTACCTGCTAAATTTCAAGTTCGTAGGTGTTATAGTTTCTGAGATTTCGTGATTAATCATAATCAGTGAGTGGTATTTCGTTTTATCTACATAAAAGATTTTTTATTAATAAAATGAATAAAATGCGTAATTTGCTCCCTTAATTAGCGAGACCTTCGAGAAGAATAGGAATGGTGACAGTCCATATTCCCAATCCGTCCACACGAGTAATACGTAGTATTGCATCAATAAGAATGTTGTAGAACAATCTAGAATGTTGAAAAATTTATGGCGGTTAGTTCCGCTACGCGATAGGAGATGGCGCCACAAGTTTTAAATATTGAGCGACCTTAATGCTACTGCAGTGCATAAAACTTGTTTCTTTTATTATAGGTTAAATACTTTATTGATGACGCTGTGCGGCGGTATTCAGTTGTTGTTTTGAGGGTCGCAGATTTGATTAATACTCGGTACTATACAGTATGATTGCATCTGGCAATTCATTTTTGTTTCTTCCTAGCCTTTATTATTCCCAAAATCATTTCACTTCAATTAGTTTTACCTGAATATCAGTTTTTCCACGGCGCGTCCGTTATCGGAACTCCACAAACCCACTGAATTAGAAGATTGAACTACACACATCAAAAGTGTCTAGGGATCAACATATGTGTCTAGGGATCAACATATATTTTTGCAATAACTTTTCTCCTGATTGATATTAATTAAAATTTTCTTTAAGGATTCATCAAATAAAGTGTTTTCGTTTGTCACAGTAACGATAAACCAAGTCACCTTTGCATTAATAAAGAAATTTGCCATTTTCCTAATAAAAGGATTTTTGACATTTGAACCACTAAAATTAAAGTTCGAAAAAAAGACTGAAATAACAGTTTTCTTTAAAATTTTATTATGTAACTTAAACAATTAATAATCCGTGTTTCTACCGCGAATACTAACAACACAAGAACATTGGTTTGGCATACTCAAAATGAGTTCATCCAAACACGCTGTGGAATGGCCGCCCATGTTCGTTGCAACAACAAAAAAAGGTCTTCTTGCGACTGGATACCCTCCATATTCGGCAGAGCTCTTCTCTGTAGCATATCCCATGCATACTCAATCGGGTTCAAGTCTGGCGACTGAGCAGGCCAGGGCCAAAGCCACATCTTAATCTCAAGAAATCCGCATAAAAATGCTTGATCCCTAGACACTTTTGATGTGTGTAGTTGTCAGTATATTTGAGGGCACTGTCTTCCCAATAACGATTTTCAAAGATTTTCATGACAACCGGAACGTAATGTAAAAAATGCTTAACCTAACATGATGAAATTTGCTATATAGTAGGGCCAGATTAATGAGGATGAAGGCTTTCGAAACTAATGTAACTCTCTGTCGGTTGACGATTAAATTATGGTATCACTGACAACTGCATGTTTATTATTAACTAGCTTTTACCCACAGCTCCGCCCGCGTGAATGTCGGTTATCACGGTAAATAGTAGCCTATGTCCTTCCTCAAGAATGGAAATATATCCATGCCAAATTTCATTGGAATCGGTGCAGCAATTTAGTCGTGAAAGCGTAACAAACAGAGTTGCTTTCGAATTGATATTGTTAGTATAGAGTATGGATTAACATAAAAGAAAACATCATTATTGACTGGTGACTAGAAATGATGTTTGCGTCACGACTGAGGTAATATGTAAATTCCCCATACAATAACACATTGTATTCTGTACTTTTGAATAAATAGTTAATTTGACTGATTTGTTGATATATCTATGTCCAATTTGCATAGAGTTATTATAGATAGAGTAGGGGAGCCAAGCCTCCAGCCGTCCCTCGGTTTTCTAAACGATCACGGTACCCATCTGTCTCTCTCCTCTCGCGCATGCGCATAGCAGAATGATGCGACGGTTAATTGTTGTGACTGGATTACCATTATTAGTCCTTTACTGCACATGCGTCAGCAGAGAAAGACAGTCGGAGTACCGCGATCTTCTCTCTCTTTCTAACCGTTGGACGTTTCCGCTTACTGTCCGCCGTATGTCTTCCCCACTCTATCTATAATAGCTCTATGCCAATTTGTTGTCACTAGTCGTCGTTCATTGGTCGAAATTCGACTATAATTCATCTCATTTTTAAGCTTTCGGCACTCCTCATCCTTAAAAACTTTAACTGTGCCAAATTGCACACTCTTCCGTTCGAATAATTTTAGTAAAAAGGGGTACAATGTTTTTTCTTCACGTGTTAATGATGATGATGTTCTCCTACCCGATTGCGGCCACGGCGCCGGCCAGTCTCAACGGATACCAGCCAACTACGCAGGAGATATTATAGTGCACAAATGTGTACGCAAACACAGGTGCACTCTCTGTTCCCTCTCTCTCATAATCCGATGGGAAAGTCAACTGACACGACCGGGGGGAGATCAGGCGAAGGACCGACAGCTTTACGTGCTCTCCGAGGCACGGGAGTTCAGACCCCAACTTCTAATCTTCGACCTGTTATTAAGTATTTCTATAATCAGAAAAACTCAATAACACTTTTTGGCCCGACCCGGGATTCGAACTCGAGACCTCTTGATCGGCAGTCGCATTCGTCAACCCCGAATTTGCAGAACATGCAAACATTTGGTCCTTACCCGGTCATCAAACCCGAGACCTCAATACAGCAGTTGAATACTCTACCACTGCTCCAACGAGGCAGTAATTTATAATCGTATCTTTCTTGTTCCAGTGGAGGCCTATCCAACTTCTTGTACCTGGTTGGTCTACCAGACGACCCCCGTAAGGTGCCTAGCTACCATATCCGCGAGAGCAGCCCAGAAGATGATGACAAATGTGAACTCAGGAGCCACAGTTTCACTCTAGAAGAACCCCACAAGGTAAGTTTCGGAATTAGCTGTACATTTTCTTGATGGATCAGTTAAAAACCATACTAGACCTCTACGGGTCTTGAATTTATTTAAAAAAAATGTGTTTTAGTACCAGCCGTGTGTGATTGACAAGACGAGAACCGAGTCGCTCAACTGGCCGACTGAGTCGCTCAAATACCCTACTGAGTCGTTCAAATACCCGATTGAGTCGCTCAAATACCCGACTTAGTACTTGGGTAAATAAGTCGATTTGTTCTATAAAGTTTTTTTATCTAAAAAATAATAACACCCCCTGTTAATAACACTCATTAGATGATATTGTTAATTACAAGGGTCAGGAGAAGGTAAGATGTCTCGTTAAAGTTCATACCTCCCACCCTCCCCTTTCATTATGCATAATTTAAGACGTAGTTTCTTTAATGAACATTATTTTTCAGTAATTGATATTTTAAAGTGTGTTTTTATTACTGATATAACAATTGAAATGTTAAAAATTTGAATTAAACACTAAAAATCGGTAATTAAAATAAACACGATTTTTTATATTAATTTTAATATTTTCAGAAAAATAACGTATATTTTTACTTATTTACGAAATAATATTTTTTTGTATTTTGAGAGACTCGACCTTATGGTTATAAAAATGTAGGTGTAGTACTATGTGTTATTATTTTATTCTTTGAGCACGAGAAGCACAAAAAATGTGTCATTAGTCTTATCTCAGGACTAGTGTCCGCCATTAACGGGTTCCGGAGATCAGGCTGCGCCGCAACCATCCGTCGTCTCGTTGGGAGGCTGGCTCGCATGAGTGCATACGGGAAAAGGTGACACAAGATCATTCTAGAAAATATCAATGTCAACGACCTGTTTCACAACTGTCAATCAAAGACAGCTGTCGGTTTTGACTTTTGCACTTTGACGTTTAATTGACGTATTTGTCTATGGTTTTTTTTAATACAGTTGTGGAACAGGTCATCATTTTTTATAAAAAATAAACGAAATTTCGAACACATGTACAAATACTTTTGTTATAAACTTAATTAGGTCTGTGTAGTGAAATTGGGTACTATTGTCAAAATAGAAAAAAAAAGAAAAAGATTTCACATCACTCTTTTATTATTATTACTATTTCTACTTTTCTAACAGGGTGTACATAATTCTTTGCTATCGACTCTTATTTGATTTTACTTATGGCTACAAAAATAACCTGGCAATAGACAATAGTAACATATACGGAAATTTACTCCAGTCTAACTGAATCATGTGGGATTTGGAGTTTTGAAAGCTTTAGGTCTCAATTAAGTCAAAATATTACGATAACCATTCAAGTAGACCTTTTATGGGGCCCTCAGGTATACGGAAGCTATAGGAGCCTCCTCAGAAGGAACCATGTCAGACATGGTCTCCATTCTCCTTAGGAGTATACCACAATGCTTGTACTCTGCCAATCATTAGGAATTAGGTACATTTCTTCTCATACTAATATTCGTATTGGATGAGGTCTCGGGTTCAATTTCTGAATTGGGACAAATGTTTGTATGATCTGCAAATATTTTTTTCGGAGTTTGAGTGTTTTCTATGTATTATATGTATTCATTCACATAAAAAAGTATATAAGTATTCTATTAGTCAGTCTAGCTTTCATAGTTCAAGCTGTGTTTAGATTGAAGCTAGATGGCGTTGTGTGTCAGATGTTTGAAAAATATTTTTTATTTATTAATTTACTTATATTGGTTTTAGAAAATTGACTTTTCCATAATAGATGACATCTATCTAAATTCGACGATAAAAGAAACTATTTTTTAAATCATAGTTGTATATTTTTATAATCTATAGGAAATACTACTTTTTTTTATTGCTCTTATTTAAATACAATTTTTAATCATTATAACTTTTATTCTTCTCAAATAATTCTGATCTATGTATATGTACCTTCTTTAAAAATCTTAATACAATAAAAAAACTAAACTTAATCTATTAATTTATTTATGGTTTTGGTGTCAAATATTATCAAATAGTATTATACATAATTATGTTATTTCCAGAATATACTTTTTTCTTTCTTATTATAAATTACATCGCCTTATTTAAAAGTATAATTTTATAAATCAAAATAAATATTCAAATCGTTGGATGTCCTCTGTTCTCTTTTCAAACTTATACAATTTAAATTTTAAAAAAAGAAAATATACTACACAAATCTTCTATATATATAAAAGAGGAAGCTGACTGACTGACATACCCAGAGATCAACGCACAGCCCAAACCCCTGAAGCTAGAATCCTGAAATTTTGCATGTAGGTTCTTTATATAACGTAAGTGAGCACTAAGAAAGGAATTTTTGAAATTCCACCCCTAAAGGGGTATATCAGGGGATGAAAGTCTGCGTGAGCGAAGCCGCGTGTAAAAACAGTCATAGATAATACAACCTTGTATAATCTGTACCACATAAGCTCTGGAAATTTTTCAAATGATTAAATTGCCGTAAACACAGGTTAAACAGTCATTTGCGATCAATTTGGAAAATTGCGCAATAATGCTATTGGCGTGCACATAAACACAGAATTAAATACGTAATAAAACCTTTTAAGTATTAAATTAGAGGTAGGTATTTTAGTAATTTTTTACCTACCTAAGCATTGTTCTAAGCCATGTCTACATGTTTGAGTTCATCTTAATTGTCTGTAGAAGATCGCAGGCTACTTGATTCCATTCAATGCTTTCGTCAAATCTCTTTCTACAATAGCTAACGCCTCGATTCTCTTGTAGTATTTTGTTTTGACGCACGCAACTTAGCGTTGAGGTGACGTTATTTAACTTAATAAGAACTTATGAGGTAATATATACACTCACACACACAAAATACACTCGAACCTCCTCCTATATTAAAGTCGGTTGAAACTATACACTTTAATCCTTTCCGTAATTAAGTACTTAGGTTCAAAGAATTTAATTCAATTATTTGAACTGAAGGCGTCTAACGATTAGAATCTTTTCTTTACAAAAAATAATGTAAAAAATCAACAAAAACCCGATCAAAGTTACCCCAATTGACAATAATACCCTATTTATTCATAAAAATATTAAAATATTGTTGATTTATCTTAAAAACAATAGTTTGTCAATCAAATCTGCACAAATAGATGACTTTACTTAAGTCTTGACGGGCTATCAATAAGTTCAATATACATTGCAGGTTTTACTCCGAATCTACGGGCAAGTCCACGGCGAGCGCGCAATGGACGCTATCGTCACCGAATCAGTGATATTCACGTTGCTATCTGAAAGGAAACTGGGCCCAAGGCTGTATGGAGTGTTCTCTGGTGGAAGAATTGAGGAGTATATACCGGTAAGTGTTGGAATATATGAAATGAGCAAATACGTAATCTTATGGCTGCTGAAACTACTTCTCTGCCTGATGGAAAGCAGGAGTAAAATCTAAGAGTGGTGGTCACTATCGTCATTGCGGACACTAGAGCATGGTGACCCACACTGAAAGATGCTTTTTTCAAAGAGGCCGTGGTATCACTCAGGTCCAGTCATCCCACTACTATCACATTCAAAATGCTTTAGGATTTTTTAATACAATTGAATACAATTACTATTATAGTTATTTACAATGTTTTCCAATTTAATCCGTCACCACACGGAGAGCTGTCAGCATTAAAGCATGGTTCTGCCAAAGGTTATGGTTTAATATTCATCTAAATTATTATTTAAAGAAACAAGATTAATCTTTAGGCCATTCTTCCTCCAGGCTCGTCCACTTCTCCCCAAAGAGCTAGGGGATCCAGCCATCTCCATGAAAATCGCAGAGAAGATGGCCGCCATCCACTCCCTGGAACTGCCCCTATCCAAGGATCCTAACTGGATCTGGAAGAACTGTTACAAATGGCTGAAGACGGTCAAGGAAGATCAAGCGTCAGGCAGTCTTAAGGGCAAGGTATTGTAAAACTTTATTATTTTTTCAGTTTCTTCTTTTTAAGTTTTCGACAGCCTCGGTGGCGCAGTGGTAGTGTATGCGACTGCTGCGATTGAGGCCTCAGGTTTGATTCCCGGACGGACCAAATGTTTGTATGACGTGCCAACATTAGTTTCGGAGTTTGGGTATTTTCTATGTATAATATGTGTATACCAGTGTACTTACAAAAAAAAGAGTATTGAGTATTCTATCAGTCAATCTAACTGTCATAGTACAAGCTCTGCTTAGTTTGAAGCTAGATGGCTACTTTTTTTGTAAATACATACATATATTATACATAGAAAACATCCAAACTCTGATACAAATATTTGCAGATCATACAAACGTTTGTTCCGACCCGGTATCGAACAGGATATTTCAAGCACAGCTTCAATTCCTATTGCGAGATCGTTTTAAGAAAAAAGTGTGCCGTCACGGGCCGCCTGTCAGATAATTTTTATTAGTGACTTCGGTAAGGCGAAGCGGCGAGCGTCGCCACGCCAATTCTCGCCACGCCAAAAATCAGGTTTACCCCTCGCCTATAGATGTTTCACATAAAAAAAGTAAGTCATACAATATTCTTTGTTCCAGAATCCAGAACAGGATCGCATCATCAAGATGATGGGCGCAATGGATTTTGACAAGGAATTGCAATGGTTGAAGAAATTCCTCGCCACTGTTGACTCTCCAGTTGTGTTCTGTCACAATGATATGCAGCAAGGTAAATATATATCTATATTTTTATATACTAGTGGTCAAAATTCTACCATAATTCTTTTTTGAAGTGAAAACTTTTTTAGGCGCTTTGAGCGCCTTTTTGGGTGAACAAAAATCATGGAACTCGCTTCATCGTCACCGACCGCTTTCCATGAGCTATATGTACCGTTACCATATGTTACCGTTAGATTATAATCTATCTCGCGAGATTGCAAACAGTAGCAAGATTGTGAAATGGTATCGAGGAATCGCAAGTCGCGCGCTGATTGGTTGAACAGCATATGTCCCGCGCCGCCATATTTGTTTCTTAATTTGTTGCCGATTGTAAAGTATTTTTGTGATTGTAAATTGATTTCATGTTGAAAATACCTCACAGCTTTAGAATTAGTTATATAAAGTTGTGTAATAGTAAATTTAATTTGTGATTAATCAACGAAGTTCTAACCTAACCAAACTCTATGTCCATTGAAAAACCGACCAATCAGGGGACTCTTTGACAATTTGACGTGCGTAAGCAGTATATCGCAGTTGACAATCTATCGATAGTTTGCAATCTCGCTAGGTAGATTATAATCTAACGGTTTTTACAATCTTACGGTGACATATATATGTGTACTTTTTGATGGTAGCAGGAGTTTTGTCATAAGCATATTATGGTAACTGTACAGTACCTAGGTTTGGTGGTAAAAACATGGGTCATATATATTCCCTAAGGTGCCAGTACTGCCTCTATCAGCAACTGAGTAACGGTAACCTTCAATTTCCTTCGCCAGGTAATATACTAATCTTCGATGATATGGGGACGACAAACCAATCGGACACCTGCGAAGGGGTTGAAGACAAGGACCTCTCCAGCTTCGAGGATGCCAACACATCAGACAGCATATTGAGCAGGTAATTACTTATTAGCCTGTCAAAGTGACTCTACTTTGGCTGATGGAAAGCGTGACTAGAATCCAAGAATGGTGAAAAAATCAAAAATCTCAACTACTTGAAAATAAATAGGTCCATAATAGTTACAAATTGGCTATTCGAATGAAATAAGTCGTTAAGGCTCTGATTCTGTCCTGTTGACTGCTAAGTCAGAGGTTCTGGGTTCAATTCCTGTCCGGGCAAGTAAAAAAGAATGATCCCCTCGTATACATAGCACAGGCTCTGCCTAATTGGGGATTTGACAGTCGTGTGTGAGGTGTGTGTTATTGTTATATATATAATGAAATCCAATTTTTTGGTTCCACTTTAGTAAACAAAACTTTTTTTCTACAGAATGTCAGACTCCGGAGAGCCAAGGATGATGTTCATAGACTACGAATACTGCGCGTACAACTATAGAGGCTTCGACATCGCCAACCACTTCCAGGAGTGGGCCATGGATTACTCCAATCCAGTACATCCATTCTATTATTTCAATGAGGAGGATTTTCCAACGCTGGAACAGAAGGTCGGTATTCCATAGATATCATAGGAGAATTTAGACAGAAAATAATCATACCATGTTTTATGCGACACGAAAGCATTAAATACCCCCCTCCCCTTCTAAGTACTGGGTGACGCACTTGTGTATCTGCAGTTGCAGGTATCACTAGATATGAGTCAGAATGCACGGTTGACCTTGTGGTTTAAGCGGTCCCCACGTCGCTTTCTACTGAGTGTTGTGGGTTCAAATCCATATACTTAGGACAATACTTTATGTGATGCGCGAATAGGGTAGATGACACCTTAGTCAAGTTAGATACTTGTTATCATGACTGTCACTGTTTTACACTATTCAATTGAGCAATATATTTCAATGTTTAATTGGTTAAAATTTTTAATAGAAATGAAAAGCTGACAAAATTATATTTTCCGAGGTGTTTTATAATATTTGTTTTAATGAAGGAGACATCGATATTTATTTATACCTTCATTTACCCTATTGTTGTTCTGAGTCTCGGTATTCTTTGTGTCCTTTTCATGTATATTTGCAAAGTCCTTCGCGGGGAATTGTCTGTTAAAGAGAGTCTGAAATTTGTATTATTATTATTTACATAGTTCCCTTTGTATAAAGTTATTATTTTTTCAGGAAATTTTCATCAAAGAGTACTTAAAGCATTACCATGCGAACCTGTCAGACAACAAGGAGCTGAACCCCCCCTCAGTGGACCAGGTCAACCAGTTGCTGTACGAAGTGGAGGCGTTCTCCCTCAGCAGCCATCTGCTATGGACACTGTGGTCGTGTGTTAACGCTCCGAAGAGTAAAATTCCATTTGGATATTGGGTGAGACCTTTTTTTTTTACTCTGCCTGATGAAAGCATGAGCAGAATCCAAAAGTGGTGGTCACCATACTCGTTGCGAATGCAGACAATACAACAATGCAGCATGGTGACCTACACTATGGCGGGCTCAAGATGCTTGTACATCATTGGGCCTCCGGTCTCACCTCACCAACTGCACACGCCAGCACTGCTGCTGTCACTTTAGGTTGATCTTCTGCGCGAGGGTAGTACCGCCCCGCGAGAGCTGAAGTTAGCGGGACTCGAAAATGTGTAAAGTTATTATTTTATTATAAACTTTATTGTAGTCGTCTAAAGGTATATTTTCCTTGTTCTAGGAATACGGTCAAACCAGGTTAGACACATACTACAGACTAAAACAGGAGTTAATCAAGAAAGGCAATGGCGTCGCACAAAAGAGGAAAATCTGTGAAGTGGACATATGAGAGGGCATTCGGTCCCTCCCGCTGTAGGATAGGCGCTAGGGTCCGGAGGGCGGAGTGACCCCAAGCGTTCCAAAACACGTTAAGAAAAAAGACTGTATTGCCTTTGATGTGGCTCGGGAAATCTGTGTCTTCTCAGTGGATAGACTTCATTGACCCCATGGGGTCTAGCGATGTGGGGTCTGACGAGTCTTGAGTCTGAATGATATGTGATATACTTCGAAAATTTATTGAAGAATACACAGATTTTCCTAATGTTAACCAGCTTTTTATTGATTCTGAAGATTTGTCTTTTATTTGAATCAAATCAACTAAGTTTATATTTATTACATTCCTGACAGCTGTATTTGTGACCCACTTGGGGGTCATTGGTTGACCCCCTGAAATTTGAAGAGAAGATTGTATATAAATTCATTTCGCTCGCTTATTGTACATAAAATGATCCATATTTATCAATGATCTATAGATCTGAGTACTTGTACATATATAGATATTGATATTGTAATCAGTGTTTGTGATGAACTCGAATTATTATCCCATATTTCATTATACGTAATAGTATATTATTATTAAAATAATAATACGAGATTCCTATTTTATTTTAATTTGGCTGTGTGAAGAAATTAATTAATGATATGTTTTACCTATAATTATTATTATAGATTATCATTAAATTGACTCGAAAATCACATATTTCGTTAGAAATCTATAATTTCTTAAGCGGAAGGTTAGTGTGGGTACTTTAATGTAATGTTTTTTATTTTTAAAATTATTAATTTTTAGTTTTATATAATTTTATTTATAGTTGACTGTTGTGGCAGTATTTTTATTAAATAATTAGTAAATATTTAAAAAGATAAATTTTTCAACACAACTTTATTTATGATACAGGTGTTTCAGAAGCGTGGGGTCAAAACATAGGGTCTAATATATTGAGAAAATAGTCAAATTGAGTTCAAAAATCGAATTTAATATTTTTCTTCGGAAATTATTATTTTCGATACATTTACAACCCTAAAATATGACCCCAATGTTATGTAACATCCTGTATAACCTGAAGAGTTTGTATTTGGTTAAACGCACCAATTTTAAATCATAAATCTACAGAACAGATGTTAATTTTTTTCTTGCATTTAATAATCCAATGTTTGACGAAAATTATTATCTATTTAACGTCACCCTATAACACTTAGGAACGGAGCAGGGAACTACAAGTTAGGTATAGTCCCACTGACCTACAGTTATATATAGACTATATACCGAAATGGCGGCTTTTAACTTCTTAGGCTAATGCTAATAATGCAATTTTTTTATGAGAAATAAATGTCTTAATTGTATGTACTTACATATTTAACACTTAAACGCCACACAAATACAGTATAGACTTATGCTTAAGGAAATAATTTGACGAATCAAACAGCAAACGTCATAAGTTGTAAATGTCTAAAAAAGTTTTTGACGTTTAATAAAGAGACTGGATAAATTATTGTTCTTTTTATTTCTTAATTGTTCTGCGTCGTATCCTTGACGTATAAACTTAACAAGATAGAAAAAAAAACAGTTACATGGAAAAATTTTCAAGATTTTGATTACACGTGACAATTATCTACCCTCTTGTCATCTATTTTGTAACAGGAATAAAGGTTAAAAACTTGCATTTTTCCAGATTTTGGCGAATAATTCTCTTTTTTTGTTTTACAAAAACGCCAAATATTTAGTAAAAACAAATTCATTGTGTTTAGTCAATATTTAAAATGTACTGATATATGTAAATCCAAAAAATGGTATTTTATAGGTCATAGTATGTTATTAAAACATTTCTTTAAAATAATCGGCGACTTTGAGACTTAATAGTTTGTGGGACTTACTTCGTTAGTCACTTTGTCGCCACTATTTGTTATTAAAAAAAATCAATTTCCATCGCATCAAATAACACCCACCAGCCTATTGTCTTTACATAAAGTATTTGAATAAACTTGATTAAAATTAAAAATGTTTTCATAATTGTGGTTCATTATCATTTGTATTATAATATTAATATCTTAATATTATGAAAATAATATTTGTATTAAAGGACCATGATTCAACATGCTTCTGTATAAAAAAGTAATGATTTGTAATCTTATAACTACAGTGGCGATCGGATTCAACATTTGGTAGCAGAGCGTGGTTATGGCTATAATGAGACTATAAACATAATATACCACGAGACTAAACCCCGAAATACATTAAACTGATAGTCAATAATATAGCGTAAAAGGTATATGGACTTATTCTTATAATTATATAATTAATAAACAACTAATGATCGTATTCATAATATCAGATTAACAATATTAGTACCTCCAGGCCTACTGAATTCTGTAATAGTTATTTCTCCCACTAGTTAAATAGTACTTTTCAACAAGGAGTTAAATAAAACTAAGTAGGAATAGAAAATATTGCTTTTTAACCGACTTCAAAAAAGGAGGAGGTTCTCCCAATTTTTTTTGTGTTTGTTACATCATCATCTTTGAAGTGGGTGTACCGATTTAGATGATACTTTTTTTTTATTTATACGCTGTGGTTATAAAATTATAAAACAAAAATGTATTCGTAATTGTAAATATTAAGTTGTGATAACTTGTGAACACTAGTTAGTACTTATTTTTAGTTGACTATTTTGGAATAATATATTTTTTAAATAAAGTTATTTAAAAATAAAACGTTTGTTTTTTTTTTTAATATTTATCTGTAATAACACTAAATTTGATGAAAACTGATTTCTAAACAATAACATAATTATAACAAAAAAAATTATTTTATCAACACTCACGCTATTAAAATGTAAGGTGGTAAGCAGAAATAGACGAATTCGTAACTTAATAGAAGAAATTTTATAAATAGATCACATTTTGAGGAATTAATTTTCGTTGATTTCGCTTTTCTAGGGGAAATGCAAAAAAGCTACATTTTTGTATATATAATAGGGAACAAACTGGTGGAAAGCGACTACCCCGGTTATGAACGCTTGTAACTTAGGATTTAAGAGTATAAGACTGCAAAGGTATGTCTGTCTGCGGAATTCTCAATCTATACAAATAAATAAAATTGAAGTGTTCGTTTTTTTTTCTTTTCACTAAATTCATAAGAAAGTATTTACAGTACTTACATAAAAATTTTTTTTTATAATTTTGTTTGTGAGACACACAAACAAAATTATAAAAAAAAATATTTATAATTTTGAACAGTTTGTCTGTTCTGGAACGGCTCGACCGATTTTGACGGAGCTTTGAAGGGTTAACTTATGCTATTTTTATTTTAGAAAATAATAGGGTTAAGCAAACACAAAATTAAAACCAATGCAATAATAAAGAATATTCAAAAGAAACAAAAATATACTAATATTATAGACAGGTGAAGTTTCTAACTTTGTATGGTTGTAGGTAATCTTCGGAAGTACTGATCCGATCCTGAAAGTTCTTTCACTAACAGAAAGCGACACTATTCAGGAGTGACATAGACTATATTTTATTATGATTTAACAAAAAATTCAGTTATAATAGTATTTATAAATCAAGTCGAAGAAAAGCGGGCGATTAGAGCCTAACGAATGGCCAAGCATCGAATAGTCTCAAATAAAAATGGCTGTCTATTTCCGCTTACCTACGTCTAACGATTAAACAAAATATAATAAATAATAGTTTACATCTAGATATGATACATGGTCAGTAAACATTGGCTTATAACTCGCATATATCTCTCCCACACGTTCTTCAAGTCAGCTTCCCTGCAACAATTATACATTTAAACAAATAAATAAAATTGAAGTGTCTGTTGGTAATTTAAATACATATGAAAAGATGTAGGTTATCTACATCATTTTTGTCTGTCTGTCAGTTTGTTCCGGCTAATCTCGGGAACGGCTGCTCCTATCAATTTTGACGGGACTTTCACTGGCAAATAGCTGATGATAAGGAGTAACTTTGGCTACTTTTGTTTTAGATTAGTTTCGCCCCGCGGCGTTACTCGCAGTTGTTATTGTAAAGGAATTAGAGAATTATAATAAGAGAAGAAATCGGTACGTGCGCAAGCGCATTCACAGATCTCGAGGATATTAATATTGGGGTTCTGGTGATAGATTAAGAATTTCAATATCGCGATACAGAATTTGTTACTACGTAGTTCAGTATGTCTTCGGTAGATGGCGCTGTTGTATGTTTTTTGCTGTCGTATGTGCAACTCTCATAATAACAGCGCTGCAAAGAGAAGGAACACTTGACACAGACCCTATACCAACCCGTCTGGTCAGCGTCGTGTAGTAGACCAACGCCTGCTGTCTAAGCAGAGGCCTATGTCCAACAGTGGACTAGTAAAGATCATGATGATGAAGAATTTTATTTTATTTAAACTAGGCTGCTATAGTGTGGGTCACCATGCTGCGTTGCCTGCATTCGCAATTAGTATGGTGACCACCACTCTTGGATTCTGCTTGCTTTCCATCAGGCAGAGTCGTCACTTCGGCAGGCCCTTACATGAAATATAATAATTATTTTACCTCAAAACATCCATTTGTAAAGCACACTGTTCGTAGGCGCATAGAAACTGCGCCAGGTCTGTCTTCGGCCACGATCCCAACCTTAACGGCTCCACACATCTGAAGGTACCATAAATAATTACAAGTTTTAACAAAAAGAAAAACCGACTTCAATCTGGACCAAATTCAAATTCGGGAAGCACCAGCTTTCAAATAAAAAAAGAATCATCAAAATCAGTTCACCCAGTCCAAAGTTATGAGGTAACAAACATAAAAAAAAAAATACAGTCGAATTGAGAACCTCCTCCTTTTTGAAGTCGGTTGAAAAGTGGGTAGAAGCGCGGGCTTCAGCTAGTTTTCATATATTATATATGTACTAAATAAAGAAACATACCTTTCAAGTAGATCAATGAATAAAGATCTAAGTTCCCTGCCCCGGTGCAGGTTGCAGGCCAACCCGACCAGCGCCCGAGTGTACAACCTGCAAATAGAACCTCCAAATGTAACAGGTCCAATTCTGTACATTAAAGATATTTTGAAAAAAAAATTGGAGGCTCTATAATCGATACTGAAGCCAAAACTGTATTTTTTTTTTTCATTTTTGTCTGTCTGTCCGTCTGTATCTTGGCCGCGCATCACACCGAAACTACTGAACGGATCAAATGAAACTTGGCATGATTTGAGTTCATACTACGAGGTAGGACATAGGATACTTTTTATCCCGAAATTCAGCACGGTTTCTTGGTGAGAGGGGATGAAAGTCAAAATATGTACTTAGTTGTAATTCAATAACACATAGTCCGATTTCTTTCATTCTTTTTTTGCTAGAAAGAAAAAAATAAAACAAAACGGGAAAAGCCTCTCTTTTTTGTCCGCGAGTGTACACTGCCTGTGGGAAGCTGAGACAGATATGTAAATATGGCGGTACGAAGTTCGCCGAGTCAGCTAGTTTAATAATGAACTAACTAATAATTAATTTATCATGAGTCACTTTGACAGGTTCATACATAAAAATAAAAAATAAAATATATATATACCTGAAATTAAGCTCCAACTCTTGATATGACTTCTCCAACAATTTTGGTCTCAATCTCATGCATATTAAACTGAAATTAAAATACATATATTATGGTAGCAAATAAGGTCCTGTGAAATAACAAATAATAAAAAAAAACAAATGACAAATTATACCACGGCCTGTGCTGTGTTTCACCGAGTGAGTGAGGATACGGAAGACCCATACCCCAACCCCTCCCCCAACCCCTATCCACCAAAGGCTAGCAACGCACTTGTGACGCCTCTGGTGTAGCGGGTGTCCATGGGCGGCGGTTGTCGCTTACCAAAAGGCGATCCGTCTGCTCGTTTGTCCCCTATTCCATAAAAAAATAGCAAAGCAACGCCCGCAAGCTATAACTAGTTTGACATAAACCACTCACTGTTTATGCTCCTTCTCTTTATCGAGGAGTATCCTCAACTCTCGCAGCTCCAGAAGGAACTCCCTGTCCATCTCGGTGTCATAGTACTCCGGACCGGTGCAGCTGTATGTCCAACTTGTCATGATGGCCTGGAATCAGACATAGCCTTTTGGTGGAAGACCTTCAGATACTAAATAAAATAAGTCAATATTTCGGACATCTAACACACAACGCCATCTAGTCCAAAACTAAGCAGAGCTTGTACTATGGGTACTAGACAACTGATAAAATACTTTACACCGGTTTTGGCAAGCATTTTTCAAGTTCCATTATTTGAGATTGCTCCTGAGTTACAAACCTCTCCACGCCTTGAACTCACCTGCGCACAATGATAGAAATCATTAAATGATAAATATTGCAGCTTCCTCTTGGCAGTTTCGAACCTCATGCAGGCTATGAAGACAACAGCGCCATATTTCCTGAAAGAATAAATAAAGAAAGTTTTAACTTGTAAAAACTATTAGTTTGAATTAAAAAAAACTTTTAAACTTTACCCCTTTGGGAAATACAGACCGAGGGGGGGGGGGGTAAGTATAAGTATTCGACTCACTTAGCCAAGGGTTCAGAGAGTAGGAAGGTGCTTCGGATGTTGGCGACCACGTTCCCCGGCATCTCTTCCACGGTCTTGAACACGCGACGGACGTTATCGAACTGGCGACGACAGCAACGCAAGGGAGCACCTGACCGCTCTGACACCTGGACACAGATCAGGTCAGAATAGTCAGGAAAGAGAGAAAACTATAAATATCAGGCAAACTTGAGATAAACCCTATACCAACCCGTCTGGCCAAGGTGGGAGAGCCACGCTTCGGCATGCATGGGTCGGCTCGATCGGAGTGATAGTACAGCCTCACAGAAAACCGGTGTGAAACAGCGCCTGCGCTGTGTTTCACCGAGTGAGTGAGGATACCGGAGGCCCATCCCCCAAAGGCCGGCAACGCACTTGTGACGCCTCTGGTGTTGCGGGTGTCCATGGGCAACGGTAATCGCTTACCATCAGGCGATACGTCTGCTCGTTTGCCCCCTTTTATTACATAAAAAAGGTGGTATAGTAAATCAAAACTCCTTTCTTAGGAGAAGCCTTTTTTTTGTTCACGGGGTGGAAAATCTCTTCGGAACTTTGGCTCCTCTGGGACTCAGGAGCCAGAAGTATGTGGTGTTACCACTAAAAACCACCCCGACGGTCGGACTAAGGCACCGTGCTCTGAGGAGAACCAGGACCATATTATTTCAGGTCCCCCCCAGGATATCACAGCGCCAAGCCAGGTGATATCCTGGGAGAAGCATTCGCTTCACCCTGCTTATCGGCCCAATTACTAATTCAAATTTAAAATCATTTATTCAATTACATAGTGACATTTATGAACGTTAAATTGAAACTACAATTAAAAATCATAGATCGACACTGACGCCACAGCATGTGCTGGATTGTTAGGGTCATTTTGATGGAAACACCAAAATCTATTGCCCGTTTGTGTTGATGTATAACTTCCAGTTTCCAAATAGAAAGGAGGTGTTGGTGTACTATACCATGCTGACCAGACGAGTTGGTATAGGGTTTGTTTCGAGTTTCCTTTCTCTTTGCAGTGCTATAGTTATATAATAAATAAATAAATATTTCGGACATCTAACACACAACGCCATCTACTCCCAAGCGAAGCAGAGCTTGTGTAATGAGTACTAGACGACTGATATAAATACATAATATACTTTTTTTGTAAATACATACATATTATACATAGAAAACACCCAAACTCCGAAACAAATATTTTCAGGTCATACAAACATTTGGTCCGACCCAGGAATCAAACCCGAGACCTCAAGCACAACAGTCGCATACGCTACCACTGCGCCACAGAGGCAGTCGATTATTCTCCATAGCTTGTCCCTATGTCGGCTCTTACGTCACCCACGGAATGATGACACTTGGTATCCTTATCACTAATGGATGGGTGCATGGATTTATAACTTACCTCGTCCAAATCTTTCCTGTGTCGTGAAGACAGTTTGCGTCCAAGCAGTTCCCTGATTACAGCATCATCGAGATCATAATATCTGAAAATTGAAATTTCATTTATTGCTTGTTTCCTACCTTCATTTATAATATTGTATGAATAAAAATAAACATTAACATTTGTGGTCCTGATTAATACAGCAACTTATTGTTAATTTTCACATTGTCGTACCGCGGTGTTACTCGCGGTACGACAATAACCGCGTATAACGCCGCGGGGCGAATCTAGTCAAAAAAAGTAGCCTAAGTTACTCCTTATATCAGCTATAAACGTGAAAGATCCTTCCAAATCGGTCCAGCCGTTCCAGAGAGTAGCCGGAACAGACAGACAAAAATTCAATTATATGTTTTTAATTGCATTTAGTGAAAAGTTGTTAATTTGAAATTACGAACAGACACTTCATTTTCGTATATTTGTATAGTATAGACTAGACTATACTAGACCACATCAGCCAGACAGTTTGTGTCAAGTGTTCCTTCTCTTTGCAGTGCTGTTGTCCTTGATCCGTGAACGCTTAGAAAATATGCCCATTCATACATATATTTATTTTCTTAAAAAAGACAACTCTCGCATTAGGAATTTACATCCTGTGTCGCAGGGGACTTTACAAACATACATAAAATGGACACAAACAACACCCAGACTCAGACCAACAATTTGTAGATCACATAAACTGATGTCAGATATGGAGTTGAACCCACGACATTCACTCTTCAACTTAAACCACTAGGTCAACCGATGTCCATTCTAACATACTTACTTTTCAATGAGCATTTGTTTTGTGGCATCATCAATTTGGAAGATCATCTGTTCGGAAAGCTTTGATGGCACTGTAAGGAGACGTTCCAGAAGAGCAAATGTCCTATAAAACAATAAATAATGTCAGACAAAATTCAATTTTAATTCAATGAAAGTTAAGATATAAATTGTATCACTAGTCAAGTAGTAAGATGAACAACAGTGGAACATAGAACCTCCTCCTTTTTGGAAGTCGGTTAAAAATAGTGACGCATGTCAATTTCGTACACTGACCAATTTTAAGAAATTATCATTTCGTACGAAGACTTTGAATCAGATTGGTCAGGAGACGGGTGTGGCTTCGTATTCTTAATCCAACACCACACAGGTATAAATGTTATTTTTAGGGTTCCGTATTCAAGAGGTAAAAATGGGACCCTATTACTAAGACTCCACTGTCTGTCTGCCACCAGGTTATCTATACTTATAATAAAAATGTAACAGGTCAAATTCTGTACATTGAAGATATTTTGAAAATTTTTTTGGAGGGCACTCTGTTATCGATACTGAAACGAAAACTATTTTTTTTTTCATTTTTGTCTGTCTGTCTGTCTGTCTGTCTGTCTGTCTGTATCTTGGCCGCGCATCACGCCGAAACTACTGAATGGATTCAAATGAAAATTGGCATGATTTGAGTTCATACTCCGAGGTAGGACATAGGATACTTTTTATTCCGAAATTCCGGACGGTTTCCTTGGGAGGGGAGATGAAAGTCAAAATGTGTAATTAATTGTAATTCATTAACGAGTAGTCCGATCGCAATAATTCTTTTTTTGTTAGAAAGGAGATACTCTGAAGATTGTAGCATAAAGTATTTAATTTATCACAATCTCTCTATCTATTGGAAAAAAAAATTATAAAGAATTTATCATTACGTAAAACAACATGTAGGGCCATCTATTGCCAGCCATGCGTAATTAATAACACTTTGATTAATATATCGTGGAATAATCGTAGAACGTATTACGTATAATTCGGTGTAGCATTAAGTATTTGATTTATCGCAACCTCTCTATCCATAGGAAAAAGAATATCTATATCTCTCTGTAGACGTCGAATCTGTGTGTTTGGTTTTGCCCGCATGACTTGAATATTCAAAATAATCGTGGGAACGTTTTATGCACAAGCATTGTGATTAATGTGGTATACAGTTAGTATTTGATAGGTAGGTATTTGTTTTATGTTCTCGCTTTCCATAGAAAGGGTTGTTTTAAATTTTCTTGAAAAATTTCTTTGCTTAAAACAGCGACATCTTTTAGAATCAAGTAACTAACTTTACAATAGGTACGTAATATGATTACTCTTTTTAACGTATAATAAAAATGTAACAGTTCAGTTCTGTACATTAAAGAAATTTAGATGATTTTTTGGGAGGGCTCTCTAATCGATACTAAAGCAATTACATTTTCTTGAAAATTGTTTCTGTGCTCACTGACGAACTGTGCTTAAAACAGCGACATATTTTGGAATCAAGTAACTAACTTTACAATAGGTACGTAATATGATTACTTTTAAACGCGTAAGAAAAGTGTATAAGATCAATTCTGTACATTAAAGAAATTTAGATTTTTTGGGAGGATGCTCTTATTGATACTGAACCAAAAACTAGAATGCCATAAACGTTAAATGGTCATTTATAATTATGATATTTATTTTAAGTTTAAAATACTTGAAAGAGGAGTAAACATATAACATAATAGTTCATCATAATTTACCAGAAAATGATACAAAACATCTTTATGATAGGTACCCGAAAGGCAGCGCGGGCGCGTGGCCTGCGCCTGGCCACAGAATAACTAATACATAGTACTGCCCTGCGTAGGTTACCAAACACGTCCAAATTGTTTAAAAAGCAGTACCCGCGCGGTCGGTCGGCTCCCTACGCGACACACGCACCCAAATCGACTAAAAAACTCAGTAGTAGTTCTTGAATGTAAATTCGGATAAAAAGTTATTTTTGGAACTATTTACTTGATTTTTGTTCTACCTACTATAAATATTACTTGGTATTATAATATTTCTTCTGTATTTTAACCGACTTCCAAAAGGAGGAGGTTCTCAATTTCATCGGTATATTTTTTTTAACCGACTGCCAAAAGGATGAGGTTCTCAATTTCATCGGTATATTTTTTTTATGTATGTACACTGATTATTCCGTCAATTTGTGGACCGATTTTGGAAATTCTTTTTGTATTCGAAAGGGTATGCTCCCCATGTGGTCCCATGGCCACCATATCAGGATCTGATCATGGGATCCTAAGGAAATCGAAGGAAACCCTCAAATTTATGTAAGCGCCAGCAATGCAGTTAAAGCAATTGTCTGCATGCCTTCATGTTCTGTAGACATCATTTAATTTCATAATATATAAAACGGGTCTTAACGATATCAGAGTTAACCTCAGATAGTCAGTTTACCTCAAATCACTTGAATTATAGTAACCTATAGAAGATAGTCCATTTGAGATTTTATTACAAAAAAATACCTGAAGTCCTTTCGATTTTATACAGCATGTATGTTACCTTTAGTCGTATTCTTTCAAGTTATTTAGGTGAAATGATGACGAGAGACTTGAGAAAGACTAAAAAGTGAAAAATAAAAAAAAAACTTCGTTTAAAAAAACCGAACCGAAAAAACTAAAAAGTACCTAATAACTTAATTTGTATGTGCTACCTATTCATAGGTTTGAAGTTGGTGCCAAGCCAAGATGTAATAGTAGGTACCGCACTCGCCGCGCGTGACCTTGAGCGGGATAGCTGCTCTTCGCGTAGAACAAAACAACTGAAGCGTCGGTGACGTCGTTGACGTTCGTCTCGAAATGTAGCGAGTGTGATACCTACTATTACATTTGGCTTGGCACTAACTTCAAACCTAGGTAGCACATGCAAATTAAGTTAACTGATACTTTTTAGTTTTTGAAGTCAGTTTTTTTAAAACGAAGTTTTTTTTTAGGATTTTGTCAGGTTAAAGCATAGGTATAAGCAGGCGATTTTTGTTGTACCTAAATAATTATCAAATAGTCTTTTGTAGATACTAATTGGTTTTCTCGGTATTTTTAGAATTTTGTAAGGTTATAGCATAGGTACCTAGGTACCTATAATTTACTTTTTTATAGGATTTTGTTAGGTTATTGGTATAGGCATAGGTAAGCAGATGTTTTTCGTTGCAAATATTTAATTACTTTGCCTTATTTGTTGGTGTTTTAATTTCTTTCAGTAAGTTGTAGATACCTTCCATTTTTTTCGTTGAATTAGTTGTAGATACTTAATTAATTTAGTTTTATTTACGCTTTGAAAATAAGCTTCATTCGTTATGTCTAATTTTTCATTTAACTGTAGTGATAAATTAAACATTGTTTTTCGTATTCGATTTTATCACATCACACTAATTTATAAAAGCGAATGTTTGTGAGGGTGTATGTTTGTTACTTCATCACGCAAAAAGCACTGGACGGAATTGGATGAAACTTTACAGTAATATAGCTTACTAGCTGTTGCCCGCAGCTTTGCTCGCGTGGAAGTTGATTATTTACAATATATTTAATTAAAACTGTGTAAGTATGTGTGAATAATTTATTCATGTTTTTAAACGTACCTATTTATTTAATTTTAATCAATAGCCCACTAAAAAGATTTCATACTAACGTTCGACCCTTATTTTTATCCCTTTAGAAATAGAATTCCCATAAATGATGATATAGGTATTAATTTATTTGTACTTAAAAGCCTAAGGACAAAGTTTCAGGCTACTAAATTAAAAATGACTGACTTCCAAACTAATCTACTTACGACATTTCAACACCTAATTCACCCCTTAGGGGTAGAAATATCATTTATGGGATTTCCTTTTGAGGGCGCTCTGGTTCCCTGGTTTCTAGAACCCGAGACGGTGTGCGGTTTTTAGTCGGTTCGAGTCCGACATAACCACCAGTTGGTGATATCCGAGGGAATTTCCGCACAAAAAAAGGGGTAGATATAATATCCAGAGACACTTAGTATCTACGAGTTTTTAACTATTAGCCCAAAGATAATTTTTCATGTTTCTAACTTAAAAAAGAGGGACTTCCATACAAACTTTCAACCCCTATTTCACCCTCTTACGGGTAGAATATTGGGAAACGCTTAAATACGTATCTCCTATTTTTTTATCAATAGCCCTAAAATAAATTTTCATGTTTCTAACTTCAAAACTGACGGACTTCTAGACAAACCCGCTTACGAAATGTCAACGCCTATTTCATCTCTTCAGCGTAGAATATCGAGAAAGGCCTAAATACGTATCTATTCATTTTTAATCAGTAGCCCAAACCAAAAGAAAAGTTTCATGTTTCTAATTTAAAAATGACGAAGTTCCAAACAAAGTTCAACCCCTATTTCACCCCCTTAGGGGTAGAATATTAGGAAACGTTGAAATACATATCTACAAATTTTTATAAGTAATGCAAAAATAAAGTTTCATATTTCTTAAATAGCCCTAAAATAAACTTCCATGTTTTTAACTTCAAAAATGACAGACTTCCAGACTAACCTACATACAAAACGTCAACCCCTATTTCACCCTTAAGGAGTAGAATATCCGCTCTATCTATCAGAAACGCTCTCTTGGACCACCACTCTTGGATTCTGCTTATGCTTTCCATCAGGCAGAGTAGAGTCATTTTGGCGGGCCAAACATAAAAAAAAAAAAAAAAAAAAAAAACGCTTAAATACGTGTTTACTCATTTTTAATCAGTAGCCCAAAAATAAAGTTTCATGTTTCTAACTTAAAAAATGACGGACTTCCATACAAACTTTCAACCCCTATTTCACCCCCTTGGGGGTAGAAATTCCGAAATTCCTTCCTTAATGGGTGTCTACTTAATGAAACGATCATACTCACCAAATTTTGTATTCCTAAGTTTAATAGTTTCCGCTCGGCGATGATGAATCAGTCAGTCAGTCAGGACATGTTATTTTATAAGTATAGAAGATACATCAGATTAACACATAGGTTACTGTTTGCCGCGATAACCGACATACACGCGGGCGGAGCCGCGGGCAACAGCTAGTACCTAATAAATCATGATAGCTGGACAGTTGAAATTTTCACATATGATGTATTTATACATCAAATACTAAACACATAATAAAGTGAATTTTTAAGTAAACAAGTTAACAAACAGATTTTTATTGTTTTTTGCTCGATATTAATGTTAGACGTTTGTTATATTCACAGAAAATTCAGTTGTGTATTCACTTTAAAATAAACAGTGGGACAGCCAAGCTTCGGCATGAATGGGCCGGCTCGACCGGAGTGATACCACGGCCTCACAGAAAACCGGTGTGAAATAGGGCTTGCGCTGTGTTTCACAGAGTGAATGAGGATACCGGAGGGCCATACCCCAACCCCACCCCCTATTTCCCCCCCATCTCCCAAAGGCCGGCAATGCACTTGTGACGCCTCTGGTGTTGCAGGTGTCCATGGGCGGCGGTAATCGCTTACCATCAGGTGATACATCTGCTCGTTTTTGCGCCTTTTACAAAAAAAAAAAGTTAATGGGGGGCTCCCATACAACACACTTTTTTTTTCGTTTTTCTATCGATATAAATAACGGCGACAGGACGCTTAAAATATTTACAGAATATTTAGATTTATATTTAGTACTAGCTTTTGCATGCAGCTTCGCTCACGCAGACTTTCATCCTCTTCGGGGTGGAGTTTAGTATAATCCGTCCTTAGCTAGTAGGATGTCTACACCCTATATGGAACCTACCTGCGAAATTTCAAGTTTGTGGGTGTTATAGTTTCTGAGATTTCGTGATTAATAAGTGAGTGGTATTTCGCTTTTATATATATAGATAAAAATAAATAATTAATGGTACCCAACCCTTCGTGCGCGAGTCCGACTCACACTTGGCCATTCTTTTTTTTAAAAAATGAAATAATGCTTTACTTCCTATCACGTTTGTCCAAAGAGTGGCATTTCCGTGATTACCGAGGTTTTAAACATTGAGTTTAAAAACAGACAGTGAGAGGAGAGTATACCTGTAATGATCAAGTACATCACTAGCAATCAATTCAACAGTTGCACCGTATTCCTTGGCGAAGCCTCTCTGATGTAGTGTGCACACTGCTTCACTGGCTGAAAATAAATAATGCCCTTTTTTTAGTTTTTATATATGACCCTGCACAACTTGCTTTAACCTTTATTAAGACTTCTGACATCTTGCTAATGTTACAGAAACTCAGTTTCTGAGGAATGGTGTAACTCACTATTTTTTATGAGGTTGGCTGGTAAATATATTACAATATCATCATTATCATCAGTCCACTGCTGGAGATAGACCTCCCACATTGCAGGCCACTGCTCCTGTCAGCCGTTTTGCCTGGCCTGTAGGAGTCCTACATTATCTTTGTCAACTACACAGTCTCCACTCTTCTGCCTCAACTGTTGTCAGTTCTGCAGCAATTATGGCCAGCCCACTGTCAATTTCGCTTGCTAATTCAAAATATAGCTTTTTTTAATTTCATAATTATGGAGTGACATCTCTACTTGTAATAAAATGTTCATTTAGGTGTTTTACAAATAATTTAGACCCCGAGAAATCTATCCCAAAAAAGTTTCATTCTTTCATGAATATTAAAGCCAGCATAATAAATCTTTCATTCATAGAACAAATAAGAATGTGAATTAAATTTAGATAACAGCCAAAAATATAGTTGATTAAAATTTATTTCAAAACTGGATAATAGATGTTTCTAATTTGAATTTCTCATGTGTTTGATATAATGCCAAGAATTTAGTTAAATTAATTTTTACATAAAATTGTACCAAGGTTACTAACGTCTAAACAAATTCTCTTGTATTATTAGTTTTATTAAACTAAAGTTTTTTTTTATTAGTACAATGGGCCATGCTTACCTAAATCAAAGTTACTTTTATAGAAAAGATTTGACACCGATAAAAAAAGATAAAATCCTACTTCAATTAAAAGTACTTACACGAACATCCTTCAATCCATAGTTGATAAATTTCAGGATCTATTAACGTATAATTACTGACAAATACATCCACTTCTGTATACATTATTGTTTATTTATTTAGTTTTTTACAACTCACTAAAACACTGTATGTACTACCAATTTTCTAGGTCCATCCAACGATTTTGATTTTGAGCAATTTTGAGTATCCGACGATTGTCATTACCGTCACAAGTGTCAATTTGACAATTCTGTAAATTCAGTTCAGTCAGTCATTTTCCACATTTTCTTGAAATTATTATATTTCTTGAATATAAATGAATATTTCTGACATCTAACACATACGCCATAACCCAAGCTAAGCAGAGCTTGTGTTATGGGTACTAGACAACTGATATAAATACATATATACATTTTTTTTGTAAAAACAGACATATACAGTAAACACCCAAACTCCGAAACCAATACTTGTAGATCATACAAACATTTGGTCCGACCCGGGAATTGAATCCGACAACCCGAGACCTCATGATCAGCAGTCACACATGTCAACCGCGAGACTAACTAGGCAGTTAAAATAAAAGAATAAAATTAAATACTTCCTCGGTGGCACAGTGGTTGCGTATGCGACTGCTGTGCCTCGGATTCGATTCCAGGGTTTTATCACTGTGTTTTCTATGTTTAATATGTGTGTATTTACCAAAAAAAGTATATACCTTTGTATTTCTATCACTTCTCTAGTACAAGTACCCACAGTTCAATATCTGCTTAGTTTGCTAAACGCCAACGAGTCCCGATGGCGGTGTGTGTCATGTGAAGTCATTGATCAAAATATTATTAAAATAGAACTAATAATTTTTATTTGTATTTTCACTTGGTCGTCCGTCACTAAACTAACTCACTACTATTATTAGTTTTATTATTATATATTAATACTAACTACTATTCCCAGTTTCTAATTTTATTATTTACTTTTCATACATTTACTCATTAATTTATTCATTAATTAAATTGTAAATTATCATACCGATCTTGGGAATATCAAATAAGATATTTACCTCATGGTGGTTTATCTTGTATGGAATTGCATTTTTTTATGAATAACGCACTCTATCCACTATTATTTGTTCCGTTTTCGATATCCGGAATCCATTTTGAGTTTAGTCTTCCGTTTTTCTTGTGTTTCCGGTCAAGCGAGTCCCTCTCTCTAACGCTATTGGTGCTCCCCTCCACGATTCGTGCGTGACAACTTCCGGTTTGTCACCTCGTGGATCGCGCCATTTTGCTTATCATTATAGCATCGTTTTTCGTAGTGTTCGGGTCAAAAAGCGTTTACGTATTCCAAATTTAAATAAGAGTTTTAATAATTTATACACTTCGTTGTAAGTTATAATTAAAAATAGTCCCTCTCTTCTGCGATGAAAAATAACAGCGACGAAGGATTAAACGTCACCAGGAAGAGGCGAAGCAGCGCTATGTCGGAGACTTCTTCTTAGAGTTCAAGAAACGAACACGACAAGTAAGTGATTTGAAGTATGAATTTTTGTCACAACAAGGGCCTTCTTAACGAGTTTACTTACGCAAAATCAAGTAAATAATATACATTGCTCTAAAATTTTACAACCACCCCCGGATAGCGGTTCGGAAAATTCCGAACTTAATATTTCGGATTATACTACGGTGGTTAGGATCTTTTGTATCCTTAATCAAATCCAGAATAATGAGCAAGTAAAAAATATTATAATATTTTAAAGCAGAATATTAGCAATTCATTGGTACTTCTGAGACTTAAAACAATTATTTGTCTACCCCCGGATGTATACTAAACTAAAACCAAATGTCCTCATATGGTTTTAGTTGCTACACATTCACACGATATGACGTTTTTTACCAACACCGTTCATACTTATTAGAGCCTTCGTTTGCTGCTAGTACACATGCAATGCTTATTCAAAGAGAATTGCGAAATACCTTACAAAACAATGCTGTAACTTCCTTTTGAAAAAGTTGAGAAAATATTTGGCAGGAATTCTGAATTTAGGAAAGTTAGTGATAATTATGTTGAAAGTAACTTTTGTTGGATGGGCGGACTTTATATGTTTGCACAGAGAATTAGTACTTGAACAAATACCTGATTAAATTAATAAATATTTATTAATATAATTTAAAGCGGGTTTGAATAAAGTACCTACCACCTAGCTCGGTATATTTGTTTGATTCGGAACTGTTAGCCATTTACTTATTAATAGCTCCCGTTACAAAGAGAACAATACCAGTGCATTCGAACGCTGGGACAAATGTTACATGCCATAGCAATGATTATAGTCACAAGGGCAGTCTAACCAGGCTAAGGGCAACAAAGGCACAGCTTTTAACGCTGTACAACAAAAGAAAAGTAGACTGCCTCGATCTCGCTCTCCAATTAAAAACCCTAATCGTCGGGCATGATCGATACACTTTCTCGGCGGCTGTCTGACACACTTTCGCGGCGGCTGTCTGACACAATATCGGTGTATAAGGCGCAGTCTTGCAGCTCCCAAAGAAATAGCAAGCTACTAGAGGGTATTCGCATCCCTTTTATATTGAAGCCGCCACTCATATACCCGAGCGTCCAAGCCCTATCCAGTTTCGCCACGAAGAAGCAGAAATATCCTCAAGTTCCTAAGATTCTTCCTAACACCCAAACAAGATGGAACCTTTCGTCCAATCTTCAGCCTGAAACGAATAAACAACTTCGTGAACGTCAGCCATTTTCACGTACCGTCCTTTCTGCAGAGCATGGAATGAAAAAAAAAATAATAATAATAATTACTACTACTATTACGAAATTATTTTAACCTACGTATGTATGGCCTTAACCTTCTGGGCAGAGACCCGAGCCCAGCAGTGGGACGTTATGGGTTGTTGATGTTACATCCACCAGCACAGCAGGTTCCTGAGGGCAAGCTTCAATGGCACTCTCTGCCAAATGACCTGCCTCCCATTTGGTCTATCGTCAGCCCCGGGTATTTTCGCGGCAGTTACAAAATGGATCGCGGAATATCTGAGAAAACAGTATTCGCTGCGTGGTATATCTCGAAGATTTTTTACTGGCCAACTAATCTTACGAAATGAATGTTATGAACAAGTGACGTTTACAATAACACTGATGTAACACCTGGGATGGACAATCATCTTCAGCAAATCTGTTCTGGTTCCGACACAATGCCTAGAATTTCTGGGTGTTACCTGGGACACTCAAACCAATACAAAGTCCTTGTCGGAACCAAAATGCCTAACGCTACGCAGGGCTTTACTAAAACAGATTTCGCTAGGCAACTGGTCCCTCAGACAGGCCCAGTCCCTAATGGGGAGACTCAGTTTCGCCTCGTTCGTCGTCCGCAGAGGGAGGCTTCATTGTCGAACACTGCAATCCTACAGTCGACGTCTGCCAAGATCCCTGCCTCACCAACGATTCGTGATTCCGGAGCTAGTTCTTGCCGAGATGAGTTGGTGAGTGAAAGCGGCACCCGGCTCGTCACCACTACATCTGGAGCCACTCTCGCTTCTACTTACGACAGATGCATCCGATGTAGGATGGGGAGCACAACTGGGACAGTTAATATTGTCAGGTCAGTGGTTTGAATATTTGTTTAGAGGGTTCACCTGGGATGGACAATCATCTTCAGCAAATCTGTTCTGGTTCCGACACAATGCCTAGAATTTCTGGGAGTGGTCTGAAGACCTCTGGTATGCACAAGTGACGTTTACAATAACACTGATGTAACACCTGGGATGGACAATCATCTTCAGCAAATCTGTTCTGGTTCCGACACAATGCCTAGAATTTCTGGGTGTTACCTTGGACACACAAACCAATACGAAGTCCCTGTCGGAACCAAAATGCCTAACGCTACGCAGGGCTTTACTAAAACAGATTTCGCTAGGCATAACTGTTAGGTCTGGACCTAACAGTCATGGTACATCAATTGCAAGGAATTGTACCTACACTGTTTATGCAGCTGTAAAAACGTGATGTTAAGTATGTCCTTGTAGCACCCTTCGTGCAAGGTGTATAAATTAAAGATGTCAAGTCCGTTCACTCTGATTTATTAACACACGGTAACAATTACATAATAGTTACTATTACACGACAATGTACTGGGAACGACTATCAACTACAGTTTACATGGAGCAACTAACTCCTGAGACTGTCGTTCTGCTCACACAGCCATCAAGCACGAACATCGTCTGTTAAAAAATTCACGTATTATCCCATTACAGACTGATAATCGTACAGTTGTGGCCTACATAAACAAAGAAGGGGGCACGAAGTCGAAGAAGCTCTTAAATTTAACGCGACAGCTTTTAGCTCTGCTGGATTACCTGAACGTGAACTTAACGACGAAATTCCTCTCTCTGTAGATCCACAAGACCGGAGAGCTCTATTACACAACGCATTTCTCCAATGCTTGAAATAGTTTGGGATGGCCGTTTCCACCACCCAATCTAGTACCGCAAGTGCTCACCCATCTCAACACGACCCAAGGCACTGTTATGGGAAAAAGCTTTCTGGAGAGCCGATTTACAACAGAGATATCATCTAACATTTTAGTAATACAAATTTGAGCTATATTTGTTTAGAGGGTTCAAAAAAACCATCCTAAAAACCACCTATATGGGACCCTAGAATTGTTTTGAATCGCCTTATTGCTATTAGATGAGAAAAGTTTTTATGAAGTCTCTAGATGCAGGCAATCGATCCGTTAAAAAAAATGAGGTCGTTCTCATTCTTTTAAGGATCGACTCCGAGCACTTAAATGGCAATAGATATTCTCTGCTTATGTGGCCAGTCATTGGTTCTAAAATAGACTCGGCCGAATATCAGCAATCTGGATGGAAGATCAGATCACATCCAGAAAGAAATTTTAATATAGTGTACTGGGTCCGAGGTATCACAAAGTCGTCGTAATGAAGGAAACTGGTCTGCACTATTTATTACTACAAAGAGGTCCGAGGTTACCTGCTACTAGAACTAATATCGGAGGGGTGGTGAAGGCTGTACTAGGAGAAGCAGGGATTGAAGCATCTCCTGGATCAGTACTCTCAGCAGTGTCTTCATTAAACTGGCTGGAGAACTATACAATGGATGAAATTATATCTACTGGAAATAGGAAACAATAACATGCTTTCAGGACTTATTATCATAAACAAAATAAAGAGGTAAATAGACCTGTTTCCCAGATTAATGTCTCTTTATCACAATGTTTTGAAGCAGTGTGATTGTTTATTGTTAATGTTGTGAATGAATATAGATTCCTATATCCATGTTAATCTTAATCTTTTTGTATGTATGTACCTACCTGCCGTGTAGTACCTACCTTTCAGTCATTAATACACATTATAGCATCAACTACCTACAGTACCAGGAGAAATCAAACACATCACTCAAAATGGATTCCGGATATCGAAAACGGAACAAATAATAGAGAGTTTTGACAAACAATAAAACTTACCTATTATTTTTCCTGAGATATCCGGAATCCAGATAATTCCTACCTGGTACTCACGTTGTATAATGATAAGCAAAATGGCGCGATCCACGAGGTGACAAACCGGAAGTTGTCACGCACGAATCGTGGAGGGGAGCACCAATAGCGTTAGAGAGAGGGACTCGCTTGACCGGAAACACAAGAAAAACGGAAGACTAAACTCAAAATGGATTCCGGATATCTCAGGAAAAATAATAGGTAAGTTTTATTGTTTGTCAAAACTCTCTATTACCCGTACTATTTTAGTATTAAAATGCGTTCACGTAATAATAAAGAAATATAAAAATAGTTAAATTTGAAGATATAAACAACATTAAAAAAAAAATTATTTAATAAATGATATTAATGTGAAAAATATAACTCTAAATAATGAAAGTTATAACACTTGAAATAATTTTAAACGAACGCACTCAGTGTAAAAGTCTTTCAGTGTTGCATAATGCTGAAAAATTTCATGTTTCGTGCAAAATTTTACAAAATTACGAAACGCATAACTCACTTATACTTGGTGATAAATAATATAGAATTTCTTTTTTATATTATTTATTTATTATAAATAATATTCATTTCATATTTTTGGGAAACAAAGTTCGACATCATATACTGATATGTGATGTTCATAAATTTAAGCTGTGCAGTATGGCAATATCAAGAAATCGTGGAAAAAATGGGTGTGTCAGGGACTGTTATGTCAGGCAACAACAACTGTTTTAAAATGTTCGAATGTTACTTTGTGCTCGATCATTTAATTTGCATTTTTGCTTTTTATCCACCTTCATATATGTGCATTTATTTTCGTGGGATTTTCCGCTATGTATGTCGAGTTGAGTGTATCTACTACTTCTCCGGCTTCGCGACGCAATGTTTACGAAATACTGCCTGACTGTGTTACAAAGTGTTGAGATAGGACTCCCTGTGATCTAGTTTTAGTGGATTTATAATAATACCTATGAGACAATAGACTCTCTATCATGCCTCAAAGAATCTGTTGTGTTGTGCAATGTTAATTTTGTTGTGTGGCAAAAGTAGTTATTTTGACAACAGTGATTGCTTATAGAAATTAGCCAGTGAATATAATTTCAAAAATAAAAAGAATAAGTAAATTTATTTGTTTAATTTTTCTTTTCACATAGCGATTATTGGCATGTTTTTTTTTTGTTTTTGATTATAAAAACAAAAATGCCAAGTAAAGTTAATGCAATATTTCCGTTAAGTTGCAGGAACGTATTTTAAAGTAAATAAGTCAATGTTTTTTATGGTTTCACTATTTTTATCAATAGTGAAAACATTAGACATCTTTAGTTTAAAATGCGTTTCTGCACCTTAGCGGGTTTTCAAAGTATATAAGGCGTATATATATATATATATGTGTACCTAGGTATACGTATACATATGTATATGTACCTAGGTATAGATACGTATATGTACCTAGGTACACATATATATATGTACCTACGTATACGTATATATACCAGTGACACTACGTTTTAGTTCAGGGAATGGTAACTAGATGGCGTAATGATGCAAAACGAAGAGTTGGCTATCTATACGTAAGTACATATTCTTATCTATGATTTACCTTCAGAATTCGATTCAATTTTATTTGCATTTTGCATATTGCATTTGACCATAGAGCATGCATAACTGAAAGAACAGCCGAACGGGCGGAAAGCGTGATCGGAGTAGAGAGAGACTGAGTTTGGGTAGTGTCTGTCTCTCTGACGCAAGCTTCTGATTGGTGGACGCATATAACAATTTGCATGACTGATTTGGCGGGAAATACACCAACCAATCAGAAGCTTGCGTGAGATAGACAGACTGTTACCTCCGCCTTAGGCAGGGGCGGTTCCAGCCTGAAGTTTTGGGGGGGGTCACTAATCCACTAAGTCGAGTAAATTAGACTTTATTGCACAATACACAATATTATTTCACACAAAAAAAACAAATGGATATCTTTTGTTTTTATTGGTAAATCTATTGGGATCATAATATTTGAGACATCTGTGACAATCTCTGGATGAATATTTAGAGGATCTAGCTCCGTTGGGGGACGAAGGGCGTGTATGGAACTCCCGACAAATCGGTCTAACCCTAAACCCCGGCGGCGGCCTACATCTGCAGTCAAGAGGAGCTGCAGGAACGCATCAGCGACCTCTGTAGTTCCCCCTGCCTTACCCCATCACTAAGGTACATCCCGGGGTAACCAGATTCAAACCCGGGACAAGTCGCTGTCGTACCTCTCACCGCTCTACACAGTAAGAGAGTCGGAACACCGACCCACCGGAGACGACACCCCCGGTCGCACCGAGGTGTCGCGTCGTTTCCAGCGGCCACATCTCCCCTGCATGTGGCCACAACGACCCTTAACCGACGATTGGGGAGCAAGCGGCCTTTATCGCGCATCCTTCGTCGCCTCTTTCGAGCGGGATCGGCCATTTCCCGATTCCGGTTCCCCGATCGAGTGAATCGGTAGGTGATAAGTTGGTTCACTCTATGCAAGCTTCGAAGCTCGGCAGAAAGGCTCCGACAGTGCCCGCCAAGCTCGTAGGGCTTGCTTATGTGTGTTCTGACGATGCATTCTGAGCTCATGATACGGCGCTATCTCTTCGTCATTCCGACCGACAGATCGAATTTCGTCGCAGACCATTGTGTTCATGTCGGCTAGAATGTCGTAGGGTGGATTTCGTGCCAGGATCGTCGCCGCCTCGTACGGGATCCGTATGGCTGCAGACTCCCGAGTTGAGCATTACAGCGGGAAGATCCCGCCGGTGCCCCATAGAGGACCATGGATCGCACGACGCCCTTACGCACTCCCAAGCACAGAGAGGCAGTGAACTTCTTCCCGCGGTCCCCCGAGATTGGGCAGCAGACAATGTGGCACCCCTGCTACTCCTCGTACTGGGGACTAGCCGCCCGAAATGCTTTTCAAAGTTCTGCCGATTGTCCATGATGAGGTACTTCATGTACTGACCCACTTGGACTTCGGTGTCATCCACCCGGAGGTATGAGCAGGGTGAAGACAAACTTCACTGTCCTGTCTCGCTGATAGACCTCTATGACTGCACGCAGGTAAGTCGGCACCTCGTGATATTCAAGGGCCTCCCTAATCGCGCCCCATTGAAGGGTGCCGAAAGCATTAACGATATCAAGGCTAACTACCAACACCACCACCCCGATCGGACTGCCGACCCCGATAGGGAGCGAACACATCTATATATTAGCGTCCATTGTCGAGCGTCCCCGTTGTAATCCAAATTGGCAGTCCGATAGATCAGGGCCCACTCGCGACAGGTGCTCGCTGATACGGCCAGAGATAACTCTCTCAAAGAGTTCCTATCCTTCCTATCCTTTGATTTCTTATCTCGATTGAACAATTATGGAAACTGATAAGAACAAGAAAATCAGGTTCTAGTAGCAGATTTGGGGGGGGGTCACGTCCCCTGTGACCCCCCCCCCCCCTGGAACCGCGCCTGGCCTTAGGGCACGGGCGGACACAAATAATAAAACACTAACGATATATAACAATTTATTTCCATAAAAAAAAACTATATAAACAAAAATTTTAACTTAATTATAATTTCTATATGGGTGTGAGGTTCCAAGCACTGGACGTCTTTATTTATATTGGGTCGAACCCTAAGCCACTTAACTAGGGAGTCCTGTCCCGCAGCGTGGGGTCTTAAAGATGGTACGTCCTTGATTTTTTTTTGTTTTGTTTTTTGTTTTTCCTGTGGTGCCGCACCGCGGTGAGTAGCGATAAGTTTATTATCTCGATGTTCTATGAATTGCATGTCCGGTTTACCTTAAAAGGCAATGTTTCGCTACCGATTACACGCCTACTTACACTAGTGAGTTCGCGCGGTTCGCGTTCTGCTAATATTAGATAATTACGCACTCATTTTGTACTTAATATTTTTTATGTTTATTTTTAGTATATTTTAGAGTTAATTGTTTATAAATATATTAGTTTTTACTTTTAGGATCTTGTTACAACGTAACAAGACACTACCCAAACTCAGTCTCTCTCTCTCTCTCTCTACTCCGTTCACGCTTTACGCCCGTTCGGCTGCCTCTGCAGCTGTAAATGCTCTAAGCATTTGACTGAACCCCTGTTTCTGAACGTATAGTATTATTACCAGCTTTGAAAATTTCTGGCCAGATTTGGCAGCAAAAAGTGGACAATATTTTTGATAGTCAAACAAGTTATTTTAATCAACGTTAACTTCAAAAAATGGCTAACAATTGATGATTTTAGGGCAGTCGTTGAAAATTAATGTAATTCAATGTTCTTTATCAGCAATAACTTTTGAAATATAAATCTTTTTCCGGCGGCAAACAGATGCTCGATGGTTGTTTTTCGATGGCTCGGAATTTGTTTGCCACGAACACGAACCAGGTTACTTAAATTCACACACGACAATCCATTTACAACAGAACAGAATTTGTGTTGCATATGGAAATAACTTGTGTTATGTGATCTTATTTGCCTCTATGAGGAAGGTAATTTATTTTCATAGTTACAAGGGAAATAAACACTTGTCATTTATTGTTTTTTTTTTAGTTGATGTTATGGGGAAAGCTGGGATAAAACCTGGCAATATTTCGACTTGCATCAAATCATCATCAATACGATTGATTTTTTCTCGAACTCACAATGAGTTTATTATAATGCTGATATTTAAAAATGTTTTCATAAATGTATTGATATTTTTTGTGTTAATTCGCGAGAAATAAGCTTATCAAGATCGAATAAATACCTAACACGTATGGAGACGAAATACTTATCGCAAAGGAATCTTACCACAATTAAGGACATTTGCCGTATGTTTTTTTTTGTCAAGCTTTGTATAGACGCTAAACTTGCATTCACCGTTAAGACGAGTTTGTGGCCTAATACTGATGTAATACCCAACATACCGCCAAATCAAAAAAAGAGGACCTCATCTCTAAATATTATGAATAATTAACCGAAACGAAATATAAGATTTGAAAAATTGCATGCCTATCATTAAAATTCACTCTATACAACAAAGTCGCTTCCGCTGTCTGTCCCTATAAATGCTTAGATCTTCGCAACGGATTTTGATGCGGTTTTCTATAGATAGAATGATTCAAGTGGAAGGTTTATACTATGTGTTTAATACATATATATAACTAGTTGTTGCCCGCGACTCTATCCGCGTATATGTCGGTTATCGTGGCAAATAGTAGTATACTGTAAAGCTTCATCCAAATCCGTTCAGTAGTTTATGCGTGAAAGAGTAACAAACATCCATCCATCCATACTTACAAACTTTCAGGTTTATAATATTAGTATAGATATAGTAGAGAAATACTAATAATTGTAGAGGTTTCTAATGTGATGTCGCATATAAACACATTTTTTTGAGCTTACATTGCCAACGCTGCCAAATCTACGAGATAGATGAAAATAATTTACTACAGTATTGTACACCTTAAAAAGGTCTACAAAAAAGTCTAAGATGGTATATGTCTAATGTCTATCTCTTATGAATAACAGACAATAACTATTTTTATTCCTATTTATAGTTAACAATAATATTAGATTGTCACATAAGTAATATAATTTTGACTATTTATGAGTATGACTTCTCATCTGCAGTTGTTAAGGTCCTTTCACACAGACCAGCTCGGAGATCATCGGCACGCATTTTTCTTTTCACATAGACCGGATCATATGTGCTTGGAATTGACCGGACCGAAGCTGCCAACTATTTCACATCGACCGGCTGTGGAAGAGAATCAGAGCCGATCGGCTCCGCGCTCTTATTATTTCACACTTAGTGCGTTCAAGCATTCTTGATGACAAAAGAAGTGCACATGCAAAAATAAACCTTACTACAATTACTCAAACCTCTGTTTCCAATGTGATAAAAATCTGCTCTCCTCTCTGAGCCAGTCTGTGTGAAGGGACCCTAAGAAAGGGGTACGTGCAATGAAGTTCTGTAAGTTCTATTGCTAGCTTAATGGTACTGTTTACCAACAACTCCTAAAAATCAATACTTTGAAATATATATTTATAAATTTGAAGGTAACTTACACTTTCATAGCTAAGCTGCAGCACTGATTTCAATGAAATTTGGCATGGAGATACTTTAATTCTTGCAGAAAGACATAAGCTACTTCTTTCAGCAATAACTGTAGTAAATTAAATTAAACCATAAACTGTACTAAATTAAATTAAACCACCCAACACCCCCCTGTGTACTTAATTTCATGAAAATTGTTGGAATGATTTCTGAGATTCAGATTATATTTATTATAATAAAAATTGCTCATTTAAAGGTATAACATACACGAGGGTTGAGCCACGGGCTAAAGCTAGTAACCATAAAAAACACCTTCCAAAGAATGGTATAGTTTGTTCATTTTCAGTCTCATTTTGATGTCCGCCTCCTAGTAAGTATAATTTCTTTTTTACACGCGGTTCCTTTGATTCGTGTCGTTCCTTTGACAATGAACCGCACCCGCCGAGGCGGCACGATCAAAATGACTATGAAAATGAACACACCTTAATCTCTATAAAATATAACAGATAACATCCGTTTCAGAATAAAATGTCTGATACAAAAGAGGATGAAACCGTTTTAAAGTCAGATGACTGTGATGAAGAAGTAGTATATGTAGCTGATGAAACAAAGACCTCAAACGACGACAGCAATGATGTTTCTATGTTTGCAAGCGTGTGGGTTAAAGTAGAAGTTATGGAAGAAGAAAGGGAATTTGAAAACCCCTTGCCGAACATAGATGGGTAAGTGTCATCAACAGCCTTTGAAAGTCCACTGCGATATGGCCAGACATGAGTTAATGCCTATACATGGGAGAGCCACACTTCGGCATGAATGGGCCGGCACGACCGGAGTGATACCACAGCCTCACAGAAAACCGGTGTGAAATAGTGCTTGCGCTGTGTTTCACCGTGTGAGTGAGGATACCGGAGGCCCATACCCCAACCCCCCTCCCCCTATCTCCCCCATCCCCCAAAGGTCGGCAACGCACTTGTGATGCCTCTGGTGTTGCAGGTGTCCATGGGCGGCGGTAATCGCGAAAACATCAGGCGATACGTCTGCTCGTTTGCCCGCCTATTCCATAAAATAAAAAATATTTTTTTAATTTAGCAGAGACAAGAGGTGAACAGGGATAATGACACACCATATTCTTATTCCCTCACCACACAGACAAGTTATGTTGTTACCCATATCCTGGTGTCTCTCTAATAGTCTGTTTGCAAACCATTTCTCATAAATTTGTATCGTCGTCATCGTCATTTGAACGTGTTGAAATACATTCTAGAATTTAACTCACTAACCTTTAATAACGACATAAAGCGAAGTGGGTTAGGATTAAACTTAATAATATAAGTGGAATAAATACAATACAAATGAGTTTAATGTAGAGAAACTTTTTATAAAATTTATACAAAGTATGTAACCCGGGCCATAATTACCAATCCATTGACACCTCATTTATTAAAATTGATTTAGTAGTTTAGATGCTATGGCGGCACATACAAACATACATATTACATGGACTTCCAAAAATCTATGTATGTTTATGTAAATAAGATGTAGTACGACGATATTATAGCTATCTCTACACTGCTTATATATTTTACATTTAAAAGACTCAAATTTTAAAGGAACGCATTAGGCGTTGTAATTGGTGAAGAGTTTAGCGCGTGCCAATCACAACACCTAATGCGTTTACCGTTGACCTGAATTGATGCGAAATAAACTAAACTTACATTCACATACACTTAATATTGACTTGTAATGCATGAATTATGATTTCAGAACAAGTAAATCGAAACGCAAAAGGAAAAAGCCACAAAAAACTTTACAATGTGAAGAATGCGAGTATACGACCGTGTACAAAAACTGCTTACAACTACATGTTCTCGGTCACACCAATATCAAACCATTTTCTTGCAATTCCTGCGATTATGTAACAAAATATCCATCATCTTTGCAACGGCATATGGTAACACAACACGGAGAAACCACTGACCAAGATAAAGAATTGTCCGTGTACACCTGCGAGGAATGTCCATATACCTCATATTATAAATGTAATTTGAACTCGCACAAAAGAAAGCATAAGTTAGAAAAGGAATTTAAATGCAGCCATTGTCCTTACACCACAGCTTACAGGCATAATTTCGCTAAACATAGCAAAGTACATAATAAAACGGAGTCCCAACGTTATAAGTGTGATAAGTGTCCATTTGTAACCAAGTTTGAAGGCCATATAACCAGGCATTTAGCAAAAATTCATAATGAAGTCTCCGATAAAGCTAATAGATGTGACTTATGTGATTTCTCCACTAAAGTACGCTGGAGACTCAATATACACAAGCAAAGGAGCAAACAAGAGGAGGTTATGAAATGCAGCTATTGCGAGTTTGAGACTTATTACCGGTGTGAGAGTAAAAAACACAAAGTCACACATTACAGTGAAATATATGTGCCAAAAAATACAACACCATATCAAGGAAATACCTTTAATCCTCAAGAACCTAATTCTGATCCACCACTTACTGATATACCTTTGGAACCAGCTGAAACTGCGACTCAATCTCCTCAGAAAAATACAAATCTTTATAAAATTGATCCGGTTTGCGAAGTTGACTGGAACAACATACAAGTTTCCGAGTCTAGTAACAAGGACAGGCCGTTTAAGTGCACAACGTGTCAATATACAGCGAGATTTAAAGCTTCCGTTCAGAGACACTTTCAACGTCACCACACCGGTACACAAAACCGTCCCTACAAATGTGTCAACTGTGATTTTTCAACGAAAACTAAAGACCAGATTTCATTACACAATAAGAGATCGCAGTCGGACATCGAAATATACTGCCAGTACTGTAACTTTTCTACACACTTCAAATGCCAGTACGTAATGCATCAGAAATGTCACTACCAACACAAGTGTACGGTCTGTAATTATACATGTAAGAATAAATATGAAATAACTAAGCATTACTCCATGGTTCACTTGGGTAACGGTTTGAAATGTCGTTTTTGTGACTATAAGGCATTTCGGTTGGAAAGTTTACAATGTCATGAGACGATTCACACCGGACACAAACCGTTTAAATGTTCCTATTGCAACTATATGTCTGTGAGAAAGTCTTTGTTGGTAAACCATATAAAACGTTACCATAGTGATGTGAAAGTGGAACCCACTGTTATTAGTGATAGTAAGATTGAATCTTTGAAGATGAGTTCGGATGAAGTGGCAGATCAAAGTGTTGTGAAGGACTATTTTGATGGTCAATCAGGCATAGATATGAACCAAACTGGATCTGGTTAATTATTTTTATCGGTTAACAAATCAATATATTTACACAGTGTTTCAAATAAAATGGAGTGTAGTTTACATATTATATGTTTTCATAGGTAATGGAATTGAAACTACATAATAAATAATTAGATGAATTATTGATTATTTAATTTCCATATAAAAGTGCAAAGTTCCAATATCCTTAGTCACTCGGCAAAAAACACCACGAGCGCTGTTTCACACCGGTTTTCTGTGAGGCCGTGGTATCACTCCGGTCGAGCCGGCCCAGGCATGCCGAAGCGTGGCTCTCCCACAGACTCATTTGGGGAGTTTGCTCCCTAAGGAACGATTATATTTAGCTCGCGGTATGAAAATCTTATTAACAGCAAAATCGAGCGTTAATTAAAATTGAGACGTTACTCTGCAGCGTTTTATCGTTAGTTATCATCATTAAACAAACTATTAAAACAAACAGCGCTAAAGCGCTTATTATTTGGGAAAGTATTTTCGCGACCAAAAAGACGTAAGCGCCGAGAATTTCATGGCGCTTACTTGCGAAACGTACAAAAGCTTGAGACGTTACACTACTTTGGGTGGCATGACGTAACCTCCAGTCGTGCAGCTTTACATTTTTTCTTTAATTCATTAAAATAAATGTAAACTTCTCCATTATATTTAAATTTACTAGAATCATTGTTCTCTTACAGGTGTATATTATGTAATTATTCTTTTATGTTTATCATTCCACATTGGAAAATGAAACTTATATTTGGATTACAGTTTATCGGATTTCAAGTTGACAAAACTATAACTAAATTGGTGGACTTAACGAATATCCTTGTGGTACAGTAGTAGCGTATGCGACTACTGTGCAACCGGTTCGACTCCCAGATCGAACCAAATGTTGGTATTATCTGCAAATATTGGTTTCGGGTGGTTTTCAGTATATTGTATGTATTTGCAAAAAAAGTAATTTATGTATGTATTTGTATCAGTTGTCTAGTACTCATAATACAAGCTCGAACTAATCAGTCAGATGTAAAAGAAAATATTACAAAATAACCCTTATATTTTTTCTGATGTCTTGATCCGACTTAAGGTAATTTAGATGGAATTAAGGCAATCGAAGTGGCACACCCTTAGAGTATACATTGCTTATGTATACCTACTCCCAAGGGCACAGCTGTCCATTCGCGTTTAGAAAATAGTGAACAATGACACATCGACCAAGCCCCGCCCCTTGACCAATCAAGTTCCACGCATGCGTATGAAACGATAATTTTGTGAAATATTCTTGGTCATAGATCGATGACCAATAATATATCGAAATCCTATTGAAAGCTTTCTTTTCTCCCTGCAATAAAGAGCGATACTTTAATGGTTGGATGTTATGTTTTGTGAATTTGATGTGAAACCATAGAGCAACGCGTGGAGGGGAATGGCCAAAGCGTCATTGCCCAATACAAACCAGCCTGTAATTTTTGCGGGGGGAATTCTTCACACACACACATATTAGACTCACATACAAAAACACTCGCCTGTCACTAAGAACTTGCACATCACTATCACTACTTATTATATAACCCTGCTTTGGCTTTGCCGTAGTCCGGTAACAAACTCCTCCACGTCTGTCTGTCTGTTCGCGATAAACACAAAAGCTACTGCACGGATTTTTATGCAGTTTTTACCAATAGATAGTGATTCTTGAGGAAGTTTTTCGTATATAATTTGTTAAATTTTTGAATATATTGGCTAAAATATAACGATATTTGTTGAAGACATCGGCGGAAAAATTACATAAGCTATATTATAGTTTCCTTTAAGAACCCATGCGAAGCCGGGGCCGGTTGCTAGTAAAAATTGTAAGGTGAACATAAAAAAAAGATATTGTTAAGTTCAACAAGTTATTTTAGATAAAAAATTGCTTATATTTACTTTTATACAAATTATAATAAAGTGGTACTATTTGTATTAGATTCTTGTGTAATACTGAGTACATTTTTTGTTTTATATCTTATATATAAAATTCTCGTGTCATAATGTTAGTTACCATACTCCTCTGAAACGGCTGGACCGATTTTTATGAAATTTGGTGTGCATATCGGGTAGGTCTGAGATTCGACCAACATCTATTTTTATACCCCATTTTTTATGGCAAAACAACGTTTGCGGGCCAGCTAGTTTTTGTATAAAATAATAATAACACCTGCAGAATAGTCAGAAAGTTTCTGCAAATAGACGAGCAGACTCACAATGCAATAGACACACTCTTAATTCACTTGTATATAAAACCGTGACATTTACTTGGATTAGTCCGTAAATGCCACTTACATACTACCAGCGAATGCTGAGAAAAAAATCACCAAAATAATACTAATACTAGCTATTGCCTGCGGCTGAATGTCGGTTATCGTGGTAAAGACAAGGTCTATGTTAACAAGAATCAAGTATCTGCATGACAAATTTCATTGAATCGGAGCTACAGTATAACCGTGAAAGCGAACATACAAAGAGTCAGTTCAAAATGTATAATATTAGAATGGATGGATGAAATAGGTTTGAATGAACCGTGATATTATTTTACTACATATAATTTATACTCTCGATTGTCGGCAATTGATGGAACTTGATAAGATACCGTGGGAGTGGGAGAGCCACGCTTCGGCATGAATGGGCCGGCTCGACCGGAGTGATACCACGGCCTCACAGAAAACCGGTGTGAAATAGTGCTTGCACTGTGTTTCACCTAGTGAGTGAGCATATCCTCACTAGGTGAAGCACAGTGCAAGCACTATTTCACACCGGTTTTCTATATCCTCACTCACTAGGTAGGGAGGGGGTTGTGGTATGCCCCAACCCACTCCCACTATCTCCCCCCTTCCCCTATCTCTCCCCCCCCCTTCCCCACAAAGGCAGGCAACGCACTTGTGACGCCTCTGGTGTTGCAGGTGTCCATGGGCGGCGGTAATTGCTTACCATCAGGCGATACGCCTGCTCGTTTGCCCACCTATTCCATAAAAAAAAAAGATACATTCTAAAGTTAAACTCACTTATAATCGTGAGGAGTCAATTCATATATGCGTTTATAACATTAGGTAAAGAAATAAAAGAAAACAAATCAGGAATCACACCATTTATTTAAACATTGGTCCCATTTAATAAAATAACCAGTATAACATAATAAACAAATATATAAACAGTGTTATATCGTCGCTTCCATAACAAACCAGTGCCCATCAACAACCAACATCACAAAGATTTACTTCAACGTACATTTTCTTAGCATTGGCGATTAGATCATATATATTTCAAAAGATCAATCAAATCAAATCTTATTTATTAGAGTTAGACCCCATTTATGCATGTAATCTTGAAATAAGATTAGAGATAGACCCCAATTACTCAATTAAATCTCGCTATAAGATTAGATCCCATTTAATATTACTTCTAAAATTAAGACAGAATTTTCACTCAATATAATGTTAGAAGACCAGAAAAAATATCTTAAGTGACCCATATACCACCTATCCAATCTGTACATAAGGTTGATACATCAGCTTATTAACTAATAATATCTTGTGTTTAACATTCAATTCAAAGCAAGTCCTTGCATTATTCCGACTGATTTTCCATTAGGGTTGCTAGTTAAAATAATCCAAATAATCAAATAATGGTAATAACTACTTCTATGGATATATTTAAAAAATATTTCTGTGGATAAGCTGTAAAAAACTTCAGTAATCTTTAACCGAAAAATTAATTTACAAAGTGTTAATAGTATAAAATAAGTTTTTCCTACTGGCAACCCCGTTTGGTACTAAACACAAACAAGATCTATAAAGCCAGGGGTCAATTCGCACCCGTTGACAATGACGTTGACTGTTTCTTTGAGATTAGTTCGAACCTTATAATAGCAGTGTTGCAACATAGAAGGACCTAATTAGAACTCCATTATAAGAAAAAGAGAGACTAGACTTCTTTAAATGTCAGATCTCAGCATAAATGCTTATTTTATGTTTATCTAGATGTCAGCATAAAATACTTCAATTAGATGTATTACGATTCACAACATTAGTTATATAATTCTTTTGAATAGAGAAAAAACAGAGAAATAGAGTTAGTCTAATTGTTCTTTTCTATAATAGAGTTCCAATAGTTTATTTTTTGTACCTTAATACTACACGAACGACATTAAAAGTAAGAAAATAAAAAGGAACTAAACAGATGCATCAATTTTCTTTGGTATGATAATACCAAAAAAGACACCTTAAAAGAGAAGTCTTTTTTACGAAAAATCTTTGGTAAAATAGCGTTGAAATCAAAATTTAAGTACAGTTTAGCAAAAAAAACTTAGATAAATGGAAATTGGAAGAAGAAGTAATTCATTCACTCTTGAGACATTTTTCTTTCGGGATCCGATAAAAATATTCAAATACAGTCTGGATATTTGGTGGGTGTTAGGTAAATAATTCCTTCCCTAAGAGTCTAGTTGAGGGGAGTGTTTTAGACAAATAATTCTCCCCTCTTATAGTCTGATTAGGGGGAGGGGGTGGGTAAATACTTTTTTTAAAGTCCAGTACATTATTATTACAAATGAACTAAGTTCCATGCGGATTCAAAATATAATATTTATAGTAAATTAAGAATAAATGCCCGCCATATAATATTAAGGTAACACCATATGTATATATAAAAACAATTAAATACAAAAACAGGAATGTTACAGTACAAAATTTGTACTTTTGAACTATACAAAACTATATACATGTTAGTATACAATACATCAACATATACAGGTACATTCTAGACGCTGAGAATATACGAGTGCCCAAAACTAGAAAATAATTATTGCTTCATTGTAATTTGAGACTTATACAGTTGTTGTTCAATGTATATATTTTATATATACACAACAACAACACAAATAAAACATTATACATATTTTGAAATGTATATATAAAAAAAAATTGTATAGGTACTGTACACATTTTATTTAACATTTTTAAAGAATAAGCTACGCAAATAATAACAAAAGAATAGGACGGACCTATTTAGATACAGTTTTAACGTACCAATAGATACTAACACGGTGTGTATTACTAATACATAAAATTGTTTACTATTTAAAATTGTCATGTTTCTAAATATATAGTTCCTAGACCAAACAAATAAATATAAATTCAATATGGCATTGTGTACAACATTTAAGTTTATTTCATTTAATATATAATGAAGAAAATGTATATTTTCATATATTGTTTATGAAAGCAGGTGTGATTAAAAAGGCAAGTGAAACTGCGAGGAACTACTAGTACATGCATTTTTGAATTAAAATCACTTGTACTTATTCCACTATTTTATTTTTGTTTACACCTGACCGGTTTCGCCTTATGGCATCATCAAAGGTTACTGATTATACAAAATAAAATATTCACATCTAAAACCCACCAACTGCGGGTACATGGAAATGTGGGTTTTAGATGTGATTATTTTATTTTGTATAATCAGTAACCTTTGATGATGCCATAAGGCGAAACCGGTCAGGTGTAAACAAAAATAAAATAGTGGAATAAGTACAAGTGATTTTAATTCAAAAATGTATTATAACAAGTTCCATCAAGTGCCGACAATCGAGAGTATAAATTACTAGTACATGGATAATAAATAGTTAATAGGTTAGTCAACTGTCAGATTAAATTCATAATATTTTTAAAAACGTCAAATTGATGATGACGTCACCCTTAGAGTTGTCATATTAATAAAGAATTATAATATTAAAATAAAAATTTAAAATAGCAGTACAGGAAAATATTTAAAAAAATATGTATTGAAAGTTTTTTTTTTGAAATAACAATAAATAAAGAAAAGAATAAAATAAATAAGGATTAATAGACATATACGTTAAATTAGGTCCTGTTATTTTATTTGTAAGGCAACATTAAAGAAATACAATAAATAACATGAATAAAACAGTATGAATTAACAATTTCTTGGTATAATTGTTTGGTCGAGAAACTATACATATATTAATTAAATTGTGAACTTAAAAATCACACGCCTTTGTGTATATTTATGACCACAAACCCTGTAACCAAATGTGTTCCTCTCTTTCAATTTTTTAAATTAATATTTTAAAAATAGAAACGTACAGTTTCATTTTGTTTTTTAAAAAGACATTTCCCACAATAGGAAGAAATTCAGTCTCACTGTAGACTTTACAAACTTACATGACAAGAACACCCCGGCTCAGAACAACAATTTATGGATCACGCAGTGTTATCCCATGTGTTTTGAACTCATAATCGCTGTAGAAAGCGACTAGGTGGCTGCTGAAGGACCCCTAAAATTGTTTTTTGTTTGTATTACAGTTTAGTGGTAATAAACATACTGACATACACACATTCGCCTCAACTGCTACCCCAAATAAATATATAACCTTATATAATTTGTTCTTCCTAAAGAATGTGTCTAATATTATTGTTCCATTTCTAGTGCGGACAGTTTTCTTATGAACTCTGATCGCTGGGAGGGTGTCAAGTCCTGGTGAAAAAAAGCAAGATTAGTCAAACGTTAGCGAGCCTGACTGCTGAGTTCGAGATCGTGAATTCGGTTCTCAGCTTACACAAAAGTATATATTGTGCTAAAGGTCAAATATAACCTGATCTCTGTGACAATAGGGAATATGCATAAAATTTTTATTTGTCTCAAATATTTTTTTCTAGATTCTTTATTGTCTTTTAAAATATACATAAAAGGTATTTTTTTATTTAGTGATTATTTAAACCCAGAAAATATATTAAATAAAAATTAAATATTAAGGGAGGGAAATTCAAACATACAAAACGCGCACTATTGGTCAAAACGAAGTGTGACGTCGATGGTCACTTCATCGAAATTATCGGCGTCGAATTTCACACTGTGTTAGTAGCGTTTGTGAGAAAAATTAACTTCTTCCGTGATTTTTATAGCAATTAAAACTGTTAATATGTATAAAGTAACTGAAACACTGAATAGTAAACAAACACGAAATGACAATGACATCATTGGTCATGTCGTTTGAATAGCTCAAATTTAGTCAGTGTTTTAAATTTCACTTTGAAAATTAGTTTGACTATTTTCAAGTTTTTTTTTCTATGTTAAAGAGACGTAAACGATATTTAAAAAAATGCATATTTCCTATTGCCACTAGTGTAATTTTACAACTTAGGGAGGTACATTTTAGGTGTGAATCTTTATAATGTATTGCACTTCATCACTACATATTATAGAACAAAGCCCTCCGACGCGTCAGTCTGTCTGTTCGCGATAAACTCAAAAGCTACTGCACGGATTTTGATGCGGTTTTTAAAAACAGATAGAGTGCTTATTGGGGAAGGTTTTCGTATATAATTTGTTCAATTTTTGAGTATATTGGCTAAATATAACGATATTAGTTGAAGACATCGGAAAATATTAATCGGAATTATTTCTTAGGGTAACGTAGGCTATATTATATTTTCCGTAAAAAGCCCGTGCGAAGCCGGGGTAGGTAGCTTGTATGTGATAAAAGTGCGCGTAAACAATGAAAATATAATAAGTGATCTACATCTATACAAATGAATAAAATTGGAGTGTCTGTTTGTAATATTAAAATAACCGCTTTTTACTAAATGCGTATGTATGTATACCTACAACATAGACCAAAATAACATTTTTTACAATTTTTGTCGGTCTGTCTGTTCCGGCTAATTTCCGGAACGGCTATACCGATTTCGTCGTGACTTTCACCGATAGGTAGCTGATGATATAAGGAGTAACTTAGGCTACTTTTTTTAGACTAGCTTCGCCTCACGGCGTTACTCGCGGTACGAAAATAACCGCGGGTAACACCGCGGCACTCAGCTATCAGTATATAAATAAAATTGAAGTGTCTGTTTGTAATCAGCAAGGGAAGAGGGAGGGTATACTTACCAGCACGAGGTTATTGACAGCCTGCAGGATAGCATCCTGGTGTATCGCTCGCAGGTTCTTCTCCAGCACGGAGCTGTCGTCTCCCGCTTGACTCTCCAGCCATTTGCACACCGCCTCGTTGTCGTGCTCCCACTGGTGGGACTGGAGAAATAAAACAAAAAAATAATAATTACTAATTTCAGCAATGCTTTTATGGTGGCCGAGCAGATGAAGATTCTATCTGATATTAGTGCCATGTTTGTCTGCAAATGATGACAGTAAGGTATTTTTTTAAATGTTTCGGCCTACCAAAGTGACTCTCTATGTGCGAGACTCCAGAGAGTCTGGATTCTGCTTATGCTTTCCATGAGGCAGACCTGATGGAAAGCATAAGCAGAATCCAAGAGTGGTGGTCAACAAGTCAACTTGTGAATGCAGACAATGCAGCATGGTGACCCACACTATGGCGGTCTATTCAGATGGGTCTGCATCATTGCTCCCGCATTTACCAACGAACCACGCCAGCACTGCTGCTGTCACTTTAGGTTGACCTTCTGTGCGAGGGTAGTACCGCCCCGCGAGAGCCGGCCCTAACGAGCTGAAATTAGCGTGGCTCTACTGCCTGTACTCTAGATTTGGATAGGAAAAGGAAATAGGGCGAGGGAGATAAGGTAATCCGTCGATTTCGGTTCCCATCACATATGTGGCAATTGTGACCACAATATGGTATGCTGGAGCCCAGTCCGACACCAGTCTATCTACAGACCTTCTATATCGCCTAGTACTTGTGTTGTGGAGGTCTGTGACAGTCGCTCCACGTAAACAATCGAAGTTCAACCTTATCTTAGTAGACTTAAAGCCGACCCTAAACTAGTTCGTGAAAAAGTACAGAAAATTGTTGCTGTTATCAGCCAACATCTCGGAAAATATAATTATTACAGTTTTTCATTTCTATTACACATTTTAATCATGTAAACATTGAAATATATTGCTTAATTGAGAAGTGTAAAACAGTGACGTCACAAGTTTGTATTTATTACATTTTTCATACAAAGTTCTCGTTTTGACAAATGATAACAAGTTACTAATTTGACTAAGGTGTCATCTACCCTATTACATAAAGACAGTTATCCAGACCTGTGTTTCTCCAAGATCCTCAGTGAACCACCTCCGAAGGCTGGCGGCGGCAGCTCCCCGGTCCATGGAGTCTGCGGGCTTGACAGCCGCCTGGACCCTCAGCTCTTGCTCGTTCTGCTTCAGCAGACGCCGGAGACGCCAGTACAGCTGGCGTCTGGACGAACGCCACGGGATTATGTCCTGCAAATAGCAATTATTCTTTTTTATTTTGTCAACTGTACGTTAAGCCGGGTCTCCACCGAACAAAAGTTGGCAACTTTTGTGTTGTCAAATTTTGGTGGAGACGCGCCTTTAGGGAGGAGAGGATACTATACAAATAAATAAAATTGGAGTGTCTGTTTTTTATATTAAAATAACAGCCTTCTACTAAATGCATATGTATGTATACACGATACATATACCAAAATAACATTTTTTACGATTTTTGTCTGTCTGTTTGTTCCGGCTAATTCTGGAACGGCTGGACCGATTTTGACGGGACTTTCACTGATAGGTAGCTGATGATATAAGGAGTAACTTAGGCTACTTTTTTTAATCTAGCTTCGCCCCGCGGCGTTACCCGCAGTACGACAATGACCGCGGGTAATACCGAGGGATTCAACTAGTAGAGAATAAGAGAAAATGTAATACTTACGAAAATACAGCCCTTTTCTAACATCCTCTCAGCTGTGTCGTGTAGTTCGGCGAATTGGACAGCGATCTGTGAAAAATTTACAAAATAATTATGAGTATCTGCGTCTATCTGTGGCATCGTATCTCCTAAACGGATAGACCTCAAACTCGAGTTTACTATAACCTCTGCCACGCTTCGCTGTGACGGGTTGTGGTAGGGATTTTTGAGAAATGCGGAGCAAAACTGACCTGAAAACTATATAAAAACAATCTCTGAGGACAGTTTTAAAATTTAAGCTCAATTGGTACAGAACTTTTTAAAGTTAAGAAGAGTATATAAACTTATTTGATCTATCTATATATAAAATGAATCGCCGAAATGTATGTACGCGCATAACTTCCCATCGGCTGCACCAAATTAGATAATTCTTTTATTATGTATTCGTTATTGTTAGGACAAGGTTTGTGTACAAGAAGAAATAAAAAATAACGGGAAGTCTTTTTTTTATCCGCAACTGTACACTGCCTGTGGGAAGCTGAGATAGATATGTAAATATGGCGATACGAAGTTCGCCGGGTCAGTTAGAATATATATATGTATACATATTGACGTACGTACCTCATGATATATAGGGCTCAGTTCCTTCTCCCGCGCTTTGGCTGTCTTCTCAGCGGCTAACAGTTCTGTCTCTAGTTCACGTACGCGACCCTCAGCTGAAACAGTTTTACATAATTATTATTACATTTATACACAACACATATAGAATACGCAGTATCCAAAATACGTAGTTATACATATATTGGTAAAAAAACGTGTGGCACTCGGGGACTGCCGCGGTAAAGGTATTGCATAGCATTTCTTATCAAGTTATGCAATTATAATTATTTATTTATTATATTATAATTTATTTTTTATTTATGCAGTATTTTTTTTAGAAATATTGACATCAAGTAAGTGAAAAAATCATAACATACAAATATATCAATGATTTCTCCAATATGTAAGTATTTCATGATAATTTAAAAAGTTGACGACACGGCAAATTTCATAACGATGACAATGATGTGCATATTATCTGTTATAATTACATTTTAATACGAAAAAAACTTCTTTTTCGCTGACTACTACCAAAATATTTGGGGGTGTTAGGTTTTATTTTCGTTACGGAATTTCTTGATTCGGTCGCCGGGCTCAAAGCCCGCTTTAAAAGCTATGCAATAGCTTAATAAATACAAAAGAAAACTAAGAATTATTTAAAAACTAGCTGACCCACGCAACCTCGTTTACGTCTCCTATTGCCCGTAGCGAAATAATTTCCCCCCGTTTTTGTAACATTCTTCATTGGTGCTCCGCTCCTTTTGGTCTTAGCGTAATGATATATAGCCTATAGCCTTTCTCGATAAATGGGCTATCTAACACTGAAAGAATTTTTGAAATCGGACTAGTAGTTACTGAGATTAGCGCGTTCAAACAAACAAACAAACTCTTCAGATGATAATGCATTTTAAAATGCATATAAATATTTGAAATGAGAAGGAATGGAAATTCGGGACCTCGCTTTCTTCTGTGCGGAAATCCTCGGCACCTTCTGGTGGGAAGGTTATATCGGACTTTTCAACAGCATTTAACAGTTCACTGCTGGACATAAACCTCTCCTTAGCAAGGAAATGTTGGTCTTCTATACCAGTTTTCCTTCTCTTTGCTGTGAACTGCGTAATTTGCTCTCTCAGGCGCTTCTAATGACACCCACGGGATATAAGGGACCAAACGAACAGACGTATCTCTTGATGGAGGCTAAGTGCTTACCACCGCCTATAAACGTCTGCAACGCAGAAGAATAATTAAATTTTGTAACAATCTCTTACCTTCCCTGCCGACATCTGTTCTGATCAAACTGTCATCGATGGAGCCTCTTCTGTCTAAACTCTTTGATATATCCTTGACTTGTTCCTTCAGTTCTGTAGAAAAAGAGAGTATACGTTAGACAAAATCTTACACCTGTTAACCTGTATTCAAGGGGAATGTGTTTTACTTTATTTCGATAACCACACCGTGGGAGAGCCACGCTTCGGCATGGATGGACCGGCTCGACCGAAGTGATACCACGGCCGCAAAGAAAACCGGTGTGAAACAGCGCTTGCGTTGTGTTTCACCGAGTGAGTGAGGATACCGGAGATATAATGTTGCAGAGTGGGGCTATAAATTGTATCTAAATCGGTGCATTCATTTATTTCTACATTAGGAATATATTCTGTGTCGCGGGAACTTTACAAACATACAAGAAACGGACACAAACAACACCCAGACTCAGAACAACAATTTGAGGATCACACAAATTGTTGTCCCGTGTGAGATGGTGAATTATTATAGCGATATGACGATAGGTGTACCTGAGATCCTAGCTCCGACTCTGAGCAGTTCAGGGTCGAGTCGGTGCATGGTCTTGAGGATGTCGCGCTGCTTGAACTTCACCTCCACTATGCCTTCCGCTTCGAGTACTCCACCTCTGCAAGAATATGGAATAAATGTCATTTTTATCCATTGCAGAGTCATGTCTTAGCATAAAATGTCCTTGTACAACCGTTTTGAAAAAAATCGTAATTATAGTCTTTAAAATATAGCTTCATCTCTGTAATAAATGGCTGGAAGACCGATTTAGAAACTTTGAACAAGCGGTTTTATTTTGTATCACCTATATTTTAATTTTTTACGAGCCAGTTTTATCACAAGTGAAGTGCAATACATTATAAATATACAAATTCACAAAAAATGTACCTCGTAAGTTGTAAAATAACACTAATGACAATAGTCATAGAGATCAAGCTATATTATAATGATTACAAGTTACTCTTTCGTTGCTATTTACTGAGCGAATACAGTAATCAGATTCCAATCCTTGGCCCTTTTCCAAAGAACGTATATATTTAAGAGAAAAAATAATGAGAAATTGTCAATTTTTTTTTTTTTGTTATTTAAAAAAAAACTACTTTTAATCTAGCAATATATCCTGTGTTGTGAGGAACTTTCCAAACATACATGACATGGATAGAAAAACCACCCAGAACAACAAGGGTGTTCATGGGCGGCGGTAATCGCTTACCATCAGGCGATACGTCTGCTCGTTTGCCCCCTATTCTATATATAAAAAAACTAAGTGTGTGGATCGAACCAGTAAACACTAGAAAACGTTGAAGGAACTATTTAAATTGCAGTGTACCATTTCCACCTGTGGGTGTCAGAACGAGGGTTCCATACCTGGCTTCAGGGTCAGCGTACATCTCCATCCGCTGAGCATTGACGCTGGGGTCCACGACGGCCCAGGCTCCGCCCCTCAGCTCAGCCCCGGGGGGGATGTACACCAGCACAGGGGCGGAGGCCCCGCGTAGGGCTCGGACTATCTCCGCGCCGAACTTCAGCACTTGCTCGTACATGTCTGCCAAATTGTTACTATAAGTGACCTGTTACGCGTTTTTCGTCCCTTTTCGGAATCAATCCCACAAATTACAGTAAAGCAGTAATAATAACAGTAGTACCTCCTCTCCTTAAAAAGGTTTTAGTAATTTTATCAACGATGGTTAGAATCAATCTTTGAATAAATTACTATATATAATAATAATAAATATTTCGGACATCTAACACACAACGCCATCTAGTTCCAAGCTAAGCAGAGCTTGTGTTATGGGTACTAGACAACTGGTATAAATACATACATACTTTTTTTTTGTAAATATATACATATTATACATAGAAAAACACCCAAGCTCGGCAACAAATACTTGCAGATCATACAAACATTTGGTCCGACCCGGGAATCGAACCCGAAACCTCTTGATCGGCAGTCGCATACGTCAACCGCTAGACCACCAGGGCAGTTAGTAGTGTATAAATAGGTGTAGTAACATAAAAAAATTAAATAATAATCTAATACTAATAAGTTTTTTCAAACGTCACAAGGTATTTCAGTCAATCAGTTCAATCAATAATACAAGTCCTTTGAAAATCAACAGTAAGTACTAATTTACCTTTCTGTCCACCGCTAAAACCACGCCAATTGGCGAAGATGATGATTGGCAGACCTTCGCGAGAAAAGTCGTTTATGGCTTGTGAGGTCTTGTACGCTGAGTCAGGGAACCAAACCTGGAAATATCAAAGTAAGAAGTAAAGCCGTCACAGAAGTAAAGCCGTCACAGAAGTAAAGCTGGCATATATGACATTAAAAGAGATGATGATCCCTGAGTTTTTTTCGTCCTTTCTTCTCAGGGATGAATTAGGCCTTCCTAACTGTACTGCAGTTAGGAAAGGCCTAACTCATTTGCTCAAAAAAGTTTCAACTTGCAAAAGTGTTCCTGTAACCTAATTGCAAAATAAAAGATTTCATTTCATTGGTGAAACGTCAGTATAAGTCTGAAATAATTTTGATAATCAACGTGTGAGAGATTTAATGTCACTAGTGCATGGCGACGCGTCACCACTCCGCATTACATATGACAGATAATATCACATAGCGTGGTGATACAATACTAAAACGTATTACACGTTACATTTACGTTACGGTCACATGACGTGGCGTCGCCATGTAAACAACTGACCATTACAATTTGCTACCTCTGCATCACGGAGGTAGTCAAGTCAGTTATTCATCAGACAGACGTGTTTTCTGAAATAAATAAATGATTTAGCAGCCCAGCCCTGAGGGAACTGTCTTCCAGGGACTGCCCAAACCCAAGATCATTGGGATCCTTAGGACATCTTCATTCAGGAGTAGACGTCAATAGGCAAAGTATAACAGTTCGTTACCTGTCCAGCCTGCTGCAAGGTTTTGGCTTCCGAGTCCAGGTTGGCGGGGTCGGCGGGCTGCGTCACCTCGACCGTCCTCGTTTCCACCGCCACCACCCCTACTGGGATACCGCCCAGACGAGCGCGACCTGATGATGAACACCAACAGGTTAATTATATTATCTTGTGGGGGTTTAGTGTAGCTCAAGAGGATCAGCACCTGAATTTCGGGAAATAATAAGTCGACCACACGCTTAGTACGTTTTTTACTTTGAGATAACTATTTCAAAGCCAGGACGGTCTTGACTTCACGACCGCTGACATGAATCTTCTATTTCTTCTTCAGCATATACCAAAAAGTGAACATTTTAAATTATATAAATCAAAATAAAGAATATTCATTTCGAACAGGATTTTCCACCTGCCAGTATTATGACGTGCAGGTTGTATATCTGCACCATGAAGGCTTAAGTCGCCACAATCTATAGGTTGTAAGTCTTCGTTTCGAAGATTGAAGTGTGCAGCCGGTCTTTGAGTACTCCTGTCAATAATGACTTGGAGAGGGAGAGGAATGTTTACTCAGGGACAAACGAATTAACAAACAAATATTTCGGCGCGGGACATATGTTGTTCAACCAATCAGCGCGCGACTTGCGATTCGTTTCGTTTGCGAGATTTTCAAATGGTATGCACCATTTGAAAATCTTTCGACTGTTTGCAATCTCGCGAAATAGATAACAATCTAACGGTGTTTACAATCTTACGGTAACATATATATATATCAGGTCAATCTCCGAAACAAATTCTTGCAGGTCAAGGTGGGGGTGGGGGGGTTATATTGGTGCCTAGGTGACTATTATGCTAACGCGAATGGGGCACAATTATTGACAAGGAGTGGTTCTGAGAGCACTGACCGGTGATGACAGTCTGCGCCCAGGGCCGCATGATCTCGTCGAAGCTGCCGAGGTCGAAGAAGCCGGGGCGGGCGCCGTCGCCGGCCAGCAGGAGGCGCGGGTCGTGGGCGGCCCGGGGCGGGGCCCACTCCACGTCGCGCTCCACGGGGTCCGCGCAACGCATTATGGGCACCGTGCTTAACTTGTCCTGGGGAACAATAGTCTAAATTATACAAACATACTATGATCATTATTTTCACGGGAATTAACGCGATCACTTATTAGGTTTTTTTTTAAAGACAAATCCCGCACTAGGAATAAATCCTGTGTCGCGGGGGACTTTACAAACATACATGAAACGGACACAAAGAACACCCAGACTCAGAACAACAATTTGTAGATCACACAAAGTGTTGTCCTGCGTGGGATTTGAACCCACGACACTTGGCGAAGTAGGAAACGGCGTGGTGACCGAAACCACTAGGCCAAACGTGCAGTCATATATTACATACCTCTAATTTGCCTGACGTTTCGCCCAGGTTGCACTGGCCGTGGTCACGGGCTGACTGGTTCTAAATAACTGACTTTAAATAAGTGATCGCGTTAATTCCCGTGAAAATAATTATTATGTCATGAAACGCGAAAGTTTCAAAGTTAGTATAACTATATATGGTCGTGTTGAGAAACTAATTAAGCCCCGCGGTGAGTCCCGCGGTTGTTGTTGTAACTTTACTTTGGGCAAAGCTAATCCAAAAAAGTAGTCTAAGTTACTCCTTAGATCAGCTATCTAACAATACACAACATATAGACAGACTGAAGGGATTTTTTTTTCTGTTAGTACTTTATATAATAATCATATCTATTTAGTGAAAAACTGTTAATTTGCAATTATAAACTGACACTTCAATTTTATTTATTTGTATTGAGATTATATCTCGCATCTTGAATTCGCAAGAAGCCTTGCAAAGTCGGTGTAGTGAGTGAGTGAATGAATGAATGAACGAATACTTGAGTACATGCCTTAGGTACAAAGGCGAGCCAGCGCAGAGCAGTTCGTACAGCCTCCAGGTCGGTTGGCGCCACGGAGTGAGACACTCCATTGTGGTGCATGACGTTGACTCCTCCGAGCTGGTTGTTGCTGGCGTACACTGCACGGCCCAGGACCTTGTTCAAGGCTGCGTACCCCGTCAGGATTATGTACGATGATTCTACTTGGATCACGCGGTGACCGAGCCTGGAACGATAATAAGAATTAATATTTGTCATCGTCATCTTTCTAGCCTTTATTATTAGAACGAGTTGTCTGTATATTTAAGGGCACTGACTTCCCATAACGATTGCCTTAGCTGTTGATGACAAACGGAGCCGACGGTTTAACGTGCTCTCCTAGGCACGGGCGTGAAATTAACAATACCTTTGACCGTGAATACTCTAGCCGCCAGGTCAACGAGATAGTCTTTTTTGTCATCACCATCAAAAGCTCAAAAGCACAGCTGGAGATTGGCAAAACAAGTAAATAGACCTTGAAAAAGGTGAACTACGGCGAAATAGAATTTGTAATATTGATAAGAAAAAATATATTAAATTAAAATAAATAAAAGTTTTAAAAAACTTAAAAAAACACGCTTTAATATAAAATTACTGAAAAGTAGAAAATAATTTTAATGTAAAAAAGCGTGGGTTCAGAAAGCACCCCAGCGTGTTTTTTAAGTTTTTTTAAACTTTTTTTTCTGTAAATTATTGTATTGTCATCGGCCCTTGACCTCAGTGCAAATTTTTTAGTTAATCAATCTCCTAGAAGTAGGTGAAAATAAAGTTAAAATATTCCGTTACATACATACAGGTCAAGCTAATAAAAGCGTGTTAAAAACAGATTAATTATGAAGGGCTTATCACAGTTTCTACGTCTCTGATATTTGATAGTTGGGCTTCCAAGAACCTCATTCACCGTAGTGCAAAAGTGATACATACCGAACGACGTAGGAACCAATACCGATGGCTCTGCAGGTGACGATGGAAATGGTGACGATATCCTCGTAGGCCTGGGCCGTTTCTCCGGCAATGAGACCAGCGTCCCGCAGACACTCCACTCCTAGACCATCTTCTTTACCTGTGGGATAAATAAATATTTAACCATAATATTATTATCGAAAAAAATGAGAGGTGTAAAAAATATCAATGGTGTAGAAACATTTCGTTCGTTGAATCTCAAAAAAAAAACACGGGATCTAACCCCAAAACCCCCGATTTTGAACCCCAAAACCCCCGAGTTTGAATCTAAAAACCCCCCGGTCTGAACCCCATAATACCCCGGTTTGAACACCAAAACCCACCGGGTTGAACCCCAAAAACCCTCCTTAAGATGATAGAAACGGTCCAAGACACTCACCAATAATATCAGTAATCTTATATCTGGACTCTCCTTCTTCCTCGATCAGCTGTGTCTTGACCGAGCCGTGGGGTAAGAGCTTAGTGTAGCTCTCTGGTGTGAGGTACAGGTACTTGAACCCGCGCTCCGGCCGCTCGGAGTCGATCCACGCCACGTTGAACTCCGCCTTCACTTCCTCGGCCACTCCGATACGAGCGCCGGAGTTTACACTTATGTACACCTGAATGACAGATCAATTATTTAGGTTTTATTATGGAGTTAGACTAGTGATCAAAATTTGACCGTATTATGATATAGGGGGCAAACAAGCAGATGAATCACTTGATGGAAAGTGACCACCATCGCTCATGGACGCCTGACAGCAGCAACGCAGTGCGAACTGGTCAAACCTTCAGGAAATTCAATAAATATTATACGCAATGTTCATTTATGTATCTAAATATTATAATATATTGGTGTCGTAAGAGGCGACTATTTAACAGCCATTTTCAATAACCTATCTCTAGTTAAAACTGGATATAGTTTATTATATGGTTTTCTTATTTTCTCCAATATGATTGATTCAATACTTTCATTTGCAGGCTCATTGACAAGTTTCACTTGCCAAATCAAAGAACAAAAACACTTCTGATTTTATCTTAATCCTATCTCTAGTTTTCAGAACCAGAGATATAAAATATATAAATATATTTTTTCGGACAAATATAAATATTTTTCGGACATCTGACACACAACGCCATCTAGTCCCAAGCTAAGCAGAGCTTGTGTTATGGGTACTAGACAACTGATATAAATACATATATACTTCTTTTTTTTTTGTAAATACATACATATTATACATAGAAAATACCCAAACTCCGAAACAAATATTTGTAGATCATACAAACATTTGATCCGACCCGGGAATCGAACCCAAGACCTCATGATCAGCAGTCGCACACGCCAACCGCGAGACCAACGAGGCAGTCTTAAGTCTTAAGAGATAGGTTAATAATCCGTAAGGCCGTAAGGAAGCAAAGTAAACGAAAAAAGTAAAGCAACTCAAAAATATATATACCTTAGTAGGGTTGGATATAGGGTTTGCCAGGGTGGTACAGTAGACCTAATTTCTAAGGAGAGGCCTGAGTACAGCAGGGGACTGTCAAAAGGTGATGATCACTTACTCTGGGTATCTTCAGTTTCCTGGCGTACTGCGAGGCTCTGTAATAGACCCAATCTTCTTGGGGACCGAAAGACCCCATGTAGTAGGTGAGGTCGTTCGCTATGAGGATGATATCGCGCCCTTCTGGGCATTCCGGCGTGTAGAGGGTTAACCGCCAGGCTACCATGCCCACCTGATGAGACATTCATAAATAAGATGAGATTCGTAGGGAGCATCCATTATATATGTGGGTGATTTCTTCATGAACTCTTAGATTTTTTTACCGCCAATAACGAATCAATTACAAAATAAATTGAATTGTCATTCCGTCTTAAAAATTATACTATCTTTGAATATCGAAAATCGATCACAGTCAAGGTTTCTTATTCATCTTATGGTAATAGTCGCTGCTAATAGATACCATCAACTCCAGAACTCTTACAAGTCGATTATCGGCCTTTCACCTTTGTCACCATTTTGAGCATACGTTATTAATGGACACCCCTTTAGAGAAAATAAATACTGTTACTTACAGATGGCAAATTGTAAAAATGTTACATACAGGGCCCTATTTCATAAAACTTACAATTGTCAGCGACAGGTGACAGGTGATAATTTGACAATTGTCCGTTTCTTAAAACTTTTGCTCTGACATATTTGTAATCGGAAAATTCGACAAGTTTGTCAAATTGTCGTGACAATTTGACATTTTTGCGTTTCATAGAAATTTACAGGTGACAATGAAAACTGTACAAATTGTCAACGATTTACTGTCATTTTTTGTTTATGAAACAGGTACTTGTCAATAACATGCGACAAATTTGTAGAATTGTCGCAAACTTTTGACAGAGGCCTCGACGTGTGTCAGGAATAGATCGCAAGTGACAAGTGACTAAGAAATTCGTTGTTTTGTTCGTACTTTTTACTAAATCTTCAAAATGCTAAATTCTAGCAGTGATAACAGTAGTGAAAGTGATGAATATTATTTAGAAGAGACCTATCACAGCAGAGTATTTAGAGAAAGAATAAACTTTTCTTTTTAAGTAACTGACTTTACTTTTAATGAAAAATTTCGAATAAGTAAACCGGTGGTAGAATATATTTTGAGTAAAATAGGAATACAATTGAAAAAAACACAAACTCTTTCACCTGCGCAACAGTTGCTATGTGCGTTACATTGGATGGGAGCAGGCTCGCAATATCACGTAACTGCTGATGCACACGGGTTATCGAAGGCTACCGTCCATCGATTTGTTACAACAGTGTGTTAAAAAAAACATTCAATTCTATTGACATAAATGTCACCTATCGCCGACAATTATATACCTGTCCCTGACAATTTTTTTGGTGTGACAGGTGTTTATTACAAATTGTAAGGAAAGTAGTTTTATGAAATGCTACAAAAAAAGGTGACAATTACCACTGTATGCCCGTCTACAATTAATAAATTGTCAGGTTTTATGAAACGGGAATTGTCGTGACAACCCGACAAATTACGTTATTTCTGACAAATTGTCGACTTGTCAGGTTTTATGAAATAGGGCCCTGATGGCATATTAGCTAAATGCTATTTACAGGTGGCAAATATTTACATGTTAGAAATTGACAAAATGTTACTTTCATTTTACAAATAGAGTAAATAAATACGTTTGTAATTTTTCCAGGTCTTCTGATAACTCTTCTCTCACTTCTCATTATCATCTCGTAATGTATACTCACAGTGTTCTGTCCAGCTAGCCTGGTCACCTCCATGATTTGTCTCTCACCGTCTGGCTCTACGACCAGCTCCACCAGGGACATCACATTATCCGGTTGAGGCCCTGATAAGGAAGAGAAAAAAAAAATTGTAGAGACCCTATTTTTTCACAAAAAAGCACAATTCAGGTTGCAGTGATAATCTATTTCTTTTATTAAAGAAGCATCAACTTCCGCACTAGGAATATATCCTGTGTGTATAACTTAACAGACATAGGTGAACCAACACAAGACAAAGAACACTCTGACTCAGAACAACAATTTGTGCATCACATAAAGTGTTGTTCCAAGTGGGGATCGAACACACAGCGCTGTAGGAAGCGGTGACCGTTTAAACCACCGCGTTTCTATGCAGTCAAGCGATATCCACATGCCCTACTCAGGGGCGGACTATCAGGTCTAAAATCCCCACGCCTTTTTTTTAAACCCCCACGGGCCGTCACTTCACCAGGGTTTGCGGCGGGGTGGTGTGTCGGAATTGGACTGACTAAAACCACGTGGTGTGTCACTATGGGCTTGAGAGAAGAGGGATCCAGGGACTTCTGTTATTAACACATTCCACCCCCTCTCTCCTACCTTAACTACAGCCAGCCTCTATCCTGAAGCAAGACAGGGACTTCTAACTTCGAACCTACAGCGCAAAGTATCCCTGGCTTAATAAGATCTTTGGGGTTACCGTAATACGAATATAATTAAGAAGTCTTACCATCAACGGTCCCCTCCTCAATGCACTCTCTCCATCTCCTCTCGACCATCTGCCTGAACATGTCCGGTATGTCGTACACGTAGGTGGTACCTTGCGATGTGGCCTGCAAAAGTAATTTTTTGGTAATAAAACAATTTATTTTATTCCTTTCAATATGCAAATAAGTAAATCGGCAGGTATCCATGTTAGCCGATATAACAAGCATATACGCAAGCAAAAGCTAGTGAATAAATGGATGTGAGTAATAAATTTACCAAGAACCGCTTCTGCTGCAGATAGTCCTTGGTGACGTAGGGCGTGGAGATCGGCAGACCGTGCATCGGCCCTTGCTTCGGACCGTAAGATTGGAACATTATCTGTCAAACAAAATGTTGTACTTTAACGCAAGGCTTTAACATATAACGTACATACATTTAGCAAAATGTTGTTTACAAGTTGCAAAGTTGCAAGATGACAAATTTGCAAAGTGTTTTTTATAGGTTACAAATTAACAAAAAGGTTACTTACAGATGGCAAATTTGCAAAGTGTTTTTACAGGTTAAAAATTAACAAAAGGTTACTTACGCAAATCGGCAAAGCGTTATTTACAGGTTACAAATTAAAAAAGGTTACTTTCAAATTGCACTTGGGCAAAAAGTTACTTTAACTTTGCAAATTCGGCAAAATGTCACATACGTATAGCAAATGGGCAATGTACTACTTACAAGTTACAAATTGTATTACTCAAAATGTAAAAACACAACATACATATATATACCTATTCGCATTAATGGGTTGTCATGATTTAGGTAATTTTTATTGTACCTAGTACTACGGAATATTCTAAATACTTGGTTAGACAAGGTGAAAGTCGTTATGTGAGACGCATTCTGATTAATCATATATCGATTATACATGAGAGAGAAGAAATATATAATACAGGGAGAATTAGAGAGAGAGAAGCGTATACATTTTATCACGTATCCGTTGCTATGCGTGCGTATACGTGCAATGTTTTTTTTACCACGTTATAAAGGTAACTCACCACTCCAGTCCTAGGATCAGAAACCTCTTCATAAGTATAAATGTCCAGCGTATATCCAGATCCGTTTGATAAACATAGTCTGACATTCTTAGTGGGAGCTCCAGGACCTAAAATAATATAGAACTTTAAGGTTATCTGAATAAGGGTGATAATAGAATCACAGCAAAGCCTTCTGAGGCAACTTGCCTTGCTGTGAGGCAGCGAGGCTTGTCCGTCGCGACGCACTGGTGTGTTGGGACCCTATTAAACAATATGTAGTTTCAGTTAACAATTTAGTAACGTCGATTCTGATATTGTGAAGTAATTTTAATCTCTTTTTTAACACAACAACCTCTTTTTTAACACGCTTTTATTAGCTTGACCTGTATGTATATACATACAACGTAACGGAATTTTAACCTTATTTTCACCTACTTCTAGGCGTCTGGTTAACTTGAAAATTTGCACAGGGGTCAAGGGCCGATGATAATACAATAATTTTTAAAAAAATGGGCGACAATATTAAACTATTTTCAGAAACCACCCCACGCTTTTTACATTAAAATTATTTTCAATTTTTTTGTTCGATTGCTATTGAAGCTTGTTTTATTTTGTTTTTTTTAAACTATAATTTATTTTCTACTTTTCTTTCTTGGTAAATTTATAAAAATCGTGTTTGTTTAGCTTTTTAAAACTATTTTTTTTGCTTTATAACTTAACTAGCTATACAGCCCGGATTCGCACGGAGTATTTTGAAATTCTCGGTTTTTCTCTAATACATCTTTACATAGTATGAAATAAAGTCGCTTCCGCTGTCTGTTCGCTTAGATCCTTTAAACTACTTAACGGATTTTAATGCAGTTATCAGCAATAGATAAAGTGATTCAAGGGGAAGGTTCATATGTTTAACACAAATACACATATAAACTTTTCTCTTTATTCACTCCCTCTATCAGTGAAAACCGCATTAAAATCAATAAAGGAACAAGAACAAAAAGCGACTTCATTAATACTGTGAAAAGATAAAACATGAATATAGATTAAAATACCATAAATATGTCCATGTCGTTTTGTTTACGTCAAAAATATATAAGTTTTTGGACAGTCTTCTATGAGACCCTTTCAGTCCGGTCAAGACAGCCCACCCCACGTGTCCCGAAGAGAGGTACAAAAATAAATAAAGATCTGTTTCTGTGAGATATTATTAATATCTATATTAACGAGAAAAACCGAGTGCAAAAGCTAGCTTTATAAAATCGCGCTTAGATCCAGAAGTACTTGCCAAGCATAGCCATCAAGTATATTATTATATTATCTTAAAGTGTTTCAAGTTAAAAAAATATAATTATAGTCCATTCGCGGTAAGATAATAGTGACACATTAATCAAGCCCCGTAGACTGTACAAAAAAGCTCTCGTAGTGAAATTGGCATTCTACTAACGTAAACGTTATTAGAAAACTAACAAATGTTAAGGCTGGTTTCAAGTTTTCGTAGGAAACGATAACTTGTTGTAACCAAGGACGCGTCCGCCTTCGAAATCGGTGGAAGTAACCGCAACAATCAATCGATATTCGACTGTAAGTATATCGACATAAGGTTCATTATTTCGTGCCTCAGAAGCTCGACGAGAACTTTCTCGATCGTTGTTCACGAATAATCATTCTTCGTAACAATATTATTAGCTGAATTCTTAGCATTTATAGACCTCTCTATATATGTATTAGAATGTATGGATAATTAAATGTATGTACCCCTTTTAGAGAAAATCTGTCGTAAGTTAATTTACGTGTAAAAGAAGTGCAAAAAGCTATATGTTCGCGAAATCCGTTTTAATCGTCTACTAACGTCCAGTATACATGTCGACCTGCCAAATCACGGGAACCTTATACAATGACAGTTTAAAATATACTGGTCTTTTAAATTTAATCATCTTAACCTATTTTTCTTTTATCTACGGCCAGTAAGAGACAATGAGATTAAAATTAGTCCACAATACCAGAATCAACTCCGCTTATAATAAAAAGCCAAAAGCAGCAAAGAAGAGAAGATACAAGAAGAAGGAAATAGAACATAGGAAAGTGCGATAAATAGAAATGTGCATTATGTGTGTGATTTGTGTTTGAATCGCTCTAACATCACCCGGGTTTGCATCGGTTTTTCTTTTGTGATATATGGAAACAAACGAGCAGACCCGTTAAGTAAGTTGAAAATTAAAAACAAATTTAACAAAATAAAAACCGACTTCAAGGTTCAACTCGATTTCTCTTGGATGCCATCGTCAGATCTTAGTGTCCTTATCCTGGTACCACCATTGGGATATCTCCTTTCCATTAAAAAAAGAATCATCAAAATCGGTTCATAAACGACGAAGTTATCCACTTCATCTATCCAAAGGAGATATCCACGAACACACATAAAAAAAAATATAAAGTCGAATTGAGAAACCTCCTCCTTTTTTTGAAGTCGGTTAAAAATGCAAATTAAATTGCAAAACCATCTTAATATCCCGCCATGATGTGTTCCATTGCCTGCATTCGCAATGAGTATGGTGACCACCACTCTTGGATTCTGCTCATGCTTTCCACTAGGTAAAGTAGAGTCGCCTTGCCAGGCTCATATGTTTGTATATAAAAAAAATAACTAAGTTAAATTTATTTTATAAATAAGGTCGATAATAGTAAAGCAAATACTCAGTGTTTAAACGCTGAGTAATAAATTTAAAAACACTGGATTTTGACGGGTTTGACAAGACTAATTCAGACGTCAGTGACATTGATTGCTAAGTTAGAAGTCACTAATTCGATTCCATCCAGAAAAAAATTGAAGAAACGAGCGTAGGTAGGGTAGGTACTCCTTAAAAGGCCGGCAACGCACTTGTGACACCTCTGGTGTTGTGGGTGTCCATGGGCGGCGGTAATCGCTTACCATCAGGCGATAAGTCTGTTCGTTTGCCGCTATTCAATGAAAAAAATGTGTGTGTGTGTTAACAACAAAAAAAGCATTAATAAGAAGGCTTCAAAACATTGTTAGTTGCAAATATATTTAAATCAATGTTCTAGAGTAGCCACTTACCCATTCGTAGAGTGAACCTGATCTCTGCCTGTAAGACCCTCAGTTTCCACAGGCGAGGACCATACCTCATCACCATGCCAAGAACCGATTCTTCAATCTATATAAAACAGAAAGTATTATGTATATTGCCTGTTAGACTACTGACCCGAAGGTCGTGAGTATTTTTGGGCCTGCCAAAGTGACTCCACTCTGATGGAAAGCAGAATCCAAGAGTGGTGGTCACCATGATCATTGCGAATGCAGACAATGCAACAATACAGCATGGTGACCCCACTATGGCTGGATCGTTGGGCCTATGAATATCATAAATAAATAGTTCGAACATCTGACATACAACGCCATCTAGCTTCAAAGTAAGCAGAAATTTACTGATAGAATACTTATATACTGATAGAAAACACCCAAACTCCGAAACAAATATTTGCAGATCATAAAATCTTTTTTTTTTATGGATTAGATGGCAAACGAGCAGGCGTATCACCTGATGGTAAGCGATTACAGCTGCCCATGGACACCCGCCACACCAGAGGCGTCACGAGTTCGTTACCGGCCTTTGGGGATGGGGAGGGGGATGGAGGGAGGGGTAGGGGTATGGGCTTCCGGTATCCTCACTCACTCAGTGAAACACAGCGCAAGCGCTGTTTCACACCGGTTTTCTGTGAGGCCTTGGTATCACTGCGGTCGAGCCGGCCCATTCATGCCGAAGCGTGGCTCTCCGACGGTATTTTCTATTCAAATCTTTACCTTAGCTGGGTCCATGATGACAGTGGGTCCGAAGTTCAAGAATATATGGTTGCAGTCAGTTCTCTTGGCGAGTGGGTGGGAGTATGCCACCTCCAATTCATCCATGGCTTCTAGCAACACCCTGCAAAATGATAATTTTGTCAGTACAAATTCTGTTTTTTTTTATTTGATACACAACGCCATCTAGTTTCAAACTAAGCAGAGCTTGTATTATGACTAGATTGACTGATAGAATACTCTTTTTTTTTTGTAAATACATAAATATTATCTACAGAAAACACCGAAAGTTCAAATTAAATATTTGCAGATCATACATTCATTTGATCCGAAACGGGAATTGAACCCAATACCTCAGCACAGCAGTCGCATACCATCACTGCATCACCAATGTGGTCATATTTATGTACCTTTACGACAAAGACCGCGGGGCGAAGCTAGTCTAAGATAAAAGTTGCCAAGTTACTCCTTATAACATCAGCTAAGTGCCAGTGAAACTCCCGTCAAATATGATCAAGCTTTTCTAGAGATAAGCCGGAAAAAATACACAGCCACACAGATTATAATTTTATTTATTTGTATAGATAGATTACCTTTCTCCTTCATTCTGCAAGTATTCAAAGCTGGCCTCTTTGGTGATGAGATCCTGGTGTCTGATGATGGAACGGATGAAGAACCTATAGTCTGTTACTTCCTGTCCCTTCTTTACCTGCAAATGTACGTGACAAATCTTAGTCGCTAAATATGAGGGTTCGAGTTTTTCGGTAACTGCTCGACCCACAAGATAATTTCAACCGTTATTGAAGTGAAAACGCGTCACCGCGTTACCGACATGCTGACGTCACAAAACTTCTTTGGCCGCGTTGAGCACTTTTTGGTAGGGGAAAATCTTATGAGTTCGCGTCACCGACATGCTAATGTTTGATGTTGATAATGTTAATTTAAGCATTATGAAATTTCTAATTTTACACATAAATTTTTCATTGCCTCTGTGGCGCAGTAGCAAGCATGCCAAAGTGACTCCGCTCTGTCTGATGGAAAGCATAAGCAGAATCTAAGAGTGGTGATCACCATACTCATTGTGAATGTAACATGAAGACCTACACTATGGCGGGCTAGTGATGCTTCTGCATCATTGGGCCTCCGGTCTCGCACTCACCAACGAACCACGACAGCACTGCTGCTGTCACTTTTGGTTGATCTTCTGTGAGAGGGTAGTATCGCCCCAGTCGAGCTGAAGTCAGCGTAGCTATCATTAAAAACTATTGCTTATGAAAGTTACCTTAGCCTTGCCGAGATACAGATGCATCTTCTGGTTGCTGGTGGGCAGTGCCTCCAGCTCGTAACTCCTCATGCGGTACAGCTCCAACTGGAAGGCGGATGCTGGCTCCAGGTGCCGGTATATTGTGTCTTCTTTGAAGTCATTCCTAGCTCGGTACGTGAAGAACTTCGGGAATTGACGTCTGTGAAAAAATGAGTTTATTTGCTTATTTGATTTTTCATCAGCTTAATTTATGCCATACCGATTACAATATCGGTATATTTTTTCTAATTCGTGTATGGACGTTTAATAATAATAAATATTTCGGACATCTAACACACAACGCCATCTAGTCTCAAGCTAAGCAGAGCTTGTGTTATGGGCACTAGACAACTGATATAAATGCACGTATACTTGTTTTTTTAAATACATACGTATTATACATAAAAAACATCCAAATTCCGATACAAGTATTTGCAGATCATCCAAACATTTGGTCCGACCCGGGAATCGAACTCGAGACCTCAAGCACAGCAGTCACATACGCTACCACTGCGCCACCGAGGCAGTGATATACACAAATTACTAGTTAGTGTATTGTAGTATAGACAAATTACTATTTAGTAAGTAGTAAAATATAGCTTTGAATGGGACCAATTTTTTTTTTTTTTTCTAAAATGACAAATCCCGCACTAGGAATAAATCCTGTGTCGCGGGGGACTCTACAAACATACATGAAACGGACACAAAGAACACCCAGACTCAGAACAACAATTTGTGGATCACACAAAGTGTTGTCCTACGTGGGATTTGAACCCACGGCACTTGGCGAAGTAGGAAACGGCGTGGTGACCGTTAAACCACTAGGCCAAATGTGCAGTCAATTTACATTTCATATCAAATTACATTTCATAATAGGTAAAACCCAAGGTCTGTCTCAGAAAGCAAGTAGATTGCTCCATTAAAAGCCAAGGTCTGTCTCAGTGAGTACGAACTTGATGAGCAGCATGAAGGTGATTCTCCGGATCCTCTTCTGCTGCAGCTCGTGTCGGTGCAGGCGGCAGAAGTTGCCGAAGCGGCGCGACACCGCGCTGTCGCTGCTCTCGCCGCTGTCCCGCACGCCGATCATCAGGATGTGGATCGGCTCCAGGGGCTGCCAATATATACATTCATATTTAATAACAACTCTATCGTCAAAGGAATAAAGTTCAATTTTCATCCACGATAAATAACGTCAAAATTATTACCGCTGTAATAGTAATAACAAACAATTTATAATTTACTAGTTGTTGCCCGCGACTCCGCCCGCTTTTATGTCGGTTATCGCGGCAAATAATAGCCGATGTGTTATTCTGATGTATAAGCTGTATTACCGTAAAGTTTCATCCAAATCCATTCAGTAATTTTACGTGAAAGAGTAACAAACATCCATCCATACTTACAAACTTTCGCGTTTATAATATTGATTTTTTAACCTGATATAACTTTTTTATTTATGAACCGATTGAAATGAAACACTAAATGTTAAGTGGAGTAAACCGCAACGCATTAGTGAAAACCGTATTCAAATCGGTTAAGCCGTTTCTGAAATGAACGTGCACTAGCGTACAGACAAACAGACGAAAATTCTAAAAATGATGGTTTTGAATTCCATTGCGTTCATAAAGCCCCTCTATAATAGTTTTTCTTATATATCTTCCGTGTACAAACAGCGATCAGATACGATTTTATTATATGTATTGATTGGTTAGGTTAAAGATTATACCACATCTTCGGAGTCCACGGGCTTGTAGTCGAATCCAACATTGATGCTGGTGCTGTCTCGACTCTCGCTGCCTTCCTGCAGCGCTGCCAGGTCCTATATAACAGCAAGTGTTACATTATTTTGACACAATCATTAATATATTACTAATTGTATGTTAACACACTTCACTCCACATTGAATTCAAACACTATTTTGAATTGATAAAATCGCGAATTTTCGTCGCGTTGTGGTTGTAATTAGACAGAACGGCACAGAACATTGAGCTTTATTACTATATGTTGAAGATCGGAAATAGATTATCGAAACGGACTCTCGTTCCTTACAAATAGAAAACTTCTTGTGAGAATGATTTTTAGATAAATTACGTTTCTAGCGGTGTAGCGAGTAGTATTAATACGGGCACATCTACATTGGTAACACAGTTCCTTCAGTATTGACTGAAGCGACCCCCAAACAATACAACAAACCGCCAGCCATCGACTGCCTCCCCAACCTACTTTTTCCTACAGTGGAAATCAGAAAAAGCGGTTTTGAGAAACGAAAGCGCAACATTTTTCTGACCGTACCTATGTATGAAAATTATGAAACCTAAATCACCACTATTGAGACGCCATACTGTGAGTCACCATGCTGCATTGTCTGCATTCAAAATGAGTATGGTGACCACCATTCTAGGATTCTGCTTATGCTTTCCATCAGGCAGAATAGAGTCACTTTGGCAGGTCCATACATATTAAAAAAAACGCTAAAGGGACTATCGCCTCGACACAGTATTCGCTCCCCAGAAGTGGAGAGTGAAGAGATGGAAGGGGTAAGTCAGTTCAGTTTCAGCTACAGTGCGTAACAGAGTAGCTCAGCGACTAATTATGATTTTGTATTGATCGAATTGATTTAAATTTGCTAGTAATTAAGTCGTCAAACTACTTTTTACTCAATTACGGCGAAGCCGTAAGGAAGGGTATTAGTTTTCGGCAGTTTCTGTGTGTATGTTTGTATGTGCTACTGTAGCACCTAAACAACTGAACTAAGGAATGAAGTGTCAAGATTCGTAATGATGTCCCGGGTGACATAGGCTATATGAATTGAGTTAGAGAAGTTTTAAATAGTCAGCTTTTAGTTGTTACATTGTTTTTTTACTCTTCTCTGCCTGATGGAAAGCATAAGCAGAATCCATTAGTAGTGGTCACCATACCCATTGCGAATGCAACAATGCAGCATGGTGACCTACACTATGGCGGGCTAATGATGCTTCTGCATCATGGGGCCTCGAAACACGTATAAGTATTGAAGAAAGCGACCCACCTCTCTCCTGACGGTGGCCGTGCTGGCGAAATCATGCACCAAGTCCAGGAGTTCATCAGAGTACTGCACGAACTGGTCGAAGGACTCGAAGGAGGCGAGGGCGCCGGTGCGGTGGTGGCACTTCCTCATGGCGGCCGTGCACAGCTCCGCCGGGATACCTTCCTGGTCTTCCGCTGCCGACAGCTCGATCTCCGACTGGCTGATTGGGATCCTGAACACAACTTGATCGTGTTATAAATGAAACAAAATAGGTTTTTTAACTCGTCAAACGTCTACTGCACACACGGGTGTGCATAAGAAATAGCGTCCCGACGCGCCTTATGCACACACGGGTGTGCATAAGCGATACGCTCCTATTGGTCGTCGATTTTTTACGTTTCAATTCAACCATGACACAAACCAAATTCACAATGCGTTAGCCTAGTTTATAATCTATATTCTTCAATATTTTTTATAACTTGCCATAACGGAATGAACACCAAAAAAATAAAAAATAAATAGTCCACCGTCAAATTGACAAGAAAGGCGCCATCTTTCAAAAACTGCTGTCGAGTGACGTTATCGAATTGGACAAATTATTTGATTATCAAAGGAAACGGTGAGTAGTTTTATATGATATTTATACAGAATTACTTGGAAATTAATTAAGTTTCTGTGATGTGAGATACATTTGAGAATTCACAGTATGAACATAGAATAAAATGTAAATAACTTTTATAGTGTGTTTACTTTTACGTGAGTGGGACAGATATTTTGTCACATTTGATAAATAAATCAGCTTCTGTGTGTTCTGAAATGCACATAAGTTTTTAGATTATTTATCTAAAAATACTTTGATAATATCAGTTTTTTGTATTATTACATTATTCAGGTGTAATGATGTTTTAAACAGCAATTTGCGCCAATTCCCCGAAATGTAGCGAACGCCATATTTGAAGTAGGGTCAGACAGATAAAAAAAAAGTGTTTTTTTTAACAAGAAATTAAAATTGATTTATTTAATAACTAAAAATATATTTTTTTTTAAATATAATAAATGTTTATTTTAGATATGCTAGACTTCGATCGTCAATTCGCGGTCAAGGTCTGAGACACCGCTACCGCGCGCGTAGTCCGACGCGTCATGCGTACGAAATATCCAACCGTCGACACGTTAACGCACGACGCGCTCTTTCGCTGAATCTCATAAATGCTGTCTTTTTAGGGTGTTCTGTGAGTGTACTGCCCCGGTCGAGTCGGCCCGTTCGTGCTCAATTCAACGTGGTTCTACTACCTTGATGTTGAACCCTACTTAATTGGATTACAATAAAGAAAAGAGGATGACAAGGGAAACAAAAAAGTAAACCATACAGTGAACATAGTAGATTTTATATTTTTTCTCAGGCACCAATTTGTAGGAAATTATCAAATTGTAAACTTTGTATGATTTCATTTGTAACAGACAAAAAATACATAATACAATATTGTATATTAATATCATGCCTGTAACGTCATAATAGCATAAAAGTAATAATTTTACTAATCATGTTTTAGCAAATACCTATGTAATAAACAAATATGTATGAAGCACGTGTTTAATTTCTTTTGTAAAAAGTAGACAAAAACTGTTTCAGCTGTTCACTACGTACAAATACGTAAGTATAAAAATTTTGTTATGGTACTTTTCGAACAATTGTGATTATACCTGTCGGGACAGCCATTTAGGTTAACTGATCTGTAGGTTTTACGCAGTTATTGGGACACAAAAACTACGCCATCTGGCTGATCTAACTATGTATTTGGGACAGGGTAGTAAGTACTATGGAACATTTAATTTTGGCGACACGCTGTCGAGTGTAAACGTCCAATATGGCCACTTAGGCCGCGCGCTATAATTCGAAGTTCTCTTCATTCAGTCGCAGTTTGCTTACATCGCGTATAGACGTACGTGCATGTTTCGTTCGTAGGTTACATTACAGTGTATCGGTGGTAAGGCGCCCAGTCGCGCCCCACTCCTTGTTTATAACCCTTAAAGTATACATCAGACTATTCTCAAGTAATCATTTAAGCCTAGCTTGCGCTATCATATGCGTTAAGTGGCAGGGCCTATACCTATAATGATTTGTATTGTATATCCTCACATCCTAACACATTTCACACACGATCGTCTGTTCCAAAACTAGGCAAAGCGTGTACTATGATAACCAAGCTGCTGATAGACATGCTTATATATTTCTCAATATGTACATACATGTACATAGATTAATGACACCCAGACAAAGAAAAATGATCATGTTAACTACACAAATATTTGTCCTGGGTGGGAATCGAACCCACGACCTCTGGCTTAGCAGTAAGAATCACTAACCAAGAGACCAACAGGCCACTATTTTACTGTTAAGTACCCAATAATCCTTACCCGAGATCACATTTATCTCTCCACCAAAATTCATGAATATCGGTTCAATAATTGATTTGGTGTAACGTCACATACCGGCAGACTACTTTCACAATCACAATATTAGTTTGTAGTCAATACTTTGTAGGGAAATAACATTTTTTTTAATGGAGTTATAAAGTGTAAGTCATTCAAGATACCGCGTATTTGGAGGTTAAGCGGAAACTTTCGACTTATCGAAAAAAAATGCCATTTCCTTCCGCTTATCGGAGGATATCAACTAACGAGATCCAATTTATAGATATTACACTGTATTGTCAAACTTAAACCTTATTTATGTACAGTTAATGTTTTATATTGTAACAGAATATTATTAATGTGACCCAAGCATTCCAAAACAATAAACAGAGTTTCAACTGTTCAAAGCCACTCGACAAAATGTCGTCTTCAAATTACTTGATTTATGTGTTTGGGTAAAGTATAAACATCAGATAAGATTGGAGCAAAAAAATCACAGTACTGTCGGAAGCACAATAATTTTACTTTTTATGAAATTTTGAATGTGAAACAAAAACACACACAAACAGAAAGTATTTAACGATTAATTACTCACTCTGACATAATTTAGAAAAAAAAACACAAGTAATTCACGTTTGGTACGTTTGTCCTAGTAGTTTGGCGGTCACACGCCGTTTCGCCAAGTGCCGTGGGTTCAAATCCCACATAGGACAACACTTTTTGTGATCCACAAATTGTTGTTCTGAGTCTGGGTGTTCTTTGTGTCCGTTACATGTATGTTTGTAAAGTCCCCCGCCACACAGGATTTATTCCTAGTGCGGGAGTTGTGTTTTATAAATAAAATAGAATCTGTTCAGCTGTTTGGATTTGTAAATGTAAGCAACGATTTTAAGTACCTACCTATGTACAATATAATTATTAGGTGTATTTACCACTACTACACATTATAGTTGTAAATAAAACAGAAAAACCTTATCTATATTTTACGAAGCAGTTTTAGTATAATCTTATATATAAAATTCTCGTGTCACAATGTTAGTTACCATACTCCTCTGAAAAGGCTGAACCGATTTTTATGAAATTTGGTGTACATATCGGGTAGGTCTGAGAATCGACCAAAATCTATTTTTTATACTGATTTTTTTATGGCAAAACAACGCTTGCCGGAACAGCTAGTGATATATAGATGTATACAATTGTCAAAATAAAACACTTTTCTAATTACTATTTTACGTAAAAAAATATTAGCGTTGGAGATTGTTACATAATTATCTAGTGATAAATAAATTTATTTAACCAAAAATATAATAATAGATCACCAAACAATAATATCACCAGTTTGATTTCATTTGTTCACTATCACTTGAAGAGAGTAAATAAATCGTAATATTAATAATTTCATTGTTGACGCTACTTGTAGCCACTCATAAATTTATTCTCGACCAATCAGAGGTCAATATTAGGTCACGCGAACGGGTGCCCGGACTGCCCGGTAGTTCAAACGCCGCGCGGGCCCATGTTGGCGCCATTTTGTTATTGTTAAATGTAAATATTAGTTTTATAGTGATAGATTTGTGTTGTGCAAGTGATTATTGTGACGTGTTATGTACATAAATACATATTTGGTATTTTAAAAGTTATAGTGTATGTGTACAAGTTATATATTTTATAATATGAATGGAAATACTGACATCAAGTAAGTGAAAAATCATAACATACAAATATATCACATGATTTCTCCAATATGTAAGTATTTCTCGATAATTGAAGTAGTTAACGACACGGCAAATTTCATAACGATGATAATGGTGTGCAAATCATGTGTTATAATTACATTTTAATACGAAAAAAACTTCTTTTTGTGTGACTACTACTAAAATATTTTGCGAATAGTCTCAAGGTCGACATTAGTGCGTTTCTCCGCAAAAAAATTTGGCGCCTAACGGGTTAATCTAGCTTAATAGTTAGCGTAGGCGTTCATACTTCTCAACAATATAGAGATAAATATTCAAGCGTCAGAATGCATGTCGACATCTGTCTCTCTTACAACTTCTGACTACTCTGAGTTAGTGTGTTGTTAGTTTTTAGTCTATATTGTTGAGAAGCATGAACGCCTACGCTAACTTATATAGCAATACACATGACGCGTATGTCTGCTAGGGTGTCTTCCTACAAACTTCAAACGAGTCTGGGAGGATGTTTGGTCTGTCAGATTTGTCTTGTTCGTCGGAAAATATTTTAATATATATTATACTTAATGATATATATAAAATGCAGCCTTCCAAAAATAACGTAAGTTAGAATGTTTTTTTTCCACCTTTGATTAGACTACCGATGGACCGCTTATGGTGGGAGAGCCACGGTTCGACATGCATGGGCCGGCTCGACCGGAGTGATACCACGGCCTCACAGAAAACCGGTGTGAAACAGCGCTTGGGCTGTGATTCACCGAGTGAGTGAGGATACCGGAGGCCCATACCCGGGGTGTTGATGAAACTCAGTAAACGTGAACAAGTGTGCTCATTTCATTACACTTACATACATGTAACGTTAAGGTAACCTTGTAATAAGATTCGTTAAAAAACGTTGAACATCAAAAGTGAATGAATAAGTACAACTTGCCTGTTAGGATGTCCAGTGGGCAGCACGAACTGGAAGTGCACGACTCCAAGCTCGCCGGACAGAGCCAGGTGCTGCAAACAAGTGATGTCGTACGACGTGTACGCACGACGAACGTACACCTCTAACGCTGCGTTGCATACCTGGGAGAAAAACCCTTTCACTTTAACAAAAATACCCTTTAATTTTTACTCCCTTGCAACAGAAAAACCACAAAAGGGCAATCCTAGGACAGTCAAATATTTTAAATAAAGGTGACTATCCAATTTAAAATATATTTCCTAAAACTACTTATATATAAACATTTGAAAATCACATAGAATCTGATTAATATTCATTCTTGTACCTATTTTACATGTAAGTTGTTGTTTGATTAGTTGTAAATTACTTTTTATACATTTTCTATGATATTCCACCCTAATGAGAGACAAAAATAGTCCTATAAATATAGCTTGATATCCGTGACAGTTGTCATTTTAGTACTTACGAGCTACGAGGTACATTTTAGGTGTGAATTTTTATCTTCTAACTTCATTATGATAAAACTGGCACGTAAACAATGACAATATAGGTGATAGAAAAACATCAAATCGCTTGTTTCATGGTATAACAATATACTTCGCTAGGTATGGCATTCCGACGAACGACATGACGTCATCAACGCTATCGCTGGTTCTGGTTGGTTCATTTCGTGTTATGTTGCTATCAAGTGGTAAGTGGATAGTGACGTCACATCGGGGAGCTCTCGGAATGCAAGACCTTGTTTTCTTAGACCATAGCTTGTTCAAAGTTACTTTGTCGGTTTTGGTAACCTGCCACAGTGAGCTGTATTTAACGACTATAGCTGATACTCACAGCTGCATTAGTGTGATAGAAGAAGTCGTGCAATATATCGAAGATGCTGGTCTCCGACAAGATGAGTTTCTGTAGGTTCTCAGGGTGGAAGTCGTGACCGTACATATCCACGGCCGACAGGAAGATCGATTCCATCTGGTTATGGCGGAGCTCGTACGCTGGCTGGTGCGCGGCGATCAGAACCTGGATAGAAAGAAATAAGTTAGGTTTTCTTTTGTCACAGAGTAGTCAAACAAGTGCACTTCATCTGAAGGAAAGAGACACCCGGCACTGATATCACAAAATATTTGGAAGAGTAGATTTAACTAAACAAAACTAAAAAGATATTTCCCGAAATTTACGCGTTCAACTAAACAAACTCTTCAATAATGTTTGTATAAAATATGCTGTGTTCTCACCTGTCGAGCTCTCAAAGCGACTCGGCTGTGTTCTGCTCTGTGCAGTGACGTCAACTCATTGAGTGTGGTAGCCAACTCGTCCGTCAAGCCTGGCTCGTTGGACCATAAGTGGTCGATCAATAGGGTGACCTGTTCGAAAATAGTTATTTGTTATACAAGAGTGCAAAGATGCTTTTTAACCGCGTGTTCAATTTTGATGACCAAGCAAGCGAAGGAATCAAAAGAACACGAGGTGAAAAATCTTTGCACTCGAGTGCAACACGTAACTTTTCATCCCACCTCAGCGAGGAAATGACTAAATGCAAAAAAAAGTATTTACAATCACAAGATACTTTTATTTCAACGCGCCATTTTATGAACAAAGCAAATTAAAAAAAAGTACACCAAGAAGGTTCCGAGTCTGAGTTTTTAACAAATTAAAAGTAGAATGTAATGTCTGAATATCAGCAGTCCTGCACCCATGCAACTCAAAAGTAACAATAACGTTGATCTTTGAAACACCCTCCCTCTTAAAATTACGGAGAGATTGAGGATTGAGATTAAATCTCTTGTAACTTCGCTCCCTGCGCGAAAAGAAAAGCAACTGGCTCTCGCACAGATTGTACGTATGTTTGAAAATAATTTCTTACCAATAGATTCTTCTTGGGAACTTGGTTGTGTGAGAATATGATGCTGGCCACGGCTTGCATATCGTCTTTGTAACGTTCTCGTAGACTGACTACGCACTTGTCGTACGAACCTGGAAACCAAATTAACAGTTATTGAAATTCACAAACAAAAGTTATTTTTAAAAGAAAAAGTATAAAAAAAACTATAACCAGACTACATAAAATTTATATACCCATTGTCACTCCACTCACGCTATTGTTATGAATCTATTGACATCTCATTTATTCTAGAATCAAACACTTGTACTTATTTCACTATTACAAGACTATGACAAAGCCAAAGGAGGGTTATGATGCTGGTTAAAGGCTATATGACGTGTCACTGAATCTAATGTGGCGCCCTCTAGCGGTCATAAAGTACTGTGTTAAAATAAAAATTTGAGAAAAATATGCCCTGTATCATTGGAAAGGGCGTTACTTATACATTTCTAAAATACATTTATTTTGAGCATTTGGTCGTGACTTTGTCCGTATTTATTTGATAATATCTATGGTATTTAAAATATACTTTGCAAAGAAATTAATACTATAACGGCACCAAAATAACTTAAATAAAAAAAACTAAAAAGTACAAGCCGTAGTCACACGTTACATAGAAACGCACCATAGCACTTTAACAACGCGTGACTACGGATTTTCAAACTTGTTTCATACTTTTCCAGCGTCGTTTTTTGTCGTAGTGGGGTTTTAGTTTTTACTTTTTTTATTTAATTAAGTTTACACCTAACCGGTTTCCCCTTATGGCATTATCAAAGGTTAACCGAGACCAGACCCAGGCTCAGGACAACAATTTGTGAATCGCATACAATATTATCCCGTGTGGGATTTGAACCCACAACACTTGGTGTAGTGCAAAGTGCATGGCGACCGCCTAAACCACTAGTACCAAACCGTACAGTTATATAAACTTACCCAACTGGAAGTGACTCTCCACCTGGTAGTACTGCTTCAGTAGATCGTGAACAGCTGCCTTCATTCTTCCGCGTATACCATTTCTGGAACACAAATCATTTTGTAACGAAGACTTAGGTACAGACACGCAATATCAACTCTATTTACTAAACTATAAGGAATATTATAGCTTTTAAGTATACGACAACTTAAAGTAATTTGCAAGAAAACCTAGCTGAGTTGAGCTGAGTAGTAGCTTGAAGCTCGATTGTTCAGGGGCGACGCCTGACACAGGAGGGGGCCACCTACAAATAGTGGGTGGCCCGAGGTACGTCGGGGTTCCAGGGATTTCCTTTCGAGAATGCACCTGGTACCCCAGCTTCTAGTACCCGAGGCGGTGTGCGGTTTTTAGTCGGTTCGAGTCCGACATAACCACCAGCCGGTGGTATCCGAGGGGATATCCGCACACAAAAAAAAAAGTGGCGTCGCCTGATTATTGTTTAGTAAATAGAGTTCTTGAGGCTTGATTAATCAGGCTCCAAGGTTTCGTACGAAACGGTAAATTCTTGAAACATTTTATTGTTCGGGGGGCGGGGCTTGATAGATTCGTCACTATTTTCTAAACACGAATGAACTATAATACATTTTCTTTGTAATTATTCTCTTTATATATTCAGTACTTGTCGCATTCAGTATAAAATAAACTGTACTGTTTCTCTATACGACGCATAATACTTGGCTCTAGCTAAAATACATCTTGTTTTGATTTACAGATAATTTAAACTCTATATCATAGAGATAGAGCTATTATTTCCTTGCCTTGTACGACTTTTGTACGTTATTATTATAAGTACTCTATTAGGGTCCGTTCACACAGACCGGCTCGGAGAGGAGAGCAGATTTTTATTACATTGGAAACAGAGGTTTGAGTAATTGTAGTAAAGTTTTTTTTAAATATATTTTTCGGACATCTAACACACAACGCCATCTAGTCCCAAGCTAAGCAGAGCTTGTGGTATGGGTATTAGACAACTGATATAAATACATATATACTTTTTTTTTGTAAATACATACATATTATACATAGAAAACACCCAAACTCCGAAACAAATATTTGTAGATCATACAAACATTTGGTCCGACCCGGGAATCGAACCCAAGACCTCATTATCAGCAGTCGCACAAGCCAACCGCGAGATCAACGAGGCAGTCAATATAATAAGTACACATGCAATCTTTTTGGCAGCATTACATCTCAGCTGGACACAGCTCTTTTTTTATATTACGGAGAATGTCGTAGAGTGATGAAATAGAGGTTAAAAAATAAGTATTTTTTATTTTCTAGTAATAATCTTACCTATATCGTTGTACCAGCAGAACTAGAGCTTGTGTGCTCATAAAGAACACATCTCGGTCCGCCCGCTTAGCCAAAGATGCTGCGTGGCTGTAAGATGAAAATGTACACATTATCATTTATACTACATAAAACTTAACTTCTTGTTTTATTTTTTCTTCTTTTAGAAAGACAACTCGCATTATCCAGTATCGCGGGGGACTTTACAAACATACATGTAACGGACACAAAGAACATCCAGACTCAGGACAACAAATTGTGGATTTGACGCCACACTTTGACGCAATGGACTTAAACCACTAGGGGGACTGTGCAGTCGAGGAGTCAGTCGGGTTGTGTTTAAAAGAGACTTACTGGTCGATAACACTGGCGATCTGCTGACTGGGGAACTGCGCCAGCACGCTGGTGATGTTCCTCTCGTACAGCGCCATCAGCTTACGGACCTTCTTCTCCACGGCGATGGGGATACGGCCAGACGTCGACGATAATACCTGACAAACATAACTACATTATATTTGTGGATACGTAACCAGACTGCTGATAATCATACTTGTATACTTCTAAAATAGCTCGTATCCACAAACTGCAAAACTATATAATATAAAATATATATAATAATAAATTTTTTAACCGAATTCAAAAAAGGAGGTTCTCAATTCGACTCTATTGTTTTATGTTTGTTACCTCAGAACTTTCGACCGGGTGAACCGATTTTGATGACTCTTATTTTTATTTGAAAACTGGCGCTTCCCGGTGGTTCCCATTTCAATTTGGTCCAGTGATTTTTTGCTTATTGTTTTATTCAGTTGATTATTGTAAAAATAATAGTTTGGCACTTAGCATATACGAGTTTTTCATACTTAGATCAATGTTAAAAACAATGGTCACACACACACTTATTTATACTGCGTGGGAGTCGAACTTACGATCACCGTAGTAGTCAGAATCACTGCCTATCAGACCAACAAGCCCGTCAAAATCAAAAGGAATCAGTCTAAAATCTCTGCAATGTTTGCGAGAAAGGAAAAAGACAGGAATAAGGCAATCATACAATTTCATCATTATCAAATTTAAACATCATCACCAGCCTTTAACAGTCCACCGCTAGACATGAGCATTCCTTAGAAAGAAGGTTATCAACGCAATTCTCTTAAACAATGTAAAATGTCTATTTTCTGTCTGACACCCACGAGATTGATAGGGGTGGTGACTCTCTGTATACTTGATCGTTGACAGGAGACTCACCTCTTGCAATTCCAGGAGAGGCAAGGATGGATCTCGCAGACTCTGCATAAACTTCTCAACTACTTCGCGTAGGCGAGGAGTGTTGTACGGCTCGGGTAGACAATAACCTTTATTTAAAAAAAAAAAAAAAAATTGACAAAACTGAGCGTTAATTGACAGTACATATGACTTTGGTGTGTTATTATTTTGTGCTACATACAAGTTACGCCATTTAACGAAAACTAGTAGAACTACTTTGTAAACGATGGTACTGAATCACGCAATGAAAATTCTCACACTCGTTACTGTATATTGTTTCATCAATTCTCAAATTTTAAGTTCATATTATGTCCTATTAAACTATAAACATCAAATAAAGTACAACTATAATATATTTGGTATACAAACACTTTGAACTGACCCGAAAACCCCCGAAAATAGCTAATGTTTAGAGATGTGCCGACTAGTCGACGACTAGTCGGTAAAGCCGACTATTCGGCAACAATCGTAGTCGACGATTAGTCGGCGAATAGTCGGCAAAAAGCGCCGACTATTCGGCTTATTACTTTGTATGTATTTCTCAATAATATATTTGTCAATTTTTATTTTATAATCAGTTTTAGACATTTTGAAATGTAAAACAAAGCAATCTTTCTTTTGGTAACCAGTTTCTAAAATTACTTACTGATAACAAACATATCCGACATTTATTAAACAAAATGTTTGCTTGTAGTGTTTGCACTGTTTTTCCTTTCCACCACGAGAAATAATCATTGACATTGATTTCACATAACTGCATTAGGGTCCAATGCGACGGCGTGGCCTCTGATTTTCTAGAGGTAAACGCTGGCGTACCTCAGGGCTCCGTTCTGTCGCTGTCGCCCACACTGTTTCTTCTGCATATCAATGACATGTTAGCCCATGGCAACATGATAATTGTTAGGCAGACAACAGCACAGTCCATGGGCGATATTTTGGACAACTTGACGTCAAGCTGGCAGACGTTGAGGAAAAACGACAGGAGCTTGTCGCTGAGCTCAACCATGTCCTGGGCGGCATTTCTCAATGGGGCTGCTAGAATCCGGTCGAGTTCAATGCCTAGATTAACAGGTGCTCACGTTATCTGCCAAAAAGTCTCCATTCCTTCCCCTTCCACTTATCAGAACACTCAAATGCAATTACAAGGTAAGCTCGATATCTTTGGCATGGATTTCTGCCGAGATCTTAACCCGCACGAATACGTGTGAATACACTCTCAGTGTCACCAAGGCGGCCTCGCGGAAGCTAGGTGATTTAAACAAAGTGAGACAGTTCTTCTCGCCCGAGCATCCGTGTCTTCTTTACAAGACCCAGGTTCACTCGTGTGTGTCGGAGCCGTTCTGCCGAGCTTCGGAGCTTGGATAGGGAGGACCGACTGTGTCACCTACCGATTCACTCAGGTACTCACCGGGCACGGTTGCTTCGGAGAGTATCTGAACAGAATCGGAAGTGAGGCTACGGCACAATGCCATCACCGTGGGTCCGACCGGGAGCGGTCTGTCCAGCACACGCTGGAGGACTGCCCTGCGTGGGAGTGCGAGTGTCGAGTCCTGGTCGGACAGATCGGACGAAACCTGTCACCACCAGCATTGATTGCGGCAATGCTGGCGAGTAGTGAGGGATGGGAGGCCGCGGTCTCCTTCTGTGAAGACATTATGCTTCAGAAGGATTCCCCAGAGCGGCATCGGGAAAGGGCCGACTCCGCTCGCAGGAGGCGATGAAGGGGACGCGGTAGAGGCTGCTAGCTCCCCAATCGTCGCTAAAGGGTCGTTGTGACCATATCTAGGGGAGATGTGGCCGCTACAAACGGCCCGAGACCGGTGACGCCCCGGTGCGTTCGGGGTGTGTCGTCTAAGGCGGGTCGGTGTTCCGACTCTTACTGTGTAGAGTGGTAGGAGGCGCAACAGCGATCACCCCGGGGGTGACTATAGTTACCTCGGGATGTACCTCAGTCATAAGATACGGCAGGAGGGTTTCCACACGCCCTTCGTGTATCCCCCCCACGGAGGGTATGGTGCACAATGCATACCCCGCGTATAAAAAAAAGAAAAAAAAGGTTCGCTCGTGTGTGGAGTACTGTTCTCATCTTTGCGATGGTATCGCACAGTATCTGTTTGACGCTCTCGACGGTTACAGCGGCGAGCAATCCGCATTGTCGACAGTCCCTAAGCCACCGAGTCCCTTGAGCTGAGGCTCTGCAGTTGCGAAGAGATATAGCCCCCATGGTAGTCCTCTATCACCTTTATCATGGTGAGTGTTCTGAAAGCTCTTCCAACTAGTCCTCTCCTCTCCCTTCCTCTACAGGACAACACGTGCCGGCCTCGGAAGTCACCGCTTCAAAGTGGTAGACATACGTTCCCGCACTCATCGCTTCAGTTCTTCCTTCCTGTGCCGAGTGGTCAAAACCTGGAAATCACTACCAGCGCACGTGTTTCCTTCCCACTGTGATCCCGGGTCCTTTCAATGGGACGTGAAAAAGCATCTCACTAGACCGCCATAGTGTGGGTCGCCATGCTGCATTGTCCTTATTACCTACCTACTACCTACATTGAGGATGGTGACCACCACTCTTGGATTCTGCTCATGATTTCATTCAGGCAGGGCAGAGTCATTTTGGCAGCAAATACATTAAAAAAAATCGAGAGCATCACTAAGGCGGCCTCGCGGAAACTTGGGGTACTGAATAGGGTGAGACGGTTTTTTGCGCCTGAGCATCTGTGTCTTCTTTATAAGACCCAGGTTCGCTCGTTCGTGGAGGACTGTTCTCATCTTTGTGATGGATCCACGCAGAATTTGCTTGATGCTCTTGATCGATTGCAGCGGCCAGGAGTCCGCATTATCAACAGTCCCGATGCCACCGAGTCCCTTGAGCCTTTGCACTAACGGAGAGATGTCGCCTCTGTAACAGTCCTCTAGCGTTTTTACCATGGAGAGTGTTCTGAAGAGCTCTTCCAACTGATCCCACTTTCTCCCATCTTCTACAGGACAACAAGTACTGGCATTGAAAGTCACCGCTTCAGGGTCGTAGAAATACGCTCTGGAACTAAACGGTTCCGTTCTGCCTTCTTGTGCCGAGCAGTGTTTAACTGCTTGGCACTACCAGCGCACGCGTTTCCCTTCCACTATGATCCTGGGTCCTTTAGGCGGCGTGTGAAAATGCATCTCACTAGGCCGTCATAGTGTAGGACGCTATACTGCAATTTCTGCGTTCGCAGTGAGTATGGTGTTGAATTGTTGGATTCTACTCATGCTTCATCAGGCTCAGCAGAATCACTTTCAGGCTATCAAATAAAAAAATTAAAAAAACATTGTCCACTTGTTTAAAAAACATCGCCACAAGTGATTACCTTTTTCATTTAACTCTTCACTTCAATCAACAATAATAATAATATCTTTACACAAATATATTTTTTACACTAAAACACCGCTCCGAGTCCGACCCTTAGAGAAGCAAAAATTAAGAAACAAGGTTCGCAGGCGGCGTTTGCGACTGAGGCGCGAATCAGCTGTAAACGAAGAATTATGGAAATGTCCATAACCATGATCGGTTTGGCCGATTAGTCGGCCGACTAGTCGGCCTTTTCAGGGCCGACTAATCGGCTAGTCGGCAAAAGTAATGATCGGCCCATCTCTACTAATGTTCTCTTCATAAAATCACTTGAAAAACACAAAACGGTCTAGTCGTTTAAGAGCTTTCGTCGGTTGTTAAATATACATACCAGCTAGTGTATTCTCGAGTATGGCTCTATATTTATTGTGGACGTGGTTGAGCTTCTCCGAGAAGGTGGTGTTCTCCTCCATGGGGAACTGTCCTTTGTAGGGCTGCGCTGTCGTCACTAGGGACGGGTCGTCCAGCTCTGGAATAGAAGGGTTTAGTAGTAGTTAAGAAGGTAAGATGCGGAGAAGATATAGCATCGGATTGTGAATCTTAAGAAGGGCGAAGTCTTTAGTTAACTAATGGACCCTTTCTGGTCTTTTTTTTAATTGTAAAAATACTGAATGAATATAATACTTTTAAATTAAACTAGTGGTCACCCGATTAAACTATTGATCGAAATTCAACTATAATTCATTGTTTTTTTTTATGCCTTCATCTAAACTTCATTGTGCCAAATTTCATACATCTCTGTTGTCATCATTTTCCTAAAAAGCGGTACAAACAAATGTGCTTGCTTCACGTATTAATGTCTATACTAATATAGCTGAAGAGTTTGTTTGTTTGAACGCGCTAATCTCAGGCACCGCTGGTTAGATTTGAAAAATTATTTCAGTGTTGGATAGTACATTTATCGAGGAAGGCTATATATCATCACGCTACGACCAATAGGAGCCGAGCACCAGTGAAAAATGTTTCAAAAACGAGGGAAAATTTTCACGCTACGGGCAATAGGAGACGCAAACGAGGTTGCGTGGGTCGGCTAGTAAATTTATATACTAAATATTCATAGCATTCTTTTAAATTAACTTTACTATAAAACCTTATTCTCATCATAATAAGGGTCAATTTTATTTACATATAAATTTTTTCGACTTGATCGTTGTTGCTAGTTCTCAAAAATCCATTAAATGTATCAAAATGACTATACTCACCCAATGTACCAATGAGAGATCCCATATCTAGTACAGCACCAGGTCGCAAGGTCCAAGTTATGTTACCGGACTCCGGAGCTGACAAGGTCATCACCATTTTCATCACCTAATAATCAAAATAAAATTTTCATATACTAAAATCTGCCAAGCGCGACAAGTGGTTTGCCATATTATACTACAATAATAAATTCAAAAGTAACTCTGTCAAGCTTTCACGGTTTAACCGCTGCACCGATTTTAATGGAATTTGTCATGGAGATAATTTGATTCTTAAGAAAGGACATAGGCTACTATTTGCCGCGATAACTAACAAACAGGGGGGAGGAGTCGCGGACAAAACCTAGTACATAATAAGTGCGAATAACATACCCCTTCTTGGAAGTCGGATAAAAAAGAGTTAACGAATGGTCAGACAGACATATTTATATCAGTATCAACAGCTCAAATAAAATAATAAAACATTGTATAGTCCATTCGCTTAGATACAGTCACATTGATCGCGCCCTTAGCGCACGTGCGGCAAGCCGCCACAAAATCAAAGGGCCCGCCTGCGGCGTACACCCACAAGCAAGTGTGATTTGTCAGTTGGCGCCGTTTTATGAATTAAGTACCTGGATGACCGAGTGTCGCTCGGTATTTTTTTTTTATAAATAGGTTTTTTGGCAACATTTTGGGACTATCCAAACGCCACCTTTTTGTTATTTTTCTTCCAATAGTTTAGCGGCGACCTGTCCTGGTACTGATACTGTTTATTCTGCACCTTATTCCAGTATAGTTTAATGTAGTTCGCTCGAGTTGCGATAGATGGCGCTAGATGTACATTTATTTTATATATTTGATTGTTAAAAACACGAGAAAACGGCATTTTCTAAAAATGAATCCTAGCTAGATCGATTTATCGCCCCCGAAAACCCCTGCATACAAAATTTCATGAAAATCGTTGGAGCCGTTTCCGAGATTCAGATTATAAATATATATATATATATACAAAAATTGCTCGTTTAAAGGTATTAGATATATTCGTATTTCACAACAATAACAACAATTGCGTGCGGGTGCATCGACACTATCTAAACGAATAACGATAACTTCCCTCTTCCTCTACAGGACAACACGTGCCGGCCTTGGAAGTCACCGCTTCAGAGTGGTAGACATACGATCTCGTACTCATCGCTTCGGTTCCTCCTTTCAGTGCCGAGCGGTCAAAACCTGGCACTCACCTGGATCCTTTAAGCGGTGAGTAAAAAGACATCTCACTAGGCGGCCATAGTGTGGGTCACCATGCTGCAATGTCCTTATTCGCATTGAGGATGGTGATCACCACTCTTGGAATCTGCTCATGCTTTCCATCAGGCACAGTAGAGTCATTTTGGCGCAGCAAAAACATAAAAAAGAGATCCTAAATAAGTTCCTAACCTCGATCTCCGCGTAAGGTTGTCCTTTATCAACATGGCCGCCATCTTCTATCAGAGTATTGATCAGTTTCCCGGCAGATGGCGCCCGAAGCTTGGACGGGTCCTTCTCCTTCTCGAAGACCACGGTTTGATTCCCGATCACGATGCGATACTTGTCCACTTCGTCTTTTAGATAGGTCGTGTATGACGCTCCATCCACCGACAGAAGTGTACCTTTGGAATTTAAAAAATAAATAATGTAACACAATTACTGGTCTATTGTCTAGTGATTAATGGTCTTGACTGAAAAGTGAGAGGGTGTGGGTTCGATTACTAACCAGTACATTTTTTTTTTCAAGACAAGTCCCTCAGTAGGAATATACATCCTGTATCGCGTGGGACTTACCTAACATACATGTAACGGACACAAAGCACACCCAGACTTAGAACAACAATTTGTGGGTCACACAAAGTGTTGTCCCACGTGGGCCTTGTGGGATTTGAACCCACAACACTTTGGGCAGTAGGAAGCGGCGTGTCGACCGCTTAAACCACTAGGCCAACCGTGTTATGTGGAGTATGACCATTTGCTCTGAATCTGGGTCTTTATCCGCCTATCTACATTTTTTCTACTTATTAACATTATTACGATATACCAAGTGCCATGTTTTTTTTTAAATGAAATTTTTTTTTTAAATAAACAGTAAGTATGAAATATATTTCGAGAATGCTCGATTAATTCGAGCCCGAAAGGGAATTTATACAGAGGGTGAAACACAAGGCCATCATAAACTATGCTGGGGCCCTTGAGCACACAATAATATGGAGCCCTTTTGGAAAAAAAAGGAACAAAACTTTATTTCTGAAATAAGTGTTATGTGCACGACACATTTTATTTGCGAATTTATGTGTTTGAAAAATTGTCGGTTGTTCGGGGCCCTGGGCATGGGCGCTGTGAGCCCTTATTGTAAGGGCGGTAATAGTGAAACGTAATCTATTTTTATTCACTAACCGCCATCTGTGAGGTGATGGACCTCCAACTCCTTAAAACTGGTGTTCATAGCGAGGAAGTAGGATGTGGGACCAGACTTGGTGGCAGACACCTTATACTTGGAGCCGGAATGGATCAGCTCTACCTCTACACAGTTAGACAGTTGACTTGACCCTTGGATTTGACCCCTGTGGAGAAAAATATAATAATATGTTATTTACAATGTGATTTATGATTTTGCCAAACCATATATGTATTGAACACATTTTGTATATCATTGAATAGTGAAGTGAAGAAACGCTTAGTAAACTAAAATGACTTACTTCTCCAGCCCACTCTTGAACTCTTGGAAGTTTGTCGTGATGATGGTATCAGCTATGAGTATGGAGCCGCAGATCACACCTAGCATTATATCTGGCTTCTCTGATTGTACCTAGGATTAATAAAGTCATAAATATACACCGTATGTGTTTACACGAATTCATGATCATTTAGTTTTTAACCGACTTCAAAAAAGAGGAGGCTATCAATTGGACTGTATTTTTTTATGTTTGTTACCTCAGAACTTATGACTGAGTGAACCGATTTTGATGATTCTTATTTTAATGGAAAGGAGATATCCCAACGGTGATACCATAAGAAGGAGATCTGATGACGGCATTCAAAAAAAAAACGAGTCGAACCTTGAAGTCAGTTTTTTTTTGTTTTTTTTTCCATTTAAATTTAGTCCAGTTCTTGGAGTCGGTTTTTTTGTTAAAATTTTGTTATTATTTACAAAATTAATAATTATTAGCTTTATTTCAAACTAACTGTTGCCCGCGGCTCCGCCCGCGTATATGTCGGTTACCGCGGCAAATAGTAGCCTATGTGTTATTCTGATGTATAAGCTATATTACTGTAAAGTTTCATCCAAATCCGTCCAGTAATTTTTGCGTGAAGAAGTAACAAACATACACACAAACTTTCGCCTTTATATATTAGTGTGATGTGATGATTAACTATTTTGGGATTCATAGTTTTCGTTTGCAAGTAAATAATTGTCTACCTTAATCCCTTCATACAAATGAAGGTTTTCAATTAACGCTCCTCTTCACTTATTAAAAAAAAGAAATATAGTAACGTTGTAGATTGACTCTTATGGCTGTTGATGTTGAATATACACATACCCTCTCAGCAATGAGCGCGTCGAGCCAGCTGGTGTCGATGTTGTTCTCCTGGAAGGCTGGAGTCTCCAGGAGAGTGATGAGGTACTCCACCGTCGTGCGGAAGTCGCCACGGATGCTCAGCTCCTTGAGGGCTATCACCAGATTCCTGATGATAGAGATTTGAAAATGAAACTTAGTTTTATTTTCAATTTTATTCTTGTTTTTACAATTATTTTATTTTAAAGTAGCTGTCCCACGCTCGTTTGCGTCTCCTATTACCCGTAGCGTGATAATTTTCCCCCGTTTTTGAAACATTTTTCATTGGTGCTCCGCTCCTATTGGTCGTAGCTTGATGATATATAGCCTTCCTCGATAAATGTACTATCCAACACTGAAAGATTTTTCAAATCGGACCAGCGGTTCCTGAGATTAGCGCGTTCAAATAAACAAACAAACTCTGCAGCTTTATATAATAGTATAGATAATGTTTTGTCAATTTGCATTATGTATGTTTTGAGTTTTAATTGTATTTTTTTCTTATCCGGTACAAACAATATTGTATACATCTATAAATAGATATTGTTAGCCAAACTTCTTAGAATTATTACAACTACCCGCCTCGAAGCTACAAATAGCGTGGTTGGTTTAATGTCGGGCGATTTGCTCATTGGATCTCGAATGTAGCGGTGTTTGAAATGATAGTCAGTAAGATGTGTATTTATTTATTTTTCTTTTTAATAAATCTCTCTCAGGAACCTAACAATATACTATCGACAAACTTGAATCGTGACCCACTTTACCGATATATCGTTTGAAGCCATCAAAACAACAAAGATTTCCCTCCTTTACAGTGCATGCCGCACTTAGGACGTTTTAAATATTAAGCAAGCTACGTCAACACTATTCGGAGATCTATGTAATGTTTAGCTTTACTGTCAATGTATATATTTATACCTGTATGTATTTACGTATAAATATCGTATGTGTGTATTTATATCTATGTACAATATATTCTACTGTATAACTTAACGTCGTATTATTATTAACTAGCTGAACCGGCGAACTTCGCACCGCCATATTTACATATCTGTCTCAGCTTCCCACACGTAGTGTACAGTCGCGGACAAAAAACTTTTCCCGTTATCTTTTATTTTTTTTCTTTCTAGCAAAAAAAGAATGAATAAAATCGGACTATGTGTTATTGAATTACAACGAAGTACATATTTTGACTTTCATCCCCTCTCACCAAGAAACCGTGCTGAATTTCGGAATAAAAAGTATCCCATGTCCTATGTATGTAGTATGAACTCAAATCATGCCAAGTTTTATTTGAATCCATTCAGTAGTTTCAGCGTGATGCGCGGCAAAGATAAAGACAGACGGACAGACATCCAAAAATGAAAAAAATAACGGTTTTGGCTTCAGTATCGATTATAGAGAGCCCTTCAAAAAAAAATTCAAAATATCTTTAATGTACAGAATTGGACCTGTTACATTTTTATTATAAGTATAGATTTAATTTATTTATATTCGTTTCTCTTCTGATTCCTAAGTACGCATGAGTACACCACTAAATTTCTCTGCTATTCTCTATTAACTCAGGTTTTGCTGGAATATAACTCAATTTTGGGTTAAGCACGCTGTTGTACATTACACGTCCTTGTATCGTTTCTATTTAAGTGTCGAGTGTGTAAAATCTATACGTCAATTCGATAGTAACTCTGTCTGTCTGTATGTCACGTTTTCACAGCCAAACCACTGAATAAATTTCAATGAAATTTGGCATAAAGATACTTCGATTTCTGAGAAAGTACATAGGCTACTTTCTATCGCGATAGCCAACATAAATGCGGGCGGAGCCACGGACAAATGCTAGTAAATAAGTAAAGTGTGACTCACTCCCTGGCCTGCTCCCTGGTCTCGCCCCAGGAGAAGCAGTGTCCGAACTGCGAGTCAGCAAACTCGTGCAGTCCGCCCGAGGCGGCCACACTGAAGTATCCCCACACGTTCTTCGAAGATCTGAAGTTTAACTCCTGGACTGTACCCGACGACGGCTTGAACCCTGACATACGACACCAAATAATAAGTATAATCCTAATCATACTTTAACATTATAAATATGCATGTAAAACAAGTAACATAGGATACTTTTTATTAAATACGAGCGAAGCCGCGGGTAAAGGTAGTATTAAATAATACTTCGGACATCTAACACAACGCCATCTAGTTCCAAACCCACAGGAGCTTGTGTTATGGGTACTAGACAACTGTTTCTTTTACAACCGACTTCAAAAAAGGAGGAGGTTCTCAATTCGACTGTTTTTATTTATATTTGTTAGCTCAGGACTTTCGTCTTGGTGAACCGATTTATAGAATGGGTGAACCTATTTTGATGATTCTTTATTAGAAAGCTGGTGCTTCCCATGTGGTCCCATTTAATTTTGGACCAGTTCTTAAAGTCGTTTTTTTATAATATCGCGTTGTCACTGACACTTTAAAAACGTTCATCAAACGGATAACAACAACACCTAGATTCAGAACAACCATTTGTGCAACACACAAAGTGTGTGAAACAAAAACTTGCAGATTATACAAACATTTGGTCCGGGCCGGGAATCGAACCCGTGACCTTAAACACACAAATCAAGGCCAATCACATCGATATCAAGGCCAATTTACCTTCATCAGGATTCTCGGAAGTGATCCTAGCTGCGATGACGTGTCCCCAGGGCGAGGGTCTCTGCTTGGGCTCGTCCAGCTCGATGGGGTTCATGCCCCAGGGCGACTCGCCGTACAGCAGGCGAATGTCCTTGATGTGGTACAGGGGGAGACCCATGGCCACCTGGAATAAATAAATACATATTTCAGACATCTAACACACAACGCCATCTAGTCCCAAACTAAGCAGAGCTTGAGTTATGATCATATATATAACTGATCTAAATATATATATACGTTTTTTTGTAAATACGTACGTATTATACATAGAAACACCCAAAGACCGAAGCAAATATTTGTAGATCATAGAAACATTTGATCCGACCCGAGAATCGAACCCGAGATCTCAAGCACAGCAGTCACATACGCTACCACTACGCCACCGAGGCAGTTAAATGTAATGTATTGGTGCTCGTAAAAGGGAAAGAAGATAGAGATCGAACAACTATATGTCGGAACGGTCAATAGCATGGGAGCTGATTTGACAACGAACCGCAAGCGGTGAAATGTCATCGCTTCGGCAGAGTCTAGATAAGTGTTCGTGTGTGCTGAGGTAGCTCACTTGCCGAACGGCCACCGCGCTGACAACAAGTCTAGGAACTACCTTACGGCTCGTTGTTCCATTTTAAGTTACCTATTTGATAATGAAGATTATTTGTTTGTACCTACTTCGTTTTCTGCCCCGAAAAATACTCGTTTCCTAAATATATAAGAACTAAATCGACAGTCTAAACATTTAGAACCCTCGTTTATTTTAAAGAGATGAGCAGATGGGTAGATATGATTGTAAATGATCACCGTCACTCATCAAGAGACACAAATCTTTGGGGCCTTTAGAATTTTAGGGGCTCCCCCTCAGATTGGAGGGCGGAATGGAATGTCTTTAACTCGGTAAAAAAAACGACGCTGAAAAAGTATAAAACAAGTTTGAAAAGCCGTAGTCACACGTTTTAAAGTGTTATGGTGCGTTTCTATGTAACGCGTGACTACGGCTTTTCAAACTTGTTTTATACTTTTTCAGCGTCGTTTTTTGTCGTAGTTGGGTTTTAGTTTTTACTTTTTTTTATTTAAAATGTTTTGGTGCCGTTATTAATATATAATATATTTGAAATGTACAAGTAACGCCCTTTCCAATGATACCAAACACGGCATATTTATCTCAAATGTATTTTTTAATACAGAACTTTATGTCGGCTAGAGGGCGCCACATTAGATTCAGTGACATGTCATACAGCCTATAACCAGCAGACGATCAAGACGCTTCTAACGATACCTCATTTGTCCAGTTCTAATAAGTAGTTAAGGAGCTATGAGGGAACAAATGAACATACATACATACATAGCCTGTCAAAATCATAACCCTCCTTTGGCTTTGCCGTAGTCGGGTAAAAAGCAAGGAAAGAATTGTTTGGTATTAGACTGGTAGTCGACTCGTGTGTATTAAAGTATGGTAATCCCTCGATACTACTGTCTACTAGACTTCAAAGTCTCATAGATATTCTTATTTAATCTATAACTATAACTGTTACTAGTTGTTGCCCGCGGCTCCGCCCGCGTGTATGTCCGTTATCGCGGCAAATAGTAGCCTATGTGTTATTCTGATGTATAAGCTTTATTATTGTAAAGTTTCATCCAAATCCGTCCAGTAGTTTTTGCGTGAAAGAGTAACAAACATCCATCCATCCATCCATACTTACAAACGTTCGCGTTTATAATATTAGCTTGATTGATTGGTTAGCTCATGGCTGTGCAGCAATGACTCCAAGCCTTTTATTTTGTTTTCTTTGGACGACTTCGTTCTCATTCAAGTCTCTTAGTGAAAAAAATATTGTAAACCGTATTATTATTTTTTAAAAGGAGCAACAATGGAGTTTCTTGCCAGATTCTTCTCCATGAAGGGTAGGCTGCACTTGGAACTGGCGACTAGAATCACTCGATTTTTTTATATTAAATATTGACTATTCATTAGTGCCTGTAAAATAAGTGCCTATATGAATAAAATATTTTTGAGTTTGAGTTTTGAGTAGGATTATCTGTCTCCATCTCCCGCACGTAAATCTATTGCCATCGCGTTCGCACCAATGCGATTACCACTGTGTGCAGAGATTATAAACCTTTGGTACTTCTATATATAATAGGTCTTCTCTTATACTGGTCTATTTGATCAAAAACTTACTTGCAATTGTGCAGCGGGTAGATTGACATCAGCCACCATCTCAGTGCAAGGATGTTCCACTTGCAGCCGAGGGTTCAGCTCCAGGAAGTAATATGCTCCAGTCGCAGGGTCGTATAGGTACTCCACCGTCCCTGCGCTTACGTAGCCCACCATTTTAGCTAAACGGACTGCGGCCTGGAATGAAAAATCATTTTATACATACATCTCTTTTTATGAAAATATTAGTTTATAGCTGACCTGGCGAACTTTGTACCGCCACATTTTTTTTGTAAATATTTTCTACATTTCTGAAAAACTTGTTTTAGTAATTATGCTCACCTCGGCTTCCCACAAAAAAAAGTGATATGATTGGTGGAATATAAGCATGAAAATATATGTAAATTCTAGAAACAGAAATACGGCGCCATCTACCGGAATTCTTTGCAACTTGAATGCCAAAACGCCATCTATTAGGATTTTATAGAACTAACCGATAAAACACACTAAAGTGGTTACACTAAAATAAACAAATATTGAGATCAATAATTTAGATAAAAACTACCCTATCTACCGAGTTGAACCAAATTACAGTTGCTTACTAAATTTAATAAAAATTGGTTCAGTAGTTTCAGAGTTTATCGCGCACATACATCGTGACACGAAATTTTTATATATATCATATATATGGAATTATGGAAGAGAAGTGTAGAAAGATAAAAAATAACTATGATCGTATTTCGACAGCTGGGCGAGCACTAGTTACTATAATTTTGTGCATCCGTGCACGTAAAGCCGTCAGTCCCGGTTGGTAATTAATGTATGATAATATAATTTACACGAAGAAAAAAACCAGTCAAGTGCGAGTCGGACTCGCGCACCGAGGGCTCCGTACAAACCTGTAGGTAACTACAAATGCATTTCGCAATTTTTCCTTTATCTTTGCTATAAGAGGTTGCTTCGTACCAAATTTCAAGACTCTGTGTTCACGGGAAGTACCCTGTAGGTTTTGATTCCTTGCAAGTGTCGTTTGATTATTTCACAGCGCCAAGGGTCCGTTGACCTAAGTATTTGATATGAATTTCAGTTTCATACCTCCACGCGTTCCTGAGAAAAAGGGTCTTGACAGAAAGACGGACAACAAAGTGATCCTATAAGGGTTCAGTTTTTTTCTTACTGAGGTACGGAACCCTAAAAATTCTGTATTTATCTATATTTAGTACCAATAAAACAATAATCGGCTGCCATTTTTTCTTACCTTCTCCATCTCTATGAAGACTTCGGGCTTAGAAATAGCGGCGGGTGCTTCTTCAATGATCTTCTGATGACGTCGCTGGATCGAACAGTCGCGACCGAACAGTGATATTGCGTTACCTGCAAACATATATTTTTATTATTTCATCTTATATACATACAATATGTACATATATATAGTTTTCACTTGCACAGTCACTACTACCTCTCCGAAACATCAGATCCATCCTAAGGTCGCCGAACCCGAGACTTCAAGCACAGCAGTCAGATCATAGAGTTATTATAGATAGAGTAGGGGCCAAGCCTCCAGCTGTCCCTCGGTTAGAAAGAGAGAGACGATCGCGGTACCTGTCTCTCTCTACTCGCGCATGCGCGTAGCACAACGATTCGACGGTTAATTGTTGTGATTGGATTACCATTATTAGTCCTTTACTGCGCATGCGTCAGTAGACAAAGACAGATGGGGTACCGCGATCCTCTCTTTGTAACCGTTGAACGTTTCCGATTACAAGCAGCCATATGTCTTCCCCACTCTATCTATAATAGCTCTATGAGTCAGATACGATACCACTGGGCCACTGACGCAGTCAAATTCACTTGTGCCCATGTTTCTCATACTCTCTTCATTCTCTTACTTCTTCTACTACTCTTACCATATTGATCGGCCAAGAGTTGCACTTCTAAATGTCGAGCCGACTTGGCGAGTTTCATCACAAATATTGGAGATCCAGGTACTTCCGCTTGTACCTGAAAATTAAAACAGCATTTACTTCTTATTCTCCTATCAAACCTACTATATAAAGAAAATAGCAAAAGTTAAGCAACCCTAGCCAGGTCAGTTTGTGGATGGGTGACGTTCTTAACACATTAACATCAATCCGTGCCTCGGAACGCACGGCAAGCCGTTGTTAAGCAATACGAATGTCTTTGGCAATCTTTACGGGGAGTTGGTGCCCTAAAAAGTCCGACACCAGTCTATCTACAGAACTGCGATATCGCCTAGTATAGTCAATTCGCTTAGATACAGTCACATTGATCATGCCGCCATCGCACGTGCGGCAAGCCGACACAAAATCAGAGGGCCCGACTGCGGCTGCATCCACAAGCTGATTTGTCAGTTGACGCCGTCGTTGTATTTTTTTTTATTGTTCTTTTTAAAAGACAACTCCCGCATTAGGAATAAACATCCTGTGTCGCGGGGGACTTTACAGACATACATTAAAAGGAAACAATTAACACCCAAACTCAGAACAACAATTTGTAGATCACACAAAGTGATGTCCCGTGTAGGATTTGAACCCACAACACTTGGCGAATTGGCAAGCGGCGTGGCGGCCGCCTAAACCATATTTCACATTTCATATTTCACAACAATAACCAAAATTGCGTGCGGGTGCAGTACTTAGATATTGCCTAGTACTTGGGTTGTGGAGGTCTGATGGCAGTCGTTCCATTAATTAATATATTATACCGTGGGAGAGCCACGCTTCGGCATGAATAGGCCGGCTCGAGCGAAGTGATAACACGGACTCACAGAAAACCGGTGTGAAATAGCGCTTGCGCCGTGTTTCACCGAGTGAGTGAGGATACCAAACTCCTCCCCCCATCTCCTCCATCCCTCTCCCCATCTCCCAAAGGCCGGAAACGCACTTGTGACACCTCTGGTGTTGCGGGTGTCCATGGGCGGCGGTAATCGCTTACCATCAGGTGATACGTATGCCCGTTTACCCACTATTCCATAAAAAAATCACTCACGCACTAATAGCAATAACAGAACTGCTAGAAGCAATTATCTGTAAAGCACCCGAGTCGATCCAGCCTCCTTAGTCAAGATGCAAGTGTTTCGTTTCGAATCTCTACAATCGCTGAAGCCTGTATTCTCTTGTATTACTGGTTTATATCGTATCGACCAAAGGAATTAACGCGTTAACATGACGTCATATCCATACATTTGTTACTTTTCTATTATCATTTACATTTGTAGAATATCAAGGAGGGGGGGGGGGGTCACACAGAGATCAAGCTATATTTTAAGGACTATAAGCATAGCTCTTTCAGGTATAAAGGAAGAAAATATAAGTCAATGTACCTGTCTAAACATGTTATTAAAATCATCAGGGTTCTCCACTTTCCGAATGCCTTTTCCACCGCCACCCTCTGAAGCCTTGATCATGACGGGGAAGCCGATCTTATGCGCGGCCTGCATTCCCTGCTCAGGGGTCGTCACGCACCCCTTGGAGAACAGCTCCGATGATATCTTGATTTTTTTGCTGTTGTATTCGGCTTTCAGTTCTACGGAAGAAAGTTATAGTTGAAATTTAACTTGCTGCAAGAAACGCTAGACTTAAAATGACAGCAGACATGCTGTCGTGTTTCGTTTCCGGAGGCCCAATGATGCAGAAGCATCTCAATACGCGATGGCGCGTTCAAGGTGACCGTATCTAAGTGAATGGACTATATAGTGTGTGTGTTGTGTTACCGCTCCCGCTCCACGGCAGCGTGGGAATGCTGGCGGTCTGCGCGACGATGGAGGAGGCGATCTTGTCGCCGAGCGCCCACATGGCCTTCTATCTAAGTGAATGGACTATATAGTGTGTGTTGTGTTACCGCTCCCGCTCCACGGCAGCGTGGGAATGCTGGCGGTCTGCGCGACGATGGAGGAGGCGATCTTGTCGCCGAGCGCCCACATGGCCTTCTATCTAAGTGAATGGACTATATAGTGTGTGTTGTGTTACCGCTCCCGCTCCACGGCAGCGTGGGAATGCTGGCGGTCTGCGCGACGATGGAGGAGGCGATCTTGTCGCCGAGCGCCCACATGGCCTTCTATCTAAGTGAATGGACTATATAGTGTGTGTTGTGTTACCGCTCCCGCTCCACGGCAGCGTGGGAATGCTGGCGGTCTGCGCGACGATGGAGGAGGCGATCTTGTCGCCGAGCGCCCACATGGCTTTCTCGGGCGGCCCGATGAACACCACCCCCGCGCGGTGCAGCAGCTCCGGCAGCTTGGGGTTCTCTGACGCGTGGCCCCAGCCCGCCCACACCGCCTGCACACCACATCAACACATGGAGAGAACTTCATAATAATAATACAATTGAGCAGTCGTAGGGCATCTGGCAGATATTGAAAAGATAAGTAAAGTAAATTATCCGTGGGAGAGCCACGCTTCCGCATGAATGGGCCGGCTCGACCGGAGTGATATCACGGCCTCACAGAAAACCGGTGTGAAACAGCGCTTGCGCTGTGTTTCATCGAGTTAGTGAAGATACGGACGGTGCACCACCACCTCCCCAAAGGCCGTCAACGCACTTGTAACGCCTCTAGTGTTACGGGTGTCCATGGGCGGCGGTAATCGCTTACCATCAAGATAGGCCTGTGCGTTTGCCCCCTGTTTCATAAAAACAATTGAATAACAGTTGTTTACGCATAGCAACGCCTCGCCACAGTACGAGTACATATTACATATACGAGTACTATCATATAGTGGTGACGCATAGCTACGTCAAGTCGATCTGACACTTTAATGCAGAAGATTGGTTAAATAGTGGCATAAGTACAAGTGAGTTTGATTCTAGAATTTAGTATTTTGGTACCAAACATATATTATTTCCAAATGCCTTAGAATAAAAAGCGACATATATTCAACAGACCTGCACTTGTGTCCTCACAGCTATGTCCACGATTAATTCCACATTGGCATAATTATTATTATTTGACCCCCCAGGAACGGGCACGTAGTGGTCCGCCATCTTTATATATTCCGCGTTTGCCTTTAGGTCTTCTGGTGTCACCTGGTAAAAGAAAAATGAAATTATTATATAAACAGCTGGCCAAAATGAGTCTAATCTGTCTGATGAAAAGTATGAGCAGAATCCAAGAGTGGTGGTCACAGTAATCATTGCGAATACAAACAATGCAGTGTAGTGACTCGCACTGCATTGCCTACGGTTGGCCTAGTGGTTTAAGCAGTAGCCACGCCGCTTTCTACCGCACCAAGTGTCGTGGGTTCAAATCCCACATTGGACAACACTTTGAGTGATCCCCAAATTGTTGTTCTGAGTCTGGGTGTTCTTTGTATCCAACTTTGTGTGTGACGATGCATGTTTGTAAAGTCTCCCGCGACACAGGATGTCTTTAAAAAAATACTACGGCGGCCTCTTACTGTTAATTTGTAGGTTTAATTGGATATCTGATATTCTATTATGCCAGAAGTGTTGAGCGTCATCAACAGCTTTTAACAGTCCACTACTGGTCATGAGCCTCTCCCTATAAGGAAGGTATGGTCTACTATACCATGGTATAACAATACAGGTATGACATTCCGAAAGCTACCCAGGGTGACGTCACTATCCAGTTACCACTTTATAGCAACATAACATGAAACAATAATCGTAACCTTTGATGATGCCATAAGGCGAAACCGGTCAGGTGTAAACAAAAATAAAATAGTGGAATAAGTACAAGTGATTTTAATTCAAAAATGTATTATAACAAGTTCCATCAAGTGCCGACAATCGAGAGTATAAATTATATAACATGAAACGATAGAAACATTTTCAGTCAGCATTTAAATTGTTGTTTTGTGTACATAATTAAACATAATATTTAAATTTAAAAATATGATAACGTAAAACTTTATTGTTCTATCGAATTAACAATGGGAATAAATGGTGGTTCGGGAGTTATTATTTCAAACTACTGGTAACACTGAACCAGCGATAGTGATGATGACGTCATCTCGTCCTCTATGTATCTCGGAATACCATACCTGTATTTTAATATCATGTACTACGCGTATACCACGCTGGCCAGACGAGTTCGTATAGGGTTTGTTTCAAGTTTTCTTTTCTGTCCAGTGCTGTTGTCCTGGTAGTTAGCTCCCTCAGTCGGATCCTACTTTCTCTGTTTTCTTAAGCCATCACATATAATTAGCAAGTAATCCTTACCATCACCACGAATCTGACTGCCCGTTCGTTCTTGAACATTTCGTAGGACCATCTTCTGATTGAACGCATGCATTTTACAGCACCAATACCGTTGTTGGCTATCAGGACCTGGAAAGAAGATGAAAAAGGAATATAGTAATTACTAGTTGTTGCCCGTGGCTCCGCCTGCATGTATATCGGTTTTAGCGGCAATTAGTAGCCTGTTAGCGTGTTATTCTGATGTATATTACTGTAAAGTTTCTTCCAAATCCGTTCAGTAGTTTTTGCGTGAAAGAGTAACAAACATCCATCCATCCATACTTACAAACTTTCGCGTTTATAATATTAGTATAGATATAGATTATTAAAGAGAGAGCAATGGGTTTTTAACTGACTTCAAAAAAGCTCACTTTGGAAGGACATGATACCCGTTCCTCCACAGTAAATATTTTAAACCTTACCTTATTAATAGGCTTGGTGCCTTGGAATCTTCTGACGAACTCCTCAGGGGTCGCTACGGTGAAGTCTTTCTCTTGGAATCGTTGGCTGTGGATCACAGTACCTTGGGACATAGATGGCCTGGAATTAGAAAAAAAAAGTATAATTAGATTGGAAACATTAGAAGTTTAATTGAGAATTGGGTAGAACAGAAATTTATTTATTTATTATTTATTTATTCACACCTTAAAGCAACACTATCATTACAGGCGTCGCCCAATGCGACAGTGTTATACAATCTGTTCCTTTATTTTACAATCTTCTTACTATGATAACAAATAATTTTTAATGCGGTCATTGTGAATTCACTCAGTGAGCAATAAAATAAGAAATAACATGGTACGGTCTTCCGCCCGCCTGCAAGACGGCGCGGTGGTATTTTGTGTTCGCATGGAACTGCAGATGAGAGGATTTTCCAACTCGTCACCAAAATTAATAGGTTTATTGGAGTTATTTTTATTTATGCTCTGCTTGATGGAACGCATGAGCAGAATCCAAGGGTGGTTGCCAAAATACTCATTGGGAATGCAGATGCAATGGGATGCTTCTGCATAATTGAGTCTCCAGTCTCGCACTCACCAACGAAACACGAAGGCACGAATGCTGTCATTTTAAGTTGGTCTTTTAGACAGTTGAAAGTAGACAGTTGGTATTTTTTCATGTTTTAAACCCTCGTCACTTTACAATTATTTCTGTTGGGGCAGTATCGGGATCAAACCGACTATATAAGAGGAACGATTTGACAAAATAAGAGGAATCCGGGAACATTTCCTCGTGTATTCCTTCACTAACTTTGTAATATTCACAAGAATTTCGAACAACAGTTTACTGCAAGAGCGTGATACCGGTTGAGCGGGCACCTAAGCGTGTTTTATAATTACTGTCGTAAGTATTATATAACTACTAACACCAAACCTTTTATGTGTTCGTTATGAACACATAAAAGAAACAATATTTAATTTGTTGCAACCGATCGGAATTTTTCGCGTACATACATTTCGGCGATTCATTTTTATATAATACATATATAGATATACTATCACTCGTTTGTCCCTACTCAATAAAAAAAAGTTTTTAAGGGTTATAGTGTTTTCAACTTTTCTTTTTGACTGAAATTAAGACTTACTACGAGTATAAATAAATAAAGTAAGTACATAGTTACGCTAAATTATCAACATACAAACAAATTATGATATAATTTAAATGCCTTTTGATAACAGATTATAAATTATATCAATGCGATACTCAAAGCGGAGATAGTGCGGTGACGATCTTGTGAAGTGATAACGATTTATTTAATCCCCACGCGGGGAGTAAGCAAATTGTATTTTCAAGTATCTTCATGTAAAACCAATTACTTCATAAAACCCTCATTTATTGCACTAAGGTGTATCTCTTAAAGGAAATGAAATAAATATTATAGAAGTCTATGGTTTTTTAAACATGAAATACTTTCTGGAACGGCTGGACCGATTATGACGGGACTTTCACTGATTGGTAGCTGATGATATAAAGAGTAACTTAGGCTCCTTTTTAAGAGTAACTTCGCCCCACAGCGCGGGACCAATTAAATAAATAAATTCACTATTGAGATAAGGCAAAGGAAAAAAATCTATTCTGTAATAATAAAAGTACATAATTACAATAATAATCAGGTTAATTACAGATACAACAATATATATCTACCACTGAGCAACAAGTTAATGATATTTTTTATCTGTGATGACTATGATTTTAAATAAAGATGTAAAGGTTTTATGTAAAAAACAGATAAGATCTAGGTATATCAAAAATAATATTATTGATTTGTTTATTATTGGCCAGTGATTTTCTTGGCAAATATATTTCTTCTTTAAAAAAAAGATAGCTCCCGCTTTAGGCATATACGTCCTGTATTGCAGAGTACTTTACAAACATACACAAAACGCACCCAAAAAACACCCAGACTCAGAACAACAACTTGTAGGTCACACAATGTTTTTCTATGTAACATTTGATTTGAACCCACAACACTAGGCGCAGTAGGAAGCGGCGTGGGGAACCCTTAAACCACTAGGCCAACCGTGCAGTGCAATACCAGTTTTTTTATTTTATTTGAATGGCTAAGTTTACAGGCTGATTATGGCATACTTTGCATCACATTACAATGCTAGCTAAGAAAGAATCATTCTATGCTAATATTATAAACAGGTGAAGTTTGTCAAGTTGTACACAGTAATCTCTGGATCTACTGAACTGATTTTGAAAAATATATTACCAATAGAAAGCCAAATAACGTTTTTGAGAGTGTCAAAGGCTTTATAGGTCTCTCCTTAGAACGAAGTGGACTGTTAATGTGATAGGCTATATATCAATGGTTCCCAATGGTCCACAGACCACTAGTGGTCCCGGCAAATTGGTCAGCAAAAAGTTTAAAATTAAGTTGGGATGTATTTTAACCAAATCCAATGGAGAAGTTTTAATAAAAAAAAACATATCCAAGCATGGGTTTTTACTCTTTTTGGTAATTAGTAACACAGTCAGAAATCTATTGTAAGTGATGATATATGTTTTTATTTTTCCCATAGTGGTGCTTGCTTACAAAAAAAAATCAAAAGGGGTCCATAGTCAATAATGGTTTGGAACCACAGCTATATATTAACCCTTATTAAATGAGAAATACAAACCCCCCCCCCCTCCCCACTAAGTTAAGAATGACAGGATGTGGTTTTTTGTGTATTCCTATTAGTCTTAGTTTCTTAGGAACAGGTCAATAAAGGCTATTATATAAATATGCAAATTACTTGTGTAGTGGCAAACAAGACTAATTACCTATGATAAATAGCTATCAATGAGTATGGCTATTGGCACCACCCACTGAATTTTTTTTTTTTTTAAAGACAACTCCCGCATTAGGACTATATCCTTGAGGACTTTACAAGCATAGAACGGACCCACAATCACATGTGTGTTGCCACTTTTTGGGTTGTGAATCAGGGAGAAAGGGGTGTCGGCTCGGTTATGATTTGGTGTCATTTCAGTCCAGCCAGCCAGTTTGTTCTAAAGCATAGCTCTACTAACCATAAATACATACATCCAACTCAATTTATCCTTGAAGAGGTAGTAGAGGTGTAAAAACAAAACATTCTAACATCTTTTATTTTAATCACAATGGAGGGTACTTTCAATCCAACTTGATAATTTTTCATTGTTGGTGATGATCTAATTATTGGGTCAAATTTATGAAATCAGGATGGGGTCTCTATTCAAATTTATGAATTCAAGGCTGGGGTCTATTCAAATTCATGTTTTTAAATTTTGATTGTTTTTACGTTCATTTTGAAAGACAGTAATTGATTTTCGATCTCAATTATTAGGCACAAAAATCCTTTTTATATTTAAATATTTTGGAGTTTATGGCTCGGACATTGGATAGATTGTTTTAAAGATAGTTTGGGAAGTTCATCATGAAACTATAACTTTTAACATTGTCCATAATAGCTGCTGCAAAAACTTTGGGATAAACTTATTTCATCAAATATAGAAAAGCTTGGACAACTGAATACATGCTTACAGAGAGACTATATTACTTAGTCTTTTTATTATATATGATTAATCTGTGATATTTCGCAAGTTAAAAAAAGATTTAGACAAATAGCAACTTACAGAAATAGCATAAAATCAAATAAAACTTTTTCGTAAAACACTATAATAAGGGAAATTTAAAATTTGCAATTTTCTCTTCTAGTATGTAGGTACCTATTGTAAATTTTATTAGAAAAAAAAGGTTAAAAAATTAATAAATAATTACTAAACTTACATTGCAATTTCAGAAACGTTAAATTTGTCAGAATTTATTTCCACCTCATATCAAACTTTTATGAGTTAAAACTATATTTTAATACAGTTATATGTTAGTATAGGTATAAAACTATATTTTAATGTACACACTGTACACAGTGCATGTTGAAACTTTCAAATTTAACTAAAAAAAATGTCAATAATACGAGATCGAAATGGTAAGCGAAATTAACTCAGATTATATTAATTAATTCAAAATAATTACAATTAAAAAATCTAAAGTGAAATCACGATTCGTGGCATACTTATTAGGTTTTGGGATATATTTTAGCATTCATAAGATTAAATGCGAACCGGCGTCTAGTCCGTTATTTACAAAGGCCACGAGGTCGTACTCATAGTATTTACATTAAATAAATTAAAAAACAAGAGTAATATACAGAACGATTTTTTAATTCTAACCTGTAAGGCGCGTCAGAGTATAGTCCGTTCATCCTTTGGTACATTTTATAAATAAAATATAACACTGAAAACACTATTATTCATTTAAAAACACAAAAGTTCGTAATATCGATGATAATTTAACATTTCTTCGAAGTAAGCAGTGAAACAGTTTTGTTTTCCTATTTTGACGTAAAGGATTCGCGATAAGCTCGTATGACGGGTCATACGATCATGTTGTCTCGTTCTTTCTAACGACATTTTTGCAGTGCAAGTGAGAGTGAGATGGTATGGTTTGTTAGTTTAGTAGTTCAAAGTTGCCATAACCAAATTGCAAAGAGGTTACATTATCTTGTTAGAAATATTTGTAGGGCTGGGAAAGGGTCGATTTTATTTTAATCGGTAATAAAAACAAAATGATAATAGGGAATATGCATGTCTTTTTTTTATTTATTAATCTGATCATATAAGTCTCCGTAACATAGAAAAAAATATAAATAGGCTTGAAAATAGTCAAACTAATTTTCAAAGTGAAATTTAAAACACCGACTAAATTTGAGCTATTCAAACGCCGCCATTTTTCGCGCACTATTGACTTAACAAATGACGTCATTGTCATTTCGTGTTTATTTACTATTGAGTGTTTCAGTTATTTTATACCTATTTACAGTTTTGATTGCTATAAAAATCATGGAAGAAGTTATTTTTTCTCACAAACACTACAACACAGTAGGAATTTCGACGCCGATAATTTCGATAATGTAACAATCGACGTCACATTTCGTTTCGACCAATAGGACGCGTTTTGTAGGTTTGAATTTCCCATCCTTAATTTTCACTTTTTATTTAATATTTTCTGAGTTTAAATAATCACTAAATAAAAATATACTTTTTATGTATATTGTAAAGACAATAAAGTGTAGAAAAAAATGTTTAGGACAAATAAAAATTTAATGCATAGTCCCTATCATCATCTACGTATTATCATAATAACACCAGCAATAAAAAATATCAAGGCACGTGTTTGGCAGTTATTATAATATAAGTTATTACTATTGCCGTCTGGATTTCTTTATTCTTGACATTGGTTTTGATAAAAGGAATCACTAATAAAATTATAAGCGCTGAGGCTGAGACTAAGTTTGTGTATACTGAGGGACTCTTAAATCATTGTTGCTTCAAGCAGTCAAGCTTGCTTATAACATAGCTTGAAAGGACTAATAGATACAACAATTCACAGTTTATAAGTAGGTTTAGGTTCATATATTAAAACATCATTCATATGAAACATTTGACTTTATACTTCATAAATATTATTTTCAACCCACTTTACTTCTTATGTCCCTTGAATACGATTAGAAAGATATTTTACAATTGGACGGCGTTATGTAAGAACGAATCAAGCGACAAAATTGAAAAAAATGAGTTTTGAATGCAGATCGATTACAGGCATAAAGAACTATGTACTCAGCTATTTTTGTGTTCAGAACTCACTCCTAGTGCCTTTTAATAAGGGGTGAAACAAGCGACATGTCAACATTTGTTTTATGTACATGTAGACATTTTTTATTTTATTACGTTTTACGTAATAAGGAATTAATCGCCTAAGTTACTGTTACAAAATATACAAATTGGATTTGAAATTGCATAAAAGAATTATATCCATAAATTTTGTAGTTGATCCGTATATTTTTTATTTAAAAACGCAATATCGAACTAAATGGCAGCTAATACGTAGATGCAAGAGAAAAATTTCACAGCTTTTGAAATGAGAAAATTAAACAAGATTTTCGGAGTTTCCGAAATGATGAAGACTAGAACATCATTGAAAAAAAAATGTAAATGGAGTAAAATAATTTACTTATTTGCAATATTTTTTTGTATCCATTTTAATCTTTGAGAACTGGTTAAAGGGATCTGTTATTCTAGCTAGTGATTGTTTAATATACACACATCAAAAGTGTCTAGGGATCAAGCATTTTTATGCGGATTTCTTGAGATTGAGATGTGGCGTTGGCCCTGGCCTGCTCAGTCGCCAGACTTGAACCCGATTGAGCATGCATGGGATATGCTACAGAGAAGAGCTCTGCCGAATATGGAGGGTATCCAGTCGCAAGAAGACCTTTTTTTGTTGTTGCAACGAACATGGGCGGCCATTCCACAGCGTGATTTGGATGAACTCATTTTGAGTATGCCAAACCGATGTTCTTGTGTTAGTGTTCGCGGTAGAAACACGGATTATTAATTGTTTAAGTTACCTAATAAAATTTTAAAGAAAACTGTTATTTCAGTCTTTTTTTCGAACTTTAATGTTAGTGGTTCAAATGTCAAAAATCCTTTTATTAGGAAAATGGCAAATTTCTTTATTAATGCAAAGGTGACTTGGTTTATCGTTACTGTGACAAACGAAAACACTTTATTTGATGAATCCTTAAAGAAAATTTTAATTAATATCAATCAGGAGAAAAGTTATTGCAAAAATATATGTTGATCCCTAGACACATATGTTGATCCCTAGACACTTTTGATGTGTGTATTTGTACTGTTTTTAAAATATGTAGAGGGAAAATAGAAAAAAAAAATGGCAGTCATAAGAACTATCTAAAGAAGTGAAAACTTTTAACTAATGGTTAAATTAAAGTTATCAATATCAAACATATTATACAACATATCATAACAGTATGTCGGTGACACGAACCCATAAGATTTTCCCCTACCAAAAAGTGCTCAACGCGGCTAAAGAAGTTTTCACTTCGAAAATTGTCATGTCAGCATGTCGGTGACGCGAACTCATGAGATTTTCCCATACCTTGACTGCACGTTTGGCCTAGTGGTTTAACGGTCACCACACCGTTTCCTACTTTGCCAAGTGTCGAGGGTTCAAATCCCACGTGGGACACCAAATACCACACACACAATATACCAAAAAGTGCTCAACGCCACTTCAAAAATATAGAAGGAAATGCTGTGAACTGGTTGAAAATAAATAAATAAATGTGAAATAAACATTTATAAGGATATAGGTACACTCATGGCAGTTTACGAAAATGAGCGGCCCATTACATTTGTCTGGTCTCTAGTAGCAATTTTGGGAGAATAAAAACTCAGCCGAAGTTGGATGGTGTGACACATCACTACATTATACTTATACATCACTTTATTCTTATTCCATCTGATGCCAGATAATATTACGAAAATTTAACAGGTTCTAATGATTTAGAAGAAGCAAATCAGGAAAATAATGATTGAGTGGGTACATTTATTTTTTATTATTTGGAGCATCGAGATATTTCTCGATGATTTGGAGTGTTTATAGTTTGAGAAGGTGTGTTTTTAGTTTATGCAGTAGATGTTAAGCTTGAACAGTATTTGAATGCTGTTGGTGATAACGAGATAAAAGTAGTATTAGTGTATTTTTAAATAAAGCTTAAAAACCTATGAAAAGAGTTTTGATTTTAATTACAAAGAATATCGAGACAAGCGAAAATTGTATTATTATTCAGGTTTTAACTATAAAAAATTAATCAAACTTAATGTGTCTTCTAATCAGCTATGACATATAAGATCATCATCATGGCAAAATTTCTAGTTAAATTCAGAACTTTGCATAAAAATATTTGGATTTAATCATAAACTGCATTTTATTTCTCCCAAAACAAGCCGCGTTAGAATCAAACGACTATAATGTCGCATAGTACGTTGTTGATTAATTTAAGCAGTCGGAATACAGCTAAAATTTAATAACGAATTAAGCAGAAAAGTGGCTATATCTTTTAATGTATATTATGTATCGTAATATATATTTAATCCATCTAGACTACACGCACAGTTTGCTTTCAAGTAAAAATATCAAACATATAACGTAAATAATGAGCATACAGCGACAATTTTAATTTTAAAATCGTTGACGCTCATTTTCTCAAATTCTCTCCAGTGTCGCTTAATCTATTCTTACATAACGCTGTCCAATTACATACGAACTCATTATTAAGTTAGAGCTCAAAGATCAACCATCATTAATACAAAATGCGTCATTAGCTAGCTAATATGACTTGTTTAATAAATTGTCGCCTTGGTTATTTGGTTAGTATTGCGTTTATGTATTACACTCTATCGTCATTAATTTAAGCTTAAATAAATACTCATAAGTCATGTTATGAATGAGATTATATGTTAAATCAAGGAAAATAATCTTAAAGAGTAAGTTGTAATCTTTACATAATATATAGGCGTCTGTAGGTACTAGGTAGGTACATAAAAGATACTGACGAAAAATTAATTAGGGGGGTCTTTATTAAAGATTAAAGTAACATAATTCAAAACAACAGATTTTAGATTTTTTGTTTGTGTTATCTGTGTATATTTGTGCCCGCTAATCTCAGAATAAATAAATAAATAAAAATTCTTTATTGACACTTAATTTTAACACAATATTGATACTTAATCCTAAGAGGCCTAATCGAATTGATTACGATTGTCTCCTATGTATTGTGATAAACGTCACATAATATTTCGTGTTTGTTTTATTTCAAACTGTTCAGAAAATAAAAATGTTACATCAGTTTAATGAATCCCTCCGATAAGACACATATACGCAGGCAGGGCCGCAGGCTAACCATATCCCCTAATTCCCCTATTACATTATTATGTATAATGGCAAATTATGGCATATATTATATAATATAATTATATGAAAATTCGTGGGTATATTGAAATAAAGATTTAAAATTAAAATGTTTTTATCTTTATAGAAGTCGGTTAAAAAACATTGACTTTTGATGATGGCAACAAAACATACTACAGCGCCATCTATCAAAGCCACACAGAACTAATAGGTACAGAATTACGGAGTAACTATTAATCCTATATCGCGATATAGAAATTCCCACACCATTTAGCTTCTAAATAACTTCTTAGCATCAGAATTTGGGCCGCGGCCCGCTAGGCGTGATCACCTCGCCTGGTAGATGATCCTCCCTTGGTGGTGGATAGACTTAAGATTTGATTTGACATTTAGATTAACTTCTAGCTAAATGTTATAAAAATGACTAAAACCACTAAACAAAGCCAATCAATTGGCTGATATTCCCTTTTCAATAACTTTGTAAAAAATATTAGTCGTGGATATTCATTAATAATTTATAAACTTCTGAAAATACATACTAAAAAGAGAGGATTCCTTAGTATAGTTAATATAATACAAACTATATTTGTTATGTAATCACTAAATGAAAATTTCAATTTATTATCAAAAGAATACCACATTGAGTAAAGTAATTCAAATCAGCACGTTACAGTTCAGATTGTCCTTAATAGATGGCGTTCACTGCCGATCGTCCGAGCATCAGATCTTGACGATTTTGCGACGGTATATATTGTTAAGCATATATTATATTTAGCTTAGTTTTACAGAATGTCAGTTACTTTTTCGTCCTGGTTTCCATAACACAAATAAAGCAGCAGCCGGAAAACAGTGACTCATAAAGCTCTTTTTTCCTCCTCCGAAAGAAAGTATAGAAAAGAGACGTTGTTGTTTAACATTACTCAACCTTTAACTTAATCCTTATTTGGATTCATACATAATTAAAACAGCCTAAAAAGAACCACCAACAGAAATACATAGGTATATGAGGGTATATTTTCCTCCTCTGAAATTTATCAGAGAATAATTGACCTCATAAAATATTTTATAGAAATGATTGGTTGTTTAATACAGCTCAAACCCTTAAAAAATAATTCAAAAGAACGAAAGCTCTATGTCTGCGTTTTTGTATATTATTCTAAAACATGCAATGTCAAAAAGAAGCGATAAAGATTACCGTGAGAGAGCCACGCTACAGCATGCATGGGCCGGCTCGACCGGAGTGATATACCACGGCCTCACAGAAACGCCCCGGGTGTCCATGGGCGGCGGTAATCGCTTACCATCAGGCGATAAGTCTGCTCGTTTGCCACCTATCCATAAAAAAAAAGAATATCACGAACATTCCCTGAAATTGGAATGCTACAAAATGCCGCACAAGAATTGTTGTGTACTAGTACTAGATTCGTGACTCATTCTAGTAGGACAAATGAATTGATATATGTAATTGTAAATCTGCTTGTCGACTAACTAACTACCATTTCTTGCTACATTAAGCTGAAGAACTTTAAACGTAAAGAAACATCTAAAAAGCACAACCTTCAACACATTTACTACGACATGCGACATAGTTACCAAGGATCTTCATTTTCTGTATCAGATTCAGACCTGCAGTAAAACATGTATGTATATTAATTAGTTAATTCAGTATTTAACGTAACAAAGTATAACCACAAAAATTTACCCTACCCTACATATTTAAATATCAGAGAGATCAACGAATATTTCATGTAACAAATTGGATTAAAGGGTAATAATTGTCTATTTATTCAATGTAAAAAATTGATGACTCTTAAAGAAGGGTTCAATATAAAGCAGACATAAGGACTGCCGACAGAAGTATATCTATGTAGATATATATATAATATTTTTCTCCTAGCCGATTACGGCCACTGCGCGGCGGCAGTCTCAACGGAGACCGGCCAACTATGCAGGAGATATTTAGTTCACAAGTGTGTGCGCAAACACAGGTGCACTCTCTGTTCCCTCACCCTCAGAATCCTTAACGAGACGGTTAACCAACACGACTGGTGAGAGATCAGGCTCAGGACCGACCGCTTTACGTGCTCCCCGAGTCACGGGGGTATGGCCCCAACTTCCAAAATCCGAGCTGTTATTAAGTATTTCTATAATCAGAAAAACTCAATAATACTTTTTTGGCCCGACCCGGGATTCGAACCCGAGACCTCTTGATCAGCAGTCGCATACGTCAACCGCTGGACCAACGAGGCAGTTAAATGTACATCTATACACAGTATACTTACAGCTCACGGGAAGCGTTCGGTGACGATGACGCGAATTCCATGTTTTTTTTTTCACCCAAAAAGTGCTCAACGCGCCTAAAGAAGTTTTCACTTCAACAATTTTATGAGCTTGTGGCTGAGTGTCAGCCGAGTTGAAACACCTTGAAAAGTAAGTTTGCCAAAGGAATGACTTTAACAATGTAGCTGAAGCCCTACAAAGTCAGACACTTTATCTACAGAAATTCGCTTAAAAAAAACGAAGTTCATTGAAAATTGAATTACTTACAATGTAGTAATCGCTTTTTGGAGTCGTACAGCGATAACTCGCATATAAACCTTAAATAAGTATAGAAAGCGACCTTGAATCATTATATAATTAAGTAAGTATGCCCTTACGATAACGATATTTGGATTAGTATGCTTCGGAGTTCGTAGCAGTAATTGTTATTAGCTAAATTATACTCTATCCTTAAGAATATTGCGTACTGAATTCGGTATTTATAAAATGTGTGCTTTGTTTACTTATTTTGTAAATAATACCTGTGATCAATATATTTCCAAGAACATTTCGTTAATTATCTAAAGGCTTTCCTTATTAAATATTTTTAGTATTTGCCTATCATGAATAAGATGATTACGAAGTTCAGTTAGTATCGTCAGTAAACATCCTGAGCTAGAAGATTAAGTACATATCTCTAATTACGAACGTAAAAACTCTTTTTGCTTAATAGCTTTTATTTACAACTAGCTGTTGCCCGCAGCTCTGCCCGGGTTTATGTCAGTTATCGCTGCAAATAGTAGCCTATGAGTTATTCTGATGTATAAGCTATGTGCTATATTACTGTAAAGTTTCATCCAAATCCGCTCAGTAGTATTTGCGTGAAGAAGTAACAAACATACACACAAACTTTCACCTTTATATAATAGTGTGATGATGTGATGTGGTGTGATTATTAACAGTATCATCGGTCTTTCACACGTATGCAAAATTCTTATATAAATATGATGTTTGAAGTTGTTCAAAATCAATAGCGTAATTAGGTTCTATTAATGGATAAATACAGCATACAGACCACTCAAATATAAATTTTTATATTATATCGTACACTGTGTGTAAAATGGGGCAAAAATATATTCTATGTAATCATCATCAGCCCATCATAGTCCACTGCTGGACATAGGCCTCTCCAATTTCAAGCCACTTAGTTCGATCCTTGGCTTCTCGTATCCAGCTCCTGCCAGCCGTCCTGCGCAGATCATCACTCCTCCTGGCCTGTGCACGTCCTACACTACGTTTGCCGAGACTCGGTCTCCACTCATGAACACGTTTACCCCAACGGTTATCGGTTCTACGGCAAATACGGCCAGCACACTGCCACTTCAGCTTGTTAATCCTATGAACTATGTCGATGACCCTGGTTCTTTGCCGGATCACCTCGTTTCATGACCACCTCTATGTTATATGAAGACGTTAATCTTTATGTATCCATACTAACATTATAAATTTGAAAGTAACTCTAGGTACTTATCTATCTGTTACGCCAACGATTTCAATAAAATTTGCCATGGAGATACTTTATTCTTGGCATTGTATACACGCGATTGGAGCCACGGGCAAAACCTAGTATATAATACTTAAAACTCAAATGAACACTTATGTTGTTGTTTATGTAATCAGTAACAAAAGGCAGCGTCGCAGAGGGAAGGAGAGGCGAACTGCCTTAAACACAGACACGCCTCCGGTGCCTACCCCAAGGCAAGGTACCCGTCCGCAGGGGGGGAGTGATGCGTCCGCTGAACCCTCAGCGCCGCGACGCCCACCTCCTCCCAAGGGCAAAGGGGCGCAAGCAGGACCTCAGGGTGGTAGTACCCAGGGGGGCCGGTACTCCCCCAAAAGGGCACGTCTCGACGAGACAATATCTCCGAGAGGCGAGCCTAAGAGGCGGAGGACCGGACCACCAGGGGAAGCCACTCAGATTGACTACGCGAGCGCGGTCAAGGCGGACCTAATGGCGGCGGTAACTACTGCGGCCATGGAGAACCTAAGCCTTAGTCAGTCTGAAGAGGTCCAAAAACGAATTGAAGAACTGCTGTTCGAGGAGTCGATGAAGTCGGGCAGCAGCAATTCAGAGGGCCCAGCGTTTCGAGGAAGGGCCGATATTGACCGACGGCTACCTGAGACTCTGGTGCGAAAACCAGCCTACGCTGGAATGGCTGAAGCGCAGCGTGGCCAGCATCACCCTTCCCAGGGGGGAGAAGTTGGTAGTAAAGCGCCCGAGCGAGATGACGAAGTGGGTCCGCTGCGGCATCTTGCTCCCTGGGGTCCACGAGGACCACAGGAAGGTAGCACACATGCTGCGCTTCCAAAACCGGTGGGCAGACATCGAAAGATGGCTCCTACTGAAGGTGGACAGGCAAGCGACGGACACGTTTGCTGTAGTCAGCATCCCGGAGACGGTGGTAAAACCCCTGGTCGAGCACGGGCGCCGGCTCAGCTTTATGCTGGGAACGGTGTACGTCAAGTTCCAGGGGCCCCGCGGCAAGTTTGTGCAGCATCCACCAGCCGCGGGGTGAGTGCGTGAAGGAGCTACGCAGGTTGGCCATCCAAAAGGAGAGCGGAGCCGAGGACGAGGACATGGCAACGGAGGAATCTGATTCCAATGGCGCTGTCTCATTCCTCGGCGTGTAGCATCCTACAGGCTAACCTCCACCACAGCTTGACCGCGACGGCTCAGATCCGCAAGTGGTTGGAGGTCAACAAAACAGCCGTCATACTGATCCAAGAGCCGTGGGTCAGAAACGGCACTGTCTGCGGACTCCGCAACATGGGAGATAAGCTAACAGTTCAGCAGCTAGTCAGCTAGCAGACCAGAGAATCCCCGCACATGCATATACACTACAGCTGACATAAACATGCAGGCCCTAACTAGTTTCTGTTCTAGAGATATATGTGCCATAAAGGTGCAGGGAGCCCAGGACACCGGCCTCGCGCAGGTGGTCATGGCATCGGTCTATATGCCTGAAGCCGATGACCCACCACCGCACGACCTATCGCGGCTGGTCCACTACTGCGAGGAGGCGGGACTCGAGCTAATCGTAGGAACCGACTCCAACGCGCACCATGCCTTGTGGGGCATGTCTACAGGAAACCACAGAGGTAGGAAGCTCGTTGAATACCTAGTTAAGAACAAACCTTAACATAGTAAACACAGGTTCTGCACCGACATTCGTCAACAGACGAAGCAAGACAATCATCGATTTGACCCTGGCAACTGAAGAAGTAGCGAAACACATCTCAAACTAGCACGTGTCCAACGATTTATCATGTTCGGACCATAGATGGATTCGTTTCGACCTTCAGGTAAGCATACTCACGGCACCACCTAGGCGAAACCCGAAAAAAACCGATCGCGCGCAGTACTCACTGCGAATCGGCCAGGCCCTGGAACAGGGAAGTAACAGACACTATGATGGACTGTTACCATCATACATGCCCCCTATCCATCCAACCAGCAGGCCAAATGAAAAATAAGAGCTGGTGGGGGCCTGAGTTGGAGAGACTCAGGCGCGAGATGAGGAAGCAACTCAATAGAGCGATGAACACCGGCACAGACCAGGACTGGGATAAATACAAGGCCACCAAGTCCAGGTACAAAAAACGACTCAGATACAGGAGTATCAACTCATGGCGGAACTTCTGCACAAATATTGAGTCTACTGCACAGGCCAACAGGGTAAGGAAAGTTCTCTCCAACAACTCAGCCATATCACTGGGGTCCTTACGAAAACCAGACAACTCCTTTACCACCTCGGCGGAAGAGGCAGAACGCACTCTGGTAACAACACACTTCCCGGACTGCGAAATAATAAGTCCAGGCGGATGGCCAGATGAAGAAACCATCCCAACGGAGGAGGAATGGCAGCTGGCCCACAAGGTAATCGACCCATATAAAACGCAATGGGCAATCGACAGCTTTGACTCATTTAAATCTCCAGGCCCGGACGGGATCTTCCCAACCCTGCTTAAATGGGGAGGGAAGACACTTACTCAACGGTTGACCTACGTCCTGGGAGCCTGTCTGGCACACAGATATGTGCCAAGACAGTGGAGAGATGTCAGAGCAATCTTCATACCAAAACCAGGTAAAACCGACTACTCGGATCCCAAATCCTTCAGACCAATAAGCTAACCTCCTTCCTCCTAAAAACAATGGAGAGGTTATGCGACAGGCACCCGAGGGAAACGGCGCTGACACAAGCACCGCTACACCCGAACCAACATGCCTACAGTCCAGGTAAATCAACAGAGTCGGCACTTCATGCGGTCACAACCAAAATTGAGGTGGCGATCAAAAACAAGATGTTATGCTTAGGTACCTTCATAGATATAGAGGGAGCCTTCGACAAAACGAAATTCACCAGCATAACAGCAGCACTGGTAAGGCACGGAGTGCATGCAGTCATGATAGAGTGGATAAACAAGATGCTGAGCCAGAGAGTCATCAGACTCGAAGCAGACGCTACCAAACAAGCACTGGTGGCGAAGGGCTGCCCCCAAGGTGGCGTCCTATCACCAATCCTATGGAACCTAGTGGTTCACGACCTTATCACCACTCTGAACAACAATCACCATTATACCATCGGATACGCGGATGACATAGTGATATTAACAAGCGGCATGCACGCAGGTATAGTATGCGATGTCACGCGCTCGGCACTGGCAATAGTGGAACGCTGGTGCGTGGACAACGAACTGTCAGTCAACCCAAGGAAGACTGAAATGGTAATGTTCACCAACAAACGGAACCTGGGAAACCACCGACTTCCCAAGCTGTTCAATACAGAGCTCCAACTTTCGTCTGAGGTAAAGTATCTAGGGGTAATATTCGACCACAGACTAAACTGGAGCGCCCACCTCAACAACAAAATTGAAAAAGCAACAGTCGTATTCTGGCAGTGCCGCAGAATGGTAGGTAAAACTTGGGGACTAAGCCCAAAAACCACTCTGTGGCTCTACGAGGCAGTTATCCGACCAATGGTAAGTTACGGCGCGATAGTCTGGTGGCCACGGACCAAGCTATTCACAGCCGAAGCTAAACTACAACGACTCCAGAGATTGGCCTGTCTGGCGGCCACGGGCTGTATGAGGACTACACCGACTGCGGCTCTGGAAGCCATTATAGGTCTTCCACCACTCCACCTCTTTATAAGGCAGGAGGCTCTAGCTGCAGCAATGCGGCTAAAGAAACAACAACAAATCTCTGGAGACCGCCTAGGGTACCACACCGAAATCCTCTATGAGGCCATAGGTAAGTAACCGCTCATGGAAGCGGTAACTGATACAATACCCAGGCAATTCGTCTTCGACAAAAAGTACAAGATACAACTGTACGAGGATCCCCAAGAAGGACTTAACCCAAGGGAGTTAAGAATCTTCACCGACGGATCCAAAACAAGGTCAGGCACTGACTCAGGAGCATTCTCTGAGGACCTGAACATACACATCTCGACACCATTAGGAGCCCACAACACAGTCTTCCAGGCAGAGTGCATGGGTATAATAATGGCAGCACATGCGATCATCTCCAGAAAGGTAACGGAATACCCTATCCGCATACTTTCCGACAGCCGATCAGTCTTACAAGCTCTACAAAGTCACACGACTACCTCAGGGCTGATCTACGAATGCCACAGAGCCCTGACAGAGGTAAGTACTACAAATAGTATAACTCTCCAGTGGATCAATGGACATAGCAACTCACGCGGAAACGACGCAGCTGATGCACTGGCAAGGAGCGGATCGGAGACAAGGGCAGTCGGCCCAGAACCAATATTGCCCTTGCCAGCTGCTTGGCTACAACGGACACTGCAACAGAACACCAAGGTAGAACACCAGTTATATTGGTCCAACCTTTGTACCTGCAGGCAGACCAAGGAGGCCCTCCCGACGATCAACCCCGGATTGTCACGGAAGCTGAAACAACTTAAGAGGCCGCCGCTTCGACTTCTGATCGGAGCAATGACTGGTCATGCACTATTAAACAAACATCTTTTTACTCTAGGTGTAACGGACAGCCCTCTGTGCAGAGCATGCATGGAGGAGGAGGAAACAGCCGCCCAAGTCATCTTGGCATGTCCTGGGGTGGCAGAATACCGGGCGAAACACCTTGGATCGCCGAGGTCACTTCAGGAGGTCGTCGGCAACGCCAGGGGTCTGCTAGGCTTCCTGGAGGAACTGGGATGGCACCACTAGCGCCGACCCACTACGCAAAATAGGCGCATCAAAGTCGTCGAGTTGCGGAAACCCGGCCCGCGAGTTCAAGTATGTAATCAGTAATCACCAAGGCATTTTCCTACAACGCTATATTAAAATAATAACAATCTAGTTCATGCAAGATATTCCTATCATTACGTTCATAATGAATGCAATTATTATTGACACACTACATCTATGTTAGTTAATAGATTGAGCGTTAATCTCAAACATCTTTCAAATGACCTTTGTCGATTTCAAGTGCAAGTAATTTGTGCATTGTAACGTACGTCAGCTCGACAGGAGTGATACCATAACCTATGAGAACACTGGTGTTAAGCAAATCTTATTTTTTTTATACCTAACCAAGTGTAAGGAAGTTACCAGAAATCCAAGAGGAGGAGAGGCATCCCAAAGAGTAGCAACTTAGGATTTTTTTTTTAATAGGCCTATTAAATTAGATTAAATTTGTTTAAACTACAATACATAAGAAGTTACCAGTAAGATAATAATTTGTAAATATAAGTTTGCTCGAACAATATATTCGAACAAATATTGAGTAAATTATGATGTTACTGCGATTTTATTGCAATCGATAAGAAACTAAATCAAGAAAATAGCTTTTTACATAACGCCGTTTTCTTTTTAATTATTTTAAATATTTACGTTACAGGTAAAGTGAGGTTAAAAAAAACTTTTTAAAATTTATTGTAGTTATATATATGGAAGTAGCCATTCTCACCATAAATATGCTAGTGTTCAGGTCTCAAAAATTTAAGAAATACTGCGAAATATACCTAAAAAAAAACTAGTCATAATCTACCTATCATACTTAATTGTATCGTAATCAGTGTGTACTAAAAAAATATTGAAAAAGGGGGCTGCAAATGCAGTCAGCTCAGCGGCTTTTGCTGTAAAAAAGATTCGACATTTAACTGATGCTGATACTGCTAGAATAGTTTACTGCAGTTACTTTCATAGCATATTGAGTTACGGTATTCTACTCTGGGGTAACTGTGCAGATATTAATGCCATATTTGTTTTACAAAAACGCGCCGTACGAGCCATTTATAAATTAGGCCCTCGAGTTTCTCTCCGTTCCAAATTTAAAGAGATAAATATTCTGACTGCATCTTCACAATATAATATACGAAAATTTAGTTTATGTTCAAAAAAATATATCAAAGTTTTCTAAAATCAGTGATGTTCATTCGGTAAATACCAGAAACAAACATAATCTTAGTGTTCACGTCACTCGTCTCCACAGAGTGGGCAACTCGTTCATGGGACAATGTATACGCTTTTACAATAAACTCCCTATTGATATTAGGAATTTGCCATTAAAGAAATTTAAGAATATCATAAAATCTAAGTTATCCGCAAAGGGGTATTATACCATAGCAGAATATCTTGATGATAAAACCGCCTGGGATTCAGCTGCCCATTCTGCACATGCTGTTTATTTTGAATGTTTAAATTTATTTTTATGTGACGATAATTTATAGTTTGAAACAAATTCATTTTAAAATATTGCTATTGTTGACATTTTTTTAAAATTATTATCTTTACTGATTATTGTAATTGTGACTCAAATTGTAAATTATCGCTTTTTTTTATTGAAATAATGTCTTTTGCATATTGTCTGGACTTAAAGAGACGGTGATCCCAAAGTGTTCATATAACCTAATTGCAGAATAAATGATTCCATTTCATTTCAGTCATATATATCAACTTTAAGATGCAGTACGTACCACAAGCACACGGAAATTGATATTACCACCTATAATAAATCTATTTATGGTTTAATTATCTATTTAGGAATATTCCGAATTAAAAATTATTGATATTAAAAAAAGTCACATCACTACACGTACCTACTCTTTAATTTTATCAAAATAATGATTAGAATTTAAATATACATAACAATTTAGGTAGACATTTTTCCTATAAAAGATAAACACCCTAATAATAAACTTTTTGAATAAATGTCACATAAAAAGATAGTCAATTACTAAATGAAATAATAATATGATATATAATATGAAAATATATAAGTCGTACACAGAGAATAGAGGTATAGACTAGCTACTAAATTAATAATAATTACTAGAGTGAGTAGGATTGAACGACAAATGTGTAAGAGGAAGCAAGACGGAGTATGAATTTTTTGTCTCGGCTTGCGTATAGGGTTTTTTGTTGTTTGCCACCATTGAGTTTACCCCAAAAACGGGGTAAAATTTAAAGTGTGGCAATTTCAAAACTATAGATCTAGATAAGTTAAACTATCGCTATTTCACACTGTATACTGACTTGTCTGACTTAATGACTTGTCTATACCTCTATTCTCAATCTACGATATAAGTAAAGTATTAAGGCGCGTCTCTACCAAAATTGTTAGCAATTTCAGTGTTTGCAACACTTCAAAAAATCGCCAACTTTTGTTTCCATTTTGTCTACACAGAGTCGCTAACCATTTGAAAACCATTCAAACTAAGCGTCTCCACAGACCTAATAAAAAAAGCTGCCAAGTGCGAGTCGGACTCGCCCATGTAGGGTTCCGCAGCAGCAAGTAACATAATATAATTTTTATTTTATTTTTATATTTGTCTTGAATGAATGAAATGTTAATTTCAGTTTACGATTTATGACGTATTAAAAAAAGACTACTTACTAGATTTCGTTCAAACCAATTTTCGGTGGAAGTTTGCATGGTAATGTGCCTACATCATATATTTTTTTTAGATTTATCATGCTCTTATTTTAGAAGTTACGGGGGGGGGACACACATTTTACCACTTTGGAAGTGTCTCTCGTGCAAGCTATTCAGTTTAGAAAAAAATGATGTTAGAAACCTCAATATCATTTTCGAACACCTATCCATAGATACCCCACACGTATAGGTTTGATGAAAAATTTTTTTATGAGTTTTAGTTCTAAGTATAGGGACCCCCAAAATTTATTGTTTTTTTTCTATTTTTGTGTGAAAATCTTAATGCGGTTCACATAATACATCTACTGACCAAGTTTCAACATTATAGGTCTTATAGTTTCGGAAAAAAGTGGCTGTGACATACGGACGGACAGACAGACGGACAGACAGACAGACAGACATGACGAATCTATAAGGGTTCCGTTTTTTGCCTTTGGCACGGAACCCTAACAACTGCAACAAGCGTATTCTTTTGTTGTTTACCGCCAAAAACAGAAAGAAGGTTGCCAACATTTGTTGACAATTTTTGTTGCCAACACAAGGCAATTACAGAAACTTTTGTCACCAACACGTGTTGACAATACGAAAATTGACTGTTGAATTTGTCACGGATGTCCATGACCAACATGAGCCGAGTATCATAAATCCAAACTTTTATCCATACAAATATTATAATTTAATTAAAAAGCTTTTTAAGAACAAGCTTTTACTAGAATGCCTCGAGACGAATCAAACGAGTCCAAACTCGATGATGTTGCGACTTTTCTTTGCAGAGTTCCTATGTCTACCTTCCAGCTCCAGCATCAGATCAGCTCCATGTCATTATAATATTGTATTGTCACGCTTTATACATATGCTTGCAAAATTTCAGCAAAATCGGTTGAAGATATCTGCTTCAAAATTGAGTTGCAAGATTCTACCCGAACATACAAGCATACATACATACATTGCAAGATAATAAAAAGCTTGTAAGTAATAACAATAGATTTGTCACGCACGTAGGAGTTATAGTAAATTATAGTTTAATAACAAGGTACAAGGATAACAAAGAATTAAATCATTTAGATTAATAATATTTTTTTCAAGGAAATATATAAATTGTGCTATAGGTATATTTAACAACTAACATTCCACGAATTAGGGGTAAACGATTGAATGACGTACAACGGGTTCTTTTTATAATATCGAAGATTAAAACACGACTGGCAAAAATGTCTATATTCAAATTATAAAAAAAATAACCATAAATATGTATATTTAACAACTAACATTCCACGAATTAGGGGAAAACGATTGAATGACATACAACGGTTTTTTTTTATAATATTGAAGATTAAAACACGACGGCAAAAATGTCTATATTCAAATTATAAAAAAAAAAAACTTAAAAAGCTCAAACTCGGAATAAATATGATTTATAAATTAAATAAAAAAATATATATTTAACGAAAAATTGTTGAATGTCCAAATAACGCACATTCAATAAATTCCAAATATAAAGTGATTTCGAAGGACCATAGTAGGTACAAGACTAGCAGCCGTTGCTAGTAACCTCCCTCACTCGAGGAAATGTTAAGAAAGATCTGTTTAACATCGATTGTCTGTACGACTTGGGGATGACGATTAGTCGGACCAACTCGGCAGGACCGGTAGGACCCTCTCATGGCAAGGTTTGTCAAATCGAATTAATTTCTCTTTGGCAAACGCCAAAACGGTGCTTTTAGCAAGAGACTGGCATGAAATAAGTATTTATGACGTAATAGATTAATACTTTGACATACAGGTCTGTTCGACTTCTGGTTATTGATATTGATTGCTGAAGGGGGTTTGATTTCCACCAAATATAATGAACACGATCAGTCTCTGTCCTGTTACCCATAAAAAGCTTTCAGTACCTATCTTTTACTTTTACTCCCTACACGTTTTGTTTATAAAAATAACTACTTACCACGTAGTTATTTGCCCTGGAATACGAATCAATAATTCCAGTTGTATAGTTCAAATTCAAAATCATTTAATCATTTATTCAGACTAAGTGTCATTTAATTAACGTTAAATTGAAGCTACAGTTAAAAATCATAGATCGACACAAACAGACGCCACAGTATGTACTGGATGACCAAGGTGATGGATTATCAAGGTAAATTAGGTGAAAACACCAAAATCTACTGCCTGTAAGTGTCGATCTATAACTTCCAGTTTAGAAAAAAGTCAATCAACAACAGCTGGTCCAACGAGCCGGTTAAAAACGAAGATTTAATATGATGACCTTCATGTAAATTATAATGATTAAACAAACATACTTACTGCAAAGTCTTAGTCACCCTCAATAACCGGTTATCCGGACACACATTTTCCTCTTTCTCCGTGTTCTCTTCTTCCGGATCCGCTTGCAACGTCATCTGGAACTTCTGCGTCAAGTTGGGTATTACTTCTGTCGGTTCGTCATCATCGAACGATGGCTGTTGGGTGTTTTCCTCCCCAAGAACGAACCGCTTCGATGTTCTTCGTTTCAACATTGTGCAGAAAATTCTTAGAAATTCCAGCGAGTAAGGAATGTTCATGTAATTTGATTGTCTTTCATAATAGTTTGTAACACTTACGAATTTATACCAAAACAATTTAAAATTTATTTTTTGGGCAATAACGTTCTAAATACACTATTGTTTCGTTTCGTTGGAATATAAAACACAAAATACCTACATATTAAAACGTATATTTACGTAAGAAAACCTTAATTTAAAAGTTAAAGACAGACCGTAGAAGTCATTAACATATATATGTCCAAAGAAAGAAAAAAAAAGTGGCCAAGTGCGAGTCGGACTCGCCCATGAAGGGTTACGCAGCAGCAAGTAACATAATATAATTTTTGTTTTATGTTTATATTTGTGTTGATTGAATGAAAGGTAAATTGCAGTTTTCGATTTATGACGTATTAAAAAAAACTACTTAATAGATTTCGTTCAAACTAATTTTCGTTGGAAGTTTACATGGTAATGTACATCATATATTTTTTTTAGATTTATCATTCTCTTATTTTAGAAGTTAAAGGGGGGGGGGGACTCATTTTACCACTTTGGAAGTGTCTGTCGCGCAAGCTATTCAGTTTAGAAAAAAATGATAGTAGAAACCTCAATACCATTTTCGAAGACCTATCCATAGATACCCCACACGTATGGGTTTGATGAAAAAAAATTTTTTGAGTTTCAGTTCTAAGTATGGAGACCCCCAAAATTTATTGTTTTATTTTTATTTTTGTGTAAAAATCTTAAAGCGGTTCACAGAATACATCTACTTACCAAGTTTCAACATTATAGGTCTAATAGTTTCGGAAAAAAGTGGCTGTGACATACGGACGGACAGACAGACATGACGAATCTACAAGGGTTCCGTTTTTTGCCTTTGGCACGGAACCCTAACAAGCTTCAGTGTCAAAAAGAAACTTTCAACGAACATCCCGTGAAAAACAGTTTACAAGTAATAGAGCCACGCTGATTTCAGCAGGAAAGGGCCGGCTCAACCGGGGCGGTACTACCCTCGCACAGAAGACCAACCTAAAGTGCATTCGTGATGTCGTGTTTCGTTGGTGAGTGCGAGACCGGAGGCCCAATGATGCAGAAGCATCAGCATCTCAATAGCCCCCCGTGTGGGTCACCATGCTGCATTGTTGCATTGTCTACATTCGCAATGAGAATGGTGACCACTTCTCTTGGATTCTGCTCATGATTTCCATCAGGCAGAGTAGAGTAAATTTGGCTAGCCCTACATAAAATAAAATTCAAATTCAAAATCGTTTATTCAATTAAGACACTAAGTGACATTTATGAACAAATCAAATCAAATCAAATCAAAATCATTTATTCATCTAAGACACCAAGTGACACTTATGAACGTCAAATTGAAGCTATAGTTAAAAATCATAGATCGACACAAACAGAGGCCACAGCATGTGCTGTATTGTCGAGGTAAGTTAGGCGAAAACACCAAAATCTACTGCCTGTCTGTGTCGATCCATAACTTCCAGTTTCCAAAATGCGTAGAGCTCATGAGAAGAATACTGGCAAAGAAACTCATGGCTACTCTTTTTCAAAATCTGATTTTCAGGTACAATAGTGTTAGTATTACATGTAAGGTAAACAGTATGCAAGCTGTTGCCACCTGAAATTCCTTTTATTAAAAAGCTCCAAAATCTAACGCGCAAACAAAAAAAACACTCAGTGATAACGTTGAAGGTTTGAGTCTATTAAACATAGAACAAAATAGAAACAAGGTGCACATCCACTTACATTCAGTTGCAAAATCTACTGTTGAAAATAATTCGTGACTGGATTAAGAGGCTAGGGTTGCAGTTGAACGAACCAGAATAATAGTATTGTCTAAAGAATCGCTGACTAGGCCGACCAGTCACCCCAAGCAGCACCCGTTCACGAGTATGACGCATGGACCAGCCATCATCTCCTTCGCCATATCAGAGGGAAGGAAACGACCCGCCCCACGACGACACCGCAAGCAATGACATTTTAGTGAGCATGACAAACCATAGTCTAGATACTGATAAAAATCACTACTAATTAAATTACCATGATAATCGCCACGCATTACTTTCAACTAACAATGGTTTGTTAATATTTAGCTTTATTAGAAGACAAAGAAGTTTGTGTGTATCTATTTAAATTCTAATGACACCTTAAGCCCATGACTGTTTGTCGTTTAGATAATCGTTGATCGTATAGTAGGCTTTCCTAATAAGGTGATTTTTTACAGTTAGCTTGAATTTATTTACAGGAAGGTCGATTACATGTATAGGAATTTTATTATAAAAACGTACACCAAGACCTTCGAACGAGTTGTGTACCTTATGTAATCGATGATAGGTACCAATGAGTTTAGATTTGTTTCTAGTATTAATATTGTGTACATCACTGTTTTTCTTATAGTCATTAATGTTGTGTCTAACAAACATAATATTAGCAAATATATACTGTGATGCAACAGTTAAAATACCTATATCTTTAAACAACTCTCGAAGAGAGACTCTAGCACCTAAATTGTACATTGAGCGGATGGCTCGTTTTTGTAGAATAAAAATCGTTTCAATATCAGCCGCCTTGCCCCAAAGTAGTATACCATAGGACATGACGCTATGGAAGTAGCTAAAATAAACTAACCTAGCTGTGTCCGTATCAGTGAGCTGACGTACCTTCCACACTGCTCACTGATACGGACACAGCTAGGTTAGCGGAACTTTAATTTGAAGCTATAGTTAAAAATCATAGATCGACACAAACAGACGCCACAGCATGTACTGTGTTGTCAAGGTAAATTAGGTGAAAACACTAAAATCTATTGCCTGCTTTTGTCGATCTATAACTTCCAGTTTCCAAAATGCATGGAGCCTTATGAGAAGAATACTGGCAAAGAAACCACTCTTTTTAAAAGTCAGATATCCTTTCCGGAAATTACAACCCAAGGACAAACAAGAATTTAAAGACATGAGATATACATTATAACTTTGTGTAAGTATCGTGTAAATAGTCAGACATTACGTAAAACGTTTATTATGTCATTACAAACAGACACTTCAATATCATTTGTATAGCAGTGATAACAGCGCTAATTTATGATAAAACGTTACTAACAAGAAATGACTTAAGTATAATCGACTTAGGGGATAGTTACGTCCTCTCAGAGTGTAATTTTTAGTGGAATCACCATCGCGGGGACTTCACAAACATACATGAAACGGACACAAAGAGCACCTAGACTCAGAACAACAATTTTTGGATTACACAAAGTGTTTTTTCATGTAGGGATGTAGCTTTACCAAGACTCAGCGCTGTAGGAATCGAAGAGTAACTGCAGAAGTCACAATGCCATCCGTGCAGTCGTGTAAGATTTACATACATATATTTTAATTTCTGCTCATCATTACATAGTATAGTCTGTGCGCTTAAATCTTGTAAACCACTCAACGGATTTTAATGCAGTTTTCAGCAATAGATAGAGATGTGTGTAATCATGTACATTATAGAAAATCCGAGAATTACAAAGGTTTTCGTGCGACGTCGGGTTGGATTGCTAGTAGTACCATATACATCACAATTTAACTGTTTACAAAATGACGCAATAACATATTTAGTTAAGGCTAAAAAAACCATTTTAATGGAGGTCTTTATGATGAAATACAAGATAGTTGACAAATAACCACTTAAAACGCCTCCGTGTAATTTTGGGATATCTTAATGACGTTTTAAAACGATTTTGATTGCATACATTTTCTTTGTAAAGTATTTTGATGGCACTGTTCTAGAGACGCGATCTAGGTACTTTTAAATACTAGCTCCGCCCCGAGGTGTTACAATCGCGGAGGAAATTAGTCTAAATTTAAGTGACTTAAGTTACTCCATATAACATCAGCTACCTGCCAGTGAAAGTTCCGTCAAAATCGGCCAGCCGTTCCAGAGCATAGAAGGAACAAACGGCAAAACAGACAAACATATTTTTTTTATAGAAGTACCGTATATACTTTCATATACACTAAAAGTGAAAAGCTGTTAATCTGATATAACAATCACACACTTTAATTTTATTTGTATAGATGTAAAGATAATTTTCATCTCACATTGTTGATTGTTCCTCACGATGCACTCAGAAACTAACTCTAACTGATTTTCACGTTTTTAGGGTTCCGTGCCAAAGGCAAAAAGCGGAACCCTTATAGATTCGTCATGTCTGTCTGTCTGTCTGTCCGTCCGTATGTCACAGCCACTTTTTTCCGAAACTACACACATCAAAAGTGTCTAGGGATCAAGCATTTTTATGCGGATTTCTTGGGATTGAGATGTGGCTTTGGCCCTGGCCTGCTCAGTCGCCAGACTTGAACCCGATTGAGCATGCATGGGATATGCTACAGAGAAGAGCTCTGCCGAATATGGAGGGTATCCAGTCGCAAGAAGACCTTTTTTTGTTGTTGCAACGAACATGGGCGGCCATTCCACAGCGTGATTTGGATGAACTCATTTTGAGTATGCCAAACCGATGTTCTTGTGTTAGTGTTCGCGGTAGAAACACGGATTATTAATTGTTTAAGTTACCTAATAAAATTTTAAAGAAAACTGTTATTTCAGTCTTTTTTTCGAACTTTAATGTTAGTGGTTCAAATGTCAAAAATCCTTTTATTAGGAAAATGGCAAATTTCTTTATTAATGCAAAGGTGACTTGGTTTATCGTTACTGTGACAAACGAAAACACTTTATTTGATGAATCCTTAAAGAAAATTTTAATTAATATCAATCAGGAGAAAAGTTATTGCAAAAATATATGTTGATCCCTAGACACTTTTGATGTGTGTATTAGACCTATAATGTGGAAACTTGGTAAGTAGATGTATTCTGTGAACTGCTTTAAGATTTTTACACAAAAATAAAAAAAACAATAAATTTTGGGGGTCCCTATACTTAGAACTGAAACTCAAAAAATTTTTTTTCATCAAACCCACGTGTGGGGTCTCTATGAATAGGTCTTCGAAAATGATATTGAGGTTTCTAACATCTAAACTGAATAGCTTGCACGAGAGACACTTCCAAAGTGGTAAAATGAGTGTCCCCCCCCTCCCCCCTTTAACTTCTAAAATAAGAGAATGATAAATCTAAAAAAAATATATGATGTACATTACCATGTAAACTTCCAACGAAAATTGGTTTGAACGAAATGTAGTAAGTAGTTTTTTTTTTAATACGTCATAAATCGTAAACTGCAATTTACCTTTCATTCAATCAACACAAATATAAAAATAAAACAAAAATTATATTATGTTACTTGCTGCTGCGGAACCCTTCATGGGCGAGTCCGACTCGCACTTGGCCACTTTTTTTTTTAATGTATGTTTTGCTGGCGTGCCTAAGTTAGGATAGTTTTTTTTTTGGACGTCTACGCGCACAACGCCATCTAGTTCCAAGCTAAGCAGAGCTTGTGTAATGGGTACTAGACAACTGATACAAATACATTTAGACTTGTTTTTTTGGAAATACATGCATATTATACATAGAAAACACCCAAACTCCGAAACAATTATTTGTAGATCATACAAACATTTGGTTCGACCCGAGAATCGAACCCGAAACCTCATCATCAGCTGTCGCACAAGCCAACCGCGAGATCAACGAGGCAGTCTAGACCAGACCAACGAGTTGATATCATGGTTAGACCAATAGGAGCCGAACATTATCGAGAGAGAGAGTAAGAGATGCAGACGAAATTGATAGGGTCAGCTACTAATATATAGGTAGTTGTAAAAAGAAAGTCTTCATTTCATTATGTATGGCCCTGCCAAAATGACTCTTCTCCGTCTGATGGAAAGCATAAACAGAATCCAAGACTGGTGGTCACCATACTCATTGCGAATGCAGACAATGCAGCATGGTGACATCTGCATCATATGTATGTGATTCTAGATTTCTAGAATGTATATGTATGAAGGCGTCTCCCGCAAAAAATGACAAGACTCAAAGGTCGGTTATGTATCTATGGTATCTGATAGCGAAATAAATTAAAGGTAAGATTTGGTGAATAACTTCAATAATGTATAAGTTATTAATAAGTGAATTGACAAGATACAAACTTCTCAATGTTGAGGATAAACAAATACTTGACCGTAGCTTTGTGAGAGGAATAGGGTTACCAACAAATATTTATTGAAACTGTCGACAAGTTGATCATAGTGGATAACCCTGGTGTATTTTTTATTTATTTATAAACTTTATGCACTAAGTTTGTACATCAGCGGACATAATGCCCAGGGCATTTTCCTCCAGTCAACCTTAGGGTGGTGTAAAAATCTTTTAAGGTCAATTAAATTCTATACAGTTCACAACTTTTTTTAAGGACAACTCTCGCACTAGGAATACACATTCTGTGTCGCGGGGGACTTTACAAACATAATATATGAAACGGACACAAATAACATCCAGACTCAGAACAACAATTCCTGGATCACACAAAGTGTTGTGGGATTTGAACCCAGAACACTTGGCGCAGTAGAAAGCTGCGTGGCCACCGCTTAAACCACCAGACCAACCGTGCAGTCATTTAAACTAATACGTTTCATTATGTACACACTTAAATCAAAAGATCAATTCTCGTAACGAAAGTTAGTTCAAAGTTCAGTTCCAATATACTCCCGCACAAATGACATATGAGAGCAATTTAAAAACTGGTTATCACCGGTTTTCCGTGAGGTCGTGGTACTTTGAACAATGGTCTAAGAAAACAAGGTCTCGCATTCCGAGAGCGACACAGTGTGACGTCACTATCCAGTTACCACTTTATAGCAACATAACACGAATTGAACCAACCACAACCAGCGATAGCGGTAATGACGTAAGGCTCGTGCCACACGTCATCACTATGTCTCGAAATGCTATACCTTGCGAAGTATATAAATGCTATACCTGGACAATATATCCCGAAGCTTAGTTCCACCACTATCATTCACCAAAAAACTTACTGTTACTGATGGATGAGTATCTAGTTTCCCGTGTGGTGACTGATTAAGAATACAGACGACTAAGTAACCAAACTACGCAGAACAATTTGATTCAAAGAGAAGAGAAACTTAATACAAACTACATACATACTACGTCGTCCACCGTCCTACGCGACAGCAGTTCCATCCCCATCATTTAGATTGTTAGCAGTCCACAACTGCGGAATACACTGTCGCCTGCGGTATTCCCGGATCAATACGACCTACAAACCTTCAAGAAAAGAGCGTACTCCTTCTTAAAAGGCCGGCAACGCACTTGTGATGCCTCTGGTGTTGGGAGTGTCCATGGGCGGTGGTAATCGCTTACAGGTGATACGTCTGCTCATTTGCCCTTTATTCCATAAAAAAAAACTCTAAACCTATTCATCTTACCAGCGTACTATAGTAGCCTCCTATCGAAGGTGAGGCCTATATCCAGCAGTAGACTGAAAAAAGCTGTTGTCGACTGAAGAGTGACAACCCTAGCCGCTGTTAAGAGTGAAACAAACAGTGCATACGGCCTCGAAGTAGGAACTTTACTCTTTACTCAAGATATTAACTCGGCATTGTACAATGAACAGATGAGGTAAAAAACATCGAACATAACGAATCATTATTGTTTCTTTATATGTGTTTTGTATCTAGTATTAGGTTAAGTTAATTTTGTTTGTGATAGTAATTCTTAAAGATCCGTGATTCTAATAGGGAACTCTTATCACATTACATCAACAGCCAGAAAGGAGGTTTGGGCTACTATACGTATACCAAGGCCAGACGAGTTGGTATAGGGTTTTTTTTTATGTACATATATGGTCCGCCAAAATGACTCTACTCTGCCTGATGGACAGCATAAGCAGAATCCAAGAGTGGTGGTCACCATACTCATTGCGAATGCAGACAATGCAGCATGGCGACCCACACCATGGCGGCCTAGTGATGCTTCTGCATCTTTGTATGGAACTTGTTCACTAGACTATTTGGGCCCCCGGTTTCGCACTCACCAACGAAACACGACAGCACTGCTGCTGTCATTTTACGTAGATTTTCTAGATTTTTTCGGTCGAGCCGGCCCAACCGTGCAGAAATCAGCGTGGCTCTACTACCTTACTTTTTATAATATAAAATTTTAATTAAAAAATACGACTTCAAGAACTGGACCAAATTGAAATGGGACCACACGGGAAGCACCAGCTTTCAAATAAAAAAAAGAATCATCAAAATCGGTTTTACCCAGTCGAAAGTGCTGAGGTAACAAACATAAAAAAATACAGTCGAATTGAGTACTTCCTCCTTTTTTGAAGTCCGTTAAAACAACTCCCGCACCAAGAACTCAGAATAACAATTTCTGGATCACACAAAGTGTTGTCCTATGTGGGGTTTTTAAACCAGCAACACTCAGCGCGCAGAAAACGGCGAGGTAACCGCTTAGTAAAACCACAATACTCAATAGCTTTTTTCAAATTACTGGTTATTTTTATCAATATAACCGAACCGTACCTATTAGTCCAGGAACCCCGAAACTAAGTTTACAAGTTGTTACTATCAAGCAAATTTTTCGTGTATAGTTTAACAGCTACATTGTCCTACAAATTGCGTGGTACGTTATCCCGGTCCTACGCTAGAAAGTTTTTGTCCCTGCTAGAACTTCTAGCTACCACAATCGAAAAATTTTGTAAGGTGAAAGGTGGGCCCCTCATCAAAATGAAGCCACTCACGAAAAATAAGCTTGATAGTAATAACCTGTAAATTTGGTTCCGGGGATATGGTTATACTATTTAGTAGTCTAGTTAGCAAATTATCTTGTAAACTAGACTGTGAATCAGAAGGTAAGATAGGTGTGATAATCATAAGTGGATAAATGTTTAGTGATATCATTTATTTGTATTAACTGTATAAAAAAACCGCAAGACAAGGTCGAAGTAATCGTAAACTCCCTCCATAGTGGAATAAGGCGCAGGTTTCTGACAACCTGATAAAGTCATAAAAATAGATAATTACGAATGCCTTTAACCTTGAATCACAAAGTTACCGGAACCCAAATTCAACTCTTCCCGATTCTCAGGGTATTTGGGCATCTTAACAGTGGCAACGCACTTATCACAAGATTCGAGACAAAAAACTTTTTATAAAAAAAAAACCGACTTCCAAAAAACATCCAACGAAAACTCTCTGCCAAAAAAAACACTTAAAAGCGTAAATAAACTGGTTCTTCATAAATTGCCTATACCTAATTCTTTATTCATTTAAATAGTAGTATTATAATGTGTGCTAGGTACCTAAAATCTGTTTGAAGTCGGTGCTAAGCCAAAAATAATACAAACGAACAATTACAAAAGCCTAAGCAATAGTCACTTGGCACCGACTTCAAACAGATTTTAGGTACCTACCTGGCAGAGAGTTTTCGTTGGATGTTTTTTGAAAGTCGGTTTTTTTTTTATAAAAAGTTTTTATTTTTCAGTTTTTAGTGCAAACAATAGTAGGTAAGTAGTAAGTTGAACTATTTCATCAAATTTCATCATCAAGAATACAAATTAAGGTCTATACGTACGTGTAATATTAAAATCATCCTCTAATCCCTAACTGTTGAAGAGTTTAACCTTCTATCACCAGTTCACCTAAATAACTTGAAAGTATACGACTGAAGGTCTTTAGATACGTATGAAATTGAAAGAATTATCCTCCAACTCCTAACCGTTGAGGAGTTGTACCTTCCAACTTCCATCATCAGCTTACCTAAATAATTTGAAAGAATACGAGTAAAGGTAACACATATACATATGATACTAGCGGCCCAGTACGTGCTTCGCTACGTATAAAGTGAAATAACAAAAATTGTGATATAATTTGAGATTTAAACTATCCTATCTCTCAAGTTGGATCGAACTGCACATAGTGTGCAAATTTTATTATAATCGGTTAAGTGGTTTAGGAGTCCACTGAGGACAAACATTGTGACACGAGATTTATATATATTAAGATTTAAAGATTTATCCTCCAACTCCTAACCGTTAAGGAGTTGTACCTTACATCATCAGCTGATCATCATAAAATGATGACTACCAGACTCAAATACCAGTGTAACTTCAGAAAATATACGAAAAACATAGTATGTGCCTATAAAAAGCGAGGGTTTCCCTTGATTTCTCCGGGATCCCATCACCAGATCCTGATATGCTGGCAATGGGACCACCTCGGAAGCATACCCTTTCGAATACAAAAAAAAAATCAAAATCGGTCCACAACTGACGGAGTAATCGCTGAACATACATAAAAAAAAAAAAAAAATGCATACAGTGGAACATAGAACCTCCTCCTTTTTGGAAGTCGGTTAAAAAGAATGAAGTCGCCCTAGTCGTAAGTTTTCTCTCCCCCATAGTGCACTCCTTTCTAAGGAGAAGCTTATGTCCACCAGTGGACTGTTAAAGGCAGTTGATATGATAATGAGGGGGTCCTTGAATGCCCCCTCTCATAGTGGAATAGGGAGGAGGCTCTGACAACCTGATGAAAATCATAATCTTTAAAAGAGCAATTTTTTATATCTATACTTAATAGGTATGTGTATAGAGCTGAAGAGTTTGTTTGCTTGAACGCGATAATCTCAGGACCTACTGGTCCGATTTGAAAATTTTTTTCAGTGTTAGATAGCCCATTTATCGAGGAAGGCTATAAATAATGACGTTAAAACCAATAGGAGCGGAGCACCAATGAAGAATGTTACAAAAACGGGAGTAAAATTTTACGCTACGGGCAATAGGAGACGTACATGAGGTTGCGTGTGTCAGCTAGTAATGCTAGTATACATATATAATCTACTAGTTGTTGCCCGCGGTTCCGGCCGCGTATAATTATGTCGGTTATCGCGGCAAATAGTAGCCTATGTATTATTCGGATAAGCCATATTACTGTAAAGTTTCATCCAAATCCGTTCAGTAGTTTCTGCGTGAAAGAGTAACAAACATTTATCCATCCATCCATACTTACAAACTTTCGCGTTTATAATATTAGTATAGATATCTCGGAAACGGCTCCAACGATTTTCATGAAATTTAAAATTTAGTATGCAGTGGATTTCGAGGGCGATAAATCGTTCTAGCTAGAATTCATTTTTTTTGATTACCAAAAAAATAAATACCGATCAAAGCTCTGTCATCCAGGTAATAAAAGATAACTCGATAACGCTTATTGACCTAGAAATGACGAAATTTGCCGAGTATCAAGGTCTTTCAACACTTGTAGAAGAAGTGTTAATTTATTGTAAATATCATAAGTTTATTTATGTAACAATAACATGTACTTTTATAAGTACTTATGTACTTAATAATTTTCTGTACTCACATCCGCAATTATCACCTATGGAATAATATATAAAAATATGACTGCACTTGATGGTGACGCATTAAGAATACGGAGAGTCACCACCCCTATTCACCCCGTGGGTGTCGTAGTCGTAAGCATAGAGGTATTATAGATAGAGTGGGGAAGAATTACGGCTGACAGTAAGCGGAAATGTCCAACGGTTAGAAAGAGAGAGAGGACCGCGGTACCTCGTCTGTCTTTCTCTATTGACGCATGCGCAGTAAAGGACTAATAATGGTAATCCAATCACAACAATATTTAACCGTCGAATCGTTCTGCTATGCGAATGCACCAGTAGAGAGAGACAGATAGGTGCCACGATCGTCTCTCTCTTTCTAACCGAGCGACGGCTGAAGGCTTGGCGCCCCTACTCTATCTATAATAACTCTATGATCGTAAGAGCCGACTAAGGGAGCAAAGCACACAGGACAACAGCACTGCAAAGAGAAGAAAAGCTTGACACAAACGCTATACCAGAATAACCTGTTGCTTCTCAACTATTGATCCCCTGACCATACTTCTAATGTATTATGCCTTGATCACACGTACCGAGCTAACCGGCGAGACAGTCCTCTCGGCCGAGTACTCGGTACGTATAAACATAGCGCCGAGTGCACGGCCGAGCGCTCGGCCGAACGAAGCTTCGAAGCTGCTGTTCTAGTTACTAGACCGAGTTCCCACCCTCCCACTTCCCCGCTGTCTAGCTCATTCACTTGGTAGGTCTAAACGTGCACCGTCTCGCCGCTCGCCACTCGGTCACATGATTGTCGCATCGCCACACGTGCTTTTTTTTAGTGCAGTTGTTTAAGCCAAGTTAAAGTCTGCTAATCTGAAATGGGACGTCTATGTATAGACATAGACGTCCCATTTCAGATTAGCGGTAGAATATAGATTCTACCTCTAATTCATTAAAAACAGTGTTTGTAGCGCCAAAACTAGATCTTCTCAACATACATGGCCTTGGCCAAGTGCAGCGTTGCTCCTTTTCCAACAGTTCATTTAATTCTTCTACTAATAGTAGAATGAGTAACTTTATTTATTTTCTAATTATCTTTTTACGATCCATCGTGCCCGAGTTGTAGTCTCAATAGAACTGAACTGACTGTACTTATTTCAAAACGTGTGTGAACAGCTACTCGCTTACTACACTGTCTCGGCTGAGAAATGTTTTATTGTCTCGCCCGTTTATTCGGTACGTGTGATCAAGGCATTAGTCGGCTCTTACGACACCCACGGGATGCATAGGGCTGGTGTAACTTCATTCGTACTCTAAACCGCAAATATAAATATCTTACGAAATATTATCGATATGTAATCATTATTTATTGCCGTAATAATGGTGATATTAATGATAAAAAATATAGGTAACAGAGATAAATTATATTCGAACTGGTCCTTGGTTATAACAGAATACATTTTTGGTTTGTAGGCTGGACAAACCATTGCGGTTTATCTTCTTTTTTATGGAATAGGGGCCAAACGAGCAGGCGTATAACCTGATGGTAGCGATTACCGCCGCCCATGGACACCCGCAACACCAGAGGCGTCACGAGTGGGTTGCTGGCCTTTGGGGGATGTGGAGGGGGATGGGGGTAGGGGTTTGGGTGTGGGCCTCCGGTATCCTCACTAACTCGGTGAAACACAGCGCAAGCGCTGATACACACCGGTTTTCTGTGAGGCTGTGGTATCACTCCGGTCGAGCGAGCCCATTCATGCCGAAGCGTCCCCTCACATCTATAATAATAACATAACACATCTGTCATCTTCATATGTCAATGTAAATAATAATCAATATTAAGAGTTTATTTTCTTGGTTGAATCCACTAATCTCAAGAACTACTTGTTCGAATTTACCTAATAGTTATTTTTACGTGGATAGCTCATTTATTGATGAAGGGAGGGAATGTAAGGAGAAGGTGGAGAGGTGGCCAAAACCCCCTTTCTAAGGAGAGGCTTTTATGTATGGATGGGACTAATCCCGCCCACACGCCCACCACTGTAACTCCTGTACACCAGGATCAACAGCGGTGACCCACGAAAACACCGAGTTATGACACTCGGGAAGTCCCAGGAAAAATTTAACTGTCTTGGAACCCGCAACGAAATTAATCAGAAGAAAACTGGAGGAGTTGGAAATATAATAAGTCCACTTCCCTCCTTAGCAAAGCGGGAGACACAATGGAGTCAAAATAGGCAGACGCCTTTTTCAAACCGGGAAGCACCACGGATAAAAAATATTATGGGTCCTAAGTGAGCTATATTTGATTTCTATAGTATGTATGGCAGAATCGCTTAAACGCACGGAAATTCACCGCAGTTGACACAAGATCCCCATAATATACTACCCCAGACGTCATTTGTAAGCTATTTAGCATCATGTTACGTTCATTGTACCAAAGACTACATTCCCAGAGGATATGATGAGCCGACTGTTCACAGCTAGAATCAGGTGTTGAGCATTGACAAAATGGTGAATCGACTAATTTATGTATGGATGTCAAAGTGATTCTACTCTGCCTGATAGAAAGCATGAGCAGAATCCATGTGTAGTGGTCATCATTCCTCACTATGAGATGCTTCTGCATCAGTGGGTCTCCGGTCTCGCACTCACCAACGACACACGACAGAACGAATGCTGTCACTTTAGGTTGGTCTTCTGTGCGAGGGAGCGTGCTGACTGTTCGTGCTAAAATCAGCGTGGCTCTACTACTTTTTGAAGTGGACTGTTAAAAGCTGATGACGCACCGTAAACGTACAAATTTAACATAATTATTAACTGTCTCGGTGGCGCAGTGGGAACGTAGGCAACTGCTGTGTTTGAGGTCTCGGGTTCGATTCCCGGGATCTACAAATATTTGCTTCGGAGTTTGTGTGTTTTCTATGTATAGTTTGTATGTATTTACAAAAAAAAGTGTGTATGTATTTATATCAGTTGTCTAGTACCAATAACGCAAGCTCTGCCACAGATTACTGAATAGTTACTAGCTCTGCTTAGCTAGGGACGAGATGGCGTTGTGTGTTAGATGTTCGAAATATTTATTTATTATTATCTATCTATATATATAAAAGAGGAAGGTGACACAGCACAGCCCAAACCGCTGAAGCTAGAATCCTGAAATTTTGCATGTAGGTTCTTTATATAACGTAAGTGAGCACTAAGAAAGGAATTTGCGAAATTCCACCCCTAAGGGGGTAAATCAGGGGATGAAAGTCTGCGTGAGCGAAGCTGCGTGTAAAAGCTAGTTTATTATAATTGCAATATCAGTGAAGACATTCTTCCGTTCAAGGTCGGACGTGCTTGTATGTTAGTATGTGACAATAGTTTTAACGATTTTAGTAATACTTGTCTTGTCAATATCACGATGATGTTGTTATTTACACAAGATATTATTGTACCACTTCCATTCATAATAATCTATGTTATCTTTATTAATACTAATAAATATGTCGGACATCTAACACACAACGCCATCTAGTCCCAAGCTAAGCAGAGCTTGTGTTATGGGTACTAGACAACTGATATAAATACATAGATACTTTTTTTTTTGTAAAAACATATTATACATAGAAAACACCCAAACTCCGAAACAAATGACTGCACGTTTGGCCTAGTGGTTTAACGGTCACCACGCCGTTTCCTACTTCGCCAAGTGACGTGGGTTCAAATCCCACGTAGGACAACACTTTGTGTGATCCACAAATTGTTGTTCTGAGTCTGGGTGTTCTTTGTGTCCGTTACATGTATGTTTGTAAAGTCCCCCGCGACACAGGATTTATTCCTAGTGCGGGAGTTGTCTTTTAAAAAAAAAAAAAAACAACAAAAAAAAAATTACAAAGTTTGTCTAAAATTAGAGAAGGATAAGTATTACTCCTTATAATTTGCCAGTTAAAGTCCCGTCAAAATCGGTTCAGCCTTTTCGGAGATTAGGCGAAGTATAATATAATTTAATTTGCATTTAGTAAAATGCTGTTATTTCTAAATTACAAACAGACACTTCAATTTTATTTATTTCTATCTCTATAGATAAAAATATTTCGAAATACTGCGCGGGAATCGAACCAGCGCGGCGGCGTACCTACTCATAGGTGGCAAAGAAATGTACACCGCAAGTTAATTAGTGAAACTGCTATTACATTAATATGGACCTTGAAAATAAGTGTTAAGAATTAAGATTTAGAGATTTGAACTTTATACCCCATTAATACCTAAAGATAAAATTGTCTTGTCACAGTCACCCATGTGTAAAGAACAGGAAAAGTCACATTCTGTACTTTGTTGAATTGATATTCGATCAACGGCCTTTAATAGTCCACTGTTGGACATAGGCCTCTCCTTAGAAAGCAGGTGTTGGTGTACTACACCACGCTGAGCAGACGGGTTGGTATAGGGTTTGTGTCAAGTGTTCCTTCTCTTTGCAGTGTTGTTGTCCTGCGTAGTTTGCGCAGTTTGGGTTCCAGGGATTTGCTTTCTAGGGTCTCAAGGTAGTAGAGCCACGCTGATTTCAGCACACAAACGGGCCGGCTCAACCGGGGCGGTACCACCCTCGCACAGAAGATCAACGTAAAATGACAGCGATCGTGCTGTCGTGTTTCGTTGGTGAGTGCGAGACCGGAGGCTCAATGACGCAGAAGCATCACTAGCCCAACATGGTGTGGGTCACCATGCTGCATTGTTGCATTGTCTGCATTCGCAGTATGGTGACCACCACTCTTGGAATCTGCTTATGCTTTCAATCAGGCAGAGTAGAATCATTGTGGCAGAGCCAAACATAAAAAAAAACAAACTGGGTCCCCGGCTACTTATACCCGAGAAGGCGTGCGGTTTTATGTCGGTTGGAGTCCAACATCATAACCACCAGTAGGTGGTATCCGGGGGGATTCCCGCACAGACAAAAACAAAGGAAAAAATGGTTCTCAATTAACCTTTGGTCTATGACCTAAGCAAATATCCTAAGTTATTTAGGTATCTTATTAATAGGCTAATTCGCCTAAATTATTATAAAGAACCGGCCAAGTGCGAGTCGCGTGCTGAGGGTTTCGTACAAACCTGTAGGTATATTATATGATGTAACTAAATATTTATGGTTTTCCTTTTGTCCTTTATCTGTGCTATAAGACGTTGCTTCGTACCAAATTTCAAGATTCTGAGTTCACAGGAAGTGCCCTGTAAGTTTTGATTCCCTTGCGAGTGTCGAAAATTTGTAGCATAAACTGGTGTATCATTTGATTGCGTTGGCTTAGAAGTTGGATTTTTTCACAGCTCCGAGGGACAGTAGTTTGATATATTTTGATATGATACCTGAGTTTTGATATGAATTTCAGCTTGATATCTCCACGCATTCTTAAGAAAAAAGTCTTGACAGACAGACGGACAACAAAGTGATCCTATAAGAGTTCCGTTTTTTCCTTTTGAGTTACGGAACCCTAAAAATACCCGAACCTTTAGTGACGTATCTTCTCTGAATGAAACCAGCTACCATGTTGTAATACAGACCGTAGATGACCAGTTGGGAAATTTATCGAGGCTTTTTGAAATACAGGATCAACTTAAAACCCTCTGCTAACGATTTAAGGTTTAAAATACAAAATCATTATTTTTCGAGGCCAAGAAAGATGTATATCATTAACTGCATTTCTGATTTCGACTGTACCTACTTGTTTTTGGATAAATGGCATCCAAACCGGAATAATGAGCAATAAAAAATACGTTATTCAAAGAAATTAACAAAGATTAAGTGACGTTCTAGCGACACTATGAAGAAGGAAAAAATGATAAAAAATCACAAAGCAGACATGAGGACTGCCGACAGAAGTGAAAACTCAAAACTACTTAATAAACAAACAGTTTTTTAAGCTCACCTGAAATGAAACTCTTGAAAAGCTCATGAAAAGCGTGCGGAGACGATGACGCGAGTTCCATAATTTTTGTGCATCCAAAAAGTGCTCAACGCGCCTAAAGAAGAATTTTGACGTCTCACCGTAATACGACGTAGGAACAGTCAGTAGACAAAATACAAATCAGACATTATTAAAAAATAAATAAATGCATCTGCACGATTGGCCTGGTGGTTTAAGCAGTCGCCACGCCGCTTTCTATTGCGTCAAGTGTTGTCGGTTCAAATCCCACATGGGACATCACTTTGTGTTGTTGTTCTGAGTCTGTGTGTTCTTTGTGTCCATTTCATGTATGTTTTTAAAACCCCCCGCGACACTGGATGTATATTTCTAAAGCGGGAGTTCTCTTCAAAAAAAAAGAAAAAAACATTTGACATCGAACATTCCACGCCATTTAGCTTAAAACTAACCAGAGCGTGTACTAAATTGACTGATAGACTACTTATATGTATACACTAGCTGACCCGGCGAACTTCGTACCACCGTATTTTTATATCTGTCTCAGCTTCCCACAGGCAGTGTACAGTCGCGGACATAAAAAAAAGACTTTTCCCGTTATCTCTTATTTTTTTCTTTCAAGCAAAAAAAGAATTATTGCAATCGGACTACTCGTTAATGAATTACAATTAATTACACATTTTGACTTTCAACCCCTTTCCTCACAAGGAAACCGTCCGGAATTTCGGAATAAAAAGTATCCTATGTCCTACCTCGTAGTATGAACTCAAATCATGCCAAGTTTCATTTGAATCCATTCAGTAGTTTCGGCGTGATGCGCGGCCCAGATACAGACAGACAGACAAAAATGAAAAAAAAATAGTTTTGGTTTCAGTATCGATAACAGAGTGCCCTCCAAAAAATATTTTCAAAATATCTTCAATGTACAGAATTTGACCTGTTACATTTTTATTATAAGTATATAGATAGATAAATATTATTCAAAAAAACACGCGAAAGTGAGGATGGATCATATTATGGACTAGCTGACCCGGCGAACTTCGTACCGCCATATTTACATATCTGTCTCAGCTTCCCACAGGCAGTGTACAGTCGCGGACAAAAAAAAATACTTTTCCCGTTATCTTTTATTTTTTTTCTTTCTAGCAAAAAAAGAATGAATGAAATCGGACTATGTGTTGTTGAATTACAGCTATGTACATATTTTGACTTTCATCCCCTCCCCCCAGGAAACCGTCCTGAATATCGGGATAAAAAGTATCCTATGTCCTACCTCGTAGTATGAACTCAAATCATGCCAAGTTTCATTTGAATCCATTCAGTAGTTTCGGCGTGATGCGCGGCCAAGATACAGACAGACAGACAGACAGACAAAAATGAAAAAAAATACAGTTTTGGCTTCAGTATCGATAATAGAGAGCCCTCCAAAAAAAATTTCAAAATATCTTTAATGTACAGAATTGGACCTGTTACATTTTTATTATAAGTACTAGCTGTTGCCCGCGGCTCCGCCCGCGTGAATGTCGATTTTCGCGGCAAATAGTAACCTGTATAAGCTATATTACTGTAAAGTTTCATCCAAATCCGTTCAGTAGTTTTAGCGTGAAAGAGTAACAAACACACACTCACACACATTTTGTGTTTTGTTTCTGGTAAATTATCATAACTATTAAGTTACATGTTTGTTTATATTAAAAATTATAACTCCTAATTCAAGTATTTTAAACTTAAAATTGATCTTTTACATTTTTATTATACGATAAAAAGTAATCATATAGCGTACCTATTGTAAAGTATCTTTTAGAAACTGTTTAAGAACTACCAGATGTGGATGTTGTGTTAGTTACATTGAGATGATAATTTTAGGAACTGGTCACACACACTTTTTTGGAAATATAAATACAATGTAGATTATTTATATATTATTTATAAAATGTATGCACTAAGAATGTACATCGGCGGACTTAATGCCCAGAGCATTCTCTTCCAGTCGACCTTCGGGTGGTGGAGAAATCTTATAAGGCAGGTGTGTGAAATCTTATATACATAAGAAGTCCGTTCAAATTTACAATAATCACATCATATTCAACGTTATACATACAAACATACATATATAAGTAGATATACATATACAGATTACGTATACATAAATACAACATTTATACACTAAATAATGGAAAAAAAAACTTCGTTTAAAAAAACCGACTTAAAAACTAAAAAGTATCAAATAACTTGTATATGCTACCTATTCATAGGTTTGAAGTCGGTGCCAAGCCAAATGTAATAGTAGGTACCACACTCGCTATATTTCGAGACGAACGTTAACGACGTCACCGACGCTTCGGTTGTTTTGTTCTACGCCAAGAGCAGCTATCCCGCTCAAGGTCACGCCATATCAGGAGATATGGTGGCCATGGGACCACATGAGGAGCATAACCTTTCGAATACAAAAATAATTTTCAAAATCGGTTCATAAATTAACGGAGGAGTAATCCGTGTACATACATACATTAAGAAAAAAATCGATGAAATTGCGAACCTCCTCCTTTTGGTAGTCGTTTAAAAAGGACGGTAAGCTATAGATTAGAAAATTCTGCCAGTTCATTGAGAAAGAGCTCATGTACTTTATTTTTGAATGTATATCGGTTAGTGGACATACTGATTTCGAGCGGGAGCGCATTCCAGAGTATTACTGCTCGAACAAAGAAGGAACAGTTCACGAAGTCGGAGTAATGAGACGGACATGAGAGAAGCAGATTATTGACTGAGCTAGGATTTCTATCGTGATTAGAGCACAGGTATCGGAAATACGGAGCAAGGTAGGTAGGTAAGGATGGCGAGTTGAGAAATGAAAATAGGAAGGTAAGTGCTCGCTGATTGCACTGTAGGCGAATAAGTAACCATTTTAACTGGGAACGCAAAGCAGACACATGGTCATACTTTCGAATATTGAAAATAAATCGAATGCAGTTATTAAGAAGACGGTCAAGCTTGTTAAGGAGGTCTGCATTCAGGTCGAAGTAACACACATCACCATAGTACATTCAGTGTTCCGCAAACTTTTTGGGTTCAAGGTACATCTAGGAAGATTAAAAATTTTGGAGGTACACCATAATTTAAAAATATTTTTAAGTAATAAAAAACAATGTTTCTTATTAGTCACAAAACTATATTTTTATTTTACACTTTAATTGAGCATAGGCGGTCTCATCTCTCGTCGATCGTCTTGAGGCGTTCCCTTTTTTGTTTTTTACTGTGGTAAGAGTTAAAAATCCTAATCCACATAACTTAAAAAAAATCTTATCTAGTTTTATGGTTAGGCATATTTAGACAAAATAAAAAGATCTCAGAAATTACAGAATAAAAAATAAAAAAGTCCTCAGAAATCAGAACAGACTTGTCTATAAGTAAATTCTGAAAGCTGCAGCACTTTGAATAGGAAGGGAAGAATAGAAATAGGGCGAAAATTTTCAGGAAAGGAAGAATAAGAATAGGGCGAAAATGTTCAGGAAGGAAAGAATAGAAATAAAGCGAAAATATTCAGGAAAGGGTAGAATAGAATTAGGGCGAAAATGTTCAGGAAGAGAAGAATAGGAATACGGTGAAAATGTTCAGGAAGAGAAGAATAGAAATGGAGCGAAAATATTCAGGAAGGGTAGAATAAAAATAAACTTCGTACCGCCATATTTACATATCTGTCTCAGCTGGTCTCAGCTTCCTACAGGCAGTGTACGGTCGCGGACAAAGAAAAAGACTTTTCCCGTTATTAAAAAAAAAAAATTAAAAAAATTAAAAAAAAAACTATGTCCTACCTCGTAGTATGAACTTAAATCGTGCCAAGTTTCATTTTAATCAATTCAGTAGTTTCAGCGTGATGCGCGGCCAAGATACAGATAGACGTCGCGGACAAAAAAAATACTTTGCCCGCTATCTTTTAATTTTTCTTATACACAAACCTTGTCCTAACAATAAGGTCCTACACATAAAAAAAGAATCATTTAATTTGGTGCAGCCGATCGGAAGTTATGCGCGTACTAACATTTCGGCGATACATTTTTATATAAATAGATATGTTGATACTGAATTTTAAAAATATTATCTAATATCTTTACCATTTTTATTTGCATTCTAAGCAGTGACAACCAACAAAATATGTCGATACAATGCCAATTTCTGAATGAACCAACAATAACAACCATCAAAATAATAATATTAAAATACGCGATAATAATATATAAATAATATGTGGTGTCTATTTAAAACCCTTAATTTCATTCGTGTAATAATATATGATGCCTATTTAAAACCCTTAATTTAATAAGTGCTTCAATTTGACAGTCAAAAGTTTGACAGGAAAGTTGGTAGAACAGTTATTATGGGCAAAAGGAAATTGTTGTTTTTATTATCTTCCCCGCAATTTTTTCATATTTTCTCACCGTTTAAACCTTCCCTGAACCACGGCAAACATTTCAAAACCTAAATCAGCTAAATCGGCCCGGCGGTTCTCGAGTTTTAGCGAGACAAACGAACAGCAATTCATTTTTAGGGTTCCGTGCGAAAGGCAAAAAACGGAACCCTTATAGATTCGTCATGTCTGTCTGTCTGTCCGTCCGTATGTCACAACCACTTTTTTTCGAAACTATAAAACCTATAATGTTGAAACTTGGTAAGAAGATGTATTCTGTGAACCACATTAAGATTTTCACACAAAAATAGAAAAAAAACAATAAATTATGGGGGTCCCCATACTTAGAACTGAAACTCAAAAATTTTTTTTTCATCAAACCGATACGTGTGGGTGTGGGTAGGTCTTCGAAAATGATATTGAGGTTTCTAATATCATACTTTTCTAAACTGATTAGTTTGCGCGAGAGACACTTCCAAACTTTTCAATCAATCAACACAAATATAAAAATAAAATAAAAATTGTATTATGCTACTTGCTGCTGCGGAACCCTTCATGGGCGAGTCCGACTCGCACTTGGCCGCTTTTTATAGGATATAAGAGAAGAAGAAGATATACAAATTGTTTTGTCAACTTTGCAAGTTTTTTCTAGTAATCTATTACTGTAAAACCAGCAAATTAAATACAGTCTACTGAAAAGTCGTCTTCCTTCATACATTTGGACCTTGCTCCTTTACAATGACCATTTAACGTTATTATGGTATTTTAGTTTTTGGTTCAGAATCGATTAGAGCGTCCTCCCAAAAAAAATCTAAATTTCTCTAATGTACAGAATTAATGTTTTTTTTTTTATTATACCTACTTTAAAAATTAATCATATATGGATTACTCGTATATAGGATAGGTACATCCTACTGTGAAGTTAGTGTTACTTAATTCCAATAGATGTCGTTGTTAAGTTTAGAAAAGTTAAGTTCAGTAACGATTAGAGAGCCCTCCCGTTAAAACATCTAAATTTCTTTAATGTACAGAATTGATCTGTTACATCACATTTTTATTATACGTTCAAAAGAAAATCATATTACGTACCTATTGTAAAGTTAGTTACTTGATTCGAAGAGATGTCGCTGTTTTAAGAAACAGACAAACTCAACGTCTACAGATTTATTATACGGGATATATGTATAAATAGATCACGGAACAATATTTAAAGTACTTGCTGTCTAGCAAAAAAAGAATGAATGAAATCACGTGTCATTGAATTACAACCAAGTACATATTTTGACTTTCATCCGCTCTCTCCAGGAAACAGTGCTGAATTTATGGATAGAGAGATTTCGATAAATCAAATACTTAATGCTACACCGAATTATACGTAATACGTTCTACGATTATTCCACGATATATTAATCAAAGTGTTATTAATTACGCATGTCTTCCAAAAGATGTCACTACGTGTCGTATTTCGTAATGATAAATTCTTTATATATTTTTTTCCAATAGATAGAGAGATTGTGATAAATTAAATAATTAATGCTACAATCTTCAGAGTATCTCCTTTCTAACAAAAAAAGAATTATTGCAATCGGACTACTCGTTAATGAATTACAATTAATTACACATTTTGACTTTCATCCCCCCTCACAGGGAAACCGTCCGGAATTTCGGAATAAAAAGTATCCTATGTCCTACCTCGGAGTATGAACTCAAATCATGCCAAGTTTCATTTGAATCCATTCAGTAGTTTCGGCGTGATGCGCGGCCAAGATACAGACAGACAGACAGACAGACAGACAGACAGACAGACAGACAGACAGACAGACAAAAATGAAAAAAAAAATAGTTTTGGTTTCAGTGTCGATAACAGAGTGCCCTCCAAAAAAAATTTTCAAAATATCTTCAATGTACAGAATTTGACCTGTTACATTTTTATTATAAGTATAGATAGATATATGAATGGTTTGTTACTCTTTCACGCAAAAAGTACTGAACAGGTTTAGATGAAACTTTAAAGTAATAATAATTTATCAGAATAACACATAAGTTACTATTTACCGTGATAACCGATATGCACGCTCTGAGTTCACGTCTCGGAACCCTTATAGTTTCGTACTTCCAAACGATTAGTGCTAGAAAGGTGAAACTTTGCATGGATATGTGTATTGACCACATCGACAAAGCGCTAAAATAAAGTAATGAAAACATTTATTTTTGGGGTACCTCCCCTACACGTAAAGTGGGAGTCATTTTTTATATTTAATATATGGGGCTGATTTATGGGGATAACTACGGAACCCTATTCTATGCGTGACCTGACACGCACTAGATCCGTTTTTTATGTATGAACTTGCCAAAGTGACTCTGCTCTGCTCTGCCTGATGGCACGCAGTTTGATTTTTTTTATATAAAATTATTTTTGACGAGAGTATCTAGTAAGTAAGACAACAACAACTTGAATGAACACTTAAATATGAACCCCTCTGGCTTTTGTGAGTTTAGACTTTATGTACCTACTTAATTGGATTAAATAAAGTTTACGGAATAGGCAGGGAAAAAGTCCTCTCCCCACATGTCATAAAAATTTGTCAAATAAAAAATCATCAAAAAATTTTTTAACAAAATATAAACCGACTTCAAGGTTCGACTCGATTTCTCTTGGATGCCATCATCAGATCTTAGTATCCTTTTAATGGTACCACCGTCGAGATATCTTCTTTCCATTAGAAAAAGAATAATTAAAATCGGTTCATAAACGACGAAGTGATCCGCGAACACACATTAAAAAAAAACATGAATACTGTCGAATTGAGAACCTACTCCTTTTTTTAACTCGGTTAATAAATTTGTATTAAAATTACTTATTTAGAAATAGTCTGTGAATATGTCCTACAAATAATTAGATAAAAATAAAATTAATAGTACTTAACTAAAACCCGAAACTCCTTAATTATTTAGTGAGTTTCAAAAAAGAACAATAGAGATAAAAACTTTTAACTGTTTTCTTTACCTACTTGTTAGTTAATGATTATGTAGATTTTTGTTTGCATTTTATGAACATAATTTGAAAACGTTTTAAGTAATACTACTTATACAAACGGTTTAAAAATAAACCTATTGCACACTCATTTTCACCCAAAAAAAAAGCACAGATAAATTAATAAAAAGTAGGACGTATATAATCTGTATTGTGCGAAATGTTTTTAAAACATTAAAAAGTGAAATGCTATTATTTCTAAATTATAAAAATACAAAATATCTTAATATTTTAATTAAACACAAATATATTAATATAAGTGAAAACAGTAATATTCAAACCCAGCAAAAAATAATCCAACGAAACAAAACTTGAAATATTTAAACAAAAAATGGCGCGAAAAACACTTCACAAATCCACTTTATCACCAAATATATACCGCGATGTTTGAATTTCGAATTCACAGATTAACTTTAATCCGTAGGCAACGTCTACCATCAACACGGTCGAGAACTCACTGAAGCATAGAGTATAGTAATATTGCACTGAAGGCTTGAATCTTTGGCGCGAAATCGTATTACGTCACAGCAAATGGCTGTCCGTGACCGATTATGTAATAAAACGCTTAATGCAACTTGATAACTATATAGTTACGTTTTGTTTTGATGTTATTCATCGTCACTGGAGTGGTCAGTATTTTATAGCTGTCCTCGCTACTTCGTACACGTGGCATTTGGATTTTCAAGTTATTTTTAATTTTTCACTGTTCAAACCTTCCCTGGACTACGACAAACATTTCAAAACCCAAAATCAGCTAAAACGGCCCAGCCGTTCTCGAGTTTTAGCGAGACAAACGAACAGCAATGGATTTTTATATATAAGAAGAAGTAACAAGACTAGCTGAGCTGAGCCCCGCATCGTCAACAGCCTCACTGCCGGACATAAGTCTCTCATTAGAAGGATGAATCCAAGAGGTGAATGGTAGAACGCATTAATTTAGGTTTTCAGAATTATTTAGTAAACCTTGGCAACTAATATGTGCCAATGTAAATGTTTCATAATAATCAGTTGAGCATTTAAGGCGTGAAACTGGGTCACACACTATTGTAAACACGTTCAACAAAATGTTAGGAATTAATTTTACGTTACTTTTATTTTAACTTTTATTTTAATTTTACAAACATAGGTACATGAAACGGACATAGAGAACACCCAGACAAACAACAGAGAAGCTGCTAAGTGACCCTTAAACGCGCCATTGGCAACGTTTCCGCAGGCAAGAGCCACATAGTGTCAAAATGATATAGGTATAGGCGGGGCGCACTGTACGAGTATATTAATTTGTTACTGAAGATGTCATAATGTCTTAATTAAAGCACAACACCTTACACAACGGCGAATTTACCTACAGTGCACACGGGCGCAGCAGTGCAGTGTTCTGAGCGCTTACTGAAGGGCGCTACGCTTACTAAAGGGCGCTATGACGCTATGCTTACTAAAGAGCGCTAGAGTAATGATTGTACACGGGTGCTTCACGGGCTAGAGAAACCCCTGCCATAAAGTCAAAAATTGTACTGGAATTCTACTGGGTTAATCGCCAGATTAATGGGAATAGGCCACCTCGACCAGAGTGATATCCACGGCTTCACAAAAAATCGTCGTAGCCAGCAACACCTCGTTAACTTCTAACTATTAAAAACTTGAGTGTCTGTTATGTCACTGTGGGGGCAAGGTCGACCGGTGTTGACCTCTGTACCAAATACTTAAGAAAACAAAAGACATTAAATTATATATACATGTTTTGTTTATGTTGTAGCAAAAAAAACTGACTTCCAAAAAACATCCAACGAAAACTCCCTGCCAAAAAACACTAAAAAGCGTAAAATAAACTGACTCTCCATAAATTGATATATGCCAATTCTTGTCTATACCTAATTCTTTATTCATTTAAATAGTATTATGATAATAAATAAATATATGATAAATAATAATACTATTTAAATGAATAAAGAATTAGGTATAGACAAGAATTGGCACATTGACATAGCAATTTATGGAGAGCCAGTTTATTTTACGCTTTTTAGTGCTTTTTGGCAGGGAGTTTTCGTTGGATGTTTTTTGGAAGTCGGTTTTTTTTTTAAAGTTTTATTTTTTTCAGTTTTTAGTGCAAACAATCGTAGGTAAGTAGAAAGTTGAATTATTTCATAAATTTTCTGCTGATGCAAATAACTTTAGTGGTTTAAAAAGACGTATTAAATGTCAACCCCTATTTTACCCCTTAGGGATAGAATATCCAGAAACGCTACGTAATTCGTTAATACAAATTTTTATCAGTAGCCCAAAAATAAAGTGTCACGTTTCTAACTTAAAAAATGACGGACTTTCGTACAAACTTTCAACCACTATTTCACCCCCTTAGGGGTCGAAATTCCGAAATTCCTTCCTTAGTGGGTGTCTACTCAATAAAACGCTCATTATGAATAACTGAAAGAATACGAATTAAGGTCTATACGTACGTGTAATATTAAAATCGTCCTCTAATCCCTAACTGTTGAAGAGTTTAACCTTCTATCATCAACTCACCTAAATAACTTGAAAGTATACGACTAAAGGTCTTTGGATACGTATGAAATTGAAAGAATTATCCTTCAACTCCTAACCGTTGAGGAGTTGTACCTTCTATCATCAGCTTACCTAAATAATTTGAAATAATATGACTAAAGCTAACATACATACATATGATACACACATCAAAAGTGTCTAGGGATCAACATATGTGTCTAGGGATCAACATATATTTTTGCAATAACTTTTCTCCTGATTGATATTAATTAAAATTTTCTTTAAGGATTCATCAAATAAAGTGTTTTCGTTTGTCACAGTAACGATAAACCAAGTCACCTTTGCATTAATAAAGAAATTTGCCATTTTCCTAATAAAAGGATTTTTGACATTTGAACCACTAACATTAAAGTTCGAAAAAAAGACTGAAATAACAGTTTTCTTTAAAATTTTATTAGGTAACTTAAACAATTAATAATCCGTGTTTCTACCGCGAACACTAACACAAGAACATCGGTTTGGCATACTCAAAATGAGTTCATCCAAATCACGCTGTGGAATGGCCGCCCATGTTCGTTGCAACAACAAAAAAAGGTCTTCTTGCGACTGGATACCCTCCATATTCGGCAGAGCTCTTCTCTGTAGCATATCCCATGCATGCTCAATCGGGTTCAAGTCTGGCGACTGAGCAGGCCAGGGCCAAAGCCACATCTCAATCTCAAGAAATCCGCATAAAAATGCTTGATCCCTAGACACTTTTGATGTGTGTATTTAAAGATTTATCCTCCAGACGCAAATACCGGTGTAACTTCAGAAAAGATACGAAAAACATAGTATGTGCCTAAAAAAATGAGGGTTTCCCTCGATTTCCCTGGGATCCCATCATCAGATCCTGATATGGTGGCAATGGGACCACCTCGGGAATATACTCTTTCGAATACAAAAAAAAATTCAAAATCGGTTCACAATTGACGGAGTAATCGGTAAACATACATAAAAAAAGCGGCCAAGTGCGAGTCGGACTCGCCCATGAAGGGTTCCGCAGCAGCAAGTAACATAATATAATTTTTATTTTATATTTTTACATTTGTGTTGATTGAATGAAAGGTAAATTGCAGGTCACGATTTATGACGTATTAAAAAAAAACTACTTACTAGATTTCGTTCAAACCAATTTTCGTTGGAAGTTTGCATGGTAATGTACGTCATATATTTTTTTTAGATTTATCATTCTCTTATTTTAGAAGTTAGAGGGGGGGAGACATACATTTTACCACTTTGGAAGTGTCTCTCGCGCAAAATATTCAGTTTAGAAAAAAATAATGTTAGAAACCTCAATATCATTTTACCACTTTGGAAGTGTCTCTCGCGCAAAATATTCAGTTTAGAAAAAAATAATGTTAGAAACCTCAATATCATTTTTGAAGACCTATCTATAGATATGTCACACGTCTATAGAACACGTATGGGTTGGATGAAAAAATGTTTTTTGAGTTTCAGTTCTAAGTATGGGGACCCCCAAAATTAATTGTTTTTTTTTCTATTTTTGTGTGAAAATCTTAATGCGGTTCACAGAATACATCTACCTACCAAGTTTCAACATTAAAGGTCTTATAGTTTCGGAATAAAGTGGCTGTGACATACGGACGGACAGACAGACAGACAGACAGACATGACGAATCTATAAGGGTTCCGTTTTTTGCTTGGCACGGAACCCTAAAAAAGTGAAAAAAAAAAAACATACAGTGGAACAGAGAACCTTCCCCTTTTCACTCTGCTCTGCCTGATGGAAAGCATGAGCAGAATCCAGGAGTGGTGGTCACCATCCTCAGTGCGAATAGGGACAATGCAGCATGGTGACCCACACTATGGCGGCCTAATGAGATGCTTTTTCGCGGTAAATAAATTTACGAAATTTATTTACGAAATTAAATAATACATACATGGCTTAGCCCATGTTCAGATGAGGAGCGCTCAACGCGCGTTACTTTTGTTCTAGGAGATGCTAACGCGCGTTTTTACATGTAGTTGGTAACGCGCGTTAGCAAAACGCGCGTTGACAACTCGTCATCTTAACATGGCCTTATGTCAGTGTGGTGACGGATTAAGCCCAAAGGTAAAAGTTTCTGTAAAGCCGAGTCTCAGCCGAACAAAAGTTGGCAACTTTTGTGTTGTCAACCATTTTTTTGTGTTTTCAAATTTCGGTGGAGACGCGCCTTTAAGAATACGGAATGTCACCACTAGGCTTGCCAACTGTCCCGATTTAATCGGGATATCCCGATTTTAGGCCCCCGTATCCCGGGTCCTGATCCTAGTACTGGCGGGACGCTAAGTGTCCCGATTTCTGACACATGTACGATTTGTACACGTGTCAGAAACACGGGACAACACTTTGTGTGATCCACAAATTGTTGTTCTGAGTTTGGGTGTTAATTGTGTCCGTTTCATGTAATGCGTAATTCCTAATGCGGGAGTTGTCTTTTTAAAAACAAAAAAATAAAAATCTTTTCAAATGTGCTAAATGCCAAAATAAATATTCTTTTAAGAACAATAAATGTAATGTATCAACCTAGTAATTATTTCATTGACTATCTGATTCTGAGTCTGTGTATTGTTTAATGTCCAGTAGGATTTTTTTTTCTATGATTAAAAATGTTTTTTGAGAAGTCCGGATTTTATTTTGCCCGTCCCGATTTTTTCCCTATTAAATCCCGAAAAACTTATTAGGAAAGTTGGCAACCCTAGTCACCACCCCTATTCATCCCATGGGTGTTATAAGAGGCGACTATTACGACTACGACTACTATGCAATACAACATCACTGCAAGTAGAAAGAAAACTTGAAAAAAAAGCCCTACACCAACCCTTCTGGCCAGCGTGGTATAGATAGTAGACCAAAACCTCCTTTCTGAGGAAGTTTAGTAGTAGAGCCACGTTGATTTCAGCGCACGAACGGGCCGGCTCAACCGGGGCGGTACTACCCTCGCACAGAAGTACAACGTAAAATGACAGCGATCGTGCCGTCGTGATTCGTTGGTGAGTCCGAGACCGGAGGCCCAATGATGCAGAAGCATCACTAGGTCGCCATAGTGTGGGTCACCATGCTGCATTGTTGCATGGTCGGAATTCGCAATGAGTATGGTGACCACCACTCTTGGATTCTGCTTTCCATCAGGCAGAGTAGAGTCGCTTTAGCAGGCTTAAATAAGGTAACACAAAAAACAACTTGTAATTGTTAGTAAGATAAAACTTTTATTTTTTTCGGTTGATTATTACATATTTATAAAATAAAATTAGAAATTTACTGCTCATCATATTTCTGGTAGGTATACATAATCTATTTATGGTGTTGGGACTTTCATATTCTGGCCTCAAAGAGATGAGACACCATCGACTATCCTCTGAAGTCAAACTGCATCTCTCTCACTCACTCACTGCCATGTATATCTGGCAGTATGAACGCCGGCCGGCGTCTACGAACAAAGACATTATCTCATCCTGGATACAGTAGTTTAAGTGACTATCTTGATACGCACGACTGGTTTTTTTAAACTATGTAGTTATATTTTTTTAATTCCTGTGTCACGGGGGACTGAACGTAAGACGGACATGGTCACAAAAAACACACGCTTAGAACAATAACTTGTTGATCACTGTTGGATTTCGAACGTCATTGTACTGGCAACTGAGTATTATCTCATGTGAGTTTTGAACCTACAGCACTATATCAGCAAAACGTCTTAACCAAATTGACACTTTACACACACATAATAGATAATAGAGCCAGGCTGATTTCAGCACGGTTGGGCCTGCTCGACCGGGGCTACTAACCTCGAACAGAAGGCGAACCTAAAGTGACAGCATTCGTGCTGTCGTATTTCTTTGGTGAGTGTGAGACCGGAGGCCCAAAAATGCAGAAGCATCGTGATAGGCCGACATAGATGTGGTCATTGTTGCATTGTCTGCATTCGCAATGAGTATGGTGACCACTAATCTTGGATTCTGCTCATGCTTTCGATCAGGCAGAGTCACTTTGGCAGGCTCATATATAAAAAAATACACTTTAAGGAATAGACGCATTTAGTGTTACAATATTTTGCCAGCATCCTGCCAAACTCTGGTAGCCTTGCAAATTCCTAATCTGGCATATCTTGTCCAGTTACACTCTACCATATCTAGAAAAATGCGCAATTTAATTTTATTTGCCTTATATTTCTTTTTCTTTTCGAAGGAGAGGCCTATGTCCAGCTGTGGACTGTTAAAGGCTGTTAATTAAGACTTTTTTGTGACCACGCACATGTTATATCTTTAAACAGTATCTTTGACTATAGAATCGTACGTACTTAATCGTACCTTATATCCATGTGGTGATAGATTAATAATACAGAGTGTCACCACCCCTATTCATCCCGTGGGCGTCATAAAAGACGACTAAGGGAACAAACTACGCAAGACAACAGTACTGCAAAGAGATACAAAACTTGAAATAAACCCTAAATCAAACCGTCCGGCCCATGTGGTATAGTAGAGCAAAACTTCCTCCCTAAGGAGAGGCCAATATTCAGCAGTAGACCGTTGTTGAAGTTGTGATGATCTGTGAGTTGTGACATAATTGGAATACACAAGATTCTTGAATGTCATGGAATAATGGTAATATTAGAGAAAATCCGAGAAGGCTACGTTGAAAGAGTTTATTTTATTTCAATGTTAGCTTAGTTAATCTTATTGTTGCGCCCTAGGAAATGGGTCTCGTATTAAGAATTGAGGACAGCGCAATCTATTGTCAAGTAGCGCACGACTGTGGAGATTACGACTGATAATTCCGATATTCTCAACGCTAGATGGCGCTGCAAGTAGCTCTAGAACAATCTATTTGGCTTAGAATGTTCTATCGAATGTTTAGGATTATTCTAGAGATTTCTACACCCATATAAAAGCGGAGCGTGTTAGCCGTACGAGCGAGTATTGTTTCACGATACAGCGGATTGACATCGAAGCGATCTTCTAGTGCGACTAACGAGTGATTTAGTGAACTATTGTTGTAAAAATGTTGTAAATATTGTGTTATTTTTTTGGTAATCAACCGACTACTTTCATTTTTTTAATACCCGGCTCGTAACATTATTACAACATGTTTTCTGGCCCTTTTACAGAGGGCCATTCCCTCTGTAAGACCGTAGGCTATAGACACAATTAGTAGCGCAAGATTTCTAACTTAGCTTAATTTTCAACTATGCCAGAATCTATCCAGAGCTTAAGTACTTTAAGAGCTCTTGTGTTGGAGTTGTTGAGACCGGAACCCTCTTTTTTCAGACGCAGAGTGGCTGATTATGTGGTTTTAGTCAGTTCAATTCAAACACACCATCCCACCACAAATCCCGGTGGGATGACGGTCCAATGGGGTTCCGTACAAAAACACATACAATAGAGTCAGTCAGAATAGAAAATATTTTGGAGTCAAAAATATTGTTAAAAACCATCGGTCACACTTAAAAACGACTTACCTAAGTTTACTCCTCTTCTCCGCTAGAGCGAGCTGCTGTGCTACGGTGAGGACTTTTCTGATATTTGGAGGAGGAGCATTTGGGAAAAAATCCCCTCCCTCGTGAGCTGGACCTTCATCGGGATTTTCTTGTTCTGATTCCCCTCCAACAGTAAAGCCGGCTCTAGATACCTGGAAGACGACAAAAAATGACAGCTTTTTACCTGTTTTTGTCCGATTTTTTAGCGTAATGCCTAATAATAATGCGATAATGTTTCTTTGCTGTTTACATAACTATAGTGTCTGATCACTAGTTTGGACGTTGAACTATCGTTTTTATTTGTTTATGTACTTTACTTTCTTTTCGTCCCTAGCAAGTTACGCGCCCGTGTGCAATCATTACTCTAGCGACCTTTAATGGGCGTAGCGTCCTTTAATAAGCGCGCAGATTAATTAAAACCACCGCACACCCTTCACTATAGGTAAAGATGCCCCTGCCCGTGGTTCTAGTAAGAGCCGACTGCTAAGCAGGTCTACGCAGGACAGCCGCGCTGCATGGAGAAGGCAAACTTGACACAAACCGTATTCCAACCCGTCTGATCAGCGTTGTATAGTAGTGCCTTCCAAAGAGAGACCTGCGTCCAGCAGTGGGTTTTTTAAAGGCGCGTCTCCACCAAAATTGATGGCAATTTCAGTGTTTCCAACTCTTCAGAAAATTGCCAACTTTTATTTCCATTTTGTCTACACCGAGTCGCCAACAATGTGAAAAACATTCCAACTAAGCGTCTCCACAGAGTCAATAAATATTTGCAACAAGCGTATTCTTTTGATGTTTACCGCCAAAAACAGAAACACGGTTCCCAACATTTGTTGACAATTTTTGTTGCCAACACAAGGAAGTTACAGAAATTTTTGTCACCTACACGTGTTGACAACACGAAAGTTGCCAACTTTTTTTTTGGTGGAGACTCGGCTTAAGGCTGATGCGATGATGACTTTCTACGAGCGAAGACGAAGTACTTACTTCTTCATCTCGACCAGCTTCTTCTGACTCAATCTTCTCGAAGTTCTCACTCTCACTCGACGAAGAACGGACCTGCTCCTGTTCTTCAGACATGTTGGAAACTTAAAAAAAGGAAGCATTTGTTTATTACAGATATTTTTTTAATGATATGATGAGGGTAACAGTTTTAGCAATATAAGTATGCCTATGTAACAGCCTGCATACTGTTTACCTTTCATGCAATACTAACACTATTGAACCTGAATATCTGACGTTTAAAAAGAGTGGCCATGAGTTTCTTTGCCAGTATTCTTCTCATAAGGCCCTACCGCACTTTGGAAACTGGAAGTTATGGATCGACACAAGCGGGAAGTTGATTTTGGTGTTTTCACCATATTTACCTTGACAATCCAGTACATGCTGTGGCGTCTGTTTGTGTCAATCTATGATTTTTAACCGTAACTTAAATTCAACGTTCATAAATGTCATGTCACTAGTGTCTTAATTGAAAAGTGATTTTGAATTAATTTGAATTATGTTTGTATGAGAGGCGCTCATAGCCCGATTGCACTCGGTGATTAGAAACAATTACCGAGGTTAAGCAACAACGGCGCGGTCAGAACCTGGATGGGAGACCGCTGGTGGCATGATACCATGAACGTCTCCGTGATCCGTTAAGCAGTCGGTCCCGGTTGTTATCATAGGTTAACAGTCGTAACAGATGGCTTGAAAACATCCAACGGCAAGATTACGTAGCCACAACGTAGTGTTGCCATCCCCCAACCCGCATTCGGCCAGCGTGGGGACGTATGGCCTTCACCCTCTCCTGAGAGGGAGACCCGAGCCCAGCAGTGGGACATTATGGGTTGTTGATGATGTTTGTATGTTCCTCCGTAGCGTAGATTCGTAATTATAATCCGGGTAACATCATAGTATAAAATAAATTAAATTAAAAAGCTTTTTAAAATCAAGCTTTTACTGGAATGCCTCGAGACGAATCAAACGAGTCTAAACTCGATGATGTGGCGACGTTTCTTTACAGAGTTCCTATTGCCACCTTCTAGCTCCAGCATCAGATCAGCTCCATGTCATTATAATATTGTATTGTCACGCTGTATACATATGCTTGCAAAATTTCAGCAAAATCGGTTTAAGATATCTACTTCAAAATTGAGTTGCAAAATTCCACCCGAACATACAAGCATACATTGCAAGTTAATAAAAAGCTTGTAACAAAGTCGCTTCCGCTCTCTGAAGCCTCTCTGTCTGTCCCTATAAACGCATAGATCTTTTAAAGTTCTAAATAATTCTAAATTATTGCCATTTTTAAATAATATTATTAAACTGTGAAAAACTCTTAACGATATAACGTTCGAGTAAATTTAATGATCAGTTACATATTTACGTTATATTACATTAGATTGTTATTTTTAGCCAAACTCAAGTTGGAGACGCCTGATAATATTCGTATAGCAACACTCTTATCTCATTATTTTAAATGTATTTTTTGTCAGGCGTTTAGTTTATCTGTATTCTGTATCCACTATTGCTTCTTTTAACAGAGTTATTTTAGTAGTAGGTTATTTTGGTGTCGATTTTACCCGACCGAAGCCAAAAGGAAGGATGAAAGTTTTGTAGTCTATGTCTGTGAATCTTGATATGTACCACCGTAACGCCTAAACTACTGAACTGATTTTAATGAATGCGCTGTCAATAGATTTGTTTTATCAAAAGTATACGCAGTCGGGTTAGGGGTTACCTACGGTTTTTAAGCTTTTTCTTGTCGATCTTAATGTTAACAAAAAACTTTTTACACGCTAACCTCACCCTCGGTAAACAATGAAACACAGCACGATGCCACCACATCGCAGAGACCGGCCTATATGCACTGAAGCTTGGCTTTCTGACGATAATATAATGTTACATTTTCAAATGATATCCTTTTCATTACCTATGTAGATACTTTTAGTCTTATTTAGTTTGAAAACTAACGTGCCTATTAAAAAATCATATAGACCAAAGATGATCTGTAAAATTGACAAAGACAGACTAAAATCTGATTGTGAAGCATATGATTTTGTGGAAGTTTATCAGGAAGCCAACCTAAATGCTGCAATGAGCAAGTTCGTTAATATAATGCAGCTATTAATTGCAAACAACTCGATAAGACGATTAACTCCGAGAAGTAAATCTATAATAAAACCGTGGATAACTGTTGGTATGTTGCGTTGCATACGAAATAGGGATAGGATGCATAAAAAACTTAAATCAGATTCCGCAAATGAAATATTAAAAAAAACGTACTTAAGATATCGGAACTATTGCAATAATTTGTTAAAAAAACTTAGAAAACAGTATGAGAAGGATCAATTAATAACGTCTAAAAACAATACAGAAAGGCTTTGGTCCACTATTAAAACAATAACTAACGGCAATAATAAAAATTAACTCCCACTACAACTTTTATCATTTTCTGACAATCCAAAAGAGGCGGTTAATAGAACAAACGAATATTTCTCTAATATCGGTAAACGTCTATCAGATATGATTCAGCCTTCTCGCTTTCCAAACTTCAAGAAAGTTATTGAGCCTCCCGTTAAATCATTTGTACTTCTACCAACCGACATTGAAGAAATTGAGAGAACAATCCAGCTTCTAAAGAGTGACAGTGCACCAGGTTGGGATAAGATCAGTGCCGAGATCCTTAAAATTACTTCCAGATCAGTAACACCGGTGCTTACTGATTTGATAAATCGCTGTCTTGAGGCTGGGGTTTATCCGGATTCTTTAAAAAAAGCTGTAGTACACCCGATATACAAGATGGGTGATAGAAGCAGTGTTAGCAATTATAGACCGATTGCAATCTTAACTACATTATCGAAATTATTTGAGCGCATTATTAATACCAGGCTAACTAAATACCTAGAAGACGGTCGTCTACTTTCAAACTCTCAATATGGTTTTAGATCTGGCCGCTCAACAAATAATGCTGTACTTGACCTTGTCAACTTTCTAGTTGATAAATTAGATAATAAAAAGAAATGCTAACTATATTTCTAGATCTTGCAAAGGCATTTGACACTGTTTGTATCCCCTGTCTCGTTAAGACACTGGAAGCCCATGGTATAAGAGGCATCCCTCTGGCATTGTTAACCGATTATCTGCAGAATGGAACCCAATGCGTAAAAATCGGTGACTACATCAGTGACGAATTGCCAATAGCATTTGGGGTGCCACAAGGCAGTATACTGGGCCCAACACTCTTTCTCTGTTACATAAATGAACTGTGTATACTTAATTACAAAAACTGTCGCATCTCGGCCTATGCGGATGAAACAGCTTTAACCTTTTATGCTGATTCTTGGAGTGAAGTTTTTAATCTTGCCCAGGAGGGATTCAACACAATTTGTCACTGGCTAATTTCACACTCTTTGACTTTAAACGAAGATAAAACAAAATTCATTATGTTCTCTATCCAAAATCGAAGAGAAATATCTAACCTTACAAACAACATATATGCACATAAATGTAATTTTCCTCCTAATCCAAGCTGTACATGCCCTAAAATTACCCCGACTAAATGCATTAAATATCTTGGAATCGAAATTGATGCTAATTTAAATTTTAATAATCACATAAAAACTTTATCTATTAGAATGCGAAAATTAACCTACATATTTAAAACACTACGCGATGTAGCAGACAAACAGACCATAATATTAGTATATGAGGCCTTGGCGCAGTCAATATTATCCTATTGCATCACTACTTGGGGAGGAGCTTGTAAAACAAAAATTATAACTCTTGAAAGAGCTCAAAGAATGATACTGAAAGTAAGTCTATCGAAACCTAGATTATTTCCTACTTCAAAACTTTACGAAGAAGCACAGGTCCTCACTGTGCGCCAGCTTTACATATTGCTATCTATACTTCATAAACTGAGTGACATACCAGAGGATAGAAGAAAGCACATAGCTCAAACCAGAAGAAACTACGCGGTATGTGAGACTATTGCCGTAAACACCTCTTTTGCTCAACGGTTTTTTCCATACCGGGGCATAGGCATGCTGTTGAACAAAATAAATAAAATGGTTGCCTTACCCAACTATTGTAAAACTGAATGCAAAAGTAAAATACTTAAATGGTTACAGAAACTTAATTACTCAGAAACGGAAGAAATCCTAGAAGTGACAATATAGACTGATGTGTACAATATATACTTATATATAGATTACATTCTATTACAATTATATACATTACATATTTTATTTACATTAAGTTCAAACATCATTTAAAAGACAACTCACTCATACGCGAGCACACACACAATCACAGATACACACACACACGCACATACTACACTCACACTCTACATGCATACATTTACTATTAATAACACCAAAAACTTGTTCCTATATATACTCATCCACAACAATCGTGTACGATTCTCACATGTTGACAATCTATTCAATGTTATGGATTGGGGGGCCTGGAGATCTATAGCACAGGCCTCCGCTTAGTTTAGACTCCAGATCTCCCACAAATTACGAATTACTTGTAAAACTAAAAAATCTGTCAACTGTATACTGTATACATGATGTAATTTGTGGAGATAAATAAATGTTTTATTATTATGTTTTATTATTATTATTACTTTGTATACATAGGTAACATTCTCTTTTCTTCTTAATTTACATTATTAAAAAGGTTATTTTTTTCCTGCATAGAGCGTTCCTTTCTTTGTTCTTCCACGAAACAAGTTTGATTATGCATGGTTCAGTCCCATGTTATAAAAATAAAGGGCTCCGTCCACTAGGATCTCCTGCTTACATCCTCTGCGGAATTTAGTTGGACTTTTCGTCCACATTGATCCCCAGGAGTTCTTTTCGGATTTTATTTCCATTTTGATCAGATGTGATCGGATCAGTGTGGACCAAAATTCCAAATGAATCCCCAAGAGGATCTATTAATCCAAGCAAGGGGATGTCTCGCTTAGATCAATAGTGTACGGAGTCAAATAAACTTTAGAACCTTATCGTGACTTGCTGCCTGCCATGCCTATTTTTGACCTCCTTGCGTTTTCATTTTCTTAAAAATGTTATTTAATTGTATTAATGTAACTTATATGTTTCAACTTACATACAAACGACTAGTCAAATAGCACAAGTAATTATTTTTCCAGTCGATACAATACTAAAACGCCTGTATTTCTCAATTCAATATAAATAAATATCTCGGCAGAAATACTTAGGGCGCGCATTTCTCAGATAGAATTTCTTAATGAAAATCGATGGAATTCCATTACGAGAAGATATTGAACCTGGGTATCTACCTTAATCGCATAACTTGGTATAAATTCCATTTTGTACGGGTCCACATCTTTTGTGATCTTTTAGGGGCCAATGAATAGACGGTTTATGTGATGTTAAGTGTTTACCACCATCCATAAATACTTGTATACTTAAATGTTCACCTTTACTCCTTTGTGATTAAGTATTCAAACTAAATGTTTAAAGACACTTATTACTGTTGTTATTATTTCTCACTTTAGCAATGTTCCTACCCGTGGGAGAGCCACGGTTCGGCATGAATGGGCCGGCTCGACCGGAGTGATACCACGGCCTCACAGAAAACCGGTGTGAAATAGCGCTTGCGCTGTGTTTCACCGAGTGAGTGAGGATACCGGAGGCCCATTTTTTTTTTTTTTTTATCGTGTGGAAACCCCCTCGGACCGTCACCCCACCGGGGCTTGCGGCGGGGCGGTGTGTCGGACTCGAACCGACTAAAACCACACGGTGTGCCACTCTGCGCCTGTGAAGGGAGGAATCCGGGAACTGCAGTTATTAACACGTCCGGACCCCTCCCAGCGCCTGCCCGCACAGAAGCGGGCACCGTCACCTGATGGACTCTCTAATTAGGCGACGTACGGCACACGCGTACGTCGCCCCCTCGCGGGTGGCCACTGGAGCGGATGGAGGGGAAAGCCCGTCCCGACCATCCGCGGCCACACTCAGGGCGGCATGAGGCGCTGATAGGCGCGCCTCCGCCGCCCAGTTCGCCGGCGGCGTATTGGGTCCGATCGGACATCGTCCTCCCGGGACTTCTCCGCCACCTCCTTCTGCGAGATTACATCTTCGCAGAAGGTTGCGACCGCGGTAAAACTGCTATCGCTACCGGCCATGGAGCGTATGACGGCCGGTAGCGAGAGATCTCCTCCGATGACTGCAGTGAGGGCCCGGCGCTGCGACGCCCATGCGGGGCAGATCGCCAGCGTATGCTGGGCCGAGTCCTCACTGCAGTCGCAGTGGTGGCAGGCGGGACTCAGTTCCCTCCTGGCGACCGAGTGCAGGTACTTCCCGAAGCAACCGTGCCCGGAAAGGACCTGCGTCAGTCGGAAGGAAAGGGTCCCGTGCTGCCGCCCTGCCCACTCGAGGATGACCGGCTGATACCGGAGGCCCATACCCCAACCCCTCCTCACATCCCTTTTCCCATACCCCAAAGGTCGGCAACGCACTTGTGACGCCTCTGGTGCAGCGGGTGTCCATGGGCAGCGGTTATCGCTTACCATCCGGCGATACCACCATTCAATAATAAAAAAATATAGCAGTTAATTCGAAAAACTGTTATTGGACTTTTTATTTCTCCAACTACCAATAACGATTGCTACAGATATTGGTATGGCACCCGGGACCAACGGCTTAACGTTTTCTTCAAGGCACAGAGAGATCTCAATGTGTTAAAAATGGGCACCCACCTAAAGGCTGACCTATATATGGTTACTTAACTTTACATTGTGCCAATTTACTCGGTTGCTACTTACGCACGAGGCCTGCGAGTCACGCAGATAGCATTGATAAATTAAAAGAATATTCTTCCTCTTTTTAAAAACAACACCAAAAAAACCGTCTCATTAATCTTATCACACTAGCAACACTGACAATTATTTCCATTTTACTTGCAGTTATGCAACGATAATAAACACTAGTGATGCGATATAAGGAAGAGCAACACAGTTCGATTTTTATTATCTATGCACCTTATCCGTTTCGTAAACTGCGGCTATCAAAGTTCAAATGTCAAAATGTCAGTGTCAGACACTGTCATTTCACGTTTCGCACAGCGTTGTGAAGGTGAAAGAGGACGTCCGATATCTACTTTACATTGTCACTTTTAATTTACACTATATACAATAATTATTATTTTTACGGGAATTAACGCGATCACTTATTTCAAGGTATAAGATACCTCTGATTTGCCTGACGTTTCGACCAGGTTGCACTGGTCGTGGTCACAGGTTGACTGACGTTTCGACCAGGTTGCACTGACCGTGGTCACAGGCTGACTCAGTAAGCCTGTGACCACGGCGTGTGACCACAGTGATCGCGTTAATTTCCTTAAAATAATAATTATTATATCATGGAACGCGAAAGTTTAAAAGTTAGTGACACTATATGACAATTAGTAAACCCTATTTCATCAATATGAAGATTACCCTTTTTTTTCTGTGCGGAAATCCCCCCGGATACCTACCACCTACTGGTGGCTATAACGGACTCGAACCAACTAAACAGCGCACGCCATCTCGGGTACTGAAGCCGGGGTACCAGGTGCACCCTTGAAAGGAAAACCCTGGAACCCTGACGTACCTGGGGCCACCTACGGTTTGTAGATGGCCCCCTCCTGTGTGGGAACCCCAATATTTATTTATTTGGTGTAGAATCACCAACAGTCACAACAATATGATAACAATTTTACAAACGTAGTGAGGTCTCCTTCCAATTGTTTGACTAATTTATTCTAGGTGAACAGCATGCTATTCAGTACGGTTAAAGCGGATATAATTATGCACAAATTGTAAAAAAAAACAGATACAAACCAAGTCATTGAATAACATATATTTTAACCGTGGGAGAGCCACGCTTCGGCATGAATGTGACGGCTCGACCGGAGTGATACCACGGCCTCACAGAAAACCGGTGTGAAATAGCGCTTGCGCTGTGTTACACCGAGTGAGTGAGGATACCGGAGGCCCATAACCCATCTCCCAAACGCCGGTAACGCACTTGTGACGCCTCTGGTGTTGAGGTGTCCATGGGCGGCGGTAATCGCTTACCATCAGGCGATACGTCTGCTCGTTTGCCCCCTATTCCATAAAGGATAAATAAACATAATACAAAACTAATTTAAACGACATCACAATAAACCAATTCTTTTTTCTCACAAAAGACATATTAAAACAAATCAAATAAATTCAACAAATTGATATTCCCCGTTACTGTCCTCTGTCCCCAAAAGGGGGCGCGCGCGCTCCGCAGCTCTCGCACCGCCTGGGCCTGCTTATGCTACGGTGACAGATGGCCTCACGTGTCACACTCAGGCTTGCGCATATAGAGGACGGAGATCGTTTTGGATCGATCGGATTACCCTCTAGCTCTCGTTTTCCAGATTCGTTAAAAAAACTGACCAAAAAGTAATAAAAATAAATTCCCGAATAAGAATGGAACGCTGGAACTTATTGTACCTATAAATACATTATTGAAATAACACTCACTTGCTCTTTCATTCCACTATCTAATTAAAATTAACCTTTGATAATGCCATAGGGTGATAATTTTAATTAAATAGTGGGATAGAAGTACAAGTGATTTTATTTCAAGAATGTGTTTTGTTTTATCAATGTATAGGTTCGGAATATTTTCGAATAGTAGTAATTTCATCACTGGTCTTAGGCTCCGGTCTTCTATTAAATGCTATTTGCGGCGTCCGACTTCAGCGACGTTCCGATGGACATCTGAACGTCAAGCACAGCATCAGCGGTCAACATAATCTCATACGCGAACGACGACGTCCCGTTCACAAATTACAGTAGTCGTCGACAAACAGTGCTTCTTTGTAGTCATGTGATATAAATTCGACTCTTTTGGCGGCATCTTATTTTTATTGTATAATGCACGAAAACATTGGACAGATTTAATCAATATTTAATCTTTTTCATTATTAAATTTCAACATTTTGTGTTGACGCCAAATACGACGTTGACGCTGCAATGGTTCGAAATAGCTAGAGACGCGGCGTAAAGCGTTAAACGCCGCGTACCCGCGTCTACACGCCAACGCGGCAACGTCAGCGTGTTAAAGAGACCACAACAGTACATTTCTATAGTAAACATGACTGCCTCGTTGGTCTCGCGGTTGGCGTGTGCGACTGCTGACCACGAGGTCTCGGGTTCGATTCCCGGGTCGGACCAAATGTTTGTATGATCTACAAATATTTGTTTCGGAGTTTGGGTGTTTTCTATGTATAATATGTATGTATTTACAAAAAAAAGTATATATGTATTTGTATCAGTTGTCTAGTACCCATAACACAAGCTCTGCATTGTGAGTTAGATGTCCGAAATATTTATTTATGTGACGCGGCGTGCGACGTGACGCTGTACGCGACCGACGGCGTTTATAGGAGACCACAGCCTTAGAGCATGTTCTGCGTGTTTCTACAGTGAACAGCCAGTGCTGTATCTCGTGATTCTCGTGGATAAGTATAAGGAATTAATGAGCAATAAGCTATGCATATATTAATGGATATATTAATCAGAAGTCCCAAATTTACAAGGATGGGGTCGTAAATAGAAGCTTAGAAGATTAACAAAACCACTCTGGATAGAACATCCTGGCGACACTGTATTATCCAATGCGTTGTGACCTGAAAAGGAAAGAAGTTTCGTGGGAGAGCCACGTGAGTGTGGAAGTGGAGTAAGGAATTATTTGATTACCATTCACCGAATGAGTGAGGATTTTTACAAGCTTTTTATTAACTTGCAATGTATGTATGTTCGGGTAGAATCTTGCAACCCAATTTTGAAGCAGATATTTTAAACCGATTTGGTTGAAATTTTGCAAGCATATGCGTGACAATACATTATTATAATGACATGGAGCTGATCCGATGCTGGATTTGGAAGGTGGCCATAGGAACTCTATAAAGAAACGTCGCAACAACATCGAGTTTGGACTCGTTTTATTCTTTTTAGAGCATTGACATAAAAGCTTGTTTTTAAAAAGTTTTTATTTTAATTTGTTTTTCAATTAAATTATGCAACAATGCAGCATGGTGACCCACACTACGAGGGCCTATTTAGATGCCTCTGCATCATTCGGCCCTCGGTCTCGCACTCACCAACAAAACACGACAGCACGAATGTTGTCACTTTAGATTGGTCGTCTATGAGAGAGTAGTTAGCCCCGGCCGAGCCGGCCCAACTGTGCTGATATCAGCGTACCTATACCTCTGCCTTACATATTTCCAGAAGTTACGTATTGTTATTGTTGTGAGACCTTCGAGCTCAAGGTTGGATTAAACCAAGGCATGGCGTGTGATAAAAGATTAGATATTATATCTAGAATTGTATTCAAACTGTTCCCTGATTATGTTTCAATTGGCACACAATAGCGGTAGTTTGGACATGCGTGTTTAATGTTATTTGCTCTCGGCATTGTTACCTTCAAGGGATTGGTTTGATTTAATGGTTAGGTCCATGCTGATGCAGAGGATCGTGGGTCTGACCTAGTATAAATATTGTGTGATAAACACGATCATTTGTGTCTGGGTGCAGTTTATCTATACTAGTTTATATAAGCTGAAGAGTTTGTTTGTTTGCTTGAACGCACTAATCTCAGGAACTAGTAAAAATTACTTCAGTGTTAGATAGCTCATTTATCGAGAAAGGCTATAGGCTATATATCATAACGTTAAGGCCAATAGGAGCCGAGCACCAATGAAGAATGTTATAAAAATGGACCCAACAGCGTGAGCAAATTTTTTTAGGTACCATCATGGTACCATTAAAAAAATAATAGTGAGCCAACTCAAAAAAAGGAACCATTCCTTAATACATGTTTTTATGAAACGCGGTATAAGTTTACAAAAGGAATAATTTACTCCCGTTTTCACAACATTTTTTATTGCTACTCCATTCCTTTTTATCATAGCGTGATGATATATAGCCTATAGCCTTCCTCGATAAATGGGCTATCTAACACTGAAATAATTTTTAAAATGGGACCAGTTCCCGAGATTAGCGCGTTCAAACAAACAAACAAACAAACTCTTCAGCTTTACAATATTAGAAGATTTTCAAATCGGACCAGTAGTTCCTGTTGAGTTTATCGTGAACAGACAGACAGACACGACGTAGGACTTTGTTTTATAATATGTAGCGATAGTGATATTATTATCAGACTTCCATTTAAAGCTACGTTTACATGCGTGCGAGGACTTGGCAGACGATCACAAACTACAATCCTTCACAAACGCTCGTGTAGTTTGTGAGCGTCTGCCAAGTCCTCGCACGCATGTAAACGTAGCTTATGATGTAAACGCGGCATAAAGTACATTTATAAAGTAAACATGTGCACAGATAACATAAGAATACATAGATAACAATGATAAGTGTGCATTTGACAGACGGATTTGGAGTTTAAAAGTGGCCGTGAAATGTGTTTTTATGCATTTCATCTGTTTCATTGTTATTTTGTGGTTCAACCCGGGTTTAACACGTTCGGTGCGTTACGGGAACTATTTGGCCGTATTTGAATATATGGTTAGGTAGAGGGGGTAACGCGGCGGACAGTGGAGGTGAGCGTTGACGCGTCGTAAGGAGTGCTCCTTAAACCTAAACCTGGGTCGCAATTCCCAGGCACTGTCGAAGTCGCATGTGTTGCCCCCATCTGTCACGCGATGGACCCGGCACCCGCACGGTGAATCCATGGAACGCTAAGAAATAGGTCTTTTCGTACTGTGCGGCAGCTATCTGACCTTGTTTTGCGCTCGGTGCGGAGGGTGTTTTTCTAGGATCCCGTGAAGTTAGGAAAAAGACAACTATATATCCGATATTCTCGCTTCATTTAGTATCACTTACAATATAAAAATAATACGGGAAGCATTTTGTCGTAACGCACAGAAGTGATATTTTTTCGTTTGGTGCGGTACGGGAACTATTTGTCGTAATTGCAACCCCGTATAGCACCGAGGTGAGTGCGCGCGGCGCTTTAGTTTGCTATAGTGTTGTGCGAAGTTCGATTTTTTAATATTAAAAAATAAAAGAATAGGGTTTATTATCACTTACAATTTCTCATATAATTTTCACTAAGCACTATATCGGTGGTTTATCAATTAATATAAAGTAAAGATCTCATGTGAATACTTATTTGTCAAAAAATACTTGTTTAATTATATATTAATCATAGTTTATAAAGTAAAGATCTCATGTGAATACTCATTTGTCAAAAAAATAAGTTTTATTTTATATCATAGTTTATAACGTAAAGATCTCATGTGAATTATTTACTATTTTGTTATGGTAAGAAGGAAGAAAGAGCAGTTTCTACAGAATGAGTGTACTTGTTCAATTTTATGTACCATTTGTTGATGAATATGATGTTAATGAATCTTCTATTCTTTGTTATGTTTCGTATGAAAATCGACAAAAGTTGGTTTCAGTTTTTAAACTTTACCCCATCCCTAGCTCTTTATACGTTCTGTGCGGTTTAGAAAAAAAGATATAACTCGTAGTCTATTGCGAAGATCCTCGTGCTACGGCAGCTGTATATAGGCAAGGATATAATCTATGGATTGGTATAAAAAATAAATAAAAATAACGTTATTCCACGCCTTTAAGGACCTTAGAAGTCAGGAACTGATACGGGAAAAAACAGGCCGTACCGCACGATTGGCATTCTTCATACGGGAACTATATGACTCATATAGCACTGGTAGTAAAACTGGGTTCAGGTTCAGTGTGGTATTCTATATTCTATTCTATATATCCTACTATTCTATTATTAATTGGTATTCTATATATCCTACTATTCCATTGGCTTGGCACTGACTTCAAACCTAGGTAGCACATACAAATTAAGTTATTTTACACTTTTTAGTTTTTGAAGTCGGTTTTTTTAAACAAAGTTTTTTTTTATTTATACAATATGACTCCTGTGTTGTCACTTTCCATCAAGTGACCTTTGTTCTTTCAGGCTCAAGTAAAAAAAAAAAATGTCGTTTTGACAGCTGATAAAAAAAGTAAATTTGATTATTGACATCACCCACTTTTCAGTTTTGGACATCGGAGAGGGAATCTATTATATTTAGGTAGTGAATATATTTAAAAGTAACGAACATTACCGTGCATTTCAAATTGCTATTAAAACTTTAAATGCGACGCTCTATTTGACGTCAAATAGTCCAAAAAATACCTTTAATAAATTATAATCACTTATTTTTGTTTACATTAGGTACGTGTAGGTACGGTTTCAAATTAATGAGTAGAAACATTCAATGTATTTATATCCTATTATATGCAAATTATATATTGTTACCAGTATCGTAGTGTCAAAGTAACAAGAATTAAAATTCATTCAAATATAAGCTTGTTGATCGATGTAGTAAATTCAAGAAAAAAATTACGCATTGACCTTGTATACCTACACGCGAAAATGTTTTGTTTCAACACCATAAAATATTCAATGTAATATTATTTTCATAATTTGGATTCTAAGTTATACACACAGTAAACGTAATAAAGGTGTTTAAATAAGGTAATTATTAAATAAAATTTGAAAGTTATGAATTAGATACTTATAATGAGGATGAATAAAATAAAACTACTTACAAATATTTCCTATTCCTTTGCTAAACTTGAATAAAACATAGACCAGTATGCAAACTACGAAAGTCATAAAAGACAACATAAAAAATCACACACACACACTGTCACAGCATGACTTCGACTAAATCGAAATTCCCGCCTAAATTGACAACCGCTACCGCTCACGTCAAACGTTCGTCAACCACTTCGTCCACTTCGGTCACTCGGTGATACGCAGTTAAATATTTAACATATTGTAATTATTATTCGATATCTACATATTTAATTGATCTGATTTTATAAACATATTGTAGGTATACATTATTTTATTGGTTAAAGTCTGTTCACGCGTTAAGAACACATGATTATATCGCGAACGACGAAATGTACTGAACAAAATACAGCTGCTTCTAACCTTGTGATAAAATATAACCGTCTAGTATTTATGTACGTTGAAAGCGATGGCAAGCGCTTTTTAGCTACATTTCATAAGATTTTGATCCCTGAACTGAACTTGTATTGAAATATCTGTTCTACTTTTGGTACTAGGGATGGGTTTAATATATCGATGTATGTTATTTTTAATAGAAAATAAATGAAGATAGGTAAAACATGCGTAATTTTATCGTCACAAATATGTAACCTTCAAAATAGAGCAGATTCTGACGTAGTTGAGTAGGTAAGGTAATCTTATAATAGATATAGGTTAATTTCCTCATATTTAAAGGGAAAAACAATTGCGTACTAGATACTTAAATCATTTACCTACATGTAAAGATGGCGAGTCGGCCTATAAATCAATTGAATAAAATACCTACGCCGGCTTTACTGCGTTGTGTGCGAATCGAGCAGTCATGGTTATGAGTACCTAATCTGTGGTTATGAGTAGGTATGATATGAGCTATGACGGCGACAATATTAAGATCAGAAACAGATGAAAACCTGATAGTCAATAGTTGGACGCTAATTTTTGCGACAATTTTGGATATGATATGTACAGAGTTTTATGTAGGTATATACTAGCTTTTACACGCAGTTTCGCTCACGCAGACTTTCATAACCTGATTTACCCCATTAGGGGTGGAATTTCGAAAATACCTTTCTTAGTGCTCACTTACGTTATATAAAGAACCTTCATGCAAAATTTCAGGATTCTAGCTTCAGCGGTTTGGGCTGTGTGTTGATCTCTGGGTATGTCAGTCAGTCAGTCAGTCACCTTACTCTTTATATATATAAATAGATAAGAGCCTTTGAGACTTCTCCTTGTGGACTATGAGAAGGCCTTTGACTTGATCGAGATCTGGTCTGTTCTGGAGTCCCTGCAGCGTTGCCAAGTGGACTAGTGAAACATCCAAGTGCTGAGATGTCTCTACGAAGCCGCCACCATGTCCGTCCAAATATAGAATCAGCAAACAAGGACTATACCATTGCATCGAGGAGTGAAACAAGGGGATGTTATTTCCCCGAAATTGTTCACAAATGCAATGGAGGACTTGCTCAAGACGCTACACTGGGAAGGACATGGCATAAATATCAATGGCGACGCTGATCATATCAAGACGCTGCAGGACCTACAACAGATGCTGAACGACCTGATGGACTCTTTTGTGAACATCGGCCTACGGATGAACTTGGACAAAACCAAGGTCATGTTCAATGAACATGTACTAACGGAACCGGTCGCCGTAAACGGTGCCGTTCTCAAAGTTGTTTAAAAATATGTGTACCTCGGGCTGACTTTGCAGTTAAGTAGAAACAACTTTGGAGGATGAGGTGAACAGGCGAATTCGGCTGGGTTGGGTAGCTTTTGGGAAATTTCGTCTGGTCTTTTCTTCGTCGATCCCACAGTGCCTAAAGACAAAATAACCATAGTCATCGACATAGCCCAAAGGATTAGCAAGCTGAAGTGGCAGTGGGCTGACCATATTAGTCGCAGAACTGATTACCGTTGGGGTAAAGGGGTTCTTGAGTGGAGACCCATAGCAAACGTAGTGTGGGACGTCCACAGGCCAGGTGGAGTGATGATCTGCATAAGACGGCTGGTAGGAGCTGTATACGAGAAGCCGAGGATCAAACCAAGAGGCGTGAAATTGGAGAGGCCTATGTCCAGCAGTGGACTGCAATAGGCTGATGATGATGATATAAGAGCCGCCAGAATGACTACTCGGCCTGATGGAAAGCATGGAGTGGTGGACACCATCCTCATTGCATTGCGAATGTGGGCAATGCAGCATGTTGAGCCATACAATGGCGCCCTAATGAGATGCTTTTCCCCACGCTTATAGGGCCCGGGTTCATAGTGGCAGGTAAATACGTGCATTGGTAGTGAGTTCCAGGTTTCAACTGATAGACTCAGGAAGGAAGAGCCGAACCACTTAGTTCGAGAGCATATGTCGGATACTCTAAAACGGTGACTTCTAAGGCCAGCATGTGTTGTCATATAGAGGAACGGAGAAGGTGGGACCAGTTAGAAAAGTTTTTTTTTTAAAAGACTACTCCCGCACTAGGAATAAATCCTGTGTCGCGGGGGACTTTACAAACATACATGAAACGGACACAAATAACACCCAGACTCGGAACAACAATTTGTAGATCACACAAAGTGTTGTCCTACGTGGGATTTCAACCCACGACACTTGGTGAAGTAGAAAACGGCGTGGTGACCGTTAAACCACTAGGCCAAACGTGCAGTCCTCATCGTGATAAAGGCGATAGGAGACTGCCATAGAGGCAAGACCTCTTCGCGACTGGAGTGTCTGAAGGGACTCGGTAGCTTCGGGACTGTGGATAACGTGGACTGTTCGCCGCTGAAACCAATCGAGATCATCCAGTGAGAATACATCGTAAAGGTAAGAACAGTACTCCACGAAGGAGCGAACCTGGGTCTCAAAGAAAATGCAGGTGCTCGGGTAGCCACGGTTTGGTTTTGTTCCAAATCTTCCTTCTTTACAGTGTTGTTCTGGGCAGTTTGTTTTGTTCCCTACGCCGCTGGTGTTGCGGGAGTCCATGGGCGGCTGTAATCGCTCACCATCAGGCGATACGTCTGCTCGTTTGCCCACTATTCCAAAAAAAAGGAGTTATGAAACAGGAAAATAAAAATAAAACTTTAATAAAATATTAATATTATTATCGATTAGGTACCTACTGTCTGTATACCATAACTACAAAAAATATTATCAGCACATGTGATGATATTCTTCACTAGCCGAACATTCTTTTCAGAATGGAAGAAACATGTCGCGATCTCGCGATGCTTCAAACTCATTATCTAGGTATACTATTATATAAAGCCACAGAAATAAAGCTGCAGAGTTTGTTTGTTTATTTGTTTGAAAGCGCTAATCTCAGGAACTACTGGTCCGGTTTGAAAAATTATTTCAGTGTTGGATAGTCTATTTATCGAGGAAGGCTATAGGCTATATTTTATTATCAAAAACATTAGGGATCCGTAAGAAAATTGCTATTTCGTAACCCAAGGTGTGAAATCGAAACCCTATTTTTGCGTGCGCTGCAATAACTATTGACAATAGAACAAAATAATGTATTACGGGTTTGTAGGTCCCATTAAGATCTACAAAAAAGTCCGCGAGAGCATATATCTAACTATCATGGTTTAGTTACAATAACCGCTTTTGTGTTCAAAAAAAATATTAAATCGTCTGAAGAAAGAAACTACGTTAAATGTGTATCGTAATATCAATCCTTATCCAAATAAAGCATCATGTTATCAAGGGTATTTATGTAGAAGTAAAATACTTTTTGTTTCATCCCATTCAGACATTTCGTTTAGAAGTTATCACGAGTATAAGACGCTAAGTGTTGGTACTTAATAATGAGTTATTTGCCAAAGAGTTTTTATCAACATAATACCTAATATTAATCTTTATCCCAATAAATGTGTTGTTGATTATGAGTATTAGATCTTATAGGAGAGTATAATAAATACATCTATACTAATTGTAAAGCTGAAGAGTTTGTTTGTTTGTTTGAACGCGCTAATCTCAGAAACTACTGGTCCAATTTGAAAAATTATTTCAGTGTTAGATAGCCCATTCATTGAGGAAGGCTATAGGCTATATATCATCACGCTGAGACCAATAGGAGCGGAGCACCAATGAAGAATTTTCAAAAACGGGGGAAAATTATCACGCTACGGGCAATAGGAGACGCAAACGACGTTGTGTGGGTCAGCTAGTCTTTACTAATATTATAAAGCTGAAGAGTTTGTTTGTTTGTTTGAACGCGCTAATCTCAGGAACCGCTGGTCCGATTTGAAAAATTCTTTCAGTGTTGGATAGTACATTTATCGAGGAAGGCTATAGGTTATATATCATCACGCTATGACCAATAGGAGCGGAGCACCAATGAAAAATGTTTCAAAAACGGGGGAAAATTATACCGGCAATAGGAGACCCAAACGAGGTTAAGTGGCTTGGGTCAGTTAGTTACAGAATATAGATATACAAACTACTTCAAATTTCAAAGTACCTACGTTATTATTATTTTTGCGTGAGTTGTGTGTCTTCCCCATTTCTCATCCTCCTAGGGAATCCCTACCAACTTATCAGTCTGATAAACAGGCCATCACATCGTGAAGGATGACAAACCTGACCCCTCCTAGATCAGAGACACCCTGATTTTACAAGGATAATGGACATCAACAGCGGCATACAGGCACTCGTGAATTCATTTGTCTAAATCAATATATATATAAAATCTATGTATATCAAAATGTCATGTTACGATCATTACGATGTATGTGCGTGATAAACTCCGAAACTATTGAACCAATTTTGTAACCATCTGTAATTTGGTCCAACTTGGTAGATAGGATAGGGTAGTTTTTTATCTCAAACTAGCTGAGCCCCGCGGTGTTACCCGCGGTACAAAAACAACTGCGATTAACGCCGTGGCAAAAAGTAAAAAAAAAACTTTGTAAAAAGTATCCTATGTCCGTCTCCTGGTTCTAAGCTACCTCCCCACCAATTTTTAGCCAAATCGGTTCAGCCGTTCTTGAGTTATAAATAGTGTAACTAACACGACTTTCTTTTATATTTAAATATATATTGATCTCAATATTTGTTTATTATACGACTTTAGTGTGTTTTATCGGTTAGTTCTATAAAACCTTACTCGTAGATCGAAGATGGCGGTTATAGTTGCACAGATATCCGGTAGATGGCGCCGTATTCCTATTTCTAGAATTATCAGAAATGTAGAAAAAAGAAAATATTTACAAAAAAAAAGTGGCGGTAGGTACGAAGTTCGCCGCTAGTATTATATAATTTAGTTTAGTAACACAAACAAAAAACCCTGGGGCGAAACTGCGTTTAAGTTATTTTTATCTAAATCTCCTGGTCGAATTATAAATAAATATTTTGTAACCATTTTACTGAAATCACAAGGAGAAATTGAAGAGGAATTATCCAGTATTGCCAGATCTAAAATGAAAAATTTCAAGGGTAGTTTTTGTCTTAGTAGAAGGAATGTTTAAGTTAAATGGTAATTCTGTCTTAAAATAATATCTATCAACTTATTTTGAAGCAGAGCAGCAGAGAACCATTTATTAGGTACTTGAAGTATCGTACCTCAATTGCTTAATTATTTAAATCTTATTGCACTTGTTGTAAGAAGGCGGACTTAATACCATGAGGCATTCTCTCCTTATCACCTTATCACAGGTGAGGTAGAAATAAGATGCGGTAAATGCAAAGATATTAAGAATTTCATAGTACATAACGATTTGGTAAAAAATTGATAAACCTACATTAAATATAACCAATATACATAAATGTACTACTATGCCAATTCATAAATATAAAATACATAAATACATAATATTAAAATAATAATACTAAAATGCATCAATGTGACGCCAGTGATAGAGGACACAACAATAACCGGTCCTGTGCTGTCCGCATCCAACATGGTATAGTAGGCCAAAACTATATTTCTAAAGAAACGCCTATGTCCAATAGCGGGTTAGGTACTAAGTATAAGCTGTTGATTCTAATGGTGTACGTGTCAACAAAACAGGTATTTTAATATTTCATAAGTCAATCTAGCTATCATAGTACAAGCACTGTGCCGTTTGAAAATTGATGGTGTTGTGAATCAACAGAATCAGATGTCCGAAATATTTGATAGCTACCACTAGCACCACTTGAGCGGTTCTAAGGCGCGCACTCATTGTTAAATTAATCCATTTTTAGAAAACTACTTCTCCAAATTGTAAAGTGAGAGGCAAAATGTAACAGTTCACATTTTGTCTCTCACATTCTTTACGTGTTTTTAGTTGTCATGGTTGTCTTAAATTTTAATCCATCTACCACATCCTATTGACACCGAAACTATACATACCGAAAAATATATTATTGTAGAGTTAGGGAAATAAAAATTTTAACTCTTTAAATTCACAACAATATAAAGAATTAAAGAGAATAAATTTAGTAAAATACAAAATAACTAGTATTTTATTTGTTTCAAGTTGTAAAAAATATCACAAATACAATAACTCTGTAAAGTCTTTTTAGAGCAAAATGAAAAGCCGGAAAAAAGTTGAAAATGTACTGAAAAAAAAACATAATAGTCTACTTATCAGTTGCGAAATAAAAGTGGTAGAAATTTTATACCGAATAATGGTAACACTTTTTTTGCAATTAGTAGAAGTCTGTCCGTCCGACACTCCGACTGACTGACCAAAGTTACATAAAATTGAAGTGAGTGAAGTTGAAGTGTAGCGTTAACCGAAGGACACATTTTCTAGTGATTAAGTACTTTCACATTTCTTGAAACGGTGCTTTAACTGTTTTAAATAAGTGCATTGTGGATGGATTTTTATTTGTGGACGATATTATAGTTTTTACGAGATGCTTATTGAAAATCCTGACGCTTTCAAGTCGTGGTTGACCTCCATATTGGAACCCCTGTAAGTACATCCGCTGCCATATTTGCAATAAATAAGTCTGGAATTTTGACACTTATTTTATTCTTCGAAATTAAAAAAATACATTACTTTTAGATCAGATATAATTATATATTATTTTATTAAATACGATTGCTATTGTAATGTATCAAATTACAGCAGGTACTTAGTCTTGACATCTTTCACATGGCGCCTTTTTTTTGCCAATTCCTCTCAATTTCTCGTTTAGCCAAACCTCCTTACGAAGTACAACAGATTATCTGATTTATATAGAGAAAAATAAATTGGTTAATATGATTTCGCCAGTATTTGTGTTAAGCATTGCTAAGTTTTTTTTACCATAGCCAAAAAGAAAACAGCAAAAATGCCAGCATCGTAAAACTAAAAAAACAATTTAAATTTCTCTCAATACTATTGAGTTTCTCATCCTTACAGTGAATCTAGTTTTTACTACTAATGAATACAATTGTCAGTGTAATAACGATTTCTACAACAAACTTACTTACGTAAAGACTAAGGTTCTAAAGAGGTGTTAAAAGGAAAAAACAAAGCATAAGTCTATGCCTCATAAGAAACTGCCCAATAACTTGTGAAATCTTCAGACACTTACCAAGTAAAATGGAGGTTAGAATCTATTTTGACTTTTTTTTCATTAGTAAGACTGACACCACTAGAAAAATATGATTGAACATGTTGTAATTTTTTCATTTATCACCAGTAAATTTTGAAAACAAATTAATAATGGCTCCTAATAGTCATATATCCTCAATATTATATTTATTGATGATGCTTTAGACCTGGTGAATGCAATTACTATAGGCTCAGCCTTTCTCCGCCCTCTAATAGGGGTGGGGGAGAGAAATTAAGAGAACCAAGAAACTATAAGCAGCAGCAGTAGTACTTGATGTGCAAGTGTCTATGGGTCAAATGCATATCTGTAACGTGATTATCTATTTATTTATTTACTACTGGCTTGCCATGGCTTCATCAACAGCCTATAATAATCCACTGCTGGACGTAGACCTCTCCTTAGAAAGGAGAATTTGGTATGAGGTTTGCTTCAACTTTTATGTAAACACAAGCTGACCCACACAACCTCGTTTACGTCTCATATTGCCCGTAGCATAATAATTTTTCCCTCATTCCTGTAACATTCTTCATTGGTACTCCGCTCCTATTGGATCTTAGCATGATGATTTATAGCCCATAGCCTTCTTTGATAAATGGGCGATCTAATACTGAAATAATTTTTCAAATCGGACCAGTACTTCTTGAGATTTGCACGTTCAACCAAATAAACTCTTCAGCTTTATGTATTAAGTATAGATATAAAAGTTCTTTTGAAACATAACTTAAATTTTGGTGAATATTGCATTTAAATCTGTTTCACTCTTTGGAAGATGTTTTAAGTATACAAGAAATACCTTCATAACATTCTTCATTTTAGTCATTAAGGAGGTAAAGATTAATTGTTTTGATTTACAAATCGGATGTTATCGAATTTCGGATTTGTAACGACATTTGTTGTTAATGTCATGTTCTATTATGAAATCATTTTCCAATCCGTCAATCAAAAATAAAAAGCGGCCAAGTGCGATTCGGACTCGCCCATGAAGGGTTCCATAGCAGCAAGTAACAGAATATATTTTTTTATTTTATTTTATATTTGAGTTGATTGAATGAAAGGTAAATTGTGGTTTAATAATTATACTTACTATAATATTTTCCATACTGTCATACACTCATTAACATTATAAACAGCTTAGACGTGAACCACAGAACCCCAGTAAAAAAGGACACGAAAAAAATCCCTCCTACTGAATAATCTATTTTTATAGATTCAGAAATACATAAAATATTATAGAAATAATTTAAATGATGCAAATATCACATCACACTAATATATAAAGGCGAAAGTTTGTGAGTGTATGTTTGTTACTTCTTCTCGCGCAAACTGTTGAACGGATTTGGATGAAACTTTACAGTAATATAGCTTATACATCAGAATAACACCTAGGCTACTATTTGCCGCGGTAACCGACATACACGCGGGCGGAGCCGCGGACAACAGCTACTTGTTTATATAAATATTTAATCTCATACTTGCCAGAAAGATCTAAAGTCAAAAATATAAGAGATTCTGAGATTGAAATGTTTGTTTGCTTATGCTATTAATCTAATCACACATTGCTTAGAATAAATGGCGGCGTTCCTTGGGGGGAAACTTTCTTCAGCAGTGTACGGCGATAGGTTGATTGACACTGCCACGGAAAATATTTAAATGTGTCTAAGAAAAAAATGACTTTTTTCTCCTGATCATAATTTAATCTCCCGTTTGCGCTTGCTACTCATAAAGCGGCATCTCTTTCTCTTTAATTACAGGCGACCATTGTCGACAGTATCCTCGTTTGATCCCCTGCAACTTGAAAGTAAAATAAAAACAAGCGTTTCTGTTTTTTTTTAAATCAAGCTTTTATTACTTGATAATAAAAAAAATACTTAAGCCCTTTCATTTGATACCCATATTGGGTGGGTTGTTCAGAAATATGTACGCTGCCTTTTCCTTACGGCGGCTATTTTGGATTAATAATAATACCAATTATATACACAATTTTTTAAATCATCCCCCTTTAAAAAGTTACCACCGCCACTAAATACCACCACCAATATTAGTGGTCGCTCGTTGGTCTAAATTCTATTATAATTTTTTCACGTTTTTTTATTAGCGTTCTGCACTCTTCCTCCATATAAACTGTGCCAATTTCATACTCTCCCGTTCTCATAATCCTCATAAAAAGGGATATTAGGGCTCCTACACATAATTGCGATTTCGCAACGCGGTGCGGTGCGTGTGCGGTGCATTTGTGCGAGCTCGCACGAATGCACCGCAAGAACTTCACGCCGCATCGCAGTTATGTGTGGGAGCCCTTAAGTTTTTGCTTCGAGTATTTTTATTAATATAAATTATATGGTTGACTGCACGGTTGGCCACACCGCTTTCTAATGCACCAAGTGTTCTTTACGTATGGCACTGCCAAAATGACTACTCTGTCTGATAGAAAGCTTAAGCAGAATCCAAGAGTCGTGCTCACCATGTTCATTGCGAATGCAGACAATGAAACAATGCAGGGTGGTGACCCACACTATGGCTGCGTAGTTATGCTTCTGCACCATTGCGCCTCCGTTCTCGCACTCACCAACGAAACACGACAGCACGAACCCTGTCATTTTATGTTGATCGTCTGTGTTGTTGGTTCAAATCCTACATGCGACAACACTTGTGAGATTTGCAAATTTATTAGTATATATACTTAGATTATTGATATGTCTAGATGGACTGTCAAAGCTGTAAAAACACACGAAAAAATAGGCTCTAACACTAACGCCTAAATGTTTTTCCGCGTTTAGTACCAAATGCACTGTCAGTGGATACACACATGTTGCTGTCATTTTTGTGTTGATAAAAATGGCGAATTGTGCGATATAAGTGTGTAGAAATTACAGAGTACGATCTAAATTAACAAAGAAAGTTACCTATTATCGTTAAGTACCATTGATATGTATCTATTACAGCAAGCAAAGCCATTAAATAATTTCTAAAATAAATAATTATTGTAGTCGCCATTTTGGGTGTTGCTAGTTTATGAAGTCAAAACTCCCTCATAAAATGTGGCAGGCGGAGTTGTGTTGTATAAAATACTTCATGGTCGCTAATAGATACGCTAAGAATTTCAATTCATTTTTGTAATTCAATATGGCCGCCGCATCATTTTTGTAAAATGACACTATGGGTATCGTGTAAGGTGTTTTTAGGTATGCTGAGTATTCATTTCATGTCATTTTTTTAATCAAATATGGCCGCCGCACCGTTTTTGTAAAATGTCACTATGGGTATCGTGTAAGGTGTTTTTAGGTATGCCGAGTATTAATTTCATGTCATTTTTTGAATAAAAAATGGCCGCCGCACCGTTTTTGTAAAATGTCACTATGGGCATCGTTTAAAGGTTTTTAGGTATACTTACTAGATATGAGCTCCTCTCTGCTTTAAAAAAAGAACTCCCACATTACGAATATACATCACAAAAAACACCCAGACTCAGAACTACAATTTGTGGATCACACAAAGTGTTGTCCTATTTAGGATTTGAACCCACAACACCTGGCGCAATAGAAAGCGGCGTGGCGACAGCTGAAACCACTAGACCAACCGTGCAGTCATGCATTTTTCAAGTCCAGTTTTTATTATTTCAAAACAAGTATATCTTCGAATGTTCTCAACAGATAAGAATTGAAAAATTTAGCTTAAAAACTACTTGTCAGATCTCATTCAGATAAAAAAAAAAGCTAATTGTAAATCTAATAAAACCAATTGAAAGGTCTAATCCCCATAATATTAATACTGAGCTATCTTGAAGATGTCCTAAATGTAACACAAAATAATCACAAATTTTAACAAAAAAAAAAACCGACTTCAATCGGGACCAAATTGAAATGGGACCACATGGGAAGCACCAGCTTTCAAATAAAAAAAGAATCATCAAAATCAGTTCACCCAGTCGAAAGTTATGAGGTAACAAACATAAAAAAAAAATACAGTTGAATTGAGAACCCCCTCTTTTTTTTGAAGTCGGTTAAAAAATAGTTAAACCGGTCCATTAAAAAGTAATGTAAACATTTTTTTTCTTACCTTTCTTCTTTTTTAATGTTGGTCAAAAAGATAATTAGATGGGCTAATTATATATCTTACATATTTTAAAAGGTTTAAAAATCGTTAAGTACTGCTTTTACAATACCAGACCAAAATTAATATCTAGTACGACATATTTTTAATCATCACCAACAGCCTTTAACAGTCCACTGCTAATGATAATAAAAAAAACACGAGACATATTATTAGGTTGTATCACATTTTGATTTCCAAGCATATTTTTCTAGATAGAAAAGTTATTCAACACTATTATGATTGTTTCCCCATTTTCACAAAAAAAACTCAACAACTGGTATCATTTACGCACTCACACTAGGAAATTTAGAATGACATGAGGCGAGTGTAAGACGTACCTGTCACGCACACAAATATCGAAAAGTTGTGTCATTTAATTTTGTTCTTTTGTATCGCGATGCTCTATCTAGACATATAAATAATCAAAGTATATATAGTCTCAGTGTTATTTGTGTTCATTTCATGTATGTTTGTAAAGTCTTCCGCGAAAAAAGGATGTACATAATTATGTTCCTAATGCGGTAGTTGTCTTTTTAAAGAAAAAAGAAAAGAAAATATAGATAAATATTCTTTACACTGTTCGTTACTATAGCAACAGATTTAGTCGCTACTAAAATAGTTCCCAACTTGCTCGTAGACCAACTGGCGGGACGAAATTAACTTTTGCTGGTCTAATTATAGTCTGTGCAAGTGGTCCATCAGATAGTTTTGACTGCGCTAAATAATCTTTGCAAACCATACTTTTAAACTAATATTTTAAATTCGAAAGTGACTCTGTCTGTCACGCTTTGCGGACAGCCAAACTACTGCACCCGATTTTAATTTTTGGCATGAACATATTTTGATCCTTGAAGAAGGAATTATAGAATTATATATATAGATTTTTTGAGAAATATCTGAGCCAATTTCCGTCCACACGTACGATAAAACTGCACAAACGAACTGCACAGTTAAATCGCTACGATATATCGTTGTAGTGTGGACCGCCTATTAGGCTGCTTCTTGCCGCGATAATTGACATGACATGGGCGAAGCAGCGTGCAAAAGAGAGATTTGATAATAATAAGAGATTGAGCACCTCCAATGGTAGAGTTAAGCAATCTTAGCCAAGTCAGTCCATCGAAGGGTGACCATTCTCAAATATATTGAGATTTGACATCCACCTCGGCCTCGGACATCTTTGACAATTGTTATGGGTAGTTGAATCCCTAAAATGCCTGACAAGTATTTTTACAAAACTTTAATATCGCCTAGTAGATACCTGGGTTGTGGTGATTTAATTGCAATTGTATCGAAGGAGATTTAAAGCCGTTATTAAATCGACTTAAGCCGAACCCCTATCCCCGTCCACCTCCCCCAAAGGCTGGCAACCCACTTGTGGCGCTTCTGGTTTTGCGGGTGTCCATGGGCGGCGGCAATCGCTTACCATCAGGCGATACGTCTGCTCGTTTGCGCCTATAAAGTATTTTTTCAAATAAAATAAAAGACGACAGCATCCGTGCAGTCGTCTTTCGTTGGTGAGCGCGCTACCGGAGGCCCTATGATGCAGAAGCATCTCAATAGATCGCTATAGTGCGGGTCACCAATGTCACCATGCTGTATTGTCTGCATTCGCAATGAGTATGGTAACATCTATCTTGGATTCTGCTCATGCTTTCCATCAGAGTAGAGTCAATATGGCAGGCTCATATGTATAAAATACTGCCAAAACTATTACCCTTGCTTTTAACTGCGCCGTAATCAGGTAACAATGAAGCCACAACATAGGCCGCCTTTTCTGGTGTATTGTCCATTGTGTTGCAATAAAAATCAATCTTTCAAATCCATCAAATACAAGTCATTCTTTCAATTACCACACCACTGCAACTGTTAGTTAGCATAATGTAATTTTATTACATAAGGCGATAACATATTTTCTTATCTGTAATTGTGATAAGCATGATTTTCCTCACAAATTACATACAACTCAAACTTACTCTTAATTTTATCGTTTGTGGTAATAATTTTCATGGAATATACGAACACTTTGCCAGTTGCTACAAAGGGATACCAGAGACGTAGTAAAATGCTTGCATTTTTTAGTTGTGAATTTTATGTGCTGCGGCTATATACCGTTCATCGAGTTAATTATTTATTTTATTACCCTACTATGGTGAAACCATAAGGACCCTTCACTTACACCTAAACTCCTGAACAAATATTTGCAGATCTTACAAACATTTGGTCCGAGCCGGGAAGGGGTCTCCGGGCTCGACCTAAAGTATGTCAATAGATTCGTTATAATGCCCTGGGTGACGCAGGCTATTTTTTTTTTTCCAAAAATTTGCCGTAGTCGGGTTATAATTTTTTAAACTTTTTCGTGAACCCATGACTACTAGGAATATACAACAAAGAATTTAGGGTAAAGGAAATATTTGCGATGGGATAAATTAGGTATGTTTACGTGAAGGATACCTTCTCTGGTGACGGATTAAGAATACAGAGTGTCATCACCACCACCCTTATTCATCCCGTGCTTATCGTAACAGCACTGCAAAGAGAAACGTTAAAACAAATCCTATATCAACGCGTCTGGCCAGCGCTGTATACTAGTCCAAAACCTTTCTAAAGAGGAGGCTTATGTAGAACTACTGGTCTATGAGGGAAGATGATAACGATATCCCATGCAAAAATTTAATAATAGTTAAAAGTATAAAAAACAACCCAACTACATTAATTGTTTTTGATATAATTATTACGGACTAGTTTTTGCACGCGGTACCGCCCACGTGTTTGTCGGTTATTGCGGTAAATAGTAGCCTATGTGTTATTCTGATGTATAAGCTATATTACTGTAAAATTTCATCCAAATCCGTTCAGTAGTTTTTGCGTGAAAGAGTAACAAACATCCATCCATCCATCCATCCATACTTACAAACTTTCGCGTTTATAATATTAGTAGGATCTATTGACATCTCATTCATTAAAAACTTTTAATAAAAAAAAAAAAACCGACTTCCAAAAAAACATCCAACGAAAACTCTCGTCCAAAAAAAACTAAAAAGCGTAAAATAAACTGGCTCTTCATAAATTGCTATGTGCCAATTCTTGTCTATACCTAATTCTTTATTTATTTAAATAGTAGTATTATAATTTGTGCTAGGTACCTAAAATCTGTTTGAAGTGACAAGAATTGGCACATAGCAATTTATGAAGAGCCAGTTTATTTTAGGCTTTTTAGTTTTTTTTGGACGAGAGTTTTCGTTGGATGATTTTTTGGAAGTCGGTTTTTTTTTTATAAAAAGTTTTCATTTTTCACTTTTTAGTGCAAACAGTCACGTAGGTAAGTAGTAAGTTAAACTATTTCATAAAATTTCTGCTGATGCAAATAACTTAAGTGGTTTAAAAAGACGTATTCAATGTCAACTCCTATTTTCACCCCTTAGGGATAGAATATCCAGAAACGCTACGTAATACCTTAATACTCTTTTTTATCAGTAGCCCAAAAATAAAGTTTTACGTTTCTAACATAAAAAAATACGAACTTTTAAACAATCTTTCAACCCCTATTTCACCCTCTAAGGGGTAGAATATCCAGAAACGCTTAAATAAATTTCTATTCATTTTTAATCAGAAGCCCAAAGTTAAAGTTTCATGATCCTAACTTAAAAAATGACGGACTTCCACACAAACTTTCAAACCCTATTTCACCCCTTTAGGGGTAGAATATCCAGAAACGCCTCAATACGTATCTACTCATTTTTAATTAGTAGCCCAAAGATAAAGTTTCATGTTTCTAACTTAAAAAATGACGGACTTTCGTACAAACTTTCAACCCCTATTTCACCCCTTAGGGGTAGAAATTCCAAAATTCCTTCCTTAGTGGGTGTCTACTCAATAAAACAATCTATATGAATAACTGAAAGAAGACAAATTAAGGTCTATACGTACGTGTAATATTAAAATCATCCCCTAATCCCTAACTGTTGAAGAGTTTAACCTTCTATCATCAGCTCACCTAAATAACTTGAAAGTATACGACTAAAGGTCTTTAGATACGTATGAAATTGAAAGAATTATCCTCCAACTCCTAACCGTTGAGGAGTTGTACCTTCCACCTTCCATCATCAGCTTACCTAAATAATTTTAAAGAATACGACTAAAGGTAACATACATACATTTGATATTTAAAGATTTATTCTCCAACTCCTAACCGTTAAGGAGTTGTACCTTACATCATCAGCTCATCATCATAAAATGATGACTACCAGACGCAAATACTGGTGTTACTTCAGAAAATATACGAAAAACATAGTATGTGCCTATAATAAATGAGGGTTTCCCTCGATTTCCCTAGGATCCCATCATCAGATCCTGATATGGTGGCAATGGGACCACCTCGGAAGCATACCCTTTCGAATACAAAAAGAATTTTCAAAATCGGTCCACAACTGACGGAGTAATCGGTGAAAAAAAAAAACATACAGTGGAACATAGAACCTCCTCCTTTTTGGAAGTCGGTTAAAAATCGGTTCAGTTGTTTAGGCGCTACGGTGGAGCACACACACATAGATTGTCAAAACTATTACCTACCCTTCCTAGCGTTTGTCGTAGTCGGGTAAAACTAAGGATCCTAGATATAGAACTCTAGAATCCGACCTAGTTATCTTTCAAAAACAAATTGTCTTCTTGTAGGTAGTAACGCAGTGAGACTCATTATAAGTTTACCTTTGTTCCAGTTGTGATGCTGACCCAGCCGCCCTCGCCAAGTATGTGTACGCTCTGGTCAAAAAAGATAAGCCCGTCGAAGAATTGCGGGAGGTCATGGTCGATCAGCTCGACGTGTTCTTACAACATGGTAAGTTGTTACAGCAAAAATGATGATAGTATAGTTAGTGATCCTGACTGCTAACAACAGATCGCGGATTCGATTCCCATCTAGGACAAATCTTTGTGTGATGAAACACAGGAGGCCGGAGCCCAAACCCCAACCCCCCTCCCCCTATCTAACCTCCCATTACCCAAAGCAAATTACCGGCAAAGCACGCGGTGGTAGTCATCATACTCATTGCGAATGCAGACAATGCAGCATGGTCACCCACACCATGGCGGCCTAGTGATCATACATATTTTATTGGATAGGGGGCAAACGAGCAGACGTATCGCCTGATGGTAAGCGATTACCGCCGCCCATGGACATCCACAACACCAGAGGCGTCACAAGTGCGTTGTCGGCCTTTTAAGAAGGAGTACGCTCTTTTCTTGAAGGTCGTATTGGTCTGTCACACATACATTATGCTGAGACACAGAAGAAATTATCGTACTCATCACCTAATTACTTGTCCACGTTGGTAACCGCACTCACGACTTCCAATTTAACAGTCAGTTACTACACGCAACATTCCGAGTGGATGTAACGTGTAAAGATTTTATTTTTAACTCGATTGTATCATCGTAACGAAGTTATTTATTTCACTGACTAATGCTTTCGACACCCACGTTGTTTATATTAAACAAACTTACTTAGTGACTTACAAATATAACAAAATTATATATAATCTGATACTGGTGGTCTGAATACTCAATGTATTTATGTTAGTTTGATTCTCCCCCGCATCTGTAAAAAAGATGGACTTTTAAGAATGGAGTTACGGATTTAACATAATGATGAGATAGTTATGCACACTTTTTTATATATAGGCCTACCAAAGTGACTCTACTCTGCCTGATGAAAAGCATAAGCAGAATCCAAGAGTGGTGGTCACCATACTCATTGCGAATGCTGACAATGCAACAATACAGCATGGTGTCCCACACTATGGCAGTAGTGTAGCTTCTGCGTTATTGGGCCTCCGGTCTCGCAGTCACCAACAAAACACGACAGCACAAATGCTGTCATTTTACGTTGATCTTCTGTGCGAGGGTAGTACCGCCTCGGTCGAGCCGGCCCGTTAGTGCTGTTATCAGCGTGGCTCTACTGCCTTTAAACTGCTGCAACAGTCCAGCATTTTAGATTCAAGGTCATTTTCAATAACCTATCTACAGTTTTAACTAAAGACAGGTTATTGAAAACGGGCAATAGACTACCTCGTTGGTCTAACGGTCTAGAGGTCTCAGATTCGATTTCCGGGTCAGATTATGCAAATGTTTGTTTCGAAGTTTGAGTGTTTTCTATGTAAAATAAGTATATATATTTGTACAAAAAAGTAGACTTAAGTAATCGTTCAGTCTATCTAGCATTCATAGTAAGCCCTTGTAAGGCGTTGTGATGTCCGTAATCTTTTATATTAAAATCAATTGCTGTTCGTTTGTCTCGCTAAAACTCAAAAACGGCTAGGCCGATTCAGCTTATTTTGGTTTTGAAATGTTTGTCGTAGTCCAGGGAAGGTGTAAACGGTGAAAAAAATCCAAACGTCACGTGTACGAAGTAGCGGGCACAGCTAGTCTATATATATAAAAGAGTAAGGTGACTGACTGACTGACAGACTGACTGACTGACTGACTGACATACCCAGAGATCAACGCACAGCCCAAACTGCTGAAGTTAGAATCCTGAAATGTTGCATGTAGGTTCTTTACATAACGTAAGTGAGCACTAAGAAAGGATTTTGTGAAATTCCTCCCCTAAGGGGGTAAATCAGGGGATGAAAGTCTGCGTGAGCGCAGCCGCGTGTAAAAGCTAGTATATTATAAATTAAATGCACAATAATTAAAAGTAGAACATTTGCCTAACTTTTCAGTATATGAATAATTCTTCTGTACTTATTTGTTACGTATACGGCTTAATTAAAAAGATTCGCGGACTAGAAAGATATTGACAAATAAATAATGTTATAATTTACCTACACATATGTTATAAAGGAAAAAATGGTATTATTTTTAATTTATGTAGGACTAGCTGAACCCCGCGGTTATTGTCATACTGCGGGTAACGCTGCGGGACATAGCTAGTCCTAAAAAAGTAGCCTAAATTACTTCTAAGACCATCAGCTATCTGCCAGTGAAAGACTTTTTAAGGCTCCACCTAAAAGTAACAATTGCCAGAAAAGCTTATATGATGACTAACCGTGCAAGGTTAAAGTCTTAGCCCTCTTTTAGTGTTAGGCAAAAAACCAAATGTCTACATTGTTTGTATATTCCCTTCCAGAAACGAAACCATTTGTCGAGATGCTGTTCACCTCCCTGGAGTCGAACGAATACCTGAAACACGAGGTTCAAGCTGAAGTAGCACCACCTGGTGTTGAAGAACCCCCGAAAGAACAGCCGGCGGTGGTGGAAAACCATGGTAAGTAAGATATTTCTTAACTTTGAAATTGAAAATGGTTTGATTCTTGCCAACTGAATGTCACAAGTCAGAATGTCCGTGTGGTAATGGATTATGAATATAAAGTGCCACTATTTCTATTTACCCCGTGGGTGTCGCAAGAATCCACCGTGGGAGCGAATTACGCAGGATAATAGCAAAGAAAAGGAAAACTTAAAATAAAATATATACCAACCCGTCTGGACAGCATTTTTTTTTTTATGGAATAGACCGGCAAACGAGCAGACGTATCGCCTGATGGTAAGCTAATACCGCCGCTATTAACACCAGGGGCATCACAAGTGCGTTACCGGCCTTTGGGGGATGGGGGGGGGGGGAGATAGGGGGAGGGGTTGGGGTATGGGCCTCCGGTATCCTCACTCACTCGGTGAAACACAGCGCAAGCTATTTCACACCGGTTTTCTGTGAGGCCGTGGTATCACTCCGGTCGAGCCGGCCCATTCATGCCGAAGCGTGGCTCTCCCACGGTGGCCAGCATGGTATAATAGTTTAAAACCTTCTTTATAATATGTCCAGAAAAACGGCGGCACAGTGTAAAACTGTCCTTGTTTACATTGAGGATGGTGACCACCACTCTTAGATTCTGCTTGTGCTTTCCATCAGGCAGGGCAGTCATTTTGGCAGCTAAAATATATATAAAAAAAAAACCACAACTCTCTTTGTGGCGCAGTCGGATAAAAAGTAAAACTTGTCTTCTTCAACTTTCATTTGCTAGCAGTATAATAATAATAATATAAAAGTAGTAGCGGTATGAAATCATTTAGCGTTTGGTTTACTTAATATAAATATGAACTGTATTGTTTGTTTATATTGACAACACTTTATGAGCCTACTTATGCAATAAGGAACCAGTTTACACACACGCAGAAATTGAGATTAGCATACAGAAATTAATGGATTGCCAGTTGTGTATGTTTTATTACTCCCTAAACACTCTGGGTTAATTTTTAAATATATCTGTGTCCTTATCTCGATTTTTAACCGACTTCCAAAAAGGAGGAGGTTCTATGTTCCACTGTATGTATTTTTTTTTTTTTTATGTATGTTCACTGATTACTCCGTCAGTTGTAGACCGATTTTGAAATTTTTTTTTGTATTCGAAAGGGTATGCTTCCGTGGTGGTCCCATTGCCAGCATATCAGGATCTGATGATGGGATCCCAGGGAAATCGAGGGAAACCCTCATTTTTTATAGGCACATACTATGTTTTTCGTATATTTTCTGAAGTTACACCGGTATTTGCGTCTGGTAGTCATCATTTTATGATGATGAGCTGATGATGTAAGGTACAACTCCTTAACGGTTAGGAGTTGGAGGATAAATCTTTAAATATTATATGTACATATGTTACCTTTTTTCGTTTTCTTCCAAATTATTTAGGTAAGTTGATGATGGAAGGTGGAAGGTACAACTCCTCAACGGTTAGGAGTTGGAGGATAATTCTTTCGATTTCATACGTATCTAAAGACCTTCAGTCGTATACTTTCAAGTTATTTAGGTGAGCTGATGATAGAAGGTTAAACTCTTCAACAGTTAGGGATTAGAGGATGATTTTAATATTACACGTACGTATAGACCTTAATTTGTATTCTTGATGATGAAATTTGATGAAATAGTTCAACTTACCTTCGATTGTTTGCACTAAAAACTTAAAAATAAAAACTTTTTATAAAAAAAAAAACCGACTTCCAAAAAACATCCAACGAAAACTCTCTGCCAAAAAAACACTTAAAAGCGTAAAATAAACTGGTTCTTCATAAATTGCCCATACCTAATTCTTTATTCACTTAAATAGTAGTGTTATAATGTGTGCTAGGTACCTAAAATCTGTTTGAAGTCGGTGCTAAGCCGACTAAAAAGGCTAAAAGTCTAAGCGATAGTCACTTGGCACCGACTTCAAACAGATTTTAGGTACGTAGCACACATTATAACACTACTATTTAAGTAAATAAAGAATTAGGTATAGGCAATTTATGAAGAACCAGTTTATTTTACGCTTTTAAGTGTTTTTTTTGCAGAGAGTTTTCGTTGGATGTTTTTAGGAAGTCGGTTTTTTTTTATAGAAAGTTTTTTGGCATGTGTGGATTGGTTGCCTTGTTGCATAAATAGGTCCATATATGTATGTATGTAGTTGTGGTGTGTACTTTGGAGTATTCTAGACAGCATATTGTTACAACTTGTTTATGTTATTAACTTTTCAATACTTTCAAAAGTAATAATCATAACCCTATCATCATTTGACTGCCTCGGTGGCGTAGTGGTAGCGTATTGAGGTCTCGGGTTCGATTCCCGGGTCGGACCAAATGTTTGTATGATTTGCAAATATTTGTTTCGGAGTTTGGGTGTTTTCTATGTATAATATGTATGTATTTACAAAAAAAGTATATGTGTATTTATATCAGCTGTCTAGTACCCATAACACAAGCTCTGCTTAGCTTGGGACTAGATGGCGTTGTGTATTAGATGTCCGAAATATTTATTTATTATTTGTATTACTAGCGACCCGCCCCGGCTTCGCACGGGTGGATTTCAGATGCCCCGTAAAATAAAGCCGTAAAAAGGAAGGAATAAAAATGGTTGTTGTGGGTTATCCCTAAGAGATAGACATATACCGTCGCGGACTTTTTTGTAGTACTTTTTAAGGTGTACAATACTGTAGTACATTATTTTGATCTATCTCGTAGGGCGCAACCAGCGTTTGCAATGTGTTTATTTGCTACATCATATTAGAAACCTCGAAAATTAACAGTGTTTCCATACTATATTATGCATTTAATATACATAAAAACCTTCCTCTTGAATCACTCTATCTATTAAAGAAACCCGCATCAAAATCCGTTGCGTAGTTTTAAAGATTTAAACACACATAGGGACAGAGAAAGCGATTCTGTTTTATACTATGTAGTGATTAACACTGTCAAAATTAATAATCATAACTCTCTTACAACCTTTAACAGTTAGTTACAGTTAGACATAGGCTTCTTTAAAAGGAGGTTTTGGCCTAAATTACAATACTAGCCAGACGGGTCGTAGTAGGGTTCGATTCAAGTTTTTCCTCTCTCTGCAATGTAGTTGACGCTGAACTCTTAATCGCCTCTTACGACACCCATAGAAGGAATAGGGGTGATAACACTCTATTCTTAATGCATTACCACAGAATCCACTATTTTGTATATTCCCTTTTGTTAAAGACAACTGCCGCGTTAGGAATATACAGATTGAGTCGCAGGAACTTTACAAACATAAAACGGACACAAAGATTACCCAGACTCAGAAAAACAGTTTGATGTCCACACATAGTTTTGTTCCGTATAGGGTTTGAACCCACAACTTACGATGCAGTGGAAAGCGCGAGGCGAACGCTTAAACTACTACACCATTACGGTGCAGTCGAAATATATAGGGGAGGCTTTCGTTCAGCAGTGGACGGTGATAGTCTGATGATGATGCGCTCATAGCCCAGTTGCACTCGGTGATTCGAAACAATCATCGAGGGTAATCAACGACGGCGCGGTCAGTACCTGGATGGGTGACTGCTGGTGGCATGATACCATGAGCATCTCCGTGATTTCCGAATTACGGTCACGTTTAGCAGTCGGTTCCGGTTGTTATCATATGATAACAGTCGTGAAGCTTAGTTGGAGGAATTTGGGCGGCTTAAAAACATACAACGGCGAGATTACGTAGCCACAACGTGTTGTCGTGCCAATCTCCAACCCGGACTCGGTCAGCGTGGGCCTAAACCCTGTCCTGAGAGGAGACCTGAACCCTACAGTGGGACATTATGATTTGATGATCTTGTTTTATTCACAGTGGGCACAGCCCCGGCGGCTACAACCTCAGCGCCAGGTCCGTCGGGCCCCCGCTCGGGCGGCGAGTCCCGGGCCCGCTCCCCCGCGGCGGGCGCCGTGGCGGGCTCCACCGGCCCGCCGCGCCTCGTCGTGTCGAGAGCGGCCCGCCACGCCGCCCCCGCCCCTCTCAACCGGCATCCGCATAATGAACACACTCTCGTCAAGGTCACTTGGGCATCATTTTATCTTTTTTTACTACCAGACCCTATACTGCACTAGCAAAGTTTTCTTTAGCTTTGTTAACGGACACCACTGTGGCTTTTTTGTGTCGCTTCTTCCAGGTGTGAGTCTATGAAAATGCCGGCGACTTCTAGTTGTAAAGTCCGAATTGTAAAGATTTTCTTACAAAAATATGATTTATCATTTTAATTTTCCAAGAATTTTCTCTACTTAGTGCACTCCTTTTATTGCAACTTAATTTTCACCTTATCAACACAATATATTACTTTAGTATAATATAGAAATTAAGTTCACCAAACATTTAACTGGTCATTAACTATAGTTCAGATAGAACATAGTCTAAAGATTAAACTTATGGTACAGAGAAATAACATACCTCTTTTATGACACCATATGTAACATTCCTTTGATTTTTTTTGAAATCCTAAGTTTGAAATCATATCAATTTAAATAATAATCTTCTCTCTAAAAATTCTCCGTCCCTATATAACTTGCTTATTATAGAATGTACCTACTTGCTATTGTTAAGTAGTGATAAATATATGAATTTTAGTCCGAAAATGTTACCTTTCACCACAGTCCTTTATACACCCAAAAGTTTCAAAAGACCTAGTTTTTATGTTATTTTTAATTACAGGTTCTTCCACTGACTGAATTATTAGAAGAACCTGTAGACCAACCTCCCAGAAGGCGCGATAGGCGAGGAGATTCGGTTAGTACAATCATACTAATATTATAAATGCTTAAGTTGTAAGGATGTGGTGTGTGTATTTGTTACTCTTTCACGCAAAAACTACTGAACGGATTTGAATGAAACTTCACAGTAATATAGCTTCTAGAACAAAATAACACATGGGCTACTATTTGCTGCGATAACTGACATACACGCGGGCGGAGCCGCGGGCAACAACTAGTTTATAATATAAAAAACAAATTCATGACAGAACTGTTCGATAGATGGCGCTGAGGCCTAACACAAGATCGCACCATTGTTTCGTTACCGCAGTAATATAAAGTGAAATCTGTTTATATATTTTTTTGAACAATATAAAATTGTTAATGGTGCAAAAATATATATTACTAGTTTTTGCCCGCGGTCTCGCTCGCATTTAATAATAAGTCTCCTATATTACTTCTAATACCTCCAAGAATATGTGTACAAAGTTTCATGATGATCAGTTAAGTAGTTTTCGCGTGAAAGCCTAACAAACTTACATTCACATTTATAGTAATAGATATACCTACGTAGTGAGAAATTAAACCAGTTGTTAACAGTCACAAGTTTCAATAACGGCTCCTGAGGATCCATTTGTTCAATATATATGTTATGTTTATGTAAAGGCTTGAAATCTAGCTACAAAACTCGAACCAGCAATAATTTGGCCCAACTCACCAAATTATATATAGCAAAATCTAAGTGTAAATCTCTGCCTACCGCCTCGCCGTAAATAGGAAGGTGTTAGTTACAAGTTTTTTTAATTTACAGACCCGTGACAAAGATGACCGTCGCCGTAGACGCTCTCGCTCCTGGGAACGTCGTGCTAGAGCGAGACGCCACGTGAGAGACAGCGAACACAACAATGACCTCAGAAGGTAGACTATTTCTCATCTTTATTTTTTAATTTGCCAGTTGTCAATTACTAGAACGTTCTACATGATCAACATGATAATCAAAGGTCGATTCTGTCAACTAGGAACCCCTGCTTAGATCCCTCAGGGGATTTATTTGGGGGTTTTGTCCACACTGATTCCCTTGGGGATTTATTTGGAGATTTCGTCCACACTGATTCCCTGGGGAATTTATTTGGAGATTTTGGTAAACACAACATCTACTAGAATACCCATTTAATTGCCCTAGGGGATTTATTTGGATTTTTCATCCACACCAATCTCATTTTATCATTTCTTAGAATAAATCTATACTCATAATATTTACTTCGGAACAGTTTTAATCGTACAATTTTGTTGCAAGTTAAATTAAAATGTTTCGATATTCATTTCAAAGAATAGCAAATCAAATTTTCTTTATATTAATATGAACAGTCAAGAGGTGGCACAGGATTGGTTGTCATAGTGAATCTTCTGCTTCGGCTACTAAAATCTTTATATTGTTTAAATAATACAAAAAGTCAATTTTAACAAAAACAAAAACCGACTTCAAGGTTCGACTCGATTTCTCTTGAATACCATCATCAGATCTTAATGTTCTTATCGTGATACCACCATTGGGATATATCCTTTCCATTAAAAAAAGAATCATCAAAATCGGTTCATGAACGATAGTTATCCGCGAACACATAAAAAATAAAAATATACGGTCGAATTGAGAACCTCCTCCTTTTTTGAAGTCGGTTAAAAAGAAAAGCTAAGTGGATGTTGTGTTCGAAAATCAATTTTTTTCTTATATAAGAGCTGCCAAAATGACTACTCTGCCTGATGGGAAAGTATGTGGTCACTATCCTCATTGCGAATGTGGGGATTTCAGCATGTTTTGACCCACACTATGGCGGCCTATATAGTGAGATGCTTTTTCACGTCCCGGTTCAAACGACCCAAGATCATGGTGGGAGGGAAACAAGTGCGCTGGTAGTGAGTTCCAGGTTTTAACTGATGGGCACAGGAAGGAAGAACCGAAGCGTTTAATACGAGAGCTTATGTCGGCTACTCTAAAATGGCGAGATCCTAATAAATGGGAGAACCATTCCCTCCCGTGGCCTGAATGCCTCTCCGGCATGAATGAGCAGGCTCGACCGGAGTGATACCACGGCCTCACAGAAAGCCGGTGTGAAATAGTGCTTGCACTGTGTTTCACCGAGTGAGTGAGGATACCGGAGGCCCATACCCCAACCCACCCTATCATTCCTCCCCATCCCCCAAAGGCCGGCAACGTACTTGTGACGCCTCTGGTGTTGCGGGTGTCCATGGGCGGCGGTAATCGCTTACCATCAGGCGATACGTCTGCTCGTTTGCCCGCCTATTTCATAAAAAAGCTCCCAGGGTATCTAAGTCCTAGTATATAGATCTTAGTGGACGAAGTGGAAGGTACGCCTTAACAATCCTGTACTACAAACTCTTGACTGTTTAAGTTCGTAATGGTTTACTTACCTCTGAAACGGCTGGACAGTTAATAACATACAATGTTTGTTGCAGACGACTTCCGTCCCGCTCCCCCTCCCCTCGCGGCCGCTACCGCAACAGAAGCCCCCCTCCACCAGCCCTGGAGCGACAGACCAGCAGATCTAGGTATGCATATGTGCTAAACATTCATTTTTCCAAACTGTAATAGCGTGATACAGGAATAAAGTTTATTAAGAAACATCATTTTATAAGCACATGTGTTTAGTGTAGCATTAAAATACTTATAAATAAAAACAATGAGAATATTTACATACTAGCTGTGCCCGCTACTTGAAATTTAGATTTTCAAGGTATTTTTCATTTTTCACCGTTTAAACCCTCCCTGGACTACGACAAACATTTCAAAACCAAAATCAGCTAAATCGGCCAAGCCATTCTCGAGTTTTAGCGAGACAAACGAACAGCAATTGATTTTTATATACGAAGATAAGCATCAAAAAATTCCAAATTGACATCGTGCAGAAAAGTAAAAATCAATATCCTAGCCTCGCTCTTTTGGCCAGGAGCGTTTTTGAAAATTTAAGATCGTTGTTGTGTATAAGCGCTGCTAATACCTGATATCACTCTGATAACGCTGGCCCATTTGTGACAAGCATTGCTCTCCGACGTTTTGCAGTGTGTGCATTAGCATGCGAATGACTTGACGAAAAGATCCGTACTTCTTAGTTTTTGTTAACAGAACATTCACGCGATATGATCGTAGCCTAATGTAAACAATTTATTCTCTAGATCAAGATCACCAGTGCTTCGCGACCGCGATCTCGAGAGAGAAAGAGACAGACTGCGAGTGCCCCGCGAGATGGAGAGAGACAGAATGTCTCGGGATAGAGAGCATCGCGACAGAATATCCAGTTCAAGGGACAGGGATCGGTGAGTACATGGCATTGAAATACTGTAGAGTATTTCAAAACTTCTTTTCTAAGAAAATACCTATTTCCAGCAAGTTTGTTTGTTGTTTGTTGATGATGATTTCATCAATCATTGAATTAACCGATTTCAAAAAAGGAGGTGGTTATCAATTAGACTGTATTTTTTTTATTTATGTTTGTTACCTCACTTGGTGAACCGATTTTGATGGCTCTTTTTTTTAATTCAAAGCTGGTGCTTCCCGTGTGGTCTCATTTCAATTTCGTCCAGATTGAAGTCGGGTTTTTTTTTGGTTAAAATTTGAGTTTTTTTTGTCTTTTTTTTTTTAAGACAACTCCCACATTAGGAACATATATCCTGTGTCGCGGAGGACTTTACGAACATACATGAAAAGCACACAAAGAACACCCAGACTTAACAATTTATAGATTACACAAAGCATCCCATGTAGGGTTTGAAAACACAACACTTAGCGTAGTAAAATGCGGCGTGGTGACCGCTTAAACCACTAGGCCAACCGGGCAGTCTGCATATTACATGTTTGATACATGTTTTTGTTATAAATGAGTAAAGCATGAAATGTTTGTTGCAGTTCCCGTGACAGGTCCCGCGATCGCTCTACGTCCCCACACGACACAGACCGGAGGCTGGACCACAACGACGCCTATAAAAGACGTTGTAGAGATTTTGATGGTAAGTTTATCAGCATAGTTCTAATGTGTCTCTCCCTTGACGTGTCAGATAACCATCCCATCGGATTACGAAAGTGAGGGAACAGAGAGTGCACCTGTGTTTGCGTACACACTTGTGCACTATAATATCTCGTGCGTAGTTGGTTGGTCTCCGTTGAGACTGGCCGCCGTGGCTGAAATCGGCTAGGAGAACATCATCAATATGTAGCATTGTACAGAACCATAATACTCAGTGTTTTAGAAAAGTAATTGTTAGTTTTTGTGTAGTCAGGTTAATATTGTTTATTGAACTTGTTTTTGTTTTTCTTAATATCTTTATTTCATTTTTAAGAAACTTTTGAACACAGTTCATGCCATCTCCATCTTGTTCTTGTTATGCATTTTTTTTTTCGAAGTTTCTTATTGCCGAGCAATTTAATAATGTTTTGTTTGTATAAAACTGATATTGGAACCATAATTAACATATAAAACAAACTAAGAATTGTCTAACCAGTGTTAAACTTTTAATAGGTTCTGCCTATTACTGCGAGAAATTAAAATAGTGTAATGAATAAACACTAACGTCTGTTTGTATCTGGTACCCAGAAAAGGGCTACTGCATGCGCGGCGACCTGTGCCAGTGGGACCACGGCAGCGACCCCGTCGTGCTAGAAGATGCTGCAGCCGCGCTCTCCTCCGTGCTGGCGCTACCACCTGCTGTACCAGGTACCGCACTCGTCTACACTTGGCTTGAAGTCACGGTTGGCCTAGGCCGTCTCCACAGAGGCCAGAGCCAATAAATATCTGCAACAAGCTTGTTCTTTTGATGTTTACCACCAAAAATAGAAACACGGTTCCAAACATTTGTTGTCAATGTTTGTCGCCAACATGTTGTTGACAACACAAAAGTTTGACTCTGGACCAACAAACTTTTGTTCGGTGGACACTCGGCTTAAGAGGACGCCACGCCGCTTTCTACTGTGCCGAGTGTTGTGGGTTCAAATCCCACATGGGACAACACTTTGTGTACATCAAACACGTACAACGGCTCAATCAAGTGACTCAAGTCATAGTAGACTTATGACTCCCATGAGATGAATAGGGGTGGTGACGAACCATCACCTCACGGACGATAGATACGGATGATTATTGTATTTCAACCCTGAATTTTTGCTACATAAAAGTATAGGTATACCTAACACATACAAATCATGTTTATAATTTTACCGATTTTATTTTGTATCAGCTAACAACTATTTTCATTCTTTATGTATCAATTTTATCTCCAATGAAGTACTACACATTATGAATATACAAATTCACACCTAAAATGTACCTCGTAAGTTCTAAAATGACACAAGTGACAATTTTGAAATACATTGTAAACTACAAAATATCGTTATTCATTACTACACCAAATCAGACTCTTATTGTTATTGTTTTCTCTTTCAGAATACAACCCGTTGACGCCGGATATCTGGTGTGGTGGTGCGGGTTCATTCCCGCCGTACCCACATCCACATCATCCACATCCACCACGGGAACTCATACCTATTCCAAGGTAATTAAAAATATATACATTGCCAAACTAATCCTACATACATCTCTCAATAATAGTTCTGTTAACAATCCATGTTAATATTATAAATTCGAAAGTAACTGTGTTTGTCTGTTTGTTATGCTTACAAAGCTAAACTGTTACCCTGATTTGAATGATTTTTTGGTAGATAGATTAGACCTTGGAAAAGGACATAGCTAGTTTTAAACTAGTAGCCAGCGGAATAGTAGACTTAAAGTTAACCCTAACCTAGTTTAAATAATTACAAGTTTTAACAAAAAAGAAAACCGACTTCAATCTGGACCAAATTAAAATGGGACCATTCGGGAAGCACCAGCTTTCAAATAAAAAAAGAATCATCAGAATCGGTTCACCCAGTCGAAAGTTATGAGGTAAGAACTATAAAAAAAATACAGTCGAATTGAGAACCTCCTCCTTTTTGAAGTCGGTTGAAAAAGGCTTGAAGACTGAAGTCTAAAGGGAATACAAAAGTTGAATTCCTCATTCCAGTTCGGTACCACACAGAATGCGACACGATATGTCTACTGTAGGACCACGTCCTGCCCCACCACCACAGCCAAGGCACCCTGCCCCTCATAAGAAACCCTTCGATTACAATCGATTTGGTGAGTATTAAATAAATAAATATTTCGAACATCTAACACACAACGCCATCTAGTCTCAAACCAAGCAGAGCAGAGTAGCGTACTAGACATCTGATATAAATACATACATGCTTTTTTTTTGGAACGAAGTTCCTTATGGGGCGTTGCGGAGGGGTACCCTAGCCGGCAAAAAGTGTCCGTAGCGTTAAATCTTACGTGAGTAAGATTGACTGCATCGGTGTCGCAATGGTAGCGTATGCTGTGTTTGAGGTCTCGGGTTCATATCCCGTGTCGGATCAAATGTTTGTATGATCTGCAAATATTTGTTATTTCGGAGTTTGGATGTTTTTTATGTATAAATAATAAATATGTATGTTTTTACAAAAAAATAATAAAAAGTAATAATAATTAACTTTTTCTTCACCCTTTTTAATTTAATTTAAATTATTTCGTGAACGAAAAATTTACTTTTACTATAAGGAACTTTGTTCTTATCTGGTGTCCCACGTCTCCATCCGGTTTTTTGTAAATACATATTATACATAGAAAACACCCAAACTCCTAAACAAATATTTGCAAATCACACAAATATTATATTTATTATTATTAATTCTACATGTATACGTTTGTTCCAGGCTCGGCTCGTCCCCAGCTGGCGTCCGGCTCGGCGAACTGTTCCCTGGACGTGAAGAAAGTGCCTCGAGGTCTCAACGACATCACACATTTGAACAATCACTTCTCGAAGTTTGGCAAGATTGTCAATATACAGGTCAGTAATATAGCTAATAATATAATTAAGTATTTGACTGGCTGTTTGATGTTCTTGTCCCTTCAATTTATCAAAGTAGCCCTTTTTTTGGGCAAGGGAGAAGTACCTCTCCCCCATCACCTGATGACTATCGCCGTTCATAGATATCTACTACTTAAGAAAAACTACCTCAAAAGGCGGGGGGGGAGGGGGGGGTTCTGTATCCGAAGTTAACCTCAGCTTCTGCGTTCTATTCTATACTTAATTCTTCTGAAAACGATTTACAACACCTTGGTGCTTGATCTCCTTGCCAAACCATCCAAAATCGGATAGGAACGGAAGGAAGATGATATTCAATGGTGTATTTTATACAAAAGTGTTCAAGCAACATCATATATCTCTTATCAGTCAATCAAATCATATGAAACTAAACTACATGCGCAAGGTAAATGTATATACTTTAATTGTAACTGTCGATATCTACCCTAATGCCATATATTTCTTTCCCAGGTTTGCTACGAAGGTGATCCCGAGGCAGCCCTGATTACCTTCTCCAATCCCACTGAAGCCAACATTGCTTACAAGAGCACAGAGGCTGTACTCAATAACAGATTTATCAAGGTCTTTTGGCATAACCCACACAACCAAGATGTAAGTATAATATAGAGGCTACAAATCTATATATATCTACCAGCGCACATTGCATGAAATTAATCACAACAACCTGTCCTGACTGGTTCGTCAACGCAGAGTCTAAGTCGTTGGGGATTAAACTTGACATTTTGTCAACTAATGCTTTTATGTTGTAGTCACTCATTAAAAAATGAGGAGTTTGAAGGGGGTGAACAGTTCTATGAAAGTTCGTCAGTACGTCTGCCAAAGTTTTTCTAATCAAGAGTAGTGGTCACCATGTGAATGCAGATAATGAAGTATTGTGACTTCGGGACCCACACTATGGCGGTCTATTGACATGCTTCTACATCATTGGGCATCCGGTCTCGCACTCACCAATGAAACACCACAGCACGAACGCTGTCACTTTAGGCTGGTCTTCTGTGAGAGGGTAATAATGCCCCGGTTGAGCTCACAGCTATAACGTACAAAATAAGAAATAATCACATATATGTATATGTGTGTATGTATATTTCATACTGCCTCGTTGGTCTCGCGGTTGGCGTGTACGACTGCTGATCATGAGGTCTCGGGTTCCATTCCCGGGTCGGACCAAGTGTTTGTATGATCTACCCATATTTGTTTCGGAGTTTGGGTGTTTTCTATGTATACTTAATATGTATGTATTTACAAAAAAAAAAGTATTTATGTATTTGTACAGTTGTCTAGTACCCATAAAAAAGTTCTGCTTAGCTTGGGACTAGATGGCGTTGTGTGTTAGATGTCCGAAATATTTATTTATTTATATGTGAAGCCGCGACAATAGCTAGTTACACTGTTTATTCTCTTTACAGAACAAACAAGAAAACATGGCCCCGGGCGGTCAACAAGTGAACAAGCCAACCGACAGACAGAACTCTCAGCATCCGATGTCGCACAACAAAGTTCTCATCAACAGAGATAACATAAAGGCTACAGCTGACAATAAGCAACAACAAGATAAAGTAAGTCTCATTTTTAACCGACTTCAAAAAAAGGAGGAGGTTTCTCAATTCGACCATATATATATATATATATATTTTATGTGTGTTCGGGGATAACTTCGTCGTTTATGAACCGATTTTGATGATTCTTTTTTTTAATGGAAAGGAGATATCCCAACGGTGGTACCATGATAAGGACACTAAGATCTGATGATGGCATCTAAGAGAAATCGAGTCGAACCTTGAAGTCGGTTTTTATTTTGTTAAAATTTTACTTGTCATTGTATCGAGCAATCCAGCAGAGTGGTGGTCACCATACTCATTGCTCATGTAGACAATGCAGCATGGTGACCCACACTATGGCGGCCTAGTTATGCTTCTGTATCATTAGTCATCCAGTCTCGCACCCACTTTCTATGCGAGGGTACCGCCCCGGTCGAGCCGGCCCAACCGTGCCGAAACCAGCGTGGCTCTACTACCTTTGAAAATTGATACCTATCTCTACCTCATTACATAAATAAGTAATTAATATTTACAGGAGAAGGAAGCTGAGAATGGCGTGGAACCTAAGAAGGAGACTGTGAAGCCGGTGACGAAGAGCAAACAGATGCTGGACCAACACAAGCGTGCGCAAGCCCTTCTCGAGACACAACTACAGCAACAGATGTTGCTCATACAGAAGTTGGAGTCAGGTAATGAAACGTTTTTGAAGTAAAATTTCTATACGCACTGTTACATCCCTATTTACTCTGTCACAGCACTATTTGATATAATAAAATGCTGACTTGCAATTATTGCTGATTTACTTAAATACAATATTAAAAATCAGCAATAATTATGTTATAAATACGCAAGATTTTCCTTAATTCGAGCAGTTGGTTGTTCTTTAGCTAAACTGCTGCCCAGCTACGGACCTGGTTCTTGCCTGCCGGCTGGCTATCAGTGAAAGCTAAGAATATACTCCGGGTCTACTCTGCCCTTCACTAGGGCATCGCGCGGATATAATCCAAGTCGCGTATAAGTTGTAATTATAAGTAGAAATTCTGTATCCTAAAGTGTGTGAGTGAAAAAAATTCAGTAATAAATAGTTGTCAAGTTTCAGCACCGTGTTTTTTTTATGAGTGCTGAATAGGACAGTCTAACAGCACGCTAGACGATAGCGTTACGAAAAGTGTGATCTGGCGAGGCGAACGGAACTTGAGAGGGAGATATAAAAGAGAGAATTACGTTTCGCATATGACTGTAGGGGCAAGAGATAGAGGTGCGAGCATGCATTTTCTTTCTCTCATAGCCAGTTACGTTTCGTATTTCTAAAGCCTCGTATATCAAATTTTTGTGTTGTCAACACGTGTTGGTGACAAGTTTCTGTAAAGCTGAGTCTCCACCGAACAAAAATTGGCAACTTTGGTGTTGGCAACCTTTTTTTTTTCAGTTCCAGTGGTAATGTATGCGACTGCTGAGCTTGAGGTCTCGGGTTCGATTCCCGGGTCGGATCAAATGTTTGTATGATCTGCAAATATTTGTTTGGGAGTTTGGGTGTTTCCTATGTATAACATGAATGTATTTACAAAAAAAAAGTATATATGTACTTTATCAGTTGTCTAGTACCCATAATACAAGCTCTGCTTAGCTTGGGACTAGACGGCGTTGTGTAAAAAGGAAAACTAAATTTACCCGTATCATAATAGACTTAGTCGACCCGAACTTAGTTTAGAAAAAGGCTCTGATGATTCGGTGTTCCGTTTACAGGCAACGTGACAGAAGCTCAGCGTCCCGCGTTACTGGAAGCCATCAGCTCAGCGCAGGAGGGCATCGAGAAGCTTCGCAAACAGCTCATGGCATACAACGACACCGTCAAACAACTGCAGGTAATTACTTACCTTATATACGGCCTCCTTTGAACATATAAATCGCCTAGTTAATTCCAGGCCTGCGGAAATCGGACTGGCCGTTTTGGAGATAGGTAACGCACCCAGACGATTTATATTTAAATTAAGATAGTTGCACTGATTAATAACCTTTCTCAAATGAGGAAATTTTATAGGCATTATTTTGCAAAATTTGTTTTGAAGTGTTGCAAACAGTTGGAAACATTGAAATTGCCAACAATTTTGGTGGAGACGCGCCTTACCAGACAGTTAGTTACTATCGAATTTATAATATTAGTATGGATACTTATAGCAATAAGTAATAATCAAAAATTTTAACGAAAAAAACCGACTTCAAGAACTGGACCAAATTGAATTGGGATCACACGAGCTTTCAAATAAAAAAAAGAATCATCAAAATCGGTACACCCAGTCGAAAGTTATGAGTACTTATGAGGTAAAGGACAAACATTTTAAAAAAACCAGTCGAATTGATAACCTCCTCCTTTTTTGAAGTCGGTTATAAAGAATTTAGTATCCCTAAATTCCTGTTCATTCCACTGAGGACTCAATTAAGTGGTTTACCTATTATTTTTATTAGACAAAATAACTAAAAAGACTTTGAATATTCGTGATTTCAATATTCTGTCCTACTCTCCTATGAATATTCGTGATTTCAATATTCTGTCCTACTCTCCTAGCCAAGTTGACATTCTACAAACGAAAACGTTACTAGAAAACCTACAAATGTATATGTATGATGTCTCTTAACGCTAAGTCCGTGATCAAAACAAAATATTAGCAGGAGAATACAGACGTTAGCGATTGTAGAAAGAGTGGACGCTTTTATTCTTTCAATTGCATACCATAGCTTATAAACTCGTGAAGTCTTTAAATATTCTTTTTTTTTATGTAGATAATTGCACGGGTTTGTTTTCCTAGACACTTATGTTTATGTAAAACAGTAAATTTGGTAAAATTATATCTCAAAGAAGTATTGATTTGTACTTGTTGTATCAATAGCAGTGGCGTACCGCTCATACGAGTGAAAATTCCCAGCTTTGCCCCATAATTAATTTATACTTAACTAAAGAAGTATTATTTTCCTTCAAGAAACCTTGTATAAATAAAATCTACACCACTCTCTGAGCCAGATTATCATCTCTCACCCATCCCTGGTCCCAATCAATCAATGCACATCCCTCTTTGGTACATATTACCCCGTCGTGGTCCAAATCTATAAACAACTACCCTTGTCACTGGTCACACTCCCAACGCCTCACTGGTCTCGCTCTATAAAACCCCAACCTCCTGATACTGGTCATTCAGTTTATAAGATTTCAAGTCACAGAATACCAACCTAAACTGATCTCAGAAGCATCTCAATAGGCCGCCATAGTGTGGGTCACCATGCTGCATTGTTGCATTCAATGAGTATGGTGACCACCATTCTTGGATTCTGCTCAGGCTTTCCATCAGGCAGAGTAGAGTTACTTTGGCAGGCTCATACATAAAAAATGTATTTATTAATCAAATTGGAAAATCCTGACAACACCAATTAGGAACCTCGATTCGAAGCTTTGAGCACGCTACTGCTAACGATAGTTATATCAATATGCTCACAATCAGTTCTATTTTAAAGTTTTTCTTATCAAATTCAAACAGATTTTTTTTTAAATTCCTTAAGTTTTTATCACACACTTTTGCAAATTAAAAAAAAAATGTTTTCTTAAATACAACTTCTTAATACACGTTTGGTTTGATGCATAAATGTGTAGTTATTTGAGGTCGTATATATAGTAATAACAATACATATATACCCTCAAGCTTTAGTCACATCTTGGGGTAGGCAGAAACAGGAGTGTACTTTTTACTATGACCCTGACTCTTCTACATTTTGCTTGCCAGTTAATTTTCTATATACCCACATAAATTTTATTTTGAAAAGTTTTAAAATTAACTTGTAAAATTTATAGGTATTTCATATAATTAATCGACGACAATCTAATATTGTTTTAGAAGAATAATGTATTTTGGTTAATTGCAAAGAAATGTGCTTTGTTTGATCTGTCATCTCTTTTTTTTTTTAATAAAATGACTAGGAGAGACTTCTGTTCCTTTACAAAAAAAATACTTATCAGAACCTCCTTAAATGAACCACAGGAGTTTATATAATTGCATATCAATATGTTTTTAATATGAATATATGGTGGCAGGACGAGTCAGTAACGCGTACGATGTCTCGGCTGCATCTGGCACAGGTACAATACGGTGCAAACGATGGATGACGTATGTTACTTAATATTATGGAAGGTTCTGGATATCGGTGGAGCTTGGTTGTGATGTAGTCTCATTATTTACATAACTCATACTGCCATTTGATCCCAAAACAGGCTTTATTTACTTCATTTCGTTATGACTATAATGGCTTGACACGTCTCATTACACACATGAGAAAATTATTTTTACCCGACTACGGCAAAGCCAAAGGAGGGTTATGATTTTGATTCCAAAAATAGTTGATATTGGAAACTTTTATTTATATTATTTATATTGCAAAACCATATATATAGCAACACAGGCCGGCGGACCGAATGGGAGTAGCTATTGCGTCTTTTCCCGATACAAAACAGTCTTGCCACTTTTGCGGGAGAAAATCTTCACACATACACATTTTAGACTCACATACAAAAACAATCGCATGTCACTACAAACTCATACAACAATTAAAACAAATGATTCAGAATTTTACGCACCCATAAATACATTCTGTGTCATAACAGTGTATAGCCTGTTCATTTTCATAGTGTCATTTAGCCTGTTCATTTTCATAGTGTCATTTTGATCATATACAATCAAGCCGCCTGCGCCGTCCGCCCACTAATAAGTTTTTTTTTATCTGCGATCAGTCCTATCAACTATAAGCAGATGTGATGAGCGGACAGAGCGTTTTGGGTGGTTTGGGCCAGTGCCCCAACACCCTTTACTAGAATAGCACATTGGCTCTTTTCAGGCGATTTATTTGGTTCGGAATCAAAAGAAAATCTGTAAGGGGATTGGGATGCCCCTCTAGGCGATTTGAGTATTTTCCAGCAAGTGCTTCAGCTTCCTCAGCAACAGATTTCATGTCGAGGTACTCGAGGTACTCATGCATCTCGAGAGTTACGAGTAAACCAAGGTGCACCACATATGGTCCTTAGGATGCTGTTTCGCGTTCTTTGTAGGCAGAGAATATTCGACTTGCTAGCTGACGACCAGAGCTGGATACCATAAGTCCATATTGGTTTTATGACTGAGCAGTAGACTCTGAGTTTGTTACTTAGAGAGAGGTTGGATTGTCTTCCAAGTATAATAATTTTTTATACTTGTGGGCGTGCGCCGCACGCGGCTCCTTTGGTTCCTGTCGGCGTTCCTCTGACAATGAACCGTACGGGCCAGGTGCTCAAAATGACACTATGACAATGAACAGACATAACGCGTAGGCACATTTGGGCTTATACTTTGACAGAGGGGAACGCTTGCGTATGGCTACTCCCTACCGTGTTGGTCTATTTATTTAACCCTCTTAACCATCTTCACTGTATCAAAAAAGTATTCAAATTTAAATGGTTTTAGAAACTTAACAGTTTATATGAAGCATATTAGATGTATTCCTATAATTATAAGAATTTATATTCACAAACCAATACATCTACACCATCCCGAAAACCCATAGTGAGACTACATCACACACTTAAAAAAAAACGACCTCGTCCAACATTGCGCTAATCAGTTGCGTTACGCATGCAGTGTGCACACAATCAAACATACTATTCTATATGCATATGTGAATGTGATGCATCGTGTATTTTGTATTCACTTAACCATTGCGATAAAAGAACTACCACTCAGATACACACAGAATCAGGCATAATGTGGACACCACTCATCTCACCATACCTGGGTACACTTAAATGGTGACGCCTATAGGTGTCAATGGTTCTATGCTTGCAACTTAGACACTTCGGGTTAGACGTGCAAATAAGTTTGAGTGTGAGTGTGTCGTGTGAAGGAAAACTTGAAACTAATTGTATAACAAACTAGGTGTAATATTGAAACAAAACTTCCTTTCTATGGAGTCCAAAGTGAACTTTTGAAGTCTATGAATTACGATGATGATAACAATGGCGTCATATGACTATATTTCGAGCCTAAGACAACCTTTGACACAAATTGCCTCGGTGGCATAGTGGTAGCGTATGCGACTGCTGTGCTTGAGGTTTTCGGGTTCAATTCCCGGGTTGGACCAAATGTTTGTATGATCTGCAAATATTTGTTTCGGAGTTTGGGTGTTTTTGATGTATGTAATGTATGTTAACTTTTAAACTTTCGCGTTCCTAGGTATGTAATACCTTTTAATAAGTGATCGCGTTAATTCCCGTAAAAATAATTATTGTTATATGTTATGTATGTATTTACAAAAAAAAAGTATATATGTATTTATATCAGTTGTCTAGTACGTACCTATAACACAAGCTCTGCTTAGCTTGGAACTAGATGGCGTTGTGTGATAGATGTCCGAAATATATTTATATTTATTTCGAGTTTGACAAACAATATACACACATCAAAAGTGTCTAGGGATCAACATATGTGTCTAGGGATCAACATATATTTTTGCAATAACTTTTCTCCTGATTGATATTAATTAAAATTTTCTTTAAGGATTCATCAAATAAAGTGTTTTCGTTTGTCACAGTAACGATAAACCAAGTCACCTTTGCATTAATAAAGAAATTTGCCATTTTCCTAATAAAAGGATTTTTGACATTTGAACCACTAACATTAAAGTTCGAAAAAAAGACTGAAATAACAGTTTTCTTTAAAATTTTATTAGGTAACTTAAACAATTAATAATCCGTGTTTCTACCGCGAACACTAACACAAGAACATCGGTTTGGCATACTCAAAATGAGTTCATCCAAATCACGCTGTGGAATGGCCGCCCATGTTCGTTGCAACAACAAAAATAGGTCTTCTTGCGACTGGATACCCTCCATATTCGGCAGAGCTCTTCTCTGTAGCATATCCCATGCATGCTCAATCGGGTTCAAGTCTGGCGACTGAGCAGGCCAGGGCCAAAGCCACATCTCAATCTCAAGAAATCCGCATAAAAATGCTTGATCCCTAGACACTTTTGATGTGTGTACATATACACTGACTGACGGACTCATAAACTGCATCAAACTTCAGGATTACTTTGAAATGATTTTTTTAATAAGTATGCAAACTTCTTAGATTAAATTATATAAATATGGAGAGACTGGCCCTTAATCTTAAAAAAAAGCAATATTTAAAAATAGAACTGCAGTAAAAAAAAATGAATATAGCCGGGAAAAGAAAATTTACTCGTAGTATCAGATTAGCGTGTTTTGCGTCAAATTGTGATTAAGTTGGAAGTTTGAACCCATGCAAGTACATAATCCATGCGAATCTACTCTTAACTAGTTGAAACTATTCCGAAAAGTTTATTTTTTATTAGAACTTCCGAGACAGATAGTGAATTATCTAAAATTTCTACGCTCTAGTTCTATGATAGTCTTTCATTTCTCTCCTATATGAGCGAAGCGGTGAGAGGGAGAGAGATAGCACACACTTTAAAGATTGCCTATTCATATCAAACGATTATCGACCTTAAAGTATTTCTTATAGAATTTCCATTCATAGTGGCATTACGCATGCGAAACGCAACATTTATTTATTTAGTCACATAAATCATACACCATTGTATATTACCAATCAGTAATACAAATTAATTAATGATACGACAAGCTTTATGTAAATAATAATGGTAATGATATTTAACGGTGGTTTTGTGTGTTGTGTGTATGTTAAACTGTGTACTTTACGTTTTTTGTGTATTCTAATTAAACTAGAAGTGTGTATTTAGATTAATTAGTTTTATTAATAGACGTGTTAGCATATTAACGCTATTGGTAGTTTATATGTAAAATAATAGTTCAGAGGGCCTAGTGTGAGTTTATTCCGCTTTAATTCGCTTTTCACGGCGACCGTTCAACGATATGGGCAAGCCAATCGCAACGTTGAACGATCACAACACCTCCAGTTTTCTTCTGATCAATTGCGGGTTTTTTTAAGACAGTTTAATTTTTCCTGAGACTTCCCGAGTGTCAAACTCGGTGTGTTCGTGGGTCACTGCTGTTGATTCTGGTGTACAAGAGTTACAGTGGTGGGTGTGTGGGAGGGATTAGTCTCCACCTGCAGGATGAACAGTGGTGGTGACACTGTATTCTTAACGCGTCACCACATAAACTCTCACTATGTCCTCAGTTTTGGAACATTCTCGTAAATTGTAATTACAATTTGATAGATAGATAAATGTAGATTTGATATAAATGCATTAGAAAGTAACTTACAACACAATCTTTAGAAAGATAAACTCATACAAACATCATCGATGTTGGCCCCTCAATACCGGTATTTTTCTATCCCGCTTTTGCTTTTGACACGCGATGGCTGGCTTTCTCGTCACCACTCCTGCTTCCAAGTCTATAAACGCATCCCCTTCGCTATAGCCTGAGGACGTGTCGCCACTAGACAAGGTCTGCGCTAATTATATCAACAGACAGACAAGCTAATATGAAGGTTATAAACGAGATTGGGGTTTAACACTACATTACCACTCTGGATTTTGGGGATGTTAGGGCCCTCAGTGCTTTTAGTAAGCGTGATATAAGGTCTCCTATACACTAGGCTGTCGGCATGGTGTGTAATTAATGTACCGTGCCTTTGCATGCCAGCGTATGTGTGGTGTGTAGGAGCCCTAAGTTCACCATCAATAGCGCGATGCTGTTGGGTCTGACAGGGTCCTTATCCCTACCAAACCCTGCATTGGGGAGATTGGTAATTAAGGAAGGTTATAGGCTATAAAACATCACGCTATGGTTATTGGGAGCGGAGCAGTGACCGTAAAACAACTATAAAGCCTCGTACACACTTCTGCAAAGTACTAGCCACACTTACATAAGAAAGAAGCCTTTATATATATGGCTTGAAAGCTTTGTATATAGCTTTAATGTCGTTATCTACGTTTGTTAGCAGGCCAAGAAACCGAAGACCATGGAAGAAGCCCAGAAGGAGATCCTTGATGCTGAACTGGATCTGTTCAATAAGCAACAGGTAAGTCCCACTTAAGCAATCTATATATAACTAGCTATTCGTGTTTATAACGTTGTCAATTTTGAACTTCCACACAGCACTTCATCCCTTAACTCCTTAGGGATAATTTTCCCTTCCTTTTTTTTTTAATGTGTGCTTACAATACATCATCAGCTGACAAAATGTCAAGTTTATTGCCGAAACGATACTGGCTCTACATTTATGAATCAGTAAGTCAGGGCAAGTAATTTGAAGTACCTACTGCATTGCAGTGATACCCTGGTATCACTGCAGTCGAGCTAGCCTGTGTAAGGCCGAAGTGTATGACTGTGATATGCTTATTTGCCACCGAAATGGTAGATTTTCTAACTTAATGTTCACCAACAGGAGGGTCAAGACGTAACGGAGCTGCAGAACAAGATAATAGAGCTACGTCGACAGATGGCGCTACAGTTTCCTGCACATATCATGAGACGACCGAATGCCAGGTAAGTTATAACTCGTTACCAACAGATTTTAATAGTCCACTGCTGGATATAGGCCTTAGAAAGCAGGTGTTGGTGTACTACACCACGCTGACCAGACGGGTTGGTATAGGGTTTGTGTCAAGTGTTCCTTCCCTTTGCAGTGCTGTTGTCCTGGTAGTTTGCTCCCTCAGTCGGCTCTTACATACATATACATACCGCACGGCTGGCGTAGAGTATTGAGTCGAATTGAGCGGTCACTTCGCCGCTTCTTGCTGCGCCGGGTTCGATTCCTCTAAGGAACAAAATTTGTTGTTCTTAATCTGGGTGTTTTTGTAAAGTTACCCGCGACCCAGAACAACTTATTTGTTTTGAGAGAGTTGTCTTTTTTAGATAAGAAAAGTAATAAATATAATAATGTTTTCTTTTTGTTTACTTTCAAAGCTACCGTATAGTCAAAAGAAAACTTAGGTGAGAATAGATTGTAATGTAGTTGTATCTTGTTAAGTTATTGTTAACATGTTAAACGTCATACACAACGTCAAAAACTTGACCGTCAAAGTAAAAAAAAGCGCGCTGTCGGCGTCAAGCTACGATTGTAATACATGACAAAAAAATCGTTTCATAAGGATTAAACTGCAGTAATATTCATATTATTTAATTTTTAAAGTACAGTGGCGAGTTAAACACGTTTTGATTTGTCATGTTTATGGCGGTCTAAAGTTTTGATTTAACAATCCCAATTAATCTACATAATGGCGTTTAACGTGTTAATCATAAGTTTTTACAAATTTGATAATTCATACTATTGCTACAAGTATGGTACATCGATCCTACATGAATCTAAATGTGATAGTCGGATGAGATCCCGAAAAGTTACTAAGTGACTATAAATATTCGAATTCGACCGCGCATATGGCCTGGTGGTGTAAGCGGACGCCAAGCCGCCTCCTACTTTGTGTGATCCACAAATTGTTGTTCTGAGTCTGGTGTGCTTTGAGTACGTTATACTCGTATATATGTTTGTAATGTTCTCTGCGATACAGGATTTATTCTTAGTCCGGGAGTTCTCTTAAAAAATACGAAGAAAAGAGAGTACAAGAAGTAAAAAAGGAGCGTGAAATTCTAGTTTCGTGCCCGCAACGCTGTTGCAGTTGCAGTAGTTTTAGTCATATTCACTTTATCTATAAAATTGTTTATAACACAACTCTTTTTTCAGTCATTCTTAGCTTTTATTGACCTTTTTACCATGGAAGAGCCACGCTTTGACATGAATGGGCCGGCTCGACCAGAGTGATACCTCACAGAAAACCGGTGTGAAACAGCGCTTGCACTGTGTTTCACCGAGTGAGTGAGGATAACGGAGGCCCAACACACAATCCCTGCCCCATCCCCCTCCCCCTCCCCATCCCTTAAAGGCCGGCAGCGCACTTGCGACGCCTCTGGTGTTGCGGCTGTTCATGGGCGGCGGTAGTCGCTTATCATCAGGCGATACGTCTGCTCGTTTGCCCCCTATAACATAAAAAAGCGACTTCAAGACCTGGACCAAATTGAAATAGGACCACACGGAAAGCACCAGCATTCAAATAAAAAAAGAATTATCAAAATCGGTTCACCCAGTCGAAAGTTCTGAGGTAACAAACATAAAAAAAATACAGTCGAATTGAGTACCTCCTCCTTTTTTAAAGTCGGTTAAAAAAGATAGATGGTTTTGGAGTTTATCGTGAGCAACAACGTGACACGAGAATTTTATATATTAGATTATAACATCCTATGTTAAACATGTAACTATAATTCAAATTCTAACCTCCCAGGAACAGCCGGTTTAACACAGCGACCCGTTTCACCCGAGGCGGTCTGGTCCGACAGCCGCGACACAGCCTGACGAACATGAAGACGTTCAACCACAGCATGAACCAGTCGGTGGACCACAGGCCCAGGGCTCTGTTGATATCAGGGTTCGAAGTTGACGAGCTCGACGCACTTGTGGCACACTTTTCTGTGAGTATAAATTAAAAATAGCTCTTGTGCATTACCAAGTCTTTAATTAATTAATCGTACTAAATGTGAGCACGGTTGGTCCGCCTCGACTGGACGGTACTACCCTCTACAGTAGACCAACCTAAAGTGACAGTATTCTTGCTGTCGTGTTTCGTTGGTGAGTGCGAGACCGGAGGCCCAATGATGCAGAAGCATCTCAACAGTGTGGGTCACCATCCTGCTTTGTTACATTGTCTGCAATGAGTATGGTGACCACCACTCTTGGATTCTGTTCATGCTTTCCATCAGAAAGAATAGAGTCGCCTTTGACAGGCTCTAGCCTATGCGACTGCTGTGCTTGATGTCTCAGGTTCGATTCCCGGGTCGGACCAATGTTTGTATGATCTGCAAATATTTGTTTCGGAGTTAGTGTTTTCTATGTATTTGTATCAGTAGTCTAGTACTCATGACACAAGCTCTGCTTAGCTTGGGACTAGATGGCGTTTGTGTTATATGTCCGGAGTATAATATTTATTGATTCATTTGTAAACATGGTTGGCTAGCTTCTTTAATGGTGATGATGTTGTGTTGTTGCAGCAATACGGCGAGGTGGTGAGCAAGGAGGAGGAGCTGTCGGTCCCGCAGCTGGTGCTGCAGTACAAGGCCCGAGCTCATGCGGAACTCGCCGCACTCAACGGCAAGCACTACAACGATCGCACGCTCTCCGTACGTACAACTCAACCTTGTACTGTCCACTGCTGGCCAAAGACCTCCCCTCATCTCCAGGTTTTGGTCTACTATGCCATGCTGACCAGACGGGTTGGTTAGTTTGTGTCAAGTTTTCCTTCTCTTTGGAGTGCTGTTGTCCTGCGTAGTTTGCTCTCTTAGCTCTTGGCATACCCACGGGATAAATAGGAGCCTAAATTGCCAAGCTGACCAGACGAGTTGGTTGGTTTGTGACGAGTTGGTTGGTTTGTGACAAGTTGGTTGGTTTGTGACAAGTTTTCCTTTTCTTTGCAGTGAGTTTGATCTGCGTAGTTTGGTCCTAAGGGATAGGTACTAAAGCTAAGTCTCTTGGCATACCCACGGAATGAATAGGGGTCATGATACTTTGTATTCTTAATCCGAAACAAAATCTGACTTGGTGAAAATGTACACTCAATCAAAAATGGTTATAATTTTAAATAGGTACCCAATTTACTGTGTCGTTGTTATAGCAGTTACGGTTAGGCGACTGCCGATCAAAAGGTTTCGGGTTCGATTCCCGGGTCCGAAAAGTGTTGTTGGGTTTTTCTTACAAGAAATTATTAATCACAGCCCGCAGTATGAAAGTTGGCGGTGTTTTAACACCCATGCCTCGGAGAGAACGTTAAGCCGTCGGTCCCCGTTTCCATGAACTTCTATGACAATTATTATTGGGCAAGCAGTGCCCTTAAATATAGTAACAACTAGTTTGAATTCAGTTCATCTTCAGGGTTGTGGAGGTCCAATGCCAGTCGTTCGGTAGAAATCTGATATTCCGGTAAAACCGGTCGACCTAGTAACCAACCCCAAATAATCTTCAGAATAATAAAGACTAGGAAGATGATGTATATATAGGTAACCAACTCACAATTAAACCAAATCTAGCAACACCTGAAACGAAAACATCTATCAGGCCCTCAAAAGACCTAGAACCATCATGCCTTTTGAAGCCTCACGATTGTTATTATTACAGATAACCTGGGTTGGCAACACAACTAACAACCGCACCACCCCGGTTGCGGTGGCCGAGCCGCAGCCCCCAGCGCCCAGGACAGCGCCCCTAGAGACCAATAATAAGGACGAGGTAAACATATTCTACCTTTAATTATTCCACTCCAGCATCAGCTATTTTAGTCATATAGGTTTTGGTTTTAGAAAGTTGTAGTGCAATATATTAAACCGATTCCTTGAAATTTGTACGCTGTTGAGTCTCATACTCAACATATTTTATATACAGAATGTTGAATACATATGTGTAAGAACGAGTGTCATGTCCCTGCAACACAAACGAGGATCCTCCGACCAGACGAGGTGATCATGCCCGGAGATAGCATGCACGTCAGAAACGCTGTTGAGACACAGTTGTCGGGTGACCAGTTTGCTCGTTTGCCACTTATAATAAAAAAAAATTGTCATAATCGACTGGTATTGGCATAATGGCCGGTATTCGTGACCGCTAAGTGAGAGTACATGGGTATTAATACCTAATTTAACCGTTTTTTAATATTGTCACTAACTCGTACAGCCATCGAGCACACTGTCGGAGGAATCCCTCCTGCGCTTCGACGAGGAGGAGGAGGAGGAAGCTGACGAGGAGCGCTCGTGGAGACGTTGACGACGCGCCCGCCCCCCGCGCCCCCCCCGCCCCCCCCGCCCCCCGGGCCTCCTCTAGCGGCGGCAGCCTGTCTGACCACCGGCGCTCTCATACATCCCGCTAGTCTTCCTATAACGGTAGATATTGCAACGCGAAATACATAATAAGCTAAAAAATATCTGAATTGGACTTTAGTCGATTATAGTCTCGTGCAACTAAACGGAGTGTGTTTAGTTACATGAGACTATGCACAATGGGGATCGACTACAGACCCAAATCTCCGTAATAGTCACAGTTAATATTTTTCGCTTTAGTTCCATGAGACTACAAGCGACGGTCAGTCCCTAATCATGTGACTAATCGGCCTGTTTGTCTCCAATACTTTAAAGTCAAAAGGAATCAATATATTATGATACATTTATAGTGCATTATCTACCGTTATATGAAAATAAAATTACCAAAATATTGTTAAATTGATTGTCAAAAGATAAATGCAAATAAATGATTATTTAGTTCAGAGCTAAGGTTAATAATTACTCTAATTCACAACTTGTAGGTATCATTTTTATTAACTTTGAGTAACCCCCTGCTACCCCTAATAGAACAGGATCACGAGATGATTACAATATGTGAAAGAGTGGGGTAATCAAGAGAAAAACAAACGCACAAATTTGTACGTGTGAACATACTAAAATATTAATTTTAATAGTGCTTTTCAAATTAAGAACTAACTAACTTGCAAACCTGTCAAAATATGTCATCATTCCCCCATTCAAAGCTGTTAAAAATGTGATGACATTCAAAATGTTAACAAAACTTTTTATAATGAAAATGATATCTAAAATCTGAAGGTTAAAGTTGATTATTAATGGTAGCTCACTCGAGGGACTAGATATATATGAGGAACATAATAGACTATTGAAGGATACTTCTTTAGTTGAATTGGACTATGGTAGATGCTAAAGTGCTGTGGACCTGTTGAATTTGTTCTCATTTGAGTCCAAATGGACTAAATGTTTAGTCTAATTGGACAAAAGCTAGGATTTAGTGCTTTTGAAAATTATAGGGTAGAGTTTTGAATCGTTTATTGATTTTTTTTTGTGGTGTATGTGACATACCTACATGCATTTTGTGATATGGTAAGTGCTTACCGTAACGTTAGGATTGCAGTGAACGGGAAGCGAACCTTTACATTGCAGTCCAAAGCTCACTCACCTCAAATTTAGTATAATTTGTGCATTTAGGACACATATTTACACTCAGACCAATACAAATACACCCGGGCATCGAATCTGCGACCCCTTGTGTCGTAGTGACATACTCTTTTGCCTTCATAAAGGTTCACCATTGGCTACGGTAACCGCATAACATAAACGAAACGTATGTATGTATGTCACTACATATTAAAAACTGATTTCTCAATACTGATCGATTCCAAACTCATAATATAAATTCATTTAGTACTAGATATTAGCATATATAATATTGTTTGTTTAATTGATAACAATTAACGTTTGTTACTTATTATAGGATAATTTGAGAGTGGTACACGCTGTGTATGTTGAAATCATATTTAACTAGCTTTGCCCATGGATTCGTTCGGTTTAAAGTAAGTTTTTATAGACGACATGTACCCTATGACAATCTCTTTAACCTTGTATGATACTAGCTGACCCAAGCAACCTCGTTTGCGTCCAAACTACCATCCCCCGTTTAACCACAAAAGGGAGTTGATTTCTAAAGATACATTTTAAATTTCAAGTCTCTTACTTCAAAAACATAGGACTTTCATACAAACGTCTAACCCCCGTTTTAACCCCTTAGGGGTCGAGGTTCGTAAAATCCGTTCTTAGCGGATGTCTACACCCTATAAGGAAGCTACCTGCTAAATTTCAAGTTTGTAGGTGTTAGTTACTGAGATTTCGTGATTAATAAGTGAGTGGTATTTCGCTTTTATATATATATAGATGTATGTAAGGGAATCAAGTCATATGTGACATATAATTTTCTACCCTCTCCTTGGTGACCACCCTTAGTCAATATCTGGATTGTTTGTAACCATCCATGACGGTAGTTAATAAAAAAAAGAAGGTAGTTTAGAAAACTAAAAAACGCTTATACTTAGGTTACAGACAAACATACATGTGAAGTTAAAACTTCCTTACAACTGTTTTATCCCTTATTTTACCTCTTAGGGGTGTAATTTCCAAAATTTTTTTTTTGTGAGTGCTTACAGCAGTTGGTAAAATGTCAAGTTTGTAGTCCCAGTGGTTTAGGCTCTGCGTTAATGAATTAGTCAGGGCGAGTCATTTAAGTGTATAGATTGTAATGCCTTCAAACAAAATTACTAATGAACTATGAATCTTTGTATAAAAACTATACATGTTATGTAAAAAAAATTGCCATTTTTGCCTGCCAAAATGACTACTCTGCCTGATAGAAAGCATAAGCAGAATCCAACAGTGGTGGTCACCATACTCTTTGTTCGTGCAGACAATGCAACAAAGCAGCATGGTGACCCACAGTATGACGACTTATTGAGATGCATCTATAACACTGTCTTACAAAATTTGTGTTCTTATGATTTCAACAATACAGTGCACGTCACTCTTGACTGTTTCGCATATAACGAAACTAATGTTACATAATACTTTTAGTTTCATTAATAAATTATGTAGTTTTTAATTAACATATACATATTGTAAGATGTCCCGCGTCTGGAGAGACTTAATGAGTGTCACCACCCCTTTGTATCCCATGGGTGTCATGAGTCCAACCAACCAGTACCAACCCGTCTGGCCAGCGTGGTATAGTAGACCAAGGAGAGGATGATATAATGTGAGTTTATGTTGATGCTTTGTCTCTCGAAACGTGGGATTATTATTTTTTAAGTTGTTTTTCTTTTTCATAAGTAAATAAATTGTTTTGTTTAGTGCGCGTGCTCTGCTGTTAGGTTGGATGGAGTTTGTTAAGATGCGCCGTAGACTAGAGATTTTTATTTAATTAAAGGCATATACTAAAGACCCCTTGTCATAAGTAATAGTAGATGAAGGAGGTATGGCCTTCATTGGGGGGTAAAAATAACGAAATCAAAATATGGTTTTGAAAATTACGATTTAATTCAATACACTACTTGTGTAGTATGTTTACAGTAGTGTCCAGTATTGTTATTTTATGAGCTATTCGGCTCACAAAAACCAGTGTTTACAGGACATCTTTTGGTAAGTGGATACCGCTGCCCAGGCTGAGAGGACTACCCCCTAGCACAAAAGACGTAAGGCACTTACCAAAAATGTTCCTTCAAAAGTTGTAGTAAAACGATGGCATGATGAAAACGATGACATAGGATATATTTTTAGTTCGGGAGTTGTCCTTAAAAATAAGTAAATAAATATGATTTCAGTGAATATATTGAACGCAACTCGCAAGTGTTTCAAATAATGCTCTAGTTCACGGTTCGTCTAAATATAAAGCTTAGTAACTACTATAATATATATAAGTAGCTTAATACCGCTAGATGTTTTATTTAGAATTTCATTTATTTTGTACATATATGTTGTTTGTCAATAGAATTAAGGTGACGGTCGTGAGTTTTGGTATCACCACAATAGACGGTTCGACTAAGATTGGGAAAAAACGAATGATTTAATTGGGAAGTTTATAAAGTTATGTGTCTTTTCAATTATTTGTTCAAATTTTTCAATTAATATTTCAAATTCATTTGAAATTGATGAAATTTTTCAATTTATTACTTTGAAATTTACTTTTGTTTAATGTTTTTTTTTGGTTGATAATAAACTTCCATGTCGCAGTACTGTACTAGCAATAAATAAACTTAAACACACGATCGTCTTATGTACATAATAGTTTATATAAACATAATTATGCTGGCTATGTAATATTGTAAAAAAAAGATACATTAAAAAAGTACCTTTGAGCCGTTAAAAAAATACAAGGGCGGTTAAAAAATATTTTTTCTAAGTCAGTTCAAGGCGGCTTATATATTAAACATGTAACGCAAGAAAAAAGTGACTTGTGAAGAGTTTTTTCCTTTTGTAAAAAAAGATATGACCGCCAAAATAAAAATAAAAACATGGTTCCTGGTTTCTGAACAGATAAGTCACAATGTCGCTCGACGACTAGTCTTTTTAGCTCAAGAATGAAGAGAACTTCGTAAAGAAACTTCATGAAGAAGCAAGAATTACTTTAAAAAAGCTTTAAGAAGATATTTTGAAGAGTTACAGAAGAGAATCAAGTTCAAGGTACTACGCAGGACAACAGCACTGCAAAGAGAAGGAACACTTGACACAAACCCTATACCAACCCGTCTGCTCAGCGTGCTGTAGTACACCAACACCTGCTTTCTAAGGAGAGGCATATGTCTAACAGTGGACTGGTAAAGGTTGTTGAAGATGTATTTATAACATAATTTTTCGGTTTATTCCCAGTAGTTCCATGTACCCAGTTCCACATGGAACAAACACATATAAAACGATGAATAAAATTACATGAAACAAATGGTTAAAAATCGTAATTATAATAGAAGAATTATTGTAGAATTTGCTTCATGGAACAACTGGGAATGACGTCCATTTCAAATATCTATTCCCACTAGGTCCATGTATGGAACTAACTAATTTTTTTATCATTTTTGTATAATATTTAAAGGTAAAATAATCACATATAAAACAACGCCATGGTTAATAATAATAATCGACAGCTACTGAAAGGTAAGAACAGCAACTGTATCTAAAATGTTACTAGGTAAATACTTTTTTACGGTTTTTTTTCATTTTATTTATTATTTCTTTATTTTGACTGCCTCGTTGGTTTAGCGGGGTCTAGCCTAAGAGTACTACTAACTATACTACTAGTACTATTAACTCTAAGGGTCTAGCGGTTTGCATATGAGGCTCCTAATCAAGAGGTCTCAGATTCCATTCCCAGGTAGGAAAAAGTCTTGGGTTTTTCTTGTAAGAAATTCCTAAAAACAACCCGAAGTATGTATGTTATTATCACTGAGCAAATACATTTGCTTCGTGGTTATTATGTAAAACAATCTATACTATTAAATAAAATAGAAGTGTCTGTTTGTAATTTCAAATAAGCAGCTCTTTTAATTAAGTACCTATATACGGTAGGTATACATCAAAAGTTCACTTTTTAAATTTTTGTCTGTTTGTTCCGGCTAATGTCTAGAACACCTGGATCGATTTTGACGGGATTTTCATAGCTGATGATATAAGGAGTAAATTAGGCTAGTTTTTGTGACTTCACCTCACGGTGATACTCGGGGGTTTTGTTGTATCTTCACAACAACAATCGCGGGTATCACCGCGGGCCTCAGCTAGTTGAGTTATAAAATTAAATGGCCTATCAATTTATAAGTATATAATTATTCACAAAAACAAAACTTAATAACAGATCAAATACAGTAACAATATAAACTAAGTTATCATGAAGTCTCAACAATAATACCATGGATATTAGACATCGTTATGTTCATAGACTCATTAGCAGCACGGTAGGGAGTAGTCATCATAGAGTTATTATAAATAGAGTAGGGAAGACATACGGCTGCCTGTAAGCGGAAACGTCCAACGGTTAAAAAAAAAGAGAAGATCGCGGTACCCCATCTGTCTTTCTCTACTGACGCGTGCGTAGTAAAGAACTAATAATGGTAATCCAATCACAACAATTAACCGTCGAATGATTCTGCTATGCTGCTTTTCCGCGCAAACTGCGCATACGCGAGTAGAGAGAGACAGATAGATAGGTACCGCGATCGTCTCTATCTCTCTCTCTAACCGAGGGACAGCTGGAGGCCTGGCTCCCTGCTCTATCTATAATATCTCTATGGTAGCCATACGCAATCATTCCCCTCTGTCACAGTATAAGCTCAAATGAGCCTACGACGTATTTATGCGTGTGTGTGAACTTCTGAATATTTTGTTTTAATTGTTATATGTGAGTTCTTAGTGACAGGCGATTGTTTTTGTATGCGAGTATATGGTGTATAGTCCATTCGTTTAGATAGTGTCGTTACACGCGCACGCAATAGGGAATATGCATAAAATTTTAATTTGTCTTAAATATTCTTTTCTAGATTCTTTATTGTCTTTACAAAATACTTAAAAGGTATTTTATTTAGTTTTTTTTTATAAATATGGCCCGCCAAAATGACTACTCTGCCTGATGAAAAGCATAAGCAGAGGGAGGGAAATTCAAAATTCTAAAACGCGCACTATTGGTCTAAACGAAATGTGACTTTGATGGTTACTTCATCGAAATTATCGGCGTCGAAATTCATACTGTGTTAGTAGTGTTTGTGAGAAAAATTAACTTCTTCCATGATTTTTATAGCAAATAAAACTGTAAATATGTATAAAGTAACTGAAACACTGAAAGTAAACAAACACGAAATGACAATGACGTCATTGGTCATGTTAAAAGCGCGCGCAAAATGGCGGCGTTTGAAAGCTTCAAATTTAGTCAGTGTTTTAAATTTCACTTTGATTTTTTTTACTGTTTTCAAGCCTATTTACATATTTTTCTATGTTATAGAGACGTCAATTATCAGATTAAGAAATAAAAAAAGACATGCATATTCCCACACAACGGCATTAACTGACAAATCATACTTGTTTGTGGGTGTATGCCGCGGGCCCTTTGCAACAGCTTGCTTGTTGTTTGTGTACAATGAACTCGCAATCACAGAATATAAATACTACTGTCATGTCTCAAATATTTTCCCATGTTTTATTACCATTTAAGTAATCTTCTTAACTATCAAGAACTTAAAATCTTCCATTAACCTGAGGCGAATGATTTTCTCGTATTTTCAAACCAGATGACAAAGGTTCGAATCTGGGTGGGTCTTAGCGTGATGATAAATTCAGGGTCTTCTGCGGGCTCCGAGCTTGGCTCATCTCTTGCTGTCTCGTCATCTTTAGCCAATGTCCTGGAATTTTAAAAATACTCATTAAGTTTATACTAGATTTTGTCCGCGGAATCTCGCGAGTGTATGTCGGTTATCGCAGTAAAAAGTGTTTGTGTTGTTACTCGCTAATAATGTAGGTACCTTTCCATTATACAAGTTTTAAAATATGTTTAGCGGTTTAGGTGTAAAAACGTAACACTCAAATTCGCATTTGAGTGTTACGCTTTATTTGTCCCAAGCCCCAAGTCTTCGGTCTATTGTGCTGCAGGGCGTCCTATATTACGTTTGCCTGGTCGTGGTTTTCACTCTAACACTTGTCGGCTCCGGCAAATGGGTCTGGACTGCCCAGGATCGGCATGGTGTGTGCTCTTTGGGGGAAGCCTTTGTTCAGCAGTGGACGACAAAAGGCTGAAGTATTTGACTGCACGGATGGGAAAGTTGGTTGAAGCGGTCAACTAGCCACTTGAAGCCGCGTGTTATGAGTTCGATCGCAACATAGGACTACCATCAGGTAACTTGTCTGCTCGTTTGCTCCCCATTACATAAAACAAGAATATATCATAATTTTCGTCGATCGGTGTTTTTACCTTTTTCTCCTATTGTTCTCAGTTCTGGCATCTGCTATTTCTCTTTCCAAATTATCCAAATCTTCCTCTTCTGAATAGTCCATGTTCTCCACTCCGCTACTGTCTTTTCGTGTTCGAGATCTTTGCGTCCAACTTTTAGCTGATTCTGAAATTTTTAATAGGTAATACTCGGATATAAAATTATGTAGGCTAGTTATGTTTGGCTGTGGCACTAGGCTCTCGCAGGATTGTATCTTTGGCTCCGCTCTCCATTCTCTCCCAAGTCCTAAGTAGGGGATAACATCTAACCTTGGACTTAGATTTCAAACAATTAAGTATTCCTTTTAGGTAGGAACTTTGGATTAACGGACTCTTCTTACCTTTCATTGACTCTTCCAACATCTTCTGTCTGTTTCTTTTCTTTCCAAAAGCTCTGTTAAATCTTCTGCCAGGCTCGTTTATAAAGAACGGCATGTCATCTGTCAAACCTTTCCTCTTCTTGTTCAGTCTTCTGTTTGCTCTCTTCGTAGTTCTTTCAAGAGGTTCATCATAGAAGTCGCTTCGAGGCTTGTACCTTGCGAAAGTAAAATAATGGAATTAACTTATTTCGAACGATTTCGGGCACAAAATATCTTTACAAATAAACTCCCCCTCTATATAAACTTTAACTGTGTCAAATTTCATACTCCTTAGTTCGCATATTTTTCGTAAAAAAGCGTACAAAGTTTTTGCTTCACGTATAACATATAGAATATAATATAAGTAGGTATATTTATCAGCAGTTTGGTTACCATAGTACTTAGGGCTCTAATTAATTCGGGATCAGACGGTCAAAAGTATTACCTTCTAGATTTCTTCTTCTTCCTGATAGTCTTCTCTTCTGAGCTCCTCTCTATCTTCTTGTGTTGTGACTGAGGGGGTTTCGGACGTCTGTAGTACATGTCGTACATCGATTTGGTGATTCCGTCATCTGAGTTGATGACAATAGTATCTAGAATCAAATGGAAATCATTAATGAAATAAAGACGTGGTTTTTCTCGCGTCCATAATCTTATATGCCATTGTTCGGATCCGGTGTGCGGCTTGGCTGAGTTACAAATGTCCATATTACCATATTTTACCAATTCTTCTTAGGTCTTATACCAAATTTCATTGAAATCGGTGTAGCGGCTTAGTTGTGAAGTGTAACAGACAATGGACGGACAGAGTTAATTTGAAAATAATAATTATTAGTAGGGATGTAAATTGGCAATGTTTTTATAATTTTTCACCGAATGAGTAGCGTTACTGGAGGCCCATACTAATTTTGAGTGGGCACTAAAAAGTGATCTTGGGTTGCAAGTGTTTATAAGGGGCGGTCGTCACTTACTGAAAAAGTTACCTTAAATAACCATATCAGAGCAAATTCATTGACAAAATAGAAACTGTCAGAAGAAACTGAACCTACCTTCTTCTTTAGGCCTCTTCGAACCCTTAACCCCATTTCTTCTCCTCGGCGATCTCTTCTTTAGATTAGAAGAGAAATCTTCTTCAGAAGATGCAGCTTCATCTGCTTTAAAGTCTTGCGTCAAATGAGTAGGCTTCATTCGGTTCAGGAAATTTATTTTCGGTGTTTTTTGTGTGCCCTGTAGAATATATACATTATTACATCAACTCATTAGAAAGGCAGTTTCAGGCTAATAAACGACGCTGGCCAGACGGGTTGGTATGGTTTGTTTTTAAGTTTCCTTCTCCTTGCTGTTGATGTTGTCCTGGTAGTTTGCTCGGTCAGTCGGCTCTTACGACACCCATAGGATGAATAGGGGTGCTGACACTCTTTATTCTAAATCCGTCACCACACGGACAATTTATTTACGTAACCGACTTAAACAATGAGGACTTAGAAATTTTAAGGTGTTTTTGGTTATTGAAATTAAAGCAGACGTTCAAAACTGTCAAATTTTGACCACCACAGCTCTAGTTAGTCTAGTTTAGTTATGAGATCAAGTCTCACCTGTATTCTGTAATAGTCATCGATTTTAGTGGTAACATTACGTGGCATCGTTGTAGCATCCATTGCTGGTTCTACATTGGCTGTTGTAGTTGTTTCATTAATATAATCGTCAACCAATGTATCATTAATAATATTCTCCATTACGTTTTCAGTCATATTGATAGAACGTTTTCTTCTGTCATATTCGCGTTCCCTTTCTAAATACGGTGTTTTAGTTCTGACGCGATTCTTTGCGTTAAACCGTTGGCGATTAACGTGCCTTCTTCTAGCTATGTCTTGATCTTCGTCTGAATAGTGACCTGGAATTATATCTTTATAAAAAGGAAGTTCTGTCCTAATTACTTACTATACCACATTGGCCAGGCGGGTATAGGTATAGGATTTGTTTCAAGTTTTAATTCTTTTTGGAGTGCTGTTATTCTTCAGAGTTTGCTCTCCTAGTCGCCTCTACGAATCTCACGTAATGAACAGGAGTGGTGACAGTCAGTATTGTTGATATCACCACAAGGGTGACTGCTATACGTCAGAATAATTTTAAAAAAAAATTCTGGAACCGTCCTTTCCACAACGATATTTAATGTTACATAATTAAGGCGAGGCCAATTTTTTTAAAGAAATTTAGCCAAATCTGACTCGCTCTGAAGTTTTTAATACCATGCCTAGGAAAGTACATAAAACACTCAGTCTGGGTTACCATATGAATATATTCGGCAATCGTTACGGCTAGTTGGAGAACCAAAAAGTTCGACGATAGACTTATAGAGAGCCTTTTTTAACCAAGCTTGGTGAAAAAAGATCGGAGAAAGAAGATACCTGAATCCTGTTCCTCCATTTGCTTAGGTGGTTTATCTTTGGTTTCTTGCACATCTTCTGGAAGCATGCCGTCGTCAGCGCCCGTGTATACGTATCTGAAATTATACGTTTAAGGAATTACAAGCTTGAATTATCAAGGCAGATAACATTTAAGTCAGCCATGAAGCTAGTTTCGTGTTCCAAGACGCAGATCCTGTTGAGAGAAACAGGTAATAACACTAAAGACAATGTTTTCTGGTAACATTATTTTCTGGAAACACTAAAGACTTTACTTAAAAGTACCAATTTTATGATGTCACATGGCATTAAAGCATTTTCAATTATTTTCGAAGATTTAAATGATTTGGCATTTAGTTTGGCTTTCCTAAACATTATTTTTTTCCTATTTCAAAAACCATTTGTAAAATCAGTTCAATCGTTATTAAATGACCTACGATAAAATTAATTTCAAATTTGTCTATTTACTAATTGTATGTAAGATACATGAACATTATGCACTGTCTTCAAAATAGTACCTGGTACTCCAGTCCATCTGTCTGGCGTCATCCAGCCATTGGTTGGCAGCTAAGGTGGTCTCTCTGACCATCTTGATCTGCAACTGAAGGAAGATTTTGCGCAGCTCCACTGAGATGTGAGAGGGTTTGGCAGTATAGTCATCTGCAGCTTCAGATTTCTCACTCTTAAAGCGTTCTGGAAACAAACCAATATTTTATTACAAGGCCAGAGAATTTTCCAAAAATCAATGCATTTGCATAACAAAAGACGTTACTGTATAAATTTGTACTACATGATTAATCAAGATCAACCACGAAGGCACACAGCGAACGCTATTTGTCTGGACAAATTAAGTGGACTGGATTTGTAGTCGCAGGATCGTTCGATTAACGTTGCGTTCATGCGTTGAATCCTATACTCCGGTATACCTCATCAGTCAAACGTAATATCTTCTTGTTTTTCCTAAACTATAAAATAATAAATGGTTTGGTTTTTACCTCTGATTGGGTTTTCTAACGTATTTTCAAGTCTCAACAACACCGAACCAGCTTTCCAAGGCTCCAGCGTCAGGATATGGATGTGTCTTGGAAGACCATGTAACTTCAGGGCTGTGAACTAAGAGATGTTTGATTAGTTGCAGTAGTAGTAAGGGTTTGAGCCATATCCAGTACGGATATGAAAGCATTTAGCTGAAGAAGTTAATAAGAATATAGGTAGAAACAATAAAAAAATGGAGGGCGAGTCCGATAAATGTTATGAACCCGGGTCGGACCAAATCTTTGACCTGCAAATATTTGTTTCGGTGTTTGGGTGTTTTGTATGTATTTACAAAAAAAGTATAAATGTATTTATATACGTTGTCTATGGGTACCATAATACAAGCTCTGTTTAGCTTGGGATTAGATGGCGTTGTGTGTTAGAGGTTCGAAATATTAAGTTAAGCTGGTTCCAAAATTTAGAATCTTTAAGTTGTTTTCCTAATAGTGGGTATAGTTTACATAGGTGTACTTTTCCAGTTAAAATATAAAATATTTCTATAACGGTAGCATTCAGTTAAGATACGAAAAGTGCCGAGGAGTAAGGAGACAATATAGACGTGTTTTGTGATTTTAAATAGGCATTCAGTCCGATAAGCTTCCAAAAGAGAATCTTACCCTCTTATTTCTGACATTTTGCCATTTCCTCCTGTTCAACTTGTCTCCCGGCGTGAAGAACAGCCAGGGCTCGTAAAGCCACTTTCTTGCTGCTTGCGACATCCGCTCCGAGAAGTTTAAATCATCAACTAAAATAGCACATACGCATTTATTATTATATTTTAAAACTTCATGCATACATTTACATTATTTAAGCTGGTACTTCATACCGATTTCCACTCTTGGATGTACCGAACTGATATTTTAAAAAGGGATTCAAATATTCCAACTATTTTCCAGGTTTCAGATTAAGGGCCGCAAGAGAGTGGAGAATGCTCTTCAATTTAATAGCCGATGTTATCTGGCTGATTTAATCCATAACCCACATCCATAGTAAGTAGTATTCTTCTACTCCCTCTACATAGCTCAAATAGTCGACCTTATTATTAGTATTAACCTACAGTATATTTGACGGACTTGTTCGTCTAGTAACCTTGATTAGACTACACAAGTAAAATTTTAACAAAAGCTAAAACAGACTTCAAGGCTCGACTCGATTTCTCTAGGATGCCATCATCAGATCGTAGTGTCCTTATCCTGGTACCACCCTTGGGATATCTCCTTTCCATTAAAAAAAGAATCATCAAAATCGGGATATAAACGACGAAGTTTTCCGCAAACACATATAAAAAAACAAAAAAAAACAAACGGTCGAATTGAGAACCTCCTCCTTTTTTGAAGTCGGTTAATAACTGGAGGTTGTTGACTCCCACCCGGGAGTAGTAATTAAGTAAAGACCACGCTCATTTGCTTTATTTGTCTATATATGTATCTGTTTAGTCATTACAATTACACACATCAAAAGTGTCTAGGGATCAACATATGTGTCTAGGGATCAACATATATTTTTGCAATAACTTTTCTTCTGATTGATATTCATTAAAATTTTCTTTAAGGATTCATCAAATAAAGTGTTTTCGTTTGTCACAGTAACGATAAACCAAGTCACCTTTGCATTAATAAAGAAATTTGCCATTTTCCTAATAAAAGGATTTTTGACATTTTAACCACTAACATTAAAGTTCGAAGGTTTAGATATATAATTTGTTATGTTTTCGTGTACATTGGCTAAAATATAACGATATTTGTTGGAGAAGTCGTCGGCGGAACGAAGTTCGCCGGGTCAGCTAGTAATATATAAATATGTATATCAGCAGTCTGCTTACATATAGTACAGACTCTGCCTGTGAGTGAGATGTGAGTGAGTGTAAGATGTGTGAAGTCATTATTTCTCACCCTCCTGTCTGAAGTTCCCGAACAGTATTCTATGTTTTCCCTTTACAACTAATCCCACGCCGTAAGCCTCTTCGTTGAGAGCTTCCTCAAGACCAAACCCATCATCTGTAAGTAGCCTCCGATGGACCTGGAACACGTTTTAGGTGTAGGGTAAGCTAATGTCCATTTCATAGTGACCTTTAAAATCGCAGAACAGATATAGGGTACATTCTTTGAATTACTAAGATTTTATTTCAGACTAGATGACCCTCGCAACCTTGTTCACGTCTCCTATTGCCTGTAGCGCACCTAATAATTTTCTAATCCTCTACCGTTGGTAATTGCTAATCCTCTACCGCGATACAGAAATTCGGTTTAATTTTTTATACACACATCAAAAGTGTCTAGGGATCAACATATGTGTCTAGGGATCAACATATATTTTTGCAATAACTTTTCTCCTGATTGATATTAATTAAAATTTTCTTTAAGGATTCATCAAATAAAGTGTTTTCGTTTGTCACAGTAACGATAAACCAAGTCACCGTTGCATTAATAAAGAAATTTGCCATTTTCCTAATAAAGGGATTTTTGACATTTGAACCACTAACATTAAAGTTCGAAAAAAAGACTGAAATAACAGTTTTCTTTAAAATTTTATAAGGTAACTTAAACAATTAATAATCCGTGTTTCTACCGCGAACACTAACAACACAAGAATCGGTTTGGCATACTCAAAATGAGTTCATCCAAATCACGCTGTGGAATGGCCGCCCATGTTCGTTGCAACAACAAAAAAAGGTCTTCTTGCGACTGGATACCCTCCATATTCGGCAGAGCTCTTCTCTGTAGCATATCCCATGCATGCTCAATCGGGTTCAAGTCTGGTGACTGAGCAGGCCAGGGCCAAAGCCACATCTCAATCTCCAGAAATCCGCATAAAAATGCTTGATCCCTAGACACTTTTGATGTGTGTACTAAACTCTAAACTAAATGGCTCTGAGAGCCACGCTTCGGCATGAATGAGCCGGCTCGACCGGAGTGATACCGCGGCCTCACAGAAAACCAGTGTGAAATAGTGCTTGCGCTGTGCTTCACCGAGTGAGTGAGGGTACCGGAGGCCCATACCCAACCCCTACCTCCAAAACCCTCCCCATCCCCTAAAGGCCGACAACGCACTTGTGACGCTCATGCGCGGCGGTAATCGCTTACCATCAGGCGATACGTCTGCTCGTTTGCCTTCCTATGCCATAAAAAATATAGGTACTTCTACGGAACCTACCATGAGTTCAATTTCGCCATCGTTATAAGAGCTGCCACCTTGAGTCCTGTCCGTCAGTACACACAGCCCGGTGGTCGTGTTGATGGAATGGATGCAGATCCGTGACGTCACAGGATAGTAGCACGCTGCGATTGGCTTCTTATTATGTTGAACTGAAATTTTTTATATGGTAACATTTACTCTTAATGAAGAGCAATGAAGCCTTTTTTAAGGTAGATAACGTTTTTTTTAAAGACAACTCCCGCACTAGGAATAAATACTGTGTCGCGGGGGATTTTACAAACATACATGAAACGGACACAAAGAACACCCAGACTCAGAACAACAATTTGTGGATCACACAAAGTGTTGTCCTACGTGGGATTTGAACCCACGACACTTGGCGAAGTAGGAAATGGCGTGGTGACCGTTAAACCACTAGGCCAAACGTGCAGTCAAGTGCAAGAGTTCCCATTTACTATAGATATAGTATTTTTAAGGATGTATAAGTCGGTTTTCTATGTTGTTAAAATTCAGTGTATTGGAGGTTAAGTTTAGGTATTAGACGACTTATATTTGACTAGCTGACCCACGCAACGTCGTTTGCGTCTCCTATTGCCCGTAGCGTACCTAATAGTTTCCCCCCGTTTTTAAAACATTCTTCATTGGTACTCCGCTCCTATTGGTCATAGCGTGATGATATAGATAAACTCGCTAAACTTCCTCGATAAACGGGCTATCTAACACTGAAAGAACTTTTTCAAATTGGACCAGTAAGTAGTTCCTGAGATTAGCGCGTTCAAACAAACAAAAACTCTTCAGCTTTATATATTAGTATGGATGACCCACGCAACGTCGTTTGCGTCTCCTATTGCCCGTAGCGTAATAATTTTTCCCCGTTTTTGAAACAATCTTCATTGGTACTCCACTCCTGTTGGTCATAGCGTGATGATATAGATAAACTCGCTAAACTTCCTCGATAAACGGGCTATCTAACACCGAAAGAACTTTTTCAAATTGGACCAGTAGTTCCTGAGATTAGCGCGTTCAAACAAACAAAAACTCTTCAGCTTTATATATTAGTATAGATGACCCACGCAACGTCCTTTGCGTCTCTTATTGCCCGTAGCGTAATAATTTCCCCCCGTTTTTGAAACATTCTTCATTGGTACTCCGCTCCTATTGGTCATAGCGTGATGATACAGATAAACTCGATAAACGGGATATCTAACACTGAAAGAACTTTTTCAAATTGGGCCAGTAGTTCCTGAGATTAGCGCGTTCAAACAAACAAAAACTCTTCAGCTTTATATATTAGTATGGATGACCCACGCAACGTCGTTTGCGTCTCCTATTGCCCGTAGCTTAATAATTTTCCCCCGTTTTTGAAACATTCTTCATTGGTACTCCGCTCCTATTGGTCATAGCGTGATGATATAGATAAACTCGATAAACTTCCTCGATAAACGGGCTATCTAACACTGAAAGAACTTTTTCTAATTGGACCAGTAGTTCCTGAGATTAGCGCGTTCAAACAAACAAAAACTCTTCAGCTTTAAATATTAGTATAGATGTATTTATTATACTCTTCTAAGATCTAATACTCATAATCAACAACACATTTATTTGGATAAAGACTAATATTAGGTATTATGTTGATAAAAACTCTTTGGCAAATAACTCAATAATAGGTACCAACTCTTAGCATCTTATACTCGTGATAACTTCTAAACGAAATGTCCGAATGGGATGAAACAAAAAGTAATTTACTTCTACATAAATACCCTTGATAGCATAATGTTTTATTTAGATAAGGATTAATATTACGATAAACATTTAACGTAGTTTCTTTCTTCAGACGATTTAATAATTTTTTTGAACACAAAAGCGGTTATTGTGACTAAACCATGATAGTTAGATATATGCTCTCGCGGACTTTTTTGTAGATCTTAATGGGACCTACAAACCCGTAATACATTATTTTGTTCAATTGTCAATACTTTTTGCAGCGCACGCAAAAATAGATTTTCTATGTCACACTTTGGATTACAAAATAGCAATTTTTATACGGATCTCTATTTTTTATGAAAATAAAATATAGCCTATAGCCTTCCTCGATAGATGGACTATCCAACACTGAAAGAATTTTTCAAATCGGACCAGTAGATCCTGAGATTAGCGCGTTCAAACAAACAAACAAACAAACAAACAAACAAACTCTGCAGCTTTATAATATTAGTATAGATTAGGATAAAGATCTAAGGTGAAAATGATAAGTAAACGGTAGACCAAAGTAGGTTGAATATAATAATAGGTCTTTACCTATGAAATTGCCGTTTTGTATGCAATAAGTGAAAGAGACTATCTGAACTGACAACATCATTTGGTACAGTTCGCAACATCGGTCTCCAAGCTGCAGGAGCTGGGGTTGGAAGCTGTCCCTCATCCGCCATACTCACCAGACCTTGCACCTACCGACTATTACTTTTTCCAAAATTTAGACAACTTTTTAGTCGGTAAAAAATTCAATTCCCGAGACGCAGTACAAATTGCCTTTGAAGAGTTTGTTGCCTCCCGTCCAGCTGATTTTTACAAGAAGGGCATCAATAAACTGCCAATGCGTTGGCAAAGATGCGTCGATTGCATGGGTGATTACTTCCAATAACAGAAATAAAAAAGTTTGAAAAAATAAGTACTTTCACTTATTGCATACAAAACGGCAATTTCATAGGTAAAGACCTATTTTAGGTAGAATTTAATAGGTTGTCGTCTAGATAAACGAACAACTGACGACACGATTCGTGCATTTTAAAAATGTAATATCTTCGAATATATTCATTCATTCATTTAAGTTACATACTGTAAAGGGCCATATTGATCTATATTAAATGCACAATGTATTTAATGTATTTATTTACTTAATTTTGTTCAATTGAATAAGGATTAAATTATGCTGTATTACTTAAAATCGCTTCGTAAATAAACCATTATTTTTCGTAAAAAGAAAAGAATAGAAATGGTTATTGTGGGTTATCCCTAAGAGATAGACATATACCGTCGCGGACTTTTTTTTAGAACTTATTAAGGTGTACAATACTGTAGTACATTATTTTGATCTATCTCGTAGGTTTCAGCCAGCGTTTGCAATGTAAGCGCAAAAAAATATTTGAATTAACGACATCCCATTGGAAACCTCTAAAATTGTCAGTGTTTCTCTACTAAATTATACATGAATTATACATATAAACCTTCCTCTTGAATTACTTTATATATTAAAGAAAACCGCATCAAAATCCTTTGCGTAGTTTTAAAGAGCTAAGCATTTATAGGGACAGACAGACGGAAGCGACTTTGTTTTATACATGTCGTGATGATAGTGATTATTAAGAAAATGATGTTTTATGAATAGTGCCATACTCACATGCTGTCTCGTTCCAACAACTTCTTCTGATCATCTGTCTTGAATTGGAGTCAGTGAAGAATTCTCCAGAACTGGTGATGTTTGTGTTGAACAAACTGACTACCTCCTTACCAAGATCCGCGCTGAAAGTAAACTTAATGCTTATCTTCTGCTACCCTGCTGATAAAAATGAGATAGAGGCAGAATAAGATGGAACTACCGACATTATGCTTACTATGGTTCCTTACTAGCATTATACCTAATAAGTTATGGCTCCAGCGTTACTATTTATTAATGTTGTGAATAGAATCATCGCAAGATTTATATTTCACTAGCTGACCCGGCGAACTTCGTACCGCCATATTTACATATCTTCAGCTTCCCACAGGCAGTGTACAGTCGTGGACCAAAAAAGACTTTTCCCGTTATCTTTTATTTTTTTCTTTCTAGTAAAAAAAGAATGGATGAAATCGGTCTATGTGTTATTGAATTACAACTAAGTACATATTTTGAATTTCATCCCCTCTCTCCAGGAAACCGTGCTGAATTTCGGGATAAAAAGTATCCTATGTCCTACCTCATAGTATGAACTCAAATCATGCCAAGTTTCATTTGAATCCATTCAGTAGTTTCGGCGTGATGCGCGGCCAAGATACAGACAGACAGACAAACGGACAGACAGACAGACAAAAATGAAAAAAATACAGTCTTGGCTTCAGTATCGATTATAGAGAGCCCTCCAAAAAAAAATTTCAAAATATCTTTAATGTACAGAATTGGACCTGTTACATTTTTATTATAAGTATAGATAAAACAGGCATATCAGTTCCTACTTAGTTCAACTCTCCTTCATTAGATGTCGTTGAAGTACACAAGGACTGAAAGATGTTGCTCAATATTTTAACTAAAATACTTTGCTGTGAATAGCGTCTTCTTTCGAGAGGGTCAAGTGTACATGAGCTTATTTCAATTCTATTCAATTAGGGCCTCTAGGGCCACGCACTAGTCTCTGAAGTATTACCCATTGTTATACTCACCCAATAGGCACAGGCCCTATGATCCACTCCAACTCTACGTACTCTTCACCTCGGTACAGTCTGATGATTTGCGTGATCCAATCCGTGTATCTCTGGCGGATCTCCTTGATTAGAGATCCTCGGACGGTGTTGTAGGATACTTTTTCTGTTACCTGCAAGAAGTTAATAAGTCGGTTTCTGTTTGTTCTTTCAGACAATTGTGTAGTGCGTTAAATCTGATAAAGTAGGAGTTTTAAAGAATCAGTAATAAGTTAAATATAAGATACATTTAAGTTATTGTAGGGGCGTTGTAGAAATGGCCGGTTCGACATTCTTATAATTAGATCAGGACTCTTAAAGCAAAACCTGTAAGTAGTTTTCACTCGATTGGTCAAAGGTATTATGTTTTTGTATGTATCTTTGGCACACCTGTGTCTTTAGCACAGTGTAAACCACTTGATGGATTTTGTCGATTTGTGTCGTAGATTCTGTATGTTATTGAATATTTGACTTGTCTATACTCACTGGAACTGGTCTCGGCTTTTCAGGTCTGAAGCTGTAGGCACCAGACTGTAATGGTTGCTGCGCTTGGGAGTAATAAAAGAAGTTCTGCGTTATGTTGATCCTGAGGCCATCAACGTGGGTGATGGACTCCAGTAGACCAGTGTTCTTATCTACCGATACTTTCAGATACTAGAACCAGAAGTTAGAATATATTCAAAATGTTGAAAAAGTAATACTTCAAAGAAAAGAAAGTTCTGAATTAGTGAACAACGCATCTTTGCTGGTTTCTGAAAACAATTCCCGAACTTTGTTTAAATATTGTGCCGGGAAAACATTAGAAACATGAACTTACACATGAAACGGATGCAAAGAATAATCAGAATGTGAGCAAACATTTCTGGATCACACACAATGTTGTCCCGTATGGAGTTAACCCGCAACACTCAGCGTTAAGAAAGGGGCAAAGGGACGTACTTAAGTAATATAGAAAAATATCATCATCATACCTCGTTGGAAATGAAAGGAATGATTTCTTGTTCAGCTTCTATTTTTCCTTGGGCTGATTTTTTGTGGTACTCATTCTCCTCCTGTAATAAAATATCATTCAAGACTTTAATATTATCTGGATAGCTATTGCTACATGTAACAGAAATTTAGGGCAAAACCAAATATCTTATTCCAATAACAGATGTTGAAACAAAAAATATAATACTTTAAAGAAGTGACTTCTAAAATACAAAGGGAGGAACTTCTGGGCATGCCAGAAGGATATCATTAGGAATTAAAATTTCTCATCAGGTAGTCCACGTAGCATATTTCCTATATGTGGTGACCCGATTTTTATAAGAAGGTGCTAGGAATACTAGTTTCTTTCATAGCTTCCTTCGTAGTTTATAGACCCATTTTAGTGGATATATCGGTTTTTGGGGTTCTGTGATGAGTGGTGATGACAACCCATGCGGGTTTAATCCTCTAGAAAATAATGTAGGTGTAGTCCAAATATCTTGGTCGTACCATTTGGTCTCGTACTGGCGAAATGTAGTATGCAGTGAAACCGAGAGGTGGTATATTCTCCGCTTCGAAGTACAACTCCTGGATGGCTGTAGAGGATCTGCCGGGGAGGTTGATGACGGCAGCCGAGAGGGGTACCAGTTGGTATTCCACTTCTTCATCTGAAATATATATGATTTAGCCTACTAAATAAGGAATATATACTGATACTAGCTTTTACACGCAGCTTCGCTCACGCAGCTTCGCTCACGCAGACTTTCATTCCCTGTTTTACCCCCTTAGGGGTGGAATTTCGAAAATTCCTTTCTTAGTGCTCACTTACGTTATATAAAGAACCTACATGCAAAATTTCAGGATTCTAGCTTCAGCGGTTTGGGCTGTGCGTTGATCTCTGGGTATGTCAGTCAGTCAGTCTGTCATTCAGTCACCTTACTCTTTTATATATATAGATTATAGATACAATATATACTGATATTATAGATATAAATAATGTAACTGCCTCGGTGGCGGAGGCTGAGCTTGAGGTCTCGGGTTCGATTCCCTGGTCGGACCAAATGTTTGTATGATCTGCAAATATTTGTTTTGTAGTTTGGGTGATTTCTATGTCAACATTTTTTTATTTTTGTATATGAACATGAAACGGACAGAAAGAACAATTTGTGGATCAACAAAGTGTTGCCCCCTGTAGGGTTTGAGCAGTCATTATATTGTACAGTGCAGCAATATGTATTTACAACAAAAAGTTTATTAGTAGGTATTCTATATTGGTGATGAAATGTGATAGGCTGATATAATACTCACCATTATAATCCCTGATAGAGTAATGCAGAGCGATGGCGGGCAGTCGGACGTGGTGATAGGTCTTTATGCTTAATGGATTGTAAACCACGAGTAACATGGATTCTTGGCTTTCTGTGAACTGGAAACAAAAATATTGCTTACACAAAGTTTTAAATTTAAGATAGGTATTGATAAATGCTTTGACGTTCGAATCAAAAAATCAACTTTTATATTTTTTGTTTGCCTGTCTGTTTATTCCGGCAAATCTCCGAAACGGCTTGACCGATTTCTCTTCCGAAATCTGATAATATAAGGAGTCACTTGTTGCTACTTGTTTAGACTATAATATATTAAAATAGTTAAGGTTTTAGTTATTATTAAGTGAATGTAAGTAATATTTTTAAAAGCAACTACTTACTCTGCACTGACTCATGTTTAGTTGGTGACATATAATGAACTGCTGGTTGTTTTTGGAGCGTCTGCTGCCTCCCCACGTCGGAGTCAAGAAGCTGAAACATTCATCATCAACATCATCTTTTAATAGTTACCTACCATTTTATATCAATAAAATCGACCAAACGTGTAGCCATGTTTCTGTACATACTTTTAATACATAGGTGTTTTCTATGTATAATATGTATGTAATTACAAAAAAAAGTAAATTTGTATTTATATCAGTTATCTAGTACCCATAATACAAGCTCTGCTCAGTTTGCGACTAGATGGCGTTGTGTGTTAGATGTTCGAAATATTTATTTATTTAGGTCAGGCTAGACCATGTGGCCTCACAGAAGACAGACGTTATGCAATACTTGGTCAAGCGGCCTAGCGGTTTAAGCGGGCGCCATGCCGCTTCCTACTTCGCAGTATTGTGGGTTCAAAACCGACATGGGACTGGGACAACACTTTGTGTGATCTACAAATTTTTGTTCTGAGTCTGGGTGTTCTTTGTGTACGTCAAGTATCTGTTTGTAAAGTCTCCCACGACACAGGATTTATACTAAGTCCGGGAGTTGACTTTAAGTAAAATCTTTTCACCAAGTGATCAGTCACTCCTGTTACCTGCTCCCAAAACCTCCTCCAGGTTCTCAGGGGAGGGTCCGCTTGTTTGTCCCACGTATACCAAAAAATACCCAGGATTCTTGAGACTATCTATAATGCTTAATAGCTGTGCAACTGTACCTGAACAGATTGGAGACTTTCTTTGAGCAAGAGTCGATGGCTTCTGTCAATATTCTAACGAAATCATTGGTCACGTGCTGTTGGCTGGTTCCTGCAAATTAAATAAGCAATTATTATTATAAGCAATAAGTATTAATGAACTAGTGGTTCGATTCCAATCCAAGATAAATAGTGTATGAGGAGCACGATCATTAGTTCTCTAAGAGTGTCTCTCATCATCATCATATGTATGAAATTAGAAATAAGTAAGTACTTAATTTTGCACGTGGCTCCGCTCATGTCTGTGCTGGTTATCACGTCAAAAGTACCCTATGCCTCAAGAATAAAAGTATCTTCATGACAAATTTCATTGAAAGCGCTTCAGCGGTATAGCCTTAAACAGACAGACATAGTTACTTTTTTATGTAATTGGCGGGCAAACGAGTAGACGTATCGCCTGATGGTAAGCAATTACCGCCGCCCATGGACACCTGCAACACCAGAGGCGTCACAAGTGCGTTGCCGGCCTTTGGGGAATGTGGAGAGGGATGGGGGGGAGTGGTTGGGGTATGGGCCTCCGGTATCCTCACTCACTCGGTGAAACACAGCGCAGGCGCTGTTTAACACCGGTTTTCTGTGAGGCCGTGGTCACTCCGGTCGAGCCGGCCCATTTATGCCGAAGCATGGCTCTCTCACGTTACTTACGAATCTATAATATTAGTATGAATGTTCTTCAACAGTCTGGTTACCTTGGTTTTGTTTAGTTTGGGATCAGACTCCTGTGTGTGAGATGTGTGAACTAATTATCATTATATGCTAGTCCGAACCTGTGATAGCGTCGTGATGGAGTACTAAGCTGACAGCGTGACGGAGAAGATGCAACTCGTACGAATCTCCCATCTTTGCTAATACTGTCAACTGTTTTACCACCTGAAATAGATTTACCTTTTTAAAAGGGTAGCCATGAGTTTCCTTGCCAGTATTCTTCTCATAAGGCTCTACGCATTTTGGAAACTGGAAGTTATGGATCGACAGAAGCAGGTGTTGGTGTTTTCAATTCACCTTGACAATCCAGTACTATGCTATAGCGTCTATGTCGATCTATGATTTTTAACTGTAGCTTCAATTTAATGTTCATAAATGTCACTTAGTGTCTTAATTGAATAAATGCTTTTGAATTTGAATTAGATTTTATTTAATTTTAATAACAATTCCTGTACTAACAATATAGTCTGGGGAATTTACATTTGTAAATTCCCCACATGAAAGGGATACAAAGTATTATCCTGTCTGGGTATTGAACGCACAACATCCGCAAGAAGCGCCAGGTGACCGTTTCAACTACTCCACCATCCGTGCAGTCGTTGACACAGTAACAGATAATTTTTCATGATAGCAATCATGATGAATTGTTATAAATTATAGTCTTCGTTCCTTAAGTGCGTTGGGAACATTTTGGGTGAAGAAAAATCATGGAATTCGCGTCACCGAGCGCTTTCCATGAGCAATATTGCTTTTACTTATTTTTAACTCGATTTTTATTTAAAGAGCCAAGAGGTTCATTTCAGATGAACTTAAACAACTGTTTGTACATAGTTTTAAGTTTTCACTTCTGTTGGCAGTCCTCATGACTGTTTTGTGTTTTTTTTTTAGAATTCGAGGAATAATAAACAAGGAGAACATTACGAAAATACCAAGAAGCGGCTGAATGCAAAAGACACCTAACCATACTGTTAGCTTGTTCATGAAAGGGCCTATGTCCAAGATTGAGAGATTAAAGACTGAATAACAAATATAATGTTAGCGTGGGAGAGCCACGCTTCGGCATGAATGGGCCGGCTCGAGATACCACGGCCTCACAGAAAACCGGTGTGAGACAGCACTTGCGCTGTGTTTTACCGAGTGAGTGAGGATACCGGAGGCCTAAACCCCAACCCCTCCCTCCATCCCCCTCGCCATCCCCCAAAGGCCGGCAACGCACTCGTGACGCCTCTGGTGTTGCGGGTGTCTATGGCACCCGCATATACACCGTTTACCGTCAGATCGGTAAACGATCTGACGGTAATCGTTTACCGTCAGATTAGGTGATACGCCTGCTCGTTTGCCGCCTATTCCATAAGGAAAAGAATAAAAATAAACTTACTTGTAGAAATACATGAGCTCTCCGCGCCAGATATTTAATACTGGGTCTAGAACTATAGTACCCTGTCCAATATGTCACTAAGTCACTGCCATAAGGTAGATGGTCACCCTGCAAAATAGTCTGGCATCATTAATTGACTTTTAACAAAAAGAAAGTCATGTTTTGGTATAGATAACCGATGCGATGTAGGTGTTACAATTCTTTCGTAGATTTCCTCTGAATAGGTCTGTGTGGTTATATGAGCCCAAAAGCCCCCTTTTTTCGGATCAAGGTAGTAGAGGCACACTAATTTCAGCACGAACGGGCCGGCTCTACCAGGGCGGTACTCGCACAGAAATTCAACGTAAAATGACAGCGTTCGTGCTGTCGTGTTTCGTTGCTGTGGGTCACTATGCTGCATTGTTGCATTGTCTGCATTCGCAGTGAGCATGATGACCACCACTCTTGGATTCTGCTTATGCTTTTCATCAAGCAATGTAGAGTCATGTGGGCAGGGCCAAACATAAAAAAATTGGTGTAATTCAAGGGTTGCTAGTCAACACATTAATAAATATTCAGTCAAATTAGAAACCCTTTCGAATTCATTCCATAATTTCAAATCAACATTGAGGTGGCAGTTTCCCAAGATTGTAATGAACTTACCTGTCAAATAACCATAGATTTTATTGTAGATTGATTATTTATACACATCAAAAGTGTCTAGGGATCAAGCATTTTTATGCGGATTTCTTGAGATTGAGATGTGGCTTTGGCCCTGGCCTGCTCAGTCGCCAGACTTGAACCCGATTGAGCGTGCATGAGATATGCTACAGAGAAGAGCTCTGCCGAATATGGAGGGTATCCAGTCGCAAGAAGACCTTTTTTTGTTGTTGCAACGAACATGGGCGGCCATTCCACAGCGTGATTTGGATGAACTCATTTTGAGTATGCCAAACCGATGTTCTTGTGTTAGTGTTCGCGGTAGAAACACGGATTATTAATTGTTTAAGTTACCTAATAAAATTTTAAAGAAAACTGTTATTTCAGTCTTTTTTTCGAACTTTAATGTTAGTGGTTCAAATGTCAAAAATCCTTTTATTAGGAAAATGGCAAATTTCTTTAGTAATGCAAAGGTGACTTGGTTTATCGTTACTGTGACAAACGAAAACACTTTATTGATGAATCCTTAAAGAAAATTTTAATTAATATCAATCAGGAGAAAAGTTATTGCAAAAATATATGTTGATCCCTAGACACTTTTGATGTGTGTATTTTGATGATTGTAGATTTTGTTTTCATAAGTCTTAGACATATACGTCAGAATCAGATACACGTATGTATCAGCAACGTTTATCTGAGTTAAATGGTAATAAATGGAAGATAGTTATCTGAAGCTTTATCAGAAACTGGTGAATCTGATCCTTATATAGACCCCTCTATATTCAGACCAGGCAAATTCCCGTATTTGCGTCATTTTTCATTGATACCTCGCTCATTTTAATCGTAACGTGATGAAATTTAGCTTATACCCTTTGTGTATAATCAAACCAACAAAAATGTTAGATAGAAAGAATTATTCAAATCGGATCAGTAGTTCTTGAAAGTTTCGTGTCCAAACAAACAAACACTTCAGCGTTATAAAATTAGTAGAGATTATTAGAATACATGTAACTACTCACTTTCTCAGTAAATACAGCCTTATCTCTTCTCCCGTATAAGTAGATAGCCTTAAGATAACAAGATGGCGTCGAATAGAATATGTTAATGTCTGAAATGTTCGCTGGATGTGTATTCACGTGGCTGAGAAAAATACAATATCGTCAAAGAAATTTTCCGTGTGTAGTCCATTCGCTTAGATAGTGTCAGAGCATCTGCACGCAATTGTGGTTATTCGCCTTTGATTTTGTGGCGGCTTGCCTCACGTGGGATGGCGGAGCGATCAATGTGACCAATTCTGAGCGAATGGACTATAATGACATTAAGAATACGGAGTGCCGCTACCCTTATTCATCCCGTGGGTGTCATAACAGCCGACCAAGGGAGGAAACTACGCTAGACAACAGCACTGCAAGGAGAAGGTTACTTGACACAAACCCTATTCTAATCATTTTGGCTAACCTATAGTAGGACAAAATCTCCCTCTTATGAGAGGCCTGTATAAATCTTATCTATAAATAGATTAAATTAAGAAGATTTTTAAAAACAAGCTTTTACTGGAATGCGTCGAGACGAATCAAACGAGTCCAAACTCGATGATGTTGCTATACGATTCTTTATCGAGTTCCTATGGCCACCTTCCAGCTCCAGCATCAGATCAGCTCCATGTCATTATAACATTGTATTGTCACGCTGTGCTGCTTGCAAAATTTCAGCAAAATCGGTTGGAGATATCTACATCAAAATTGATTTGCAAGATTCCACCCTAACATACATACATACATTGCAAGTTAATAAAAAGCTTGTAAAATCAATTGCTGTTCGTTTGTCTCGCTAAAACTCGAGAACAGCTGGGCCAACTTAGCTGATTTTGGTTTCGAAATGTTTGTCGTCCAGGGAAGGTTTAAACGGTGAAAAATAAAAATAAATTGAAAATCCAAATGTCACGTGTACGAAGTAGTACAGCTAGTATAAACATTTCGGACATCTGTAACAAACAACGCCATCTAGTCCCAAACTAAGCAGAGCTTGTATTATGGGTACTATAGAGAGACAACTGATATAAATAAATTATCCTTTCTTTTGGTAAATACATACGTCATACATAGTATACATAGAAAAAAACCAAACTCCGAAAGAAATATTATCACTTCATACAAACATTTGGTCCGACCCGGGAATCAAACCCGAGACTTCTAGAACAGCAGTCGCATACGCTACCACTGCGCCACCGAGGCAGTTAACGTCTATGACTACCAGTGGACTGTTAAGAGCTGTTAATGATAATTACTTACTTGATAAGTTTGTCCATATTCATAAACCAGTTGGCTGCGCTCTGGTACGTGAAGTCTCCCCCCATGGTCACCATAATATTGTCATGATCGTAGTACTTCGCCTGCCTCTCTATTTGTGTTATAAAGTCGTTTACCTGCAACAATAGGTATCTATGAGGAAAGAAATTTAGTTAAAGGGTCTACACATGCATCCGTATTAGGTTCCTATCAATATAGAGTTCAATTTATGTTCTTGCTGTTCCCAACTTTATTGAGGTGATCTTCTATAGTTATATTCTTTGACAGTCCACTGCAGAACATAAGTCTCTTCTTAGCAACGAGGTATCCACGCTGACCAGACAGGTTGGTATAGGGTTTATTTCAATTTTTCGAAGCGAAAGCGAAACATGGCTTTCCGAAATAGTAATATCGTCCAAGTTGCATGTACCAACATCATCAACAACCCATAACGTCCCATTGCTAGACTCGGGTCTCCTCTCAGAAGAGGATTAACGCCATAGGTACATCCCCACGCTGGTCGATTGCGGGTTGGGGACTGGCAAGGCAACGATGAGGCTACGTAATCTTGCCTATGGATGTTTTTATGTGTTCCAAAGGCCTCCAGCTTTACGACTGTTTACCTATGAAAACAACCGGGACCACTGAATCACGGAGACGCTCATGGTATCATACCACCAGCGGTCACCCATCCAGGTACTGACCGCGCCGTCGTTGCTTACCTTCGGTGATTGTTTCTAATCACCAAGTGCAACTACTGTGCAAGTGTTGATATGCTAACAGTCCACTGCTGGACATAGGCCTCTGCTTAGAAAGGAGGTGTTGGTCTACTACACTACACCACGCTGACCAGACGGGTTGGTATAGGGTTTGTGTCAAGTTCTCCTTCTCTTTGCAGTGCTATTTATTTCCTTAGTCGGCTCTTACGACGCCCAAGGGATGCATAGGGGTGGTGACACTTCGTATTCCTAATGCCTCACCATACGGATACTCACGGACAGTTATAAAGATGTAGATACTAATACGAATGTATGTAAGATAGACCCTTTTTATATTTTAGTAGGTATAGTTAACAATAAGGCGCGCCTCTGGCGGCCTCAGAGGGTATTGGCGGTCAGAGCCATACGTGGATACCGCACGGTGTCGACCGAGGCGGCGTGCGCCCTGGCCGGGACACCCCCGTGGGATTTGGAGGCGGAAGTGCTCGCCGAAGTTTATCGACGGGTGGCTGAATATCGGGCGGAGTATGGCTATCGCCCTCCGCCCGAAGAGGTACGCGAGTGGCGTGAAGCCGCCCGTCGAGCCACCATGGCTAGATGGTCGTTCCGGCTGGAGGCTTCACGTGCTGGCTTTGCCGCCGTGGAGGCTCTCCAGCCGGTCATCCTCGAGTGGGCAGGGCGGCAGCACGGGACCCTTTCCTTCCGACTGACGCAGGTCCTTTCCGGGCACGGTTGCTTCGGAAAGTACCTGCACTCGGTCGCCAGGAGGGAATTGAGTCCCGCCTGCCACCACTGCTACTGCAGTGAGGACTCGGCCCAGCACACGCTGGCGGTTTGCCCCGCTTGGGCGCCGCAGCGTCGGGCCCTCACTGCAGTCATCGGAGGAGATCTCTCGCTACCGGCCGTCATACGTTCCATGGCCGGTAGCGATAGCAGTTTTACCGCGGTCGCAACCTTCTGCGAAGAAGTCATCTCGCAGAAGGAGGTGGCGGAGAAGGCCCGGGAGGATGACATCCACTCGGACCCAATCCGCCGCCGGCGAACCGGGCGGTGGAGGCGCGCCTATCAGCGCCTCATGCCGCCCTGAGTGTGGCCGCGGATGGTCGGGACGGGCTTTCCCTTCCATCCGCTCTAGTGGCCGCCCGCGAGGAGGCAACGTTACGTGTGTGCCGTACGTTGCCTAAAATGAGAGGTTAACAGTTGACGGTGCCCGCTTTTGTGCGGGCAAGCGCTGGGAGGGGTCCGGACGTGTTAACAACTGCAGTTCCCGGATTCCTCCCTTCACAGGCGCAGAGTGGCACACCGTGTGGTTTTAGTCGGTTCGAGTCCGACACACCGCCCCGCCGCAAGCCCCGGTGGGGTGACGGTCCGAGGGGATTTCCACACGTTAAAAAAAAAAAAAAAAAGGTATAGTTAACAACCTCTGCAGTTGAGCCCTGTCGGTTGTAAGGACAGGGTTAGTAAATGTAGTTAATATTAAATAACCCAAAAAGGTATATATAATTGAGAAAGGTTTGTTCTCGTTTACTGTGCTCCTCCTAGCCGTTCTTCTGGATATCGTATACCAGCGCCTGGATGCCCTTGTATGGTGAGATCCGAAGTAATCGATAAAATTAAAACTCCCAGAAGAAATTTTCTTTCCTGGTTTTCAAATGGATAATATTTCAAATTTTCTCAAAAATATTAACATCTATAGCTATATCTAACTTTTGAAACAAAAAATACTTGAATACTTCAGAACTAAATATCAAGTATTCGTTATAATAATGAGTATCGGTAGCCGATCTATTGTGATGATATATCCACTTGTAGCTAACTGGTAGTGTATAATTTTACTAGAATATTTATAACGTTATTTTTATTAAAAAAGATTATTTTTTATTTAATATTGTTCAGAAGCCAAATAATGTTACCACTCGTTACATTATAATACCGATATTTCTTCCCAAGATCGGTAACGGTATAAATAGTATTGTACCTATACACATTAACTGAGTTATTCATATGTACCTGGTATTTGTCACAGTGCATTAAAACAACACTGTACTGTACAATCATTAATGCAAGCGTCAAAAGTATTTACTGAAATACCTGGTATTAATATTTCGAAGTATTTCGATCGCAGGTATTCAATAAAGTATTTATACCCGTAGTAACCCTTTCAGTATAATAGTCACCGTTCCCTTTATTTATTTTTATGCCTGGAACTATATAATATTCATAACATAGATAATAATTATGTGGAGGGAACAGGTGCTATGTCCCTCCGACACAAAGGGAGGATCCTCCGACCAGGCGAGGTGATCATGCCTGGCGGGCCCACTGCCCAACGGTTGATGTTGGGATGTTGTATATATCTTAATTGGCGCACGAACTTTCACTGCGCGATTCAGGATTGGTAATTGGTAGTTTCTTAGTTTCCGTCGTTACTCCGTAGTTCGATCTATCTTCGGTAGATGGCGCTGTCGTATGTTATGTTGTTGTTGCGCTGTATGTGGAGGTCGCCACATCACTCCCCTCCAAGACCGGAGGTCGATACGTTGTTGAGTCAGCTGTCTGTGCTCTGTTGTGGAGCTTGCCAGTGCCAGGAGTGAGCAGTTCCAGTGAGTCGGAACTGAGTGCCGCAAGTTCCAGTGAGTCGGAACTGAATGCCGCTAGTCCCAGTGAGTCGGGGCTGAAGTCCGCTGATCCCAGTGAGTCGGGATGGCGTGCGGTGCGCGGTGCTGCGGTGAGGTCCCCAGTGAGTCGGGGCGGTTGCTGCGTAGTGGCTGGCTGCTGCATAGACGGGAGAGATATGCTCTGCTTACATGAACCGTAGCTGCAGTGTGCTGTGCCTAGACGCTGATGAGGCCGTAGGGGTAAACCAGGCTGGAGCGGTCGCTTCCTGCGTGTGGTGTATCCCTGTTGAGGCCGAGGTTGCTGGCTGGCTGTGAGACTTGCTGTGGGAGTGAATATGGTGGTGGCGTGCTGATGCTGCATCGAAGGCTGCTTCCAATCACGTCGGGGTCACCACTGTGGAGGAACGGGTGTGATGTCCCTCCAACACAAAGGGAGGCTTCCTGCGTATGGGGACTTGCGTTCTGCTGACAATGACGTCATTAGAACGACGCGGTCAGGACGTCGCGTTAAATTTCCCGACTATTATCGCCCTTGACGGTCACTGGAAGGGGGTGATGTAGTGACATAGGACACTTATGTGTGTTTGTTATTTTAATTATAATTATTAGTTGAAAAACTTTCATTGTAAAAATTAAATATATATGAACATGCCTTATTATTATCTAATGTATATATAATTAAATGTTATTTATAATATAAAATATTATGTTCAACGTACAAACAGATTTTGTACGTTGAATTATATAGTGGTTAACCTATTATCAGCCGGCCGGCGAGTGCGGGCGAGCCGCACGATATGTGCCAATATGAGGGCAGGCAGTACCGTCCCGGTCCTAACGCTGTTATCATATTATCTCGCCGCGCTCATTTAATTATCCTTATATTGTTCTATGTTATTCTCTTAATACTTTACTCCTTCTATATTGTAGTGTAACTTCTGTGTGTGTAATTTCAAAATAAACTTACGTTCCTTTTCTTGTGTATTGTGGACTTATTTATTTATTTTCTATACACCTACATATTATTTACGTTACTACAATTAAAACTAAGGATTTTAGGTTTAAAGGTAAAATTGCAAAAAAAGCAGCTGTTCTCCCACCGCTGGGAACACATAAAAAGACGAGCGCACTACTGCTCGGTCTCTTTCGGCCGGCGTCTACCACGCCGGACGCCTGCGCGCCCCTACAGGGGTCGGCCTCTAAAGCCGACCCAGCACTGCACCTCTTCCTGCTGGCGTCTCGAGTCCAGCGCCTCTGCAAGGCGCCACTCCAGCTGCGGCCCTTGGCTGCTTCCGCCATGGTCACCTGACTGACGCTTGGGCCTCCAGCCCAGCGTCCCTTTCTCATCGCTGCAGATCTCCAGCTAAGTGCTCCTTGTCTAGAGGCACTGACTGGATGAATCTCTCAGAACCAACACCCTGTCTACCTGTATATTTGTGCTCCCGACAAATAAATTGTAAAAGTCTATATTTCTAACAATAAATAGTGTTCAAATTGTCGTTGTCAAGCGTCTGATTTTATCTTCATCCGAACCTCGTGGCTTCACCACCACCTTCTAGGCTCCTAAAGCCGCTACGTGACAAAATATTCTTGGGAGGAGGTGGTCACTTACCATCAGGAGACCTATCTGCCAATAGCTCCCCTACGTCATAAAAAAACTAGATTAATTTCTGTTGTCATCGCTTATGTTTACCAACTAAGGATGCCAATCTATTTCTTCTACTTTTTCATGTAAAGGGATCGGATGTATTAGGATGTGTGACAATATTAGGATGTTAATGTTTTCCATTACCCTCTTATCCGCATTATAAACCTTGCTGTCCGGGTCGTCTATGATGGGCTCGTCGTTGCATAAGAAGTCGAAACAGAAGCCTTCTGGAGCGTTGTATAAGTTGAACAGAGTGTGTGTCATTATATCCGACATTTTCCCTGAAAATATAGTATTTATGTCTTCCGTAAAAAGCACAGATATTACGATGGCGAATTCTCTTTCATGATGAAGGACTTTCCTCAAAATACCACTCTTAATCATAGGAGCGAGACGAGGTCTATATTCTCGTTAATGTTACCCTTTAAGAACTAGTCTAAAATGAAAGTAGCCTAAGTTGCTGCTTAATATCATCAGCTATCTGCTAGTGACAGTCCTGTCAAAATCAGTCCAGTCGTTTCAGAGTTCCGACGATTAGCCGGTACAAAAAACGAGCAAAAAATTTTTTGATATGACTACCGTACCTACATATTTTCATATGCATTTAGTAAAAAGCTGTTAATTTGAAATTACATAGAGACACTTCAATTTTATTTATTTGTATATATTATTCAGTAAAAATTAGAGGAGACAGAAATATATTTATGGTGGGAGGTTATCAAGGGAGACAAAGAGAGTAATAAAGTAATAAAATGGGTCACATAGTGTGTGTAATTTTTCTAATGACAGTTCTAGACGAATGCGTGAAAGAAGATGTAAGTGACCAAGAAGAATGGGAGAAGAAAAATCATCATACCCATAAAATGAATTTGTTAAAAGGATTGAGAGATAATGATGAGAATTGAAGTGACTCACCTAGAACATCACTGCCTCTCCACATGAACTCCATTCTGTCTTCTTCAATCATGGCTTCTCTTTCCTTGTGGTCGACTCGACCTAACAATAAAAACTGTTTTTAAAATATCGCGCCTAAGGCTGAGACAGACAATAAGTAGAAATGGGACGGTAATATTACAACCTGCTTGCTCGTTACCCTAGCCTTAGACTGGAACGAATTGAAATACGACCTTAGCTTATTAGTCCATAGTCCAGTAAAAGCCATTTTCAGAGTAAAAGTATTGAAAACTGTGGAATGGACTATCGCCTGCGGTATTCCCGGACCAATACGACCTTTCAAGAAAAGAGCGTAGGTACTCCTTTTTAAAAGGCCGGCAACGCAATTGTGACATTCTTAAGGTAGTAGAGTCACGCTCATTTCAACACTAACGGGCCGGCTCGACCAGGGTGGTACTACTATCGCACAGAAAATCAACGTAAAATGACAGCGTTCGTGCTGTCGTGTTTCGTTGGTGAGTGCGAGACCGGAGGCCCAATGATGTAGAAGCATCACTAGGCCGCCATTGTGTGGGTCACCATGCTGCATTGTTGCATTGTATGCATTCGCAATGAGTATGGTGACCACCACTCTTGGATTCTGCTTATGCTTTCCATATAATAAAAAAAATCCATAAAAAATCTCTGGTGTTGCGGGTGTCCATGGGTGGCGGTAGTCTATTACCATCAGGCGATCCGTCTGCTCGGTTGCCCCCAATCCCAAAAAGAAACAATCGAAGCATTGATATTTGCAAACTCACCAATGAATAAGCCATCATATCCCATCTGGGCTAATAAGGAGACTTGTTCCCGCGTATGTCCGTATGTGTCTATCTGCCACGCTGCCTTGGGCTTGCCACAGGGTCCTAGGGTGTCGTTAATCTTCCTGTAAAATGACAAAACTAGCGTGATGATTAAGGAAGGGTCTACAGCCCAACTGTGGAGAGATGAGCTGCACAAGATGGCTGGCAGGAGCTGGATGCAAGAAGCCGTGGATCGGACCAAGTGACGTGCAATTGCATAGGCCTATGTCCAGATGTGGACTACAATAGGCCCGACATGATGATGATGATGATAAGAGAGGGTTCGACTACTTTAGGTGCTTATATCTGGAATCGATCAAACTGGTTTTTTTGTAAATATATATGTGTCAATGAACATAGAAAGACGCAAATAAAACATTAACTGTTCGTGCACACAAATATCTGACTTAAGCGGTTACCGTTACATATAATCTAAGGATGAAAAACCCCCGAAATAATAACCTGAGTTCCCTTTAAAAAGTAAATAACTTTTAAACGACTCAACCGAAACTCAACTGAAACATTTCTAAGAACACTCGCCCGTAACTCACCTTTCATACAAAAAAAAACTATATTGAAATCGCTTCATCCGTTCGCGAGCTACGGTGCCACAGACAGACAGATTGACAGACAAACAGACAGACAGACACGTCAAACTTATACACCCCTCTTTTTGCATCGGGGGTTAAAAATACTACGCCATGCCATCCAACATCATTAAATGGCTTAAGTACCTGAAGCTCTATTTGATGTTATTTTTGAAGAGTTGGGAAAACTATTTTTTCATCCCACCAGCTCGTAAAGAGTATTTTTGCCCTTCGATATCTGAGTGCAAAAGCCGTTTTTATTCGCTAGAGGATAAAGTAAAATTGAATTAAGAACATCATGTGCACTAAGCTTGTGAAGTCAAAACATCATTAAACCAATTTACATCTACCTCCATGGTGTCGAATTTATCATACATTTTTTTTTATTTGTTAAAAACTCAGACTAGGAATCTTCTTGGTGTACTTTTTTTTTATTTGCTTTGCCAGCGCCATTTTCTTTTCACGTCATTTAGTAATTTCTTCGCTGAGGTGGAATGCAAAGTTACGTGTTGCACATGCACTCGAGTGCAATTTCTTTTTACCTAGGTAACGCTAACGCTCAGGATTCTAATTTTTGAATCACTCGCTGTGCTCGTGATTCAATTTTAGAATCCTTCGCTTGCTCGGTCATCAAAATTGAGCACGCGGTTAAAAAGCAACTTTGCACTCTTGTATAACAAATAACTATTTTTCTTACAGTAACTCATATATGATTGAGTTGCCCCCTTAGGGTAGCTAAATAATAATCTTTGGAAAGTTCGCAAATTATTCCAACTTTTAAACTATCGTGAGAGCGTTAATTATCGTAAAAGTAACTGTATGACATTAAAAAACTAGAGAAGACAAAAGAAAATAAGCAAAAGAGACATTATCATTACAGCCTTGATTAGTTCGCCGCTGGGCAAGAGCCTCACCTTAGAAAGGAGGTTTTTGCCAACTACACCCCTCTGACCAGACGAGTTGGTATTGGGTTTGTTTCTAGTTTTCCTTCTCTTTGCAGTGCTGTTGTCCTGGTAGTTTGCTCTCTCAGTCGTCTCTTACGACACCCACGAGATGAATAGGGTGGTGACACTCCGTACTCTTAATCAGTCACGTAATGTTTTTCCCCATCTCACCTTAATCCCCAGGTAAACTGATCAATGATATGCAGGTAGTCTGGTGTAGCTTCGTCGTTGTTGACCCAACCGCCTCCAGCGAACTCCACTCTGCCTTCCTGCACCAAGGTCCTGAAGGTAGCTCTTGTTGTGGGACGCTGTTCTTTCCACCAGCGCCAGAAGTATGCGGTTTCAGAGAAGGTGAACCTTGGGGGAAATGAAAACTACTTTGTAAGTTAAATCTAATGTAGACTCAGCCTGTGTTAAAGAAATACATGTATACTTATTTTAGACACATACTAGATGAGCCCCGCGGTGTTACCCGCGGTTTAACTTTACCCGCAGGTAATATGTCACTTTATGGTAATTTATGACAATTCCAGAAAGGTAAAACTTGTAGGTAGTAGAGCCACGCTGATTTCAGCATGAATGGGCCGGCTCAAAAAGGGCGGTACTACCCTCGCATAGAAAATCAACGTAAAATGACAGCGTTCGTGCTGTCGTGTTTCGTTGGTGAGTGCGAGACCGGAGGCCCAAATAGTCTAGTCAACAAGTTCCATACTTGTTCACTAGACTAAAAGATGCAGCAGCATCACTAGGCCGCCATGGTGTGGGTCGCCATACTGCATTGTCTGCATTCGCAGTGAGTATGGTGACCGCCACTCTTGGATTCTGCTTATGCTTTCCATCAGGCAGAGTAGAGTCATTTTGGCAGGCCATACAAAAAAAAAAAAACAATATATATAAAAATCAATGGCACTTTTCGTTATAATTTTATAACTCAAGAACGGGCTCAGCTATCCAAAGCAAATGTTTAGGCTTTGGTCGGACAATTTAGTAGATGGTTTATGTGAAGTTTGCACAAAATCGGTAAAGCGGTTCTTCATTTATCACATCTTTGTAATAACCGACATAAACGCGGGCGGAGCCGCGGGCAACAGCTAGTACTTTATAAGTTAACTACAACAATTTTTGTTTCAATGAAGAAAACACGAAACCTTACTTTCTTCTCTTGTCGTGGAGTAGTTCTGACAACACGGAATGGTATATCAGTTGAACATTGGCTGTGCTGACTGTGGTCTTGGCTGTAAATCAAATCATGTATAAGCACCAGATTGTTTCCCCTCCTACGGTTTTAAACGTGATGTTACGCAAGAATAGAGCTAACGAATGCAAGAGGATTTTCTTCATAGGACAAGCCTTAGCAAGGTATTTCGACTGCACGTTTGGCCAAGTTGTTTAACGGTCACCACGCCGTTTCCTACTTCGCCAAGTGTCGTGGGTTCAAATCTCACGTAGGACAACACTTTGTGTTATCCACAAATTGTTGTTCTGAGTCTGGGTGTACTTTGTGTCCGTTTCACTTGATAACAACTGGCCATGGACCTGTGCAGGTGAAGAGTCGCAAATATGTTGCCGTTTTCTGAGCCTACTCCGGGAATTAGTAATTTTCAAGGTAATAATTGAAGCCACGCTGATTTCAGTATGGATAGGCTGGCTCGACTGGGGCGGTACTACCGTTTCACAGAAGAACAACCTAAAATTAACAGCATTTGTGCTGTCGTGTTTTGTTGGTGAGTGCGAGACCAGGGGCCAATGATGCAGAAGCATCTCAATAGGCCGTGGGTCACCATGCTGTAATGTTGCATTGTCTACATTCACAATGAGTATGGTGACCAGCACTCTTGAATTCTGCTCATACTTTCCATCAGGCAGAGTAGAGTCACTTTGGTAGGTTCATACATAAAATAAAATTAGGGTAGAGCGGTGAGAGATGTTGTTTATTTACTTCCATAGTAATACTGGTCGAAGGTCTTCACCCATCCAGCGTCCATGTGCGAGTGAGGAATAAGATGGACGTTCAAAGCTCCGTCTCTTGTTTGAGGGCATTGCTGCAACAAAAATGTACTTTAAAATATTTTTCTAAGAAATACTATTTGTAGTATTTGAACACTATACTCATTAAAGGGGGTATTCTTCATTTCTTTCCTTTTTAAAAAGGCAACTCCCGCACTAGGAGTATATAGCATGTCGCGGGGGACTGTGAATACACATCTGAAACAAATCCCGATTTTATTTAGTCAAATCGGGATTTATGACTTTTTAGTGAAATAATTGCAAATTTTAACACAAAAAAACCGACTTCAATCTGGACCAAATTTAAATGGGACCATTCGGGAAGCACCAGCTTTCAAATAAAAAAAGAATCATCAAAATCGGTTCACCCAGTCCAAAGTTATGAGGTAACAAACATAAAAAAAAACAGTCTAATTGAGAACCTCCTCCTTTTTGAAGTCGGTTGAAAAAGCGGGAATCTTTCGTCGAAAGCAGGATGAAGCAAAAAAACGTATACGACGCATGATTTATATTTATTGTTTTTACGCCATATCATCCCTAATTCGTGAAAGAACTAGTGCCATTTTCTATTTATAATGTAAATACGGCTAACTAACTACCGTCATTTTGGGCGTCCGGCCAGTTATCCCCACAAAGCGGGACAAAACCTGTCCCACGCGGGACATTACAATTTTGATTCAAAAAGCGGGACATCCTGCGAAAACGGGACATCTGGCAAAGCTGCTGCAAGGGTAGCAGTCGGTCCAACTCGAAAACACGAAGTTTTTAAGATCGGAGATAATTTTTCGGTGCCTGGTCCGTTTACTACACTTCTTCACCTAATTTACCAATTTAACTTCGGTTTTCCTTCGTTATGTTAACCTATTACATATTTCGCAATTTAAAGAGAAACATTTGTTAGAAAGAAACTCATATACATAGATACTTTCTCAATTAACTTACCTTATATCCACACTCAATTTTAAGTTTCTCAGACAAAGTACACTTAATTTCTAACAATACTGTTAATAACACAAACAATTTTTTACTCATTTTTTAAACTATCTAATCCATAACTCAACTCGAGTTCTGAATTTAAAAATGAACTAAACTGATCATTTTGAGTTCTAAACTTGGTAAAAGCAATATATTATTCTTATTTTAAACTTTGTCTTAGTTGTCGAATATGATTTTGAGTTTTTGTTTTAGTTGAAGATAAGATTCGATTATTAAATTGTGTTCTAATTGTCGTTTCGAACCCAGGCAGGCTGAAATATGACTGAATAATGATCCAATGACCGAATGCTTTGAAATTGTGAAGTAACGCGTTTGTTTATGGTAAGGTATTGTTCACAGGAGGCCTCATTACGTATGCTGTTTGAATTTCTTTGTCAATATTTATTTTGTTAGGGCTATTCGTTGTAACTTTGATGAAACACATATTATTTTGTCTAGATACATTTGAAACTATACAAAATCAGGATGCAATAACTCTTCTGCTTGAACTAAGAAGAAAAAATTTGGTAGACAGCACGGTTGGCCTTGTGGTTTAAGCGGTCGCCACGCCGCTTTCTACCGCGCTAAGTGTTGTGGGTTCAAATCTTCAAATCATCTTCATCTTCAAATCATCTTCAAATCAAAGGTTCAAATCAAAGGTTCAAATCACTTTGTATGATCTACAAATTGTTGTTCTGAGTTTGGGTGTTCTTTGTGTTCGTATCATGCATGTTTGTAAAGTCCCTCAGGATATATATTCCTAATGTGGTTGTTGTCCTTTAAAAAGATAGGCAATATAGGTAAAAAAGAAATAGTTGGCATACATTTCTTAGTGGTGTTTTCTATCATAGGATATTTATTCATGGTATAGAAGGTAAACGAGGATACAGCACACCTGATGGTAAGTGATTACCGCCGCTCATAGACGCTTGTAACTTAAAAGTCACGAGGATAGTGTTGTTGAACACCATCCTCGTGACTTTGACCTTATTCACTTGGTGAAAATTTTGGAATGAAACGCCTCGGTGGCGCAGTGGTAGCGTATGCGACTGCTGTGCCTGAGGTCTCTGGTTCGATTCTCAAGTCAGAAAAAATGTTTGTAGAAAACATCCAAACTCGGAGTTTGGGTGTTTTCTATCTATACTAATATTATAAACGCGAAAGTTTGTAAGTATGGATGGATAGATGGATGGATGTTTGTCACTCTTTCACGCAAAAACTATTGAACGGATTAGGATGAAACTTTACAGTAATATAGCCTATACATCAGAATAATACATAGGTAGGCTACTTTTTGCCGCGATAACCGACAATTACGCGGGCGGAGCCGCGGGAAACAACTAGTGTATAATATGTATGTATTTACTAATACTAATCCTACGCAATATTACACGAGAATGCTCTTCATTCTGGAGGGGAGGATGTGCGATTTAAGTTACTCACAGAACAGTAACACACTTGTGTCATGGCCACAACAGATGTGCAGGTAGGTTGACAGATGTCCAGGAGTCAGGCAATCAATTACTAACAGAAATATTAACAGTATTATAAAAATAAATAATAATAATAATTCAAATATTCGTGTGGTGATGGATCAAGAACACGGAGTGTCACCACCCTATTAATCCCGTGGGTGTCGTAAGAGTCGACTAAGGGAGCGATCTACCAGGACAACAGCACTGCAAAGAGTAGGGAAAACTTGACACAAACCCTATATCAACCCGTCTGGCAAACGTGGTTTATATAATGTTTAGATATTGGAAAGCACTCAATACGAGTACAATAGATGTTCTGCAATGCAATTTATTCCAGACTGACATCAGCTAAAATGAAACATGATATTTGCCCTTAGCGGGTAGTACACAAAATATAATTATCAATATACCTATACCTAAGGTACCTAAAGGTAGTAGAGCCATGCTGATTTCAGCACGAGTCGAGCCGATACTACCAAACGGAGAAGATCAACAAAAAGTGACAGCAATCGTGCTGTCGTGTTTCGTTGGGGAGTGCGACACCGGAGGCCCAATGATGCAAATATAATTATCAATATACCCAGACCTAAGGTACCTAAAGGTAGTAGAGCCACGCTGGTTTCAGCACGAGTCGAGCCGGTGCTACTTTCTTACAGAAGATCAACCTAAAATGACATCATTCGCGCTGTCTTGTTTCGTTAGTGAGTGCGAGATCGGAAGCCCAATGATGCAGAAGCATCACTAGGCGGCCATGGTTTGGGTCACCATGCTGCATTGTCTGCATTCGCAATGATGACCACCACTCTTGGATTCTGCTTATGATTTCCATCAGGCAGAGTAGAGTCACTTTGGCAGGCTAATACCTACATTAAAAAACCAAAACCTCCTTCCTAAGGAGAGGCCTATGACCAGCGGTTCCTGAGATTAGCGCTTTCATACAAACAAACAAACTCTTCAGCTTTATAATATTAGTATAAATGTGTGTATGTTTTTTCATATATATGTATTTATGTATGTCCCTGCTAAAATGGCTCTACTCTGCTTGATGGAAAGCATAAGCAAAATTCAAGAGTAGTGGTCACAATGTAATAATGCAGCATGGTGACCCACACTATGGCTGCCTAGTTATGCTTCTGCATAATTGGGCCACCGGTCTTTAGGTTGATCATCTGTGAGAGGGTAGCACCGTCTCGCTCGACTCATGCTGAAATCAGCGTGGCTCTACTATCTACATATAGGTAAATCTATATGTAAATATATGTGTATTTATGTGTGTTTTGTATATGTGTATATGGATGTTTATGTCTGTGTATGTAGTGTATTTTTCACTGATTATGTAACCCTGTCCACCTCCCTACAAAATTTATACCTACCCACCCTAAGGTTCACTGGTAGAGAATGCCTTGGGCAATTTGGGCATTAAGTCCGCCGAATTACAAAGTGCATAAAGTATCAAATCAAAGTAGTAGTATCAAACTCATAATTTCTATCACAGTGTGTACAAGCCTTTAGTTACCAGGTACTTGCGCCGTTTGAACACAACATCTCAGTTTTACGCAAAACAGCCAAGTTTCTCACGAATTTCGCGTATAATCGAATAACAGCAAAAATTACATAACCGTATCCTTATATACCTACATTCTGTCTTTACGGACCTGTTGGCCTTTTTTTGTTGACGGGGTGTAAAATCCCTTCGGATCTCCAGCTAATCGGGGACACAGGAGCCAGGAGTATGTGATGTTACATGATTGCAGCCATGTTGCGGAGCGAGAGCGCGTGGAACTCTGCCGTCTCTTTCTGCGAGCAAGTTATGCTTGCGAAGGAGATGGTGGAGCGGGACCAGGAGAGATTTAGAAATCTCTCTGTCCGCCAGGCCCGGGAACGGGCCAGGTACCGCAGACAACTCAGGCACCGGAGATCGCGAAAAATCTCCGTCCTCCATAAGCGCAAGCCTGAGGGTGACAGGTGAGGCCACCAGTCACCCTAGCAGAAGCAGGCCGGGGTGGCGCGGCGCGAGCTGTATAATGAAATGCTAGGGTTCCTACACAGGAGGGGGCCACCTACAAAAAAAAGTGGGTGGTCCAAGGTACGTCGGGGTTCCAGGGATTTTCTTTCGAGGGTGCACCTGGTTCCCCGGCTTCTAGTACCCGAGACGGTGTGCGGTTTTTAGTCGGTTCGAATCCGACATAAATACCAGTCGGTGGTATAGGAGGGGATTTCCGCACAAAAAAAGGAGAATGTGATGTTTTCACTAAAAAACACCCCGACGACCGGCCTCTGGCGCCAGACTGCCGGCCTCACTACTCTGGGAGGACCCGGACCATGTTATTACAGGTCCTCTCCGAATCGACCCCGCGCATTATCAGGCCCTATCCCGGGGGAAATTAATTCCCCCTTAAACGGACCTGTTGGCCTAATTGTTAGTCATCCCGACTGCTAAACCAGAAGTTATGGGTTCGATTCCTACTCAGAACAAATGCTTGTATGATGAGTACGATCAGTTGTTCTTGTGATTTATCACACTATAACCATTTTTATATTGATTCCGAAAACATTCATATTATAAAATAAATATTTCACCGAATTTATTTTTATTAAGTTGAAATGAATTTAAAAGGCAGGTCCAACTAATTTACAAGCTGTTTATGAAGCCCTACACACTTTTAAGGTAAATCTTAATAGCTTAAATCGCTTAATTAATATATAAGTAACTTAATTAATATAAAAACGGATACGGAAACACTTAGTGTTATCACCAAATTATAGATTATAAGCGTTTCCGAGATTATGTCATGAGTATGAGAAATGAGGTTATTGGGTATATATTTTGTGGTAATGATAAATTTAAAGCCAAGGACTGTTTCTCACGAAATGCTTGTAACGATGAAACTTTTTGTTATGATATAGGTGGCTAACAAAGAGGAGGAGCGCAGGCGCGCAAGCATGGAAGCGCAACGTTTTCGCATTATTGCGGCGAATCCATCTACCTGAAACTCCTATCTAACTTATTAAATCCATACAAATAAATATCTATCACTCAGATCTTTAGGACTAGGCAGAGAGGTAGTAAACAACTTTCTTATGGTCACTAGCCAAGTTGACATTCCAAAAACGTAAAAGATAATGGAAAACTAACAATTGAATGGGAATGACGCATTTCAACGCTAAGTCACCTGGTAATACGAGAAAGTAGCGATAACGATTGTAGGGAGAGAATCGGTACGACACACTTGTATCTTGGGTAGAACAGATAATGGAGGAGACAATTGGGATCTATTTTTATAATAATAATATTTCAAACATCTTACACACATTCAATGACATCTAGTCTCAAACTAAGCAGGTCTTAGTTAATACCGCTACCTGTAAATATACTTCTATTATAAGAGCGAAAGTTTGTGAGTGTGTATGTTTGTTACTTCTTCACGCAAAAACTACTGGACGGATTTGGATGAAACTTTCAGTAATATAGCTTATACATCAAAATAACACATTGGCTACTATTTGCCGCGATAATCGACATACACACGGCCGGAGCCGCGGGTAACAGCTAGTATTTTTATATTTTGCAATACATTTCATATGAAATGATTGCAATGAACAATTTGATTAAGAACACATTTTACATAACGTTGACCGCCTCGGTGGCGCAGTGGTAGCGTATGCGACTGCTGAGATATCGGGTTCGATTCCCGGGTCCGGGTCGGGTTATCACATAGAGATTACATAATACCTATACATTAAAAGACAACTACTGCATTGTTTAAAATATCCTGTGTCGCGGGGGACTTTATAAACTTACATGTAACAGACACAAAGAATACTCAGACTCAGAACACCAATTTGTGAATTACACACAGTTGTTGTTCCATGTGGGATTTTAGCCCACAGCACTCAGCGCAGTAGTCCACCACTTCGCTATCCGTGTAGTCTATATAATGTGTGCAAAGGTCCACATTAACATTTAACATTAATTCGGACATCTGCCAAACAACGCCATCTACCTTCGAACTAAGCAGAGCTTGTACTATGACAGCTAGGTTGACTGATAGACTACTACACCCTAAACTCCGAAACAAATATTTGCAGATCATATAAATACTAGCGCTAATACTAATACTACTAATAGCGCTCATAGCCCAGTTGCACTCGGTGATTAGAAACAATCACCGAGGGTAAGCGTCTCCGTGATTCGGAGGTCACGTTAAGCAGTCAGTTCCTGTTGTTATCATACGATAACAGTCGTGAAGCTTAGTTGGAGGCCTTTGGGCGGCTTAAAAACATCCAAAGGCAAGATTACTTAGCAACAACGTTGTCTTTCCCGTCCCCAACCCACACTCGGCCAGCGTGGGGACGTATAGCCTTAACCCCTTTCCTGCGAAGAGACCCGAGCCCAGCAGTGGGACATTATAGGTCGTTACTTGTTGATGATATAAACACTTGGTAGGACCCGGGAATCGAACCCGAGATCTCAAGCTCGGCAGTTGAATATGCTACCACTGCGCTATCGAGGCAGTCAACGTTATGTAAATGTGTGTTCATAATCAAATCGTTCATATACAATCATTTCATATGCAATGTATTGCAAATCATAAAAATATTATACTGCAAAATGAGAAGTAGTTACAGGTAGCAGTATTAAATATTAATTATCTGCGTATTGATTTGAATTGTATAATCAATACGATAAATCCATAAATAAATTATCATATTTTTGGCTTTATAGTCGATTTGAACTGCGAAACAATGACTTATTTATTGAAATCGACTTTGGTTGTAATTTCATGAAGAAATTTTACCAAAAATGATTTTAAATAAAAATGAATCTTGAGTCGAATTTGTACCTGAGTTACTGCTTTCTGTGGTAGATGAATTAACTACAGAGCTTTCTGAAGTCTTGATGCTATCTTTTAAATAATCATATTTAAATCGTTTAATATATTTGTGATCTTTGTTTGATGCACAAATTGTTGTTCAGAGTCTGGGTATTCTTTGTGTCATATGTTTGTAAAGTCACCCGCAACACACGATATAGCAATTGAGTTAAGTTGGGAAATAATGCAAGCAGGTATACCTTTGAATAAGTCACGGCAGTAGTAGGCCGGGATCCCCGGGACAAATTTTACAAGTTATTACTATCAAGCAAAGTTTTCGTGAGTGGCTTCATTTTGATGAGGGCCCACCATACACCTTAAAAAAAATCGATTGTGGTTGCTAACAGGGCTAGCAGGAAAAAAAAAATTTGGAGCGTAGGATTTGCGCATTGAGCGCATGGATGGGGGTGGGGTTTGGTGTATGGGCCTCCGGTATCCTCACTTAATCGCTGTGAAACACAGCGCAGGCACTGTTTCACAACGGTTTTCTGTGAGGCCGTGGTCGGTCGGTCGAGCCGGCCCATGTTTGCCGAAGCGTGGCTCTCACACGGTAGGTGTACAAATGTGGTTTTAATAGTCCACTGTTCGCCATAGACCTCTTAAGAGCAGGTGTTGGTGTACTACACCACGCTGACCAGACGGGTTGGATAGGGTTTGTGTCAAGTGTTCCTTCTCTTTGCAGTGCTGTTGTCACTGTTCTTAATTATCTATATATAAAAGCGAAATACCACTCACTTATTAATCACGAAATCTCAGAAACTTTAACACCCACAAACTTGAAATTTAGCAGGTAGGTTCCTTACAGGGTTTAAACATCCGCTAAGAACGGATTTTGCGAAACTCCACCCCTAAGGGGGTAAAACGGGGGTTGGAAGTTTGTATGAAAGTCCTATGTTTTTGACTCAGAGATTTGAAATTTAAAATGTATGCTCTATAGATGGTGTAGAGGTGTACTAATAATGTATCTTTAGAAATCAACCCCCCTTTGAGGTTAAAACGGGGGGATATTTGGACGCAAACGAGGTTGCGTAGGTCAGCTAGTTATTAAATATAATTAAATTAAGATTTATGTGGTGTCGACCACATAAATCTTTATAGGTATGTGGGAGTCCCCTTTAAGCCGAGTCTCTACCGAACAAAAGTTGGCAGCTTTTGTGTTGTCAACACGTGTTGGTGACAGAAGTTTCTGTAATTTCCTTGTGTTGGCAACAAAAATTGTCAACAAATGTTGGGAACCGTGTTTCTGTTTTTGCCGGTAAACATCAAAAGAATACGCTTGTTGTAAAATATTTATTGGCTCTGTGGAGACGCCTAGTTGGAATGTTTTTCAAATTGTTAGCGACTCGGTGCGGACACAATGGAAACAAATGTTTGCAATTTTTTGAACAGTTGCCGACAGTTAGAAACACTGAAATTGCCAAAAATTTCGGTAGAGACGTGCCTTTAAATACAAGAGTGAATGTATGTATGCGTGTTTGAGTAATATGTGACGGTATATTATGATTATTGCGCTATTATTTTATAAATGACTTGGATAGAATCTGTATCATGTTTTAAAGGTCGTTGGCTTTCGATATTCGATCATACTTAATTGTGAAAGAGTGGTTTGCCTCGGAAACCGGCTACAAATATGAACTAACATTGATATACTGAAAATAATTATGCCAGTCTGTCTGTAGCTTTCTCATGACTGAAATACTGATCGAATTAAGCCATTAGTAATGTAGGTGTTTGAAAAAACATTATGTGAATTTAGTTAGAATTCAGATCTATATATGGCGCTGTATGATTACTCCAAAATTTAAATTGCGGTGCTAAGATTCACCATCGTTGAATCTTATTAAACATCTTTAATTAACATACTTTCGGGTATTACTGTACTTCAACTGCTTGCTTTACTAAGAAATACCTAGGGGAGTCCTGTAACTTTATTTATTAGAACAAGATAATGGAAGATGGTGATTAGACTTAAAAAATAACTGTTTAGTATTTGAGTTTTACATACAATGTAACGACATTTTAGTATCATCTAGCGAAGACCCGTCGAACTACGAAGTATTGCTAACACTGTATCGCCATATGGAATTTTTCAAGCCGATTGCCATATTTTTAATTTCCCAACATCAACCGTTGGGTTGTAGCTTGTATCCAACCTCCCTTTGTGTTGGATTGACATGTATATATATATATATATGTTTTATATATAATTTATATTATGTTTTACGTAAGTGTGATTAAAATACTCAACATTTCTTTTTATTGCAGCTAATAAATTTAACTCCACCAATACTTTGGTCGAATTAAACTTATTTCGAAATTAATTTGCAGACGGGGCCAGGAGAAAAGCTAGTTAATAATAATAGTAAACAAAGTTCCCGTTTAGGCTTCTTGTAATAAAATAAATTGTATTTATTGCAAGGTATTTCAAGTTGTTTACGTGGGTGGGATAGTGTGGTTATTTCGATATGCATAATCAATATTATAAACACGAAAGTTTGTAAGCATGTATGGATGGATGGATGTTTGTTACTCTTTCACGCAAGAACTACTGAACGGATTTGGATGAAACTTTACAGTAATATATAATTTATACTCTCGATTGTCGGCACTTGATGAAACTTGTTATAATACATTTTTGAATTAAAATCACTTGTACTTATTCCACTATTTTATTTTTGTTTACACCTGACCGGTTTCGCCTTATGGCATCATCAAAGGTTACTGATTATACAAAATAAAATATTCACATCTAAAACCCACCAACTGCGGGTACCTGTAAATATCAGTGTGTCCGTGTAAGGAATTTTCCCCGAAATCAGGGAAATTGTATTTGTCTCCACCTACGCTATTTGTTAAATTAGTAACTTACAGCTACACAAAGTCCCAGTTATGATATGAAATACTAATTACAAATAATATATTAATTTTAGTAATAAAAAATTATTAAAATCGACATTAATGCTGAAAAATTTTTTGAAATAAAATGATTATGTCATGTCCTCTTTATATTTAATGTCCAAAATTGTGTCATACTATATGTCTATTAAATTATATGTCGAAAATTCATAAAAGTCATTAAATGTGTTAACTATAACCCGTCTAAATTATACAGAGTTACAAATAATAAAAACAATAGCTCATAATAATGGCTACTCGCCCAATCTAATAGACACAATGGTAAAAAATAAGAAATCAAAAACTGTTTTAAGTGTTGCATACCAAGCTAACAGACCAACTTTAATGACAGAAAAAGAACGGTGGGCTCGTTTACCTTACATAGGGCAAATTTCGTATAGGTGTTCCAGATCCCTGGATATAACAAAACCAGCTTTTTACACGACCCGTAGCCTAAAAAACATAATAGGTAACAATATAGATAAGACTCCTATCGCAGAGAAAAGCGGGGTGTACGAACTCTCATGTGCAGTGTGCAACAAAAAATACATCGGCCAAACAGGCAGGGCTTTCCAGACCAGAATAGCAGAACATGCTAGGGGTTGGAGGCTAAAAAAGACGGAGTCCAATTTTGCGGAACATTTGCTGTCAGAAAAACATTCGTTCGATCCTAAATTGGACTTTAAAGCACTACATGTATGTGACAAAGGCAGAAAATTAACCGCTTTGGAGGCGTTAGAAATCAATAGGTTGTTATTAGGGAATCGGGACAAGGTGTTAAATCAACAATTAGATATCAACAATTCACCACTATTAAAATATTTCAAGTAATGTCATCTACAATATTTGTAAGGGGAGTTTGTATAATTTAGACGGGTTATAGTTAACACATTTAATGACTTTTATGAATTTTTGACATATAATTTAATAGACATATAGTATGACACAATTTTGGACATTAAATATAAAGAGGACATGACATAATCATTTTATTTCAAAAAATTTTTCAGCATTAATGTCGATTTTAATAATTTTTAATTATTAAAATTAATATATTATTTGTAATTAGTATTTCATATCATAACTGGGACTTTGTGTAGCTGTAAGTTACTAATTTAACAAATAGCGTAGGTGGAGACAAATACAATTTCCCTGATTTCGGGGAAAATTCCTTACACGGACACACTGATATTTACAGGTACCCGCAGTTGGTGGGTTTTAGACGTGAATATTTTATTTTGTATAATCAGTAACCTTTGATGATGCCATAAGGCGAAACCGGTCAGGTGTAAACAAAAATAAAATAGTGGAATAAGTACAAGTGATTTTAATTCAAAAATGTACAGTAATATAGCTTATACATCAGAATAACACATAGGCTACTATTTGCCTCGATAACCGACATATACGCGGGCGGAGCCGCGGGCAACCACTAGTAATATTATAAATTCGAGAGCAACTCTGCCTGTCTATCTGTTACGCTTTCACCGCTCAACCGCTGCACCGATTTGGATGAAATTATTCATAAAGATACTTTCATTCTTGAGGAAAGATATAGGCTACTCTATACCGCGATAACTTACACGCGTGCGGACTCTATTGGCTGGTCTGAGATATGCCGTATTTTAAATATAAAACTACAAGTATGTACATAGCGGCCTCGACTCGTGGGACATATAAGTCTATCCTTAGATCGATTTTCTTAGAAATTTGTAACATATTTCTAACTGATTGACTCTTGGCTGACTTGACTTCCAAAAGACAGGCAGCATTGCTACGTCGAATGCCAATGCTAATTCTCTCTCAGATAAAGGCCCGCCTTTTGGTCACGAGAAGTGTCGATTAGTTGGCACCCAATGAAATTAGGGTCTCGACCCCAAACGGTTCTAAAATGTAATGAGCTGCTAATTTTTGGTTGTTGATGTTTGAAGTTTTCCGTTGATGCAGCAGCAGCGCTGGCATAACCAGCTGTAGTTGACAGATGTAATGGCGCGAGGGTGTCGATGCAAGACAAAATAGATTTTAAAAAAAATTGCGTACAATACAAAATTGACCCTAATATATGTTTAATCTACTTACCCTTGGTGGATGTTTAGTGCTTTAGTTTTATAATGTCCCCACTAGATGGCATTAGAAGTATCTTCTATAATGTTAAAACTAAGTAAAAGATGGCGTTAATATCATTTTTGTTTACCTTTTCTCAATTTTAGTCTACATCCGTGACGGATGTTAGTTTGTTTGTATTTATGTGTACATTACTTACGTACTAAGGAAGTGATACATGTAGTTATTGCGACTAATTATGTAATATTTCATTTTTGTAATAAAACTACCTCATTTCCAGTTTTGTGACAGACGCGTGCGCAGCTATGTGGGTGTGAAACTGTAGTAGACATGAACTGTATTATTAGTGACGGCTTATTAATTTTATTTTATGTTTATCATAAAATTAACGGCTTTGTTGCTAATGGACATTTTAGTTAATAATTATATGTCTATATCTATTTTATTGATGTTTGTGGCCTATGTCCAATGTCCAGCAGTGATGTGCGATAGGTTGTGACTGATGATAATTAATAATATTATAATATCCTGACTCCTAACGCATTTCACACACGGTCGTCGTCTGATCCCAAACAATGCAAAGCCTATATAGTCCATTCGCTTAGACACGGTCACCTTAATCGCTCCGCGCCGCCAGTCGCGGCGTGCGTCGCACGTGCGGCAAGCCACCACAAAACCAAAGGGCCCGCCTGCGTCGTACCACAAGCAAGTATAATATTTGTCAGTTAACGCCGTTGTATCAATTAATATACATATTCGTATTTCACAACAATAACCACAGTTGCGTGCGGGTGTACCGACATTTACAACCAATGTCGTACCATGGTTGAGCATACCACTACACCGCAGAGGTCACAGGTTCTCTATTACTCATTAGCATCTAGGCTAGATTGTTATAGATAAAATCCGCTTACTAATTAGTTTACTACGAGCATATATAAATCTAATTCGGTTACTAATTTCTGGTAGTCCTTGAGTTGCTTTCGTAACTTTATTAATGTTAACAGCTTATATTTATATAAAAACTAACTGACTCACGCAGCTTCGTCTGTGATTCGTTTCAGCTATGTTCGGCTCCTATTGGTGTAAGCGTGATGTTAACTATCCAATCTTAGGCACGACAGCATTTCACACATGAAAAAAAAACGTGAAAATCGGTTTGGTTTTAGAGCCAAGGAAGTAGAGCCACGCTGATTTCAGCACGGTTGTGCCGGCTTGAGCGGGGCGGTACTATCCTCGCACGGAATATCAACGTAAAATGACAGCATTTATGCTGTCGTGTTTCGTTGGTAAGTGTGAGACCGGGGGCCCAATGATGCAGAAGCATCACTAGGCCGCCATGGTATGGGTCACCATGCTTCATTGTTGCATTGTCTGCATTCGCAATGAGTATGGTGACCAACACTCTTGGATTCTGCTTTTGCCCTCCATCAGGCAGAGTCAAATAATTTTGGCAGGTCCATACATAAAAAAAAGGTAATTTCGGAGTTCATCGTGAGCACAAGCAAATTGGCACAAGGATTATATAAAACCAGCTGCACCCCGCGGTTATTGTTGCACAAGTGCACACAACAACTTATAACAGAAGTAGCCTAAGTTACTTCTTATATCATCAGCTATCTGCCTGTAAAGTCCCGTCAAAATTGATCAAGCCGTGTCAAAGATTAGCGGGAACAAACACCTAGGGAAAATTTTTAAAATTGATTGTTGATATATGTTCCGTACGTATATATCTACTTGCGTATGTATTTTGTGAAAAGAAAAAGAAAAGAAATTACAAACAGACACTTCAATTTTATTTATTTGTATACATAGACAATCAATACTACCTATTGCCCGTAGTTTACGCTAGTTTGTAACTTTCAAAATGTGAAACTTTCATTCAATATTTTACCGCCTTAGGGGTGACAATTTCAAAGACAAAATGGCTAACTTTCATACGACCATTCATCCAATATTTTACCCCCTTAGAGCTGACAATTTCAAAAAGTTAGTCGACATTAGCTAGCAAAATGTTAAGTTTGTAGCCCAAGTGATTTAGACTCTGCGCTCATGAAGCAGTTAGGGAGGTTATCAGTGAGTTGAACCTAACATTTATTCTAAGTGTGTGTCACCTTAGTTGGAAATCATCATTATTTTCTTAGGCCTCTCGTTAGAAAGCAGGTGTTCGTCTACTACACCACGCTGACCAGACGGGTTGGTATAGGGTTTCTGTCAAGTGTTCCTTCTCTTTGCAGTGCTGTTGTCCTGGTAGTTTGCTCCCTTAGTCGGCTCTTACGACACCCACGGGGTGAATGGGGGTGGTGACACTTCGTATTCTTATTCTGTCACCACACGGGTTGAAGCTTATATCATCTTAACATCATTATCTCAGTCAAACACGTCTACTGCTGAACATAGGCCTCCGTCAAGTCTTTGCACAACAACCGGTCCTGTGCCGCCCACATCCAACGGCTTCCTGCGACCTTCATCAGGTCGTCAGATCACCTTGTGAGGGGTGTACCAACGCTGCGTCCTTACCCGGAGATTCTTCGTACCCCCTGCCCTGAAATTTCCTAGACCGCTACTGTAGCCAGGAACAGTAGGGCCGCCGGAGACTAGGGACCCTTTTTTTCCTTGTACTTACTATTGCGGGGTTTTGCCATAATCCAGCCACGCTTGGCATGCGGGTTAGCGATCGCAGTATGATGGTACTGTGCTCAGTAGGATACTGCTACCCATCCTGTGGCATACTATCCCTAAATCGACTTTTACAGATGTGGTGGTGCTATTTGGAGCAGGTACTACACAGCATTATAATATATGTTAATATAACTGTAGTATGTATGTGTTATATAACTTATATGATATGTATGTATGTATAGTCAGTCAATATACACATAAAACACAATTTAATCCCGTCTCTGCTAAAATGTCGATATTCGTCACTCAAATATATAAACAGGTGATTGGTCTTGTGCCAAAAGACCTTAAACTTAACAGTTCAAAAAAAACTGCATTTTTTTGTAAACGTCACAGACTGTTACTAACCAAGGCCTTATGTGTCATATTATTATTTTTTAAACATATTCTTTAAAATACAATTTCCTATATTGTTTATTGAACTTTAAAAAATAAATATCTTGTTCGATTATTGAGCGGTAAATGTTATAATTCGCCATTTTGGGTAATAACGATTGTTTTATCTTTTTGGTTACTGTTTTATTTAATTTTTAAATCGGCAGAATGCGGTGCAGGTGTTGTTGGTTTAAAAATAAGGATTTAAAGTAAACATATTCTCAATAAGGTGTAAGGTTATTTTTGAATTAGATATTTACAAATATAATATGGCGGGACGACTTGCTTAGGAGGGGTGTATGCAAAAAAAATATTTTGGTTCTTGAGGAAGTAATTTTGAAATTAGCATAATTTTAAAATTGCATCATCTTATTGAAATACACTTTTTTATTAAATAAAAAATAAGAATATTCATTTCGTTATTTAATTTTTTGTCATTTATAACATGTAAATTTATTAAATTATAGCTTTTGCCTGCGGCTTCGCTCGTGATATACACGGTCGGTTATCGCGGTGATTCTTTAAACTGATATAACATTTTTATTTATGAACAGAATGAAATGATGAATGAAAACACTGAATGTTAAGTGGAACAAACCGCAATGCATTAGTGAAAACCACATTTCTTTCCAAAAGCCATTTCTGAGATTAGCATATACAAACGATCAGACAAACAGACAAAAATTCAGGAAAATATGGTTTTGGGTTCTACTGCGTACATGCGACTGCACGTTTAGCCTAGTGGTTTAACGGTCACCACGCCGTTTCCTACTTCGCCAAGTATCGTGGGTTCAAAATCCCACGTAGGACAACACTTTGTGTGATCCACAAATTGTTGTTCTGAGTCTGGGTGGTATTTGTGTCCGTTTCATGTAAGTTTGTAAAGTCCCCCGCGACACAGGATTTATTCCTAGTGCGGGAGTTGTCTTTTTTTTTTTAAAAAAGCCCCCCTGTAATAGTTTTTCTTATATATCTTCCATGTACAAACAGCAACCAGTTACGATTTTATTATATGTAAGTATTGATAACGGGTTTACTTGTAAATAAGATAATCTAGATATGGTCATGTATGTTTGTACTTGTTTAAATTAATTAACTAATGCGATATATAAGCAATAACTTTGTAATTACGGAAGTTTTGAAATAATTAGTATTTTTTTTATATTTGAGGCTGCTAAAGTGACTTTAAGCTGCCTGATGGAAAGCATGAGCAGAATCCAAGAGTGGTGGTCACCATACTCACTGCGAATGCAGATAATGCAACAATGCAGCATGGTGACCCACACTATGGCGGCCTATTGAGATGCTTCTGTATCATTGGGCCTCCGGTCTAGCACTCACCAACAAAACACGTCAGCACGAATGCTGTCACTTAAGGTTTGTTATCTGTGACTGTGAGAGGGTAGTACCGCCCCGATTCAGCCGGCCTAACAGTGCTGAAATCAACGTGGCTCTACTACCATCAATGTATCTATGTTATTACATTTATTTTTGTAAGTAAATCTCTTACAGATATATTTAACACTAGCTGACCCGGCGAACTTCATACCGCCATATTTACATATCTGCCTCAGCTTCCCACAGGCAGTGTACAGTCGCGGACAAAAAAAAACTTTTCCCGTTATCTTTTATTTTGTTTCTTTCTAGCATAAAAACATTAAGTTATATGTACTACATATAACTCAAAGCATAAAAAGAATGAATGAAATCGGACTATGTGTTATTGAATTACAACTAAGTACGTATTTTGACTTTCATCCCCTCTCCAGGAAACCGTGGTGAATTTCGGGATATAAAGTATCCTATGTCCTACCTCGTAGTATAAACTCAAATCATGCCAAGTTTCATTTGAATCCGTTCAGTAGTTTCGGCGTGATGCGCGGCAAAGATACAGACAGACAGACAAAAATGAAAAAAATTACAGTTTTGGCTTCAGTATCGATAATAGAGAGCCCTCCAAAGAAATTTTTCACAATATCTTTAATGTACAGAATTGGACCTGTTACATTTTTATTTTTATTATAAGTATAGATTAAAATATAACAAATCTTGTTAAAAGTATATGTAAAAGATTTACTAATTTACATTTAAACAAGTGTAAAGGCCTCAGTAGCATAAGTTGTGCTGTATGAGGTCACGCTTTGGATTCCCCGCTCAGACCGTCATATCAGTATATACACACATCAAAAGTGTCTAGGGATCAAGCATTTTTATGCGGATTTCTTGAGATTGAGATGTGGCTTTGACCCTGGCCTGCTCAGTCGCCAGACTTGAACCCGATTGAGCATGCATGGGATATGCTACAGAGAAGAGCTCTGCCGAATATGGAGGGTATCCAGTCGCAAGAAGACCTTTTTTTGTTGTTGCAACGAACATGGGCGGCCATTCCACAGCGTGATTTGGATGAACTCATTTTGAGTATGCCAAACCGATGTTCTTGTGTTAGTGTTCGCGGTAGAAACACGGATTATTAATTGTTTAAGTTACCTAATAAAATTTTAAAGAAAACTGTTATTTCAGTCTTTTTTTCGAACTGTGATGTTAGTGGTTCAAATGTCAAAAATCCTTTTATTAGGAAAATGGCAAATTTCTTTATTAATGCAAAGGTGACTTGGTTTATCGTTACTGTGACAAACGAAAACACTTTATTTGATGAATCCTTAAAGAAAATTTTAATTAATATCAATCAGGAGAAAAGTTATTGCAAAAATATATGTTGATCCCTAGACACATATGTTGATCCCTAGACACTTTTGATGTGTGTATTTACAAAGAAGTATACGTATTCTATCAGTCAATCTAGCTGTCATAGTACAAACTATGCTTAGATTGAAGCTAGATGGCGTTGTGTGTCAGATGCAAGTTCGTAAACAAGAGTATAGCTTAAGGACTCCATGGGTCATTGTCGGCCTAAATTAGTTCTTGAAATATAAAAAAATGTGTGAAATGTTTAAATTATTTTAAATCTATACTAATATTATAAAGCTGCAGAGTTTGTTTGTTTGTTAGTTTGTTTGAACGCGCTAATCTCAGGAACTACTGGTCCGATTTGAAAAAATCTTTCAGTGTTGGAAAGTCCATTTATTGAGGAAGGCTATAGGCTATATTTTATTTTCAAAAATATTAGAGATCCGTAAGAAAATAGCTATTTCGTAACCCAAGGTGTGAAATCGAAAACCTATTTTTGCGTGCGCTGCAAAGAGTATTGACAATAGAACAAAATAATGTATTACGGGTTTGTAGGTCCCATTAAGATCTACAAAAAAGTCCGCGAGAGCATATATCTAACTATCATGGTTTAGTCACAATAACCGCTTTTGTGTTCAAAAAAAATATTAAATCGTCTGAAGAAAAAAACTACGATAAATGTGTATCGTAATTGTTCAGTCCTCTCACTAGTGGAGCGACATTTGAGATGTCTTAGGACCCATAGAAAAACATTCACTCGCTACACTTACCCAAGAAGGCTGAACCACGGCTGTGTCACCGTGTTCTTAATCTAAACTAAATTCATCAAGCACTTACTGGAGTGTGTGGCTTGAGTGTTCTCGGCGTTCCAAGAGATCTCTTGGGTAGCTGCTTCTCTGCGTCGTCACACAAACATAAACTCCTAAACTGCTGTACAACTTCCAAGGTATTCGAATTACAACAAACTCGTATCAGCTATCTATGAGATGCATGCGTGGTGTGACTAGAATGGATAAGGTGAAGAATGAATACATTAGAGGGAGCCTGAAAGTAGCACCAGTGAATAAAAAGTTGAGAAGCAACAGGTTATCCTGGTATGAACATGTGATGCGTAGAGATGAGCAAAATGTAGTTAAGAAAGTGTTAAGTATGGAAGTCGACGGATATAGAGTAGAGGACGACCAAAGACAAAATGGATGGACTGCATAAAAGAGGAAATGGCCAGGAAGGGAGTAAGCAGTGAACTGACGAGTGATAGACAGAATAGAGCAGGAAAACTCATTGCACCGACCCCAAATTAATTTGGGAAAAAGATGATGAACTTTTAAAAATCAAAGGTATGTATGGGTGAGTACCTCCAACTTCCTGTTAATATTAAGGGTCGTTGATAACTAAAAAATGATTCATCTTTCATACTTCGAAAAGAAGTGATGGAAGAAAAATCGCCGGTAGAAAACATGCCAGTTGAAAATGAAAGGACCCGCGACATGACATTGGTATAAAATGTGTTGTTTGTGTCTTTTTCAAGTATATTTGTAAAGTCCCCCGGAACACAGGATTTATTCCTATTAAATATTAAAAAAAAAAAAAAAATTAAATACATAATTATATTTTCGCGGATGCATATAAAAATGCGGATATTAGTGTCTCCATCTCAGAGTACGGATACAAACTTGGAATTCTATATCAGTTAATACTATACCAATATAATGTTACTGGTTGTAACAGGTTTTCTAATTTAAGGTTTTTAGATGTTATCTTGCGTATGTATATTGATATATAAACCAATTACTTTTAATTACGGAAGCTTTAACAGAACTAGACTAAGAAGTATTGCGCTAAACTTGTAACGATAGTTGTTTTAATGTAAAATAAAAATAAATAAATAACTGGTTTCTACTTTACTTTGAATTCCTTAAAAACGACAGGATTTTCCATTCGTTTTTAACCGATTTCAAAAAGGAGGTGGTTCTCAATTCGACCGTATATGTTTTTTTTATGTGTGTTCGCGGATAACTTCGTCGTTTATGAGCCGATTTTAATGTTTTTTTTTAATGGAAAGGAGATATCCCAACGGTGGTACTATGATATGGACACTAAAATCTGATGATGGCATCCAATAGAAATCGAGTCGAACCTTGAAGTCGGTTTTTATTTTGTTAAAATTTTACTTCTTACTTCTTACTCTTAAGTAGCAGAGCCACGCTGATTTCAGCACGGTTGGGCCGGCTCGACCGGAGCGGTACTACCCTCTCACAGAAGATCAACTTAAAGTGACAGCAGCAGTGCTGTCGTGTTTCGTCGTGGGTTTGCATGCTGCATTGTTGCATTGTCTGCATTCGCAATGAGTATGGTGACCAACACTCTTGGATTCTGCTCATGCTTTCCATCAGGCAGAGTAGAATCACTTTGGTAGGCTCATCATCACTACATAGTATAAAACAAAGTCGCTTTTTCTGTCCCAATGTCCCTTTGTGTACTTAAAATTTTAAAACTACGCAACGGATTTTGATGCGGTTTTTTTAAATAGATAGAGTGATTCAAGAGGAAGGTTTTTATGTATAATAAATGCATAATATAATATGGAAACACTGTTAATTTTCGAGGTTTCTAATGTGATGTAGCAAATAAACACATTTTTTGCGCTTACATTGCAAACGCTGGTTGCACCCTACGAGATAGATCAAAATAATGTACTACAGTATTGTACACCATAAAAAGGTCTACAAAAAAGTCCGCGACGGTATATGTCTATCTCTTAGGGATAGCCCATAATAAACATTTTTTATTCCTTTCTTTTCACGAGAAATAATGGCTTATTTACGAAGCTATATTAAGCAATACAGAATGAATCCTTATACAATTAAGAAAATTAAATACATTGTGCATTTAATATAGATGAAAATGGCCCTTTACTGTATCTAATTTAAATAAATATATTCGAAGATATTACAGATTTAAAATGCACGAATCGTGTCGTCGACGCGGTGGGGGCATCTAAACTCCACCCGTGCGAAGCCGGGGCGGGTCGCTAGTATTCATATAAAAAAAAGTTCAATGTACACGAATTTATATACTTTACCTACACGTTAAAATATATCAGTTTAATGATAATAGTATTTATTTATTTGACCAATACAATACAGATGTTACAGTGTAATAAATATTACGCAACAATTTGACTAAATTACACTAGTGTAAAACTAAAGTAAGGATATTTAATGATTCATTTTTTGCATATTAAAAGTTGATCAAATACTTTAATCACCTGTTTCAGGCGATCGCTTTACTTAAAATTACTAATTAGATAAGAATTTAATATCTTATCTAATATGTACCTTTAAACGAGCAATTCTTATATGTTTCAAAGTACTATGTTTATAATATACTAGCGACCCGGCCCGGCTTCGCACGAAAGTCTTTAAAAGTCTTAGATTTCCTCTACTGTAGGTACTCGTAATATGCATATATTACACATATAAGCCTTCCTCGTGAATTACTCTATCTATTACTGAAAACTGCATCAAACAAAATACGTTGATTAGTTTAAAAGACCTAAGCGAACAGAAAGCGGAAGCGACTTTTTTTTATACTATGAAAAAATTATAGTCGAAAGGGTGAAATTAGACCTTAATTAAGTAAACTACAAAGAAAAATAAAAAGTTTTAGAAAAATACTGTTTTAAGCCAGTAATAAAAAAGTTATTACATTTAATTTTTTTAATAACTTTACATTTGAAAAGGAAACCTTTGTGCCAGTCGCTTTGTTGTCGATATACATTAAAATGTTCGTTTTTTTTATTAATGATGCGGAATAATATTATTGAGCAATATTTTGTAAAATAAAGAATTTTAATTTTTAAAAAGAAGAATTTATGTGCTTTAAATAATATTTCGAGTTCAATACATAATAATAACAGCGCATAGCTGATCTCAAACTAGACAGAATCTGTACTATGATAACCGGACTGCGGATATGCATAGGTACTTATTACTAAATACATACATATTATCTTCTTTATCTTTAACATAGTGCAGAAGCTAAAATTTACGCAACGCAAGCACTTAATAGAGTAATCATACGCCAAACATGCCTTACATCATTTTGGAAAAGAGCTGATACTCTTACACTGCTTTACCGATATTAACCAAACATAACTAAGAACCACCGCAAGGAAACTGGCTTTCAAATGAAAAAAACTGCATTGACATCGGTTCATCCGTTTGAGAGCTACGATGCCATAGACAGACACACACACACAGACAGACATCGACGTCAAACTTACAACACCCCTCTTTTTACGTTGGGGGTTAAAAATGAAGTAGCTTCCGCTGTCTGTTAACTTACATATTTTACAACTACGTTACCAAAGTACAAGCTCTCCCTAGTTTGGGACCGTGTCGTGTGTGAGAGTGAGGATATTATGACATACTTACTACCAAATTATTTTGTTTGTTTTATGGAATAGGAGGCAAACGAGCTGACGGATTGCCTGATGCGATTACCGCCATCTATTGACACCCGCAACACCAGAGGCGTCACAGGTGCTTCCCTTACCTTCAAAAAATCGGATCAGTAGCTCCTGAGAACGCGCTAGGCGTTCAAGCAAACAAATTCTTCAGCTTTATATATTAGTTCATATAGATGACTATGTATGTAGATAAATATAACTAAATAAATATGTAAATATTTTAACGCATTTTTAATGGTTACACGATTTGTTCCTTCCTGTCCAATCCGTCATGCAATTTCAAGTTAAATACTTCACGAAACGCCTAGTTCCTTAACTCGACCTTCTACCCCTTCTACGGTTGCGGGCCATAAACTACATTGTTTTGTTTTATTTGTGTCATTCACCTGTTGTCTTTGTCTATACTTATTGCAAAGAGTTCTGATTTAAAAAAACTGGAGTTCGCTTGAGTTCAGAGTCTTGTCATTATAAAAAAGTAAAATTAAAGCGTCTATTTTAATTTGAAATTGTAAATTTTTCACTGAATGCATATGACACAAAAACAATGTAATATAAATGTCTATTTGTTCTGGCTAATCTCTGGCACGGCTTCATAGATTTTGAGAGTACTTTCACTGGCAGATAGTTGATGGTATAAGAAGGTATTTACGCTACTTTTACCAACATTAAAATAGGGAAATAAAATGGCCACGCTATTGCATTAAGTGAGATTTACAGAAACGTTTTGTGGAGGATCAATTAAGTTAATAAAATCTATATTGAGACTTCAATTTATTCATATAATGATAATTCGTCTTTGTATTGACTTTACAAATTGTAGTTGCAAATTAAAAAAATGATCTTTAAAATTCAACGCAAATGTTAACATTGTGTTTACAAACAAATAAAACCGGCCAAGTGCGAGACGTACTCGCGCACCGAGGGTTCCGTACCAACCTGTAGGTATATTATATGACGTAAGATAAAAATTTTGCTTTTTGCAATTGTTTCCTTTGTCTGTCTTATAAGACGTTACTTTGCACTAAATTTCAAGATTCTGTGTTCACGGGAAGTACCCAGTAGGTTTTGATTCACTTGCGAGTGTCTAAAATTGGCAGCATATCTTTTGATTGCGTTGTCTTGGAAGTTTGATTTTTTCACAGCTTCAATGGACAGTAGACCTAAGTATTTGATATAAATTTCAGCTCGACCTCCACGCGCTCCTGAGAAAAAGAATCTTGACAGACAGACGGGCAACAAAGTGATCCTATAAGGATTCCATTTTTTCCTTTTGAAGTACGGAACCTCAAGAATAGTATTTTTATAAAATACTGAAGCTTTATTATTCTCAATCCATACTTCATACTAATATTATAAATTCGAAAGTAACTCTGTCTGTCTGTTAAGCTTATCCGGCTAAACTAATTAATCAATTTGGATCAAAATAGAATCAAGTAGCTCTTATTTCGAGTACCTAGGCATTTTCAGATACTTTTGAAACGTTATATAACTGACTCCTAATTCGCGGTTCCAAAATGTCATTCCTATGGAGAAGAAAGGGCAAGAAGCTACATAATATTATTTAACAGCCTCGGTGGCGCAGTGGTAGCGTATGCGACTGCTGTGCTTGAGGTCTCGGGTTCGATTCCCTGGTCGGACCTAATGTTTGTATGATCTACAAATATCTGTTTCGGGTTTTGGATGTTTTCTATGTATAATATTTATGTATTTACAAAAAAAAAGTATATATGTATTTATATCAGTTGTCTAGTACCCATAACACCAGCTCTGCTTAGCTTGGGACTAGATGGCGTTGTGTGTAAGATGTCCTAAATATTTATTTATTTATTTAATTTGGATGATTTTCGATATAGAGATAGATAGGACCTTGGAAAAAGACATCGGGTACTTTTTGTCGCGATAACGGGGATGGCGTGCAAAAGCTAGTAATTGAAGAAGTTATTGTAAAATTATTATTTTAAATATCAGCATAACAATCTGTTACCGTTTTACAATGATAAAATAATTACGTCTCCATATTGACTTTTTAATAGTTCCAAATTTAAAATTGATGTTTCAAAGTCATTTCAAATGTCAACGTTTTGTTTAATATTAAAAAAGTATTTATTCGATGGACAGTTTTTTTTCTAAATAATTTAATCAAATTTCGACCTCTATGTTAGAATAATTATGCTAGAGTGTAGGTCAGTTTCAAGGTGAGTAGTAGTAAGGTAGTCTATAGATGTCCATCCTCAAGAATCAAAGTATCTCTAAAAATAGCGTGAAAGCGTTACAGAACGATGGACATTTCTAATTTATAATATACTAACTACCGCCTGCGGCTTCGCTCGCATTTAATAAACAATGTATCTTATGTTGCGTGTAATACCTCCAAGAATATGTATACAAAGTTTCGTGATGATCGGTTAAGTGGTTTTCGCGTGAAAGCGTAACAAACAAAGTTAGTTTCACCTTTATAATATTAGTGTGATGTGACCTAAACGCGCACATTACTTTTGAGATTTTATAAAAAGACTCGCGCATTCTTCGGAATTCCCGCGTCTGCGCGTGAACAACGCTGATTGGTGCGCGCGCATCCTCGCGTATCCATGCGCCCACTAGCGAACCTACGCGTCATCAGTCGGAAATTACGGAACGTTATAATTCCGCCTGATGACGCGTAGGTTCTCTCTTCGTTTTCTTCTTCTTCAACTTCCGATATAAGTAATATCATAGCAAGATCAATGTCAACCATTTTACACACGTTTCAGCTACGAGAATCAACTGGCAAGTGACTCAATAGCACTGCTGTTGATGCCTACCCATTACTACACGTAAAAGAGTGTGCGCGTATTCTGGCGAATACTGTATCACGACAGTTTTACCTGCGCAGTTATTGCTGAGGTGATACTTGTGCGTGTGGTAGGCACTTTAGGAAGCAAGCTACCAGGACAACAACACTGCAAAGAGAAGGAACACTTGACACAAACGCTATACCAACCCGTCTGGTCAGCGTGGTGCAGTAGACCAACACCTGCTTTCTAACGAGAGGCCTATGTCCAGCTGTGGACTGTTAGAGACTGTTGAATTATTCTAGCTTTATAAAGTTAGAAATCCGCAATTGTTTTATATGAATCCGAGGTCACTTCTGCCCACAGCATAATTAAGACTGAGGCATGTATACCAATTAGAAAAAATTGTATTGTGGGTCTACGGTGTCTATAATTAAAGGTCAGATGAAATCCCTGTTCCAGTTAGGTCTTCAATCACAGACTCCGGCCTCTGCCAGGCCTCGGTTCCGTCTCCAACGAAGTAATGGGTGGCGATGGACTGGACATGTTGTGAGGTATCAGGACAACAGATGGACAATAGAAGCAGCAAAATGGAAAGGACCAAGGGAAAAAGAAAAATAGGTCCTTCAAGGAACAGATGGATTGATGAAATAATAGCAATAGCAGGAAGAGACTGGAGAACAAAAGCAAAAACAGAAAAACTTGGAGTATGCTGAAGGAGAATCCCCATAGTGGGGTTTTAATAATTAGTCCATTGAAAAGTAACATTTGGTGATGCATTTATCAGAGGACGCAATATAAAATAATTAAAAAAAAACTTTTTTTTTTGTCAGACCTATTGTTTGGCAGATAAAACATAATAGTTATTTGTTATACAAGAGCGCAAAGTTGCTTTTTAACCAGGTGCTCAATTTAGATGACCGAGCAAGCGAAGGATTCTAAAATTTTATCTTAAATAAAAATTAGAATTCTGAGCGTTACCAAGGGAATCAAAAGAGCACGAGGTGAAAAATCTTTGCACTCGAAGGCAACACGTAACTTTTAATCCCACCTCAGCGAGGAAATGACTTAATGCAAAAAAAAATTACAATATGAACTGAAAAGAAAATGGGGCGGGCAAAGCAAATAAAAAAAGTACACCAAGAAGGTTCGGAGTCTGAGTTTTTAACAAATTAAAAAAGGTTGTATGATAAATTCGGCACCATGGAGGTAGAAGTAAATAGGTTTAATGATGTTTTGAATTCACAAACTTAGTGCACACGATGTTTTAAATTCAATTTACTTTATCCTCTAGCGGATAAAAACGACATTTGCACTCAGATATTGAAGGGCAAAAAAACTCTTTCCGAGATGGGGGATGAAAAAACCATTTACACCTTTTTTACCAAGATGGCGACCGGAGGACAAGGGTTGCAACCCCACAAACTTGAATTTAACTTCATATCAAAAAAATAAAATTGCGTCCTCTGAGAAAAGCACGCTAACCCCAAAAAATGCAACATGGACTAAATAGATTATAAGATAAGTAATGTTTTTAAGGTAGTTGTAAATAAAAGGCTTTATTATGTCTCCCACACCGAGTTATTTAAATATTAGCTACTTTTTCAGGCCACCCATCCGAGATTAACTGCGGGCAAGTAGCTTATTACATTATATCTGACCTTCTTATCATAATAAAATATTCAATGTCGTATGATTATCCGTTATATTTATAGAACATCGTGACGACAAAAATGTACACGGATACACTTGACAGTAATAGATCCGGGTCACATAAAAAAACCATAACATCTCTGAAAGTGTTAGGCTAGTAAAGTAAATAGCATGTTTCATGTATGTTTGTAAAGTACCTCTTGACTCTGGATATATTCTTAGTGTGGGAGTTGTCTTCAAAAAAAAAAAGGAAAAGTATGCGACCCATGCTTCGACATAAATATGCTAACACGACTAGAATAATCACAAATTTTAACAAAAAAAAACCGACTTCAAATGAAATGAAATGAAATGATATTTATTTGTAAGTAAATCTTTTCAGATATTTTTACACGTCGGACTTTACAGCTAGAAGAGACCGGCATTTCCTACGACTCACTCTGGGAAGAAATGCCGAAACAAACCACAGAGATGTCCTTTTTTTGTTTTTTTTTTTTTTTTTTTTTTTGTTTTTTTTTTTTTTTTTACTAGACTAAATTTAACTGGGACCACATGGGAAGCACCAGCTTTCAAATAAAAAAAGGAATCATCAAAATCATCACCCAGTCGAAAGTTATGACTGTTATGAGGTAACAAGCATTAAAAAAAACAGTCGAATTGAGTACCTCCTCTTTTTTTTGAAGTCGGTTAAAAATACCACGGCCTCCTAGTAAACCTCCGTTTAGCAATACTTTCGTGGTATATCACCGAGTGATTGTAGTTACCATAGGCACAACACTTCACCCCCACCCCTTCTCTTGCTTATTCCATCACAACATGGTGATTTATTAAGCACGAGTGAGTGTTGTCATCCTTATTCATCCCGTGTGTGACGAAAGAGCCGACTAAGAGAGCACACTAAGTGGGACAATTATTAAAATCGGCTAAGAAAAACAATATATCAAAAACTAAACTGATCCATGCCGCCTCTTTCCGCCATCGTCTTACGCGATAGCAGTTTCACCTCATCATTTAGGTGGTTGGAAGTTCACAACTGTGTGCTTTTATAGTAACTTTCTGCCTCGCACAACAAAACTGTGGAATTAACTGCCGCCTGCGGTATTCTCGGACCAATACGACCTTCAAACCTTCAAGAAAAGAGCGTACTCCTTCTTAAAAGGCCGGCAACGTACTTGTGACGCCTATGGTGTTGCGGGTGTCTATGGTCGGCGGTAATCGCTTACCATGAGCCGATACGCCTGCTCGTTTGCCCTCATACCATAAAAAAACTATAAATAAAGGTATATTTGTATCAAATTACAAATTATCGTCACGTAATAAGGAAATGAAACCGTCCATTCGAGCGTCTCAATTCTTAAAAAGCCTTTCAATGTATGCTCTCAGAATTTTCAATAACCCACAAAAACATAAACAAAAACTAACAATAACATCGGCAATCAATCATTTTCCACGCCTTGTTATAGGTAGCTTGACCGTAACGCCAATAAAAAATTAACAATTATGAATATTTCATGAGATTCGCCATAGAGGAAATAAGTAGAGCAAGGTCGTTTGATTATGTTTGTCAAAATGTGTATATCATTAAATAATGACTGCCTTGTTGGTCTAGCGACTGCCGATCAAGACGTCTCGGGTTCGATTCCCGGGTCGAATTGCTGTTGGGTTTTTCTTACAAGAAATTCTTAATAGCAGCCCGGCGTATGAAAGATGGCGGTGTTTCCCGCCCGTGCCTCGGAGAGCACGTTAAGCAGTGGGTCCCGTTTGTCATGAATACCTATGACAATCGTTATTGGGAAGTCAGTGCCCTCCAATATACTGACAACTAGTTCTTCAACCTTCGAATTCAGTTCACCCTCAGGGTTGCGGAGGTCAGATGCCACTCGCTCCGTGGAAAAACTGATATTAAGGTAAAACCGGTTGAACTAGTAGGCGACCCCAAATAATCTTGGGAATAATAAAGGCTAGGAAAATGATATCATTAAATAATTGTAGCAACTAGAGAATCGTTTTGAAAATGTTGTTTTATTTCGGTTATCAGTACTTGAACTGGGTTATGAACATTTGTTCATTAATACTCGCTCCTACAAGCCGTAGATGATCTTATATATCCTATGGTCTTCCTAGATAAAAGGGTCATCTAATTGAAAGTACTTTTTCATATCGGACCAGTAATTTCTGAGTTTCGCGCGTTCATTTGAACAAATAAGCAAACTCTTTAGCTTTATTAAAACAATCTTCGTAACAACTCAATCAAAACAATAAGCATAACATAATATTGCTCTGACGGCGCACACATATTTAGAGGGTAGTTTTTGAACTAACAATTGACGGTTAACATACTACATAACACCGAGCGCTGGGGAGGCGGCCATGATTGTAAATCCAGTTGTGAGAGAGCGCGCACCCACGTGTTCTGGTGGAATGTTTTAAAATCCAATCAGATCAGAGTAATCTTTCATAATTAAGAGTGTTGAAGATTGATTTGGTGATGGATTAAACGAGTGTCGATTATATTCCAAAGTATTTTAGTGATTAACACATCCTGGTCTCCTCGCCCAACTACCCACATTTGTATTAAGGCTGACAAATCAAAGAGTGATAATGAGCTGACCACTGGACGCGCCTTTAACTTAATTCACTTGTAAAAGCAAATCAGTTATCAACGTAATAATATTAATATTCTCAGAAAAGAAACAGAAAAGCATCTCAATAGGCCGCCTTATTGTGGGTCACCATGCTGCTTGTTACATTGTCTGCAATCGCACTGAGTATAGTCACCACCACTCTTGGATTCTGCTCATGCTTTGCAGGCGTTCAGGCAGAGTAGAATTACTTTGGGAGACTCATTCATATATATCCATCGAGATATTACGTACTACGTACTAGAGGAGCCACTCAAAACCAATTTTAAGTTCCGTTTATATTTGAATTATTAATAAAAAGCGCTGCAGCGCAGCCAAACAATAATTAGTAGTCTAATCCAACAGTATTAAGGGCCTACCTCCCTTCAGATGCGTAAAAATGGTTGCATTCTAAAGACTACTCCTCCTTAACAGCTGCATCAAAAGATTCGAAAAAAATATATGTTTACTGCAGATTCATGTGCAAGAATATGTAGATTTAATTTTTTACATACGATAAATAGTATTGCCATAAAAAAAAATTTAACAACACTCTATTTTGTTCGCTTTTTTGCCTAAAGCTTTTAAACGGCTTTGAAGCAAAAAAATATTTTTACACAGAAATATTGGTGGTTAAATTAGCTATAAACTAGGCATACTCATATTTAAATCAATCAATATTTTGTAAAGAAAATGATCAATATTGCGATTCCCAAAATTAAAAGTACAGCGGGTCTCTGTGCGGGCGCAGGCGGCAGTCGCACGGGGGTGAATGTCCCTTATAAGCCGTTTTTACGAATAAGGTCCTGCTCTCTATGGTTCTTGTTCCTTAACTATTACCTCTACAATCTTTTTATGATCACACATAATTCTTAAAATTATAGATAGATGGCGTTAATTCATTTTTTAACTCACACTTTTTTTTCTAAATACATCTCAGTGTTGCAACTCAATAGTCTACAACCATTTCAGTAATTTAATTGACACAATTGATAAAATTTAGGGTTACATCAAAATATAATTTCAATCCTCAAGTACAAAACTTATTTACAAACCAAGAACTTATTTATAGAATATGTAATGTCTCAACCTTGCATAAAAGTACGCCTATCTTACTTTAAGGTGAGAACATGCTAATTAAACCCAACGCCTTGTGGGGTTTCGACACCAGATGCCAATCGTGCACTTAATGGGAAAGACTATATTATTTACTAAGAAGACGAGGTGAATTAAACATCTGACATTTTAAAGAAATTATAATAAATAAGTAAGAAGCTAATAATGATGAATTGTTTAATTCTGACGAATAATTTCATTAATATAGGTTTCAAGGAAGCGTTTTAGAAATCAAAGTCATGCAAAGTGACTTTGGATTTTTAGATTTTGTTTTTAAATAATTTTTTAGAGTTATTTTATGTTATTTTTTTTCCTCCAAAATTTATAACTAAGTATGCTTTTATTTCCATTCCATGGCAACATTTTATTTTTAAAAATTTTGACTGATTTTGTTGGTTTCAAATCGGTATACAAAACTTTTTAATGTTTTCTTTTGGTATTATTAGTGAATTTCCTTGCGTTGAGTATTTTTTCTCCGCAACTATATTAGACTTGAGTAAGCTCCACGTGTTAGTGTTTAATTCCACCAGTTATTTGCGATATTTGGAACGCTTGTTCCAGTTACTTGCGATGGTTTGGACGCTTTACTTTTAAAAAATTCTCTAATTGCGATAGTTTGAATGCTTTATTATTTAAATTTCTAGTTGTGAAGAACTAGACCTTGTGAAGAATTTTACTGTGTGTGTCTCGCAATTTTACGATATTTTGGAGGTTATAGTTATTTTTATAAGTTTCTTATTGCCAACTACAAGACGTTGTGTTTTTGGATGTAAAACGACAGGTAAGGATGAAATTTCATTAATATGATAATATCAATAACCTCTACTAAGTAATAATGGCAAATATTATGTTTGTTAAACGTATTACCAGAGTAAATTTATTGGAGCAAACAATTGAATGTCAGTTAACGAAAAAGTCATATTTTTATATAAATAAGTTATTTATTTAGTCTCTTTTATACTCGATATTATCATACCACGAAAGGGATACATGTTAATTAACTAATCATAATTTACAATGGAATAATTGTGGGATACCACACCATATTTTATTTTAAAGTAAATGCTTGTAGGAAATATAGAATATCAAACAATTAATTAAATTCCTACACTAAAAGAATCACCATAATCAACAGCCTTTAGTAGCCTACTAGTGGATATAGAGCACTCTATAGAGGAGGCTTTGGCCTACTATAGCATGTTGGCCAGAGTTTTGTTCTAAGTTTTCCTTCTGTTTGCCATGCTGTTCTCTTACATAGTTTACTACTTAGTTGGGCTAACCTTTAGAATCTATACAATCGATTTGAGAGTTGTCAATTTTATGTTTGATAGTTCTTGCTTTTGTTAGTCTACTCCTAAAATTTCAACTTGCGGAAAGTCGTAGTTTTTGAGATATAAATTTTTGAAATTATAAATAAAATACGTGAAAATAATTTTGACATCTTCTCTGCGTTTTGTTATTCCTTACGTTATTCGTTTTAAACTTTCTTCAAACTCTCAAAATAGTTTTTGTGTAATTTTTTGCTAAATTAATTTAGTTTTTATTGTAATACACACCGTAATATACGGAAAAATACTTTTCGAGTATTTGTTTTATATATTACGTTTTGATATTCACTTTTAATAAAGGACATATTTTCTTAAAAAAGGAGAACCAAAACGCAACACTAATGACGCGACGCCATTTCAATTAGAGAAAGAACTACAACAATTTAGCAACACTAATGTTTTTGTTAGTCTACTTTGTAGGTTAGGTTAGAGTTGTGAATTATATATTATGTGTTATAGGAAATGTATAAGAACAGGATATAATTCTTAGGTAATTAATAGCAATGTATTACTCCGAGTTGGCACAATCCGACTTTATTGGGTTAGGTTAGATGGCTAAGGCGGGAGCGCAGCGCAGCGAAGCTCCCGCCTTAGCCATCGTGGTTATTTTTTTTATAAACCACCCAGAAATAGGAGCCCCGCTTAGCGGGGCTCCGTCGACTCATAATTGAAGCCAGTTTTTATATACATATTTATATAATAAATAACAGTGATAAAACATGTTTATTAAGTGGAATAAACAAACAATTTTTGTACAAATTTCTATTTTTTCTAAGGGAACCAAGTATTTCCGGGTGGAGTGAGGAGGTGAGGAGGACCCCCCAAGTAAGGGGTATCCCCCTCCCCCCAAAATCTATTGTATATATTGCGAAATGCGTCCTAACCTATAAAATTTTCAAAAATTCATATTAAAAAAACTATGAGGAATCGCAACCCCCCCTTCAAGGGGGGCTATCTACCAACCCTCCAGCACCCCCTCCCCCCACCCCAGCCCCCGAAATCGATTGTATAGATTCTAAAGTCCTTCCCTTAGTTGGCTCTCACAATACCAAATACAAAATTGTTATGAAAAATAATAATACAAATAAAAATAAAGGAGACATAGACAAAACATTGCCGGACCTATAAAACAATGAAGTATTTTTAAATTTAGACAGCCTGTGATCACAGCCAGTGTAATTTGGTTGAAATGTCAGGAAATTCAATGGATTGTATCTGTTTAGTGATCACATGAATTCCCATATAGATACATAATTATTATAACAGACTGCAAAAAATTAAAATCAAAAATCTCAATAGCTACTCTTGAGTGGATTGAATCATTTTTCATAAAGAATGAAAAGGACTACCTAAATAACTGCACAAGTTGATTATAGTACTGACTCTATAATGAATAGTTTTTGTTTAACAGTGGGACTTATTCGCAATTTAATTATTTAAAAGGTATGATCCCTTCTAAGCCCTCTGTATAACAAACTATGTGTAAAATGCATTAAAAGCTAAAAACAGTTATGAAATTTATAATAAGGACCAGTTTCACCACAAAGTATTAAAAACCCTGATGGACTAATTTAAACATATTTTCCAAATAACTATGGATTTAGGTTTCATATACAGACATAAGTATTAGGTATACATTTAAATATCACCAGCAATGACAAATTATACATAACTATTTAAAACTTTATCAGATACATGGGAATTGGCCCTAATTTGTGTGTATTTATTTAAAATAAAATCATTTTTTTAAGGTGTCACTATCTCTATCACCCAACCTACGAAAATCCACAGCGATTTAAGACCTGAGGGAATTTGGCCGGAACATTGTTAAGTGGTTTAACTGATGATGAAATTTATCTCAGAAGGAAAGTGTGTGATATACATTTCAGACCACAAGACAGAAACAGGAACAATCATTTGAATGCTCTTGCTGTTCCTTCACTACTACAACCAGGTATGTATCATTCTTGTTGCAAGTAATTATTTTAATTGATAAATTGTTCCATTAATCTAAAAAGGTTTATTTGTTTTTACCCAACTGCGTCAGAAATAGGACGGCATCATAAAGTATTTAGTAAGCTTACAAAACAATGTCAGTTAGTCAATCGAATTATATAAATAGATGTTGTGATATTTGTTTTTTGCCTATTCAGTTCATTACTTATAAGCAACGGGGTTTTATTTGTGTTGTAACGATAATCTTATTTACATCAAAGTTTTATATGTAGTGTAAATCTATCATTTAAAGAACCCGAAGGGCTAGAAATATACATTTTGTTCGTGAATTTTTTGACAAAAGCCAATTTCATTTTATAATGTTTCACAAACTTAAGTGTATAAAATAATTAAAAAGGTCTTATATGTAATTTATAAAAATAAATAAAATCGGAGCGTCTGTTTGTAATCTATCTTCTATATGTATAGAAAAGTAAGGTGACTGACAGACCCACAGATTAACGCACAGCCCAAACCGCTGAAGCTATAATCCTGAAATTTTGCATATAGGTTTTTTATATAACCTAAGTGAGCACTAAGAAAGGAATTTTTGAAATTCCACCCCTAAGGGTAAAATCAGGGGATGAAAGTCTGCGTGAGCGAAGCCGCGTGTAAAAGCTAGTATTAAAATAACCGCTTTTACTAAATGGATATGTATGTATACATGATACATACACCAAAATATTTTTTCAATTTTTCTGTCTGTTTACTTGGTCCGGCTAATCTCTGAAACGGCTGTACCGATTTTGACGGAACTTTCACTGATAGATAGCTAATGATATAAGAAGTAATTTAGGCTACTTTTTAGGGTTCCGTGCCAAAGGCAAAAAATGGAATCCTTATAGATTCGTCATGTCTGTCTGTCCGTCCGTCCGTCTATCTGTCTGTCTGTCCGTCCGTATGTCACAGCCACTTTTTTCCGAAACTATAAGAACTATAATGTTAAAACTTGGTAAGTAGATGTATTCTGTGAACCGCATTAAGATTATGTTTTTTTTTTTTTTTCTAAACTGAATAGTTTGCGCGCGAGACACTTCCAAAGTGGTAAAATGTGCCCCCCCCCCTCTTGTAACTTCTAAAATAGGAGAATGATAAAACTAAAAAAAAAAAATATGATGTACATTACCATGTAAACTTCCACCGAAATTTGGTATTATAAAATAAAAATTATATTATGTTACTTGCTGCTGTGGAACCCTCCATGGGCGAGTCCGACTCGCACTTGGCCGCTTTTTTTTAGACTGGCTTCGCCCCATGGCGTCACATACGGTATGATAATAACCGCGGGTAACATCGCGGTTATTTGCTATTTTTTATCAAGCTCCGACACGAAGTGTGAGAGCCCTCCTCTCACTCTTCGTGTTAGGTATGAGTTTTACGAGTGAATCAATGTGTCTATGTGTGTATATCTCTCTGTGGGTTCTTGTGGCATCATAGCTCCTAAACGGATGATTTTGATTATTTATTTTACCAAAAAGAGACTTGGCCGAGTTTTCTAAGCCTGGAAAGTTTGCTAAGAGCGTGTTATAATCAATAATATTTTTTAATTTATTTATCTTCATTGTATACACAAAGTTAAATAGTACAACAAAATCAGTTACAAAGTATGTATATCAATTGGCGGTCTTATCGCTCACGGCCACGGTATTTAAATTTTTGGTTAAATACCTATGTTTATCGCGTGAAGCCGGGATCGGCTGCTAGTATTATATAATTATATTTACAACTAGCTGAGTCCCGCGGTGTCACCCGCGGTTTTTGCCGTACCGCGGGTAACGTCGCGGGGCGAAGCTAGTCTAAAAAAACTAGCCTGTTACTCCCTATATCATCAGCTACATATCAGTGAAAGTCCTGTCAAAATCGGTCCAGTCGTTCCAGAGATTACCCGGAACAAACAGACAGGCCGACAGACAGACAAAAATTGTAAAAAATACATTTTTGGTATATATATGCCGTGTATAGTGTATTTTTTTTATATTTGAGTTGATTGAATGAAAGGTAAATTGCGGTTTACTATTTATGACGTATTAAAAAAAAATACTTACTAGATCTCGTTCAAACTAATTTTTCAGTGTAAGTTTGCATGGTAATGTACATCATATATTTATTTTAGTTTTATCATTCTCTTATTTCGAAGTTATAGGGGGGGGGGGGCATTTTGCCACTTTGGAAGTGTCTCTCGCGCAAACTATTCATTTTAGAAAAAAATGAGAATAAAATCCTCAATATCATTTTTGAAGACCTATCCGTCTATAGTATGGGAACCCCCAAAATGTATTGTTTTTTTTTAATATTTCTGTGTGAAAATCTTAATGCGTTTCACAGAATACATCTACTTACCAATTTTCAACAGAATAGTTCTTATAGTTTGGGAAAAAAATGGCTGTGACATACGGACGGACAGACAGACATGACGAATCCCTAAGGGTTCCGTTTTTTGCCATTTGGCTACAGAATCCTTAAAAGTAGCCTAAGTTACTCCTTGTATCATCATTAGCGAAAATCCCGTCGAAATCGGTCCAGCCGTTCCAGTAATTAGCCAGAACAAACAGACGGACAAAAATTTAAAAAAATGTTGTTTTGGTATATGTACCATGTATACCTACATACATATGCATTTACTAAAAAGCAGTTGTTTTAATATTACAAACAGACACTCCAATTTTATTTATTTGTATACTCGTAGATGACTAGTTGAGCCCCGCGGTGTTATCTGTGGTACAACGACAACCGCAGGTAATGCCGCGGGGCAAAGCTAGTCTTAGCCTAAATCACTCCGTCTATCATCAGCTATTTGCCAGTGAAAGTCCCGTCAAAATCGGTCCAGCCGTTCCAGAGATTAGCCGAAACAAACAGACAGACAAGAATTGTAAAAAAAAATTACATGGTACATATACCAAAACAACATTTTTACTAAAAAATGTTGTTTTGGTATATGTACCATGTATACCTTACATACATATGCATTTAGTAAAAAGCGGTTGTTTTAATATTACAAACAGACAGACAATAATTGTAAAAAAATATTACATGGTACATATACCAAAACAAGATTTTTTACTAAAAAATGTTTTAGTAAAAACCGGTTGTTTTAATATTACAAACAGACACTCCAATTTTATTTATTTGTATAGATAACTAGCTAAGCCCCGCGGTACAACAACAACCGCGGGTAACGCCACGGGGCAAAGCTAGTCTTAAAAAGTAGCCTAAATTACTCCTTTTATCACAGCTATCTGCCAGTGAAAGTCCCGTCAAAATCGGTCCAGGTATTCCAGAGATTAGCCGGAACAAACAGACAAACAAGATTTGTAAAAAATGTTGTTTTGGTATATGTACCATGTATACCTTACATACATAATTATGCATTTAGTAAAAAGCGGTTGTTTTAATATTACAAACAGACAGACAATAATTGTAAAAAAATGTTACATGGTACATATACCAAAACAACATTTTTTACTAAAAAATGTTTTGGTATATGTACCATGTATACCTTACATACATATGCATTTAGTAAAAACCGGTTGTTTTAATATTACAAACAGACACTCCAATTTTATTTATTTGTATAGATAACTAGCTAAGCCCCGCGGTGTTACCCGCGGTACAACAACAACCGCGGGTAACGCCACGGGGCAAAGCTAGTCTTAAAAAGTAGCCTAAATTACTCCTTTTATCACAGCTATCTGCCAGTGAAAGTCCCGTCAAAATCGGTCCAGGTATTCCAGAGATTAGCCGGAACAAACAGACAAACAAGATTTGTAAAAAATATTGTTTTGGTATATGTACCATGTATACCTTACATACATAATTATGCATTTAGTAAAAAGCGGTTGTTTTAATATTACAAACAGACACTCCAATTTTATTTATTTGTATAGATGACTAGCTAAGCCCCGCGGTGTTACCCGCGGTACAACAACAACCGCGGGTAACGCCACGGGGCAAAGCTAGTCTTAAAAAGTAGCCTAAATTACTCCTTTTATCACCAGCTATCTGCCAGTGAAAGTCCCGTTAAAATCGGTCCAGCTATTCCAGAGATTAGCCGGAACAAACAGACAGACAAAAATTGAAAAAATAATGTTATTTTGGTCTATGTATCGTGTACACATAAGTGTACAATATGCATTAAGTAAAAGCGGTATTTTTAACCGACTTCAAAAAAGGAGAAGGTTCTCAATTCGGCCGTATATATGTTTTTTTTATGTGTGTTCACGGATAACTTCGTCGTTTATGAACCGATTTTGATTTTCTTTTTTTAATGAAAAGGATATGTCCCAACGGTGGTACCATGATAAGGACATTAAGATCTGATGATGGCATCCAAGAGAAATCGAGTCGAAACTTGAAGTCGGTTTTTGTTTTTGTTATAATTTTACTTGTAATATTACAAACAGACACTCCCAATTTTATTTATTATTAATCGACTTCCAAAAAGGAGGAGGTTCTCAATTCGACCGTATATACATATATTTTTATGTGTGTTCGCGGATAACATCGTCGTTTATGAACAGATTTTGATGATTAGACAATACTAAAGTGTTGCATTTAGCATAAAGATATTTTGATTTCATTTTCAGAATCACAACCTGAACGCACACGCTGGCGGCCTACTAAATTTGTCACTAAGACTACGCATTCAAGGTATGCAAGCCATTTGGAAAATGTTGTCCAAAAAACATGGTTTTGATACAATGTTGTGAAGAAATTTCAATCAGGACCATAAACTTGAGTCATCAATTTAGAATCTGCTAATATTGTTTTTTATTATTAATTATTATTGTGTATGAAGGGAATGACGATGTGAAAAATGCCTCAAGAATATTTTAATAAACACAAACATAATAAAACAAAGAAATAAAATAATTCGTTTTATTTACCTCTTTCCTTTCTTGTAATCTACACTACTTCTCAAAAACGCAGCTTTTGTTATCAATAATAGTATTTTTTTTAAATTCACGCAAATAAATTATTACAAACAAAAACTGTGTTTTTAAGAATTAGGTAGTGTAGACATACGTAAACCAATTTTATTAAACGTTGTAGCACACAAAGATTAGATTACGTATGTGTGAGTAAAACATGTAATGTAGTTTACGGGTCAAGATTAATAGATGGCGCCAAACATCGGGGACAATTGACAGCGCCAAGATGACTCTCTATCTATAATATATACATTGTACTCTGTGGGCAGTCGTGCGTTGGCATTCAGACGGGAAGGCTGTGTCGCTCGCTGCTCTGCTCACGCTTACGACTAACTATGCTTAGACGTTTGTGTTTGTGTAAGTATTTAGGTACTTTCTGAGTTAGTGTGCATTAGAGACTAACTCGCTGCAAAGGACTCAAAGTGATCGTGCGCTTGGATGATTTTTGGTGTTTTGACTGCCTCGATGGCGCAGTGGTAGCGTATGCGACTGCAGGCTATGCTTGAGGTCTCGGGTTCGATTCCCGGGTCGGATTAAATATTTGTATGATTTGAAAATATTTATTTCGGTATTTGACTGTTTTCTATGCATAATATGTATCTACTTACATATTTACAAAAAAGTAATATATTAGTAGAGAATACGATTAGGAACGCCCTTCACCCATCTGTTTATTAGATGAAAAGTATTTTAATATATCATATTTAATATTATATCGCGGGTGGGTTGGCTAAAAATCCCTGTCTGAACTATTATAATATGTTTATATATCTAATATTTATATAATTATCATTTATTTATTATCATATTTAAATATTAATACGTGTATCCGTGTATGCATTTTACATAGCATTAATATTATTATTGTTACTTATAAACCGATAAATTAAAGTTTTTCTTCCCTTATCTCTTTTTCTTATTACAATTGTATGATAGGATAGGCACCTGCCTTGTCCCTTACTGAACCAACTCAAGGTTGACTGAGAGATAATACCATGTGGCATAAAGTCTATAAGTCTTATAAAGGCGGACTTATCGGTTTATAAGTAACAATAATAATATTAATCACTACATAGTATAAAACAGAGTCGCTTTCTCTGTCCCTATATACCTTTGTTTGCTTAAATCTTTAAAACTACGCAACGGATTTTGATGCGGATTTCTTTGATAGATAGAATGATTCAAGAGGAAGGTTTTTATGTATAATAAATGCATAATATAGTGTGGAAACGCTGTTAATTTTCGAGGTTTCTAATGTGATGTAGCAAATAAACACATTTTTTTGCGCTTACATTGCAAACGCTGGTTGCACCCTACGAGATAGATCAAAATAATGTACTACAGTATTATACACCTTAAAAAGATCTACAAAAAAGTCCGCGACGGTATATGTCTATCTCTTAGGGATAATCCACAACAACCATTTTTTATTCCTTTCTTTTTACGAGAAATAATGGCTTATTTACGAAGCGATTTTAAGCAATACAGAATGAATCCTTATACAATTAAGTAAATTAAATACATTGTGCATTTAATATAGATCAAAATAGCCCTTTACAGTATCTAATTTAAATGAATATATTCGAAGATATTACAGATTTAAAATGCACGAATCGTGTCGTCGGCGGGGGCATCTGAAATCCACCCGAGCGAAGCCGGGGCGGGTCGCTAGTGCTATATAAAATGCATACACGGATATACATATTAATATTTAAACATGATAATTATATAAATATTTGATATATAAACATATTATAATAGTTCAGACAGGGATTTTTAGCCAACCCACCCGCGATATAATATTAAAGATGGTACAAGAGTATAGAGGTCTAACTTGTAAAATACACACACTCACATTCAAAGCTTTGAAAATAATAATCAATATATATTTCGGACATCTGACACACAACGTCTATTAGTTTCAAACTAAGTGGAGCTTGTACTATGAAAGCTAGATTGACTGATAGAACAATTATATGCTTTTATTTGTAAATACAAATATATCATACATAGAGAACACCCAAACGAACCTGAGACCTCATGGACAATAGTCGCGTAAGCTATCACTGCACCAACGTACATGTAAAATCTCTACAAATAAAAAAAATGGAGTGTCTGTTTGTAATATTAAAAAAACCGCTTTTAATAAAAGCATATGTATGTATACACGATACATGTACCATTTTTTTTTTTACAATTTTTGTCTGACTGTTTGTTACGGGTAATCTCTGCAACGGCTGGACCGATTTTGACGGGACTTTCAGTGATAGGTCGTTACCCGCGGCAAGACGATAGCCGCGGGTAACACCGCGGGGTTCAGCTAGTTAAAAATAAATTCATGATAATTATCTGTTCGACACGATTTTATTTCAATTTGTAGACATTGCAGGTGACTTCGGAACCTTATTCTATGGGTGACCTGACACGTAACGCATTTACCTGTTTTTAACCGACTTAAAAAAAGGAGGTTTCTCAATTCGACCGTATATATTTTTTTTTTATGTGTGTTCGGGGATAACTACGATTTTGATGATTCCTTTTTTAATGGAAAGGAGATATCCCAACGGTGGTACCATGATAAGGACACTAAGATCTGATTATGGCATCCAAGATAAATCGAGTTGAACCTTGAAGTCGGTTTTATTTTGTTAAAATTTTACTTGTTAATTTATTTAAACATGCTAGAAGTTTTCAGAAATATGATAATTTTTACTTTTTTCTACAAAGGGTAAAATGAATTAATTTATTTTATCAGATTTCTTACCTAATTTAACATACTTTTTCGTATTTAGTACCTACCTATGATAAAATGTGTTAATTTTAAATCTTACTAAACTTTTAGAAATACCCCTTTCTTATGTTAACATTTTAACCATTTATAATTATGTTTTGAAGTTAAGGCAAAAACGTCAGACAAGCGCGCATGTCTGTCTCGCTCCCTAGTCTTTGATCATCGTTTTGAAGTAACGCGTAAGGTACGGAGATATGAATGTGTGCGGTGCAGATATGATACTATGCGTTTAGCTCCGCCCAGACGCTCAAGGTCATTGAGGCTACTATACGCCTTAACAAGCAGCGCTCTATCGCATTTGAGCTGTAGTTTCCTCGCGAGCGAAATGTCATAAGCGCCGTGATTTTCATGGCGCTTACGCGTTTTGGCCAACGAACTGTTGCAAAGATTCGCTTTCATAGAGTAAGCGCCAAGCAACAAAGCAGAACGGATAAATAGCTTTATACCTACGAAGCTTTATTAGGAAATTCACACTGAGTAAATATTCTGTGTCAATAGCTTTGCCAGTTTCAGTTTTTTTGTAGAATGAGGTATTTTTTTTTTTTTATTTTTATGTATGGCCCGCCAAAATGACTCTACTCTGCCTGATGGAAAGCATAAGCAGAATCCAAGAGTATTGGTCGCCATACTCACTGCGAATGCAGACAATGCAGTATGGCGACCCACACCATGACGGCCTAGTGATGCTGCTGCATCTTTTAGTCTAGTCAACAAGTATGGAACTTGTTGACTAGACTATTTGGGCCTCCGGTCTCGCACTCACCAACGAAACACGACAGCACGAACGTGGTCATTTTACGTTGATTTTCTGTGCGAGGGTAGTACCGCCCCGGTCGAGCCGGCCCATTCGTGCTGAAATCGTAAGGTATAAAATATAAAAGCCGAATATTCAATTTTTTTATTATACTTTAAGTATAATTTTGAGTATAATTATTACAAAAAAAATGTTATGGGTTATTAACGAAGCTATTTTTAACAACATATTATTTTGACTTATCCAATTAAATACGTTAGATACGTTGTGCATTTTACGTCAGTTAATTCTACCTAAATATCACTTCCGTATGTTTTACTCTAAGTACTTTATGTCGAGTGAGGCAACAATGGCGTCTTAAAATATTTTGTTCGTATTTAATTTTAAAACAATTATATCTAGTTATTTACTGGTGAAAAGTTATTCCTTTGTTTTTCTCCGTATTCCTTGTATTATTAGTGCAATATCTCAAGACACAAAATGGCATATTTCACGAGTTTTAGAACGTTTTTAAATTTAAACAATCACACGCTTAAGCCACCGCTTTAGCAGAGTGTAGCTAGCAAGCGACTGAAGGAAGTGCGGCGCAATCGCCGCAATTGCATGGAACACCGCACTTGTGAGTGGCGTCTTCTCTATACATTATATCTCGATGTATAGATCTATAAATAAATAAAATTGGAGTGTGTGTTTGTAATATTAAAATAACCGCTTTTTACTGAATGCATATGTATGTATACATGGTACATTTGCCAAAATAACTTTTTTACAATTTTTTGACTGTCGGTCTGTCTGTTTCGGAATCGGTAATTTCTGGAACGGCTTGACCGACTTTGACGGGACTTTCACTGATAGGTAGCTGATGATATAAGGAGTAACTTAGGCTACTTTTTTAGACTAGCTTCTCCCCACGGCACTACCCGCGGTACGACAATAACCGCAGGTAACACCGTAAAAAATAATATCTAAATATAGCGAAATGTGTATCGTACTATATATTGTAAACCAAACCACCTATTATAACAACCACATTTTTTGTAAATAAAAAATAATATTACTTATATTATCAGTTTCGATTTAATAATACATACTTAGCTAGCACTTGTACAATACTAACATCAGTATTGAGAAGATTTTCCTCATAAACTCTTATGAAATTTCTAAATTAATAAATTCCTTTCATTTCATTTCTTCGCCTACGCTTTATCGTAAGGGTACGTGTTTACCATAATAATATACTCATATACCACACACGTCCATCTGATCTCAAACTATTCATGGTCTGTACTATGGTACAGCAGTCTGGCTGCTGATATAGGTACATACTTATACATATATATTTCTAAATACAAGTAAAAATAATAATAAAAGTATATAAGTATTTGTATCAGTTGTCTAGTACCCACAACACAAGCTCTGCTTAGCTTGGGACTAGATGGCGTTGTGTGTTAGATGTCCAAAATATTTATTTAAATACAATAGTTTTTATATCTTTGGCCCTGCCAAATTGACTCTACTCTGCCTGATGGAAAGCATAAGCATAATCTAAGAGTAGTGGTCATCATACTCATTGCGAATGCAGACAATGCAGCTAGGTGACCCCCACAATGGCGGCCTAGTGATGCTTCTGTATCATTGGGCCTCCGATCTCGCACTCACCAACGAAAAGCGATCGCACGAATACTGTCATTTCACGATGATCATCTGTGCGAGGGTCACCGCCCTGGTCAAGCGGGTCCCTTCGTGCTGATATCAAGCTTGGCTTAAATATATATACCGCTAAAATGCAGTAAAAGAGGCAAACAGTGACATACAGAGTTAATTTTGAATGTATAACATTTGTATGAATAGTATGGTAAAGAACACCCTGACATGATGTTCATATGATGATCGTAATCATCATATAATTTGATCCTGGATGACTACCGATGGTATGATGGTTAGAAAGTCCGACAGCTAGGCAGCCTTGCCTAGCTGTTAGGCCCCTACCCTACCTAGCTTTTTAAAATACACACATCAAAAGTGTCTAGGGATCAACATATGTGTCTAGGGATCAACATATATTTTTGCAATAACTTTTCTCCTGATTGATATTAATTAAAATCAAAAGATTTAGGTATCTACAATAGTAGTTAATATAGGTATAAAACTTACACACAACTATTTAAACATCCACAGTAAGAAACTGAGTTATATAATTTACTCATATTGCTCCACATTAATTCTTGAGCGATATTTGTTCTTGATTACGGCTACTGCTGATAATTCAGCTTCATAAAAATATGACGTTGCAAAGGGGATGAACATTCTTAAAGCTTTTGAAGTTAAATTTGGATATTCATTTTGAATCGATTACCAAAACTCTACCTAATCGGATTGATGAATCTTGTTTTAAGGCAGCTATGGCAACAGAGTTCAATTAGGATCTCTTCCTTTTCTGACGTAAATGCTGACAAAGCTAATTAACCCTTTCGGTTAATGTAGGAAGACCCACTCTCCCACAAGAAGTCAGATGAAGTTAACTTGAAGTTAAGCGCAAACCGTGTCATGCTCGGCCTGTGTCGGACGTGCTCGATTAGATGTGTTCTAAATACGTGACAAGTAAAGCCGCGTGCACATTTGTAGGTTTTTTCATGGCTTAGGTAACAAAACCCCAGACAGGTTACTTAATCTGTAGCCATGCGTAAATGTATTTATATATATATATATACACTAGGTGACCCGACGAACTTCGGACAAAAAAAAAGACTGTCCCGTTATTTTTTCTTGTATACGAACCTTGTCCTAACAATAACGAACACATAAAAAAAGAATTATTTCATTTGGTGCAGCCGATCGGAAGTTATGCGCGTACATACGCACATAAATATTTACTACCAGGCACGAACGGACCGACGACACCGGGCGCGGGCCCTATCGTAATACCAGCGCTGTAGTCACTCTGGCTACAGCAGTATGCTGAGATAGGCGCCTTTTCTGGCATCGCATAGGGCAATATAATCGCTTCTTCTCTTTTATCTTACGTCTGTTTAAAACCATGTACTGTTCTGTGTATGTCAAAATAAATGTTTTTTTTTTTTTTTTCTTACATACATTTCGGCGATTTATCTACCATTATATCTATACTAATTATTATAAACGCGTAAGTTTGTAAGTATGGATGGATGTTTGTTACTCGTTCACGCAAAAATTATTGAACGGATTTCGATGAAACTTTACAGTAATATAGCTTATACATCAGATTAACACATAGGCTACTATTTGTAGCGATAACTGACATACACGCGGGCGGAGCCGCGGGCAACAACTAATTTTTATATATAAAGATATATATTTCGGGCATCTGTCACACAACGTCATCTAGCTTCAAATTAGGCTTTAGCTTGTAGTATGAAAGTTAGATTAAACTCTAAAACAAATATTTGCAGTACATACAAACATTTGGTTCGACTCAGGAATCAAACGCGAGATCTCATGCACAGCAGTCGCCTACGCTACCAATGCGCCACCGAGGCAGTCAAATTTACTTTGATTAAGTAAGGTTTATCAAAAAACCTATAGTCCGGGATCCCTGGAACAAATTTTACAAGTTATTACTATCAAGCTATTTTTTCGTGAGTGGCTTCATTTTGATGAGGGGCCCACCTTTCACCTTATTAAAAATTTCGATTGTGGTAGCTAGCAGGGGTAACAGGGACAAAAAACTTTTGAGCGTAGGGCCGGGATAACGTACCACGCAATTTGTAGGACAATGTGCCTGATAAATAATATTTTAATGGTTCATTAAAAAAAGAAGAAACTATTAAAGAAAGAAATTAAAGTTTTAAACTACTCAATTCGTTATTTCACGGTTCTATGTAAAGATCTCAATATGTATACAGCCTTTCTGTCTTGTCTCATGACCTCAATAGCGGTTGAAGTATATTGTGTATTTAATCTTTAGATTATAATGAGTTTTTAGTATACTATACATGTCTATACAAATAAATAAAATTGGAGTGTATGTTTATTAAAATAACCGCTTTTTACTAAATGCATTTATGTATGTACACACGGTACATACTCGTCTACCAATAAAACATTTTTGAAATTTTTATCTGTCTGTATGCTCCGGCAAACCTCTGGAACGGCTGGACCGATTTTGACGGGACTTTCACTGATAGGTAGCTGATGATATAAGGTACTATTTTTAGACTAGCTTCGGCCCGCTGTGTTTCCCGCGGTGCGACAATGACCGCGGGTAGCACTAGCTAGTCATAAATACACACATCAAAAGTGTCTTGGGATCAAGCATTTTTATGCGGATTTCTTGAGATTGAGATGTGGCTTTGGCCCTGGCCTGCTCAGTCGCCAGACTTGAACCCCATTGAGCATGCATGGGATATGCTACAGAGAAGAGCTCTGCCGAATATGGAGGGTATCCAGTCGCAAGAAGACCTTTTTTTGTTGTTGCAACGAACATGGGCGGCCATTCCACAGCGTGTTTGGATGAACTCATTTTGAGTATGCCAAACCGATGTTCTTGTGTTGTTAGTGTTCGCGGTAGAAACACGGATTATTAATTGTTTAGGTTACCTAATAAAATTTTAAAGAAAACTGTTATTTCAGTCTTTTTTTCGAACTTTAATGTTAGTGGTTCAAATGTCAAAAATCCCTTTATTAGGAAAATGGCAAATTTCTTTATTAATGCAAAGGTGACTTGGTTTATCGTTACTGTGACAAACGAAAACACTTTATTTGATGAATCCTTAAAGAAATTTTTAATTAATATCAATCAGGAGAAAAGTTATTGCAAAAATATATGTTGATCCCTAGACACATATGTTGATCCCTAGACACTTTTGATGTGTGTATTTAGACTTCAGTTCCGCTCGATAACGCCTATTCTTTAACCCACTCTGTTCGCCATCATCGATCCGTATAAACACTATTTTTCGGATAAAATTCTAACCTAAATACGTCTCCAAGGTTTTTGTAGTATAAAAATAGTTATTTTTTATTCCGTGACGGAACCAAACTAAGGTCTCCAGTTCATTCATCGGTTCATTTGCTTTCATGCGACTGACAGAGCGTATTAAAATGCTGATCATCTTTCAAAGTGATATCATTACATATACATATATTGATAGTAATTTTACACATACCACACACGGGATCAGAACCCAAACTAGGCAGCTCCGTTTGCCCCCTATTCTATTAAAATAGATAGTTTTAGAGTTCATAGTAAGCAACAACATTGCACAAGAATTGTAAAAAATTATTAAATAGCGATCCGGGCAGATTTCACAAAGTAGTAGAGCTACGCTGATTTCAGCACGAACGGGCCGGCTCGACCGGGGCGATACTATCCTCGCACAGGAAATCTTATATATTTCCATATGAGCCTGCCAAAGTGAATCTACTCTGTCTGACGGCAAGCATGAATTGAATCCAAGAGTGGTGGTCACCATATTCATTGCGAATGCAGACAATACAACAATGCAGTATGGCAGTGGCGAACCTAGGAATTTATTTCGGGGGGGGATACCATCTTTTGTAAACCTTAGAAATGCATAAACAATTTTAGTGTAAATGTTACGTATTATGTATTGTATACATTGCCTAGGCATTGTGTAGAATACCAGATTATACAGATTGCCAGTAAAATATAAATATATGTAGAGAGAGATAGAAAGAAACGTTGCTCAGGTAAACGAATAAGTCGTATGAGGCGGCGACGATACTGGCGCGAGCCCCACCCCCCGCCGCCACCCGAGACAGCGCCGGATCATGAGCCCGGAATGCTTCGGCGGAACGCACATACGCAAGCCCTACGGGCTTGTCAGGTACGGCTCGAAATCCGACAACCGACGAGAAAACCGACTGTGTCACCTACTGATTTACTCAGATACTTATCGGGCACGGTTGCTTATGTGAGTATCTGAACAGAATCGGACGTGAGGCTCCGGCACAATGCCACCACTGCGGGTCCACCCAGCACACGCTGGAGGGCTGCCCTGCGTGGGAGTCCGAGCCTCGAGTCCTGGTCAGACAGATCGGACAAAACCTGTTACCACCAGCATTGATCGCCGCAATGCTGGCGAGTAGTGTGGGATGGGAGGCCGGGGTCTCCTTCTGTGAAGAGATGTTGTGCTGCAGAAGGAGTCCGCAGAGCGGGATCGAGAAAAGGTAGATCCGGCTCGCAGGAGGCAACGAAGGGGACGCGATAGAGACCGTTAACTCCCCAATCGTCGCTTAAGGGTCGTTGTGCTGCAAACGACTCGAGACCTGTGACACCGGGGTGTCGTCTAAGGCGGGTCGGCGTCCCGACTCTTACTGTGTAGAGCGGTGAGAGGCGCGATAGCGACCTGCCCCGGGGGTGGTACGGGGATGTACGGCAGGGGGAACTCCAGAAGCCACTGATGCATTCCTGGAGCTCCCCCGACAGCCGAGGTAGTCCGCCGCGGGGTTTAGTGGGTAGACCAATTCGTCGGGAGTCCCACACACGGCGTTCATGTGTCCCCCCACGGAGGGTATTGTAAAGAAGAAAGGTTAACGAATAAGTAAACACAGAGAACAACCGAAAATCACATGTTTTTATTTGAAAGAAAAAAAGTATAACTTTATAAAATTATTCGTGGTAAATTCAATATGAAGAAATTTTCATGGAATTTTTGTACTCTTACAAATGATTAAAAATAAAATCAAGCCGCGTTTATTTATTGTGCGCTAGCTTGTTAAGGATGTCTTTTGGGTTTAGAGGAACATCTCGGTGTCCTGTGGTGCTTTTCAAGTAAGATTTCACTCCTCTTAGAGTTGAAAACGAACGCTTACATGTTGCAGTTGTTACAGGATCGTGGCACCAATTCGCGTCGTCGCTCGCCAACAATCGTGAAGTTAATTTTTTATTGAACATAAATATTTCGGGGGGGGATATATCCCCCATATCCCCCCCCCTGGGTTCGCCATTGCAGTATGGTGACCCACACTATGGCAGCCTATTGAGATGCTTTTGCATTTTTAACCGACTTCAAAAAAGGAGGCGGTTATCAATTCGACTGTACTTTTTTTTATGTTTGTTACCTCATAACTTTCGACTGGGTGAACCGATTTTGATGATTCTTTTTTATTTGAAAACTGATGCTTCCCGTGTAGTCCACTTCTTGAAGTAATTATATAGTATAGAAATAAAATAAAAAATCCGACCTCAACTTGAGGACAGCAGCACTCGTTAATAAAACCTAGTTTATATAGCTGTGCATCTTAGCATTTGCATTAAGCATCGCTTATAGAATAGTGTAGAGTTCAAGGAAACTATGTGGAAAAAAACATATGTACATAGAGACACGCCTATGTCCCAGAGGGATAGGCAGAGATAATTAATCTCTACTTACTACGATTCCACACTTCTTTTGCTTCGTCCACATATATCAATCGCTGCATGCATACTCGTCACTGCATGAACCATGCATGCATATACCGACTTCAAGAACTGGACCAAATTGAAATGGGACCACACGGGAAGCAACAGCTTTCAAATAAGAAAATAATCATCAAAATCGTTTCAGCCAGTCGAAAGTTATGAGGTAACAAAATTAAAAAAAAAACTGTCGAATTGAAAACCTCCTCCTTTTTTGAAGTCGATTAAAAAATAACAAGAAATGTCAAGACATATGAAATTGAACCCGCGACCTTAAAAGCTCCAGTCGAATGCACTACCGCTGAGTCACAAAGGTCGTCTAACGTCCATTAAGACCGTGAAAAGTAAAAAACAACTAATTAAACCTAATTAATCGATAATAGTTTTGAACTAAATACTGAATAAAAACTATAGAAGTAATAGGTCATTAGATTGTATTTATGTTATGGATGGATTCGTAGGTCAATGGGTGGAGCAAAAAATATAGGTGATGCTTAATGAAACACCTTTATTTTGCTCTTAAATGTGTGACAGTTTCGTGACAGTTCTGGTCTATTTTTAGGGTTCTGTACCCAAAAGGTGAAACGGGACCCTTGTACTAAGACTACGCTGTCCGTCCGTCTGGTTGTCCGTCTGTTACCAGGCTGTATCTCATGAACCGTGATAGTTTACCAGTTGAAATTTTCAGAGAAGATGTATTTCTGTTGCCGCTATAACAACAAATACTAAAAAACAGAATAAAGTAATTATTTAAAGAGGCTCTCATACAAAAAAGCTTTTTTTGCCGTTTTTATAGATTACTTTTACCCGCAGCTTCGCTCACATTTAATATAAAGTATTCTATGTTACTTCTAATATCTCCAAGAATATGTGCACAGAGTTTCATGATGATCGGCTAAGAAGTTCGCGTGAATGCGTAACAAACAAACTTACATTCACATTTATAATATTGAGGATGATACGGAGCCCATCGTGCGCGAGTCCGACTCGCACTTGGCCAGGTTTTTCCTTCTTCTCTCGAAGCATATGTTACAGAACGGTATCCTATCCTAGAGGTAGCAAGTTGTCCTGCTACTTTTGCGAGTTACAAAGAATTTAACAGAGTGGAGAGTTTTAAAAGAGGCCATTGTCGTAATTATACAACTAAATTATATAAAAAAACAGATGTTATATTAAATTATTTACATAATAAAAAGATTTAAATTAAAGTAGTAATTTAGATTTTTTAATTGAATTTCGATATTGTTTATGTTAATAAATTCTTATTTTAATCGACTGCGAAAGAAGGAGGGTTATGTTTTTCGAGTGTATGTATGTATGTATATTTCTTTGGCACGCCCTAGAGCCTAAATGGCTTGTCCTATTTTTATCTGAGTGGTGGTAGTAGATCCGTCTTAGTCGTGAGAATGACACTGGGTAAATCAAAATTAAACAAAAAAAATATATACATGGTAGCGTTTAACGCTACATTACGAAGTTTCACTTCTTCTGTGCGGAGGGACTCCACTAATTTTTTTTTTAATATTTTTACTTGTTTAATTTTTTCTCACGCTTGCCGCTCCTTAGTGTACAAATGTGGTGACGGAATAAGAATACAGAGTGTCACCACCCGTATTCACCCCGTGGGTGACGTAAGAGACGACTGAGAGAGCAAACTACCAGGACAACAGCACTGCAAAGAGAGGGAAATCTTGACATAAATTTATACCAACTCGTCTCGTCAGAGTGGTGTAGTATATCATAAGCTCCTATCTAAGAAGTGGCTTTTTTTCTTTTTGTGCAGATATCGCCTCGGACACCACCAACTGGTGGCTATGTCGGACTCGAACCGACTAAAAACCGCACACCATCTCGGGTACTAGAAGCCGGGGAACCAGGTGCACCCTGGGAAGGAAATTACTGGAACCCCTACGTACCTCGGGCCACCTAGGGTTTGTAGTTGGCCCCGTCCTGTGTGGGAACCAGTAGGCAGAAGACTTAAGCTCTTTCTAAGGGGAGGCCTGGATCCAGTAGTGGACAATTTGAGGTTGGCAATGATAATGAATAATTATCATAATTAAAACGAATGGCTCATTATTAATGATCTTTTCGCTTTCTATAGGAGTGATATCCTTCCTTACAGGAAGATGGAGCAGCAACTCATTTTAGATTTGGTTAAGTTTGATTTGGCTATTAGATCATCATCAACAACCCATAACGTCACACTGCTGGGCTCGGGTCTCCTCTCAGGAGAGGGTTAAGGCCATACGTTCCCACGCTGGCCAAGTATGGGTTGGGGACTGGCAAAAGTGGTTGTTGTGGCTACGTAATCTTGTCATTGTATGTTTATAAGCCCAAAGACCTCTAACTAAGCTTCACGACTGTTATCCTATGATAACAATCGGGACCGACTGCTTAACATGACCTCCGGAATCACGAAGACGCTCGCAGCTATTAGATAGTAGATGTCATTTCATAATTGACAACTAGCTGAATCCTAAGCCTAAGTCACTCTTTATATCAGCTAGGTAGCTGTGAAAGTCCCGTCGGAATCCGACAGACAGACAGGCGGACAAAAATTGTATTGGCCAATGTACCGTGTATACATACATAAAAAATAGTTATTTTAATATTACAAACAGACACTCCAATTTTATTTATTTGTATAGATATTTCGTTTGTTGATGCCTAATGTGCCTTAAACCCGAGATAGTTGGCGCTGGGAAACCTTCGTTAAGCAGTGGACGGGCATTGATTGATATATAATTTCAGTCACTTAGTCTCACAACTTAAGCACAGCAATCGTGCTGTCGTGTTTCGTTGGTGAGTGCGAGACGGAGGCCCAATGATGCAGAAGCATCAACCAGTGCTGTCGCCATGCTGCATTGTTGCATTGTCTGCATTCGCAATGAGTATGGTAACCACCACTCTTGGATTCTGCACATACTTTCCATCAGGCAGAGTAGAGTCATTTTGGCAGGCTCACAAATAATAAAAAAAACATTCATGACCTTGACTTATTCAACTTTCACTTATAAAACCGCCTTAAATTATATACTTTATCATCTATTGTCTTCCGTTCTTGCCCTTCTTTTCATGTTTTTATCATGTTAGCACCTGATGTTCCCAGTTAGAAACAATAAAAAATTTAAACCCACTTATTAGTATCACCATCCTTTAAGATTTCCTTCTCTTCACACGGTTAGGAGTGGTGACACTCTGTATTCTGAATCTGTCACCAAATGGACATCTTCTATCAGCTCTAATCTCGACGTAGAACAGATGCCTGTCAGTTCCATGCAACCTCTGTGGTCGTGCCTGAACCTCCACTCGTAGCAGGTGATACCGCCCAGGACGTGACTCATGGCGCTCAGTTGACGAGCTAGGTACTTTCACTGAGTTCACCATCGAGATATTAATTATATCTCGATGGAGTTCACCCTGGAGTAAAATGTATTTAAAAATAAATAACCACCCAAGACTGCATATTTTTTTTGGATACTGAACTATCCACAGACGCCCAAGTGGTGGCAAGGTATCACTGCCTAGTCTTCAGAGGTACAGTCGTGGTTTTTATAGCAAACTTGCCAATTCGCCAAGTGTTGTGGGTTCAAATCCTACACGGGACAACACTTTGTGTGATCCACAAATTGTTGTTCTGAGTTTGGGTGTTAATTGTGTCCGTTTCATGTATGTCTGTAAAGTCCCCCGCGACACAGGATGTTTATTCCTAATGCGGGAGTTGTCTTAAAGTTTTTTTTATTTTTATACATGATAGCCAAAGTAACTCTACTCTGCCTGATAGAAAGCGTGAGCAGAATCCAAGAGTGGTGGTCACCATACTCATTGCGAATGCAGACCATGCTGCATTGTCCCAATTCTATTGAGGATGGTGACCACCACTCCTGCTTTCCATTAGGCACTGCACTGCCTGATGGTCAGTGTCAGTCATTTTGGCAGCTACAAAAAAAATAAAAAGTAGTACCATTTTTCCATAAAATTAATACAAATATCCATAATACGTGGTTTGTTATTCATATCAAAATAAATAAAAATCAATGCCAATTTTCGTTGTAATTTTATAACTCAAGAACGGGCTCAGCTATCCAAACCAAATGTTTAGGCTTTGGTCGGACTATTTAGTAGATGGTTTATGTGAAGTTTGCACAAAATCGGTAGAGCGATTCTTCATCTATCACATTTCCAACGAAGTGGGCACGAGTCAGCTAGTAATTAATATAATTACAAGCAGAATTTATTAATAACTTCTAATGTACCAGATACTGTATTTATTCATCGATCTATATATAATTAAAACCTTATGTACAAATACCTCTTCAGTATGCGTACAGGTATTATAGTTAGAATGTATATTATTGTAATCTATTAATATCTATCTATATATATAAAAGCGAAATACCACTCACTTATTAATCACGAAATCTCAAAAACTATAACACCTACAAACTTGAAATTTAGCAGGTAGGTTCCTTATAGGGTGTAGACATCCGCTAAGAATGGATTTTAGGAAACTCCACCCCTAAGGGGGTAAAACGGGGGTTGGAAGTTTGTATGAAAGTCCTATGTTTTTAAAGGAAGAGACTTGAAATTCCAAATGTATGCTCTATAGATGGTGTGGAGGTGTACTAATAATGTATCTTTAGAAATCCACCCCCTTCTGGGGTTAAAACGGAGGATGGTAGTTTGGACTCAAACGAGGGTGCGTAGGTCAGGTAGTAGACTTATATTATAACGAGGTAAAGTTTCTACATTTGTTTGTATCGTTTGTAATCTTCATTGTTTTATCCGCTATATAAAACAATTACGGATAAAGCCGCGGGTTAAAACTAGTCTAAAAATACTCTTAGTTCATCCTTATATCATCAGCTACCTGCGAGTGAAAGTCCCGTCAAAATTGGTCCAGCCGTTCTAGATATTAGACAGAACTAAAAGACAAACATTTTATTTTTGAAAATACGCTTTTTCTATGTAAGTATACTTTCATATGCATTTAGCGAAAAGCTATTTTATTATTACAAACAGACACTTTAATTTTCATTTATTTGTATGTCGTTTATAAATGTATAGATTTAATTTCTTAGATTGAATCAATTTATCACAAGCTCGTGGCGATACTTACATTTGAATTATATCAAATCATTAAATATTGAATGTGACCTTAGTAATAAATTAGAATTTTAATACTTAACTAGTTGTCCGCCCTGACTTCGCACGCCTTGAACAATTGTGTATATGTCCTTCTGATTAAACCTTTCAAATGGTGAAATAATGATTCGAATAGGTACAGTCGTTTTGGATGTTATACTTAAACTACAGACTTATTCCTTTTATATTTTAAGAACACCCAGATTCGGAACAACCATTTTTGGTTCTCACAAAGTATTGTTCCATGTGGGATTTGAACCCACAACACTAAGAGCAGTAGGAAGTAAGGAGATAACGAGTTTAATAACTACACAAAACGTGCAGACAAATACAATTTATGTGTCTATTTGTAATGTTACAATAAGTTAATAACAGTTATTTACTGAATGCATTTAAAATTTTAAGTGGTAGGTACTTAGATACAAAAATAAATGTTTTGTCTGTCTCTCTATTGTCTCTGCTAACCTAGGAAATAGATAGACCGATTATCAAGTGACTTCTAATTAGATACCTACTTTTTATTATAATTAGATAATTTTTCAACCGTGGGAGGGCTACGCTTCGGCATGAATGGGTCGGCTCGCCCGGAGTGATAACACGGCCTCACAGAAAACCGGTGTGAAATAGTACTTGCGCTGTGTTTCACCGAGCGAGTGAGGATACCGGAGGCCCATACCCCAATCCCACTACCCCTACGCCTCCCCCATCCCCAAGAGACCGGCAACGCACTTGTGACGCTTCTGGTGTTGCAGGTGTAAATGGGCGGTAATCGCTTACCATCAGGCGATACGTCTGCTCTTTTGATTTTTTTTATTGATTAATATTTTTTTTGAACACAAAAGCGGTTATTGTGACTAAACCATGATAGTTAGATATATGCTCTCGCGGACTTTTTTGTAGATCTTAATGGGACCTACAAACCCGTAGTACATTATTTTCTTCTATTGTCAATAGATTTCGCAGCGCACGCAAAAATAGGTTTTCGATTTCACACCTTGGGTTATGAAATAGCAATTTTCTTACGGATCTCTAATTTTTTGAAAATAAAATATAGCCTATAGCCTTCCTCGATAAAGGGACTATTCAACACTGAAAGATTTTTTCAAATCGGACCATTAGTTCCTGAGATTAGCGCGTTCAAACAAACAAACAAACTCTGCATTTTTATAATATTAATATAGATTACTAGCTGACCCACGCAACGTCGTTTGCGTCTCCTATTGCCCGTAGCATAATAATTTCCCCCCGTTTTTGAAACATTCTTCATTGGTACTCCGCTCCTATTGATCATAGCGTGATGATATAGATAAACTCGATAAACTTCCTCGATTAACGGGCTATCTAACACTAAAAGAACTTTTTCAAATTGGACCAGTAGTTCTGAGATTAGCGCGTTCAAACAAACAAACTCTTCAGCTTTGTATATTAGTATAGATGACCCACGCAACGTCGTTTGCGTCTCCTATTGCCCGTAGCGTAATACACACATCAAAGTGTCTAGGGATCAAGCATTTTTATGCGGATTTCTTGAGATTGAGATGTGGCTTTCACCCTGGCCTGCTCAGTCGCCAGACTTGAACCCGATTGAGCATGCATGGGATATGCTACAGAGAAGAGCTCTGCCGAATATGGAGGGTATTCAGTCGCAAGAAGACCTTTTTTTGTTGTTGCAACGAACATGGGCGGCCATTCCACAGCGTGATTTGGATGAACTCATTTTGAGTATGCCAAACCGATTCTTGTGTTGTTAGTGTTCGCGGTAGAAACACGGATTATTAATTGTTTAAGTTACCTAATAAAATTTTAAAGAAAACTGTTATTTCAGTCTTTTTTTCGAACTTTAATGTTAGTGGTTCAAATGTAAAAAAATCCTTTATTAGGAAAATGGCAAATTTCTTTATTAATGCAAAGGTGACTTGGTTTATCGTTACTGTGACAAACGAAAACACTTTATTTGATGAATCCTTAAAGAAAATTTTAATTAATATCAATCAGGAGAAAAGTTATTGCAAAAATATATGTTGATCCCTAGACACATATGTTGATCCCTAGACACTTTTGATGTGTGTAGTTGCCCCCCGTTTTTGAAACATTCTTCATTGGTACTCCGCTCCTATTGGCCATAGCGTGATGATATAGATAAACTCGATAAACTTCCTCGATAAACGGGCTATCTAACACTGAAAGAACTTTTTCAAATTGGACCAGTAGTTCTGAGATTAGCGCGTTCAAACAAACAAACTCTTCAGCTTTATATATTAGTATAGATGACCCACGCAACGTCGTTTGCGTCTCCTATTGCCCGTAGCGTAATAGTTGCCCCCCGTTTTTGAAACATTCTTCATTGGTACTCCGCTCCTATTGGTCATAGCGTGATGATAAAGATAAACTCGATAAACTTCCTCGATAAACGGGCTATCTAACACTGAAAGAACTTTTTCAAATTGGACCAGTAGTTCCTGAGATTAGCGCGTTCAAACAAACAAAAACTTCAGCTTTATATATTAGTATAGATGTATTTATTATACTCTTCTAAGATCTAATACTCATAATCAACAACACATTTATTTGGATAAAGATTGATGATTATGAGATTAGGTATAATGTTTACAAAAACTCTTTGGCAAATAACTCAATAATAGGTACCAACTCTTAGCGTCTTATACTCGTGATAACGTCTAAACGAAATGTCCGAATGGGATGAAACAAAAAGTATTTTACTTCTTCATAAATACCCTTGATAACATAATGATTTATTTAGATAAGGATTAATATTACGATACACATATAAAGTAGTTTCTTTCTTCAGACGATTTAATTATTTTTTTGAACACAAAAGCGGTTATTGTGACTAAACCATGATAGTTAGATATATGCTCTCGCGGACTTTTTTGTAGATCTTAATGGGACCTACAAACCCGTAATACATTATTTTGTTCTATTGTCAATACTTTTTGCAGCGCACGCAAAAATAGGTTTTCGATTTCACACCTTGGGTTACAAAATTGCAATTTCCTTACGGATCTCTATTTTTTATGAAAATAAAATGTAGCCTATAGCCTTCCTCGATAGATGGACTATCCAACACTGAAAGAATTTTTCAAATCGGACCAGTAGATCCTGAGATTAGCGCGTTCAAACAAACAAACAAACAAACAAACTCTGCAGCTTTATAATTAACTAATTAGTATAGATTTATTTATTTACATACTAGCTGACACAGCGAACTTCGTACCGCCATATTTACATACCTGTCTCAGCTTCCCACAGGCAGTGTATAATGTGTATGTGTAAGTATTTTTCCTGTTATCTTTTAATTTTTCTTGTACACAATTCTTGTCCCAACAATAACGAACACATAAAAAAAGGATTCTTTAATTTGGTGCAGTGGATCGAAAGTTATGCGCGTACATACATTTCGGTGATTCATTTTTATTTATACTATACTCTGTCCATTACTTTATTTTCTTTTTGACAGCTCACGCCTATAAATTACCATATTTTTTTTTTCGGAATTATGTACTACAGTAATGTCGTACTTTATTGACGGTGACGGTACTTTAGTGAAGTGGTCTGTGCATAACAAACAACCACAGACTATAAAACAGTACTTGAAATACGACAAATCGATCATATGATAAAAATAATTTGACTTCATGTAAGTATTTTTTCTGTAAATTTAATAAAAAAAGGAAATAAAAATTGTATCTATGACTCCAAGATTGAATTTTTGCAAGGAATTAAGTCGAAATCTTGGAATTTAGGATCAAACCAAGAGTAAAGAACAATAACTCTGTTCATTCATCTAATTTACTGATTTAATATTTATATTTTTGTTTATTTCTTACATAATATAAAAAACTAATGAAGGCATAATTAATATTTCAACTAAAAATATTTAATTAAAACGATTGAAAGTTCTTCATAAATAAAATCGCTATTCGTTTCAAATCGAATCGGTAATGAGTGAGGGCGTCACTAATTTCAAAATTTCTTGAACTGTCAAAAAGAAAATAAAGTAATGGACAGAGTATAATATTATAAACGCGAAAGTTTGTAAGTATGGATGGATGGATGTTTGTTCCTCTTTCACACAACAACTACTGAACAGATTTGTATGAAATCTTACAATAATATAGCTTCTACATCAGAATAACACATAGGCTACTAATTGCCGCGATAACCGACATATACGCTGGCGGAGCCGCGGGCAACCACTATTATAGTATATACTCGTAGATTTAGATTACTAGAATGCGTTCCAAATGGTTTAGCTCCAGTTTTTGTCCTGCGAAGTATGTGTTTCAACCCTGTTTATATGAGTGGTCTCCAAGTGGTCAAAATTCGACCATAAGGCCATGTTCAGATGACGAGCGCTCAACGCGCGTTTTGCTAACGCGCGTTAACAACTCCATGTAAGAACGCACGTTAGCATGTGTACTCCTAGAACAAATTACATGTAGTTGTAGACGCGCGTTAGCAAAACGCGCGTTGAGCGCTCGTCATCTGAACATGGGCTAACTCATTTACTTAATTAATTTATTTATTTTTAACTTTCTGAACTCTCCTCCATATAAACTTTAACGGTACCGAGTTTCATACTCTACCGTTCGAATAGTTTTCTTAAAAGGAAGTGCAAAGTTGTTGCTTCACGTGTTATTATGTAATACTAGTTGTTGCCCGCGGCTCCGCCCGCGTATATGTCGGTTATCGCAGCAAATAGTAGCCTATGTGTTATTCAGATGTATAAGCTATATAACTGTAAAGTTTCATCCAAATCCGTTAAGTAGTTTTTGGGTGAAAGAGTAACAAACATCCATCCATCCATGCTCACAAACTTTCGCGTTTATAATATTAGTAGGATATTGTAATATCTACATCCTTAAAAGATAAATGTATTTATGCATCTGTATTTTCCCCACGAGCTTTAAACATAATGAGGGACCTTTATCCTGCAGCCCCTTACCGTGGGAGTCCCGCGTATAGGTACTAGCGTCGGTTCAAAGGGTAAATTAAAGCTGCTTGGGGTAAGAAACAGGGATAGAACAATGGAGTTTTGGTAAGGGATGCTGTAAGTCTCGGAGGGGGAAGCGGGACTAAGACTTATCGGGGTCTAGTACCCATAAATCCGCCAGTACGGTAAAAAAGTAATTATTATCAATTAATTTCTTTGTTTAAACACGTCAAGGATGACGTCACAATTTCGAGTAGGGGTATAGGAAACTGTAACAAAACGCTAAATCTTATATAATTTGAACCTTTAACTACTTTAAAGTTTATTTAACAGGGGGGTCTTGTTAAAATGGTTGGTGTGTGAGTTGAAGCCTTCAATGGTTTATAAGGTTTGTATCACAGTGTTAAAGATATAGAATATATTATAGTTTTTGATTAAATTGATGTTATTTTGCCACTTCTGTGGCAGAAGACTAAGAACAGGTAGTATCTAAAAAGATTAGTGATTCTAACTGCTAACTGTCGTGAGTTCGATTCCGACCTAGGACAAATCTTTGTGTGATCGTCACTATCATTTGCTCTGTGTTTGTCAAAATCTGAAAGCAGAAGTATTGCCTGATGGTAAGCGATTACTGTCGCCCATGGACACCCGCAACACCAGAGGCGTCAAAGTGCGTTGCCGGCCTTTTAAGAAAGAGTACTCTCTTTTCTTGAAGGTTTATATGATCCCGGGTCCTTTAGGAGGGCGTGAAAAAGCATCTTACCAGACCGCCACTCGCCAGTGTATGGGTCACCATACTCCATTGTAATTTATTTCTTGTATATTCTTACATTTGCTAAGAGGATGGTGACCACCACTCATGGATTCTACTCATGATTTCCATAAGGCAGAATAGTCGTTTTAGTAGCTATTACCAAAAAAAAGTATCAGCCGAAAGAAGTCCACTGTTGGACATACAAAGCTCTCCACAACAGGCTTATTCGCTCAATGAACAGTAATTGACAGTGGTTGGCCCATTCATGGCAAAACATGGCACTCTGGGAATGTAGTCTTTGGTACAATGAACTTAATATAATGCTGAATAGCTTATAAATGACATGTGGGGCGATATGCTATGGTGTTCTGTGTCAACTGCGGTGAATTTCCGTGCGTTTAGGCGATTCCGCCATACATATTATAGAAATCAAATATAGCTCACTAAGGACCTATAATATTTTACTTTGGTGCTTTCCTGTTTTAAAAAGATGTCTGCCTATTTTCACTTTATTTTGTATTCCGCTTTGCTAAGGAGGGAACTGGACTTATTATATTTCCAACTCCTCCAGTTTTCTTCTGATTAATTTTGTTGCGGGTTCCAAGACAGTTTAATTTTTCCTGGGACTTCCCGAGTGTCATAGCTCGGTGTGTTCATGGGTCACTGCTGTTGATCCTGGTGTACAAGAGTTACAGTGGTAGGTGTGTGGGAGGGATTAGTCCCAACCCAGCCAGCGCTGCTACGATGGTTACTTGTTGTGGTCCACATTTTTGTGCAAATCCCCGTCTAATGTACAACAATACTGTATGATTGTGTGTTTGCATTGTATTATGTGAGTCTCGAATACATCATTTTCATTCATGTATTCAACCCATGTAGGGAATAGAATGGTTATTTGTTTTTTTTTAAGACAATTGAGATTGAGAATTTTAAGACCCGCATGAGTAATACACATCCTGTGTCGCGGGGGACTTTACAAACATAAATGAAACGGACACAAAGAAGACTCAGAACAACAATTTGTGGATCACACAAAGTGTTGTCCCTTGTGGGATTTGAACCCACAACACTTGGTGCAGTAGAATACGTGGTGGCGACCGCTTATGCCACTGGGCCAACCGTGCAGTCAAAATATATTTTATATTATATCTCTCAGTGCATAAGTTCCTAACGGTCGTATTTATTGTACAAGGCTAGAGCTGCGCGTTCAGTGCGAGTGGGCGCGTAGCGTTTGCAACAAGTAATTTTTACTTAGTAATAGTACTTGTGGTGTGTTTGTGTTGTGCTTCAGTTTTTGAACGAGTTTTTACGACTTTTTCTTTTTCGAACGAGTTTTTACGACTTCCGCGAATAGGGAGCAAAAGTGAGTATTTTTTTAATTTCGATTTTTATTAAAATTGCGATTGTTTTGCCCTTCGTAATGTTAAATGAAAATTATAATTATAATAACCAAGTACATAATTATTAAATTGAATATTGTTAGGTTTAAGTTCCTTAGGTATAATGTGAAGGGTACATATTTATACACATAAATAAAATTGAAGTGTCTGTTTCTAATTTCAATGTAACAGGTTTTCACTAATTACATATAAATGTATATGGTACTTACACCAAAAATCAATTTTTAAATTTTTGTCTGTCTGTCTGTGCATGTGTCTGCTTGTTTGTTCCGGCTAATCTTTTGAACGGATTGACCTATTTTGATGGAACTTTCACTGATGAATAGCTTTTAATATAAGGAGTAACTAAAACAATTTTTTAGACTAGCTCCGCCCTGCGTTTTTTCCGCTGGCGCTGTAATGATTCATCAATGCAGAGGCTTAACCACTGGGCCTAAACTTAATATTTTGACAGCTGATGCTTTTATGATGTAGCAAGGATTTTGAAAATTACACCCCTAAGGGTAGTAGTAGTAGCGAGTAGTAGAGACAATAGGAATATACATCCTGTGTTGCGAGGGACTTTACAAACATACATGAAACGGACACAAAGTACACCCAGACTCAGAACGACAATTTGTGGATCACACAAAGTATTGTCCTATGTAGGATTTGAACCCTCAACACTTGGCGTAGTAGGAAGCGGCGTGGCGACCCCTTAAACCACTAAGCCAACCGAGCTAAATAAGACATCAATGTAATAGAGGTTCATGATTTTCAAAGCTGGGAACACAAACATTGGACTAAAAACATCTTACTAGGCCGCGAGAGTGTGGGACACCATGCTGCACTGCTTTGAGGATGGTGACCACCACTCTTGGATTCTACCGATGCTTTCCATCAGGCAGAGTATAGTCATTTTGGTAGCTTGAACATAATACCGGGGCGGTACTAATCTCGCACAGAAGATCAACTTAAAATGACAGCGTTCCTGCTGGTGGTGGTGGTGAGTGCGAGACCGGAGGCCCAATGATGCAGAAGCATCACTACGCTAGGCAAAGTAAAGTAATTTTGGTAGCTTGAAATTAATAATTAAAATTTTAACAAAGAAAAACTACTGCAAGATCTGGACCAAATTGAAATGGCACCACACGGTAAGCAACAGCTTTCAAATAAAATCAAAATCGGTTCACCCAGTCGAAAGTTCTAAGGTAACATAACATAAAAAACATAATTTAAATAATTTTGAGAATCTCCTCTTTTTTTGAAGTAGGTTAAAAAAAGTGTTTTGATAACTTACCTTTTTTCAAGTAGGGTAAAATAATTACTTATTTTAGACCTAAGATATCGTTATTAAGTTTACAATATGTATGGTCATTTAATTTAATAGTCTATTTGTAATGAATCAGTAGGGCCTTGGACTACGACGTTGGAGGTCTTAGGTTCGATTGTCAATCAGTGTAGATATTAATATAATTGATAGTTGTTGCCCGCGGCTCCGCCCGCACATAATATGTCGGTTATGGCGATAAAGAGTAGCCTATGTGTTATTCTGATGTATAAGCTATATTACTGTAAAGTTTCATACGAATCCGTTCAGTAGTTTTTGCGTGAAACAGTAACAAACATCCATCCATCCATCCACCCATCCATCCATCCATCCATACTTACAAACTTTCGCGTTTATAATATAAGTAGGATAAGTTGTCTTTTAACCAACTTTGAAAAATGAAGTTTTATATTCAATCGATACATAGACTTGTATGTTTACACGTTCGCAATTTTCTTTAAAAATAAATTTACCAATTTTCGTAAAAAAATTTGCTGACGATATCTACATGTTTTTCTTTTTTCCTTTAAAAAGACATCTCCCGCATTAGGAATGGGTATACATACATTCTGTGTCGCGTGGGACTTTACAAACATACATGAAACGAACACAAGGAACACTCAGATTCAGGCCAACAATTTGTAAATCACACAAAGTGTTGTCCCAGGTGGGATTTGAACCCACAATTTGAGCGCCGCAGAAAGCGGCGTGGCGACCGCTTCTCATTGTTTACGTGCCAGTTTTATCTATATTCATAATAGGTCTTTACCTATGAAATTGCCGTTTTGTATGCAATAAGTGAAAGTACTTATTTTTTCAAACTTTTTTATTTCTGTTATTCGAAGTAATCACCCATGCAATCGACGCATCTTTGCCAACGCATTGGCAGTTTATTGATGGCCATCTTGTAAGCTCTCCCTCATCCGTGTAGTGAGTATACTCACTTTAAAACCGACTTCCAAAAAACATCCAACGAAAACTCTCTGCCAAAAAAACACTTAAAAGCGTAAAATAAACTGGTTCTTCATAAATTGCCTATACCTAATTCTTTATTCATTTAAGGGCCGGTTTTTCAATAGTCAGATAAACAGTCAAATAGCATTTATTCCTCAGTTAGCGTAAGTTTGGGTCTTTCAATAGTCAGACATCAGTTATCAGACGAATAAAGCTGTAATCTGACTGATAACTTTATCTGTGCTTTCAAACCTCAGTTAGTGTTTTATTCTGTAGAATAGTGATTTGACGTTGTGTATTTCTCTTGTACCTATTTGTGGTAAAGTTTAAGTACGTTGTCGTTATTGAATATTTGATGATTATGGATGTTTTTGACTCGATTGACTTTTTGTTCTGAGGTAAAAAGGGTTATTAGAGAAATATAGGTTATAGATACTATAGAGAAGATGAAGATTTTTTATTTCACACACTGCTATCTAGTTCGAAACAAAACAGAGCTTGTACTATTGGTAACGAGAAGATTTCCCTAGTGGCCGTTTGCGGAACTAACGTATGACAGACACTTCTACCTGGCAGTTTCATGTACAGAGCGAGTGCATTGTTATTGTTTCATTGATAGACGTCTACGGAGAAGTAAAAAATACGTATTTTAAAAGTGGAATGTTAACGTGTATACGTATTTTTATCTGTCATACGTTAGTTCTGCGACTTGCCGCTAGGGAATCTGCTCGTCACCATTTAAATTCTTTCTACAATGATTTCATTGATAGACGTCTACGGAGTAGTAAAAAAAATACTTTAGGACCACTTCGTGAGGGTAAACAGTATTCTAAAAGTGGAATGTTAACGTGTATACGTATTTTTATCTGTCATACGTTAGTTCTGCGACTTGCCGCTAGGGAATCTGCTCGTCACCAATAAGTACAGAGAACTGACATAAATACAAATATACTTTTTACTTTAAACACATATTTATTAAACGTAGAAACACCCGTTTAAAAAATTACTATGCACCACCCGCAAACCCGGCATTTCATTTTTATAAATTTTGATTTTAATATTTGTTATGGACTCTACTACAGGAATATCATAAACGACTTTTTACTAAATTATTATTTACTACATCTATTATAGACAAATAATAATTATAATCGAATGCTTTCATTTCATTTAAATAAATATCCCAAACCGGCAATCATAAAAAGACAAAAAGAAATAGAAAAAGAACAGACAACTTGAATGTTGTCTAAAAGTTTCTGGTCCTTATCTAACGTGTGACTACCTGTATAGCTGCATCTCACTAACTAGAAGGACCATCAAGTAACTATCTGACTGTTTACTCCCGATTGAAAAACACAAAAAGTTTATTCGCTTGTTAAAGAGCTGGATACATTTATTCCCTTGTTAGTTATTAGACCGTTTAACTGCGGATTGAAAAACCGGCCCTAAATAGTAGTATTATAATGTGTGCTAGGTACCTAGAATCTGTTTGAAGTGCTTCGCAAGGAACTCTTTGAAATTCTCAGATTTCTCATACTATATTATGCATGTATTGCACCTAAAACCTTCCTCTTGAATCACTCCGCCTATTGCCGAAAACTGTATTTAAATCCGTTGAGTAGTTTAGAAGATATAAGAAACAGGCAGCGGAAGCGACTTCATTTAATACTGTGTAAAAAGTTGCTGATCCGCGCAGCTTTCGTCTTCATCTCATAAAAGGAATACACTTTTACGATTTTTTAAAATTTCTCATTCTTGACTGCCTCGTTGGTCTCGCGGTCTCGGGTTCGATTCCCGAGGCGGACCAAATGTTTGTATGATCTACAAATATTTGTTTCGTAGTTTTGGTGTTTTCTATGTATAATATGTATGAATTTACAATAAAAAGTACATATATATGTAATTGTATCAGTTGTCTAGTACCCATAACACAAGCTCTGCTTAGCTTGGGACTAGATGGCGTTGTCCTAGATGTCCAAAATATTTATTTATTATTTATCATTCATGATCGGCACCTACAGGTCGTAGCCTGATGTTATATAGCCTGTTACCTTCCTCCAGAAATGGGCTATCTAACGTTGTGAGAATTTTTCAAATTGAAACTGTAGTTCCTGAAGTTAGTGGGTTCAATCAAACAAATACTTGAGCTTTATAAGACTTCCTTAAAAAATGCTTTAACAAAGACCATAAACAATTATTTAATTTGTTGTTATTTTTTACAAAAGTAATTTAGTAAAATTAAAGTCTAATATTTCTTTGTTTAGTAGTAGTATCCTTATAGAAAAAACTTCAAAAACATTAATTCGAAATAAAGTTATTTGTGTTATTGTAATTGGGAAGTCCTGTCCCTAAATATATTGACAACTATTTTTTTTATGTGTGGTAACCCCATCAGGCCGTCAGACCTCCGGGGTTTGTGGTGTGATAGGTTTGCTCGACCGGAGTGATACCACGGCCTCACAGAAAACCGGTGTGAAACAGCGCTTGTGCTGTGTTTCACCAAGTGAGTGAGGATACCGGTGGCCCATACCCCCTTCCCTCCCCCCAACCCTCTCCCCATCCCCCAATGACCGGCAACGCACTTGTGACGCCTCTGGTGTTGCGGGTGTCCATGGGCGGCGGTAATCGCTTACCATCAGGTGATACGTCTGCTCGTTTGCCCCCTATTCCATAATAAAAAGCTAGAAGTCTCATAATAACAGTGTACTAATTATTATCATACATCGGTTTGTATGTGTAATCCTACTAATATTATAAACGCGAAAGTTTGTAAGTATGGATGGATGGATGTTTGTTACTCTTTCACGCAAAAACTATTGAACGGATTTGGATGAAACTTTACAGTGATATAGCTTATACATCAGAATAACACAGCTACTATTTACCGCGATAACCGACATACATGCGGGCGGAGTCGCGAGCAAAAACTAATACATGCACATTATAGTAATCGTAGAGGAATATCGAGAATTTCAAAGACTTCCGGAAGAAGCTGGGCTGGGTCGTTTGCTATCTATAGATAAATTACACCTAAACACAGAACACAGAACAAATTATCGTATTCATCACAAGTCATTCGTCCTGGTTGAGAATCGAACCACAACCTCATGCTTACCAGTCAGAATCACTAACCACTAACCTACTACTACCGTAGACCAACAGGTCCGTCAGTACTAACACAGGTCATCTACAATTCACTTGATCCTTGAAGAAGGAAGTACCATTGAAGTAGGTATTTAGTTCAAGTTCAAACACAATTGAACAATTAATGAATGAAATTCGTATTATTATTATTAATATAATTATTGTACATAGCTTTACTTTAAAGTTTAAACAAATAGTTTTAATGTAAACTAAATGTATCCATGCTAGATGTAGCTTAAGAGTGACATGATGTAAATAAATAATAAATAAATATTTCGGACATCTAACACACGAAGCCATCTAGTCCCAAGCTAAGCAGAGCTTGTGTTATGGGTACTAGACAACTGATACAAATAAATATATACTTTTTTCTAAATACATACATAATATGCATGGAAAACTCCGAAACAAATATTTGCAGATCATACACACATCAAAAGTGTCTAGGGATCAACATATGTGTCTAGGGATCAACATATATTTTTGCAATAACTTTTCTTCTGATTGATATTAATTAAAATTTTCTTTAAGGATTCATCAAATAAAGTGTTTTCGTTTGTCATAGTAACGATAAACCAAGTCACCTTTGCATTAATAAAGAAATTTGCCATTTTCCTAATAAAGGGATTTTTGACATTTGAACCACTAACATTAAAGTTCGAAAAAAAGACTGAAATAACAGTTTTCTTTAAAATTTTATTTGGTAACTTAAACAATTAATAACCCGTGTTTCTACCGCGAACACTAACAACACAAGAACATCGGTTTGGCATACTCAAAATGAGTTCATCCAAACACGCTGTGGAATGGCCGCCCATGTTCGTTGCAACAACAAAAAAAGGTCTTCTTGCGACTGGATACCCTCCATATTCGGCAGAGCTCTTCTCTGTAGCATATCCCATGCATGCTCAATCGGGTTCAAGTCTGGCGACTGAGCAGGCCAGGGCCAAAGCCACATCTCAATCTCAAGAAATCCGCATAAAAATGCTTGATCCCTAGACACTTTTGATGTGTGTACAAACATTTGGTCCGACCCGGGAATCGAACCCGAGACCTCAAGCACAACAGTCGCACACGATACCACTACGCCACCGAGGCAGTTTGTGGTCGCAATGAGACAAATCACTGACCCGAAAAGTAGCCGGATTGTTGCATTGTCTGCATTCGCAATGAGTATGGTAACCACCAATCTTGGATTCTGCTTATGCTTTCCATCAGGCAAAGCAGAGTCATTTTGGCAAGCCCATACATTAAAAAAGCGGCCAAGTGCGATTCGGACTCGCCCATGAAGGGCTCCGCAGCATTTTTATTTTATTTTTATATTTGTATTGATTGAATGAAAGGTAAATTGCAGTTTACTATTTATGACGTATTAAAAACAACTACTTACTAGATTTCGTTCAAACCAATGTTCGGTGGAAGTTTGCATGGTAATGTGCATTATATATTTTTTTTAGTTTTATCAAACAGTTCGTGAAAAGTGGCTGTGACATATGGATGGACAGACAGACAGACAGACATGACGAATGTTTGCCATTTGGCAACGGAACCCTAAAAAAGAAGAAAAAAACAACCGGTCCTCTCTTATTTTACTCACTCAGATGTGAAATTCGCAAAAATCCTTTCTTATTGGGTGCTTACAATATAAAAGCACCAGCTGGCGAAATGTCAAGTTTTGTTTGGCAAAGTCAAGTTGTGTGTTTAGGTCAAGTCAACGGTTTTGGCTCTGCGTTGATGAGTCTGCCAGTCCGGGCAAGTCATTTAATCTATACGAGTATATTTAATATTTAATATATATGTTCATTGAAAACTGGAAGGTTCACTGACATATTAACATTATCATTGGTTTAATTTCTTTTGCAATTATTTCATTACACAACCAGATTAAGAGCAATCAATACATTTAAATTATAATTTCTTAACTGGTTGTTACAATTTCTTGGTTGTCAACAACCCATAATGTCCCACTGCTGGGTGTCTCCTCTCTGGGGAGGGTTAAGGCCATACGTCCCCACGCTAGCCAAGTGCGCGTTGGGGACTGGCAAGAAAACGTTGTGGCTACGTAAATCTTACCGTTGGATGATTTTAAACCTCCCAAAGGCCTCAAACTAAGCTTCACGTCTGTTATCCTACGATAAAAACCGGGACCGACTGCTTAACGTGACCTCCGAATCACGGAGACGCTCATGGTATCATGCTAGCAGCGGTCAACCATCCAAGAAATGACCGTGCCGTCGTTGCTTACACTCGGTGATTGTTTCTAATCACCAAGTGCAACTGGGCTATGAACGCCAATTTCTTGGTAATAAGTTTGTTTTATAAAAAACTTTTTTAACGTATGGAAACCCCCTTAAACCGTCACCCGACTGGGGTTCATAGCCGGGTGGTGTGTCGGAATCAGACCGACAGAGTAGCATACCGTGTTGTTTTCCACACCGCAATAAATTATCTACTACCTATTAATATATTTTTAACCGACTTCAAAAAAGGAGGTGATTATCAATTAGACTGTAATTTTTTTGTTACCTCATATCTTTCGACCGGGTGAACCGATTTTGATGATTCTTTTTTTATTTGAAAGCTAGTGCTTCCCGTGTGGTCCCATTTCAATTTGGTCTAGATTGAAGTCGGTTTTTTTTTTTGTTAAAAATTGTGATTAATTTAGGGTTCCGTACCCAAAGGATAAAACTTGACTCTATTACTAAGATTCCACCGTCCATCCGTCTGTCTGTCACCAATCTGTATCTCATGAACCGTGATATTTAGAAAGTTGTTCACAGATGATGTATTTCTGTTGCCGCTATAATAACAATTTATACTCTCGATTGTCGGCACTTGATGGAACTTGTTATAATACATTTTTGAATTAAATCACTTGTACTTATTCCACTATTTTATTTTTGTTTACACCTGACCGGTTTCGCCTTATGGCATCATCAAAGGCGAAACCGGTCAGGTGTAAACAAAAATAAAGTAGTGGAATAAGTACAAGTGATTTAATTTAAAAATGCTATAATAACAAATACTAAAAACATAAAAACACTAAGGGGATCCCATACAAGGGTGTTTTTTTTTGCCATTGATATAGATAACTAGTTGAGCCCCGCGGCGTTACCCGTGGTACAACAGTAACCCCGGGTAACGCTGCGGGGCGAAGCTAGTCAAAAAAAGTAGCCTAAGTTACTCCTAATATCAGTGAAAGTCCCTTCAAAATCGGTCCAGCCGTTCCAAAGATTAGCCGGTACCAACAGACAGACAGACAGACAGACGGACAAAAATTGTAAAAAAAAATATTTTGGTATATGTACCGTGTATACGTCCTTAAGCATTTAGTGAAAAGCAGTTATTTTAATATTACAAACAGACACTCCAATTTTATTTATTTGTATAGAATGCATAGAATAGATGACACGGAACCATTCGTGCGCGAGTCCGACGCGCACTTTGCCGGTTTTTATTTTTGTTCTGTGTGACTAATAATTATATTTTATTTCTATCTTTTGCTAGCTAGCTAACTATTGACTGCACGTTTGGCCTAGTGGTTTAACTGTCACCACGCCGTTTCCTACTTCGCCAAGTGTCGTGGGTTCAAGTCCCACGTAGGACAACACTTTGTGTGATCCACAAATTATTGTTCTGAGTCTGGGTGTTCTTTGTGTCCGTTTCATGTATGTTTTTAAAGTCCCCTGCTACACAGGATTTATTCCTAGTGCGGGAGTTGTCTTACAACAAAAAAAAAACAATAATTCGGGTCTAAAGTTTATAAAATAATCACACGTTTTTATTACACCATGTATAAATGAATTGTTGAACAATTAAGTGGATAATCCTAACCGCAATGATTCCTATCAATTCCGACTACTATAGTACAAGTGACACATACTATACAGAGTGTTTGTTTATTGTTTGAAGTGAATAAATAAATCTTTTTACTTTTTAATTTGGTTAGTTATAAATACGTGTTTTTTAGGTTTTTAACTTTAATGTTTTTTTTATTCATTAATGATATAATACATATTAAGACTGTAACTAAGATTAAATAGATCAAAATAGAGTTCAAGAGGTGTCAGTTGTTACACCGAACGGAACATACTGTATTTCGGATTTCCCAACAGTTACAAAAAAGAGCAACCTGTAAACAGTAAAAAAAAAATATACACAGCACGTTCCGGATGTTAATCGGGAGTCCTTCTAAAGCCGAGTCTGCACTGAATAAAAGTTGGCAACTTTCGTGTTGTCAACACGTGTTGGTGACAAAAGTTTCTGTAATTTTGGGAACCGTGTTTCTGTTTTTGGCAGTAAACATCAAAAGAATACGCTTGTTGCAAATATTTATTGACTCTGTGGAGACGCTTAGTTGGAATGTTTTTCAAATTGTTAGCGACTCGGTGTGGACACAACGGAAAAAAAAGTTGTCGATTTTCTGTAGAGTTGCAAACAGTTGGAAACACTGAAATTGCCAACAGTTTTGGTGGAGACACGCCTTTATACGCCGAAGTTGATATTTATTTATTTAGAAACTTTTACAATATTATAACAGGATAAATTCCCAAGGCAATATTGCAAGCTTACAACTAATTATAAAATATAAAAAAAAAAATGTTAAATACAATTAATATTATAATAAAACGAATTAGAATTAATAAAAGTAATGAATAAGTAGGTATACCTATCTTAACTTTATATTTCAGAAATAATGCAACTTTGCGAATAAATATATTTATTTTATTTAATAAATATAATATTAAACTACAACCTTATGCTCTTGGCATTAAGTAGAGTTTTACTTGCAATTTTGTGTTCAGAGGTGGGTCTTCATCTTTATGACCCACCCACCATAGAGATGTGGTCCTGTCGATTATAATAATTAAATTTGCTTAATTTCTATAAGAAATAGTTAATACTTTTAAATATCGCTATCCTAATTTTTATATCAAAGTCACTGTCTTAGCAATGGATTGAGTGAAATTGTACTAGTTTCTTGTTAATATAAAAATAAGACATTTGTTTTGTCAAAACATAAGTACATATTGTACATCTACTTTTGGAGTTTGACGTTTCATACTTATCAACACGACACAACTTTCTACAGACGTAACACTTTATTTATTTATTTAGAAACTTTTACAATATTATAAAAGGATAAATTAGTTGATAAATTATATATATTGATAAATTTTATGATATAGATGTATAGAAAGTAGATTGGGTAAAAGTTTTGTGTATCAATGTTGCAAGACAGTTTAACAGTTGAAAGTACATATGATTTAGATTTTAGACGATAACATAATTATGTAGCTAAGTTAAGGTGTAAGCCTATATTAAAGTATATTTACCTGAATAACCGAGATTTACTAGGTATTTTTTTTTGGTAAATTCTCTAAAAAATAATCGTAACTAGATCTATCTGCGCCCCGCAGTGTTACTCTCGGTTGTTCATGTAAAGGTACCTACAAAAATATATACAACTAGCTGAACCCCGCGGTTATTGTCGGACCGCGGGTAACGCAGCGGGGCGAAGCTAGTCTAAAAAAGTAGCCTAAGTTACTCCTCATATCACCAGCTACCTATCAGTGAAAGTACCGTCAAAATCAGTCCAGCCGATCCAGAGATTAGCCGGAACAAACAGACAGAAGGACGGACAAACAGACAGACAGGCAAAACATTGTATAAAATGATATTTTGGTATATGTTATCTATACTATAATATTATAAAGCTGCAGAGTTTGTTTGTTTGTTTCTTTGTTTGTTTGTTTGTTTGAACGCGCTAATCTCAGGATCTACTGGTCCGATTTGAAAAATTCTTTCAGTGTTGGATAGTCCATTTATCGAGGAAGGCTATAGGGTATATTTTATTTTCAAAAAAATTTGAGATCCGTAAGAAAATTGCTATTTTGTAACCCAAGGTGTGAACTCGAAAACCTATTTTTGCGTGCGCTGCAAAAAGTATTGACAATAGAACAAAATCATGTATTACGGGTTTGTAGGTCCCATTAAGATCTACAAAAAAGTCCCCGAGAGCATATATCTAACTATCATGGTTTAGTCACAATAACCGCTTTTGTGCTCAAAAAAATTATTAAATCGTCTGAAGAAAGAAACTACGTTAAATGTGTATCGTAATATTAATCCTTATCCAAATAAAGCATTATGTTATCTAGGGTATTTATGTAGAAGTAAAATACTTTTTGTTTCACCTCATTCGGACATTTCGTTTAGAAGTTATCACGAGTATAAGACGCTAAGAGTTGGTACCTATTATTTGTCAAAGAGTTTTTATCAACATAATACCTAATATTAGTCTTTATCCAAATAAATGTGTTGTTGATTATGAGTATTAGATCTTAGAAGAGTATAATAAAGACATCTATACTAATATATAAAGCTGAAGAGTTTTTGTTTGTTTGAACGCGCTAATCTCAGGAACTACTGGTCCAATTTGAAAAAAATATTTCAGTGTTAGATAGCCCGTTTATCGAGGAAGGCTACAGGCTATATATCATCACGCTAAGACCAATAGGAGCGGAGCACCAATGAAGAATGTTTCAAAAACGGGGGTAATTAATCACGCTACGGGCAATATGAGACACAAACGACGTTGCGTGGGTCAGCTAATCGCGCTAATCTCAGGAACTACGGGTCCAATTTGAAAAATTCTTTCAATGTTAGATAGCCCATTTATCAAGGAAGGCTATAGGTTATATATCATCACGCTAAGACCAATAGGAGTGGAGCACCAATGAAGAATGTTTCAAAAACGGGGGAAAATTATCACGCTACGGGTAATAGGAGACGCAAACGACGTTGCGTGGGTCAGCTATACTAATATATAAAGCTGAAGAGTTTGTTTGTTTGTTTGAACGCGCTAATCTCAGGAACTACTGGTCCAATTTGAAAAAAATGATTATTATAAATGCGAAAGTAACTCTGTCTGTCTTGCTTTCACGGCCAAACCGCTGCACCGATTTGAATGAAATTTGGTACACAGATAGTCTAGAGCCTGAGAAAGGACATAGGCTACTTTTTAATGCGAAAAAGGGGTTGTAAGGGGTTTAAAAGGGGGATGAAAGGTTGTTCTGGGAGTTCACTCGCCACACGCCTGCGCGTTACCTACGTCGGGCGTCTTGACAACGAATAAACAAGGCTGTCACAATCATAAAAAAATATTTCACTTTTTCAATGAAGACTTAACAATGATAGCAATGATATTATATATATAAAAATTAAATATTAAGATATTAAGTATATATTCGTCAATCTGATTTGTATGTTCCTTATATTAATAGAAATAAATAAGCCAAATTAATATAATTAATTAACAGCGTTTCTTAACTTCAAAATTCTCTACAGAAGTATCGTCATTATAAGCTAGCTGTTGGTTAGATATGAATAAAAATGTAAATAATATCGATCCTGATCAGCTGACTAATGAGGCAGTTATCAATTAAACGAACGGATCATGTCAGGCGTGGAGGGAGATGTTGTCGAATACTTAAAGTCTTTAGAAATATCAGGAGTGCCTACCCATAAGTTGAGGCTGCAAGTTAATGTTCCAGTACTATTAAATGAGGTATCTTGAGCGCCAAAGCAATGTAATAGTACATGGCTAAATATTACACAACTGGGGTACAACATTGTAAAAGCTACAATCATGACGCATGGAATGGCAAAAGAAGATAATGTTTTAATTCCCCGTATTCCAATAATTCCAACTTATTTGACATTTTAATTTAAAAGAATGCAGTTTCCGCTGAAAACAGCATTTCCAATAACAATATTATCAAAACCCAAGGACAGATGCTTAAAGATACAGTTTTTTTTTTCTCATGGGCAGCATACTCACGTATATCAAATCCACAAAATCTCCATATTTTGGCAAAATATGGCAAAAGAAAAAACGTAGTTATTAAAATTGTACTTTTTTATTTGAAGCTGCCAAAGTGACTATGGTCAGCCTGATGGAAAACTCAAGCAGAATCCAACAGTGGGGGCAACCATACTCACTGGGAAAGCAGACAATGCAGTATTGCGTCCCACACTATGACGGCTTAGTGAGATGCTTTTTCACGCCCCACTTAAAGGCCCCGGGATCATAGTGGGAGAGAAACACGTGCGCTGGTAGTGAGTTCCAGTTTTTAGCTGCTCGGCACAGGAAGGATGAACCAAACCGTTTGGTTTGAGAGTGAACATGTTATTCTGCAGAGGAAGGGAGAAGGGGGACCAGTTGGAAGAGCTCCTCAGAATACTTCCAATGATACAGATGGTAGTGGACTGCTATAGAGGCGATATCTCTACGCAGCTGCAGAGGTTCAAGGAACTCGGTGGCTTCGGGACTGTTGGTAAAGTGGACTGTTCGCCATTGCAACCGATCGAAAGCATCAAGCAAATACTGCGCGGATCCATCACAAAGATGAGAACAGTACTCGAGGTCCCGGCAAATATCCATGCCAAGGACACTGAGCTTACCCCGTAGTGGCAGTTGAGTGCTCTGAAAAGTGGGGAGGGAAAGGAATGGAGACTTTTTGGTAGAGAATGCGCACAACTGTGTTTTCGTAGCGTTGAACTCGACCAGATTCTTATCACCCCATTGTAAAATGCGGTCGACCCCCGGTCGAGCTCAGCGACAAGCTCCTGTCGATTTTCCTCAACGTTGCTTGGCTGAACGGTATCAAAAATATCGCCCATGAACTGTGCTATCGTCTGCATAGCAATGTATGTTGCCAAGAGCTAACACGTCATTGATATGCAGAAGAAATAGTGTGGGCGACAGGACTGAACCCTAAGGTACGCCAGCGTTTACATCCAGAACATCAGAGGCCGTGCCGTCCCAAAGGCCCACAATGCGGCGCTGATGAAGAAAATCGTTAATCCAGTGACAGGGTCTAGGAGGCGGACCGAATGCCGAGAGCTTGAAGAGAAGCGAGCGGTGCCAGACCCGGTCGATGTCAAATGTCGAAATAAGCTCATATAAACACTTTATATTTTATGTACATATATAAATACTTAAATAAGTTTTTAATAGTAAAACGTGTGTGTATTATTTGTAAAAAAAATCGGGTGGTGTCGTGGGACATCAGATAGGAATGAGTTCCATATCAAAAATACAGATGGCGCTATACTACATTTTTCGTTCACGAAATAAATAAATCATTACAGATGGCGCTATACTAAATTTTTAGTTTTCACAAAATTGTCTCAACCCCTTTATTTTATTTAAACTGATTTATAAAAATATATAAAAGTTCTATGCGAGGTAAAGAAAATAAAAAAAAACTATTCAGGTACCAATACATTTTGTATCATGATTTTATATCGATAAAAATCCTACCTATATTAATAACGCGAAAGTTTGTTAGTATGGATGGATGGATGTTTGTTACTTTTTCACGCAAAAACTACTGAACGGATTTGGATAAAACTTTACAGTAATATAGCTTATACATCAGAATAACACATAAGCTACTATTCGCAGCGATAACCGACATACACGCGGGCGAAGCCGCGGGCAACAGCTAGTACATATATATGCATTTAGTAAAAGGCGGTTATTTCAATATTACAAACAGACACTCCAATTTTTTTTCTGTATGTATAGATGTATAGATTACTAATTGTATGCACCATTCCCGTTCTATTTGTAATATATCTATAGTATACACATTACATTTTAATCGTTAGCTTCATGCATTCACACAACGCCGCAAAAAGGAGTTTAAAACTGACGCACTAATCAATTTATCGCTACAATTGAAATTCAACTCTATCTTCAATCCAATAAAATTCAAAATCAAATGCCTTGTTTGTACCATAATGACTTAAGCCAACAATTCTCTGATTTTTGAAGATTTCTACTCACCCTTATTTGAACGGAACAAAGCCGATTTTAGATTGGCAAAATATTTTTTCTAAGTTTGTTACAACAGCATTGACCTCCTTTGGTAGTGACCGAACCGAGGTGCTTTAACAATTATTTTATAGTTCCCTGGATTCATAAACAATGGATAAGGCAAATTAAATTAATTATTGATTGTTTTGCCAATGGGCGGATGGCGATACGGTTAAATTGACCACCGTTGAAATGTCAACGATGGATTCAATGCCCTGAAAAGACAATGTTGTAATCAAAATCAATACCAAAATTAGTAAGGTATAATGATTATAAATAATAGGAGTTATTTAATAATAACTAAACACATTTCACCGTCTGATCCCACAGTAGGAAGACCCTGAACTCTGGATAACCAAATAGCTGATATACATACTTATATGTGTATATTTATAAATACATACACATTATAGATAAGTTTACCCCGACACAGTACAACTCATCCTGCTAATCACATACTTATTTATCCTGGGTGGGATACGAAGCCACGACCGCTGGCTTAAAACCACTAGACCAAGCCTGTCAACATAATTCAATTCCCGTATCCATAGTTATAACAGAATCGAACTGAGTGGCATGCAGTGGGAGAGGCCTATGTCCAGCAGTGGACTGCAGTAAGCTGATGATGATGACGGAACATAACTTTACAAACAGCACTAAACTTTCCTTGAACACTTCACAATTGTAGCTTTATTAATATTTAAGGTTTTTTTTAAAGGACAACTCAAGCACTAGGAATAAATCCTTTGTATCGAGGGACTTTACAAACATACATAAAACGAATACAAAGACCACCCAGATTCAGAACCACAATTTGTGGATCACACAAAGTGATGTCCTATGTAGGATTTGAACCCACAACACTTGGCGACCGCTTAAACCCATACGAACACGCTTCTATCAATGCGGCACTGAGCTTACCTTGACGCTTCACAATTGTAGTTTTAAATACCATATCCGATACTTAGTTAATCCATGTATCGGTAATTATTATAATTACTTAATTCGCAAAATACACGAGTGTTTTTTGTTTTAAAGAAAAAAATACTATTAATAAAATAAACACCTTTGTATGCATAAATATGGAGGAGGCTACTGGATAAAATATCAACGGTTCTTAATTCGACGGTTTTTTTTACGTTTGTTACCTTAGAACTTTCGACTCGGTCGATCGATCGATCGATTTTAATGATTCTTTTTTATTTGAGCTGGTGTATCCATTGGCCAGCTTGGTCCAGTTCTTGAAGTCGGGTTTAATTTGGTTCGAATAATAACAATGTAAGGTTGACTTTGGATGAAATAAAGCCGAACACCGGTTTTCTATGAAGCCATTTCGGTCTAGACGACATATTGATCCCGAGGCATTCTTCCACTCTCCCACGTTATTCCCACTAAGATAACATCCTATACCACATTGATCCAACTTTTGTTGTTCGATAATTCCTAAACTAAAATCACTCAAAACAAGTTCAAAAGACGTGTGTGTGTGGGCCTGCCACATAGTGATGGTCACCATACTCATTACGAATGCAGACAATGCAGCATGATGACCCACACTATGACGGCCTAGTGATGCTTCTGCATCATTGGGAGCTTACCGTGGCAGAGCCACACTGCGTCAAGAATGGGCCGGCTCGACCGAAGTGATACCACGGCATCACAGAATACCGGTGCGAAACAGCGCTTGCGCTGTGTTTCACCGAGTGAGTGAGGATACCGGAGGCCCATACCCATACCCTACCCCTCCCCCAGTCCCCATCTCCCAAAGGCCGGCAACGCATTCGTGACGCCTCTGGTGTTGCGGGTGTCCATGGGCGACGGTAATCGCTTACCATCAGGTGAAACGCCTGCTCGTTTGCGCCATTTTCAATAAAAAAAAAATTGGGCCTCCGGTCTCGCACTCACCAACAAAACACGACAGCACGAATGCTGTCACTTTAGGTTGGTCTTCTGTGAGGGGTTAGTGCCGACACGTTTGTGCTGAAATCAGCGAGGCTCTACTACCTTTAACTGTCTGGCTCTATAGTTAGTGTAGCTAGGATATCAAAAGCCCCTTTAACTTTTTTAAATCGAATTTCTTCGAATTCCCACCGATAGACACTTTTGCAGTACTGTGACGTCAGTAAGCTATTATGTTTTTTCGATAAGGAAAACACTGCATCCTTGTACTCGAACGAGTGCCATCACGACTCGGATGAGACCGTTTAAGATTCCTCGCGTGATCTCCGTCACGGCTTCGAGTGATCATGACCGAATATTAATATAACGTTGTGTTACATAAACAGACTTTTATGTATAGTATGCATACACTAGCTGAGCCCTGCGGTGTTATCCGCGGTACAACAACAACGCGGAAGCGGTTACTCCTTATATCATGAATTATCTGCCAGCGAAAGTCATAATCGGTCCCCTCGTTCCAAAGATTAGCCTGAACAAAGAGACACACAAATATTTTAATTTTTTTTATGTAAGTACCCTACATACTTTCAAATGCATGTAGTGAAAACTGTGAAAAGCTGTTAATTTAAAATTACAAGCAGATATTTCATTTTTTTAATTTGTATGTATACATATATGTACATATGTAGGTACTATGGGTACTAGTATAAGCTTAGCCATAGTACAAGCTCGATACTGACAACAGATATAAATAAATATGTACTTTTTTTTGTAAATACTTACTTATTACACATAGAAAACACCCAAAGTCCAAAACAAATACTTGCAGATCATACAAACATTTGGTCCGACCCGGGAATCGAACCCGAGACCTCAAGCAGAGCACGAGACCTCAAGCAGAGCAGTCGCATATGCTACCACTGCGCAACCGAGGCACATAGAAATAGTTTTCTATGTTTCTCGTCGTATATACTTCGTGTATGTTATGTTTTCGACCTGTCATTACTGAATCGTAGGTCAAATAACACAAGATTAACTAAAACGGTTAAAATTTAATCACTAAGCGATACCTACTTGTAGTAAACGTAGGATTAAGTTGCGAAATATCCTTGAAGCGTAAAGGCAACCATTCTAGTAGGAATACTATGATTCTAGGATTAATAAGGATATTCGCCTGTTGGTTAGTGACCTTCATTACTGAGTGGTTTAACTAACGATTTCAAAGCAGTAAATGTGATTGTGAGGTAACAATTATTTATGTGTCCGATGATTCATGATCGTTGTCAGTTTATTTCAACAAAAAAGTGTCACTTTTCATTGTGGTACTTAACTAAATATAGTGATAATGATCCATTAATTAGACTGCCTCGGTTGCGCAGTGGTAGTGAATGCGACTGCTGTTCTTGAGGTCTCGGGTTCGAATCCTAGGTCGTACCAAATGTTTGTGTGATCTCCAAATATTTGTTTCGGAGTTTGGGTGTTTTCTATGTACCCATAACACAAGCTCTGCTTAGCTTGGGACTAGAGGCCGTTGTGTTAGATGTCCCAAATATTTATTTATATTATTTATTATTAATAGAAGCATCAATTAATTATTAGTACTTATTAAGTACTTGTTTTTCAACAAAGGTTAACCTGAATACTTTTTAAGAAGTTATGATGAATATACCTTTAAGTATCTTACTGTGGGAGAGCCATGCTTCTGCATGAATGGGCTGGCTCGACTGGAGTGATACCACGGCCTCACAGAAAACCGGTGTGAAACAGCGCTTGAGCTGTGTTTCACCGAGTGAGTGAGGATATCGGAGGCCCATACCCCAACCCCTTCCCCCGTCCCCTTCCCCATCCCCCAAAGGCCAGCAACGCACTTGAGACGCCTCTGGTGTTGCGGATGTCCATGGGCGACAGTAATCGCTTACCATCAAGCGATACGTCTGCTCGTTTGCCCGCTATTCTATATAAAAAAAAAACTCGGAAACGGCTCCAACGACTTTCATGAAATTTAGTATACAATGGGTTTCAAGGGCGATAAACCGATCTAGCTAAGATTCATGTTTAGAAAATTTACCAAAAAAATACCGAACAAACAAACAAAGCTACCGAACAAAGCTCGGTCAGCCAGGTACTTATTATTTAATTTCAAAATCACTTATAAATAAATGCTAGCAGCATAAGAGTCATCAGATGCCTAAATGTCAAGTTTATAGCATCATTAATTCAAGCTCTGGTTTGATGAATCAATCAGTCAAGCGATAAGTGGATATTGAATAACTGCCTGTCTTTTTTACACAGTTGAATAAGCAACATCTATGATCAATGATATATTTTTTTATGTATGGCCCTGCCAAAATGAGTCTACTCTGCCTAATAGAAAGCAAGAGCAGAATCCAAGAGTGGTGGTCACCATACTCACGTAAAGCTGTGGGTCCCATTTGCCAGTAAACATATCTGAAAATCGTTACGAGTAGTAAGAGCACTAAAAATTCCATCATCAATCTTTCTTCAGAAGTGAGGTCTAGCCTAACACCCTAGCAGAAGCAGGCTCGGGTGGAAGCGCGGACGCTGGGGAGCGTGCGTGTCCTGGGGGATAGTAACGGGAGCATCGGGGTTCCCACACGGTAGGGGGCAACTTACGAACAGTAGGTGGCCCTAGGTACGTCGTGGTTTTTACCCGTTTAGTACCCAAGACGGCGTGCGGTTTCAGTCGGTTCGAGTCCGACGTACCACCAGGAAGAGAATAAATACCCACGAAAAAACAAATTGAAGTTTAGCCATATAGCAGTAGACTTAAAACCGACCTCAACTTAGACTAACAAGTAATGAATTATTACAAAAAAAAACTGAAAAGATAGAAAGAACTGAAAACTACCAAAATTATTTATTAGTAAAAAAACCCGACTGCGTTAATATGTGCCATCTTTATTATATTTTATTTTTAATAAAACCTATAAGTTATATATATATTCGTAATCACCGTTAAAAATTCTTTATTTTGATACGAAACTCGATGTATTTTGAAATCATAAAAAGACTTGAGATTACTTTTTCGCGCCAAAATCCATTTTTTTTTAAATTTTGATGTACCCAGTGTCCCTTTTAGGACTAAGACAAATCTATTGACACCACTCACATAAAAATACGACAAGCTGTTTAGGCTCTAGGGCGTACCAAAGAAATATACATTCTCGTACATACATACACTCGAAAAACATAACCCTCCTTCTTTCACAGTCGCGTAAAAAGTCTCAATGGAAAAAATATATTCGTTGAAAAATCCTTAATTTATATCTATAAATAATCTTTAGCTCGCTTGGTATTGGCAATAAAAAAACATTTTATGGTGACTTTAAGATTAAAGTATGACAGATATTAACAAATAACAAAACAGCTGTTTAAACGTACTGTAAATAAAAGAGGAAGTTGTCAACGACTGTTCTTTATTTACTTTAGAACTCGGTCATTTGTGAATTGATTTAGGAAATCGTTTATTAAACAATAACAGTTCACACAGTGCAGTCACATAGCAGTCCCGTTGACATTAAAAGGAAATGTGTTTCCATGACACTACTAGTGACGTTTTACAACATAATAATACAATTAGTATCATCGAGATGCGACTTCCCAACAAGGCGAACGCGAAGGCAAAAGAAAGGGTAGTAATTAAATTCAAGTAGCTTTTATTTTAAGTAATAATCACTTGAGTGTCATAGTCTAGATAAATTTTATCAAAACGTTTAACATAGTCATTTTAAAGATTTTCTTGTTTGTTTCGGAACGTTTCTTTTTCCTCTCCCACGCTGTGTATATCATCGTCTTGAGCTTATTGTAGTCCACTGCTGGACATAGGCCTCTCCCATTGCACGTCACTTGGTTTGATCCACGGCTTCACGCATCCGGCTCCTGCCAGCCGTCTTGCGCAGATCATCACTCCACCTGGCCTGTGGACGTCCTACACTACGTTTGTCGAGACGCGGTCTCGACTCAACAGCCCGTTTACCCCAATGGTTATCATATCTGCGTATACATGCGAAAAATATATAATTATCTATATGCATACATCGATTGATATACATTGGAGTGTCTGTTTGTAATATTAAAATAACCGCTTTTTACTATATGCATGTGTATGTATACACGGTACATATACTAAAATAGCCCTCTTTACAATTTTTGTCTGCCTGTCTGTTTCGGCTGTGTCTGGAACGGCTGGACCGATATTGACGGGAATTTCACTGGCAGATAGCTGATGACATAAGGAGTAACTTAAGCTACTTTTTTAGACTAGCTTCGATCCGCGGCGTTACCTGCGGTTGATGTTAAACCGCGGGTAACACCGCGGGGATCAGCTAGCTATATATATAGAACAAACGTAAGGGTCTCTTATTACATTAATTGGATACTATTATAGTATAATGTTACAAATATTATATCGTATTACAAGTTATTTAAAGTTAGGCCTACCAATGCATAAAATTTCCTGTCGAAATAAATTTAGAATTTAGAGGTCAATCCATTCACGGTCGGAAGTGAAGTTTGCGTCAATTTGATGTCAATACTTATTAATACAAATCACCTTCCTAGCCTTTATTATTCCCAAGATTATTTGGGGTCGGCTACTAGTTCAACCGGTTTTACCTGAATATCATTTTTTCCACGGAGCGACTGGCATCTTACCTCCGCTACCCTGATGGTGAACTAAATTCAAATTCACCCTTCGAATTTAGTTCCTAGTTCCAGTACTAGTTGTCAGTATTTTTGAGGGCCCTAACTTCCCAATAACGATTGCCATTGATGTCCATGACAACCGGAACCGACACCTTAACGTGCTCTCTGGGCTGCTATTAAGAATTTCCTGTAAGAAAATCCCAACAGCAGTCCGACCCGGGAATAGAAACCGAGACCTCTTGATCGGCAGTCACTTACGCTAACCGCTAGACCAACAAGGCAGTCTTATTAATTATTATTAATACACATCAATAGCTTTTAATAGTACACTGCTGGACATAGGCCACTCCTCAGAAAGGAGGTGCTGGTCTGCTATAGCACGCTGACCAGACGGGTTGGTATAGAGTTCGTGTCAAGTTTTCCTTCTCTTTGCAGTGCTGTTGTCCTGCTTAGTTTGCTGTTTTACAGTTGTTTTCAATATAATATATCTCTAATAGAAATAAGTTATTGGAATCGGTCTGAATTTACCTTAGAAATTTGTTCTTTTTTTGGACAGCTAAAAGTTGTCTTTTTATATATATGGGCGCCAAAATGACTCTACTCTGCCCGATGGAAAGTATAAACAGAATCCAAGAGTGGTGGTCACCATACTCATTGAGAATGCAGACAATGCAACAATGCAGCATGATAACCCACACCATGGCGGCCTAGTGATGCTTCTGCATTGTTGAGCCTCCGGTCTCACACTCACCTACGGAACACGACAGCACTGCTGCTGTCATTTTACGTTGATCTTCTGTGCGAGGGTAGTACCGCCCCGGTCGAGCTGACCCGTTCCTGCTGAAATTAGCGTGACTCTACTACCTTGGAATGGAAGATATAGATAGATTGGAAGATATATATAGATTGAAAACAAGTACAAATTATTAAAAATAAAAAAACCCGACTGCGTCAATATTTAACAATGAAAACATATAAGATTTATATATATTCGTAATCACCGTAAAAAAATCTTTATTTTGATACCACACTCGATTTTTTTTAAATCATTTTTTTTTCATATTACTTTTTGGCGCCAAAAACCCTTATTTTTTATTATTTTGATGTACCCAGTGTCACTCTCACGACTAAGATGAATCTATTGACACCACTCACATAAAAATACGACAAGCCGTTTAGCCTCTAGGGCGTGCCAAAGAAATATACATACATACATACACTCGAAAAACATAACCCTCCTTTCGCAGACGGGTAAAAATGAAACAAATTATATTTATAGACAAGCTCCAGTCTTAACTAGATATAGTTTATTGAAACCGGCTGCTAACACGCTCTTACGACACCCACGGGATGCATATGGGTGGTGACACTCGATGTTCTTAATCATTTACCTCACCTGAAACGTAGTTTTTATTTATTTCCTAAAATAATTAAATGACTGTTATATTTGGTCACCCTACAGTATAATGGCCGCTCCAATTTGTAAATTGTTTAAGGACATTGGTTTAAGTTGGTAGAATTTTTATACAGAATAATTCAAGCATCAATACCTATCAATAATACTAATTATATATACATGCTAGCTGAGCCCCGCGATGTTACCCGCTGTTGTTTAGAAACCGCAGATTTTTTATTTGAAAGCTGGTGGTTCCCGTGTGGGCCCATTTAAATTTGGACCACTTCTTGAAGTCGGTTTTTTTTTGTTAAAATTTGTGATTATTTGCTTAGAAGATTTCACCTCATTTGTGATAAAACTGGCACCTAAAGTATGAAATTATAGGTGATACAATATAAAATCAATCGTTCAAAGTTACTTCGTAGGTAGCTATCCCAGGGATCGTGCTATGTTCTAAGGACAGGAGTAAATTTAAGACAATATTATATAGAATACCATGATTATTCGCGGTTACTGCCTCTAGCATATTCATGATTCAACCATGGCCTACACTAAGGTCCACGTCTGTTCTTGCTTGGGTGCACTAAAGGTCAATATCAAAGTGAATGGGCTGACGTATATCACGACTATTTCGGCATGGTCACCATCCGTTACCCACTGTATGGCATTAAACTGTCATGTCAAATAATTTCCTTCTCATTAATCCCTGTCTTGGCGGTCAGATTGAAGGGAAATTATGCACTTCTGAAGGTTAGTTTTTCTCGATAATTTTATACGAACTCCTACAAATTTTTGGGACGAAGTTCCTTATCGCGCGTTGCGAAAGGGGGCTAGACGGATAAAATTAAGACCAAAAGTTGTAACGACACTTTTAACATTGAGTTGACGTTATAGTGCTGGATACTGAACGTTAAATATAACAAACTGATTGTCAACGTCCATACCATGTTGAATACATCGGTTCTCGTCCAATCACCGAAGTTAAGCAACATCGGGCGTGGTTAGTACTTGGATGGGTGACCGCCTATGAATACCACGTGATGTGGCTTTTTGCATTTATTTACAGAAAATATATGGTTTTATAGTATATATTTTGTAGTCTGATTATTTCTAAAATAATTTGAGTATTTTATGCGCGTTTTTAGTAGTAGTATCATACCAAAAATATATATATAAACTTCGTTCCATCCGGGTGTCCCTTGACACCTCTCTAGTTTTTTTTTTGGATATGCCATAAAATAACCTAACCGCCTTATTAACTGTTTAGAACTATCTTTGACGTCATTGTCGTTATCAACAGTTCTAAACAGTCCACTGCTGGACATAGGATTATGTATATTTTGTCATAGATAACTTAGAAAAAAAAATTGCTTGTCTTTAAAGTCGGTTTACGGACTATAGTTTAACGTGACAATGTCATAACTAAACATTCAGGAAATAATGAGAGAAAGATGCGCGTCTATTCGTAACGTTCATTGACGCGTAACGTCTATTGTCCCGTTACGCTAATTGTACGTCGTTGTATGATAGATAGATGCGGCGCAAGCATCAATGTTTTATTATGACGTTGTCACGTTAAATTGTCATCCGTAAACCGACTTTACAGACAACCAATTGTCCCACATTTAGTCCACTGCTAATTTTGGAAAATTCTGGATGGCTGCAAAATTCAAAATTTTTTTTTTTTTTTTAGAACCCACGTATCTCCATTCTACTTGACATTGGCAGAATTGTCGACACCGGCACAGTTTGCCATTCATAAGAAAAAGAAAGAAAGAAAGACAACCAATTTTTTTAGGAAGGACGTAGGCTACTCTTTCGCTAACCTATGTCATGCGCGGGCAGAGCCGCAGGCAAAAGCTAATAACCGTATATTCTAAACCCAAATCTTAAAGAAATTTCCTTTTTCGTTACAGACACAACATCAGCAAACAAGACTATGAAAAAAAACTAAAGAAAAAAAAACAGAAAAACAAAATGGCGCCCCAAGAAAGGAACACATACGTCGAAGAGGAAAGTAGTTCTAGTAACACGACGAATAATTTATCCAATATAGATTTAAGCAGTGGTTTTGTAAATAAGGGTTATGAAAATGACAGTGCAGATACGACTGTGCCCAGAAAAGAAGCAGAAGACAAGAAGAAAGACACAGATTTCGATGATTTATTGCCATACGTAGGAGAATTTGGACTGTACCAGAAGATATTGTTCCTTTTGATGATACCTTTCGCGTTTTTCGTTGCATTTGTATACTTCTCCCAAATCTTTATGACTTTGGTGCCTGAACAACATTGGTGTTGGATTCCCGAGTTGGCTAATATGAGCGTGGAAGAAAGGTGAGTGATATTTTTACATATACATAGAATAGAATAGAAAACTCTTTACTTGCACAACATATTTAATGTATGTATTTACAAAAAAAAAGTATATATGTATTGATATCAGTTGTCTAGTACCCATAACACAAGCTCTGCTTAGCTTGGGACTAGATGGCGTTGTGTGTTAGATGTTCGAAATATTTATTTTTTTGTATTACAGAGTTAAATAAGTACATAATACATAATATGCCCGAAGTGCCAAAAGCAATCTCTTCCAGGCAACCTTAGGATGGATCAAATGTTCCAGAGAGACAGTGGTAGTTGACGTGCATTGAGTTTAAAGAAATTATTTAAATTCATACACACATATATTTATATATATAAACATACACACATAGTTAAAAAATACATACTTTTACATACTAATAGATAAACATACATACATACATACTTTTATAATTTGTTAAAAACTCAGACTAGGAACCTTCTTGGCGTACTTTTTTTTTTAATTTGCTTTGCCCGCGTCATTTTATTTTTTGCATTTAGTCATTTCCTCGCTAAGGTCGAACAAAGAAACAAAGTTAAAATTATATTTAAAGTATTTCTAACATTTAATTTATTTTTATTCTTTGTTGTAATAGTGGATATAGTAATATACATTGTGTGAAAATAACAATTGTTTACTTATCTTTGAGTTAAGTTTTTATTTCTCTTATGGACGAACGAGTGTCATGTCCATCCAATATAAACGGAAAATCCTTCGAACAGGTAAGATGTTGAGATGTTACGCCTGGCAGGCCACGGCCGAATGATTGAAGTTGAGATGTTTGTAATCGACGCGAGAATGTCTATATCACGATTCAGGATTAGTAGGAACTCCGTAGTTCGTAGTTTCCTGTACCTATGATAAATGGCGATGTTATAAGTTAACGCTTGCGCTGTACGTAGAAGTCGCGACAATTTTAATCTTCCCTACACGTCCAGCACTGTAAGTTCTGTACACGGGGATCAACAACAGTGACCCCCGTGCACACCGAGTTCTGATACTCGGGAAGTCCCAGGAAAAATAAACTATCTTTAACAGCCCACTGACCTTTCCTTATTAAGGAGATTGTAGTCTACTTTAAAAAAGCTGGTCAGATGGATTTGTTTTATGTTTTCCTTCTTTTTGGACTGATGTTGTCCTGTTTAGTATGTTCCCATCGTCGTCTCTTACAACACCCAGACGATTTTTTTATATATGGCCCTGCCAAAATGACTCTACTCTGCCTGATGGAAAGCATAAGCAGAATCCAAGAGTGGTGGTCACCATACTCATTGCGAATGCAGACAATGCAACAATGCAGAATGGTGACCTACACCATGGCGGCCTAGTGATGCTTCTGTTTTATTGGGCCTCCGGTCTCGCACTCACTAACGAAACACGACAGCACTGCTGTTGTCAAAGTTGGTATAAAAACGAAATTAATCAAAAGAAAATTGAAGGCGTTAGAAATATTAAAAATCCACTTACTCCGTAGCAAAGCGGGAAACAAAATCAAGTAAAAATAGGCAGACACCATTGTATTTTTTTGTTTCTTGAGTTGCAATTGTCTATGGACAATTAAAAAGTAATTCGTCTGCAGGTTTAAGCAAAAACTGCAAAAAGCTTCCTTTGTTTTACTTTTGACGTTATAAATTACATTTTTCCTGTCATTCAAAAGCAGAAAATCATTTATGGTTTGGTTAGAAATACTCGATGAACCTAAATTAAATTCGACGTCATTCTCTGATTGCAAAAAGAAACAGTTTATAATCATAATTACTTCAATCACGTTTTAAAACTTCAACAATTATATTTAAGAAGGTGATCAAATCAACATCACGACACCATTACTGCACTAAATCATTTGATCATTAAACTTCATCAATTTTTTTGTTACTTTTTTGTATTAATAACCGGACAATGAGACCGAGACAAGTGATGCAGAGGCATCTCAATAAGCCGCCATAGTGTCACAATAGTGTGGGTCATGCTGCACTGTTGCATGTTGAGTATGGTGACCACTCTTGGATTCTGCTCATTCTCTCACTTTTGCAGGCTCATACTTACATTTAAAAAAATAGCGGACATAGTGGTGGGACGTATTTAGGTAAGAAATTGTTTTTCTGAAAATACAAACTTATTTATTGTCATTAGGGTGACATTCATGTACTTGTAGGTCATCATCACTAAAAGTATTTAATAGTCCACTGTCAGATATGACTCTACCATTGCTCACCACTTTAATCGATGTTAGGCTTCTCGCATCTAGCTTTTTTTTTATTCCATAATAGGGGCCAACGATTAGACATACCGCCTGATGTTTTTTTTTTTTTATGGAATAGTAGGGCAAACGTATCGCCTGATGGTAAGCGATTACCGCCGCCCATGGACACCTGCAACACCAGAAGCGTCACAAGTGCGTTGCCGACCTTTGGGGGATGGGGAGGGGATGGGTATGGGCCTCCGGTATCCTCACTCACTCGGTGAAACACAGCGCAAGCACTATTTCACACCGGTTTTCTGTGAGGCCGTGGTATCACTCCGGTCGAGCCGACCCATTCATGCCAAAACGTGGCTCTCCTACGGTGAAAAAGAGGTATGCGATTAGCGCAAGTGCGTTGCCGGCTTTTGGGGGAGGGGGAGGAGGTTAGGGGTGGGGGTATGGGCCTCCGGTATCCTAACTCACTCTTTGAAACACAGCGCAAGCGCTGTTTCTCTTGTTAGCTCCAGTCAGCCATCTTGATTGAATCGTCATTTGACCTTGCCTGTGGGCGTTCTACATCACAACCTGCCAGAAGTCAGCTGTGTGTTGGTGTAGTGTCTGATTAAGAATAAAAAGTGTCCCATCCCTACTAATATCTTCAAGATAATAGAGCCACGCTGATTTCAGCACGAACGGGTCGGCTCGATCGGGACTGTACTCGGTACTCAGAAAATCAACGTAAAATGACAGCAGCAGTCGTGTTTCGTTGTTGAGTGCGAGACCGGAGGACTAATGATGCAGAAGCATCACTAGGCCACCCTGGTGTGGATCACCACGCTGCATTGTCTGCATTCGCAATGAGTATGGTGACCACCACTCTTGGATTCTGCTTATGCTTTCCATTAGGCATAGTAGAGTTATTTTGGCTGGGCCATACATAAAAAAAATCGTCTGGGTGTCGTAAGAGATGACGATGGGAGCAAATTAAACAGGACAACATCAGTCCCAAAAGAAGGAAAACTTAAAAACAAATTCGTCTGGTCAGCGTAGTATAGTATGCCAAAACCTTTCTAAGGATAGGCATATGTCCAGCAGTGGACTGTTCTTCTTCTTCTTTTGATGAAATGGCAACCAGCCGGATCTCTCGGATCAGCTATTTCTGCCAATGTCAAGTGTTTATAGTCTTCATATCATAAGTCTTCAAGTCTTTAGTCTTCGTCGTGATGAAATTAATGATAAAAAATGTGGATGAGCTGAAATAGGGACCGTCTTCCGAAAAAACAAAAAACGATCCCAGTGGACTGTTGTTAATGTAAAGTCTGACAGTTTCATGTCATTGTCAAAGTTATGCAAAAAACTACCATTTAGTAGAAAGGTTTCTTTGAAGGCGAATCCCAGTAGTAATTAAATATTTAAAGTAAAAACACTCAAAACATTATGTTTTAATGTTAATTATATTTCAATTAAGGATTTCCGCGCCAAATTGTGAACATGTAATCGTATACTACACTAAGATGGCTATCTGAATTAACTTTTTAGAGTTTTAAATTGTAAATCTACAGACTTTTATTAAGAGGGCAACTACAAACATGGATAACACCAACTTATTAAATAAAAGTGTGTTGTCATCCCATGTGTCACCTTTAGTGTCACCCTATATATCACCCTTTATGTCACCCTTCATGTCGTTCTCTGTATCGGCCTTAGTGTCACCTGTTGTGTCACCCTCTGTGCTGCCTTCCTCCCATAAATAGATAGAGATACCTCTCCGAGTTGGTTCACGAGTAACCTCGCTCACTCTAAAAATTGCTCCTAATTATTTTGGTATAAACCAGGCCGATGATGATGTTGATCTATTTTTAAATAGGCAGAAAAACATATAATAGGTTGTAATAAAAAATCGTTGTAAACTCTTCTTCATTTAGATATTTAGCTTTAAAAACACATTTTAATTAAAGAGTGCTTTTATATACTCAGTAAAAAAACATTTAATGAACATAAAAAGACGTACCTAGAGTATTGACTGCGAATAAATTGGCGAGGCGATACTGAAGGCAGTTTAATACTTACGGCCGAGATCTGTTGTTATTGTATGGTGTTCTAGTGCCATTAATTAATTAAGTGGTCGCTGGTTGCTTATTTTGTTGTTATTATAAAACTGCAAAAGCTTGTTAAAATACTGCCTCGTTGGTCTCGCGGTTGGCGTGTGCGACTGGTGATCATGAGGTCTCGGGTTCGATTCCCGGGTCGGACCAAATGTTTGTATGATCTACAAATATTTGTTTCGGAGTTTGGGTGTTTTCTATGTATGATATGTATGTATTTACAAAAAAAAAGTATATATGTATTTGTATCAGTTGTCTAGTACCCATAACACAAGCTCTGCTTAGCTTGGGACTAGATGGCGTTGTGTGTTAGATGTCCGAAAATATTTATTTATTTATTTATTGTTGTATTCTTTTTTACCTGTGTTGATTTCTCTATTCCCGTTTTTATGTGTAAGCTGGTAACAAAGTTTTAGACATTACACTTGCAGAGGTTAAAACTACCTACCAACATGTATGTACATATGTACCCTAACAACAACTTAGTGTGTTAAAAAGTTAGTTATGATTACATTGATCGTATGGTAGGCATGTGACTGAAAAGCTTCAAATATAATCACGTTATCATATTATGTAAATCGATTGCACATTGTTAATTTTGTTTGTAAAGATAGTTATTATTTTACCAGACAGAACCCATATGCACAATAGTTATTTAAATTTGCTTATTACATTGCATCTTATTGTTTTTTTTTTTTTCGCATTTATCGTACCGATACCTCAAATACGACGCACAGCGAGTGTTCATTTTAAACATATCGACGTGCCCTCTCGTGCGAATTGGTTGGCGTGTGCGACTGGTGATCATGAGGTCTCGGGTTCGATTCCCGGGTCGGACCAAATGTTTGTATGACCTACAAATATTTGTTTCGGAGTTTGGGTGTTTTCTATGTATAATATGTATGTATTTACAAAAAAAAAAGTATATATGTATTTGTATCAGTTGTCTAGTACCCATAACACAAGCTCTGCTTAGCTTGGGACTAGATGGCGTTGTGTGTTAGATGTCCGAAAATATTTATTTATTTATTTTATTTAAATTTAGTTTAATAGCTGTACTTTTATAAATAGTTACAAATCTAGTATTTTTCAGCCCCGACCCAACGCATAAACATCGGGTTGTTATAAGTTTCACGTGTCTGTATCTGTGTAGGTATATGTTTGTGTGTGTCCGTAGTTTCATTCATTCAAAGGATGAATTAGCCGGGAGTGTGCTAGCTATTTTTAACCCCCGATGCAAAAAGAGGGGTGTTATAAGTTTGACGTGTCTGTCTGTCTGTGGCACCGTAGCTCGCGAACGGATGAAGCGATTTCAATTTAGTTTTTTTCGTATGAAAGGTGAGTTACGTGCGAGTGTTCTTAGACATGTTTCATGAAAATCGGCTGAGTCGTTTAAAAGTTATGGGGGTGAAAGTGGAGAAAAATAACCGAATGACTGCAAAAATATCATGGAGCGGGGTCTCAAATGAAAGCGCATAACGTGTTTTTACTTTATAAAGGGAACTCAGGTTATTATGTCGGGGGTTCTTTTTAATTTTGAGAATTTATAGTTATTGCTGAAAAATGGTTCAGATGCTTAAAAGCTATGGGTAATAGAGTATTGATGGATTTAAAAAACGAATGTTCACAAATGTTCTGTCCCAGTCATTTTAAACGACTTCAAAAAAAGGAGGAGGTTCTCAATTGGACTGTATTTTTTTTATAGTTCTTACCTCATAACTTTCGACTGGGAGAACCGATTTTGATAATTCTTTTTTTATTTGAAAGCTTGTGCTTCCCGTGTGGTCCCATTTAATTTTGGTCTAGATTGAAGTCGGTTTTTTAACCGACTTCCAAAAAGGAGGAGGTTCTATGTTCCACTGTATGTATTTTTTTTTTTTTTTTTTTTTTATATGTATGTTACCTGATTACTCCGTCAGTTGTGGACCGATTTTGAATTTTTTTTTTGTATTCGACAGGGTATGCTTCCGTGGTGGTCCCATTGCCAGCATATCAGGATCTGATGATGGGATCCCAGGGAAATCGAGGGAAACCCTCATTTTTTATAGGCACATACTATGTTTTTCGTATATTTTCTGAAGTTACACCGGTATTTGCGTCTGGTAGTCATCATTTTATGATGATGAGCTGATGATGTAAGGTACCACTCCTTAACGGTTAGGAGTTGCAGGATAAATCTTTAAATATCATATGTATATAAGTTTCCTTTAGTCGTATTCTTACAAATTATTTAGGTAAGCTGATGATGGAAGGTGGAAGGTACAACTCCTCAACGGTTAGGAGTTGGAGAATAATTCTTTCAATTTCATACGTATCTAAAGACCTTCAGTCGTATACTTTCAAGCTATTTAGGTGAGCTGATGATAGAAGATTAAACTCTTCAACAGTTAGGGATTAGAGGATGATTTTAATATTACACGTACCTTAATTTGTATTCTTGATGATGAAATTTGATGAAATAATTCAACTTACTACTTACCTACGATTGTTTGCACTAAAAACTGTAAAATAAACACTTTTTATAAAAAAAAAAAACCGACTTCCAAAAACATCCAACGAAAACTCTCTGTCAAAAAACACTTAAAAGCGTAAAATAAACTGGTTCTTCATAAATTGCCTATACCTAATTCTTTATTCATTTAAATAGTAGTATTATAATGGGTGCTAGGTACCTAAAATCTGTTTGAAGTCGGTGCTAAGCCAAAAAGAATACAAACGAACAATTACAAAAGTCTAAGCGATAGTCACTTGGCACCGACTTCAATCAGATTTTAGGTACCTAGCACCCATTATAATACTACTATTTAAATGAATAAAGAATTAGGTATAGGCAATTTATGAAGAACCACTTTATTTTACGCTTTTAAGTGTTTTTTGACAGAGAGTTTTCGTTGGATGTTTTTGGAAGTCGGTTTTTTTTTTTTTTGTTTGTTAAAATTTGTGATCATAAAGATGTGGCGTGCATAAGTATGAACGTACCAGCGAATGTTTGCAATAGTTTGAGTTTTTTGTCAGTTTTTTAATTTTTTAAATTGGTGTCCATGTACAATCGTCAGTAATATTGACTAAGAAATGTTATGTGTGTGCAGTGATTATAAGCATAATATGTGAAATTGATTAAAAATTAAAAATTATTTTAAATGAATTTCAAATAACTTTACAATTTTCAATTTCTAAATGAGCAATATTCTATATTAATTCAAATCTATCTAACAGCTAAGGTATTAATTATCACCATTATTGCAGCAAATAGATACCTACTCCACTCAGACAGGCTTTAACGTTGATTTTAAAATAATTCTAAATTCTTACTGATACTAATTTTCAATCAATAAATTATTTGTTTTGAAGACAGTTAGGTATCTCAAGTTTGCACATTTAATGAGATAATTATTTTACCATTACACAGCTTCTTTATTAAAAACTAGCATTTTTCCACGGCCCTGTTCGCGTTTATGTGGTTAAAGAGTAGCCTATGTCGTTACTCAAAAATCAAAGTATCTGCATACCAAATTTCATTGAAATCGGTGCAGCGGCTTAGTCGAGAAAGCGTAACAAACAGACAGAGTCACATTCGAATTTATAGTATTAGTTTCTTCCAACTGACATACCCAGAGATCAACGCACAGCCCAAACCGCTGAAGCTAGAATCCTGAAATTTTGCATGTAGGTTCTTAATATAACGTAAGTGAGCACTAAGAAAGGAATTTTGGAAATTCCACCCCTAAGAGGGTAAATCAGGGGGTGAGTGTTTGCGTGAGCGAAGCCGCGTGCAAAAGGTAGTAGATTATAAACTACATAACATTACGCTGTGACCATCGAGATATTACGTACTACGTACTAGAGGAGCCACTCAAAACCAATTATATGTTCCGTTTATATTTGAATTAAAACTAAAAAGCGCTGCAGCGCAGCCAAACAATAATTAGTAGTCTAATCCAACAGTATTAACAAGCAGCGCTCTATCGCATTCGAGCTGTAGTTTCCTCGCGAGCGAAATGTCATAAGCGCCGTGATTTTCATGGCGCTTACGCGTTTTGGCCAACGAACTGTTGCAAAGATTCGCTTTTATAGAGTAAGCGCCAAACAAGAAAGCAGAACGGATAAATAGCTTTATACCTACGAAGCTTTATTAGGAAATTCACTTTGAGTAAATAGTACTTGAATAGCTTTACCAGTTTCAGTTTTTTTGTAGAATTCATCGAGGTATAAAATATAAAAGCCGGATATTCAATTTTTAAATTATACTTTAATGATAATTTAAATATAACTATTGCAAAAAAAATGTTATGGGTTATTTACGAAGCTATTTTTAACAACATATTATTTTTCCTTATCCAATTAAATACGTTAAATACGTTGTGCATTTAACGTCAGTTAATTCTACCTAAATATCACTTCTGTATGTTTTACTCTAAGTACTCTATGTCGAATGAGGCAACAATGGCGTCTTAAAATATTTTGTTCGTATTTAATTTTAAAACAATTATATCTAGTTAATTACTGGTGAAAAGTTATTCCTTTGTTTTTCTCCGTATTCCTTGTATTATTAGTGCAATATCTCAAGACACAAAATGGCATAATTCACGAGTTTTAGAAAGTTTTTAAATGTAAACAATCACACGCTTAAGCCACCGCTTCATCAGAGTGTAGCTAGCAAGCGACTGAAGGAAGTGCGGCGCATGCGCCGCAATTGCATGGAACACCGCACTAATGAGTGGCGTCTTCTCTATACATTATATCTCGATGGCTGTGACCGAAATTAACAGAACAGTAATTGACTGCTCGGTAGCGCAGTGGTAGCGTATGAGACTGCTGTGCTTGAGTTTTCAGGTTCGATTCCCGGGTCGGACTGAATGTTAGTGTGATCTGCAAATATTTGTTTCGAAGTTTGGATGTTTCTCTGTATAATATGTATGTATTTACAAAAAAAATAATATTTGTATCAGTTTTCTAGTACCGATAACACAAGATCTGCTTAGTTTGGGACTAGATGGCGTTGTGTGTTAGATGTCCGAAATATTTATTTATTATTATTATATATAATTACGCAAATTATCCATACATTAATATAATAAAATTCGAATCTTATTCTATATCTCTGTCTGTCAAGCTTTCACGGCTAAACCGTTACACCGATTTCAATGTTTGTCATGGAGATACTTTGATTCTTGAGGAAGGACAGACTATAGTCCATTCGTTTAGATAGTGTCACTGCACCGGCACACATTTTTTTAAATATTCAACTTCCAAAATGACTCTGCCCTGCCTGAAGGTGAGCATGAGCATTGCGAATACAGACAATGCAGCATGGTGACCGACACTATGGCGGCGTGGTGAGATGCTTTTTCACGCCCCGCTTAAAGGACCCGGGATCATAGTGGAAGGTTACTGTTGTGAAATTGGAATATATTAATTCATACAACGACGTAAACTGACACATCATACTTGCTTGTGGCCAGGCGATCAGGCGGGCCCTTTGATTTTGTGGCGTCTTGCAGCTTGCAGCACGTGCGGGGGCAGCGCGATCAATGAAACCGTACCTGGCGTACCTATCGAGCTATCTAAGCGACCGTATACTTTTTACCGAAGTACACGCAGGTGGAGCCGCGGGCAAGAGCTAGTAACACATATAAATGCACAATTTAGTTTTTGTAATAAATATAGATATGAAAGGATTTTAGTTGCATCAAGGATAAAGACCCACGTTTAATGAAATCACGAAATAATATCCGCATTTTCGACATACATTACTTGTAACTTACTCGTATTAATTAAAATAAAATGTCTATACGATAATATTGACATTTTAAGAAAGATTTATGTTTTTAACACGCTTTTATTAGCTTGACCTGTATGTATTGGTAACAAAATCTTTTAACTTCATTTTCAACTACTTTGGAGGAGTCTGATTAACTTGAAAATTTTGCACAGGGGTCAATTAACTACAAGGTACTAACAGGTACAGGGGGAAAATAGTTTTAAGTTCCCATCAAATTTCAAGCGTCGCTCTTATTATAGAATGCGTTTTAAGTTCTACTCAGCTGAAACTAGTCTCAGTAACCAATCTGAACTCAACAGTCTGTTCTCAGTTACGTTTCTGCATTGATGATGCGTGATAGACAGATACAGTTACATATATATAACGTGTAGTTATAAACACTAAAATTTACATTTTGCGTTCATTTAACTCAAAATCCCGTTAGTTGCATTGATTTATAAATTATTTAAATTCACTTTTTATTTACATTTTTCGTCCGTTATATATTTTTTTCTGTGGTGTTTTTTGGTATTCTTTTTGCTTTTAATATTTCTGATTTATGATTTTAGCGGCATTGAATATATTTACTATACTGGCAATTTACCTACCTGTTTAGATACTACTACTACATGACTATATCGTAAATAAATACCGATGTCTATTTCAATAAAACATATACTACAAAACATCTGGGAAAACAAAATTATTACAGCTTTTCATTTCTATTAAAATTTTTAATCAAATAAACATTGAAATATATTGCTCAATTGAGTAGTCTAAAACGTCACAAGTTTGTATTTAGTACGGTTTTATATAAAATTATCGTTTTGACAGACGATAAAAAGTAAGTAATTTGACTAACGTGTTCTACCCCATCGTTTAGACACATAGGAACTGTTTATCTATAATGACTTGACCAGTTTTCATTAGAATTAAAATACACACATCAAAAGTGTCTAGGGATCAAGCATTTTTATGCGGATTTCTTGAGATTGAGATGTGGCTTTGGCCCTGGCCTGCTCAGTCGCCAGACTTGAACCCGATTGAGCATGCATGGGATATGCTACAGAGAAGAGCTCTGCCGAATATGGAGGGTATCCAGTCGCAAGACCTTTTTTTGTTGTTGCAACGAACATGGGCGGCCATTCCATAGCGTGATTTGGATGAACTCATTTTGAGTATGCCAAACCGATTCTTGTGTTGTTAGTATTCGCGGTAGAAACACGGATTATTAATTGTTTAAGTGACCTAATAAAATTTTAAAGAAAACTGTTATTTCAGTCTTTTTTTCGAACTTTAATGTTAGTGGTTCAAATGTCAAAAATCCCATTATTAGGAAAATGGCAAATTTCTTTATTAATGCAAAGGTGACTTGGTTTATCGTTACTGTGACAAACGAAAACACTTTATTTGATGAATCCTTAAAGAAAATTTTAATTAATATCAATCAGGAGAAAAGTTATTGCAAAAATATATGTTGATCCCTAGACACATATGTTGATCCCTAGACACTTTTGATATGTGTATATATAATTATGTTGAATAACTTTATAAAATGACTGATGTAATGAAAACTGGCCAAGTCGAATCTAACTTTTTAAGATCTCACATTTTTAAATAACAGCAATTGTTATAGGTATCCAATAAAGCAAAGAAATAGAGTTTAATACTTGTTCATAATTTTATTTTGTTCCTATATATACATATTTGGATTTTGCATAGAACTTGGCACTCATTTAGATCTCCATTCTTTTTGCGACGAAGCCCACAGCCAAGCATAATTTTTGTATTGAACTTGGCTTTCCCTTTTTACATTTATGTTTTTGTTGGGATTTTAATATTACAAACAGACACTCCAATTTTATTTATATGTATAAATTAGCTTTACAAAGAAGTCTATGAGTGATTCCGATGTATGAGCTAGGTACATTCCTGTAAAGTTACATATAAATCCGGTCATTAGTTTTTGCGTGAAAGAGTAACAAACATTCAAACATCCAAACATCCTCACAAACTTACGCATTTGTAATATTAGTAGGTTAGTGTTAGCCGGAGTGATGCCACGGCCTCACAGAAAACCGGTGTGAAACAGCGCCTGCGCTGTGTTTCACCGAGTGAGTGAGGATACCGGAGGCCCATACTCCAATGAGGCCTATGTCCAGCTGTGGACTTAGGCTTGTCTGTAGACGTTTATCAATATAAATTTACTTGTTTACAGCAATAGTGGAATAACAATTATATATTTATTAATGTATATTTAACAATGGCTTATTATTATGGCATTCAATAATTTTTCTATTTTTTCCTGGCTATGATATTTAATGAAGACTCGGGCTCCACTAAGACGCATACCAATCATAATTTACCATTAATTAATACAAATATAATCGAACAGTTGCGAGAAGGACTTCAGCATAAGGGTTCTCTATATAACTTTATCTAGAGGATAATATATTTACAAACCAACCATTAGTTAGATTGTGTGTTAGATGTCCAAAATATTTATTAAAAAAAATACGTGTGGCACTCGGGAACTGCCGCGGTAAAGCTATTGTTTAGCATTTTTTATCAACTTATGCAATTATATTTTTTTTAAGCAGTATGTTCGTACGTGACAGTGACACAGATTCGTTGATTCATCATTCGGACACAGATTCGTTGATTCGTCGTTCGGAGCAGCTCGTCTCGATCCGTGCGAGCTTCGGGTGTCAGGTTTTTTTGTTACGTTACGGAATTTCTGCACAAAGGCCCCAAAGCCTGCGATAAAAGCTATGCAATAGCTTAAAATATTTATTTATTAGTTTTACAATGCGTTAATAGGTACAGTAGGTCTCGGGCTCGATGCACGGGCCGGGCCAAAGATTGTTATTGAGTTGAGTTGGGGTCACAACTAAGGATTGCAATCCGGAAAACCGGATCCGGCTTAAATATACGTCTACCGGATCCGGTATTGTCACACCGACCGGATCCGGTAGATTTGTATTTTGGCGAAACAATCACGCTGTCTCGAATGTAGGTACTTTAAGCGTATGCTGTTTACACTACCTGTGCGAGTCGTGCGTCCCGTGCCTGCAGGTTACATTTGCAAGCTCTTTAAGTCGATTGGGATGTGACACAATTAACATAAACTGTTTCTTAAGATCGTTGTTTCAAACCAATAGTTATTATATTTGTTAACAAGCTAAAGATTTCGAACACAAACCTGACAGACATTTAAGTAGACATCTAAAGAATATATATTTTCGGATTTTCCATGTTGAAACTTGAGTTCAAAAGCCATCTAAACGACTGCTCTCCATGTTCCATACTATTTGACACTTGAAGAATCTACTTCAATTAAGTCGGTAAGTTTAAACATTACAATTACCTGCATGACCGAAAAATATGCAAATACATATAGCTGATTAGGACTTTCGCAATAGCCACTAATGATAACGACATAATGATGAATTTTTGATCTCACTTAAGGTTAATCATTACGTTATGTTTAATTAGTTTCATGATGTTGATTAATAGTATCGGTCTCTGATTAATCTGTAAAAGTAGACTGTATCACCACCTACGTTATGTAGGTAATAAAGATAAAGACGTTATTATTTTTGGAAAATTTAATTATTTTAGTTTTAGTCTATGGTCTTTTTTTATTATGTAATAGGGGGCAAACGAGCAGACGTTTCGCCTGATGGTTAGCGATTAACCCATGAACGCCCGCAACACCAGAGGCATCACAAGTGCGTTGCCGGCTTTTGGGGGATGGGCCTCCAGTATCCTCACTCACTCGTGGAAACACAGAGCAAGCGCTGTTTCACACCGGTTTTCTGTGAGGCCGTGGATTCACTCCGGTTGAGCCGGCCGTCGGCCCATGTATGCCGAAGCTAGGCTCTCCCACGATAAGTTTAAAAGATGAACTTATTTGTTTCAAAGATGAACGATGATAAGTATTTAACAGTTTTCTCTAAAAGTTATCTTAGTGTCGATTTCGTTTATAGCTATCATTTTTTTTACACTTCATTAACGGTCCATGTTAAAACGCACAAGGAAATGAATTTATCTTTGTAAAATCAATCCGACCGGATCCGGCCGGATCCGGCTGGATTAATGAAATTCGGTCCGGATCCGGTCGGATTGAAAATGATGCCGGATTGCAATCCCTAGTCACAACCCATGTGCCTCGGAAACAGGTAAAGCCTTCGGTCTTGCGCTTGATCACTCCCCGGCCGTGTCGGACAGCCGTCCTATCGGATTGTGAGAGTGAGGGTACAGAGATTGCACCTGTGTTTGCGCACACACTTTTGCAATATAATATCTCCTGCGTTATTACGTAGGAGATATCAGCCTACTGACTGGTCTCCGTTGAGATGGCTGCTGTGGCCGTAATCGGCTGGTAGACCATAATTACCATTATAATTTTATTACTTAACTGCCTCGATTGCGCAGTGGTAGCGTATGCGACTGCTGTGCTTGAGGTCTCGGGTTCGATTTCCGGGTCGGACCAATTGTTTGTATGATCTGCAAATATTTGTTTGGAGTTTGGGTGTTTTCTATGTATGTATTTACAAAAAAGGAAAAGTATATATGTATTTATATCAGTTGTATACCTATAACATAAGCACTGCTTAGCTTGGGACTAGATGGCGCTGTGAGTTAAATGTCCGGAATATTTATATTTTTATCTATTTACTAGCTGATCCGGCGAACTTCGTACCGCCATATTTATGACCCACGTAACATCGTTTACGTTTTTGTGAATCTAAACCATTCCCAGATCCCCTTGAACACACACAAAAAATTTCAAAAAATTTCATCAAAATCGGTCCAGTCGTTTTTGTGAATCTAAACCATTCCCAGATCCCCTTGAACACACACAAAAAATTTCATCAAAATTGGTCCAGTCGTTTAGGAGGAGTTCAGTCACATACACACGCACACAAGAAATATATATATTAAGATAAGCACACGCACTATGGATCCCTTAAGTTGCAAGACTGCATGGGCAGTGGTGGTAACTTATCAGAAGACTAATCTGGTCGTTTGCGTCCATTTAAAGCCAGTAACCAATGTACACATCGATCAAATAAGTTTAGCTCTTCGTCGATTTCAATTCATCATCAGCCTACCGCCATCCACTGCTGAACTTATACTACCTACTACTATCACATAACACTAATATTTAAAGGCGAAAGTTTGTGTGTATGTTTGTTAATTCTTCACGCAAAAACTACTGAACGGATTTGGATGAAACTTTACTGTTATATAGCTTATACATCAGAATAATAAGGCTACTATTTGCCGCGATAACCGACTTACACGCGGGCGGCGCCGCGGGCAACAACTAGTATAAGATATTTGGGATACGAGAACACGTTTAAAAAGTATAACCCGACTACGTAAAAGTTTTGATAAAATATATACGCCCTATATCACCCGGACCATTATTACGAATTTATTGACACCTCGCACCTCATTCATTAAAATCGGTTACGCAAGCACCTGATCGAGTAATCAAACGCCAAAAATGCCTTATATCATTTTGGAAAAGGGCTGATACCCTTACACTGCTGGACCGATATTAATCAAACATAGCTAAGTACTACCGCAAGGAAACTGGCTTTCAAATGAAAAAAACCACTTCGAAATCGGTCTATCCCTTTGAGAGCTAAGATGCCACATACAGATACACACATACACAGACAGACATCAACGTCAAACTTTTAACACCCCTCTTTTACGTCGGGGGTTAAAAACAGTTTAATAGACAGTCAATAAAGTGATCTTAAAAACAATACCAATTCACGTACAGTACCCTAATAAAAAAATAATTTCATATGATCACATTATTAAATTATTTGCTAACGATTATTGATTCTTAGATAATAACTGTAAATTCTCAAAATTAAAAAAAAAAACCGATATAATAACCTGAGTTCCCTTTAAAAAGTAAAAACACGCTATGCGCTTTCATTTGAGATACCACTCAATCATATTTTTGCAGACATTCGGTTACTCTTCCCCACTTTCACCCCCATAACTTTTAAACGGCTCAACCGATTTACATGAAACATGTCTAAGAAGCTTCATCCGTTCGGGAGCTACGGTGCCACAGACAGACAGACACGTGAAACTTATAACACCCCTCTTTTTGGTCGGGGGTTAATAATTCAAACATACATATGTATCACATACATCATAACACGTGCAATGACAAATTAAGGCAATAGAGTTGACATTCATCCTGTGGGTGTCGTCCTTACGTCACTAAGGGGGCAAACTACACTGAATTACACTGTATAGAGAAGGAACACAGTCACGCTGATTTCAGCACGGTTGGGCCGACTCGACCGAGGCGGTACTACCCTCATACAGAATATCACCGTAAAATGACAGCGTTCGTGCTGTCGTGTTTCGTTGGTGAGTGCGAGACCTGAGGCCCAATGATGCAGAAGCATCACTAGGCCGCCATGGTGGGGGTTACCTTGCTGCATTGTCTGCATTCGCAATGAGTATGGTGACCACCACTCTTGGGTTCTGCTTATGCTTTCCATCAGGCAGTGTAGTCATTTTGGCAGGGCCAAACCATATACCAACCCGACTATTCAGCGTGGTATAGTAGGACCAATCCTCTTTTCTAATGTGAGGCCTATGTCCAACAGTGGACTGATAAAGGTTGTTGATTATGACGTAATGAAGAGCGAAAAAAAACGGTTTTTGGTACATGGAAGTAAGTTACACATTTTTTAAAGATAATTATGCAAAAGTACGGATAGTTAGAAATACCGGATGTCCGGTTTCAGAAGGCTGTTTAACTAGTATAAACGATTATACGGCAATTAACCGATCGCTGAGATAAAATAGGATTAATGTCACGCCATTTTGTTTTGTAGTTTTTATCTATGTATTTTTGACACGCTTTTATTGGTTCCAGCTATAATAAATCTATCTATATCTATACTTCTATATCTATACTATCTATACTAATATTATAAACGTGAAAGTTTGTAAGTATGTATGGATGGCTGGATGGATGTTTGTTACTCTTTCACGCAAAAACTACTGAACGGATTTGGAAGAAATTTTACAGTAATATACACACATCAAAAGTGTCTAGGGATCAAGCATTTTTATGCGGATTTCTTGAGATTGAGATGTGGCTTTGGCCCTGGCCTGCTCAGTCGCCAGACTTGAACCCGATTGAGCATGCATGGGATATGCTACAGAGAAGAGCTCTGCCGAATATGGAGGGTATCCAGTCGCAAGAAGACCTTTTTTTGTTGTTGCAACGAACATGGGCGGCCATTCCACAGCGTGATTTGGATGAACTCATTTTGAGTATGCCAAACCGATGTTCTTGTGTTAGTGTTCGCGGTAGAAACACGGATTATTAATTGTTTAAGTTACCTAATAAAATTTTAAAGAAAACTGTTATTTCAGTCTTTTTTTCGAACTTTAATGTTAGTGGTTCAAATGTCAAAAATCCTTTTATTAGCAAAATGGCAAATTTCTTTATTAATGCAAAGGTGACTTGGTTTATCGTTACTGTGACAAACGAAAACACTTTATTTGATGAATCCTTAAAGAAAATTTTAATTAATATCAATCAGGAGAAAAGTTATTGCAAAAATATATGTTGATCCCTAGACACATATGTTGATCCCTAGACACTTTTGATGTGTGTAGCTTAGATATCAGAATAACACATAGGATCCTTTTTGCCACACACTGACACACAACGCCATCTAATCCCAACTTATGCAGAACATGTACTATGGTACTAGACAACTGATATAAATACATATAATACTTTTTTTGTAAATACATACATAATATACATAGAAAACACCCAGAATAAACATAATACGTGTGTATGTACCGGAATTAAATGCCTCGGTGGCGTAGTGGTAGCGTATGCGACTGCTGTGCTTGAGGTCTCGGGTTCGATTCCCGGGTCGGACCAAATGTTTGTATGATTTGCAAACATATGTTTCGAAGTTTCGGTGTTTTTATGTATAACTAGTTGTTGCCCGTGGCTCCGCCCGCGTATATGTCGGTTATCGCGGCAAATAGTAGCCTATGTGTAATTCTGATGTATAAGCCATATAACTGTAAAGTTTCATCTAAATCCGTTTAGTAGTTTTTGCGTGAAAGAGTAACAAACATCCATCCATCCATCCATCTATCCATCCATCCATACTTTCAAACTTTCGCGTTTATAATATTAGTATAGATATGTATATATTTACCAAAAAAAGTATGTATGTATTTATATCAGTTGTCTAGATGACTAGGGAATAGATGGCATTGTCTGTAGATGTCTAAAAATTTATATTTATATTTATAATTATTGCATTCTGACTTTTTCTTGCACAGCGGGATTTACTTGCGATAAAACTAATCTGCCTGAGCCCACGAGCGGTATAATCCGTTCGAAATGTCGGGAAATAAAAGGTATCAACTAAGTAATCGAACAAAAAGTTAGTTTAAAAAATAATTTTGTAACATCTTTATTAAAACATTTTATCGTAATAAAGCCTATGTTTTTAGGGTTCCGTACCCTAAGGGACCCTATTACTAAGACTCCGCTGTCCGTCCGTCTGTTTGTCCCTCTGTCACCTGGCTGTGTCTCATGAACCGTGATAGTTAGACAATTAATATTTTCACAAATGATGTTATTGTGTTGGCGCTATAACAAAAAATCGATCGGTTAACAATCTATCGTTTAATTAATTTCTTTTTTATTTCATGATCAATATAACTTGACCTAATGAAAATAAAGTTTTTTACCACGTCTAGTCAAAGTACTCGTATATAATTTTAACCCCCTCCCATATTTTCCATATTTTATACATATTTTTTATGTATAAGTCAGCCAATAGGTAGATAGGTTTTAATAATACACAAGACGTCTTATTAGCAGCTGTTCAACCGCTTTTTTTTATGTATGAACCTGCCAAGGTGACTCTACTCTGCCTGGTTGTAAGCATGAGCAGATTCCAAGAGTGGTGGTCACCATACTCATTGCAAATGCAACAATACAGCATGGTAACCCACACTATGGTGGTCTATTGAGATGCTTCGGCATCATTGGGCCTCCGGTCTCGCACTCACCAACGAAACACGACAGCACGCATGCTGTCAGTTTAGGTTGGTCTTTTTATAGTCGTTTTTTTTATGGAATAGGCGGGCAAACGAGCAGACGTATCGCCTGATGGTAAGCGATTACCACCGTCCATGGACACCTGCAACACCAGAAGCATCACAAGTGCGTTGCCGGCCTTTTGAGGATGGGGGGGGGGGGTAGGAGTAGGGGATTGGGATATGCGCCTCCGGTATCCTCACTCACTCGGTGAAACACAGCGCTAGCACTTTTTCATACCGGTTTTGTGAGGCCGTGGTATCACTCCGGTCGAGCCGGCCCATTCATGCCGAAGCGTGGTTTTCCCACTGTTTTTGAATAAGTACCTACCTGGATGATCGTTTCTAAGATATATCTTATCTTATCATATACCTTTAAACGAGCAATTCTTGTATATATATAATCTGAATTTCGGAAACGGCTCCAACGATTTTCATGAAATGTTGTATGCAGGGGTTTTCGGGGGCGATAAATCGATATAGCTAGGATTCATTTTTAGAAAATGTCGTTTTATTCGTGTTTTCAACAATAAAATATAATCAATGTACATCTAACGCCATCTATCGCAACTCGAGCGAACTACATTAAACTATACTGGAATAAGGTGCAGAATAAACAGTACAAGGTACCAGGTACCAGGGCGTACCAAGAGAGGGCACCACAAAACAACTTATTTAAAAAAAATAACGAGCGACGTTCGGTCATCCAGGTACTATTTATTTAAATACACAAACAATGCGCGTTTAATGTATTAGATTTTGTACTACATAGCAAATGTTGTAAAAATTTTATCTTTACGAATTTCTGCATATTTCTTTAAAAAGAGGGGTTTAATATTAGTTGTAAAAGCACACTTACCTATCCAATTCCGTCTAGAACATTCCATAAAATCAGTCAATTGACCGATGACCTCGTCTAAAGGTCAAAAAACAAAAAAAAGGTCAATAATTGCGATAAGGTCATATCTAATCGTGCGATAACAGTAGACTGCGCAGGCGCACCTATTGTTTCATTTCCTTACTCGAAATTAATGTAGGGTTTTGTTAAAAAAATATGGTTTTATATCCGGATTTATGACGTGAATGACAGCATTAAAACACCTTTAATTTTTAATAGCATTTGCTTGCTGTTCCGGCCACGACGCCCACGTGTATATCGGTTATCGCGGTACAGAGTAGCCTATGTCCTTCCTCAAGAATCACAGTATCTCCATGCCAAATTTCATGGAAATCGGTGCAGCGGTTTAGCCGTCAAGCCTAACAGACGGAATGATAGCATAGTTACCTTCGATTTTTTTAATGTTACTAATTTGGATACGTATGTTAAAGTGTTAGGATAGTGAATACTAGACTTAAGTTAAGTAATTTATACTATCGATTGTCGGCACCTGATTGAACTTATTGCAATACATTCTAGAATTAAAATCACTTGTACTTATTCCACTATTTTTTATTTATGTTTACACCTGACCGGTTTCGGCATCCTGGCATCATCAAAGGTTGGTTTGTTTCTATTGTAGAATGTATTACGTTAAGTAATTGTAAGTTCAAAACCCATCCAGTAATCTACCAATGTGAACTTATCCGTTTTTTGTACATCTGAAAAACCACTAACCGTCGCCACACCCCAGAATATTTTGTGTGTCGGAATCGAACCTACTAAAACTAGAAGGCATGCCATATTCAGCCCAACATAGGAAGTATCCGGAAACAGTTTTTTTAGGACATCGAGAATCCTCTTAGCGCCTGGCCACAATATTACAGATTCTTTTGGGTAAAGTCTCATTTATGGTTGAATGCCAAGCACAAGTAGCATCTTTCATCATCATCGTCACTGCTTTTAATAGTCCATGGCTGGATATAAGCCTCTCCTTCGAAAGGAGGTTTCGGTCTACTGTATCACGATGCCCAGATGGGTTATTACAGCTTTGTTCCAAGTTTTCCTTCTTTATGCAGTGATGTTGTCTCATGTCTCGCGTCCCTTACTGGTTCACTTGAACCCACAACACTGACGGAAGAAAATGGCGTGATGACAGCTTAAATTACTGCGCTATTCGTGCAGTCGATGTACTATCGACAAATTTGAATCATGATCCATCATAATCTTACTTTCTTACAGACATTCAAATACAATTAGGTCGACATTCGCATAAATATGCACGTCCAGGGTAACGAAACGACCTATAACTGTCATTATCTGTTGATTCTTATTTATAGTTAATTCCTAAGAGCGTAGATTCAAAATATGATTTTATCTGTTTTATCTAAGTACCTGGATGACCGAGCGTCGCTCGAAATTTTTTTATATAAATGGGTTTGGGACTATCCAAACGCCACCTTTTTGTTATATTTCTTCCAATAAAAAAATAAGTTAAGTGGCGCCCTCTCGTGGTACGCCCTAATATTGTTTATTCTGCACTTTATTCCAGTATAGTTTAATGTAGTTTGCTCGAGTTGCGATAGATGGCGCTAGATGTACACGATTTTATACCATGTGTCCCAAAATTCAACGATAAGCGGGCGCCAAAAGGTAGACCCACAGGGTAGACCTGCTCATGAGTACATTAGGAAAAATAATAAAAAAAATATACCTAGTTTTTTTTTTGTTACAAGAAAAATTTTGAATTTCTTTGAAAATTTACACCCTTCATGATATTTTGAACGACCACGATGACAATTTTTGTGTACGTTTTTTGTGTAAAAACTGCGGGCAATTTGGTGTTTTTAAGAGTGAATAGTATTTGGTAATAGTATTTAGTATTTTTTTATTAAATTTTTGGTGAATAGTAGCACTATTTAGGTACAAGATAAAAAAAAATCTTAAGCATATTTGAGAAATTGTCATCGTGGTCGTTCAAAATATCATGAAAGGTATAAATTTTCAAAGGTATAAATTTTCAAAGAAATTCTAAATTTTTCTTGTAACTAAAAAAAAACTAGGTATATTTTATTATTATTTTTCCTTATGTACTCATTAGCAGGTCTACCTTTAGGCGCCCGCTTATCGTTGAATTTTGGGACACCCTGTATATTTGATTGTTAAAAACACGAATAAAACGACATTTACTACAAATGAATCCTAGCTAGATCGATTTATCGCCCCCGAAACCTCCTGCATATAAAATTTTATGAAAATCGTTGGAGCCGTTTCCGAGATACAGATTATATACATATATATATATAAATACAAGAATTGCTCGTTTAAAGGTATTAGATACTAGCTGACCCGACGAACTTCGTAAGGCCATATTTACATATAATCTGTCTCAGCTTCCCACAGGCATGGTACAGTCGCGGACAAAAAAAAAAGGACTTTCAATTTTTCTTGTACACAAACCTTGTCCTAACAACAACAAACACACAAAAAAAGACTTATTTAATTTGGTGCAGCCGATCGGAAGTTATGCGCGTACATACATTTCGGCTATTCATTTTTATATATGGACTAGCTGACCCGACGAACTTCGTACCGCCATATTTACATATCTGTCTTAGCTTACCACAGGCAGGGTACAGTCGCGGACAAAAAATATTGACATTTAACGTTATCCTTTAATTTTTCTTGTACACAAACCTTGTCCTGATCATAAAAAGCACAACAAAAAAGAATTATCAAATTTGTTGCAGTCGATCGGAAGTTATGAGCGTACTACATTTCGGTAATTAATTTATATATTATATATATAGCTGACCCGGCGAACTTCGTACCGCCATATTTACATATCTGTCTCAGCTTCCCACAGGCAGTGTACAGTCGCGGACAAAAAAAATACTTTTCCCGGTATCTTTTATTTTTTTTCTTTCTAACAAAAAAAGAATGAATGAAATCGGACTATGTGTTATTCAATTACAACCAAGTAAATATTTTGGTTTTCACCCCCTCTCTCGGGAAACCGTGCTGAATTTCGGCATAAAAATTATCCTATGTCCTACCTCGTAATATGGACTCAAATCATGCCAAGATTCATTTGAATCCGTTCAGTAGTTTCAGCGTGATGAAGATACAGACAGACAGACAGACGGACAGACAGACAAAAATAAAAAAAAAACAGTTTTGGCTTCAGTATCGATAATAATAATAATAATTTTCCAAAAAAAATTTCAAAATATTTTTAATGTACAGAATTAGACCTGTTACATTTTTATTATAAGTATAGATAGATAATATACTGCAGAGACGTCAAAAGTAAAATTTGCATAGATTTCCGACCAGTATTGACGTAGCTTGCTTAAAATTCAAAACATCCTAAGTGCGGCATGCACTGTAAAGGAGGAAAATCTTTGTTGTTTTGACGGCTTCAAACGATTTATCGGCAAAGTGGGCCATGATTCAAGTTTATCGCTAGTACTACTGTATTAATATAATTATGGCTTAAAGCTATAATTTTACAACAAAAACTTCTGCGACTCGGCCAAATTACCCAGTTGGTATATGGTTTGATTAAATTACAACACGTTTTTATACACGGAAGTTTGATGCAGATCTATTTAGAAGCAGCGCGCTCAACTATAACACAATGTGGCAACAATAAGATAAAATGGGTATAAAACATTATTTTAACAAAATTTGTCATTTACAAGTTATTAGGTAGTATTAAGCAAAATTTTCTGGCATACGCTGTGCGTAAAAGTTCCAAAAAAAAACAAGCAAATTTTTCGTGAGTAGCTAGATTTTGATGAGAGGGGCCCACCTTTCACCTTACAAAAATTTTCGACTGTGGTAGCTAACAGGGGTAGCAGGGACAAAAAGCTTTTGAGCGTAGGACATACTCCTCCGTTCGCATATTTCAGGTAAAAAGGTGTACAAAGTTTTAGCTTCACGTCTTCATATATAGATGTGTAAATAGATATACTAAAATTCAGTTTTTATTATTCCAGACGAGCCCTGGCGATCCCACCATCGACAGGCCCGTTCTCGCACGACCGGTGCAAGATGTACTCCGCAGACTTCAAGGCAGCGCTGGTTGAGGGTCGGACCACCCCTGATGATGAGTGGCCCGTGGTGCCATGTCAGCATGGGTGGGAGTACAACAAGAGTGATGTGCCATATGATACTATAGCTTCTGAGGTCAGTATTGAGGTTATTTGACCTGACTTCACTATAGAACTTGATAAAAACTCTATACCATCTCTCCTATCAATCTCCTTTCTAAAGAGAGGCCCAACCTGTTGTGTTGCCCTCTCGTGAATGTCAGTTATTGTGGTTAAAGTAGCCCATGTCATTCCTCGATCGAAGCTTCTCCTTGCCAAGTTTTATCAAAATTGGTTCAGTGGTTTAGTCGTGAAAGTAGTGGAACAGCAAGAGGTACTCTCACATTTATTATAATACAGTAGGTGCAAGGTCTGGTGAGTATGGCGGATGAGGGAGAGCTTCCAACCCCAGCTCTTGCAGCTTGGAGACTGTCTGTTGCGCAGTATGGGGTCGCGCGTTGTCGTGAAGCAGCTGCAAGAGCTGGAGTTGGAAGCTCTCCCTCATCCGCCATACTCACCAGACCTTTCACCTACCGACTATTACTTTTTCCAAAATTTTGTCAACTTTTTAGTGGGTAAAAAATTCAATTTCCGAGAGGCAGTACAAAATGCCTTTGAAGAGTTTGTTGCCTCCCGTCCAGCTGATTTTTACAAGAAGGGCATCAAAAAACTGCCAATGCGTTGGCAAAGATGCGTCGATTGCATGGGTGATTACTTCGAATAACAGAAATAAAAAAGTTTGAAAAAATAAGTACTTTCACTTATTGCATACAAAACGGCAATTTCATTGGTAAAGACCTATTATTAGTTTACACGGCTCCACCTGCGGGTACATCGGTTATCGCAGTAAATAGTGACCTATGTGTTATTCTGAATCTGATAAGCTATAATGCTGTAAAGTTTCATCTAAATCCGTTTAGTAGTTTTTGCGTGAAAGAATAACAAACATCCATATATATCCTCACAAATTAGGATAAGTAGGGATAGTGGGAAAACAAGCAAACTGCTCGAGGATCACAACTGCGTAGCTAATATTTAAGTCACCTCCCCAAAAGTTTCTGGAAGTTTCTGATAAGTATAAACTCACTAACTCGGCACAAAGGAATCCAAAAAAGAACCCCGTTTTTTATGAGGGCGTCCACATTTCATGGCTCTCTCATACTAAACTAATTTTATCTTACTTATCTCTTTCTTATCCATAGTTGGACTGGGTGTGCGAGCAGGACAACTTGGCAGCAACGGCTCAAGCTATATTCTTCTGTGGAGCTATTGTAGGTGGATTAGTCTTTGGATGGATTGCTGATAAATATGGAAGAATTCCTGCTTTAGTTGGTAAGAACAGTCGTTATTTTCCAAACCCTAGAACCATGTAATTACCAGGTTTCAATTTCCTTTTTAATTACCCAGGAAACCCAGTAAGCAAATAATATATTTAAAAAAAGAAAGTATTTATAATGTACTAGTTTTTACACGCGGCTTCGCTCACGCAGACTTTCATCCCCTAATTTACCCCCTTAAGGGTCGAATTTAAAAAAATCCTTTCTTAGTGCTCACTTACGTTATATAAAGAACCTACATGCAAAATTTCAGGATTCTAGCTTCAGCGGTTTGGGCTGTGCATTGATCTCTGGGTATGTCAGTCAGTCAGTCACCTTCCTCTTTTATATTATATAGATTTATATCAGTTGTCTAGTACCCATAATACAAGCTCTGTTTAGTTTGGGACTAAACGGCGTTATGTGTTAGATGTCAGAAATATTTATTATTTGTTACATATTATTATTATATACTAGCTGACTCAGGTAACTTAGTCTGTGTCTTTTTTCAATCATCCTCGGCTTATATTGGCGCCAGCAAAAGACACATTAAAAATTGTGAAAATCGGCTAAATGGTTACTCGTGAGCAACGACCTGACACGAAAATTCTATAAAATAGATAATAAATTAAACCGTCGGTCCCGGTGGCCATACGAACATCTTCGACAAACTGTCACGGGTAGTCGAAGTCTTAAAATTACAGAACTTCTATATCGCCTGGCACACCATTCGCACTTGGGTTGTGGCGATCTGATGGTAGTCGATCTACTTATAAACTCGGAGTTCAGCCGTGTCCTAGTAGACTAAGCAACTATTTATCGTGGCCACTGAACCCCAACTTCAGACATCAAAAACATATTATAACGCCATCTAGTAAAGACAGGGTTAACTTCATAATTACTAATAGTTCTGTGTCTCACAATGTGAGTTCTCGCACTGATTAATATTAGTTTCAATTTTCATTAACATTTCACTTGTATCTGTTATTGATGTGAAAATAAGACCAGGAGCAACAGCAGTGTAAGATACACTCTCTTTTTTAAAAAGTTAATGAATGCTCTAGCTATGTTTATAATGTTAAATAAATATTACATATTGTAAGCAATTATTATGGTTTTATCCTACTCAAACTAATCATAAACGCATCAACTACGTTATACAATGCAATAATGCTTAACAAATCATTTTAATGTACTTTTCACTTGTAAATTGCACGCGTACAAGGTCGAGGGCAACAGGTAGTTTATAATACTAAATGTTTTACATATTTTTTATGTTTAGCAAAAATAAATGCGTAAGTTCTTTTGAGAATAAATGTTTTAAGCGCAATATCTCTTAACTCGTAAAGGCAAATCTAAAGAAGTAAATTAATAAGTATAATGAATTGTTGAACACTAGTCTGAAGAAATAAACTAATTTTGATTCATACTAACTCTTTATTTCTTAAAAAAAACACTTCAAAATGTAAAGAACAACATCCTCCTTTTTGATATGCACCTAACCGACTTTGGCCACGGCGGCCAGTCTCAACGGAGACCAACCAACTACGCACAAGATATTAGACTGCACAAGTGTGTGCGCAAACACAAGTGCACTCTCTGTTCCCTCACATTCGAAATCCAATGAGACGGCTATCCGACGCTACCTTGGAAAAATCAGGCGATGGATTGTCGGCTTTACCTACTGTTTGTGACCACACTACTGATAAACATACTTATATAATATGTTTCTAAACAAATACGTGAACCTGTGACTTGGTAGTCAGGATCACAAACCACTACACCAACAGACACTTCAAATGGTGTTTCCTCTTCTCTTCCAGGCACAAACCTGTTGGGTTTCATAGCAGGAGTCGCTACTTCATTCTGCAACAGCTTTGTGTCTTTCGCTCTGTGCCGGTTCCTAGTCGGACTGGCGTTTGACAATTGCTTTACTATGATGTATATACTTGGTAAGTACTTTTACATTCTTCATTGCCACAGAAGTAGACGGATTATAAATTGGGAGTGTCACCACCTCTATTCTCTCCATGGGTGTCGTAAGAGCTGGCTAAGGGAGTGAACTACTCAGGTAACAGCACTGCAAAGAGAAGGAAGACTTGACACGAACTCTATACCAACCCGTTTGGCCAGCGTGGTATAGCAGGTTAAAACCGAGCTGTCAAAACCTGGAACTCACTACCAGCGTACGTGTTTCCTTCCCACTACCATCCCGGGTCCTTTAAGCGAGGCGTGAAAAAGCAACTCACCAGGCTACCGTGGTGTGGGACACATTGCTGCATTGTCCTTATTTGCATTAAGGATGGTGACCACCACTCCTGGATTCTGCTCATGCTTTCCATCAGGCAGGGCAGAGTCATTTTAACAGCTAACACATAAAAAACTCTATTCTAAGGAAAGATCGATGTCCAGCTGTGGAGTATTAAACGATGATGAGGTTGATAAACCCCTCGTATCGAGTTATGATAACCAGGGTCGGGTTACTTGAAAGCAAACCATAAAATAAAACCAAAAAACCTCCTCAAATGAATCGCATCGGTTTTCTTTCTACAATCGCTAACGTCTTTTTTACTACGTGGCTTAGCGTGGAGTCATACCCATACATTTGTTATTTTTCCATCAACATTAAGGTTTGTAGAATATCTGCTTGGCTAGGGAGGATGGTTATGTTTCTATTTAACAGCTGGGTCTTCTAAAGCTCAAGAGTTCTCTTTGCCAGTCTGATGTAGATTGCTATGCTTCACAAATCACAGTAAACACTGTTTAATGTGTTTATATATTTTTTGTAAATGATTTATAAAACAACGATACATAAAAAATTAGGAAGTTCTTAAATGCGCTAGCTGCTACCTTTTTATTTTCAATTTATTTTTTAATCGTGGTTTATTATCCTAGTGTTTTTTTGGATTAATTTAATGTGAATACATTTTTTTCAGTCGTGGAATATGTTGGACCCAAATGGCGAACATTTGTGGCCAATATGTCCATAGCTCTGTTCTTCACTCTGGCGGCTTCTCTGCTACCCTGGATTGCATTGTGGGCTGATGATTGGAGAATATTCGCTATGGGAACCAGTTTGCCGTTCGCATTGGCTATTGCTACACCTTGGTTGGTTCCCGAGAGTGCAAGGTATGATCTAATAGCTAATCACTAAGTTTGTATGGATTTAATGTCAAAAATGTACATAATTCTTGTCTTTCACAGATGGCTTGTGTCCCAGGGCAAAATTGACAAGGCTTTGACTATTATGAAGAAGTTCCAAAGAATAAATAAGACTAAAATTCCAGACAAGGTTCTTAGTGACTTCACGGTGAGTCATCAATATATAAAAAAAAATCCGATTGTCTTCAAATTTAGCAAGTCTTATATAATTATATGAAGACTGAATATACTTATATACACGAATAACATTAAGACCATTATAAATACCTAATAATTAATAAATAAATATTTCGGACATCTAATACACAACGCCATCTAGTCGCAAGCTAAGCAGAGCTTGTGTTATGGATACTAGACAACTGATACAAACACATATCTTACAATACACTTTTTTTTGTAAATACATACATATTATACATAAAAAACACCCAAACTCCGAAACAAATATTTGTAGATCATAAAAACATTTGGTCCGACCCCAGAATCAAACCCAGCCAACCGCGAGACCAACGAGGCAGTCAAATTATGGTTAACTAGTAGTTGCCCGCGGCTCAGCCCGCGTATATGTCGGTTATCGCGGCAAATAGTAGCTTATGTGTTATTCTGATGTATAAGCTATATTACTGTAAATTTTCATCCAAATCCGTTCAGTAGTTTTTGCGTGAAAGAGTAACAAAGATCTATCCATACTTACAAACTTTCGCGTTTATGATATTAGTATAGATGCGTATGGTTATGAATTAAGAGTACAGAGTGCCAGTATTCATCTCGTGGGCGTCGTAAGAGTCAACAAAGTTAGCAAACAATGCAAAACAAGAGCACTGCAAAGAGAAGATAAACTTGAAACGAATCCTATAGAAACCCCGTGGGAGAGCCACGCTTTTTTTTTATGTATGGCCCGCCATAATGACTCTACTCTGCCTGATGGAAAGCATATGCAGAATCCAAGAGTGGTGGTCACCATACTCTTTGCGAATGCAGACAATGCAGCATGGCGACCCACACCATGGCGGCCTAGTGATGTTGCTGCATCTTTTAGTCTAGTCAACAAATATGGAACTTGTTGACTAGACTATTTGGGCCTCCGGTCTCGCACTCACCAACGAAACACGACAGCACGAACGCTGTCATTTTACGTTGATCTTCTGTGCGAGGGTAGTACCACCCCGGTCGAGCCGGCCCATCCGTGCTGAAATCGGCGTGACTCTACTACCTAGGCATTCGGCATGAATAGGCCGGCTCGACTGGAGTGATGAGGCTTCACAGAAAACCGGTGTGAAATAGCGCTTGCACTTTGTTTCACTGAGTGATTGAGGATACCGGAGACCCATACACCAAACCCTCCCTCCATCCCCCAAAAGCCGAGAACGCACTTGTGACGCCTCTAGTGTTGCGGGTGTCCATGGGCGGCGGTAATACCAATAGGTGATACGCCTGTTCGTTTGCCCCCTGTACCATAAAAAAACTCGGGTCCCCAGCGAGGTATAGTAAGTGCAAACCAGCTCCCTTCTACGGAGAGTCATATGTCCAGCAGATATTAAAAGTGTTGATGATGATGATAACATGTGATAACAGTTGCTTTTTGTGAACATTGACTATGAAAACTAATTTACAGGAATCTTCTCTTAGACATATTAAGGAAACAGAATCTGAATCCAGGAGTTACTCAGTGCTCGATCTCTTCAAGACACCAAGACTGAGAAAGAACGCAATACTCCTCATTATCATCTGGATGGCAATATCCCTGGTCTTCGACGGTCACGTCAGGAATGTCGGTTCTTTGGGTTTAGATGTCTTCCTGACGTTCACTATTGCGTCAGCTACGGAACTTCCAGCTGACACTTTCTTGACTGCAGTTCTTGACAGGTAATTTACAGAAAATTTATTATACTCTTACTAGCTATTTCTCCCAGCTTTTCTCAAGTGATTTTTCCTTATTTTATAACTTTAGGGGTGAAATATCCAACAGTCCTTCCTTAGTTGGTGGCTACTACAGGAGCAAATTATACAGGATCACATCACTGCAAAAAGGAAGGAAAAGGAAAACTTTTACCGTGGGAGAGCCACGCTTCGGCATGAATGGGCTGGCTTGACCGGAGTGATACTACTAGTTTTTTGATATATGAGCATGTTAAAGTCACTTTACTTTACTGACATAGGCATTTCCCTAGAAAGGTTTTAAAGGATGAATATTATTTAATGGTGTATAATTTCCAGATGGGGTCGAAGATGGTTGGCGTGTGGTTCTATGGTGTTCAGTGGTATTTTTAGTTTACTAGCAACGGCTGCACCTGTAGGTAAGTTATTACACAAAGTACAATTTTATCAACAACCATAACGTCCCACTGCTGGCCTCTCAGGAGAGGGTGAAGGTCATACGTCCCGACCCTGGCCAAGTGCGGGTTGGGGACTGGCAGGACAACGTTGTGGCTACGTTATCTTGCTGTTGGATGATTTAAGCCGCCCAAAGGCTTCCAACTAAGCTTCACGACTATTATCATATGATAACAACCGGGACCGACTACTTTACGTGACCTCCGAATCACGGAGACACTTATGTACAATATGTTTTAATTATATTATTAACCTCATATTCATTTATGCGATCACCTTAATGATGATGAGTCCTTTCGACCACCACTTCTATCAATGCATAGCAATGTTGTCATAAGATGATATGTAATCCAGAAGAAATGAAGAATTTGGGGTTCGTTTATACAAATGACAATATCCTCACACATCTCACACAAGGCCATATGATCCCGAACTGGGCAAATCTGCACCATGGAAACCAGACTGGTGATAGAACCACTCAAATATATTTCTAAACATATATTGTAGATACCCTCACAAAAGACCTCATGCTCATTATACCATTTTTTTTACAACGCCATTTAGTCCCAAGCTAAGCAGAGCTTGTGGTATGGGTACTAGACAACTGATATAAATACATATTATATACCTTTTTTATAAATACTTACATATTATAGATAGAAAACATCCAAACTCCGAAACAAATATTTGCATATCATACAAACATTTGGTCCGACCCGGCAATCGAACCCGAGACCTCAAGCACAGCAGTCGCATACGCTACCACTGCGCTACCGAGGCAGTTTAATTATTTTAAATTTGTCTTAAATGGGAATTGAACCTATGACCGTCGACCTATCAGTCAGGATCACTAACACTAGACCAACAGGCCCGTTGTTCATTCATTCGGAATATTGTAGACACAGTGAAATCGGTGGCACTTTTCTAAATGCATACTTCAAAACATTGCCTTTATGAAATCAATCTTTCCCTTTCAACCAGTTTTTTTTCTGCAGGTGGACCATCAGCTTCTCTGGCTATAATGGGTCGTTTTGCCGTGAATATTTCTTACAATATCGGATTACAGTACGCGGCAGAACTTCTGCCAACCGTGGTGCGAGCCCAAGGTGTGGCGTTAATACACATCATGGGCTACGTTGCGTCAATTGTGGCCCCATTCGTAGTGTACTTGGTAAGTGGAATTTGGCTGGGAATTCAAAAACTTTAGTTAAAGGTCTACACGGTTTGATTTTAAAGCAGACAAACGCAGTTTCACCTGCGTCTCTCAAAAGGAATAAAGAATAATGGCAGGTTTGTATGGGACTTTTGTACCGCCTGGCGTATCTCATGGTAGGGACTATTTATGTATTTATTATATTAAAAAGTTAATTTAGTTTTAGATTACAATTAAATACATGGATCACAAATGAGTTGTCATTGTTGGCAACAAGATGGCGTAACATAATATTTTTGAAATCAAAATCATTCGTCTACGATTTGACTTGAAAATTATTTTAGCACAGTTCTAAAAATATGATAAATACATGAAAATAATTAGGATGATTTACTTAATAAATGGTATAAATCTCATAACCGTTGATTACATTATTGCTAACGGTACAGGATCTGTCATTCTCCTTTTACCATTTTATTGAACATTTTTCATTGATGCTCAGCTCAGTCGCAGCGTGAGCTTCCTCGATAAATGGGTGGATTGCCCAGTTCAAAAATACTAACAAAAACATTAAAATAAAAGAATTTCTGAATTCGAACTGGTAGTTCCCCAAATTAGCGCTTATACATAGTACAGTACAGTAGTACCTACTAGAACATTACTTCAACACATTTTTGTTTTTCCCAGGCCAACATATCTCAAGATCTGCCTCTTTTGATCCTTGGTGTTCTTGGGATCGTTGGTGGTCTCCTCTGCCTGTTCCTACCCGAGACCATGGACAAGGAGATGCCTCTAACACTTGCTGATGGAGAGGACTTCGGGAAGAACCAAAGGTTTTGGGATATTCCCTGCTTCTCCAGGTAAACATCATCTTGATATCCTTACATAGCATAAAATGAAGTCACTTCCGCTGTCTGTTCGTTTAGAACTTTTAAATTACTTATAGATTTTAATGCAGTGTTCAGCAATGTATAGAATAATTCAAGAGAAAGGTTTATAAATATGTATAATACATGTATATTACAGTAGAAAAAGTCCGAGAATTTCAAAGACTTTCCGTGTGAAGCCGGTCGCTAGCTAGTTATACAGACTTAATTAGAGAAAGAAATGTTAAGAATGACATTGAAGATACTTGCCTGTTCATTTCCATAGAATCTACATTACAACAGATAAATGTAGGCTATTCAATTTAAGAAAATAGCAACGCAACAGTAGCGAGTCAGGTTCCAAGCTTATGTACGAAACGATAATTTCTTGGAATTTGGTAGGTCAAGGGTGAGGCTGTAATCTATATGTCACTATTTTCTTAAACCTAATAGAGTAACATTACAATTGATTAGTTCAGAATGACTCCTACTACTGACAGTGACATCTAGTATATCACGCAAGAAACATCTCATTGCCTATAAACAGAACCATTTTATTACAAATACAATCGTATCTTATAGAATGCATTTTTAATTTTACAAAACCACGGTTTCACTTATGGATTTTATGTAATTCAAGTATGTATTTCACTGAGGTTTTATCCAAACAGACAATAAATACAATGTGTAAGTTTAAGTAAGAAAAATTATAGCGCGATGTAGGTTTTGATAGCGCCATCTGTTGACTTGTATACGAAGTATTATGTAATTACAAAGACTAATATATATTTTTTTAACAGGAAAACAGTAGAGGAAGATGAAGAAAACCCAGGAAAATACACCAAACGACCTTCAGTTTCTACCATTGCGCCCCAGGAATTTTTCCGGGCTGCTCCAAGTGCCATAGGATGTAGGGCTTCTGTCAGGGCTTCCGTAAGGGCTTCAACCAGAAGACGTGATATACATAACGACAGGAATGTAGTTTGAAGAGCTTAATAAAACTGTAGCTGATAGCCAAAAAATTTATACAAAATTTGGTTAACATCAAATTTAATTTGTGAAAAAATTAGGTTGTTAGATTTGGGATCTAATTTGAATCGAATTGCATCCAAAATTAGATTCAAATCTAAATTATCTCATATTGGGAGCTAATCATCTTGGAATTACATGAGATCTGAATCTAAAAATCTCAAAAGTTAATTTAAATAGTTATTTAATGACTTTTAAAATATCATCAAGTATTGATGATGAAATTGTGGTTTGATCATCATTGTTGTTGATGACAAAGAGTTCCCTGAATGAACAGATATACAAAGACATAAGCAGTCTTAATCATTTCTCACACGAACACATGTCATAAAGAACGCATTGTAAATATTATATATACATACATATATTTATAACAATATTCTTGAACATAGCGCTATTTTGGTGCTATTTTTAAATTTTATTAGCGACTTTTATTTCAACACATTATTTCTTAATATTCTTATACTTAGTTTCATAGATTACATGTTAGTAAGCAAATTTATGTGTACAAATATTTTCTGAACGGGCATCGAACCTGTCTTTTTTTAAAATGATTCGTGTGAGAAGTGTTACTTATATATTGGTCATATATAAGTTGTAAAGACTTATTCGGTCTTAAAATTGGCATTTATTAGACTGATATTATGTCAAATAACTTAGCTAAGAGCTATTATTTGAAGCTATTTCTTTTTAACCGACTTAAAAAAAGGAGGAGGTTCCCAATTCTACTGTTTTTTTTAAATGTTTGTTACCTCATAACTTTCGACTGGGTGAACCGATTTTGATGATTCTTTTTATATTTGAAAGCTGGAGCTTCCCGTGTGGTCCCATTTAAATTTGGTCCAGATTGAAGTCGGTTTTTTTTGTTGTTAAAATCTGTGATTATTTTGCAAAAGAAATATATATTTATTTTCAAAGACAGAGCAAAACAGTATTTATCGAGTTTTATATACAAAAATATTAAATGTTGAGGCACATTGTGATTGATTGATGAGAAATGAAGAACAAAACTCACGTGAAATCTTATATATAAAATTCTCGTGTCACAATGTTAGTTACCATACTCCTCTGAAACGGCTGGACCGATTTTAATGAAATTTGGTGTGCATATCGGGTAGGTCTGAGAATCGACCAACATCTATTTTCTATACCCCAATTTTTTTATGGCAAAACAAGGTTTGCTGGATCAGCTAGTCCATATATAAAAATGAATAGCCGAAATGTATGTACGCTGATGATAGATTCTCGTGTCACGTTGGTGCTCACTATAAACTCCGAAATTAACCAAACGATTTTCACGTACTTTTTAAAATGTGTGTTTTGCTGGCGTACAAAGATAGGATAGTTAACATCACGCTTAGACCAAAAGCGAGCCGAGCTTGATTGTAAGGAGACACACACCTAGTTGCGTGGGTCAGCTAGTCTATATATATATAAAAGAGTAAGGTGACTGACTGACAGACTGACTGACTGACATACCCAGAGATCAACGCGCAGCCCAAACCGCTGTAGCTAGAATCCAAAAAATTTGCATGTAGGTTCTTTATATAACGTAAGTGAGCACTAAGAAAGGAATTTTTGAAATTCCACCCCTAAGGGGGTAAATCAGGGGGTGAAAGTCTGCGTGAGCGAAGCCGCGTGTAAAAGCTAGTATATTAATAAAAAGAAAAGACCTATTTATGTAGAGTTCGTCTTTTCTTTACGTTGGCTTTCGATAGATGGCGTTACCATATAGTTTTGACTATACATACAAATAAGATTCCTATTTTTGTTTAAATTTATAATAGAAATAAAAATAACTATTTCACAAAACCATACTCTAACCGTACCTGCATATTTATAGTTAACTTAATTTTGGATTTGTCATTAATATTTAGTCCGATATATTTATTATTAAATTAATGAACCACAAAAATATGTCTCAAATCTTCAGAACGCTCTCTTTTTTGTGTTATATTTTTTTCTAATGTACATATGTTATTTGTATCATAATGTAATAATCTTGCCTTATTGTGATAGTTACCAGTGTTATATTAAAACAAAGTCGTGTTTAGGAATTTCCTCGATGAAATTTGAGAATAGTCTGACTAAAACTTTCCAACTAAAATATCTTGCTTTAAATTAGTTCGTAACTTAAATAAAATGGGAAGAAATTTTAAGCTTTTTTCAACTGAAATTCAACCCAGCCAGCTACATTATTTGTTAGATAATATATCCCATAAAATATAGTAAATATAAAATGTAGTAGAAGCAATTTTAGTTGCCTATAGAAGAAGGAATGTCTCACATTAGTTATTATATTCAAACTTCAAACTAAATTTTAGTTCAATAATTTAACCAATTTAGTTGGATAATTAAGTCAGACTAACCTCATAGTGATAGTCCATGTGACGTAATTCCTTGCCTATCTTGTGTATAGTAATAGTAAGTTATTTAACTTAATTGTTACTATAATTATTATAAGTGTAAATAGTTATTTAATTGTTCAATACTTAATTATGTAAACTAATTATATTACTAGTGATTTTAAAGTTTTCGTGAAGAAACGTCACAAATATTGAATTTCAAGAAATACAAATATTTTTAATCTAATCTGTTGTTTTTGTTTATGTATTAATGATGTCCTTAATTTTTTTTCGGTTCTTGACTGGTCCATTTGTGGTGAAACATGGCTTTAAAATATATGTAGGAATGTCATCCAAGTACATACAATATTTGCTGATTTGCTAACAGTCTACTGCTGGACATAGGCCTCTCATCAGAAAGCAGGTGTTGGTCTACTCCACCACGCTGACCAGACGGGTTGGTATAGGGTTTGTGTCAAGTTATCCTTCTCTTTGCAGTGGTTTGCTCCCTTAGTCGATATCCACGGGATGAATAGTGTTGGCGACACTACGTATTCTTAATCCGTCACCAAACGGATTTACAAGAGTCCGAAGTTGGTTCAAATTTACTTCCAACATTTATTTTTTACCGTGGAAGAGCCACGTTTCGACACACAGAAAACCGGTGTGAAACAGCGCTTGTTCTATGTTTCACCGAGTTAGTGAGGATACCGGAGGCCCATACCACAACCCCTCACCCCACCCCCTCCCCATCCCCCAAAGGCCGGTAACGCACTTGTGCCGCCTCTGGTGTTGCGGGTGTCCATGAGCGGCGGTAATCGCTTACGTCTGCTCGTTTGCCTTTTATTCTATAAAAAAAATTATAGCTACAAGTATAGCGTGTTTAAAAAAAATGTTTTAAATTCTTCTGACACTTAAAAAAAATAGTACACTTTAAGTGAAATCCGTTGGTTTAAAACAACAATGTGTTTAAATTGTTTGTAAAAATAAATAAAAGAAATGTAAACACAATGTGCATTGACGTCGATTTGCTGAAAAATGTAAATATTGTGATTTAGTGATGTACTTGAGTTATAAGTGTTGTATCGATAAAAGAAAAAATGTAGTTTCAGCTTTTGGAAATTTCACGTTTAATACAATTATATAAATTATGCGTGTTCCTTCTTTTTGTGTAAAAATAACCGGTAACAAGCCACTATTGGCGTAATATGCAAGTTACGATCAAGTGACATCAAAAATAAAACATCCATGAAAAACTATAACAAGGACATAAATGGATGTTGTGTATGCTGACCAGAAACGCAGCCGATTTTTTGGCGGATCTGATGACAATTTGATTTCGTGTCTGAAAGAGTTAAACCCTCGAACTTCGAAATTATTCAAATGAGTTGTCGAACCTGCTTAAATAAAAAAAGTCCAGTTTCCTATAGAATATTTTCGCTAACACTTTACTTAACAGATGTTTAATACGACTTAGGACATATATCACGCACAATATTACTTATACTAATACATTTATGTATATGGTACTGGTACCGTTAAAACGTAACACAACAACCATCGATAAATTTCCCCCCCTTACCACCTCACTATTGCTTTCCGCAGGCTCAAATTTACAAACAAAACGGTACCCAAATTGCTTTAAATCATAAACTTAATTCCTTTCATTCACAGTCTGCCCGATCTTGACAAATGACATTATGTTTTGTAAAATAACATTAATAGTTTTAATAGTAAATGTGTTTACAATTGGAGTGATTCAAAGTCAGTATTTAGGACCTGAACCGAAGGAACCCAGGCCAAGACTAGAAAAAAATAATATCGTGAATAAAGGAGTATGGGTTCGGAACAAAGCTGAAGAGAATGACCTCTTAGTGAACGCCAATACGGGTAACTTTATCTTCAGAGAAAACTCTATGGATATCGACAATCTGTTGCAGAATAATTTGGATGCTTTTGGAGGGAATTATATGCAGGAGATGCCATTTGTGCCAGCGTATGACAGACAGAAAAGGTCTATTCGTTGTAAGTCCGCCATTTCGTACTTTAATCATTTAAAAACCGGTCAAGTGTGAGTTGGACTCGCACGACTACATGACATTGCTGCAAGCTCAATTTTATAATTTTCCTTCAACCAGAAGTACCTACCTACTATAAATTTTAAATGTTTTAATTCCCTTGTAGTGTCAAAATATGCAGCAACAACGTGCATAAAAGGGCCGTATCTTTTGATCGCGTTGACTTAGAAGTTATATTTTTACACTGCTGCAAGGGACCACAGCCCAGAGCATTTGACATTAATTTCAACTTGATACCTCCACGCGTTCCTGAGAAAAAGGTCTTGACAGATGGATAGACAGACATACAGACGGATACCGGAGTGATCCTATAAGGTTTTATTATGGTATCACATGTTGCGCACGGATGCTCCTTACTAAAACTCCCCTCTCTTTTGTCCAATTACTAACAACAGTTCTGCAACATGTTAGTAAACCCCTAAATCATTAAAGTTTTTATTCTCATACTTTGTTAGAATGTGCCTTATATAAATTTCTATATACGTAGATGTCGTACATAGACGTACGACATATAAGACGCAAGTATTCATAGTCAGTCATGTTCTGCATTGTGCACCACCAAGGTACTAATTTACAGTTTAGAACCTACTTTATCTTACAAACTTGAATACAATAGGCAGCCTTATCGTTAAAGCAATAAAGTACCTTATCTAGGTATATTATTGCAAACATGTACCTGTCGCCACTCTAATAACGTCGTAAATCAAACTCTATGTTTTTGAGAAAAACGCTTTCACTGTTAGAAAAGAAGGTATAAAAGTAAGACAAGGTAGAAACTTGCTTTAAGCTTATAACTTGATATCTTAGTAAGTTTTCCCACTTAATAAGTTGAATTGCTCAGAACAGTTTTGTTTTCTTTAAACAAACTTGAAACAACTAGACATTTTACATTAAATTTAAGAGAAAAATAAGAATTTACTAACTAAAATACTCATTTTTTTACAGATAAACATCCCCGAAAAAGCATCCAAGGCAAAAATACTAAAACCAATCAAAACAGTGAATATGAGAAATCACACTCAGCTCAATCGAAAATGATTAATAATATAAAGCCATCACTGATATTTAATGACTATCCTTACGAAGTAGCAATACTACTGAATGGGAACATTAGTATCGAAAAGGAAAAACTTCCAAATCTATTGAATAATGAACCTACTGACGCCACAACAGCTACTCACAATAACAGTAATATTACCGTTGGTGAACCAATAACAGTGTCAATTGATACAGAAATCAATACATCAAATGATACAAACAAAAATATTACATCACCAAAACGAAGCATGAAATACGATTTTGAAACAGAAATCATTAAAAAGATTGAATATACTGAGGATTTAAATAAAACAGAAGAGAATAACAACAGTAACGAAAATAAAGTTAACGACAGAAATGTGTTTGATAAAGATAATGCTGAATGGCATCAAAATGCACCTATACCTGATGTAAATATTTATAAAGTAGTACCCAAAGAACCTATGCAGAAGAGTAAACCTGTGACGGAAAGAGGCCTTCTTAAGGTTATATCAATGCTTACAAAGACTTTTAAGAAAATTATAAAGCAACATGGGGAAATAAAAGAGACTCATAGTAGAATCAACGACATAAATGAGGAGTTTACAAAGAATACAGCTTCACTTGCCTCCAAATTCCAAGATTTTGATCTTAAATATTTATATTTAATAAAACTTCACGACAGGATAAAAGAATTTGATGCCAAATTAGCGAGTCGTGAGCAATACTTCTTAAATAGAGAAAAGGATATGGCAAAAGGATTCAAAGAGTTTGAGAATCAACAGAAAAAATTCTTGGTTCAGCAAAAGCAATTTTATAATATTCAGAAGTTGATGTTAGCACAAAATGAGAAAATCAACTTAAAACAGAACTTGATAGCAAAAACTCAAAGTGAGATTTCGCACAGACAAAACAATTTTGCGAGAATACTTAAAAAAGCAAAACAACTATACACAGACAGTAAAAACAGGGTCATCACTAAATTAAGTTCTGGTATTTCCAAGCTAAAATACAGCACACAAAAACCAAGTGTATCGGAATTTGCACATCCAAGTACTCCAGCACCAGAGTCAACAACGGAATCGGTAAAAATAAATATTTTTTCAATACCAACTTCAAATAAAATACAACAAAATCCTGACGAATTAATTTTAAGAGAAAAAGATGAGCAAGCGATCGATGATCTGGTATACAAATATTACTTTAACAATACTTTTATAGATAGTTTTATGAAAAACAAAATTCTTAATGGTTACATGAGTGACGGGGAAAATAGCGTTAGTAGACGCACTTCGAAAAATAAAAGAAATAATTTCGAAACGACTATATTATTGCCTGTTTTGGAAACTAACGAATCAGCAACGACCGGTCGTCATAGACAGAGGAGGTGGATAAACCGCCACACTTCAAGACATCAAACTAGAAGGAGAGACCACAAGAAAACAACTCCAGTTTCAACTATCGCTCTTACTGATAAGCCAGATGTAGGCGTCCCAATACAAGTAAATATACCTTTGAATGTGATTGACAATTCTGTGAAAGAAAACAACAATAAAAGTCATCCATTCTTGACTATGGCTAGGAATTTTTGTAATGGGATACATCAGAATTCCAACCAACAAATGCTTAGATGGTGCGTCGAAAAAGCGTTAAGAAAACTACAATATCTTGGTAAGTTTTTAATAATAATACTTGCAGTGTATGTTGTCATAGAAATAGTGCTTTTTTCGGAATAGAGGGCAAACGAGCGGTCGGTTGTCTAATAGTAAGTGAGTCCAACTCAAAAGTCTCAGGTGCATTGCGGAAATAATGAGAGGTCATGATATCGTCCCCCTTGAACCGGCTCAATTTTACCAAAGTATGGCACAGAGGAGGATCGCAGACATGTTAATTAAAATGATAATTGCCGCAAAGTCCAAACCCTATGGAATATTTTTTTAAATATCCATTATCTTCTTCTTCTTCCTAGTCTTTATTATTCCCAAGATTATTTGGGGTCGGCTATTAGTTTAACTGGTTTTACTTGAATATCAGTTTTTCCACGGAGCGACTGGCATCTGACCTCCACAGTCCTGAAGGCAAACTGAATTCGAAGATTGAACTAGTTGTCAGTATCATATTAAAATATCTATTAAATCTATGATAAATCGTTACAGAAGAAAAAATGGTTCAACAGCCACTTATACCTTACTATATGCCAGCAGCAAAAGTCAAAACAAATGACGCCATAGATACTCAAAAGCCAATGAACGAAGATAAATCATATGTTAATGAACATATAGTGAAAATTCTACCAACTGAAGTTATGGCTAACGTAAATGGAATCCGTTCGGAAGCTGTAGCTACAAATAAACCATATTTTGATACCACGAGTAAGTATCAAAAGTTCATTGTTTATATGAGCCTACCAAAGTGACTCTACTCTGCCTGATGGAAAGCATGAGCAGTATCATATAGTCACCATACTCATTGTGAATGCAGACAATGCGATAACGCAGCATGGTGACCCACACTATGACGACATACCGATACCTACCTAAGAATTGTGTGAAGATCACGATTATTAAGCGTGTGTCTGGGTGTAATTTATCTATAATATGTATATCTTTGGATTTCCAACTGCTGATAAACAGATGTATATATTTATATACGTATGTTTATCAGCAGTCTTCTAGAAGAGTTCTTCTAGAAGAGACTCTGTCTAGTTCAGGGATCAGACTGTGAAATGTATGCTGTTATTATTATAAACGAACCAATGGATTCAAAATCATCATAAAAAGAAAACTCTTATATTTTCTTCCTTAAATAGTTCAACGTGCTTTCGCAAGATGGCGTTGATATAAAGGAGATTGGGCAAAAATGTATGAACGTTGATCTATCTATCCAACACTAACGCCCTCTTTGGAAATGGGTAGCTAATAAGTCCATAATCAAATTATGGCTAGCGTTTAGAGTTATATGAATGGGAGGTTTTCTCAAATAAAAAAAGAAAATGCTTAAAATATAGCCTATATTTTTATGTTACGTTAGTTTATCATTAGTTTAAATTAATACAATTACATCAAGAATTATATTGTTTAGGTTAGCAGCAGGCGGTACGAAACCGTCCTGATGTCTAGCCCAACATAAATACCACAATATTGAAATTACATGTGCACAAGTACCAACAGGACGACGACACGGACGTCCAGTTAAACACGTACAGTAATAATATCCAAATTCATCTCTTCCTTTTACATTACTGTTAGTCAGTACACTATACTTACAGCGGTGCTTCCATAGAAAGAAATTAAGTACAAAAAAATAAGCATTTCACTGACATACGTTTCATTAGTGTTGAGTAGGTAGACCACTTTGCCCATTCTCCTTTGTTATTGACAACAATGTTACATTAAAATTACCCACGACACGGTTTTAAAGTATTCATCGTTTGGGTAGATGTTTCAACTAATTCCGGTATTACATCCACAGCTTCTCCATCAGTTCAGTTAACGACATTGCCTCTGCAGACATTTGAAACTGCATACCCGACCGTGCCAGCTGAAATTAAACTATCAGGAGACTTGTTATATTTTCCAGGTATTTCTATTTTTATTTTGTGACTAGCTTCATGTCTATTTTATTTAATACGATAGGGGCAAACGAGCAGACGTAACGCCTGATGGTAAGCGATTACCGCCGCCCATGGACACCCGCAACACCAGAGGCGTCACAAGTGTGTTGCCGCCTTTGGGGGATGGGGAAGGGGATGGAATGCGCAAACACAGCGGAAACGCTGTTTCACACCGGTTTTCTATGAGACCATGGTATCACTCCGGTCGAGCCGGCCCATGCATGCCGAAGCGTGGCTCTCCTACGGTAGGTCTAGGTCGCGATGTTTCCCGACGTATGTAACTTTACAACAACAAGAGCGAATAACAACTAGACATAAATAAGTAGCTTATGTTACTTCTTATAATATCAGCTGTTTGCCAGTGAAAGTACCGGTCAAAATCTATTTAGCCGTTTCAGAAATTAGCCGAAATAAACAGACGGACAAATATTTTTTTTATGTAAGAACCCGTGTATATTTCCATATGCATCTAGTAAAACCTGTAAGTTTAAAATTACAAAAAGACACTTAATTCTTTTTTAAATTAAAATGTGGTATTTTTGTTTTGGCAAATTATTGTCTAAAGCCGGGTCTCCTGCGACACTGTTAAATGTTTTTAAACACCAAACATCACATATTTATCAAAATATGGGCGTGGCCTAACTGTTTTGTTAATTTTAACAAGCAAACATGTTATCCAAAGCGGACTGAAAACATTTCAGCGTATACTTCTCGTAAAATGAAACTGAACTGAACTAACATTAATACTTATATTATTCATATTTATACTATAAAAGTAAGTAAGTAAGTGTACTATAAGTCATTTTGTCGAGTAGATAAAAGATTTTCGCTTTTCGTGTAACCGTGTTTGATGTTCGTTTAAAAGTCCATCTCCTGCGGCTAAAAATAACAAAACAAACTAACTAAACTTGTTAACTAAACATGTTAGCAAAAAGTCGCAGGAGACTGATTTTAAACGAACATCAAACACGATTACACGAAAAGCAAAAATCTTTTTTAAAAAAAAACCGACTTCCAAAAAACATCCAACGAAAACTCTCTGCCAAAAAAACACTTAAAAGCGTAAAATAAACTGATTCTTCATAAATTGCCTATACCTAATTCTTTATTCATTTAAATAGTAGTATTATAATGTGTGCTAGGTACCTAAAATCTGTTTGAAGTCGGTGCCAAGTGACTATCGCTTAGACTTTTGTAATTGTTCGTTTGTATTCTTTTTGGCTTAGCACCGACTTCAAACAGATTTTAGGTACCTAGCACACATTATAATACTACTATTTAAATGAATAAAGAATTAGGTATAGGCAATTTATGAAGAATCAGTTTATTTTACGCTTTTAAGAGTTTTTTTGGCAGAGAGTTTTCGTTGGATGTTTTTTGGAAGTCGGTTTTTTTTTTTTTATAAAAAGTTTTTATTTTTCAGTTTTTAGTGCAAACAATTGTAGGTAAGTAGTAAGTTGAACTATTTCATCAAATTTCATCATCAAGAATACAAATGAAGGTCTAAACGTACGTGTAATATTGAAATCATCCTCTAATTCCTAACTGTTGAAGAGTTTAACCTTCTATCATCAGTTCACCTAAATAACTTGAAAGTATACGACTGAAGGTCTTTAGATACGTATGAAATTGAAAGAATTATCCTCCAACTCCTAACCGTTGAAGAGTTGTACCTTCTACCTTCCATCATCAGCTTACCTAAATAATTTGAAAGAATACGACTAAAGGTAACATATATACATCTGATATTTAAAGATTTATCGTCCAACTCCTAACCGTTAAGGAGTTGTACCTTACATCATCAGCTCATCATCATAAAATGATGACTACCAGACGCAAATACGGGTGTAACTTCAGAAAATATACGAAAAACATAGTATGTGCCTACAAAAAATGAGGGTTTCCCTCGATTTCCCTGGGATCCCATCATCAGATCCTGATATGCTGGCAATGGGACCACCACGGAAGCATACCCTTTCGAATTAAAAAAAAAAATTTTAAATCGGTCCACAACTGACGGAGTAATCGGGTAACATACAAAAAAAAAAAAAAAAAATACATACAGTGGAACATAGAACCTCCTCCTTTTTGGAAGTCGGTTAATTAACAAAACAGTATATTTTGATAAATATGTGATGTTTTGTGTTTAAAAACATTTAACAGTGTCGCAGGAGACCCGGCTTTAGACTCTGACTAGACTGTCTGCCCTGTTATTAAATTTAAGAACATCTAGCCAACTTTTGCTAATAAACGGATTGGCTTATAAAGTTGGCTTTTAAATCATCATCATCTTCCTAGCCCTTATTATTCCCAAGATTTGGGATCGGCTACTAGTTCAACCGGTTTTACCTGAATATCAGTTTTTACACGGATCGACTTTTAAATGCAATAGTATTAAAAATCATATCTTTATTACAGATAATGATGAATTGGAGATGAAATTAAAAGAATACGGTAATTAATTAATAATATTAAACACCTTTAGAAATATTTTTTTAATAGGAATTATTTATTTTTCGACATATTAGTTTGTTTAATAAGAGTTGCTAGTGGAAAATATGGGATTAAATAACAATGCACATTATCTCTAACTCTATCTAGGAACACAAAGAAACTTCAGTAATTTGCAGAATCCTCTCAGACATTGGCGATGATATTTGCATGAAATCTCGTATTTTCTACAATATTCACGCTGCGGTCTTCTTGCACTTATCTGCCTAGCGTTTATTATTCCCAACATTATTTGGAGTCGGCTACTAATTAATAAGTCTAAGAATAAGTCTAGATATTTACCTAGACTTAGAAAACGATTGCCGTAGATGTTCATGAAAATCGAGACGACACACGGTCGTGCAACACCACCAAACTTCCATACTCCGGGCTGTTATTTAGAATTCCTTGTAAGAGAAACCCAACAACACTGATTCGAACTCGAGACCTCTTGATTGGCAGTCGCATAGGCTAATCGCTAGACTAACGAGGGAGTCTTCGATCTTCTTATAATCTTATGTTATAAATAACTCAGAGATTAAGATATTTAAGTAACTACGAGTAAATTAATTTAGAATTCCATTTGTCTAAGTGTTCAGGACGGTAAGATATTTAAAATTGCTTACAAGCATAGAATGTCATTTACAGTTCTTTATTTACAGTTGTGTCGATATTTTCTTTCAGAATTACAACCAGACACACAAGGGAACGTTTATTTTGAAGGCAGCGTACACGCGAGCGATATAATAGGTAAGGATATTATATGAAAATTGTGGGGATAGCTTACACCCTTTACCAAAGGAAGGAGTAAACTGTCGCGTATGTATAAAAAATCTTATGTTCTTTTCGCCAAGGCTTGCACCTTTTTTTCTATTTGAACAAAAGGACTACTCCCGTACCAGCAATATATCCTGGTATCGCGGGAACTTCAAAAACATTCATGAAATGGACGCAAAGAACAACCACACTGAGAACATGAATTTGTAGACACTAAGTGTATTCTCTTATCAAGATGGGAGCCGTAACCAATACGCCACCTTCTACGAGTATTAGTCTACGTGAAAGTTAGTTAGTACCCTGGTTTGATGTCATCCATTTCTGAACATATGGAGAATAGACAATTTTGTCTCCTGAGGATCAAAATTTTTCTCATCCTGTATCCGTGTGGTGACAAATTAAGAATACGGATTGTCACCACCCCTATTCATTCCGAAGGTGACGTAAGAGTTGAGTAACAGAGCAAACTACCAGGACAACAGCACTGCAAAGAGAAGGAACACTTGACACAAACCCTATACCAACCCGTCTGGTCAGCGTGGTAGAGTAGACCAACACCTGCTTTCTAAGTAGAGGTCTATGTCAAGCTGTTAAGCTGTTGATGTGATGATGATTTTTCTCGTAGCAGATGACAGTGAGAGTGGTGTGGATGACATCATGCCAGGGTTGGAGAGCAACTCGAGAGTAGAGGTGGACCCTCTGGCATTCGATCTGCAGGCTAAAAGACGGGCAGCTGTTAGAAAGTGAGTATGGAATGGACATTGGAATGCAGAACTGAGCTGAACTTTTCATGATGATGTTAAGGAATTTTGAGCCAAAGAATTTACTGACAGCCATACTTCTTAGACATCGCACTTGTGTCTCTCGAATTGCCCGTGGGTGTCACGAGTTCACGACTGTTCCTTTTGTCTGATATACTTTTTGTCAGCTGCGATGGCGCATTGGTATCGTCTGCCACTGCTGTGCTTGAGGCCTCGGGTAAATTGGTTTCGGAGTTTGGTTGTTTTCAATGCATGTATTCACGAGAAAGGTATAAAGGTATTGTCAGTCAATTTAGCTGTCAAAGTACAAGCTCTGCTTAGTTTGATCGAAATATTTATAGCTAATCCTGGCTTGGATTCAGCTTAGCTGTACACGTTAGCACTTGTTGAACCGGTTTTATACAGCTTCAGACATCTCAAATACTTATTTTCATCTCTATTCATATCTTTCTCTTTTTTCTGGATTAATTCAGACATCTATATGATATTTTCTTTTCCAGATTAAATGAAAGACTCAAGAAATCACTTCTCTAAATCAGAAGCAACCAGGTTTTGGGGGAAGTATTGGTGGAATGCGTTTTGGAGGAAGCTTAGAGGTAGTGGAGTGAAATAGAGTAAGTAAGAGTAGAGTAGAGATATGAAAAGCAACTTATATACGTGTATTTTATCGTTACTATAGAAGAGATTTATACTTATTTGAAGAAATAATTTAAAAGACTTGAATAATTATTCTAAATGTTACTTGAATGCGTATTTTCTTTTTATTTCTTCGTAATTAGACAGTTATTTCTTTAAGCAGAAGGTAGGTATGAAAAAGTTAAGTTTTTTTTTTTTTTTTTTTTTATGTTTTAGCTGCGCCAAAATGACTCTGCTCTGCCTGATGGAAAGCATGAGCAGATTCTAAAAGTGGTGATCACCATCCTCAATGCGAATAGCACATTGCAGCATGGTGACCCACACTATGGCCGCCTAGTGAGATGCTTTTTTACGCCCCGCTTAAAGTTTATTAAAGCTTAATTTTTTCTAAGTTATTAATTTAAATTGTTGTAAGAATAAAAATATAACAAAGAACAAAAAATGCAATTTTTTGTATTTAATGTAAAAAAAATGTGTTTTATAATAAAGGATTTATAAAATGTTTGAATTATTTTATTTCTTATTATAAAACCTACTTTATACCTTATTTATAATATATAAAGTAGTAGTACTTATAGTACCTTACGATCAAGTGGGTATAGTACATTCGCTTAGATACGGTCACCATGATCGCGCCGCCGCCGCGCCGTCGTACTTGCGGCAAGCCGCCACAAAATCAAAGGGCCTGCCTGCGTCGTACCCACAAGCAAGTATGATTTGTCAGTTTACGCCGTTGTACGAATTAGTATATTCGTATTTCACAACAATAACCACAGATGCGTGCGGGTGCACCGACACTATCTAAACGAATGGACTATAACCACTTTTAGTTCCCGACTAATAATATTTTCTATCTCCATCTGAGCCGTGTGAAAGTTAATAATTCTTAAAGTTCAATTTTAGAAAGAAATAGCATTTGCAACCCTGGCAAAGGCCCATGTCTCAATCCTAACTGGCCACATGATAAGAAGAAAACAGGAAAAGTTGAGTAAAATAATAACTGACTGACAGAAATCCCAGAAGGCAGCCCAATGATGCAGCACCATCTCCATAGGCCGCCATAGTGTGGGTTACCAATCTGTTTTCTGTCTGCAATCTTTCAATACTCTTGGATTCTGCTTATGTTTATCATCAAGCAGAGTAGAGTCACTTTGGCACGCTCAAACATAAAGAAAAAAAATGAGCAGAACAGCGTCAAACAGCAAGATGGGAGGACGAGATAAAACTTACGGTGTGGGTCTAAAACTTAGAGGAGGCCTTTGCCAGGAGGCACGCTGACCTGAGGGTTATATCATAACATCAATTCAGAATAAAAGGCTTAATATAATTATCATCTTCCTGGCCTTTATTATTCCCAAGATTAATTGGGATCGGCTACTAGTTCAACCGGTTTCACCTGAATATCAGTTTTTCCACCGAGCGACTGGCATCTAATTGCCGCAACCCTGAGGGCGAACTGAATTCGAAGTTTGAACTAGTTGTCAGTATATTTGAGGGCACTGTCTTCCTATTAACGATCATAGATATTCATGTCAACCGGGACCGACGGCTTAGCGTGCTCTCCGAGGCCCGGGTGGGGAACACCGACATATTCCATACTCCAGGCTGCTATTAAGAATTTCTTGTAAGAAAAACCCAACAGCAGTCCGACCCGAGAATCGAACCCGGGACCTCTTGATTGGCAGTCGCTTGTTCTAATCGCTAGACCAACGAGGCAGAGGTAGAATTACAAAAGATATATAGAAAAAAATATAATAAAATTTGTTAACAGACAACAAGCATAATTCTACTTCTATTTAACTGTCTCGGTGTAGCTGTGGTTGCTTACTTGAGGGGTCCGACCAAATGTTTGTAAGATCTGCAAATATTTGTTTCGGAGTTTGGGTGTTTTCTATGTATAATAAGTATTTACAAAAAAAAAAGTATTTATATCAGTTCTCTAGAACACATAATACAAGCTCTGCTTAGTTTGGGACTAGATGGCGTTGTGTGTTAGATGTCCGAATTTTTATTATATTTATATGGTAACCGACTATATATATCTATAAATATACTTATATTTTTAAATGCATATATAATATAAATAAATTACACTCAGACACTTAGAAAATGATTGTGTTTTCCTTTTATCTATATTTATAAAAATGAATCGCCGAATTGTATGTGCGCGCATAACTTCCGATCGGCTGCACCAAATTAAATAATATTTTTTTATGTGTTCCTTATTGTTAGGACAAGGTTTTGTGTACGAGAAAAATTGAGGATAACGGAAAAGTCCTTTTTTTGTCCGCGTTGTTACATATCTGTCTCAGCTGTACACTGCCTGTGGAAAGCTGAGACAGATATGTAAATATGGCGGTACAAAGTTCGCCGGTCAGCTGGTTAATTAAATTTGGGAATCGAAATCAGCACTTCAGGCTTAGTAACTATCCTATCAGGTTTAGGACCACTAGACCAACAAGCTACTCTGATTATTATATAAAACACCGGATCTACTCTCGGTACACATACAAAATTTTCATCAAAATCGGTTCAGCTTTTTAGCAGTTTAGTGACACAGAAAAGGGAAGATGCATTTATTAAGATATTAATTCTTGTTCTAGAAATCAATTGCTTTGACTGCACGGTACGTCTAGCTGTATTAACGGTCGCCACGCCGCCGCGCCGCTTGCCTCTTCGCCAAGTGTTGTGGGTTCAAATCCTACATGGGACAACACTTTGTGTGATCCACAAATTGTTGCTCTGCGACTGGGTGTTCTTTGTGTCCGTTTCATGTATGTTTGTAAAGTCCCCCGCGACATAGGATAATATATTCATAATGGGGAAGTTGTCTTTAAAAAATAGCTGCACAACCACAATCTATGTTTCAAATCAAATCAAATCAAATAGCCTTTATTACTGATATTAATTACATTTCAACTAGTTCATTGTTATTTGTACTATATAATTCTACAATTCAATTCAATACTATATAATTCAATTCATACTTATTATAATACAATAACATTTCATGCATATTTAATAATTAATATAATATTTCTAATCTTCGACATTGGCAACAGAATTATTAGAATTATCAGTTTGCCGTTTGGCATAGGCCTCCCCTAGGCTTTTCCATGTCTCTCTGTCTGCCGCTTTTCTTTGCCACGTTGTTCCCGCTAACTTTCTAATATCATCCTCCCATCTTATTCTTTGCCGCCCTTTCCTTCTTTTCCCATCTCGAGGGTACCATTCAGTAACGTCTTTTGTCCATTTTCCTTTTTTGCTTCTTATCATATGGCCTGCCCAGTTCCATTTAAGCTTTTTCACCGTGTAAGTGACATCTGTGACTTTTGTCTTGTTCCTTATATTTTTAAGTTTAATTTTGTCTTTTAACTTTAGGTTTAGAATGCTCCTCTCCATTTTGTTTTGACACACTCTGAGTGCTCCACTCTGTTTGTTAGTAAGGGCCCAGGTTTGTGCTCCATAGGTTAGACATGGTAATATGCATGAGTTGAACACTGTGGTCTTGTCTTTCAGGGGTATGTGTGGGTTCTTCATGACTTCCTTTAGGGACCAGAATCTTTTCCAAGCTTTATTTATTCTGATGTTTATTTCTTTCTGCATTTGGTTTTCCGGTGCAATGATTTGTCCTAAATACGTGTATTCATCGACATATTCTATTTGATTAGAGTCTAACAAAATTGGTGTCTTTCTATGATTTGTCATTAGCTTTGTTTTGTCTAGATTCATATTCAGACCCACACTTTTGCTTTCTCTATCTAATTGCGTAAGCATTGTTTTTAAGCCTTCTTGGTTTTCGTTAAGCAGAATCAGGTCGTCTGCAAATCTAAGGTGGTTAAGCTTTTCGCCATTTATATTTATTCCAAATGCCTCCCAATTAATTTTTCTAAATATATGCTCTAGTACAGCCGAGAATAGTTTTGGTGAAAGGGGGTCACCTTGCCGTACTCCCTTTTTTATTTTGAATGCCGCCCCTTTCCTTTCCGTCTGGATTTTGGCAGTTGATTCCTTGTATATATTTTTTATTATCCTGATATATTTTAGATGTACACCCTGTGAGTGTAGGGCGTCCCAAATGTGTACATGTTTCAGAGAGTCAAATGCCTTACTGTAATCTACAAATGCCAAGTAGTATGTTTTCCAGTACTCATTGCTCTTTTGGATGATTTGTTTTACGACATGAATATGATCCATTGTTGAAAAGTCGCTTCGGAATCCAGCCTGTTCTCTCGGCTGATTTCCATCTAATACTGAGCTAATTCTGTTTAATATTACCTTCGCAAATACCTTATATAGATTGGAGATCAGGCTGATCGGCCTATAGTTATTTATTTCTGCCTTGTCACCTTTCTTATGGAGCAATATAATGGTCGACGATGTCCATTGTTGTGGTATTATTTCTTCGGTTAGAATGTCGTTGTATATACTTGTAATAGCATTTACTATGTAGTCTATGCATCCTTTTAGAATTTCGTTTGTTATTCCATCATCTCCAGGAGCTTTGTAGTTTTTCTGGGACAGTATTGCTGTTCTGACTTCGGTTTCTAATATTGGAAGGATATCCTCTTCGTCGTCTTTCCATAGGCATTTAGTATTTATGTAGTCCACGTCATCGTATAAATTGCTATAAAACGTTGTTGCTATTTCCATAATTTCGTGTCGTTTTGTTTCTTTCCTATCAGATGTCTTGCTTTTTATGGATGGAATCCAGCAGGTATTCTCTCTCAGTTCTTTGAGTGCTTTCTTTATGCCTCCCGATTTTTCAATGTAGTATTGAATAGTTCTATTTCTAATTTGTTTCCTATGTGTCCTAATTTTTTCATTTATTTGTTTGCTTAGGTGCGTTATTTGTGTTCTATGTTGTTTCTTATTACTAAATAAAGTTTTCCTGGTTTCAATAAGATGTCTGGCTTCGTTCCCAATTTTATCCTTCTTGCTTTTTGAGGTATATAGTTTTCTAGATATCTCCTGGAGCGCTTCCTCTAGTATATTATATTTTTCTTGAATATTATTTCTCTTGTTGATATTTAGTAAATTATCTTTCAATGATATCAACAAATTTTCTGGAACGGGGAGTGGGATTTGGTCTGGTGTAATTCCTTTCTTGGTGTACTGTCTCCTCTTTTTTATCTCAGTTAGGTGGACTGCTCCTCTTACCATTCGGTGATTTGTGTTGAAGTTGAACTTATTAATTATGTTAATATCTTTGAAGAATTGGGGTTTATTAGATAATATGAAATCTATTTCATTCTTCACATTCCCGTCAGGAGATATCCAAGTCCATTTTTTATTTTTATTTTTCTTGTAAAAACTATTTAGGATCTTAAGGTTATGTGCCTGTGCCAGATGTACTAGTCTTTGTCCATTATCATTTCTTTTTCCTGTGCTGAATTGACCTAGTATGCTATCTTCGTTTGTTAGTCTTTCACCAATCTGGCCATTGAAATCTCCCATCAGGACAACTGCTTTGTGTGCACCTGCAAGAGTCCTATCCATTTCTTTATAGAAATTGTCCTTTATGTCCTTAGGTGCCATCTCTGTAGGTGCATATATTTGGATTATAGATATAGTTTCATAACCAGGCAAGTTGATATTTAGTTGTGCAATTCGTTCTGATATTCCAATGAAAGATTGTATATATTCACTGTAGCACTTTTTAATAAGGAAGCCGACACCGTGTAGACCTGGAGTGTTGCCTATGTGATAGAAAACGTAGTCTTCATGCTGTTCAATTTTTTCGCCCATTCTTCTTACTTCACTTAGTCCAATAATGTCCCAATTTATAAAACCTAAGGCATATTCTAGTTCTTGTAGGGATTCATCTGTTCTTAGAGTCCTGGTATTGAGTGTTGATATGTAAATACTATTTCTCTTATCTTTTGTGGTATCTGTTTCTTTTTTATTGTTTTCATGTATAGTGTCTTGTCCGTATGTATCTTGCTTTCTGAGTGGCAGCCCTAGGGGGGCAAACAATCTATGTTTAGTTTGACTTAAATAACATTGTCTCACAAGTCCTAGAGAACAAACTTATATCTTTCTCCACTTCAACATCTTTTAATAGTCCACTGCTGGACATAGGCCTCTACTTAGAGATGAGGTTAAGGCCTATTATATATATATACTAGCGACCCGCCCCGGCTTCGCACGGGTGGATTTCAGATGCCCCCGCCGACGACACGATTCGTGAATTTTAAATCCGTAATATCTTCGAATATATTCATTTAAATTACATATTGTAAAGGGCCATTTTGATCTATATTAAATGCACAATGTATTTAATTTACTTAATTGTATAAGGATTCATTCTGCATTGCCTAAAATCACTTCGTAAATAAGCCATTATTTCTCGTAAAAAGAAAGAAATAAAAAATGGTTGTTGTGGGTTATCCCTAAGAGATAGACATATACCGTCGCGGACTTTTTTGTAGTACTTTTTAAGGTGTACAATACTGTAGTACATTATTTTGATCTATCTCGTAGGGTGCAATCAGCGTTTGCAATGTAAGCGCAAAAAAATGTGTTTATTTGCTACATCACATTAGAAACCTCGAAAATTAACAGTGTTTCCATACTATATTATGCATTTATTATACATAAAAACCTTCCTCTTGAATCACTCTATCTATTAAATAAACCCGCATCAAAATCCGTTGCGTAGTTTTAAAGATTTAAGCAAACAAAGGGATATAGGGACATATGGACAGAGAAAGCGACTTTGTTTTTAACCGACTTCCAAAAAGGAGGAGGTTCTATGTTCCACTGTATGTATTTTTTAACCGACTTCCAAAAAGGAGGAGGTTCTATGTTCCACTGTATGTATTTTTTATTTTTTTTATTTTTTTTTATGTATGTTACCTGATTACTCCGTCAGTTGTGGACCGATTTTGAATTTTTTTTTGTATTCGACAGGGTATGCTTCCGTGGTGGTCCCATTGCCAGCACATCAGGATCTGATGATGGGATCCCAGGGAAATCGAGGGAAACCCTCATTTTTTATAGGCACATACTATGTTTTTCGTATATTTTCTGAAGTTACACCGGTATTTGCGTCTGGTAGTCATCATTTTATGATGATGAGCTGATGATGTAAGGTACCACTCCTTAACGGTTAGGAGTTGGAGGATAAATCTTTAAATATCATATGTATGTAAGTTACCTTTAGTCGTATTCTTACAAATTATTTAGGTAAGCTGATGATGGAAGGTGGAAGGTACAACTCCTCAACGGTTAGGAGTTGGAGAATAATTATTTCAATTTCATACGTATCTAAAGACCTTCAGTCGTATACTTTTAAGCTATTTAGGTGAGCTGATGATAGAAGATTAAACTCTTCAACAGTTAGGGATTAGAGGATGATTTTAATATTACACGTACCTTAATTTGTATTCTTGATGATGAAATTTGATGAAATAATTCAACTTACTACTTACCTACGATTGTTTGCACTAAAAACTGTAAAATAAAAACTTTTTATAAAAAAAAAAAAACCGACTTCCAAAAACATCCAACGAAAACTCTCTGTCAAAAAACACTTAAAAGCGTAAAATAAACTGGTTCTTCATAAATTGCCTATACTTAATTCTTTATTCATTTAAATAGTAGTATTATAATGGGTGCTAGGTACCTAAAATCTGTTTGAAGTCGGTGCTAAGCCAAAAAGAATACAAACGAACAATTACAAAAGTCTAAGCGATAGTCACTTGGCACCGACTTCAAACAGATATTAGGTACCTAGCACCCATTATAATACTACTATTTAAATGAATAAAGAATTAAGTATAGGCAATTTATGAAGAACCAGTTTATTTTACGCTTTTAAGTGTTTTTTGACAGAGAGTTTTCGTTGGATGTTTTTGGAAGTCGGTTTTTTTATACTATGCAGTGAAGGCCGAAATATTTAATAGCCACAGGATAAATAAGGGGGGTGACGCTTTGCATTCTTAATCCAACACATGAAATACTCGTATAGGGTGTCTCAGTAAGAGTGCCCTTTTTACATTGAGTGTCATTTTTGTCTTGTGCAAGTGGCTACTCTGAAATGCAACTATCACGTATGTTTATTCCGACTTTTAAAAGTAGATGGCATTACTAGAGAACAACGCATTATATTGGGAAAACTTAGTTTAAAAATTGGGAAAGTTATTCTGAGCCGAACTGAGTTAAGTTCTGCCTATCGCTAATTTCGAACAATTTTCAAGTCAAAAGAAAAAGAGTGCACCTTTTTACAAGCTTTTTATTAACTTGCAACGTATGTAGTTATGTATGCTTGTATGTTCTTGCTACTCTTGCAACTCAATTTTGAAGCGATATCTTCAACCGATTTTGTTGAAATTTTGCAAGCATATGTATACAGCGTGACAATACAATATTATGATGACATGGAGCTGATCTTATGCTGGAGCTGGAAGGTGGCCATAGGAACCCTGTAAAGAAACGTCGCAACATCATCGAGTTTGGACTCGTTTGATTCGTCTCGAGGCATTCCAGTAAAAACTTGTTTTTAAAAAGCTTTTTAATTTAATTTGTTTCTTTGAATTTTGTGAAATATCGGGTTTATGCGAACAAACCAGAAGTAATTCCTGAAGTCGAATCCGAGACCGAACGTGTCATTGGTGAGATACAGTCACATCTATAAAAACTAAAAAGTCATGGCAAATTTCATGAAAAGAATAATGGTCCCTCATCAGAGCCGTAGACAATTTGACGGATATTTTATTCCATGCTTAATTGGAACATGACTTCTTTACATTCCAAAACTACCATTTTGACTCCGAGGCGTCAATCTTACGTTGTGGACGTTTTTGCCGGCTAGGGTACCCCTCCGCAACGCCCCATAAGGAACTTCGTTCCAAAAACTATCTAAAAAAAATATTTGTTTTTATTACAAAATGTCTGTATGTACGTAAAGTACACTCTTACTGAGACACGTTTTATTTCCTTCCTATTTTAATAATTGAAATGCAGAACAATAGCAGATGACAATCGCTTCTTTCAAATCAAATCAAATCAAATCATTTATTTGCATAAAACAGGTAGTTACAAAGCTGTCATGATACATATAAATAGTTGCGCTGATTTATTACCTTTCTCAGGTGTGCAAATTTTAATGGTGGTTGTTGTTATTTTGTATCGTTACAAAAATAGCAAATAGAATTAAGTTTGGTACCGACTAATACAACATACAGATCAATGCGTAAAATAATGTCACAAAAAAAAAAAAAACTTTAATTGAACAAATATAATGAGTTTTAGATTTTTATACATACATATAGTGTCAAGGTTGTATTAGTAAAAATATTATAAAAGAAAAATGTCAATTGAAATTAAAAATAAAAAGATTCTTGTCTAAAAAAGGCTGTTTTTGATTGATACGATTCAAGGCAACTTAAATTTCATATCAAGCTTTTCTAAAAAACCTATGAAAAACAAAATGGTATCCGGCGATAAGGGTTTTGTTTATTGAACCCGACTCATTCGTGAGCGAACTGCTAGCAGTGAAACAATACTTAAAAGTAAGTAATTTTATGTTTTGGCACTTTTGTTTTTCGTATTTTGGCGCTCTTTTTTTCCTATGTCAGTTTTCGCGCGTAAAACAGATTAACACATTGGATTAAATAAAATGGAATTAAGAGCCAATGCAAACTGCAGACTTTCGATCGACCGTTAGTTTGGTTGGTTTCATAATCAGTATGTAGATGGCAGTGTGCACATTATAACGATTCGATTTCGGCCGACAAATAAGCTAACCCGAACAAACTATCGGTCCACTAAAAAAAATTTATAGTCTGCGGGGTATAATGTTAATGTTAATGTTATTTCTTTTAAATATGTATACCTATGTAAAATAATAACAAGTAAGAGTTTACTGTGGTTTCATGAGATATATAATTAGTTGTTTTTTTTTATCAGACCAATGAGCATGGCGCTAGAGTTGTCCGTCAGATGTTACTGATGTTGTATTGTCATTGGTTCTTGATATGTATGCGAGATAGACAAATCTGAAAGTTGTTACAAATACGTAATATTGGAATTTGCAAAATGCTTTCATGATTTTACATTAAACTATACATATCCATACAAATAAATAAAATAAGTCTGTGTAATTAACAGCAGTTCACTAAATGCATATGAAAGTATAAATTGATTTTGGATGTTTGAAAACATCCAGAAACAATTTTTTCATTTTTGTGTGTCTGTATTCCGGCTTATCTCTGGAACTGCTAGACTGATTTTGACGGGACTTTCGTTGGCAGATATCTGATGAAATTAGGAGTCACTCAGGTTACTTTCGCGTACACTAGCTTTGTCCCACGACCGCGACGTTACCCACGGCTGAGGCTATATCGCGATTGGAATAAAATACAACGTACCCGTTAGTATCAGATCCTATCATTTTTTGTTTCCAGAACATAAAATTACTCAAAGGAGGAATCATATGACACGATGCGATTACGACGTTGTCTTCTACAGGGTGTTCTGCGTCACACTCCTGGCCATCGCCTTCACATTCACCATTATATTGACTAACGTCTTTATTGACATCGATGGTCTACTCGCTAGTAAAGGTAACATCAAAAAAATCTAGCTTACTTGCTACAGTTATAAATTTTCCCCGATTCTGCAGTTTTTTTCATTGATACTCAGTTTCTATTAATCGTAGCGTAATATTACATTAGGCTTCCCCAACAAACGGGCTATCCAATACTAAAATAATTTTTCAATTTGAGCCGGTGGTTTCCGAGATTAACATGTTAAACTAATTCAACAACCTATCTATCTTTATAATATTAGTCACCGAGCCTCTTCCCAAACTACGTTCTGGTCGGCTTTCTGTCTACGACACGGCTGAACTTAGATTTGTTACGTGGAGCGACTGTCATCAGACCTCCAAGAGACCAAGGCCCAGGCACAAGACGATATCGAAATTCTGTAGATAAACTTTTGTCGAAATTTTCACGGTTATAATTACCCGTAACAATGGCCACAGATGTTATGCTCAAGCAGTACCGATGGCTTACCGTGCTCTCCAAGGCATGGTTAATGAGGATTAGACATCTATAGACAGACCTGGCTAAAGATGTTAATAAAATATATTTTGCAGAGAAACATAAAAACAGTGATGGACTCAAATCGGATATGATAGGTGAAGACATCACCTCTGAACCTTTTAACGACGACGATATGAACTACAGAGACACTGATGATTCTTATCGAACCAAGAGATCCATAGGTGAGAATAATTTAAATTACGTTATAGCTTTGGGTCTAAATGAACAGATGGGTCACCTGATTGAGAGTAATGCAATGCAACTGTCACAAATGACACCTGCATTACATTTGCTGGCTTTGATTAGTTGGGGAGGAGTGCGTAAAAAGCAGTAAAGCACTTGTGACTCATTAATTATAGATGTCCATAGGTGGCGGTGGTCACTTACTTTCAGGTCATCTGTCTGCTCGATTACCCCACTCCCCTCCCCTCCTACTCATCGTAATTGTTATAAAAAAATAATATCTGCGCCAGAGTTAGTAGAAGAAAGGGCGCGTTGTTTGAGGCTCCGGTACCTTCATTCACTGCACGAAAATCAATAGAAAAATTACCTCACCAGCTTTAATGTACAAGGTATCACATAAATAAAAATTTAAAATGTTTCAGAAACCCAAAACTTCTTATTCCACATAAAGAACCCAAAAATCAAAAATATTGTAACAAGTAGATTGGAGACTCTTCTAGAAGCATTAGACGCTGAAGAACTATCACACAACGCAAAAACAGAAAAGAACATAGAAAAAGATGAAATAAAAGAAGTTCCAGCAGATGATGTAAATGTAGTAGAAGAAAGTAAAGTCCAAGATAAAATAATTAAGAAGCAAAAGCAAGAAAATATGCTACATTTGACAATGCACAATGTTTTGCTGCAAGGTATCATTGGGCACATGGATCTCAATGAAGTATATAAAAGAGTTAATACATTAATGAAGAACATGGATCAAGAACAAAAAGGACAGAAAGGTATCGTTGGCAATTTAAATAGTTACCTTTAGGGCAAAATTCGGTTACCTTGATATGACATGGACGGGTCCTTCCAGAATACCGAAAATGTCCTTCCATGGTTGGCAGGAAATTTTCCTTAGAGGGAAGGCTTGGATGGTTTTGAGAGGCAACACAAGTTAGATCTTCAAAATCACCTTTTAGTATTAAAAATCTACCTTTAATTTACAGTTAACGACAAATCAGACGAGAAATCAACAAAAACTCAGTCATTAGAATCAAAAACATTATCAAGATCGTCACTAGATGACAGATTAGTTGCAGAATTGATCAAATGCAACGATTTACAAGAGCAGATATTATCCAGCGCAGTAAAACATATTACCAAGCAGGAGAGCTTAAAATCTCAGAAAGCTAAACTTATTAAAGCAACAGAATCGAGTAAACAGGAGCCTGATGAAGAATCTGAAGCAGAAAGTATTTCTGTTAAGGCTACTACAGAAGATGCCACTCAAAGGAATTCTGACGTTACCGTCAAAACAAAATTAGGTATTTTTTTTGCTTGTAGCTGTTTACATTTAGTATTTTTTAGTTTTACGTATTTAAAATATGGCTGTTTCATCCCAAACTATGCAGAACATATTATATACAAAAGTAATAAGACTGCTGAACAATTCACTAGAAACTTATATATTATTGATAAATGACACCTAGAAACAGAACAAATGATACATGATCATTTGTTCTGTTTCTAGGTCACGTAATTAAGTGTCCTAAGTGGAAATCTAAATACACACATCAAAAGTGTCTAGGGATCAACATATGTGTCTAGGGATCAACATATATTTTTGCAATAACTTTTCTCCTGATTGATATTAATTAAAATTTTCTTTAAGAATTCATCAAATAAAGTGTTTTCGTTTGTCACAGTAACGATAAACCAAGTCACCTTTGCGTTAATAAACAAATTTGCCATTTTCCTAATAAAAGGATTTTTGACATTTGAACCACTAACATTAAAGTTCGAAAAAAAGACTGAAATAACAGTTTTCTTTAAAATTTTATTAGGTAACTTAAACAATTAATAATCCGTGTTTCTACCGCGAACACTAACACAAGAACATCGGTTTGGCATACTCAAAATGAGTTCATCCAAATCACGCTGTGGAATGGCCGCCCATGTTCGTTGCAACAACAAAAAAAGGTCTTCTTGCGACTGGATACCCTCCATATTCGGCAGAGCTCTTCTCTGTAGCATATCCCATGCATGCTCAATCGGGTTCAAGTCTGGCGACTGAGCAGGCCAGGGCCAAAGCCACATCTCAATCTCAAGAAATCCGCATAAAAATGCTTGATCCCTAGACACTTTTGATGTGTGTAACAACCAGCAGCAGCAGCCAGGGTCACTAACCACAAGACTAATGGGCATGTCGATGCTACATGACCATCACGAACAAAATATATATGTCAATTATTTTATCAACAGGGCCTAACCTCTTGATCAAGACTACTGTAGACATCAGGTCCATTGAAAATGAACGCAATGATAGGTAAGTGACATTTAATTTTCAATATAAAAATAAATGTAAGTCTAAGGCTGAAAGTCATTTGACGAAAATACATGCTAAGTCCTCACGTGAGTATTTTTAGGAGACACACGAGCAGAAACATTACCTGATAGTAATTGACTACCATCGTTCATGGACACTTGCAACATAAGATACATAGATGCATTGCTGTCCTAGAATAGGATTAGGTTCAACGCAGAAAGGCTAGGCTTCCGGAAAGCTCGCTCTTTCTTCGAAATTTAACAAAAAAAATCCTTAGGTCCAATTTTCTGTAAGGCCTATATATACTTACTAAAGGTGGACTCTCCCAAGCCTCACTTATAATTTTAAATGTTGTGGGAACCTGGTTACCTAGTCTAAGTGTAAAAGAAATAGACTTTCATTTATTGCTAATATTTATTTTAATTCCAGTATTGCAAAAGACAATATACGTGGTATAGTTGAAGTTATATATAATGGAAAATCAATGAAATTTACAAAACCTGACACAGAAGAGTCAATCATAGAAAAGAAAATGAAGAAGATTACAAATGAAAAATCCATAAACAACAAAGTAGATAAAACTTCGGCAGAATCTGCATCAGAATCAGTCCCATCAGATGATGTCCAGACTTTAAAGAAGAATCCAAAACTCTACCTCAACAAATTCATAGCTGAATATCTCAATCGCTTTTCAACTGATAATAAAGATTTATCTGAAGAAATAAAAGAACACGTTGAAACTAAGCGTTTGAAACGTCATGTCAAAATTAAATTTAATAAAGAAAAACCAGGGACACCAGCTTCTAATCAAGAAACAACACCAATTAAAAAAGATACTGAAGATGATGAACTGTATGTTGAGATTGAAACACATTTTGATAGCAAAGGAATGAAAGGTGAAAAAAGGAAGAAATTAATCAGGAGTTTGATAGATAAAATACAAAAAGCAATACATTCCGAGGAGAGTAAAAAAGTAGAGCATGAAACCGCAAATAAAAGTTTAAAAGAAAAACCATTGCATGTTAGAAAACGTATGCAGAACCCATTGAAACACAAAAATCAAAGTTTGAATAATAAATACAAAGTTCCTGTCAGTAAAATAATACACCGACAGTTGGATCCCATTATTGTAACTCAAGCTTTCCCCGGTGAAGGTGCTAATAATGGGCCTAATGTGAGAGATAGATCAGGCGAAGCTTGGAAGAAGGAAATAGTAGGACCAACGTTTTTGACTGCAACAAAGTCTATTAATTCAGCAGAGATGAGTGAAGTAGACGTTGATTATAATAGAGTACTTGACGTAAACGGTATACCACAAAGATTACAAAAACCTTTAAATACAGATATGAGTGATGACATTGAAAAGCCAAACTCATATTTTGATTTAGGCAATATGAAATTCTTTATAAAAGACATTGATGGTTCTGGATTTTCTATCGGTTTCAATCAATATGTAGACGAAGCTCCAGATCCTGAAACTATTAAACTTTTTACGGGATTAGAAAATGTTATTAGGACTTATCATCAGGACGTTGATCAGGGTCAAGAGCCACAAGATGAGAACTTAGATCCCCACGATGACCGAGCTACTAATGGAGCAAGAGATAACCATATAATCGTCAGGCGATCTGTAAACCACCAACACGATTATCATTCAAATGAGTACAAGGTAATCTACGATGGGAATTTCCTACCGTTTAATGACTACAAAGATATTTATGAAAGAGACAGCTCTAAGCCAAATATGGAATATCATTCAAACCAATATCGAGATTCGCCATTGATAATCGATGAACATATATTTGATAAAAATTTAAAACCTGCAGAAATATTTGGATTAGCGAACCTATTTCGTAAGAAAAGATCTTTGAAGGTCAAAAAAATTTCAAAATTGAAAAGTAAAATTAAATTAAACCGGTATTTGAACACTAAAGCTATGTCTACTAAACGGATATTCTTGAAGAAAAAGAGACATAAGAGACAAATCAGTAAAATAAGAATTATCGCGTCAGATATACCTTACAAACGTTCAAGTGATGCCAATATTTTTCTAGTTTCTGGAGAAAATGTTTTCGCTGACAGAGCCATTGTGAAAGATATTGAAGCAGCAGAAGCGGATAGTGAGAAGATGGATGATTCTGACTACACACCCTACCAACCAGAAGACGAAGGTGAATCTCTCTACAAAGAGTTCGAAAGAAAGTACAGGAAAAATAACCTTATGTCTAAATATCCACACATATTTATGGAAGAAATTTCAAGATCGAAAGAAGATTTTTCCCCAGCACATAGTTTGTTATTTCATAAGCTACCAGGATTCAAACGATCTTCCTCGTATAATATAGACAATGAAAATTTGGATGACACATTTATGACAGATACATCTAGTACAATACAACAAGAACCTGAAGCATCAATGGCACCTATCGACAAAATTGAAGGCGAACACGACATCCTCGCAGCCTTACAAGCTCCTAAAACAAACTACAAGGTTACTGTAAAGGTAATACCAAAAAACCTGACCAATATGCATCCAGGATTTAAAGAAATACATACCAGTATTAATAAAGTATACAACAAAAATGGTCTCACCTATAGTTCTTTAGTTAATGTATCAGAAATATCAAATATCACTCATGCCCATGTAAATAAAACTGAACAGAAAGCACCAGACTATACCAAAGCCGCTGATGAATATTTAGCAAAACAATTTAAGACACAACATGAAAAGATGCAAACATTTTTAAAACAACATCAGAAATTGATAAATGAACAACTAGCAAAGCTAACTAAAGAAAAAACTAATTTAGAAACTATATTAATTGACGAAAACAATACAGTGGTACCGCATCTTGATTACTTCGATTTCATGACGCCCGCGAAGTCGCATAAACTTTTACGTATAAGTAGAGGCGAGGTCAACAAAACGGCAGACGAAATACTAAAAAATGAAAAGAATTTAAACATAGAAACGACTACAGCAAAGACCCTACCTATTATTACTTCAACTACTAAAATTTTTAACACACCGTCTACAACTACGGAACGCCCTGTACCTTTAACTGTAAAAACAACAACAACACACCCACCAATATTCACGGAAAAATTAAAAAACAATATTCTACACACTATAGAACGCAACGAGAAATTGACAGATCAAATATTAAGAAAAGTTGATAGAAACACAGAAATACTACAATCATTTCTTAGCAAGCTCACCAACTCGGTAGACAATCAAAAAACTGATTTAAGATCTCATGCAACACCGAAGGAAGAAACAACTGAACAGTATATATCAAAATTCGATCATATACAACCGTTTTCAATCGATTGGAGACAGCACGGAGCAGTTCCTTTTAATCCAAGTTCTTATAAAAAGAACAGTTCCCATATTTCGATTCCATTTTTGTACGCCTACCAGCATACATTAATGCCATTGAAATTGAATGCCCCAGTTGCTAGTGTTGTTTACCATGGCACAATACACACGAACTCGTTACACGTAAACGATTTAGCAGCGGAGAAAGACAAAATCAAACCGACTCACAAGATTCCGACTACAAAGAACCAAACGAGATTTTTTCTTGACGAAGTAGAAAGCGATTACAAAGTAATCCCTGTACATAATATAGAAAAACCACACATCTTTAACAATATTACGAAGACCTGATATGATAATGTATTACTTATTATATTTGTATATTTTTGCATAAAATAAAGGACTAATAAAATATGTTTATTTTACTAATAAAATATTTTACTAATCATGAATTTCAACCGTCGGTCGTTGAGAGCAACGTCCCATATGTTCATCCTCATCATCATCATCTTCCTAGCCTTTATCATTAGTATTATCACCAATATTAATTGGAGTGGCTACTAGTTCAATCGGTTTTACCTGACTATCAAATTTTTCCTCGGAGCGACTGGCATCTCCACAACCCTGAGGGCGAACTGAATTCGAAGGTTGAAAGTTGAACCATTTGAGGGCACGAACTTCCTAATAACGATTGTCATAAGTGTTCATGACAACCGGGGCCGACGGCGTGCTCTCTGAGCACGGACGGGTCCCATATCTCTATAACAAGTTAAATAAAATATTTACCATTTGCCCAGAACGAAATTAAATGACGATAGGTTGATGAAATTAAATTGTAATTGGAAAATAATTACCTTCGTAGGATTCCCAGAAGGCATTGGAATGTAGCATTGTGACGTTGAAACACCATCACTCTTTAACAGTCCACTGCAGGACAGAGGTCTCTTCTTAGATAGTAGGTTTTTGCCTACTGTATCACGCTGGCCTGACGGGTTGGTAGAGGATTTGCTCGAAGTTTTACAAGCTTTTTATTTTAACTTGCAATGTATGTATGCTTGTATGTTCGGGTGGAATCTTGCAACTCAATTTTGAAGCAGATATCTTCAATCGAGCTTGCTAAAATTTTGCAAGCATATGTACACAGCGTGACAATACAATATTATAAGAACATGGAGCTGATGAACATAATGCTTGAGCTGAAAGGTGGCCTAAGGAACTCTTTAAAGAAACGTTGCAACATCGTCGAGTTAGGACTCATTTGATTCGTCTCGAGGCATTCCAGTAAAAGCTTGTTTTTAAAAAGCCTCCTCTCCTCTTTCCTCTGTAGTTTCCTCCCTCAGTCGGCGGATTACTCCGTGTCTAAAGGGACAACGTCGTATGACAATGCTAATTCTCTGTGTTATTTATTAAAAAGTCCGTCACAAAAAAAGATTCACTAGGTCTTTAGCTAGTTCTTTATACACAGAACAAAAACTCGAACCATTAGATGCTATGGTCACGACCCGTAAGAACTCAATAATGTAATATCTGTTTTATATAGTCATTGTGGCGACCTCCACATACAGCGCAACAACAACATAACATACTACAGCGCCATCTACCAAAGATACGTCGAACTACGGAGTAACGAAGGAAACTAAGAAACTACCAATCCTAAATCGCGCAGTGAAAGTTTTCGCGCCAGTTAACATATATACAACATCCCAACATCAACCGTTGGGCAGTTGGCCCGCCAGGCATGATCACCTCGCCTGGTCAGAGGATCCTCCCTTTGTGTTGGAGGAACACGATTATCCGTTCCTCCACAGTCATATTAATTTTTATACCAAATATATAACAGTGTTTAGATAATTGATCGGACACAAATATGTTAGCGTTTCAAGAGCAATTATTCAACGTAATTTTCAAATAATGTATTTTTTAACCCCTGACGGAAAAAGAGGGGTTATAACACCTCTCTTTTTCCGTTTGTTTGACGTGTCTGTCTGTCTGTGGCACCGTAGCTCGCGAACGGATGAAGCGATTTCAATTTACTTTTTTTTGTATGAAAGGTGAGTTACGTGCGAGTGTTCTTAGACATGTTTCATGAAAATCGGTTGAGTCGTTTAAAAGTTATGGGGGTGAAAGTGAGGAAGAATAACCGAATGTCCGCAAAAATATCATCATACGATTACTCGATTAAGTGCTTGAGTAGGGGGTTTTAAAATTTTTAATTTTAGCTTGTAAGATAACTCCAATAGGCCGCCATGGTGTGGGTCACCATACTGCATTGTTGCATTGTCTGCACGAGTAATTATGGTGACCACTACTCTTGGATTCTGATCATGCTTTCCATCAGGCAGAGTATAGTTACTTAAGCAAACTGCTAATCAAAAAAAAACATGAAACGGAACACATAGATTCTCTTTTTTTATGGAATAGTGGGCAAACGAACAACTTATCGCCTGATGGTAAGCGATTACCGCCGCCCATGGACACCCGCAACACCAGAGGCGTCACAAGTGCTTTGCCGGCCTTTACTGAAACTCAGAAAAACAATATGTGAATCATACAAAATTTTGAACTCACAACACTTAGTCAACGCAGGCGACCACTTAAACCACTGCGCTGCCTTTGCAGTTGATAATTTTTCAATTAATCAAAATCTCAATGAGGTCATTCTTTCCTTTAGGTCTCAACTTATTTTAATTGTGATAGTGAATTTTGTAAATGGATATTGATAGAAATCAAATTAATAATACATCACATTTCTCCATGCTAATGATTCGTTTATATTTAAATTATTACACAAACCTCTAATTAGAAAATTTCTTAAATTAATTGAGTGATAATAAAACTATTAGTTTTATATATAAATGACGTCAGTTAAAATTACAACTTTTAGTTGAGTGTGACTCGGTTTAAAATGGAGCATTATTTGGTAAATACTTTCTTCTTGTGTGTTTGAGTGATAAAATTGGTAATACATGTTAATAATGTACGCAGTGTACAGCGATAATTATGGCAACGAAAAAATAAGACATAATTAAGGCCCCAACTCCCAACAGCTTTATATAAAAAAAGAGAAATAATTTCGGTTAAAATAGTTATAGAGTAAAAGCTTCAAGTTTGGTAAACATACATTTATTTATAAGTACGTATGCGTTCCCAGAGCCTAAAGTGCTAAGGCCACAAACTTGGCAATTTTTTAGAATTTAACCCTAACAGCAGGGCAGCCATGTGTGAGATATTTTATGTTAATATTATAGTTATTTTAGATCACCAAACACTAGGCCCGTGGGTTTTAACGACTCTCAATGTTACCCCAGATATAATTTAGTTCTAATATGTGTTTTACCTTATTTCAGATTAGACTGTCACTAATTGTATTAGTGATACACTTCAATTATGGATTTTCACTGCCTAGGATTGATGTAAGTACCTTTTCCTTGTCGTTTTTACTTCCACTTGTCAAAACTTCGGTAAGGACTACGGTAGTATACTATTTCAAGTCCGATAGAATTGGAAAATCATCAAAGTAGTAGTGCCACGCTGATTTCAGCACGAACGGGCTCCACTCGGACGGTACCTCTCACGGAAGACCAAGCTAAAATGACAACATTCGTACTGCCGTGTTTTGTTGATGAGTGCGAGACCGGAGGCCATAGTGTGGTGACCATGCTGTATCGTTGAATTTACAATGAGTAAGGTGACCACCACTCTTGGTTTCTCCTAATGCTTACCATTATGCAGTGTCGAGTCAATTGGCAGGCTCATACATAAAAGTAAAGAAGAAAAGAAAACCATGTCGTTTTCTGAAACACTATATTAAAGTCATTGGGTCTTTGATGAATGACAGACTACCTTAAGACGTAATCTATTAAAGCTATTATCAGCCTTATTACTATCTACCGGGATAGGGCCTGACAAGGTGTGGCGTCGATCCTGGGAGGATCTACTACTAGGAGGTACTAATATTTTACGTTGATCTTCCGTTCGAGTGTAGTACCGTCCCGGTCGAGCCAGCCCGTTCGTGCTGAATCAGCGTGGCTCTACTACCTACTACTCTCAAGAATTAAAGTACCTACCTATATTCAAAGGGCAGGAATTAAAGTGGCGTAAGATAAGTATTACTTCTCATCTGGTCTCATATTGTTCTAGCTGCATCATCCGACAAAACTGCTGTACAAATCTAATGATGGTTCTACTCTGTCCATTTCTGATTCTTACGTTGAGAAACCAACTCTTAAGGAAATAATATACTATCATCTTATAGAGAGGCCTTACCCTGAAGGACAGGAACAAGAGAAAACTAAGGTAAGAGATTAACATTTACATGAAATTTGTAAAAGATTAGCTTTTATCCGCGCCCACGTGTATGTTGTATGTAGATTATGGCGGTAAAGAATAGCCTATGTCCTTCCTCAATAATCAAAGTTTCTCCATCTCAAATTTCATTGAAATCGGTGCAGTGATTTAGCCATGGAAGAGTAACAGATAGACCGAGTTTGTTTCGAATATAAATTATTAGTATGGAGAACTCGGAACAACAATATAAAGTTTTGTTCTAGATGGGACTCGAACACACAACACTTAGCGCCGTGAACTGCACGGTTGGCCTAGTGGTTTAGGCGGTCGCCACGCCGCTTGCCAATTCGCCAAGTGTTGTGGGTTCAAATCCTACATGGGACAACACTTTGTGTGATCCACAAATTGTTGTTCTGAGTTTGGGTGTTAATTGTGTCCGTTTCATGTATGTTAATGCAATGGGAGTTGTCTTTAAAAAAAAATGATGATGATGTCCTCCTCGAAGATTGCGCCGACAGCGACCCCATGGTTTTTCCCTGGCGTGTGCACGGATGTGACTGGCAAAACCAAATTATTGTCCTAGTTTTCGCAAGTGCCGTCTGGCGTTAAGATCTACTAGACAATTTTGCTCAAACTTGTTAGTTCCGACTTTGATCCGTCGTCTCCACTCGGAAGCATTTGAGATGCTATAAGATATGCATGAAAGAGTTGACAACCTGTATTTTTGATTCAGAATATAATTTCAATATTGCGAATAGACTTGATAGTTTTTTTCTGTGTTTAATGCGATACATTTTCAATTTTCAGGCTGTAATTTCTGAAGATACCTTCGATTTAGTTGAAGATATAGACCCTCGGAAAGATGAACTACTTAAGAACAGCTACTCTACTCAGGTAAATAAACATAAAGGCATTAATAGTGTTCACGGCATATTCGTCGTCACGGATAATTAGTAATACAAGGGTTTGGTCTTGCGCGATTGAGAATCAATATTTAGTACATAGTTCCATCTGTCTTCGCTAGATGGCACTGGGATACATTTTATAGGTTTGTTTGTTTTACTAATACTAACTTATCTGTGCTTAGAATTTTATTAAATTTTACTTTTTCAGAAACCTAAATATGGTAAACGCCAGAGAAGAGATGTGTCTTTAGAGGTAAGTGTCTTTGTATCTTTTTAATTAGACGCTCTAATCTAACCTATGAAAGTAACGCTTAAGAATTTATTATCAATTAAATGTTCTAATTGTATCAATATCTTCAAATCAACGTGTGACGTGACACCATAGTAATTTATGCAAATATGAATTGAGTCTATCGTTTCCATGTAGAACACAAGTAGCTATACTGAATGCATTCTGAATTAAAATACTACCTACTTAATTTCAGAGGATCCCATCCAAGAGAACGAAGAGGACATTTTACAGAGTAAGTAATTTTACAAGCTTTTTATTAACTTGCCATGTATGTATGTATGCTTGTACGTTCGGGTGGAATCTTGCAACTCAATTTTGAAGCAGATACCTTGAACCCATTGTGCTGAAATTTTTCGAGCATATGTATACAGCGTGACATCACAATATTATAATGACATGGAGCTGATCTGATGCTGGAGCTAGAAGGTGGCCATAGGAACTCTGTAAAAAAACGTCGCAACATCATCGAGTTTGAACTCGTTTGATTCGTCTCGAGGCATTCCAGTAAAAGCTTGTTTTTAAAAAGCTTTTTAATTGAATTTATACCATTTTAAAATTCCTTAGATAAAATACAACTTCATATCTGTGACGGATGGCTATGAAACCGATGATTTTTTTTTCGGATTTTCGGACATCTAACACACAACGCCATCTAGTCCCAATCAAACAGAGCTTGTGTTATGGGTACTAGATAACTGATACAAATACATATATATGTACTTCTTTTTTTTTGTAAATACATACATATCATACATAGAAAACACCCAAACTCCGTAACAAATATTTATAGATCATACAAACATTTGGTCCACACACACACACACGCCCACCGCAAGACCAACGAGGCAGTCATACTCATAACTTTGAACTTCTGATTGAATTGATTTACTTTGTATTACCTTTTTTGCATTCTTTAAGTGCCAGTTTTATTACAAATGAATTGCAATACACTATAAATATTAAAATTCCCACCTAAAACTTACCTCTTAAGATTTAAAATGACACTAGTGACACCTGTCACAGATAATAAGATTGCTACGGGGCTCGGGCCTTACGTCAACAGCCAATTTAGTCCAGTCATTATAGTAAGTTCACCTCGGAATTCGAGATACCCAGCTGTAAGTCTGTAAATACTTGTATATTGACACCCTAAAAATTGTCTCAAAACCTACATATGGTAGGGTGTACGCAACTATTAAATTTCAAGATCAAAGATCACAAAAATCGGTTTTTTGCGCTTTTTTTGTAAATATCTCATTTCCTATGGGTTTTTTGCTATTTGTATTTATTATCAATATTGTAGAATACAAAATTCTCTACAAATTTTGGTTATATTTTTTTATACGGTGAACCGTTTTCGAGATAGAGGACGGAGAGTGCGCGGTCACAGGATCACTTCAGGTCAACCGGTGCCTCCGGTCTAAAACGCGCCATATATAGTTGATGAACTATCAATAAATCAATGATTATAAATATTTGTCAATTTTTATTAACTATTATATTTTGTTTTTTTTTTTCCTAACCTATCCACTTTTTATTCAGTATTAATTTATTTAACAACACTTACCTGCCCGTGTAATTGCAGGATTGTTAATGAAAATATAGGAATTTAATTCGCATTCCAGATCGACACGATAATCATATAATATCCCCTGTGACCCCCCCCCCCCCCCCCAGTTTTATTTTATTTTTTATAAGACAACTCCCGCACTAGGAATAAATCCTGTGTCGCGGGGACTTTACAAACATACTTGAAACGGACACAAAGAACACCTAGACTCAGAACAACAATTTGTGGATTACACACAAAGTGTTGTCCTACGTGGAATTTGAACCCACAACACTTGGCGAAGTAGGAAACGGCGTAGTGACCGTTAAACCACTAGGCCAAACGTGCAGCCCCTTATACCAGCGCCTGCAGATAATTGATGTGTTGATGTAAATATGTGTTATAATAAATATGTTTGTTAATTAGTAATAACCTGCCATCAGAACCGATCGACCAAATCATAAACAATTTCATTTTTATTTTCACAGAATTGGGGACCGTTTACATCAGATCTCTCCAGAATTCAGACCCAACATCTACCAGACTACGTGAGAGAAATGTTAGAAACCAACTGTTGTAAGCATTTTTGAAAAACTAACTAGTGGTAGCCCAGTCGCCATGTACTTTAACTGCACCGGCAACATTCCTACACCTCCATACGCATAAAGTTCGTGTGCAAAATAAATAATAATAAATATCTTGGACGTCTAACACACAACGCCATCTGGTCCCAAGCTAAGCAGAGCTTGTGTTATGGGTACTAGACAACTCAGGAGTTGGCGGACCTCCGTGCGGCCTGTACTCGTGCCCGGAGGTCCTACACCCGTAGCAGGCGACGCCACCGTGGAGACGCTCTTCGGATCCGTTCCAAGAACACCGCCCCTGGGCCGGACGGGATAGCAGCCCGAGTGATGGCCCGAGCCCTCGACCATATGCCGGACCGCCTCAGGGAAGTGTTGGACGCTAGCCTGGCGTCCGGACGCTTTCCTGAGTGCTGGAAATGCGGGAAGCTGGTTCTGTTGAGGAAGCCGGGACGGCCTGCCGATTCGGTCGCGGCCTATAGGCCCATCGTGTTGCTGGACGAGGCGGGTAAACTTTTTGAGAGGATACTCTCTGCCCGCATCGTCCGGCACCTCTGCGAGGTGGGGCCCGACCTGTCGGACGCCCAATTCGGATTCCGAGAGGGACGTTCGACGGTCGATGCCGTGATGCGCCTTAGGGCCGTGACCGAAGAGGCAGTGAGCTGTGGCGGCGTGGTGTTTGGCGGTGTCCTTGGACATCGCCAACGTCTTCAATAGTCTGCCATATAGCTGCATCAGGGAAGCACTCCACTACCACGGGGTGCCAGAGTACCTGAGGCGGCTAGTGGCAGACTATTTAGAGGAGCGTACCGTCGTGTACGAAGACCGAGAGGGCGTCTTGAGACGGCGACCCATGTCATGCGGCGTTCCGCAGGGGTCTGTCCTTGAACCACTCCTGTGGAACGTGGGGTACGACTGGGTCCTTCGGAGACGTCTGCCCCCCGGGCTGGGCGTAATTTGTTACGCCGATGACACGATGTCACGTTTCTATGTATAATATGTATGTATTTACAAAAAAAAGTATATATGTATTTGTATCAGTTGTCTAGTACCCTTAACACAAGCTCTGCTTAGCATGGGACTAGATGGCGATGTGTGTTAGATCAGTGTTCCGCAAACGGTGTGCCGCGGCACACTGGTGTACCGTGGTAATCTGTAGGTGTGCCTCGGAAAAATCGGTTATCCCACAAACCTAAATAGATGGCCTAAAGAAAAATATTTATCGTTCACTTAGTAGACTAAGTGTGGGTTGGTCACCAGAGTTAGCGTTATTCTAGGTTTAGTCTACTGCCCCCCTGCTATTAACTACTTCTCTGAAGAACCGAGTTCAAAAACACTATTAGTTAGAATATCAATTGTCATTTCTCATCCACAACTACGCCGGATCTTTAAACTAAGTATCCCGCTATTGACTCATTTGAATTTTCTTTATTGTCTTTTGAGGACACCAAAAATATTATCCTATCCATACGCTGAGCATTTTCGCCCTATTTCTATTCTATACTTCCTGAATATTGTCGCTCTATTTATATTCTACCCTTCCTGAACATTTTAGCCCTATTCTTATTCTTCCCTTCCTGAAAATTTTCTCCCTATTTCTATTCTTCCCTTCCTATCCAAAGTGCTTGAAGTCAGTGCATATAAGCAGCTTTCAGAATTCACTTACAGACAAGTCTGTTCTGATTTCTGAGGACTTCTTATTTTTGATTCTGTAATTTCCGAGGTCTTTTTATTTTGTCTGCCACTGCCTAACCATACAACTGGATAAGAAATATTTAAAGTAACGGAAGAATATTTCGATGTACATGATTTGGAATGGAGCAATGACCTATTTATGTGAATTAGGATTTTTAACTTACTTACCACAATAAAAAACAAAACAGGGAACGCCTCAAGACGATCGACGAAGAGATAAGACCGTCTATGCTCAATTAAACTGTAAAATAATAAATTACAAATTTTAACAAAAAAAAAACCGACTTCAATCTGGACCAAATTTAAATGGGACCATTCGGGTAGCACCAGCTTTCAAATAAAAAAAGAATCATCAAGATCAGTTCACCCAGTCGAAAGTTATGAGGTAACAAAGGGTAACAAACATAAAAAAAACAGTAGAATTGAGAACCTCCTCCTTTTTTAGGAAGTCTGTTAAAATACAGTTTTGTTGACTAATAAGAAACATTGTTTTTTATTACTTAAAAATATTTTTTAATTTATGGTGTACTTCCAAAAAAAATTATCTTCTTAGATGTACCTTGAACCCAAAAAGTTTGCGGAACACTGTGTTAGATGTCCGAAATATTTATTTATTTATAGGAGTTCAAAACCGAAAATCAATTTTTAATATTCATTTTAAATCAACGTTTACTTGTTTTTTCAAAAAAGTTATTTTTTTCTGAAAATACTCGAAAATTTCGCCTACCTGTTTGGAATTGTTCCGAGTAGGCAGGTCGAGAAAAATAATGAGGTAACTATCGCCGGTTGATGATGATGCAGGCTGTTGATGATGATGATATATTTCACCGTAGTTTTTTTTGTCCTGTGGAGGAACGGGTGTCAAAACCCTCCAAAACAAAGGCAAGATCCTCCAACCAAGTAAAGTGATCAAGCCTTGCGGGCTACGGCCAACCATTTGATGTTTCGCGATTCATGATAAGTTACTCTGTAGTTCGGTGTGGTTTTTTTTTTACGTTTGTTACCTCATAACTGTCTACTGGGTCAACCGATTTTGATGATTATTTTTTTATTTGAAAGCTAGTGCTTCCCGTTTATAGTCCCATTTAAATTTGGTCCAGATTGAAGTCAGTTTTTTTTTGTTAAAATTTGTGATTATACTCAAAAGTGAGTAATAGAGATACCCGACTGGTTTAAGAACAAAAATTGAACCTTTACGAATTGAAGCTAGGTTTTTTAACCACAACGTGCTCCAGCGAAGCTTGGCAGGGTACAGGTCCTTTATATTATATGATCACCATTCGTTCAGGCAAGTCAAAAGAATGCTCACTTCTTTTATTATTTACAGAACTTTTGAATAGTGATAATCGTTTACAGAAAGATGTATTTTTGAAATGTTCTTTATTCTATGATTCAGATCCTGTAAAATTATTTTCTCACATTGTTTTAGGTAATGGATTATAATGAATCTGATGATAAACTTGATTCCGAATCAACCAGCGATGAATCCGGTTATACTGAAGAACCTAACGTTGTTAAATATTTAAAATATGGCGAACTTGATGATGAAAATACCAGTTCTGAAGATGATGATGATGATATATCTATTGAAAAGGAGAAAGACTTTAATGAAAAAAATACACCAGGTGTCTATATAGAAAGCACGACTATTAGACATAATAGGCATTCTGGGGAAATTTCTAAAGTTAATGATACTTATGAACACGATTGGAGTGAAATCACTGCTTGGAATGAGGACAATGATAGTGATGATGACAACGGCTCGACTGAAGCTGAAGAGATTGGATGTAAAGATGGAGAAGATTGTGATGAATCTGGTGAAGACACAAATCCAAATTTTTATAATATTTTAAATGAAATACACCAAATATTCGTAGATGAGAATTCAACAATTGAACTGTCGCCAGGTATTACCGATAATCCACAAAACCTCAACGTTTTAAACTTAGTACATAATGTCTTAAAAGAACACGGTAAATCAACTAATCAAGGTTTTATTATTAAGACAAAGCCAGACCAATCAAATTTTCTTGCCGCATTAAGAGGGTTATTTACTAATATTGTCAAGAATAATGTAGTCATCAATAATCATGTACCTATAACGCCCAAGTTTATAGATATCACAGCTGAAAAAGATAGAATAAAGGACAGAGAAAATCCAAATAAAACCACCCAAAAACCTGTTACCGAACAAAACTTTAAAGATCACAGCTCAACAACTGAAAGCCCTAAAGAGAAAGTCACTCCAACAATAGATGCGATTAATGGAAAAACCAATAACTCTAATGCCATTGGCCAAAGTAAAGATCCAGATTTGACATCACCGCCATTAGAGCCGACCGCTGCTATGGCTATCGTCAATAATGCTACAGATATTGATAAAAATAAATTAAACAATACAGAGAGCCAAACTACAATAAATAAAATAAATAAAGAAACGAATATCTCAGAAGATATTGACCAAAGTAAGGATCATAATTTTACATCACCGCCACTTGAGTCAACCACTGCTACTGCCATAGTCTTAAATGCCACAGAAATTGATAAAAACAAGTCAAACGACACTGACAAACTCATCAACTCAACATCGACTCCAGTAAGTTTAATCACACCCGCGATGACAACAGAACCATCAAGTATAGGGTCAGAGGAACCTACAACACCTGGGAAACAAGAACCTACAACTTCTAATCCAACTCAAATCGAAAATAATGCTACAAATGTAAAAGAAGATGGTACCGATGCAAATAAGAAAATAGATTTCATGTTGGATTTATTAAATAGTGTAAGTCTTATAAATTTAATATAAAAACCTTATAAAACCAGAAAAAAGGAATAAGATAATACTAAAAGTTTATTACTAACTAAAATAAATAACAATTTCTTTATATCCAGGAAAGCTTTTGGAAATTCATGGGAGGCTTAGGTGGTAAATATTTGGAGTCTTTGATGGCAGTAAGTTCCATTCCCAATTTATTAATTAAATACAAAAGATTATTCAGTGAAGCAGAAATGTATTAAAAAAATCTTTTCATATTTCAGCATACTCAGTCAGTGATCAAAGAACAAATTGCATCTCAAATAAAGGAACACTTAGATGCACTCAATAAATATGACAGGAAAGAAGGAGCAAAAGAAAACAAGCCTGTAAAAGAACCGAAAGAGAACCCAGGAAAAAAGAATACAGTAGCTAAAAATATAAATGAAACAGTATCAATCAAAGCACACAATTTGTATGGAAACACAGTAGGCAACGATAAAGTAACAAACGTTTATGTGTTTTATGCAAACGAACACATAGATGAGCTCATTAAAAATATTCATGAAATTGCAAACAAAACCAAACCAGCAAACAATACGAACATATTTTCATTCATTCTAAATAATCTTGAAGTAAATAACGGAACCAACAAACCTGGAACTCCAATTGAAAGTGAAGTGACCACTAAACTTTCAATTACAACAGTAAATCCTGTAGCTGAAAAACCAACTAAGGAACAAAATCCTACAGAACCCACAACGAATGCATTTGACACAACAACTGGAAGTGCTACAGAAAAAAATGAAGACGTCCATCACCAAAATACAACCATTAGTGATATCGATAAAGTTACTACGGAAAGTGTGAAACTTGAGGCAAGTGATATTAGTTCTACAACGGAAATTACTACTACTGCAGTATCAGAAACAAAAGTTGGAAGTACAACAAAAAAACACGACGTCACTAATGATGATGATAAGGCTATAGTGACTTCAGAAAGTATGAAACCTGAGACAAGTGATATTAGTCCAGTAACGGAACTTACTACTACTGCAGTATCAGAAACAACAGTTGGAAGTACTACAGAAAAACCCAACGTTACTAGTGATGATGATAGAGATAAAGCTACTACAGAAAGAACGAAACCTGAGACAAGTGATATTAGTTCGACAACGGAACTTACTACTACTGATGTATCAGAAACAATAGTTGGAAGTAGTATAGAAAAACACAAAGTCACTAGTGATGATGATAGAGATAAAGCTACTACGCAAAGAATGAAACCTGAGACAAGTGATATTAGTTCTACAACGGCAATTACTACTACTGCAATACCAGCAACAACAGTTGAAAGTACAACAGAAAAACACAACGTCACTAGTGGTGATGATAGAGATAAAGCTACTACGGAAAAAATGAAACCTGTGCCAAGTTATATTAGTTCTACAACGGAAATTACTACTACTGCAGTATCAGAAACAACAGTTGAAAGTAAAACAGAAAAACTCAACGTCACTAGTGATGATGATAGAGATAAAGTTACTACGGAAAGAATGAAATCGGAGACAAGTGACATTAGTTCTACAAAGGAAATTATTACTACTGCAGTATCAGAAACAACAGTTGAAAGTATAACAGGAAAACACAACGTCACTAGCGATTATGATAGAGATAAAGTTACTACGGAAAGAATGAAACCTGAGACAAGTGATATTAGTTCTTCAACGGAAATAACTACTACTGCAGTATCAGAAACAACAGTTGAAAGTACAACAGGAAAACACAACGTCACTAGCGATGATGATAGAGATAAAGTTACTACGGAAAGAATGAAACCTGAGACAAGTGATATTAGTTCTTCAACGGAAATTACTACTACTGCAGTATCAGAAACAACAGTTGGAAGTACTACAGAAAAACACAACGTCACTAGTGATGATGATAGAGATACAGTTACCACGGAAAGAATGACACCTGAGACAAGTGATATTCGTTCGACAACGGAAATTACTACTACAGCAGTATCAGAAACAACAGTTGAAAGTACAATAGAAAAACACAACGTCACTAGTGATGATGATAGAGATAAAGTTACTACGGAAAGAATGACACCTGAGACAAGTGATATTCGTTCGACAACGGCAATTACTACTACTGCAATATCAGCAACAACAGTTGAAAGTACAACAGAAAACCCTAACGTCACTAGTGATGATGATAAGGCTAAAATGACATCAGAAAGTATGAAACCTGAGACGATTGATGTTAGTTCGACAGCGGAAATTACTACTACTACAGTATCAGCAACAACAGTTGAAAGTACAACAGAAAAACACAAAGTTACTAGTGATGATGACAAGGCTAAAGTGACTTTAGAAAGTATGACATCTGAGACAAGTGATATTAGTCAAGTAACTTGCGTTACTACAGTGTCAGATGTCACTAGTGAAGAAAATAAAGCTTCAGTTACCACGGAAAATATAAAACCTGTGGCAGATAACATAAGTTCTCCAACAGAAATTGCGTCTCATGTTACTGATAGTAGTAACGATCATCCAGAATCTGATCTTATAGATATTACTACTGTAAAACCTAATAGACAAATAGATAAAGAAAACGATCACAATAGTACGGAACCCTCTCTAACAAAGCTAAGTAGTGATGACGACAAATCAGATACATCTAATACTACCGATTCTGCTACGGATATTATTAAATTAACGACTGAAGCTATTACTAAAGAAACTGTTAATGTTTCTGTGGATGAAGCTGATAAGAATCATACAATACTAAATAATGAAGGTAGTAATTCTACTTCCGCTCAAAGTGAAAATTCATCAACCACAGAGAGTCCTCGAAACAAAACCGATATTATTGATATAGGTACGGAGTCTGTGAGAGAGAAAACAACAGAAAATACTAAATCGACTAATGATGAAAGTAGCATAACAACAGAAAAGGCAGAATCGACTAAAGTGAATACGGAAGCGAAGGAAGTCACCGAATCGACAACAGAAAAACAGGAGGAAGGGAAATCATAAGAAATAAATTTAAGTAACTGTGTACTATAAAAAAGAAGCGCACATGAGTAATAAATTCATTCAATATTTTACTATACTTTGCTTCATGTTTTTATCATATGGCAAATAAAATTCTTTCAAAGTAAACTCAAGATGCAAGCATCGCTAAAAATCTTTTTGATTTTTTAGTTTTTTTCCGAATTTGATACGGACTTTATAAAGTTACTCAAAATACATCATTTATTTTATTTATTCCAAAAACTAAAACATGATCTCAGATTATTCTGGGGCAAAAATTAGACATCTTCTTTCATTGAAATCGTTGCAACGGTTTAGAGAGAGTTACTTTGGAATTTATAATGTTAGTACGAAACTATGAATATAGATAGTATGTAATGTTATAATTAAAACACATTAATTTTAATAAAAGTTATATTTAATCATTAAATATTGAACACACATCTATGAAAACTATTAAACTGTGTACTATAAATATAACACTATATCTTATACAAAAATATAAAATTCATTTCGAGACTAAACGACAATACACAGGGTGTTGTAGAAAAGTATGGTCATATTTTAGGGTTGGTCATTCTTAACATACGTAACAAAGTCGGGTTAGTTACGATATTTATAATACAAGAATAGCTGGACCGATTTATGTAATATTTCATGTTTTGGATTTATCTCCGCCTTGAATAGCAGAATAATAATTATTTAGATTTAAGAAAAACTCCTACATTGTGTATTGCCCATAACCCAGATAAACTTCCGGTGAAATGCTAGTAGCTAAATAAACTAAAAAACGTTTCATCAGCATCATCAATAGCCTGTAACAGTCCATTGTTGGACATAGATAAATCCAAAACATGAAGTAAAAAATTACTTTAAAAATGTAAAACCATTTTCCGGTTCGTTTTTTGATCAATTTAATTAATTTAAAGCCTACTAGCATATTTATTTGCCAAAAATAACAAGTCTAAAGTATGACCAAACTTTTCTTCAACACCCTGTATTTAACAAATAAAATTGAAAGGCAAGATAATTTTATAGAAATAATAATTATATCTTATAATTTAAATAGTCGTTGTGATATAATATAATTATACTTTTTATAAAAATAATTATTATTGCTGGTACTTAATAAAGAACTTTATGGACGATGAAATAAGTATCATTATAGATTGTCTAGGTATTAAGTAGAAATGTATAAGAAAATTTATAATTGATAAAAAATTTAGTAATTTCATAACATGAATATACATTTTTTATAAACTTTAATAATATTTTAAATATTTGAAATTTTAAAGAAATAAAATTGTCTGATTACGACAGGTCGTAGGGCTCCAGGCCCGAAGCCCGACATAAGTATTATAAGGCAGTAATAATAGCTTTTCTTAATTGTTTTGCTCAGAACCCGTAAATATATCATAATAATCTAATTTATACGTTGGCTTAAACAGGAAGACGATTTTAAACCGCACTGATATGATAATAAGAATATTTTTTGCAAGAGGATCACTAATCCAGGTATAGTTGCTAAACTACGACGTCAAAGCGACATCTGGTGGTCAAAAGAAGAAGTTTGAAGTACATTGCCTGTTTCCTTTGACAAATATTCAAATGACGTAGGGGAAACAAATACAAAACGCGACATGTATACTAAACAATAATGGGAAATCAATGGTTTTGGCTTTTATATTACTATTGTCCGTAAACCAACATGTTTCTATTCTAGTTTTTATCATTAATCCTTAATTCTGCGAGTTCCTTCTCTTCGTCCACCTCGTCTTCATCATCAGAGCCGTGGACTGAGGCGGCCGGGGTTGTAGCTCCTGTTGACAGACAAAACTTATGAAAAAAATTGTATGTAGGTATAAATAATACAAGGCTAAGGCCGGCTCGACTGGGGTGGGATAACGGCCTTATAGAATACCTCTGCTAAACAATTCTTTTTTTCGCTTTACACTGTTCATTTGCGTTTCCCCTACAGACCGATAAAAACTTAACGACCCGTAAAATCGGTTAACAGACGATAATTTAAAGTGATAACGTCATAAGAAAAAATTAATAAAAATATGAGTCACAAGTCTTATGCTTAGTCCTCACGTGCCTCTCTATCGCTAGTTCCGCGCTCTCGCTCGCACGCTCGGCTCAGGCGGAACGTGACAATGAGTCATGCTTTTTTGTGCGTGCAGCCGGCGTTTATCGATTTATAAGACGTTATCACGTCAAAAATAGTAGATTATGAAAACCATTTTTTTTTAATGATAGAGTAACAATAAATTTTGTTGTTTTGATTGAGTACATATAGTTGTTGTAGTTATATTATAGTTACATCAATCAACCCATTTTGGACATACAATAATTTAAAAAAGACTAAGAAAAGAAATAACAATAATATGGATATCTAAATATCCAGAGTCTAAAAATTTCGAACACCGAAGAAGCTTTTTTCAGTTAGCCATTTCTTTAGGCGTACATTTCAAGGACTAAATTAATTAACAATTTAAAGGGCTATTCTCTTGGTTTTTGGAGTATTAAATTACGAGTATGTAAATTTTCAAACCAGTGCGTTCATTCGTAGAATAAACCTCGAAGTTTTCTTAGCTGTATCAAAACACCATAACAAAAGTGATATACAATTAAAATAACAATATAAATAAATCCTTTACTTTTGTGCTTAAATCAGGTGCTCAAATTCAGTGATCACTAATATAATTATGTTGCCAAATAAATACTCAAAAACTACCACAAAAAAACTACTAAATTCTGTGAAAAAAAACCTTTCTAACGTTGATCCAAACTGTGACCACAAACTAGATCGTGTCAAACCCAAATTGTGGGCTGCCAGAGTTTCCATTTTCCCCGGATTCGTTGTGTTCTTTAGGCTGACAATACTGGCGGCATCTGTCAACACCGTTACACTATTATAGACGTTACTTCAATTGCAATAAAGACTATAATAGTTTGGGTATTGACAGATGACATTCCATTTCTGTCAGTTGTATGAACTGCAAAGGTTGTGAAAATTTGCAAAAGGCCTTTCCGTATTTTTTTTATATGGATACCTATATATATCCCATATTCGGGTTTTAAGTGTCTACGAATGTAATGTAAAAATTACACCTTATTTTAAGCGTATATTCATTAAAAATATCTAATACGGTAATATTTTTGGCAGATATTCGCGTATCCAAATATCCGAAATATTACTATTCTCCAGCAGTGAATTCGTATCTTCTTTTTTCGTGTATCAAGTTAAAACAATACTATTTGTTCGTATTCTTTTCCAGGAAACATTACTTCTCTGACAGCCCGATATAAAAAATAAAATAAAACCTAAACATCAACACAATCCGCCAACTTCGCGATCAGTTGGTCGATTTGTTCAGCAACAGCATCATTCAACGGTTCCAAGAAGTTCTCATTCGGTGTTCGGTAATTCTCGTGTTCCGATTCGGTGAAATTCGGCTTGTCGAAACTCACTTCGAGTTCTACGTCATCACCGTCGTCTGTGATTTCGAGAATTTCGAGAGATTTTTGTATGTTGAGTTGGTTTTTTCGTTGAACATCAATGGTATGGTCTTCAGCTGTTGGAATTTGTTCATCTTTCGTTTCACGTTCGGAAGATCGCGATTGGCGAACTGAATTATATTAAATAAGTACTGGATTTAAATATATTCAATACAACTACATACTATAGTAGATGTACGTATAATATGTATGAATTTACGTACGTCTAATATGTATGTATTTTAAAATTTTCTAAGTATTCCAAGAGTCAATCTAGCTGTCATAGTATAAGCTCTGCTTAGTTTGAGAGTAGATGGCGCTCTGGGTCAGATGTTTGAAATATAAAAATAAAAAAGAATTAAGAACAGTTTTTTTTTTTTTTTTTATGTATGGCCCGCCAAAATGACTCTACTCTGCCTGATGGAAAGCATAAGCAGAATCCAAGAGTATTGGTCGCCATACTCACTGCGAATGTAGACAATGCAGTATGGCGACCCACACTATGGCGGCCTAGTGATGCTGCTGCATCTTTTAGTCTAGTCAACAAGTATGGAACTTGTTGACTAGACTATTTGGGCCTCCGGTCTCGCACTCACCAACGAAACACGACAGCACTGCTGCTGTCATTTTACGTAGATTTTCTGTGCGAGGGTAGTACCGCCCCGGTCGAGCCGGCCCATTCGTGCTGAAATCAGCGTGGCTCTACTACCTCTAATACAGTTAAGTTCTTTCGATTGCACGGTTGGCCAAGTGGTTTAAGCGGTCGCTACGCCGCTTTCTACTGCACTGAGTGTTGAGACAATATCCAAAATTCCATAAAAAAAACATTTTGTGTGATTCACAAATTTTTGATGAGTCTGGGTGTTTTTCATATCAATTTAATGTATGTTTTTAAAGTCTTTTTATAACAAAAAAAATTACAAAAACAAAACCGACTTCAAGAACTGGACCAAATTGAAATGGGTCCACACGGGAACACAAAAAAATAATCATCGAAATCGGTTCACCCAGTCCAAAGTTCTGAGGTAACAAACATAAAAACAAAATACAGTCGAATTGAGAACCTCCTCCTTTTTGAAGTCGGTTTCTAAGGAGAGGGTGACAAAACTGCACTATATAATATGAGAGAAAAGTAAAAAAAAAAAACATTGAGTAATAGTAATTGTTAAACAAAGATAAAATTGTAAATAAAAACAAGACATTTGGATTAATAAATTTAAGGCATGGAAGGCTATAAAAATCAAATCTTTAAAAATATCAAATTTAAACTCGAATAGATTGCTAATCATGAAAAATAACTACAGTAATAAAAAGAAGTAAACAATTAGTTGAAATAAATAAACAAGATTTAAGAAAAAGAAATGTAAAAATATATTATAAAAATAGATAATTTCCAGACGTAACAAAACAAGTAAAATAATACTCCCTCAGAAAATAATTAAAAATAATGAAAGGAATGATGAGGAATGAGGCACGTAGTGCGCAGACTCACACAAATAAGCGACACAAAAGTACTAATCGGAATGAAAAGGTCCTGTCTCTCCATGGACGGGGAAAAGCAGAGAGGTCGTCAGACCTCATACTAAAAAAAAAAAAAAAAAAAAAAGGAGAGGGTTATGTTCTGACTAGGTAACTTCCGATTGGGTTTTTTTTAAATGTCATAGGCGGGCAAACGAGCAGACGTATCTCCTGATGGTAAGCCGCCGCCCATGGATACCCCCGCAACACCAGAGGCGTCACAAGTGCGTTGCCGGCCCTTGGGGGATGGGGGTGGGCAGATAAGGGGAGGGTTTGGGTATGGGCCGCCGGTATCCTCACTCACTGGGTGAACCGATTTTCATCATTATTTTTTATTTGAAAGCTGGTGCTTCCCGTGTGGTCCCATTTCAATTTCGTCCAGTTCTTAAAGTAGGTTTTTTTTGTTAAAATTTATGTATTAAGGTCTACTACAGCACGCTGACCAGACGGGTTGGTATAGGGTTTGTGTCAAGTGTTCCTTCTCTTTGCAGTGCTGTTGTCCTGGTAGTTTGCTCCCTCAGTCGTCTCTTACGACACCCACGGGGTGAATAGGGGTGGTCACACTACGTATTCTTACGGAGGCTGCTAATCTTATATATAAAACTAGCTGACCCGTGCCCACTTCGTTGGGCGGTAAACATTTTTTTCACCGACTTACTTTGCAAATCCGGCTACCATGAATTAGGCTTTCCACTTTACGGGTTATTATATACTCTACTAGCGACCCGCCCCGGCTTCGCACGGGTGGATTTCAGATGCCCCCGTCGACGACACGATTCGTGCATTTTAAATCTGTAATATCTTCGAATATATTCATTTAAATTAGATACTGTAAAGGGCCATTTTGATCTAAATTAAACGCACAATGTATGTAATTTACTTAATTGTATAAGGATTCATTCTGTATTGCTTAAAATCACTTCGTAAATAAGCCATTATTTCTCGTAAAAAGAAAGGAATAAAAAATGGTTGTTGTGGGTTATCCCTAAGAGATAGACATATACCGTCGCGGACTTTTTTGTAGTACTTTTTAAGGTGTACAATACTGTAGTACATTATTTTGATCTATCTCGTAGGGTGCAACCAGCGCTTGCAATGTAAGCGCAAAAAAATGTGTTTATTTGCTACATCACATTAGAAACCTCGAAAATTAATAGTGTTTCCATACTATATTATGCATTTATTACACCTAAAAACCTTCCTCTTGAATCTCTCTATCTATTAAAGAAATCCGCATCAAAATCCGTTGCGTTGTTTTAAAGATTTAAGCAAACAAAGGGACATAGGGACAGAGAAAGCGACTTTGTTTTATACTATGTAGTGATTCTCGTGTCACAATGTTAGTTACCATACTCCTCTGAAACGGTCGGACGGATTTTTATGAAATTTGTTGTGCATATCGGGTAGGTCTGAGAATCGACCAACATCTATTTTTTATACTCCATTTTTTAATGGCAAAACAACGTTTGCCGGATCAGCTAGTACCTAATACTTATATATTTCTAAATACATACATATTATAGACTAGCTGAGTCCCGCAGTGTTACCCGCAGTTATTGACGTACCGCGGTTAACGCAGCGGGGCGAAGCTAGTCTAAAAAAAGTAGCCTAACAGACTGACCGACAGACAGACAAAAATTGAAAAAAATGCATTTAATAAAAAGCGGTTATTTTAATATTACAAACAGACACTCCAATTTTATTTATTTGATAGATGTATAGATGTGTACTTACTGGAATGAGTGGGGCTGGGTGGTTCAGAAATAGGTCTTGGATAATTGAATCTCTTCCCCAACTCCTGGTCCATGTGGTCTACGTAATCTGGGTACACTATCTTGAGGGCTTCGGCCCGCGCTTGACGATAATACTGTTGAGAAAAAAATAATATAAATAGAATACATTTTAGAATAATTATACTGATTTGTACTTATTCTACTATTTGAATCCATTTAAATAAAATAAAAATATTTCGGACATCTAACACACAACGCCATCTAGTCCCAAGCTAAGCACAGCTTGTGTTATGGATACTAGACAACTGATATAAATACATATATAGTTTTTTTTGTAAATACATACATATTATATACATAGAAAACACCCAAACTCCGAAACAAATATTTGCAGATCATACAAACATTTGACCCGACCCGGGCATCGAACCCGAGTCTTCAAGAACAGCAGTCGTATACACTACCACTGCCCCTCCGAGGCAGTCAACAGTGGTTTTAAGAGTGTTTTAATAAAGTCTCCTAACATGTAACAGTATATATTTTCTACTAACTACTACCTACTAATCCTACTATCTACTAATCCTACTATCTACTAACTATTACAAACTGACGTAAGTCAGATAGCGACCACAGATAATAAACAAACGTGTCAATTTTTTTTTAATTTTTTTTATGGAATAGACCGGCAAACGAGCAGACGTATCGCCTGATGGTAAGCGATTACCGCCGCCCATGGACACCCGCAACACCAGAGGCGTCACAAATGCGTTACCGGCCTTTGGGGGATGGGGGGGGAGATAGGGGGAGGGGTTGGGGTATGGGCCTCCGGTATCCTCGCTCACTCGGTGAAACACAGCGCAAGCACTATTTCACACCGGTTTTCTGTGAGGCCGTGGTATCTCTCCGGTCGAGCCGGCCCATTCATGCCGAAGCGTGGCTCTCCCACGGTACGTGGCTCTCCCACAATACTCACAATGCCCAAGTTCCTCCAGTCAAGTAGATCTGATAGTCTTTCAGTTCTGTTCCTCTGGATGATACGTTGCCGCCTTGTCATCCTGGAGTATATAAACGACATAATTATAGATAATTAAATATCTACTATACATAGTTCTCGAGTCACGTTGTTGCTCACAAACTCCGAAACCGCCACATTTTTTTTTGTAAATATTTATACATTTCTATGTAAATTCTAGAAATAGAAATACGGCGCTTTCTACTGGATAATCTAGAAATAGAAATACGGCGTCATCTACCGGATATCTGTGCAACTTAGATGCCAAACCGCCATCTATTAGGATTTGAAAGAACTAACCGATAAATACACACATTTAATTAGCAATAACAAATATTGAGATATAAACTACCCTATCTCCCAAGTTGGACCAAATTACACTTGCTTACAAAATTTTATAAAAATTGGTTCAGTAGTTTCGGAATTTATCGCGAACATACATCGTGACACGAAATTTTTATATATATATAGATTTGCTTGGATTAATAAAAGCCGAGTATGATTGTAAATAGACGTGGACGAAGTTGTGTGGATCAGATCCCCAGATCAGATTTTTTTTATCACCGTTTACAGAGTAACTACCAGTAATATAAAACTGAAAAGTTTGTTTAGTTAAACGTCCTTATCTCATGAGCCACTGATTCGAATTGAAAAATGAGAAAGGAAAGTTAAGTACAATCCTACTAATATTATAAACGCGAAAGTTTGTAAGTATGGATGGATGGATGTTTGCTACTCTTTCACGCAAAAACTACTGAACGGATTGGGATGAAACTTTACAGTAATATAGCTTATACATCAGAATAACATATAGGCTACTATTTGCCGCGATAACCGACATACACGCGGGCGGAGCTGCGAGCAAAAACTAGTAAATAAATAAATTGAATTGATATATGGATGGAGTACTTACTTGGTAAAGTCATACATATACTGCGCCAGATGCTGTACGGAACCTTCCAGGGAAATATATCTACGGTCCACCACGTAAATACCATACGACATGGGGTCCGCTATGTGCTCTTGCATGAAGCAGCCGAAACCTACAACAGAAGGGAGTTATAGTACTTTCTAGAAGACGATTTTACTAACATTAAGAAAGGACTTTTAAAGAACATAACCTAAAAACAATTTATCATCATCATCTCAACTGAATGATGTCCACTGCTGGACATAGGCCTTCCCCAAGTTTCCCGACAACAACCAGTCCTGTCCTGCATCCGACGGCTTCCTACGACCTTCACCAGGAAAAACGGACAACACATGTTTAAAACAAAATAAAGACATACTTTTTTTACTGTTTGTTTTTTTAAAAAAATTCTTAAAAACTGTTTTTGTAGTATACCTATATTTTATTTATATATTTATATTTTCGATTCCACATTCGGGCAAAAAAAAAGACCTGTAGGTTCAGGCTACAGGTCTTTTTACACTTACCTGAGAGGTTTGTGGTGATGCTGGGAATTCCCATGACAGTACATTCGGCTGGTGTATATCCCCAAGGTTCGTAATACGATGGGAACACCCCCATGTGACACCCTCGGACAAACTCTTCATAATCCAGTCCAAATAGAGGGTTGGTTGAGGTTAAAAATTCTGGGTGGAAGATTACCTGTAAGGGAAATTGACATTAATATTATATGCTATCCGGCAAACTTCGTACCGCCATATTTTGCTTTCGTAACTATTTTCTAAATTTCTGAAAAACTTCTTTTAATAATTATGCCCGCTTCAGCTTCTCATAGGTTGTGAAAAAAAAAATCGGTTATCTTTTAATTTTCTTCTATATAAACTTTGTCCTAACAATAACGAACTCAAAGAAAAAATAATTTTCCAATTTGGTGCAGCCTAGCGAAAGTTATGCGCGTACATACATTTCGGCGATTCATTTTTATTTAAGGCTAAACCGCTGCACCGATTTCGATGAAATTTAACATTGAGGTACTTTGATGCTTGAGGAATTACATGACATACAAGCGGGCGAAGCCGCGGGCAAAAACAAGTTTTCTGTTAAAGAACTGACTCTTTGGTGTTCCTTGGAAGAGGTCTAGAGAATCATGGGCAATTAATACATATAAGTACGTACGGAGCTGCAAGTTTTTTTTTAAACTTACCTTGACTTTATCATTGACCGTGTTAAATAGTTCACATCTTCTGATTGAGTTCAGGACTGGATCGTTCCAATCGTCAACCTGGAACCAAACATATCAACAACTAAAACAAACTCCTAGAACAATATAGTAGTAGTAGGTAGTAGAGTCACGTTGATTTCAGCACGACTGGTCCAGCTCGACCGGAACGGTATTACCCTCTCACAGAAGACCAACCTAAAGTGACAGCATTCGTGCTGTCGTCTTTCGTTGATGAGTGCGAGACCGGAGGCCCAATGATGCAGAAGCATCTCAATAGGTCGTCATCGTGTGGGTCACCATACTGCATTGTTGTATTGTGCATTCGCAATGAATATGGTGACCACCACTCTTGGATTCTGCTCATGCTTTCTATCAGGCAGAGTAGAGTCTCTTTGGCAGGCTCATAAATAAGAAAAAAATACATATATGTACTTTTAAAAAGTTTTAAACATAAATTGTTGGCATTCACTTGGTCCTTCGAGCCTTTTTCCCCAAACTAGGTTGGGGTCGGCTTTAAGTTCACTGCGATACGGTTGAACTAAGATTTGTTACGTGGAGCAAGACTACGACTACCATCAGACCTCCACAACCCAAGCATGAGACCATATCGAAGATCTGTAGATAGACTGTTGTCGGCCTGTTTAGTACTCCAACTACCCGTAACAATTGCCATAGATGTTCAATATGGCAACCGGGACCTAATGCTTAATGTGCTCTCCGAAATACAAAATGATCACCCATCTATAGACTGACCTTGTTAAGGTTGCTTAACTTTACAATATTTTAATCTTCTTGGTTACTATATAGCTACGATTTCTTTTCTAAAAGAGTGTAAAGAACTTACGACATTGTGTGTGGTGACCGGCGGGAGGGTGTCTCTATGCAAGCCGTAGATACAACGTTTGAGCCTCACTGTGTCCTCTTTCTGTAGGAGGTCGGACGGCTCAGGGAGGTGACCTCTGAAATAAATAAAATATTTCTACATTTATCCATACTATAATTATAAATTCGAAGTAACTTTGTCTGTCGCGCTTTCATAGCTAAACAGCTGAAATAATTTGGATGAATTTCGGTAGAGATACATTGGACCTTCAAATAAGGATATAAGCTACTTTATGTCGCGATAACCGATATACATGCGGGGGAAGCCGCAGGCAAGAGCTAGTGATATAAAAAAACAAGCTAATTAATGGACAATAAACAACAATTTTAAACAAAACAAAAACGACTTTAAGAACTGGACCTAATTGAAATGGGACCATACGGGAAGCACCAGCATTCAAATAAAAAAAGAATCATCAAAATTCACCCAGTCGAAAGTTCTGAGGCAACAAACATAAAAAAATACAGTCGAATATTTGAATATTACATCTAATGGGCCTCCGGTATCCTCACTCACTCGGTGAAACACAGCGCAGGTGTTTCACACCGGTTTTCTGTGTGGCCGTAGTATTACTCTGGTCAAGCCGGCCCATTCATGCCGAAGCGTGGTTCTCCCACGGTCGGCCTGACTCTCTTACCTTAAACATATATCATACATCCGTTTTCCGACCTTCTGTTGGATATCATGGATGGTGTCCCTCAAGGCCTTGGTGACGGCGTGACCTCGCAGACTCTCCACATTAAAGTTGTTGGTCTTCGCCGGGAATATCAAGAAGGCGACGACTGTCATGTCGGATCCCGAAGACTGGAATAAAAAAATTGGTTGTCTGTAAAGTCGGTTTACGGACGATAGTTTAACGTGACAAAGTCATAACAAAACATTCATGAAATGATGGGATCTATCTATCATTTATCTCTATCTCCTCATCATCTATCTCCATACCATCTATACCATCACCATATCATCTATCTCCCATAAACATTGATAAAATGATGACCCTAACTAATACACCCTGATTCATAGAACGACGTACAATGAGCGTAACGGGACAATGAACGTAACGAGAAAATGAGCGTAATGACAATGAGTCATCCTTTTTCGTGTATGCAGCCAGCGGCGTTCATCAATTTATAAGACGTTGTCATGTCTATAATCTCTTGATCGGCAGTCGCATACGCTAATTGCTAGACCAACGAGGCACTCAAAGCTCCCCCCACCTCTATATAAAAAAGCTCCATTAGTTAGTAGTTTAAAAATACAAATCCCGCATTAGAAATATACATCCTGTGTCGCGGGGGACTTTACAAACATACATGAAACGGGCACAAAGAACACCCAGACTCAGAACAAAAAAGTGTTGTCCCATGTGGGGTTTGAACTCAAACACTTGGCGAATTAGAAAGGGGCGCGGTTTAAACCACTAGGCCAACCGTGCAGTATTTTCATTTTCAGTGAAGGTCTCAAATATGGGCTTACCTTTAAATAATGATTGAGTCTGGCCAATGCTTCAATAAATATATCAGCTCCCTTGTTCCCGAACTCATAACGACCAGCGATGAAGAAGTACAACGTCTTATCCAGATCAAAATTGAAATGACTGAAAAGGAAATACATATAATAGTAATAACATACATCTCACACACGACTGTCTGATACCAAACTAGACACAACCTGTACTATCGATAATCTTCGAGACGTATCTACGCACACAACACACACACGGAAACTTCTCGTCGATCTCCTGATACACGAAATAATGAACCTTATTTATTTGTCCATAGCGTCGAATTTAGATTGATTGTTGCGCGATTGCTTCCACCGATTTAAACGTTTATCTAACAATATGTTTGTATTCCCCATTTGTTAAATACGCAATTGTTATTGTGTGAGCACTTTGTCGACTATAATTATTGTTACCTTCTTTGATATTGACCTTTTTTTTTTTTTTTTTTCGCGGGGAATGCTTTTTGCACCATACCCTACGTGGGGAGACGAAAGGCGTGTGTGGGACTCCCGGAGAACCGATCTACCCACTAAACCCCGCGGCGGCCTACGTCGGCAGTCTGGAGGAGCTCCAGGAACGCATCAGCGGCTTCTGGAGTCCCCCCTGCCGTACCTCATGACTGAGCAACATCCCGGGGTAACCATAGTCACCCCCGGGGCGGGTCGCTATTCCGCCTCCTACCGCTCTACACAGTAAGAGTCGGAACACCGACCCGCCTTAGACGACACCCCCGGCCGCACCGGCGTGTCACCTGTCCCGGGTCGTTTGCAGCGGTCCCATTTCCCCAAGATGTGACCGCAGCGACCCTCAGGCAACGATTGGGGAGCTAACGTCCTCTACCGCGTCCCCTTCGTCGCCTCCTTCGAGCGGGATCGGCCCTTTCCCGATCACGCTCTGCGGACTCCTTCTGGAGCATAACGCCGTCACAGAAGGAGACCGCGGCTTCCCATCCCTCATCACTTGCCAGCATTGCCGCGATCAATGCTGGCGGTGACAGGTTTCGTCCGATCTGTCCGACCAGGACTCGACGCTTTTGATATTGACTCTATTGCTCTTTGATATTGACCTGATGATTTGCCGTGCGGCCTGAGTATGCGACTCAACTATGGTTGAATAGGTGGCTAATGTACTTTACATTTACTTTATTTTACATTTGTGACATATTATTGATTATTTTATATTTGGACATATTACATCTTTCTAAATTTGTCTGTGAGTGAAAGTGCTATTTGGATTTTATTTTCCATAAGTGGACCTCACAATATAAAAATCAATATAAAAATCTTGCACATGATTGGTTAGCTCATGGCTGTGCAGCAATGACTCCAAACTTTTTGTTTTGTTTTCTTTGGTCGACTTCGTTCTCATCCAAGTCTCTTAGTAAAAAAATATTTTGTAAACCCTACTTATTTATTTTTAAAAGGAGCAACCATGGAGTTTCTTGCCAGATTCTTTTCCATGAAGGGTAGGCTGCACTTGGAACTGGCGACTAGAATCACTCGATTTTTTAATATTAAATATTGACTATTCATAAGTGCCTGTAAAATATGTGCCTATTTGAATAAAATCTTTTTGAATTTGAATGACCTCGTATGTAATCGTTATTACTAGAATAATAATAATGGGTATATAAACACGGATTCTCGCAGTTCAGTTTGAGTTACAGTGAGAGAAATATCAAAGTGATAGCGACCTCGGCAACAATTAAGGATTGTTATCCGGAGCGGTATTGTAATTTTAATAGTGCTTTTAATAAATTCTCTTACGTCAGAAGGTTTATTTCACAAATACATCGAACCCTAAAACGTGACAATGTTATAGATAAATCACACCCAGACACAGAACGAATGATCATGTTCATCATTATTTGTAATAAGCAGGAATTGAATCTATTACCTATTGTACTTTTAAGGTCTATTATTTTATGAGCTTAAGAGTAACAGGCCATGACTTTGACATACTCAAACTTTTTTTATACTCCCCAAGTCACAAATTCATTCATTCACTCACATAATCACTCAATTCTTTACAGTGCTGTTGGTTGCGTAGTTTGTTTCCTTGTCAGCTCCTACGACACCCATGGGTTGAATCTAGGGGTGGTTTCTTAATTCGTCAAAACACGAACCTGTAGCAACCCGTCTGGCCAGCGTGATAAAGTAAACCAATATCTCCTTTCTAAGAAAAAACCTAGACTAGATCAATAGTCTTTTGTAAGTCCCATTACCCATAGAAATGTCCTCTAGCAAATTCATTAATCTTCTCTTTAGCCAAAGCGTGGAGGTTCTGGAACTCGTGGATGGCTGAGAACTTCTTTACATTCAGGCCGTTGGGTGTGATGATGTCCGGCTTCCGTTTCAGGAGATGTTCTGCTTCATATCCTGGGAGAAGAAAAACTCGTTAAGTTTTTGAGCAAGTTGGTGCTCAAAGGCTTTGAAAGAAGTATGTAAGAAATAAACGCTATAACTCTGCGAGAGAGACTTGACTCTCTTTGGCTGCATCTGCCCGTGCCTTGCTCATAATGACCTGTCTCTTTGTTGCCACATCTTTTTTACACAGTATCAAATGAAATCGCTTCCGCTGTCTGTTTACTTAGATCTTTTAAAGTACACAGCGGGTATTAATGCAGTTTTCAGCATTAGATAGAGTGATTCAAGAGGAAGGTTTATATGTGTAATACATGCATATTATAGTAGAGGAAATACGAGAATTTCAAAGACTTGCATGCAAAGTCGGGCCTGGTCTCTAGTGTACCATAAAAAGTCAGTGTAGGAAGGCTCTGAAAGCCGGGTGTAAGAACTAATTCCTCCCCCCACCCCCTCTCCTTTCTGGGAAAAAGGAAAATCAAAAGTCAGCAATCCAATTGTGTCCCTTTATCCACTGGCACTGGCCCCTGGCAACTGCCCATACCTGGTTACCTGTCCATTCGTTTCCCTCAAACCCCAAAAACCAAAAACTAAGTCAGGTGGTCTACTTCAAGAAGAGATCATAAGAGTATGTGTACCAGTGATATCAGAAACAGTAGTGAATATGTGTGTCATGTGAGCTGCAGCTCTTTCCATGCAGTAGCGGTGGTATATCTGGCGTTTGCCAGCCTCCTCGTCCACAGCGAACTGGAAGGAGACAGAGATGTGAATTAAGAAGATTCATGACCGGTTTCAGAGGGTCTAGTGTGAGTTTTTTTTTACAACTCCCGCATTGTGTCGCGAGGATTTACAAACATACATGAAACGGCCACAAAAAACACCCAGACTCAGAACAACAATTTGTAGATCACACAAATTGTTGTCCCATGTAGGATTTGAACCCACAACATTTGGCGCAGTAGGAAGCGGTGTGGCGACCACTTAAATCACAAGGCCAGCTATCTATTCGAACACGGTGACTGTGTTGTGACGACCGGCGTTGGAATTGGTCAAAAGTGAAATCTTCAGCAATGGGTACGTCGAGGGCGAGTGGATGTGAAATAAACTCACACTAGGCTAACGATTAAATCAAATTAATTACATAATCACACACACATCTCACACCAAACTAGGCAAACGTAGTGTTGGGCGCCCTGCTGTACAAAGGGCCGACATTTTCAAGAAAGTGGTTGGCAGAGGATGGGTGCGGACTGTCCTGTACTATATTAACCAGACAGGCAGATAAATCGACTTCAAATAAGGAGGTGGTTATCAATTCGACTGTATTTTTTTTTTTTTTTGTTCCCTCATAACTTTCGACTGGGTGAACCAATTTTGATGATTCTTTTTTTATTTGAAATCTGGTGCTTCCCGTGTGGTCCCATTTAAATTTGGTCAAAATTGAAGTCGGTTTTTTTTTTGTTAAAATTTGTGATTATTTTAGTATTAGCTGACTCTGCCCTGCCTGATGGAAAGCATGAGCAGAATCTAAAAGTGGTGGTCACCATCCTCAATGCGAACGTGGACAGTGCAACATGGTGACCCACACTAACGCCCCGCTTAAAGGACCCGGGATCATAATGGGAGAGAAACACGTAAGTTGGTAGTTATATATTTCTTAATACATACATACATTAATTGCACCCAGTTACAGAAAACATGTTATTGCGTACATTGATATTTAAAAATATATTATTTCAACTAACCTTATCTAAATTATTGTAGAAATCAGTGTTGCCAGCGCAGAGGTAGCGTCCAAGCAAAGTGGCGTGGGTTGTAAACACTGTAGCGACATCAATGTGCCGGGTCCTAGAAATATACAAAAGAAAGTTGGTCTATGGTTTTGCTTAATTACTTGGGAATCTATTAAGATCATACTTTCAAAAATCTCTTCCTAGTGGATAATCACAATATGATAAACATAAAATGTCAAAATGTGAAAAGACGCTTTTATAGTCCTTACTAGCTTTTTTACCCGCGGCTTCGCTCGCATTTAAAAAAAAGTATTCTATGTTACTTCTAATACCTCCAAGAATATGTGTTAGAAATGTCATGATGATCGGTTCTGTTTGTGTATGTCGGTTATCGCGGCAAATAGTAGCCTATGTGTTATTCTGATGTATAAGCTATATTACTGTAAAGTTGTTTCATCCAAATTCGTTCAGTAGTTTTTGCATGAAGAAGTAACAAACATACACACACACAAACTTTCGCCGTCATAATATTAATGTGATAAGATTGCACTTCATTTGTGATAAAACAGGCACGTAAACAATGAAAATACAAATAGTTGATACAAAATAAGATCGCTTGCCTAAGTTACTTCGTCAATTTCGTAGACATCCTTAACAGGGGTCGAAATTTTAAGGACTGTAGTTAATAAATAAATAAATATAAATACTTCGGACATCTAATACACAACGCCATCTAGTCCCAAGCTAAGCAGAGCTTGTGTTATGGGTACTAGACAACTGATACAAATATATATTTACTTTTTTTTTGCAAATACATACATATTATACATAGAAAACACCCAAACTACGAAAAAAATATTTGTAGATCATACAAACATTTGGTCCGACCCGGGAATCGAACCCGAGACCTCAGGATCAGCAGTCGCACACGCCAAGCGCGAGACCAATGAGGCAGTTTCTTTAACGTGTCCGAATGGAGATGGATTAAGGACACGTATAATTCAAGTAAAGGGAACAAATTACTATGGAAAATCTTATCTTTGCAGCACAGCAAAGATAAGATTTTGAAACCTTGAAACAGACCTTATGCCAATCCGTATTAGACTACGGGCCCGTGTCGAAAATAAATGGGTGATGCAACCTCCAGGAGATCTTTTTAGAAAGATACAAGGGCATGACATTCAGCACTATGCCGTCACTTGTAAGCTGTCCAACTGAGTACGATTTCGACACGGGCCCGTAGTCTATATGGCCAACGTAGTATAGAAGGCCTGAACCCCCTAAAGCAGTGGCCTGTATTCAGCAACAGTGGACTATTAGAATAGAATAGGCTGTTGATGATACCTGACCAAGGTTCTGGTTACCTGAGCATGATGAGTCCAATACCCGCTTGCCACTCGTGGAAATGTGCCACAACCCGAGGTGGAGTGTCGCTATAATTCTCAGCTGCTTTACGGAACTGAAATAATAATAATAATGACCGATTGTTACTACCTGTTTTTAGTATAGTCCAAAAACTTAGACATGGTCACATTAAAAAAAATCAGGAATATTTTTCCCCCATTTGCAACATTTACACGCTCGCTCGGCTTCTATTGGTCACAGTGTGATGTTACTGTACTGTAATGTACACTATAAACACTGCAGTCACTTAAAAGTATAGATATCAATACACTTACCTCCCCAATAAGTTGCGCCACCATAAACCCAAGAATAACAGCGTCATTGGCTTCAACGTCTAGGTGTGGGATCCCAATGGAACAGGTGTTCCAGAGCTCCTGTTTGTAGCTGTCCAGCTGCCAGGCGCCAGAGCCGATGTCGAAGAGTATGATTTGAGGGTTGCCGTCTACCAACCATGTGCCTGTATGAACCTGGAAGGAATAAGCAAATGATTAACTCTATCGTTTAAATATTATCAGCTGAAAGAAGTCCACTGTTGGACATAGTTCCTCCCCAAGGTTCCTCAGCTCTACGAGGCACGACACGGTCTCAATTTGTTAGCAATGGTCTCTCATTCATAGACGGACCTAGTTAATGGTCCGTACTCACATTCGGTATTACTCGACAGTTTTACTCCAAGACGGGTAAAAATTAACGTGTGGACCGCAAAACTCACAACTCGAATCGAACAGGCTCGCATCGAACCGGCTCGATGGAATTAAATAAAATTAATTTCCTTCGCACCTACTCGAAGTGAGCCGTCGAGCTTGACTCAAGCGTGTGTACGTGACCGCGAGTGGCGCGAGTGAGTCCGCCGTTGTTGATCGTCTTAAACACGTGTTTGATAAAAAAATGGATTTACGACTTTTTTTTCTTTAATTCTTTTATAATTAAGAATTGCGAGACTTGTTAAATGGCTACATTAATGTCTGGTTCACAAAGAAGACGGTGGCTGCACCGTCTCCTTAGCTGAACAGACATCTTTTGGCTCGAACGGTTCCGTGAATACTGAACGGCACACGTCTCTCGATAGATTAATGCTGAATGTGTGGACGAAAGCCCATGCCGTGGTTTTCACTCGACATGTAAGCTCGATCGAGTAAAACCGTGTGTGAGTACTTAGCTTAAGACTGCTTAACATTACAACATTCAATCTATACTATGATATAAAGCTGAAGAGTTTGTTTGAACGCGCTAATCTCAGGAACCGCTGGTCCGATTTGAAAAATTAGTGTTGGATAGTACATTTATCGAGGAAGGCTATAGGCTATATATCATCACGCTACGATCAATAGGAGCGGAGCACCAATGAAAAATGTTTCAAAAACGGGGGAAAATTATCACGCTACGGGCAATAGGAGACGCAATCGGGGTTGCTTGGGTCGGCTAGTTAAAGATATTTTTTTTAAACTATAACCCGACGTTTCATTTTTAAATAGCCTGTCACTCGAGCCATTATAAGAATCTATTGACACCTCACTCATTAAAAACAATCAACCCTAACCCATAACCCAACCGCATCCCCCAAAGGCCGGCAACGCACTTGTGACGCCTCTGTTGTTGGTGTCCATGGGCGGCGGTATTCGCTTACCATCAAACGATACGTCTGCTCGTTTGGCCCCTATTCCAGAAAAAAAACAGTTTCAGAAGTTTATGTGCTACGGTAGGACATACAAACATACATAGCCTACCAAAATTATTACCGTTCCTTTTAGCTTCGCAGTAGTCGGGTATAAACAACCAACAATATTCCAAAAACCTTACCTTATATCCCTGACTCCTCATGGCATTGACGGCAGTAGTAAGAGGCGAATTGGGAGGGAAATCAGCCTCCTCGACCTCCGTCCTCGCACATTGCTCCTTGTACGGACCCAGGAGGCAATAGTTCTCTCCCATTTCTTCTGTCGAGACATATGCCTTCGATCTGATCACAGTGTAGATCCCACCAACTGTAAAATAGCATCACATGATCAGCTTTTAATAGCTTTGACTGGCTCGGCGGTGCAGTGGTAGCGTATGCGACTGCTGTGCTTGAGGTCTCGGGTTCGATTCCCGGGTTGAACTAAATGTTTGTAGGATATGCAAATATTTGTTTTGGAGTTTGACCGTTTTCTATGTATTAGGGCTCCCACACATAACTGCCCACGCATCGCAAATATCTGCGTGTTTGCACGAATGCACCGCAAGAACTTCACGCCGCATCGCATCGCAGTTATGTGTGGGAGCCATTATGTATGTATTTGCAAAAAAAAAGTATAGAGACATTATCAAAGGTCTAGGTCAGGAATTAAGTGTATTATATAGTGGAATGAGTACAAGTGAGTTTAATTCCAGAATGTACCTTAACAACTTTCACAAAGAGCCGACAAACGAGAGTATAAATTCGTTTAAAGGTGTTTAAAGCCTTAAGAAATACATCTTAGAGTCAAGTAACCATGAAGACCTATTTCTCAGATCTTGTTGTAATCATATATCTCATTGTTCTTCCCCATCTTTTGTGCAGAAGAGACCTGATAAACCTGTTTTCTAAGCCTTTAGAACGGCTGGAATTAGGTCGTGGCTAGCCGGCTAATTGACACCTATCCTAATAACGAAGTGTTAAGTTATGGTTTAAAGATTTTTTACGTAAATACATACATAATCTAGTGGTTGGAAACCTTGACTATTGCTTTGAGAGGTTTTTGGTTCGATCCCAACCCAGGATATATATTTCATGATGGAACACGATCATTCGTTGTGTATCTAAGTATAATCCGTCTATAATATGTAGTATGTGTATCAGCAGTTTGCTTACAAGAACAGGTTCAGGTTCTGCCCACTTTGGGATCCGATTTTCGTGTGTTATTTACATATTTTTTATTTATTTATTTATTTTATTGGGAACTATGAGGAACAATTGAGGATTCATTAACAATAATACTATTAATACCAATAATTGTAAACATTATGTACGATTTTTATGCAAATATGGCTACCTATAAAAATTATAGGTATCCATTATATATTCCGACCATTATATATCATCGTACAAAAGTCTATACAATGATAGTTGAAGTGATACTGGTTAATCAAATCAAAAAAAACAAAACGTACGAAATTCAAACGTTCTCTAGTACAGTTTAAAAAACAGCGGTAAAATAAATTATTATTTATCTAAGTAGTTCAACAACACTAAACTGTATAAACGGAACGCTGTCCATATCATTCTATTTTTGAATATTTAAAAAGTTAAATTGTACTCTTTCATATTAGACTTTCCGAGATTTTTTTTTCTAGAACAGTTATACAGGTTGAGTCGGTTGAGTAACGTACCAAACGCCATTTTGATCTGTCTCGATTTTTCAGACCTGAATATTTAATTTTTAACGATAAATTCTTGATAGACCGGTAGGGAATTCCAATTAAAGACATTATACTCTAAATAATAAATACTTTGCCTCATAGGATTTTAAATCAATTTATCTATCTAAAATTACTTGCCTTGTCTGATTCACCAACGCAAGACCTAAACCGCTGGAATTACAAACTTGTTATTTTGGCAACTGATGCTTTTTGGGTTGTAGCACAGACAAGAAAGGTCGTTTTTAATTTCCCTCCGATAGCGGTAACGTAAGGGATGAGTATATAAGTTCGTAATTTTTTGGAAACATGAAATGAGCGAGTATCCATCCATCTAGAATAGACCTATCTAGAAACATTTAATAAAAAAAATATTTAATAGACTACTGCTGGACATAGGCTTCTCCTTAGAAAGCAGGTGTTGGTCTACTCCACCACGCTGACCAGACGGGTTGGTATAGGGTTTGTGTCAAGTGTTCCTTCTCTTTGCAGTGCTGTTGCCCTGCGTAGTTTGCTTCCTTAGTCGGCTTTTACGTCACCCACGGGACGAATAGACCTGGTCACACTTTGTATACTTAATCCGGACCTTCTTAAACCTAAAAGGACGAACGCCTACCTTTATTAGCGACTTCCCAGGCCGTTTCGAAGGTCCATCTGTTCTCGTTGCTGGCTGCCTGGCCCTTGTCCATGTAAGACAGCAGGTCGTGTGTGGATTCAGCGCGGTAGAACCGCTTTGATGACCTGTCGCGAGACATTTTGACCTGGAACAATCGAATGAAGAGCAAGATTATAATCTCCTTATATTTCTTACCAAAAATATACATATCAGCTTAGGAATTACAGATGATTCCAGATTTGACATTAATAACCTCTAACAATCCACTGTTGGACATAGACCTCTCCATATAAAACAAAATATTAAAATTTAAAAACCCTATTCGCCTCTTACACTGCTGGACCGATACTAAGCAAACATATGTAATAACCACCGCAAGAAAACTGGCTTTCAAATAAAAAAAACCGCATCGAAATCGGTCCATCCGTTTGAGAGTTACGATGCCACAGACAGACACACACACTGACGGACATCGACTTCAAACTTCCAACACCCCTCTTTTTGCGTCGGGGGTTAAAAAAGGCTACTTGGCCTATACTACTATACCACGCTAGCAGTTTTCCATCTCTTCGCAGTGCTGTTTTCTTGCACAATTAGCTCTCTTAGTCGGCTCTTACATTCATGGATGAATAAGATGAGACTCTGTATTCTTAATCCTTGGCACAGATAAAACTCCCCCCTTGCGGTCCAAAACCAGGTAGTAGAGCCACGCTGATTTCAGCACAAACAGGCCGACTCGACCGGGGCAGTACTACCCTCGCACAGAAGATCAACGTAAAATGACAACATTCGTGCTGTCGTGTTTCGTTGGTGAGTGCGTCACATCGGGCATGCGGAAGCATCTCAATAAGCCGCCATAGTGTGGGTCATCATGCAACATTGTCTGCATTCGCAAGGAGTATGGTGACCATCTCTCTTGGATTCTGCTTATGCTTTCCATCAGGCAGAGTAGAGGTAGGCCCCAGTATAAAAGAAATCGGTTTTGGACAATCCACATCCATCCGTTAACAGACACTTTTTTAATGTCATCGATAAATCATACAATAAAATATCTATTGTGTTGGGAAACAACATTGTGATGTCCCTATGGATAAGCATGTACATTTAAAAAATTTGCATGTCAGTACAGACTGACGAAATATGTGATTCCTATTAAATATCTCTTTACAACTTCTGTAACGTATTTCTGCAAAGAAAATTTCATTTCATTTGACTACAGACCCCAAGAACATTACGAGTTAAATATTTTAGATTAAAAACAACATAATACTATTCATTTAAAGTATAAAATTCACAAATATTCTAATTCACGGCATAATTTACATATATTATCATAATTAATTCAAGAACGTTTATCGTTCGTGATTTTCAAACTATTAAACTTGCAAAGAATATTGATAAGTTCACGTTAGTTTTGCTTCTCATACTTTCCCCCCTCCCCTTCCTTCCTCTTATCTGCTTCGCACGAGTGTCAAGTACATACCTACATAGTATTAAAGTACACCCATCAAAAGTGTCTAGGGATCAAGCATTTTTATGCGGATTTCTTGAGATTGAGATGTGGCTTTGTAATAAATTTATAATTTTAAATTTATGATTTTATAAATTTATATGGATCCTTTTTGGTGCATTTCATAATTTGAATCAGGAACTGTCAATCAAATTCGAGTAAAAGATGAAAATCAGCTGTCAATATTTTCCCTATAAAAACATACAACGCATTGAAGACATTATTAGTGCTACTGTTTCCCTACTACTGATTAAAACCAACGTTATTATGGAGCGGCGACGTCATTTAAGCAGGGAAGAAATGCTCAGAGCCGTGGGAATGATAGAAGCTGGTTCCCGGCAACGTACTGTGGCTTTAGCTCTGAATACAAGTCAGAGTGTTATCAGTCGACTTTGGACACGTTACCGAAGCACCGGTACCGTGGCTGAGTGCCATGGAGGACGGTATCGCTGCACCACACGGAGACAAGACCGATACATTCAAATCTTAACTCGAAGAGCTCCAACAATAACCGACATGATGTTAGCCGTGAGGCTTCATCACTCTTCAGGGAACTTAATTAGCGACCAAACAGTCAGAAACCGTTTGCATGAAGTGAACCTTCATTCCCGAATACCGCTACGGGTACCACCTTTAGCAATGCACAATCGTAGGATTCGATATCAATGGGCTCTTGAACACAGAAATTGGGCAGAAGAACAATGGCGTTTCGTGTGCTTTTCTGATGAGTCTCGTTTTGGTATGAGACCGGATACAAGACGTATACGACACTGGAGAACCCCTGGACGCCAACAGCGATTAAAATCCTGCCAGGAAGTCCATCCTTATAGTGGTGGAACCATCATGGTATGGGCGGGTATTTGGATCGGCGGAAGAACTGAGTTGATTTGGATCAGAGGCAACCTCAACGCTCAAATTTATGCTGAGACGATTGTATCAGACGTCATCGTTCCTCTACAAGTGCAAATCGGTCCCTTATTTCAGTTAATGCATGATAATGCACGACCGCACACCGCAAGAGTTGTAAGACAGACTCTCGCCGCAGCTAACATCAATGTCCTGCCCTGGCCTGCTCAGTCGCCAGACTTGAACCCGATTGAGCATGCATGGGATATGCTACAGAGAAGAGCTCTGCCGAATATGGAGGGTATCCAGTCGCAAGAAGACCTTTTTTTGTTGTTGCAACGAACATGGGCGGCCATTCCACAGCGTGATTTGGATGAACTCATTTTGAGTATGCCAATCCGATGTTCTTGTGTTGTTAGTGTTCGCGGTAGAAACACGGATTATTAATTGTTTAAGTTACCTAATAAAATTTTAAAGAAAACTGTTATTTCAGTCTTTTTTCGAACTTTAATGTTAGTGGTTCAAATGTCAAAAATCCCTTTATTAGGAAAATGGCAAATTTCTTTATTAATGCAAAGGTGACTTGGTTTATCGTTACTGTGACAAACGAAAACACTTTATTTGATGAATCCTTAAAGAAAATTTTAATTAATATCAATCAGGAGAAAAGTTATTGCAAAAATATATGTTGATCCCTAGACACTTTTGATGTGTGTATCACTTAACGCATAGCTTACGTAAGCCAAGACAACTAGACATGTTCAACCCAAAAAGCCAAATTGGCCGAATCAGTGTCCCCTCTCTGTGGAAAGAGAAGCCAGATTTGGGTTACGTCCACTCTGGGGGATTGATTTGGAATTTTCGTGCACACTTATCCCCTAGGGGATCTTCCTGGATTTCATTTCCATTTTGATCCCCCAGGGGATTTATTTGGTTTTTTTTCTTCCATTGCCCTGCCTAAACCGATCTGAGATTTATATGGATTTTTTGTATGGAATTTATATTCATTTACATTTGAAATCTATATACAATATTAGCCATAAATAGTCATGTTGTGTGAATAAAAAATCCAAATAAAGCCCCCATCGGTTTAAATAGAGGATCCAAGTGGAGGAAAAAAATTCCAAATCAATCCCAAGGGGATCAGTGTGGACGACAATTCGAAATAATCCCCCAGGTATCCAAGTGGACGGAGTCCAGATTTGGACCGAAAGAATTGCTTAACATTAATTTTCTGTGAGACCAGAGAATCACTGCGGTCAAACCGCCCCATATTCTTGTCATGACGAATGGCAATATTGACAATGACTTCGCAGTGCTCTAATCTATCTCTCCAACGATCTGTGAGGTCATTTGCATCGTAAACGTCAACATGTATTTACATGAAAGTGATATATAGACATAATTATCAATCTATAGACAGTGTTTGCTTGTAGTTCTGAACTGTGACGCATCTAGACATGCCCCTAATACGCATTACAGATGAGATGCAGAAGTACTACTTGAGTATATAGGTACTAGTTGTTACTCAAAAGTTTGTTTGTGTGGTTGTAATTTGTGTTTAATTTCAAGAACTACTGGTTCAAGTTCATAAATTATTTGTGTTGGATAGTCCATTTATAGAGGAGTGGTGTACGCTATCTACCAATAGAAGACGAGTTTAATTAATCATAAAATTGCGGGTTTGTATCTATTTCTATGTAAGGATGAAAAACATAGATAACTCAATTCCTTGGCATACCAAAGAATTGAGGTATATATGGTAAAGTTATATTTTTATTGGGTCAATATCAATCAGCTAATATCGATAAAAACTGTAACATAATTTCTCATAACTATATTGCTTGTGTGTTATAAAATGTAATATTGCTGCAATATCTTATGTACCACACGAAATGTCATACTACGATAAGGTGCATAATACGTGTTTTGAAGCATTGCGGGTTTCTGTATCAAGATGTTGCCTGGCAGAGAGACGAGAGAGAGAGATGAAAAAAGAATCCTTTTGTTTACGATCGTTCCATATACCTTATGATAATCTTCTTAATGGGTTCCTACACTTACTAGTATGTACACTGTACAGATGTTTATTTAACAAAACTGATCAAAATTGATTTACTGTTATACATCTGTCTTACGCGAATGACGTATACGCCGTACGCAAACAAAGATGGCGGTTATTCGCCGCAGTGACGTTTGCGGTTGGATTACATCCAAGACATAAAACTGTTCTGTTTTCTTCGCTTCTAGATAAACAGATCGACAATTTGAGACTTCCTGATAAACAGTACGAGATTCTAAGATATTAATTTATTTATATGTTTAGATGGAATCATATCTTTAGCCTTTTATACATAGGCCTCTCCTTGGAAAGGAGGATATGGCCTACTATAATTGGTGTGATGAGACGTGGGTCCTAAGGAAAGTCATCTATAACCGAATACAAGCCTTCGAGATGTGGTTATTGCGGAGGATGTTCAAAGTACCGTGGCTAGTCCACTTTACGTCTAACGTCAAAGTGCTAGAGCGAGCCAATTGGAAGAGCAACTGTTCTGTTGGCTTATAGAGTAAAAAGGAAAATGGCCTTCTGTGGACACATAAAAAGGGGCCCTCAACATGAGTGCCTGAGGCTTCTTTTAGAACGAAAAGTACCTGGCAGGAAGACTCCAAGTCGACCACGAAGAAAGTGGATAGATGACATCAGGGCCCGGACTGGACTAGAATATAACCATTTGAAAGCGGCCGGTCATGATCGCGAGGGATACCGTCTGCTGACCTCCAAACTTCATTTTGAAGATGATGATATCTTAATTTTCTAGATCATTTATCTGGATTACTTATCTAGATAGAGTTTCGCACTGCTAAAGAAATAAAACAAGTTTATTATTCCGAATTAACGCACAGACGGGTTGCCTGACGATAAGTGGACACCTGCATCTCAAAAGTCTCAAGTGTACGATTAAACGCTGGGTTCTTTTTCAAAAATGAAAACAAAGATTGTTACCATACCCAAAAATGCGAAATTAAAATTCTAATTACTCGGGTTAAATTTTATCTTTAAGTTACAAACCCATTATCAATAATTATAATATAATATATTATATAGTTTGCTCCTTTAGTCGGCTCTTACGAAACCCACGAGATACGTAGAGATGGTGAGTGTGGTAACTCTCCGTAGGTATTTTTAATTCGACACCACACAGACTTTTTATAATATATTCTAATAAATAACAATTACAATCCTAGTTTTCAAGTCCAAACAGCAATCTACGACCTACATTTTATAACGATTATTATCTAATCATTCACGAGTACGCAGATAGACAAGAATTGTTTATAAAAATTCTTCACAAATATAGTCTTGAACTTAACTTTACCTATTCAGATAAGATAGCACGGGTAACAACACGCTGTTATTTTGTTATGTCAATTGTAGTAATTTCTTATCTGTACACACAAAACGTCTTGGGGCAGAGTATTGCATTTACTCAATCACTCATTAAGAGTAAATTCACGCTTCGATAGAGCGTGATACAGAATCAGTACCATGTTTACCGTGATTACACATATTAAGCAGTCACGCTGTATAAGAATGAATGGAAGGGAACAACCTCGAGCAACTCATGGTCGCCGGGAAAGTTGACGGCAAAAGACAGAGAGGATGTAGTCCAATTAGGTGGACTGACCTGATCGGAACAGCCTTAGACGCCATTCTACACGTTGCCCTTCGGCCAAGGAGAAGAATAAGTGGCGAGAAACAGTCCGGCAGAAGATCATCCCACACCTGGGGAATCACGACCCTCAGTAATGAGGATAACGACGCGAGGAGGAGAATAAGAATGGGACCAGGTGGTCCCATTCTCCATCTGTCAAGAAGGCTGAGGCGCGGCGCGAAGAGCTATGGATGAGGAGATGTTCCTGTGTCCCACACAGGAGAAGGTCATATGCAAGCCGTAGATGGTCGGAGTTAGGGCAGGGGTTCGTAATTTAGCGTACCCCGGCTACTAGTATCCAAGTCAGCGTGCGGTTTTTGATCGGTTGGAGTCTGAAATATACATACATTTTGTAAGCTTTTTCGATCTCACGGAAGAATTTTTATTCTGGTTAAAACATATCATCTGGTCAAATTGTTGACGTTTTCTTGGTCCTTCGAGCCTTTTTCCAAACTAGGTTGGGGTCGGCTTTACGTCTACTGCGAAACTGCGATATAACTGAACTTCGATTGTTTACACAAGTTCTGTAGATATACTGTTGTCAGACTTTTTAAAAGTACCAACTACCAGTAACGAACGTCAGATGTTTGTATAGCAACCAGGACTGACGGGGTAATTTGTTCTCTAAAACACTGAGGGATCTCAATGTGATAAGAATTGTCACACATCTATAGACTGAACGAGCTATGATAGTACGTTTCTTTTTAAATATGAGATTATTTAAAAAGAAACGTACAAATAATTTTTATAGGTAATACGAGAAAGCTATCCCCAAGACAGCTATGTCTATACTCGTAGAACATCCTCCTCTATGCACAGGATATCTCAAAACAGAAGAAACAAGTGCTCACGTAATCCTGTAGTCACATAACAAGCTAGTTTTTTATATATGAGCCTGCCAAAGTGACTCTACTCTGCCTGATGGAAAGCACCATACTCTTTGTGAAAACAGACAATGTAGTACGGTCCCGCACTATGACAGTCTATTGAGATGCTTCTACATCATTGGACCTCCGGTTACGCACTCACCAACGAAACACGACAGCACAAATGCTGTCATTTTAGGTTGGTCTTCTATGTGGGGTAGTACCGCCTCGGTCTAGCCGGCCCAACCGTGCTGAAATCAGCGTGGCTCTACTACCTTCAACAACCTGGTACAAAATTGCTCCTAGCAGTCTGTGAATACCCCACCAGGCTTCTGGACTTTGGAGGGAGCTTTGTTTATCATCTACCAACCTACCCATACACACAAAGAAACATTTTAAAATCTCAATGGACCATAGGAGTCCACTTCCAATCCCGTCTGTCTCGGTGGCGCAGTGGTAGCGTATGCGACCGCTGTTTTTGTGATCTTATAAATATTTGTTTTGGACTTCGTATGATTTGTACGTATAATAGGTATTTATTTTCAAAAAAGTTACTTAATGAGTATGTATTATATTAGTGAATCTCATAGTAAAAGCTCTGCTTACTTAGAAAATAGATGAGTCTCTTTTAATTATTTTCAAATATTTATTAATTTAACATGGAGAAACGGGTATGCAATTGACTGGTACAGGAATAAACTAGCAATAGCAATAAAAGGTTGTTAAAGACTATGAAAAATATGATGAAACTGGGAAAAAAAACAAACAAAAAAAATTTTACAAAAACAAAACCGAGTTCAAGTTTCGACTCGATTTCTCTTGGATGCCATCATCAGATCTTAGTGTCCTTATCATGGTTCCACCGTTGCAATATCTCCTTTCCATTAAAAAAATAATCATCAAAATTGGTTCATAAACAACGAAGTTTACGCCAACACCCATAAAAAAAAATACGAGTAAGTATATATACGGTTGAATTGAGAACCTCCTCCTTTTTGAAGTTGGTTAAAAACTAATTACTGATGACTTCATATCCATTTTAAAATTTATTTGTATAAATAAATGTTAAAATTTTCATATTTTTTTTAACTTATACATTGGAAACTATTTTTTTAATGTAATAGGGGGACAAAAGAGTAGACGTATCGCCTGATGGCAAGCGATTACCGTCGCCCAATGACACCCGCAAAACCAGCGGCGTCACAAGTGCGTTGCCGGCCTTTGGAGGGAAGGGGTTGGGTTGTGGGAAAAAATTCAGTTAAAAATAATAGTATTTGTGAGTCAAGTTGAACAAAAGAGGTTGGTAAACGCCCAACGAAGTGGGCATGGGTTGGCTAGTAATTATATAAAATTATTTTCAAAAAACGCTGCCTGAAAAAAAAATACAAAAAAATGCACAATTTTGTAACGAAAATAATACTGGAGGAAGATCAAAAATAAAATAAAAATAGTTAAGTATGTTGAAATAGAATTTAATAAGAATATGTTTTATTAACTTTTTTAATATTTAGTATAGACACAAACTAACTTTGTTATTTTAGAGTTCTTTTTCATGGTGTTGGAAATTTTTTAGTTTTTTAGTCTAGTTTTCTAACCAGACTCTTTTACTTAGGTTTCTAGGACTCTTTTACTTAAACATAGGTTTTAGTATTCTTATAAAACCCTTTTGATAATATACTAAATTAATTTCTATTTATTTTATCATGGTATTGTTTTTAGTCTAGGCTTATTATATTTCTTCTTATTGGAATGGATAAACTTTACATATGTAAATATTTTTAACTTACAAGTACCAAAAATGTATTGCAACAATAGTAATTTTAATAATAAAAGAAAATATTTACTACTTCTATTATTTATATATTTTTTTAATTATTGTAAAGATGTTTAACTTTATATAATTATTTAAATTAAAATTCTTTCCTTTTTTCAATATACAACAGTAACATGTATTAAACCAGTCTATAAATTTACTGAAATGAACTACGCACTTAAAAAAGGGTATTTGCCCACTTTAAAAAATAAGGAAACATTATTACTTAATAAAAAATATTACAAATACTTAGTTTTATTTTTATTTTTGAATACTACATGTTTTTGAGAGAAAAGAGTAACAACGTCATTCTATTTTTAACCAAGGAAACGTGTCTGAGAAATTTAAAAGAAATAAAATACGTACTGTTCAAATAAGTTACAGCGGCACTACGAACACGAAAATAAACACTTTTATCACTTAAAATTGCACTGAAAACTTGTTTTAATTAAATATCGTGCACAGTTTTCTGTTCGGCAAATTTATTTACGACAGCATTTCCTCAGAATACATGACTACGCGGGTAGAGAATTTAAATTAAAATAAGTTTTGTAGGTTACAAAACGTCAAACGCACGACTTTTGAAGGTCACCTTGAGCTGACAGGTGGTGTTGTCAGATTAACCGACCACCAAATATTTGCTGATAGAAAGTTGACAAATATTTCGTTCATTACTGCACTTAAAACATAAGTATTTTTAATACATTAATTTCTCTAAATAAACAAGCTATTATCGCGTGAATCAGGTGGTTTCCCAACGGAACTCCAAAATTATGAATCTAGTCTAGTACCTACTCGTAGTTACAGGCGTGAATAAAATTGCATTTGTAGATTAGCTTAGTAGGTAGGTACTTATCATTGCTCTTTGGCTAGTCATTTTATAGAAATTATCTAACTACTATTGCCCGCGTCTTCGCTTACGTAATTATTTCTTATTTCGTCTTCTAACTTTAAAAATGACAAACAATCATCCCTTAGTTTACACTTGTAATTGTTCAGCCTTACATTGAGGATTGCTGCCTCTTTAAGGTAGGGTGGGTTAGTAAGTAAGTTAGGTAGGGTATTACCCTTAGACAAAGTCTTTGTCTAAGGGTAATACCCTTAATGAACAAAAATGCAATTACCAGAACAAAAAATTAACCAAGTCGTTAAGGTAAGGATTATATTATCAAAATCTAAACAAAACACATTATGGGAATTTAACCAGGAATCTTTTGATAATTTGCTAACATAAGACCTTTTAGTAAGTCTGATTCCCATATCGTAATATGATGAAATTATGGCAAACAAAATACTTTTTATCTAGGATACTTTTTGACTGCGTCGGTAGCGCGATCGTAGCGTATGCGACTGCTGTGCATGAGGTCTCGGTTTCAAATGTTTGTATAATCTGCAAATATTTGTTTCGGAGTTTGGGTCAGTTGTCTAGTACCTTAGTTTGAGTCTAGGTGGCGTTGTGTGTTAGATGTTCGATTTTTTTTTACTTCATTGATCTGGTAGCGAGCCTGGTGTTGTCATGTATGCAGGATGAGCGATATTGTGTCCCAACTCTAAGACCCCACACTTCTTCATGATTTTGACAACTCCACACTCCCCCATAAATAACACCCAGGCGCGGTTCCAGCCTGAAGTTTTGGGGGGGGTCACTAATCAAATAAGTCGAGTAAAAAGACTTTATTGCACAATACACAATTTTATTTCACACATTAAAAACAAATGGATATCTTTTGTTTTTATTGGTAAATCTATTGGAATAATAATATTTGAGACATCTGTGAGAATCTCTGGATGAATATTTAGAGGATCTAGCTCCGTTGGGGGACAAAGGGCGTGTATGGAACTCCCGACAAATCGGTCTAAGCACTAAACCCCGGCGGCGGCGTCAAGAGCCGCATCAGCGGCTTCTGGAGTTCCCCCTGCCTTACCCCATCACTGAGGTACATCCCGGGGTAACCAGATTCAAACCCGGGACATGTCGCTGTCGTACCTCTCATCGCTCTACACAGTAAGAGAGTCGGACCACCGACCCACCTGAGACGACACCCCCGGCCGCACCGAGGTGTCGGGTCGTTTCCAGTCGCCACATCTCCCCTGCATCTGGCCACAACGACCCTTAACCGACGATTGGGGAGCAAGCGGCCTTTATCGCGCATCCTTCGTCGCCTCTTTCGAGCGGGATCGGCCATTTCCCGATCCCGCCCGCGGCAATACTCGCCAGTATTGCCGCGATCAATGCTGGTGGTGACAGGTTTCGTCCGATCTGTCCGACCGGGCGAAGTCACCGAAGCAACCGTGCCAGGTGAGCATCTAAGTGAATCGGTAGGTGATAAGTTGGTTCTCTCTATGCAAGCTTCGAAGCTCGGCAGAAAGGCTCCGACAGTGCCCGCCAAGCTCGTAGGGCTTGCTTATGTGTGTTTTGACGATGCATTCCGGGCTCATGATACGGCGCTATCTCTTCGTCATTCCGACCGACAGATCAAATTTCGTCGCAGACCATTGTGTTCATGTCGGCTAGAATGTCGAAGGGTGGATATCGTGCCAGGATCGTCGACGCCTCGTACGAGATCGTACGGTGGCCTCGTACGATCCGTATGGCCATCAACCGCTGCAGACTCCCGAGTTGAGCATTACAGCGGGAAGATCCCGCTGGTGCCCCATAGAGGACCATGGATCGCACGACGCCAATACGCACGCCCAAGCACAGAGAGGCAGCGAACTTCTTCCCGCGGTCCCCCGAGATTGGGCAGCAGACAATGTGGCACCCCTGCTACTCCTCGTACTGGGGACTAGTCGTCCGAAATGCTTTTCAAAGCTCTACCGATTGTCCATGATGAGGTACTTCATGTACTGACCCGGAGGTATGAGCTGGGTGGTTCCTGGCGCTTACGTAGGCCATGGAACCATATCGCCTCAGTTGTCTGAGGCGCCACCCTCAGGCCCAGCTCATGAATCTTATCCACGACACAAGCCACCCCTTGCGAGCAGAAGCACCTCCCCGAACCGTGACCCTCTAGCCAGTATTAGGGTATCGTCTGCATAGGAGGCGACACTGATGCCTGAAGTCAGACCAGTGCGAAGGCCCGCATCGTATACGATTTTCCATAACAATGGGCCCAAAACAGAGCCCTAGGGAACCCCACAACACACCTTCCTTCAATTTTCCACTCCGTTCCGATCGACAAACTTCACTGTCCTGTCGCGCTGATAGACCTCTATGGTACCCAGGTAAGTCGGCACCTCGTGATATTCAAGGACCTCCCTAATCGCACCTCATTGAAGGGTGCCGAAAGCATTAACGATATCAAGGCTAACTACCAACACCACCACCCCGATCGGACTGCCGACCCCGACAGGGAGCGAACACACCTATATACACACATCAAAAGTGTCTAGGGATCAAGCATTTTTATGCGGATTTCTTGAGATTGAGATGTGGCTTTGGCCCTGGCCTGCTCAGTCGCCAGACTTGAACCCGATTGAGCATGCATGGGATATGCTACAGAGAAGAGCTCTGCCGAATATGGAGGGTATCCAGTCGCAAGAAGACCTTTTTTTGTTGTTGCAACGAACATGGGCGGCCATTCCACAGCGTGTTTGGATGAACTCATTTTGAGTATGCCAAACCGATGTTCTTGTGTTGTTAGTGTTCGCGGTAGAAACACGGATTATTAATTGTTTAAGTTACTAGTTACTAATAAAATTTTAAAGAAAACTGTTATTTCAGTCTTTTTTTCGAACTTTAATGTTAGTGGTTCAAATGTCAAAAATCCCATTATTAGGAAAATGGCAAATTTCTTTATTAATGCAAAGGTGACTTGGTTTATCGTTACTGTGACAAACGAAAACACTTTATTTGATGAATCCTTAAAGAAAATTTTAATTAATATCAATCAGGAGAAAAGTTATTGCAAAAATATATGTTGATCCCTAGACACATATGTTGATCCCTAGACACATATGTTGATCCCTAGACACTTTTGATGTGTGTATTAGCATCCACTGTCGAGCGTCCCCGTTGGAATCCAAATTGGCAGTCCGATAGATCAGGGCCCACTCGCGACAGGTGCTCGCTGATACGGCCAGAGATAACTCTCTCAAAGAGTTCCTATCCTTTGATTTCGTATCTCGATTGAACCATTATGGAAACTGATAAGAATAAGAAAATCAGGTTCTTGTAGCAGATTTTGGGGGGGGGGTCACGTCCCCTGTGCCCCCCCCCCCCTGGAACCGCGCCTGATAACACCTACTGAATACTTGATACTTCATACCTGCTATGTTCTGGTATTCTACACTTGGGATATTTACCATACTTAGATTTGGCCTAGGGGTTACCCAAAATTATTTATGATAGTTTAGAGTAAGGCAAGCTGGATCTGTGGATACTTACCTCGTAGCTTCAAGAGTAAATCTTTGGACCATCATTGGCCTTTTCCCGTGATACACAATCGTTAAAATATATCACTTGTAATTCCAGTCATCCATCTATTCAACTTAGCGTGGGCGACCTTTGGGACAAAGCCGTCAGTATCGTATCGCAAGTACTACCGGGGGAGAGCCACACTTCGGCATGAATTGGCCGGCTCGACCGGAGTGATACCACGGCCTCACAAAAAACGGGTGTAAAATAGCGCTGTGCGCTGTGTTTCATCGAGTGAGTGATGTTACCGGAGGCCCATACTTCCAACCCCACCCCTCACCCCCCTCGCCCAAAGGCCGGCAACGCACTTGTGACGCCTCTGGTGTTGCGGGTGACCATGGGCGGCGGTAATCACTTACGTCACGTCAACTCATTTGTCCTCTAGTCCATAAAAAAAAGTAAATATGTATTTGTTTAAAAGTAAGGGGGCAAATAGCGAGAAATACTCATCATCCATTGTATGAATATAATTCTTTATTAACCTAATAACTTGAATTAAATTTTTGTAACTGGTGACAATGACACAAAAACAAACGCTTAACTATATTTTACATTTGTAACACTGAGATTAGATACTTAAAAACTTAACACTTGTGAGTCTAAATTCGGTGTTGCGTCTAAATCGCATTCGAATATGTTCATCTGTTTTCGAGTTTTGATCTTAAAGATCATCCTTAAATCAGGTTACACAAATTTTATGTTTTTTTTTACTCCTACCCACTTTATTTGTTACGATTGGTCACATTTGTGAGCCTAAGCTCTGACTCTCTTTTACACAATTCACATCATCACTCTATTTCACAATTTTACATCTAGCAATTATTAATTAAAATTATAAATAAAATCGACAATTAAAAAATTACAAAATTAAAACTAGTGATCGGAGTAAGATGAAACTTTACACTAATATTGCTTATACAATCAGAATAACATATGGGATACGATATAGTAAGTACTTAGAACACCCACCACTTCCCATTGAGGGGATACAACCCATAACACTCCGGCGCAGTAGAAAGCCTTAAGGTTGCCTGGAAGACATTGCTTTTGGCAATAAGGCCACCCTTTATACATTATACATATATCTGACAAAGTATGTACTCTCTTGTAAGTACTTGTAACTCTGTTATATGTTGTATAAATAAAGAGAATTCTATTATGTATCTAAACCGACCGCTACCGATAAGACCGCTTAAACTGCGAGTTTCTTTGCAATCACGTTACTAGTTTTAATTGTTTAATTGACTGCATTGGCCTAGCGGTTTAAGCAGTTCCCACGCCACTTTCTAATGCGCTGATTGACATTGTGGGTTCAAACCCCATATGGGACAACTTGGATCCACAAATTGTTGCTCTGAGTCTGGGTGTTCTTTGCGTCCGTTACATGTGTATGACATGACACAGGAATGTATATTAAGAATATACATACATGCGAGAATTTTATAACATTAAAGGGAAGAGAGAATTAATAATCTCTTCAGTCTAGACTTAATGGTGGACTACCCTCAAACTCCTCAGCAAAATGATCAACAACACTATCATTATTTTCTTGTACATCAAAATTGATTTTCACAGGATTAACACTTTTCACATAAGTTCTATTTAAAAGCACGGGACTAGTGCTAACTTCATTTTGAACTCCACACTTTTGAGGAGTAATTTCTACGCTGGTAACATTAATGGAACTCTCAGATTTATCGCGCAACTTATCTACAGTTTTTAGGTTGGAATTTTCGTTTGCAACATTTGTATTTTTGTGAATAATATTAGAACTATTATTATTGGAAATTAAGGGACTTTTGTAAGAACTAGAAGCTTGTTTATTCCTATTTATTATATGTATGGGAGATAAAGGAGGTGGTTCACCATACATTTTTAATCTGGCAATCTTTTCATTAACCTTTTTCTTCCTTTGCAACATTTCATCTGACAACTGACTGTCTTGTTTGAAAGTGGACTCAAAATCTAAGCCAGTAAGGTTGAAATTGTCATCGATTTTGTTTGGTCTTACTAGCGGAGAATCAATAAATATTTTATTCTTAGATATATTAATATCAGTGTTCATACATCTGTATGGTGATATATTTTCATTATTTTTAGTGTATGAAAAACTATTTTTAATTATCACACAATCTTGACAAAATTTCCTTCTATCCAATCCATTTAATTTCTTATTAAATTCCTCTATCATTTTTCTTGCGGCAACATTTTTAGGGGTTTGGGTAAAATATGAGAACTCCGTCACCCGAAATTGGGGAATACTTTTCCTAGTGTTGCCAGCTCTCTTTTGCAAATTCACACACGCCAATACCTGCCCAGAATCCAAGACATTTTGAAGGCCGAACTTTTGTAAGCCACCCCAAAAATTAGCGCAGACGATGTTTTTATCAGCATCTGCTAGGTAGACATTTTGAAAGGATTGTTTAGTCGAATCGAATTCTTTTATCGATGGATCGATTAAGAATATTAGACCGAAGGTATCGATTTCATTGTAATCGGTAGTCATGGATGGATTTTGTGCTAAATCTTTTATGGTATACCATTGCCGCTGGAGTAGCTTCGTGTAGGGTTTAAATTTGTCAGGTTCTTTGTATTTTGAGGTATTGAAGACCGATTGCCTGCTCGCTGAGATTTGGATTTCTGAATACCTGAAAAAAAGACTGGATTAGTAGCTTTTTATACAATGTCTTCGCGTCTTTGTCCTTAACTTTGGGATGGCTTTAAGTCTACTACGATATGCCTGAACTTCAATTTGTTACGTGGAGCGACTGTCATCATACCTCAACAACACAAGTACTAGGCGATATCGAAGTTCTGTAGATAGACTGTTGTCGAAAGTTTATCCTAGTCCTAGCTCCAACTAAAATCCATTCGTTTAGATAGTGTCGGTACACCCGCACGCAACTGTGGTTATTGTTGCGAAATACGAATATATTAATTTATACTAGTTAGGTGCTTGCCTAGGAAATAAAGACAAACTACTTCAAAAATAAAAACATCTCATCTTCCTAGCCTTTAAACATTTTCAGATTACAAGTTAGAAGAGTTAACAAACACAACCATTCACTACACTGCTTCGGCGTACGTAAACTGACAAATCATACTTACTTGTGGGTGTACGTATCTAAGCGAATGGACTATACCCGTAAGTCAAGGTAGGTAAGGTCAAGTTAAGTGTCAATGCAGTCAAGGATTGGCAAGTCAACATACTGCCACGCTCGAAGTCTGCCTCAAACTTTATAATATATATAGATTATTCCTATTATCTATAAACACTCGAAAAACATAACCTTCATTCTGGCACAGTCGGGCAAATACAGAAAAATGTTTGTATAATTGGCTATTCGTTGTTTTCGCAATTTCGACTTTATTTTACTTGATAATAAAGAACTATTTTACCTGACCGCAGTAGGGATGACATTCAAAACATCGATCCAAGCGCCCTCTTTGATCACTTCCTGTATAGCATCATTGGGTTTCCATATTGACATCATACCTAAAAAAATATATTAAGTAAAAATGAAATAAAAGCAATTTCTACCCATAGACATTGGCCAGAAACTGGAGGCGAACTATTGATATTTGCACCTACACTACAAAACACTACAAAAAAAAACTGATTCAGTTTTTTTTTTGTATTGTTACTGAAATTTATAAAAGAAAATAATACAACATTTTAACAAAAAATAATCCGACTTCAAGAACTGGACCAAATTGAAATGAGACCAAACAGGAACCGCCAGCTTTGAAAGAAATAAAGAATCATCAAAATCTGTTCATCCAGTTGAAATTTTTGAGGTAAGATACATAAAAAAATACAGTCGAATTGAGAACCTCCTCCTTTTTTGAAGTCGGTTACAAAACCTTCTTGATTATAATTATGTTCCACTAGTTTCCGACCGCGGCTCCAGCCGCGTATATGTCGGTTATCATGACAAAAAATAGCCTATGTCCTTCTCCAAGGGCCAACCTATCTCTATACCGGAATTCATCTAAATAGGTTCAGCGGTTTAGCCGTAAGAGTAACATACAGACAAAGTTACTTTCGAATTTATAATATTAGTACGAACATATGGTTTAGCAATACCCATTTCAATATTTCCACATACCTTTACTAACTTCCACATGATCTCCTTTCTCTGTCACTCCAGCAACTCTTATTTTCAACAAACTAACAACATTTCTGTTTACACAAATTCCTGATTTCCCTATCCTATCTCTTACTCGTGCTTGTATATCTTGGAGTAGACGGTCACGGTTTTTGGATGTATGGGATTCTAGCAAGTGTAGTTGGGAATCAGTTAATTGTGCCTGTAGAAAAAAATGACAATGGAAAATGGGCTTTTAACTGAAATATTGATCAACAACAATAATAACATATTAGAAAAAAATTAACAAAAAAAACAGACTTCAATCTTGACCCAATTAAAATAGAACCACAAGGGAAGCACCAGTTTTCAAATAAAAAAAGAATTAACAAAATCGGTTCACACAGTCAAAAGTTATGGGGTAAAAAACATTTTAAAAAAACAGTCGAATTGAGAACCTCCTCCTTTTTTGAAGTCGGTTAAAAATAATGTAATTTTTCAAGAGAACTTTGATATGTTTACGTTGAATTTGACTGCCTCGGTGGCACAGTGGTAGCGACTGCTGTGCTTGAGGTCTAGGGTTCGATTTCCGGGTCGGACCAAATTTTTGTATGATCTGCAAATATTTGTTTCGTAGTTTGGAGGTTTTCTATGTATAATATGTATGTATTTACAAAAAAAAGTATATATATGTTCATATCAGTTGTTTAGTACCCATAATACTAATAAGCTCTGCTAATCTTGGGACTAGATGGCGTTGTGAGTTAGATGTCCGAAATATTGATTTATTTATTATTAACACCCTTATTTATAAACATTATTCAACTTTAAGCAACGGTTCTATGTTATTTTCAACTTTAAGGCTGTGAGCTTAAGGTTGAAAATAACACAGAAGCGTTTGCTTGAATATTATGAATAAATGTTAACATATTTTAGATAAACTTTAACGCCATCTAGCGAAGACTATCTGAACTACGTAGTAATGAAAGATCCTGCATCGCACAGGTAAGATTTCTTCCTGCCTTCGTCGTTCGTGAGAATTATTGTATTATTTTTATTTTTTTCTGAATAATAAAAATAAATTTTATATTAATTTTTACATTTTGTTTCTACTCGCTATTCCTATCCTATAAAGTGTGAATCGGTCTCGGAACTTGGTAGTCACAGTGACTATGTTCTGCTTTGCGAATAGCCCGCACTTAACTCTTCACCAATCGCAACGCCGAACGCACTCGCCGCCGAGAGCGGGTTGATTTGAAATAAACTCACACTAGACCCTCAGAATAGTTTAAAAAGGCTTTACTTACTCTAAACTCAGCAGGATCCTTGCTCTGCTTCATCATCTTAGCAATCTGAGAGCCACTGTCCATACATGTTCTTTTATAACTTTCCGATAAACTTTCAGACTCCTGTGACGCCTAGAAAAATTAAAATATTATGACGTTAACCATTTTAAAATAACTTTTATGAGTTGGAGTTAAACATGTAATTGGACACTGCAGAGAAACTTTATAGTTAGGAGGCCATGTAGGCACCAGTACAGGTATGGTAGGTGGCTTAAGGTATCCTAGGTATAAAATTTATATGTACGTCCTACGTGTAAAGAGCAGACGGGTCACATGGTCATAAGTGACCACCGCTACTCATGGGCACCTGCATCTCAAGACTTTCAAGTTCGTTATTGTCCTTTGACTGTCCCACAGACAGCCAACTCAGTAAAAATCTACGATTTTTATCTTCACCACGGGAGAGCCACGTTTCGGCATGAATGGGCCGGCTCGACCGGAGTGATACCACGGCCTAACAGAAAACCAGTGTGAAATAGCGCTTGCGCTGTGTTTCGTTCCGAGTGAGTGAGGATACCGGAGGCCTATACCCCAATCCCTCCCCACTTCTCTCTCCCCATCCCCCAAAGGCCGGCAAGACACTTGTGACGCCTCTGGTGTTGCGGGTGTCCGGTAATCGCTTAACATCAGGTGATACGTCTGCTGGTATGCCTTCTTATTCCATTAAAAAAAAAACAAAAAAAAATTACCTGATCAGCAAACTCTTTCTCAACTTCTTCGTATATTTTCTCCATGAACGCCTGTCTTTCCGCTTCTGTTTTCATCTGATGAATATTCTCCAGACGTTCTGATCTGGTAACTGGAGAATATATATAAAAAGCAATTCAGGTGGTGCTTTGATACTAGACTAGCTTTTCGTAGAAAGGACAATGGCAGCTTTGTATGGGACTTTTGTACCGCTTGGCGTATGTCATTTATTTGGTTGCTAATATCATAGACAATAACATTTTAAATTCCTAGATTTTTAGTAGATAGCGTTAAAAAATTATTTTAGTTTTTAAACTACAACGAAATACATGAATCACAAATAAGTTGTCATTATTTTCAACAAGATGGCGTAATATCGTCTACGATTTCCGTGATCCGTCAATAAAATGTTGCTCTTTTACTAAATTCACCAGTAAGCTCATTCATAAATATAGATTCAAATATTGAATCGTTTTTTATGTAATATATATTTTAAAATAATGTAAAATATTTTCGGCAATCTGACACACAACGCCATCTAGTTTTCAGACTAAGTAGAGTTTAGTCACGGCGTGTTTAGAACACGTAGGAATGCGTTTTGTTAATGCAGTTGTAACAAGTTTATGAGCACAATTAAATTAAATTTTAGCACAGTTCAAAAAATATAATAAAAACATAAAAATAATGAGAATGATTCACTTAAGAAACGGTATAAATCTCATAACCATTCATAACATATTGCCAGCGGTACAGGATCTGCCATTCTCCTTTATGATCCAATGACGCAGAAGCATCTCATTAGGCCGCCATAGTGTGGGTCACCATGCTGCATTGTTGCATTGTCTGCACGAGCAATGAGTGTGGTGACCACCACTCTTGGAATCTGCTTATGCTTTCTATCAGGTAGAGTCACTTTATTTTTATTTTACTTTATTTGGAAAACATATAGTTATGACTAATTAATCTCTAAATTTATTGAAATTATTATCCACTTCAACGTCCCCCGCGCGCGCCTAGGTCACACCTCCAACGTCCAGTCGTTCGCGGCACTTAACCCCCTTTGACCCCTGCAGCTGAACCGCAATAAAAACCTACATGGCTACTTAACCGTAGAAGCTAGAGTAAATAAAGAGATACGAAAAGAAAGTTAAAAGTATACAGAATAAACTTATCTACATTGTTTAATAGCAAATTTCTATATATAATGCGTAAAGTCGGGTTAAACGTAGTATTCAGAAAACAAAAAAAAAAAAAAAACTTTCTTTTTACATTACAAGGAGGATTGTTATATTTTTGTCAATAAAATAATTTCACAACAAACTAGACTTATTTCCCTTTCTAATGGCATATAAATTATTATATTTAATTATTTCTAAGTATTTAAATAATATTTTTATATTATATAATAATTCATATTTTTTGGGTGCAAATTTTAGCGCTTTCGACTTATTCGCTAAAGCGAAATAATACCAAAATGGCCGCACCTAAGGCCGTCCTACTCCCGTAATCTGTTGTTGAAAAAAGTCACAGTGTGTATTTTAAACAGAATTATTTTAGAAAGAAGATCGATAACATATATATATTATGACTTTAAACGGTAAAAAGGTCCTATCTACACACAATAATATAAAACAAAAAACAAAAAATGTTGCAAATACAATTTTAACGTTAATAGCGAACCTTATTTGGACCGTTTGCTCAAACGTCCGTGGCAACAACTGTGGCCACGCCTAAATTCTGAGGAACACATATATATTATTGAGGAATCTTCAATGAATTTAACATGTTTTTATGAAATATCGATATTATTTTGCTTATTACGAAATCTAATTTGATATTTTGTATATAGTTGTGTATAAAATATGTGCAAACAATACTAAAATTGGTCAAAACGAAAAGCATCTTCATTTTGTTCGAAGCATCAATAGTTTAAAGCTAAAATTAATATAGATTTATTACATACAACTGTAATATGTAAACATCATCGTGAAGCCCAATTCATCTAGTTTGTTTTAATGCATAACACTTGGAAGTTAAATACGATAAAACTATAGTACTTACGACTTAACTGCGGGTGGTCCTTAGCGCACAACAACACTCGCGCACGACACTCAAGCGGAACGCGGGTCAACTGAAGCGGCCAAATCTCATGGTCCAATCAAATTAAATCCACGGCCCTCTGGTGTTCTATACTCGAATTAGTTTATTAGCTACACATTGAAGCAATGAAAATCTACCAAACAGTACTCTGTTTCTCAGAGGATACGATTTAAATTCAACTGTGCGCCGTTGCGCGCGCTGGCAACGCGTGTTGCCACGGACGTTTGAGAGGGTTTTTATTTTGGCAACGCGTGTTGCCACGGACGTTAGAGTGGTTATACACGTTTTCACATTCACAAGATATTGATACATGAGTTAAATAAAATAAATATGTATAAATCATCAATACACAAATAATACTTATGTTCTAAAAAAACTTCTTTATTTTTTTTATTTTGACGATTAGAAATAATCTGATGATGAACATACCACCAAGACACTTCTAAAAAATTTAAATTGATCCATTTTGTTAGAAAGCACGATGACACAAACAAATTCACAGATCGACAAGTTAAACTTATTACTTACTAGTGGTTGCCCGCGGCTCTGGCCGCGTATATGTCGGTTATCGCGGCAAATAGTAGCCTATGTGTTATTCTGATGTATAAGCTATATTACTGTAAAGTTTCATCCAAATCCGTTCCGTTTTTGCGTGAAAGAGTATCAAACATCCATCCATCCATATTTACAAACTTTCGTGTTTATAATATTATTATAGATAACCCAATCTTGCATAAGGGGATAAAGACTCAAAACACTCACCAGTGCTGCCATCTTCAAACTTTTCAATATACAAAGCTGGATAAAGACTCAAAACACTCACCAGTGCTGCCATCTTCAAACTTTTCAATATACAAAGCTGGATAAATCCTGGTGACTAGAACTCGAAGTTTCGAGACTTTCCCGCCTATAACTTGGATAGACGATAGTTGGGATGATACAGTTCCAGTGTGGTATCCCAATTTGGCGTCCCATGTGGCTCGACGGGTTGAGTTCCCGGAAATCTTGAGACGAACACCTGATGTATCCTGCAATAGATAGGTACAAAACTATTTATTTGTAAATCGTATTACAAATTTATAAGACATATAATCAGATGTTTACTATACAAAAGGCGGCCAGAAGCAACCTCTTCCAGGCAACCTTAGGATGCATCATAATGTTTCGGAGAGACAGTAGTAGTTGAGGATACAATGAGTTTTGAACCCCAAAATAGATTTTTTTTATGGAGTAGGCCGGCAAACGAGCGATATCGCCTGATGGTAAGCGATTACCGCCGCCCATGGACACCCGCAACACCAGAGGCGTCACAAGTGCGTTACCGGCCTTTGGGGGATGAGGGAGGGGGAGATAGGGTTGGGGTATGCAACACAGAAAATCACTATTTCACACCGGTTTTCTTTGAGGCCACTCCGGTCGAGCCGGCCCATTCATGCCGAAGCGTGGCTCTCCCACGGTAAATAAGAGTGGCTTGCTATGTCCAGAAGTGGACTGCAATAGGCTGATGACGATTTCACAGAAAAACTTTCTACCTTTAACCGACTTCAAAAAAAGGAAGAGGTTATCAATTCGACTGCATTTTTTATTTATTTTTTATGTTCTTATCATAAATTTCGACTGGGTGAACCGATTTTCGTGATTCTTTTTTTATTTGAAAGCTGGTACTTCCCGTGTGGTCCCATTACAATTTGGTCCAGTTCTGACAATGTCAGCTACGAGAAAACCATATCAGTCTTCAATTTGCATTAAGTATGTGCGCGACATATCGAATAACTCAATATCACGCTATTCAACTCAACTGCTATATTCATAATGTTTATTTTCGATTAATATTAGGTTCAATGAACTTGTATAGTTCGAACGTTTATATGTAAATGTATATACATATAAATATATGTTATGTTTATACGTTTTTAATCGACTCATTTACCTCTTCCCTAGAAGGCCCTATAGCATGTTTTGCTGTATATAGAACATCTAGAAAAAAACATACATATTTACCTCCCAAGGAGAAACGCCCTGCTCACACCCAATCAACTCAGCTCCGCTGGTCGCGATCTTGCTGCCAGCACAGAGCTTGCCACTGCACATTTTCTGAGTCAACATTTTGTCTATTCTACAACGAATGCTGTACCATCCATCTGTCAATAGTAGTTCTACATTCGAAGTTATGTCGGACACACTGGAAAAGATGAAAAAAAAACTGATAAATGATTTATTTTGCATGAGAGCAGGCTATGTATCTATGGCATACATAGAGTATTAAAATTTTCTTATTTTTTTTAGATATGGGATATGCCAAAGTCCCTCTATTCTGCCTGATGGAAAACATGATCAGAATTCAGATAATTGGTCACCACTTACACTACAGATTTATTGCAGCACAATTTAGTACTTCAAAACCATTATCACCACCACTGTTATCGCCATATCAGTCCCTGATTGTCAGCTTCTGAACCTTTTCTAAGACTACTACTCGTACCTTCTTTCGCTCCTTAAGATTTTGACCACGTTTATTAAGTAAATTTCAGTACCTTTTTGACCAAAATTTTCAATTTTTTTACTAATATCTGTCTCAAAGATCTATGCCACTTCATCTTAACTAATAATAAGAGTTAGGGTTACTTTGGTTTTAGTTTGCCTGTAATATTTATTAAAAATATAAATTTTATTTCTGTTCAGCTCACACTTACCTGGATACTAATACATCATCCACGTACATTCCAACCACACAAAGCACTAAAGTCTTCGATGGCAAATCATCTTTTTCATAAATCTTCCTGAGAGCGGGTCTTTGAGCATTATATAACTCCTTGTCATATCTAAACTTTAACTGTTCCATCACATTTTTGGCCGAACACACTAACACAGATTTGAACATAACCTCATAAGAAATCAATTTCCACAATATTAATCTAAGATGGTTATCTACCCATCCATCCGGTATTAATTTCGCGTTAACAGAATTTAAGAATTCTTGTTTCAGTAAATCGATTGTCATATTTTCAGAGGACAAATCATTTCTTTCATGATTAAATTCAAATTGCCGTAATTTGTCGTATTTAAAATTACATAAATATGGATCGATAGGTTTACTAATATCTTTTGTCATATTGTGTAAATCCTTAAGAGTGAAGCTAGTTTTCTTTTTATAGTCGCCTCTATAAGCAATTTTGTTATTTTCAGCAGTAGATTTTGCAATCGGTTTTGATATAGGTTTTGAAATTTGTTTTAAATTATAAGGCACTTCAAATTTCTTTGTTCTTTTGGCCCTAGGACAAGATAGTATTGGGCTACCAGATCTTTTAACATTCTTAGGAGATACAGCAAAATCTTCTGTATATAAAGTTTCTTCAAAGTTATGAAGAACTTGAGTGTCTAACATGTCATCAATGTCGTCAGGCTTATGCATTTTTTTCTCTTTTTTTCTTTTCGCATTTACGACACATTCTTCATCTAACTCGGAAAACAATCTTTTAGATTTTGCTAAAGCTTCTTCGGACACAGCGATAGCTTTATTGTTGCCAGTTTGAAAGCCTACATTTAAATGTGAAGGATTAACTGTTACTTTTTCTATACTTTTTTGAATTTCAATATCACTAAACAACTGTTTAGCTTTAGCTAAAGATTCCTTAGATACGTTAACATTTTGATGACTCGCTGTTTGAAAACCTTTAAAAGCAAGTCCTTTAGCCGTGGTCACAGTTTTTGAATCAGTTGTTTTATTGTTGTCTAATCCACTACTATTAATTGCTTTGAGACTTGCTTTGTGTATATCGCTGAACAACTTTTTACTTTTTTCTAACGCTGACTCTGATATTACGACAGGTTTTTCACTAGCAGTTTGAAAACCTTTAAAAGATGTCACTGTAAATTTATTTTCAGTATTAGATAAGGCGTCTATTTCTTGAATACTTCCTTCGTTTTCCTGAAAAATCTCGTGTGGGTATAAGGTTTTGGCTTTGGTAATAATATTCTGCACATTAAAATCATTAAGACTGTCTAGATCTTGGAATACCTTTTTACTTTTGGCCAATGCTTTTTCGGATACTATAACTGGCTTGTTATTAGCTGTATGAAATCCCACGAATCCAATATTAATAGAATTATTCTCCGTTTTTATATTATTTCCCTCACCAAACAATGCTTTACGTTTTCCTGGGCTCTTTGTATATGCTGGTCTTTTAAGACCTGAAGGTTCATTGAAAACTGGACTCGTAGGTCTGCAATCCACATGACTGTCGCTATTTTGTGTTTTAATAGGATTTGAGTCCCCTTCGTTACTGATATCTTGTCTTATATTTGAACAGTCTTCTAATAACTCTTCTAGCTCTGGATTATCATTAGTCACCAATTGCTTAACTTTAGTACTCTCAATTCCAATTTTTAAAATTTCTTTATCACTTCTGTAGGTAATTTTACTTTCATTTCCATCATGTTCTTCATTTACATGATGTTCTTCAAAGCTAGGGTAATCTTTTCCACTTATATTAGGTGTTTTAAAGTTTTCTGAAGCAATGTCTTTGAAAATATCTCGAGTTTTAGACATAGCATTTCTGGAAATCTGTATATTTTTATTATTTGCAGTTTTAAAGCCAACAAATTTAGGTAGAGTAGAATGTATTTTTATTTCTTCTTGGTCTTCCTGATTATCTTTTAAATGTGCTTCCGAAAACTCTGCATCTACATCTTTAAAAATATCTCTTGTTTTAGACAAAGCATTTCGAGAAATTTGTATATTGTTATTATTAGCAGTTTTAAAGCCCACAAACTTATGTTTTGTAGATATCTCCGAAATACCTTTATATTTATTAGAATGATGTATTTTTATTTCTCCTTGGTCTTCCTGGTTCTCTTTTAAAGGTGGTTTCGAAAACTCTTTGTCTATATCTTTGAAAATGTTTTTTGATTGAGCTATAGCTTTTTCGGATACCTGTATTATTTTATTGCTAGCCGATTTAAAACCCACAACCCCAAAAGCCTGTTTTGGTTTCATTTCGCTTAATTCCTTCTCAGTTTCAAGATCAATTACGTCTTGTTTCTCAGATAGTAAATCATTTATATTAATATCATTAAATATATTTTTTGTATTAGCAAAACTTTCATTAGATATCTCTATGTTTTTATTGCTTGCTGTTTTGAATCCTCCAAATTGGGTTTCATAGTTTGCGTTCTTACTTTTTTGTGAAGAGTTTGTATAATCTTTATTTTCTTTTTTAGGAAGTTCTATAGAATCAATGTTGTTAAACACATCTTTGCTTTTACTCCAAGCTTGTTTAGATATTTTGATATTCTTGTTATTTGCAGTCTTAAAGCCAATGAAACCTGTGCTGGTTGATGGCTGATTCATATTTACTTCTATACAATTTTGATATTTATCTGGGCTTGACACAACTTTAGGTATTTTCTCAATATAATCTTTAAAATTATCGTTAGTTACAGCTCTTGTATCATTATTTGCAAGTTCGTTTTCTTCGTCATTATACATATCGTTGCTAATTTCCTTAACAAAATTGGTCATATTTTTATTGGTGTTTAATCTATACTCCTCGGAAATAGCCACAATAGTTTTACTTTTATGTGTTTTTGCTTCATGATTGCCAAGAATTTGCGACAGTACGTTATCATTAATATTATTTTCCTTACAAATATTATTATTTAAACTTTCATGGAATTCGATGTCTTCTAATATTTCTTCTGTATTATCACAAATAACTTCAGATGGCGTCCCAGTGTTAATTTTTAAAGTGTTTGGTAGCACCGTAAGTCCCTTTTCAATTTTTAAGTCATCCAATGACATTTCAATATTTTCAAACTCTTGTACTATTTCTTCATCAAAACCTATAGCATTATCAACAGGATTCTTGCAATATTCAGTCAAGGCTTTTTCAGTATCACAATTATAGCCTTCACTTTCTTTATTATTTTTGTTCTCATTCTTATTCTTGACATGTGGATCTTCTTCGTCATTTTTACAATCGAATTTTTCTTCCAAATCAATATCTTGAAATACTTTTTTACATCTGGTCAAACCCTCTTTAGAGAATTCTATCTTTTTATTACTAGCTGTCGTAAAACCAACAAGGTTGCTAAAGGGTAATTTCAGGTCTCTGATTTTTGATAGTTCAACAGTTTGATCAAAAATTGAAGCACATTCTTTCTCCATGTCAATTTCCTTTTTTTCTATAGAACTATCACAATTATTCACCAATTCAGTTATGGTAATCTCATCACTTATCACATCATCAAGAATGTTTTTAGCTCTAGCAAAAGAATCTGCACAAATCTGTATAGACCTATTACTAGCAGTCTGAAATCCAACATACATGGTCTTATCCAGAACATCAGACTGGTTATAAACTGAGGTTTCTAAGGCACAGGTAAATGGAAGATCTTGATTCTCTTTGTGTACTAAATCTTCTTCTTCATCACTACTGAAAAGGATTTCATCCTTTAAAATCTCATTGGTTGTATCAATTTTATTTTTACTATCTTGAATGTTTTGGTTTGATACCTGATGATCTATCTTTTCCGAATCTGCATTTTCCATTTCAATAGCTTCTTTATCCACGTCAACACCAAGCTTCTCCTGAATTTTGGGATCTCGTACATCTGAATCTGCTGATTCAATTTCTTTATTCATATTGAAACACAATTCTTTATGTAATATTTGAGAGTTAACAACATGTTTCCTCATATTAGAACCTTCTGATTCTAGCAGTGACAGGGCTATAGTCTCAAATTGTTCAAACTGATCTAGGTTAAAAACCAAAGGAGATGGTGAGTTTGATTTTAACCTGACATTTTTTGTACTAAATATAGGACTGGGTGGTCTATCTACAGTGTAAATATTGTTTATTTCTAAGTCCTGGTCAAATTGACTAACAGTTTCTGAAGTATTTTCATCTTTATTATCAGTTTTGTGATTGTAGATTAAAGTTTCATTTTTCATTCTTTTAAAATTAGTTGTTTTTGTGACTAATACTTGACTTAGTAGTTCTACTCCTATTTTATGGCTTTCTGTATCATTATTTATATTGGTTTCTGGATATATAAATATATTATGTAAATCATTAATTTCAGTTTCATTTAACTCAGGTGATTTTGTATTATCATCTACTTTGGAAGTGAACTCAAATATTTTGTTCTGTGTACTATTGTGGGTTTCAACTATCAATTGTTCTTTGGTATCATTAATTTCTTTAATATTATCCTTGTTCTTGCCACCACCACTAACTACTTGGGTATCTTTAACAATTTCTTTACCATTTCTACCTACAATAATATCACTTTGGTGTTCTGTGTTAGTGTGAAGAAAAGCGGTTTCAAATTCTTGAGTCATACCCTGATGAGCTTCTAATATTTCTGCATCTTCTATCACATTCATAAGTTGGGTATCTGAGATGCATTGTGTGTCAAATTTGGTTGTTTGTTTAGGTCGCTGGAAAAAACAAGCATTTTTGACATACTTTTATTAGCTTCACCTGTTTGTTTGTTTTTAAGACACCTTTGAACTCAATTTTGACCAACTAGCGAATATGTATGGAAGTATCGGTAGAGGTTGCCCATGGCGAACATTTACCGGCCAAGCGAATAGAAAGCCACAATTGGAAAGTGAATGCAGCAAAAGAGGGGTGTCAGGACCATAGTACTTACTATGGTCCAGACACCCCTCTGTAACAAGAGACAATTGATCTCCACTTGGAGATCAATTGTCTCTGCCTACCCCTCTGTAAAATAGGCGTAATTCTATGTACTTTGAAAATTCATATTTAAGTGTCTGTTTGTAATATTAAAATACCCACTTTTTACTAAATGCATATGTATACATTATACATGGTACATTTACCAAAATAACACTTTTTTAAAGTTTTGGCCGTTTGATTGTTCCAGCAAATCTCTGTTTTTGATGGGACTTTCACTGGCAGATAGCTGATGTAATTAGGAGTAAAAAAAAAATTGTCATCTAAGTAATTAATAAGTATTTATTTTAAAGTATTGCTTGCCAGACAAGACTCTGCCAAAGGTTGTTGAAACCTGCAGGTGTTTGCCAAAGGGTAAATGAAGAATTAATAGTTCCTCATAAACAATACATTTACAGCAAATGTAATAAAATGAAATAATTTTAATTTTAAATGTTTTTATAGGTCTACTTATTTTATTAAAGTAAGTTTGAATCAATAATGTAAACAACGTAATACCTCGGCATCTAATAGTGATAAATTATTAACACTCGTAAACGTCGAATTTCTGTACTTTTCTAAATGTTTTGTAGTTTTTTTATCACTTTTGGATGAATCAGCGTATTGTATAGCTTTAAGCTGATGGAAAACACTTGTTAACACATCTTTTGGCTTATAAGATTGTTTTTGTTTCACAGTTTCACTGTAAAGAGATGGTGACTTCTTTTTGCATTGTTTATTCAAGATTACCTCGAAACTTTGAACAGGGTCACTCATTATTTTGTATTAAACTTATAATAAAAACTATTTACAAAAATTAAATTAACCATTCAAAACGACAAATTCGCCTAGAACTAGCGCGTAAATACTTTCAAACATTGACAGTAGTACAGCATAAGTGACAAGTGACAAGTGACCACAACCACAAAACACATTACTCAGGTGCCACAGACTGTAATGATCCAAAAGGTTCACACCATTGACCTACAGTACATGGACTACGCATACCTACAAAATTATCGTGCCTACCTACACAAGAAGTTGGCGCATAAAATGGCTGCCTTTAGGGTTGTACCTATGTAGAGTAACTCGAAATGTCGATATCGATATTTAACCGAAATACTTAATAAATTGCAAAAATAACGATAACATTAAATAATTATAGTTAATTCCGATTTTTTTTATTATTTATAACGGATATAATGGATGGATTAAATTTTGAATGATGGACTTAAGACTTAAATCTAAAAATGAAAGCTGGCCATCACGGGACACCCGGCTAGATATGATATGTGCGAAATATTACTCAAACGATTCTTGGGCTTCTACCCAAGAAACCGTAGGCCATTACTACAGGGGTGCTACAGCGTTTGGTGAGTCCATTGTGGGATAGGAGAGTGCTAGTCCTTTCCCTTTTCCCACCTTTTAGGCGTACTTCACCTTCTCCCAAAATGAGGCTCTTGGAATCCCTAAAATCCTGGTCTTTCCGTAGTCTGGGAATAGATGATCGTAGGTGAGGTTTCTCAAATTATTATTTTAAAACCATTTGTTATCGGCTATGAAAACAGCCCTATCCGTTCTATCAGCAACAAGACTAAAGAAAGAACAGAATACCTCCGCATTTAAACCAACGAGAATGTACATCGTTGTTTACCTATTTTTTCGTAGCTCCGACGGTTCTGGGATACCGATATCAACATAAAAAGTACTTATATTATGTTGACATTGAGCGAAATAACAAATTGAGTAAGTAAAACACGTTTAAATAGTTGTAATATTTATTCACACATTCAGGTTAGGGCACTGCGCAGTCACGTAATCGCGTCACGTCGAGAGTTCTGTTGTAGGATGTTTCATGGAAGTGCGTCGAGCAGACATAGCACATTTTATGTTGAGGGTTTATATTTTCCAAACCAATGATTTCGATCCATTTCTTTCTTAAAACTTCATTTACAGGAAATCTGATGAAGAAAACACCATGTTAACATATTTTTTTATATAATAATATAAGTATCGACACTTTAACTCTATCATCACTATCCTTAATCGTATGTAAACAAATCAAAGTGAAACAAAGCAAATAATACCATTAAGAACCTCAAAAAACTAACAAACGTCTTCGGAAATTATAAAAAGAATATGTTTAATACAATACAATAAACAAAATCGTAAAATATTGAACAATTTCAATACATTTTTGTACTAACCTGTAAAGAGTCAATGTACAATGATTCTTGTTTTTTCTTGCACCAGATTGTTTAATGGAGCACGAAGGCATGATTTTCATGTCTAGGGCAAAGCCTTGGATACATTATAAACAAATTTAAAGCCGTAATTGGCACGAAAACAAAAAGAAAATTTCCAACAACAACCGCTTGACAGCAGATCTACCTCAGAACTTGGTGCATACAATGGCGTCGCCGGTCACGAATTGACAAGTGCATGACGTCACTCAAAAGTGTTGCCAATATTAGTGATCACTAAACTATGTTTATCTCTCTTTTCACACCAAGGTAAACATAAGTTAAAAAGAGACAAAATGCTTTTTTGTATATATGTGTCGATTTTATATATATTTGTATAATGAATTGTTCGTATAGTAGAATAGGGCATCTCCTTATATTTTCTTTCCTCATTGGTTCACACTTTCACACATTATCACCCTTAGATACCTCACCCCAGAGCATATATAACTGAAAGGGTAGACAAACGAGCGGAAAGCGTGATCGGAGTAGACGCACATACCAATTTGCATGACTGATTTGGTGGGAAATACACCAACCGATCAGAAGCTTGCGTGAGAGAGAAAGACACTACCCAAACTCAGTCTCTCTCTATTCCGATCACGCTTTCCGCCCGTTCGGCTGCCCCTTCAGAAATGTATCCTCTAAGTTATCACTGTTATCAGGGCATGGCAGCAGGGTAAACCACTAGTGTTTTTTTAAATTATTTCGTTTCATTAGTTAATAATATTATTCATATTTAAAAACGTAGCATATAATTCAAGTTTGAATAGTAAATAACATTAGTATAACTGAAATAAAACTCAATATCAATCCCTAGCGAAAGCGAAAGCATTTCATATTTCTTTCAAATGACGCGGTCTTCGATAGGAGATTAAAGAGGTGATAATTTTGATTGTACTCTAGCTAGAACACTAGAATACAACACGAGTAACGAAACAACTAGAAAGGTGTGACGTCGTCAGTAAGTTATTTGATAGTTTGAAACTATATTTCCTTAACCAGAGACAGAGAGTAATACGTAATATTACTCACATACGTCTGTGGTAATACTACACAAACCATAACCTATCGATACCGCAAAGATCGCAACACAACAACAACAGTACAACAACACTACTTCGAATCAGTCTATGACTTCGAGTCTATCACTCTATAATCTATGCTTCGACTGTTTGACTTGATCGGCGTTTTATAAATTTCTGAGAGAAATCATTTTACCATACTTTACAAGTAAAGGTATTGAAATATAAACGTAATATTGAATAAAAAGTGAAAAACTCGTTAAAAAATGGTGAGTAAACTTCTGCTTTCTACATAAATTGCTGAAAAAAATGGCGGTAAAAACTAGGTTATTTTGCAGTCCCACACAATTTTGTTGGTGCAACCTGGTCCGAGGCCCGAAACGAGGACATATTCAGACTATGAGAGTGTCAACGACTGCATGGAGGGCGTGTGTAAGATATATGAAGAACATTTGAAGAGGCGGAATCCTAATACACCGACAATCACTTATGATATATCACAGCTATTTGATTTCATTGATCAGGTAAGCTTTTTGTGTCAATATTTGTTTTTAAACGCTGCTAATGCTAATTTTAGTCAATAATATAAGGTTCTGGGTAGTTTTTAATAGATAAAAGTAGTGAAACAAAGTTGTTGATGTGTTGCTTCTATCCACTAATATTAGGCAAGGATATTCCACTACCTTCCTAGGCAGAAAGAAAGGAGAAACATTTTTGCTCCATAATGTATACTAATTACAAAGTTGTCAATAAATAATGCTAATTGCCTGAGGTTAAAATATTAATCATAGTTGCTTTACATATCTATAGGAAGAGGATATCAGATATAGTGACTATAATGAAGGAATGAAGGTAGCAGAAACATTATACTCTTGCTATTGATTACATTTAATATTAATTTCATAAAGAATTACACCAAGTCAACAAATGACATCTGTAATTGATTTTTCATCAATCAATGTCAACTTGTAAGTAATCAACATTTTAGCCTTAATTATTCAGATACTGAAATATGGCCAAGAATAATTTACATACAAATTAATTACTTAATAAGACAAGGTTCGGCCAGGAGGAGTCTGGATGTCGTAATAACAACTGTTTCTCAAACAGGAACTGGTACACCATGTGATTTTGGTCAGCCCGATCCCTACACAACCCCACCCTACATTAAAAAAAAAATGAGTGTGCTTTATACCACACGCCTGAAGTAAATACGAAACGTTCATTAATATACAATACGTAACTCTCACTCTTTCTATCTTCACTAACTTATATCTCCCTCTCGAATCCGTTCGCCTTGCCCGATCACACTTTTTGTTACGCTATGGTCACGCATTCACCAGATTACTCCCCAAGTCAAACGTGCATAAAGAAGTAACGAAGTAGCGGAGTGTAAATTTTGATTATTTTGTAAACAGTATGCACAAGTTTTTAACATTACAATTTGTTTCAGCTTGCAGATTTAAGTTGTCTAGTATACCAAAAATCCACAAACACGTACGCACCTTACAACAAGGATTGGATAAAGGAAAAGATCTACGTTTTACTACGTCAAGCCGCTGGCCAGAGTGATTAGTGTAGGTTATTATTTAACGTAATACAGTAATTAATTTTCATGGCAACCCTAACACCTGTTGTGATTTAAAGCAACATTGATTTTGACACCCTAGTATAAAATTTTGACACATTAAAAGTACGTCTTTCAAATATGAAAAAACATCTTTCAAAACGCAAGACCTTGGTTTATACGAATATGAAGTATTTCATCAGAGAGAGCAAGTATTTTTATCCTGGATACATGATTAATAATTGTTTTGAAATATATTTGCATTAGCATCAGGCATTAATCAAATGTCTTACATCAAATTTACAAATAAGCAATAAGCATATTTAGTAATTGAGCTAAACAAAGTATAATTTAGCCTATCCTACATGAACGGAACATTTGCACACACACACAAACAGTGCCAATAGCTTACCAATAGTATTTTAGTATATGGTATTTGATTGTAAAATAACAACCAAGATAGTCTATAATGAAAGATGAATATCTTAAAAGTCAATTTGAAAATATCTAATAATAATAATAGAGTACCATCATTCAGATCGAATACTTTTGCTGCTTTCATGATGAAATACATTTTTATTTGCACTCATAAATCAATATGTTAGTTGATAACAAACCAATAAATTTTATTGTTATACATAATGTAAGCGCATAATACATGTTTTGTATAAATCTAGGTCTTGAAAAATAAGATTGTAAGAAAACTACTTCAAAATTAATTACATGAACAATTATTAATTAATTACAATGTCCTAGGGGTACTTTATTTTGTTCAATTGCATTGTAATAGCCTATTCGCGTTTAGAAAATACTGATGCATTGATCATTACGTCACTATTTTCTTAACGCAAATGGACCACAAGTCTTAGAACTTTAAACCTATAATTTCACCATTTGCACTTTTGTGGGTTTGTTTGTAAAGTGTTTTAGGATATTGGATTCAGTTTTTATAATAACAACAATATATTAGAAGCTAGTCTTTTTGGAAACGGTCATAGACAAAATAGTGCCAGTCTTACAAGGTCCGAAATTATTCGGCATCTCTAAAAATACAGGTTATTTTGCCACAACACTGTTTGTATATTATTGAAATGTATCGTGCAATTTTTTTTCTAAAATCATACCTAAATAATCACTTAAAAGAAAAATATTGAGCAGCACTTTTTATCAGTGAATAAACAGAGTAGTGCTTTAAATATCTTTAATAACGCGAAGTTCAAAAGCAATAAGACTTTATTAACTAAAATAATTACGATATAGCGTTCTCATAGCATAGAATTTTGTAAAAAAAATCGTTATAAAAAATTATAAAAGAACCCGGATTTTTGACTATTTATTCTCAGTAAAAGTTTGAAATTCACGAATCCAGAAAATTAAATTATAACTCGTACACATTCTTTCATTTACAACAACTATAAAATATGATGTATATGTGTCCACTAATACCACCCCAACGACTGGTAACCCATCCATCATAATCCATCTGGTTTGTATTGTAATCCTGTACATTTAGCAGATAACCCTATCAAACTGACAGATAACCCTATCCTTCTGACAGATAAACCTATCCACCTGACAGATAACCCCATCCATCCTTCACAAAACCCTATTCATCTGACGTACCCCCCCATCCATCTGACAGATAAGGAAAGCACTGCGCGCTTTTTAGTAAAATCGAATAGCGTATTAGTAGTAGCCCAGTCTAACTACCCCCTATTTCGTAATTTAAAAACTATTACTAAGAAATAAAGAAGAATATTGTATATAGAACTATTCTCAAATGTTTTAGATAGCTACTAATTTAAAATTCTCTCAATGATTACTTGTAAAAGTTATGATTAATTTCTGTTAAATAAAAAAGTGGGCGGTATTCTGGAATGCCGGAGTGTTTCATATATATAAAAACCATCTGTATAAGTTTTCCCGCTTAATCACATGTGATTGTATTGTTTATTGTATTTTCTATCAGTGTTACGATAGAAAAAAAAACTCCATTTAATTATTTTTGGTTAAATGTAAAATTGAGTAAGACAACTCAGGTTTTATTTCCTAATTGTTTTTCACTAATTCTAAGATACTATGTAAGTACCTTATAAGATTAAAGTATTTCGTAATAATATTTTTTTTAACAACGCTTTTTACCCCATAACCCATTTCAAACAAGAAAAACATTAAATAAATCCGGTGAAGTGCGTTTCAGGCCACGCATATAATAGTTTTTACCCCATTGTGTTTTTTTTCTCGCGTCTATACTATTGATAGTGTGGGGTACATTGATACCCCATACTATAGGATAGACGCGAGAAAAAACATACCCACATATCTATGCAGTTTTATCTTCTCCCGCGTACCCTTGCCCTAAAGCACCGAATCCAAGAGTCTCCATACTCATTGCGAATGCAGACAATTCAATAATACAGCATGGTGTCCCACATTATAGTGGCCTATTGAGTTGCTTCTGCATCATTGGACCTCCGGTCCGGTCATTTTAGGTTGATCTTCGTGAGACTGTAGTAAGCATAGAGGTATTATAGATAGAGCAGGGGAGCCAGGCCTCCAGCCGTCCCTCGGTTAGAAAGACGATTGCGGTACCCGTTTCTCTCTACTCGCGTATGCGCAGTTAGCGAAGAAAAGCAGCATAGCAGAACGATTCGACGGTTAATTGTTGTGATTGGATTACCATTATTAGTCCTTTACTGCGCATGCGTCAGTAGAGAAAGACAGATGGGGTACCGCGATCTTCTCTCTCTTTTTAACCGTTGGACGTTTCCGCTTACAGGCAGCTGTATGTCTTGCCTACTCTATCTATAATAGCTCTATGGTAGTAAGTACCGCCCCGTAATAAGCTGTCAAGTTCCTGCTGAAATCAGCGTGGCTCTACTACCTAGACATTTGCGTGGTACCAGAAAAGGAAGGTATATTAAAAAAAACAAATTACTTAGTTTTATTATATTAATAAAGAAATTTACTATTATAATTCTTCTTATATGAACTAATGCTTATTTTATATAATATACTATAATACAAACATCTTTTGAAACTTACAAATATAAACAATACTATACTTAAATTTTTACAATAACTATAAAAAAAACCACCTACATATTACATTATTTCAATCTTTTTAAATAAAAGTGACGAACTTTATGGGTCACACGCAGGCCTTTCCTTGTCAATGTTTAAGCCCAAATGGGCCTACGCATTACACTGTTATACCATAGAAGGTATTTATGTATGTGTGTGCCAATAAAAAATCGCGTTATTTTTTGTTCAATAGTAAAAAAAATTACAATTACATAAACTAGTTCTGTCGTGTTGCTCCTATAACCTATGTCCGTCCGTCCTAAAGAATCAAAGTATCTCCAGGGCAAATTTCATTGAAATCGTGACAGACAGTTACTTTCGAATTTATAATAAGTATTGATATGGATAAGTATATATTAATACTTTTATAAAAAACATGAAATTATTTGTAGGAACTTAAAAATACGTATTTTTTCTAGCATTTAGAATGGCCGCCAGCCTCAGGAGAGGCCATGTTTAGCTTGTAAAAGTATGATGTTATAGTCAAAAGTACTTGTCTTTGGACAGATTTTGCCGGTCAAATATGTTTAAAATAGCTATGACCGGGTAAAACCGGCTTCGATTCTAATCTATGTATGTTGCAAGACATTTCTTAAATTCACCATCTGCGAGAGCTGACTCTAATAAAAAAATAACCTTTTCATACCGACCACAATTTGGACGCGAATTACTCAAACCTGACCATGACCTCGTTTCATAATCGCATCGCTATTATCATGAAACGAAACAACGTTTTCATTATAAACCTATTTGCTATTTAAGGCTATAAACAGCAGTTATCTCAAGGTCAAGGTTAGTATGGTGTAGTAGGAATTGTTTTCAATTATTATTACTGATTCAAGATGCTCATGCATCAGAAAATCGGCTAACTTTGAATTTTGATCTAAATTCAATGCATGGAAGTTATAGCTGCTTTGTAAGTTCATTATCTAAGTTATTGTTATGAGGACTACTGCTAAATCCTCATCCTCGATATCAGCCTCTCACAGTCCACAGTCTCTCACGAGGCACGCCACTCTGATCGCTTTTGGACTTGATACTCATTGGTAAACAAACATTTGTAATTCATTCGCGCTAAGAAAATAGAGGTTTTTTTATGAGCCTGCCAAAATGACTTTACTCTGTTTAATGCAAAGCATGAGCAGAATCCAAGACTTGTGGTCACTATGTTCCTAAAGCGAATGGATTATAACAGAATATCAAACAATTAAACGTTTTTTCGCTAAGTGATTGTGTCAAGGTCAAGGTCACGATAAAAAACAACTACCGAAAACAACTTTTAAATTATATTTTTTTCGGTAACGGGAACGTTTACAAAAACTTTTATTTTCATAGTTTTTAAAAACATGATAATGTGAGACGATGTTTCAGATATTTTTATCCTTCAACTTTTGCTATTGGAAGTACAGTTAATATCATAATTTAAATTCCAATACATGCTACCGATACCGGAGTTAAAGTTCTATGTCTTTATAAATAAATATTAATAAAGTTAACAGCTATCTAGGGCATTTTCTATTAAACACAGACATCTAGTTTTCTATAAAACTTTAAACCTTAATTACTAAAATATTTATAACTAAGGGTTAGGTCAATGACATGTCTAGACTGGGAAAGTGGAAAAAAAAAATTGTGGCCAACAGTTGGCTACTAATTTTTTTTTTACGCTGATACTCCATTCAGACATATAAATAATCTAAACATAATAATATTTAATAAAATCAGTGCAAAATTAGCATTCTATTCGAGAGATAAAATGTATCATAGATATCTTATTTTGTGCCGAAACATACAATTTGTACCTTATTACACAGACACAAGGTCTATTCTGAGTCCTCTTCGGGTTCTGACTCGCTTTTTGGTCGTTTCCTTCTCTTGTTTTTGGGGTGAGCTTTGTAAATGTGTTTCTGCAAGTCCTTTAGTTTTAAATACCTAGAAAAGAGAGATAAGATAAATTAAAAATTGGTTTTAAAGATATGGCCCTGATCATACCTGTACAATGGAAACCAGACTGCTAATAAATTTCACTACATATTATAAAACAAAGTAGACAGCCCCGGTGGCGCAGTGGTAGCGTATGAGTCTCGGGTTTGATCCCCGGGTTAAACCAAACGTTTGTATGATCTGAAAATATTTGTTTCGGAGTTTGGGTGTTATCTATGTATATTATATGTATGTATTTACAAAAAAAAGTATATATATTTATATCAGTTCAGTTGTCTAGTACTCATAACACTAGCTCTGCTTAGCTGGGACTAGATGGCGTTGTGTGTTAGATGTCCATAAAAAAAAGATGGCCCTGATAAAAGCTGTACTATGGAAACCACAATACTAAAGTTTTCTTCACTACATATTATAAAACAACGTCCTCCGCAATGTCTGTCTGTTCGCGATAAACTCAAAAGCTACTGCACGGATTTTGTTGCTGTTTTTACCAATAGATACAGTGATTTTTGAGGAAGGTTTTCGTATATAATTTGTTAAATTTTTGAGTATATTGTGTAAAATATAAAGATATTTGTTGAAGATGTCGGAAAAAAATAAACCGTACATCTTCTCGAGGTAACATGGGCTATATTATATTTTCCGTAAAGAGCCATTGCGAAGCCGGGGCGGGTTGCTAGTCTATACTCGTATATAAAAATGAATCGCCGAAATGTATGTACGCGCATAACTTCCGATCGGCTGCACCAAATTAAATAATTCTTTTTTTTATGTGTTCGTTATTGTTAGGACAAGGTTTGTGTACAAGATAAATTAAAAGATAACGGGAAGTCTTTTTTTTGTCCGCGACTGTACACTGCCTGTGGGAAGCTGAGACAGATATGTAAATATGGCTTAGTATATTTATCAGTAGTCTGGTTTCCATAGTACTATTTTTTTTAAAGACTATAATATATGCATACATACAGGGAAATATACATACATCCTGTGTCGCGGGGTACTTTACAAACATACACACATCAAAAGTGTCTAGGGATCAAGCATTTTTATGCGGATTTCTTGAGATTGAGATGTGGCTTTGGCCCTGGCCTGCTCAGTCGCCAGACTTGAACCCGATTGAGCATGCATGGGATATGCTACAGAGAAGAGCTCTGCCGAATATGGAGGGTATCCAGTCGCAATAAGACCTTTTTTTGTTGTTGCAACGAACATGGGCGGCCATTCCACAGCGTGATTTGGATGAACTCATTTTGAGTATGCCAAACCGATTCTTGTGTTGTTAGTGTTCGCGGTAGAAACACGGATTATTAATTGTTTAAGTTACCTAATAAAATTTTAAAGAAAACTGTTATTTCAGTCTTTTTTTTTAGCTTTAATGTTAGTGGTTCAAATGTCAAAAATCCCTTTATTAGGAAAATGGCAAATTTATTTATTAATGCAAAGGTGACTTGGTTTATCGTTACTGTGACAAACGAAAACACTTTATTTGATGAATCCTTAAAGAACATTTTAATTAATATCAATCAGGAGAAAAGTTATTGCAAAAATATATGTTGATCCCTAGGCCCATATGTTGATCCCTAGACACTTTTGATGTGTGTACATGAAAGGGACATAAAAGCATACTCAGAACGACTATTTATGGATCACACAAAGTATTGTCTCATGTGGCATTTGAATCCAAAAACTTAGCGCATTAGAAAGCGGCATGGCGAACACTTAAACCACTACGCCAACTGTGCAGTAAAGTCCACATACAGAATATATTCCTAATGAGGGAGTCTTCTCTAAAAAATCTACTGCCTATGCCACTACTACAGCGCCATCTACGCGATACATACTGAACTACGGAGTGCCGTTACTACACAACACTACTAATCCTGAAACGCGCAATGGAAGTTCTCGCGCCGATTAGCATATATATGTTACCGTAAGATTGTCAAAACCGTTAGATTGTAATCTATCTCGCGAGATTGCAAACAGTCGAAAGATTGTGAAATGGTATCGAGGAATCGTAAGTCGCGCGCTGATTGGTTGAACAGCATATGTCCCGCGCCGCCATATTTGTTTGTAATTTGTTGCCGAATGCAAAGTATTTTTGTGACTGTAAATTGATTTCATTTTGAAAATACCTCACAGCTTTAGAATTAGTTATATAAAATTGTTGTGACAGGAAAAATAATTTGTGATTAATTAAATAAGTTCTAACCTCTCTGGCCATTGAACGGCCTACTGTAAAACCGTAACAGTCGACAAAAAGAAAACAGTAACAGTTGACAATTTGACGCGCGTAAGCAGTATATCACAGTTGACAATCTATCGATAGTTTGCAATCTCGCTAGGTAGATTATAATCTAACGGTTTTTACAATCTTACGGTGATATATACAACATCCCATCATCAACCGTTGGACCTTGGCCCGCCAGGCATCATCACCTCGCCTGGTCGGAGGGACACGACACCTGTTCCTATACACCACCTTTAACAGTACTTACTTGCAATCACACTCCTTGCAAGGGAACTTGAAATCTTCAGGTTTGCTATGGACCCTTTGTTCATGACGATCCCTGATCGGCTCCGTAGAGAACGAACGATGACAAATAGAACACTCAAAAGGCTTTGAAGTGCTGTGAGACTGGAAAAAATAAAGATAGATTTTTAATTTCATAGCAAGGTGATAGCAAGGGGTTTTTGGGAATGTATAGGAGGCAAGGCAGAAACGGGTCAAGTGACGGTGAACAGTTTCAACTGCTCAAACCAGAGTTTGAATTTTTTAAAAGCATGTTTTTAACGTTATAAATAAAATGGAATTTTATTTAACTTTGCGCAAATGGTCTTTTGAGCCGACTCGAAGGACCATGCACTCCACGAAAATTTAGAATAAAACTTTCAAATACTTACAACTTTCAAATGCCTTTTGAGGCTGGAATTAGTCCCGAAACTTGTATTACATATCTCGCAAAGGTATGGTCTCTCGTTCCTATGTGTTCTTTCATGTACCTGTATACATAATTATATATTAAAAACTGTTGAGGTAATGTGCCTATCGATAGACCTGTGGCGGCAGCATAGTATATCGTCTCACGAATGACGCTGACCGCCGCCGGCGCCGCCGCGCCGAGGATACCCGAACGCACCGTCGTGCGCGCTCGGTTTTCCCCGCCTCGCCAGTCGAGAATGCGAACCGACGCCGGGAGGCTGCGCGCACGTTACTCGCCGCGAACCTTTATGTATACGCACCGCGCAGTATTTAATGTATTTCCTTTTAAACGTTGTTTACTTCCGCTACTTGCTTGTGTACTATTAGCTTTTTCTATTCTTCATGTGTGTCTTTATGTATCCTTCTACTGTGTAAACTCTATTGTAACTCTCCGGAACATTATAGTGCTAGTAAAAACATAAGTGTTTAATTAGTCTCCCCGCTTACGCCTCACTAACAATTCTCGCTAAAGTGGTGACCCCGTGAACACTCGCAGTGTATTATACGCGTGAAAATGCCTTACACTAGTGCTAAAGACGAATCGGGTGAGGTGTGCCGCGTTAATGTAAAAATGCCACCATTTTGGGCAAATGAACCGGCGCTATGGTTCACCCAATTGGAAAGTCAGTTCGTACTATCGAATATAACGGCCGATATCACGAAATTCTATTATGTTATCGCGAACTTAGACTTAAAATACGTGAGTGAAGTGAAAGATGTTATTAACAAACCGCCATTAGAAAATAAATACGACAAAATAAAATCGGAGCTTATTTGTCGTCTTTCGGCGTCACAAGAACAGCGCGTGAGACAGCTGTTAACTTTGGAGGAGCTGGGAGATCGGAAGCCATCCCAATTTCTGCGACATCTGCGTAGCCTGGCTGGATCGGAGGTTCCAGATGACTTTATACGGTCTTTGTGGACAAGCAGATTACCTGCCCACATACAAGCGATTATGGCAGCGCAAGTGGACCTCCCCTTAGACACCGTGGCGCAGATTGTGGACAAAATCCACGAAATTGCTGTCCAGCCCAACGCTCAGGTGGCTGTTGCAGCCGCCCCACTATCGACATCGGCGGCTTCGTGTCCCTCGGCTGCAATCGAGACACTGACACGCCGCATCGATGACCTCACGCGGCAAGTGGCCGCGCTATCAGCTGATCGATCCCGTTCTCGGTCACGGGGTCGAGCCCAATCACCGCGCTGGCGTCAACGGTCCCGGAGCCGCTCAAGTGCTGGCCCGGGGCACTGCTGGTACCACCGACGCTTCGGCGATGCGTCAACGAAGTGCCGCGAACCGTGTACGTTCCATAAGGGAAATGGACAGAGCAGTCAATGAAGGCGGCAACATGCGACTGCGATAGTGTTGTGAGTGGCCGTGTTTTTACAACAGACCGTAAGTCAAAAGTGCAATACTTAGTAGATACCGGGTCCGATCTATGTGTTTATCCAGTGAAACTTATCCGCGACAGGCAGTGCGTTAAAACAGACTATAAACTATTTGCTGCTAACGGTTCTACGATAAATACATACGGTTGGATTAATCTATCGCTAGATTTTGGACTCAGGCGTGCATTCGTATGGCGTTTCGTGATAGCTGACGTCACCAAACCTATTATAGGAATAGACTTTCTATCGCATTATAACCTGCTTGTTGATGCTAGACACCATCGCTTGGTGGACAGCCTAACCTCGCTAAGCGCTTTTGCTAGGCCTGCATCATCTGCAATATGCCAAATAAAATCTGTCTCTGGTTCGTCGCTTTACCATGACTTGCTCTCACAGTTTCCAGACATCACTCGTCCTGCTGGAGACCTGTCTACGCGCAAGATGAAGCATAGCACGCTCCATTATATCCGCACTACACCAGGCCCACCTGTATTTAGCCGCCCTCGCCGATTAGCACCGGACCGACTCCGTATAGCAATGAAAGAGTTCGAAGAAATGGTTAGAACAGGTATTGCTAGAAGGTCTGATAGCCCCTGGTCATCTCCGCTACACCTGGTCCCAAAGAAAAATAACGAATGGAGACCATGTGGTGACTATCGTGCCTTGAACGCTCGCACCATACCTGACCGATACCCGGTTCGGCACATCGGAGATTTCTCTCACAATCTTCTTGGCTGTACCGTATTCAGTAAAATCGACCTGATTAGGGCATATAATCAGGTAGCCATAAATCCAGAGGATGTAGCAAAAACTGCGATCACAACCCCATTTGGAATGTTTGAGTTCCCATTTATGAGCTTCGGCCTACGCAACGCGGCTCAAACATTTCAACGGTTCATGGATGAAATTCTCAAAGACCTGGATTTCTGTTTTCCCTATATAGATGATATTTTACTGGCCTCCCGAACGAACAGTGAGCACCTGGAACACCTGGAAGTGGTTTTCAAACGACTACAAGACCATGGAGTGGTTATAAACACTTCTAAGAGCGTGTTTGGTGAGTCGGAAGTCGAATTTTTAGGCTACAGCGTATCGTCTGCTGGTACGAAGCCCCTTCCTGAAAAGGTAAGCGCCATACAGAACTTTCCACACCCTAGGACCATCCGAGAACTCCGTAGATTCCTAGGTATGATAAATTTTTATAGGCGTTTCTTACCTAAGGCAGCCAGACTACAAGCCCCAATGCACAAACTCTTGTCTGGTACAAACATAAAACCCAATACACCTATACAATGGTCACAAGAACTCGAAGAAGCATTCACCGCCTGTAAAACCAGCTTAGCAGAAGCTACTCTTTTAACCCACCCAAATCCATCTGCAGATTTAATACTGTGTACCGACGCTTCAGATCATGTAATCGGCGGCGTACTACAGCAAAAAGAAGAATCTGGTTGGAAACCACTTGGGTTCTTCTCGAAAAAACTCAGTCCAGCTCAGAAAAAGTACAGCCCGTTCGACAGAGAGCTGTTGGCTATATACGAAGCTGTGAAATACTTCCGACACATGCTTGAAGGTAAGACGTTTACCATTCTTACGGACCACAAGCCAATCGTGTCAGCTTTTAAGAAGGCTTCAGACAGTTGCTCACCTAGGCAATTTCGATATTTCGATTTCGTGTCGCAGTTTACTACGAACATTCAACATATCGCTGGTAAAGACAACGTAGTCGCGGATGCTCTTTCTCGTACCGAAGCTATTACAAGTGCAATAGACTTTGATGCCCTAGCCCGTTCACAGCAGGAAGACGACGAGCTCCGCCAACTTCTACAAGGTACCTCTTCGCTGAACTTGCAGAAAGTAGAAATTTCTGGTTCCAGTAAAGAGATATACTGCGACATTTCTGGTTCATCACCTCGACCTTACCTGACACCATCTTTCCGTAGACAAGCTTTCGACTGTATACATGGACTAAGTCACCCAGGAAGTAAGGCTACAGTAAAATTGATGACTCAAAAGTATGTTTGGCCTAACATTAAGAGAGACTGCAAAAATTGGACGCAGAGCTGCATACCATGCCAAAGATCTAAGATTGCCCGACACACTCAATCCCCAGTACATACATTTGTTCCTTCAACGAACAGATTCAGCCATGTACATATCGACCTAGTAGGACCTCTGCCACCGTCGAACGAATACAAATACTGTCTTACGGCAGTCGACAGATTTACGCGTTGGCCAGAGGTAATTCCTCTCCAAGATATCAAGGCTGACACGGTAGCGAGTGCATTCGTTACCGGTTGGATATCACGCTTTGGTTGTCCGGAGACAATAACAACAGATAGGGGGAGACAGTTCGAAGCACATCTGTTCAAAGAACTTGCAACATTGATCGGTTTTAACCACTCAAAAACCACAGCATACCATCCAGCTGCAAACGGAATGGTTGAGAGGTTTCACAGACAACTAAAAGCAGCGATAATGTGCCATGCGAACGAGAAGTGGTCTGAAGTCCTTCCCATAGTTCTTCTGGGAATACGCGCAGCCTGGAAGGAGGATATAGGGTCGTCAGCGGCAGAACTTGTTTACGGCGAACCCTTACGGCTGCCAGGAGAGTTCATGAGACCGTCACTTACGCGAATCGTCGACGCTACTGATTTCGCATCTCAACTGCGCTCCCATATGTCGAGCCTCTCTCCAACACCTGCAAGTCATCATGGCCAAAAGACTTTTTATGTACCTAAGACGCTTGCAACTGCAGAATACGTGTTCTTGCGAAAAGATGCTGTGCGACGATCACTCGAAGCTCCTTATACAGGGCCGTACAAAGTGATAAAGCGAGACGAGAAAACCTTCAAGATTGACGTACAGGGTAAAGAGATGACGGTAACCATTGACAGACTGAAGCCAGCTTACCTGCTCGTCGATCTTACGCCACAAGACCAAGAAGGAATCAAACCGGCAACACTGGTTACTCCAGATGCCCTACACCGAACTAGATCCGGACGCCGTGTGCGATTCCCCGATTTTTTTCGACCTTAACGGTCTCCGGGGGGCTGATGTGGCGGCAGCATAGTATATCGTCTCACGAATGACGCTGACCGCCGCCGGCGCCGCCGCGCCGAGGATACCCGAACGCACCGTCGTGCGCGCTCGGTTTTCCCCGCCTCGCCAGTCGAGAATGCGAACCGACGCCGGGAGGCTGCGCGCACGTTACTCGCCGCGAACCTTTATGTATACGCACCGCGCAGTATTTAATGTATTTCCTTTTAAACGTTGTTTAAAGTCTCCCCGCTTACGCCTCACTAACAATTCTCGCTAAAGACCCTATTAATAATGTCGGATCTGCAAAAGAAATTTTAGAAGTAGAGGAGGAGAATGTAATGATAAGAGGTACTTTCGCATACTTTCGTACTATAATACACTAGCGAACCTGCCTAGCTTCGCACACAAGTTTTGAAATTCTCGGATTTCCTCTACTATAATATGCATGTATTACACATATAAACCTTCCTCTTGTTTCACTATCTGTTGCTGAAAACTGCATTAAAATTCGTTGAGTAGTTTAAAAGATCTAACTAAGCGAACAGACAATGGAACTAATTTCATTTTTTACTATGTAAAGATACTACTAATAATAAATGAACTTACTTGGAGACTGTACGATTCGAAGAACCCTTTAGCACAATATGTACATCTGAAGGTGGCACCTCTAGAGTGCCGTTCGTGTGTTTTCATGTGCATCTTCAGAAGCGCTTGAGAACCGAACTTTTTGGGACAGTCCGCACATCCATGAACTTTCTCCTGTAAAAAAAAATATGTAATCAGTGTTACTGAAATATTTTATGGATTTTGTTGAATAATTTCGGCTTTTATCAAATCAGTTGGGTGGGTCTGTTATTAAGAGAAAGCGGTAACGTATAAGTACGTACCTAGAAACACTCCAGATATACCGTCATGTATACTGTTATTTGCACTGATTGGGATTAGAACCTGCAGACGTCGAAGTTTATTTTTATAAGAAAGTAGCTTATACCCGCGGCTCCGCCCGCGTGTATGTCGGTTATCGCGGTAAATAGTAGCCTATGTCCTTCCTCGAGAATCAAAGCGTCTCCAATGTAAATTTCATACAAACCGGTTCAACAGTTTGGCGGTGAAAGACAGAGAGACAGAGTAACTTTCGAAATTATAGTATAATAGATGAGTCAACAAGAAACAAAGTTTGTTTTTTATGGTAGTAGTTAGTAGGCAAAGGATTTACAACTGAGTGTGTAGTAGTGTATATTTATAATTAAACTCACCAAATGTGTATCTGAATGCTTTGCCAGAGAATGCGCATATTTAAATCGTTTTGGACACTCGCTGCACTGAAAGCCAACACCTGCCTCGCCAGTATGCGTAGCCATGTGGTTTCGAAGAGACAGCCAACCGACCAGGGACTTGTGACAAATTCTGCACTCTCGAACTCGAGTCGGATGAGACCTACAATGTAAAATAATTTTAAAAAGTAAGTTAATATGTGACAAAAACAGGTAGTAGAGCCACGCCGATTTCAGCACGGTTGGGCCAGCTCGACTGGGGCGGTACTACCCTCGCACAGAAGATGAACGTAAAATGACAGCAGCAGTGCTGGCGTGTTTCGTTGGTGAATGCGAGACTGGAGGTCCAATGATGCAGAAGCATCATTACTCCTCCATAGTATGGGTCACCAAGCTGCAGTGTCTGCATTCGCAATGAGTGAGGCAGAGGCTTGTCTAGCCCGTGAAGCGCATGTGTGCAATCATTCCTTTAGCGCTCTTTAGTAAGTGCGCAGATCCATTAAAGCCTGTGTGCACCGCACACTATGCACTATAGGTTAACATGCCCCTGAATAGAGGATATACCTACACGGTTGTGCAATATACACACTCCGGTTTATAAAGTTCATCTGTACAGGGAAACCTGTCGGGTATATCCTAATATACCTTTAATGATACCGATACAGGTTCAAATAAATATAACTTACCTCTGCCGATGATTCTTCACACCACCCTTGGTACTGAAAATTTTATCACAATCTTTACAGGGCCAAGTCTTCCCTTCAACTTTCTTCATATCTGTTATCTCTTTTGCATTCATTCTTTCAATGATCTTAGCTTCCTTCCGTTGATTTCTCTGCTCCTCTCTTTCTTTCATTAACTCTATCCTCTTTTCATTTGTAAGACCGAAGGTATGCCACTTTGTGTGAATGAGGAACCTCTTTGGATGTTTGAAAAGTACACAACAGTGTGGGCATTCATAGCAGGCTTCTGATTTTACCTCTGAAGCAATAATGATAATAATATTTAAGAGATCTTACACACAATGCCATCTAGTCCCAAACTAAGCAGAGTTTGTACTATACTTCAATTTTATTTATTTGTGTTTCTTTTTTAAAGACAATACCCGCATTAGTAAAATATATCCTGTGTCATGGTGGAATTTACAAACGTACAAGAAACGGACACAATGAACAACAATTTGTGGATCACACAAAGTGTTGTCCCAATTGGGATTTGAACCCATAACACTTGGCACAATAGAAAGCGACATGGCAACTGCTCAAACCTCTAGGCCAACCATGCAGAGGGAGTATGATTGCAAAGCAGCATTTTCAACCTTTTACTATAGAATTTACCTGTATTTTGAATAGCAACAAGCGCTTCAGCAACACTGGAATCACCGTCAACAATTCTGAAATCCATTGCATGTTCTCTTTGGAAGGAATTACAATCTCTAAAAAATGGTTGTATGTAATCTGTATCAGTCCAACTTGCATTTTCTATTTTAATTTCAACACATTTCTCAGATGTTTCCAGTTGCGGAACTATTTCCAACGCAATATTAAGTGGTTTGACATCTTCTATATCAGATAGTTCCTCTGCATCAGGTTTTTCAATGTCATCATCGTTTATAGTAGGACTTTTTATTATGGTTTCTCTTTTTTGGGTTAAATCTTGTCTTGAAGCGACTACTGTTAAAGGTGCCGCATCATTCTTAGCTGCATCGGACTCTGTTCTTTCAACATTTGGAGACAGTGTTTCACTATGAACTTTTCCAATAGGTTTATTGGTGATCGTTTCATGTGCAAGTGGTTTAGGTTTAGTATTGGAAGAATTAATCAAAATATTCTCAATAAGTTTCACTGTGTTTTCGATCTTTTTTCTTCTTGAACTACTTATTTCTACTCTCTCCGGGTTCGGTTTCATACTTAAATCTAAATTGTGATTTGGATTGTGGAATGAATCATTATGAAGATAATCGTTTTCAAATAAAGCCTGTTTGGGCAACATCTTATTCGGTATTTGAGGTATATTTAATGCAACCTTCTTAAGATTTTCATCTCTTATAGCATTGGGTCTGGGTACCTCAGTCGACTTTTTCTCGTAAGAAAACACATTGGCGTTATGTTCATTGTGTATGTTCAAATTCATAGGCAGCATACCGTTTTGGAAGCCTCCTTCGGCTGAATTAGGATTATGATTAGTATAATTGTGTGGGAAACCCAAATGTTGATATTGATGGTTTGGAAACTGAGCTGTTTGAGTCGGAATATTAAATTGTTGTTGATGATAAACAGCGAAGTCCCCTAGGCCATAGGGTACGCTAGGCGCTGGAGTACTTCCGTGGCCTAGTTTGGCCAAATGATTGATATTGCTTACGATATTCATATTGGCACCAGGGGTCATATTCACTGGTGCTGTCATGTTTACAGGGGTTTCGCTAGGCTCATATTGCCCAGTGTTATGCAACATGGTTACAGTAGAACACACTTTTTCTTAAAAAATCACGTATTACCGCTACATTTTAATGTAGAAAACACAAAACAAATAAAGCTAATGTAAGCCATTTTGATTTTTTGACATTAAGTTGTCCACCCATCCATAAACATAAAACTGTATTCTGCGCTAAATGAAAACACTACAGAACAAAAAATTTGGAAAAACAATTAACAATGAACATTTAATGTTCATTGTTAATTGTTATCGTAGTGACGATTTTTAACATGTTTATGTATTCCGAAAAAATAATAATAATAAATAATAAATATTTTCGGACATCTAACACACAACGCCATCTAGTCCCAAGCTAAGCAGAGCTTGTGATAAGGATACATAATTCCGAAAAAATTGTGATAATATTTGTAATTATATAATAGGATTATCACTATCTTGCAAAAGGTCTATTTAAATTAATTTGTTTGTGAAGTAAGAAGAAGACTGTCGTTAAATCAACGTCCACACAGAAAATTTGTGTTTTTAAAGTTATAAAATTTTTAACAGCATTTTGAAAAAAAATTGAATGCCGTTTACCGTTAATGCATGCCATTAACGTTGTAGAGTAGAGTGGCAACACCTGGTTTAGTAATTGGAATTGTCATTTGTGGTCTTGACTTAAAGGTCTTAGTTACCAGGTCATTAAATCCCAAAAAAAAAAAAAAAAAAATCATTTGTGGTAAACACAGTGTACAGTAGGTACGTCTACTTTGCTTATTTATTTTCGGACGTTAAATGAAAATGGTAAGCTTGAACATACGTTAAAAACCATGTATTTATAATACTAGTGAATATTTTTAACATTATAAACAATGGCGCTGGGAGCTATTGCAGAGGAATATTTTCGCACAATGAATCCACTTGCATCGAAAATTTACGAGGACATAGAAGATGCTAAGAGTTCCTACGAAAACATCTGGGAAACGCTAACGGAAAAAGAAAAGGTATCTAACTAGGAACTTCCTTATCACATAATTAACAAGTTAGTTAACATTTTGTAAAATAAAATGGAGAAATAAATGGTTAATTATTGTGTGGAATCAATGACATTAGTGATTCATAGATTGTAATGTGGGATTTTCTAATGAGGTTTATTAGTATCTTGCACGCAATAGTAAATAATGCTCGTTGTGGTATTTCGTAATCACTTCCTAGGTTATACGAAAATACATTTTATCTATGTTATTGTATGTTTTTAACTATTAGCCGTAAAGTAAATAGTGATAATCATACGTATATCAATATATATCAACACCCCATAATGCCCCACTGCTGGGCTCGGATCTTCTCTTAGAAGAGGGTTAAGGCCATATGTCCCCATGCTGGCCAAGTGCTGGTTGGGGACTGGAGAGACAATGTTGTGGTTACATATCTTGCTGTTGGATCTTTTTAAGCTTCCTAATAGGCCTCGCAACTATCATTCACGACTGTTATTTTATGTTAACAACCAGGACCGACTGCTTCATGTGACCCCCGAATCACGGAAACGCTCATGGTATCATGCCACCAGCGGTCACCCATCCAGGTACTAACCGCGCCGTCGTTGCTTAGCCTCGGTGATTATTTAGTGAGTGTTGGTGCCCTACAAAGTGGTCTGCCGACCTGGTGAAGGTAGCAGTAACACAGGACTGGTAGTCCTGGTGAATCTTGGGGTAGATCTATGTTCAGTACCTAGTGTACATTTTGTCTTGTCTAATGCAAGGCTGATGATAAAAGTCAAGTGGTTGTTAGTTTCTTTTTAATATTTAGTTAAGCTTTTTTGGTAGAAGACAGAATAAGACCTAAGAATTGGTAAAATATGAACTAAAAACTCTATAACTTGACTCTAACATTAATATTCTTGGTATTCCTTATAGGCTAGCTCTTTAAAGGTAGTAGAACCACTCTGAATTGAGCACGAACGGGCTGGCTCGACCGGGGCAGTACTACCCTCGCACAGAAAATCAACGTAAAATTACAGCATTCGTGCTGTCGTGTTTCGTTGGTAAGTGAGAGACCGGCCCAATGATGCAGAAGCATCTCAATAGGCTGCCATGGTCTGGGTCGCCATGCTGAATTGTTGCGTTGTCTGCATTTGCATTGAGTATGTTGACCACTACTCTTGATTCTGAACTGTGATAAGATTGCTCCTTATGACCTCCTTACTGAAATTGTCTTCATCTACCTAGCCTTTACTATTTCCAAGATTATTTGGGGTTGGCTATTTGTTCAACCGGTTTTACCTGAATATCAGTTTTTCCATGGACCAACTAGCATCAGACCTCCACAATCTTAAGGGAATACTGAATTTGAACGTTAAACTAGTTGTCAATATCTGATGGCACTGACTTCCTAACAAAGATTGCCATAGATGTTTGTGACAACCAGGATTGACTGTTAAGTGTGCTCTCTGAGGCACGGCCTTACTCTATGCTGTTATTAGGAATTTCTTGTAAGAAAAACCCAATAACACTTTTTGGGGTAACCCGGTAATTGGACCAGAGATCTCTTTATTGGCAGTCGCATACGCTAGGCCAACAGGACATGCTTGTGTGTATGATGAATATAATTATTTAGGTATGTTTGCAGGTAGGTATTTAGAACTTATTTGCATGTGCACAAAAACAAAACTGACAAAAACAAGTAACAAAAGATATAATATTGACAATAAACAAACCCATAACAATTAGATTGTTTTGTTTTTGCCACAATGAAATAGAGACCTAAGCACACAATACAATATTTTCTACAGTAGTATATCCGTAGAGGTATTATGATATAGGTTTAGATTCAATGGTTAATATAATGTTTTTTTAAATGGTTGTGTATTTTGGAATAGTACAGAGGCTTCCAATAAGACAATACCTGAGTACTTTTGTTTTACCTGGTGAGTGCCGGTAGATAGTTTGAGCGTCGTAAAGCATTGTCTGGAGGGATGACAAGGTATCTAATCAGATAAAGCTTCAGGAAGTACCTGTATTCCGTAGGCGGGCAACCAACATCCAGTGTGTGCTACTATTGCGGTGTTACTTCAAACCCTGGCAAATTGCAATTCGTGAACACAAAAAGAAGGTTAATATCTGCATGCACACATAAAAGGCAACGTAAGAGATCAAAATCTTTTGCTTTCTGCAGAAGATGCACTAGAAATTAAACAGTGCGGAAATGAGAATGCTTAGAAGGATTATTCGTTGTCCGAATATTGGCGTGACTTCATAACACTAACTAAGACTAATTGAGCTTTTCTATTTATTTGTAACACAATATCTTTCGTTTCAGACTGAAATAATCAATGAATCTCTAATCAAACCAGATATCTCACTAAAGTACGCTCTCCTGGACACCTTAGATTTTGACTTGAATGATCCACCGGTGAGGAAAGAAGACCTGATGTCTTTTTTTGGACGTGATCACGGTCAAAGATTAATCCAAGACGAACATACAACTTATAGGGATGAGCACAGTGCTCCGTTCCTCTACCAAACGAAGAGTCAACTGAATCTCTGTATTCTGAGTGAGTGTAGAGCTCCAAAAGATGAGAAACCAACGTCTCCACCCCCCATTATGTCCGAGTTGGCTCTCTCTCACTCCAAAGTGGTCTCCGAATTGAAGAATGCTTTGAAGTCTCATGATGTTCTGCGGAGTACATATAAAGATTCACATGATAGAGAGGTGAGTATTTATTTAACCGACTTTAAAAAAGGGTGATGACTTGAATTTGATTGTTTTATTTCCCCACATTTTAGACTAATGTGAAAATAACTATTATAGTATGAAGTCCTAGATGATGTCAGGAGAATATCTCTTCCTTTTATTTTTTTAACAAGACAACTCTCGCATTAGTAATATACATTCCTGTGTCGCGGGGGACTTTACAAACATACATGAAGCGTATACAAAGAACACCCAGACTCAGAACAACAATTTGTGAATCACATAATGTCACATGTGGGATTTGAACCTATAACTAAAACAATCAGTAGGACAGCCACGCTTCGGCATGAATGGGACGGCTCGACCGGAGTGATAGCACGGCCTCACAGAAAACGGGTGTGAAATGGCGCTTGCACTGTGTTTCACCGAGTGAGTGAGGATAGCGGAGGCCCATACCCCAACCCCTCCCCCCATGCCCCAAAGGTCGGCAACGCACTTGTGACGCCTCTGGTGTTGCGGGTGTCTATAGACGGCTTTTTACTCTGAAGTGTAATCAATTCTTTTCTATTCAGGTAACATCTCCAGGGTTCATAAGCAAATTCATAGGAAACTTCAAAAATAAAGACGAAGAAAGAGAATGCCTGGTATCAGTAGCACCACAAACCCAAATAGTGGCTTCTTCGGACAATTTTTTCAGGACAAACTTCAAAAGTCCACCGGTGGAGAATAAATATGAGAAGGAGTATAGAAGCAGTGTCGTCAAATCTAGTAGTGGTGAGTTTGATTTTTTGTTTGCTTATTTTCTGTTTTAGTGGTGGAACTGCTTCTGATAGGTATATTACCTGAGAGAGCCAATGGGCCGACTCGACCTCACGGATACCACGGCCTCACAGAAAACAGGTGTGAAATAGCGCTCGCGCTGTGTTTTACCGAGTGAATGAGGATACCGGAGGCCCATACCCCAACCCCTCCCCATCCCCAAAGGCCGGCAGCGCACTTGTAAAGCCTCTGGTGTTGTTGCGAATGTCCATGGGCGACGGTAATTGCTTACCATCAGGCGATACGTCTGCTCGTTTGCCCCCTAGGAAGGACTTTAGAATCTTTACAATCGATTTCGCGGGCGGGGGTGGGGGGAAGGGGTGGGGGAGGGGTGGTAGATAGCCCCCCTTGAAGGGGGGGTTGCGATTCCTCATAGTTTTTTTAATATGAATTTTTGAAAATTTTATAGGTTAGGACGCATTTCGCAATATATACAATAGATTTTGGGGGGAGGGGGTGGCGGATACCCTTTACTTGGGTGGGTCCTCCTCACCTCCTCACCATTTTCACCCGCCGGAAATACTTGGTTCCCTTAGAAAAAATAGAAATTTGTACAAAAATTTTTTGTTTATTCCACATAATAAACATGTTTTATCGCTGTTATTTATTATATAAATATGTATATAAAAACTGGCTTCAATCATGAGTCGACGGAGCCCCGCTACGCGGGGCTCCTATTTCTGGGTGGTTTATAAAAAAAATAACCACGATGACTAAGGCGGGAGCTTCGCTGCGCTGCGCTCCCGCCTTAGCCATCTAACCTAACCCAATAAAGTCGGATTGTGCCAACTCGGAGTAATACATTGCTATTAATTACCTAAGAATTATATCCTGTTCTTATACATTTCCTATAACACATAATATATAATTCACAACTCTAACCTAACCTACAAAGTAGACTAACAAAAACATTAGGGTGTTGCTAAATTGTTGTAGTTCTTTCTATAATTGAAATGGAGTCGCGTCATTTGTGTTGCGTTTTGGTTCTCCTTTTTTAAGAAAATAGGTCCTTTATTAAAAGTGAATATCAAAACGTAATATATAAAAAATACTCGAAAAGTATTTTTTCGTATTGGTGACGAGCAGATTCCCTAGCGGCAAGTCGCAGAACTAACGTATGACAGATAAAAATACGTATACACGTTAACATTCCACTTATAAAATACTGATCCCCCTCACGAAGTGGTCTTATAGTATTTTTTACTACTCCGTAGACATCTATCAATGAAATCATTGTAGAAAGAATTTAAAATAACAATGCACTCGCTCTGTATATTAAACTGTCAGGTAGAAGTATCTGTCTTACGTTAGTTCCGCTAACGGCCACTAGGGAAATCTGCTCGTCACCAATTTCCACTTTAAAAATACTGATCACCCTCACGAAGTGGTCTTAAAGTATTTTTTACTACTCCGTAGACGTCTATCAATGAAATCATTGTAGAAAGAATTTAAAATAACAATGCACTCGCTCTGTATATTAAACTGTCAGGTAGAAGTATCTGTCTTACGTTAGTTCCGCAAACGGCCACTAGGGAAATCTGCTCGTCACCAATATTAAAGTGTGTATTACAATAAAAACTATATTAATTTAGCAAAAAATTACACAAAAACTATTTTGAGAGTTCGAAAAAAGTTTAAAACGAATAACGTAAGGAATAACAAAACGCAGATAAGATGTCAAAATTATTTTCACGTATTTTATTTATAATTTCAAAAATATATATCTCAAAAACTACGACTTTCCGCAAGTTGAAATTTTAGGAGTAGACTAACAAAAGCAAGAACTATCAAACATAAAATTGTCAACTCTCAAATCGATTGTATAGATTCTAAAGGTTAGCCGCCCCCTATTCCATAAAAAAAAAACATTGCTTTAAGTGAGACATCACTTCAAACAGTGATCACAATACCTATTAAACGATTAAAACCCCATTAGTAATAGGCGTTATCAAGTACATAGTTTGGTCAGCTGTTTGTAAACATGGCCAATCTTGTTTATGAGCCATTGTTTAAGTCAAGATTATAATGTTTAAGGCGAGCACTTCCGATCTACATTCTTTGACAATAGCAGTGTCTAATATAACAATACACGTTGCAAATGTTGAACACAATGTCTCTTTATTTTATATAGAAAATAACCAGAGCTTTTTTTTTAACGGCACTTTCGGTTATGGATGAAAAGTACCTTGTTTAAGGTAAGAGCAAATGATCGCACTTCTGTAGCTCGAGAGTCGGCTATGTTATTGCCATCGGATTAAAGCTCCTACCCCGTAAAGAAAACCGAGACGGCCTATATGCGCCGAAATGTGGCCTATACGGTCAACTTTCTGGTTAGGTACCATAGGATAGTTTGGGATGAAACGACTGTTGCAAAGACTTATTACAATATTAGACTACAGGTAGTAGAGCCACGTTGATTTCAGCACGGCTCGATCGGGGCGGTACTATCCTCGCACAGAAGATCAACCTAAAATGACAGCATTAGTGCTGTAGTGTTTCGATGGCGAGTGCAAGACCGGAGGCCCAATGATGCAGAAGCATCTCAATAAGCCGCCATTGTTTGGGTCGCCATGCTGCATTGTCTCCATTCGCAATGAGTATGGTGACCATCGCTCTTGGATTCTGCTCATGATTTCTATCAGTAGCAAAATATATTTTAAAAAAAAACTATCTTACACATTTCTTATCTCTCGTTTCCAGATCTCTCTGAAGAGAACCGTGGTCTTCTCTCGTCGAGCCAAGCATCATCAGGCACTGACTTCCACTCCACCGAAACCCTTACCGACACTGGCGTGCCGAAGACTGGGTATGACTTCTTAGACAACTGGTAACTTCGAAGTCTCGTGGACTGTGTGGTCGTTAAGACCTTTTTATACCAAGTAGAAATTGCTTTTCATATAAATATGTACTGTCTCCGAAGTCGTAAGTACTAAAAAATATTTGACACATTTAATTATGTCTTATTTTAGGAGACTTAAGGTCGAATCTCAATAATTATGTATTAGTTGAACCAATTATTTTTATCCAGAGTTATGTATGAGTGTTTCAAGATTTTTTGTGTTGTAAAGGAACTTGTACTAGAAATAAGATATTTGAACCAATTTTAATGACTATATAGAAAGTATGTCTGTTAGTTTTATTCTCGTGTACATTAAGTAATCTATAAGGTAAATACGAAGGAATAAACGATGAAAATATGTTTCGGATACCTTTGCGGATATGAGATTATTTCGGATTATCCGATTGTTTTGGATAATCCCAAAGTTATGGTTACCGCATTTTTAAGGTACTGTGATGGAAAATAGATCTCGAATGATTTGCTTTTATTTCTATATTATCAGTTGATGGTAAAACGCAAATGGGACTGATAAAATGAATATTTTATATCGTTTTAAGTCATATCTAACGAACGAACCATATAGAAATAACAAGAACTTAATCTAATTTAGACTCCACCCTTCTCCGAAACATGTGAGCTTCGGATATTTTTTCGGATATCCGAAATATTCGTATACGATTGCGGAGCTCCTATTCACAATAGCAATAGAACGAAAATAGTTTGATATTATTTCACGAATTAGAAAACCTACTATATAACCGTTGGTTCAAATAAAACACTCAAATATCAACTTGAATACTACGCAATAAAGCATACATTATGTATAACCTATTTTTTTACTGATTTTAGCTTATTTTTATTTGCGACTGAATAATTATTTAATTTAAATAAAAATAATATAATTTAAATGGGAATCTTATTTAAATTTGTAATTTTGACTGCGTTTAGTCTGTAGGTAATCTTTTTTTAAATAATTAATGTAATAAATAATAATTTATTATATTCATAAGCAACCATTTTTTATTTCACTAGCTTTTTCCCGCGGCTTTGCCCGTGTTAATGGCGGTTATGAGCTTGTCCAGAAGGAGCGAATTCGCCACGATTCTCTCGCGCGTATTACGCGCGACTGTTGCGCCTAGAAGGAGCGTACCAACGCGCGAGTATTTGGTACTTGTGTTACGCTTCATAGTGCACTTGCTCTGGAGTTAACTGGACGCAACAAGGCATCTCTAGTTTCTCGACTCACACGCAATACGCGCGAATCACGCGCTAGTCGAGAGTCTGGCGAAGTGCACGCGATTTATGTGCGTATTTTGTATTCGCGCGATGCTTGTGGACGCGATGTATTGGCGCGTAGTATCTCGCTAACGCGCGAATGCATACGCGCGAAGTATTTCGCAGCGAATTCGCCCCTTCTGGACACGGTCCTTCCTCAAGAATCAAAGTATCTTCATTGTAAATTTCATCCAAATCGGGTTAGCCCTGAAAGTGTAACAGTCAGTTACTTTTGAATTTGTAATATTAGTATGAATATTTTTACTAATATTATTTTAACAGGTTCTCATTCTAGTATTAAAACTTGCCAAATAGTCTGTCTTCCTTCTTCTAGGAATCTCATTTTTATTTAGCAACTAGCTGAGTCCCGCGGTTGTCGGTACGACAATAACCGCGGGTGACGCTGCGGGGAGAAGCTAGTCTAAAAAAAATAGCCTAAGTTACTCCCTATGTTATGAGCTACTTATCAGTGAAAGACCCGTGAAAATCAGTCCAGCCGTTTCAGAGATTACCCGGAACAAACAGACAGACAAACATTGTAAAAAATACCTTTTTGGTATATGTACCGTGTATACATACATATGTATTTAGTAAAAATCGGTTATTTTAATATTACAAACAGACACTCCAATTTATTTATTTGTATGGATAACCATAGAGCACCACAGTAGCAGTAGCCGGCTTGTGTGGCTCTATGACAATAACATAGCAATATTTAGTTATTATTTTTTTACATATTTCTTACATACATACTTAGAACAATTTTGTCATTTTGTAAGGCGCCAATTTGCAAATACATCGAAATTATGTTTTAATGTTATATTGTTCACACTGTTATTGATTAAACAATGTTCTATCGACTTTGAATTGAAGCTTGTCACATGTATCCAAATATATAAACAAATATTCAATAGCAATTGGTTTTATTTTGTTACTCATTATTAATTAATGAAGCAGAATAAGTAATCCTTTTCGCCTTCTCTTCCAGATTCCTATCCAACAGGGTCCATAACTATTTCCTAACTAGCTGACCCGGCGAACTTCGTACCGCCATATTTACATATCTGTCTCAGCTTCCCACAGGCAGTGTACAGTCGCTGACAAAAAAAAAAGACTTTTCCCGTTATCTTTTATTTTTTTTCTTTCTACCAAAAAAAGAATGAATAAAATCGGACTATGTGTTATTGAATTACAACTAAGTACATATTTTGACTTTCATCCCCTCTCTCCAGGATACCGTACTGAATTTCGGGATAAAAAGTATCCTATGTCCTACCTCGTAGTATGAACTCAAATCATGCCAAGTTTCATTTGAATCCATTTGTGTAGGTATAAAGTTAAATGTATAAGCTTACAAAAGCTTCAAACCTTCAAGAAAGGAGCGTACTCCTTTTTAAAAGGCAGGCAACGCACTTGTGACGCCTCTGGTGTTGCGGGTGTAAATGGGCGGCGGTAATCGCTTACCATCAGGCGATATGTTTGCTCCCTATAAAGCTTGGAACCTGATTGGTCCAGACTAAGTACCCTGGATTTTCGGCTTGAAGATACGTCACTATTTTCTTAACGCGAATAAAGTATAGTTTAATAATAAAAATAAATTCTTTAACTTATAGAAGTGGGTGCTTAGTAAACACGAATTAACGTACAAAAAAGGTAAAAATAATAATAATGAAATAAAAAAAGTATTTATTTTTTAACATTCAAGCAAAATAATAATATTACTTATTTGGGTCTGGAAATATATATTGTAACCAACCCTTTTCCCAAACTAGGTTTGTGTCGGCTTTATGTCTACTACGATACGTTTGAACTTAGATTTGTTACGTGGAGCGACTGGCATCAGACCTCCACAATACAAGTACTAGACCATATCGAAGTTCTGTAGATAGACTTTTAAAGGCAGGGTCAAATAATGGGTGAGTAATACACCCCCAAGTACCTTTAAGGGGCTGTCTCCACGAACGATAGAATCGCGACGGATCCGCATTTCTATCGTCGAGTAATCTCCAAGAGCGAGGGATTATACCTTAGGCGTATGGACGTGACTCGTAACGGAATCGGCGAGTGTATAAGGTGGCACGACGATAATATCGCCGCGGTTCTCTCGCCCGACGAGATAGCCTCTTACCATAATCATGACAACCAATTGTCTGCAGATTCTTTATATAACACTATACCCTCTTACCAAAAATTCAAATAAGTATAGATAAAATCTAATATCAATATATATACTATAATAAAGTGTTGCTATAAGCAAAAAATATTTTTCCTCTTCCCATTTTAGTAAGAAGATATGATCATTCCTTTCTCCACTTCATCAGCCTTGGGTTTCCCAGCCAGTAGCTCGATGAGTTTCAAACCAAACCAGTATGCTGTACCTGGACCCTGAAAATGGAATAAATGCCATTATTATATTTTAACTGCCTCGGTGGCGCAGTGGTAGCGTATGCAACTGCTGTGCTTGAGGTCTCGGGTTCGATTCCCGGGTTGGTTAAAAAATGTTTGTATGATCTGCAAATATGTTTTTCGAAGTTTGGGTTTTTTTCTATGTATAATATGTATGTATTTACAAAATAAGTACATATGTATTTATATCAGTTGTCTAGCAGATTCAGATCTATGTTAGTTTTTTATCGTTCTGTAGTTAAATATAGTAACTCACCCTGCTTGTAACTACATTCCCATCAACAACAACTCTTTCTCCCTCAACATATGTGTATTTATCTGCGGGGATCTTGTCTTTGGTTGTCGGATATGACGTCACACGTTTATTGAGACCGATACCGTGGGCTACGAAGGCTGTTGGGGCTGAAATCCAAATACAAAAATGTGAAACTTTCATTTGCCTCAGAAATTGTCTTTAATTTTTTTAACTTTCCTTTTTCCAAAGTAGGTTAAAGCGGCTTAAAGTCTACTATGAAACGGCTTAACTTCGATATTTTACATAAAGTTTATTCTCAATGTGTTAAAAATGGTCACCCATCCATAAATTGACCTTGCTGGGGTTGCTTAACTTTGAAAATTATAAGTCAGTAATTAAATTCAATTCATACCAGCACAGATAGCAGCAACAATCTTGCCGGACTTCTCTTGGTCTTTCAGCAGTTTGCCCACCACTTCAGATTTGCACAGGCGTTCAGAACCTTCTAAACCACCAGGTAAGATGATCTGAAAGAAATATTACTCTTTTATAATACTTTTTAACTGCTGCGATAATATTAATTACAATGATAACCTCAGATATATAGCAGAAGCCGTTTAACCCCAAACTACTGATAAATATAACATAAATAGTCCATTGAAGTGTTACATTTTTTTGGGCTTAGCGTGCATTTCTCAGAGGACGTAATTTTATCTATACTAACTAGCTGACCCACGCAAGGTCGTTTGCGTCTCCTATTGCCTGTAGCGTAATAACTTTCCCCCGTTTTTGAAACATTCTTCATTGGTGCTCCGCTGCTATTGGTCTTAGCGTGATGATATATAAATATAAATAAGTTCCTGAGATTAGCGCGTTCAAACAAACAAACAAACTCTTCAGCTTTATATTTTAGTATAGATGTATTTATTATACTCTTCTAAGATCTAATACTCATAATCAACAACACATTTTTTTGGATAAAGATTAATATTAGGTATTATGTTGATAAAAACTCTTTGGCAAATAACTCATTATTAGGTACCAACACTTAGCGTCTTATACTCGTGATAACTTCTAAACGAAATGTCCGATTGGGATGAAACAAAAAGTATTTTACTTCTACATAAATACCCTTGATAACATAATGCTTAATGTGGATAAGGATTAATATTACGATACACATTTAACGTAGTTTCTTTCTTCAGACGATTTAATAATTTTTTTGAACACAAAAGCGGTTATTGTGACTAAACCATCATAGTCAGATATATGCTCTGGCGGACTTTTTTGTAGATCTTAATGGGACCTACAAAACCGTAATACATTATTTTGTTCACACCTTGGGTTACGAAATAGCAATTTTCTTACGGATCCCTAATTTTTTTGAAAATAAAATATAGCCTTATAGCCTTTCTCGATAAATGGACTATCCAACACTGAAAGAATTTTTCAAATCGGACCAGTAGTTCCTGAGATTAGCGCGTTCAAACAAACAAACAAACTCTCCAGCTTTATAATATTAGAATAGATTTATAAAGCTGAAGAGTTTGTTTGTTTGTTTGAACGCCCTAATCTCAGGATCTACTGGTTGAACTGAAAAAATATTTAAGTGTTAGATAGCCCATTTATCGAGGAAGGCTATATGATATATATCATCACGCTAAGACCAATAGGAGCGGAGCACCAATGAAGAATGTTACAAAACCGGGGGAAAAATTTTACCCTACGGGCAATAGGAGACGTAAACGACGTTGCGTGGGTCAGCTAGTTTTTTAGATATGAACGAGGGGGGTTTCACTTCTCAGTTAAGGTATGTTCCGCCGAGCGCCTTCCGAGAAGGACTACTAGGCAATGGTTGCCACTCGGCGCTCGGCTCGCACGCTGCGCACGCTAGCCGCGTCGCGTCGTGCGTAAACAAATTGAATATTACGTGTACTTACTGCGAAAAATGACTACGAAACGAACTAATTATTATGTTTGTAGGTAGTCGCTTGCGAGGTGACAGAGTTGAAATTTTTTTATACCTAAACTTGACTTTTGTTCGACAGTGGAACTTCTGTACGTAAGTACTATTATTTATTCTGTGATATGAAGGAGATGTTAGGGTAAAGTTAAATTCAAGTTTATGAAAGAAGGAAGTAGAAGAAATGATTTTGAAGATAAACTGCCGCCAATGACGCCACTTCCTTCTTCGGTTCTCCATCAAGTATAATAATGTTATTACATTACCAAAAAAAAAATATAATAAAAATTAAAAACTATGTTTGCTTCACAGCGCTGTAAAACCTTCAAAAATTCATGAATTTGAAAGAAAATTATAGTGACAATTATTCTTTACAAACGCTGCTTTATAAACGTTCGGATATCATTTTTTGGTAAAATTATCAGAAAAAAAGTTATGGTGACCAACAACAAAAAAAAACCGAACATTTTCATAGATTTTCGCTTATAACGTTGGTATTTTTGGTTCTACGACTAAAAGTTGTAGATAATTCTATTGCCAACAAAATGTTTAATAATTTTTTTTGTCAGACCTATACTTTGGCAGATAAACCGTAAAAACCATTTGTACCCCTTTTTCAAGATGGCGGCCGGGGGACAAGGGCTGCCACACCACAACGTAAAATGACAGCGTGCTGTCATGTTTCGTTGGTGAGTGCGAGAGCGGAGGTGCAATGACCCAGAAGCATCACTAGCCCGCCATGGTGTGGGTCACTATGCTGCATTCTTGCATTGTCTGCGTTCGCAGTGAGTATGGTGACCACCACTCTTGGATTCTGCTTATGCTTTCTATCAGGCAGAGTAGAGTCATTTTGGCAGGGCCTTTGGATGAATAGAATTTGTCACCAGACGAAAATAAAAAATATCTTTAAATTACCGCATCATATTGTGGCTGGTCCTGCAGAGCAGCAGACAGTGACTTATCAGGGACGACGGTTACTTGCCTCGAGCATAGCACAGGTTCTGCACCATCTAAGCCAGCTAAAGTTACAGAGACCTGCAACAAACATGGTGTTACTCAAAAACTACATTATATATTAATCAGTATGCCACAGAAGGAAAAAAATAATAAACTCTTTTGCAAAAAAAATGGGCACTTAAGCAAAGAACTATTTTATAGTTACTATTAGTTTGTTTGACAATTTTAGGTATTGTTATCCTCAGAATTTTATAAATTAATTAGGAAGGAATAGTTTTCGTCAGTTTTATCATAACATTTTGATTAAATTATTGAGAAATAATGTTTAAGCTCAAAACACTATTATTGCACCTGCTCGCTAAATAAAAATGAAACGAATTAATTTCTTTATTTTTCTTGAATACATTAAAAGCAGATAAAAGTTTAGTATTGAGTGTGACCCCCTCTTGCTGAAATAACGGCTTGCATTCGTCTGGGCATGCTAGCGAGTATATCTTTTATGGTTTCTTGGGGAATACGATCCCACTTCGCGGTAATCACATTCTTTAGCTCTTTGATGGTCTGCGGAGCCGGCTGCACTGATCTCACTCGTCGCTTCAGAACGTCCCAGACATGCTCTATGGGATTGAGGTCCGGACTTCTAGCTGGCCAGTCCAAACGACGAATTCAGAGTTTTCGCAAAGAGCGGTTAAAGCGGGTTGTGCATGAGGAATTAAAACTTCCGTTATGTATCGGTGTCCAGTCAGTGTACCGTTTTCGATGAAGACTAACTCCGTCCGATCCATAGAATTTATTCCTGCCCAAAACATAACAGAGCCCCCTCCATAAGGTATGATTTCTTCAAAACATGCCTCTGCAAAGCGTTCTCCTCGTCTACGTAGCACACGCCGACGTCGGTCTTCACCATGCAGAGATATTCTGGCTTCATCGGAGAACAATACCCTATCCCAGTCTTCATGAGTCCATGACACACAATTTCGAGCGAAGCTAAAGCCTGGCAACTCGATGTCCACGGAGTAATTTAGGGCCGCGTGCCGGTCGATGACTGTGTATATTAGCAGCGAGTAGCCTCCTCCTGACCGTCCATAGACTAATTTGCGCATTTCTTACTTCTTCGAGGCTGTTCTTGAGGTCCACATAAGAAGATTTGCGATTTCTCAACGCTTGACTAACTAGAAAACGATCATCCCGTGGTTCGGTACGTGTCTTTCTGCCAGAACCACGGCTTCTCTTGACGGAACCGGTCTCTTGATAGCGCTGCCAGGTCCTTTGAACTGTCGACCGACTCACATTTAGCCTCTGAGCCACGAAGCATTGGTTGCAACCTTCTTCAAGCAGTGCGATTATTTTGCTCGCTTATAATAAAAGATAATTTAATAAAAATTGACAAAAAGTTTATAAGAGTCGATATTATCTATAGGGAATTCGCGCCACAAAATGTAGTTAAAAGTTGTTGATTCGGGCCCAAATCATTGGATTGAGTTTCATAACCCACAGATAATTACGACAGAACGCCACTACATACCTAGATTGGTCAGGAAAGCGATTGAAATTACTAAACACAAAAATTTCAATCGTGAGGATGGGTTCAAATTGTCAAATGTCTGCAATCCCGTGATTCGAATGTGCAAAAAACGTGCAAAACAGATACTGTGAGTGTTGTGTGTCGAGAACAATTTCGAGTGAATAGTGAGTTAGTGAACAGTGGTACCGGCGGCGATCGTAGTAAAAGACTGCGAAAGAGGGTAGACCGATATGTCTGCCATTATCATCCCACCCGCAAGATCTTCAGTTACTCCGTGATCATGGCGCTTGCAACAGCGCCGAAATATCGGATACTCACAAACAAAAAGGTACATGGTAGCAATCTCGTAGATTTCTATTTTAATGTTACTGACCATGAAAGTTTAAAACAATAAAAAGTTGTTTTCTTTGAAAACCAGGCTCAGTCAAAAATTTGAATTTGGAATGTACTCTTATAAACATTATGACACTTTTATAACTGGCCAGTAACATGTTCAAATGATTAAAACCTTTTTGGTATTTTATTTTTTTCAGCCAGGAAGAAAATCGAAACCGCCCGTTTTTTTTGTAAATGAGTGTATAATTATAATAACCCTCTGTCGCGGGGGACAAAACAAACATACATGAAACGAACACAAAGAACACTCAGACTCAGAACAACAATCGTTGGATCACACAAAGTGTTGTTCACACGGAACAACACTTTGTGTGAACCTATAACACTCAACGCAGTAGAAAACGCTATCCGTTTAATCTCCGATTAATTAGACATCTTCTACTAATAGACAAAACTGAAGTTTGTTTGCTTGAACGCGCTAATCTCAGGAACTACTGGTCCAATTGGAAAAATTATTTCAGTGCTAGATAGCCCGTTTATCGGGGAAGGCTATAGGCTATATATCATCACGCTTAGATCAATAGGAGCGGAGCACCAATGAAGAATGTTACAGAAACGGGGGAAAATTATTACGCTACGGGCAATAGAACCTCTGATTGGGAATTGCGTTTTCAGAGGGGACAGGAAAATGGTAAACTGGAATCTTGAATAACAACACCGGGTATCCAGGTGCTAACCTGTATGCCCCCCACATGATGGGTAAGACCATTAGGTCATCAAATCGTCACTACATATTAATCAAAAAATAAAAAAAGATTTTACTTACACCTGCTCTCCGGAGCATATCAACAGTAATGATAGCCTCCATCTCTTCAGCCCCTCGGGCGAGAATCAATAAAGCTGCCTTTGACATTGGTGAAAAAGTTATTTTACAGCTGAAAATAAATACAGATATTAGAAGACTGCACGCGTCAAACTGTTTGAAAGGCTTAGTGCAAGTGCGTTTTACGGTCGCTTATATAGTCTTTCACTCGTAACAAATAGAAAAACAGGAAACTTAAAGTATTCCTGTAATACTATTACTCAGTAATGGAATGTGGAGGAAAAATGAGACCGGTTTCCTTAAGAGAAGGGCGTAGTTGCTTTAAAAAAGTACATATCCCATCCTAGATGCTGTGATTGGTAACAGAATATTATAGATTACTAATGGTTGCCCGCGGCTCCGCCCGCGTACATGTCGGTTATCGGCACAAATAGTAGCCTATGTGTTATTCTGATGTATAAGCTACATTAATGTAAAGTTTCATCTAAATCCGTTCAGTAGTTTTTGCGTGAAAGAGTAACAAACATCCATCCATACTTACAAACTTTCGCGTTTATAATATTAGTATAGACTAATACGAAATAATAAAAATAATTGTATTATTATTAATTGTTTAATGGGGGTAGCCGAGAATTATACCAAGTGGTGTGCTTTTATCTTGCATTAGACTGCGATAGGATCATAATGGTGAAATAATCAAAAGTACGAAATAGGAATGAGCTCACGTATAGCTGCGTGGGGCGAATTCGGAAATACGAATTTAGGGGAGGGGGGGTTAACAATGAGTTATATTGCGGTTTATATCTCACTACTCTATTGTTTCATGCTAAGGTTGCCTGTAAGGCTGAGGCCGCATTACGGTTTTTTCCCGCTAGCGGTTAAACCGCCAAACCGCCCACGGTTTGCCACGTTGGAAACCGTGCAGGACGTGAACGACGCCGCCGACAGTCTGGTACGTGTCGTCCGCGAGGTGGGTTATAAACACTTTCGACCAAAGAGCACTGGACGCAAGTGCTCTTTGGTCGAAACCGATTTTGGAGCTCCAACTGGAAGCTTCGCATCCAGCTTCGACCTGAGGCAGAGTTGGTCTAAGAGTCGACTTCATCAAGCGCGCCCGTTCTCTTTTGACGCTTAGATTCAGGGTACCCCTTACGAGTCGGTGATCACTTCCGGTGTTGAATCTATTGATCACAGAGACATCCCTGAATATTTGGCGTTTGTTTGTAATGATGAAGTCGATCTCGTTTTTTGTCGCGCTGTCTGGGCTTTGCCAGGTCCACTTCCCTTTTGGAAGAAGGAATTCATTAGAAAGAGCCCCTGAGCCTCGAGGAAGTTTATCAGCATTTGACCTCGATGATTTCTGCGCCCATAGCCGAACGGTCCCACTCTGGTCTCGCCATAATCTCGTACTCCCGCTTTCGCATTGAAATCGCCCATGACAACCGTGAAAGAAGTTTTGTTACGAGACAGGGCCTTGGATATGTCTTCGTACATGGCTTCAACCTCGTCATCAGGATGTGTGGATGTGGGTGCATACACTTGTACAAACTTCAAGGAATACCTTTTGTTTATTTTTAAGACGAGGTACGCTACCCTTGACGATACATCGAATAACTATCGGAAGTATATCCTGAAGGATGGTACGGTCGACATCTGTCGGGCATGTCACCGTCCTGGAGAATCTATTAGGCATATTATTTCTGGTTGTTCTCGGGTTGCTAACGGCGTATATTTACACAGGCACAACCAAGTAGCCAGGATCGTACATCAGCAACTTGCCCTGAAATACAAACTTGTGAGTTCAGAGGTGCCATATTACAGGTATGTGCCCGACCCAGTTCTCGAGAATGGTCGTGCTACATTATATTGGGATCGATCTGTTATCACAGACAGGACTATTGTTGCCAATAAGCCTGATATTGTGGTGAAAGATCGATTAGAGCGCCGCGCAATGATTGTCGATATTGCCGTTCCTCATGACGAGAATCTCGTGAAAGTCGAAAAAGAAAAACAAATAAAATATTTGGATTTATCTCACGAGATTGTCGATATGTGGAATGTGGAATCGGTGATCATTGTTCCGATAGTCGTATCTGCTCACGGATTGATAGCCAAGAGCCTCGACCAACATCTTAGGAGGCTCACGTTAGGGAGCTGTATCAAGGGTCTGATGCAGAAGGCAGTCCTCCTTGACACGGCTCGAATTTTGAGGAGGTCCCTGTCTCTGGAGCCCTAACCACCGGTTTACTATTTTTTATATTTTTAAATGTATTTGTTTTTATATGTATATTTAAAAATGTAAATAATATGTTATATAATAAGTTTAATAAAGAGAATAATAATATTAATAATAATATTTCGGACAACTTACACACAACATCATCTAGTCCCAAACTAAGCAGAGCTTGTATTATGGGTACGAAACAACTGATATAAATACATACACACACTTTTTTTTTTTTTTGTAAATACATACATATTATACATAGAAAATATTAATATTATTAAATTTTTAATCATCTTTTAATTTCGCTTTGCCATACATACATTTAATATATATGTACATTTGTATATATATGTGTATACAATGCTTTATTCGTGTTCTTCGCCCTCCCAAGCCTAAAGCCAAAATCCTTATGCAGCGCAATTTCAAGGATATGAACCTGGAAGCACTCCGTCGGGATGCCGCTGGAATCGACTGGAATTTGCTATCAGAAATGGGATCAATTGACGACAAAATTAACTTTTTTAATGTAAAATTAAACGCCCTCTATGACTTGCATGCGCCAGTTCGGGCTGTGAGGCTAAAACATTTGCCTGCACCGTGGCTGACAGACGAAATAAAAAAATTAATATCCAAAAAGGCTGTAGCCAAAAGTAGGTTCAAATCTCGGCCAACACCTACTAACCGGGAAAAATATATAACCATCCGAAGCATCTGCAGTAAGGCTTGTAGGAAAGCACAACGCCAACACATTCATAATTCGGTCGAGAACGGAGAGCCAGCTAAAATTTGGAAATTTCTCAAAACATTAGGAGTTGGTAAGTCACATTTATGCTCTGATTCTAAACAAATTGACATCGAGTTGCTAAACCAACACTTCTCTTCTTCGTCTTCATTTACCCAGACCAGTAAGGCAAATACCTTACAATATCTTTCTACGCTTCCAGCTCCTGATTACCCACCGTTCTGTTTTAATCAGCTAACTGCTTGTGATGTTGAGAAGTGTATTATGTCCATATCTTCAAATGCTGTTGGGAGTGATTGTATGAGCCGTAACATGATCCAACCAATTCTTAAAGAATTATTATATGCCGCATTCTAAATGACTCCCTTATTTCCCGCACTTTCCCCGAGACTTGGAAAGAAGCAATTATTATTCCACTACCTAAAAAGAACAATCCTACTTCCTTCTCCGAGTATCGTCCCATTTCCATATTGCCCTTCCTCTCGAAAGTCCTAGAACGTCTTGTGCAAACCCAATTGAATTCATTCCTCAATAGAAATCAACTCCTAAATCCTTTCCAATTCGGTTTTCGTGCCGGTCATAGTACGGTGAGTGCGTTGATCAATGTTACAGACGACATCAGGCATGGCATGGAGAACGGAAATCTCACAGTTCATTCCTTATTGGACTTTAGCAATGCTTTTAATAGTGTAGATTTCCACATCCTCCTGGGCATATTACTGTGGGGGACAGGTGTGTCATGTCCCACCAACACAAAGGGAGGATCCTCCGACCAGGCGAGGTGATCATGCCTGGCGGGCCAACTGCCCAACGGTTGATGTTGGGATGTTGTATGTATCTTCATTGGCGCGCGAACTTTCACTGCGCGATTCAGGATTGGTAGTTTCTTAGTTTCCTTCGTTACTCCGTGGTAGTTCAGTGTAACTTCGGTAGATCGCGCTGTAGTATATTTCTGTTGCGCTGTATGTGGAAGTCGCCACATCACTCCCCTCCAAGACCGGAGGTCGATACATGATGAGTCAGCTGTCTGCGCTCTATTGCGGAGCTTGCCAGTGCCAGGCGTGAGTAGTTCCAGTGAGTCGGAACTGAGTGCCGCAAGTTCCAGTGAGTCGGAACTGAATGCCGCTAGTCCCAGTGAGTCGGGGCTGAAGTCCGCTGATCCCAGTGAGTCGGGGCGGTTGCTGCGTAGTGGCTGGCTGCTGCATAGACGGGAGAGATATGCTCTGCTTACATGGACCGTAGGTGCAGTGTGCTGTGCCTAGACGCCGATGAGGCCGTAGAGGTAACCAGGCTGGAGCGGTCGCTTCCTGCGTGTGGTATATCCCTGTTGAGGCCGTGGTAGCTGGCTGGCTGTGAGACTTGCTGTGGGAGTGACCATGATGGTGGCGTGCTGATGCTGCATTGAAGGCTGCTTCCAATCACGTCGGGGTCACCACTGTGGGGGACAGGTGTGTCATGTCCCAATGTTTTGTTTTCCTCAGTGACACACATTCAAGATCCTTGATGTCATCCGAATCTCTTGAACTAGCAGTACCAACTCATTGTACCAGATTTTACGATAAGTTGTTTACTGTACACGCTGTCCGACTATGGAATGCTTTACCAATGGCTATAAAGTGTGCCAAATCTCTGCCTATATTTAAAAAAATGGTCAAAGAACACCTCTTATCTCCGTAACTTATTACCTGCCTAAAAATATTTTATCATTTGCATTTCATCATCATGAAATTGTGGATATTGTGCATTGTTTTATATGTTTTTATTTGTTTATAATGATGTGTATTAAAATCTCTGTATTTTTATTTATGTAATTTTATCTCAACCAAGTCAATTATTTTCGTTATTTATTTTAAACACCAAAACTACCCATGAATTTGAGTTTCTACAGTCGATTTGTCCATCCAAAGGTTGCTTGTAAGAAATTGCTTTTTACCGATAAGGCCGCCATTTCTACATGGCCATTATATTGTTAAGCTTCTATATACAACTGTATCAATTGGTGTACAATAAAGTTTATTCTATTCTATTCTATTCTAAGTGTTCTCAGACACATTTTTACTTGCAATCCAGTGCTATCTTTCTCCTCACCTGTCAAGGAAATATGATAGCCAGCACCGCCGGTCATTGTTCCTACTTTCTTTAAATCGCTCAGACAAACTTATATATGAATTACAACTTTACAGAATAAAATTTATTTACATTGATGATGTAATTGAAGAAATGTGTGGCTTTCGGTTCGCCTGGCAGGTACTAGTGCTCATCGGAATCGCCTGTCATTTTGATTTTGAACTTCTTAATGAATGAACTAAATCCTATTAAAATTCTGCCTTACAGGAAAAAGTTTTTTTTTCTCGTTTTTTTACACTTTCAAAACCATGAAAGATGATGATGTGCAGGGCTGAGGCCTGCCAGGCGATGGTTACGTACTTAGCACATTATGACTCATCACTACAAGACTTTCTAGCCTTACAGACACACCGTTGGTCGAAAGGTTCAGTAGCTCTTGGTCCAAAAAGAAGGATATTGATATCATTTAGCCGGTAATTATATTTATTTACTTCTTACCACTATATGGGTTACACTACATCTAAAAATATACATATTATTTATGTGTTATGTGTATTTATTTATAGAAGAATGTAATGAGCATGCATGATAGGTTTCTTCATATTGAGTGGAGTATTTGTAAACTGTTGGACCATTTATATAGAAAGTTTTCAATAGTTACTTAAATAGTATTATAGGAATTTAGAATTTATCATTTAAATTACTCATTTCAAATGTTTTTTAATTTTATTAGATAAGTACATTTATACTATAATCACAGTGACATCTAAAATAAATACATAAATTAATATAATTTCGTATTACTTTTTATGACAATATTCTAAGATATTTGTTACGATTAGGTAATCTATAAAATTAGAATAACGCAACTTACGGATTATGTATAAACTTTAAATGAATGTGATGGTTATTTTTGATGACAAGAAAGTTTTAACGATTCTCCCAACAAAAATCATTAAATAACACCGGCAGTTCTCTCCTGAAGGTCGAATTATTTGACTGACTGATTAAAAACCTTTAAAAACCGGCAAACTATCTATCTGTGTGATCTGTGGTAAGTTTGACAGATAGGAAATGATTTTTAGTATTTTCGGTTTGTGGAATTTTGTTGCTAGAAAAATGCAAAAAAACGATCTGCCAGGGCCAGGGATGCTCTGGCAAATTCTACGTAATTATATTTTATAAATTGATTCAATTCACACCTAAGCTTGAAATTAAAAAATTGTAATTTATAAATTCAAGTGTCTATTTTAGGTTGGAGATCGCTCCGGTGACAGATTTAACCGTAACAGATGTTTTTTTTTTTTTTTTTTTTATATAGTTTAGCTGCCAAAATGACTCTGCCCTGCCTGATGGAAAGCACAAGCAGAATCCAAGAGTGGTGGTCACCATCCTCAATGTGAACAAGGACAGTACAGCATGGTTGACCAGCACTATGGCGGCCTGGTGAGATGCTTTTTCACGCCCCGCTTAAAGGACCCGGGATCATAGTGGGACGGAAACACGTGCGCTGGTAGTGAGTTCCAGGTTTTAACCGCTCGGCACTGAAAGGAAGAACCGAATCGGTGAGTGCGAGAGCGTATGTCTTCCACTCTGAGGCGGTGACTTCTGAGGCTGGCACGTGTTGTCCTGTAGAGGAAAGGAGAAGGCGGGACTAGTTGGAAGAGCTCTTGAGAACACTCCCCATGATAAAGACGATAGAGGAAGAGGACTGCCATAGAAGCAATATCTCTACGCATCTGCAGAGGCTCAAACGACTCTGTGGCTTCAGGACTGTTGACAATTCGGATTGCTCACCGCTGCAACCGGTCGAGAGCGTCGAACAGATACTGCGCGCACCATCGCAAAGATGAGAACAGTACTCCACGCATGAGCGAACCTGGGTCTTATAAAGAAGACACAGGTGCTCCGGCGAGAAGAACCGTCTCATCCTGTTTAGAACACCTAACTTCCGCGAGGCCGCCTTAGTGACGCTCTCAACGTACTCACGCGGGTTGAGGTCGCGGCAGATGTCCATGCCCAGGATATCGAGTCTGCCTTGTAGTGGCAGTTGAGTGTTCTGAAAAGTCGGTAGGGGAAGGAATGGAGATTTTTTGGCAGAAAACGCGCACACCTGTGTTTTCTTGGCGTTGAACTCGACCAGGTTCTCAGAGCCCCATTGAGAAATGCGGCCCAGAATATGGTCGAGTTGAGCGACAAGCTCTGTCGTTTTTCCTCAATATCTGCTGACTTTGCTGCAGGACGTCCGAAGTATCTCCCATGAACTGTGCTGTCACCTGCATAGCAATGAATGTTGCCAAGGGCTAACATGTCATTGATATGCAGAAGAAACAGCGTGGGTGACAGGACGGAACCCTGTGGCACTCCGGCGTTAATCGACTGAAAGTCGGAGGCCGCACCGTCGCAAAGGACTCTGATGCGGCGCTGGTGCATGAATGGGGCAACCCAGTTGCAAAGTTTGGGGGGCAAGCCGAAGGCCGGTAGTTTGGAGAGAAGCGAGCGGTGCCAAACCCTATCAAAGGCCTTGGCCATGTCGAGGCTGATGGCCAACGAGATGTTTGTATTTTGCTGTAATAGTTTTAAGAAACATTTTCATAATTGTTTTAAAAACAATTTTCACTTTACTTTAATTAATAATTTCTTTCATACATACAATCACACAACAAACAATACCTTAACTTTATATCACTTTTTTACATACTCAAAGTATCACTACTCACTTAGTACACACCCAACACATACATCACATGGGGAAATGAGGATAACATATGTGAGCATAAAAGTTTTCTTATTAGCTATGTCTCATTTGATATCCAGCCTTATTGGGTCCACTCTGGAACCCAGGTCACATAAGCCGTGCTCAATTATCATTTGTTTTTGTTTAAATGGCTAATATAAATGAGTTAGCGGTTTCGGTGGAAGCCCTACAGGTGTCTCAATCTTTCTTATGTTCCACTAAATAATGCTCACGCCACGTGGTCCATACTAAAGGCACGCTGAATATTCTTCAAGTGAATATCAGAAGTATAAACTGCAATTTCGATGGTTTAAGTGTTCTTCTATGCTCTATGGATGTAAAATGTGACATAATTGTCCTCACTGAATGCTGGTTGCGTAAAGTGATTTCTATACCCAAATTGAGTGGCTACACTTCCATGAGTTCTACCCACAATAACCAAAACGACGTTATTATCATTTATATACGCTCTGACTTAAATTATACAATCACTCAGCCAGTATTTCTAGATGCAAACTGCATCAAGTTAGCACCAGATATAGCCATCGTAGCTTTATATAGATCACCTTCTATCAGAAATATTGAAAGATTTTTAGACTCGTTGAATGCTACACTTGCATCAGTTTCATCTTCTTCCACTGTGGTGGTAGTGGGTGACATTAATATAAATATCAGCCCAAATAGTTTGGATAGAAATTGCGAAGAATATTTAACCGTAACCGCATTTCATGGCCTGCTTCCCGCTCATCTCTTGCCCACGCGACTTGATAGGTGTCTCGATCACGTGCTATTAAAATCGAACAAGACCTCCACCATCCTGATTCTTGATTCATATGTTACGGATCACACACCCGTTCTTTTGTGTATCGACACTGTTCATCCATGTATGAGGTCTAGAGGTTACTTATGACATACAGATCTGACGTCTCTGGTTAGCTACTTAGAAGAAACCGATTTTACCAACATACTAGAAAACAATGATCCTAACGAAAGTGCAGCACTTCTAGTTTCTACGCTATCAAGTGCTGTAGACAAAAACAGTAACATTAAAAGTGTACCTCTGAGAAAAAGGATAATTAAACCCTGGATTACCCCGGGTCTCTTGAGATGCATACGAAACCGAGATAATTTGCATAAAAAATCACAGTTAGACCCCAATAACTACGTTGCTAAATTAATTTACATTAGGTACCGTAACTTCTGTAACAACCTTCTAAAGGCGGTTAAACGTAAATTCGATCAATTTGAGCTCCAGAAGGCGAAGGGTGATCCGAGGGCTATCTGGAGTGTATTAAAATCTATAGCTCACTTGAACAATAAATCAGATAACGCCACGGAAGATCTTATGAACATGCCTAGTGATCATCAGATGTCAGTCGATTACATCAGCAATTATTTCGTAAATGTTGGAGCCAACCTAGTCCGAAATATTCAACGGAAACAAACCCACATACGAACTGACTTACAGACGCACAATTTGATCAATTTGCAAGGTAACTCTCTTGTGCTATTGGACACTGACTTTCCAGAAATTGACACAATTAACACTGGTTTAAAAACAAACTGTGCTGTCGGTTACGACAAGATACCAGTATCGGTGATTAAATCAGCCCGACATGTGCTAATACCTGTCATTAGTCACGTTTGCAATCTTTGCCTAACTAAAGGAGTATTCCCCGATGTCTTTAAACGAGCAATTATTCATCCCATATTCAAGAATGGTGCTCGGGACCGTATCGAAAACTATAGGCCTATATCTATCCTAACCAGTTTATCAAAAATTCTTGAAAAATTCTAAATAAGAGACTGCTTAACTTTCTAGAACACAACAATGCCCTAGCCCCAAATCAGTATGGTTTCAGGAAAAATAAGTCAACTGAAGATGCTGTACTGGATCTGACTAACTCTGTCGTTGAAAACCTAGACACTAGGACTAAAACAATAGGTATTTTCCTAGATTTGGCTAAAGCTTTCGATACGGTCTCCACACATATCATGTTGAAAAGGTTGGAGAGTATAGGAGTAAGAGGCGTTGCCTTAAATATTTTCTGTGACTATCTTAGTAAGCGCACTCAACGTGTAAAGGTAAACAACACTATCAGTAATGACGAAATCCTCGTTTTTGGCTCACCACAAGGCAGCGTGTTGGGCCCCACGCTATTCCTCGTGTATGTTACTACACTTAGTATGCTCAAGATCCCAAATTGTAAGCTATTAGCCTATGCCGATGACACTGCACTTATTATAAGTGGTGATTCCTGGAATAATGCAACCCAATCCGCCGAAAACACTCTTAAAATTGTTATGGATTGGCTTGACTCGAATTTACTTACCTTAAATGTGTCCAAAACTCAATTCATAACTTTTACAGCGAACTCCGCAACTCAACCAACTACGATCAACTTGAAAGCACATAGCTGCTCAATGAATGCACCTAACACCTGTCAGTGTCCTTTTATACAGAGAGCTTTAGATATAAGGTACTTGGGTGTTCAGATAGACTCTACACTTAGTTGGGATAAACACATAGAACTCACTACAAACCGTGTTCGCAAGTTTATGTTTCCGATGAAAAAACTTAGAACTGTTGTTGACGCCATGTTGCTAAAGAATATATACCTTGCACTAGTACAGCCTCTCATTACCTACTAAACAAAAGATTTCGATATCCCACTGCACAACTATATAAAGATATCTCAATTCTCACCGTGAGGCAGCTCTTTATATTTCACGTTGTCATGCGTAAACACTCATCATTCTCTTAGGTTTGCCCACGGGCTGACAAGCGTCGCAAAGCTCGGGTCTGTTCTGCGCCTAGAACAAAAACTGCCTTGGCGGGCCGACACTATCAAAACCTCAGCTGTCGCCTTTACAACATTCTAAATATAAAACTCCAAATATTCTCTCTTCCGAAACATAAATGCTTGATTATTTCCAAATGAGCTTGTCGTTTGTCTTAGCATCTTTGTGGCACTAAAAAAGTATAATTTTACATTAGAAACTTTTAATATTAAGTAATAAAAAGTTAAGAAAATTAAAATTCCTTTTTGTAATAGGTTTCTGAACGAAGAAATGAAAAAGTTTACCTTGTTTATAGCTAACCTGGCTGAGTGCTCACTGCTTAAAATTTACTTCAAATTATGGGAAAAATCAAGTCAAGCTTAAATTTTATTCAATACTTGCGATAGTCATAATAATTTAAACAAATCAATGTATTATATTTAGGAGTATGACAATTAATGAAAAGAAATATGGTGACTTTTGAAAGGATTACTTTTATTCCTACTTTTTTTTATGAAATGAAAATATTACATGTTGATATAATTAAAGTAAATCGGCATATTTATGATACAATACTTCAAATCAATTCACATTAACTAAGTCATAAAATATTATAATTACGAAATTGAATTTACCGTATGGAAATCATCTCATTTCACATTTCACAGCCCTTGTGTGTTTCCCGCATTATGATATTCTGGTCGTGCGCCACTTATTGTGTAAATGGCAGTTCCTTTCGGAGTCTTTCTGCCTAACATCGACACATGCGTAGGTTGAGAGGGAGGTGCGTCGCCTAGCGATAGACGCAGATACTCTTTAGGCATGGGTTTTCAGTTCAGTGAGTATAAAACATCACTATGCAGCCGACTGGACCTCCACTCCACTGCCCTGCGTAGGCATCTAAACACGAAGTCTCTGTCAAACAAATAAGAAATGACCTGTCCCCGCTATAGCGGTCGCTTTCTGTGAAGTTATAATGCTCGATGGATGTGGCCTGGCTAGGCGCGGCTTCCATCCTGGATACCTGGGATCTGAATTAACAAGGTCCTAGTCCTACTCAGAGCTGGGTGCCTGTGACTAGCCATCGCAGTGGTTTTTAGTTTAACACTATACACAACTGGCTCCTCAGTTCTCGAAAAGCTGGAGATCCTAAGGAATTTTTCATCCCGTCAACGAAATAAAAAACAAAAAAGGTACCCAATCATAAGAAATATTCGACTAACTGAGCTACGATAGCTGTACTTACAGTAAAGTAGCCTACGTGCTATATGTTTCGCTATTTTTGGTAAAAGGTACTCTTTTACCAAAAATAGCGAAACATATAGCACGTAGGCTAACCTAACCAATATCTATACAAAACTTCGTCTTTATTATGATTTATTTATTAAATACTAGTTTATTAAATACTATTATATTGGTTTAAAGTTTCATCCAAATGCGTTCAGTAGTTTTTGCGTGAAAGAGTAACAAACATCCATCCATTCATACTTACAAACTTTCGCGTTTATAATATTATAGTGTAGATTTCCTTCGTTTGTGGGTAAATAAAATACAGATGCTGTATCCCCGACAGATGTTCGTTGACTTTTGCTTGACTTAACTCAACGGTAATTCTACTTGTCTATGAAGCTTCCTTTCTTTCATTCGGACAATCTAGAAAGGAATACAAAATTTATATTAATCAAATATTTATGATTTTTCCCTGTACATTTGTATAAGAAAAATGTGATTGTAGGTTACCAGTGTAATTCACACTTTATACTATATTTTAGTGTATAATTTAAGTAATATTAATGAATATAATAAAATAGGTTAAGTATTGGCAATGATAAGTTACTAAGGAGTTTAAACGTTTATTTACAAAATACCTACCTTAAACATGGATTTTGTTAAAAGAGAAGATGAAAATGTTATCGGCATCGACGAAGATTACAAGTTTTACGTTGAAAGTGTGAGTATTTATTTCTGTTTATTATAATTTAAATTTTAAACGTATTTTTTCAATTAGAAATATGGTTTGATATCCGGGTTTCAGGGCTCGCTAGAGTATTTTAGATTATGTATTATTCCATATAAGTGTGGGAGATGCCTATGTCCAGCAGTGTCCTGTAATAGGTTGAGGATGATGATATTTAAGCATGTTTATCAGCAGCCTGGTTTCCTTAGCATATTTTTGGACATTTTATTGGTGTCAGATGTAACAAAATTAGGTTAATGAAAGATTTAGCTTCATTTATGTGAATTTAAGTTGCCACAAATAATAGTTACAGCAGTCGATGGCTTTTAAAAGCTAATAAAAAAAATTGGCAGTCATAAGGACTGCTGATAGAAGTAAAAACTTATAGCTTAGAATATTATTCATAAAATGAATGGGAACAATTAAAAATTACTTTATGTTTAAATTAAAATTATCAACATCAAACATTAGCATGTCACATAAGATTTTAGATAAGTTTTCACTTCAAAAAAAATATATTTACTACAATAGGTACTTAAAATTCCAATAATGAATTTGTACTTTTATTCTAATACTAGCTACTTGTTTCTGTTACACTTGCGTTAATGGAGATTGTTCTCATCCTCAGGATGCCATACTGTATCAGATGTAATGGTTTAACCAACATTTAAGTTGACACATTTTAAAATCAGCAGAGGCGCTCATAGCCCAGTTGTACTCAGTGATTAGAAACAATCACCAAGGGTAAGCAATGACTGCGCGGTCAGTACCTGGATGGGTGACCGCTAGTGGCATGTTACCATGAGTGTCTCTGTGATTCGGAGGTCACGTTAAGTAGTCAGTCCTGGTCGTTATCATAGGATAACAGTTCTGAAGCTTAGTTGGAGGCCTTTGGCTTAAAAACATCCAACGGCAAGATTACGTAGCCACAACGTTATCTTGCCAGTCCCCAACCCGCAATCGGCCATCTTGGGGACGTATGGCCGTAACCCTCTCCTGATAGGAGACCCGAGCCCAGCAGTGGGATATTATGGGTTGTTGATGATTTTAAATATGACACGCAGCAGGGTGCAGTGGCAGCAGGGCAGGTGACACGAGGCAGCATTAATTAAAGTGGTCACTTTGCTGCTGTCTACTGTGCTGTAGGTTCAAACTCAACATGCGACAATACTTTTTGTGATTCACACATTGTTGTTTTGAAAATATTAATGTATAGTATATTATTTCAATTAAAACGATTTAGCTTTATATTACTTAAATCTGAACACATGTGGCATCTCTACTTTGTATTTGAAAGCCAGCAAAAATATAGCATGTGCTAGTTCATGACGGAGTGATGATGTGATAGTGGTGCTAAAGTTGTTACTTGAAAAATCCACATACATACATAACCTATTTCCCAGAGGGTTACGCAGAGATAACTGATTTCGACTTTCTACGTTTCTGACTATCTTTTATCTTATATAACTACACTAGCTGACCCACGCAACCTCGTTTGCGTCTCCCAAGAACCGTAGCGTAATATTTTTCCCCCGTTTTTTAAACATTTTTCATTGGTACCCCGCTCCTATTAGTCTTAGCGTAATGATATATAACCTATAGCCTTCCTCGATAGATAGGCTATCTAAAATTGAAAGAATTATTCAAATCGGACCAGTAGTTCCTGAGATTAAGGCGTTCAAACAAACAAACTCTTCAGCTTTATAATATTAGTATAGATTAATCACAGCATGCATGCTTTCTTGTTCGTGATACTTTTCATACAGCTCTTCTTCAGTACTACTGTATGCAAAGTCGCTAAAAAAAAGACTGAAATTACATTTGTCATACTAAAATACACATTATCTAAACACAAAAATAGCATTTTCGTAATCACGTCAATAAAAAAAAGCATTATTTTCAACTTTAAGGCTGTGAGTTTAAAATTGAAATTAACATAGAACTATGGCTTGAAGTTGAGTAATGTTTATTATAAATAAGAAAAAAAAAACAATCAGTGTAGAAACTTGTTACATACGAGACCACAAAGGCCTATTGTTAGATCACGCACTCGTCCAATATGCCAACGCTGCAGTCTCCATGACACAAGGTGCCGACGCAGGAATTACGATAACACACCACAAAGACCTGTTATGAGATCAACGGTGCCACGAAGGCGATGACAGCATTACGAACATGGACAACAAAGGCCTGTTATAAGATCAACACCGCGTCACTAGCACAAGGCGCCGACACAGCATTGTTATAGTATATATATTTAAGATTTGTCATTCTACGCACACTTTTTTTTAAGCCAACATCGCGTTAGCAACTTAGACTAATTAGTTATAGTTTAAATGTAATTTTTATAATCTTTTATTAAATTAACTTCAAGTTCTATTTCGTTTCTCTAAAACTCCTTCGGCTGTGGCAAATACGTAATTGGCGCAGTCGGTAGGATACTCGCGGGTCGTTTCGCGAGCTATAAAGATCTCTAATATCGAAATCCGCGTTCGCGAGCAGCCCGAGCGGCCTTCAAGCCACTGTACGAGTATCCAGAATCTACGAGAGCTGCAGCCACTGGGAAGAGTATCCGAACATTGATACGCGGCGAAACGGAACGAAAGGGTGAGTGCACAGAATCGTTCTTGTGTTGCTATTCCTTTACCTTGAAGTTTTTATTTCCCAAAATTTTCCACCCCTAGTAACTCCCGTATTAGAGAGTCTGCATCGAGCTAGATTCGTCGACGAGTATAACTAGATAGTGGTAGGAATTTGGATTTAAAAGATTATAATTATAGTTTAGAATTACTTAAATCAATAATTTTTTATTCTTCAAAATTTTCCACCCTAGTAACTCCCGTATTAGAGAGTCTGCATCGAGCCAGACTCGTCGGCGAGTACAACTAGATAGTGGTAGGAATTTGAATTTAGAAGACTATAGTTTAGAATTAAATCAATTACCTAGAATTAAGATAATGACGGAGCGCAACCCGGACATAATTTTTAAGGCTTTACGCCCTGTACCGGAGTTCGACGGGAACCCACATATACTTACCCGATTTATTAAGTTATGTGACCAAATAGTATATACCTACCTTAGTACGGAACCCTGCGATCAGTTATCGAACCTTTGCTTGATTAATGGAATTTTAAATAAAATCACAGGCCCCGCCGCTAGTATTATAAATTCAAATGGCATATCTGATAATTGGCTAGACGTTCGGAATGCATTAATCAATAATTTTGCAGACCAAAGGGATGAAACTGCCCTTTATAATGACCTCTCTTTAGCCAACCAGGGACAAAGATCACCACAGGAATTTTATGACCACTGTCAGACACTATTTAGTACAATTATGACATATATTAGCCTTCACGAGACAATATCCACTACTATTGAAGCCAAGCGCACTTTATACAGAAAACTAACCATGCAAGCGTTTGTAAGGGGTTTACAGGAACCTCTAGGTTCACGCATTAGGTGTATGAGACCTGACACGATTGAGAAAGCTTTAGAATATGTTCAGGAGGAAATGAATATATTGTATTTGCAGCAGCGCAATGACATAGCTAGTAAATTACAGCTGACCCCTAAGGTCACCCACTCTACTCCTGTACATACCCCGAAACTTTCAAATAACTATAGCCATAGCCCAACCGCATCATATTGGCCTTCACACGTAGCAAATAGGCCGCCACCTCAGCCGATGCAACCTTTTAGGTTTGCACAAGGGTTCAGGATGAATCCTATGCAGCATCACCCCTCACCACAGGTACGTATGCCCACACACACACAACACATGTTTAGTGCTAGGCCTCTAAATTATAATCTTCGAAGTAATACGTTTAGGATGCCACCTAGAACTCAACCCAGTCAGCCACCTGGCCCCGGACCGATGAGTGGTATAGAACACTTTAATACCAGACCGATGCCACCTCCAGGTGGAATCCGCGGACATGACTGGCGTACCCAGGGCAATCCACCACCTAATAATTACTTTAAATCTCGTGAGATAAACTTTAATGAGTGTTACTATGATAGCTATTATTACGACCACAACTATAACCCTGACTATGACTACTTTTCACATACCAATGACTATACCCCCTATGATGACTATGACACGAATCAAACACAGTATCAAGGCCATGATCTTCCTTTAGAGTACTCTTATAACAATTCAAACGATAACCTTAAGAGTGCCAATTCAAATTCGGACGGATCAGAAATTAGAAAAGCTAAGATAGAAATAAACTTACAAGCACAGAGACAGTTACCATTTATTCAGATATCAAATCCTCCTTTAAAATTACTTATCGATACCGGTGCTAACCAATCATTCTTAAGCCCGGAAGCCGTTCAAAACTATTACCCTGATATTCCTTTAAATTACGATCCATTTGAAGTGACTAATGTACATGCTACTACGAGAAACAACTACTCTATAACACTACCGTGCTTTAACGAATTTAATGACCCGGATAATATACGTTTCTTTGTCTATAAGTTCCACGATTATTTCGATGGTCTTATAGGACTCGACTTAATGACCAAATGGGAAGCTAAAATAGACCTTAAAGACAAGACCTTGACTACACGACATACGGTAAACCCTATTAAAATGTACAACTCCCAAAATGTGAATTTATACGAGGATATTATCCCTGCAAAGAGTTATAAGGTAGTTACGTTACCGATAAGTGCCCCGGATGGCGATGTAATTATTCCAGAACAATTAATTTGTAACTGCACCATAGTTGAATGTGTAACTACTGTAAAAGATAACCGTGCTCTTTTAGAAATTATTAACCCTAGTGATAACGATGTCATATTTGCACTTCAAAACTCGATTAAAGCAGACGTTTTTAACTTAGAATATTCACCCAAAGTTTCTACACGCGTTCAGGACATAATCTCGCGATTACGAACAGACCATTTGAACGAAGAAGAGAAAGCTAATTTAACGTCCTTGTGCTCTCAATATTCAGATATTTTTTATATAGAAAACGAGACTCTAACCTTTACTAATAAAATAAAACACCGAATTAATACTACCGATGAAGTCCCGGTCTATACAAAGAGCTATAGATATCCTTTTATTCACCGTCAGGAAGTTAAGGATCAGATAGAGAAGATGCTTTCACAAGGCATTATAAGACCCTCAGAGTCTGCATGGAGCTCACCTATTTGGGTGGTACCCAAAAAGGCAGACGCGTCAGGTAAACAAAAATGGCGCCTAGTAGTAGACTTTCGGAAACTAAACGAAAAGACTGTAGATGACAAGTACCCTATACCAAACATATATGATGTACTAGACAAACTGGGGAAGTGTCAATACTTCACCACCCTTGATTTGGCCAGTGGATTTTACCAGGTAGAGATGGACCCCAGGGATATACAAAAGACAGCGTTCAATGTAGAACACGGGCACTTCGAATTCCTTCGAATGCCAATGGGTCTGAAGAATTCTCCCTCCACGTTCCAACGTGTGATGGATAACATGCTCCAAGGGCTTCAGAACCAGATCTGCCTAGTATACCTTGATGACATCATCGTTTATAGTACCAGCCTCCAAGAACACATACTGAACCTCCGGAAAGTATTTCAAAGACTTAGAGAGTCCAATTTTAAGGTCCAAATGGACAAATCAGAGTTCTTAAGATCAGAAACAGCATATTTAGGACACATTATAACGAGAGAAGGTGTCAAACCTAACCCTGAAAAAGTATCAGCCATCCAAAAGTACCCATTACCTAAAACCACTAAGGAAATAAAACAATTTCTAGGTCTGATAGGATACTATAGAAAATTTATTCCAGACTTCGCGAAAATCATTAAACCAATGACACAATGCCTGAAGAAGGGTAGAAAAATAACTATGGATAACGATTACCTAGACTGCTTCGAGAAATGCAAAAAACTATTGACTAATGACCCTATACTCCAATACCCCGACTTTAACAAAGACTTCATATTAACGACCGACGCCTCGAATTTTGCAATAGGAGCTATTTTATCGCAAAGACAGATAGGAGTTGATAAGCCAATATCTTATGCCTCTCGTACTCTTAACGACAGTGAGATCAACTACAGCACCATCGAGAAGGAGCTGCTAGCAATAGTATGGGCCACCAAATACTTCCGACCTTATCTATTTGGGCGTAAATTTAAAATTCTAACCGACCACAAGCCACTTCAGTGGATGATGAGTCTAAAGGAGCCCAATTCTCGTTTAACAAGATGGCGATTAAAACTCAGCGAGTATGATTTCACCGTTATATACAAAAAAGGGAAAACTAACACTAACGCAGACGCCTTATCTAGAATTGAAATTCATAACGAGGAAACCAGTTCGATCATTGCAAATCCCACCGAGAAGACTCCCACTATAGATAATTCAGCTACTAGTACAGCCCACACAAGCCAGGAAAATCCAATTTTAGAAGTACCTATTACAGACGAGCCCCTTAACAAATTTCACCGACAGTTAGTTATCACTATCGTAAAATACCTTACACGACGACCTGTAGTTACAAAACCATTTGAGACACACTAAAGTGACAGTACAAGTGACTGAGGACAATCTTGAATCCGACTTAATTAATGCCATAAAAGAATATGTAAAACCCAAAGTTAAGACCGCCATGTTAATCGTCCCGCCTTTAGCTATGTACACTATTGTACCGATAATTCAGAATAAATTCAGGAGTTCTTCATTAGATCTCGTATTAGCTAAAATAGAACTAGAAAATGTGAAAGACTATTTAAAACAGCAAGAAATAATTAGGCATTACCACGAGGGAAAAACTAACCACAGAGGGATAAATGAATGCTATCTCTCTTTATACAGAAAATATTACTGGCCTAATATGAGAGAACATATAGCTAAACATATAAATGAATGTACCATTTGTGGCCAAGGAAAATATGACCGAAACCCGATTAAGCAGCAATTTAACATAGTTCCGCCAGCTACGAAACCCTTAGAAATTATCCACGCAGACTTATTCACCGTACAATCGGAAAAATACATTACCTTTATAGATGTTTTCTCTAAATATGGTCAAGCCTACCACCTAAAGGATGGCACCGCAATAAGCATATTACAAGCCCTCCTCCTATTCTGCACTCATCACGGGCTTCCTTTAACGATAGTTACAGATAACGGGACTGAATTCACTAACCAACTCTTTGCCGAGTTCTTAAGACTTCACAAAATAACTCACCATAAGACATTACCTCATACCCCCAATGACAACGGTAACATTGAACGTTTCCATTCGACGCTTTTAGAACACCTCCGTATTTTTAAATTGCAGAATAAAGACGAACCAATAACATATCTTGTACCCTACGCCATAATTGCTTACAACAGCTCTATTCATAGTTTTACAAAATGCAGACCCTATGACATATTAAAAGGCCATTTTGACCCCAGGGACCCTATTGACATTGACATAAACGAAAAATTACTCCAACAATATGTAGTGACTCATAGAGCACAGATGAAGACTGTATATGACATAATAAACGAGACTTCGTTAGCCAATAGAACTGCTCTTATAGAATCCCGTAATAAGTCTAGAGAACCTGAAATTGACTACCAGCCTGAACAACAAGTTTTTATAAAAAATCCTCTTGCTGAAAGACAAAAGCTTGCTCCCCGTTATACACAGGACAAAGTCTTAGCCAATCTCCCCATTCACATCTATACCTCGAAAAAACGTAGCCCCGTAGCAAAATCCCGTCTGAAACGAAAACCCAAGAGTAACCAATTGTTACAGGATACTACTACTGACCTTGATGCTGGAACCACTTCTAATACGACCTTAAGAGATAAGACTTGACAATTTAGATTTATTACCATTTAGGCTAGGATAAGCTATAGTAACGACACATTATTATACATTTTTACAATACATCGTACGTACGTACGTAAGTACTATCTAATTCTACACTTAGATTCGAAGTACAGGACTATAAGAATAGACTCACTAACGAAACCTACTTATTATACGAAATACATTTAGAACACCTAGTAAAAAAACCAATATCCTTAATCATCTATACACCTTAGAGCCTGGCAGGACAAAAAGAGGTCTACTTGATGGATTAGTCTATAATTAAAAGCATTACCGGCAATCTGGATTATCAGGATGCTTTTAAATACACTCAAGCTTTAGTTACCTTGGAAACAAAAAAAAATACTGTAGAGTTTAATTATCGCGCTTATTTAAACAAACTTATAGCTAGTTTAACTTATCGAAAACGAAAGTAATATTAATTATATCCTTCAGTTAATCTTAAATGAAAATGCTTACAGAGCCAATAACATTATTAATTATGGAAAATATAACTTGTTAGAATCAAAAATATTCTAGCCTTTACTAAAACCTGGACAAAATAAACTTAGATCTTAGTTAGTACTTAGGAATACTATGATATTATAAGGTCAGGATCGTATTTTGTAGTTTAACATATAAATTATAGTTTTCAAACTCCCCGTAGTCTTTCCAAATATCTATGATTTCTGTAAACTATCCCTCGCACAAAATAAATTTCACCAATTCCTTATTCCTTCTCATCCTTATATAGCAACTGATAGAAATGAATTTGTGTACATAGAGGCAGAATGCCCGAAGTATAGTAAGCACATATGTCTGTGAGAAAAACGTAGCCCAGCAGATCCGGACAGAACCTGATTGCACTCAAGTACTGCAGAACTCACCATCATTAACGACAACAACGAAATAAAAAGTCAACCTTTGAAGTAAACCTTTAAGATCTTCACAGCATCTAGAATAAAGTATCCCAGGAAACACCGATAGAAAACGACAACGTCCAGTCAACAAACCTGTACCATACGACCATTCCATTCTATGTATTGGTATCAGTTACAACTGCAATTATCACCTACGCAGTAGGCCGTAACTACAAGATCTAGCACCTAAAACTAAATAGTTCAAAAGAGAACCGAACACTCCAGATACACACTATGGAAGATCCAGCCAACCCTAAACCAGAAGAATTTTCAGCAACATTTTCCATTAACATGACAAAATAGTTGCTGAACTGAGGGTGGAGGTGTTACATACGAGACCACAAAGGCCTATTGTTAGATCACGCACTCGTCCAATATGCCAACGCTGCAGTCTCCATGACACAAGGTGCCGACGCAGGAATTACGATAACACACCACAAAGACCTGTTATGAGATCAACGGTGCCACGAAGGCGATGACAGCATTACGAACATGGACAACAAAGGCCTGTTATAAGATCAACACCGCGTCACTAGCACAAGGCGCCGACACAGCATTGTTATAGTATATATATTTAAGATTTGTCATTCTACGCACACTTTTTTTTAAGCCAACATCGCGTTAGCAACTTAGACTAATTAGTTATAGTTTACATGTAATTTTTATAATCTTTTATTAAATTAACTTCAAGTTCTATTTCGTTTCTCTAAAACTCCTTCGGCTGTGGCAAATACGTAATTAACTGTTAAATTGTCGAAGCATACACAAGCCAAAATATTTAGAATAATACTAGCTTTGCCCCTGGGCGTTACCCGCGGTTGTTGTTGTATCGTGGGCAACACCAAACAAACAAACTCTGCAGCTTTATAATATTAGTATAGATAAGAGCGAAATACCACTCACTGATTAATCACGAAATCTCCGGAACTATAACACCTACTAACTTGAAATTTGGCAGGTAGGTTTCTTACAGGGTGTAGACATCCGCTAAGAACAGATTTTACGGAACTCCACCCCTAAGGGGTAAAACGGGGGTTGGAAGTTCGTATGAAAGTCCAATGTTTTTGAAGCAAGAGACTTGAAATCTATACTAATATTATAAAGCTGCAGAGTTTGTTTGTTTGAACGCGCTAATCTCAGGAACTACTGGTCTGATTTGAAAAATTCTTTCAGTGTTGGATAGTCCATTTATCCAGGCAGGCTATAGGCTATATTTTATTTTCAAAAAAATTAGCGATCCGTAAGAAAATTGCTATTTCGTAACCCAAGGTGTGAAATCGAAAACCTATTTTTGCGTGCCCTGCAAAGAGTATTGACAATAGAACAAAATAATGTATTACGGGTTTGTAGGTCCCATTAAGATCTACAAAAAAGTCAGCGAGAGCATATATCTGACTATCATGGTTTAGTCACAATAACCGCTTTTGTGTTCAAAAAAAATATTAAATCGTCTGAAGAAAGAAACTACGTTAAATGTGTATCGTAATATTAATCCTTATCCACATTAAGCATTATGTTATCAAGGGTATTTATGTAGAAGTAAATTTTTGTTTCATCCTATTTGGACATTTCGTTTAGAAGTTATCACGAGTATAAGACGCTAAGAGTTGGTACCTAATAAAGAGTTATTTGCCAAAGAGTTTTTATCAACATAATACCTAATAATCTTTATCCAAATAAATGTGTTGTTGATTATGAGTATTAGATCTTAGAAGAGTATAATCAATACATCTATAGTAATATATAAAGCTGAAGAGTTTGAATGCGCTAATCTCAGGAACTACTGGTCCAATTTGAACAATTCTTTCAGTATTAGTTAGCCCGTTTATCGAGAAAGGCTATAGGCTATATATCATCACGCTAAGACCAATAGGAGCGGAGCACCAATGAAGAATGTTTCAAAAACGGGCGAAAATTATCACGCTACGGGCAATAGGAGACGCAAACGACGTTGCGTGGGTCAGTTAGTATAATTATATGGATATATAATGTAAACTAGGGACCTGGCCACATACGAAAAACGTCTTTCAAATTCTCAGATTTTCTCTACTATAATAAGCGTGTGTTACACATATAAACCTTCCTCTTGAATTACTAAGACTGCATTAAAATCTCTTGAGTAGTTTAAAACGAACGAATTTGAACGAACAGATAGCAGAAGTGACTTCACTACATATTGTTGCGCCTTCGAGAAAAATAGTCTAAAACAATCTACCAGTCGCGAGAATTGAATTGAAGGCGCCATCTAGTGTCAAGTAGCGCGCAACTGTGGAGTAACTCTGATATTCGACGCTAGATGGCGCTAGATTACTCACTCTGGTAATTTCTGTTTAGTGTAGAATGTTCTATCGAATATTATAGATCTTTCTAGGGATTTCAAAGCCATATATAAGCAGATTGGGTTACCCGTACGAGTCAGTATTGTTTCACGATACAGCGGAGTTAACATCGAAGCGATCTTCTAGTGCATATATGGGCAACAGCCGGCCCGCGGGCCGGATCCGGCCCGCTGTAAAATATAATCCGGCCCGCGAGACATTTTGAAAAAACCCAATTAGAAAAATATTACATTAGGTACTTATGCTCACGGGAGTGACAGTGAGGCGGCAAACATCAAATGCTGTCGTCTAATGGCGGCGGCGATTAGCAAAGAGTGAGGCGGCAAACATCAAATCCTTTGATGTTTGCCGCCTCACTATTTGCTAATCGCCGCCACTCGGCTTGCTCGATCAAATTCTTTGAGGTTTGCTGCCTCACGGGCGACACATCAAAAGATTTATTGCTTCTCAATTATTCTAAACTAGTTTATTCCAGATTATTCCTTCATTTTGCCTATATAAGCGGGTGGATGGCTCGAACGTTAGTTTACTTCTATTTGAGCTACCGAGGTGATAACTTGGACAAGCGATATCCTAGCGAACTGCTCGAGCCGTGAACTTGCTTTGTGACTTTGTGTGCATCTTGAGTGGTTACTAACTATAGTTTGTTATTAAGTGTATTGAACGAAAAGTAAACAAAAATGATGTCTGGTGGAAAGAAACGAAAAGTAGATACAGAGGGTCGCCAGTTTCAAGAAAAATGGACTGAACAATTCTTTTTTATCTTGCACAATGGTAAGCCTATTTGTTTGCTGTGTAATGAATCAATTTCAGTAATGAAAGAATTCAATATAAAGAGGCATTACTCAACTAAGCATGCTACGCTGCACTCACTGACAGGACAGTTAAGAACAGACAAAATCCAGAAGCTTACCGCAAATTTGGAAAAACAGCAACAAATGTTTCATAAACAAAGAACACAAGTTGATAATGTTGTGAAAGCTAGTTTTATAGTTAGCTCAAAATTAGCAAAGGCATTAAAACCATTTTCCGAAGGAGAATTTATCAAGGAGTGTATGTTAGAAGTTTGCAGTATTTTGTGTCCTGAAAAGAAAAATGAATTTGAAAAAATTAGTTTGTCAAGACGAACTGTTGTTCGACGTATAGAAATGATGGCTACTGATATAAAAACAACATTGACTGACCGAATGGCTGGTTTTGAATCATTTTCCATAGCATTAGACGAGAGCACCGATTTGTCTGACACAGCTCAACTGGCTATATTTATTCGAGGTGTTGATAAGGAGTTCACTGTTACCGAGGAATTGCTTGCTTTACAGTCGCTAAAAGGAACCACTACAGGAGAGGATATTTTTATTGAAGTTCAAAAGGTATTCACAAGTTTTGGCTTGCCATGGTCAAAATTAATTGGAGTATGCACTGATGGTGCACCTTCTATGGTCGGCTTACGTAAAGGTTTCATCGGAATTTTGAATGAAAAAGCAACAGAATTAAATGTGCAAAAAGATGATCTGATAGTCCTTCATTGCATTATCCACCAACAGAACTTGTGTTCTAAGTCCATTCGACTCCAGAATGTTATGAATGTGGTAGTAAAAACCATAAACTTTATTCGATCCCGAGGGCTTAACCATCGTCAGTTCAAGGCGTTTTTGGATGAAATATCAGCTGAATATAACGACGTAACATATTATTGTGAAGTCAGATGGCTGAGCAAAGGAAAAATGTTGAAACGGTTTTACGAGCTTAGAAATGAGATAGCAGACTTTATGAAAATAAAAGATAAACCACTATCTGAATTAAGTGACCCAAAATGGATATGTGACTTAGCATTTCTGGTCGATCTAACAGGCTATTTGAATGATTTAAATTTGAAACTTCAAAAACAAGGACAGTTAGTAAATGATTTGCACAGCCATTTGAAAGCGTTTCAGATTCACAGATGCTGTCTGGTAACAGTTACCATTTCAACACGCTCTCTGCGCATGAAAATATTGCTTATGCTCAATATGCTGAAGAACTCAAGTTACTGTCGGAACAATTTTCGAACAGATTTAGCGACTTCAAAAACATGGAAGACTGTTTCAGTGTATTTGCTACTCTTACAAAATGTAATATACAAAATGCTCCAATACACTTACAAATAGAGTTGATCGAGATTCAAGAAAACTCACTCCTAAAATCCAAATTTGAAGAGGTAGAGTTGTGCGATTTCTACAAAAAATACCTAGAAGAAGACAATTTTCCGCAGCTTAGAAAATTCGCAAGAAGATTGATTTGTGTGTTTGGCAGTACTTATAAATGCGAACAGTTCTTTTCATTGATGAAAGTTAATAAATCAACACATCGTACAAGACTGACTGACGATAATTTGGAAAATTCTTTACGTCTTTGTATCAGTGGAATTAATCCAAATATCGATGGATTAGTTTCCCAAATTCAAGCTCAAGTGTCTCATTAATTTCGGTGTATTTAACTTTAGTAGTTTGTAACAATTGCAAATTTAACGATTTAATTATAATGTACCATTTTTTTTAATTTCATTTTGTTATTTTAATAAATTGTACTATAATAACATTGTCGTATTATTTAATGTCTAATATCTATCGCAAAAAATATTATCACTACTTTAAAATGCACTAAGTACTTTTAAACGCGGCCCGCAAACGTATTTGCACGCTAAAGTTAGGCCCTCAACATGTCAAAGGTTGCCCATACCTGTTCTAGTGCGATTAACAAGTGACATAGCGAATTATTATTGTAAAAAGGGTTGTAAATAAACAGTGTGTTATTTTTTTGGTAATCAACCGACTATCTTTAATTATTTAATACCCGGCTCGTAACAATTTGGTGTCAGCAGTGGGATTAAAGTATGCCGGTTTTACCAAAGGAAGACACGGAAGGTATCCGAACTAGGAGTCAGCGTCAGCAAGAGGCCGACCTGAGGCGATTTGGAGGTGCACAACTGCCCACACCGGAAGGTCAGCAGCCAGCGATGGAAGCCACGCTGTCCACATCGTCAGCAGCTCCAGATATCACGGCCCTAATGGTGATGCTCCAGGAGCAGGCCCGCCGTCAAGAGGAGCAGGCCCGCCGCCAAGAGGAGCAGGCCCGCCGTCAAGAGGAGCAGGCCCGCCGATTGGAGGAACAGCTGCAGCGGGACAAGGAGAAGCAGGCCCGCCATCAGGAGGAGCAGGCCCGCCGCCAGGAGGAACAAATGCTCTTGTTAAAAGGCATTCACGAGACCTTCGGCAAAGAACTCAAGGTAGTGAAGGATCAGGTTCTTCAACACGAGAACCGTATCACTGAGGCCGAAACTCAGATTGCCGACGTGAAGAAGGCATTAGGGAACCTCAAAGTTGGAGATGGAGCGGCGACTTCAGTAACTGCTGTTCCTTCGGTGCGGGGGTTCAAAGTACCGCCGTTTGATGGGACATCTTCGTGATCAGCCTACAAGATCCAGTTTGAGGCTGTTATGACGGCGAACGGCTGGACTAAGGAACAGGCTATGACCGCGCTCACCTTGGGTCTTCGAGACCAGGCTCTAACCGTCCTCGAAGCCCTCGGTAAGAAGGTAACCTATGAGCAACTGCTGGAGGCATTGGAGGCAAGATATGGTGACGCTCACCTGGAACACGTTTTTCGTGCACAGCTGAAGGATCGTGCCCAACGCATCGGTGAGAACTTGCAACAATGGGCTCTGGAAGTTGAGAAACTGGTCCGTAAGGCATACCAGTCTGCCCCTGCGCTCGTGGACGGGAATCTGGTGCAAGCTTTTATCGATGGCATTCGTGACCTCGAAGTTAGAGCTGCTGTGCGACTTGGGCACCATGAAACTCTCAAGGATGCTCTGGCCCATGCTTTGGAGGTGGAAGCTGTGAGACAAGATCATCGGTCTCATCGGGTCCGGGAGGTTGTGGCGTCACCTGTGCGGGACCAGTTTAAGGGGTACAGCCCTAGGTGCTACGCCTGTGGTGAAAAAGGTCACCTTCGGTCCAGCTGCCCTAAGCGAAGCATAGGAAATGAATACGAGCGGCCTCAGGAGATTAGGGCGACTGATAGTACTGCCCAACAACAGCAGGGAAACGAGTAAACGTCAGGACTGCGGGGCGGGTGCTGGCCGGTGTTCAAAGAGCCCCAAGGATTTCGATCTCGCAAAGTCATGATGGGAACAGCCTGGTCATCAGAGGCGAAATCAACGGAACAACATGTAAGCTGACGATTGATACGGGAGCTTCTCGCACAGTTGTCAGTTCCCAACTTGCAAATCGGTTTCTGAGGGACATCACCTGTAACCGTGAGCAAATAAACCTAGTAACAGCCACTGGTCAGCGCATACCCGTCCGAGGCGAACAGAAGGTGGAGTTGAAGTTGGGCAATCAAGTTTACCTGCATAACGTCATCGTGGCTGATATAGTTGACGACTGCATCCTTGGCCTAGACTTCATGAAGAACAATTGTTGTGAGATCGACATCAATCAAGGTGTATTGAGATGTAGTCAAGAAGAACTGTTCATGGAAGGAGCGTCACCAGGAAAAGTGTACAGCTTAAAGAAAGTTGTTCTTCCTCCCAGATCAGAAACAATCATGCCAGTTAGTCTTCCTTATAACTCCGGACGAATGCAACGGTGTGTACTTATTGAAAGGATAGATAATGACCTTCCATGGAAGATCGCACGGACTCTAGTAAGTACCACTAACATCCCTGCAGTACGTGTGCTAAATCTAAGTGACAAGCAACATGTGATTCATAAGGGCACACTGATTGGCACTTGCGAAGATGTGGATTGGATGCATCGATGCCAAGACTTGACTACTTCAAATGTTAGCAAGGATGCACGAGTCAACGTGTCAACACTTTTGGAAGACTGTCAAGATGTTTTGTCTAGGGAAGAGATTGGCAAGGCTAAGAGAATGTTAGTTAAGTACGCTGATATTTTCTCTACTAATGAAGCTGATATTGGAAAGACTGGTTTAGTTCAACAAAAAATAAACACTGGGAATGAGTTGCCTATTCGTCAGCGACCAAGAAGACTGCCAGTAGCACGAGAAAAGGAAGTGCAAACCATGATTGATGGAATGGTCAGGGACGGTGTTATAGAGCCTTCATCCAGCCCATGGTGTTCACCTGTAGTGCTTGTAAAGAAAAAGGATGGCAGCATGCGTTTTTGTGTTGACTACCGCCGTTTAAACGACATTACGAAGAAGGACAGCTTTCCACTTCCTAGAATAGATGACACACTGGACATGCTAACAGGGGTAAAATGGTTTAGCACCTTAGATTTGAAAAGTGGATACTGGCAGGTAGAAATTGATCCCAAGGACAAAGAGAAGACTGCATTCTCTACAGGGAGAGGACTGTGGCAGTTTAAAGTTATGCCCTTTGGATTATGTAACGCGCCAGCAACTTTTGAAAGACTGATGGAGTCAGTACTGACCGGATTAACTGGAGACGCTTGCCTGGTCTACTTAGATGACATTGTCATTGTAGGCCGTACGTTTGAAGAACATATTCGAAACCTGGAGCGCGTATTATCGAAAATCCGAAGTGCCAACCTAAAGTTAAGTCCTAAGAAGTGTTCATTTTTCAAACGGCAGGTTAGCTTCTTAGGATATGTGGTTTCGGAAGAGAGTGTCCAAACAGATCCGCAAAAGATCGCTGCTGTCAAGGATTGGCCAGTTCCAAGAGATAAGACCCAAGTAAGAGCATTTTTGGGCTTGTGCTCTTACTATCGGCGATTCGTGAAAAACTTTGCGGATATTGCCAAACCCCTTCATAAACTTACTGAAGAGAAAAGACAATTCTACTGGGATGAAAGTTGTGACATTGCATTTCAAGAGCTAAAAAGACGTCTATGCAACACACCTATCTTAGGGTATCCAGATACCGAAAATGAATTCATAGTTGACACAGACGCGAGTGATACTGGGCTTGGCGGTGTGTTATCCCAGCGGAAAGGTGATCAAGAGGTCGTTATTGCATATTTCAGTAAATCTTTGTCAAAACCGGAAAGAAATTACTGTGTCACAAGAAGGGAGCTACTGGCAGTAGTGAAGACACTGCAACATTTTAACAAATATCTGCTCGGGCGTAAATTCCACCTCCGAACTGACCACGCTGCACTAAAGTGGCTCTTACAATTTAAAAATCCTGAAGGACAAGTCGCGAGATGGATTGAGCTACTACAGGAATATGACATCGCAGTGGAACAGTGGAAAATCACACGGTAACGCAGACGCATTATCAAGAAGACCTTGCCCTGAAGACTGCAAACACTGTGCCAAGCAAGAAGTAAAGGAAGCTGTTCCTATAAGGACAATAAAGACGGACCTTAGCATCGAATGGAAGGAAAGCCTACAGCAAGCACAGCAAGAGGATGCAGATATCAAACCTATTCTCGAGTGGATTAAAGCTGAGACTCCTAAGCCTCACTGGAGCGATGTTGCATCGCTGAGTTCAACCACAAAGAGTTATTGGGCTCAATGGGATAGCCTAGTCATCCAGGATGGAGTCTTGTGCCGTAAATGGGAAAACACTCGAGGAGACAGCTGTCATCTGCAAATGGTTGTCCCTAAAGCTAAGATACCAGTGGTTCTGCAGCTCTACCATAACGGATGTTCAGGAGGTCATATGGGAGTTAAGTAGACATTGTTAAAGATAAGGGAGATATTCTACTGGATTCATTGTCGTGATGATGTTGGGGACTGGTGTCGCAAGTGTACTAATTGTGCGGCCGTGAAGGGACCTCACACACGTAGCAGAGGTCCATTGAAATTGTACAATGTTGGGGCACCCTGGGAAAGAATTGCAATAGACGTAGCGGGACCATTTCCTGAAAGTGAAACCGGAAACAAGTACTTCATGGTTGTAATGGATTACTTCACTAAGTGGCCAGAAGTTTTCGCCATTCCCAACCAAGAGGCATCAACAGTTGCAGACAAATTAGTGCACGAAGTCTTCTGTCGTTTTGGAGTGCCTTTAGAAATTCACAGTGACCAAGGAAGAAATTTTGAGCCTCAAATATTTCAAGAGATGTGTAGAGTAATCGGTGCTCACAAAACCAGAACCACCTCTTATCACCCACAATCTGACGGAATGGTGGAACGATTTAACCAAACACTAGAGAGGTATCTCGCAAAAGTTGTCGAAAGTAGGCAAAAAGATTGGGACAAACACATCCAACCGTTTCTTCTGTCATACCGAAGTGCAGTCCACGAAAGCACTTCAGTAACACCAGCTTTTGCAAACTTCGGAAGAGAACTACGATTGCCTGCAGACTTGATCACTGGAATACCCCCTGACACCCCGCGAAGTATAACGGAGTACGCTAATGACTTGCGGAACAAGATGAATGACATTTATGAGCATGTCAGACAATCGGGCCAGCAAATGTCTGAGAAGATGAAAACCCGATATGACCGGAAAGTGAACAATAAGGGCTTCGAAGAGTGTTCTCTAGTATGGCTCCATAATCCAGTTCGCAGTAAAGGGAGATCTCCAAAGCTACAAGCCAAGTGGGAAGGGCCATACCGGGTGGTGACAAAAATCAATGATGTTACCTACCGAATACAGAAGTGTCCAAGAGGTGTCCCAAAGATAGTTCACGTAGATCGATTGGCGCGATACTATGGAACTGATTATGCTCGGGACGAGCATGTCTTAGGAGGAGGCAGTGTTGCGCCTTCGAGAAAAATAGTCTAGAACAATCTACCAGTCGCGAGAATTGAATTGAAGGCGCCATCTAGTGTCAAGTAGCGCGCAACTGTGGAGTAACTCTGATATTCGACGCTAGACGGCGCTAGATTACTCACTCTGGTAATTTCTGTTTAGTGTAGAATGTTCTATCGAATATTATAGATCTTTCTAGGGATTTCAAAGCCATATATATAAGCAGATTGGGTTACCCGTACGAGTCAGTATTGTTTCACGATACAGCGGAGTTAACATCGAAGCGATCTTCTAGTGCGATTAACAAGTGACATAGCGAATTATTATTGTAAAAAGGGTTGTAAATAAACAGTGTGTTATTTTTTTGGTAATCAACCGACTATCTTTAATAATTTAATACCCGGCTCGTAACAATATTATCAAAGTCCTCCGCCGCGTCTGTCTGTCTATCTGTTCGCGATAAACTCAAAAGCTACTGCACGTATTTTTATGCGGTTTTTACTTATATACTTATAGAGCGATTCTCGAGGAAGGTTTTCGTATATAATTTGTTAATTTTTTTAAGGCTATAATGTTAAAGCCGTCGGAAAAAATCCGCACATCTCAGAGAAACATAGGCTATATTATATTTTCCGTAATGAACCTGTCCGAAGCCAACGCGGATTGCTAGTAATTTAATACTATGCAATAAATTGTAATGCACAAGTGTCTGAAAATAATATTTCAAGTTTCTTTAAAAGTCATTATCAAACGAAGTCGGGTTTGCTAATCATGATACAGATTTGCCATTTATAAACAAGTCTTATGACGTAGAAGAAACTGTATGTGGTTCTCACATAAACAAGAGATTCTAGTAATACATGCACACAATACCAGTTGAACTTGCATTCCTTATCAATTTGAATGAATAATTAAAATCTTTGACATATATAAACATATGTCAAAGTATTATTTAGATGTGTTATTGTGTATAATTTTATTTAGACTGGTCTGTTGGTGTAGTGAGTCGCGATCCTGGCTGCTAAGCTATGGTTGTGGGTTCGAATCCCACTTAGGACAAATATTGTGTGATGACAAATCGTTTTATATTTAGTTCAGATATGACGACAAGAGGCCGTCCACTGCTAAATGCAGGTTCCCCAAAGAGCGACAAGCATTCTGTTCTTGAGCAGTCCGCATCCATCCGCACTAAAGATCTATGATCGATATCGCATGGACAATCAGTACGCTGAAGGTACGACGAAGTGGTCGACATGACCGGAGACATTCCAGGCGAGCTGGAGCCGCCAAATGTTAGAGTAAATAGCGATTAGGCAATCGTAGTGTAGGACGCCCTGCGGCACAATGGACCGACGACTTGAGGAACATGGCTGGCAACAGATTAATTTATAAAAAGGGAATGATTTCTTCTGTTTTAATCATTACAATTTAGTACATTTTTCTACCAGTGACAGTTTCCACAACAACAGAGGGAATCCTGCCCGTTAATGGTCACTGTTCTAATCTAACTTACATGATTCAACAATACCGTGTCTTTGATGCAAATCTTAAGATTTACCAAGTGAAAGATGGTAAAAGTTCGAAATAAACGATGATTATAGAATTATTAGAGGCCTACATCGTAGGTGAAGCACGGGTTTTTCCACAAATGTGGATCTCAGGACGACTTTTTGCAGCGCTGCAGCAGCGAGGCTGTCGCGCGTTCGCATCAATACAGTCGCGATGCGGTCGCAAGCTGTGTGCCCTCGCCCACATAACCACGATTCAGTCGCGCTGCAAACGCCACCCTCCCTTCAGTCTTACCCCGATATCGTCCGACACGCTTGCGCTTTTCATCGATATAGTCGCGATGCTGTAGCGCGTTAGTAGCGCGTTGCAAACGCGACTACAGCGCGTTAGTAAGTAAAAAGTCGCCGTGGGCGAGCGCCCTAATAGATAGAGATCTCGGGCTTTTTTGATGAGTGTATGTATTTGTTATTACCACTCTTTGGTACCAAAGAAATGTCCAACTCCTGTAGTGAATTTATCTTTACAAATTTTTAATGATGACAATTCTTTTCTCCACAGCTGCAGAAGACACACCAGCTCGATACAGCAGACTACCAACATCCTGCCATTTCTATGGAACAGCTTCACCAAGCTATGCAATCCACTGTCGCCAACTCCATCGTCCACAACTTCCAACTACCTCTATCACCGAGACAAATGTCTTCTCTCATGCTCAAGACAAACCACTTGCCCAGAAATTTAAACTTCAATGACATACCGGCACACTTACCTAGAAATTTAGCATCCGAATTGGATTTGGTGCACAATTTGTCTTCAGAAATGCCCCCGAGCAGACATGATGACATACTTAGTCAGAATTTAAGCAGAAATTTTGATTTATCTTTAGTAAGAAGTCTGGGAAATGATATAGAGTTACAAAATAATTTGAATCAGCTCGCTCTGAATTTAAATGAAAATTTAAGTGCCGAACTGAACCGCATTAACGATTTGAGAGCTGAAATTCCGCACGATTTGAGCCATGAGATGGATTTGTCACATCATTTGAATAGAGAACAACAAATTTTGAACCAGGACGAACCTAGGAGAACACCAATGCAGTGTGACCCCCATATGTTGGAACAAAGCTTGGCCCAACGTATGGTGAATACTAATTTGGCAACGGAGAGGTTGGCGCAACAGGAACATTTATTGCCAATGCCGTTTCATATAAAGTCGGAACAAGAAGATGATGGTTACTTTTATGAGAATATCAATCAAAGGATTAGTGATGTTGGAAATTTAAATGGTGAGTAACGAAAGCTAGAATGTATTACTATAACAGCGATTGTGTATTTTCGAGATTGAATTGATAGAAAGATAGTGAAAGGGTTATTTGCAGTGCCAGTGTCCTTCGTTTTTAACTAGAGAGCTAGAGAATTCAAGGTAGTAGTGTAGTAATGATGCAAAAGCATCACTAGGCCGCCTGCTTAGTTTGAAGCTAGATGGCGTTGTGTTTAAAATGTCCGAAATATTTATTTATATAAAGTGTTATTCTTCCATCATTATATAACACGATACATTATATCTGTGCGTACAATCTTGATTCATGCATTTTCAAGGTCATTTTTAAATATATACAATATCAATAAATCGTCTTCATAAATAATTCAGAGATCATTTGACGCAAATGTCTGGATATAAAAAATGCATAAGTTATGCATTTTTTATCGGTTGAATTCGATTTTAATCGTTTATTGAAACGTATTAGAATAGAAAGAGGCAATTCGCTTGTTGGGCTATTTTTACCCGACTACGGCGCGGCGACACCAAAGGGAAGGGTAGTAGTTTTGGCAGTCTTTGTTTGTTTCACCGTATCGCTGAAACTACAGAACTGATATTTAACCGAATTAAAAAAAGGAGGAGGTTCTCAAATCGACTGTTTTTTTATGTTTGTTACCTCAGAACTTTTGACTGGGTTAACCGATTTTAATGATGCTTTTTTTATTTGAAAGCTGGTGATTACCGTGTGTTCCCATTTCAATTTGGTCCAGTTCTTGAAGTCGTTTTATTTTTGTTAAAATTTTATGAATAGATTTGTAATGATGGCGCGGGAACATAAGCTATATAAATTTTATCAATAGTTTTTACGTAATCGGGTTATAGAATTTATTTTTACTTTTTCTTGTTACGAGATTGGGAACTTTTTTTTTGTTTTTTTTTCATTCGTTAATAGTTTATGCTAAACTTAGACAAAGCCAATCTGCTTGGAATGCACGTATAGCTTAGTTATTTAAGCGGCTCCATTTTCGCTTCTTTATGGGTTCAATCCTTAAGTGAGACAACACTTTGTGTGATTCACAAATTCTTGTACCGAGTCTGGGTGTTATTTTGTGTCCGTTTTATGTATGTTTGTAAAATTTCCCGCGACACTGGATAAAATACATCATCATCACATCATCAGATTTTCATACTACACAGTATGTACACCAGTATATACAGTGTATACATACTATACCAGTTATACCACACCAGACGGGTTGGTAGACGGACAGATAACAGCACTTTAAATAGAAGGAAAACTAGAAACAAACCCTATACCGACCCGTCTGGCCAGCATATAGTCGACCAAATATTTTGACTTCATTTTGCCTCCCGCTTTGCTAAGGAGGGAAATGGACTTATTATATTTCCAACTCCACCAATTTTTCTTCTGATTAATTTCGTTGCGGGTTCCAAGAGAGTTTAAATTTTACTAGGACCTCCCGAGTGTCATAACTCGGTGTGTTCCTGGGTTACTACTGTTGATCCTGGTGTACAGGAGTTACAGTGGTGAGCTTAAAGCTTAAAAAGTGGCAAGTCCCCTTAACAAAAGTAGGCAAACCTCCTTTCTAATAAATAATAAATATTTCGGACATCTAACACACAACGCCATCTAGTCCCAAGCTAAGCAGAGCTTGTGTTATGGTTATTATACAACTGATATAAATACATTTATACTTTTTTTATTGTGAATACATACATATTATACATAGAAAATACCCAAACTCCGAAACAAATATTTGCAGATCATACAAACATTTGGTCCGACACGGGAATCGAACCCGAGACCTCAAGCACAGCAGTCGCATACGCTACCACTACGCCATCGAGGCAGTTAAGCTTAGCTTATGTCTAACAGTGGTCTGTTAGAGGTTGTTGAGAATTAGAATTTTGAAATAGCAAAATCGTCCATAGTAACGGTGGCAGACTGTTTGATATCGCTTTTAGATAAGATTTGACATTCAACCTCGACTTATTTAAGGATAAGCTAAAGGTCATGTACGACAGGTTTTGATATCACTTGAATTCTACCTTTCTGGGCTTTTAAAGCCTTGATTTTTAATGTCTAGATGTTCATAGCAGCACTGGTTTTAGACCATATAGGAAATACTATATCGCTTGCTATACATATTCACCGTGGGAGAGCCACGCTTCGGCATGAATGGGCCGGCTCGAACGGAGTGATACCACGGCTTCACAGAAAACCGGTGTGAAATAGTGCTTGCGCTGTGTTTCACCGAGTGAGTGAGGATACCAGAGGCCCATACCCCAATCCCCTACCTCCCCCCCTCCCATCCCCAAAAGGCCAGCAACGCACTTGTGACGCTTCTGGTGTTGCAGGTGTCCATGGGCGGCGGTAATCGCTTACCATCAGGCGATACGTCTGCTCGTTTGCCCGACTATTCCATAAAAAAAAAACTTGCGTGGGTAGTCTAAAAAAAAATCGACCTAACGATGAAACAAGATTTTTTTTCTTATACCTATACTCTTCTATTAGCGATGCAAAGATGCACAACTACATTTACTAGTTTTTATTAGGGTTCTTTACCCAAAGGGTAAAACGGGACCCTATTACTAAGACTTCGCTGTCCGTCTGTGACCAAGCTGTATCTCATGAACCGTGATAGTTAGATAGTTGAAATTTTCAGAGATGATGTATTTCTGTTGCCGCTGTAACAACAAATACTAAAAAACACAATAAAATAAATATTTAAGGGGGCTCCCATACAACAAACGTGGTTTTTTTGCTCGTTTTTGTTCGATATTGATAATGGTAACAGGTAGACGCTTGAAATGTATAGATAATGGTACGAAACCCTTCCTGCGTGGGTCCGACTCGCACTTGGCCGTTTTTTTTAAGTAATGAGTGTTGGAATCTTCACGTTCAGTTTGGAAGCTTTTCAGATCACCTATATTCCATGGTCTTACCTCAAGTTTATTTGGGGTTATGTTTTTTTAATGGTACATACTAGCTATTGCCCACAGCTTCACTCGTGTGATTATGAAATAATCATCTCGCGTGATTACGAATAAAGAAGTCAATTTGACGTCTTCTGATATAAATTAGGTTTGTAGGTCGTTACTAAGTCTGGCATTAAAATCGCATTCGCGATAATAATTTATCAACTGTCTAAATTATTAAATACTAGCTGTTGCCCGAGTCTCCGCCCGCGTGTAATTCGGTTATCGCGGCAAATAGTAGCCTAGCTGTATATAAGCCATATTACTGTAAAGTTTCATCCAAATCCGTTCAGTAGTGTGGTTGACTGCCTCGCTGCCGCAGTGATGCAGTATGCGATTGCTGTGCTTGAAATATCGGGTTCGATTCCCGGGTCGGACCAAGTGTTTGTATGATCTGCAAATATTTGTTTCGGAGTTTGGGTGTTTTCTATGTATAATATGTATGTATTTACAAAAAAAAGTATATATGTATTTAGATCAGTTGTCTAGTACCCATAATACAAGCTTTCCTTAGCATGGGACAAGATGGGGTTGTGTGTTAGATGTCCGAAAATATTTATTTATTATACATTTTTATTGTTAGTTACGTGCACTGTCTTTCATCATTATTTCCTTTCCATTTCTCAAGTAACATTGGGATCTTCGTGTGGATTTCATAACTTTGTTATGGACGGAAATCCCCTCGGATACCACCTTCCTGAAGGGTTGATATGTCGGACCCGAACCGACTTAAACCACACTCCATCTCTGGTCCCTGTAGCCGGCGAACCATGTGGACCTTAGAAAGGAAATCTTTGTGCATAAACCTTTAACCAATTTTATGAAAATGAGTTTAAAGTAACAGGGAACCTTTGAGAAGAATATAAGTTACTATTAAACGAGCAAATTAAACTTGAAATGGAAAAATCATACTATACTCTGTCCATTCGTTTATTTTCTTTTTGACAGTTCAAGATATTTCGAAATTAGTGACGCCCTCACACACTACCGATTCGATTTGAAATGAAAAGCGATTTTATTTATGAAGAAATTTCAATCGATTTAATTAAATATTTTTAGATTAAATATTAATTATTCCTTTATTAGTTTTTTATATTATGTAAGAAATAAACAAAAATATAAATAATAAATCAGTAAATTAGATGAATGAACAGAGTTATTGTTCTTTACTCTTGGTTTGATCCTAAATTCCAAGATTTCGACTTAATTCCTTGAAAATAATCAATCTTGGAGTTATAGATACTATCTTTATTTCCTTTTTTTATAAAATTTACAGAAAAAATACTTACATGAAGTCAAATTATTATTATCATATAATCGATTTATCGTATTTCAAGTACTGTTTTATAGTCTGTGGTGGTTTGTTATGCACAGGCCACTTCACTAAAGTACCGTCACCGTCAATAAAGTACGACATTACTGGTAGTACATTATTCCGAAAAAAAAAACCGGTAATTTATAGGCGTGAGCTGTCAAAAAGAAAATAAACGAATGGACAAAGTATAATATTATAAACTAGCTGACCCGGCGAACTTCGCACCACCACATTTTTCTTTTGTAAATAGATTCTAAATTTCTGAAAGCTTGTTTTAGTAATTATTATTAGGCCAGTCGCGGACAAATAAAAATATTTTCCCGGTTATCTCTTAATTTGTTTTTTATACAAACCTTGTCTTAACAGTAACTATATATATATATATAAGCTAACATATAGAAAAAAGAATTATCCAGTTTGGTGCAGTCGATCGGAAGCTATACGCGTACATACATTTCGGCGATTTCTACTCTTTACCGAGATACCGACAAATACGCGGGCGAAGTCGCGTGCAAAAGCTAGGAAGGTATATAATGGGAGACCAATCACTTTACAAGTTTTTTTTTTAAATTTCGGTTTGTTTTTTACACGACTGCCTCGTTGGTTAACGTAAGCGACTGCCGATCAAAGGTCTCGGGTTCGATTCCCGGGTCGGAATGCTATTGGGATTATTTATTTATTTATGATATGGAGGTGGAGGAGGAGGATCTTACAAGAAATTCCAAATAGCAGCCCGGAGTATGGAAGATGGCGGTATTTTCCGCCTGTTCCTCGGATAGCATGTTAAGCTGTCGGTGCCGGTTGTCATGAACATCTATGGCAATCGTTATTGGGAAGTCAGTGTCCTCAAATATACTGACAACTAGTTCAATCTTCGAATTCAGTTCATTCTCGGGGTTGCGGAGGTCCGATGACAGTCGCTCCGTGGAAAAACTGATATTCAGGTAAAACCGGTTGAACTAGAAGCCGACCCCAAATAATGTTGGGATAATAAAGGAAAGGAAGATGTTGGTTTGTTTTTTTAAAACAGACGGAAGTTGCATATATTGGCTAGTATGTTTTAAAATAACAAATTAATTAATTCTTTGCATGCGGTAAATATTCTTCCGTCGTTGCACATGTTAAAGATCAAGGCACAACTAAAATAGGAGGGTCGGGTCATATCTGTGTATACGTAACTACTAAACTGCTTAATCATTTTGGATGCATTCAACGTCAGATTCACCTTGCAATCAAAATATTCAAAAATGATTTTACAATTTGATTTGATTAAAAATTTTAACAAAAAAATGGACTTCAAGAACTGGACCAAGTTGAAATGGGACCAAACGGGAAGCACCAGCTTTCAAATTAAAAAAGAATCATCAAAATCGGTTCACCCAGTCGAAAGTTTTGAGGTAACAAACATTAAAAAAATACAGTCGAATTGAGAATCTCCTCCTTTTTTGATGTCTGTTAAAAAGTGGTTTGAGATGACAAATTTAAAACACACTTTTTGCTTTATCATCATTATTCTTAGATGGGAGGGTTTGGCTTTTTATAACACGCTGATAAGACAGGTTGGTGTAGGGTTTGTTTCAAGTTTTCCTTCTCTTTGAAGTCATATTTTATTTTGCTCGGTGTTTACCACACCCATGAGAAGGTATCCTTAATCTGATACACTTATTTATCCATACTTCCATACTAATATTATATTATTATTTTTTTGGTTTAGGGGGCGCCACAAGTGCATTGCCGGCCTTTGGGGAATGGGGAGGGGGATGGGGGAGGGGTTGGGGTACGGGCCTCCGGTATCCACACTCACTCGGTAAAACACAGCGCAAGTTCTGTTCCACACCGGTTTTCTGTGAGGCCAGGGTATCACTCCGGTCGAGCCGGCCCATTCATACCGAAGCGTGGCTCTCCCACCCCACCGTAAATTCGAAAGTAACTCTGTGTATCTACTTTCATGCCCAAACTGCTGCACCGATTTCAATGAAATTTGGCTTAGAGTTACTTTCAATTCTTTAGGTAGGACATAGTTTGCTCTCTACCGTGATTTGTTTGATCTCAAAAGCTAGTATTTGTATACATATCATTCTAATAAACATATTTTTCGTTTCAGGATTACCTCCAGAGCACCCGCATCCACAGGCTTCGTCATTACACACAGACAATCAGATGTACCCCTACAATGTTCACGTCAATCTACCAGCCCTTAACTCCATCGACCTATACTCAAGATCCCAAAACTTCCCACAAAATTTCACAAATATCCGAGAAAACCCACAAAACTTAGTAGTGCACAGACAGTTTGACAACAACAGTCCGTACCAAGAAGATTTTAAAAAGTTACGCCAAGATGGCGACGGCCATAATGGTGGACAACAAAATGGCGCGAAAGAAAAAGTTGAACAGCCAAAAGAAAATTTAAAACCAACAGATCAGAATAAAATTTACTATGCGGAATACAATCCTAGTTACTCAGAAGCGAAAGGCGAAAGCGACGCTGGCGTACATAATAAAATTTCTGAAGATATCTCTTTGAATATTAAAGGACAATATGTTTGTTATAAATGTAATGAAGTATTGCCATCCAAAAGAGGTTTAAAACACCATTCAAAAAGCTGTTCAGCAAACGAACAACTAGTAGAAAAGATGAGTAAATTCAGTTGCACCCAATGCGCCTATAAATGTCAATCGCCTGCCATCTTGAAAATACACGAACGCACTCATTCGGGCGAAAAGCCTTTCTCGTGCACATTTTGCGATTACAAATCTGGTCAAAAAAACAACGTAGCGAAACACATACTTGTTCATATGAAAGAAAAACCTTTTAGATGCCAATATTGCGACTATAAATGTGCACAAAAAAATAATTTAGTTGTCCATGAAAGGACACACACTGGATACAAGCCATTTGCCTGTCCGTTTTGCGACTACAGGACTGTTCAAAAACCAAATTTAGTAAAACACATGTATTTACACACCGATCAGAAACCGTTTAGTTGCGATATGTGCAGTTATAGGTGCGTTCAGAAAACAAATTTGACAAAACACAAATTGCGGCATTTGAATGAGAAAGAAGGTGATAAAATGGAAGTTAGGAATCAATTAAAGCCGTACAGGCCTCGGCAGAAGTCTGTTAAATGTGCTCTCTGTGCATATAGATGTGTTCAGAAATCTAGCATGGAGAAACATATGCAATTCAAACATGGTCAGGAGTATACGGAAATCTTTGAAGAAGATCAAGGAGTGATGAAGGAAGATTTCGTGGAATCAATTAATTTGTGTGTTAAAAAAGATGTGAGTGAAGTGAAGAATAGTTTAGAAAGTAATGTTGGTGAGTCGTAGCTTTTAAGATATGATAAGCGTCTGTGGTGATGTAGGGAGGATTGTGGGGAACTCATAGAGCATCACAGGACCGGACGGGAGTAGCCATGCGTCTTTTTCGAATACTAAATAGTCTGTAATTATATTTACGCAAACACATTATTTAGACTCGCATACAAAAACAATCGCATGTCAGTAAGAACCTTAGAGCATATATACCTGGAGGGGCAGCCGAACGGGCGGAAAGCGTGATCGAAATAGAGAGCGAGACTGAGTTTGGGTAGTGTCTGTCTCTCTCACGCAAGCTTCTGATTGGTGGACGCACATACCAATTTGCATGACTGATTTGGCGGGAAATACACCAACCAATCAGAAGCTTGCGTGAGAGAGACAGACACTACCTAAACTCAGTCTCTCTCTCTCTGTCTCGACTCCGATCACGCTTTCCGCCCGTTCGGCTGCCCCTCCAGGTAAAAAATATTATTATATGCTCTAAGGTAAGAACTCAACATTCACAATTTCACACACACATTAATACTTTCTGTGTCATAACAATGTAATGGATAGGCTCATTTGGGCTTAAACTTTGATAAAGGGAAACTTCTGAGTACGGTTACTCCTTACCGTGTCGTTCTGTATAGGGAACATCACGATCAACAGTTCACTAGAATAAATTTTACATAAACATTGCTAGAATCATAGAAATGAATTCATCAAAATAATAATGTTCTCAGTTGCCTGCTTGCCGCGAAAGTCTACACTCCGCTTTTTAATAACGATGTACATATATATATTTTATTAAAACAAAATTGTGTGACCAACTTCAAAAGAAGGTACCCAATTTAGCGTCAATGTGTTTTTTATTAACAAACAAAGTTTATAAAATCGTTTTATCTAAAAATTTTGCTCTCCATTCCAATTGTTTGATACTGTCGTTTTTGTATAAATAAATAAATTTGAAGAAAAAGTTCCAGTTCTCTAAGGGTTCAAATTATGGGACAACGAGTGCTTTTCATTACAATTCATCACATGACTTATTGAAGTTGTTTTTTTATGATGTATTCGAAAACCGATAAAAGGCAAATAGAGCCTCATTTTCATATAAATAAGATCTATTATAACTGTTTTTGTCAACTATCCCTACTCACCTTTTGCATTCAATATATTTTCTTATGTAATTACTTATAGTATGTTTAGTTATGTATATAGTTACTAGTTAGTGAGATTATAATGCTGGCTATACCAATTTCTGAACTAAAATAATTATGTGGAGTGTGTAAGCAGTGATTGAATAGGTATATTTTTAACCGACTTCCAAAAAGGAGGAGGTTCTATGTTCCACTGTATGTTTTTTTTTTTTTTAATATATGTTACCTGATTACTCCGTCAGTTGTGGACCGATTTTGATTTTTTTTTTGTATTCGACAGGGTATGCTTCCGTGGTGGTCCCATTGCCAGCATATCAGGATCTGATGATGGGATCCCAGGGAAATCGAGGGAAACCCTCATTTTTTATAGGCACATACTATGTTTTTCGTATATTTTCTGAAGTTACACCGGTATTTGCGTCTGGTAGTCATCATTTTATGATGATGAGCTGATGATGTAAGGTACTACTCCTTAACGGTTAGGAGTTGGAGGATAAATCTTTAAATATCATATGTATATAAGTAACCTTTAGGCGTATTCTTACAAATTATTTAGGTAAGCTGATGATGGAAGGTGGAAGGTACAACTCCTCAACGGTTAGGAGTTGGAGAATAATTCTTTCAATTTCACACGTATCTAAAGACCTTCAGTCGTATACTTTCAAGCTATTTAGGTGAGCTGATGATAGAAGATTAAACTCTTCAACAGTTAGGGATTAGAGGATGATTTTAATATTACACGTACCTTAATTTGTATTATTCTTGATGATGAAATTTGATGAAATAATTCAACTTACTACTTACCTACGATTGTTTGCACTAAAAACTGTAAAATAAAAACTTTTTATAAAAAATAAGTAAACCGACTTCCAAAAACATCCAACGAAAACTCTCTGTCAAAAAACACTTAAAAGCGTAATATAAACTGGTTCTTCATAAATTGCCTATACCTAATTCTTTATTCATTTAAATAGTAGTATTATAATGGGTGCTAGGTACCTAAAATCTGTTTGAAGTCGGTGCTAAGCCAAAAAGAATACAAACGAACAATTACAAAAGTCTAAGCGATAGGCACTTGGCACCGACTTCAAACAGATTTTAGGTACCTAGATTAGATTATAATACTACTATTTAAATGAATAAAGAATTAGGTATAGGCAATTTATGAAGAACCAGTTTATTTTACGCTTTTAAGTGTTTTTTGACAGAGAGTTTTCGTTGGATGTTTTTGGAAGTCGGTTTATTTTTTGTAATATTACAAAGCTGAAAACATTTTGATTAAAAAAATCCTTAAATAAATATATGGAAGCCCTTAAGATATATAATAGCACTACAACCGAAATGAGCAAAGCATTACTTTTTACAACATTCTTCAATGTTGTAAAAAGATGCAGGTCATCTAAACCTGTGTCTGAATATCTTAATTAGACTTCTGGACCAAACTAAACGTTATTCTCAGTAGCTGCTGATTTCAAAGCAACAGGTCATTCATTTTCCCTCCAAATATGGTAAATTTTACACGTCTGGACATTCCATCGTAAACCTTAATATTTTCAACATAATTATATCCATAAATTGCTAATATAATTTTTTCTCTCTAAAATACTTAGGTCTTAAGCATTGTCACTATCTCTGTTTATGACCCCAGAAATATGTAATATTTGTAATTTGATATTTGTCTACCGATATAACCAATTTTTCTACCTGAATCTACCAACAGATATCACTTATCAACAGCTTCTAACAGTCTTCTGTTGGATATAGGCCTCATATTATATACTTTAGAAAGATGGTTTTGGCTTACTATACCACCCTGGACAGTGTTGCTATAACCTTATGGCACTGTTTCAAGTGTCTCCTGTTTAGAGTCTGTTATTCTGCATAGTTTAGCAGCCCAATCGACCCTTAGGACACCCACTAATCTACTCCTCTATATAATTATTTACTTTATAGAAATTTGTAAAGCCAGGCTTTTAATTATAAGTCACCAGAAGTAGCGTTCAATCGGCTTACTGGTATGCAAGTCAAAAATCGAAACAGAATAGTTAGTTATATTTTTATAAGGATGTCATGTACATAAGGCATGTCAAAAGGTTGTGACATTGCTGGATTTTTGCCCGATAATTGTTCATTTGTTATACGATAGTTACTTATTTGTGTCAGGATAGTCACTCGATTGTTGACTGATAGTTGTGTCTTAACGATTTCAGTTTGTTGATATTTGTAATTGAAATAAATTAAATGTATGTGCCTTAAATTTGTAAATAGTAAATGTTTTTTTTTTTAAATGCCACCACAATGGTATAGGATACATGATATAAAATGTAGCAAATTAATATGAATGTCTGTACTTGATTTTGGCCTTCATAATCAATTCTAAAAAATCCGTCATTATAATACATGTATGACTTCCAGAAGACTCTTCTGGATTTTTTATTCCACATTTGCAATATGTTCATTAATATAAACCATCTACTTAGGAATTATATTTTAAATTTTTGTTTCGTGCAATTCCGCTATTCCGATATTTACGAAGTGATTTGGATAATTATTTTCTATTTAGGAGGGGAATACCCGTTTTGGCTGTATTAAAGTTTTGAAAAAAAAATAGCACCCTTCTAGAGTGGTAAATAGTTTATATTACATTACATTATAACATAGGCGCTTTAAACTTGGCTAGTTTTTTTTTTTAATAAATAAATAAAATTTGTTATACCCGCTACCCTCGGATTCATATTTGGGATGGGTATCCATTCCCAAATATGAAACCGAGGGTAGCGGGTCAAAATCAAGCTCAGTGCAAATATATGTACACATGACTATTTGCATTCTTGTGTACGTAAATATGTATCCCTGTTCTACAGACCATAGTTAAAGTCATACAAAGTTTGAGTCTAGATATTGCTGTGTAATGTTCCGGGTTAGTTGTTATCATCTTTAGTGGTCCAACAATGTCTCAACCCTGGTATGCTTTCTAAGTTTTGTGATATAGCTTATTTTAAAAATAAGGTTTGTTAGCTCTCTCATAAAATATGTGTTCCTGTGTGTAAATAAGCGTGGAGAATGTTTTTTTAGATATGGCAAGACATGTGTTATATTGATAATTATAATTATGGTAACATTATTTTTTAATTAGTTTTAAGAATTACTGTCAATTTATTGAATAGTTTTTTAATTAGAAACTGAGGGAAGAATAGAGAAATATAAAAATAATCTTTTTGACTTAAACTATATGATTTTTTTGCGAAAAAAATCTGTTCGGTCAAGGACTATTTAAAAAAAAAAACATTGAATGGTAATGTTATTTTTAAACAATTTCAAAAGATTATAAGTTGCACTGTCCGTAGTTTTTAAAATTGATTTTTACGAACGAAACATTTATGTCTACCCTCAGTTTCTATGAACATGATTGTGAACATATTCTTATGATATATGTTATTCTGAAAATGAAGAGTCTTTGATTAATGCAGATAAGCTCGTAATTTTGAGTGTGGAGAATTAAAAAAAAATACTGACTCGTGTAAAGCAAGTCATTTCATGTATTTAGCTAAGGGCCGGCGCAGGAGAGTGGATTTTTTAAGACACTCGGGGTGTAACTTCAAAACTGCTGCTATAAAGTGCATACTATAGTTTTTGTTACGACACCTATTTCCCGACGTTTCGAACGGCTCGTAGTCACGGAGAATTAGTCTAGCTATAAAAAAATATGTAAAGGTTGCGACGAAAATAAAGGTAAAAAAATAATGTAAAACTGAAAACAGTTAATCCCGCCGCGTGATCTCGAGTCTATGTACGCACTTATGTCAATAGTTTTAAAGTTTATATCCGTGTGTCTTAAAAAATATGATACTTTACGCTAGCTCTAATATCAACGTCTACCTAACCCCATCCGAAGTTACACAATCAAATCAAAGACAAAAAATATAATAGTTGATTATTATGAATTCTGGTACAACCTGAATAAGACTTTATGATTTAGGCCTAAAGTCGCTTTTCAATTATCAGTATCTTCAGGTTTTTCCTTTTTATGATTGTCGAACCTACATTCACATTTTTCGTTTGAATATCGAAGACTCTACTTTTTCTTTAGAATGGCAACATTGTGTCATTTTTTGAGGTTGCAACACAGTTTATAAATTGACGTACTAAGAGTGAGATGATTGTTATATTGTATTAGTTTAAGATAAATAGGAGCAGATATGTGGAGCGGGTGCTTCTAAAAAATAACTATTTTAAAGGCCCATTACATCACTTGCAGATAAAGACATTATTCTAAAGTTATCTGTCAAATAAACTACGTACACATTTCATATAGATAAAGACATACTGCCACGGTGGCGCAGTGGTAGCGTGTGCGACTCCTGTGCTTGAGGTCTCGGGTTCGATTCCCGGGTCGGACCAAATGTTTGTATGATTTGCAAATATTTGTTTCGGAGTTTTCTATGTATATTATGTATGTATTTAAAAAAAAGTACCTATACATGTATTTATATCAGTTGTCTAGTACCCATAACATAAGCTCTGCTTAGCTTGGGACTAGATGGCGCTGTATGTTAGATTTCCAAATATTTATTATTATTATACATGTCTAATAAACATACAAATATCAACAACCTGACTGCACGAATGGCGTATTCGTTCAAACCCAACATGTGACAACACTATGTGCGATTCACAAATTGTTGTTCCGAGTCTGGGCGTTCTTTGTGTACGTTTCGTCCGTTGTATGTTTGTAAACTCCGACATCGAAATATATTCCTAATGCGGGAGTTGTATTACAATAGCGTTATGTGGCGGACATCTATCTGAACTTTATCAGCAGCTGGTGAAACTGGATCTTATAGTTAGAAATTAGTAATGGATGCGATTTTATTTACAGTTTTATACGCGAAATTGTACGAAATGAACATTATATTATAAGCTTAAAAGTACTCGTCAAATCTGTTCCGTTGTGTGGCATGCGTAATAGAATTAATAAAATAATGTACTGATTTCATTTATTTAGCTTCCGGTTTTTAGTTGGTCGTTTATTTCGGGGATGCTTTATTTATTCCAGACTCGATTGAGGTTCTTACCATAGAGTAAAGTGACATATCCAGTCATTATTATGGCGCCACACTCTTTAAAGTAAAAATTTCGTAAGAATAACTTTGTTTTTTTTTTTTAATTTGTCTCCCAGACTTAGAACAACAATTGGATCCACAAATTGTTGTTCTGAGTCTGGGTGTTATTTGTGTTCGTTTCATGTATGTTTATAAAGGCCCCCGCGATACAAGATGTAGATGAAGATGTATTTTTATAAAAGAAAAGTTTGCACATACGCAGATTGTAGCAAATGCAGTTGCATTACGTTACACATACTGCAATATTATACTAAATACTTAAAAGAAGGTACTTTATTTGTTTTATATCTGTTTTTGCCATAACTTTAGCATAAGCATCATAGAATAAGCAACACAGTAGGGGAATAGTCAGCGTTTTTTGCCCGATACAAAACAGTCATGTAATTTTTTCGGTGAGAAATCTTCGCTCATTCACATTTTAGACTCACATAGGTACCTACATAAACAAACGCCTGTCACTACGAACTCACACATAACCATTAAAACATTCGGAATTTCACACACATATATACCAGCCACGCTTCGGCATGCATGGGCCGGCTCGACCGGAGTGATATGACGGCTTCACAGAAAACCGGTGTGAAACAGCGCCTGCGTTGTGTTTCACTGAGTGAGTTAGGATATCGGAGGCCCATACTCCAACCCCTCCTCCCATCCTCCAAAGGGCGGCAACGCACTGGTGACGCCTCTGGTGTTGCAGGTGTTCATGGGCGGCGGTAATCTCTTACCATCGGGCGAAAAGTCTGCTCGTTTGCCCCCCTATTTCATTAAAGAAAACAATAGCCTGTCACTACGAACTCACACATAAGAATTAAAACATTCACAATTTCACGCACAAATAAATTCATCCTGTGTCATAAAAGTGTAACGCGTAGGCTCATTTGGGCTTATACTTTGACAGAGGGGAACTCCCGCGTGTAGCTACCCCTACTGTGTCGCTCTATGATAAGCATTCAATAAATGTTTGTTATAATGCACGTGGTTCTTATTGTAATACTATGCCGCTTCATACTATTGCAAAATGTCTTTTAACTGTTAAACAGTGTATAGAAATATTGATAAACCAATTAATTAATAAATAATAGTTTAAAATACGCATCCTCATTATCACTAAAAAATATTAATTATTATTTTGTAAAAGAATCATGATGGACGGAATCGCCCTTAGTTATGGAACGGCTGTGATGAGTTTAACATTATTATTTTGTAAATTTTCTAAATCTAATTAGTATGGAATGTAGATTAAATGTATTAGGATTTAGTTTCTGGTATATGAGAGTTGTAATGGCAATATTTTGACTGCATGTAGAAAAACTGTTGTATAGAGATTATTATGGTAATAACGCAAGCATGGTCGTTTGGTCATCAGAATATTGGAGTCCATTGCTGTACATGGCATTTCCCATTGCACGGCAATCTGAAATATTGCCTTCATAAAAATCCTTATTATACCGTACCAGATGACTACGTTTAGTTTTTCTGCATGCATTCGAAATATATATAAAGAAAGTCAAAAAATAAGTTTTCTCCAGTAAATATGATGTTACCAAAACATTCATAATGTACATCACACTATTTTGTAAATTTTTATTTGTATAAATTTTATAACTACTTAATATAGACACACAACTTCAATTACTTAGAAACACTGGTTATTCACCTGTGTACGTATTTCTGACTTAAAATTCAGGTGCCGATCAACTGTCAATCTCGCAACTGTCGTAAAAATAGTACTGTTGTTGGCAGTTGTTGGCGGTTGTATGGTTGTTGTTTTGTGTCTATATTCAGTATTTTTGCGTTAATAATTTTTGTATGTTATTTTTTTAATAAATGCCGCTTACCAAAGTGTTAAAGTTGTTTTATTTTAACGTAATTGCGTAATATACTTCAGGACTGTAGTTCTGTTAGTTTCTGGAAGTATCTGTTGATCTAAGCAAAGCCTGTATATAATAGGTCTGTACCTATGAAATTGCCGTTTTGTATGCAATAAGTGAAAGTACTTATTTTTTCAAACTTTTTTATTTCTGTTATTCGAAGTAATCACCCATGCAATCGACGCATCTATGCCAACGCATTGGCCAGTGCCGGATTAGCCACGTAGCAAGAGTAGCAAATGCTACGGGCCCCGCGATTTGGTGGGCCCCGCGCTCCAACGCCTGTCTGACTGTAAAAAAAATAAGTTTAGATAAGCGTAAAATATCTTGCATGCCATTAGGTAATCCCGGATGAACGGAGTTTAAGTTCGCTTGTGCCCATCTTTAAAAACAAAGGAGATGATGGAATGTAGCAGTTATCACACTTATAATCACATCACATCACACTAATATATATAAAGGCGAAAGTTTGTGAGTGTGATGTTTGTTACTTCTTCACGCAAAAACTACTGAACGGATTTGGATGAAACTTTACAGTAATATAGCTTGTACGTCAGAATAACACATAGGCTACTATTTACCGCGATAACCGACATACACGCGGGCGGAGCCGCGCGAGCTAGTAGAGGAATAAAGCTCATTCGACATAGTGTGAAAGTTTGGGAGAAAGTTATTGAGAGAAGAGTGAGAGAGAAAAGTGCAATAAGTCGAAACCAATTTGGGTTTTTGCCGGGCCAACTAATGCCATATTCGCAAATCGATAATTGTGTGAGAAATACAAACAGTCGCACAAAAACTTGCATATGGTGTTTGTTGATCTAGAAAAAGCGTATGATAAGGTACCCCGAGAGGTTTTGTAGTGGGCTTTGAAAGAAGAAAGAGTGCCTGCTAATAATGAGGCGTTGATTCCATCGATGTACAGAGGATCTATCACCTATGTAAGGTCGGCTGCGGGAAACACCGACCAATTCAGTGTCTCTGTTGGTTAGCACCAGTGATCGGCTCTTAGCCCATACATCATCCTACTGATAATGGATGCTCTGACATCGGACATACAGGAGAAGGCACCATAGTGCATGCTATTTGCAGACGACATTGTGTTAGTTGGTGATGACGCGTCCGAGGTCCAGTGCAGACTAGAGACATGGCAGCAAAGACTAGAGAATGTTGTCTTGAAAATCTGCAGAACTAAAACCGAATACATGTTTTACGATTTCAGCGGTCTTTCCGGTTTTGCTGCCGTGTCACTGAATTGAACAGCGATTTCGGTCTGCACCGATTTCAAGTAGGTACCTACCTCGGTGCGCTGTTACAAAATAATGGCGAAATAGGTCTGCGCAACATCGAATTAATGCAGATGGATGAAGTGGCGGCAGGTAACAGGAACTATTTGAGATCCCAAGTTCCCTTTAACGTTAAAGAGACAAATATATAAAACGATCATTAGACCTGCCGTCCTGTATGGATCTGAATGTAGGCCAATAAAGAAAACGGATGAGAAAAGGCTGCATGTAGCTGAAATGCGAATGTTAAGATGCATTTGTGATGTGACTAGAATGGATAAGGTGAAGAATGAGTACATTTGTGGAAGCCTGAAAGTAGCAACACTGGATCCCCTCATCCCCCTCCCTATCCACCAAAGGCCGTCAATGCACTTGCACTGACGCCTCTGGTGTTGCGTGTGTCCATGGGCGGCGGTAATCGCTTACCATCAGGCGATACGTCTGCTCGTTTGCCAACCCTATTCCATAAAAAAAATGGCAATCGTATATTAAATGTCCGAAATACCAAACTTGAGAACGTGAAGCAAACCTAGGGCCCCTTGGCCGAATTTGCTACAGGCCCCGCGCTGGCTTAATCCGGCACTGGCATTGGCAGTTTATTGAGGCCCTTCTCGTAAAAATCAGCTGGACGGGAGGCAACAAACTCTTCAAAGGCATTTTGTACTGCCTCTCGGGAATTGAGTTTTGCTGCTGCTTCCGGACAACGCGCGACCCCATACTGCGCAACAGACAGTCTTCAAGCTGCAAGAGCTGGGGTTGGAAGCTCTCCCTCATCCGCCATACTCACCAGACCTTGCACCTACCAACTATTCCTTTTCCCAAAATTTAGACAACTTTTTAGTGGGTAAAAAACTCAATTCCCATGAGGCAGTACAAAATGCCTTTGAAGAGTTTGTTGCCTCCCGTCCAGCTGATTTTTACAAGAAGGGCATCAATAAACTGCCAATGCGTTGGCAAAGATGCGTCGATTGCATGGGTGATTACTTCGAATAACAGAAATAAAAAAGTTTGAAAAAATAAGTACTTTCACTTACTGCATACAAAGCGGCAATTTCATAGGTAAAGACCTAATAGTAACCAGACCGCTAAAAATATACTTAAATGTATATTTCTAAAGAACCTATTTAGGTTTTTTTTTGGTTTATTTTCTAAAAATGAATCCTACATATACTCTTTGCGCTGTAGCATGGTGCGGCATTTATTTGTAGACTAGAACATTCTGGTTGGTTTAATTAAATTTACTACAGTTATTAAGGCGTATAGTAGCCTCAATAACCGTGAGCGTCTGGGCGGAGCTAAACGCATAGTATCATATCTGCACCGCACACATTCATATCTCCGTACCGCACGCACTACTTCAAAACGATGATCAAAGACTAGGGAGAGAGACAGACATGCGCGCTTGTCTGACGTTTTTGCCTTAACTTCAAAACATAATTATAAATGGTTATAATGTTAACATAAAAAAAGGGGTATTTCTAAAAGTTTAGTAAGATTTAAAATTAACACATTTTATCATAGGTAGGTACTAAATACGAAAAAGTATGTTAAATTAGACTAAAAACCATATAGAATTCGAAATACCGATCCAACTATACATATTTTATAAAAGAGGTAAGAAATCTGGAACAATAAATTAATTCATGTTTCCTTTTGTAGAAAAAAGTAAAAATTATCATATTTCTGAAAACTTCTAGCATGTTTAAATAAATTAACAAGTAAAATTTTTAAAAAATAAAACCGACTTCAAGGTTCAACTCTATTTCTTTTGGATGCCATAATCAGATCTTAGTGTCCTTATGGTACCACCTTTGGGATATCTCCTTTCTATTAAATAAAGAATCATCAAAATCGGTTCATAAACGACGAAGTTATCCCCGAACACATAATATATATATAATATACGGTCGAATTGAAAAACCTCCTCCTTTTTTTTGAAGTCGGTTAAAAAGCTCCTCCTCTTTTTTAAGTCGATTAAAAACAGGTAAATGCGTTACGTGTCAGGTCACCCATAGAATAAGGTTCCGAAGTCACCTGCAATGCTGCAATGTCTACAAATTGAAATAAAATCGTGTCGAACAGATAATTATCATGAATTTATTTTTAACTAGCTGAACCCCGCGGTGTTACCCGCGGCTATCGTCTTGCCGCGGGTAACGACCTATCACTGAAAGTCTCGTCAAAATCGGTCCAGCCGTTGCAGAGATTACCCGGAACAAACAGACAGACAGACAAAAATTGTAAAAAAAAATATTTGGTACATGTATCGTGTATACATACATATGCATTTATTAAAAGCGGTTTATTTAATATTACAAACAGACACTCCATTTTTTTTTATTTGTAGAGATTTTACATGTACGTTGGTGCAGTGATAGCTTACGCGACTATTGTCCATGAGGTCTCAGGTTCGTTTGGGTGTTCTCTATGTATGATATATTTGTATTTACAAATAAAAGCATATAATTGTTCTATCAGTCAATCTAGCTTTCATAGTACAAGCTCCACTTAGTTTGAAACTAATAGGCGTTGTGTGTCAGATGTCCGAAATATATATTGATTATTATTTTCAAAGCTTTGTATGTGAGTGTGTGTATTTTACAAGTTAGACCTCTATACTCTTGAACTAACAAAGTTAGTTATCTAAGCCATTATAGTTAATGTGGTCCGTCTGTTTTAGGTAATAGTGCATTACAATTGCGCGAGGCGGACTTTATGCCACATGGTATTATCTCTCAGTCAACCTTGAGTTGGTTCAGTAAGGGACAAGGCAGGTGCCTATCCTATCATACAATTGTAATAAGAAAAAGAGATAAGGGAAGAAAAACTTTAATTTATCGGTTTATAAGTAACAATAATAATATTAATGCTATATAAAATGCATACACGGATACACATATTAATATTTAAATATGATAATAAATAAATGATAATTATAATAATATTTGATATATAAATATATTATAATACTTCAGACAGGGATTTTTAGCCAACCCACCCGCGATATAATATTAAATATGATATATTAAAATACTTTTCATCTAATAAACAGATGGGTGAAGGGCGTTCCTAATCGTATTCTCTACTAATATATTACTTTTTTTTGTAAATATATAAGTAGATACATATTATGCATAGGAAACAGTCGAACACCGAAATAAATATTTTCAAATCATACAAATATTTAATCCGACCCGGGAATCGAACCCGAGACCTCAAGCATAGCCGGCAGTCGCATACGCTACCACTGCGCCATCGAGGCAGTCAAAACATCAAAAAGCATCCAAGCGCACTATCACTTTGAGTCCTTTGCAGCGAGTTAGTCTCTAATGCACACTAACCCAGAAAGTACCTAAATACTTACACAAACACAAACGTCTAAGCATAGTTAGTCGATAGCGTGAGCAGAGCAGCGAGCGACACAACCTTCCCGTCTGAATGCCAACGCACGACTGAAGCCTGCGCCCGCACAGAGACCCGCTGTACTTTTAATTTTGGGAATCGCAATATTGATCATTTTCTTTACAAAATATTGATTGATTTAAATATGAGTAACGCCTAGTTTATAGCTAATTTAACCACCAATATTTCTGTGTAAAAATATTTTTTTGCTTCAAAGCCGTTTAAAAGCTTTAGGCAAAAAAGCGAACAAAATAGAGTGTTGTTAAATATTTTTTTATGGCAATACTATTTATCCTATGTAAAAAATTAAACCTACATATTCTTGCACATGAATCTGCAGTAAACATATCTTTTTTTCGAATCTTTTGATGCAGCTGTTAAGGAGGAGTAGTCTTTAGAACGCAACCATTTTTACGCATCTGAAGGGAGGTAGGCCCTTAATGACTAGCTCACCCACGCAACCTCGTTTGCGTCTCCTATTGCCCATAGCGTGATAATTTTCCCCCGTTTTTGAAACATTTTTCATTGGTGCTCCGCTCCTATTGGTCGTAGCGTGATGATATTTAGCCTACCTCGATAAATGGGCTATCTAACACTGAAAGAATTTTAAAAATCGGATCAGTAGTTCCTGAGATTAGCGCGTTTAAACAAACAAACTCTTCAGCTTTATATATTATTATAGATTGCTTATTTGAAGTTATTAGATAGATATAGATAATATTTTGTATTTATTACTAGCTGTTGCCCGCGACTCCGCCCGCGTGTATGTCGGCCATCTGTCAAAGATTGGTCGTATGAACTCAGAAACCTTTGTGGGCTCATGCACAAGACTTTTGCTGAAGATCATGACATGATCAAATGCATAGTTTACGATTCTATAAAGGACATACAGACAAACATTCATTTTTTATATATAGTTTATCTTTTTTTGATTCAGAGGCTTGTCTTCACCCCTGAGGATGCAAAAATAATTTACACCCTGACATCTGTGGTCTGTTTCATCGCTTTTATGCAGTTTACAGTTTTTAAACAGTCATTTCCGTAATTACTGCTAATAGACATCAGTTAGTTATAGTTAGTGGTGGTCCTCGAGAGTTAATCACAGTAATCACACGCTATTGGAAGTGCGTGATTAACTCTTGATTACGATTTGACGATAGGGAACATGCACACGTGCACAACGAAAGTGCTGCCAACTGGCGTCGCCAATCCGAATCTTATACTCTACTCCGGAATCCATATTTTATAACATACCTAAATCATTTAAAAAAATATTATAATTCAAGAGATAATTTTGTTTATATATTTGAAAGCACGATGACAGTTACCTCAGTTCTTGGCAAATGCGATTCAGAAAAAACTATCTGCCAAAAAAACACTTAAAAGCGTAAAATAAACTGGTTCTTCATAAATTGCCTATACCTAATTCTTTATTCATTTAAATAGTAGTATTATAATGTGTGCTAGGTACCTAGAATCTGTTTGAAGTCGGTGCCAAGTGACTATTGCTTAGACTTTCGTAATTGTTCGTTTGTATTATTTTTGGCTTAGCACCGACTTCAAACAGATTTTAGGTACCTAGCACACATTATAATACTACTATTTAAATGAATAAAGAATTAGGTATAGGCAATTTATGAAGAACCAGTTTATTTTACGCTTTTAAGTGTTTTTTTGGCAGAGAGTTTTCGTTGGATGTTTTTTGGAAGTCGGTTTTTTTTTTTATAAAAAGTTTTTATTTTTCAGTTTTTAGTGCAAACAATAGTAGGTAAGTAGTAAGTTGAACTATTTCATCAAATTTCATCATCAAGAATACAAATTAAGGTCTATACGTATGTGTAATATTAAAATCATCCTCTAATCCCTAACTGTTGAAGAGTTTAACCTTCTATCACCAGTTCACCTAAATAACTTGAAAGTATACGACTGAAGGTATTAAGATACGTATGAAATTGAAAGAATTATCCTCCAACTCCTAACCGTTGAGGAGTTGTACCTTCCACCTTCCATCATCAGCTTACCTAAATAATACGAGTAAAGGTAACACATATACATATGATATTTAAAGATTTATCCTCGAACTCCTAACCGTTAAGGAGTTGTACCTTACATCATCAGCTCATCATCATAAAATGATGACTACCAGACGCAAATACCAGTGTAACTTCAGAAAATATACGAAAAACATAGTATGTGCCTATAAAAAGTGAGGGTTTCCCTCGATTTCTCCAGGATCCCATCACCAGATCCTGATATGCTGGCAATGGGACCACCTCGGAAGCATACCCTTTTGAATACAAAAAAAGTTTTCAAAATCGGTCCACAACTGACGGAGTAATCGCTGAACATACATAAAAAAAAATAAAAAAAATACATACAGTGGAACATAGAACCTCCTCCTTTTTGGAAGTCGGTTAAAAAGGTACAATGCCATCTATCGGATCTAAACAAAATATTACCTGTTTACTTTGTTTACATAAGGTAATATTTATCTTATCCGTTTCCGTCAGAAGGAGGGTTACCCTTTTGAGAGTATGTATTTATTTATCTTTAGTAAATACTCCCTGTTGGCCTAAATTGCTGGATTGATTTTGGTGTTCGATTCTCAGTTACAGCGTATGAAACTTTACATTGACATAGCTTTACGTAACATAGCTTATACATAAATCAGAATAACACATGGGCTTCGATTTATTATGATTTTTTTTATTTGGTAATAATATGTATCAAATAAGTTAGCAAAATTCCAACCGTCTGAGAAATATCTTGGGCCACCAAACCACCATACTCCTTGCGAACGCAGACAATGCAAGATGGCGTTTAACACTACGAGTATGGTGGCCTAGTGAGGTGCTTTTTAATGCCCCGCTTAAAGAATCCCGGGGATCATAGTGGGAGGGAAATACGTGCGCTCTTGGTGAGTTCCGTTTTGTACCTGCTCGGCACAGGAAGGTAGAACAGAACCGTTTAGATCGAGAGCGTATTTCCACGACCCCGAGGCGGTGACTTTTAAGGCCGTTAGCGGTGTGTTCCTTGTTGTCCTTTATAGAAAGGAAGAAGCTGGGACTGTTCGCCACTGCAACCGATCAAGAGCATCAAGCAAATACTGCGTGGATCCATTACAAAGAAGAGAACAGTACGCCACGCACGAGCGAATCTGGGTGTGTGTTCCCCTCTATGGGGAACAGATCTCCGATGATTTCTAGTTTTACACGACTCTTGCTTATTTTATAAATGTTTTTGATGATTTCTATGTAGTGCCAGTCCACTCCTTGCTGTCCCAGGGTTTGCCAACCCATCAGGCTGAAGGTTTGATCTAGTATTATGATGAGCTATTATGACAGTATAAAGTCATTATCTTATATAGTTTATTAGATACTTTTAAAAATATCTACTAGATGACATTAAACAGTACGCCACGCACGAGCGAATCTGGGTGTCATAAAGATTACGCAGATGCTCGGGCGCGAAGAAGGCTCACCCTGTTCAGTACGCCAAGTTTTCGCGTGGCCACCCTAATGACGCTCTCGACGTACTCCCGTGGATTTAGATCCCGGCAAATATCCATACCCAGGACACTGAGCTAATCCTGCAGTGGCAGTTGAGTGCTCTGAAAAGTGTGGAGGGGAAGAAACGGTTACTTTTTGATATGAAGGCGCACACCTGTGTTTTCTAGTGGTTAAACTCAATCAGATTCTCAACATTCCATTGTGAAACGTGGGTCAGAACCCGGTCGAGCTCAGCGGCAAACTCCTGTCGTTTTTCTTCAACGTCCGCCAGCTTGGCAACACAGCGCTTGCGCTGTTTCACAACGGTTTTCTGTGAGACCGTGGTATCACTCCGGTCGAGCCGGCCCATTCACGCTGAATCGTGGCTCTCCCACGGAGATGTGTAAAGTTATAAAATTATGATTCAGCTACTTAATGAATGAAGTACTACTCAAATAAATCGAAATTATTTAACAATTTGTGCCTCAGAGGGCAGGTTAAGCCGTTGGACCCGATCTTCATGAACATCTATGATTCTATGTCAATCGTTACTAGGAAGTCAGTATACTCAATTATACTGCCAACTAGTTCAACCTTCGAATTAAATTCGCCCTCAGGATTGCGGAGGTCCGATGCTAGTCGCTCCGTGGAAAAACTGATATTCAGATAAAACCCAGATGGGAGGCCCGATTATGCAGAAGCATCACTAAGCCGCCATGGTGTCGGTCACCATGCTGCATTGTTGCATTGTCTGTATTCGTAATAAGTATGGTGACCACCACTCTTGGATTCCGCTTATGCTTTCCATCAGGCAGAGTAGAGTCACTTTGGCAGGCCCATACAAAAAAACTTACTGCTTGCCTGCTGTTTCCCTTAAAAAAAAAGATACTACGTTCCCTGAGTTTGTTTCTTCCTTTCTTCTCAGGGCTAGTCAAGATAAGAAAGGCCCAACTCATCTGCTCAAAAAAGATTGACTTGCAAAAGTGTTTTCGTAACTTAATTGCAGAATAAATAATTTCATTTCACCGCTGAACCGATATGAATAAATTTCAGTGTAGAGATAAATTGGACTTTGGTGAAGGACATAGCTACATAGTGAAAAGCTGTTAATTTGAAATCACAAATAGACATTTCAATTTTATTAATTTGTATAGTTTTACATTTTGAAAAGAATTGTGCACGTAAAAAAAAGAAAATAAAGAAAAGAATAAAACCAAAAAAGTAGCTGTGACATACGGACGGACAGACAGACAGACATGACGAATCTATAAGGGTTCCGTTTTTTGCCTTTGGCACGGAACCCTATAAATAATTTAAAAGATCCCTGAACTGTTTTACAAAATAATTTTTAAAAATATAAACATTCGTACATATTATTTTTGCCGTAGTACGTTCGGAACGTACAAAACTTCAACGGCTACCTGTCAAAAACAATGCCAGTATAATTTAAAATTGGAACATGCAGGCGTGTTCCAGAGTTCGGCTAATTGCGTTCCTGGTAGGTTTGACAGCGCTCGGGGGCATATCTGAAACATTGTACTGACATTGCTGACGGATGGTCAGCAGTCAAGCCTATAGATACGTAGACTCGTAAAACTAGGGTGCAAGACAGAGACGAAAATACACACATCAAAAGTGTCTAGGGATCAAGCATTTTTATGCGGATTTCTTGAGATTGAGATGTGGCTTTGGCCCTGGCCTGCGCAGTCGCCAGACTTGAACCCGATTGAGCATGCATGGGATATGCTACAGAGAAGAGCTCTGCTGAATATGGAGGGTATCCAGTCGCAAGAAGACCTTTTTTTGTTGTTGCAACGAACATTCCATTCGCTTTTTTTTCTCATCGCTGCGAACGGACAGTTAAGTGCTCCTTGTCTGGAGGCACTGACTGGTCGAATCTCTTAAATCCACACCCTGTCTGTACATCTATCTGTTTGTGTTATACTTCAGTAAATAAATAACGTTTAAATTGTTGTTGTGAAGCGTCTGATTTCACCATCTTCAGAACCTCGTGGCCTCACCACCACCTCAAGGGCTCCTAAAGCCACTACGCGACATATGGCTGTGGAAAGCGGCCATTCCACAGCGTGATTTGGATGAACTCATTTAAGTATGCCAAACCGATTCTTGTGTTGTTAGTGTTCGCGGTAGAAACACGGATTATTAATTGTTTAAGTTACCTAATAAAATTTTAAAGAAAACTGTTATTTCAGTCTTTTTTTCGAACTTTAATGTTAGTGGTTCAAATGTCAAAAATCCCTTTATTAGGAAAATGGCAAATTTCTTTATTAATGCAAAGGTGACTTGGTTTATCGTTACTGTGACAAACGAAAACACTTTATTTGATGAATCCTTAAAGAAAATTTTAATTAATATCAATCAGGAGAAAAGTTCTTGCAAAAATATATGTTGATCCCTAGACACATATGTTGATCCCTAGACACTTTTGATGTGTGTATTTTAAAGTTTTAATCTTTTCGAACTTTATGTTCGGCTAAATTTAATTACGTTAATAATTGACTAGTCACTAGTGGTACGTGAGATTGCATGCTATGCCGGAGGCTGAAGGTTTGATCTAGTATTATGATGAGCTATTATGACAGTATAAAGTCATTATCTTATATAGTTTATTAGATACTTTTAAAAATATCTACTAGATGACATTAAATATCTAATAGGGCCGTAGCCCATTGCGCTGGGCAGACCAAGTTTACACTACTCTCGGCACTACGATCCATGCTGATCTAAACACTGCTGAAGAAAGAAGAGGGGCGGCGAGCTATCATTCACACAATAGATCTAAATAGAGGTTACGAACCTCAGTATTGAGGATAACGACACAAGAAGGAAGTCGAGTTTTTATTTTTACGCATAGATGTCTATTATAAGTTACGTAATTTATAATTTTAGAGTTTCATTTGTAACTAACTGAGCCACGCAACTTCGTATGAATCTCTCAAAAATAATATTTGATAGCTGCTGCTGCTTCTGCGGAAAGCCTCAAACGGCGAAGTACCACAATCATAATACCTTTTTGAACCGTTTGGGGTCGAGACGCTCTAGGTTAGGAATATTTTATTCGAAATTTTGCAAGATTTTTCATAAATGCTCGGCTCTCATTCGTCGTAGGGTTATATAATTATATACCCTGTAGCCTTCCTCGCCAAATGGGGTTCCGTACAATAAAATATGTACCTATATGTCTAAACCCGAACTAGTAGTTTCGGAGATTAGCACTTAACCCAAGCAAACAAGCTCTTCACCTTTTTAGAGTTAGTATAGATAACATTTGTTGAGAATTTAATAAATCTATACTATCTATACTAATATAAACGCGAAAGTTTGTAAGTAGGTATGGATGGATGCATGTTTGTTACACTTTCACGAAAAAACTACTGAACGGATTTGGATGAAACTTTACAGTAATATATTTCATTCAATAATACATCAGAATAACACATAGGCTACTATTTGCTGCGATAGCCGACATACACGCAGGCGGAGCCGCGGGCAACAACTAGTACCTAAATAATAAATAGTTACACTCTAATAATTATCCTTAATAGTAACAAAAAACCCTTTTCAATAAATCAAAAAATCAATGTCTCGTAAAATACATTCAATACATTATTCAACAATCGTCTGTCGCTATTTTATTTTTCAAAGTAAGTTACGACCCCACAGGTTAAATTATTAAGACTGTAGTCCTTGAGCGTGGGAATTTGTGATTGAACACCCACATTCATATTTTACATGCACACAAACGCATCGGGCACTGTTGCATACTAACCCTGGCAACTAATAAATTTACTTTCGGTTTTTTCTTCTAGTTACATATTCATTAACTGTTCGCCTTTGAAGAATGTTTAGAATGTCGTACAAAGCACGCAATGTATCTTAGTCATATCGGAAAGCCCGCGGGCTTTAAGTAACTCGTCAACGGCCGAGAATGGGGTTCAAGTGTACCTATTAATTTTTAATTCATTTCATTGACAAATAATATATTTTTACACAGTATAAAATTAAGTCGCTCGCGCTATCTATCAGCTTAGATCTTTTACAGTAATCAACGGATTTTAATGCTATGTTATGAAATAAAATTTGTATGATATATGTTATATTAATGGAAAATTAATTAGACCGTGGGAGAGCCACGCTTCGGCATGAATGGGCCGGCTCGACTGGAGTGATACCACGGCCTCACAGATCTTACTTACTTACGTACTTTTTTCACTTTTTGACAAAAACGACGCTGAAAAAGTATGAAACAAGTTTTGAAAAGCCGTAGTCACGTGTTTTTAAAAGTTATGGTACGTTTCTATCTTAATTTAAGTTTTTACTTTTTTTATTTAAAATGTTTTGGTGTAGTGATAATAATAATTTATATGCAAAGTATATTTTAAATACCTAACATAGAAATATAAAAAAATTGAATAAATACGAACATAGTCAACAGCAAATGCTAATAATCTTAATATATATAAATCTCGTGTCACAATGTTTGTCCTCAATGGACTCCTAAACCACTTAACCGATTATAATAAAATTTGCACACCATGTGCAGTTCGATCCAAATTGAGAGATAGGATAGTTTAAATCTCAAATTATAGTCGCAATTTTAATTTATTGCTAATTATTGTATATAAATATGGCGGTACGAAGTTCGCCGGGTCAGCTAGTACCTATATATATATATTTGAAATGTACAAGTAACACCCTTCCGATGATACCAAACAAGGCATATTTATGTCAAATTCATTTTTTAATACAGTACTTTATGTCGGCTAGAGGCGCCACATTAAATTGAGTGACGCGTCATATAGCCTATAAGCAGCGGACGATCAAGACACTTCTAACGATACCTCATTTATCCAGTTCTAATTCGTAGTTAAGGAGTTATGAGGGAACTGATGAACATACGTACATAGCCTGTCAAAATCATAACCCTCCTTTGGCTTTGCCGTGGTCGGGTAAAATAATAAAAAAATACAGTTAATTTATAAACTCCTTCTTTTTTTAAGACGGTTAAAAAACAAACTATTTGTCTTAAAATTAATATTAAGAGTGTAAAACTTTGAAATGGAAACTTCCTTAAATATATAATACTAGCTTTTACACGGGGCTTCGCCCACACAGATTTTCATCCCCTGATTTACCCCCTTAGGGGTGGAATTTCAAAAATTCCTTTCTTAGTGCTCACTTACGTTATATAAAGAACCTACATGCAAAATTTCAGGATTCTAACTTCAGCGGTTTGGGCTGTGCGTTGATCTCTGGGTATGTCACCTTCCTCTTTTATCATCACTACATAGTATATAAAAAAAAAAACCGACTTCCAAAAACATCCAACGAAAACTCTTTGTCAAAAAACACTTAAAAGCGTAAAATAAACTGGTTCTTCATAAATTGCCTATACCTAATTCTTTATTAATTTAAATAGTAGTATTATAATGGGTGCTAGGTACCTATAATCTGTTTGAAGTCGGTGCCAAGTGACTATCGCTTAGACTTTTGTAATTGTTCGTTTGTATTCTTTTTGGCTTAGCACCGACTTCAAACAGATTTTAGGTACCTAGCACCCATTATAATACTACTATTTAAATGAATAAAGAATTAGGTATAGGCAATTTATGAAGAACCAGTTTATTTTACGCTTTTAAGTGTTTTTTGACAGAGAGTTTTCGTTGGATGTTTTTGGAAGTCGGTTTTTTTTTTTATAAAAAGTTTTTATTTTACAGTTTTTAGTGCAAACAATCGTAGGTAAGTAGTATGTTGAATTATTTCATCAAATTTCATCATCAAGAATACAAATTAAGGTACGTGTAATATTAAAATCATCCTCTAATCCCTAACTGTTGAAGAGTTTAATCTTCTATCATCAGCTCACCTAAATAGCTTGAAAGTATACGACTGAAGGTCTTTAGATACGTATGAAATTGAAAGAATTATTCTCCAACTCCTAACCGTTGAGGAGTTGTACCTTCCACCTTCCATCATCAGCTTACCTAAATAATTTGTAAGAATACGACTAAAGGTAACTTATATACATATGATATTTAAAGATTTATCCTCCAACTCCTAACCGTTAAGGAGTGGTACCTTACATCATCAGCTCATCATCATAAAATGATGACTACCAGACGCAAATACCGGTGTAACTTCAGAAAATATACGAAAAACATAGTATGTGCTATAAAAAATGAGGGTTTCCCTCGATTTCCCTGGGATCCCATCATCAGATCCTGATATGCTGGCAATGGGACCACCACGGAAGCATACCCTGTCGAATACAAAAAAAAATTCAAAATCGGTCCACAACTGACGGAGTAATCAGGTAACATCCATAAAAAAAAAAAAAAAAAAAACATACAGTGGAACATAGAACCTCCTCCTTTTTGGAAGTCGGTTAAAAACAAAGTCGCTTTCTCTGTCCCTATATCCCTTTGTTTGCTTAAATCTTTAAAACTACGCAACGGATTTCGATGCGGGTTTCTTTAATAGATAGAGTGATTCAAGAGGAAGGTTTTTATGTATAATAAATGCATAATATAGTATGGAAACACTGTTAATTTTTGAGGTTTTTAATGTGACGTAGCAAATAAACTAATTTTTTTGCGCTTACATTGCAAACGCTGGTTGCACCTTACGAGATAGATCAAAATAATGTACTACAGTATTGTACACCTTAAAAAGTACTACAATAAAGTCCGCGACGGTATATGTCTATCTCTTAGGGATAACCCACAACAACCATTTTTTATTCCTTTCTTTTTACGAGAAATAATGGCTTATTTACAAAGTGATTTTAAGCAATACAGAATGAATCCTGATACAATTAAGTAAATTAAATACATTGTGCATTTAATATAGATCAAAATGGCCCTTTACAGTATCTAATTTAAATGAATATATTCGAAGATATTACAGATTTAAAATGCACGAATCGTGTCGTCAGCGGGGGCATCTGAAATCCACCCGTGCGAAGCCGGGCGGGTCGCTAGTTTATATATAGATTACAGATATCAGATAATGTAAGAGATAGTGCATCTATTGTTTTACAATTCACTAATTGATTAAATTCGAACTTAAGGGATGAATAATAATGGAAATGACGTAAAGTATAGATGGGACCCTTTTTTACAATTTTTGTCTGTCTGTCTGTTTTTTTGTGCCGGCGAATCTCTGGAACGGCTGGAGCGATTTTGACGGGATTTTTATTGATAGGTAGCTGATGATATAAGGAGTAACCGCGGTTGGTGTAGTATCGCGGGTAAGACCGTGAGGCTCAGCTAGTTTTTTTTTTCAAAAAAGACAACTTCCGTATATATCCAATAAATCCTGTATCGCGGGGGACTTTACAAACATACATGAAACGGACACAATGGACACCCAGACTCAGAACAACAATTCGTGGATCACACAGTGTTGTCCCATGTGGGATTTGAACCCACAACACCTGATACAGTAGGAAGCGGCGAGGCAACCGCTTAAACCACTAGACCAACCATGCAGTCAAAAATAAAACTGTAATTTTAAGGTCTTTCATTATTTCAGTAGTAGTTATTCAATTCTAACAGAAATCATTAAAAAAATTTTTTTTTACTTTTTAAAAAAAAAATCCTCAAAGGGTCTCGGTCTGTCAAAGTGTATTCAAAGTACTCGTCAAGACAAATCAAACGACTCCAAACTCGATACGTTCCGTCATTACAAAGTTCCTATGACCACCTTCCAGCTTCAACATCAGATCAGCTCCATGTCATCATAATATAGTAATAATATACATATGCCTACAAAAATTCAACACAATCGGTTGAAGATATCTGCAAAATTGAGTTGCAAGATTCCGTCTTAACAAATATAGTTAGATATATACATACATAGCAAGTTAAAAAAAAACATAAAAATAAGTTCTGTGTTAATAAAAAATACTAATATTTTTCTTTGAAATTATTCTTTAAAAAAATTAAATTAAATTCAAGAATACAAATTAACAGTTACAATTCGACACTCACTGGCAACCCACCCTAAAACTTGTCATTTACGTATTATGGAGCTCAGTGCGAACTACAAACGGACGTGGTGTCACCTTGAATATTCGGCGGGCACTGAATTTTTTGAGCGCGATAAAACTTATTTATTGCAATTTACGGGAGACGATATCTACGTACTAAAATGTATGGAACTTTTGTCGCTAAAAATGAATGATGTTTAGCCTTAGATTATGGCTTTTTGGTGAGAATTAATAAAAAACTAAAACGGTAAATCTTTTGTCCATACTTTTTTCTCGCGAAATAAGAAAAAAAACATTTAAAATAGAGCACGAAATAGGACAGAGTGTGCTAATTAAAAAGGTCGATTTCGATGATTTTGATCTTTGTTAAGGCTTTTTTTCACAAAAATAAAGAGTTATTTTATAAATGTCACTCGGTAGATTGGTAGACTGATTTATTAAACTACTGAGATTTTTGTTTTAGTGTCAAATATGAATTGAGTTGTTTGTGTTTTGCAAAACTGCAAGTGCCTTTTCGCGCGTTTTTAGGGACGCGCCCCTTAATTTATCGTAAAGTATACATTTGAAAAGATCATGTGATTTGTTAGATATTTTTGAAAAGTAATAAATATTTGTTATTTTACTTTTATTGTAATAATATCTATGACAGGTTTAGACGAAGGTAGGTATGAATTAATGAATTTATCAACGTGTACACTTCAAGTTACATTAATGAAAATTGTAAATAATAAATATATACAATACGTATAAACCAGTCAACCAGTATATCTATTGTTATTATTTATTTCAGAGTAAAATTCCAGAGCGATCAGGCATAACTTATTTTCGCATAGATGAAACCTTAGCTTCTCAGCTCAGATCAAATAAAAAAAGCTGCCAAGTGCGAGTCGGACTCGCCCATGAAGGGTTCCGCAGCAGCAAGTAACATATATATATATATATATTTGTGTTGATTGAATGGAAGATAAATTGCAGTTTACGATTTATTAAAAAAAAATACTTAGGTACTAGATTTCGTTCAAACCAATTTTTGGTGGAAGTTTGCATGGTAATGTACATCATATTTTTTTTTTTATTTATCATGCTCTTATTTTAGAAGTTACAGGTTACTTCCAAAGTGGTAAAATGTGTGTCCCCCACACATTTTACCACTTTGGAAGTGTCTCTCGCGCAAACTATTCAGTTTAGAAAAAAATGAAAGTAGACACCTCAATATCATTTTCGAAGACCTATCCATAGATATCCCACACGTATGGGTTTGATGAAAAAAAAAATATTGAGTTTCAGTTCTAAGTATGGGGACCCCCAAAATTTATTGTTTATTTTTTATTTTTGTGTGAAAATCTTACTGCGGTTCACAGAATACATCTACTTACCAAGTTTCAACATTATAGGTCATATAGTTTCGGAAAAAAATGGCTGTGACATACGGACGAACAGACAGACAGACATGACGAATCTATAAGGGTTACGTTTTTTGCCTTTGGCACCGAACCCTAAAAAGGTAGATAACGCACCGCCTTGTTCTTGTTGAAGCAGAAAAAAGGCGCGTAGTTCCAAGTAATCACACGCGTTACGCACTAACTATGCTATAAACTACGCTACTTTTCGTCCTTTGTTAATTTGATCTGAGGTTCTCAGTAGCGTCTCATGTTCTTTGCCTGTATGTATGTACCTGCATGCTTGTGGAGCTCGCCTTGTGACACCTGAGCAGGTACCAGGTAAGAAAGGTAACTAAAAATAAGAGTTACTTAATTTAAATTTATATGGCTGATTTTATGTATTAATCTCAATAATATAATAAGTGTCAGACACTTTCCATGGACCAAAACTTTTGGCAAACGCATTACCGCCTATATTCAAATAGTCTTCAAGTTATAATTAAGGGTCCTCGGGGGTTAATCACGCGCTTCTGGAAGTGCGTGTTTAACTTGTGACCACGATTAAATGTTGTTTATTAGATGATATTTACACAATGGGCCGCGGTTCTTTGATAACGCGATTCAGTCAACCAAACAACGCCATCTATTGGACATATACAAAATATTACCTGTATATTTTATTCATTGGTACGTGTGAGTTACTCCAGCAAAATATAAAAAAAGTTGTGCTTTAGAGAGGTGAGAGTATGAGACAAAATTAGAGCATCGCGAGGAGTTATTTGTTTACTAATAGCAATATTCGTGTATATAGTAAATGTATATAGTATCTTTTTCGAAAGTATGTATTTCCTTCCTTTTCCCTGCTCAGTTGGCCTATATTTATCGATGTATTTTGGTGTTAGAGGTGTCGTCATCAGATTCATCTTAATGTTCAGTAACAATGGGTAGGTAAGTATATTTATTAAAGATTTAAATATTAACATAGCGGACTTGTAAATATTGAATAGCCCGACTACTTAAAATAGACACTCCGAATAATCGCACTATTGGCGATTCGATGACATGATTTTTATTTCGATCTGTTCCATCTCTTTTCAATTTCGGGGTATTTGAACCGATATACATATAGATTTACAAATAGATTTTTAGATTTTCGAGTTATTCTAAGATCAGCTGATATTTATACAATGGGCCGCGGTTCTTTGATAACGTTTAATTAAAATTAAACAGATGATATTTTGTTTAGATCCGATAGATGTCGTTGTACGATTGACTACAATCGACCATATACGGTCGAATTGCGAACCTCCTCCTTTTTTTTGAAGTCGGTAAAAAATTGAACAGATCGACATAAAAATCACGTTATCAAATCTCGGGATACTGTGATTATACAGGTTGTAAACTTGTCTGCCTCCTAAGTGGTAAAAAAGTTATTATTTTTGTTCTATCGACTGGTTACACACAAATAGTCAGCTAGAGATAACTTTACGACTTCAAAAAGGGAAGTTTTACAGGCAGTACAGTCACGTTGATTTCAGCACGAACCGTTGGCTCGACCGGGGCAGTACTACCCTCGCACAGAAGATCAACGTAAAATGACAGCGTTCGTGCTGTCGTGTTTCGCTGGTGAGTGCGAGACCGGAGGCTATAGTCTAGTCAACAAGTTCCATACTTGTTGACTGGACTAAAAGATGCAGAAGCATCACTAGGCCGCTATGATGTGGGTCGCCATGCTGCATTGTCTGCATTCGCAATGAGTATGGTGACCACCACTCTTGGATTTTGCTTATGCTTTTCATTAGGCAGAGTAGTCATTTTGGGCCCTCCAAAATACTTAAAAAAACAAAAAAAATTTTTTTTGTAAGGTGAAAGGTGGGCCCCTCGTCAAAATGAAGCCACTTACGAAAAATTAGCTTGATAGTAATAACTTGTAAAAAAAATTCTGGGGATCCCGAACTATAAGGTTTATGTCAAGTTTCCTTCTCTTTGCAGTGTTGTTGTCAGTCCTGCGTAGTTGCTCCCTTTGTTACTAGTTGTTGCCCGCGGCTCCGCCCGCGTATATGTCGGTTATCGCGGCAAATAGTAGTCTATGTATTATTCTGATGTATAAGCTAAATTACTGTTGTGGAGGAACGGGTGTCATGTCCCTCCAACACAAAGGGAGGATCCTCCGACCAGGCGAGGTGATCATGCCTGGCGGGCCAACTGCCCAACGGTTGATGTTGGGATGTTGTATATATGATTATCGGCGCGAGAACTTTCACTGCGCGATTCAGAATTGGTAGTTTCTTAGTTTCCTTCGTTACTCCGTAGTTCAGTGTAACTTCGGTAGATGGCGCTGTAGTATATTTCTGTTGCGCTGTATGTGGAAGTCGCCACACTGTAAAGTTTTATCCAAATCCGTTCAGTAGTTTTTTCGTGAAAGAGAACAAACATCCATCCATCCATCTATACGTACAAACTTTCGCGTTTATAATATTAGTACATATAGATTATGTCAATAAAAATTGAATAACAATATTTATTAATTTGAAAACTACTTAATTGACCACATTCATGATCTTTTCAAATTTAAACTTTACGATATATTAATACTATAACCTGTGGGATCGTAACTAACTTGAAAAATAAAATGTCGACAGACGATCGTTGAATAATGTATTGAATGTATTTTACGAGACATTGATTTTTTGATTTATTGAAAAGGGTTTTATGTTATTATTGGGGATAATTATTAGAGTGCAACTATTTATTTATTTATTAAATGCTCAACAACTATTACCAATACTTACTTTACTATATACCTAGGTAAAGAGTCTGCTTGGTTGGGTACAGTGCTAATCTCAGGATCTTCAGGTTCGGGTTAAACAATTATTTTAGTGTTGTATACCCTATTTGGCGAAGAAGGCTAAAGGTTATAATTATATCCGTACGACAATTAAGAGCCGAGCATCAACGAAAAATGTCGCCAAATTGAGAATTAAATATTCTTTTTGGGAGACTCATACGGAGTTGCGTGGGTCAGTTTTTTTATAGTACGAGTATAAAATAAAATGAAATCACTTCCGCTATCGGTTTGAACTACTAAACGGATTTTAATGCAGTTTCTAGCAATAGTTAAAGCGATTCAAGAGGAAGGTTTATATGTATAACTCAGACCAATAAAAAAGTCAAGACGGAGCGCACGGCGCTCGTTGCGAGACAAACCATATTATGACGAAACAGCACAATGAAGACGATCGCTCGTTAGTCGGCCTTGAGTGAGCGAGAGCGCTAGACGAAAAGCTGTGCACAAAATAAACGTAATTATACCTTCATGTGTTATCAGGAATTGCAAACACAATTCCAGTTCAACTAAAAATCGGATGGAATAACTTTTCATAAGTAAGTAATGCATTTCCTGTTTAATTCAATGTAAACACCAAAATAATATCGAGTAATAATTTGTAATATTTCTTGACGCCATTGTGGCAGTGTTGCAAGTTAAGAACATATTTTTTCCCATGAGATGGGGTGATTTAAGAAACTTTTAGCTCGAACGAATTATTATAACATAACATCAAGTCTGAATTCCCCGAAGGGTTAGACAGAGGTATTTAGTACACCCACGTTTCGCCAGTGATGAATTTTTGTTGTGTTTCGAATTATTATGTTATACAATTACATACGTTATAACAATTATTATTATGTAATCGATTTTTTTAAAAGTTAAGTACTATATTATAATTAAAATAAACGCTTTAGACTTTGACTTTGATACCTACATATTTAATATAATAATTTTTATTTTCTGTATCTCTATTTTTCTTTCATTTATACCCACTTATCAAAAATTTACCTACTTAGAAACTTGACAGTATAAATATTATACCGAACATAATTATTATACCGACTACCATAATATTACATGCTTAAGTAGATACAGTACATCCCAGTACATTATTTAACTATAAATTCCTTATATCTATTCAATTAATATTATTTTTTATACGCGGTGAGCATTTCCAATTTGTACAATTTACAGTTTAATATACATCCGTACTAAAGCATACCGGATTTTTTTTCTAGTAATTAGGTACTTACAGTAAAGTATTAATATCGTTTACAGAATAAAATATAATTGTTGTATAGGTACTCATAGTCACATCACACGGGAGTTTGTGCACTACACTTGCAACATTATGCCGGCCCCGCATACCGTATCGAGACGAAGCCAATGCTAGCAATGTGAGCGTTATTACACACACGTAGAAAAATCTGTGTTACACTTTTTTCAACGCAATTGTTCACGACGGCTCCGTCTTGACTTTTTTATTGGTCTGAGATGTATAATAAACATAAACACATACTAGTGTAGTATAAGTCATTTAAAAAATCAAGCTTAAAAATTTTTGTTTTTTTATAAAGTGAATTACTTCCATTTTTTGAACTTGACATTTCTAATATGCCAACCATAAATAATGGTGTTTTTTTAAAATGTATTTCTTACACAATAAACAAGTTTAAACTTTGAATACATAGCCCATTTATCCATCTTTAAAATTTTATGTAGCGCGATAATATGTAATTAAGACATCATACCGGTTTTCATACAATCATTTGTGAGCATTAGTATAAAAAGTCCAGTGTACCGTGAAATGGACGGATTCTTGTTATTTATGGTCGTCATTATGAATATTTTTTTTTCCAAAATAAATGTCTATGTGAATTTAAGTTGTGTACACCCGAGTTCCGCATGTTAAAGTTAGGAACTTATTTTCGTTTGTTTCCAATTCAGTGTGGGCACTGTTTATTCATACTAATAATATTAAAGATTCGAAAGTAACTCGTGTCTTTCTGTTAAGCTCTCACAACTAAATCACAGAACTGATTTGGATTAATTTTGGTAAAGAAATAGAGGCGTCCTTGAATAAAAGACATAGACTACTTTTTGTTTCTTTTGTAGTATAACCGACATACCTATACGCGGGCGGAGCCACGGACAAAAGCTTGTAATTTATAAAGAGGATAGTAATATCTGTCCTGTTATGTAATAATCAATATAAAATACTTACCGTTGTCTAATCTCTAAAGGGTAAATAGTGGAACATAAAAAGGACACTTTTTGCTCTCTATGATTTAAGTTGTACCTCCTTTTAGATTATTACTATTATTATGTGTTTTTTAGTTATTTTTTGTAAATATAGTAAAAGTAATTTTGTCTTTTATTTCCTAGTACATAGTTTAGTAGATAGGTACTTAGCAAGAATTTGTTGTTACCATAAAAAATACTGTAATGCTTATGGGTTACAAAATCCCTTCTGATCTCTAAAACATCAATTAATTTCAAATAACTTCACTACAAACATCAATAAATTATGTGACAATTGAATTCGCGCCTCTTTCAATGTCAAATTAGGTCGGCCATTTTACAAAAACGTCAAAATGTCATTGTTCTCTTTGGATTCGTTCACGCGTGCACTTTACTTTTTTAAAAAGGGGAATGCTTTTTTTTAATACTATATTGTTTACCTTTTTTGAGATTGCGTGCGTGTGGCCTATTTTGAGATAAATGTAGTTTTTTATTTGATCTGTTGGAGAATGTGTAAGGTATTTTGTTGTAAGTTTTTGCAAGTTTAGATTTTCGTGAGAATTTTAGTTTTTTTTTGTGTTTATGTTTAACCCTTTATGGCGTCATAAATGTCGTATATGTCATTTTGAATAAACGCATTCCTTGTAAAGTCTTCTTGTTTAACGATAACTTTTAGTTTTAAAAATAAATACTAGCTAGATCGATGTATCGCCCCAAACCCCCTGCATACTAAATTTCATGAAAATCGTTGGAGCCGTTTCCAAGCTTACATACTTAAATTTATAACGTAATATAATAACATAATGTAGTAAAAACAGATACAGCAATTGAACAATAACGCATCTTTTAATCCGGTATTATCGGCCGAACTACACGCCTCATTTGTCTAACTGTTGTGTGACTGCTTATCAAGAGATCTTGGGTTTGATTTCCAGGTCGGGCCAAAAGTGTTGTTGGATTTTTCATACAAGAAATTCTTAATAACAGCCCAGAGTATAGAAGTTTGGCGGTGTTTCACGCCACCCCCGTAGAGCAAGTTAAGCCAGTCCCCGTTGTCATGAACATCAATAGTTATTGGGAAGTCAGTGCCCTCAAATATACTGACAACTAGTCGAACCTTCGAATTGAGTTCGCTCTCAGGGTTGCGGAGGTCAAATGCCAGTTGATACTGATATTCAGACAAAACCTGTTGAACTAGTAGCCGACTCCTAATAATCTTGTTAATAATAAAGGCTTGGTAGACCCACGCCTGTGTTGGGCATTAAGCCACTAAAGTATAAGAACAGTTAAATCAAATCAAATCAAAATCATTTATTCATCTAAGACACCAAGTGACACTTATGAACGTCAAATTGAAGCTATAGTTAAAAATCATAGATCGACACAAACAGAGGCCACAGCATGTGCTGTATTGTCAAGGTAAGTTAGGCGAAAACACCAAAATCTACTGCCTGCCTGTGTCGATCCATAACTTCCAGTTTCCAAAATGCGTAGAGCTCATGAGAAGAATACTGGCAAAGAAACTCATGGCTACTCTTTTTCAAAATCTGATTTTCAGGTACAATAGTGTTAGTATTACATGTAAGGTAAACAGTATGCAAGCTGTTGCCACCTGAAATTCCTTTTCTTAAAAAGCTTCAAAATCTAACGCGCAAACAAACAAAAAACACTCAGTGATAACGTTGAAGGTTTGAGTCTATTAAACATAGAACAAAATAGAAACAAGGTGCACATCCACTTACATTCAGTTGCAAAATCTACTACGAAAAATACCGCATCTACAAATTCTAGAATCTTAAACGAACAGCACACACGCACTATTGCATGTAGTGATCATGTTAACACGCCAGTGACGAGCGCAGGGCCGCACTCCGCACATGATAGTGATTTAATAGTTCCGCTGTCCATCCATCATTGATCTTTAGACTTTGATGTAATGTCAATTGATTGCTGAAAAATTTATAATAGTGAAGTTTGAATCTTGTTTAAAAAAGTATGATAATGGTTATTTTTTGTATCTGCGATAATTTAAGTGGAAATTGATATTATGAGTTTTTTGTTAGTGTTGTCTGTTTAATAATTACTTTAGATTATGATGAAGTTGGAAATAAATCACAAAGTTTTTATTTCAAGTAAGCCTTTTCAGGTACTTTCGAAACGTTACACCAATAACTCTAGTTGAACAGTTTCAAATCATTCATAAGGAAAATAACCGGCAAAAAACTTCGTAGGTTACTCTTTTAAAAATAGAGAATCACAATATTACATTGTTTTATTTAAGCTCTTGATACATGTAAACATTGTAAAGTCTATTATATCATCATCACCAATAAAAAAAATGTATACTATATAGGTAATATGCATTTATTAAAGATATTAAAAAAATAGCCGACCCCCATAATCTTGGGAATAATAAAGGCTAGGAAGATGAAGATGATGAAAAGATATTAAAAAAAGAGCTTTAATTACTTGTTAATAAAAAAGAACCGAATACCTAGACAGTCAAGAGGACCATAAATTCTTCATATTTTTTTTATAATTATAACTTAAAGTTAATACGTCATTATACTAATATTATAAAGATGAAGAGCTTGTTTGTTCGGTTGAAATTGAAGCGCTAATCTCAGTAATAAAAATTTTTTTGAAAAATTAATTCAAGGAAAACTATAGAGTATATATCATCACACTACGACCAAAAGGAGCGGAGTATCGATTAAAAATGTTGCAAACACGGAGGAAAACGATTATTTGTGAAAATTATTCCGTTGCGTGTGCTGCGAAACGATTAAAGTTTTACAAAAACAACGTACAAAAGAATTGTTTGACTGCACGATTGATCTAGTGGTTTAAGCAATTGCCACGCCACTCTCTACTGCGCCAAGTATTGTGGGTTCAAATCCCATATAGGACAAGACTTTGTGTGATCCTGAAATTGTTGTTCTGAGTCTGGGTGTAGTTTGTGTACGTGTTCATCTATGTTTGTAAAGACACCCGCGACTCGGGATGTATATTCCTAAGGCGGGAGTTGTATTTTTTAACAAAAAAAGACATTGTGCCCCTTTTAAAGTTCTAAATAGTACCTCCTCCTTTTTGGAAGTCGGTTAAAAAAGTCCGCGACAGCATATGTCTATCTTTTAAGGTTGCCTCATTTTAACCTTTTTTATGGTAAACAAATTTGTTACGGCTGTTAGTGTCACGCCACGGGCAAAAGGAGAAGCAGACGTGGTTGCTTGGGTCAGCTAGCAAATAATCAAGATTTTTTATCCTTTTTTATCCAAGTTCCTCCCTGCTCCCCACTTAAATTCGCATTGTATTAAGTTACGTTAGCAATTTGTAAATACAACCCCACACAGGCTTTATAAATCGACAAATGTGGTACTTAGTAAGGGCTGAAATATATATACAGTATTATCATACACTATCTGGGTCCCGCGGCGTTACTCGCGCGTTACTGTACATTAACAAAATCATCGTGTAACGCCGCTGGGCGGTGCTAGTAAAAAAAGTAGCCCAAGTTACTCCATATATCATCATCTGCCATCTCGTCAATCAAAAGTGGTCCAGCCGTTCGGGACAATATTTGAAGCCAACAGATGGATAGTTTTTTTATGTAGGTACTATATAAACTTGAATATGCAGTTAGTGAAAAACTGTTAATTGGAAATTACAAACAGACACTTTAATTTTAATTATTTGTGTTGTAACTGCCTCGGTGGCGCAGTGGCAGCGTATGCGACTACTGAACTTGAGGTCTCAGGTTCAATTACCGGGTCGGAACAAATGTTTGTAATCTAAAAACATCTATGCATAATATGTGCGTTTTACAAAAAAAGTATATACGTGGGCTGTTCCAAAAATAGTGAAATGAAAAATAGAATATAAAGAAAGTTAATTTACAGCTTTCCAAATATACGCCTGTAATCCCAATTGGGACACTCAAAAAGTTTTGCGAAAATAAAAAAAGTGTTCTATAGGTAATTTCTTTTTAAAGCTTTTCAATTTACTCTCTACTAGCCTCTAAACAAAGTTTCATGCGTCTTCGTTTTCGAAACACTTTTTCCAGTTCGCTCGAACGCAGACAGCGCATCTTCCGGCGACTAAAGTTGTATCCCTTTGAGCCGATTTTGAATTTTCGGGAAAAAAAGAAGTCGCACGGTGCTAGGTCAGGGCTGTAAGGAGGGTGGACCCAGAAGTTTGACCGGCGTGCTGTCCAAGAAGTCCCTCGTTTTGTGTTGGTGTTTTGTGTGTGCGCAGTCGCCTTGTCGTGGTTCCGTGGAGCGTAGAAATGTACCATAATACATTAACAACGCGTGACTACGGCTTTTGAAACTTGTTTCATACTTTTTCAGCGTCGTTTTTTGTCGTAGTTGGGTTTTAGTTTTTTCTTTTTTTATTTAATTTTTTTAGGTGCCTCTGTAATATTAATTTCTTTGCAAACTATATTTTAAATAGGTACCATAGAAATATCACAATTATCGAATAAATACGGAAAGTCACGAGCAAAAGCTAATAATATATATTATATATTTTTGAAATGTACAAGTAACGCTCTTTCCAATGATACCAAACAAGGCATATTTATCTCAAATTTAGTTTTTAATACACTACTTTATGTCGGCTAGAGTGCGCCACATTATATTCAGTGACACGTCATATAGCCTATAACCAGCGGACGATCAAGATGCTTCTAACGATACCTCATTTGTCCAGTTCTAAAATACCTACATACTTACACACATACCTACATAGCCTGTCAAAATCATAACCCTCCTTTGGCTTTGCCGTAGTCGGGTAAAAATGGCCACCTGTTGTCATAGTCTAGTTTGTAGTTAGAGTGAAAATCTTTGAACGAACTTACAAGATTAATATAAGGGATGTTTAGTCCTATAGTGGACTTCTATAATGAATGAGCTGATAAATGTTCTGATGTAGAATACTATGAGACTGAAAGCCTAAATTGCAAAAATGGCGTATTTTTTTATTATTTACAATACAATACAATAAATATTATTTCCAAACACGGCGCAGAAATGGCCCGAGATCGCAATGTTACTTATATTATATTAAAATTCATTCAATTAAATGTACTCCGCATATGGTTTATCATTACTACAGTAAGACACTAGCTATAGCAATATGTTATATTTATCATAAATCAATCATAAAACAATAACACAAAATGGAGATATTTACATTTTTTAATATTTTTACCACAACGAGCACAACAACATTTAATTTTGTTGAAATTTTCGACTGCCTCATATAGGTACTCTTTACACTGGCATCACAAAGAGGCAAATTAGAGGAATCCGTCTTAGAATGGCACATCTGAGGCTACACAAAAACCTTTATTGCTCTTTACACCGTGGAAAAGTAAGATACTTGTATGACAATTTGGTTTTACAACAGCAATTGAAAGAGTACTGTGAGATTAAAATAGATCTTCGTAGACGTAAGAACGTAATAAAATAACATTAACCGGTCTTTGATAAGGGTTGCCTCCCTTATCAAAGACCGGTTTGAGCTGGAGCGGTTCAGTGCAGACGACATTAAGCGATGCCAAAGGTTGGGTCGCCAGACAGACCAGCCACAGAAGACAAGACCGATCCTGGTTAAGCTGCAATCAGTTTCAACCCGTGACAACATTTGGTTTAGCAAAACCAAGTTAAAAGGTTCGGGTATCACTGTTTCAGAGTTCCTCACGAAATTACGTCACGATGTATTTATGGCAGCCCGAGAAAGATATGGTGTTAGCAGCTGTTGGACCAGGCAAGGTTATGTTTATTTACTGGGCCCTGACGGAAGACAGCATCGTGTGTCGTCTCTTGTGGAGTTGAACGGGATCGGAACTAGCTGTGATAAGCCCGTGGCGACCGTGAAAACAGTCTCCACTAAGTCAAAGCGAGCTAAAAAGTAAATATTCATCGTTTGTTTACATTGTCATGCAGGAGGCACTTTTTACGTTATATACCGCCGAAGATTAATTTATTATGAATAGTCCGCACCCTCACTTTGATATTATTTTCATAATTTCGCAATATGAAACTTGTAAATCAAGACACGGTATTTCGTAAACACTTATTATATTATGTCAAACTTCAAAATTTAATCATGTCAGGTGTCTTTTGTTTTTAATGTTGTCAGAAGGAATGCCTGACGTGCCTTGATGAGGGACGCCAGAAACATCGACTGGGCACCTCTCCTCAGTGCTGATTGCATTGATAATAAGGTGGAACTTTTTATTGCCAAATTAACGACTCTCTACAATGAACATGCGCCAATCCAAAAAATGAGGGTCAAACGTCTTCCATCACCATGGTTAACTGAAGACATTAAGGTGCTAATAAAGAAAAAAGTGATTGCTAAGTCGAAATATAAAAGAAAACCTACCGATAGTAACCGGGACAAGTATGTGACTATAAGGAATCATTGCAGCAAGGTGTGTAGGAGTGCTCAACGCCGATATATCCACAGCTCCGTTGAAAACAAAGATCCAGTTAGGCAAACCTATTCACGATTCGTTTCCTAAAAATGTAAACCTAAACTCCCTCAATCAACATTTCTCTGCTTCGTCAAATTTTGATAAAATGACAAAAGATGCTACAATAAAACTTCTTTCTTCTGCCCCAGCTCCTGACTGTTCTCCATTTTTCTTTAGTCAATTTTCTGATTGTGATGTTAGGAAGAGCGTAGTATCTATTACTTCAAATGCAGTGGGTTCTGATTGTCTTAGCCGTAGTATGATCATTCCAATCCTTGATCAAATTCTTCCTGTCATATGTCACATCCTAAATTATTCAATCTCCTACAGCGTGTTCCCTAAAGCTTGGAAGGATGCTGAAATAATCCCTATCCCCAAAAAGAAAAATCCCGGATCCTTCTCCGATTACCGCCCAATTTCTATTCTCCCGTTTCTCTCCAAGGTTCTTGAACGCCTTATCCATTCTCAGCTCACAAATTTCCTATCCCGGAACCTGCTACTAAACCCTCTCCAGTCTGGCTTTCGACCTGGTCACAGCACCACTACTACCCTAGTCCATATTACGGATGACATCAGATCTGCTATGGAGAATGGCCAGCTTACAGTTCTAACCCTCTTAGACTTCAGCAATGCATTCAACACCGTTGATTTCGACGTTCTGCTGTATATACTACGCTCTCTAAACATATCTCCAAAGGTGATTGACTGGTTTCACAACTACCTGTTTGGTCGCCGGCAGCGCATCAGTATTGAGGACACTGTTTCCTCTTGGTGTAGCACTGCAGCTGGCGTGCCAGAGGGCGGCGTGCTCTCTCCCCTACTTTTCTCCGTTTTTATTAACACGATCACTAATAATCTTACTTCCTCCTACCACCTATATGCTGATGATCTCCAGATTTACACCAGTGCAACTCCGATTAATCTGGCTCATGCAGTTAACACCACTAATGCTGACTTGGATGAAATTTGTAAGTGGAGCAACACCTATGGATTGAAAATTAATCCATCCAAGACCCAGGTTACTGTCGTCGGAAGCTCGCGAATGGTCTCCAAAGTTGATTGGACAAAATTGCCTCAAGTCACTTGTAATAGCACACCTATCCCGTACAGTGACAAAGTGAAGAACTTGGGGATCTATATTGATAGTACCTTATCCTGGGGTCCTCAGCTGCAGGAGCTGAGTCGCAAAATGTTTGCCGCTGCAGGATCTTTGCGCAGATTACGTAATTTTTTACCCATATCTACGAAGATTGCTCTTTCACAATCCCTTCTTTTCCCCATCCTTGATTATGCTGATGCCAATTATCTTGATCTCACTGAAGACCAATTAAATAAGCTTGAGCGACTCCAAAATCTCTGTATAAGATTCATATTTGGATTACGCAAATATGATCATGTCTCCGATTATCGTAAACAGCTTAAGTGGTTACCCATCCGCCTTCGCCGGAATGCACACATTCTTTCTCTTCTGTACAATATTCTCTTCAATCCATTTACTCCACGCTATCTGAAATCTCGGTTTAACTTCCTACTTGACTCACATTCTAAATCTTTGAGATCGTCAGGGAATTTGAAATTAAAAATGCCAGGACATGCAACCAAATTCCTCGACCATTCCTTCACTGTACAGGCAGTTCGTTTATGGAACGCCCTACCAATCGCAATAAGACGTGCGAAAACATTGACTGTCTTTAAGAGACTGGTAAAGGAATATTACCTGGGAGAAGTCAATGTCCCATAGTCTGCTACACTGAGTGGGTCGGGGTATTCACTTTTATTGCTGCATGGAATGTCTGTATGTTTCACTCATCTGTCTGTATGTATTAACACAATCCTTTACACTAAGTGTTGATATTAGTTTATATAATGTATAAACTTTACCTTAATTTCCTATCCACCAATAATACACCAGGCACTACCATATACTTTTCATCCCTACTCTTCTTTCCATCCCATGGTTGCCTGTAAGATATTGCTTTGAAGCAATAAGGCCGCCACTTGTACATACTTTAAAATACACACATCAAAAGTGTCTAGGGATCAACATATATTTTTGCAATAAATTTTCTCCTGATTGATATTAATTAAAATTTTCTTTAAGGATTCATCAAATAAAGTGTTTTCGTTTGTCACAGTAACGATAAACCAAGTCACCTTTGCATTAATAAAGAAATTTGCCATTTTCCTAATAAAGGGATTTTTGACATTTGAACCACTAACATTAAAGTTCGAAAAAAAGACTGAAATAACAGTTTTCTTTAAAATTTTATTAGGTAACTTAAACAATTAATAATCCGTGTTTCTACCGCGAACACTAACAACACAAGAATCGGTTTGGCATACTCAAAATGAGTTCATCCAAATCACGCTGTGGAATGGCCGCCCATGTTCGTTGCAACAACAAAAAAAGGTCTTCTTGCGACTGGATACCCTCCATATTCGGCAGAGCTCTTCTCTGTAGCATATCCCATGCATGCTCAATCGGGTTCAAGTCTGGCGACTGAGCAGGCCAGGGCCAAAGCCACATCTCAATCTCAAGAAATCCGCATAAAAATGCTTGATACCTAGACACTTTTGATGTGTGTAGTTTTAAGTTAACCTTGTAACTACATAAGCTGGTGTACAATAAAGAGATTTATTATTATATTATTATTAAGAGCAATCGCTCTTATAAAATGCGCTCGTTTGTAAGGCCGGGCGCACACCGAAATGGTCTTCGACGACACCGTCCGCGACAAGACGGTTTTCGACAGTTGTCTTGTGCTGACGCACACCGCGTGAAACCGAACAAACGGTCGAAGAAGGGGAAGAGACGAAGATTTGATTATGAATATTACGCCTTTAAAGAGTGTTTGTTTATTTATTTTTTTACTTATACTTCCTGCATTACAATTCCACAACGCACGTCCCACCTAACACAACGCATTTTACGGCAACCTCGTCGAGCCTCGAAAAACTGTCTCGTCGGCGACAGTTTGTCGAGTGGTGTGCGTCCACACTTAGTGTCCATTAAGAGTATCGAAACTATGGTCTTAGGATAGGTACTTCTAAGATCAAATTTTGCTAAGTGGGCCGATGCTAGCCCATTGGTGGAAAAACTGATATTCAAGTAAAACCGGTTGAACTAGTAGACGACCCCAAATAATCTTAGTAATAATAAAGGCTAGGAAGATGAAGATGATAACATAAAAATCTGTTTTTAAAATTTTTGTCTGTCTGTTTGTTTCGGCTGGACCGCGGTTGTTGTTGTATTTTGATAACCACAACCACGGGTAACGCCGCAGGGTAAAGCTAGTCTAAAGGCGCGTCACCACCGAAAATTGACAACACAAAAAAAGGTTGACAACACAAAAGTTGCAAACTTTTGTTCGGTAGAGACTCGGCTTTACAGAAACTTTTATCACCAACACGTGTTGACAACACAAAAGTTGACAACTTTTGTTCGGTGGAAACGCGCCTTAAGAAAGTAGTCTAAGTCACTCCCGCCCACCACTGAAAGTCCCGTCAAACCCGCCTGGCCATTCCGGAGACTAGCCGTAACAAACAGACATAACAAAATTTTTAAAATTGATGTCAGTACCGTATACGAGTAAACTTTGATGCATTTAGTGAAAAGCTGTTAATTTGTCATTACAAACAGACACTTCAATTTTATTTATTTGTATCGATGTTACAAATATAAGTAGCAACGCAACATTTCCTACGCTAAATATCCATTAACAATACCACTATACAACAAACATGTCTGCTGACCCCCTGTCCACACGTCGTAATGTTTAGAGAGCACTTTGCGGAGGGGATCTGATTTCGCAAATATTTTGCTGCAGTATCATTTGATGGTTAAGGGATGCTTAGGTATTTGTTACAACCAAACCTTTCTGACCGACTTCAGAAATGGAGAACGTCATCAATTCGACTGTATCTTTTTTTATGTTTGTTACCTCAGACCTTTCGACTGGGTGAACCGATTTTGATGATTCTCTTTTTATTTGAAAGCTGGTGCTTCCCGTGTGGTCCCATTTCAATTTGGTTCAGTTCTTGAAGTCAGTTTTTTCTGTTATATTTTTTAGGTATTATTCCTGTGATTACAGTTTTTAACCGACTTTAAAAAAAAGGAGGAGGTTCTCAATTCGACCGTTTTTTTTAAATGTATGTTCGCGGATAATTTCGTCGTTTATGAACCGATTTTGATCATTCTTTTTTTAAAGGAAAGGAGATATCCCAACGATGGTACCATGATAAGGACACTAAGATCTGATAATGGCATCCAAGAGAAATCGAGTCGAACCTTGAAGTCGGTTTTATTTTTGTTAAAAATTTACTTGTACTTATTCGTTTACTAGCTTTTGCCTGCGTATCCGCCCGAGTCTGTCGGTTATCACGGTAAAGAGTGGCCTATGTCATTCCTCAAGAATCAAAGTATCTCCATAACAAATTTCATAGAAATCGATTCAGTGGTTTAGCTGTAAAAGGGTTACAAATATATTTACTTTCGATTTTATAATATTACCCGCGGATCTGTCCACATTTACGTCGTTTATCACGATAAATAGTAGGCTATTTCCTGACTGTGCCTCATACTCAGTGTTGTCAGACGTCCCGCTTGTTGCATCAAACTTCTAATGTCCTGTGGCGACTTCCACATACAGCGGCAACAAAAACATATTACAGCGCCATCTACCGAAGATACACTGAACTACGAAGTATCGCACAACACGGAGTAACTAACAATTCTGAATCGCGCAATAGAAGTTCTCGCGCCGATTATCATACATCACCTCGCCTGGTCAGAGGATCCTCCCTTTGTGTTAGAGGGACATGACACCCGTTCTTCCAAAGTCCCATGCGGGGCAGGCTTCGTCTTGCTTTTTGGGGATAACTAGCAGGACTTCCATAGTGAAGTTAGTTAGTTAGCCGTAGTGTTTCATCGTCAATAAAATTGGCAGGCAATTTACGAATTAGGGATGATGCAGCATGTAGTAGAGAAACAAAAATATTGTGCATGAGCTTCTATTCTTTTTTAGGTCACTCGTACCTACTCATGTGTACAGTTTTTTTTTTTGAAAATACAGATTTGACGATTTGACTTAAAAAAAATCTGGCAACGCTGCTCATACACCTCCATTCGCATTATTTTCGTAAAAATGGGTACAAATTTTGGGCTTGACGTAGGTATTATTACATAGGTGAATAAAAACTTTATTTTTATGGCCCCTGCAAACGAGCAGACGTATCACTTGGTGGTAAACGATTATCGCCGCCCATGGACACCCATAGCATAGCAAATCCATAGGTGTCACTGGGTGTCACATTTGCGTTGCCGCCGGCCTTTTAAGGAGTACGATCTTTTTAACCGACTTCAAAAAAAGGAGGAGGGTTATTGTTTTATCTTTATTATGTTATTACTTACTCTCATTAAACCATTTTAATTTAAGTATATTAATTAGAGATGGGCCGATCAGTACTTTGGCCGACTAGCCGACTAACCGATTAGTCGGTCCTAAAAAGGCCGACTAGTCGGCCGACTAATCGGCCAAACCGATCGTGGTCTCTGACATTTCCGTAACTCTACGTTTACAGCTGATTCGCGCCCCATTCGCAAACGCCGCCTGCGAACCTTGTTTCTTCATTTATGCTTCTGTAATGGTCGGAGTCGGAGCGGTGTTTTAGTGTAAAAAATATTTTTGTGTAAAGATGTTATTATTATTGTTGATTGAAATGAAGAGTTAAATGAAAAAGAAAATTACTTGTGCCGATGTTTTTTTAAACATAGGGACAATGTTTTTTGTTTTTTTTTTATTTTTATATGATAGCCTGCCAAAGTGATTCTGCTGAGCCTGATGAAAGCTTGAGTAGAATCCAACAATCCAACACCATACTCACTGCGAACACAGACAATGCAGATTAGCGTGATGAGAGAGGCCTAGTGAGATGCATTTGCACACGCCGCCTAAAGGACCCGGGATCATAGTGCTCGTGCGCTGGCAGAACGGAAACTTTTAGTTCCAGAGCGTATTTCTACGATTCTGAAGCGGTGACTTCCAATGCCAGTACGTGCTGTCCTGTAGAAGATGGGAGAAAGTGGGATTAGTTGGAAGAGCTCTTCAGAACACTGTCCATGGTAAACACGCTATAGGACTGTCACAGAGGCGATATCTCCCCGCAAGTGCAAAGACTCAACGGACTCGGTGGCATCGGGACTGTTGATAATGCGGACTGCTGGCCGCTGCAACCGATCAAGAGCATCAAGCAAATTCTGCGTGGATCCATTACAAAGATGAGAACAGTCCTCCACGAACGAGCGAACCTGGGTCTTATAAAGAAGACACAGATGCTCGGGCGCAAAGAACCGTCTCACCCTATTCAGTACGCTAAGTTTCCGTGAGGCCGCCTTAGTGATGCTCTCAATTTCTTTTATGTATTTGCTGCCAAAATGACTCTGCCCTGCCTGATGGAAATCATGAGCAGAATCCAAGAGTGGTGATCACCATCCTCAATGTAGGTAGTAGGTAGGTAATAAGAACAATGCAGCATGGTGACCCACACTATGGCGGTCTGGTGAGATGCTCTTTTACGAACCGCTGAAAGGACCCGGTATCATAGTGGGAAGGAAACACGTGCGCTGGTACTGAGTTTCAGGTTTTGACCACTCGGCACAGGAAGGAAGAACCGAAGCGATGAGTGCGAGAACGTATTTCTACCACTCTGAAGCGGTGACTTCCGAGGCCGGCCCGTGTTGTCCTGTAGATGAGAGGACCAGTTGGAAGAGCTCTTCAGAACACTCCATGATAATGGCGATAGAGGACTGTCACAGAGGCGATATCTCCCCGCAAGTGCAAAGACTCAGTGGCATCGGGACTGTTGATAATGCGGACTGCTGGCCGCTGCAACCGATCAAGAGCATCAAGCAAATTCTGCGTGGATCCATTACAAAGATGAGAACAGTCCTCCACGAACGAGCGAACCTGGGTCTTATAAAGAAGACACAGATGCTCGGGTGCAAAGAACCGTCTCACCCTATTCAGTACGCTAAGTTTCCGCGAGGCGGCCTTAGTGATGCTCTCAATCTCTTATATGTATTTGCTGCCAAAATGACTCTGCCCTGCCTGATTGAAATCATGAGCAGAATCCAAGAGTGGTGGTCACCATCCTCAATGTAGGTAGTAGGTAGGTAATAAGGACGATGCAGCATGGTGACCCACACTATGGCGGTCTGGTGAGATGCCCTTTCACGAACCGCTGAAAGGACCCGGTATCATAGTGGGAAGGAAACACGTGCGCTGGTACTGAGTTCCAGGTTTTGACCGCTCGGCACAGGAAGGAAGAACCGAAGCGATGAGTGCGAGAACGTATGTCTACCACTCTGAAGCGGTGACTTCCGAGGCCAGCCTATGTTGTCCTGTAGAGGAGAGGACCAGTTGGAAGAGCTCTTCAGAACACTCTCCATGATAATGGCGATAGAGGACTGCCATGGGTGCTATATCCCCTAGATGTGGCGACCCTTTAGCGTTGAATGGGGAGGTAGCGGCCTCTACCGCAGTACCTTCGTCGCCTTCTGCGAGCGGGGATGGCCCTTTCCCGATCCCGCTCTGCGGACTACTTCTGAAGCATTATGTTTGCACAGAAGGAGACCACGGCCTCCCATCCCTCACTACTCGCCAGCATTGCCGCGATCAATGTTGGTGGTGACAGGTTTCGTCCGATCTGTCCGACCAGGAGTCGACACTCGGACTCCCACGCAGGGCAGTCCTCCAGCGTGTGCTAGGCGGAGTTCTGGTCGGACCCGCAGTGATGGCATTGTGCCGTAGCCTCACTTCCGATTCTGTTCAGATACTCTCCGAAGCAACCGTGCCCGGTGAGTATCTGAGTGAATCGGTAGGTGACACAGTCGGTCCTCCCTATCTAAGCTTCGAAGCTCAGCAGAACGACTTCGACACACACGAGTGAACCTGGGTCTTGTAAAGAAGACACGGATGCTCGGGCGAGAAGAAATCCATGCCAAAGATATCGAGCTTACCTTGTAATTGCATTTGAGTGTTCTGGCAGTAGAAGGAATGGAGACTTTTTGGCAGATAACGCGAACACCTGTTAATCTTGGTATTGAACTCGACCAGATTCTGCCGCCCAGAACATGGTTGAGCTCAGAGGCAAGCTCCTGTCGGTTTTCCTCAACTTCTCCCAGCTTGACTGCAAGTTGTCCGAAATATCACCCATGGACTGTGCTGTTGTCTGCTTAGCTAAACGGCTAAAGAAGAAACAGTGTGGGCGACAGGACGGAGCCCTGAGGTACGCCAGCGTTTACCTCTAGAAAATCAGAGGCCACGCCGTCGCATTGTTATGTGTAATCAATGTCAATGATTATTTCTCGTGGTGGAAAGGAAAAAAGTGCAAACACTACAAGCAAACATTTTTTTTAATAAATGTAAGATATATGTTTTTTATCAGCAAGTAATTTTAGAATCTGGTTACCAAAAGAAAGATTGCTTTGTTTTTAAGTTTCGAAATGTCTAAAACTGATTATAAAATAAAAATTGACAAATATATTGTTGAGAAATACATACAAAGTAATAAGCCGAATAGTCGGTGCTTTTTGCCGACTAATCGTCGACTACGATTGTTGCCGGATAGTCGGCTTTACCGACTAGTCGTCGACTAGTCGGCGCATCTCTAATATTAATGTACTAGCTGATTCGAGCCCGGCGGTGTTACACGCGGTACTAAAACAACCAATGGTAACGCCGCGGGGAGAAAGTAGTCTAAAAAAGTAGCATAAGTTACTCCTTATATCATCTATTATCTGCCAGTGAAACTTCCGTCAAAATCGTGACAGCCGTTCTAGAGATTAACCGATGCAAACAGTCAGCCAAACCAATTTTTTTATAATGGCTGTTTTGATAAAAGTACTGTGTTGAATCCAATCACCAGGCGTTTGCGTTCCCCGTTTGGAAACCTTGAAGCTGCAAGAGCTGGGAGCTGGAGCTCTCCCTCATCCGCCATACTCACCAGACCTTGCACCTACCGACTATTACTTTTTCCAAAATTTAGACCACTTTTTAGTGGGTAAAAAATTCAATTCCCGAGAGGCAGTACAAAATGCCTTTGAAGAGTTTGCTGCCTCCCGTCCAGCTGATTTTTACAAGAAGGGCATCAATAAACTGCCAATGCGTTGGCAAAGATGCGTCGATTGCATGGGTGATTACTTCGAATAACAGAAATAAAAACAGTTTGAAAAAATAAGTACTTTCACTTATTGCATACAAAACGGCAATTTCATAGGTAAAGACCGTTTAGTATAAAAGGTCATCATTAGTTATTTACACAAAAACATAGCAACTTTTAAACATTGTTTTCTTCAACCGCTTTCTTTCATTCTGTTTAGTCAACCAATATTCAAAGCGCTTCCCCATTTTTCTATTTCCGTATTGGCATACCCTTAAAGTTAAAACTACCCTTACGATACATCAAAGCAAGGAGACGGGCGCATCCACTGCGTTTGACACATAACAATAATGCCAAAACTACCCCTTTATATAAATACTTTCGTTTGTTGACTTTAAAGCGAATAATACTGTTGTTTTGGAATTTAAAACATATCTATACAAATAAATGAAATTGACTGCCTCAGTGGCGCAGTGGTAGCGTATGCGACTGCTGTTCTCGAGATCTCGGGCTCGATTCCCGGGTCTGACCAAATGTTTGTATGATCTGCAAATATTTGTTTCGGAGTTTGGGTGTTTTCTAACTATACTTATAATAAAAATGTAACAAGTCTAATTCTGAACATTAAAGATATTTTGAAAAAAAAATTTGGAGGGCTCTCTATAATCGATACTGAAGCCAAAACTGTAATTTTTTTCATTTTTGTCTGTCTGTCTGTCTGTCCGTTCGTCTGTCTGTCTGTCTGTCTGTATCTTGGCCGCGCATCACGTCGAAACTACTGAATGGATTCAAATGAAACTTGGCATGATTTAAGTTCATACTACGAGGTAGGACGTAGGATACTTTTTATCCCGAAATTCAGCACGGTTTCCTGGAGAGAGGGGATGAAAGTCAAAATATGTATTTAGTTGTAATTCAATAACACATAGTCCGATTCCATTCTTTTTTTTTACTAGAAAGAAAATAAATAAAAAATAACGGGATAAGTGCTTTTTTTGTCCGCGACCGTACACTGCCTGTGAGAAGCTGAGGCACATATGTAAATATGACGGTACGAAGTTCGCCGGGTCAGCTAGTGTCTAATATGTGTGTGTATTTACAAAAAAAGTATTTATGTATTTATACAAGCTCTGCTTAGTTTGGAACTAGATGGCGTTGGGTGTTAAATGTTCGAAATACACACATCAAAAGTGTCTAGGGATCAACATATGTGTCTAGGGATCAACATATATTTTTGCCATAACTTTTCTCCTGATTGATATTAATTAAATTTTTCTTTAAGGATTCATCAAATAAAGTGTTTTCGTTTGTCACAGTAACGATAAACCAAGTCACCTTTGCATTAATAAAGAAATTTGCCATTTTCCTAATAAAAGGATTTTTGACATTTGAACCACTAACATTAAAGTTTGAAAAAAAGACTGAAATAACAGTTTTCTTTAAAATTTTATTAGGTAACTTAAACAATTAATAATCCGTGTTTCTACCGCGAACACTAACACAAGAACATCGGTTTGGCATACTCAAAATGAGTTCATCCAAGTCACGCTGTGGAATGGCCGCCCATGTTCGTTGCAACAACAAAAAAAGGTCTTCTTGCGACTGGATACCCTCCATATTCGGCAGAGCTCTTCTCTGTAGCATATCCCATGCATGCTCAATCGGGTTCAAGTCTGGCGCCTGAGCAGGCCAGGTCCAAAGCCACATCTCAATCTCAAGAAATCCGCATAAAAATGCTTGATCCCTAGACACTTTTGATGTGTGTATTTATTATTATTGTTATATTATTGAAGGGTCTGTTTGTAATTCCGAATTAACAGCTTTTCACTAAATACATATTAGTAGTATACATATTAGTATTTACGGTACTTATATAAAAAAAATCTTTTTTTTATTTTTGTCTGTCCGCTGGACCGATTTTGTCTGGACTTTCACTGGCAGATAGCTGATGGTAGCAGTAATTTAGGATACTTTTTTAGAAAATAAAACTGAAGAAAGGAAATTAAAAGATTTTATGAAACGGGAATAATATGCGTTTCAAAAGCAACAAAACCTCTGGGTAAATCTGGGTAATATCGCGTCATGCAGATCCTATATAAAAATGTTAAGTTTTGGTTTGTCTACGCTTCAAACACTCAAAGAGTTCTGAACCGAGTGAGTACCAATTCTGATTTTATCTATTTTTACCCGACTACTGCGAAGGGTTATGGTTTTGGCGGTCTATGTATATTTGTATTAATTTTCCACCCCGTAACGCCTTACCTAGCTACTGAACCGATTTTGACGAATGTGGTGTCAATAGATTCGACAATATAAGTTATGTCAAAGTTTTTACGAAGTCGGGTTAGAGTTTTCCTTAACTTATTGTTGTAGTTATTAGCTATTAGTAGAATTCTGTTTATTTTATCACTGGTTCATGTCCGCGGCTACGCCCGCGTGTATGTCGGTTATCGCGGTAAAAAGTAGCCTTTGTCCTTCTTCAATAATCAAAGTATCTCCACGCCAAATTTTATAAAAATCGATGCAGCGGTTCAGCCTTTCTTTCTTTCTTTCAAATGTAAAACGTCAAACTTCTCAACTTTAAGATACCTATTGATCATAGGAAAGTTCCAACCGTGTATAATCCGTCTTTCCACCCTGCCGACCATTTAATTGCCAACAGCTTGTAGACAAATAATAAAATTAATCCATTTTTGATAAATAAACTATAATTTTTGTCCCCGAGGCACGAATGCGTTGATAATCTTGATGGCGCCACGTGACTGACACGTGTGACGTCATATGGTGTGCGAGAGGGACGGTAATATGGGGTTGAACTAACAACGTGTTTGTGAATGTAATGGTTTGGTTTTTAAATCGATGGTTTGCAGAGATTTGTGGTCAAACAAACTTAAAGTTAAATATCTTTAGTATAAAATGAAGTCACTGCCTTCGAACTCACACCGTTGCTGGTGTATGCCAAAAGTTTCGGGTTTGATTCCCGGTTCGGGCCAAACGCGTTGTTGGGTTTTTCTAACAAGAAATTCTTAACAACAGCCTCGGAGAGCACGTTAAGCCGTCTCTGTCCCGGTTGTCATGAACATCTATGGCAATCGTTATTGCGAAGTCAGTGCCCTCAAACTTACTGACAACTAGGGTTGTGTAGTTTCGATACCCGTCACTTCGTGGAAAAACTCAAATTCAGGTATAACCTGTTGAAGCCGACCCCAAATAATATTGGAAATAATACTCGTAAAGGCTAAGAAGAATAAAAAAAGACTAGTGGCGTAGGAATAGACAGTAGAAGAAGAATCGACGCGAAACACTTGCTTCTTGACCGAGGGGGCTGTGTGACTCAAAGCACAAGAAGGAAATAAAGGGGGGGGGGGGTGTTTGGGGTCCTGTAACATCACTCACTAAAGCAACGAAAGCTTAAAATCGGTTTTCTGTCGTTTTCGGTGTGTAACTCTGGTTCTACCCTCGTACGAAAGATCGATGTAAAATGACAACGTTCGTGATGTCGTGTTTCGTTTTGTGCAGAAACATCACTAGGTTGCCATAGTGTGGGTCACCATGCTGCAATGTTGTATTGTCTGCATTCGCAATGAATA